>OY365793.1:10032500-15032500 GCA_959347355.1 Napeogenes inachia | reverse complement strand
CGAAGGTTTTTATACGTTTGTTTGGTAGCCCTCTTAAATATTTATTTGATTTAGTTTAAATTATGTATCTTTCAATACGACTGTTTACTTTTTGCTGTTATTAACATCAAGAAATAAAATAATGACGTTTGATGTCTAAGAGCCCGCTCAAATATTTTATTTTGTTTTTAGTATTTGGTGAAATAGCGACAACAGATATACATCGTCTCTCATCAACAGAAACACGTCGCGAAAATTTCAACTGTCTAGCTATCTCCCTTGATGGGATATAGTCAAAAGACAGACAGATAGACAAACATCAAAATCTTAGTAATAGCGTTCGGATTTTTCTCCTTGAGTATCGAACCCTAAACAAGGACTGATGTTGGATTCATTATCAAATGCTTTAACTTAAAATTTAATATTTTTTATATTTCCAATTCCACAAGCATTCACTATTCATTTCAGACAGTGAAAATGTATAAAAAAAATAAATTTATCAAATAACAAATAAAACATTGTACAAAAAAAATAATGCTTTACAATTTGTTTTTATTCCCGGCAATACTCCTAAAACCAACATAGAAAACATAACAAAGTTCAGCTGTTTGCATAAATACTCGTTCCACTATTTTGAACACGTATCTTTTATCGTGTATATGCGTAAAACTTTCTGTATAGACACGTAATAAACCAAAAAGTGTATAAGATATAGAGTTTTTATATTATGAAAGAGTCTTTTACAAATGTTATGTTAATGTCGACTAGTTACGAACCTATTCGGGGTTCCTATTCATGAGCTCGAAGCATGGCACCCTGCGAGTTCGCCATGCTTCCGATTCCAATTAAAATTACATGATTATAGCCGGGTAAATATATATATTTAATAATCATCATAGAAAGTTTAAATACAAAAATATGAAGATGAAGTTAAAGAGAGCAAAAGGATAGTGTAGGTATGTGCTTTCGGCTTTCATATTTATCGTACAAAACCTAATTTTAATATCTATTTTTAGTTGATCTTGTATGATATAATATGTATATATCATAATACAATAATAAGTATATATTTCTAATGTGATTTTATAATTTATTTAAGACGCACAATATTCCAAATGGTTTCTTCCTAAAGCAATTCACATTTGACAGCCTGCCATGTTTACTATGTGGGTATACTTCATTTTTTAAATTTCCCAAGCTAAGAACTTCTTTTCTCAAAATATTAACATAAGAAACTATCTCGTTTTATTACAGACTAACTGTTGCCCGCGGCTTCACTCGCATATAGGTCATTATCGAAATATACTTAATAAAGTATATGAATACAGTACATCATATTTATTTAATACAATTATTTTTTTTCAAATATTATGTGTTTGAATAATGTTCAATAAAAGAATCTCTTTGTAGAATTTCAAACTGCTATACCATATGCGAAAACATAACCATAGAGAGTTCTAAAAAAGTCAGCGCCATCTATTGAGACTTTATGTAACTAAATTTTAAATGGGCATATATGCTCATATTCAATTTGTTATTTTATTAAATTTCAAATGAAACAAAGTAGAAATTCTAGGTTTATCTAAATTAAATAGTTTTTGTAAACCGCATTCAATTCTGTTTAAAAGTTTTGAATCAGTGCTTGAAGTAAATTTCGATTGACCTGTGTAAACCGCGTTCAAATCCGATGAGTAGTTTCGACGTTATAACGTACCAGACAGACACACAGACGAAAATTCCAATAATTGTTTTTTGGTTTCTGTTACTTGTCTTTAATCGCCCCCTATCAGTTTTTTGGAGAAATATTTACTAATACAAAAATAATACTCGATACACTCGATTTTTACCGTCTTATTATTTATTTGAGATTTGAAATAACCTACACAATTTGCGCTTAAGCAATCTTCGGATAAAAAAGAGTGTTGTTTTTATGTTTATTTTTAATCTATTTGGTTTGAATACTAATGATAGAATATTATTTTTTCGTGCTATTTAATATTAAATACTGTAAACGTCTTAAAAAATACTATATATAATCAATCCATAATCACCAGATAAACTCATTTTATAAACATACGAGTACATACATGGCTACAATGGTCGCATCATTTTCAATGAGGCAAACAAAGGTCTTTTCTAGGAATTTCTAGGCTTTTTCTAATCTAATCTATGACAATGTAGTTCTGTGTTTTCATGACTTTATATACCTAGTAGGTGCATTGTATTTCTATCATTATAATATCGTACTTTTTCACTTATTTGCCTGTTCATTTCTTTGCTAGATAAAGGTATTTGTAATGTATAGTAAATATCTAGTTTAATCCAAAACAAATGTTTTACACTAATAGAAAATACTTGCAAATAAGTAAATAACGAATCTTTACTTATTTGCAAGTATATTACATAAAACCTCCCGGCATTGTGGAAGTAGATTTTTAGTTACTTATTATCAATTTGTCTTCTTTTATTAACATTAAGATTTACAATTAAAATTAATACTTAAGAAAACTAATATAAATATATGACATATGTTACATTAATATGCAATATATCTTATATATTTACATTATATTTATTATAAGCATTAAAATTAATCGGTAAGCTTAAACAAAACTCAGCAACATTACTATCATTTACATATATCATATTCCTAAACCGTAAACCAACCGAATCTGGAGCACATGTAATATCAAATCCCTTCTCACGAATCACTGATCCGTACCAAAGAGCATTTCAAGTGTGGCGATTGAATGGATATTGTAAGGTCTGGGGTGGCGTCGGCATTGAATAATTAGCTATCAGACCTTTATATCACGCTTTGTTCTTCAGCTGTTTAATGTTTATCTTAGACGATATTACAATTTGATGTAAGCATCTTAACTTACTAAACTGTAAAGAGTAAGAGCCTAAAAATACAAATTGGATATACTTTTACTTATATGATTATAATTTATACGTTTGATTATTTTGTTGTATTCTCATTATAATAGTAGTAGTAGGAGTACTAGTCGAAAATTACATTCTATCCTAAGAGATTAGTCACCAAGTCGTGGATGAAGGGCTAGGCGTACCCACGACTCCGCCAATAAGGCGAGGAAGGAGCGCCGCGGGGTTTTTAGTGGGTACACCGTTTTCGGGAGTCCCACACACGCCCCTCGCTTCCCCCGCGAGGGGTACGGTGCGTAAAGCATTTTCCCCGCGGAAACAAAAAAAAAAAAAAAAAAAAAAAAGAGATTAGTCACCAAATTATCAAGAAATATTACTCTGTTCTGTTCAGTTGATTGAACAAAGACTTCCTTACAATTTTTCTAAGGGTTTTCGTCTAATGCTTACGATATTTTTTATAAACATTTTACCTGATGATCAAGCACGTTGATTATGTATTGTGATGCAACATAAAAGATTTGGAAATATCGAATATACAAAAGGAAAAAGAAAATATACGATATTTGAAGCTGGATAAAAGGAGTCCCGAAAAATGTTAGAACTTTTTCAATTACATTTTGATAATGATATTGAATTTTACTTGTACTTGTTATTTACGGTTATATGGCTAAAATAACTTATCACATAATTGTTTAAAGAGTACACTAATGATATCCAAATCGTATTACAGAAACAGTTTCAAGTAATAATTATTTTATATAAATGTTATAAATTAAGTTATATGTTATAATTCATAATGAAAGATTTATTTTGTATACTACGTACGTAAAAAAATTAACTGACGACATAAGTTAATGTTTTATTTCCCTTTTTGGACCATGTTTCATCTCCTCCAGTATTTGAATACAGTATACAAGTGAATCTATTTAAATGCTAATATGTTTATTAGGCATGCTTTTCTAAGAACTTTGGGAAATGAAAGTTTTTACGTTTAATGAAGATCTCAGCTATTCACGGTACGCTAGCCATATCTACTTCATGTTTCCGATTACATTATTAAGTTAATAAATAACTGCTTTCAAAAAATGCACTTACCTTCACTGTTCTTTTCATTTCGTAAGCTTCAAACGAACACCCAGCACCATTTAAAAATATAACATGAAATCTCTTAAACATCTAATGATATAACAATATTTTATATTCCAAAAATAAATATCATTTTTTAAATTAATATGTCTGTTAACATATTGATATCAAAACATTTATAAAAATAATACGTCTGTTAATTGATGTTACGTGTACTGGCAATTAAAATAGATGCCGAATTTTTAAATTAAAAAATAAAAAATACCATGTACAACTTTGCTGTTATAAAATTGATGTAATTTGAAATGGCAAATTAATATTCCATTACCGTGAAGCAAAACATCAAAAAACCTGAAATTGATATTTTTGAGGAAAATTAATTATGATCTTACGCGATCAACTGAAATAAAAACTAGACTTATTATAATTAATCTTATAGCTTCCGAAGTGGAGGTTGTTCCTTTTATTTGTGTGTTTAAGGAATTGATATTTCACTAATGAATATTATCCGAAAACCTGCATGGATTATTAAGAAGAAATGTATATTTCGAACGTTAATTGAAAATTAACAGAATCCCAGCAGTCGTTAACACAAATATTCTCCCTATTGTAAATTTGTACACCTTCGAATATTTCTTATTTACCTTTATTTGTAAAAAAGAAGAAGGATCTTCTGTATTTGTTTTATTTTTACAAAATAAATTTCTTGTACTTTTTTACACTTTTTGGACGCACTGTTTGTGAATTAATAATATATTTAAAATATAATTTATTTTAATGAATCGTATTCTTATTTCATTCAATACTTAGTACGTACTTTTTTTAAATTACCAATAGCTTCCTAATTTATTAGGATTAAACTAGAATGTTCATACTCCCTAATAGGTACTGTATAGTTATTAACTAACTAAAGAAAAACAATCAATTAACTATTTTTTTAAGAAATAATAATAATACTTAAAAAAAAATAGGCATAACAATATTTTACCCATCATCATTTAAAATGTTAATGCAAAGTTTGCTAAAATAAGTTTGCGACTAAATGTTCAACATATTTTAAGCACTAATAATTTATTTTAAGGATACTAAGATATCTTTTTGTGTTTTTACTAAAATAGTTATTTTGTTAGTCTTAAATATTCAATAATGTAGTTATTTATAAAACTGTTTCGATTATTGTCTTATATCCTTAATAATAAATAATGAATAGATTAAGGAATGTCTTCCTTTTAGACATACACAAACAAAAAACGAACTTTAAGACGACAAATCATAGAGCACACATGCACGAACATTTGAACATAATACATTTAAACAACAATTTGCTTTTCAGTTCACCCGTTCAATAATTTCAATCTATCATATGTTTTCGCCCATGAACAATGGTTATTCCTTTGCTTTAGCAAACCTAAATTTTCATTTTAAATTTCTTAACAAAATGATAGTATTTTCTGTTTAAGTACTTATTTTGAAATAAGAAAACTAGTTAATAGCTTATACGATTTTGGTCAATGCTAAGCTCCCATTCCGCTCTGGTTCTTTCTATTCTTCCATTGTTACAGCTTGTAACAGGTCCATTCGGGACGGTAAATGTAGCTGCCATTTTGGGAATAACCTTCCTGGTTTGTATTCAACATGTTTCTTGCCTTTTCAATGCATGTTTCGTACCTTTATGTATCATACAATAGCAAAATAACTAGTATTTTACAGCGATTCTTAAAAAATATACACATTTAAAGCTCTTAATGGTAGACTTTTCATTTAAAACGTGAAATATTGCAATGCAGTTTAATATTAATACTATTTAATAAATGTAGTCCTTGCTTTTGTCCCAATTTGTAAAATTTCATCTCGAACAAGAAATATAAAACGCCGTCTTAACAAAAATGTTGAAGACCTTTTATCCGAACGGATTTGTGATGGATCTATTTTATTTTTGTCCTCCACTCCTTTGTTTGAAAAATGCTTTAACTATTTCTTTTATACGATTTACAGCTACTGTCTTTAGCTTTAGTCGTTGTGGTTTTTCCTATTTTTCATTGTTAATACTATGCAACTAGAGCATTCGTTGTAAATGCATATTTTATTAAAATTCTATCTTAGAATATATTTTCTTACAATTAAAAAAAACCGTTAATACCACAATCAAATGAAACATTCTGAAAAATGTTATTTGTAAAGCTCGTAGAATTGCTCGAAATACATAATGTCAAGTACTATGATGTATGTAGTAAATATCGCGTATAGCAAATGATTTTGGTGATAAAATGCGGAGTCGTTGTATTAGGTTTCCCATTTCTCAGAATAACAGGAGTTTATGATATTATTAACTTTGTATTAAAGGTAGTTTTATTTATATTTCTTCTATGGTACGGAGGCTACAAGTTATAAAAATCATTCAGCCCACTTAGCAATACGCAATTAAATATTTTAACAGTTTTTCGTTCTAAAGTCTGAAGGGTCATTAATTTAAACTCTTTATTTAAATTCATAACTGACGTGTCATTAAAAAGTTTTTACTAAGTCATTAAGGTATATAGCGAGTACCTCAGAGTTATAATGCTGGCAACATTCTCGGAAGAATTATTTCACTTTCAGCAAATGTGAAGGCTCTCTTACGCAGAACCTCATTAGAAAACATATGAATATACACTTTAAGATTGAAGCATTGAGTTCAAAATTCACTACTACGTCTTCTCTGTTCTAAAAGCTCTCGAGGGTACACTACTCGCCACATGTTAAACATGCGCTACATAAAAGCAATCTTATGGCATTTTAGACCTTATTCGATGATAATATGATCCAAATTATGATATGTCTCATAAAAACTGGCACGAGTGAAGGAAGAAATTTGAAACAGTTATCGTAATGACTGATAAGAGATTTCATCATGATCTATGCTTTGTACGGAAAAAAATAAATTAATATGTGCAATATAAAAAATTCGTCGTATAATACCGTATCGTATGTACCTAAGTTGAGTTTCTCAGTTTATGATGTTAGCATCGTGTGATTGTGATTTGCTCTAAAATTATTTGCATTTTTAGTCAATGGAAGATCGTTATTTAAACAAATTTAAAAACTCTGGCTGGTCTAGATCACTATAATACCTATTGCTTGTCAATACCTACCATATGTCACTAGCGTAAAATGAGAAAACAATTCATAAAAAATATTTAAATGTTTTATAAAAAAATATAAACCTCTATTGAAATTACAATGATTATTAAATATATTAAGAACTTATTCCACTTTACGTAAAATAAATAAAATTAAAAAAACGTACATTACCTTCAAACTTCAATAATATTACATAATCGTATTCTTATGTTCTTTTTATAGAATGTAAGTATTTAAGTAGTAGTAAATAAGTAGATATAAGACTTTTATTACCACTTAACTGCAAATGCAAAGAATATTTTTACTGTATAATTTTACCAGCGATTTAACTAATGTCTCTCTCATCGGTGCGTACGTGCTTAGAATAAAAATTCCTAGTCTCGAAACATTTTAAAGTAGTTGCTTACTTCACTCCATTGAAGCCACAGTTTGCATACGATTTTTATTCTTATATGGTAGTTTTATTGAAAACTCAAAATTCATTGTAACTTTTATTACATTCATAGTTTTCGAAAGAAATTTATTTAACTTTAAGCCTAATAATAAAATATTTATACTTAATACAAAAGGAAAGTAGTAAAACACGTTTACTATCGCGTCACAATATTGAGTTACAAACTTTGGTACTTTGTGAGAAAGGCAACATTTGAAGGATTTGAAGCTATCGTCTAAAAAAAATCGAAAGGAATAATAAATACGTAATTTATTTTAATTAAAATTCTATCGTTATGCTACTTATACTATCTTATAAAATTATTTTCTGCTATAATAGGACCACCATTGATGCAAAAAAGATCCTGCTAGAATCCAAATTGTGTTGACATTCCTCTCATTTCTATAGATATATTTGTTTTTATTTGAATAGTATTTTTCAAATTAATATTTATGCATTTATAGAAATATTGTTTAGTGAAAGAAATCTTACTACGTTATGCAAAAAACATAAAAAAAACTTTTGATGTGCTGGAATATATGGTCTGAAATGCTTAATAAGCAATAATAATATCATATTATATTTTACGGTAAACAATTTTCATGGCTATCACAAGATTTAATTGAAAAGAGCATATTATACGAAATATTAAATAGTCTTGTTAATTGATTTAACTATCGAATAACATGATCGAACTTAACTGGATTGGGTTTATTGATATATGTTAGTAGGTTAGACGAACAATAAAAAAGAGATTTACTATTAAAATAAAAATTAAAAAAAAATTGTCTTTTCATATAATATCAGTTTGAAATGTAAAAGTTTTGAAACTAAAGCAATATAAAATGATTAATACATTGATATAAATTTTGTCATAGACTTCAGTGTTCCATATAAGTTGAGGTATTAAATTTTTATTTTAGTTTTATGCTCAGTATCAAATCACATTTTATAGATGGGGAAGTAATATCGTGTTATTTGATAGATGTTTTCCCAAATTTTAATGAGTGAAATAAATTTTTGAATCTGAGTGTAATAAACGATTTCTAGTAATATTTTAATAGTCACTTCATTCCTTCAACTTTAAATGTATCAACCTCAATAATCCCTGTATTTAAATTACAAAATAAATAAAACAATTATTTTTTTCATAGAAATAATTATTTTAATAAATTCTATTTGTATTTTCTTCACAAGTTAGTTTCTGCCATTTAAGGGTGGCTACAATAAAATATAAAACATGCAACAATAGGTACTATATTCAGTTAGAGATAAATGTATGTGCCATCATTAAGTAGATAAAATACTATATTCATAATATATTGTATTTTGATTTACATGCATAAAATATCAATGAAAATATTTTAAACTTTAACAAAATCAATTTAGACTACAAGCAGTGTATGATAAAAGTTATCCGATTTATTGGTCATCGCATATTGCTTTAGTATGAAACTTTGACAATTTCAATCGTATTTTACATAAGGATATTGGATGTTTTTTTTTAGTTTTTATTCTTGAAACCGTAACTCCAATTTTATTGTCTGCCCGTCTCAGTAGATCCCATTTTATAACCAATAAAACCAGGCAAGAGTTAAGTTGCGTCATGCATCTGTGCTGAGAGAAAATTGAAAAAGTAACAATGTTCGAGTTCAATGTCGCTTAAATCGTTATACATTAATTTCTTGATGTTGATCGTCATTAATTATTATTATGTGTTATTTTATCTGGATCTTTACAGGTTAAATATGTTATATTTTAGAGTAATAATAAAATGCATTTTCCTTTTTTAAGTTCCTAATATTATATTTATTTTTTTTAAATGATATTCCAAGCAATATACCGAAAGTTTCAGAACATGTTTGAATGTGAATTAAACATTCACGTTTCTAAAAGTTTCAACTTTATCAGTTAAACAACATGAAAAAATGTATTTACTATACCTATTGGACATTTGAATAGGATTTTGTTTCATATTAAAAAAAAAAGACATTGAATGAAAATATAAACAAAATAAATTTGTAGATAGATGTTTTTGTGCAGTATTAATCATTATTATTATCATAATAGATTTAACAATATTTCAGAAATAAAATTCATAGTTACCCTTTCAAAATAATTTTTCAATATCATTACATGAATCTGAATTCACAAGTTCTTTACCAACTGACATTGTTGTTTTTTGTTCTTGAACAAATATACTAACAAAAACTATTTCCATGTTTTGTTGTCTTTTCCATTTTTTTTGTTTTTAAACAAGAATAAGGATTATAACAGGGACATACTTTTTTAACTATATAAACTTTACCTCGAGAGGATGTTACGTAAAAAACTATTTGACTTACTTCATACATACTCAAGAAACATTACGAAAGAACTGTTATAATAATACTGGAAATTTATGTTAACTTAATAAAACTTTAGTGACATTGTTCTCATATTTTTCTTTGTTCAATAATTCAAACATTACCAATTTTCGAAGGCGTATTAGAGTACACATATTTTCTTAAACTTTTACTGCTCATACATTATTTAGTAATGATATTTATTTACATATGAACAAAGAAATATTTTTCGTTCAAAACAAATTATATTTAGGATGTTATTAAAAATGACACGGCAGATTTGGATATGCTCTAATTATTTGAGAATTAAAACTGTAAGTTGTGGTTTAACCAGACTAGGAATTATTCTCTAAACCAAGCTTAACAGAACTTCGCTCAGAAGACAACACTCAAATCCTGTTAGTATTTGAAGCTTAACTAGACAAAATGCTCCATCTAAATAGAAGTCTAGTGTTCCGTAGCCTAATACGGACAAGCAGGGCTATGCGGCCGCAATGCGTCTATTGGTGCATTTTGTATGAACGCAATGGCTCGTCCGCTTTAATACCATCCGATTTTACGATGCCCTGACGATAATATGGACATTTAGGCTATTTATGTAATTACCAGTTTCAATCGGATTTATCGTTATCCTGATTAATATAATAATAAAATGAGAAGTTCTTATTCTGTACATAGGTTCACCGTATACCTAAATATCGTTAGGCAACGATATGTTATACTAAGCATTATTTTTAACTTCTTATTTATATTCTATCTTATATGTATGAGACGTATTTTATATGTTATATATTATTGTTATTGTAAACACATGTTTAACATCAATCTAAATTGACAGTAAACTCATGTTATCATGACTCACTTATAATATTTTATTTTAAAGAAACACTAAAATACAAACATAAATTTAATGTATGAATAAACTAAGTAGTGTATTTTGGTTAATTTTTAATCTTCTTGAATGAGGCTTGTCACCGAATGTAAGTCTTATTTCGAATATAAATTTTCTAAAATACGTCTTAAGTATGTGTATAACTTAGAGTAAATGTATATTCATCCATTTTATAATTCAGAACAAATCCCATTTCTCATTTCTAGACTTTCTTTTGAAAAGATACAGTTATAAAAATATTCAAACAAAACTCTTTAAGTTTAAAATTTAATGGATACCTTAAAAATGTACGAGGTAAAATTATGTCCTTAAACCACAAACTGCTGATTGGCAGCTAGCTCCCTTATAACCCCCTTTGATTGTTCGCTTAACTGGGGTAGTTTCAGAGTTAATTAACGGGCTATTTCCAAGTTAAATAGTTGGTTGATGTGCAAATTGACTCAATTTTGTAATGAATTGAGTTGAATAAAACTGCGTCGCTTTGTGTATTTAGAAGAGATTGCCACAGAGTTTGGCGATCTATCAGATTCGCTTTATTAAAAAGACATATAATTAATAATAATCTTGTATTATGGTATATATTTATTAATCTTATTATTTTATTGAATGATTAATCGGGAGTTTCATTCACGACCAACGTTATATCAATTGAGTACTTTGTTGTACTAAACTTAGAAGTGATCATTTGTAAAGTTAGCAATTCTTTAAATTATATTTTTATAACTTTTAATAATTAGAAGGTATGTATACAAACTTATATTTATATTAGCAACTTTATTTAATTACCGGCTTAGCACATACAACAATTTTTAAGCAAACATGCAAAATATTTTACTACCCACTGGCAAACCTTTTCGTAGACACAAAGGTAATTGCACCGAAGTCTATTGGTTTATTTAAAAAACTGCTAGAAATCGTTGTAACAGGTTGTGTAGGTATATAAAATGCCATAACTGGGGGTACGGCTGTGCCCCCGCTAAGACTAATGGCACGGCTGTAACATCCTTTTCTTTAATCAGTGAAAGTTTGTCATTCATTCACTCACTGACTGACCAATCATCAAAAGTCTAAGCACTTCAAGCAGACATAGAAGTTTAGAATACATTTATTGCTTAGTGTAAGAACAAAGGAAAATAGAAATACTCTCAATTTTGGTACAGCTTTCGAGATACATCAACTGCTTAAGTAAAATGTATTAGCAAAATCACGATACAGCCTGAGTAGCTATAACATGTTAATCAAAACTTGATCCTTGATTCAATATATAATTTGCAATAAAGAATCATGAAAGCTAAAAAAAAAAATATACAACGAAAATGATTATCAATTTCATAATGACAAGTACTACCATGTCAAGTACATTAGGCGTAGCTACCATACACTCAGTGCGTCCCGGGTTGAATTAAAAGTACTGAGTAACAATAATCTCTATGGCAAACAACTACTATAATATCAAATATCTAAATTATTAAACGACCTTCCAGCTTCGATAAAAAAATTAAATTACAAAATAAATATAAAACATAAATTAAAGAACTATTTCTTGTCTTTAATAAAAAAAACAAAGGTCCCTCTGTTTTAAATTGTTATCTAACTTTGTAAACTTAAAACATCTTACAGTATTCATATCAATATTAAAAATATTTAACGTTTTAAATAAATATTTTGGCAATTGCACTAAGCGATCTAATTTATATATAGTATTACTTGTGAGATATAATGAGTTTTCATGCGATGGCCATCAAAATATTTCTTAAATGCATATGTATATATAATTTCTTCATTTATTGAGTAATAGTTTTTGCTCGCAAAATCTGTTGTGTACTCTTAAAGATCTAAGCATACATAAAGACATAGGGACAGACGTGGAAAGCGACTTTGCTTTATACTATGTAATGATACATGGATACGTATGTATACATTTGAACGGATATATGCACTAAAAAATATATTTTTTTAGTGCATATATCCGTTGAAATGATCACTTTTGCAATTGTTTTGTGCAATAAAAAATAACTAATTCATTAATAAGTAATATTAGAATATATATTATACTTGTACAAACAAATACTCACTTTGAACTTTGAACGATAAATGAATTATTCCCTTTGATACATATCATAGGTTTACAAATATGGTTGATAGGATCAAAGACATGCCATTTATTAAATCATCCCTCTGAATTAACTATTCCTTATAATAGATTTTACTAAAAATAAATAAAGTTTGTAATATTTTATGCTAAAAAAAAATCAAACAAAAATACTTTGGACAAGTTTTTGGGTGATAGAGTAGTACTCTTAACAAAAAAGATGTTATTTTTCAACTTTTAGAGATAATACTTCCATTATATTGCTTTAAAAATTAGCCAAGTCTAAAACAATCGGAATCTGAATTCCAATTTATTTTTACAAAATATTTGTTACATGTTGGCAAAACTTGTTAAGTCTATTAGTGTAAATACTAATCATGCACTCAGCGAACTACTAAATCATAATATGACATCGACATCGATTTAATTATAGTTTTCCTTTTTGTTTCAGGTAGAAGGTATGCGGGCTCAAAAGATACCCGCTGCCTTGCTACTGTTGCTATTTGCAATAGACCCATTAGATGCCAACAGAAGAAAACAAAAAGAAAAAATAATTCAACTAACCACAAATATTTGTGATATAAGCGACCGGGACTCTAAAGTACACTGTTACTGTGAAAACAGTCAAGAAATAAACGAGGCAATTAAAACAGAATGCTGGGTATTCAACGGCGGTATAGACAAGTCAGATCCTTTATGGCCAAGCTTTACTTCGCAATCAAATATAGAAACGTTAGCATTTAACGTTCGAGCTGACGGAGGCTTAAATTTCGTGCCAACGAAGGTGCTAAGATATTTGCGAAAGTTAAAACATTTCAGTATAAAATATAGCTCTATATTAAAAATAGAAAGCAACACATTTCTCAATTTGACGTCTGTACAAGAAATGACACTGACAAAGAATCAAATCGTTGCACTTAGTAAACATGCGTTTTACAATTTGCCAAATCTTACGTCACTTACTTTAGATGAAAATGGTATAAAGAAACTTGAAACTGATACATTTTATGAATTGCCAGCGCTACAGAAAATGTTTTTAACTAGTAATAACATAAGTATCATAGAAGATGGTGCGTTTAGGCATCTTGTAAATTTACTTGAGTTAGAATTGGATAGAAATAACATAAGTGATTTAAAAAAAGAATGTTTTGATGGACTTGCTAATCTTAAACGTTTAGATTTAAAAAGGAACAAAATTGCAATACTTAATTCATTTACATTTATAGAGCTCTGGAATCTTCAAGAGTTATTATTAGATTATAATGACATATATATATTAGCACAAAGAACATTCGATGGATTGTCACAATTAAAGAAACTGAGCTTAAGTCATAATAAGTTGATTACACTTACCGATGGATTATTTGAAGGAGTTCGGGGACTGTCAGCATTAGATTTAAGATATAATAAGTTAAAGAGATTTACATTAGAGAACCTACGTCCAATTTACGATAATTTAAAAACGTCAAAAAGTTTCATTTACTTAGAAGGTAAGAAAATGTATTATTTATGTAGTTTATATTTTAATTTTAAATAAGTTACACATAGTCCACCCATCGGCAAAACCATATATGAGAAATGGATCTGAACAGCTGCTTTGCGTTGGCGAACCGGTTTGGCTTGAGTTAGTATTTCTTGTGTCGGGTGCTTAGTTCGATACGTATCGCCTCGTTTAACTGCCATTTCCCATTCCATTAACTTTTATATTGTTATATGAAAAAGTACAAGAAAAGGAACAAGGTTACACAACGGTTGCACTCCTCCTCATACAACGTGCACCTTAGTAATTTCAGGAGCTTGCACTCTAATCTCTTAACTGTCCACCACCACCTGGAACCAGAGCAGCCGCACTTGCTCTTTTTGACGGAGACTCAGATACAAGGGCTACTCGTTAGAGCACAATTTCCGCTCACGCGCCGGAATCTGTGTGTACGCGAGGAACGACCGCTGTATCCAGCGTCTCCGTCACCTTGAAGACCACACTTTTTGTTCCCTATCGGTTTTAGTGGACACAGGAAACGAAGGAATCCTGTATTTCTGTGTCTACCGTTCGCACAACAGTGACCAGGTGACAACTCAATTATTTGAGTATCTCGGTGAGGCTGCTGATATGGCATCTGCATCAATACCCTTCAGAACAGCTCGTCTTTTTGGGGGACTTTAATGCCTGTCATCAGGACTGGCTGTTCCTGTACCAGAAGACTGACGATGCTGGATGAGAAGTGCGGAATTTTGTGTTTGTCCTTGGACCTTTTTCAGCTGGTGAGGCAAGCGACGAGGGTACCAGATTGTAGTAGGCCATATAGCCAATTGCCTGGGCCTTCAGCTGACAACTGAACCGGACAGGTGTTGTAAAGAGGTCACCTACCCCTTGTTAACCTCCGACCACAGTCTGGTGAAATCTGTGTTTCCGTATTCCCCACCAGATCTCGCACCACATGGTGTTAGGCGAGTATGGAAATACAAGTCAGCAGTTTGGGATGAGATGCGGCACTTTTTTCAAGTCTTATCCTTGGCGGCAGACCTGATTCTCTTCTTTAGATCTTTCGAGTTGCGCAGATCCTATAACCGGTGTAGTGCATCAGGCAATTGAGTATTTCATTCCATTTGCTTACGTACCCATCAGTGGCAGAGCTCGCCCATGGTTTATTTTTGAATGTGGTCATGCTGAAGACCGAAAAAAATCGGCATACCTCATTAAGGCTGATGTTCCGGATGCTCCGGATGTAAGTTCAAAGAAGAGAGCCTTTAACCAAGCTGTCAAGTCTTTCAAAAAGGCCTTAGGCATTAGCAAAGGCTCGTCTCGATCAAATCGCTAAAAAGGGCGACAAGCTCTCCTTCAGATCAAATAGCTGTCGAGCTTTCTGGTCTCTTGCCAAAGCGATAGAGTCAAACTTCTGACCCTCACTGACTGCTCTGCTAAAGCCGGATGGATCCCTGGCCCACACAGCAACAGATAAATCGAATATATCTGCTTCGCTGTTTGCTGAGAATTCGCATCTATACACTGGCAACGCTTCTCCAGCACATCTTCCTCACTGTGGAATTTTCATGTCTAAAATCCGCATCACGCACAAAAAGGTAAGGAAAACGTTGTGTCGGTTAGATGTGAATAAAGTCAATGGTCCTGATGGTATACCAGCCATTCTGCTCAAAACATGCGCAGCTGAGTTTTCTCCTGTATTGATACGTCTCTATCGCCTCTCTTTCAAGACTGGAAAAGTGCCAAAATCCTAGGAGCTTGCCTGCGTGCAACCAGTTCCCAAAAAAGGCAGCCGTGGCGATCCTGCCAATTATAGTGCGATTTCCATCACCTCTATACTCTGCAAGATTATGGCGCGTGTATTAAATTCGCGCCTTTTAGCATATCTAGAAGGTAACAATCTTCTCAGTGACCGACCGACTAATTTAAGGCGAGTCCATCGAGAGGAATGGAGAAGCGGTCGTCGTCTCTCTGAACGTGGCGAAGGCATTTGATAGGGTCTGGCATGCAAGCCTCATAAGCAATCTTTCAGTGTACGGCATATCTATCTACGTACACATTAGAAATACTGAGAATATATTTAACCAAACCCAGAAATACAGGCATCTATGCTCATGACATATATGCCTACCTTTGTCGGGAATCAAACCCGAGACCCATTGCGTCACTGTATGTTAGGCGTCTGCACTAACCAATCGACCAATGTTGTGGTATATGTATACATATTTTAAAAATAGAAGATTTGATTTTTTATATTTTAATAACACCTTTTTACAATTCTGCACATTAAAATATGTAATGAAATTGAAAGTATACACAATATAATTTCATAAGTTAACTTAAGATTAATATAAACACTTAATGTTACAGGGAATGACTTTGACTGCGATTGTCACCTCGCATGGATGCATAAGCTACGTCATGAAGCGAAGAGTATTAAAGTTCGGACGTCCTTAGAAAACTTCATTTGCAAATTTAACACCAATTCAGTTGCAAGTTCACGTCTTACATATTACGAAAAGATAAGTTCAGGACATAATGTAGAAGATGAAAAGATAAGAAACGATTTGGAAAACGATGAGTTTAGTGAAGACAATGATGATGTTTATATTGAAGAACCAAAAAGAATACGAGCTGATAATGAAAGGACATTACTACAAATTCCAGTGGAACTGCTTCCTTGCCCTACTGAGATTAAAAGTGTTACTGATAGGACTTATACATACCCATCGCAAAATGAAGCCAAAGACTACAGAAATTTGATATTATCTTCTTCAATAACATGTTTAAATAATAAAATTTTAATCGTTATTCTTCTCTTGTTGTTGATGTTTTATTAAATTTCTAAATATTTAAGCATATTTATTTAAACTAGTTAAAACATTGAAAAAAAACACCCACACACACTACACACTTATATCATATATGAAATGGTATATCAACAATATCTTTTTAAATTAAAAGTTGGAAATTTTATATTTTTTTAAACCTTTAATCAGGTTACACAAATTTTATCAAGTATTTTAAATTTGTGCAATTGTTATTTATCAAAAAAAACATATAGCTTCATTCAAAATATTATACCTAATACATTTTCAAATAATACATCCAAAAACACTTTTGATCTATACAATAGGTAAGATTAAATAGCAAATATTATAGCAACATTTAAAAGATATTACATTTGAAGGTCACACAACACAATTTATAATAATATTTAATTCCATAATCTTTGTAAGTATTGTAAATATAAATAAGAGTTTTGTAAAGAAATGTGATATAAATATAAGTTACAAAAAAAAACATTGTTTTTGTGGTTTGTTAAAGAAAACCAAACTGTTTTCATTAAAAATATATTTTAGGGTTATAATTGTTATATTTAAGTTAGAATAAGTATTTTGTAAATAAAAGTATTGTAATTCATGGGATTTTAATATAGATAGTGTTTGTATTTTAGTTTTAAAATGTTTGTTTATATCCAAATATATTATTATAGAATTATATATTTCTTTTATTTATCTCTAAAGCTTATTGATATTAAAAAAATAATTGAATATATTTCATTTATTTAATTATATCTTTATATATACCTTCTAAAATAATAAGTATTTTTCTAAATTTAAAAAAGTTTGTTATTAGTAAAATAATAAAGGGAGTTTGACCTTAATTTTTTTATATATATATTAGTTTATGTTTTTTCTTTATGAAAGATAAATCTCCAATTATCCATAAATTATTTGCAAATCATTTTTTAATGCCGGATAGGTACAATGGTTAGCTGCATCATGTTTGCCATCGGCTTGATTTATTTTGCTACCAATTAAATATTTGGTTAGCTAAGACCAAAACCTAAAAGATCTGATATAAATATGTCCGAGTTCCTCGCTGAAGTGAAACAAAAGGCATTTTTTATGGTCTGTCAGAGTCTGCCATTGCTAATAATAATTGCTGGATTCAGACAGTAAAAATCGGTACCGAAACAACAGCATGGTAATTTTGACCATAATTCGATAATGAAATACAATGGTTAGGTAGGGAGAGGAGTGTGGAGGGTGAAGGTGAGCGTTTTTGCGCATAATAAAGGGGCTCCTTAAATCTACTCCTGGGTCGCAAGTCCCGCACGGTGAATCCATGGAATGCTAAGAAGCTTCGTCTTGTCTAGTAGTAGTAGCCCGTTTATGAAGCCAAAAATTATATTAAGTCTTAAATAATAAAATAAAAGTAAATAAATAAATAAGTCATTGAAAAAAACTGTTTCAATTATATATCGATAGCAACCATTCTACTCGTAGGTTATATATTTTTACTATTTCTTTAGGAATTTGATGTAACAGTTAATTGCAACAGAAAAATTAAACCCAACAACTTCATATAAGATAAAGTTGCTATTAAAGTTACTATATAAGAGGTATGGCTTCCTTTACATTTTGTGACTCATTAGTATTAAATAAATAGATTTCGATACTACCAAAAGCTTATATAGAGTTTAAAAGTCTAAATGAATAACCATGAAAATCAACAGACACAACCATATTACTGTGTTTATCTGTCAGTCATATATTAATTAGTTTGCTATGTGCTCGCTTACAACTGATTTTAATAATATTGAAATCATGGATGAAACAAGTGTGCTAATTGATGATTTATTGACGTTACATTGAATTATTACATCGACGTTTAATAGTGAGTTTTATTATTAAGAAGAACAGCGAAAAATATATCTGGAGTTCTAAGGTAGTATTAACCATTAATAATAATAATAAGAATAATAATAATATTTAATGTGTAGCTTTCATTTAAACGGTCAATTTTGGTAGTATTCGTCACATTTGTTATTTATTTGTTATTTTACATTTAGAGTCATCTATATTCTAATAGCTTTCCTACATATGGAAAATTACAGGGTCTAAATAAAGGGATGAAACTAAGTTTGTAACGGTAATGGAGGGCATGACCTTACTGGGTACAATTCCCATTTTAACAACCATGTTGTAAAGTTGAGATTTTATCTAAAACTAGTTTTGGCTTTCTGTTCATCAAGGATTATTTTATGAGATAGGGTCCTTTGTTAGCTTCAAAAAATATTATCATATGGCTTTAAATTTGAAACATAATAAACTGGTTTAAAATATTTTATAATGAGTTATCCAAACCCAAATTTAATAGAACTCAGTATGGTATGCTTATCTGAATCTCTTGGGAAGTTCCAATTATTACTTTACGAAACTTCTTCAATCTTATCAGTATAGTAGCTGACCGGATTGCAACTCTTTAGTTGTTTCATCTAAAGCTTAACCTAAATTCAATTTGTTGCAACAAACTTTAAACATTGGCTCCTCTAATCCAACTACTAAAAATCTCGATAAAGTTTATAAAGCCTAATTTACATATTAAATCGATTCTTCGTCACTAGCAACTTAGTTAAGTTGAAACATTTCCTAAGCTTAACCAAAGTTTTTATTACCCTCTAGGGTCGAACTTTAACGTCGTTTTAATTAGTTAGCTTTATTTTCTCCTTGAAAATTACAGTTCGAAGTTGAAATCCTTCATTCATATCATAATAGGGATGCCAGGAATAGTTTTTAAGCTTTCAGACTTATTGTTTTGTTTCAGACGGAAATAAGATTTTTGAATAGGAGGAAATATATTATAGATAAGTACCTATCGATAGTGACTTCATATCTCTGAAGCATTTTATTTATTTTATTTTAAGCATTTTATTTTATATGTTTGAACTAAAGAATTGCAATATAAAGATACTTACAAAAATAACACACTAATGTAAAATTAAATAAAATATGGAAATGCGAAAAAAAAATATTAAAAATTCCTAAAACTTCGATACAAAAAGACCTAAATAATAAAAATAATATTATTATTTACTTATAGAAGTCGTTGCATTGTATTTACATCACTTAGACTATACGGTTAGATAAAGTGAATTCGTTATTAGTAACTTACTTGCATTTTGTTTTTCCTTTATGTATAGGTCCTCCGACGTCTTTTTGTGTCGGGGTTTTTTTTATTATTTTATTTCTGCTGTTTAAGGTTATGTAATTGGTTTATATATTGTACTATCAATATTTTGGAGACGATTGTTACTATTTCGACTAAACATAGCTAAGACTATCTCGAAGGACTAGGTTTTTAATTTAAAAAAAACCACAATCAAATCGGTCCACTCATTTGGTTGCTATGAGACTATAGA
Organism: Napeogenes inachia; assembly: GCA_959347355.1. Lineage (NCBI taxonomy): Eukaryota > Metazoa > Arthropoda > Insecta > Lepidoptera > Nymphalidae > Napeogenes > Napeogenes inachia. The sequence continues at coordinate 15,011,976 of OY365793.1, read as the reverse complement.
CAGACACTCAGATACACAGATACACAGATACACACATGCACAGATACACACATGCACAGATACACACCTACACATATAGGCACATGCACAGACACACAGATACACTCGTCAACTTTATAACACCCCTCTTTTTAGGTTAAAAATAACTCTTATAAACTTTTTTGCATGAAAATTTATTTTTGCTATCCAACATATTTCGGTTTTCAACATTTTAGATGTTTTTTAAAAATATTTTAAGGCAATTGCGAAAAAAAAATACATGAAGCTTAAAAATATTGTTATTGCAGTATCACAAAAACAACATAACACTATTCAATAAGAATAATATAAATATGAATAGGATATCAAATTACAACTTAATTGATGAAACATTCGTTAAAGAAACAAAATAATTTGAGGATCTATCAACATTTTTAAACAAGTAAAATTCAGAGCTCAAATTTCCATTTAAAAATGACACACCAAGAATGGCCCTGAACTGTGGGCATAACAATTTAATTTAACATTTCAATGTTTTAAAATTATGAGTTTCTACCAAAGGGCGAGAAAGGGCCGCATCTCGGCACACAGAATAGGCAATTTCACCGCACTCATTCTCAGAGAATTAGGGTTATTTTGGGAAATTAACCGACTTTACTTAAAAACGTCACGACGTGCAAAATCATATTTACCTGAAAATATTTATTGATTTTCATTATATTTATAGGACAAAGTTTAAGAATTAAAATTCTATTTTTATAAATGTAATATAAATGTATATACTATTTATTTGACGATATCATTAAGTAAATTACTTTTTTACGATTGTATACATAAATAAATTCCTCCAAAATTACAAGCCATTTACACTTTTATCAAACAAAGAAACGAACATAAGAAATAAATGAAAAAGTAGAATGTGTCCTTATATTAAATGTAGTTCACAGAAACTCAGCTACATTGTACACGTATCTGGAGCATGAGAGCGACGGTGACACAAAAACTTTTACTAAATTACTTTCTGCCTCACAAATAACATTAAGAAATGTTACGTATACAAGTTATTATTTATTGTAGAAATAAAGGCAGTTAGTACAAGTTTCAATATACTTCGAAAATTTTGAATATTATTCTCTACTAACAAATCTTTATGACAATAAATAATATACGATTGTGATATAAAGCTGTTTTCTCTTTTCTCAAATCTCTGAATAAAATAAAACAAAATGTTGGCAACAGGTGTAAATAAAATATCTCTTATGGACCAATTACCATTGATACATTGATACATTGAACCTTTTGTTTCTATACATTTCTCATCAAGAAGGATTAATGTCTGTATATCTAAAGGGATCTCATTGAATAGGTCACGGTGAATTTACCTTTAGTATTTCGCATCGAGAGACCCAGGAAAGGTCGGAGATAGTTAACTTTAATAGAATTGAACGTTAGATAATATTTTATCCTAAATATAAGGGCTTTTCTTAATTTAAAATAAAAGAATTTTTATTATTAAAACAACAAGAAATATTTAAAAGAATATTATTATGCGAAACAGTTATTATTATGTTATAGTTTGTATTTTTAATATTTGCCAGAAATATCCTGTATCACTAAAACTGGTGGTCAACAAATATTTCAAAACAAATTATTTTTATATGTGCACGAAAAATTTTACTCTAACACGTTTGTGCAAATTTTCAAAGGACCTATTAACAAAGTAACAATTTATTTATGTATATACACACACACACTTAGTGATGTTTTTTGGTAAGTCATGTTTTTATTACAAACTTAGTCATGTTTTTACTACAAAAATAATAAATAATTAAATAATTACAACAAATATTTATTTATTTATTTAATATAGTCTAAGCTACTAGGATTAGAATACTCGAAGCTTAGAATTTGTAGATTAAATTAGTGAGTAAAAATGTGTGCAAGTCTGTACATAAAATAATTCTAAAATTATTCACGTTGAATATTATATTATTCAAATTTTAAAGAGGAGAGACATAACATTCCAAGTTTTATAAGTGCACTTAGAGCACGTCTGTGGGACGACAGAAGTCTAGAGGGTAGAGACATTCTCTAAAACAATTTATATGAACTCCTTGAATGCGTTGAAGGGTTATACATTTGTTTTGAGTTTAGTCAGTGATATTGTTTAAAGATATGACTACTGATTTTTAAATTTTATGTGCTTGTTATACATTTAAACTTAATACAGGATGTTTATTGGTAAATTTTAGAATATTTGTGCTGATAATTTATATGTAATAATATTTAAGTACAGAAATAAGATTCTTAAAACAAAATAAAAGCAATAACAGACACGTGGTAGTTTTATGCAAATAAATGACTTGTTTAGCCAGTTCTTGCTTTTATATATTATTAAAAATGAAATATAAATACAAGTAAGTTACCAAAGTAAAACACAAAATAACAATATGGAATCGAATAGTTTAACACCTTAATAATTAGTTCCCGGCGGAAATTTATCCCGAATGAGGGTGCCCGAGTACCCAGAACACCCTCACCGCGTAGACCTATGGTAGACGAGAGAGGTCGCTACTCCCCTCCTACCCCAGGCACTATGGCTGAAGGAAGGACTCGGGCGAAATACTGTCTCCTTCCGTCCAGCCTCCCCTATGGAGCTGGGTCTTCAGCCATCGCTCCCAATTGCGTGGGCTGTTGGCAGTTCAAGGTCCGCGCACCGTAACATCTCGGTGTAGCTTGCACAGGAGTGACCCGCTTTGCCGCACCGGAAATAGATGACGCTGCGGTCGATCTCTGAAGGCCAGACCGCCCGTATGTGCACAGGCTCCTGTTACTTGTAGTAGCGAAGCGGCCTCTCATCCAGAAGCTTTACAGAGGCAAAACTCCAACCTACCAAAAGCCTACCCGAATCCCGAAGGCTTTTCGCCACATCTATGGGGCAACGCCCTTCCCTTCGATACCCCGGCGAATCTCCCCAACGTGGAGTGACACACGGTGATAGTTGGTAGTGCGAAAGGCATCAACGACCTCGAGCAAATAATGGGAAGCTTCCTTCAGTTCACTATTATCCCTTTAAGATTGAGAGACACCTTAAAAATGACAGAAGCGTGCGCCGAGAGACAGAACGCAAGTCTTACGTTTCCAAAAACGAGACTCCAAAGATTCATACTCTTCGGGAACCGGCAAGCTTGTAACAACCTTCGACTTGCGGAGGGCCCGAGCGCTCAGTGCGCGCTCCTTGGCGTACACGGCGTCCCCCATCTCCTCCTTCCTGGTCCGCAATTATGTTACGTATAACGGTTCTTCGACGGAACGACTTCAATAAGTACATAATAATAACAATAAATTATTTTCATCCTTTTTACAGGCCTTCTTGTATCGGGGGCTTTTTAAATTATAAATTCATAAACTTTTTTTCATTCTCATATTGTAAAATTATTGTTGTTTAAAAGTTAAAATACCCCAAAAAATGTGCATAAGAAATTGATTTACTTCTATTTGTAAAAAAATATATAAACAATATAACTATTTACGTGTTTAAATTAATTTAAAAAAAAATACTAACTAATAACATATTTAAATAAATAGATTAAAAATAATAAACCAAAATATATGTAACATATTTAACCAAAAATAACATACGAGTACAAACTGAATTCAAACGCGGTGAAATACTTAAAGTTTTTCCCGTATTTATTCGTCAAGAGGCTTACAAGCCCCATTGTACTAGAAGCAAAGACAACAGAGTAAACTACCATGCAGTCTTATTAAATTTGCATCTTAATAAATATAACAGTTGAGTTCAATGATTTTATACAACATCTTTCTTAGAGAATAAGAAGGTAATTTTACAAATGATTTAAAAAATATTACCAAATATATAAGTTTGTTAATATTTTCAACCTCTCATTACATTATAATATGCAATGTTTATTTTTAATTTTTTTATGTAGCTTTAATTTTTATTAGTAGAAGTATTTTTTCTGATTATATTCAAATAAACTGCTCAGTATTTAAAAACAAATAAAATGTCTACAAAGCATACCCAAGATACAACTAGTAAAACGCACTTTCGTATTAAAATTATTTTCAATCATTGGGAGAAGTAGTGCCTAGAATATACAAGACGAGAAAAGTATATAGTTGTTAAGTAAATAAAATCTGTATTAGATATTAAAACGGAGTCTGCTCCATGTATTGTTATTCATTAATTTCATTAGTATAATTATGTATTGTTATTAATTAATGTCATGTTATAATATCTGTTACAAATCAGAGGTCGCGGGATACTTATAGAGAATTACATTTAAATAACATTTAATTTTTTAATCTTCATTTATTCTGTAAATTTAGAAACATTGGTTAATATTTTACGAAAAAAACTAATAGATAAATAAATATGTTAGCGATACTGTAGCACAATAGGGAGAGCGATGGGATGGTTTTCCTGACTACTCGGGTTCGAATCCTACCTGTGGATCTTAAGTTTTCAGTTATGTGTTATGTTTATGTATCTTTGCTTGTGCATGTGCAAACATTATTGGTTTCACTTGTTCAATATATAAACTAAGAGGTGTCAAGGGACACCCGAATGGAACGAAGTTCCTTTCGATTAATTATTGAAGGAATAGGGAATATGCATAAAATTTAAAATGGTCTCAAATACTTATTTTCGGATACTTATTATCATCTTATTATAATATAAACTTTTTTTTTATTTACTAATCATTAAAGGCCATAAAATAATTTGTGAAAAGTGTAAATTAAGGGAGCGAAATTCAAACTTCCAAAACGCGCCACGATTGGTCGAAAGGAAATGTGACGCCATTTGACACGCCATTCAAATTATCGGCGTCGAAGTTCATACTGTGGTATTAATGTTACTGAGAAAAATAAATAATTTAAACCTATATTTTCGTGCTTAAAGGTTTTAATAAATGATGCGATTGTTTAGGTAATCATTTTCCACTTCACTTTCACAACAATTTCCTTTTTAAAACAGATAGTTTTACAGGTAAAGTACCAAAATTATGTGTTGAATGAGGAAATGGTAATAATGCTACATTTTGTTTTCAGCAGGTATATTTACATTGACACCTTTACTTCCATACTTCGGTTTAATTTTAACTTGCACAGCTTAGTCACTTGGTAATTTATCTTTAATGTGCAAAAAGCAAGGCTCTGCCTTGTGATCACATTTAATATTGTCTTGGCTGATTAATATCACAGACATTTGTATGGGCAGTACTAGGATTTACTTACTATAGGTATCAATTCTTTGTAAAGGTCACCAATTTTTTTAAACACTACTTTTGATAGCTAACTCTGAAAAGGCTTCAATAACTGATTTCAATCTTTGCCTTTTGATTACGCACATTCTCATTCTATCATCTGGTGTTTTTGCCACAAAAATATATGAGGAACAAATCCTTTCTTCAAACTTAGATTACATTTTTCTCCTTGTTGTTTTGTTATACATATTATATTCATTATTATTATTTGTATCTTTCTTAACGTGAAATAAATTGAAAACCATAAAAAAATCCGTAAACCCAAAAAAAGAATACGGTTTTTATAGAAATTTATACTGAACTTTTGTAAACTGGGTTAGGTTAATTTTAAACTCAAATTTTCTAATGATCAATGGCTAATGCAACTTACTATAAATTTAAACTATTAAATTAAACTTATTTTAAATAAAGTATACTTACGTTAAATTGATCTTCACAACAATATAAACACATTTAAGACATATATTATCCCTTTTAATTACCATAGACCATTGTTTTTGTATTTTCGCATCTCTTGGAATTTAAAAAACACTATGTTTGTTTTCTAATACTATTTTTGCACTCCGGTACAATGCATTACTTGGAAGATAGTTTTTATCTTCTTCCATGACTTGTAAAGCATATAAATTTTAAAATATGCGTGAAGTAAATAAGAAGGCTCAAATTTACTCAAAGTTTAAATTTTCACTTTGAAAAAAAAACTGGAATCTTTTCAAGCCTATTTTTTTACGGTATAGAGAGGTAAATGATTAATTTATTATTTACGCCAAAAAAAAACATGAATATTAGATATTGTAATAATAAAATATTAAATTATTAATATAAGCTAAAATGCTAATGAATAATATTTGTATACTATTTTTGTATGATATATCGCCGATAATGTATAATAAATGTAAATAAAATGAATAACTAAATTAAAAAGTGTCAATCAATAAACCCATGACTTATTGTCCTGCCACCTAGCGGTTTCACTTTGTACAGATACGTTTATATAACAGATCTAGTTATGTTTCCCTAACGTATAAATAGATAGCGTTGTTACAAACATTACGAGTATATTTGATCACAAATTTGTATTATTATTTTCATTTAAACTGTCTTATTCGCAAATTGATTCTAAAAGAACAAACTCCAATATCAAATAAATAATAAGAACTACTAAGCAATTTAATTTAATACAAAAAATGACATTGATGGAAACGAAAATATCTCGCTTGATTTCTATAAGAGAGAGAGAGAGAGAGAGAGAGAGAGAGAGAGAGATAGCAAAACATGTCGTGACAACTTTTGGTAAGAATTTTTACCGTCTAGCTCCCTTTCACAACTCGCGATAAGGAACTACGTTCCAATATATCTTAAGATAATAATGTAATAGGGTTCACGATTAACATATAAAGATAGCTTACTGGACAAGACTTTTGATACGATCTTGATCTTTCATATCGTGATTAATGTTGTAGTTTTTTTGATTTTTAATTTTTTCTCTATTGTTTTCCTGTTAATTTAATACGTTGACTGGTAAAAAGTGCTTTAGCATCAAGTCTGTATTTTCTATAATTTTCTTTGTACATAAAGATTTAATAAATAAATCAATATATCAAATTTACAAAATAACAACATCTTAAAATACAATATATTGAGCACAACCTGACTAGGTATTACATCATTATTTAATAAACGGTCAACTTACTGACTGTGATCTATTTACCATTCATTGATCTAAATCTGGAATTGGTTGAACGATTATAATAACTAGTTATTATAACCATTGAACTCCCTATAACCTTTGACACAGTAGAGACTTATTATGCATAATAATTATTATGGTTTAACAAAATGAAACAATAGGAAAATACAACTAACATTTTGACAAATACGGCCATACAAAACCCTAACTCGTATTTTCAAAATTTCTCTTTAATATTATGTTTCTATTATCTCTGTAATCTTCACGATAGTGCAAAACAAGCAGTATTATTTCGAGCAATGCTGCACTCCAGGTAAAATCGTGCCAGGAACACATTTCAACGTGTGTTGGCATTCCGCCGGAGAAAGTTAAATTTAGCTGAATGGTTTTGAAGCTTACAATCATTTAAATATACAGCCTAAAGACTAAATACAGTTTATTTAGATTAATGTGTTGTGAAAATCTATCATCCTATTAACATCTATGTCTTTGAACTTGTTTTACATGTGAATCCGTCAGCAAGAACTACTGACAACGACTAATTTCATATAAGCCAAAGTGATATGTAACATTACAGTATTATAAATCGAAATTTAAAATTTAATTGGTTCTATGAACTTAATGAATGTATAAAAAAGGTAATAAAAATCTTATCAAAGTTTTAGTTTAATTGGAAGGTGTCCTGAGGAGAACAAAGACAATAAAAATAATAAATTATGTAAAGGATAATCAATATTAACAAAACACAAGTTAAAATAACACATGAAAAAAAAGTTAACAATTTAACAAGTACTAGTACCTACATACTTGGTGTATATAGAAAAACCAAGTACTTTAAATTTTCTTTTACAGTTTTGATAAATTTCTCTGTAAACAGCATCTTGGAGTATACGCGACAGCTTTATTATAAGGATTATTCAGAAAATCCTAGCTAAATATTTAAGACAATATAATTTATTATTTTATGGTATAGCTGTGATATCATTTTATCTATTCATATATACATTTGTCAAATATCAAAAAAAAATGTCCAGAATGCGTACTCCAAATCTTTTGCATTTAGAATTTGGTGTAATGGAATTCTATGGAATGGAACACGAAATGAAGTGCTCGTAATCTTGTTCCTTTGATCTGATTTACAAAATTTCCTGCCTTCTCATTACCATGGCGTTATTACTTTCTTCGATCGAATCTTTATAGTGTATTCTAAAATTGAATATATTTTAGTTTGTTAGGGTTAACTTATATATTTTATTGAAGCTCCTAAAGAGCTGCTTTCGGTACTGAATGTAGTTTGATTAAACATTCATTTATTCCTATACACATGCCACAGATCTTCACTTAGAAATTTTACTTAGTATTTTGCATCCTATAAAATATAATTACATACTAAAATAAATACTATATGAATATAAATGGCATTGAATAATTTATAACAAATAATGGCAGTTTAAGAATTTTATGACGTCAATATTTTCGCTTCTCTTCGCCCTTCTTTTCTCGATTTTTTCTGCTCAAATTCTAGGACTTTTATCCCACCATGAGCTTCCTACTTACAGCCCGGCTAGCTCAGTCGGTAGAGCTCATCGAATCGCTCAAATCTCAGGGTCGTGGATGCAAGTCACACGTTGGGCGCACAATTTTTACACGGTGAGTGTGAAAGCGATCTCGTGGCATTCCACTAAGGCTATGAGTAAAAAACCAACCAACCCACCAAAAAACCAGCGGTTGTTGGCTTCTTAGTAGGTAGACTTAAAAATGGAATTATTGATGTTAGGTTCATAGACAAATCATGTGAAATTATGAACTGCACATTGTCAAAGATGATAATTTAAAAAACAGTATTTCAAATTATAAGTTTTGTGTGTTTTCTATTATAAATTATGTTATAATCTGTTATTAAGTCCAATATTTTTGTAAGAGTCATTTTTGAAGATCCCTATAACTTAATATAAAGGTAGTTATAAAAGTATAAAGGAACTGTCGTAGAAGCTCTGATAGCCACATTTTTTAAAATAATCGCTTAAACTCGATCGCTAACTCGTTTTCTACGTAGTTCATTCGACGTTGTTATTTACTCTAGTTACAACTGGCTCTATCATAACGTGTCCTTGTGGTTTCCAAGTCACTACTTGCGGTATCATAGGGGCCCGAGTTGCTTCCCTCTAACCAAAATAGTTAAAGGGGTGATGACTGACCCTCGCGGTAAACTCGAGAACGGATGCTGCTTGCGGTAACTGTTCGTCTTGCTGGCCACGGTTCCTAAATTATTTTTTTTTACACTTTTTCTTTATTCGAACGTACTTCCTTATCGCGCGTTGTGAAAGGGGACTAGACAATAAAAATTCTCACGAAAAGTTGGTACGACATATTTTGCTATATCTCTCTCTCTTATAGAAAGCAAGCGAGATATTTTCATTTCTATCATTTTTTTATTTTGTATATAGTATATATTACATTGCTTAGTAGTTTTTTATTTTTTATTTGATATTGGAGTTTGTTTTTTAGAATCAATACGCAAATAAGACAGTTTAAATGAAAATAATAATACAAATTTGTGATCAAATATACTCGTAATGTTTTGTAACAACGCCATCTATTTATACCTTAGGGAAACATAACTACATCTGTTATATAAACATATCAGTACAAAGTGAAACCGCAATTTGTACTGATATGTTTATACTGGTACTTGTACTGGTATTTTTTTTATTACAATTCCTTCAACAATTAATCGAAAAGAACTTAGATCCATCCGGGTGTCCCTTGACAGCTCTTAGTTTTTTTTTATTTAATGTTTGGTTTTTTAAACATATGCTATATAATCCTTCCCATTCAATTAATTAGGTTGGTTCTAGTTGTTTAAAAATTGTTCACAAAATATTGACGTTTTTGATAGTGATTACAATTAAATAAAGACCTGGGTGAGTTTGAAGTGTGGTGGTTCTCAGATTATGGCCAGCTTTAATTTTAAGCTGGGCAGTGTTTTTACGGACGGAGCTTATTTCGATAAGCAAAAAAGGTCCTCCTGACACTTCCCTTTCACGTACACAGGTGATCTCTGGCATGGATTCAAAGAGGAAAAGATAAAAATAAATATATAAATAAATTACAGGTCAATTCTTATACCTTAAAACTTTAAATATAAACCTGTTAAGATAAAAATCATTGAATCAAATAAAATATTTAACCTTATTTGTAATGAAGAAAAATATAAAATAATTTTAGGTATATGAAAGTTTTTTTATTCTCTTTCTGAATCTATTGTTTTTTTTTATAATATATTGATAATATGTTATGATTATGATGTTTTAAACTTTTTAAGCTAATGAAATAATAGAATGTCTAGTTATATCAATAATTTAAAAATATTTTTTTATAAAGGAGGAACTCCTTTTAAAAAGTTTTCGCTTTATTAAACAATAAATGTAGAACCAATGCAAGTAGGAATTTAATACTTAAAAAGTCGGTTTTTAAAATATAAATATCAACACAAACAAACAAAACAATCTAATAAATTTAATGTAGGTAGAGCTAATTCCAAGAATAATGAAAGCTCCTAATTCTAAATCTGATTGGATTAATTTATCTTTACCTCACTCGGAAATATGTCCTTGAACATTCACTTGGTTTGCTTTCATACATCTAACCTAATTAGATTACCTCGGACGATTGAAAAAGATTTCATTCGTAATAAGGGATAATTGTCATGAATAGGTAGGGTAGGCAAAGGGTATGAGTAACATAAAGATGCATTGAAAGTAATTTGCAACGGACATTATAACTGACTGTATTTGAACATCATCTAAGAATATTTATAGCTTTAGTCTTTATTTAGTATAGGTGTCGCATCATAGTTTGGAATCCTGTCCGTGTTAATAATTTTTTCATTTTATGTTTACTGAAAGATATTAGATTTGTATGGATTATCATCATTCATATGCGTCCGTTGTCCGATGAAATTACAAAATGCGATTGAAGAATAAAAACAAAATAAAGAATCATGTTTCCGAACTTAACCGACCGATGTTACTTTGTTTATATTATAAAAAAGCATATTCCAGGTGTATATCATTAAAATATCTCTTAATTTTTGTAATTTTACTCAAACATATAATTTTATTCCCGCTGTGTGTCATTTTTCTATTTAGTATAGTTTATACCTTAACATGCTTGTAAAATACGGGTGTAATTTTATGGTCATTTTAATAATATTTACAATCTTTTAATTTTTGTATCGTACAAAAACTATCGTAAAGTGTGTAAATTGCAACATTGTGATTAATGAGTTATTAGCATATATCCATTGTAAAGAGGATGTAATGGAAGAAATTTTGCTCGTCCTATTGTGCTGCGAAAATTTTTGGTTTTGTCAGAGAATAGTATTAAAACCGAATCATATGACAGAAAAGGTAAGTCAACATTATTTATTTTGTGGCACAATTGCTTATTACTATAATCAAAGCTTGTGATTTGAATAGGTTAATCAGTAGGTCGTATTCCTCAGCCCACTTAATAGTCATCCCAAGATCATTATTAAGATCATCAATCGTTAGTTGTAGTGTGTTGATATAGCTGCAAATCATCTGCATAGAGATGGAAGTGACATGAAATGTCTTTAAAAATTTCGTTAAGAAACGTTGTCTTTAAAAGTTTCGTTAAGTGAGAAGAGAAGAGGGGTAATATACCGCTTTATGACATCTGCAGAAATATTTGTCCAGTCTGAGAAGTCCTCAATACATACTTAGAAAGTAAAAAAACTAAAAGCATAGAACAATAACATAAATATTAATGGAAACTTGATCGACCTATGTCATCACTGCAATAGATACAGTTGTTTCACCTGTTATTTTAAAAATACTAAGGAAACAGCTCTGCCCAGTGCCACAGATGCCAGGCGTTTCGGCACTCTAGTCATGGGTTTCATAGGCCCCTGGCCTGTGTTCGCTGTGGCGTGGGACTGGACTCCCGCTCTTTTCGAGGAAGAAGTATTTCAACATGAGCTGAAGAACAAGAAGGCAGATACTGTTCCACTCACCCAGCAGCCCCGTAAAATGGCCGCAACTAACGCCAGCATCACCATCATAGTCCATGCTGAGTCGCTTGGTACCATCAAGGAGATATTGATCGCCTTGAAGGAAGGCCATGACCCTGTCGCAGCGGTGATGTTTGCCAGTACATACCTTATCCATCATGAAAAACGAAACTCTAGGTATCATCTTCTGGAACGCCGCGAGGTTGAAGGCGCGCATGCGCCTCCTCCGCCTACTTCTCTAACAACAAAGGCAGATATAGCTCTCATATGTGAGACTCATCTCCGCCGTTCTGACGCTGCCAACCTTCCTGGTTACCACGTGCTGCGGCTAGACAATCCTGAAGCTCGATGCTATCAGGGTTTACTAGTCGCGGTTAAACGAACAATCATCCACAAGCTGATTCCATCCATCGACATGACCATGACCTGGGTCATTCCAGACAATTGGGGTCGAATTGCAACACGGGGGCACAATACTCCGTGTATTCGCCATTTACCGCTGAGGAGCAACTCTCTGGTGATCAGTGAGATGCGGGCTATCTTCGACAGCTTCTCCCCAACCCTGGCCGTAGGGGACTGGAATGTGCAACATTCTGCGTGGCGTTGCCGTAGAGCATGCTACAATGGCTATCGTATTTACTCAGACGCCAACAAACACAGGTATGTGGTGGAGGGCCCGGACGAACGCACACACTACCCTTCAACAAGCATCTTCCAACCTACCGCAATTGATCTTACAGTCCACAAGGGATTGGAAAACCAAACTGTGACACTAGAAACCATACCTGATGCGTACGGCTCTGATCATCAACCCGTTAAACCTGTGTAGTATAGGCAGACTAGTGTCTACCATCACCTCGAGCATCAAAACTGCGAACGAAGCTACTAGAATTAGACCCAAATCCGGTATCCTGGCTCCCATCCCAAGAAGGCTCTCTGCCCTCATCGCGCAGAAGAGGGCAACGCGAAAAGAGTGGTAGAGGACCCAAGACCCGGAAATAGAGGCTCGGCTCAACTCCCTGGTGAACAACATCAGAATCACACAGGCCTCCTGTACATAGTCCTTCGAGTCGGTGTCCCTCGCTTCCTCGCGCTAATTCTTGCCGATTTCGAAGGTCGCAAATTCTTGCCGAAGATCAAGAGCACCACCTCTAGAAGCCATCAGGTACTGGCAGGATTACTGCAGGGCAGCACCCTGTCCCCAGTCTTGTAATCATTGTACACGGACGACATTCCAGTGGGTCAGGCCGCAACGCACTAGACCTCCCGCCGGAATGGCTGGCGGGTTGGAGGTTAGTACTCAACGTGGCCAAAACCCAGACCATTGTGCTCGGCTACCCAAGTTAAGAAGACTAGAGCCGCGGCGAAAACTGCGCTCTATTTGCTCCACCCCATTTTTTGATCCAGCCTCCTAATCAATATAAGATCTCCATTTACAAAACCTTTAATCGCCCCCGTCTTACTTATGCCGCTGCCGCTTGGTTCGCTCCTGTGAGCCCGAACCCAACCAAAAACTACATTGCAATTGAAAACCTTGCCCTAAGGCTTGCCGCCCAGGCGCACTGGTGCGTAAGAAACGCAACGTCGCGTCGGTGCGAGACCTTCCCATGTAGTGTCTGGACGAGCACATCGTCAGGCTCGCAGCAAATATGTTCCAGCCGGGCTGACGACTCGTTACATGCCCACATAAAACACATTGCCCTATGGCACACTCGTCCCTCGGAGTGAGCCAGAAGACTGCTCCCGAGGGACATTCTCCCGCTACTACCAATTTGATTCCGAGAGTCAGCCGCCACGGCCGCAGTTCACCTAGCCGAGCCTCCCCTAGGTCGACCAGGGGCCTCACCTGGCCGGGTTAACTGCCCCGGTGGCACCAAAGGCTCTTCCTATTTCTCTCCTAGAAGAGAGAAAACCTTTCCTAGGGCCAAGGCTCACTATCATTCACGGCCGTATTAACGGTCGCCGTGAGATTCCACGTAAATAAGTATAAAACCTGATACCGTTTCCCATCTCGCCCGCCGGCGAGGGAGAAGAAATTCAGCTTGGCCGAGTATTATTCTTGCTCGACTCGTCGGACTGTGCGGATCTCTATAATGATATTGTTACGCTGTCTGTTGAATTAACGAAGCTATAATTAATTATCTTTGAAGTTTTATTTTGAAAACGCCATTATGAATAACCTTTACGAAGATTACCATAGTGACGAAATCTATGGAGATGTCCCACTTTATTTAAAAAAAAACCCTAATGGAAGTCTTTTCTCCGATATATTAAGTTACTATATGAACGTATCATTATTGTTATTTGTACTTTATTATTTTTGTTTTACCTTAGTTGTTATTTGGAGTGCAATAAAGAATATTATCTATCTATCTGTCTTAAAATGGATTATTATATTGAATCAATAAAAGGTTCAGTGAGACATTATCCGTATTTATGTTAAGATGTAAGCAAAAAAATTACTATTCTTTCAATTAACGTTATCCGATATACAAGTTAAAAGCTAATAGAACAATGTTAGTCTGTATAATGATTAATGATTCTTGTCTCTTGAAAGCGGCAGAAGATAAAAAGCTTTTCAAATTGTTTGAAGCATTCATCAGCATAATAGCTCTTCAAATATGCGTTAAGCCGTGTTGTTTACTTTAAATTCCACGTTCTTCACCTGGATATTTGTATCTTGGAGTGGATTTACTTTAAAATTCAATTTCAAGTTATTGAGTAAAAGTAGGTATTGAAATATTTTGGAAAAAATAAGTATATATTTATAAATGAGAATAAATTTTATAGCATGTAGCTAACTAGCCCTTACCCACGACTTCGTGTGAATGGAATATTTATGTACACCTCCACTATTTGTATCAGATATTATTAAATTTATTATTGTTTCATATACTTCAGATTTATTTTTTATAGCCTATTATTGATTAAACTAACCTAAGTTTGTCCTTATAATATCCTTGCCGTCCGCCATTGAAAGTCTTGTTAAAATCGATCCAGTTATTTCAGGCAATAGTTGACCAAACATAATGACAGACAGACTGATGACAGATGACAGATGGACAGACCGATAATATTTTTAAAATGTTTTTTTTCCTGAATTAAGTAAAAAGGTGTTTATTTCGAATTACAGAAAGACTCTTTCATTTTATGTACACGTATAGACATAAACATGTTAATGTTAAGTGAATCAAACGAAAGAAGACGGATACCCTTTCATACATTCATGGGCCCATATTGAAATAAGATAAAAGTTGTGACAATCAATAACTAATATAGTATTATACTACCACAAAAACAATTGTCGATTTTGATAATCTGAGAACAAAGATTTTTCTGAGAGTCTTATCTCAGAAAAATGAAGGCTATGTTACTACATAGCGTAACAGTTAATTTTTATACGATCAATTGATATTGACGGTGGCTTGTCATGGCAAACTAAAAAAGCAGTGTATAAGCTTTTTTATACATTTCGAGTATCATTCGAAGGACAAATTGACTAATTTAACGTAAATCGAAAATTTATTATCTTTTGATGTTATGAATTCCATAAATAATTATTATATTTTTTGATTAAAATAAATGATTAAATTATTCATCTGCAATCAACACTTACTTTTAGACACTACCCACAAACTCCCATTACTTTTTAATCATTCTCAAAAATCGATTATAGTTTTATCTATTACATTTTTATTGTGCATCCAAACTTATTTTTGTGATTTCTCTTAATCCTGATTGCGGCTAGAGCTTCTTTTTTGAAGTTTGAAAATTAAAAAGGTTTCAATTTTTTTAAACCATGTCTCAAACTTTTACAACTAGGCGAAAAAATTCCCATCTCCTTTAAGCAATATTTATCTATGCCCTATATATTTAAGATTTCTATTATTACCTTATAAAAATACTAAGTAAAACGTAAAGTCTTAATTAAAGAGAAACAATCGATCCATTAATTGTGAACATAATGTATATAAAAATAACAGTAGGTACCCACATGTACTAAAATCGTAAAAGTAGTATTACGTGTGTGGTGCCACTATACAGTAACATTTGCATTGCTGTGTAAAATAATATCTAGTACCATAAAAATGTAATTAAGATTCATTATAAGTATAGAAAAGAAGAATATCCGTCTCACTTACAATATCCGTCCTCCAAAAGCCAAACCTAATATTCTTCTACAACGTAATTTTGGAGGAATTGGAAATGAAAGGCCTTTACGAAGATGTTCATAAAATAGATTGGTTTGCTATTATTAATAATCATTCTATAAATTATAAAGTTGAGTTGTTAAATCAGACTCTTACCCGCTTATATAATGTTCATACAACTCTTAAACCGAACAAAATTAAACATCTTCCTGATCTGTGGCTTACAGAGGAATTAAGAATTCTGATGAAGTAAAACAATTGTGCAAAATACAATTTTAAAGTAGATAGTAATGAGTTCAATAGAATAAATTGCATAAAAACTCGAAATCGCTGTCAATCGTGCACAACGACGCCATATTCACAATTCTATCGAACAACGCCGATACCGCAAAAACTGGGAAATTTTTTGAAACAGTCGGAGTGGCTAAATCAACCTTTTTTAAACCAACATTTTTCTTCTGCAGTCTTTAAGTAATTAGCATTGATAACAACCGTACTTTTAATACCCTTTCATCTTTTCCGACTCCTGAGTTCTTGCCATTTACTTTTTGTTCTTTTACCGAATGTGATGTTAGGAGAGCGTATTATCAATAAACTCAAATGATGTTGGTGCTGATTGCGTTAGCCGTAACATGATCACTCCTATCCTTACTATAATTACTCTGATATTAACTCTTATCCTAAATTATTCCATTAGAACATGTACATTTCTCGAGTCTTGGAAACCAGCCCAAATCATTTCTCTACCTAAAAAAGGGAAAACATTAAATATAAATGATTTCTATCCTATTTCAATTTGATCGTTCCTTTCAAAACTCTCGAGAAGTAAATTCACAAACAGCTAAGAATGTTCCTTAATAAATCCGTAGACCGTCCGGTTTCCGTCCCGGTCATAGTACGGTTACAGCATTTGTCAAAGTGACATATGACATTCGATTGGCAATGAACAATGAGCAGCTCATAATTCTGCAATTGCTGGATTTCAGCAATGCTTTTAATTCCATTGTTCACGATGTCTTGTTGAAAATGTTAGGTCCATTAACATATCTCCATCGTTGACAAACTGGCTTCGAAGCTACTTGTCAGGCCGTCGGCAAAACATTCGGACAAAAAAAAGTGTTATCATCCTGGTGAGCTGAGACATTAGTCTCGGCTGGGGATCCTCAGGGTAGGTCCTTTCTAATTTGCTATTTTCATTAACTCTATTACTCAAAGTATCTCTTCTCCTTATCTCAAGTATGCAGATGATATCCAAATTTATAACCACTCCCGGCCTGAAAATCTTTGTTTTGCGGTGACCGCTATTAGCAATGACCTAATTTTATTTTATAATCCTGCCAAGTCGAAAAATTATAATAATTGGCAGTAGAGGTATGATATTAAGAGTAGATTGGCGAAATTTAGAACATATACATTTAACCGCGTTACTATTCCTTATTCTTCTTCGTCTAAAGACTTGGGTGTTTAATTAGATCAGACACTGTCATAACCACATTTTCCATTTTCGTCAAAAACTCAAGTGGATTCCTATACGTAGATGTCGGGACTTACATACTCTTTTGTACTGTGTATACGGTGGAATACCACCCAAAAATACCTTCATATTTGAAGGGAAAATTTGAATTCCTTGGTATCCAGACACTGCACGAGCATCACAAAAACTTAATATAACAATGCCTGTTCATAATTACTCTTTTTATAAACTGTCTTTCACAATTCATGCCACCAATTCTGAATATGGTAATATTCTAAATGTTAAATTATGTTCTTATTAATTAGAGAAAAATAAATATACCGAGAAGAAAAAATGATTAGCGGTTACAACAAGCAGATGTTCTTAGAATTCTTGGCCCGATCAGGTAAAAGTTACTTATTCTCCGATAATAAAGAGAATTTTTAATACATTTATAAGAGTAAACTAAAACATAAGTTAATAAAATAATGCTTATTAAAATATGAAAAACATGTAAAAGAACAAAGTAATTTTTGAAACAGTAATAAAAGTAAGTAATTTATTAGGCCCGCTTATATTATAATCATAACCTAATTAGCTTTTGACATCTGGGTAAATTTGCCAAAACAAAACCATTGGGCTTAATTTTCCATCAGTTAAGAAACTGAATATTGACATAATAAAAATAAATACGTTAAAAAAACCGACTTTAAGACTATTCATTTAGTGAAAATATAATTATTTATTTGAGGTTTGGCACCGAATTCAAACCTTTTAGTAAATAGGACATATAAATTATTCAAAACTTTTAGAAAATAGCACATATAAATAATAGGTGACAAATAATTAACATTAAATCTTCATTATTTTTTACTTTTTAGTCTTGAAGTTTTCTTAACGTAGTTATTTTTATTTAATACTTTTTAGTTTATTGCTGCATTGTCAATTAGCTCTGGGTAGACCTTTTTTTTTTTTTTTTTTTTAACGTCAGGAATCCTCATGGATACACACCTCTATCAAGGGGATGATGGAGGTGGTTATGTGAGACTCCTACTCACTAAACCTGACGGTTGCCGCCGCCGTCATAATGGGACACCACGGGATCGCTTTCGCACTCACCGCGATGCCCCGACGTGATCCATGGAGAGGGCACCCCGCAACGAGGAGCACCCATCCCTTTTTCGCAGGCTTCGCAGGTAGACCTACAAAAGGGACTGCGCGCCTTAAAAATATAGATGTTAAGAAATGTGAACGGATAAAAGTTAATGGCCGTTTAGAGAACGAGTCGGTTGAGCAGAAGCCTCATAGATAAGAAGTAATAAGAAACCGTACAGCAACTGAGTCTGCTGAGCAACGTGAGAACCGACTTGCAGCAGCGCATCAAAGTTCACAAAGACTTCGTTCAATGATTGAGCGTAATTTTATAACCACCATAAATCAATATGCTGGAGTACCATGTACTTGATTATAAAGTGGTTATCAATAAACCCGCGAGTTATTGTTGCACCACCTAGTGGTTTCACTATGTTTATATAACAGATGTAGTTATGTTTCGCTAAGGTATAAATAGATGGCGTTGTTACAGATTGCAACAAAATCAAATTAATAATAAAAAACTACTAAGCAATTTAATATAATACAAAAATAATAACAAAAATAAATAATTAAAACCTAAAATTTTTATTATTTGTAATGTAGGTAAGTAAAAACTTATATTTCCATGTAGGGAACGATACACATCTATTTTTTATGGTATTAAATTATTAATATAAGCTAATATTCTAACGAATAATATTTGTATACTATTTTTGTATGATTTTTCGCCGATAATTTTTAGTAAGTGTAAATAAATTGAATAACTAAATTAAAAAGTGTTAATCAACAAACCCATAAGTTACTGTCCCGCCACCTAGTGGTTTCACTTTGTACTGATATGTTTTAATAACAGATGTAGTTATGTTTCCCTAAGGTATAAATAAATGGCGTTGTTACAAAACATTACGAGTATATTTGATCACAAATTTGTATTATTATTATCATTTAAACTGTCTTATTTGCAAATTGATTCTGAAAGAACAAACTCCAGTATCAAATAAATAATAAAGAACTACTAAGCAAATTAATATAATACAAAAAATAATAATGATATAAATGAAAATATCTCGCTTGAATTCTATAAGATAGCAAAACATGTCGTGCTAACTTTTCGTAAGAACTTTTACCGTCTAGCCCGCTTTCACAATGCGCGATAAGGAACTACCTTCCAAAAACTAATGGATCTACCTGGATCAAATTTTTATGGGACCTATTGAAAACTGTTCCGTATCAAACAAAAAAAGAATTAAGTAAATCGGTTTAGAAACCTTTGAGAAATCGGTATACATACATATATACATATATGTACATGTGTATGTACACTCATCCTTTTTGAAGTAGGTTTTGTACGCTTCTTATACTTGATCATGCGTTCTTGGGTATGATAAATATGTTTGTGGTGGTCAATTTATATTTGTAAGTAAAAAATATAATTTCCAGTCCTCTTAAATGGATAACAATCGTGCAATGATCTTTTTTAAATTTTACATTTACCGTTGCTGTAAAAGCTTACTACTACGATGAGATATTATAATAATATATTATGATTGTTTATAATATATTATTATAATATCGGGTTTGATTCCCAGCGGAGACAGGCATTTATGTGATGAGCATAGATGTCTGTGTTTCTGGGTTTGGTCGTTTATTAAACATATTCTCAGTATTTATATGTGTATTTCTATGTATTTGTATCGTTGTCTAACACCCTTAACACAAGCAAATAATTTGCTTACTTAGGAGTTAGATGTAATTTGTCCTGATATTATTATTATTATTATTGTTGTTGTAATATGATGTTCTTCAATGAACTTCTCTTAGCCTACGAACTTTATGAATGGACACTTTTAAAACGATTACATTTGCGTAAAAACGTGGGAAAAAAAATAAAAATATATATATTTTTTACGGGACACTAAGTTATTTGGCTGAATTTACCGGTTTCATTTGCGATTATTGGCAGCCCTGGGTCGGCCTAGGACAATAAAATTTGTACTTCAGTTCAAAATGTAACAAATATCGTATAATACAATAATTAGTCACTCTAAACCGATAAGGTTCCACTTAATACATAGCTTATACATTAGCAATGCGAACCGACGGCTGTCCTAAGTCTTAGTGGCGGGTATCAGTTCCCTCTCTACTCTCTAGCACTCGGTGTAACGTCTGAGTGTATGACAATTGGTAGTTAACGTTTATTAATCAGTCTATGGTAACATTAACTTAACACTTCACTCTTAGCGATGGAATGCGCCGCTATATTAAATTCATCCTTACCTTATTTGTAATGGTGCTTTACTTAACAGAATGAATTCTGTTTTCCATTTTAAGTGACTCTTAGTATTTTGACAATCTTTACAATTCTTATTTATTTTTTGACATATTATGCTATGAAAGTTTCAAGATATAAAAAGAGATCGCTGTTGTGATGGCACCATTCCTTATACCAATTCATTCTTATCTTATCACACCCTCGAGAGCTATTTAGGGATATTGAACTGTTTTGTTCGCAATTCTTCATTTTTGTTTCAGGTATCGTTTCAAGGTTAGGGTTCAGATATAGATCAATTGAAATATTTAATGAATATTTATTAATATATTCACTTTCATTATTGGAAATTAAATTTGAATAAAATAAATATTAAAGGGTTTTATGTGAGTCTCAAATAACAAACGTGTTTTTTTTTTAATTTAGGAGACGCTTGATATATTCACAAAATATTTAGTTATATACTTACTTTAAAATTAGAAAATTAAATAAAATATTAAAATAAATAGTTAAGGGACAACAAACCAATAACAAACGTGTTTTCTTACCGTTTGTTATATTTAATTGTCGTGAAACAGTTTGTATGTGAGTTCGACTCTCACTTAGTCGGTTTATAATTAAAGCTGTTAAATCAGATTTTTTTTATAAAAATTCTAATTAGTAATACAGTAAAAACTCCATGAACCGGAATAAAGGTTGGCGTAAGGCATTCGGATAATCGAAAATCCGGATAATCCAATATATGAAAACAAAGTTTTGAGCATATGTAGTCTAGTGCGTTAATATGAGTGTCTCACACCAATTTTGAATCTTAAGACATACCTAAAACCTTTACGGTAACATTAACTGTCTGAATTACGTATACGAATCTTGAAAATATCAGAGATATCAAGAATTCAGAGATCATCAGAGATATCGAAAATTCAATTAAGGCCTAAATGGTGAAAAATATGTAAAGAAAACTTGAAATATTGTGTTCATTTATTATTATGCAAATGCTTATTTGCATAAAACTGTTTCAAAGTGTTCAGTTAGCAATCATTTATTCTTTTTTCTGTGTCTTTCACATGATCTTAAATAAAATTAAAAAATATCAGCTGTGTGTTCTGACCTAACTTCACTAAATAGAGAGAACCTATTTATATAAGGATTAGTTAAAATATTGTCTATACTGACAAAATGTGACTTTGCTGTAATATGAGTTGCTTCGTGTAAAGTGTAATCCCAATTAAAATAATTAAATACTAAAAGGAACAATTTTACACTTTTCGGTTTAGGGAATTGAAATACTATTATTTATATTACCAAATAATAACATGATTATTACTTTCAAAAAATGTTTTCAATATAACGAAAAGAGATAACATTGCTCAACAATTTCTTTTTAATTTGAAATTTGGATTTTTGTCTATTATGGCAAGGCTACGACGGTGGTCTAAGGCGCAACATATGGCTCATGAAATAATTGCAAAACTCAACTGGGACTTTTTAAAAGAAGTGCTAAAATAGATCCGATAATTTAGAACTTAAAGTGGGGCACAAGTTTGTAGCACGACTGGGGAAATTATATTTGGCCCACGACATTTTGAGATGATATTGTTCATTGTACTGTGTAAGCCAACGGAGGAGTACAGATCTCGTTAGCTTTTGAAGGTACGTGTTTTGTGCCCTCTGAAACATAAGCAAAACCATTTTTTAAAAGAAATTTGTAATATATGGTATACTACTTTTAGAGCTTACTCTACATTAATACATACATGTTTTTTTGTATACATAATACATATTGACAAAATGAGATTTTTAATCCTTTTTCGGAGAAATAATGTTGTATATTTTATTATAGAAATAATGTGGTAAAAACATTTTTTTATTTTTTTTATTGTACTTTTAAACCAATGTTCAATTTGGTGTATAACCTTAGGTGGCATTATATGATTAATAATGGGACACAAAGCCGATTACCGATATGGGTCAACGTCTCGTAGTCGGGAAATCGTTGGAACGCTCAGTAATTGTTAAGCTCTAAAAGTTTTATCGAAGCAATAGAGTTATTAAAAGTGAATTTATTTGTACAGTAAAATAGCAAAATGCAACAATTTCATTTTACACAGCCTATTTATTTTTTTTTAAATAGTTTTTATTGTATTTTCATATACATGGGATATAAATATAAAAAAATCATCAAGTAACTAAAAGCTCTAAGGACCAGTAACTATAATTAGCATCCAACAGCAATATAAGGTCTTTCTACATCTAGCATACATTTTTCTCACGCAAAATTCAACACCATAATCAACTATTCCCATAATTAGTAAGTTTAAATACCTCCTTGTAGACTTATGTACGAACACAAAATCTAAGGCACATATAAATTTTGGTAAATTGTTATCAAAATAAGAATATTACAAAATATGAAGTTGTTATAATAATCAATATTATATAAATTAAAAGATAAATTAGTTTAAGCATATTCAGGTTTGAACCAACATTTCTGCTATATAAAGAATACTCTAAAATAAAAAAAAGTTAAAAAATGTTCTAAAACGCACAATACAAATATTTGTCACAAGATACAATGAACTTTTAAAAGTTTATTTATTGGAACGTCTCATCGGAATTGAATAGTAATATACACCTATGATTATTATGTAGTGACACTTATTTGATTAAATGATCAAATTAAGTAGTGTGAAAAAATGTGTAGTAAGTTTCATCGATTAATCAATGGCTCAAACGTTCAGCTTTAACTAGAACAGAAATCCCCTTCAATCAATTCTGACCAAATACGAGTGGCGTTTCACTAATTATAAATCTGAGCATAAATTATGGCAATAATGGTGACGAATGGATCGTATTTTTTGTAGGATATAATATCAAAACTTTAAACTTATGAATGTAAAACCGTTTATAATCAACATATACCTACTTGACAAACTAAAATAGAATGGATAATTAACCAGGACAGACACTGTAAGATTATTTTCTATTCCTTATAAATATATGATAAAAATATACGATTAAGCAATTTTGAAACCTAATAATAATAAGATATGCTTATATTCAAAAGCTTAAATAATAAAATAATATCTATTTATTAGGTATCATCCTAAAATACCAAAACCTAGTGTTTCGGTCGAAACCTAATTCTTCTAATCCTATAATCATTATTATCAGATTAACTGTCTTCGCAATTTCAGTTGATTCTAATATTAATAACTTTTACTACTTCACTATTAAAGGAGGGTCTAATATTATATTTTCTTTAGGTACGGCGACTTAGATTTCTATTACTTTTAATCTGAAATGCCTTTCTACCTTACTATTAATTTGCCATTTCTACTACACCTACTTTATTTATATACACCTACTATATTTCTACTACAGAAAAAATATGTCGAAGTTGAGACATCAAAAAGCAACTGAAAAACAGCACAGTCGACCTATGAAAAAAATGTCTGAATGGAATTTAAATTCCTTAAATACATCCCAGATCTCCTGTGGTTGAAAAAACCAACAATAAATAATATTCGCAAAGAACAGTGACTAACACTATCTAAGCGGGGTTGGATAGTATCAATTTGTGTAATTTGTCCTGTTTTATTAATATTATTTACCTAAATAATATTAGTAATACAGGACAAATTACACAAATTGATCTAACCCCTAGGTAAAGCAAATTATTTGCTTGTGTTAAGGGTGTTAGACAACGATACAATATATAGAAATACACATTATATATACTGAGAATATAATTAATAAACGACCAAACCCAGAAAGACAGAAATCTATGCTCATCAGATACATACCTGTCGGAAATCGGGAATCGAACCCAAATCTCATTGCGTCAATATACGTTAGCCGTCTGCGCTAGCTACTCGGCCAACGATATTATATTTTATGAATGAATAATGTATAAAAACAATAATTTGTTCATATTACTGGGTAATTAATACTCACGACTTTCATTTCCGCAACTCTTCTAACCTTTAACTATTCATTTCATCACACCGTGCCGGTTTTATCTCCAGTTCTTTCAATGTTCACTGAACTAAACTCTGGAATGGCCTACCCGAATCCATACGGCGCTCAGCCAACAGGGTAGCCTTTAAGAAATCAGTCTTAAAATACCTCTATGAAAAATAACAGAATTATATTTTTTTTTTATTAGACAAACATTAATATTTTGTATTATATATAAATAATGCTTATAATATATGTATATAATTATGTCATATTTAAGTATGTTTATTATTTCTGTGTCTTATTTACTACGTATTTATTAATGTATATCATTGTTTTATTTATGTTATGTTTATTGTATTTTTTTTAACAATTTTGTATTCATAAATAGTACACTGTATTTGTTGTGCACGATCTTAGTTTATTTCATTTTAATAATTTTTGATTTTGTTTTAATTATCTAAGTTTTTTAAACTTGTATGTCGCCTCATTGTGTTGTTTTCTACTGTATTCTCAGGTGGACTGTTAGAGAACGATCTAAGTATTAAATCCACCATTTGAACTTTCTTTTGAAGCAATAAAATTTAAAAATTAATAATTGAATAAAAGTAACGTAATTACCTACGTAAGAACGTAATACATCTTTTTATGTTCAATTTCATATAAGGTAAATAATAAAAAATAATGTGTGACTAAAATCATAATTCTTTTACATTTAAATTTGAAAATGAATGCATAAACAAATATTAACAAAGCCTAATCCGAGCCATTATCATTTTATTTTTTCATCGGATATGATTTACAAAAGTCTATTTGTACAACCAATAAATTCAAGCTCTTTTGTTTCCGAATGAACTTTGGAAAATTCTATAATGATGTGTATTTTTTATATGGTAAAAGTTAAAATAAATCAAAATAGTAACAATAAAGTTATTTCGACATTCAATTAGTTATTTCAACCATGATTTTTTCGTTATTTACAAGTAAGGTTATTTGAGAAAAATGAGCAATCCGCCTTTTTTGTTTTATATTACCTCATACGGCCTTTCAAAGGTATCTAAACAAACAACGCATCTTCACGATTAATTAATTTAATATGACAACATACCTAATGTATATTATAAACAATTATCAACTAAAAATAGTAAATAAAAGCTTAGAATAAAAAAGGTGGTCACTAAAATTAACAATTATATTACAGAACGGTAAAAACGGTATTCTGTTATTGAACTCCGCTATCTGTTTGTCTATCACCGGGTTGTATCTCTTGAGCCTTGATGTTTAACCAGTTAAGTTTTTACAAATGATGTTCTTTAGCAGATGCTTTAACAACAAATGTAACTACTTAAATTTATAAAAATATAGAATGAAAAATAAACAGATACGGGCAGTGATTCGAACCCGCGACTAGTGGGAAACCATCCCGTCACTCTACCAACTGAGCTACCGTATCGCCGTCCGTAAAGACGATCACATATAGAATGCTTAATTCACCGAGACGGACAGCGATACGAAAATTTAAATAAGCTTAACATGGCTATACATGTTTATAGATATTTTCAAACATAAATGTAACTACTAAAAAAATAATAAAATAAATATTTAAGGTGGGTTCCCATACAACAAAAGTGATTTAATATCAACAAAAAGACTCTTCAAATATACATAAAATATTTAGCAAGATTTTCACTTTAAAAATAAATAATTAAAATAGGTACTTAAGGGAGCTCCCCATTCCTTAAATGTGATGTGGAGTGAAAAAGCGATAGCAATGTTCCCGCCTCTTTCTACCCAGCTTTCCATTACGGAGTGGATTAGAGAACAAGACTTATTTCCACACTCACTACCAGCCAATTACATAGGTCTAGCAACTCAGCAAAAACTCTGAGTGTTCTTCAAGACAGTTTGCTTATAATTTTAAACTAAATGTAAAATTACACAACTATGAAAACTTTATGCACAAACTTGTTAAAAAAATCTTTTGTAACGAATACGACGTTTATGTAAATCTAAGATAACAAAAAAAAAACTGAGTAAAATGATAAAAAGTCATACAAAAAGTTAACTTTTAATGGTCATAAAGGTTAACTTATTATCGATAAATATTCCAAGACACATAATACATTCCTTTCATTTTAATATAGGTAATTATGAATTACATAATCATAGTTAATTATAGAATAAGTTTAAATAAGCTTAACATGGCTATACATGTTTAAAAATATTATCAAACATTAATTTCGGTAGTGGTTCGGTAGTAATATCTTTTCAATGTTCATCTATACTGCAAAGTTAAAAACATTGGTTATGATTTTTCGAAAGAAACCTAATAGATGTCACCACCTTCCCGATAAAGACGATCACATATGGAATGCTTAATTCACCGAGACGGACAGCGATACGGTAGCTCAGTTGGTAGAGCGACGCGACGGGACGGTTTTCCCAATTGTCGCGGGTTCGAATCCCTGCCCGTATCGGTTTTTTTTGCATTCTATATTTATATAAGTTAAAATAAGCATAACATGGCTATACATGTTTAAAAATATTATTAAACATTTTATATATTATTCACTAACCAATAGCTTACTTTTCTAAAATACGTGAATACTTCATCCAGTACAGCAACTTTGATAATCTTTATAATCAGCAACTTGCAGTTTTAGATAGCGAGTCAGCTACATCACAAAGTATAAAGTTTTAAGTACCGTCGCAAAGACTTCTTCTACTTCAGACTATTTCTTGTTTATGAAAGAATCCTAATGAAAGATTATTTTTTATTAAGATAATACCGAAACAGGTGTTTATTAAATGGCGTTATAAGCTATAATTGTTTTATAATAGCATATTTTTTTAAGTTACTCCATTTCAGTAAATATACAAGATTTTAAACGTTAATCACCCATAGCTCTACATACAAGGGTTAAAATCTTGAAAAACTTATGGTTCTTGTTATTAATTTCCAGTATAAATATAAAATAAATGGTAATCCCATATGCATATAGAAACTTTTACTTTTGTTAAATACACTTAGGGGACAAATCTCGTAATATCCCTTCTAAGCGAGCACTTATGTCTTGAAGGAACACCAATAAATTATAATTTAAGATTCGTGACTCCAGTTTCAGTAATGTTGTAAATATACACCGTTTCTTGTTTTTTGTAACGTGAATGAATTAAAAAAAACGGTATCCCTAAACTTTTTCTAACTCTTGTATTTAATCGTGTTTTTGGATGAAGAAACAAAATTAATAAATTAAACAATGAAAACTCTACCAATACCTTGACTACATGGCAGCGAGTTACCAGGGCCTCGTGTTTGTAAATATAAATGGTATCAAAGTACTTTTTTAACAAACCTTGGTCTTTTACTAGCAAGGCCTAAATCTGCCTCTTTTAAAAACAATTCCTAAACTGCGGAAACCGATAAACCTGAAAAATATATTCAGAACGCAACAAGTAAAATTGGCCCTCCAAAGGACACACCACCTCCTCCGCCACGGTAAAGAATAACGACAATTAGAAACAAAGGGAGAAAAGTCTTCATCTCGCTCTCAACTTCCAATAGGTTTCTAGATACTCCAATCGACCTTATTTTTTACGGTATTGAAAATTTAAATGAATTTACAGAACTTCTGGTTATGTCAGTGGAAAAACACAAATTTCCATATCAAATTATAAATAAAAATGAACTCAGAATAAGCTCTACAGTCACAAACGTACATGAGAATCTCAACACCCTAATTAGAAATAATGACCTCATCGGACACACAATCAATCGCAAGAACAACAAGGATTACCAGTATCAAAAACCTACATCAATTCACACTACTAGATTTAATAAAAGAGGACTTAGAGGTAACAAGAAACAATGTGATGGATGGGGTGAAACGGGTCCTGAAATATACCTACATCAACATTCTTTGCAAGCTCACCGCTGCACTAGGCCATACAGCAGAGTCAATGGTGTGGCGGTATTTCCAGGTTAATTTGACATGGATGGTAGTTCTCACACTTCACAAAATAATTTAAATTATTATTTGCTACGAGAATAATTCTTTATAACTTGTATAACTTATACATGATAATCGCTTTAATTTTTAACTTATCTAAGTATATATTTTTTTAAATAAAAAAAATATTCAACAGTTTATTCATTTCTTTATTTTGATTAATTAAGGCAGATCCCAGTCAATTTCGTCGTTATATTTTTCTTCTTCCTTTAGCGGCTTCACATTTCTGGCTATAAAGCCTGTGGAAATAAATAATTGTTAAAAAATATTTGATAATAAATATTTGATATTTGTAGTTTTATGATTTGTATTTAACTTACCAGTAAGAACTCCACCAACAATAGACACTACAAGCGTGACAATCAACGCCAAGAATTGATTAAGTCCTTGGGTGGTCGCGCTTATTGGGGTGAGCTACAAATTTTGTATAAACTTTAGTCTAAAGTTATTAAAAAAACATTTTATAGTTTATCAGAAATGTGAAAATCTCAATAGATATATAAAAAATAATTTAATGAATTTCAGAAACTAGCTTACACCACCCATTGCTGGAAAGACATTTCCCAACTCTTCACCATATGTTTCCTTTGTTGCCACCGTCGCAAATATAGCTGTAAGAATACCGGAAAATATCCCCGGCATGCCATGCAGGTTGTTGACTCCACAAGTGTCAGGTATTCCAATTTTAGTTAGATATGGCTAAAAGATAATAAAAGCTGGGGTATTTAGCCTCGTCTATACTCAGTTATGCCAATTATTAAATAAATAGGTATATTAGGATGGGTTAACCACCACAGTATAAGGTATTAAAAAATTTACTGATAGATATCTGTATCCCAAAACGCTGAGAAATCCAGCCCCAATGCCAATAGTCACTGCCCCGCCAGCAGATATGTGCATATTGCACACTGACCCCACTGCGACACCACCGGCTAATGTAGAGTTCTGAATGTGGACCATATCTAGTTTGCCGTGGTGATGGCTTACAACTGAAGACATGACAAATGTAGTCACCTACAATAAATAAAAGTTAGAAATTAGTAAGTTATAAAATATATATAAACGT
The DNA here is from genome assembly GCA_959347355.1 of Napeogenes inachia. Classification (NCBI taxonomy): domain Eukaryota; kingdom Metazoa; phylum Arthropoda; class Insecta; order Lepidoptera; family Nymphalidae; genus Napeogenes; species Napeogenes inachia. The sequence goes on along the minus strand of OY365793.1, from coordinate 14,981,977 downwards.
CTATATTAATAGAAAGTTTAATAGTTCCTTATACTTACTGCAGCTGATGCTAATGATAGATATGTATTGATAACAGCCCTTTGATATTCTGCATTAGTGCTTGTAAGAGCAGAGTTAAAGGAAGGCCAATAAATCCACAGAAAGATTGATCCTTTATAAGAACAATAACATTCTATGTTTAATAATAATCTGTAGTTAATATTTAAATAAATGTATAGCGTATAGTATTACGATAAACAGAAAGTAATAGAATAGACCGTTAAAAGATTCATTGTACTAATATTTTATTTTAATATCTAATATAAACAATATTATATAATAAATAATGTTCTTTCTCTCACCAATCATAGCCGTAACATCAGAGCTATAACTAGGACCACTTAAATCTACAGGTGGTGTTGCTGGATCTGCTGTTTGAGGAGTAGGATTCTTCTTTTTAAAGTGTAAAGCCCAACTAACTCCTAATCCGAAGTAAGCACCAAAAGCATGAATTGCTATCGAGCCTCCTACATCTGCCGCCTAAAATGAAAAGTAAGTTTTTATTCCACGGTTTGTCATCTTCTAACCTTGTATAACGTTATTAATACCTGTAATTTGTCAGCCACCAACCAAAAGTTAAAACAACCAACAACAACTTCTATAATCGATATGAGTAGCAACTGTAAGCTGCTAGCGAGGCCTAACACAGATCCAAAAGTTATAAGGACTGTCGCGGTCATTACATCCGCCTCTGTGGATAGGATTCCAAATAAAATACGCATTTTAAAAATTAATTTACACATAAGAAAATATATCCAAGAAATATACGACTGAATTACTCGTAAGTTGCTGTAATGTTAATACTATTTTTTTAAAAGTTTAGAATTTCAGATGAATTTGTACTTTCTACATGCTATATCCAAGATGTTATGTTTTATTTAGAGCAGCAATACCTATGGGAATGCAAACACTCACACATAAAATGTAGAAAGTGTAACTATATGATGTCACGTGTGCTATTAGTATGCCTCATGAGACCAAACCTTAGATTAGGGCAGGAAAAAGGTTGACTTGAGGTAAATTACTCGTTAAAATGTTTTACTTGTTAAAATCTTAGTCGAGTAGAACATAATTACATAAATTGTAATTAAATTATTTCATTATTACATACAGTTTTAATATGCTTATTAAAAAGTACAATAGAAATAAGTTTTTATATAAACTGTATAAACTTTTAGTGTCTAAGTTGGTTATTTTACAATTGAATTTTAAACTGATGTATGCGAATTCCATTTATTTTTCATTGATAGAAGCTTTTGACAACTTAGATAGAGGCTTTTGCATCAATATCATCTATTCAATACTCACATAAAATAAGACAATACAAAATTCAACTATAAAAAATAAATAAATATGTCAAAGATAATTTAAATTTAAACATGTCATTTATTATAAAATATATTAATTATTACAAGATGATTAACTAATTTTAATGTTAAAAATTATAGTAATGTCATAAGACGTAGTATGTAATATATAACATTCAATTATTTTTTTATTTATTAAATTTTGTTATTTTATATTTTTTTTGCACTGTCGAAATATTTAGTAACAAGATGCTTTTTGAAGAGCTTACAAACTATGAAAGTTCGTCCTCTTTTTATACTCTTAATACTCTTGTATTGAAGTTATTCCGTTGAATGACAATGGGATAACATTTTTCTTATCACTACGAAGGAAGTGCATGATTGTTTTGCATACGAATATTTTGCCCGATCCTCCAGGTGCATTATAGTAAAAGCGTAATTATATTATACGATTCATGTATTCAAAATGATCTTGACCATCTTATGTATACTAATAATTACTGACTTTAAAAAACTGGAGGACCCATCCGTTGATGAGTGGGGTGGTAAAGACAACAGAATCGTTGTGATGGCATTATCTCGGGAAATAAAAAAAAAAATTGTTTTCTTTGTTACAATGTTTATGACAAGACTAGGTATATACAAAACTTATTGTTATTACTTAGAAATTGACTATGCATATAAATTGGTCAAATGTTCCACCTGTACTGTTAAACAGCATTATTTCCCTTCAATGATAGTTATATTAATAATGAAGTTTTAAAATTAGAAGTGATATTTAATAAATTATCATCCATATATATATATTATCCATAAATGTATTTGTTAAAGCTTATATTATACCGTTTATAAATTTAAAGATAATACAATTTTATAAATTTCTTAACGTGATTTTTTTAACTTTTATAGTGCATGTCTATTGACCATTAAAACCAGGCAAAAGTTGTAAAAAACACGTTTAAATAAAACTGGTTTTTACTATTTTTTCTAATAAAAAGAATAGTAATAACGATATCAAGATCCATGATTTATTGTTTGAATTCGTTGTTTCATTTATGCACATGAAAGCTCTATCTAGAGAAAGTAATTTTATAATTCTATAAATAAACTAAGATACAGTTAAGGTCTAGGTATTTTGGTAAATCAAAGAAAAATATAAATAAAAACTTACCCAGTAAACTCTCTTTATTGACGTAGATAGTACCGTCTTTCATATGATAAAAAGATTGGCAAAGAAGAGCCCATTGCACTGACAAAGCTGCTAGAAACCAATTAAAGCCTAGCGCACTGTAGCAATACTTCTTCAAAAAAGTCATCAAAAAACCAAATCCAATAAATATCATAACATGTGTATCCTCAAAGCCTAGAAAAAAATATTAAAATATTATTAATATATTGACAGTTTTCATTTACCACGATACCGTTATTATTATTGATTAAATGATATTATTGGATAACCCAGTTCAAATTTTTCTATAAATAACATTAGGAAAACATTTCGTTAAAATTGTAGTAACGAAGGATTCTTATAATAATAATAAAGATAACAATACTACAAGCACACAGTATTTCTTAACGATTTTACGTTACGTTGACTTTATTGTTATATGCATTTCATTCGCTATTCCCAAATCAAACGATTTATTTTATTTCAAGACCTTTCGAAAATTTATATTCTATTTTTCACAATTGAGTGATATCATTTATTGACTGAAAATTACCTTTACTTAACGCTCACGGTAAAGTTTAGTTTCATTACATACACAAATATTCGAGATTACGGTGATATTGTGTGACTGATTGATAAATAAGTTACATTTAAATGCCATTTTTTTTACTTTATTCTTTATTTATTTTATTAATTTATTTTATTTAATTTATTTGACTCTTGTCAAAAAATATCAAAATAAATATTTCGGATATTTCGGACATCAAAATAAACTTGGGAAATAATGTATCCTGTATCTTTACGTAATAGTAAAACTTACTACGTTATTGTGTCTCTAATCACTTAAGTGGACCCATCGATAATTCATTTTCTTTGCTACTGTATCAGATAAATTTAATCTGATAAATCGAGAAGAATATGTAATGTTGGATGATTTTTCTGGAAAACTGCTTTCGACGGGTTTGATAATAATAACATATCATTACTACTTCAAAAATTATTTTTTGATTCGCGTTACATTACACACAAATTGTTTGACCGTTTTTATAAGGATTTTAATGAGCAATAGTATAAAGATACTAAATTATATAATAATACTTTTAAATAGATGTATTCGAGGCGTCTAAAAATATTATTTTTTTTTTTACTTATTACATTGTATTTAAAATTAAATAAAAAAAATAGATGATTATCTACTTTTGACGGTTATTATAATTCTCTCATATCGTAAGATAAACATTATGTCTGAATACTACTTTGTTTTTTACATTATTAAGCGAGAAGTAACGATAATCCTCATACAAACATAAATTTTATTAGTGTTTAAAATTATCAACGCAAACTAATAGAGATACACATAACTTCAATTAAGATTAATCTATCCAGCTATCCAAATGAATTAAACAAGTAACATGATATCCAATATTGATGGCTTGTAATAAGACCCCATCTAAATTGACTAATTAAAATATTTGTTAATATTATATCATTTTTAAATATGTAGTCTGATAAGATGAATTAGAAACGTTACAACTGTTGATAACAAGATGTAATCGGCAACAATATAGACTTTAATTGAGTTTTCTCTTTGTAATCAGCATAACAAAATTAGCATTCAGATTGATAGGTATTTTTTATTTTACGCATAATTTATATCTTTGATAGGTCTGTAATATTATATGATCAGTGACTGAGGGGAACCAAAATTGTCGTTCACACGATAATGTGGGTACGGCAGCGACTATCACGATGACTGTGACCTTCATTTGATTTTATGTTGATTACTAAATAGATATATTTTCAAAATGTCCTTAGTATTTAATGTTAATCTTATTTTTAATTTGAGATGTCATACTTACTAACTATCATCTAGGTAAAATCGATAAGTCTGTCTTGAAATGGGTTAATATTTAGACATGTATAGAAAAGCAAAGTATATGTTGCTTATATTTAAAAGAAAATATCTTATCACACATGTTCGAAAAAAATATTTGTGAGAATTACAAAAAAAAAACAGGTTTCTATAAATTTCTCTTTTCTAATATGATAAAATATGGTTCCTATGATGAGTTTAATATGCTATTATTAATTCGTTCCAGATTTGAAGGTGCGTCATGACGTTTCAATTCGTATGTCATACAATTGAATTACATTGTTAAATATGTGAATATATTAAAATTGGCGAATATATAATATATAATATATAAAAACATACCCCTAATATCATGGTGTTTGTCTCCATCGTATTCCACAAACAGAAAATATAATATCATTAATATAAACTGAAATACCAATAATGGCCCGTACTTCATGTTGTGTAATTTAACAACCATTTTTGAGGTAATCTGAAAAAAATATCACATAAATCTGAGAAGTATTCATAAGTTTCAATATTTGCTATAAAACTAAATTTTAACATAATCGAAACTATTTTAGAAGAATATATTTATACATAGGACATTAGGTATCTTACAACAATCCTACATCAAAAGTTATAACGCTTTAAGAATATACATAAATTATATATTATATCAAATTTGCCTAAAATCGGTTCACGCCGTGAGTGCCCCTTCCTTCGAGGTCATAAATAGGAACCCGGATTGGGTTCGAAACTATTCGCTCAAATTCCGATTAAAAATTACATTAAATATATAAAGGTAAAAATACATTTAGCAATCATGCTTCAAGAAATAAATAAAAAAGTACAAAAAATATCTTTATATATAATATAAACATGATCACACATATAACAATATAGGTATTATTATATATTGTAGAAAATAGAATTAATCATAATTGTTTCATAAGGCATAGGCCATCTTATACTTTTTATATATTAAATCATATTCTTTCGATAAGAGTATTAATTAAATACACCACAATTATTTTATATAAAATTATTAAATGCTCCCAAGAGTATACCATCTTCTAAAAATCGTGTTCTCAGTTTCCTTGGTAAATAAATGGTTCAAGTGACACCCCCGGCTGCAATAATAACATGAGCGCTTCAATCAAAATAGAAATAGGCCTGTTATTACAAAAAAAATATATATAGTTAGTTTCAAAAAAATATTTAATGTCAAAAAATGTTATTGTATTGTTTGTATTTTTAAATACTTATTATATATGTTTTTTCAAGGTTAATACAACGTTTTTGTTAGTGATTTAAAAGCCTGTAACTAAATTTGGTTGTTTTATGCTTTGAAATGTTATTGTGAGGGAACAAGCTATGTCCTTAAAAAAAATTAAAAGAAATGTCATAAGATAATCAAACAAATTTAAAAGTAATTTCAAATTATGATTTATCTTATTTAATTTAATTTATTAGTAATATATCCGCGGAATCCAAATCCGCTTCCGGTTGTCGAACACTAAACATCACCTTCCAATTTATGCATCCAAAATAATTGTTAAACACCGTTTTTAACGCTATTGTGCCGTAGTAAACAAAAACATCTTGTGATTTAAAACACTTCGGACGATTAAAAATAGTGAAATAATCATAAATACAATATCAAAACTATAATTGTGTATTCCTAATATTATGATTATGTGAACAATTGAGTGACAGACAACAGTGAAAGTCACAAGTGCCATCAAACGTCAAACAAGCATACGCCAAAGACTCAAACAAAAACAAAAATTAAAAATAAAAAATAAAAAAATAAATACCAAAAATGGATGGACAATTCCAAATGCTCTTTGAAAAAATGAAATTGGAGATGGAAAAACAAACAAATATTATATTTGAAAAAATGAACGAAAAACTAGAACCATTGATAGAAGACAATAAAATTATGAAAAATAAAATTGAAACATTGGAAAAAAAATAGAATATCTAGAGAAAGAAAAGAAGAAAAATAATCTATTGTTTTTTGGTTTGGAAGAGAAAGAAAACACTCCTTCGGAGCTATTTCAAAGAGTGAGAGAAATTATTAAAGCAGATTTAAAAATCAATCTAGAACCAAATGATGTATCAAAAAATCCACCGTATAGGTCCCATCAAAGGAGATAAAATACGACCAGTTCTTATCGTTTTTGCAAACACCTGGAAGAGAAGTGAAATGCTCAAAATTAAAAAGAGCCTGAAAGAGACATACATTACCGAAGATTTCCCAAAGGAAGTGATGGAAAAGCGAAGAGAATTAAGACCAAAACTGATAGAAGAACGTGCGAAAGGAAACTTCGCATATATAAAGTATGATCAATTGATAGTCAAAGAGGGAAATCCAAACAAAGAAAAAAGAAAAAGAGATCCATCAACATCACCAGAAAGTCAGACTATGGCCAAGAAATTAGTGATCAACGCTTCTGCAATTAAAGATAACATCGAATGATATCGAATGCATTCTTCGCATTCGATATGATGAGACCTAAATCTAACTCATTCTCTAATACAAAACCAAATCAAAGTAAATAGCAACTAAATATCAGCAACCAAAAGCGGAACAACCCCAATCCAGCTGGTCCCCGTGGGGTTGTCAGACCACCACCCCCTAGAAGTACATCCTTAAGCAAAAATAGAAATAGTAATATATACCTTGCAACTTTAAATGTTAGAACGCTTATGACAGACACCAGATTAAAAGAATTGGAAGAAGCTACTAAGTTTATAAAATGGGATGTCATTGGCCTTTGCGAAGTAAGGAGAATAGGAGAAGAAATACGAGAATATAAAGAATACATTTTCTATTTTTACGGAGAAAAACAAGGCATACGAGGAATGGGATTCTTAATCAAAAAATACTTAAAAGATAAGATAATAAGTTTTAAATGAATATCAGATAGAATTGCAGTTATTAATATATAACTGCCTGAATTCAAAGAACCATTGTCGATTATACAAGTCCATGCACCTACAGAACAAGACACAATTACATCGAAAAATAAATTCTACAAAGATTTAACAGAGTTAATGCAAAAGGAAAACAAAAATGTAATCTTGATGGGTGACCTTAACGCTAAGATAGGGAATAAATCAAATAGAAATGAATTCGTATTAGGAGATCATAGTAGTGGAGAAAGAAATGACAATGGACAGAGACTTATAGAATTCTCTTTCGAAATCAATCTCAAAATAATGAATAGCTTCTTCAAAAAAAGAGAGACAAGAAAGTGGACATGGATATCCCCAAACGGCAGAGATAGAAATGAAATTGATTTTATTCTGACAAGAGAAATTCGGATATTTAGTGACGTCGATGTAGTGAACAAGTTAAATTTTAATACAGATCATAGAATGGTAAGAGGAACTATACAATGCGTAAATAAAAAATCTAGGAAATTTACTATCCCGTCAACTAAAAATATTATAATAACATCGGCTATACAACAAAATGTCTCGAAAGAACTAGAAAACGCATTACAAGATATAGAAAAGTATAAAACTCTGCAAGAAAAGTATAATTTTCTGGAGAAGGCGCTAATGAACGTTAACAACACGGGCACTAAAAATATACAGAAAAATAAATTAGGAGAGGAAGCAAGAAAACGAATGAAAGAAAGAAATGAAATGTTAGTGACACGAAAAAATAACCTGCAAAACATCACGATTATAAGCAAAAAAATTCAAGCATCAATACGAAAGCATAGGAAAACAGAGAGACTGGAAATACTGAGAGCACACATAGAGAAAACAGGTGGAGTTAAAAAAGGTTTAAAACAGCTCAAAGAATACACACAATGGATACCTAACATGAAAAACAAAAGCAAATTGATGATAAAAAGATTATCAATAGCTAAAGTAGCGACAGAATTCTATAAGAAACTTTATACGGAGACAGATGAAATAATATACACAGGAATCGAAAATATGAACCACATAGAAGAAATTCCTTGTATATTAGAATCAGAAATCATTAGAGCTATAACAACACAAAAATGCGGCAAAGCACCTGGAGACGACAAAATGACAAATAAGCTACTAAAAGACACCTTAAAATCTATTTCCAAACCCTTGACGTATCTGTTCAACGAAATATTGAAAACAGAACAAATCCCTGTTCAATGGACAATGTCCACAATTGCCCTGTTACACAAAAAAGGAGACAAAAACGAAATAAATAATTACAGACTTATATGTTTATTGTCCAATCTATATAAAGTGTTCTCCAAAATAATACTCGGCCGAATTACAAAACATCTGGAAGAAAACCAACCCAGAGAACAAGCTGGGTTTCGCTCCGATTATTCTACTCTTGATCACATTCATGTGGTAAAACAAATAATCGAAAAATTCAGCGAACATAACCAACACTACTATGTTGCATTCGTCGACTACAATAAAGCCTTTGACTCTCTGAGTCATAACTATATCTGGAAGACGCTAGAAAACCAGGGGGTAGAAAGAAAATATATTAAAATCATAAAAGAAATCTATAAAAATTCTACAGTCAAGATCCAACTAGAACAGCAAGGAGAAGAATTCAGAGGGGCGTCAAGCAGGGCGATCCACTTTCTCCAAAACTTTTTATAGCAGTTTTAGAAAACATATTTAGAAGCATAGACTGGGAAGATTTTGGAATAAATGTTAAGGGCACTAACCTAAATCACTTAAGATTCGGTGATGACATTGTGATATTTGCAAGGAGTCCAGGCTCATTACAGACTATGTTACAGCAATTAGACAATGAAAGTAGAAAAGCAGGCTTAACAATGAATCCAGCGAAGACTAAAGTAATGACGAATGCAACAAAGGAAAACATAGAAATAGGACAGGAGGTTATCGAATATGTCGAAGAATACATATATTTAGGACAGATAATATCAGTAAAAGACCAATTTTCAAAGGAAGTTGATAGAAGGATAAGCAACACTTGGAAACGATATTGGTCACTGAAAGAAATTGTTAAGAATGAGACAATACCAATATCAGTAAAATGCAAATTATATAACACGTGTATTCTCCCATGCCTAACTTATGGATGTCCGACTTGGCCTACTACGGTAAAAAATAACCAAAAACTTATGGTTTGCCAACGCAGTATGGAGCGAAGCATACTAAACATAAGGTTAAGTGACAGGTGGAAGACGTCAGAAATAAGGAAAAAGACGAAAGTTACCGATGTTATGTTAAAAATAAAAAAGCAAAAATGGAACTGGATTGGACACATTATGAGAACAAAAAAAAGAAAGATGGACGAAAGACATAATGGAATGGTATCCTAGGAATGGGAAAAGACGAAGGGATAGACAAATTAAAAGATGGGAAGATGACTTACCAAAAGGATGGAGAAAATTATCTCGAGACAGAGATGTGTGGCAGAGATTAGGGGAGGCCTATGTCAACAGACAACCTGACCAATAAACTGGTTGCTTAATAAATATTAACTAAACTAAACTTAATAAATATTAATACTACTTTTCTAGAATACAATATTGTTTTTTAAGATGTTTTATATTATATAATATTTAAGTTAAAAGTATATGTACTATATTTTGGTCAGCGAATAAAGGCTTTATTATTATTATTATCATTATTATTATTATTATTATTATTAGTAATATATAAAAGAAATAATATATTCCCTTTTGATAAAAACCATGGTTAGAAATAAAGCATGAAAAGACATCTCTTTTAAAATTTTTAAAAGTTGTAAAAATATCAGCATGAATTACCAAGTTAGTCGCCATGTTAATTGCCAAGCCATTCAACCATCGTGGCGAATTTTCACTTTTATTCAATGAATATTAGATTTAAATTGGAGAATCATTATGCAGTTGACTGCACGCGAACATGAAAAATGTAGATTCGAACTTTGATCGCCCACGTAAATAAATTAAAGGGCGCGTCGATTTAGAATTTAAATATGTGACTAGATGAATAGGCGTTAAATTTATTCACTATACCATAAAAAACGTACACAAATTTAAATGCCAATTGCAATTAGCAAGAGCCTTTTACAGATTTAATTATTATACTTTATTTTTATTAAACTGATCCAAAGCTGATCAAAATATAATATACAAACTTCAACATACATTTTATAAATTTATGCTTTTTTAATCTCACAACTGATATGCAACTAGTAACTTTTTATCGCGTTTTTTTTTGGGTTTGCTAGAATAAGTGGACTGTTCTGATGGCAAGTGGTTACAGACCTAAACATGGTAATCAAGTTGCATCATTGCATCATCAGACAGGGCCAGATGGAAATATGTGTTTATAAACAATTTATAGATTTTGCATTAGCTTTCAAACACAAATACGGGTTGTCTTTCTTATATTGTCTTCTTGGATTTTTGGCTTGAAAATGATCTTATTTGAAAAGGGTTGTTCCCCCCTTTCTTTTAATATTATTTTCAGCCCGAGAAAACGCGAGTGCTTTCTTTATTTTTTTTACTTGCTTTTGTTGAGTAACTTACCGTATTTTTACAAATTAATTATAGTGAAAATATGGAAGGTTACAAGTTACAGTTACCAGACACAAAAACAAAATGTCAAAATAATATTTTACATCCATGCAATATATCAAAATATAATAATTATGTTTATTATAATATTAGTATTTATTTTTAATATACTAATGACTTTGTTCTTTTAGATTCCATGAATATGAAATGGAGGCAATTTGACCAGTGATTTGAATTATTCCGTTTCAGTTACGTTTAAACTGTTATATATCTAAAAAAAGAAATTTGTTCACGATTTAAATGGTGTCAAGAGTAAACAGATTTTTGCTTAGAACTCAGTTTTTTTTTTCAAAATGGACTTTGTCAACCCCGACCCCACGTAATCTTTTCCGTCCGACCCCTAGAGTGTTTTTGTAAATCCTTAGGCGCCGCAGGAGGACAGCCTCCACCCACTGTAACACTGTTTTGAAACCTTGGGTTTTAGTACAGTGTCATGCAAGGATGAAGGGGCTGGCCATTCTGAAGCACCGGAAACGTCAGAGGAGTCTTAATTACTTAAAATTTTGGTTAGTTTTTGCAAAAATTAAAATCGATAACAAAACTACAATTTTGCTCACGATATAAATAGTGTCAGGGGATACGGTTTAAACACCCGATCTGCCCTCACCCCTAACTACAAATTCAACGACACTACAGGAAAGATTACAAAATACTAAAAAACAACCTTCTATTAGAAGACGACACAATTCAGTTGAACTAGTCCGTATAAAACTTCTATTAAGTGGCTGAAAATGATTTCTGTCTTCTACCCTACTAAGCCAAAAGGACGCCAGCCAGCCAGCTAGAGATTTGGGTAGTATTATTTCTTATTAGTTTATCTTTTACTTCATTGTAATTACTTTCATCAATAATCAACACCATTCTGGATCTCACAAAATAATAAACTCAGTTAGGTGATTTGATATAGTTAAATAAAAAAACTTATCTTTCTTAAAGTTTTTGTTTACCTAGGCTTACAAACTTTAGGGATAACCAATTTTTACTACAGTAAGCATAACAATAACTTGATTTTAAATACAAATACCAAATATTTCAGAGATTTGTCAAAACTTCCACTATTATTGAACACATTGTCAAACAATGAGACCATATCAAAATATTTTCACAAGCTATTCGCTGAACAATGTAAAATATACTTGTCAGAAAATGTGTATAAATATCACACTAAATATTTTGCGATATAATTTATGTATACAATCATAATTATTATATTATACTTTTATATCATATTTCCAAATTTATTTTAATATTCTATTTACATACAAAATATAATAAAGGAATAATCAAATTTCACTATCTCTGGAATTGATTATTTATTCACTTTTCAATATCAATTTACAGGAACAAAATTATCAAATATATATCTCGAAAGGGTTGCATAAATTATGAAAACTATTTTTGAATTATATATATTTGTTGCACATCACATACATTTATAAAAAAAATATTGTATTCAAGCACAATTAAGCTACCAAAACCGTGATCATATCCTTCACCGTGATTTTATTATTTTTTATTATATTATTTTCACATAGTTTAATAATGAAAAATGTTCAACGTACCGCAAAGCAGATCCAATGTAATCCATGCACACTTCAGTGCTAACTGAGACTCAGTCATCGCTTTACCTCCGTCAGTAATATGTTATCGCCAGTGTGCTACGTCGATAAATATCAGAAATTACTAGTTTAAAAAAACGTCTTTCAAACGCAACCAAAGAAGAGTATTAGAGTAGTTTGAAACTGGTCATGTAGGTATTCATATCCGATTACAATAAACAATAGATATTTCACTATTGGTTCGTTATTAAATATAAATTGATATGGAAGGACATTCTCATATAAAATCAATTTGATGCTACTGTGAAACTTTGGTATCATTTGATAATAATAGTAATATTAAAAAGATAGATAGATAATAAATAATGGGATAGAAGGAGAGGCTCCTGTTTGTGTGCTTGCAGTGGATGTTGGTAAAATCTTATAGTGGAAATCTTAAACTAGTGGAAAATAGGTTGCAGCTCGCATAAATCCTGGTATTACATTTTTACTCTTTCCTACGAAATCAGACCTACCATAAAATTCCTATAACACAATATTATTCAAAAGGTGGAATCTGTAACTTCCCGTCAAAAGCTGTTGTTAAAGGAACAAATAAATGAATATTTGTTATTTGCAGTTCATGTTTTTATGAACTGTAACATGATTGTCCTTGTTTACCCTAGATTATGTGAGTGAGGTAGATATTATTTATAGCAGTTTGCAGGGGTCCAATTATCGTCCACTTAACATATAAAACGCCCTAGAATTATGAATGGAAGTCTGGACATCAAGTTATATTTAGTTTGTCAAATATTTTATGTAAAATATTGTTACTCGTAAAAAAAGAATGAATTAGATTTCATTTAGTTGTTATGTTTTCAAGATTTTTTTTTTATATATTTTTATTAAAACTATTCCTTAGAATTATATTAACATCTAATGAAATTTAAATATTGTACAATATTTTTCTGAAATAATTAAAAATCTATAAAAAATATATATTTTATAATTATTATTTTCAAGGTATACTGGATATAATTACAAATATTGATACCAAATTTGATTGAATAGTAAGAAACGTGAATCGTGATATGGCAATTGACATCTATTAGAGAAAATATCGTCCTTATGCAATGTTTGTCGCACATACGGGTTATAAGTCAGTGAAGTAAATAAATTAAAATATTAAATATATTTATTATATAGCAATACTATATATATAGTTTATACTATTATACATTTTCTATCGCATATTCAAGTGTACAACGTGATCACTAAAATTTGTTAAAGTTTGATATTCATTTCCTATATTTTATTAAATTGAGAACTAGAAGTTTGTACAGAAAGGTTTTACTTCTGTTTTAACAAATTTATGGATGTTATGCGATTATATAATATGATGATAAATTATAGTAGAAGAAGGTATTTCAATAATTATAGAAACAATATTTATAATTTATATATTATATAAAAGAAACAAAATAAAATGTTGTGTTTGAAACAGATTTAGTATTTACATTTTAATATAGCCCACTAAATTCTGTAAAAATTAACTTAAATTATTAACTTAAAACGGTTTATTACAGAATGAGAAAACATTTTTAAAATACCAAGAGATAAGATAATTATTAAATCTTATTGTAAATAATTCTTTGTGGTTCGAGATTTATGTAAGTACCATAAAAAGATTAATTTCTCATTAAGATAAGTGTTACAATGCGCTGAGCCTGATATATTTATTAATAAAATTATTTAATAGTAATAAAGTAATAGCACTGAAATAAATATTTTGTAAGAATTAATTCAAATAAGTTTTTTTTATAATAAAAAACATGAGCAAGAATCTAAACTATTAGTAATTCGAAGGCTCACTTCTCAAATGTTTGAATCTTGATCGTATTGACAAATAGGTATTTAATTTTAATAAAACCTAAAATTATTAAAGTAAATCAAGAATAAAAAAATGTCTCTTTAACTGTAAAATATTTAATTGTATTTTTTATAGTGGTTCTATAAGTAAGTATTAACCATTCTTTGACACTTAATTACGGAGTCTTACCTGTTTGGAATTGATTTGAAACTTCTATATATTATTTCTGACATATTTATTAATAATGTTCAGTACTCTTTTTTTACATCCTCTCAAATCGACCAGTCCTTCTATAGTTGTAGAGTTTATAATATACTTAATAATAATAGAGGACTTGCCAACTTTCGCAATACCCTTCGTATTTATCGAAGCAAATTAATCAATTACGTAAGTATATAACTAACATTTTTTCTTAGTTAAACCCTGTAGTTCTTAAATGATAAAATAATAAAAGGTACGTTTTTCATAAATTTCGTTTGTAATTTGCCTCTAGAGAAATTTGACTCATTTAATATCCATTAACATCAGTTGCATCAATAATTCATTTATATTTAGCTTTAACAGAAAAATTAAAAATGTAAGCTTTTTATAGACAACAAAAACATAAAAAATGGTGTCATAAATTTAACAAATAAAATTATTTTATATAATAATATGCAAGTAAAAAATTACTTTTGAGAAAAATAAGTTATATATATGTACATAGAAATATACAAAATAAAAATATTATATTCAGAAATATCTTGCGTGCTCCTAAGCAACAATTCAATACTCTTTTAAGAAAGCGCCCAGAAACAACTCTTGAAAGACGAAACAAATAATAAATTAAGCGCCTAAGTGGTCACGATTATCCACGCTTACCTTACCCAAAATATGTTAACAGCAAAATAAAACCTTAAACCGAAGCATAATTTGGTTTATATTTACATGCAATACCTTTCTTAAAAGGACTACATCCATTAGCCCTGTTAAACTTAGCAGATCCTTTATTCCCATAATGCTGAAAGCATTATAGAGCATTGAAATATTTTCTCTTAAAATAAAATATTATCTGGATGGCCACATCTTATCGGGCTTGCGTTATATCTATAGATCGCAGAAAGTCGATTATAGTTAAGATATAATAATTAGAAAGTGAAAGAGACATAGGTAGTCCGATTACAGCTATTACATTTTTTTATATCCTTATTAATATGTCATAGGGTAACTTAGTATTTCAAAATACGAATCAAACAAATATGAGATTGTCTTATTAAATGTTTAATAAAGAATAATCTTTTTAAGAAGACAAGAAAAATAATTTCGAATCGTTTTCAATTTTATTGTAAATTTAATCTAACTGTAACCAGTATTTGTAACTCTACCAACGTCTATAAAAAGTGGCAAGAAAACCTACTAGTACTAATACTTTTATTCTTCCACTCTATAGAAAGTACAAGTATTCGTATTGTATGGTAGTGAAATGAAAAAAAAAACTTCTTACAAACAAAATAATTAGCACAATAATCATAAGTAAATTATGCAATTTTGGATAATAATTAATTTGTATCCGGCTTTTATCCAAAAGCAGTTAACCAATAAAGATTCTTCCTTGGAAATATCGTTTTATTATCATGTTTTATTTAAGGTATGAAAAATATTTACCTGTGTTAACCGCATTTCTGGTTCACTAAAAATATAAATATTAGTAAAATAAAATTTAAATAAAATTCACATAAATGTGAAGGATGGAGACTCATGTCAGTTGAGTAGCGATAAATTAACCTTAAGTCCCTCTATGAGAATTAATAAGGGTCCCTAAATCTTAAATTATTGAATATTAAAACGATGAGGTCTTTGATTCAAATTGGCTTCTATTTTTTAAGAATTATAAATTAAATTAATATTATGTTATTTTACTGTTGTACAAGTTGTAACGTCACGCTCCTCTCCTGATACTTGGAAAAGTAAATAAAAAAATGATGTAGAATATACTTATAATATTTTTATTAGATTATTCCATTAAAAATAGGTAAACTGAACTGATGAAGCACCAAACCTTTAAGTAATTAGTGCATAATATACACTTTTTTGAAAAAGTAGTATAATTATATAAAAATATAAAACCGTAAATAAAATTATTGGGTAACATGATAATTTACTTTTGTATTCTTTAACTTTAACAAATGATTTTATAATTTGAACAAACTTCTTGATTCAATTTACGAACGTATTAATTTCGTTCAAGTTGATATTTAGAATTCAAACTCAAAATAATTATTGATATTAAAATGTATTACAAATTGAAGTTCTTGAAACTTTTATTATTGTAATCAAATGTCTGACTTAATTGTTAGTTCAATGAGTGGAAATTAACTATCTATAATTCATATTTAATTAATATTATATAATAATTTGTTATATTAAAACTATATATAAGAAAGTCGTGTTAGTTACACTATTTATAACTCTAGAACGGCTTGACGGATTTTATAATTTGAGTTTTTAGATTGGTTGTCGTCCAAAATAGCATACTAAGTAATAAAATATGATATTGATACAAAAAAAATAAAAACATATAGATTATATGTATATAAATATATAGATATATATATAGATATCACAGATTATATATATATATATATATATATATATATATATATATATATATATATATATATATATATATATATATATATATATATATATATATATATATATATATATATTTATATATATAATCTATGGCAATGCTTGACTACATTCCACCTAAGTAAGTGGAATGTAGTCTTAGGTGGAAAGGCATAATACCCTGGCAACCTATTCACTCTTCTCTTGAAGATACCCACATTGTATTCGGCCGGAAATACCGACGCGGCCAAGCTGTTCCAATCCTTCGCTGAATGAAGTAAAAAAGACGAAGCAAAGCACTTCGGAACTTGCGTCGGAACAGACACGTCTGCGTTTTAGTGGCGTTGAATTTGACAAGATTGGCATTGTTCCATGCGGAGACTGCCTGAAGTTTATCATTCAGACTGTAATTGATCTCTACTAGCCTGAGTGCTCGGCATATATCTTTCTACAACAGTGCTGTAGTCTGCATACCCGTAGATACCGGGCTTCAACTGATCGTTAACGTGCAGTAGAAAAAGAGTTGCAGAAAAAACGGACCCCTGAGGCACTCCGGCATTTATTGTCAAGGGTTCCGAGGAACTCCCGTTGACAACTACTAATCTCTGGCTGGGAGCTCTGGCTTAAAAAGTCCGTCAGCCAATCAGACCAGGAGATATACCGTGCGCTGAAAGCTTGCTTATAATGGTCGCATGCCAGATCCTGTCAAATGCCTTCGACACGTCCAGAGAGACGGCGACCGCTTCTCCGTTCTTCTCGGTGAACTTGCCTTAAATGAGTGTAGCATACACTAAAAGGTCCCCAGTAGACTTATAACGGCGAAACCCGTACTGTCGTTCACTGAGGAGATCGTTACCTTCTAGGTATGCTAGAAGACGCGAGTTCAATACACGCTCCATAATCTTGCAGAGTATGTAGGTGATTGAAATCGGTCTATAATTGACAGGATTGGCACGGTTGCCTTTTTTGGGCACGTGTTTTATTTCACATTGGCAAACTTCCCGGATGTCGGCACTATTCCAGTTTTGAAAGAGAGGCGATATAGACGTGTCAGTACAAGAGACAACTCTGCTGCGCATGTCTTGAGCAGAATGACTGATTTACTATTAGGACTATTGGATTTATTCACATCTAAACGACATAATATTCTCCATACCATTTTGTTCGTGATTCGAATTTCAGGCATCGAAATACCGCAGTGAGGAAGATCTGCCGGAGAAGCATTGCCAGTGTCTAATTGTGAATTATTAGCAATAGCAAATACATTCGCTTTCTCTGTTGCTGTGTAGTGATTTGATCGAGAAGAGCTTTCCGCAATGTCTTTTTGTAAGATTTGACAGCTTGATTAAAAGCTTTATTCTTTGAACTTATTTCCGGTGTTTTGCGGCTTCGAGCATCAGCCCAAATGAAGTATGCCGAATATTTTCGGTCTTCAGCATGATCACATTCGGCATTAAACCATGGGGGTTACGTAAATAAACCGGTTACAGCATCCGCGCAACTCGAAGGATCTAAAGAAGAGAAGCGAACCTGCCGCCAAGAATAAGACGCAAAAAAGGCCACATCTCATCCCAAAATGCTGACTTGTATTTCCATACTCGCCTTATACCATGTAGTTCGAGCGCTGGTGGAATATACGAAAACACAGATTGCACCAGACAGTGATCGAAGGTTCCCAAGAGGGAGGTGACCTCTATACGATACCTGTCCGGAACCGTTGTCATCAGAAGATCCAGGCAATTGGTTGTATGGCCTACTACATCTGGCACCCTTGTCGTTTGCCTCACCAGCTCAAGGAGGTCCAAGGACAACGCAAAGTTCCAGGCTTCTCTTCCAGCATAGTCGGTTTTCTGGTACGGGAACAGCCAGTCCTAATGACAAGCATTAAAATCCTCAGAAAGACTGCGCTAAAGGGTACTGATGCAGAGCCATATCAGCAGCCTCACCGAAATACTCAAATAATCTAGTTTTCTCCTGGTCACCGCTGTGCGAACGGTGGCCACAGGAATACAGGAATTTTCGTTTCCTGTGTCTAAAAAACCCATACAGAAGAGAAAGTGGGGTCTTCAAGGTAACACGTGAACGAAAGTTGTGCTCTAACGTGTATCTGGGATAATCCAAAGGCGCAGCGCTTAAAGGACATTGTATCTGCGTCAACGTCAAACAGAACCGGTGCGGTTGCTCTGTCTCCAATTGGTAATGGACTGGTAAGGTAAGACGACGAAGTTGGTTAAGTTATGCTACTGGAGAGCTAGCCTGGAGACTGCAGGAAAGCCCAAACCTCCCCATGGATCGCCATCTGGCCTCCTCTCTAGAGGGTGGCTAACCCACTAATTATCTGCTGGCGGCCAGCGGCAAGCCGTCGCTTCGGATCTCGCCCTCGACTAAATAACCGACAAAACAAACACCAACTCGGCGTCAAACCGGTTCGCCAACGCACCGCAGCTGTTCAGACCCATTTCTCTTAAACGCCTTCATCGAGCAACATGCTGGAACACGACTAGGTCGCTTTGCGGCACGACTTTGCCCGATGGGTATTAACTTTGCTGGCGACCCGATGTTATACCCGGTGTGATAAATCAGATCAAACAATGAAGATTTGTATATAAACCAGCGCGGATAGATTCTCGTTGCTCGGATTCTCTTTAATGTAGCGTTCGACTCTTTCGGTTGTTATTATTTAGTATCTCGTTTTTAGTTTTGATGTGATTAATCTTTTGAGTTGTTCATTTGTAAATTCTTATCCTTATCATTTGTTTGAACGTATTATAATTGTTTTTTAATTAAAAAATAGTGTAACTCGTTGTTTTTGTGACATTTCAAATAATAACAATTACAGGATATTCTGTTATTGTTTCTTTCATAAGTAAAATTAATTGAGATTTATTAGATCTTCCTTCTTATCTTACCTATATCCCTCGCCTCCTTCAGTCCTTATGATTATGTTTATAACATCTCAACTGCACCAACCTTTTCAGTTATAAAGGTTGAGCCGCTTTACTTTAGTACTCCTTTGTATACTTCTTTCTGAGAAACTAAAGAAAATATGAAAAGAGATGCCGGGACACGGAAGATATAAAAGATATAATGAGTTACTTTGTATTAATATCAATAGAGGAGACAGTAGTTAATTGATGGTTTAATACGTTAGCGAAAAATATGTGTAAATTTTGTTTATCCCTAGAACTTAAAAAACCAAAATTGCTAAGAAGAATCTTTTCTATTTATCCCAAACTAAAACTTAATATGCCCAAAACGAATTTATTCATCGTTCCTGTAGAATGTACAATAAAAAAATATATATTGTGGATTTATTTTCATGTTCGCTTTCTAACTTTAATTGTAATATTAATCAATTAATGAACCAATGAAATTAACCTTTTATGTACCTACAAATTACTATCTCTTACTATTATTTAATTGGCAGTTATTCTTATTATTACTTGTATACTATTGATTATACTTTTACTATTATTTAATTTATTGAATATGTATAAGTTTGTATTTGTATTATATCACTGATTTTGGATGTTTTAATTTTTGTTGTTAAAGTTTGTATTCGTAGTCTTTCTATTCTGCATCTTAGATGTGTTTCTTATTATTGGAAACTTAATTGGTATATGAACTGTCTTGTATTAATTATTATTTTGTATGATGATGTATTATTTGTTACCCAAATACAAATAAATAAAATAAAAAAAATAAAATAAATAACAAAGGACTAAACTAAAAATCCTAAATGTAATAGAAGGAATATAATAATGACAAAGTATTGTCTAAATACAATAAAACTACAGTAAAAATAACATCATAATTAACGTCAATAATTAAAAAAAGCAATATGACAGCAATTAAAAACTAATCTACTCAAAAACCCTACTACATTACAATAACAATAGTAAGGAAAAACGAGATATGAAAAGATAACAAAAAACTAAAAACTACTAATTTAGTATGTAATTATACGACATCAGTTTAAAAAGTAAAAAAAACAATATAACACACTACAAACTTTAAAAAGATATATATATTTTTTCTTTTTTCTATTTATTCGCAAGGCCAGAGACCAGAAGGTGGTCATAAGCTGTTCCTCCAAGGCCACTGTCGAAAAACTCAAAGGGCAACTTCGACATAAGGACAAAAACCTGAAAATCGAAGATGCACAAAACAAGGACCTTCTGGTGATCGTTCGAAATGTACTGAATGACATTACTGACGACGATATATTTGAATCGTTACGTAGACAGAACCAACACCTGGTGGGAGAAATACCCGCTGGGGAGTACATAGCCCTCGTAAAATATTGCAGACGAACGCGGTACCCCCAGGAGTCCCATGTCGTGTTTCAGGTCTCACCGCGTCTCTGGAACGCGCTAACACTCGCCGGCTAAGTACACATTGACCTCCAGAGATGCACGATTTCCGATCGGTCCCCTCTGGTCCATTGCACTAAGTGCTTGGGCTATGGGCATGGTCGGAAATACTGCAAGGCGACAGGGGATTCCTGTAGCCATTGTGGCGGAGGCCACCTTCGGGCCAATTGCCCGGTGTGGTCCATATGGAAGCCTAGCTGCAACAACTGCCAGGCGGCAAAGATGGAACGTATAAGACCATTCGGCATTTGACGGGGATTGCCCAATGAGGAAGCGCTGTGACGCCATAGCGCGATCGTCAATATCGTACTGTTAGGTAACGTCCAGCGCATCCCTAAGACGGGCAATCCCCTTCAGCGACTGACTGATGACTTAGTGCTGATTAAATCCAACTGACAGAACTGACTTAGGACTAAGGACGTACCTAGCTCCTTCTCAAAGTCGGCCTTTTCAGCCTCGTTAGTATGAAGTGCGAGTCTACCTCTCGACGCAAAAGCATAAGACCGTCCACGAGACTATTTTCTAAGTACATCATCGGTCCCAGATTCGCTACCCGACACATCACTCGCCAAGGAAGTATTCTTTGAAAGAGGTCGCTTCCGGGTCCACGATTCGGTACTTTTAGAGGGTGCGGTGATTCACGGTGAGTGCGTTTGCGATCCTGTGGCGTCCCACTAGGCGATGAGTATTTTAGTCTGTAGCATTAAAAATCACAGCGTCTTCTATGCTGCCGGGTAGTTCAACATAATCCCCATGACCTTCTTGGTCTTTATCTGGTCTTGGTCCATAACGAATTTTTTCAACAGCTAAGCCGCTAAAGCTCTTGGCAGACATGTTGTGTGACATATTTGGGTTTGTCCCGGCAGACTTATTATGTGATATATGTACGGACGGACTCTATAATTTATTATATCTGCACATAGGCACCTTGAGTATCTGTCCTAAGGGTTGTTGAGAGAAGCGTTGTTTTCCATTAAGGATCATTCTTGTGGCATCCTCGGGGCCAATTACCTGATATTCTACTATTATTTCATTCGTAATACAGAATTTTTCAGTTTTTGTTTCGTTGTTTACCAGGTCAATTATTCTCGTCATTTGTTACTCCAGTTTAAATAAATTAGTCGAGTTTTATTTTTATATTAAATGATATTTAAGCCGTGATCAGTATTGTATTATATTTAATAGTTATAGTTTTATATTAGTAGAAGAAGCACTTTTTATGTATGCTAAAGATTAGTTTACATTTTAAAAATATATTAACTATATTTTACACACTACAATTGTTATTTAAAAGAAAACTCGCAAAACCTCTCTTGAATACTGGAATAACAATTTTTTTAGTAATTTATCAATTTTTTTTTGTTTAGATCTATTCTGTTAGTATCAATATATATTGGATATTCTTCTGATAAAATAGAATATTGCTTTACAATAACGTGCGTTATATTTTATAG
The DNA here is from genome assembly GCA_959347355.1 of Napeogenes inachia. Lineage (NCBI taxonomy): Eukaryota > Metazoa > Arthropoda > Insecta > Lepidoptera > Nymphalidae > Napeogenes > Napeogenes inachia. The sequence continues at coordinate 14,959,203 of OY365793.1, read as the reverse complement.
TAAGTGAAGCGTGTTGAATATGAAATTTGTGAATCTATCACACTAGTTCCATGGAATTGTCTCATGTTGTTTTTATTTTTATAGCTTATATGATGATGATAAGGCGGTGGGATGTGTGTGGTGTTATGTTATCCTAACTGCTAAACTCAATGTTTTGGGCTAGATTCTACAAACGGGCCAATTTTTTGTTGTTTCCATAGATTGTTGATGTCTGGGTGCGCTTTTTATTCGTTGTATTAATTATTCATATGTTTATTTATAAAGCTCCCCGCTCCATAAAGAGATACAACCTGTGATGCGGAAGTTGTCCGTAATATATATATACATATATATTTTAAATAAAAACTTCTCGGTTGGTTGGTATCTCTATCGTCATGCAGTGCACGCGTTTGGTTTTCATGGGACTATATATAATTATAAAAATACGAGGAAACTTCCGGTGGTGCTTAGCCACCTCCCCCATTTTAGTGACTTTTCTGGACCCTGCACACAAATGAAACACTTAAGTAAAATACGTATGCATGATAAAATGCCTTAAAACATTAAGAAAATGCAGAGACGACTCCTGCCATAACATAATAGCAAATAGTCATCGTCAGGTACAATAGCGCTTGACGATGATTAGTACGGGCGAGATGGCTGCGGAGCTCTTCTTAGGGAGGATTCCGTTAGCGGGGTGGCGGGACGGTCGAGGTCGCATCTTCAGCGTCGTCTGCAGATTGATTCCAGACATTAAAAAAAAATGGTACGGTTCTACCGTACCATTTTTTTTTGTATGTGTACTTGGTATTACTTCGTGTGTGATAGTGATTAGGGTGTATCGCTGTTTCTCTTCTGCTCATTTACTCTGTCTGGAGTGTGTCATGTACTTTCACATATCAGGTAATTCCTATAATTGTTAAGCAGAAAAAACAAAAAAACATTTCAAATAAATTATTACGTTTTTATCAAAACTACGAGAAACCTTTATGAATCTACTTTCAATAAAATCCATTACCTCGCAAATAAAATCTGTCATAAACACTGCCTCACTTCAAAGCAATTGCTATGCATCAAGGAAAATATTTCCTCTCTGAGTATTCATAATAATGTTTTAAAACTATATGAGTAATTGCTACTTTATTTTTTTTCCATTTTCGATAATTATATATAATTTATCTTTGTGTTCATATTACTAAATTACATATTCAACTTTAGGACGTGTTTTCGGTGGTGTCCAATATTATAAAGTAATTGGTATATTTAATGGTAATCTAATGAAACCAATAATAGCACCGGATACAATTTTGATTTATATTTAATTCCTTGAAATAAACAAACATATAAATAACTACACATCTAGGAGATCCTGCTGGATCTCTGGATCACTGGGCCACTGATGAATGGATGCTACTGAATTCATACGAATGCATGCATGCATTCCATAAATCATAGGGCAAGATTTTATCAGAAATATCAAATCAAACCTCGGCGCATCCAGCGGTATTCGTCTAGAAGATCAAGTAGTAGCCTCCCTCCTGAGTACTAGTATTCCTTATGACCTTCATGTATACAAATAATATTTATATTATATAATAACAATATATATTTATATCATATTTATTTCGTATATCTAGTCAAAATAAATATATAAATAGGTTTAGTTATAAAATATATAAAAATATGGATTAAAAATAAATTTAAACTATCAACACTGTTTAATTTACACATTATACAGTATGTATAAATGTAAGCAAGTCAAACTATGTAGTGATGCGATTTTCTACCAAATAGTTTTGAAAAAGCGTCCTTAAAATCAAGTCAATTGATTGATACGAAGATATATATTGCGTAATAGTTCTGCAAGGCAATATTCGGTGTAAAATTTTGCATAAATTACTTTTTGTAAACAATTAAAATGCGCTTTTTCTACATTGATCAGTGTATATATGTTGAAATAAATTAATTTTGTAGTAAATAGACTGCTATTTACTATAAAATTATAATATAAGTATATTTATTCCTTCATATACACCGGTAGAATAAAGTGTGAGACTATTGAGTCACACACTTTATTCTACCCGTTATGTACCTGAGTCGGATGAATGTACTTTTCTCGTACATTAAACAAAGAAGAGATTGAGTTTATATCAAACTTATGAATAAATAATATATAAGGTACTTCAATGAATCAGTGAACAAATAATTAATTTAGCAATTAAGTGATTTAGCGAAATAGAATCTATACTAATATTATATGTGAGAAAGTTTGGATGTTTGAATGGATGGATGTTTGTTACTTAATCCAAAACGTTCTTGTTACTAACGCCAAACCTACTAAACGGATTTTGATGAAATTTAGCAATGTTGTAGATTTTGTACCAGAATAACACATAAGCTATAGAAATTTTAACTTTTGCATGTGATTTTGTCTTTAACATAACAAATTGTTGCGCGATTACGTGAGCTCCTGTTTTTAATCATTTGGTTCACTGAACTATACAAAAATAAAAATTAATAAATAAAGAACATTGAATACATTAACTATCAACCAAAATGTTTTGTTTGGTCTGTAGAAACTAGGAAAAAATTTCAACATTTTCCTTCCTTTAATAATATACATACTATATGAAGCCATAATGTTATCCCCGTTTTTTCACCTCTGCGCCGCATTATAATTTTGTTTCGGACTTTTTCATAGTCAGCATCACCCACATTATGATCAATACCCAGTGTTTATTCATAAACTTCAAAATTTAACTTCAAAAGCACTTTAAAAGAAGTCACGAGTCACAGGTAGGTAGATAAGCAATATAAATATTATTTTTACAGCCCACATTGACGAAGTCACGGGCAACTGCTAGTAAGTTGTAAGTTATATTTCTCTTCAAAATGCAGATGAACATCTCGCAGAACCTATTTAGGTGGGACTTAATTATGAGCTATTAGGTGCACTTTTGAATGCCAATGTTGCATTCTAAGGAATAACTAAGATACATATAAATATATATACATATATTATGTTCCTTAAAAAAACTAAGTCCGTAATTATTACTTCTTTAAATGCTTACTTAGAAAATGTATGTTATTTTCAAACAATAAATCTATACGGGCAGGGATTGTACACCTCGATCTCTGGATCACAGTATCAATTTTCCAACCCAGAATGGCATATTGGTTTTTCTCTTTTTTTTGAGTTTATATTATTTTTTAAAGTGTAATAACAAAATGTATTTACTTACTATATTATTTTAAAGTATATTATTTTAAAGGTATACACTTTTTGCTAATCAATGAATCATTATCAATATGTTAATAATCAATTAGTTATTTAAAGTATCTAAAAAAAATAATCATATAAAATAATATTTAAATATTTATTGTCATCTAGTCATAAAGTTTTTCAATAGTTTGGAAAACCTAGAACTAAAAATGAAAACCGGAATAAAATATGCTTATATACGCTTATTATTTTGCATACATTGCTTCACTGATATTCCATCTGATAAACCATTTATCCCTTATTATATATGAGGTTGTATGCTGTCTATCCCATCTGATAAACCATTTAACCTAGAAAGCTGTAGAAAATTAATTATAAAGCGAAACAAAGCTCACAGGAATTCAATTGGCTATTAACATTCCGATTGTCTGTCAAAGTGTATTTCTGGACGTCCTGACAAGTTCTGCAAATATGACTTCCGTTTCACATTTTAGAACGACCGTATAAAGCCTTTTAACTCGTTCCTTCTTTTTATATTTCATTTACTCATCAAAATAACAATTGCAAGTGTAATAAATTCAATAAGTGGACATTTGTAATACAATTATAAATAATATAGTTTATATATATATTTCATAAAAATAAAACTATTAGCTATATAGTCTTATGTTTATTATATGTAAGATATTTTAATTTTCTATAAGGATATAGTTTTTCGTATAATAAATATTTTCAAAAAATAAAGAGATACAAGGCACTTTGAACCTTTAAATCACTAGAAACTAATTTGGTTCTCCAAAATCACTATACAATTTTATATGTAAGACAAAAAATATCTAGACTTTTTTTTATAGGCTGCATTAAAATTTTATTCAATTTCCAAAAAAAAATTAAACAAAGTGTTCTCTAATAAGCTCATTCTATTAGAATACATGCCTTCCCTAAATTATTGACCAATTTATAAAAGCAGTAAGTTCTGTAGGATCATTGAGGCAATGTGTGTCTTTTACTAAAGTAGTTGTTTAATTATTATAGTTATTACTAGAAAGATTCTAAAAGATCGCAGCGATTAATGGTACAGGTAAAATTAATGTAAAGTAATGGTAAAATTAACTAAATATATAATTTATTACTTCAAGCAATTGCATCTGCATCTGCAAGTGCATCTTCAACAATATATTATTTCCGTGGAAACAGTACAAAAATAACATAAATATTAAGTATAATAATAATCCAGTTAATCATAACATATGCTTGGTCTTTGCTTTAAAAGATTATAAACTAGTAAACTGTTTAATTCAAAAGTAATGAAATTACTTAAAGTTAATTCAGCAAAAAAATACTAAAATGTTGACTAAAACTGACTGACTAATAATATCAATACAAAATAATTATTCTAAATCATATAATCTTGGGAAATTTGTCTTAATGTTTTTTATCGATTTACAGGGCAATTCAGCGAAAATAGCTTAAATAGCCATTTCGTTGTATTTACTTTGATATTCAATGTAGTAAAATAAACAAATAAAACGGATGAAAGAACGTAAGTATCTTATGAGAAGCTATAAGAAAATATCGCAAAATATTAAAAGACATAAAATGTATAAATCAAATCTCAAAAAATCCTATATAAATAATTATTTTTAATTCAAATATATTTTTTAAATTAAGAGGTTTTTCTTCACATACAAAAAGAATTCAAAAAATATCATAAAAAACTGATACAATATGTCCTTCGATCAATTGATATTCTACTTTCTGGTTAAAAGTAAATAAAACAAAGAAAAATATATAATATAATATAAATATGAAAATGCTTAGCTGTTCCACTTGGTTAACATTGAAAATTATTAAATATCCAGAAATTTGGCTAATTAAATCTCAAAACTATTTTATATAACGGTGAACTAATGTCATCTGCGGTACATTTACTCATTTGACTTCTATAAAATTCCAGTTAGATTTTCGATGTTGTTGAAGTTGAACATGCGATAAAACAACTAAGTATATTGACTAGATTTTAATAGTACCCTGTGACCGAAACTTACACATATAGAGTTATTTGTAGGTAATTGGCCACCTTTTGCAGGCTGCTTCTCTACATCAATCCCAACAACATTTGTTCAACGACTTTTTACAAATCTTGATAAACAACACAAAAAATACGAAACAAAAAAACTTTTGCTTACTCTTTTACGTATTACTCTGAATTTTGTGAGAAGTACTTAAAAGGTCAACGCCCGGGCGCCATACCTATGCTCAGAGTTAATGCTAGTCCACAAGCAACAAGTAATTTTTTTATGAGAAAACTTCAATTTAAAAAAACTATTCATTTTCAAAAGTCTTAAGGGACCGGTTCATAAAAGAAGAAATTGAAATGCAAATAAATTACCAAGGCTAATAAAGAAATTTCGATATCGAATCGTATAGTCTAAGGCCTCCATAATTAACTTCGTAAAAAAGACACCATCGTCAACGTACATACAACGGTCCCCCGACGCAACGACTTCAATAAGTATATAATAATATTATTTTTATTCTTTTTAGAGATCTTTTTGTATCGGGCGTTTTTTTAAATATTAATTTTAAAAATTACATTAAAATATCATTAAAATCAAACAGATACAAATAGTACAGTCAAAGATTTTTTTGTTACAAGTTTGGAAGTTATACATATTTGTGCGAAAAGACTTTTTCCTCAACTTATTATATATATACACATATCATATTTTGGCAAAGCTTGACTAATATTAGTGTAGACGAAAAAAGTTTTAAATAATGTTAGTATTAATCGAAATCTTACTTAACATCTTTTTGAAATAGGGTAATAAATAATCATTAGGAGCTATATTCCAATTCTATTAATATGATTTCATTTATACGTAGTTATGATATAATTTTTCCGGGCGTTACTCGGCTCTTTCTATGTTATTACAACAAAGATTTTTATTACGGATGGCCGTAATTGCAAAACGATTCTTTGAAAACTTTGAATCCGTAAATGTTACATAATATATAAAGCTAGTCATTAAGTTTATTTTTAATTTGCCTTAAGAACAGCATACAAAATGAGGTAAAAGGTAAAATTTTGCTTATGTGAGGCAACATGATTCCTTTAATACACCTTAGAATTTGGTCACACCTCGAACGGTTATATATATTTTAATTATATTAATTTTATATTACATTTTATTTTTTTATAAATATTACTAAAATTTACAAATATTTACAAAAAAAAATATATCACTGACTAACCTTTACATCAAAATCATAACCTAGTTCCAGATGATCTGGAAAATTCGAAATTGTCTCATACAGGCAGTTATTATGGTAAGAAAGGAATAAATTAAATCAAGTAAATTGTATTATTTTTTTTATTTGATGATTCTATCAGAACAACTTACTTTGCCTGTAATCTATACACATAATAAAATTGTCACTGATCGAAAACTATACATGGAAAATATTTAAAAAAATCATGATGAGGGCCTTTTTAAAGAGCAAGAGAACCCAAAACAATGGTTTTTATTTTGTCTATTTGTCTGTTTGTCTGTATGTCTGTATGTTTGTGTACGTTAATCTCAGAAACGGTTGAACCAATTTGTATTTAGTTTTTAGGAATATATTGTGGAAATTCTTCACTTAACATTTAATGTTTATTTTATTTAATTTAGTTAAGAAATAAAACAGTTATGTCAATTTTTGTCAATCACATAATATGTACCAAGTAATCTTCTTTTATTCATGTAATAAATCTGTAGAGGAGTAGTCTCTTTACATTGAAAATATTACAAAATAAATAGCCAGGATACGAAGGGATGACTAACATGTCTGTTGTTTTTGCTGTTTGTCTGTTTGTCTTGTAGTTGTGCACGCAAGACGTAACAAATACTTGGCTATAGCCAATTTAAAAACTTTTATACATAAAAATTGAGTGTCACTCTGAATAACATTTAGTTTTTCACTTTCATTGCACACTCTTTGCTCTATCAAAATACATATGAATTTAAATTATTCTAGAAATGTATCTATACATACAATAAAACTGTTACTGATCGCTGTCTGTACATAGAAAATATTAAAAAAAATCATAATAAGGAACCCCAAGGGTTTTATATAAGCAAGAGAACCCAATACAAAGGTTTTTGATTTTGTCAATTCGTTTGTATGCCTGTATATGTCTGTATGTTTGTGCACGTTAATGTCAGAAACGGATTAAACGATTTAGATCCAGATTTCGGGACTACGTAGTCATGGGTTTTACTTATCCTTTTGTTTTTTTTAAGAATCGGTTAACAAATAAAGAAGTTAACAATCTCTTCTTTTAAATTAGAAGAACTCCTATAGGTACGCAAAACCTACTTGATTGAGTTCGATGAAACTTTGAAGGCTTATAGTTTTTACATTGGTATGTATAAATGGGTATGTATTATCGAAATCTAAATTTACGTGCACGAAGTAGCAAGCACAGCTAGTGCAAGAATAAACCAACAAAATTGATGATAGCCTGTCTTTATGAGTTCAATTGAATATACAACCTGTGGAATGCCCTTTTTTTTTAATCCAAACATAGATATCAGTTTTTGTAGTTAAAACAATGATAATTGTAGACTTTCGTATTTATTAAATTATTACGTTGAATTTAGAAATAATTATAATTACAATATTTAGTAAACATCAACAGTGTGAGATTCTTTCTGATATTAATAAAATATTTAGTATTTAAAAAAAATAAAAAATCAGATCTGTGTATTTTTATATCTGTGTTTCTGCCTGTGGCAATGTAGCAGCTAAACGCGTAGACGGATTCGATTGCGGTTTTTTTATCGAAAGTCTAACCAGACTGTAAGAACCATCTCGACGAACCCGTGGTTCTTAGCTATGATTGGCCGAAATAAAAGAAGTCGTCTCCAAGATATTGAGGTTTTATTACCTATTCTATTAATAGGCCCAAGTAACCCAAGTTGAACCTGGAAAAAATATTTAAAAGTGTTATTTTTTTCTCGCGCTTTATCTTGGCCCTAAGAAATTAATTTTATTTAATAATTGAGGACTTTCAATAACGTTTAAAATAATCTTATGTAAAAAACGCAAGTCCAACATTTGTCTTCGATCAAGCAATGACAGTGTGTTATAATTCCTAAGAAACATTACATACTTAACATCCTTTTCTTATGAAAATTATACAAACGATTCCATGCAACTGAGAAATATTCTAATTTACTACGAACTAATAAATGAAATAGTACTTGTCTTGTATATTCTTGAACTCTTTCGTACTTCTAATAATAAAACAAATAGTTTTCAACGATTTGTCTATGATGAAATTAATATGATAAAACTCATTTTAGAGTCTACTAAAATAGATCTCTTATCTGTGATTCGTTTTCTAGAACATTTATATTTATATTGTATTCATATTTTAAAATTGATATTTCTCTACTAAGAGTAATAATCAAGAGCAAGTGAAGGGTTCCGCATGATTATGGGATAACGTTAAGACATTAATTCATAATTAGGTAATTTAAATGAAGACGAACCGAGTGGAAGCTAATACATTAACCTCTGTACAATTATTTTGATAAAGATTGTGATTTTTCGGCATTTGCAAAACTAACTGAAATTAGTTAGTTCCACATTTTAATTAATATTTACCCACTTGTATTTATTTAAAAAAAATATTTATTTAAAACTAGTGAATATTTTAATATTTTCATGTAAAAATACTCGAGTCGTATTTTTATAATAATTTTCATATATACCTCTGTACACTCAATCAACATAATTATAAGAAAAATCCATGTAATGTGTTCAACTTGATGTATTCGCAACATGATTGTAAAATTAATTCTTAATACTTTTAAATTGAACGTTCAAGTCCTACATTTACCAATTGCGGTTTACTCCCTTTGTCATCAAAGACAAGACACCGCAACAATATTTGCAGTCAACACCATCTAACATTCCGTTTAAACTGCAAAACTATTGAAGGACAGCTTTTAACAAAACTGCCAACATGGGACTTTCAGGAATAATTTGGGACTTTTGGGGCTTTAAGTATATATCATTTGTATATATATATATTGACGGTATGTAAATATGGACTGTATGTATATATCGACTGTATGCAACTATAGACTGTCAGGTCAGTGGGTGCAAAGTTGAAAAAAGTTACCTACAATTTGGATTTTTTTAACATGGCACAAACAAAAACACAATGTAGTACTTCTACCACGTGTGAATTACACACGTGGTAGAAGTACTACATTGTAAGTGACACCTTCAAAAAAACACTGTGGTGTAATGGGACTAGGTAGAAACGAAGTATTAATAAAGAACCGACACAATTTTTTATTTAAGTCCATGAAATCATTTAGGAAACTTAATATTTTAAGAAATAACAAATTACGAATAATAAAAAAATTATATGTCAAAGTATTACTGTCTAAATTAAAATCAAAAGTAAGATAAGTTGACTCCAAGTAATGATTTGTTGCCCTGAAAGATTGGAGTACATTCACCTGCCCCTAGTAAAATATCGATGGGAGCCCTAATAATACTCTACGGGTCTGCTAGCCTTAAAATTTTAAATTGGTAGTAATGCAAGGCAACACTAACATGTCTACAGATATGACGAAATAATTATGATTGTGCTTTAAATCAATCTTCAATTGTACTTTCCATTATAACTGTTAGACTTAGACTGTTAGGCATATATGCCGGTAATCGTTAAGAATTTTTTTAGAAAACTTAAATATTTGATCTGATTAACATTTTTATTTTTCTTTCTGGTTATAAATATGATAAAGAAACCATTCATTTACTTCGCAAAATCAATTCCTGAGGCAGTGATAAAGCATCTATAAACATGTTTAGCCATGTTAACCCTCTTTTTTAACCGACTTCTTCAAAAAGGAGGAGGTTCTCAATTCAGCCGGTATATATATATATATATATATATTTCGAATTGGTCCCATAAAAATTTGAATTTTTGTTCAAGTTTTGTACTAGCTCCTCCGGAAAGAAATCAAAACATGCTGTGACTAATGAAATCTGTTGTTTTGGGCATAATAATTTCTTACAGACTGTACATGGTACTTCAGCTTATTGATTTCAAATTACGCACATTTATTGAACGAAGTCTTTGTGAAGTCTGACGCGCTGCTGCTAGCCGGTTCTCACGTTTCTGAGCAGACTCAGTTGCTGTACGGTTTCGTATCACTTCTCATCTTTGAGCCTTCTGCTCAGTCGATTCGTTCTCTAAACGCTCATTAATGAGGCCAAGTCTATTAGCTCTTTGTTCAAAATACTCATTCGCAAGACGCTTTTGGATCTTACCGAGTCTAGAATTAAGCTGATTAAAAGTTTCTTGACGTAATCGTGATCTCATATATGCCTTTATGGCCAACCAACGTTTGTCACGATTTTCAATAGTCTCACAAGAACGTGATATTGTGTTTCAAAGAGCATTTTTACGGAGATGACTTCTTTTATCCGTTTCCGTTTCTTAAGATCTGTATTTTTTAAGGCGCACAACACCTTTTGTAGGTCTACCCATTGCTAATTTATAATGTAGCAATAAACTAAAAAGTATTAAATAAAAATAACTACGTTAAAAAAACCGTCTTTAAAACTAAAAAGTAATGAAGATTTAATATTTATTATATACTACCTATTATTTATATGTCCTATTTACTTGTAGGTTTGAAGTCGGTACCAAACAAATAATTATATTTAACCACTTAAATTAATACTAACAAATTAATACAATGAAATGCCTACTTTAATGATTAAAATACGTAAATAAACATAATAAAAAGCAATTAAATCTATAAGCAGTTCAATCAATAAGAAGAATAATGAAAGAAAAAACAAAATTATGAAAATTTATTGTGAATATGACATGTGAATTATGAAATGCCTACTTCAAAAATTAAAATACGTATACGCTATAAAAGAGCAATTAAATCTTAGTATGATTTTAAGCTTCAATCGATACGAAGAAAAATACAAAAAATAAATAATTACGAAAATGTATTCAACCGAATTCCTATCCTAAATGGCTTGGGACTGACTTCAAACCTATTAGTAAATAGGACATATAGATAGGTAGTATAAAATAAATTTTAAATCCTCATTATTTTTTACTTTTTAGTTTCAAAGTCGGTTTTTTTTTTATAAAATTAACATAGCACTATTAAAGATTTATAAATAACAGGATTTGAACCTGCGGGCACTAGCCTAAGCAAATTCAGATCTCAAATCCGTGACAAAATAAATTTGGATTGCCGAATCAGAATAATATATTTTCATAGGAATTAGAAACTCTCCATGCTTATTATTTAAAAGAAACCTCCTTTTTTGAGAAAACCTATTTTGAGAAACATTTTCCGTACCTACCTTACACGACAGAAATTACTTAGCATTACCAAATAAACCTTTATTAATCACCAAAACCATTGAGGTACAAACTTTGATACATATAGCCTTAAGTATCAAAATTTATGGTTCAAGCTAACCCTTAGGTTAATTATAATACAAAATTATTTGTCGTTATTTAAGGCTAAGATAAGACTAAGCCGCTATTTATTTTAATAAAAATAAAAATGACTTATATACTTAGGTTTTTCGTTTATTCTCACTTAACCATTATGTAAGTCTAACATTATTAATTAAGTGTCGTTTTATTTTATACAAACTTAGATAATATGGTTATATAATTTTTTTGCTTTCTTTACTATTTGCCCATATTTAACTTTCCAATTTATGATATTGGTACCACTAAACTAATTTTTTTTTGGAAATACAAAAAAATATATGTGGGTAGGAATAAAAAATATATCAAATATTTTTATACATCATTTTTCATATACAAACATATATAGAATTTTTATACACTTATTAGTTACAGGTATTTAGAAACTAAATATATAGCGCGTAAGCGGTTTTTGTTAAACTCGTTAGCAATTAACACCGGTTTATGTATAACGTCATGTTAATAACGCCTGTGAAGGTGCTTAACCTGAACCATCCAGTACTTCGTAACTGCTATTTACATAAGTGTGTTTTCCTTTTACATTTGAAATAGGGAAAATAGTTTTCATACTAGATAATTCCTATTATTACAGAATATACATTTTAAAAGTACTGAAATATTATGCAAATATTTAATTATGAACTAATATCCTCAACATAAAATAAAGTTTAGAATACCGGTTAATGTATATGCTTTGCTAGTTTAATTGTTCTTATTAAGAATACAATTCTTAAGTACATTAAATTTATGACAACAGACATTTGTTTGAGCTAACGCTCAACAAAATTTTTTCTGAATTTAATAATATAATTATTAAATTCAGAATTATTATTTAAATTAATTAATATAATTATTAAATTCAGAAGAGATCCTTTTATTTACGAAAATACTAGACTTATTAATTTGCAAAAAAAAATTAAGTGAAGTGAGTTTATATATTTTTTTTAATTTTGATAGCGAGAAGTTTCTAGTATTTTATGTATACAAAAGTAAAGTCGGATTTTTAAAAAACATTCATTGATTCAATCCATAGTTTTAGAAAGAAAGTATCAATTTCTGTACAGTATCCGAAAGCAGGTTTCAACAAAGCGCACTTTCACTCAACAAAGAACACAAAGTAGGTAGTGACATTTGCTTTAGTTCCAGTCACAATAATTGTACTAAGCGAGTAACCGAGGTAGAAGTTCCAGCTCCCTCTTTCTTTCATATTTATTTAAACAGAAGGCAAACTTACCAAAACCTCAATTACTTGACTTGACTTGACTTATCACATAATCTTGCAAAATTGCGCTCAATTGTGGTCCTTAATGCCAAATCCAAATAATTGTGCCCCTTTAATAAATAAAAAATATTCATAAAAGTTTAATGAATTACGATATAAGTCAACATTTTATGATAAAAAGAAAATTCATAGGTATTTTGGAACAATATACATTAGTTATAGTTCTATTTACATAAAGAGGTAATTAGCCAACGATACAATGCTGTTTTGGTAAATTATTGTATTCAAAAGTATAGCATTTACTTTATTCGTTTTTATAAGCTAATTTATTATAACTAGTAAAAAGTCGTGTCCATACTATATACTATATGACTACCTTTACATTTTTCTCTGAGTAACAGTCCTGCATTCCAAAACATAGAGTATTTCTGATCTGACAGAGCTTTTTAGATTTTACCCTTGGTCTTATTACTATATTCTTAACCGTATGCGCGGTTATTACTCAAACGTTTGACACTTCCGCGCACTTCATTCATACAGTTTGTACCATGTTCTTGACTTCAGGTTGAGTCTGTATCGGTAGTTAAGATTGACCCCAGATACCTGAACTTAGTCACAGATTGTAATAGTATGTCACCGGTCTTCAGATTAGTGATGTGATATTTATCTAAGTTAAATTAACAACCTAAAACTAGTTAAATATCCCTTTCATTGTAATCTGGAACTGTGTAATTAATTCTAACCAGTTTTTTAAAGACTGACTGCATTTCCACCTCTCTCTGAACTAGCACCATACCTTAACTAAAAAATGGATTACAAAAAAAAATGTTTATTTGATATTGTTGTTAAATCTATCAAAATTATATAGAAATGTTAGTTTCTTTGTTAGTAATATATATTGAATAGAAAAAGTCGACTTTTTAAAAATATATATTTATTCAGGCGATGGACTTTTGAGACAAAACTATAGATTCATACAAAGTTTAAACGTTTGAAAGAGAAATTTAAACAAAGCGTTCTCTTCTCTAAACAGTACAAAAGATATGTCATTTATCAGTTTTTATATAATAATCGGTATAGAAACCATATATTCGTCGCACATACATTGTTTTACTAGTTTTAGATACAATAAATAACCGGATACAAAAAAAGAATCTGTAAATCACACAAAAAAGTATCCTTCGTCAGTACGTCAGTCAATAAATCTGAACATTCAATAGCACATTGAATAAACAAGTTAATTTAATAAAATAAGATAAACAATTCTCAAGACTAACTGGGTTATTAACATTAACTGACTGAATGTTAAATTAACATATTTTTTTTCATTTACTTATTATTAAACGAACTTTAATAAATAAAAGTTAATTGAACAATAATAAAATATAATAATCGTATTAAGTTAATATTTTTACCATTTTTATTTATTATATTATCAAATATTCGTAAAACATAAAAACGCCAAACTTAAAAGCAAGTGATTATTATTTCTTTTATTTAAATAATATAATTTTCATAAAACTAAGAAACAATTATGAAATGACTTCAAAGGTTTTTGGTGCTAGCCCTAGATGGAAAGTTTATAAAATAAAATTGAAGTCCTTTAATAAATCTTGATTGATAAAAAAACAATTCATACTCGTTAATATTACTTGTTTTTTTTTATTTTTTAAGGTTTGGAAATCTGCCTCAAAAACTAACCTTAAATAATTGCAGATCGCCCAAAACAAAAAAAATAAAGATTTTATTTTTTTTTATTTAATTATGATAGAATGACACATACTCCATTATTATATAAGGAAACTAAATTCTTTAACCTAAAACAAACATATGTACAAAACATTTGCATCTTAATTCAAAAAATGCTATCCGGGAGCGTACGTACTGAAATTACTTTAACAAAAAGAACATACACACACAGTCTAAGAAATACAAACTAAATAAAACAACCTATAACCCACGACTAAATTTGGCAAAAGAAACATTTCATCCGACGAGGTAACTCTGTATCATAACTTTTTTACTGAAATAAAGGAATGTTTGAGTATGACCCTATTTAAGAAAAAGTTAAAAGTATTTGTTTATGAGAATATATGTGTCTAAGTATTGCACCTACTTGTAGATATTTCCTCCCATATATACAGACTAACAAACTCACAAATACCCTTTAACCCCTGCCCTTACCTCTTTATTAATAAATAAAAAAAAATACAAATCAAATGAAAACTTATTTTAAATCTAAATCTGTCGATTAAATAATTTTTTCTCTTAAATAATTTCTTTTTTGGGTCATTGAAAAAAAAATAAAAAAATAATGTATTAAGAACCTATTTGTAAATGACAGCCAAATACATTACATTTTAATTCATGAACTTGTATTACTCTAAAAGTGAATGTAAGTTCTTTGAGTAATAAATAAACAATAATGTTCATTTATTACTCTTTATTACATAATATCAGTTTTGACGACATAGGTCGTCAAAACTAATATTAGGTAGTTGATAATTGGTAGTGCGTGAGACCAGCCTTGGACCACCAATGAATAACCTGCGTCTTAGAAGAATTTATTTTTATGAAGATATGTAAAATATATATGTATAAACTGATCCCAGTATAAGTTTCAATTTGTAGAATCACCTTTGTCCCCTGGCTTCTTGGAAAAAGGAGTGAAAAGAAGTTTTCGTGCTGTATCTCGTAAACTAGCAACCGTACAGAAAATTTTGCGCCACTTTTTTTCTTGTTATATTGGAAAGTGAAAAAGTCATAAGCAAAAATATACTAAAGATTTTTAAACAAAATTTTCTTTAGGGCGTTGCAACTCTTACATTTTAAAAACCTCAAACAAGAATAAAGGTAAAAATAAAATACTTAGTATGCCTTTATGAAATCCTGTGGAACTGTAGATCAAACGATTTCCTTGAGTTTAAGCACTAACTTAAGCGACGAATATGATGGGACTAGTGGTTTCGTTATTTTGGACAAGAAGGAAATGGATCAGACAGGCAAAGCCAAATATGCCACGCCACCTACTGCACTACTATTATTATTATTGCACGACTACAATTATTCTAGCTGTGGCACGTCATACCGATTGGTGTGAGTATTTTTTACAGCGAAGACGGCGTGACGGGAAGATTCATCAGATGAGCTATGAAGGCCGCAACTTACAATATTGTGGAATATACCACCCAAATGACCAAAGACAGAAACTCAACTTTAGTGGAAGTCCTGCTAGAGATGAGTGAAAAAAAACGGTAAGCCGCAATAATAAAAGAAAGATTATGTCTATGCAATACTTAGGCTCATTAACAATTTGTATTTAAATAATATAATTTAATCTGAATCATTTCAAATTATTGTTTAAGGTTTAAATTGAAACAATTTATTAAAATTATTTTATTATTAATTATGATATAAATATAAATTGTTATACATTAAAACAAATAGGTAAATAAATGCCTGTGCAATAGGATTCACTAAGGTGATTTTAAGATTCCTTCTAACAAATTTGTTATGCATTGTCATATCTAAAATATGTAGAGGTTAAAAAATAAAAAAAAAAGAGCTACAAGTCCGTGGATAAAATAAATTATAAAAACAAAAATAAATAAAAGATTGTTCAATTCTTTTCTTCATGAACCAAAATGTAAGAGTTCAGAAATAAAGAGGCGAACACAAATGTTTTCAATACACATAAAAGTAGATTTTAACTCAGTACATACATAACAGATAAACATAACAGACGTGACATTACCCAGTACCCCGAGCGTTACCCCAGCTTTAATTACTTGACGGTATCAAATAAACTGGTGTTAATCGCCTAAAAGTCTTACAAAACCCCTCATGTGCTATCAATTTTCGACCTTATTACCTTCAGTTATATAAGTCTTTTATCACATTATTACGAGTTCCGCAAAACCGTTACTTGAATACACATAAATTTAAAGTTCCTTTGGGATGGTCCGGAGCTATTATCGTTTTGTTCGAATAGGTCTATAAATTAAATATTGGTCAATTGCACATCTCAAAAGTAATGAATTGCGGTTAATAATCCTACTAATATTATAAATGCAAAGCTTGGGAGTATGTATGGATGTTTGTAACTCTTTCACGCAAATACTACTGAACCGATGAAATTTTTTATTACGATGAAATTTGATATGTAGGTGGCTGAAGATCCAGAATAACACATAGGCTTTATAAATACTAACTTTTGCTCGTGGTTTTGTCTGTGATGTTTGTTGCTCAATCACGCAAAAGGACCGAATGGATTTTGATGAAACGTAGCAATATTGTAGCTCATGTAACAAAATAACACATAGGCTTTAGAAATACTAACTTTTGCTCGTGGTTTTGTCTATGATGTTTGTTGCTCAATCACTCAAAAGGACTGAATGGATTTTGATGAAACGTAGCAATATTATAGCTCATGCAACAAAATAACACATAGGCTATAGAAATACTTACTTTTGCACCTGGTTTTGTCAATGAAATAACACAGATTGTAGCGACATAACTAATTGCCACGGGAGATCCTGTTTTTTTTCGTTTGGTTCACTGAATTCTACATCATTATTTGTAAAAATCCTTCTTATCATCCGACGACTTTAGGAGGAGTGTTATGTTGTTCAAATATACATATGTTAATAGAAATATAACCAATTATGCTATTTTTGTGTTGCCTGCTACAGTCTTAACGTATTAAAGGATTGTGACGTAACTAGGTAAATACGTCAAAAATAATCGAAAATAAAATTTTTATGGCTTATGTTCCTAACCAAAAAAATATTATTTTTACAGTCTACGTGGACGATGTCACGGGCGACAGGTAGTAACAAATAATTTTTTATGAATTCTGATAACTTTTTGTCTTTATTTCTAAAACAGCCAGAAATATGTATTATATTTTCTAAAATAATATTTTCTAAAACGCAATATGTAAGAGTTATGATTAAAATATTGAATTCTAAAATAAGTTATTATATTAGAATTCAATATTTTAATCGTTACGTAAAAGTATATAACATCATTAGGTAATATATTTTACTATACAAGTCAAATAATTCATTATCATTAAATAATAATAAAAAAATATACAAGTATTTTCAGGCACTTTCATAGTTAGAATTTTATGTAGTAAGAATACAAACATAACATGAAAATCATTTTTAGAAAGTATTTCAGTGGATACTTAAACTAATGTAACATTTTTTGTGCTTGTATTATTAATTTTATTTTTCTTACATCATATTTTGTATTCCGCTATTCAAAACATTTTATTTGTACCCATGTCAATATAAACAGTCAATAGATCACGCTAGCGATATTGAATTTATAGTAATATTACCTTTTCATAACATTAATAGATCTATTTAGATTTTTAAGTATATTCAATTATTTTGAACACAATGATTGAAGATAGTTTCAATTGGGAGAATAATGATAGGTACATAAAAGAATAATAAGATGTCAAATAGTCTTCAAAATGAGCACTTATTGTGTAACAAAAGTTGTTACTTTTAATGTGTAATAATTTAGATTTGGTTTGATAACATATAAAACGGTTCGAATAAAAAACGTTATGTAATATGATAACATTTATTTTATTATAAAGTTACTAGAAATAAATACAGGTTTTTCTTAAGTTGTACTTTTTTGTTCTTACACAGTAGACAGCCTTTTTACATTTGTTTTGGTAATGGCTTTTGCAACCTTTGATATTCCCGCATTGAAGTTTTTGGAATTCTTTGTGATGAAGGTGAGAGACCCCTACGGTTTTCACTGGTGCGCGGAATAGTATAAATGTCCCATTCAGCATGAAAACTCTTGACATAGTATTAGTCAGTCACTATTAGTCTTGACATAGTATTATTATCTGTAAACACCAAAAAAAACATGTCATATGCCTTACCTATTGACAAAAGAGCTAACTCATTTTTCATCTAAAGATTAAGCCTTGCTATTTAAAGAATAAACGGTTGTACGGTATATTTTTATATATTTACGTAATATATTAATAAGCATTAGATAATTATACCTATAAATCATCCGCCATCCAGATTGATTTATAGGTATAACCATCTAACGCTTAATAGACTTATTCTAAAATATTATATCAATTTGTAAAAATTACAAAATTTGTTTAGGGTGTTCTATTTAATATTGATATAAACGTATCTAATTGAAACAAAATTATAAAAGCCTGTATTTACAACGACGGAAAACAGGATCCAGAATAGAGCACGGAACAGAGGGTTCCCACCATTCACTTCAATAAAAAAAAAATATAAGATAAAGTTAAGTGAAAAATTATTGTGACTTACAAAGTTTTATAAATCTACAAATAAATTATAATTCAGCTTAATACTTATCTCATTGCTTTATTATACAAACATATATTTATGCAAGTTTTACTCTAAATATCAAGTTACCTAGCATACGATAATAGATTTTTGTTTGTAGAACAATGAGTAGTAGTTTGTCAAGGTCACACCAGATAACCGTATGAATCATAAGAAACAACTACAGATAATCAAATGTTTTAAACTTACACTATTGTCTATAATAGTAACTAACATGTGCAGATATGACCCCCTACGACTTTGCTACTGCATTTCGTATAGGTAAGTGTCAAAAGCCGGCACCCGAAATTCCTTCATTTCCTTGAATATGACAGCGGTCCTAAAAGAAATATTACTCCAGGAAATTTTATAATGGGACCACTATATCTTCAACCAAAAAAAACGTCAGAATAATGTCTAAGTATGTCATTAAAACCGGCAAACAGTTTGTGAGCTATTTGTGTGGAACACATAAGTTCTGGTCATTTTGTATTTTCCATATTACCAGATACCAGGCCAATATGACATAAGCCGATCATGTAGTCGCTTTTTTGAAACAATTTTAACTTAACCACGGAAATCCTTCAATCGTGCAGTGTTATAGCCATCAATTCCGGAAACAACGTTCAGGCAAAGAATATGTGATCCAAATGAATATTAAGTAGACAATTTCTCTCACTTGTTTTTTTAAACTTGTTGATGGCATTGAGAATAGTTAACTGACGAATGTTTAAATGTTCTGTTTGCTAAAATATCTTAAAATGGAATTAGGTAGACAGTCTGACATATATAAAGCGTGCACTACATGTGTGATAAAAAAGACATTTTGCATAAATATTAAATAGATATATACTATAAACTTCATTATTTGTGGACTCTTAAGCATTTGTTGAGGATCAGAAATAGTCACTGCAAATATACACCGTCTTTGCAACGACAAAACCTCTAAAACTCCATGGTAATGTTATTTAAATATTTATATTCTTTATAGGTACTATGATTATTTAAATTTATAATTCCGAACATGCATTAAATTATTTTGAAAACTGAACAGTTTGCTAATTAACATTCATTAATTTTCTATAATATAATAGCTTTTAGTTAGATTAATTCAAATTAGTATGTAGCGTTCATGCAACATAAAATAATTTATTTGAAAGTAACATTTCCCTATCCTTGATGAAATTTATATTGAAACTAGGGTATTTCTTTAACGTAACTTAAAATGTTACTCTACAAATGTTATAGAAAAAAATAATATACGACATAAAATTTTATGTAAGTCCGTCAATCGCGAAGAGAGTACTGAATGGATTTAAATGGAGTTTATAAGAACGATAGCCCATGACTGGCAAAAGAAAATAGGTTACTTTTTATTTCGGAAAAAGTACTTACTATCTTCCCGTAAAAAAAATGCACGGTCATCGATCCCGAGCACAGGGCGCGAGATGTCGCCGCTATCTGTTAGTTAACTTTTTTTATTTATATAATATATGTATATCTTGTCCAGCACCATAAAATTCATCTATAAAGATAACAGAGTTGTATTTTGGTAATTTCCTCCTTCTCTTCTAGACAAAAATAATAAACCATATATCAGTACTTAAAATTGATATAAATTGATAATTAAGTAGTTTTATTTTTATCATATCCTAATTACAATAAAACCACACCAATGTTCGCATTAAAATTTTAGAATACTGCTGTAAAATATTCCTATCCGATCAAAATCCGTACAGTAGTAGGTATGTTACATATTCGTGTATGTTAAATATTACAATTACAATATTAAGGAATATTCTAACGAAACGGTGATTTGGCATTTACCAACTTGTTGATAATTAAGCACATGTTACGTTATTGTAATAAATTCAAAGATTTTAGTCTATTGGTGGGCTAAGTTCAAAAAACAAAAATGTTTATTTATTATTTACTTTTATTTTGAATGCTTAAAGTTAAATTTAGAATACTTTAATCCATTGCAAATGTAAGAGCATCATAGAATGGCGTGGTTGGTTATTATAGTCTTATTTTTAGTACATTTTACTTGATAATTAATTTATATTTATTTATGTGAAGGAAGGTAAGTATTCAAAATTACTTTATTAATAGATCTCCCGGTGACGCTGTAAGAGCCAACAGGGCTAACAGTATAGACAGACAAAAAAAAAACTTTATTAATACATTGATAATCGAACCTAATAAGCACAATGTGAATTATGAATCATTTAGTTGTTATAAATATTATAAGTATTAATTACAAATTACAATAGTGTCATGGAAAGAGTTGTACATTTTTTATTATTATGCAGGTCACGTGCTTAAATCTCTTAAGCACCTTAAACTAATGGCATCTAATTGAAATTGACCATAAGTGGTTTATATTCACTAAAAAATGTTGAATATAATTTTACCTATTAGTTTTAAAAGCACTAGTTGCTTTGTTTAGTTTTAACCGATTTTGTAAGAGCACTTTATTATATTTTTGAATGTGTTTTGTTTTAGTTTAGGAATTGCCACAAATTCATCAACTTATAAGCGGATATGACATTGTTTCTGGAGGCAGGTAATAAAGAGTATGTATAACAAGTAATAAAGATTATGTATGAAATGCAAATTAGGCATTACAGTATAGTTATTCAAAATTGGCTAATTGGCTTCGCTTATAAATTACTCAACAGAGTCAAACTCTTGATAGGAGCTGATTAGATGTCCATGCTATGGTGATATTATCTCCATCACTAACAGGAAACTGCATAAGAATAAGTCGCTGGAAGATTATTATTTATTAAGTTAATAGTTTTGTCTAGAAATTACTAGGTATATTAATCTTAAGTGACTAGTTTGGGATTTGTACTGGCTGACTATAGGTGAGTAGTTGAGCGTGGTGTCAGAAATGCCATTTTATAAATAACAGGCGTATGATGGTAAGGCTGAAAGTTTTGTCACGCTTGGGCTGTCACCGTTTGGTTTTTAATTTAAATGACAGTCTGGCTTAGTTTGGACACGGAGTTACCAGTTAGTAGTTAGTTAGAAATGATTTTTTTATATATTTATTATTTAAAATTCCAGTAGCAAAAATAATATTAATAAGATAACATTTGGCTAATAATATGTCCTCACGTATATGAAATTGTTTGTAAATAACATAAACACATAGTCTTGCCATAAATATTGTAACAAAGAAAAAAAAATTGTTTAATTGCAAATAACATTTATTACTTTTACAGTGTGTTAGTTTAATACATAAATATAAAATAATTAAAAAATAAAAAGCATATTCGAAGTAGTGTTCATTGGCTACAATACAGTCCTTTAAACATTGAGGCCAGCTATCAATAGAAGCACGCGCTCCATCCATGGGGAAATTCTTCACTGCCAATCGTATGGATTGTTTTAGTGACTCTAAATTATCATGGCGTTTAGAGCAAGCTGTACTTTCTAAAACTGATCATCAGTCATAATCCAGCGGATAAAGATCGGGACAAGACGACGGCCAGTCTTCAGCTCTGAAGAATTCCGAGACGTTCGCTTCCAACCAAGACCGCGTGGACCGAGCTTTATGACCCGGCGCCGTGTCTTGCTGGAAAGACAATACTTGGTTATTAAACATGGTGTTATTATGTTCAATAACCAAGGTTATATTACTGATACACTTGTGGCGATGTTTTGATACATTTTTCACAAAAATATGGCTCAGTCACTCTTTCATATGTATTTATTTCATGTATTGTTCTTTTTCAAAATGTATTTGTATTCAAAGTCATCTCTATTTAATTGTTATCTATTTGAAATTTATACTGAATAAAAGACAGTTTTTATAATTGCTTAAAATTATATCCTACGTTCCAACATTGAATTAAAATTGCAAAAAAATAAATTATATTATTTTTAAAAACAAAACAAATTCTAATATCACATTTTTGAATTCATATTTTAATTTCACTCTCAATATTTACAACTCTTTTTTGGTAGGCTTTCGAAACTCCTTATAAAACGTCAGAACACGCGCTCAACATAATATTAATGAATATTTCATCGCTTATATTGAGTTTTATTTATTTTCATCGCGTTGAGATCCTATTCGTAGAGAAAAGTGACATTTTTACAGTTTATTCAATAATATTACAATAGAACTTTATTCTATTCAGTTGTGTTTGTTTTTATGATAAGGTGATGAAAAAAAATTTTTTGAATAACGGTATTATAAAGGAATATTTGTATGTTTGTCCCACAACAGACAGAACTTTACTATGTTCTTATATTTATGATAAGAGTAAGTATAAAATAAGTAACTAAAATATATGTGTACATTTCACAACCAATAAAAATATAATAAATTTGTAGTTTTGAGTTTATAAATATTTTTTAAAGATTTCCTTATAATTTGTAATTCTTAAATAACCTTTTTTTTTCAACATGCTTTTGCATTGCTTTTGGAGTATCATTTGTTTAACATTTTTATTTATTTGATTAACACAAGCAAATAATATGCTTACTTAGGGGTTAGATCAATGTGTGTAACTTGTCCTGTATTATTATTATTTATTTATTTATTTTATTATTTATTTAATACTTTATTGCACCCCAAACATTAAAAAAAAGAAAAAGAAGCAGATAAAAATGCACGAAAGGTGAGCACATTATTATTGTTATTAAAATCCGTATATTTTAAAATATAAATTTTTAAGCGTATTTTTTATTTTTATTAGTAACCATAGAGAGGTCTTTTAAAAATTATTCAAATCTTTTTAAACAACACAGAAATTTGTTTATATTTTTTGCTTACATAAATATTATTGTTAGAAAATACCACAAAATGCTCGATTATTCAAACAAACTAATGTTGGCCCCCGGCGGGCTTACTGAAACCTTCTGACGTTAATCAGCTCGTGTGAGCAAAAAGTTAACTACGTTTTAATTAAAACTTTTTGCACCCATTTGTGCCCTACTTTGTAATAACGAAAATGAATGAAATCTCAGTAACTTCAAACACACGGTAGTAGTTAAGGGAAAAATGGATAATATGTATGTATATGTTTGGGTTTAAAGTAAAAAGCTTGAAAGAAGTTAGTATTCCAATTTATTACGTGCCTGTATCAAGTTTCTTACCCATTTGAATTGAGATTACTCATATTTGAGTATATGTATACGAGTTGTATATATTTAAAAACTTCAATACGATTTCGTGAATACGATTTCTGCATAGCATTCGAAACGTATGGACAAATTTAAAATGTATATTGTAAAATATAAATCCAATTGTACAAGAGTAAGCTTTTTTAAAAAATCGTTAATTTTTAAATTTTCAATTAAGTTAAATAATATAGTTTATTAATGAGCCCTCAGTGATTGAAACATAGAGATATTAACCTAAATATTATGTATTCACATAATTTGAATTGATTTATAACATACAGCAAAAATATTATTGGATCTAAATTCTAAGAAGATGAAATGAAATATGGTAAAGAGAAAAAACAAAAACATTTTTGAAGAGTAAAATAATAACAAAACCATCCGGCCTTATTTTAATCTTCTTCCCGATTCTTCATCTCATTTCAAAAATAAATCGCCTCGACCTGTAGGATATTAACCAGCGTAAAATTAATTAATAATGTAAATTACCTTAGCTCTAGAGCATAAAGTTAAAAGTAAGTATTTATGAATTTGCATTTATATCAAAGGAAGGTCACTTCTTTTATAACATTTTATTTGAAAAAAATTGAAAAAATATGCCTACAACTATACTACACTTAAATAATTCTTATAGATTTAATTAGATCAATAATAATTACTTTAAATAAATCCCAATATTTAATATCAGGAGTTTATTATTAAAGTATTTGAACTGTTACCGTTAATTTTGGTGCCACAACAAACAAAACAAAGTTTCAAAACAAAAAAAAAACAACTAAATAAATCTTGTCAAGATCTTATAAAACCAGGTGAATAATGATACTTTTTTATTAATTCATTGAATATGTATTGCCCAAAAAAATAACTACAAGGATTAAATCTTATACAACAGAACATAGTCTCATAGACTCTTAAAGAAAATAATAATAAAAATATATATAGTAGGACAGTATAACTATAAAATTAATTATTAATAAACTATTAAACTATGATAAAATATTATTAACAAGTATTAATATTGTATTCTTTAGGTTCTGAAATATTTCTCGTGTTTCCTTTAGTTGAAAAAACACACTTTACTACATATCTTTACCAAATAACAATTTTGTTTCAAATTGATTGATTGTCAAAGGTCCGCAATAGTTCGTAATAATAGCCGTTTGATTCAACTACATTCACACTCGAGTGCTCAAAAGGCTGGCGAATGCATCAACCGTTCCTATTATCGATGAAACGGTCCTGATATTTGGACAAGGCATTGGAAATTTAGCTGATTTTTGTGTACAATATATTTATTATAATAGTCTAAACATTTTTTTAAAGATTTTTAACTGTTTTCATAGCATAATAGTACTATTAAAACAGTTGAAATATGCTGTGTAATTAATTTACATATTGGGTAATAGGAAATAAGAAAACCCTTCATAGAAAATAAGATTTTTAAAGAAATATTTACTTTTATAATTCTTATCACAGATTAAAGACAATCGGTTTCTAAAAATAATTCGCATACATAAAGACGGTGTCCCTTATTTTTTTTACTAAAAAAATACTCTATTTAAATACAATAAATCTTACATACATTTATTGCATTTAAATAAAGTATTTTTTAAAAACAATGAATAATTATAAATAAAACAAAGATTCAGTCATAACTTAACTCTGAAATGCAATTATTCAATAATGGTTTTGTATTGAATATCTCTTTCTTCCCGTTAATTTAGTACAAATAAAAAATAATCATGTACCTTCTGATTTTTAAGACATGAATGATATAAATTTATACAATAAAAGTACAAAAACGATGACAATTGACATTGGCATCAGTTTCAAGGGGCAGTATCAGTTAACGGATTTTTTTTTATAACTGGTTGACGAATAAAGTGCCTTGGCAACGCAAATGTCGGCTGTACGGTTGCAACGTCATATCTACAAGTTCAGGATGAATAACTACAATACGCCCAAATTTCGTGGGAGGAAGATTATTCTTTCACGATGACCAAAACTGATAAACCTTAAGACAGATTTATTAGATCACCATTGGACTTTTTGCTGTAATTCACCAATATATTCAGTAGGCAACCTTGCCCAGAAATGTTGTTAAAATTTGTACACTTTTTAAATATCAATTTAAACAACTTAATATTCTAATCTTCAAAATCAGGAACTGGAAGATTTTTCAATGGTGTCTGGATTAAAAAATGCTAACAAGTTATGGTATCAGTCTCGTTGAACCATTTGAAAGTGGAGAAAGTGGCCAAGAACTCAGAATTGATTCTGTTAGAGCTAGAACGAATGATCACTTCTTCTTGTTGGAACTTAGTTTAATTTACAATTATCCAATGTTCTGTAAAAATGGTATTTAATCGGTTTGACAAATGCGCCCCATTGGCCTTAAATAGAGACATATCATAATTTTAGATATAATAAAAGTTTTAAATTCATGTAATGCATTAAAATTTACATACATTCATACATGCATATTTCATTGTAAATTATTTTTTTTTATTTTAGACAGATAGTTCTCTTTAAGTATTATGTCAATTAAAAATAAGTCAGTTGATACAAATAGAGTTTCTTGGAACAGATAAATTAAAAAATTAAATATCTGTAACACGAACAATGTTCAAAAAAATTCAAAAAGTTTGTTAAATGACGAAATCTGATTATTTAAGTAAAAAAATAAAAACAAGTAGTAATAAAGAACTACTTGGAACATAAACCATCACATTTTAATAAGTATTTCTTAGGTATCTAAGAAAGATTTAGTAATAAGGAAAGGAATACTCCTTATTACTGAATCTTTAAATGCCTCACCCTTATTAGCAGAGGCATATAGAGAGGCATATAGAGATTCTTCCCTAAAGCAATTTTTTTCATACCTTGAGAACAGGAAGCAGATACTGAGTGTAAATGGCAAACAAACTGTTAGGTCAAACGTACAAATCGCTGTCCCACAGGGTTAAATTTTCGACCCATGTCCATTTTTAATATACATAAATGATTAAATTATTTACCATACCAAATCCAAATCAATAACGAAAATGTATTATTTAATGATGCGTCTTAAGAAAAATATTTCAAAAAATGAAAATTTTAACTTTACTGTGAAGTCCCTGCAGAAATAAAAAACTATCACATTCAAAATTCAAGTAGCATATAAAGCAGAAACTGCAAGATAAGGCTTACTATAAGATTAAGGATTATATAAATAATAATAAAGCTTGGGACTAAATTATTGTAAACCTACTTCACAAAAAATCTGTAATTGGTCTGTCTGTCTGTTTCCTTGCCTCGACATGTCGAACTAAGCTCATGTGGCTTTCCTTTAGTCTTAGGAAGAATGCTTATATGCTTAATGATTTTTAATAAATTTTCTTTAGAATACAATAGAAGATAAGCCTACTGCTTATTCTTATGTTGCTATAGAATTATATGTCTACGAGATAACCTTCATTCTATGTTTACTGTTATACAGATGTGGTGTAGTGTTTTCTAAACATTTGAAAAACAACCTTTTCAGTAGTAATAAAAAATTCTGGAAATAGTGAAAGTCAAATTATGGTTGACATTAATTTTGTTATGTTTTGGATTCTACAATGTCGTAACATTATCTTTCTCATGTAATTAAATGTTTAATGTATTTTTTTTAATTATGACGTAAGACTGAAAAAAGGTGAAAAAAATCCAAGTTAAAACAAATATGTTTTTGCAAATAAAAAAACCCAATTTCACCGAAACGTGCTTTTATCCAGTAATTTACATGTTAAAGCTTGTTTTAAAAACGACTGTCCGTGAAACAACTGAAATGTTTTATTTACACTGTGATACAAAATGTTGCATTTAAATGCACAATTCATCTGATTACTCACTTCTTGTCAACCTTATTATCTTCTGTTCTTTTACAGAGAAATTTATGCGCATCTGAGGAGCATTATATGTGGAATTACAATATATTTTTGTCACTAACGATACTGGTTATAATTGATTATTTGATACAATAAAACATATTGCGAGTTATATATAGCTGTCGGCGCAATTTCTCACTTCCCTCAGTCCAGTTCTTTAATTTTTTTTTAATACAAAGTCAATATATGCCATTAATTTGAATTCAAAAGACATAAAGCCTGCAGTGAGACTAAATTCAGCTTATAAGTAAATCAACAAAAATGTAAATACCACGCATTAAGCTCCGAAGAATTAAGTTGTCAAACGAAGCGATTCTCAGATTTACCGTTGTATACAATATATTTCTTTATTATATTTATTACATTAAGAATTCAAAACATTCATTTCGATTAAAGGAACATTAATTCATTTTTAACAATAGGATAATTAAGAACTATAATTTGAATAATAAACCCTTGTTTTTTATTGCTTTTGTCTATCTGACTTTTGATATATGTATTTGCATTTATATATAATTATTATATTTAGATCTATATTAAATTATGCCAACTATGTTACAAGGTCTAAACCTTTTATTCATTCAAAGGAATTTCAATAACAAATCTTAAACATGCAACATAGGTAATTATCAGTGTCGCGTAGGGACACCAAAACATTGAAACTCGAAGAATTGTTGTAGTTTTATTGTTATCTAGTTATGGCTAAATTTGGAGTATAACGTGCGATACAAATGGTGGTTGAAGGCAGAATGGAATGACAAGTGTTTGTGCGTAGTGAGCAGTTTGTACATAAAAAAAACACCTGTGATAAAAATATAGCAATTTGCCACAAATATTGATTATAGATAAATGATCGGTAGACGTTAAAAATCATTAATATTATTATTTATATAGTCACGACCGGTGGTTACCCTGTGTCCGAAATTCGACACAGTTTAGATTATTCTGAGAACTTAGTAAGCAAACAAGTCACTCATCGTTGCATATATATTTTTCATTGCTATTTTATTCACTTACGGTAGCTATATGTTTAACATTGACAGGGTGAAGTTAAACGATTAGTTTTAATGTATTTGAAATATATTATTTAGTATATTTGTTACACATATTTCTTGCTCTTCAACTCTAACTATGCTAAACTTCACATTCCTTCCTGCACGCATCTTCAGGTAAAGAGATAAAATAATACGAAACAAAATTAGTACAAAAAAACACGGATTTATTGATTATAAAAGCACTGATTAAAAATAGATAATTTACTCTATATTTAGTTTTGTATTATTCAGACTCTACCCTTTAGCGGTGTTCGCCTGATTACGTGGATGTGGATTTTAAATTTTACTACCGTAAGCCTGACTATAAATAAAGTACATGGCACTTTATTTAAAGCCAAGCGTACCGTGTCAAATATCTTGTTTGTAGTAGTTTTAAAGTGCCTTTAAAAGTTAGTAAACATAAAACATATTTTTATTTATTAGAACATAGACAATTTTGTTTATATATTAAGATCATCTATTACTTTTAAATTGTTCAGTATTTCGGTAGAAAAACAAATTTGTTTCTCATTGATTTCAAAAGCAGAATAAAAGCAGAGGCAATTAAATTATTGATCAAATTAAAGCGCAAATATATTCAGGTCTTTACAAACTTTTTAATACAATATTTCGAAGCTTCTTTTGTTTGATAGAAAAATCTGTTTCATTATTAGCTTAAAATTCTGATCTATAATAAGTAATGTTCTAAAAGATGAAAATATTTTTTTTTAACCAAGAGGCTTCACTTCTATTCTTTTTAACATTTTTTTTGATACTGCAACTTGAAACTAAATTCGACCTATTTAACCAAAGAGTGAAACTTTAATATATTGCAGTTGGAATTTCTTGGAAAAGTCCACTTCTCAATAGCTTGTTCAAATATCGGCACGTTTAATCGATAACAAGAACGATTGATGCAATCGATGGCTTTTGATCGGTCGAGTGTGAAGGCAGTTGAATGAAAAGGCTATTATAGCAAACCTTTGAAACTGTTTGATTTCATTCATTAAGTGGAAACATTATCAGAGAAAAATAGAATGGAATTTCAGAAAAATCATATATTTATCTAATTTATTTAGTTAATTTTAAAATAGAATAAAATAAATAAATACATATATTTTTGTTAGTTAGTTTTTTAAGTAAATGAATTATTTGTCTTCAGCATGACTTGCAACTGTTGCATTGATTTCTTTGGCCAGAGCTACTACCAAACAAACTAACTAACTAAACTAACCGAAGTCTATTTCACAAGAGCACTGTGGAGTGACCAAGCCTTTCTTAAGCGAAAAAAGGACATGCGCCATTATAACAACACTAATTATGATGTTTTACCATTTTTTTGCGGTTACTGTGCAGTTAACATGTACGGCACCGAACTTCGCGATTTTAGTAGGTTTTTGTAAATAAAAAAGACTGTTAAGAGTGCATGGATTGCAAATTCAAACAAACAAAGAACTGTGATCATTCTGACACAACGAAATACATTACATTACAGCCATATTCACAGGTTTTTTCTAATGAAAGTATAATAATGCAAAAAGAAACTTACTGTGTACTATCATTTTACATTGAAATAAAAAATAACTAATGACTAGTGTATGAATTAATTCTAGGATAAACAATTTTACGAACATAGATTTTTATAAAAGACCAATTTTGATTTAGAGTTAATCCGATCACATATTTTTATACATGAAATGCGACTACGGGCCGACATATATATTCTTGATTTGATTTGATGGCTGACTGTTGCGTCATAGTAGTAAACAGGTGCATATTGTGGTGACTAGTGTGTTTGAACCACTCAACAGATTGTTGTGTGGTTCTTCTCAGGGTGAGTTTAGAAGGCTCGTTGCTTTAATATTAAGTTGGCGAGTATTTTTACAGAAGGGCTTATTTTGTCAAGTATGTTATCAGAAAAGGCTCCTATTGCACTTATATTTGATGTACGCAAGTGATCTCTGAAAGTAGAAAAAGTATACATAATGTGCAATACTAACTTTATGTTATGTTCTTTAGGCACAATATGATCTCATGATGACATTTTTTGCTATTTAATATTTTTGACTAAATAACAACCACATACGAAGTTATTTTAAATAATCAATTTTCTACACTTTGTTCCTCGTCGTTACAATAACAGTGTAGTAGCATCTAAAAATATTGATAACAAAAATATAACATCGATGACATTTTGTTTGTGTATGGAAATAAGATTACATAGGAGGTTAGAGACGCTTCACTGAACGAGATGATAAAGTATTTATATTTTTTTGTATGTTACCAGAAGGACTAGAATCACAATAATTGTATTGTGAAAATGTGATAACATTATTTATGCAATCAGGTATATAGCGGCATCAGGAATACATCATCTGAGTAAATTTAAACAGCCTAGCTATCACGATTCATAAAATACAGCTTGGAGGCAAAGAAACGCACAAGACCTCACGTATGTTTTATGAGAGCTCCCCTTAAAAAATATTTTATTCTGAATTTATATAAAAAAAAAATAATCAAGACAGGGATTCGAATCTTCGACCTCAAAGAATTTAATACCAATTGATATATTAGATTACAATATTACATATTCAGCGATGCAGTAACTCAGTTTGTAGAACGTCAGAATGATTTGCAAGAGTATTTTTTTAGGGTTCCATACACCTTTGAGTACCGTACCCAGAGAGGTATGGAAGTACTGGTATTACATAAGTAAGAAAACCATATATTTAATGTTGTTTTACACAGAGAAATATGTTCAAAGCAAAAGCGAAAAACGTCTTTGTTCTTTGACGAAATTCATTGCGAATTACAAAAATATTCATGCCTAAAGACAAAATGCAAATAATGGATAAATTCACTAAAGTTTGAGGTTGAATAATTTGAATTTTAGGCATTAAAGATGTGAGAGGTTATTCCCGCTTTGAAATTTTCATTCCTGAAGAAATAACCTCAGTACAGGAATTTATATCGAAACTTCTAGAAATAATTAATTACATGGAACTACATTTTATTTCTGTAGAGCAAATCCTGTAAAGTAAAGCAAATATATTATGGAAGAAGATAGTCTGCGACTTGTATTAATGTGTACTATGTATTTTTATCTTAATTTTTAGAAATTTGAATGTAAATTATTTATTATTATATATATATTTTAATTTATATAATTATTTTCACTGTATACATTACGCAAGTTATTAGTATATAATTTATATTAGTTAACATAATGACCAAACAAATTGAGATTAAACAATCATTCAACATTAATGAAAACTTATAAATATAATCCTTTTTTTTTGTATTATTAAGTATGTATTAACGTCAGGGAAGATGTCCGAATTGAAATACCTTGGTCAGTTAACTGTGTTATTTATTATACATTTGTCCAAGTATTTCAAAACAATCAAGACATTCTATAATCTATTTTTCTTTCTAGGTTTAGATAAAATAAGCATAGTATGGGTAATTTATGTTTTGGAATTATTTTTTTCCAATTATTGTCATGTAGGTAGTTACTAAGTCTCAGGAACATCTTCTCTTCTTAAAATTATAACCTCTTTAAATGAAATATTCGCTAAGGAACGAGAGTTATCTTTAATATTTTAGTATTTTAAATCTAAGAGGAAAATTCTCGGAATAATTAAGACGAAGGTTGGCTACATTTCAAGGAACGAGTGTCTTACTACGTTGTATTATACTCGCTATCTGTATGGTACAATAAAATATGGAAAATCAAAAGTGTTTTGTGTTAATTTAATCTTCATATTTTGTAAGCAATTTGTTTACTCGAGATGACTTGAGCATATATTGTAGTACTTTTCATAGCCGTAATATTATTTTTGTTTATAGATATACACTCGATAATGCAAAAAATTACGTTAAATATACTATTGTATATTTCTATGATTAATTCGACCTTTTAGATTAAGTAAAAACTCCAAAAAGCATTTTGATACGCTTCATTTGAATCTTCGTTTGAATATGATTTTCCATTTTTTTATGATATGCTCATATTACCTTTCTCTTACTATTCTAGAAATATACTTGTACAATTATTGAAATTAACATAATATATAACTACTATTAATACGTACTTTTAAAAACAAAATAATATGTACTTTTAATACTATATTAATAAGAGTTTTAAAAGTGAAGGAACTTATAAGCTGAAAACACCATAGATGTATGGAACTATGGAAATAACTCTATGGAAATCAAAGCTCAAATTTTGTGTGCTTGATATTACGATCACCATTGACAGCTGAAAATTTTGTGAAATATCGTGATATTAGATACTATGCAATTTAATAATGATAAAATTAAATAGAAGTTAGTGGCTACGATGCCTAGCATATTAATTAAAATAAAAGCAAAATAAACCCCTTTAAACATAAAATATGTGCGAATCTTAACTTGTAACTAAAATTTAATCTATTTTTTGGCTGTTTTTTTTGTGTCTTGGTTTTAACTCAACCATTCTGATGCTGTGGCGTTTACCCGTTGAATCAAAGAAAATTATAGGTCCATTGTTTGTCTAGCATCGAAAAATTCTGAATTGTTGCCTGGACTGGAAAGATCTTTAAATTTAACAACTACGATTCTTTAGTAGTTATAGGTTAGATTTCGGAGAAATTCCCTGTACTTCGAACAACTATTCTAAGTAAGATTTTAATCCGGAAACTTGAAAATTAGTTAACGCACGTATTTTAGATGATACCGTACTATGTTATGAAGTGCATACAAGTGCTTTTAGTGAAGTAAAGTTAGTTTTAATAGTTGCTATATGAGGCTCCCATGTCAGTTTATTGACAAAGATGAGATCTAAATAAGTTTTTTAATTAAAATTATATATATTTATTATTTTACATGTGATAAATAAGTCTTTGTATATATGAATCCACTTATTTTTTGCTAGAAACGATTTAATATGTTTTTGATATTTGTTATCAGTAAGAAAATCTCATTGAGTCAAGTACACAATCTAAATCTAGTTAAATATGCTCAATGCACTTATTATGGTTCCAGTAAAGAAAAGTTAGGTTGTCTTTTTTTTAACCTTATTTTATCGTAACCAATGTTCAGTTTGATAGTTGTTAATAAAACAATAGTTCCTATTAGTATTTCTTTTTAGTCTAAAGCCATATCGTATATTGCAACGGAATAAGAGATTTTCTCGGTCTTTTGTAAAGTCATATATTTTTAAAATTTTGGACAATATGGATAATACAAAGATTGGTCGGTAATCTCCGCGATCTGAATTACTTCTCGATTTAAATACTCGACTTACTTTCACTATTTTAAAAGGTTAAAAAAAATCTGTTTTTTACATTTGTAAAACATTGAGTGAAGTTTTCACAAATTAGATCTTTTACTAAAATTGATATTTTTTTGTAATTTTATAGTCTAATACAGTGCTGGTATTTGAGTTTCTTTTCTCTTTTTTTACAAGTTGTACACATTTAAATAAAACTATTATTAAATTTCTAAATCGCCTATAATTGAATTTAATTTTTTATTTGAAATTTTAAAATGAACGTGAAATTCGAAATGTTTAAAAGCAATTGGGTTCAAGGGAAGATGAAATATAGGATATTTTAACATAATGTTTAATATTTTATTAATTATTAGAACTTATTATAAGTTATAAATAATAGCATCTGTAAGTTGGTTATGAAATTGTTAATTACCCTCACCCTAAATATTATAGTGTTAAAATATTATATAACGAGTTGTAAGGGCTGCTCTCGCACATTCTGCTAAAAATGGTTGGGCATTTAACATTGAAGTGCAAGTACTGTGTATTACTGTAACGAGTCTTAACACTAGAAAAAGGTAGTTTTCTGTTAAATTCTGATTCAACGTGTCATTATCATCACCAGTGGGTTGTTTGTTTTAAAGTGACGTGTTCTTACAGAATTCATAACAATTTGCTTTGCAGTTATCTGCATTGGTTACAACTTGTAACTCCCAGCCTAATCTAACGCCGAGGTACACAGCTGTTATGACAAGACAACAAATTAATTCATTAGCTCCACTTTTGCAGCCATTAACTGTAACGTTAACAAATGAATTTATTATCTTAGCTTTGAAGCTCATGCTGAGGAAATCGTAAGCTTTATAATTAATGAAATAAATTTTAATTAAAATAATCACATCGTAGGTTACTAAAAAAAAACCTTTATTTATTTATTTAATTATATTCAACAGATACACCTAAACAAGATTTCATTTTTTTTATGAAAATCGTAAAATATTATATATAGATTTAGAAAAGACAATACCAGGCTAAATTTAATAACAACTATAATAAAAAAAAGTTTCATTTACTTCACACACACCTTGACATACAACAACAAAGATCAAATGGGTTCGAAACTAAATATTTGGGTAAAAGTAAGTGATAATAGTTATCATTATTCACGAATGTTTCAATTCAAAAAAGATAAAAAATCGTAAAACGTCTTAATTAAAAAATACATAAAGGTAATAAGGAAAAAATAATAAGGATTAGTTAAAATACAAAAAGGTAAAATAATTAGAAGTTAACTCAACTTTATATCTATCTGATTTTCAGTTTTCCCTGTCATTTACGTCTAAATGCTGCCAAATAAAGTGCCAACTTTAAAACCAGCCAACATTAAAAGGTTAAAGTTGAATAAAATTAGTCAAAATTATGTAGAACTAAAATAATACAAAGATGAAATACTATAAAAAAAAAACGTTCGGCACTCGGGGACTGCCGCGGTAAAGCTATTGCATAGCATTGTCTATCAACTTATGCAACTATAATTATTTATTTATTTATGCAGTATTTTTTTTCTTCTTTGATATTAATCCAAGTTACACTTTTTGAATGTGGTGACCGATACAAAAACATTTATTTTTTCTTTTATTGAATAAATTACTCATTTATAGGACTATTAATATCTTTTAAAATATGTTTTTTTTATATATTTCAATATATCTACTTTATTTAAATAATTATTGTAAGTCAGCTAAAAAAATATTTTCTAGACATGCAAGATGGTGTTTACTTTTTAAGTGGGTTGGTAAATGAGTTGTATTTATATTTTTTTCCGCATAAGTTGCATGAAAAACTTCTTTTATCATTTTTTTAAATACATACCATAAATACATACATAGCATTAGGGATTACGATCCGGCATCATTCTCACCGATACCGATTTCTCCGAGGTTTCTGAACCGATTTCGGTAATTATTTTTTGTTTGATGCGGAATAGTTTCGAATTGGTACCATAGAAAATTCATTCAGGTAGGGTTATTAGCTTTTATTTTATGAGCATTTTTGTCCAAGTTTTGAACTAGTTTTATGTACGTACACCGATTACGGCGAGATTTCTGAACCGATTTACGTAATTCTTTTTTTATTCGGTGCGGAATAGTTTCTAATTGGTCCCATAAAATTTTGGATTCAAATAGGGCCATTAGTTTTTATTTTTTAAGCATTTTTATTTTTATGTATGTACAATGATTTCTCTGCGGTTTCTGCACCGATTTACGTATTTTTTTTATTGTTTGATGCGAAATAGTTTCGAATTGGTCCCATAAAAAATATTTACGTAGGCCTATTAGTTTTTTTTATGACATTTTTTGTCCAACTTTTGCACTAGCTCCTCCGGAAGGAAATCAAAACGTGCTGTGACTAATGACATCTGTTGTTTTGGATATAATTATTTCTTACAGTTTCTACATGGTACTTTAGTATATTGATTTATGGTGGTTATAAAATTACGCACATTCATTGAACGAAGTCTTTAAGTCTGACGCGCTGCTGCTAGCCGATTCTCACGTTGCTGAGCAAACTCGGTTGCTGTACGGTTTCGTATCACTTCTTATCTTTGAGCCCTCTGCTCAGTCGACTCGTTCTCTAAACGCTCATTAATGAGACCAAGTCTATGAGTCCTCTGCTCGGCTGACTTGTTGGTCAGACGCTCATTAATGAGACCAAGTCTATTAGCTCTCTGCTCAAAACAATCATTTGCAAGACGCTCTTGGATCTTACCAAGTCTAGAATTAAGCTGATCAAGAGTTTCCTGACGTAGTCGTGATTTCATATATGCCTTCATGGTCAACCAACGTTTTTCACGAACATAAATAGTCTCACAAGAACGTGAAATTGTGTTTCCAAGAGCGTTTTTACGACGACGACTACTTTTATCCGTTCCCGTTTCTTGAGATCTGTATTTTTTAAGCCACGCAGCACCTTTAGTAGGTCTACTACCCATGGCTAATGTATTATTTACTAACATATTTGAAGTTAGAACCAAGCCAAGCAAGCAAAGGAGATCCTGTTTTTAATCGTTTGGTTTACTGAGTTTTACATAAATATTTGTGAAAATCCTTCATTAGCTGATGACCCTAGAAGAGGTGTTATGTTATTCAAATAATCAGCCGTTCTGCCTATACCAGCGAACACAAATAGCGTTTGTTCGCTGCTACAGCGAAAAGGGCTTAATTTTGGTTTATATTATGTAATGATTTTAGTGTATGAGGTATCAGTAGATACGTCTTGATGGCGCAAGTGATACTGGGTATATTAAAAAAGGAAAATGGTGGATTTTTACATCATATTGTGAGGTCTAAAAATTATGTAAACCAAATCCAGGGGCTATCAAAATGAAGGGCTTAGATAGCGATTTCATAAAATAAAATTTAAATTATGACTTTATGTTTGCCGTGACTGCGTCAACATAGGCTGTAACAATAATATTTTTAACCGTGAAGGAATTTGTGTAAAAGGAGGATGAGTGGGAAGGAATTTCTAAAGTAAGGTTATCCTCGGAGTGAAGAGAACGTTCATGTGAGGAACCCAAAAAAATGAATCGTTCCTTGAGGTAAGAAGGGATAGCGGGATTGAACAGAACGGAATAAAGAGTGTTAAGGATATGAGCACTCCTGTGAAGACGAATTGGGAGCCACTTGAGTTTAGCTCGAAAATGGGAAACATGATCATATTTGCGCAGACCAAATATAAATCTGATACAAAAGTTCTGTAAGCTCTAGTTTGTTTAAAAGTTCATACCATTGTACCATATATTTGATGATTTAATGTGAATAAGTTAACTTTTACTGCTACAATAAAATAGTAATGTCTCATAGTCTTCTCCACTTCGCTCAATGTTAACAGTAATACCAATATATAATACGTCGCACATTTACCACGACAATGACGATATTCCCCACTCCTATAAAGTAGGTACCCAATAGCGTCATTTTTATACCTTAGAGGTATATCTATAAAAAAATGCATTGCATGTTTTGAGATAAGAGTTAAACTAGGAATAGTGAAAAACATAGTATAATGTAAATAATGTACAGTATACTAAGTTTACGGTTGTTGATTTTGATTAGATTAATATCAAAATATTAATATAATTTACAAAAAAATATAATCTTATTTGAAATAAATACCTGCATTTTAATATCAAAATATCGATATTACGATCAAAAATGTATAAGTAATAAAAATCACAGTTTAAAATTGTATCCATTTTTTAACAAGAAAAATTTTATACTTTGCATAAGATTTTAAATTACTTTAGGTTTTATGAAAAAAATATCGGTTTTGGAATGTCATTTCAGTACTAGAACAGCAAACTTGAAACCTCTTAAATAATACTCGAGAAGCTTTAGGTACATCAAGATTGAAAAGACGGGTTTGATCGACATTTATCGTCATATTTTAACGTGTTCCTTGAATCGCATTTAACTTTCAAGTAATGATCTAAGATTTTTAACCAATTTTAACCCTTCAAATCGGACGTTTCCATAAAAAATAACTTATGATGCTGGACCAAGATTCCGAAGAAAGTTTTTAGTTCGAAATCTATATAATATATAAAGAAGGATGTTTGTATATATGAAATCGATGAACTCAGAAACTATTGGACCGATGATTATGAAAATTGGTATGTATATGTATTTTTCCACGGAGAAGGTTTATATGGTATGCCCATTGATGTAACTCGCCACCAGGCGGCGCTGTCAAATATAGACTTCCGCCCCGTTCAACCGATTGTCATAAAAGTTGGTATGACCATGTATGTTTCCTCGAAGAAAACGAATATGCTATGTCCATTGATGTAACTCGCCACCAGGCGGCGCTGTCAAATATCGACTTCCGCCCCGTTCAACCGATTGTCATAAAAAATGGTATGACCATGTATTTTTCCTCGAAGAAAACGAATATGCTATGCCCATTGATGTAACTCGCCACCAGGCGTCGCTGTCAAATATCGACTTCCGACCCGTTCAACCGATTGTCATAAAAATTGGTATGACCATGTATTTTTCCTCGAAGAAAACGAATATGCTATGCCCATTGATGTAACTCGCCACCAGGCGGCGCTGTCAAATATCGACTTCCGCCCCGTTCAACCGATTGTCATAAAAATTGGTATGACCATGTATTTTTCCTCGAAGAAAACGAATATGCTATGCCCATTGATGTAACTCACCACCAGGCGGCGCTGTCAAATATCGACTTCCGCCCCGTTCAACCGATTGTCATAAAAATTGGTATGACCATGTATTTTTCCCCGAAGAAAACGAATATGCTATGCCCATTGATGTAACTCGCCACCAGGCGGTGCTGTCAAATATCGACTTCCGCCCCGTTCAACCGATTGTCATAAAAATTGGTATGACCATGTATTTTTCCTCGAAGAAAACGAATATGCTATGCCCATTGATGTAACTCGCCACCAGGTAGCGCAGCGATGTATCGACTAATAAATAAACATTATCCAAAATTAAAAACAAATAACTTCACATCTGTCATCTATCAATAAGCATAACATAATAGCACAAATCAATAATATAAATACCTAATAAAAATTATTTAAGAAAATATAATTATATACAGAAAAAGTGATTAGTTAATTTGATTATATGAAAGTGGTCAATAATATAATCTATACTAATATTATAAAGCTGAAGAGTTTGTTTGTTTGAACGCAATAATCTCTGGAACTACTGGGCCGAATTGAAAAATTCTTTTTGTGTTGAATAGTCCGTTTATTGAAGAAGGCTATAGGGTATATCTCATCTCGATGTGACTTATAGAAGTCAAACAGCAATGAAAAATGCTGCAAAAACGGGAAAAGATTTCTTTTTTGAGAGCTTTCCTCGCGTGCGCTGAGGAAACACTAAAAACCGCGCGGACGGAGTCGCGGGCGACCCCTAGTATAATATAATGCACTTTAGATTAATAAAAGTTCATAATTATTTGTCCCTTTGTTAATTGATCATGATCCTCATTAATAACGTATATTGTTTGTTCTATACATGTTCTATAACAGGTAAACTACAACAGGTAAAATAAAAAACAGAATTCTATAATTTAGTTTTATAAATAACTTTGTCTTGTTAACGTAGTGTAAATGTATCAAAGAAGATTTCACTCACTTTACTAGATTAGAAGTTTCATGAAAACTATCCCGTAGTATTAATGTATTGTATATATAGCCGAAATCAGTCTTTGTATTATCACCCTTAGAATCTGTCTTAAAAAACGGAAAAAAAGGTGGCTTATCTGTTGACTGGGGCAATTATCAATGACTATGAAACTTTTTATCCAACTCCGCTTTATAGTTTTTACTCGATGCATGTATGTAAGTATGTTTAGCGCAACGACCTTCAGAAAAAACATAGAAAAGAAATTTTTTTTTAGAACTATAGTTACATTTTGTTACGTTATTATTGAATTATATGTAATAAATTTTCATATCAAATTCAGTTTAAGTTTTAATATCATAGGCAAAATTATTATTTTAGCACAACAGCAACAGCGTGTAGATCTCATTTGTAAAGTTTGTTTAACAAATACTAAAACACAAAATTGCAGGTTTTGGTTGTGCACATTTTCTTGTCAACAAGTTCTGGGTGTTCATAAGCAAAAAATCGATGATGATGATGATGATGATGATTCTTGAGGAAAAATCCATCAAAAAATATTTTCAATTGTTTGCATAGAGTTAAGCTGGCCGTGCTTTTTGTTTACATTTGTCGAACAGAAAACTCAATTTGGGACTGAACCTCTTTTCAAATTAACTTTATTCGGTGGTAGTGTTCCGATTACGTCTGTCACGGCATTGTTCAAAAGCAGTAATGCACGCAAAAATTAAGATTAGACAAAGTTAGCTAAAAATATTTAATATAATCCAAATAAAATATTAAGGAAAATTTTATTCTCCTTTCGACCAAAATGCCAAAATTGGTCAAAAATTAATAATGATTATATCGAAAATATGTGACAGGGCGGTAAAGTATGTCTTCAAAAAAAGTAACCCTCGTCAAAATATTCTGAAGAATCGTTCACTTTCCATACATATTATAAATGTTGTATTCAACACATGCTTATAAGACATATCAAACATCTATAGATTTACGATTTTATTGTAACGTTAGAATATGTATACCTTAAAAATTTTGGAAATTCTTTATTTTGTAGATTAGTAGATTTAAAAATAAACACTTTCCCATTTTACAAATATCACAAAAATAAATATATTTAAAATATACATATTTTATGTTATTATGTTATACATATAAACATATATATATATATATATATATATATAATATTATATATGTGAATATATATGTATACATGTATATTATTTTCTTTTTTTTTGCAGTAAATAATCAAATAAATTATAAATTATACGATACGAGTACTTAATCATTGTAATTCTTATACTGGTGAATCTCCTATTAACACTTATATTATGGGTGGTTGGTTGGTTTGTAATAAATCACCATTTGCTATATTATTTGTATGAACCACAAAACAAGATTTATTTTGAAAATAAATATAATATGCATAATTTATAGCGATATTGTCATATATCTTTTACCGGCTTTTTCCCAATAAGTTGGAAATTTATGATCCATTTTCGCGGGTACGTGGTATGCTTTTATAAATTATGTAGTAATTCGGTAAGAATATCCTAAAATTATGTAACGGATAACAAATATTACCTATATTTTAAATAATATGTTTGCTTTAAGATAACACTTTTTTACAGTTTTAACTCGCGTATAAATTCCATTTTAAATTTACTTCACAATTTGAATGTTTTGCAATCATGTTCATGGTAAGACGAGAGGTAAAAAAAATGTTTTATTTCCATGTACTCGTTGAAAATTTTAGAAAATACTATATATATTTTTTGTAAATGTGTAAATAATAATATTTCAATAAAAAATATTTTTTTTGTAGGGTAATTTTAATATGACCAATACATATAATAGAATTGTCACTGATCGAAAACTGTACTTGGAAAATGTGAAAAAAAAAATCCAAAAGAGAACCCAAAACAATGTTTTTTCATTTTGTCTGTTTGTCTGTATGCCTGTATATGTCTATATGTTTGTGCACGCTAATCTGAGAAACGGATTAATCGATCTAAATGCAGTTTTCGGGAATATATTGTCATGGGATTTACTTTACATTTTGTTTTATTTTTTAACAATTGGATAACAAATAAAGCACTTAATTATATCTTATTTTCGTACCATTGCTGATAACCATTGATTGGACATAAAAAAATATATACCTAAATAAACTAGAAATATTCCTACACGCAAGACCTACTTGATTGAGTTTGATGTAACTGTGAAGGTTTATAGTTTTTACATACATTGAAAATCAAAATCTACGCTTACGATGTCGCAGGCACAGTTAGGATAATATTTAAAAAGCAACCAAGCTCGCTCAACTAAATTGATTGCGTTTGTTACCAGAAGCGTGTGTACATTTATTTACACTGAACATTTTGTTCCTAACAAACTTGTAATATACAATCCATCTCATATGATATAAAGTTACTAAGGTAACCAAATGTGATTAATCTCTAGTTATAATTAGCTTTCCGGCAACTGGAACTTTGTGTTACGAAATTTAACTTGTAGGTAGTGATTTTCCCATCAGCTAACAGTATGGATGTAGTTATACGAGTATATCTTCTTGTAAATAATATATTCTGTGTTTACTTTAAACATTGGAAAAATGAGGTTATTCTATTACAAATAGTTGGATATTAAACATTGAAGTGCAAGTACTGTGTATTACTGAAACAAGTCTTAACAGT
Source organism: Napeogenes inachia (assembly GCA_959347355.1). NCBI lineage: Eukaryota > Metazoa > Arthropoda > Insecta > Lepidoptera > Nymphalidae > Napeogenes > Napeogenes inachia. The sequence goes on along the minus strand of OY365793.1, from coordinate 14,915,707 downwards.
GTAGAATATGATTGGATTAGTTTTTAAACATATAAATTGATTAAAAAGCTTTATTATAGACCACTTCAATAATACAAACAGCTAAAAGAAAGCTTTCAGTTAATAAGCTCGGTAGACACATAAATCTACAAAATATTCGGCAGAATTCTTTTCACTTTTTAAATTAAATAGTAACTCAATTAATATTATTGTAACATTGGGGTGTGAAGGCCGTAACGTAATGAGTCACGTGATCCAGATCATTTCGAGGGGTAACTGTGACATTTTAAATTTTGGAGAGCATTGGGTCGAAGTGGAATTCATGAAAAAGAGCGACACAGTTCGGACCCTCCAATGTATATATACCTATATATATATATATAAGCTCTTAAGCTATAAATCTAAATAGTTGAGTTTTGTTACTTAACCTATATTTATATTTTATTTCTAGCCATCCCTTTTGGTTTTAAAAAGATAAATTAATACAGTATTCAAAGGTTGAGAGCATTTACCATCCTTAATTCTATTGTGTGCAATTCTAGGGGCCATACGGCCATTAGTCATTATCAAGTAGTTTTGTGTTTTACTATACTTAATTTTAGATATTTTCAATTGAATTATGTTTAAACTTATACAAAGCGTTTGTAATAATGCTATTGTTATGATACTCTTTATGACTACAATAATCTGTGATTGGTTTGTAATAGTGCTGTTGTACTCTGTTATTTTTTTTTATTAATATGAAATTAATATGAATGAGTACATAATCTCATAATTTAGTTTTATAGCCTTATAGTTCTTTATGGCTTGTTTCTTCGGATTGACTAGAACAGAGTGCTCTGTAGCATCACTCCGCCCATAGTACCTTTTTTGGACAAAAACATTAAATATATTTTATTTGTTATTGACATAACAAAATAATTTAATTTATTCAATAAGTTATCTAATTATAACTAAATCCTTATATGAAAACGAATCCGGAAAATATATTACTTATATGGCTATAAGTAACTTAAGTAACTATCAAATATGCATGTAGCTTTTGTGGATAGTACTAGTTACTGGTACACACAAACATAGCTAGTTTCGTTATTTGCTAGGTGTAAAGTAGCACTACATGTAGAGAATATTTTATTGAAACGGCACTAACCGTAGTCGTAATGGTCCAAGCAGCTGTCGCGGCGACTTGTTACTTGCAACTAGTACGACGTATAAGGTTTATTTTGTTGCCTGAAAACGAAATGAGAATGTTCCATATTTTATGACAAAATTGTTTTACAACCAGTAACATTTTTTTTTCTAATTATTTCATAAAAATATTTTTAACAATTATAACATTATTTTTAACAGCTCAGATTATTATACTTCTAAAGTACCCGGCAATAAATATTGCACATCGTCCTTTGGAAAGAGACAATCGGCTAATTTCGACTTCGTAGAACGTTATCTCTGTCGCACGAAATACAAACCATCTGGTATTTATTAGGAGCTGTAAAACAAGTATAATTTGCTTCTTTTGATAATTATTTTTTCTCTTTGTATAAATAACACATTTCTTAAAAAAAGTTAAATGTATTTTTTTTTAAATAATAAAAAAAACTTGCTTACATTATGTTTACGTATTTTACTATTTAGGAAAATTATAATTGTACGTAAAAAAGAACGTTATAGCTGTTTTCCTAAATAATATTTTTTTTTACGTAAACATAAGTAAGCATGTTTTTTTTTTTATTTTAACCCAACTTAAAACCACCACTTTATGAAAAATTTGTGGCTTTTAAACAAATATAAAAATATATAATTATAAATATGGCGTCGTTGTGCATCTCTTATCAAACCTTACAGCAATGATTTCTATTTCTATATTTTTTCTTATTTCCCCCTGTTAGATTTGGAAAATAGCTACACCACCACCAATTAAGTAAAGTCGAAATCGGATGCTACTCCGTTATTGTTGGCTTTAAAAATTTATGGATTTGGTTTAATGATCTCTTTTTTGTCAAAATTAACTTAAATTGTTAAATAAACTTACTAGTTTTTAGTTAGTAAGTTAGTTTCGTTTTAAGATTAGTGCAAGTTTTAACTGAAGATTGTTGTTATTTTTGTGCGTATTCATATCATATTAAGATTTATTTGTGAAACATATTCAAATATTACAACCGATATTTCTACAATGACCGACCGTTACCTCGATGTAGTGGGTCAGTGAACTCTGGTCTGTAGGCGATATTGTTAGTTATATGAGAGAATTATACAAGAATTCACTTCATCTTTCATACCAGTTTCATTTGGGGTACCTCAGGGATCCCATCTCGACCCATTATTATTTAACCTATATCTTAATGAAATTATTACTGCGTTTAAGCAATCTAATTTTCTTTTTCATGCTGATGACAATAAATGTTTAAGATAATTAAACTCCCGTAATTGTGTAGATTTCCAGAATTATTTTTATCAACTTAGTAATTATTGTTCCGCAAATTGTTCAGTCCTAAATTTAAAAAAGTGTGACATAACTTTCACTAGAAAGTATTCCCCAATAAAATATTCGGACAATTAAATTAATTAATATAAAGCTAAAAAGCCTTATTGTGTGCTGGGTTTTGTGTTGAGGATATCCAGAAAGCTTAACCCTTCTTCAACGCATATAGTTTTGTTTAACTTTAACTATGGACACGCGGTCTCACACAGTGCTCGCAGTTTGCAAACTTCGTGTTTAGTTACTTCCACTCACTTCTCACTATTGAGGTGCTCAGTAGCATAGGTTTTGGTATCGAAACGATGGATGAGGCGCTAGGTTGGGGTCGTAAGTTTGAAATCCCAGAAGTTATTTTGCATCACACTTCAATTGCGGTCTGCGGGCCTCACGTCCATATATCCAATACAAAAAAAATCTTAGTTTGTTTTTGTTTGTGTTCAGTTATTTTGATACATTATGTTATTAACTATTAGATATTATACTAACACAGTAAACGAAAGTACCAAAAACCTGAGATCATATACTACTATAACATCACCAAGGGAGGAGTGGAGCACGAAGAGGAACAAGAAATGTCCTCTTGTTGTTTTCTATAAAATTCTCAACTTATGTGGTGTTGATGTTCACATTTTACATAACCAGTATTAGGTCAAGGAAGTTGAGGGAGGAGATCATCTTAAGAAATTAGCACGGAGTCTATTCGTTCCTCATATGCAAAGACGAGCTCTAAGTTCTAATCTGCATAAGGAATTAAAACTAACCTTGACAAAAGTTTTGAGTCTAGATATGCCTCTAAAACAGACATCTTATCATAAAGTTAATGTTGTAAAACCAAAAACATGCCACTTTTGTCCACCAAAGCTAAAACGAAAACAAACTACGTTTGTTCAAGTTGCAAGTAAATGCCTACAATTTGCCTACAATAGTCCAAACCATTGTGCAATGACTCCTAATAATGTTTATTATGTCAGATGACCCTTTGTCAGATTTTTTTTGATATATTTCAAGAAGTAAATAGTTTATTTTCTATGTTTGGTATACTTTAAATTTTAAGATATTTTATTTGATTTTTTAAAATACTTGAGAGTTTATGGATTTTGTTCCTTTAATTGATCTCTGGCAAAATTAAGACTGAAAGTACCTTAGAATGTTTTATTGCTTAAGTTAAGTAGATAAGTAAGTATATTTTGAAAAAAAACACACATATATTTTTATTTTTCTTGATACCTATAGAAAATAAAAAAAAAAACAAAAAAGCAAGAAGTATCTTGTAATAAAATCAAGCCTGAAATATAGCGGTCTGTGACACCTCGCGTCCATGGAAGTGTGACAAACAAAGAAAGTCCATAATTAAGGGTAATGTCTACTTAAGATCCATTTTAGAGAATGCTTCTTCTGTTTGGAATTCTCAGTATGATAATTGTATTATTTAGATGGAACATATACACGATTGGTCCCTTAAAAATCTTGCAGCAGATCGTTATAAACGATAAACGATAAAGATACATTTCATATGAATCATATGAAATATTAAGAAATAAATATATTAAAAAATATATAAACGCAATATATATACGAGTAGTTATGTATGTAGACCTAAATATTTTTAGACCTATATATATATATATATATATATATATATATATATATATATATATATATATACATGACTTTTACGAAAACTGCACATGAAGGTTATATCTCCTTCTGAATTATCTAAGATAAAAGTTCACAAAGGTAGCGTAAATGTAAATAATAAATTCAAAGAATCTTATTCGAGACTTAATATTTATTAGCATTTAGAAAGAGTTTTCAAACGAAATTATCTTCTCCCCTTTTGGTAGATGATAATAAAATAAATATTATCTTTATTTTCATCTTTTTCGGTTAAACATATAATACTTCATTATTATCAATTATAGCTAGTAATATTTTATTTATTACATAAAACATATAAACTCACTTTAAATAAGGAACATAAATTATAATTTATTCTAAATTTACATGTACATATATATAATATATTTTAAAATTAAAAATTGTATTATTTTACACGGCGTTTAAAACATTGTATTATTTTACACCTTTATTTTTCTTATACATACATATAAATAGATTTTTAAATTACTCATGAGCGCAAATATGGCAGGCATACGCCTGGCTGCGAACAGCAATTTTTTAGGCTTAAACTTGCCGGATGGTGCTAGAGATTGGGCATGTAGGTAATGGTCGAAGTGACAATTTTATACACCTTAGTTATTAAGCAATATTCAGGTGTTGGTTTCTCAAATGAATGATGTCCAAGAAAAAAGCTACTCTGATCGAACTGCACTAAATACAGGCCTTCAGTTAACGAACTACTTAGTGTACCATCTTTTTCTTAATAGACATTTTTTAAAGTGTTTTGTTTCACTTACATATACTAAAATTTTCACTCTTATTAGCCCCATATGCCTTGCACCAATCTTGACGTTACCCCTACATCTTGTCTCCCGTGATTAAACTATTCATAAAAAAAAATATTCCATTATTCGTTTTTTAGATAGACAGTGAAAAATATGCATACCTATTGCATATTAATAATTTTTATAACTGAACCATTAAATATTATAAGTATTTTATAAAGTTACACAAAGTTAGGAATTTAAACAACCCTTAGTTCAAATTTATATAAATTTAAATAAGCTTAACATAGCTATACATGTTTATAAATATTTTCAAACAACCCTTAGTTCAGTCAGAAGTTAAGTAAGTTAATTACTAAATTAAAAGAGTCGTAAAAGTTTTTACTTCAATAATACACACCTGTGGTTTTATTCGCAAAGTAAAATAGGAAACTATAACATTTGTTTTTGATATATTAATATAGTCAACATTTTATAATTCAATGATTAAATTTGTTTATAACACAGAATTTCATCAACTTTATGTATATATTGTTTACGCTATTTCTTTTCCGAACAGAAGCAGTATTTAATAATATTATATGGAAAAAACTGATAATAATAAAATAATATACCGTTCGATATTGCATGTATTAGATCTATTGTAACCCTAAGACTGCATGGAAGGAATCACCCTTAAGCGATACGACCGGTTGTTGTACCTCCTACTCCTATTGGTGTATAATAAATATCTAATAATAACATTACTCTATGCGTTATTTTTTAATCCTCTTAGTCTGTCAAGTTTAATCAAAGTTGGAGGTAACTTATTTGAATGTGTTTTGTAAACATTTTGATGAGAATATTGAAGAGCAACTTATATTATAAAATAATTTAGTACCTAACCTAGTAAGGTATGTCGGTAGTTATCTAATATAGTATTTATGAATATTGGTAGATATTGCCAGGGTTATAAAATAGTGTTGCTTTTATTTCCTCCGACATCATGGTAATATAGAGATTTCATGTTTGAAGTTAATTTGAATATAAAAATATATATCAGAAGTTTCATAGATTTAAGGAGAACTTACAAAAATGAAAATAAATATTTGTTCTATATTTTATTTATATAAGTAGATAAAAAATATTTATGAATATACAATCCATAATGTCAGATAATTATTTCAGCCGACAAATCGGATATGCATACCAACGTAACATAATTATGACATCTGCATCAAGTATGCTAATTAAATTACATTCTAATGCAATCATTGCTCCCAAATCCCTAGCCCCCAATTGCAACTCATAAATCGGTCAGGCTGAAACATTCCAGTTCGTTTGACATATTAGTACTTGATATGGTAACTTTGATTGATAATTTCTTTCGTAATCTCATATTTTAAATAAGATAATCAATATTTGTATTCTGAATACAATTAAACTCCTCCTTCTATACAGACCGCTGTAATCTACCCAACTTACGTCTCATTAAAATGTAGGTAAAAGTTACGTGGTTAATTAACGTTATTTAATGTTTCGTGTCTCAAGGAGGTATATAATATATTCTGGAATATATAATAAATTCTATTATTACAAAGGAAACATTCGAAGAGTTATAAATAAGTAAAAATGATTTAAAAGGTTTTTTGTATTTTTTTTTATTTTTTGGAATTATAAATAATAAAAAAGTTTTATCTGTTTTATAATAGAATTTGAGTAGTAATAATTAAGAGTAAAGCTCAAACAGTTTCATGGAGGGAATCTAGATTATAAATTATGTTGACTTGTTTTTTTATGTTATTTTGTGTATTGTTTTTTACATAATTATACTTTGTACAATAAGAATTTAATAAAAACAACAGAATTTTACATATTACTGACGTTATCAGCATATGCAGCGACTAAGTATTTTGTGGTTGAAATCAATATATTTCAAGGGAACAGTTGAAATAACAGTCTCTAAAATGAGAACAAAATTATTATGGGTTATTCACGGAATCCGAAGCAGATCAATAAATGTGTCATATTACGTGGACGAACGTCTGAGAGAACGTGGAGATAATTTGATGAGTAGACCCTAAAACTATTCCTACATATTCATTTCGTAATCGACCTTATATGTGTCAATTTAATTGTAGATTCCTTTTAAAATTTAAAAAGGTTCATAGAGATTTCTTTGACGTTTTTTGAAGTGTTCTATAATATAAAGTAATTAAATAATATCAAAGTGAAATAAAGTAATAATTCACATCTAAATTAATATTCATAATTATAATTGAATATATAAAAATTTAAAAAGGTAATCGAATTCGTAAAGAGATATAATTGGAACGTAAAGGGATGTGGGTAGGTGTATAAGTGACAAGTCAAGTTTTTATAAGCTCCTGGTAATTATTAAAATATTTATTAAATTAATAATAAAATAAACATACATAAAGCTTCTACTATGCAAATGTAAAATTTAGAACCTACCAGTTTCATATATATAAACAATAATTGCTTAAAAGTTATTTTTCTTTTTTGCATAAGTCCAATTGCCACATCACTCATATTACAACACAATGGATTCACTAAAACAATCCATTTCACAATTAAGTGATGTCTTTAACACTCGTATGAATGATTTTCAACGTGATTTAAAAGCAGCAACACCAGCAGCAAGTCCATCGTCAAATATTAATTCACAGTTCCATGTATTTCGGACATTCGTTTTATCTGCACTTGAGAGCCTACAGCTTCAAGTTGAAATGCTCATGCGACAACAAGATGAGCTTGAGTGTAGGTCACGTAGAAAAATTCTTCTCATTCATGGTGTGGCAGAAGAAAAAAAGGAAAATACCACTTCAAAGATTATTTCAGTTCTAAGTGATCACCTTAAACAGATAGACATCTCTCAAAGTGCAATCAGCCGTTGTCATCGTTTGGGTTCTTCTGCGGGCAGCAAGACAAGGGCCGTACTTGTGAGATTCTATGAATCGAGGTTAAGAGACAAGTGCTGGTCTCTCAAAACATGTTTGAAAGGCACTGGAATTACCTTTTCGGAATTCTTGACCAAACCAAGGCATGATGCATTTGTTTATGCTCGAAAACTGTTTGGAGTATCCAATTGCTGGACTAGAGATGGCACCATTATAGTGTTGGATAATGAAGGGGTGCGTCATCGAGTCACGACGGTCTCCGAAGTAAACACCATACATGGTGCATGTACAACTGCTAACCCAGTTCTTCCATCGACATCTATTACTGCGGCTCCAAAGGACAGCAAGGTAGTTTCCAATTTGAGACCTAAAAGATTGGCCAAGAAGTAGGCTTGTTTCTTTTTTATGTTTTTTGCGCTATAGGATATTCATTTCTTGAAATTATTTTTAGCAGACTATTAAATATATATGTTTTTAATTTTAATTTCTATATTTAGTTTTTAAATTTTAATCAGTTTTTACTTTTCTATTGTTTACGTTTATGAGTTGACGTTTGCAATTGTATACTGTCAAGTGTCAATCAACGCGACTCATTAGAAATGGTTTTAAATGCGTTCTGAAACATTAGTTTATTATTCCTTTTTTATATTATTTACTTGATAAAGTTAAATTAAATAATTATAACAATTTTGTTAAACCCTATCTTATTTGATAGTGTTTTATTTGTATTCATTTATTATTTTTTAAATTTTGTTTATTACTTGTCTTTTAGATTATAGTGAATATCCTCATCAAAGCAATTATTGTTAATTAGCATTCCTTTTACTTGTATCGTTCTCTTCCAGCTGGTAGGCTCATGAATTTTATAAAAACGTATTTTTTATTTTATTTTTTTTTCTTATTATTATTATTATTTTTTCTTATTATTTTATTTTTTATTTTTTTATATAAATTATATATATTTAAATAATATATAACGGATTTAAATCACTTCCTGTATTTTTAAAAAGATCAGAGCCATCGACACCATTAGTGTCGTTGGCTCTGATGTCTGAGTTTTTATCCATGGCTAAGTTACTTAAGTTTAAAGAATCGACACAATATAAAATGAAACTAGGGAAAGACAAACTAAAGCTATTTTTAATACACTTGATGAAACACCCAACAAATCAACTACAAAGTAAAATAGTACTAAAATAAGAGTAGAAATAATTATAAGTACAAAAATGACAATTATAATTAATAAAAATAGTGAATAATTGCTTACGACCTTTTCAAACGGCTGCTCTACCAAAAGTGAGTTAGGTCTCGCGCCGAGCGTCACCATCAACCCTTACGGTCGGACAATATCACAATACCGGGCAACGCTCGTCGCCTGAACAACTATTTAACATATTTCTAATTAAATAAATTGATTTCTCTTACAATTGATATTGCATAATTTATTGCCATAATAATGACGATTTACGAAAATCTTAGATTAATTAATTGATAGCTAAAACTTAATAAAGTAAGGAAATTAATAAAGTAAAGTTTGTAAACTAACCAACTTCTGAATCAAAATGTCATCCATTTACAATCATTTTATAGTTATTTACATGTAATAAAATGTAATACTAAGCGAAGGCCTTCTTAACAAAACATAATTAATTTTGACTATAGTAAAATCTCACAACGGTAATTATTTAACTTCATCCGTAAAATAACATAGCAAAATACAACAACTAAGTCATGTCGATATTTAATTAATAAGATTTAAAGTAATATTGTTTTGAAGATACGGATGAAGCGATTACAATTATTATAAATAATTAACTTACATACTAGATTAAGTTAAGTTTGTCCCTTAATTTATTTTATTAAATCATCGCGGCGACACGGCCATTCTGATGAACGATGCGTGCTCTGCATCGTTTTATCTGTAACCAAAAATGATAATAGTTTGTAGGCTAGGTACTTCCACAGTAAACCTAGGTAAAATAGTATTGAGATAGTTAGGACATTGTTATCACTTCTCATAACAAATGTTTTTGTTTTGGTTCCATCATCACTCCACGTGATGAGAGGTAATAAGAAAATGTAAAAGAAAATTTTTATTATTATTATTATTTATTAATTATTATTATTATTTTTTTTTATTTTTTTATTTATTTATTTATTTATTTATTATTATTATTTTTTTTTTTTTTTTAATGAGTGTTAGTTATGAATGAACGCCTATTATAGCCTTCCACACCTGGATAAAGTTATAATAAGTCGAACTTTTGATTTTGGTTATAAGTCGCCTAAACAACCATAACATCTTTTTGTGACTGATGGGGCATCACTCGTACACACATAACATATTTTGACATGTCATAGAACGTCTCCACCCGTCTATAGCATTATTATTTATTTATGTTATTTTCCCCAGCAATGGGATATTTTAGTGGTTGTATAACGATCCCGCGTCGCTACCAACATATTTTTATAGTCCATATAGGATCTTTTGTAGTTGTATAGTGTCTCCACATTACTAACAACATATTTTATTATTGTCCAACAATGGGATCTTTTCGTGGTTGTATGGCGTTACCACAACGCCACCAACATCTTTAAATTAGTTATGGGTCGGATCTGCACGCCAACAGTATCTTTTAGTGATATTAGTAAACTTGTTATTTAAATCAGTCATTAATTCATTGTTTAAAAATAAAAGAAAAATGGTAGAATGAAAATTGCTCACCAGATATTGATTATTCAGTTGATGTAGACATATCAGGAGTACTATTATCAGCGTTTTCTTTAGTTTGGCTAATGCCCGAAGGCCCAGCTAGTTGATCATCTGAAGGCGACACGGTCATCGGCTCTTCACTGCCTCCTGGCTGTGGAGCCCGACGTAGCTGGTCGTGCGATACTTTACGAGGGCGTCCGTGGTGGCCAATTACCTTCTTTACAAGGTAACGGTCATTTTCGATGACTCTGTGGATCTCGTAAGGCACACTATATTTGGGGTCAAGAGATGTTTGATTTCTTGGATTGTTTTTAATCAGAACAAAATCACCTCGTTGAAAATGTTGAATTTTTGCCCGACCTCTGTCGAATCTAGACTTGTTCTTGTCAGCCGCTTCGACCATCCTGCGTCGTACAAGTACTTCCAAGGCATCAGCGTCTATAGATTGATTATCGAAGTTTACTAGGTTCAATAATTCGGGAGGCACGCAGTTTTGACGGCGAGTAAGCAGAGTCAAAGGAGCAATGCCAGTGGTCTTATGTACCGTGCAATTAAGGGCTAGTTGTAAGCTATCCAACGCAGTATGCCACTCAGCAATTTCATAATTCTTAATAATTATTAAAGCGTTCTTCAACGTACCCATTACACGCTCCACTTGTCCGTTAGCTCGACTAACGCCAGGTGCTATAGTGTGTATTTGTATACCATATAAGTCACAGTAGTTTTTGAACTCACCTAGAAACTCGCGTCCGCCATCCACCACCACTTGCCTTGGTGCTCCGAACAAATGTATCAGCTGTTTCAATGCTGCTAGGGTGCTGTGTTGACTCTTGTTATTGGAGTAGCGTAGTAGAACGTACTTACTAAATGCGTCTATAGCAACAATTACATATTCTTGATCCAATCCCAGTTTGCCGGTAATGTCCATATGGACAACCTCGAACGGAGATGTAGGTTTGGGTATTGGATGCATTTGTACCTGTATTGCCCCCGACGACTGTTTGGACGTTCGACATGCCACACAATTTTCCACAAACTCTCTGACTATGGTGCTCATTTTTTCAAAGAAATAGGTCTCTCTTAGTTTGGAGAGAGTCTTTTCCCAACCAGGGTGCTTTAGAGAGGTGTGAAAAGTATTGATCAAACTCCACTGAAACGATCTAGGGACAACAATTAGCTTCCGTGGACCTAGCGTAGGATCCATGCGTTCGTACTTGAGTGCTAGGTTATCTAAGGAGTATCCAGGAACGTCTTCTCTCTTTTCAAGAGCATTTATGATAGACCTAAGCTTACTGTCACGACGCTGCTCCACGTTGAGCCACTTCAGATTGCTTGACAAAATGTTTACATTTAAAGGGCCTGGATTTCTGCTAAAGAAGTCTGCATGTTGCATCCGCTCACCTTTTCTATACTCGATGTCAAAGTTGAAGTTTTGTAGGAATGCCCACCAACGATGTATTCTCGGTAAGAGATCTCTCTTGTGTTCCGAGGCCTTCAGCGCATTGCAATCTGTGATAACTTTAAACTTACGTCCATACAAGTAGTGCCTGAAGTGTTTAATTGCTCGAACGACAGCCAAGGTCTCCAGTTCATAAGAATGGTACCTGCTTTCTACTTCAGTAGTCCGCATACTGAAGTAGGCAACAACATGTTGTCGGCCGTTGATTAGTTGCACGAGTACTGCTCCAAATCCCAAGCTGCTGGCGTCGGTGTGTAGTTCCACAGGATCACCTTCCCTAAATATCGTTAATACAGGACAAGAAGTAAGATAATGGATGACTTTTTGACGCGTTTCCTCGTGGACATTAGTCCAAGACCATTTGACTCCCTGTTTGGTTAAATTATATAAGGGGGCCATAGTTCGCGAAAAGTCTGGAATGAAACGCCGAAAATAACCCGCGAGACCATTAAACTGACGGACTTGTTTAACTGTTGTCGGAATAGGTGATTTTAAAAGAGCATCTACTTTTTTTGGACTTGGACGTACCTTACCGTCCTCAACTACATTACCTAAATATTCAATCGATTTTTTGAAAAAAGAACACTTATCAGGATTAATTGAAAAACCTGAGTCACGTAAAGCTATTAGAATCCTTTCGAGATACGATATACCGGAATGAAAATCGCGACTTTTGCTGATGACGTCATCAATATAAACTTGAGCGACACTATCATTCGAGTCATTATCAGTACTACCCGGGCTTAGCAGGGGTCCTAAAGCGTTATTAATGCACCTTTGATACACAGAAGGTGCATTACAAAGCCCGAAAGGCATCGTTAAATATTCATAAAGGCCGTCCTGTGTGATAAAGGCAGTCTTTTCTATGGAAGTTTCACAAATAGGGATCTGGTGGAAGCCTGACGCCATATCTAAACAATTAAAGTACCTACCACCTACCAACTGGTCTATCTGGTCTCCTATCAAGGGTAAAGGGTAATGATCGCGAATAGTGTTAGAGTTTAGCTCCCGATAATCAACGCACATACGGTCGTCACCGTTCTTCTTTTTTACCAAAACAATTGGGCTTGAATAAGGGGACCTACTTTCCCTGATTATATTATTCGTGATAAGTTCGGAAACAATGTCTTTTACTTTTTGACGTTCAATGGGTGCCAACCGGTAAGGTCTACGCTCAACGAATTTATCTGGGTTCTTTAGACGGATCTCTAGCTCCCCCGTATTGACACGAGTCTGGGAAAAACCCCGAGTAAATAGATAAGAATATTTATTCAAAAGTCCAAATAATTGATCTATTTGAGATTGATCCGTAAGGTCATGATCTAAACCGTCAAAAATGGGACTATTAGAGTGAATGTGAAAAACGTGAGCGTTACGAATCAAGTTTGCATGTGTTTGAGTTACGATTACACTTAACCCGGTATTATGTAACAAATTCGCACCGATTAACACATTTGTAGTCATTTCAAAATCAGGTAAGATATGAAATTCAATTTCTACGTTAATATTATTAATAACACAAATTGTGGTCAACGTACTTGTAGAAATAACAGGGACTGGGCCTAGGCCACGTAAATAGTTTACTACCTGATGTCGTCGACCGGGAATCTTATTTGCGGAAGTCTCCCGCATAACAGAACATTCGGCACCGCTGTCGAACACTGCATCTATTTCTACATTACCTACCTTCATATGCATGATGTTTAAGGATGAATTGTTGCTAGTTACTGTATTAATATTGGATGTTATCTGTTTCTCGCGACGATAACATGTATCAAATGTATGTCCTGGTTTGGAGCAAAAAGAACAAAACTTACCGGGAGGAATAGGTTTATTTGATCCAACAGCTGTAGTTGCAGATGAAGTGTTCCTTTGTGCAGAAGCAGTGCCAGTTTTGTAGTGACAATTTTGAGATATGTGACCCACCTTATGACAGAAGTTACAATATTGGGTGCTTCTATGATCCACTGAAAGACGAGCACGTTTATAAGGTGTTTGGTTTATACTAGGTTGGGATGGACGTTTGGTTCTTATAGATGACGCCACGGAAATTAACTCTGGTACTGTTTTGGCTCTGACATTCATTAACTCAATTCTAAGTCGTTCATCACATACCATACCGATTACTGCCTCGACTGCGTCATCGTTGTCCAATCTGTCTCTAGTTATACGTTTCCAAAGTAGCCACCCCTGTGACAGAAACTCTGCAATGTCCTTATTAGCGCTATACACATGCTCTCGAAATTTCAGAATGTCCCGAGAATATCGATTTTCGGGCTCAAATGTTGTTATAATAATTTCCCGTAGCTCTGCCCAAGTAGAAGTAGTCACCAACCAATTGTCGGCCCACACTCGGGCCCGGCCTTTAAGTAAGCTACTAACTTTCATGCGAACATCATAGTCACTTAACTGGTAAGTACTTACCGCTGTTGAAATATGGTCACACCAATCACGAACCGCAACACTACCGTCTGGATCAAAAGTGGGTAGATAGATATCTGTAATTCTAACTTTATCAGTTTGTTTTTGTATAAGTCGTTCACTCATATTCTGCATCATGGTCATCATGTGCATAAAAAATTCTGACGGTACGTTACCAACTGCAGGCTCAGATTGCGTCGAATGACCGGTGAACTCACCCCCCTCGTTGTAGGTAGGTGGCATCGCGGTCGATCCGCACGGTTGAGAAGCATCCGGATGCACCACGGCACGAGAAACGTCAGGCACTGAATTCATATGACCGGCAGAAAGGGATCGCTGGAGCGATCCCACTTCTGATAACGGATTTAAATCACTTCCTGTATTTTTAAAAAGATCAGAGCCATCGACACCATTAGTGTCGTTGGCTCTGATGTCTGAGTTTTTATCCATAGCTAAGTTACTTAAGTTTAAAGAATCGACACAATATAAAATGAAACTAGGGAAAGACAAACTAAAGCTATTTTTAATACACTTGATGAAACACCCAACAAATCAACTACAAAGTAAAATAGTACTAAAATAAGAGTAGAAATAATTATAAGTACAAAAATGACAATTATAATTAATAAAAATAGTGAATAATTGCTTACGACCTTTTCAAACGGCTGCTCTACCAAAAGTGAGTTAGGTCTCGCGCCGAGCGTCACCATCAACCCTTACGGTCGGACAATATCACAATACCGGGCAACGCTCGTCGCCTGAACAACTATTTAACATATTTCTAATTAAATAAATTGATTTCTCTTACAATTGATATTGCATAATTTATTGCCATAATAATGACGATTTACGAAAATCTTAGATTAATTAATTGATAGCTAAAACTTAATAAAGTAAAGTTTGTAAACTAACCAACTTCTGAATCAAAATGTCATCCATTTACAATCATTTTATAGTTATTTACATGTAATAAAATGTAATACTAAGCGAAGGCCTTCTTAACAAAACATAATTAATTTTGACTATAGTAAAATCTCACAACGGTAATTATTTAACTTCATCCGTAAAATAACATAGCAAAATACAACAACTAAGTCATGTCGATATTTAATTAATAAGATTTAAAGTAATATTGTTTTGAAGATACGGATGAAGCGATTACAATTATTATAAATAATTAACTTACATACTAGATTAAGTTAAGTTTGTCCCTTAATTTATTTTATTAAATCATCGCGGCGACATATATATTTCTAAGTTATAATGTCTGTTTCTGATGACAGTGATACATTTGTATCTATTACTTCTGACGACTTTTCTAGTGATGCTAGTTACCACAGTACAAATTTCCCTTCTCTTAATGTTTCTCTAAATAATGTATTTTCCAGTTTTGACAAACACTTTAACGTAGTTCATATAAATGCCCAAAGTATTCCGGCCCATTTTCCCGAATTACTTGCGTCGTTTGAGTCACGGTATATTCACGCTATCCTTGTATCAGAATCCTGGTTAAAACCCTGCTTACCTACTACTTCTTATTCGATCCCAGGGTTCAATCTTATTCGCTACGACCGCATCGGCAAAGGTGGAGGAGGGGTAGCGATCTATCTTCGCTCCTATATTCCATTTACTATGATAAGTTCCTCAACTCAGCCACCTGCAGTTGATGCGGCGGAGCATTTACTCTTAGAAATCTCTTTGTCACATAATAAAATCCTACTTGGTGTCTTTTATAGTCCATCTCTCCTTATAGATTACTTTGTTTCATTTGAAAGGCTGCTAGAAAATATTACTCCATTATATAATCACAATATTATAATGGGTGATTTCAACACTTGTTTGCTTAAAAGTGATATCCGAGCAAAAAAACTTTTATCTGTTGTGGAGGGCTGTAACCTTCATATTTTACCTTTGTCTGCTACTCATAACTTACCTAACTGTATACCTTCTCTTCTCGATCTTGCAATTGTTTCATCCCCTGAATTTATAAGTCAACACGGCCAATGTGCCGCGGATGGGTTTTCTTATCACGACTTGATTTATCTGTCGTATAAATTACGACCTCCTAAACCTAAAAGTAAACTCTTTCTGAGGCGTAATTTTGGAGGAATGGACGTTTCTCGTCTTTGTGATGATGCATGGAACAGCGATTGGGCTAGTATTATGACTATTGGAAGCATGGATTCGAAAGTTAATACACTCAACTCTCTTTTAACTCGGCTTTATGATATTCATGCACCAATTAAACCTGTCAAAATTAAACACCATCCTGCGCCGTGGTTAACGGATGACTTAAAAACAATGATTTTAAAGAAATGTTATGCCAAATCAGAATACAAAGCCAATAAATCAGACTCAAAATTTCAAAAATATAAAAAAATACGAAATCGCTGCAATACATTGTGTAGGGATGCACAACGCCGCCATATCCATCAATCCGTCGAAAACGGCGACACTGCACGAATATGGAAATTTCTTCAATCTCTAGGTGTCGGAAAATCATCAAAAAAATCAACACAAACCAACAACATAGATATCGAGAGCCTTAATGCTTCATTCTCACCATCACGTAATGCTATGGATAATATTACAAAAAACAAAACTTTACATTTTATTTCTTCACTTCCGACACCCGACTTCCAACCGTTTACTTTTCTTCCATTTGCTGAATGTGATGTTAGGGGGAACATATTATCCATCTCATCGAATGCCATTGGTAGCGATTGCATTAGTCGGAAAATGATTCTCCCCATAGTTGATATTGTTACTCCTATAATAACGCATATCCTAAATTATTCTATTTCCTCTGGTAATTTCCCTACAGTGTGGAAGGACGCTGAAGTTATTCCTCTTCCCAAAAAATCCAACCCTTCCTCGTTTTCCGACTACCGACCAATTTCTATTTTACCTCTCCTCTCTAAAGTTTTGGAAAAACTAATTTATAAACAACTAAATTCCTTCTTGAATAAAAATAATCTTTTAAATTCATTTCAATCCGGTTTCCGCACTGGTCACAGCACGACAACCGCTCTTATCAAAGTTACTGATGACATACGAATGGGAATGGATAAAAAACAACTGACAGTGTTAACCTTGCTTGATTTTAGCAACGCTTTTAACAACGTAGACTATGATATCTTCTCAGTTTGTTAGTTTCTCTTAACATATCTCCATCAGCTTTGGATTGGTTTCGTAGTTACCTGTTTGGACGCCGGCATCGCATTCGTATTGACGAATCCTTCTCATCTTGGTGTACTGTAAGTGCCGGTGTTCCACAGGGAGGCGTGTTGTCACCACTGCTCTTCTCAATCTTCATTAATACGATCACTCACAGTATTTCTTCTCCTTATCACATGTATGCAGACGACTTACAAATATATTCACAGTCCGGCCTAAAAGACTTACCATGTGCTATTACTAGACTTAATACAGACCTTACCTCGATACAAAGTTGGAGTGCGTCATACGGTATTAATGTCAATGTTGCAAAATGTCAAGCTATTATTGTTGGATCTCCAGGAATGATCGCTAAAGTAGACTGGGCAAATTTGCCTCCTCTTGTATTCGATGGAGCTGTAATTCCCTTTAGCGATAACGTTAAAAATTTAGGAATACATATAGACAATACATTATCTTGGACGACCCAATTAAATGAAGTTAGCAGGAAGACATTTGCTGCTATGTCTTCATTGCGTCGATTACAAAATTTTCTACCTATTCCTACCAAAATTATGCTCTCCCAATCTCTATTGCTTTCCATTCTTGACTATGCCGACGCAAGTTATCCTAGTATATCTGAAGACCAACTTAATAAACTTGAGAGACTTCAAAATCTTAGTATTCGATTCATATTTGGCTTACGCAAATATGACCACGTGTCTGAATTTCGTTCTCGTCTCAAGTGGTTACCTATTCGACTTCGCCGGAATCTACATATTCTTTCTCTTCTGTACTGTGTGTTATTTATCCCAACTTCTCCCCTTTACTTGAAAGACAAATTCGAATTCCTAGGTACTTATAGTACTAAGGTCTTCTGATAACCTTAGTTTGCGATTACCTTGTCATACCACGTCTTTCTTTAAAAATTCATTTAGTGTACAAGCGGTTTTATTATGGAATGCATTACCGTTAGCTATTCGTCAAGCTCGGTCTTTGACCACCTTTAAGAAGTTGGTTAAAGACCACTATCTACACCTATCACTAAGTTCGGCATAATTATTATATCATTTACTTTATCATTTGTGTATGTATCTTGTTTTATGTATAATTATATAAGTTATATTTCTATGGAATGATTTGTCGTCTCTTGAATAATGTTATAACGTCTTTCCTATACTTCTTACTACTCGTTTATTATTTGTATTACACATCTTTTTATTTTTATTTCTTTTTCAGTTGTAATTTATTATAAATAAACGTATGTATGTTGGTGTGTATATGTATTGTATGTATATGTATGTATGTATGTATGTATGTATGTATGTATATGTATGTATGTATGTATGTATATGTATGTATGTTTAAGTATATATGTATGTATGTATATTGTACTAAGTATTTTATTATGCGTGTATTTATATTAATATTATTCTATTATGCACTACCCTCCAATCTCTCTCATGATCCGATCCTAGCAGAATAAGGTTGTCTGGAAGAGATCGCTACCTAGCGATAAGACCGCCTTATTGTATACCTATAAGTAGTTTTAATTTTTGTTTTTATTTTTATATTGTTTTTTTATTTTTCATTTTTTTTTAACTCTCTGTGCCTGTTTTTTTTTTTAACTGACTGTATTTTCAACTTTGTGGTGTGCAATAAAGTATATTATTATTATTATTATAATTTATATTAAAATATTTTATAATATTAAATTGTGTGTACTATAATTTAAATTAGTAACAATGGAAAATATAGTCAAATTTCCCGTAGAAATTAGCAACATTATCCCTAAGTTTGATGGCGACGAAAAATTATTATCCCTTTTTATTCGTTAATGTGAATACGTAATTCAAACTTGTGTAATAGAGGGTAATCCAGCACAAGATTTATATCTTTTTCACTTTATAACTTCTAAACTAATAGGTCGAGCGGCTAGTTTAATTAGCAAACGATAAAATTTAATTACGTGGAACAGTCTTAATTCAGCATTAGAACAACATTTCAGTGATCCGCGTTCAGAAGAATGCATAGCTATAGAATTAAAAACTTTAAAAAATTAAATTAAAAATTTAAAAAACCCCCGATACAAAAAGTCCTTTAAAAAGAATAAAAATAATATTATTATGTACTTATTGAATTCGTTGCGTCGGGGGACCGTTGCATTGTACGTACGTTGATAGTGTATATATTACGAAGTTAATCATTGAGGACTATACGATTCGATATCGCAATTTCTTTATTTCCCATGTTAACTTACTATTTTAATTTCTTCCTTTATTAAACGGTCAAACTTATAACACCCCTCTTTTTAGTCGGGGGTTAAAAATTAAAAGCAGTTAATCTTGTCTAGATTTTTGCAATATAATTCAGCACAACAAAATCACATTAATTGCTAAAGTAAATTTATTAACAAATATTAGTTTACGAGAAAATAAAATCACAATATACGATAATTTAGTTATGAATGTATTTTTATACAATTTACCTGAAGATTTATTAAGTACGTTTAAAATCATGCAATTTACTAGAAAAAGCATTAAGCATAGTATTAGAAGAAGTTAATTTCATGCACCAGTATAACTCACGAAATAAAATGATGAAGCACCCTCAATCTAATTCTGCAATATCCTCGAACCCTTACCTAGAGAAGAATGTAATGAAACCATTTTTCAATATTTTTAAATCAAATAATTATCCTTTATATTTTAAGAATCAGCAACAACCCCCGTTTATACCTCATCCATTTCAAAGAGCGATACCACAGCAACAACCTAAATTTAAATTTAGTATTACCCCTAGTAACCAAACTAAGCTACCCTTACAAAACCATTTTACTCGAAATCAAACCGGATATAGACCCCAATTTACTCAAAACCAAATGGGATAAAAACCTCAATTTAATCAAAATGGATACAGACCTACATCCGATTCTGCTCAGCAACGTGAGAACTGGCTAGCAGCAGCGCGTCAGACTTCACATATCCAAAACAACAGATGTCACAGCACGTTTTGATTTCCTTCCGATAGAGCTAGTACAAAACTAAGACAAAAATGCTCATAAAATAAAAACTAATGAACCTACCTGAATCAGATCTTTATGGGACCAATTTGAAACTATTTTGCATCAAACAAAAAAGAATTACGTAAATCGGTTCATCAAACCTCGGAGAAATCGGTGTACATACATCCGGTAGTCTATATATATATATATATATATATATATATATATATATATATATATATATATATATATATATATATATATATATATATATATATAGACTACCGGATGGAATTTTGAACTAATAATCTCAAGGCAGGCGTATTGTGTGCATTTAAGGTGTGTTGACAGAGATAAGCAAAACCAAAAAAATGTAAAAGTTACAATTTATTGCAGGTTTTTAAATAAATTCTTTTAATTATTATAATTAATAATACTACCCGTATTATGGTCTTTTACCACTAACCGACTTTTAGTAACAACATCAACAAACTTAACTTCTACTTTTGCAGTTCCTTAATCCTAAATGAATATTTTATTTATGTTATAAGGTTTTGTTTTTGGTAAAATTTGAAATATAAAGAATATTAAAAGAACTCGAAATAAAAGTAAGTTTATTGTAGGTATATTTTTCACAAATATTGTATTCGAATAAGATATAAGTTCACAAAGGGATCTTAATATAAATCATGAAATATTCAAAAGATCGTGTTCGGGGCTTGATCATATTTATTAGCATTTAGAAGGAGTTTTCAAGTAAAATTACCGTTTTACCGTTTCAGGACTGATAAAGTAATAAATATATCTTTAGTTTTAATTATTCTTATTAGAAATATAATGGATGATGAATGGATACACTCTAATACTATGAACGATTTGTAAGAAAAAAAACATTTAAACTATAGTTTTTAGTCGTATTATTTACTTTTTAACGAATTTATGAATGTATTTTTAATAATGGTAATACAGATGAGATTACATTACATACATACAGATTACATTATTTTGACATTCTTTAGTTTTATTTTAATAATAATAATAATAATAGTTTATTTTTATCAAGTTGTAAATTTTACATTAAATACACGGTAGTATATAAAATTAAAGGTAACTATACAATAGTGTGGTGACACCAGCACCCTTGCTAAGTTGCCATGACAACTTGTGTTAAGGATGCTGGGCCCAACCCTTTATTAGGTGTTTCTTATTTTAATTTAGATACATTCATGCCATTTTGTATTTATACGACTAGATTTTTTACATGACATTGATAAAGAGGCAAATAAACTGTTTAAAAAAGAACAAAGCGAAAAAACTATACAAATAATAATTATAAGTGTAGTAGTGTGTGTAGGGGAATGTGCGGTTGTGGGTGTGTGGGTTCGGGTGTGTGTGTGTGTGTGTGTGTGTGTGTTGTGGGTTTGGGTGTGTGTGTGTGTGGGTTTGGGTGTGTGTGTGTGGGTTTGGGTGTGTGTGTGTGTGTGTGTGTGTGTGTGTGTGTGTGTGTGTGTGTGTGTGTGTGTGTGTGTGTGTGTGTGTGTGTGTGTGTGTGTGTGTGTGTGTGTGTGTGTGTGTGTGTGTGTGTGTGTGTGAGTGAGTGAAAGTTTGAATATATATGTGTTTTTTATATTTGTGAGTAAAGGTAGCTAGCGATGAGCAAATGGAATAATATGAGGATAAGATAAGGTTTAACGGGAGGTGTATTGAGTCAACAATAGGCTTTCAGTGTAGTTGTAATTAAGTGTTTGTAGCCACTCATTAAGTTTCTTTTTAACTGACATTATAGGGAGTGAATAAAAGTCCAGTATTTTGTTAAGACTGTTATAAAGATGGGGTCCTTGAAAACAAGGGAATCTTCTTGTAAACGAGTAATAACAGCGGAAGTGTTGGCATATCTTGTCCCTGCGTCTTGTGGTGATTGTTTTATAGGACGTTTTTTGATGCTGGTATAGTAATATCAATCATCAAATTAGTATCAATTATTAAATTAGCTAGAAACTCTCTCATACCCAACCTCAATTTCCTATTTAATTTATGTCTAACCTCTGGTGTTTTTCCTGAAGTTTTTAAGAAAGCTGTAGTACATCCCATCTACAAGACTGGAGATAAGAATTGTATTAGCAATTATAGACCAATATCAGTACTCAGCTCATTATCTAAAATCTTTGAAAAAATTCTAAATAAGAGACTTCAAGCTTATTTAGAAAAATTTAACATCTTATCACCGCAACAATATGGTTTTAGATCGCGAAGATCAACTGAAGATGCTGTTATTGATCTTACTACCACAATTGTTAAATGTCTTGATCAACAGATGAAAACATTATGTATTTTTCTCGACATTACTAAGGCATTTGATACTGTGTCTGTGTCCTCATTGCTTATAAAGTTAAATGATATTGGCATCCGGGGTGTGGCTTTCCACTTGTTGAAGGATTATTTGACTGGTAGATGCCAAGTAGTAAAAATTAACGATTACGTAAGCGCTGAGGAGGAAATTACTTTTGGTGTCCCACAAGGTAGTGTTCTTGGCCCTACTCTCTTTCTTATTTATGTAAACGAGCTGTGTGATTTGGCAATGGATAATATTAAAACGATAATGTACGCCGATGATACGGCTTTAATAATCTCTAGTAAAACTTGGTCTGAAACCTTCTTGAAAGCTGAAACTGCATTGGCTACCATTTCCAAATGGCTAACTATTAATTTACTAACGATAAATTACACTAAAACTCGCTTTGTATGCTTCACTAACCGCACTCAAGATCTTCCATCTGGTTCTCTCACTCTACGGATCCATAATTGTGTTCAAACTTATAATGCCGTCTCTTGTCAATGTCCCAAAATAGACTATAGCTCTAATATTAAGTATCTTGGTGTGTGGCTTGACTGTACTCTTTCTTGGAAGTCACACATCAAATGTACGGTTTCCAGAGTTAGAAAACTGATTGTTGCTTTTAAGTCTCTAAGAAATTCTGCTGACTTTCAATGTCTCAAGTCTGTTTATTATGCACTCGCGCAGTCAGTTCTCTCATATTGCATCACATCATGGGGTGGTGCTGTTAAAACCCATATACTAAGTCTAGAAAGAGCTCAACGTGCAGTTTTGAAAGTTATGACACATAAAAGCATTCTTTTTTCAACGAAAACCCTTTTTTCACAGTGCCAAGTTTTGACAGTCAGGCAGCTTTTTATTTTGGCGACCATAATGCGGAAACACTCACAACTTCCCTATGATCCTGAGCTATCGGAACGTCGAACAAATAGAATATGTGACATAGAGCAACGACGTACTGTTTTAGCAAGTCGTCATTTCTTCCACCTGAGTTCTTCACTCTATAATAAATTAAATAAAACATTAGAAATTTATCCCCTAACCAAATATAAATGTAAATCCAAGTGTACCTCATGGCTATTAAGTCTATCCTATGAAGAAACCGAGACTTTGATTTTGAATTTCTCTAAATAACCTGGACACACACACACACACACACACACACACGCACGCACGCACGCACGCACGCACGCATACACGTACCCACGCACACACACACACACACGCACGCACGCACGCATACACGTACCCACGCACACACACACACACACACACACACACGTTGTTTTTGTGTTATATAATTTTGGAGCAATATTACACATCATGAAGTGGGCGTTGGCGCTGCGCCGCAGTTTTTAACTTTTGCAGTTGTCAACATGCATCTTGTTAATGTAATACTTGTATTTTGTTTCAAATTAAATAAATTAAATTAAATTAAAAAAAAATAAATTAAATATATGTAAAACAAATAATTGTCTGACTGTAAGGACTTTACAGTTCCTATACAGTTCTTCGGTTGGGAAGAGGATGGATCTAAAGGTACTGACTTTCAGCACGGCCCTTTGAGCTCGTTCTAACTTCAAAAGTACCGTTTTGGGTGCACCACCCCATGCGGGTATACAGTAGGTTAAGAGGGACTGACAGAGAGCAAAATATGTACACCTAATAATTTGATATTCTGCGATGTGACGAAGATTACTGAAGACAAAAATTAACTTTCTGATTCTTTTTGTCAGCAACTCTATATGAGGTGCAAAGCTCAGGCCATCATCAAGAATCACACCGAGATATTTGATGGTTCGGCAACGTTCCAATTCCGGACATGTACATGTCGCATTGCCAGAGAGTAAACATGAATGCGCTACCAAAGCATATGAATTTGGAGGTTGAGTGGAATTTCGTAAGCTGTACGTAAGAATTTTGGTTTTATCGGTATTAATTGTAAGAATGTGTCTTTCAAGCCATTGTAGAACAGTATTTAGTCCTTTTTGTGCGGAATTGAAAGTTTCATCCCAAGTGTCGCCAGAGAAGGTAAGGACGGTGTCATCGGCAAACGCCACGATTCTTCCACTTTCTAGACTCAGATTACATAATTGGTTCACGTAAATAAGAAAAAGAGTGGGACCAAGCACACAGCCTTGTGGAACGCCGAATGTCACTGGTTCCTCTTTACTTAGATAATAATGAACGGAAAATTCATGATGTACAAGGTTTATTTTTCATCGAGAAGACGGATTCAAGTACTTAGTGCTTTGTACCCAAATAATTTATGTAACAACTAAAATGAACACAAAAGTTCTTGTACACAAAATGTAAAGGGATTATGTAACTTTATGTACCGCAAAAAAATATTGTTCGAAAATTAGCATCGAAATAACAAATTGGTTAGCAAGAGGTTACGCAATTTGTCTATATAAAACATTACCAAAAACCCAATACTCACGTTTGCTGATTGTTCCTTAAAATAAAAGTCAATTACTTATAATTTCTTAGTATGTTAATGTTACTGTTAACATACTTAGAAATTATAAGCGGTATGGTGTATTTTTAACCTCCGACCCAAAACGAAGGATGTTATAAGTTTGACCTGTGTATCTATCTGTGGCATCGTAGCAGCCAAACGTGAGGACAGACTTGATTGCGGTTTTTTTTAAATCGAAAGTCTAGTCCGTCGAGATGGTTCTTAGCTATGTTTGGTCGACATAAAAGGAATCATCTCCAAGATACTCAGCTTTGCAAACCTTATTTATGGCATAATTTGAACGAAATGATACTAATTCCTGGCACCAACTTTCAGTCTTATTGATATATTACATAATTCGATTTTTGTCTGTGTTGTCATTAATTATGAACATATAATGGCCCTAAAACTCATGCTATTTAGATTTAATGAAATGTATTAAAAATGTTTACTTGAGTAATATTTATTAATCTATCATTTGAAATGAAAGGATTGTCAGAAAACCAGCAGCAAGGTTATGATTATGATAGAAAAATAAATTATTGCAAATATTACCTTAAATGTAGAATAAATGACAGATAAAATAATCACTAAATTACACACACCCAGCATACATGCAGCAGACACGCGGCAGACACGTGGAATACACCCAGAATACACAACCAGTGGCGGTCTAGCCTTTTCAAAGGCCCGGGCCGGCCGGCATATTTAAATGAGGTCCATATTTAAATTTATATAAATTTAGAATTAAAAATAAACCAATAAGGTCAGGGCTTCGAACCAGCGACTACGGGGAAACCGTCCTTTCGCTCTACCAACTGAGCTACAGTATTCTTAGTGTTAAAAGATTTTTATTAATTACATATTTGGTTCATTGAGTATATACTTATGCTTATGTGATTTACTTCTTGTAATTGTCGTTTGTACGAGACTTTCATAAACAGTTAGGAAAACTTCTGGGCTGTCCATCTAAATGCAACATCTGTGTTGGTAAGTCAGTCATGTCTGCGGTATGTACACATTCCCAAAATAATGTTTAATGATTTCTAGTAAAGCACTGTATCTCATTTAATATAAGAACTGACAGTTCTTCCAAACTATCTATTCAGCTTGTTCTGTTAATACTTTATTACTAGGAACTAATCTTTTAACATTGGTGTTTATTTGAAATAGATTGATTTGATTATTCACAAAATCTTACTTGTATTCTTATTATTATGTGTTTTACATGCTTTTTTTTTAAACATTTATATTAGAGTGTTCGACGAATATGACAAAATTCATTGCCATGGCAAAATTCTAACGAATTTATGTTTTGTGTCTAAAATGTGTTTAAATATATGTATGTTTCTTTATTTTATAATAAGTAAAAAAAAAGAAAAAACTATTATCTCACAATATAATTAAATCATTACATCTTCTCAGGGAGTATGGGTCTAATAGTGATCAACTCTGCAAAAGACACTCCAAAGGGATCAAATTTTATTATTATTATTATTCAACTTATAAACTGTTCACTTACATTACTCTAATATCATTATTAATTGTTTTTATTTTTATATTATGTATTTGTATTTTGGTTTTCAATTAAAATAACTCATTCAATTCGGTAGTAAATAAATAAATTCTAGTAAATGTTTTTTGTAAGCATGTACTAGAATTTTGAAAAAAATTGTAGGACTTCTGGGCTGTCCATCTAAATGCAACATCTGTACTCGTATTGGTAAGACGGTCATGCCTGCGGTATCTTATTATTTCTTTTAAAACCTGAGTCTTGAATCGATGGATATTTTTACCAGATTCTCTAAGTGCTACAACCAGCCTAATCTGAAGTTTCCAACGTTACTTTTTGTTTTAACTATTTGGAAAATATTGTTCATTTGTTTAATAGCTACATGTTGTTGGTTTATAGTCTATGCATTCAAACATTGGCCCACTTATTTCATCTCTAATCGACAATCTAGCATCATGAGCTAGTTTACCCGGCATATTATTTTACATTGCTTCTTCTTTATCTCTCGGTGTTAATATCATTTTATTAATTAATACCATATTGTATTAGTTAAAAAAATTACAGCATTGTTGACAATTTTGGTTCCTTCGGTTACTAAATATTCATTCATCTAGAGTCGTTTTTGGATACTGTATATATTTTAGAACCGAATGAACTTCCTTCAGTATCGGGAGCCGAAATCTTACATTGGTTAAAAAGGTAAAATCACAAATAGCTATCAGTAGCAAGCTTCCTCCTTATTTTTAAATTTGTTTGTGTAGGAGGATTGAACATTTTTAAGAAAACATTAAAATTGTTTTTTTTTTTTTTTGCTTACTTTTACTGTATCGTTATGTACGCTCCAGCGAGTGTCAGATAAAGTTTGTTTTTGTTATTACTATTTTTTTGTTAAGCAATTGCTAACAACAGACTCACTGCAGACCCACGGTATACACACGGCATACACGCTGCATACACATGGTTGACATGCGGCAGACACGGCACACACATGGCAGACACACAGCAGACAAGCGGCAGACACGCGGCATACACCTAGAATACACCTAGCATACCCTCTGCATACATGCCGCATACACGCATTTATTATATATTATAAGTTTAATTTAATATATTGTCAGGTTTTGGAAACTGTACCAGAAGTATAGTAAGAATGTATTTTTTATTTTACATTTATTTAAATTTTAAAAAGATTAATAAATGGATGTTGTGTAGTAGAAGGATATTTTATTTTTAGTGAATTTTAAAATATGAATAACCCAAAGTTACAAATCATTCCTGTGGAACCTTGCATGCGATGCTGTTCTGCGCGTGTCGGTCTACCCAACGACGTACATATCATCTGCTATGCTGATGACACGCATGATTAAAACGAGAAATTTGTCCTATTTCCCAATTATAAGATTGCTATATGCAATATTTATTATAATATTTGAGAATTTTAATGCTTTCTATATATTTTTGCAATAGTATTGTAAAAATCACAGTTATCGATAATTTAATCCAGTGTTATTCTAATAAATTCTGCAACATCTATGTGATATATCCACGGATTATTATTCTAGATTTTCAACGGACGGTAACTGACGACAGATATGGATCGACACGAATGCACAGAAAACATTGGGAATGGAAACATTTTAGTCCTCAATATTTTAATACCATCGATTGTTTTATAAGTAGTTTAGAAATATCTAGCTGTAATTTCATTGTATTTTTTTTTGTCATTTATTTTATTAGAGTTTAATGGTTCATTTCTTTTATAAGAGTTTAATGGTTTAACTATATCATCATAATGGTGACCATATGGTGATAAATTGACATTTATAAGTGTACAAATTGCTGTTCAGACAACTTTATATTTGTTTCTTTCATCATTATGTTTTAACAGTATGAAAAAAGAGAACAACTGATACGCACAATTAAGTCTTTAAATTTAGGCTACTTTCACGCTTTAGTTATTGTTCTGAGGCTTTCGTTTTTATGTTGAGGTTTGATAGATATTTAAAAAGATATTTTTGACAGATGTCGAACGCTGCCGAAGGCGGAGGCCGATTGTGGCTCGCTGTCGCTCGTTCCGCGCTCTCGCATGCACTTCAAGCCTTAAATGGAACGCCTCAGAGCGAGGTAGTGCCGCATACGTCATGATTTTTGGTGCGTGCAGCCGGCTCTATCGAATTATAAGACGTCACGTCACGTCAAAAATGCAAGAAAGTTAAGTACAATATTTTGTTTACCTTAAAATTTAAGACAGCAGCTAATGAAAATAACAATGCACCCTGTCTGCTGCCATCATATTAAACTTTAACTTGTTTCTATGTATTGTTTGTATTTGGTTCTATATATTGACTAGATAAAATATAAACTATCTCTATATTAAAATAGTTTTTTAAACTTATTTAAGTGCTAACTACATAAACCTTGTAATGTTAAAATTTTATAGTAATATTATCCTATATATTATTTAACGATATTATAATCCTGCTACACTTAACCGCCTTATATAGGTTTATGCTTTCAATGTAATATAGAAACAAATTAATATTTGTTTCTGTTTATAATCAGAGTTATAAATTAGGTGACTTTAATCACAACGATTTTCGAAGAAGCTTTTCGAGCCTCATTTCGTATAAAGTATAAGTTTTCACATTGAATGAAAACACAATAGCTTAAATTTAGCAATAAATAACAAATATTTATCTTTGAATAAGTTGTATAAGAGTTTTCATTGAAAATACTTTGAAAATTTAATTACATTACATTTAATTACAAGTTTCAGCTCGAACAATGAGTTCTACAATGTTATGAGCCTGTTATATTATGTACATCTTTGAGACGTGAGAAAGCCTCTTATGTTGTATGAGATGTTTGCTTTAAATTGGTTCTAGACTTTAAGTAAATGATAATTTTTGATTTTTTTTTATTTGTTTAATAAATAATGATTCATTAATGTAATGTTTTAGTATATAAATATTACCGTACAGGACTAGTTCCTTCTTTGTGGAATAAAGTCTTATTATTTGCATTATTTTGAAGCCAGTGCGAAATACTATTAAGATACCAAGCTCATTAAGGAAATAACAATATAAAATCAAATAGTCTAAGTTCTTATTATTTCAGTAAGTTTCGTAAAATAGACATCACCGTCAACGTACTTATAACGGTCCCCTACTGCAATGACTGCAGGTAAGTACATAATAATATTATTTTTGTCCTTTTTAGAGGCCTCTATTAAAAAAAAAATAATATCTTGTCATCAAACGATATTATTTTACCATCGGCATACCTATTTTTCATAAAACAAAACTTTTTTATTATTCACTATCAAATGGATATAACATATTTTTTAACAGTTTGTATAATATTTTGATTCAATAACTAGCTTATCAAAAATTATTATGGTTGGTAATATAAACATACACATTACTCATTTATAAGTCATAATGACTTACAAAATGATAAATATTTCTATTAGTTTCCTTCTCTCTCGATTCACTTCACTCTCATGATTCTTGAATAAACATTAAAATTTAAAATATCTAGTAAGCTCAAACGAGCTTACTAGATATTACAGACAATATCGCAGAGTCTTTTGATTTTTGTTAATTTATTAAATAACTACTTTAATTTACTAAATATCTTGCAAACGAATACACACTACGGCTGGGCCATCACCTCTCCGACCTAGAAGTAGAGCTGAGTCGAATTACCTGTATCATACTAAAATTATTATTATTATTATTATTATTTATTATTATTGTACTAGTGTTGTCAGAAGTTCGAGTCCATCATGAGAGTCCAATCCAAAAGAAAATAAGAATATCTATGGTATATAAACATACACATTATAATGCATAAAATAATAATATATATAATATATTAAAAATATAATACATGAGATACATATGACATATTATATTTAATACATAAAAGATATATACAAATAATGTGGTCTACAGATAAATAATTTATTATTTGAGATGTACCTGACCACGTAGCCGAGACATGGACACTGACTGCGGGATTGGTCCGCTGTTTGTCCTTATTTCTAATATTTTTCTTATATATTTTTTCAGTAAATATTGCCAGCTGATAATTCAGAAACAATCAAACAATAAATAATTTTAATCTAAAATGTACCAATATAAATCAGGCGTCAAAATGAACCGCATATCAGTATTATTTATGTATCTAAATTAAACCATGTTTCATGTTTCGAATATAGGAAATTGTACTATATTTTGTTCTTTAATATCGTAAATAACTCGATGTGATGTTTACGCAAAATGCCGACCTAATTCATTCATATCAATTGCGCACTTTCTGACTAGACGAGATCGGGACAGGAATCCAATATATTAAATTTTAAAAATTAAGTAATAATTAATTCTGTGTTTGGTCGTTCATTAAATATATTTTCAGTATTTATAAAGTGTATTTCTATATATTTGTATCGTTGTCTAACACATTTAACACAAGCAAACAATATGCTTTCTTAGGGGTTAGATCAATTTGTGTAATTTGTCCTGTATTATTATTATTATTTTAAATGACTAAGACATGCATTTATCGCAATTCAAATATATTCATAATTCCTTATTAAAACAGCATTAAAAAAACTGCAGCATGCATCATTATAATAATTTAAAGTTTGCAACTTTAAGGGAAGATATATTGATCAGTTCGTACCTTAAAGAGTTCTTGTATTTTTTGTTTTTTTTTTTTTTAATATAATACTTTCGAATACACGTAAATTGCAAAAGCATCACAAGCCTGTTCTGTAGCTGTTGACGGTGATAGTTAGGTAGCCCCAAAATATTGAATAAAATGTAGTCAATACAACTAATCCGACTATCATAGATCCTGGGCTATATCTAAAACAGCTATGCACAAACATACAGTAGCAGCAGAGGCAGATTGTTATCATCCAATCCATGGCCAAGTGTTTAAAAATACTCCATAGATAAATTCTTATCAATATTTCAATTTCTCTTAAAACTCCAATTAGAAGCACGATGCTTAAAAGAATAGCAGTGAAATTGTTAGAAATATAAATGCAAAATATACTAGCTCATCCGATTTCTTCTCGTAAAGAGTTTTCCAATCAGAGCTATTAATATTAAGTGATAGAAACAACAAAAATCCAATAAAACCATAAATAATTCCAAATACAGCGACAATTATTGAGCCTTCTTTTAAAGCTATGCATAGTAAAAAATTGTCTACATTAGGAATTTCGTCCCATATTGTCATTGTTGAATTTTGTTATTAAACTTCAAAATATTTTTACTTTTCTAAAAATAAAATAGATTAAATATATTTTAGGATTAAGGTTTATCCGAATTAACTATGTATTGTTGTAAGTATTTTTAATAATTCAAGTAATAAACATCTGCCAATTATTAAGATTTTTGTTTAAAGTATATTATATGTGTTTGAAAATATCTATAAACATGTATAGCCATGTTAAGCTTATTTAAATTTATATAAATATAGAATGAAAAATAAACCGATACGGGCAGGGATTCGAACCCGCGACTACTGGGAAACCGTCCCGTCTACCAACTGAGCTACCGTATCGCTACGGCGACGTAGCGATACTGTAGCTCAGTTGGTAGAGCGCCCTGCCTGTATCGCTGTAATCCCTGCCCATATCGGTTTATTTTTCATTCAATTTTTAAATAAAATTTATATTATATGTATTTATACATATTTTAAGAGCAAAATATTTTCATTTTCCATTCTTGTTTACCTTAGCAGGCATCTTTGTTAAAGGAAACAATAAGAGGATTATCTGTTTGGAAATGGATAGGAAATAAAACAGTTTTAAAGTTTTATTAAATAATATATAACATTATTAATATAAATATAAATATAAATAACAATCTTAGCTTAATGACGTCCAACTGATCTTAGAAGATTTTTGTATGCATATATTATTAAAATGTCGTGGCAAATCACAGCTGAAATAATATTCATTAATATTAAATAAGAGGAAATAAAAAATAAATTTACAATTTAGAAGGTCATTGAAAGGTTTATTCAAGACCATTTAAATTAAAAGTCATATATTTCATATGAATTCAAACAAATACTGCATAAATTACAAGCAGTTATGACAGTTATCGATATTTTTATCACTGTTTTTATTGTTTTTCTTTAGCCAAAAATGTCTTCCAAAAGTTAGTAACATAAACCGTTCATATAATAGAAATTCAGTAAAGCTTCGGTTTAAATAAAAATAACTTTCTAAATCAAATGCGGAGACCGCTAATCGTCCGGATAATTAATATTTTTGAAATCTTATAAAAAAAGCCTTGAATTTATAAACCTTCAAAACTTCGGATAATATATATATATATTACTTAAGTAATATATATATATATATATATATATATATATATATATATATATATATATATATATATATATATATATATATTACTTAAGTATTGCATAATTTAAGTAAAGGTAAAGTATGAAATTTCAGATATTTATACTAATATAAAATATTTTCTTAAATATAAGGTAGACACTTATATCTTTGCATTAGGATATCAGTTCAAATTTGAATAAAAATATTTGAGATATTTACAAATTAACAAACAAAATCAAATACTTACTAAATATCGATATAGCTAAAACACCAAATATGACAGCAAGAAAGAAATGCATAGTCAGATATCCCTTTCGTAGAAAATATATTCCACCGATCGCTCCTAGTACTGTATTGTAAGCTGCTATTGTAAGGCAAAGCCAAAGACCAATTTCAAGAGCACAAATTTTCTCCTAAAAATTGTTAATAAATTGCAGATTTTAGATTATCGGGGTCAATTTATAAAGTGTACTTTTAATAAATGACACGATCATTTATCCATCTTTACATATATACTAATTGGCCATGATAGCTTATATTTGTTCATATCTGTGCAGTAAAGGCTCAGCTCAGAAATGCTGAGCCATAGGAGAGGTATAAGGGTTTTTTAAAATCAAGTTAAAGTCAAATACATACTTCCAATGCTCCAAAGAATAAAAGCACCCCATTTAATATGACGAAAGGTATAACTGATAAAATCATAATCAGAATGACATTTGACATAGATCCTTTACTATTAGCGTGTACTAAAAAGTACAAAATTATATAGCATATAGTTGAGGACTGGAAGTAGAAGAGAAAATATATTATTTAATGGTGGAAATGAGAATTATATATATTTACCCGGCTGTGATCATGTAATTTTAACCGGAATTTGCCCGATTAGTTTCGAACCCATTCGGGGTTCCCATTCATGAGCTCGAAGCATGGCGGAGTCGCGGCGTGAGTTAAATTAAAATTACATGATCATAGCCGGGTCAATATATATATATATATATTTCATAATCATCATGGTTCACGAAAGTTTAAATACAGAAATGAGAATTATTAGAAAAAAATGCATTAAATTGTTTTAAGGTAATTCATTTCCTGTATATTCTTACTAATTTAAGCCATCCAATACATATCACGGCATCACGTAAGGCCCTTCTCCTAAAGGCCAATTCATCTTGGTCTGTGCACGGTCTTAAATCAGCGCATACTAACATATTATTTCAAAAGAAGACAGTATATTTTTATATTCTTAACTTTCAATTAGATATATTATTCAGTCTGTTATTTAGTATCTGGTTTATTTAAGTGACTACAAGCTAATTTATATAACAATCGAAATAATGTTATCAAAATGGATTGCAGGCTATTGTTTTGACATTAAGTTATCTGTCATCATGGCATTATCACACTAATTTTTTATCACGCATTAGAATCTCAGTAATTATTATAACATTAAAAGATATAGAAGCTTCCTTAAGTTTGTGTTTCAAAAGTAAAAGTTATTCCGACACAATTTTGTATTGATTTGAATTACGACGGTCACAACCGGAGGATCCAAAATAATACAAATTCTTGACTTAATATTTAATAAGTATAACTAATTTACAAAGCTACGTGTGACTTGCTCAAAGTTGGAGACAAGACTGACTTAAATAAATGAAATTACAATTAAAAGAATTACAGAATAATAAATGTGACAAACAAAGGTTTCAGATATCTTAGGGTTCCGCTCTTGGATTCCTATGAAGAATGCTTGATATATTGCACCATCGTTATTATTATTTATTTCATCTATGCATTTTAAAATATTATTTAAAACCTTTATTCTTCTCTTTGTGTTCATAAAAACTTTAATTAGCGTAAATCTATTATGTAGCGCTTATGTTATGCATATCCGGTCAACCACCGATTCTGATTCTTATTAAGATGCTTAAAATTTCCTTATGTTTATTTTTGTAACATTAAAACTTTAGTGCTACTGAAAATTTTTTAACCTGAAATTTTACCCTATTTCAATAATTATATCTACTTAAACATTTCATTCAAGAAAAGGATAAAATGTGAGTGAAATTAAAGATATTACAAGGGAATTTTCAGAAAATTACATGTTATATGTAAATTTACATACATACAGTTATATTTTTTCATTCATTTAATATATTTGAAATAGTATTGGCCCGTAGCGTCGCTTGCTATATGTCTTTCCAGGATAAAAAGTGGTTATAGTCTTGCAGGCTGTATTCAATATAACATACAAATTTATCAAATTATTAAATGATCAACGAACATCCAAACATACAAACTTTAAATTTTATAATATAATTAGGATAGTCTATTTAGAGTAAAGTTTTAATAAAAACATAAAACACAGCATAAAATTTACAATAAAGTGTAACAGCAGTATATATCTAATATATTTATTTTATGGTCCATATACAGCTTCGTCCCGTATTAATACTATTAATATATAATTTTACATAATTTACCCCTGAAAACGATAATGTAGCTTAACAAATTAGCTATTTTTAAGTAATGACAAATTTATGGATTATATTAATTAACCTTGCTGATTACCAATACATATAGAAAAACTCTATAATGTGTTATTATAAATAATAATACGTCTTCTAATACCTGTACCTACTGCGAAAATCTTGATGATTATTTTTATCATTACTGTGAAATGGTTTTAAAATAATAGCTATATCTTTGTATTTGACTATGCCAATATTTATTTTATATACCAGCATAAGAAATATAATAATTTTTGTTCCTAAATTTTATATAATATGGATTACATATTTTGTACGAATCCATTTAGGTTTCTTAGGTATAAGATTAAACTTCCGATTCAAATAGAATGCGCAAGTGGGTCCCTGAAATTCGATATTCCGATAACTTTTATATATTTAAACTTTCCAGCTAGCGATATCAACTTCGACGTAAAGCATAAGTTTACCGTATGATTGAGAATTGAGAATAAATGTGCAAAAGCAAAGTAATCTTGAAAATTGTGTCAAAATAAAGTAATGTAAAGTATTTATATACTAAGAGAATTTGAAGAGTAAATATTTGTAAAATATATAAAACCAATTTACTTTATATTGATTCAGAATAGTAATAGCTTTTGACGAGCGTTTTTTGTTTTTTTTTTATGTATAGAAACAATACCTTTGTAAAAATAAAATAGTGAATGGACAACCATTTTCATTGAAAAGTAGACCACGCTCCACATTGGCGTACGTTGTTATAAAATCGATGTCATTTTTTTATATTTCTCTTGGTATTGTGCCTTCAACGTTTCCTACAGGACAGTGTTTGATGATAATAAATGTTAAATTTAAAAGCAATTATCCTTTAACTTATTCTAATTTAAAAATAATTATCTGTTACTATGAGATATCGTAAAACATATCCAACAAAGAAACAAACATCATCACATCACATCAAAATAAAACAAAGAAATTGGAAATTATGAATTCGTATATCGTACTACCGTATCGTATCTTAATATCCTATTATGAAATCGTATATCGTACTTTGATTTTTACTGATTTTAGGTTTTTAAAACGAGTATATATATTATTTAAATATTAAAGATACTCGTGTCTAGAATAAGAAGTAATAAGTAAGTAAGGTATTGTATTATTAATAAATTTATAAGTTTAAAGAAAAGAATTACTATAGTAATGGTTAAAAACCGGCCAAGTGCGAGTTCCAACTAGCTCACGGAGGGTTCACTGCATTACATTAAACGACAAAAATACCATGTTGTTGCATGGGAGCCAGCCTTAAGTAAGACTTTTTTTAACGATTTTTAGCATTTACCCAAAAAAGTTCTTTATTATGTTGGGCATATGAAAAACATATATATAATTATAAACATGCCTTGCCTGCCTAGCCTTCTCTGATTATTTTCAAATCAATTCGTGCATTTTCCTACCTATTTAGTGTCGACAAAAAATGTAAATATTGAAATATTGCAATTCATCCGCTGGTATCCGCTCATACTTGTCCCTAACTTGTCATTTACGGCAGTTGTAATCCGAGACCGTACTTAATGCAATTATATTGTATGTACTGTTCAGTTTATTATTATGCAAAAGATTGTATTATATTACCGCCCCATTGGTCGAGTGGTTAGCGCAGACGTCTAACGTGTCAAGGCGCAATGGGGCTCGGGTTCGAATCTCGGCAGAAACAGGCATTTATGTGATGAGCATAGATATCTATGTTTCTGGGTTCGGTCGTTTATAAAATATATTCTCAGTATTTATATGTGTATTTCTATGTATTTGTATCGTTGTCTAACACCCTTAACACAAGCAAATAATTTGCTTCCCGATATTATTATTATTATTATATTATTTCTTTTATGGTATTTTACTCGGAATCGGAAGAACACTTTTTATTTATAGTCAACCTCTTTATTTGAATTGTCAAAGTCCATAACACTTATACAGTGTTAAGAAAGAACAACAAACAATTTATAAATTCATACATTAGAGAAGGGGTGGCATGCGTTTGTGCTATTTATCCATGTTGTAAAGCTCTTGTATTTTACAATATATTTCTCCCAACAGACTTCGTATAATGGTTAAATAAAATATAAATTGAATTCTAAAAGTAATTATTCGCACATATTATTTACGTTTTTCATTTCATAATACCTGAAAAGGATGTTTGGTTTAGCAATTTACGTTTAGAATGTTGCCGAATTTACATCGACAGTAAAGTTTATAGCAAACACGGCCTTGTTGCGGCCAGCCAAAGGAAGTTCTAATAGCGTTGTGCCATAAGTACTTGGCATATCTACAGGGTGTAAAGTGAACAATATATAATGTTCATGCTAATTCTACTTAGCAACTCCTTTTGTACCCAAATTAATTTACAGTGTTAATTAACTATGTTTGTTATTTTACACAATTAAGAATTAACATATATTATAAGAAGGGTAAAATAAAATTGAGAAGAAATAAAATTAACTATGTGGTTTTTAATGCGACAATTTTGCTAAAATCACACCAACTAAATACCTTTATCTCGAAGAGTAAATGTTTGTAATAAAACAATGTCAAACAATAATGAGGCGTCATTGAACATTTCCGTTTCAGCGAATCTTTTAAGGCTCAATCAATTTTCAATGTTACCAGAGTAGCATAATATCGAATTTAAAGGCCAATATTATATAAATTAATAGTAATATATGTACTTCTTACTTCCTAGATTACCGACTTAAGACTATCCTAAAAGTCTTTAATTACTTTCCAAGTTTATAGCGAAATTATAAGTTTAAATTACGTATACTAAATATTTAAATTTACCACGCAAATAAAAAAATCTTTATTCAACAAGACAATAAAAGAATGATTGCCGCGTCGCCTTGACACTTTTTCATATTTTCAGACCACTTTATAAAAGAGCTCGCCATCACCACATGGCCCATTAAAGCATTAGTTGCGTTAAATGCTTAGCATATGATGATGATTAAGTCCTCTTTGCACCATAGACGAGGGAATTGCAAATAATGCTGGACGGTATAAATAAATTGTTTGTGAAAAATGATTGCGGTAAAGACGAAAGTGATGGTGTTTGAAAGAGATGAGAACCATGTGAAATTGTGATACAAAGAGTAAAAGTTTAGATTGTGTACCTAAGTAGTGGTTTTACAAGAGGTGGAAAGTTCGATGAGGACATTGAGAGGAGAGTGTGGCAGGGAAACATAGTGAATGGAACAGTAAGCAGGCTTATTAGCATTAGAAAGAGGCGAAAGAGTTGTGTCAGGACAAAGAAAATATAAGTGGATATAATAGGTAAATCAAAATAAATTATTTTATGTAGAAATAAATAATAATATGTAAGGTTATACTTAAACATTATAATTTAGCACGGCAATATCAACCCTTACAAAATATAGTAATTTTACCATCAACACCATCGTACGAAGATAAACTTTGTCTTTTGTAGTATGTTGTTTGTACGCAAAAGTTTAAGAAATACGAAAAGATGATAAGTTTTAATAATTAATAAAATATTAACATTAGAATATTATGAACATTATGTTAAAATATCCTATGCCCAGACGTGATTCACGGAGAGGGCACCCCGCAACGAGAAGCACCCATCCCTTTTTCGCAGGCTTGGTCGAGACCCCCTTCTGGCCGGACTCGGTTTCAGGGAATCAGGTGTAAAACCCGACTCGACCATCATCGACCTTGTCCAGCCCCACCACGTTAGTCTCCCCGAGAGGAGACCACCGGTCAGGCCCCCTAGGAGAGCAGACTCTCGATACAACCCAGCGGGCTCAACGGCTTTGGTTTCCCTCGACGCGCTCAACACAAATCCATTTGTACAACTGGATTTGTTTGAGCGCCATTTAAAATTTGAGCGCCAGCGGATGTACATCCGCTGGCGCTCAAAATTTTAAGAAGCCTACAAAAAATATCGAGGAAAGGCCACACAGTTAGACTCTTCTGGCTAAAGGCACACGCAGGGATACCGGGAAATGAGAGAGCTGACGAGCTAGCAAAAGAAGCAGCCTTAAACACTAAGAGGAAGACAACCTACGATCATTTCCCGTTATCCTTCGCAAAACACAGACTAAGACAGGACACCATACAAGCATGGCAAAACAGATACACATCGGGCGACACTGGCGAGGTCACCAAGGCCTTTCTACCTGATGTCAAAAGTGCCGCAAAAATAATGACTGGAATAGACCTAGACTCAGTAACAGCCCAAATCCTGACCGGTCACGGGGGATTTGCGGCCTACCTACACCGTTTTAAATTAGCAGAAAATCCGACCTGCAAATGCAATCACCTGGACGAGGAAAACATTTTACATCTCCTTATCAAATGCCCTAGATTCCAAACAAGGAGACATGACCTGGAACACGAAATCGATACTACAATAAACCTAGCTAACCTCCCTGGAATCATGGAGGATCCAGACAAGGTAAACAAGTTCTTGGACTATTGTAGACACGTAAGAGGGACTGTCATTGCTGAGAATAAGACCTAGGACACTATAACGGCCGTACTGACATAACAAACAAACTATTATATTAGAAAGTGACAATCAGCGAATGACACCACAGCCATCCTGGATAACCGGATGGGCAATTGAAGATGGAATGGAAAATCCTGTAACGAAAACCCACACAACATCTGTGTAGCAATGGGCCCTAACCTCATGTGCTCGAGCACATGGCCAGTTTTAGGGCCAACATAGAAGATCATCTGATTGGAGGCGGCATTATTGAAATTCCCTACCGCAATCACCGCAACTCAACCGAGAGGGGACGAAACACCGAAGAAGTCAACCACCTGGACGCTGGCCGAATGGCGAAATGGTGCAGAACCTAAGAAAAAATAATAATAATAATAATAAAAAAATAAAAATAAAAAAAAATAAATAAAAACCTGAAAAAACTAAAAGAAATAGCATTGTATAAATAATTAAATAGATAAACTCTCTCGATGTCCCAAACCTGTAACAAATAAGTAATAGTTTAACAAATAAGTAAAGTTTTGTATAAACTATAAATAAAGATAAATGGCTGTACCTACCTTTTCATTATAAGCTACTTACTACTATAAAAATTAGATTACTCATCGTCCCGAATCTGAAATCGGAAAAAATCAAATTAGTCTTGTATAAATTAACAAAATAGATAAATGGCTTTACTTACCTTGGCTCTATATATTCCCTACTACCATGTAATAAAACTATTCATTGTCCCGAATCTGAAACCGAAAATAAATAAATTAGTTTTGTATAAAATACCAAATTGATTAATGACTGTACTACCTTGGCTGTGTATACCACTTACTACTATATAATAAATTCACTTAACGTCCCGAATCTGGAATGTAAAAGTAAAAAATTAGCTCTGTATAAATTAAATAATAGACAAATGGCTGTACTTACCTTATATGTAGATACTACCTGCTAACATTACATAAATAGGGAGAGGTGGCATGAAAGGGACATTTTTGAATTTAAGGTCCTAGTAAGTTAAGGAGACAATATTTAGAACAGGTTGAAATTGAATAGGAAACGTTTATTATTAAATAATTGAAATGAAATGCATTAATGGTCATAAATATACTTATGTAATTTATTTTTGCACCTTTAAAAAAATATATAATATGTCCCATTCATAAATGGGTTGTATTGAAAGGGACACAGTAATTTAAGAAAGGGACAGTTCAAAAAATCGAGAATATATATGAATAAAAACTATTTACATATGAGTTAAATCAAATTTAACAGTCACTAGAGTCTTATGGTTGTCCAGCATTATCAAAACTGATGATTCAGGACTAGTAGACCCAATTGTATCTAAGTTATATATTTGATATGGAGGAAAGTCATGCTTCAAGTAACACTTCTCTAGGTTGTCGAAAAAGTTTTCAATATTTTGCCAATTAAAGCTAGTAGTTATCTAACTAGCTATGTATTTTCTAGTTTCCTCACGCTCAGCGAATTTTGCTTCTTTAAAAAACCCTTTACCCGATCAAGCTGTTTATGACTAGCTGGCTTTATTGTTTTCTTCCCAAGATGATATGCTCCGATTCAGACGTACAGCATATTGGTAAGCTAGCTCTCTGACTTGCTTAGTTGTTAAGCCATGGCACATTTTCACAGAAGTCTTTAAATAATCCAATAGCTAATATTTGGTTTATAAGCAAATGAAGTACATTCAGTAGCTTTAGCAATCAATCTATGCAAATGGGATTTCAAAGAAATTGCGATTTCAAAGAAATACCTTTTTGTAATACTTAATTAACTACTTCTTCAATTTTTTGTGCATCGACACGCGTTCGCTTTTCACATTACTAATCTGAAAAATAAGTAAAAAAATATTACAAACCTAGTAAAAACTTGCAGTTTTTAAAGGAACACCTATGAAAGGGATGTCCCATTCATAACAGTTTGTTGTGTCCCTTTCATAAATATTATACAAAAATTTTCAACATAACTACGAAATTTACAATATTAAATTAAAGTTTACTAACCTTCTGTTCTTGCCTCTGTGAATGTCTAAGCTGTTTAAAACGATGATTCACACATAAATAAGAAACTTGTGGTACTCGATAAAACTTTTCGCAATTACAACAAAAAAATACAATAATGCCTAAAACAACAATCGCACGTAACCGCCAGGTTAGAAATGATAGGAGTATGAAGTTAGTGGCGAACGAACCTGCTTCAAGGTTGCCATACGTCAAAAACAATGATGTTTGGAAATATTTTTTATTTTACGGGGAATTTGAGTTGTCCCTTTCAATACGTGTCCATTTCATGCCACCTCTCCCCTACTACATCAAATAATAAAATTAACACACTGAAAAACTCATCTAATCCTGAACACAGACTCCGCCCACCCACGCGGAGGTACACGGCGAGTTTTTATAAAAAAAAAAAAAAAAACGGCTTTGGTCAAACCGCGAGCCACCCGCCGGGCCGCACTAAAGCCCACTCAAGGCAGAGGACCCAACGTCGAGCCCGACAAGTCGGGAACCCACCACGCCTAGACCAACCATCGCCAAGTGCAACCGTATATATATTTTTTAATACCACGGGACACACCTACATAGTATTTCACACTTACCTTACTATTGGACACACCGACATGGCATCAAATTCTTATTTTTAGCACAGGATACACAAACATGGTATTACGTTATCATTTTTACACCAACATACACTAACATGGTACTTTTTATTTAGTTTTACCACGGTTCACACAAACATGGTATTAAATTATCATTTTTACATCAACATGGTACTTTACGTTTATTTTTACCATGTTGTCACACCAACACGACACAGCCTGCTAAGCAGATGGCAATACGTGGGTATTAAGAAAAAAACAGACGCACCTGCAATATTATTTTATATCTACGACTCCTTGTCGCTTGAGGCTACTACAGCAGCATTTGGAGAAGGCCCAAATAGTAACTTTAACGTAGTCTCTTATTTTCGTGGGGTTTTAACGGCAGTGGCAACGCTCCATCTTCATCAGCATTCTTAGACAGGATATCTTGCGAACGGTGTATATAGACACGTGGCGCGTAATACTACAGCGGTCAAACACTTCTGACTTGTTAAGACTTGTTTCAGTAATACACAGTACTTGCACTTCAATGTTTAATATTCAACCATTTGTAATAGAATGGGCGAGAGCAGCCCTTACAAATCGTTTTATAATATTTTAACATTTAAGTGAGGGTAATTTACAATTTCATAACCAACTTACAGATGCTATTATTTATACCTTATAATAAGTTCTAATAATTAATAAAAGATTAAACATTATGTTAAAATATCCTATGATTCTAATTATTGAAAACATTTAACAGTAAATACTAAATAACTTTCCATAATTATTTGCGTAGGTGGCGCTACTGTTGAAACTTATGAACTAAAACATGTAAATACCAATGTATTAATTAAAACTACTACTACCATTTCAATTATTATAAATAAATATAACTAACACTACCTACTTAATAAAAGTAAGGAAATGTGATTGTGTTTTATCTTCATTTTTTAAACTGGATGTTCACATTTCACAGAAACTATGCAGAACACAATCACGCATACTATTTAAGACATTAAAATAATACTTGACATAAAAAATAAAACTGCTGCCCAAAGAAACTAATATAGAATATATATTATTTATTTAACTTAAATATTTATTTGTTTTCTTTTCCAATTCCAATCGTACTCTATACTTTTTAACAAAGTATACCTGATAATCTCATTTTATATTCGCAAAGGCTTAACGTGTTTGTAATTTGAGGCATAATTATAAAGTTACTTCACACTATAATATACAAATGCTAGTGAAGGAGTAAAAACTATGTCATTTTTGTTTTAACAGGGTTCTTAAAAATGTGATTTACAGTAAATTTATTTATTGTAAATCGC
This sequence comes from Napeogenes inachia, assembly GCA_959347355.1. Lineage (NCBI taxonomy): Eukaryota > Metazoa > Arthropoda > Insecta > Lepidoptera > Nymphalidae > Napeogenes > Napeogenes inachia. The sequence continues at coordinate 14,871,571 of OY365793.1, read as the reverse complement.
ATTTTTTTTTATTCTCCTTCTTCTTGATTTTTCTTTTATTATTCTAAAACTTGTGAATAATTACTACAGAAATAAAAATTATTTTTTAATACATAAAGAATAATTATATAATAATATGTTATATATTATATGTATATAAATTCTTCAGTAAAAAAAAAGAAAATATGGTATTGTTACCCAACTCTAAATGCTACTAAACTATATAAACTCGAGCCTCAAATAAAAGAACAGTTTGTTTTCACTTTATATTGTATAAGAGACAAGAATTCAATATGAATAAAATAAAAGATTTTCCTTTTGAGTTGATAAAACCTCTTTCAGTGGCTTTTAATTATCTAGCTAATTGTAACTTTACATATTTTAACCACAATGTTTCAAATTTTCAGAAATATTGGCGCTTTTTATATATAGTGCCATGCGTATTGCTACACTACTTTTTTGAGACTTTGTATCTCAAGTCAGTATTTAAGAAGCAAATGGCTTTTTCCAAACTGAATTGGATTGTGACAACTTACTTAATGGTAGTTCAAGGTTCGTTTAGTTTATTATATAATGACTCCATAGTTATACTACAGGCGTACACACTTAACTCATAAAGTAAGTTTTTCAGGGTTTATAAAAGCTGCCATAATATATCCGAAGAAGGTTGAGATTGAAAGAATTATAACTGATCTAGGAAAAATATGGAGAACTAATGATAAACTCACTAAAATTCAAATCGAAAATAAGGAATCTAGACTTAAAAGGCTTAACTTGTATCTTGGCGGTATTTATTTTATACTTTGTACCATTACCCATATTTAACTAGTTTATACAGCGAAACATGTAAGAAACGAAATTATGATCGACAAATTCTAGGATATATTGATGAAGTTTCGTAAACAGGTCTTGTTATAAAATAGATCTTGGATCGGTATTTATTGATCGTTTGTATGTTCGAAGATCTGTTCAAAGAACAAGCCTTTATTTTAAAATTAGGGAATGAATCGTATCTTTTAAACGACTAGTTGAATAATCTACTTAAAAAAAATGTTTTTTTTTTCTAGTTTTTTTTTGGTCGAATACTTTAACAACAAGTCAAATTTTTATATTTCCAATCTGTAACGTTCTCTTCAAAAAATTCGTTCTCCATCAAGAAACAGAGTTAGATTATGTATTCGGAAATGCTTTTCCATTTGCTGATACGGAAAATTGGTTTCTTTACCTTACTTTTTATTTCCTACAATGCTTCTCTGGTGAGTATAAATAATATTAACTTTGAATTTTATTTCTATATCTTCTAAAGTCTAAAGAGAATAGTAATTTTTATAGTAATTTTCCTATTTAATCCTGAGATTTTGTTGTTATTCTTTTTAATTAAGTTTGTTGTTGAAGTTTAATTATATTAGTTTTAAATTTTTCATTAATTATTAGTTTATATTTTAAAATTATATATATATAAGTTTATATTATATATATATAAGTTTATTTTAAAATTATATATTATATAAGTTTATATTTTAAAATAATGATAAAAAAGGTGTGAAAAATATACCTTTTTTTGTATTATCTTTCTTAATGCTTTTAGTGCTACAAATTATTTTTATTTACTTGGGAGCTGAATGTTTAATGATTACTCTCTGCGCACTACTCAGTATTGCATTTAATTTACTCCGAGAAGATTTGAATTCCGTTGTTATCAGTAAAAGTAAAACCGAAGAACATAACAGCTCTATGACTATAGAAGCCTTTGTACGAAATCATCAGAAAGTTATTAAGTAAGAGAAGTAATGGGACTGTTTTAATTTTGATAAATAAGATTAAAAATTGTTTAAAATTTAAAAAAAACTAAGAAAGTATTACGTACTATGTAGAAAAATGGTACTATGCAAGAAAATCGTTTGCGACAACCGACAGTTATTGAATAAATATATGAAAAATTTTTTAAATATGTAAACACATTTAAAGATTTAAAAATATATCTATAATTATTTTAATACACTAAGACACTTGTACAAATAATTTGTAAACGTTTTTAGTTTCATTTTATTGGGGAAGTATGATAGCTACATCAAAATTTTATAAAAACAGAATTAGAATCTGCGAACTTCGACCGTCTATTTCGTTTCGCTTTCAGTCGCTTTGCAAAACGAGGCCTCCTGTCAATATCGTCTTGCTTTAATAAATGTAGTTCCTCTTAATATATTTAATTTTTAAAATATATTATTATTTACTAAAATATAACGTAAATATTTTTAATTTTTTAGTCTCGTCGAACAACTAAATATCATTTTCAACATGCTCGTTTGTTCAGAATTTTTATTTGCTACAGTTCTTATTTGTTTGTTTAGCTTTGGAGCTTCCGTAAGTAACGTATTTTTGACTATTAAACAATATTCATATAAAAATATTTAGTTCTCATTTTATTAACATAATTAAATGTTTTAGGTATCGCAAGAACCTTTAGAATCTATGATACATTTGAGTGCTGGCGTATCACTTTTGGTGCCAATTTATATAATCTGTTATTACGCAGAACAGTTACAAGAAGAGGTTATTGATCCTAATTAATATCTAATAAAGTAAAATAAACATATATTGTTCATTTTTTGTTATATTATTTAATATTATTACGTTGGTAGAGTGGCGGTATTATGTACTCAACATATGAAATCTTATGGTACAGAGGAAACGTGGACTTTCAAAAAAGCGTTTGTCTTATTATCTTGAGGTAAGTTTTAATAAGCAGTACAAAGTAAATAAACATTTATCATTATTTTAGGGGTCCTACTGGACATAAAAATGTATTGATATAAGTATATTTCTGATATGTAAATAAAATTAAATCACAATTACAAATATATAAACTTTATTTCTAACAAGATTATTTGTTCACAGGTCTCAAAAGCCCTGTTATCTATCCTCCCTCAATTACTCACCGATAAGCCTAAATTCATTCACGAAGGTAAACTTTTAAACTAAGTATATTTTATTAATTAGTTGTGTAAAGAAGAACATAATTTATAAATTGATTATAAAATTTTTTGGCGTTACTAATTTCAACTTTTGAAAACTTTAATATATTTCGAATTTATAAATTACTCTTCAACTGTTATTATTAAATATTTCGTATTTTGTAAAACAAAAAAAATGATTTAAAACTATAAGAAACTTAATATTCCTTAATAACAACAGTTGAATATATATTTTTTTCCGATAATTGACATACATACATTATATTCATACAGAACTGTTCTTTAAAACTTAAGGAAGGTTGAATTTAGATTTGATTATATAAAAAAAAATTGCACCATGTTTCAGGTTGTCAGCACAACATATTCTTATTATTCTTTAGTAAGAACAATGTACGCCGAAAATTAACAAACGTATATATATATATATAACAATTTTGGTAAAAGAGTAGGAATAGAAAATGCAATATAGAATAGAAAAGAGAAGTAGAATAGAAAATGCAATAATTGAAAGTAAAATAAAGTATTGTTTTGCACTTGTGAATGAGCTACTTTTATTTTAGACCTATAATTTTAGGCACGTTGAAAACAAAGACCCAACCAAAAAATTCTACTCGTTATTGTGAATTCCATCTAATAAACTAAGATAATAGTTTGTTAATATAATAAATTTAACCTAAGTGTAAAGGGTGTTAATCAGATATCTAATTAGGTACAAACTCTATGCCAAAGATTTACAGGACACTTATATTTGAAAGTATAAACTATGATTACAGGTGGATTGTTTAAGATAGTGTTTTAATTTATTTCATCTTTTCTAATGTTTGTTTTTTCTACTAAAGAATAAAATTGTAATGCGTTTTTAAGTTATCAGTGTAATAAACCAAACAGTTGAATTAGTTTATAGGAAGCCATTGAAGATTGTTTAAAATCTTCAATTCGAAGATTGATTATTTATTTAGGCCATAACAGTTCACTTCTTTATATCATTATATAAGACCTTTAAAAGAAACCGCTCACTAAACCAGTTATTGTTTTTTTTCATAAACACCACTATTTTAGAATTACACACATATTAGCTTTTTCGATTGCAATCGATTGATTATTGATTTCTATTCATGTAACTAGTCAATTATAATACCATTTATGAAAATAATTATAATTGGTAACTAAGAAAATTGATATATTCATTTAATTTAATTTAATTGTTATATTTTTCGTTTGTCTTTCCAATTGTTTTATATGGCTCTTAACATAAAATATTATTTTGACTTTTTCGAAGTCTATCAATTGTAAAAGGAAATGACAAGTAATAGTTATTTGATTTTTTTCGAGTCTATGAATTGAAGGGGAACTGACTATTATTTAGGGAGTAAATAAATCAACCGAGAAACTTAAAAAACATTTTTTTTAAGCTAAACTCAATTATTACCTACTTTAAATATAGTCATTAACTCCAATCCATGCAACTTATTAGACAAAAAATAATATCAAGGTGTTTATAATATCCACCATTATTAGTCACGTTAGCAAAACATTCATTTAAAATATAGTTGCAAATTAATTGTTCTTTTATAAAAAAAAATGTCCATCTTGAGAATTTATGGGGATACGAATGAAATTTGAGGTTCTTGCAGATCATTCATTCTCGTAAAGATTGACTTTAATAGAATTATACCTGCTACGAGAAATTAAGCCGGTAAGAGTAATTAAATTTTTATCTTTCAAATAAATTTTTGATTCCTATGTTGTTAAAAGGTTTAGTATAATTAATCCGTCGAACTATATTCGCACTGCAGAAGAGGGCTATTCCGTTAGAAATAAAATCAATGAAATGGGAACGATGTATAATTTATGTATCAATATATTTATAAAAAACTAGCAGACTCGGTCACGCGTTGCTGTCCTAAAGTTTTTGAAATAACATTACATTGTAGTACTATTAAAGAGGTAAGTTATTAGAAAAATAGTGATTTGGACCGGCATGTTTTTTTTTTATAGATGCAGTTTGTAAAAAAAACGACTTCTATGACATTCGGTGTTGGTGCCGAGTGTATTCGTTTCGAGTATTTCTATTTTTTTGGCTACACGGCACAGCAAAGAACTAATAACAAAATTTAGATTTATTTCATATTATAAGTCAAAGAAATCTTATAAATAATGTGTAGAATATAGCTTAATAATATAAGATTATTTAGTTTCAAATCAATGTTGATTTGAAGCTAAATTAATTGATTGAATCTAAATAAATGTTTATTTCGAAACATAGCAAGTCAACATATTTAGTTTATTATTGCTAACCTACAAATAGTATTTAGTATAGTAAACATTTATTTTAAAACCTTAATCAAAATTTATTTTGAGGTTTCAAAACAGTATTTTTAAACCACAAATTAACATATTTTTTCATCTAGCAACATCCAGCATCATCGAACAGCCACACATAACGTATATGTTAGAACCAGTTTATGACAAACAAACAATGAAATGGTAAAACGAATAGTTTTGCCGAATATTTGGTTCGGTAAAGGTTAAACCGAATAGTATTCGGATATTCAGAAACACCATTTGGCGCATCTCTTATAATAATAATAATAATAATATCAGGACAAATTACACACATTGATCTAACCTCTAAGTAAGCAAATTATTTGCTTGTGTCTTTACCCTTTGGTAACAACGATATTAATACATAGAAAAACACATTATAAACGACCAAACCCAATCAATCGATACCAATACAATACCCATTATACCGCTATACGTTAGGCGTCTGCGCTCCACCACTCGACCATTTTTTTTTTTTTTTTTTTTTTGTCTGTCTATGCTGTTAGCCCTGTTGGCTATTACAGCGTCACCGGGGGAGCGGGTGGGTCTGGAGACCCACCCTTAACAAGGGGGGCCAGATGGGCCCCCATGGGGAACGACGTCCCGAGGGCGTCTCAGATTGAGACACGGACCTCGGCTCGGGGCGTCGTTAGTCAGGAGGGAAGCTAAGGAAATTTGGACACTAGCGTCCTCCGACGGCAGAACGCCGGAGCAACGGGACGGTTGAAACACTGAAATTATGATTAACTAAAAAAGACAAAAACGTTAAAGCTGGTGTAAAAATCCACTGGATTGGGATTTGAAGCGGAAGGTGACATCTATTAGGCTTCATTCGAAGTCGCGGGTTCGAATCCCTGCCCGTATCGGTTTATTTTTCATTCCATATTTATAAATTTAAATAAGCTTAACATGGCTATACATTTTTATAGATATTTTCAAACTTTAAAGCACCTTTCAAATTTTTAGTTATTTCATGACCATCTTTCAAAACTAACTAACTTTAATATGATTTTAGAAACTTAAAGACTGAACTGTAATACAATATTTAACAAATTATTTTTATCAATTCTATGATTGTAATTCTCTGTTTTAATATATTCCAAATAGGTAATATGTTAATCGATCATTTGCGGTTAAAAACGGCCAGGAGTTCAAGATATATGAATATATTTACACGGGGTTTACTCACATTTTTTTGATTATATCAAGATAGATCCAAAGGCGCAACTTGTACCGAAATAAACTTGTATTGGTCTATTTTTTAATTATCAACGGTGTCAATAGTTTCTAAACCACTACCACTGAACATTTGATTATCAAACATATTTTTAACTAATTATGTCCTTTAGTTATATAGTAAAAAAAATGTTTCACATTTTGGGGAAACCCAAATCCTTGACTGGACCATAGCTTTACAGATTGACTAAGTGATTTACTTCATTGTCCTTCTTTGAGCGGGTATGTAAGATAATCTATATCTATACATATAATAAAATTGTCACTGATCCATTCATGTACATGGAATTAAAAAAAAACATCATAGGGGGGCTATATAAGAGCAAGAGAACCCAAAACAATGATTTTTCAGTTTGTCTGTTAGTCTGTATGTTTGTATGTCTGTATGTCTGTATGTCTGTATGTTTGTACACGCTAATCTCAGAAACGGCTTAACCAATTTGAATGCAGTTTTCAGGAATATATTATTACAGTGTTCACTTAACATTTAGTGTTTATTTCATCTAAATCGGTTAAGCAATAAAAAACTTATGACAATTTATGTCAATGACGTAATAGGTACCATGAGAATCTTATTCTATACATGTAATAAAACTGAACATTATCTTTGTACATTAAAAAATATACCAGGATGTGAAGTAATAACTAAAAGAATTCATTTTCAACACTCTTAAAATCTTGGTCTGTTTATCTGTTTGTCTTGTAGTTGTGCACACAACACGAAAAAAAAATATTTTTAAAAAGTCATACAGGGGGAAATTTATATAGGCAAGAAAATCCAAAACAATTTATTTTTATTTTTTCTGTTCGTCTGATTGTCTGTATGTTTGTGCACGCTAATCTCAGAAACGGATTAATCGATTTGGATGCATTTTTCGGGAATATATAGTCATGGGATTCACTTTATAATTTGTTTATTTTTTTAAGAATCGGTTAACAAATGAAGAAGTTAATGATCTCTTATTGTCGTACCATTGCTTCTTACCAGTTTGAAGGTTTATAGTTTTTACATACAAAGGGTACTTTTTATCAAAATCGAAAACTACGCGTACGAAGTCGCACGCACAGCAAGTTACGTACTTTAAAGCTCGCTTCGATTCGCTTTTTGCGTCTGTTATGGTATATGGCATATCTGATATGGAACAATATAGCTCTTTACACCATGTTATTTAATATAAACATTTTCGAAGATATTACAGATTTAAAATATAGGGTCTTCGCGCTAGCGGCGGTACGGTCTACCGGCGCACTCTGGTATGGAACCGTCCAAACCGTCTCAAAAATGGCTCTTGTGAATGAATATAACTATCGTTTATAATTTGTTAATGCATATAATTTTGTTAATTTGTTAATGCATATAGCTAATTGAATGTTTATCATTTAAAATAGATTTTTTTGAAATAAAAGTAGACCTGCAAGTTGGTGGTGAAAATAACGTCGATTGTTTAGCTCAGAATTCCTAAAGTTTACATGGTCATATTTTGATTATGTTCAATAAAAATATGGTTGCCTGTAAAGTCGGTTTTAAGGGCGAAGATTTACGTGACCACGTCTTTTTCTCGGTAGAATATTTATTGATATGAATATTATAAAATTGCACAATATTTTAATAATTTGAGTGATTTTGTTGAGGATAGGACGATGAAGACGTTGTCAGGTAAAATCATTTTATATATTATTTATTTTATATTATATTATTGATGTTATTATTTTTTACAAAATTTATTTACAGACTTTTTCGATACATCAATTAGTTGCGGAGATATCGATCATTGAAGTTATTGTTTGCTACCAGTATTTTATATATTTATTTTTTTCAGTTATAAAAAAATACTATTTCCAATTGTGTCTACCAAGTATGGTCACATGTACTGGCCTACATATTAAATAATAATAAGTACAGATAATGTTATGTGACGTCACTTCTGATTTTATATATTTTAATATTTTTAATTTTAAAGAATTAATTTGAAAATCAAAACACATATTCAGATCAAAGGTTCAAATTTTTGCTAAATAAATTTGAAATTAATTAAAATTTGTAATTGTAAATAATGAAGTTGAAAATCAAAACATTTACTTAAATTAGATGTTAAAATTCTTGCTCAACACATTTTAAATCAATTTTTCTTATATCTGCCACTTTTTCTTAATATTTGTAATTTTAAAGAATCAATTTGAAAATCAAAACATTGCTCGGCAGACCGATCATGTTTGAGTGGGAGAGAGACGCAAGGCATTCGGCGGGCCTCTCTCTCGTTTGGTGACTCATCGTAACGTTACCGGACGTTACACTTTTTCATAAGTGACTCCCAGCCTAACCTAATTTAAGACGTTGTCACGTCATAAACCTGTAAGTGTGATAAATGGTTAGAATGGTTATTAAGTACTTTGTTTAAAAAGTATCTAAATGGACGTTTAAGTTAAAAACAAGAGAGGTATAAAAATTATTACAGTACCTAATTGTATCCTTATTATAACTTTAAATATACTTTTGACAGTGAGCGATGTCTGTCGATGTTGTAATTTTGATTGTATCACTGAAAATAAGTCATATAGAAGACAATACAAAAAAAGGGAAGTAGGATTTTTTTTACTACGAGTTTAAGGCGTGCGAAGCCCCGAGCAAAAGCTAGTTAAATATATAACAGTCGTGTCCGTAGCAGCCAATGACGTAAGATAATAAAATAAATTACTTAAAATTAAAAATTAAAAAATGTTACATTTGAATTTGGAATCTGTAATTTTTATACGTTTGTTCATCGTGTTTTCTTATTTTAGCGTCATTTTATTATACAATATTTTGCGATATTGAAATGGAGTGGGGTCATAAAGAGAACAGGATCGCTTTGATTGCATTACACGAAGTATGTATGGAGCCAAATGTAATTTTTAAAACTCTCCATATACTTGGTATTAGTCAAATGTTGTCGTACCGGGCTATTAATAGTGTTAAGACTTGTTTCAGTAATACATAGTACTTGCTTATTACGTCCTTGTAATATAATTATAATTTTTTATCATAAATACTCATTATTTCATCACAAACTAAAAAATATATTACTATATAATATGTTTATACAAGCTTGTTCTCTCTGCACCGGACAAACCAGGATGCTTACAAAAAGCAAGATCAACGGACACACCAATATGATCTGGTCACCCAGGGATACACAACATCAACATGGGATATAACTCATAATTTCACTACTACCATCGGACACGCCAGTATGGTGGTTTATTCTTGTTTTTTATACCAAGGGACACACCTCTGATAGTATTTTTTATAATTTCACTACTACCATAGGACACACCAGTATGGTAGTTTATTCTTATATATATTTTTTATACCAGGGGACATACCTATATGGTATTTAATAATAATATTAATACAAAACTGTGAACTACTTACAAAAAGTAACTGAAAAATAAGTGAACTGTGACAATGTGAAAATAGATACTCCTAAATAATGATCACAAGGAGTAGAAACATAAACGCACGCCCACCACCGCAGCCCGTCGCACCGAACAGCTCCACGTCATCAGAAGAGGAGTACGCAACTCCTCCTGAGGAAGTCGTGTCGAGCAGTGACGACGAGTTGCCGCCTCCAGCGCCGCGCCGAGCACCAGCGCCGCGCCGTGGGAGGCCACCGCTGCCGCGCTTGGGGCCTACTGGGGCATCCGCCCCGCGTTCGGCCCCCGCCGTCTGTGGTGCAGTGCGCCGCATGAAATGAACCCAAAATATGAACGAAAATGTCATGCGAGCGTACTATAGGGCGACAGAGGGTGGAACTAACCTCACTGTGTGGCAAACCCATTTGCTGTCTTTGTTTCAGGTCCTTGTAACAGACCTGACCGTTTCGGCCCAACGACTATCGGATCAGGTGCGGTTTATTCAACGTAATCGTGCGTTGGATGACTCCGCACTTGACCGGCGTCGCTCCGAGTGACAGTCTCTGCATTCACCACCGAATGCATCCATTCGCGAGCCCAGTTATCGACCGCTCCATCGGTGGCAGGGTTAGTGGTTGGAGATGCTGATGTGGGGGGCGTTGAGATTACAACCGTAAGTACCCAAGATAATGAGCAATTAAGGAGGACTTTGGAGGATGCGATTTTGGAATTTAAACAAATACCAGCCCGCGACAGGCAACGGTTGCCCCGTTTTCGCACGCATAGACGTAATATGTTGCTTGTAATGGCTCTAGACTGCATGCTACACTCTTATCTTCGTTCTAGCAATAGTCTCACTGATACCCATTCAATTCTTTATTGTGCAGCTGTTGCAGCGTGCCCCTCCGCTCGTGTCCGGATCCCTACCACCTTTTATGACAACAGGAATCAACTTTCTGCTCCACAAGAAATTTTGACCTATCACGTGCTTACCAACAATTTATAAGCTTCTTACATCCATTTTGACTTTAATATTAAACACACATTTGTATGCAAATAGCATTTTAGATCCCGCTCAGAATGGATGTAAGATTGGGTCTCGTGGTACTAAGGAGCTCCTCCTTATTGACATGGCCATCAATGAAAAGGTTCGCCGAGGTAAGAAGGGTTTCTCCGCCGCCTGGATTGATTATAAAAAGGCCTATGATTCGGTGCCTCATACATGGTTGAGACGAGTACTAGAAATGTATTAGATTGACACAGATTTATGCGCTTTTCTTGATTCATGTATGAGACGATGGACAACGGTCCTTTGTCTTCCAGGGGGCGGAGGAAGTCTTCTTACTTCCGAACCTGTAAGGATTGAGCGAGGTATTTTCCAGGGTGATAGCTTGAGTCCTTTGTGGTTTTGCCTGGCTTTGAACCCCTTAAGCACGTTGCTTAGGGATTCAAAACTGGGATTTCGCTTTCGCAGAGGGGGTGAGATCATTTCACATCTTTTGTACATGGACGATCTCAAATTTCTTTGCACCAAATAAAGCAGATCTGGCATCATTACTAAGCGTTACGCAAACGTTTAGTAATGACATTAGGATGGAGTTTGGTGTAGATAAATGCGCGGTTGCACATATGCAGAATGGCCGAGTAGTAAATAGCGAATATTTACAACTCTCGGAGACAATGTCCCTTAGATCCCTCTCTGAAACCGAATCCTACAAATACCTTGGTATGTCGGAATGCTTAGGCATACTAAGTGGGGACATTAAACAGCTAGTGAAGGAACGCTTCTTTAACCGCTTGACAAAAGACCTAAAAAGTCTTTTGTCAGGAGGTAACAAAGTGCATGCATTCAACAGTTGGGTAATGCCCCTGCTGATTTATACTTTTGGCATATTAAGGTGGACTCAGACTGAATTAGATGACCTGAACCGAAAGGCCCGAAAACTATTGACAATGTATCGCATGCATCATCCATCATGCATCATCATCATCATGCATCATCATGCATCATGCAGTGATGAGATTGTATATTCCACGGAAGTGTGGGGGTCGCGGCTTCCTTAATGCCAAAAACTTACACAACCGTGAGGTATGCAATCTTAGAGAATATTTCCTTCATGCTGAGTGTGGAATGCATCGGGACATTGTTGCAGTAGATGCAGCGCCGCTCACACCGCTCTCCTTAGCCAAAGCTAACTGGCATAAACCGGTAGTACTTAGCACTGATGACCGTATAAATATATGGAAGAATAAGGAGCTTCGTGGACGGTTCCACCAGGCACTCTATGGGCCTGATGTAGACCTTCTGGCGTCCGTGGGTTGGCTAGAGCCGTTGTCCGGTTAGAGCGCCGGGTTGATATCAGTGTCCCGTGTGACGTTAATCTTGTGAAAGCTGAGAAGGACAAACTGTCAAAACACTTGGACTTAGCTCACGAGATTATCGACATGTGGGATTTTGAGTCAACAATAATTGTCCCGATGTTAGTTTCCGTAAATGGTCTTATAGCGAAGAGTCTCGATCATCATCTCAAGAGGCTCTCACTAAACAACTGGATCAAGGGTCGGATGCAAAGAGCAGCAGTTTTGGGTACGGCACGCATTGTGAGGAAGTTTCTTTCGCTGTCGCCCTAACTACCGAAGGACTGGTCGTAAGGCCCACGTCGGCGGGATACTATTTTTTATATTTATATTTATAATGTTGTATTTTTTAATGTTATATGTATAAATGTAAATAATAAGATTAAAATAAAATAAATAATAATAATAATAATAATAATATCAGGACAAATTACACACATTGATCTACCCCCTAAGTAAGCAAATTATTTGCTTGTGTTAAGGGTGTTGGACAACGATATAAATACATAGAAATACACATATAAATACTGAGAATATATTTAATAAACGACTGAACCTAGAAACACAGACATCTATGCTCATCACATAAATGCCTGTTTCTGCCGGGAATCGAACCCGAGCCCCATTGCGCCGTGATACGTTAGGCGTCTACGCTAACCACTCGACCAACAGGGCGGTAACACTTAGTTTTACCATTTAACTCTTACCTTTACTATTGGATACACCAACATGGTATTACATTATCATTTTTAAAACAACATGGTACTTTACATCTATTTTTACCACGGGACACGTAAACATGTTACAAAACACATTATTCAATAATTTTTAACATACTTAATATCATTGTTATGAACACATATTAATTTTTCACTTTCTAAATTCTTTCTAAACAAATAAATCTTTAATTGATAATAGCAAACTAAGCTTATTTTGTTAGGCCATATTATGGTATATTGTTTTGGCATGCAATTAAAACATTCTTGTTTAGTAAAATTTTCACTGTGGATTATTATTGTGTATGGAAAGTTTTTATAAATTACAATTAGCTCCATACCTACTTTGTGTAATGCAATCACAGCGATTCTGTTCTCTTTATGACCCGACTCCATTTTAATATCGCAAAATATTGTACAATGTAATGGCGCTAAAATAAGAAAACACGATGAACAATCGTATAAAAATAATAGATTCCAAATTCAAATGTAATATTTTTTTATTTTAAATTTAAGTAAATTATTTTACTATCTTACGTTTTTGGCTGCTGCGGACACGACTGTTATATATTTAATTATCTTACATACCCGCTCAAAGTAAGGAAAGGAAATCACATAGTCAGTCTGTAAAGCTATGGTCCAGTCAAGGATTTGGCTTTCCCCAATATGTAAAACATTTTTTTTACTATTTTACTAAAGGACATAATTAGTTAAAAATATGTTTGATAATCAAATGTTCTGTGGTAGTAGTTTAGAAACTAGTGACACCGATGGTTATTAAAAAATAGACCAATACAAGTTTATTTCGGTAATAGACCTCGCTGCGCCTTTGATCTATCTTGATGTAATAAAAAAAATGTGAGTAAACCCCGTATGTTGAGCAAATATACTCAAATATATTGAACGCCTGACGGTTTTTCCGAATACATTGAAATAAAGAATTGCAATCATATAATAAAAAATATTAAATATTGTGTTACAATTCAGTGTTTAAGTTTCTAAAATCATATTAAAGTTAATTAGATTTAAGAGATTTTCATGAAATAACTTAAAATTTGAAAGGTGCTTTAAAATTATAAAAGCACGGAGAGATGATTGAACAAATTATAATTTAGGTTTTCCAAGGGACTTTGTAAGCAAGTACAAGTAGTAAAGTACTAAATATTTGGATATATTAAATATTTCATACCTATGTTTCCCATCGTCTTTTATTTTTTTAGTCTATATCAATATTGGATTTCTAAGTTTTTTTTTAGGGTTAAGCAAAAATAAGGAAAGTACCGACGTTCGGTATACCATCGTGCTAGAGTCCATTTCCCCTTCCGACCATTGCTCAGTACTTCAAGGGGCTTTCCCAAAAGTACTATGAACGTGCTGAGCGACACCTGAACCCACTGGTGGCTGACGCCGCAGAGTATAGACCACGTAAGACTACTTTAGTCAGAAAAAGAAGACCCAAGTCGGTACTTGTTTGTTCCGACGACGCGTTCACAGTAGATAATAACATGTACGCGTAGGCATAAATGATACCACACAACATACAGATACACACCGTCTATACCGGTATAGACGAGGTCCCAACTGAGTAAGTGCTCCGTTGCTCCGGCGTTCTGCCGTCGGAGGACGCTAGTGCAAATTTCCTTAGCTTCCCTCCTGACTAACGACGCCCCGAGCCGAGGTCCGTGTCTCAATCTGAGACGCCCTCGGGACGTCGTTCCCCATGGGGGCCCATCTGGCCCCCCCTTTTGAGGGCAGGTCTCCTGACCCACCCGCTCCCCCGGTGACGCGGTAATAGCCAACAGTATAGACATACAAAAAAAAAAAATAGAGTCCGTGTCCAGAACTAATAGACGACAGACGAAGCTTCTTAGCAATCCATGGATTCACCGTGCGGGTGTCGGGCCCATCGCGTTGCAAGGAGAGGAGTGCAAGCAGTGCCTGGGACTTGCGACCCAGGAGTAGGTTTAAGGGGCCCCTTTATTGTGCGCAGAAACGCTCACCTTCACCCTCCACACTCCTCTCCCTACCTAACCAAATTTGGAAAGAACCTACTAATGCCGCCTTTGAAATACGTTCGAGAAATGAACCGATGCTTGTTCTAGAAAGGCCAAGGTCTTTAAGTAGGCTATAGAGAGATTTTGCTGTTATACCTCTCGCTCCTACTTCTACCGCGTACAAACTAACTATAAATTTATTCCTGATCAATTCGTTGATTAGTTCGTAATACTTATTGAGCTTGAATGTGTGATGATGGGATGTTTGTTTCCCAAGGAACATTAAGCTCCACAAGTATCACGCGCCTCAGATGTTTCGAATACAGGAATAAGTCCGGTCTGGATGACGAAACACCAACATCTCCAGGGATTTTGTTAACAAAATCCCCAGGATTAACAACTTATCTATAAATGCGTAATAAATACACATAGTCTAAACACAAAAAATGTCGATGTATTCCCAGCGAATTTCAATAGGAAGCGTGTTCCATTTTTCAATGAAAAACCTAGTTAGTTCAATGCTTTCCTCAGACAAGAGCTTTGTTTTCATATGAAGGTAAAAGGTATTGTTTGAATTTTAGATATTTAAAAACCTTTATTTTTTCTGTATGAATTATTTAAAAGTTTAATGGCAACTTTTTGACTATCCAAGTTTTAAGTCGTCTTTTGTTTAGAAGGTTAAACTTAACCTACACCTAGATAGAAATTACCTACTTTTTACATATTATAGAAACAAATATTACGATGATTTTCTTATTTTTTTTAATGACTTCGAAATCTTCAAAATTCTCTTTTGTAAGTTAAGCAACGAAAACTTTTCTCTAGAATAAGAAATTTAGTAAAAATAGACCTATATCAATATGATTTCAAATTATTTTGCTAACGTAACTAATAATGGTGGATATTATAAACACCTTGATATTATTTTTTGTATAATAAGTTGCATAGATTGGAGTTAATGACAATTTTTTAAGTAGGTAATAATTGAGTTTAAAAATGTTTTTCAAGTATCTCGGTTGAATTATTTACTCCGTAAATACTAGTCAGTTCCCCTTTAATTGAAAGACTTGAAAAAATCAAATAACTATTACTTGTCATACAATACAATTACAATTACAATTGATAGACTTCGAAATAGTCAAGTTAATATTTTATGTTAAGAGCCATATGAAAGAGAATTGGAAAAACAAACGAAAAATATAACAATTAACGTAAAATTAAATAAATATATCAATTTTCTTAGTTAGGTACCAATTATACTTATTTTCATAAATGGTATCATAATTGACTAGTCACATGAATAGAAAGAAATCAATAATCAATCGATTGCAATCGAAAAAGCTCATATGTGTGTAATTCTGAAATAGTGGTGTTTATGAAAAAAAAAACTGGTTTAGTGAGCGGTTTCTTTTAAAGGTCTTATATAATGATATAAAGAAGTGAACTGTTATGGCCTAAATAAATAATCAATCTTCGAATTGAAAATTTTAAACAATCTTCAATGGCTTCCTATAAACTAATTCAACTGTTTGGTTTATTACACTGATAACTTAAAAACGCATTACAATTTTATTCTTTAGTAGAAAAAACAAACATTAGAAAAGATGAAATAAATTAAAACACTATTTTAAACAATCCACCTGTAATCATAGTTTATACTTTCAAATATAAGTGTCCTGTAAATCTTTGGCATAGAGTTTGTACCTAATTAGATATCTGATTAACACCCTTTACACTTAGGTTAAATTTATTATATTAACAAACTATTATCTTAGTTTATTAGATGGAATTCACAATAACGAGTATATATTTTTGGTTGGTTCTTTATTTTCAACATCCCTAAAAATATAGGTCTCAAATAAAAGAATGTCATTCACAAGTGCTAAACAATATTTTATTTTACTTTCAATTTTTGCATTTTCTATCTTAACCTTTTACCAAAATTGTTATTTATATGTATTAATTTTCTGCATACAATGTTCTCACTATAGAATAATAAGAATATGTTGTGCTGACAACCTGGAACATGGTGTATTTTTTTATACAATAAAATCTAAATTCAACCTTCCTTAAGTTTTAAAGAAAAGTTCTGTATAAATATAATGTATGTATGTCAATTATCGTAAAAAAGATATATTCAACTGTTGTTATTATTAAGGAATATTAAGTTTCTTAAAATTTTTACTCATTTATTTGTAAACTGTTTTTAAATTAAATAGATATTTCATTTAAAAACATTTAGTTATGAAGTTCCATCAAGAAATTTCAACATAAAGTGTAAAAAAATCAATTATTTGTGTTTTACAAAATACAAATTTTTAATAATAACAGTTCAAGAGTAATTTATAAATTATAACTATATTCAGGTATATAAAAGTTGTTATTAGTAATGCAAAAAAAATCGTATGATCAATTTAAAAATTATATTCTTTACACCGCTAATAAATGAAAGATACTTAGTTTAAAAGTTTACCTTCGAGAATGAATTTAGGCTTATCGGTGAGTAGTTGAGTGAGGCTAGACAACAAGGCTTTTGAGACCTGTGAACAAATAACCTTGTTAGAAATAAAGTTAAATATTTGAACTTGAAATTTGATTTTAGTTACTTTTTATCAATATACTTGTATCAATACATTTTTATGACCAGTAGGACCCCTAAGATAATAATATCCGAAAATACTAAATACCATTTAGATGAGTTATAGTAAATCAATTTACTATAACTCATCTAAAGAAATAGATATTTAAAATTGAATTAAGATAACCTAAAAGTATATTTACTTTGTTCTGCTTATTCAAACTTACCTCAAGATAATAAGACAAACGCTTTTTTGAAAGTCCTTGTTCCCTCTATACCATAAGATTTCATAGGTTGAATACATAATACCGGCACTCTACCAACATAATAATATTAAATAATAGAACAAAAAATAAACAATATATTTATATTTTAATTTAGTAGATATTAATTAGGATCATTAACCTCTTCTTGTAACTGTTCTGCGTAATAACAGATTACATAAACTGGCATTAAAAGTGATACGACAGCAGTCAAATGTTTTATAAATTCTAAAGGTTCTTGCGATACCTAAAACATTTAATAATGTCGATAAAATAAGAACAAAATCTCTTAATATGAATATTGTTTAATAGTAAAAAATACGTTACTTACAGAAACTCCGAAGCTAAAAAAACAAATAAGAACTGTAGCAAAGAAAAATTCTGAACAAACGAGCATGTTGAAAATGATATTTAGTTGTTCGACGAGACTGAAAAATTAAAAATTAAAAATAAAAATATTTACGTTATGTTTTATATACTATGTATATAATAAAGTAAATAATAATATATTTTAAATATTAAATATATATAGACTACTACATTTGCCAAAGGGAGACGATACTGACTGGATGGCTCCTTTTTTTAAAGCGACTGAAAGCTAAACGGAATAGACTGTCGATGTTCACAGCTTCGAGTTCTTCTATGCTAATATTATAAAGAGGAAAGGTTTGATTATTTTTTTGTATGTTTGAAATGAATAGGCTCCGAAACTACTGGACCGATTTCAAAAATTCTTTCACCGTTGGCAAGCACCACTATTCCCGAGTGACATAGGCTATGATTCATTTTCAAAAAATTAGGGATGATTACTAAAACTTGAATATTCTAATGCAAGGTGTAAAAAATTATAAAACTGCGTGCGCTGCGAAAACGGTGAAAGTTACGCAAAAATGATGTACTATGAAATTGTTTCCATAGATTACGCGAAAAGCGACCTACACGCGGGCGGAGCCGCGGGCAACAGCTAGTTTTTTATAAAAAAATGATGCAGCTATCATACTACCCCAATAAAATAAAACTAAAAACGTTTACAAATGATTTATACTAGTGTCTTCATTATGATCATCATCTCAGCCTATTGATGTCCACTTCTGGATAAAAACCTCACCTAGCTTCTTCCACAGCGTGCGACTTGGAGCCGTCTGTAACCAACGGCTCCCCGCAACCTTCCTTAGGTCGTCCGACCATCTAGTGGGGGGCTGTCCCACACTGCGCTTTCCGGTACGTGACCACTCTAGAATCCGTTTTCCCCATAGGCCATCGGTTCTTCGAGCGATGTACCCTACCAACTGCCGGATCTCCTTATTTCTGATTCGGTCACGTAGGGAAATTCTGAGCATAGCCCTCTCCATCGCCCGCTGAGTAACAGTGAGCTTTCTTGCAAGGCCCATAGTTAGCGGCCTAGACTCATGACACTGGCAACACACACTGGTTGAAGACTTTCGTCTTCAAACACTGGGGTATTGAGGACGATAAACAGCGCGTTGTTTCCCAAACGCTGCCCAGGCGAGTTGGATTCGGCGACTAGCTTCTTTCTCGAAGTTGAACCTACCACCTATTCAGAGAGTTTGTCCCAAGTACATATATTAGTTAACAACTTCGAGTGTAGAGTGCCCAATTTATATCGGAGTGGGCACAATGTGTCTGTTCGACACAATTTTTATCTTGTCCATGTTCATTTTAAGGCTCACTCTTTGGGAAGCTCTAATGAGGGTATCGAGCATTGTGCCAAATTCCTCCAGTGATTCTGCTATGTCCACGATGTCTTCAGCAAACCGAAGATGGTTGATGTACTCGCCATTTATATTAATGCCAAAACCGTCCCAATCTTTCTAGATTAACTAGATTATAAAAGTATGACTTTTTAGATTGGGACGGATTTGGCATTGCAAGCTTCTGCTTGAAGACATCTTCCAACGTAGCTGTGTACAGTTTCGGAGATATGACATCTCGATGTCTCGCACCTCTCTGCAGTTGGATCGGTTTTGAGTTCTGATCCTGGAAACAGACTGACACAGTGGCGTTTTCATGCAAGCACCTTATCACTTCGACATACTGATGGTCGATTTGGCATCTCTGAAGAGCCTGTAGTACTGCCTATGTTTCGACCGAACTGAGGTCTTTTTGATTGTCCCCAAACGCTGAGTATAGTAGCATAGGCTGGTTATACTCTTCTGTTTTCTGTATATCCGGCCGCAGCTTATGAATGTGGTCTATGGTACTTATAGTCTTATCGGAAAACCAGTTCGGGAAACTGGAAATCGTCGAACTTGCTATCGAGACGGTTCGTGACGACTCTCGAAAACAGCTTATAGACATAACTCAGAAGCGTGATGGGTCTATAATTTCTAAGAAGTGTGTTGTCACCTTTGTTAAAATATAGAACCACCATTCCTCTGTAGCAGGCCTGTGAGGTTAAGCCTTCAAGTATAACAGAATTAAAGTCCTCCTTAAAGAGGAAAAGCTAAAGAGCTTCTCGAGGACTTTTCCGGTTTTCCACCTGCTTTTAGTAGCTCTGCCCTAACTCCATCAGCACCCGGTGCCTTATTATTTTTAAGTTGTTTGAGAGCCATACTAATCTTGTACAAGTTGACGTCCGGGATGTCCTCGGTATGGTATAGTCGAGTTAGTCTAGGTCTTGGGTCTTTAGCTGGGCTGCCAACTGAATTCGATGTTGACGAGTATAACTGCCCATAGAATCTCTCGATTTCTCCTAGAATCCCCGGTTTGGACGAAACTATGATGCCGTCCTCGGTCTTCAGCCTCGACAGTCGATTTTGCCCTATCAAAAGATCTCTCGTGAACACTTTAGAACCTCGGTTTTGCTCGATTTTCTCTTAAATATGCAAGGTATTAAAGAGATGTTTGTCGCGTGCGACTGATTTTGAGATCTGTCTATTAAGCAGTCGACATGCCAATGCATCATCCTAAGACTGCAACCTTAAGTCTCATAGCTATAAGACTTAGGGTTTTATCAGACGGCCGTTTTGTTTTACATGTACGGTTGGTTATAAAGTTATCGCAGCCGACTGTATGGACAGTTTCCACGAACATAGCGTTGGTATCGTCAATTTTTTCGTCTTTCTGTAGCAATTTAAAGTAATTTTCGAGTTGAAGCTGAAAGTTTTCTTGATTTTGGATGTTGCTAGTCGTAGGTCTGAGCGTGGACTTCATCAGTAGAAGACTTTCAAGCTTGATTTTAAGGTTCAATGTGCCTCTTACCATCCGGTGATCACTACCGGTTTTGTTCGTGAGGATCACGGAGACATCATTGAACACCTGCTTTTTGGTCGACAAAATGAAGTCGATCTCGTTTTTTGTACGACCAACTGGACTCATCCAGGTCCACTTCACTTCTTGAAGAAGGAATTCATCAAAGTATACAAAGTTTCGCATTGAAGTCTAAGAGGAGTCTAAGAGGAGGAGGAGAGGAGGCCTTTGAGATATCTTCATACATCTCCTCCACTATCTCATCTGGGTGTTGATATCGGTGCGTATACCTGGATATCAGGTACGTTACCTTGGCCTTGTTATTTTGATGATGTCATTAATGAGGGTTTTTCAAATGATAAACCCAACACCACCTTGGGATAGCTGATCATCCCCCGATAGTACAGTAGGTTACCTGAGTTGATAACTATCAAGTCTTGTCAATGTCTTCGGACTTCAGACAGCCCTATAATGTTCCAGCGTAACATGCGTGTAGCTTCTTCCAGCTGCACTATTTTCTCGTCTGCCCGCAGCGTCCGTGTGTTATATGTTGCCAGGTCAAGTCATCGGTGGTTATAGCCAGATCTCTGCCGGGGATTCTTAGCACCCCCTGCCCTGCCGTTATCAAGCCCGCTGCCGTTGCATGGACTAGAGGCTATTTATTAGTGCTGTTTATACATTTGGTGGGTTTGTCATACTCGCCACGCCTGGCAAGCGGGTTGGCGAAGCAGTGAGGTCGTAAGAGGGCGCTGTTGCCCGACATCTCTTACCGGAAGAAGATGGAGATACTGGATAGTGTTGCTAGTGGATTGGATTTGTTTAGGCTGGATACTACTACTTTAGAAAGGGACAGGCAGTAGTAGTTGGGTCACCCCCGGGTTGCGCACCCGTGAATTCTCGACTCAGCTTTTGGATAGGTATCTGATAACAATACCCCCTGAACAAGTGTTTTAGTGAGTTAAAATAATTATAGCTATATTTTTTTTAATCTTTAAATGGGTTTATATATTTTACAATTTTCTTCATGTATTTATTCAAGAATTGGTTGTCGCAAACAATTTTATTATCTTATTTATCAAAATAAAAAAGGTCCTTTTACTTCTCTTACTCAATAACTTTCTGATGATTTCGTACAAAGGCTTCTATAGTCATAGAGCTGTTATGTACTTCGGTTTCACTTTTACTGATAACAACGGAATTCAAATCTTCTCGGAGTAAAGTGAATGCAATACTGAGTAGTGCGCAAAGAGTAATCATTAAACATTCAGCTCCCAAGTAAATAAAAACAAATTGAAGCACTAAAAGCATTAAAAAAGATAACACAATAGTATTTAAGTATATTTATCACAATTTTTTTTGTTATTATTTTAAAACATATATTTTAAATTAACAAACAATTAAAAACTAATCATAAGACTTCAATAATAAACTTAATTAAAGAGAATAAGAATAAACTCTCAGGATTAAATAGGAAAATTACTATGAAAACGACTATTCTTTTTAGATTTTAGAAGTTATAAAAATAAAATTTAAACTTAATATTATTAATACTCACCAGAGAAGCATTGTAGGAAATAAAAAGTAAGGTAAAGAAACCAATTTTCCGTATCAGCAAATGGAAAAGCATTTCCGAATACTAATTCTAACTCTGTTTCTTGATGGCGAATGAATTTTTTGAAGAGAACGTTACAGATTGGCGATATAAAAACTTGACATGTTGCTAGCATATTCGCCCAATAAAAAACTAGAAAAAAAAATAACATTCTTTTTTAAAATAGATTATTGAACTAGCCGTTTAAAAGATACAATTCCTTCCCTAATTTTTAAATATAGTTTGGTTCTTTGAAAAGATCTTCGAACGTACAAACGATCAATGTGGATGTATTTTTATAACAAGACCTGTTTACGAAACTTCATCAACATATCCTAGAATTTGTCGATCATGTTTTCGTTTCTTACATATTTCGCTGTGTAAACTAGTTAAATATGGTTAATGGTAGAAAATATAAAATAAATACCGCCAAGATAAAGGTAAAGCCTTTTAAGTCTAGATTCCTTATTTTCAATTTGAATTTCAGTGAGTTTATCATTAGTTCTCCATATTTTTCCTAGATCATTTATAATTCTTTCAATCTCAACCTTCTTCGGATATATTATGGCAGCTTTTATAATCCCTGAAAAACTTACTTTATGAGTTAAGTGTGTAATAACCATAGAGCCATTACGTTATAAAACGAAACCAACCTTGAACTAAAATTAAGTAAACTGGCAGAATCCAACTCAGTTTGGAAATTGTCATGTGATTCTCAAATACTGACTTGAGATACAAAGTCTCAAAAAAGTAGTGTACACATGCGCATGGCACTATATATAAAAAGCGCCAATTTTTCTGAAAATTTGAAACATTGTGGTTAAAATATGTAAAGTTACAATTAGCTAGTAAATTAAAAGCCATTGAAAGGGGTTTTATCAACTCAAAAGGAAAATCTTTTATTTTATTCATATTGAATTCTTGTCTCTAAAACAATAAAAGTGAAAACAAACTGTTCTTTTATTTGAAGCTCGAGCTTATATATTAGCTTTTAGAGTTGGGTAACGATACCACATGTTCTCTTTTTTACTGAAATATTTATATACAAATGATACTAATTTTGAAATTATAAAAATATCTTGGTGAAGAATTATATATATTTTATAATATTAAACATATTATTATATTATTATTCCTCATGTAATAACAAAAAATTTTCATTTCTGTAGTAGTTATTCACAAGTTCTAGAATAATAATACAAAATCAAACCAATAAACAAATTTACTGTAAATCACATTTTTAAGAACCCTGTTAAAATAAAATTGACATAGCTTTTACTCCTCCACTAGCATTTGTACATTATAGCGTAAAGTAAGTTTTTAATTATAAACTTACAAACACGTTGAGCCTTTGTGAATATAAAATGAGATTATCGGCCATCCTTTTTAAAAAGTATAGTGTACGGTTTAAGATAAAAGAATACAAATAAATATTTAAGTTAAAAAAATTAAAATGTTTTTATATTAGTTTCTTTGGGAAGAAGTTTTATTTTTTATGTCAAGTCTTTTTTTTATGTCTTGCATAGTATGTGTGATTGTGTTCTTCATAATTTGCGTGAAATGTAAGCATCTTTAAAAGTTTAAAAACTGAAGATAATCAAGTTTAAAAAATGAAGATAAAACACAATCACATTTCCTTACTTTTAGTCTGTAAGTAAAACTTTTTATATTCATACCTAAAATTAAATAAAAATAAAGAAGAACTGGAGATTACGAAAATGCCTTAATCGGGCCTTATCATTTATTTAGGGCCGTAAAAAAAACAAATACCACGTATTCTTATAAAAAAAAATATAAACAAACGGACTAAATAAACGTATAGCTTATTTATTTATTTATTTTAAAATCTTATCGCACATACAATTATTACAAGAAATTTCAGTAGTAGGATGTTGATACAGTAAGAAGCTTAATTACTTCTGATGATTTAAATAACCAATGAACGATCTTACAAATTCTTATGTCCGTTGGTTTGCCCCCCTCCTTGTCTAATGAGTGCGAAGCCCGCGTTGATATTCATCTTATCGTATTTCTTAAACTCTTATATCCAAACGACATACTACAAAAGACAAAGTTTATCTTCGTACGATGGTGTTGATGGTAAAATTACTATATTTTGTAAGGGTTGATATTGCCGTAGTATATTATAATGTTTAAGAATAATCATACATATTATTATTTATTTCTACATAAAATATTATTTTGACTTACCTACGTCGGAAAAATTGTTTTCAGATACATACATATAAATAAGTATATACATAACTTACGCCCTTATCCCACGAGAGGGGTAAGCAAAGAGTATTGAGCGCCAATTCACTTTGTCCTGACACAACTCTTTTGCCTCTTTCAAATGCTAATAAGCCTACTCACTGTTCCATTCAGTGTGTTTCCCTTCCACACTCTCCTCTCAATGTCTCTCTTTTCTCAATGTCTCTTCTATGGTGCAAAGAGGACTTAATCATCAGCATATGCTAACTATTTAACGCATCTAACGCTTTAATGGGCCATGTGGTGATGGTTAGCTCTTTTATAAAGTTATCTAAAAATATATAAAAGAGTTAAGGCGAAGCGGCACATCCCAGCTCGAGAGATTTTAAATCACTCGGAGTAAGCACCATTTAATGTGACCTATGCATTAAAATTTTTATACAGTGATTGCAGTACACGTATCAGACGGCTCCCCAACCTATATTTGGATAATACCTTCCATAGCACATTTCTTTCCACTCGGTCATAAATATTCTCAAGACCTATGTATGCGCAGTATACTCTTTGGTGTTTCACCAGATAATTTTCTTTAATACAACTTAGTGAGAATTCTTGATCCGACATACTGTCTGGGAACCTCACCAAAGATTCTTCAGGGTATTTTTTTATCGTGATCACTGTATCTCTAACATAAATATTTAGTAAGAAATTTAAGTACAACTAGAACTATCGAAATCAAACCGATGAAAGGGTTTATTTAGGTTAGTGAATAATGAGTTAATATAATATAAAAATCTAAAAGGTAGAAACAAAATATACATTAAAAAAAACATAGGCTAGCAGCTACAAGTAGTCACTTCTATAAAAATACAGATGTCATAATTATATTTCTTAGATATAATCCCTTCAAAACTACAAAATGTAGGAAATCCATTTCTCACAACCAATCCTATTAATTCATTACCCGGAAAAAAAATCGAAATGTTACATAAAACTAAGTTACCAAGTTCTCTTAATAAGCATATATGGAATCACTTGTTACATATAATAACTTGGCAATCACAAATAATCTAACTTACTACAATAATTTCAGTTAACATGTAAAACAAAGCCAGTTTTTTAAGCTGGATACGGTGAATACCCAAATTTATTTAATTGAATATGTAATGTAATTCAAATGAACTATATAAATAATTTACTATTTTTATGAAATTAAAATTTATTTGCTATGCCCTCCGATTGCCAAAAGTAATTGCCGTCAGCGCCACAGACGTAATTTTTTGTTCAGACACGAACCCCAACAAGCAAACTTAATACCGATGGTAGTTCAGAGATAACAGGTAGGTTTTTAGATAGTGGATCAAATATTTCCTTGAGCTCAGAATCGGTTTTGGAACATTTTGAATTAAGCTTAAAAGCTTACATTATACACGAATTACAACCGGAATGTTATCTATGAAAAAAAATGGTAGTGACTGGATGTGTGTCGATTACTGTGCGCTCACCTTGTATCGCGTCTGTATCAAAGCTGGTGTCACGTGTCATCACCTTGTAAGCTTGGTGAGATATTTAAAGCTATACATTACTGATTACTACTCCAAGACAGCTTGCGAAATTTCTTAAGAAGATATTCCTTTTGAGAGGGGCGTTGAACAAGACGCCTACCGGGAATACCTTGCATCGTTTGACTACTGAACCAGTTTTAGCGACTGACCCGAAGTTGCCCACATTCAGTATGATTCATTACTACTTTACTGCAAGAGCATGCCGGTAAAAGAAAGAAGGTCATAGTTTACTATAGTGAAAGCACACAGAGCGCGGAGTCGGGGTATCATAGTTTCGAACTGAAACCTTTCGCGGTTTTTAGGCATAACAACATTTTCGTTATTATTTACTTTCAATTTACGCTTGAATATAGAAAAAGTTTCCTTATGCAACACGTAGACTTTTTAAGACGGCATCTGCCGGTCGACGTTTCTCAGATTTTCTGCCCTAATAATTGGGCTAAAATGGCTCTAAATGAGGGAACACAAGATCTATTGAGTAAGTTTAGAAACGGTTCGCTTGATCCTCGTAGATAACACACTATCACTGGCACTAACTCACATCTGCCTGCTAAGACTATAGATGTAGAAGTCACCACAGTGAAAGTCCAGCTATAAAATAAAAAAAAATAAAAATATCTTTATTCAAGTAGGATTTACACACATTTATTAATCGTCAATTATTACGTTAAAAATTTCAGTATAGTCAGTCTATAAATAAGCTACCACCAGCTCGAAATGCTGCTCTGCTAAGAAGAGCTGACGAGAAACTGAACAGTTGCTCATTTAAATGAAAATTAACAATGTTTGACTTATAAATTAAAGCATCAACCCAGCAAATAAGTATACAACCCAAGTTTCACCCATTTCTATCAAACAAATCTTCTTGAATGTTATTAAAGGATTTATTTAATACTACACTTTTAATTTTACGTTTCAAACTAGGCAATAAAATATTCAAAATATAGTACCAAAATTTATTATATACTCATGCGCATGAAGAATATGTTGACTTTTTGAAGTCAAAAATTAGGGTCAAAAATTAGGGGCTAGAAGTTTATTTCCATTATTATTTCCATTATAGTATTTATTGTATGCTTGTCAGTGCTTTTTATTTAAGTATTTAAATTTTGGCATGTAAATAATATGTTATTAAAATTGTTCTGTAAACCCACTATAAGAATACCAATTTCTTTAAAAATATCTCTCCACGAATCTCTAGCTTTGAAGTTATAAATAGCAATTGCTAGAACTACTAGTGGACCCAGAATTAAAATTTCAATCCCACCAGCCACGCCACCTGCGCCTACCATCAAAAGCCTAACAAACTAATTCCAAATCAGGCTCAGCGCTCATGCCCCAACTGCTGCGCCAGCCCAAGGAAAACGAGCTATAATAAAAATAGCGCTTATCATCTTTCAAGAGGTTCTTCAGGCAATCAACGATGGCCGCAACCTTCTCCCGGCTAACGATATTACTCAGCTTAAATGAATGATAATTTATGCACGAACACCCGAGGTATTTGAAAAAAAAACTCCTGCTTACAGCACTCCTTTTGCGGTAAAAGATTAACATCCTTCTGGCCTCCTGGCCTGTCCTTAGTCTTGGAGTATGTATATGATACACTGTGGCAAAGTTTTTTCTAAAGCCTGATGTATTGGTTAGTATTCGTCTAATTTAATACGTCTAGGGATAATTTTGTAAAAAAACTTAAAGACCTGGACTCATTCAAACTAGTTGGTCTATAATTACCTATATCTTTTTTTTGGACCTTTTTTGTATATAAGGGTTACATGAGATGTTTTCCACTGTCCTGCTATGTGTCTTTTATCACAATTCTGTTACAGATTTAAATCAAAACAGTAGCCTGTTCATCCAATGTAACTTTAGTAACTCATTTGTAAGTTTGTCTGAGCTTGGTGATTTTTTGCTATTTTTTTTAAGATTTTCTGACTTTGCTGGGTAAGATTAATTCTAGGTCTGAAAAACTTGAGTTAGATTTAATGCTTCCATAGCTTATTTGATCTGATTTTCTTGGGTGAAATAAATATTTTGGTAGACATTTGAAGCTATTTTGTTTATATTTTTTTGGGTTTGTAATACTACAGTGATTATATTTTTAGTTTAGTATGTATGAATTTGTCGTTAATAACAATAATAATTTTCATTTTTAATTAGTAATAATAAAAAATATTTATCAATGGTAATTTTACCGTAGCGCTCTTTCAGAGCTTTTTTGGTCCTCCAGTGGTTAAAATATGTTTTCTAATAGTAGTATTTGTGAAGTATTGTTGTCCATCTATTGCACCATAATAGATGGTATAATGTGCATTGTGGGCCTTTTAGGTAGTGCTGGTATTAAAGTTTAGTTTTGATAACACTGAGGTATCTGTGAATAGTCTTGGTTGGCTGCTCGTAATGTAACCTATTTCGTTTTTGTATGTGCTATCTGGAAAATTCAGGTCCAAGTAAATATTGTTTAGTGGATGCGACAAAAAATTTAGGAAACGTGATTTATCACCAAACCAACAAGTTTAATCGCGCTGCTCACAGTTAGTAAGTTTCATTGTATATTTATGGTTATAATGCTATTCATTGCACATATCTTACAATGACAATGTGTATTAGTAATAGTGTATTGATTCTATTATATCTGACGATTTCTTATAGACCTAATTGTTTTTCGAATCGCTGTTCTTACAAATTGTTAAATATACTGTAGTACTTTTCAAGGTTGTATTATACCTTTACTTAAATAATCGTTAGGTTAGCTATATTAAAAGTCTCGTTTCAAATAATTATAAGGACTTAACTGTTCTTTACTGAAACGATTTAATTTACCTGATTAGTTTTGCTGTTATCTGTTTTACTCCTGGGCCCTATATTTCTAATTCGTTTATTCAAATCCATGGCCCTAACTATAATGAAATATACTATAAATTAGTTTTAAGCAGTATGTGAAACGCAATATAGAAATATTAAGTATATGTTTATGAAAAATGTACAAAAAAAAAAATTTGAGTCAGTGGAAAAGTTATGAACGATAGCTTGCATTAAGTGTAACTTTAATTGAGAATAAAGAATAATACATATAATATGAAAGGAACATAATTACAAGATTAAAATATTATTTTATCTTTGATATATTTTTTTATGATATTCATATTTAAATAGAAGTTTATTTTACTTATATCCTATTAAAAAATAAAGAAAAATTTAAATTATGTGAGTATTAAAATTATTTATAATTGGAAAAACTTAGTTATTTTATTGATCAAAGATTGTTTATTTCGTAAGTTTCTAACCATAATAACCTTTATAATACTATATATGTATACAAATATACGAATCTCGTAAAGCAAAAGATTTTCTTGGAAACCTTAAAAGTATGTTAATTAATTTAATCGCAACCGCTTATTGTTTTCGAAATGGTGATAATTAATTAATTTGTTTCTCTGTCATAGCATCTGTATACCTCGGTGTAAAACTAAGCTTGAAGTTACCAAGTTGAATATTCCAATGTTCCAAAACAGATGATGATAGTTCCCAAATAGTCATAAGTTATGTAAGAACATGTCACTTTGATTAACAAACAAGTTTGAGAATTGAGATGATGGTAACATGTTGAACAGGTTAAGCATTGAGATTTGAAATTATGTTATGTTATGTTATGTACGAGGAATAAGTGTATTTTAGAGGTTCCATAATAAAAAATGGATTATGCCTTTTTGTTTTCTGTTATTTTTATGTTAACCTTTTCAATTTAAATGTTATGATTTTAATATTATCTAAAATAAACATTCAATATAAAAACATAAAGTGATATAATCGTCCGTTATAATTATAATGAAAGGTAAAAAATACATTTTATATTATCATAATATAATTTATTTGAGATTAAATTATTACATACTATTACATAGCTATTTGAATGGCCTTTTACAGAGTCAGTGTTACATTTACACGCGAAGATTTCGCTCACTTGCTTTCATTACTCGATTTGGTCCACCAACCACAACCTGACTGATTGCATTCTTTGATGCATTTCACTGTCCACAATAGTTTAACATGTACTATTTTCATTTTATCATAGTAATAAAATATGAAATCATTAATAGTGATTATACTCTCCTGAGTATTATGTAACAGTATAATTTTAATATTCTGAGATAATTTAAATATTTTTACTTCCACCTTTAATTTTATACTTTATTTAATATCTAGCACGACTAGAACACTACTTTGATTTTATAAACACATCACGGAACGTTAACCGGTAAAAACATTTGAGGATCGCCTAATTTAGGTTCAAATCGTATATTAACTTTTGTGTCCCCGTCACCAACTTCTAGAAAGCTGTTCCAATCTACCATCCAGTAAAATCCGTTTTTTTTTGGAGGTGGAAGATCTGAATTTCCTGACTCTGAGGGTGCAGCTCCTCCAAAAGAATCTTCCAAATCTGCAATTGATGCTCCTGGATCAGGATCAGAAGCAACAATATCGGATGCAGTTGGGGATGCATCTTTTACAACGGTTTCTATAATAGGATTTTCTGTATTTGTGGTATTTGCTTTTAAATCGGTATCATTAGTTTGCCGCTTATTTTGTGCTGTGTTTAAAATAATCTCATCTTCTACAGGGCTAGGTCCGTTATTAAGTGGTATAACTTTAACAGAATCATAATCAATAGGGTCATAGTTATATTTTGGTATATCAGGAATGGCTTTCGTTTTTCGTGGTTTAGGTAAATCAAGTGGCAATACAATATGCTTTGTATCCGAAGAAGAAGTATCTAATTCAAAGGGTATTTCAGGACGTAAAGGTTCATATAAAAAATTGGTCTGGGAATATGCATTATTATTATTATTTGACGTGCTTAATATGCTATCTGACGGAGAAATAAGATCGTAAGTAAGCAATAAGTTTTCTGGCAGTTGAACCGTTCCGTCAACTATTTTTGGTGGAGGCAAAGGCTTAAATCCATCAAGTGGCAACAAAAAATTGTCTTGACCGGGTTTACTTTTTAAACCATGTGCATCTAAGAATGCTTGTAATTCTTCAGGAAAGTCGTTTTTTGGCTTGGTGGGAATATTAACTTTGTTAGAAGTAGATTTAGTTATCTTAGGTGGTTTTGTTGTTATCTTTTCTGTTACAATTTGTAACCGAGGAGGTCTAGTATACAGATCTTGTAACGAAGAGCCATCGCGAGGGGTATAAGGTAAAACAACAGTAAGTGTAGGTGTACTTGCTCTTGTAGTTGATTCTACAGTTCTATTAGACATTTTTGGTGTTTTGACTTCATTCTGTTTTATGTCAATTGTATCTTCAATACCTAATTGAATTTTACTGTTTAGTTCATTATCTTGAACATTGTCATGTAAAGTAGTTATTGGTACTATACTTTGCTGTTGTTTCGTCTTCACTATCTTAGATTTATCTTTAAAAATACTTTTTGCATCTTCTTCTTGGATATCATTTAATAGCTGTAATATTTCTTCACGTGTGAGTCTCGGTAATAGGTCGTTAGCTTGAAGTATGCTTTGAACTTGTCTTACTGTTTTTTCTACATCTACCACGGCGCTGATTATTGTAAGTAAAGCTGCTATTACACAGCATCGAAACAGTAGCATGGTCTGTAAAATAAATAAATTATAAAAATATTATTTCACATTAATTATCTTCTGGTCCGTCAATCATGCATTAAATTCTAAAAAAAACTATAGTTATATTATTTTTTTAATTAATTATTAAATTTTTCATTCTATATTTATATAAATTTAAATAAGCTTAACATGGCTTTACATGTTTAAAGATATTTTCAAACATTAATTTCGGTAGTGGCATCTTTAAAATGTTTATCTATACTGCAAAGTTAGAAACATTGGTTAGGATTTTCGAAAGAAACCTAATAGATGTCACCACCGTCCCGATAAAGACAATCACATATAGAATGCTTAATTCACCGAGGCGGACAGCGATACGCTATAGCTCAGTTGGTAGAGCGACGGGACGGTTTTCCAGTAGTCGCGGGTTCGAGTCCCTGCCCGTATCGGTTTATTTTTCATTCTATATTTATATAAATTTAATTATTAAATGTATACGTCTTTTAAATTTTAAAAGAATTCATGAATAAATTATTCACCGCAACAGACCACAGTTTTACTAGAGTAATGGTCGTAGAGTAAAGTGTTAAAAAACCATTTAACCTTGGGCCATTATTATAACATGCCAAACTTACAACTTCATTCAGGTTTTTTTAATTATTTTTTAATCTATAAATATAATATATCTAAGTAATGTAAATAAAATAAGAGATATAATGATGATTTCGTCGGTTCCAATGCTATTCTAATGCTATTTGATCTGAGCGACATTTTTATCGTAACGGAGTTATATAAATATTTGGAATTACAGTTCTTTTTTCTGCGTTTTAAATTATTAAGGATATTTTTTCCTTAACAAACTTTTCTATATTTTTTTTATAAAACGGTTAAATAATTTAACCCCGCACACTTTTTTAAATCTAATTAGTATTGTGACATTTTTTTTCCTTTTAATCAAAGACTTGGATGTGTTGTGCTTATGCAACATTTTGCTTTTTATTTCATTAAATTATTTAGACGCTTTAACTTTCAAACCTTTTTATTTTATCTTTTGAATGACTCTTGAAATATTTCTTTGTAAATCATTATTGTTTTGAAATATTTCTTAAACCCAGATGATGAAAATCCTAAATTAAAAATTATTTTGTTTTTCATAATGTACCTGACGCTATCTTTGGAAGCGAAGATTTCTATGTAGTGGTTTTAAGAATATGAACGACTTTTGTTGCTTTTATAATAATATGACGGTTTATTTTTTGTTAAATAACAATCAACTTTTTAAAATTTGGTTGGTTTTATAATAAGTAACACCCTTATTTCATAACTTTTCCATAA
Organism: Napeogenes inachia; assembly: GCA_959347355.1. NCBI lineage: Eukaryota > Metazoa > Arthropoda > Insecta > Lepidoptera > Nymphalidae > Napeogenes > Napeogenes inachia. Next base: position 14,838,260 of record OY365793.1, on the reverse strand, counting down.
AAATGCTGTATTAGAACAAAAAGTTTAGGAATCCACCATTCTATTAACAATATATATATATATATATATATATATATATATATATATATATATATATATATATATATATATATATATATATATATAAATTACGTGTCACGTTGTTTGTCCGCGATGGACTCCTAAACTACTTAACCGATTTTAATCAAATTTGCACACCGTGTGTAGTTTGATCCAACTTGAAACATAGGATAACTTACATCTTAATTTTAAGTCACAATATTATTTTATATCAAAATATTGTTATTTCGTTATTGGCCTTGATAAATTTACTTGCATTTTTAATTTTTTTCTTTACTTAGCGGTCGGGGGTTTTTTAATTTTAATTTTATTTTTTCTAATACCGTGACGTCTTAAATAGTTTACTACAATGTAATAGGTATATCCAAAACCTTAGCAACCACAGCAACGCGTGGCCGAGTCTGCTAGTATATATATATATATATATATATATATATATATAGTTAATAGAATGGTGGATACATATATATATGTATATATATATATATATATATATATATATATATATATACATCAAATACATCTGTTTGAATGCTAACTGTCGTTCGTATAGTCCATACTCTAATTAGCGGAACCATTTTTTGTTACTTCGGTTTATTTGCAGTCTATTTTCAGATTTGTAATAATAATCAATTTACCTCGTTTTGTTTTATATTCATATCACCATTTGAACTAATATGCTTTAATATGATCCAATCGTTACCATATGTTATAATATAGTCATCTCTAAGGCACATACTCTCTAAATAATAAATGATAATCAAAATTGTCTTTATCATGCAATAATAATTCTCACGTACCTAATGGGCTTTGACACGCTTATTTTTTATTGGAAGAGTATGTTTAACATACTAATAGTTTTCTGCAATGCAATTGTTCGAGGCTCAATTTAATTTGTAAATAACAATTTAATTACTTTTGATAATGGTTTCTCATTTTTATAGTAAGACTTCAATTAATTAATTTTATGTTGGTTAATTAACTTGTTTTTAAATTAGTTAAGTGACAGACATCTACATCTCTTCTTTCCTCCAACACGGCTGCAGTAAACTATTCAAAGCGGTTCGTTACATAGAACTAATTAAAAAATATCACATGTTTTATACCAATTTTAGATACTGAACCTTTTATACGACGAATAAACATCAGAGTGGTATATGTAATGACTTGTTAAATGGGTATAGATTTAGCCAGATGATGGCCAGGAATTTATATTACGAGCTGGTATAACAAAGGAGCGGGAATAAATGTAATATAAATCTAGGTGATTTAAATATTTAACGCGAAAATGGAGTTCCAGATAACATTTTTTTTTGGAAATTAATCGCAAAGAGATACGATTAAAAAAAAAAGCTATGTCAAAACAATTTTTCCATAACTCAAGTGCTTATTAAATAATGTTGTTAACGACTACAAAACAAAAGCGATTGTGTTTCACAAATAAGCAAAAACATCTACATAGTTATGACGTAAGTCATTGAAAGTGAAAGGCGTAGTCGACGTCGATTTATACGTGCATTGAGACTTTACAATTCTTTTGCTATACATTGAGGGTTTTTAAGGATTTATTTATAAAATATTTATGTATTAACATCAATGTATTATGAAATTTAGAATAAGAACTAGTAGACGTTTTTGTGAACTTTAATATTTAAATATGGTAACGTATGATTTAACAGTGACTTGTATAAAAATAAAACATTAGATTAGCTAGATTCCTATTTAAGTTTTGTTATTATATTATACTAGCAACCCGCCCCAACTTCGCACGGATGCAATGCTGATATTAAATATACTACAAAATGTCTTTATATACAACGTTCAAAACTTTTTTGGCATTAGACAATAGAAACATCACAAATTATACCTATGTGCCTATTGTGCCTAATTATACCTATTGTGCGCAAAAAATGTGTTTATTTACGACATGACATTGGAAACCTCTTAAATTATCAGTGTTTCTCTACTATATTATGCATGTTATATACGTATAAACCTTCCTCTTAAAATATTTTATCTATTAAAAAACGCATGTAAATCCGTAAGGTAGTTTTAAACATCATATATACGAATTAAAATCAGGATTTCCTTATAAAAGCGTTTTGTATTTTTAGAAGAACCCTAATTGTGGGATGGTAATTAACAGGTTAAATTTAACAGACGCCGAGAAGCGCCTTTGGCTTATACTATGTAGTGAACTACCATTACCACCACCAACTCAAACACCCGCGGCGTCTGTTAAAAATATATTTTGATGTTAGTATATTTTATAGTTTTCTTTCTAAAAAAACTAAAATTATTTTATTTACAAGAAATATAATAAATGTATACTTCATTGTAATACAACAAAGTATTGATATTGAAACCAATTACTACAACTTCTTTAAAGAATTGGATCTTACGGTTGGTGTTTTAAACATTCACTTTTCTATCATGTTGTGGCCAAGGTGAACCATACGAGAAGCATGATTGAGCGTCGGTCGACGCACTTGGCCAATTTAATTTTTTTTTTAATTATTTTTAAATTAATTAAATATTTAATTTGAAAATATTCGTTTGCTAAAATCTTTTAAAATGTTGCAATGAAAATAAATAAATATATTGTTTAACTATAAAAAATGACGTAATATAGTGATAACAAAAAGCAATCTTAATAATTGTGATTGGGTGTATTAAACTAAACGAGTTATATATCTGTTAAACGATGTCCTATTTTTTTTGTGCACTCACAAATGATTGTCAAATACTTTTGGGAATATGTGGCTAAGTTTGAATTCTTCAATGATAGCAATTTTGTTAGCTTTTAATTAAGGGGTAATACTATTTCCTCGTCAACGATTTATAACAATAAAATTTTATTTCTTTTATTATAATTCCTATCTTTTATGTCGTATTAGAATTATATAACAATTTCTTTAAGTTATTTGTTACTAAAGATTATAGTAAAATATTGTATAGCTATTTTATCTACGATCATAGCAACGAAAAATCCCTAAAACATTATAATATAATATTGACCTTAAAAATTAAAGCTGATACTTATCTTTACGAGGTATAATGGTATTATAAGTAAGGGTCAGTAAAAGTAAAGTGTTATAAGTAAACAAAAATTTATATTATACAACATTTTTGTAACTTTAAAATACTTTTATTAGCTGAAAATTTTCTTACGTAACTGATTTCCAATAAGCAATTCTAACAAAATACACTAAAGTTTTGTTGTGTAAGTTGATAATGAAGACTAAACTTGGAAACGTGTAAAGAGCAGTTTGTGCAAGAATCATTTTGAAATTTTGGAAGAACTATTAGTAAAAATAAATAACTACGTTCAAACAGTTTCCTACAAAATTAAATTTATGTTAATTTTGACATCTTAATTTGGCGAGTGAGACGTAAGAATATTGGCAGAGAATTTCTTATCCAAACTGGATATTTTAAGACCTTCAATTAAATCACATTACAAAGTAAAATTTTTGCTTCCACCAGACAAGGTCTTTGTTATTGAAATCATTTGAATTTAACCTGTTAATTACCCAAAATTAGGGTTCTTCTAAAAACAGTAAACGCTTTTATAAAAAAATCCTAATTTTAATTTGTAAGACTTTTTCTGTTGGTTAATTACTTGATTCTCATTTTTATTTATTTGAGGTTATACAGAATTTGATGTTTTTGACTTCTGTAGATTTGTAACGCAAATCTATTTCTTAACATTTCTCTTAATATTATGGTGAACAAAATAATGGTATAATAAAGACAGTGAATTAAAATGAAGATCATTAAAAATATAAGTTTATCACGTTAAATACATTAAATAGGAAGTCTTGAAACATGTATTAAAATAAAAGGTATGATTCATATGAACTTTATTCTCAAGGAGATTTTCATTAAAGTAACCCGGTAACTTTATATCGTAATAAATAATAAGAAGGCTACGAAATGTATATATATTATTATTCAAAAGTACAGATGAAGTAATTATTTTATAACGAATTTGTAATTGAATAATACTTAATTTAATTAATTTATAATGACATAGTAAATATGTAACAAACCCATTTAATGGAACATATTTATCTATGGTCATTATGGGGGTTTAGAGATAATTAGCTTGGAAACTTTCACTTATGTCGTGTATATTTTGCGTAATCGTTGATCATTATTACAAATTAAGGTTTTCCAAGCTTTCCCTATGTTATGCTATTGTGACTGCAAAATCAAATGATATTGTAATTCAATGTTATTAAAATTTAAGTGTTAATAGAAACCAATAACATCATTCAATAGAAAATAAATTGATTTGCTTATTCATAAATTATGGTAAAAAATATTAGAATGGTGAGGCTCTTGCACCGCGATTATGTTGGTGTCAAAGGTGATTCGTTGATCTAGGTCATGGACTATTGCGAGCCAACGATTAATGGAAATTGTAAAGAAATATGAAAAACAAAAGATCCCATCGTAACATTACATTATAAAAACTGTTATATACCTACAAGTATATTACGAAGTTGAAACAAATTGAAAAAATCCTCGTCTAATTTATGGCTAGCTTAAAGATAATTAATAGAGAATAAGATCAATATGAACACGAATTATTGTTAAGGTAAGTTCTGATTTTACCAAAACAAAATAATAATCTGCAAATCTTCACACAAGTGATTCGATTAATTTTACAAGATAACTGATGAATAAATAAAACTGAGAAAGATATTTTAAGTGTCCTTAACGATTAAAAATAAAAAAAATTAAAAACTTTACCGTAAGTCTTTTGAACGTCCTCAAATAAAAAAACGGTATGATCCACAAAAAAAAACCTTACAAAAATATATGCTAAGAAAAATAAACACAATATCTTTTCAAAAGTAACACAAATAAACCTACCGCGGTTCCAACCTCACTGTCCGAGACAACTCCTACTACTGATTACATGACCTGCCAGTGGTGGTAGTACCACAATTACCATTACCTTATTAGTTATAATAATGCGTTCAAAATATTTTTTGTAAATAAATAAATAATAATAACTGCCTATACTACATCTTTCTCTTACTCATCTTTATAAATTAGAAAATTTGAAAACAAGTTATATGTTTTCTTATTTAGCGATGTATATAATGTATACGATATTATTATAGCAAAATATAATTTATATAAATCATAATTATATTAATCTACAAATTCATCAATAACATTAAACCTTGGTATTTAATATATAGAATGGACAAAATTAATAATAAAAAAAGGATAATTAATAAACGAAAATTAACTATTAACTAATAACTAATAATAATATTAATTTGTTAATATTTATGTAAAGTTGGCTCACTTGTAAAAAAAACTGTATTTAATATTTTTGGACATTGAACCGTGTAATAATCTTATCATATTTGAATCATATCCTATGCATATTAAGAGAGAGGAGCATAATGCCAGACATATTATGTATAAGATAGTTGGTCGAGTGAAAGTGTGCGATGTCATTACAGATGTGACGTAATGTTACATAACGCAACCTTTGAGGCCACGCAGATTAAATAAAGATATCCGTCTGCATAATTCTACGAAGTAATTACTGTTTTAGACTATATTAATTTAATAAAACGAACATCAAAGCAAACCAAACTGGTTTTCCTTCGTTAAGTGCTGGTTTGGTTTTTTTGTGGCACACGTCAATCTAATAGGTACTACTAATTTGAATATTTTTGTTTACCGTATATCTATGATTAACCAATCTCATTTATGAATGAATGAAAAATTATAAAATATTCGAATGTCTGATGCACTTCTGTTTTGCATGGATAGACGGAGTCTGGGTTATAAATAGTATACGTAATCTCTTATCCTGAATCTATTAACATTCAACTATTTATTAAACATTTATTATTAATTTTTACATAGTTCAAAATATTTTTTGTACTCTTTTATAAAATATACTAAGCTATATTATAAAAAATAAATCATGTTATAAAGTGAAAATTTAAAAATATATATTTATGAATATTATAACGTTTCTTCCTACTAGAGCAAGTCATCGAGATGCTTGGTTTTCATCGCTAAATAGAAAATAAGATCGGCAATCCATTTATTGGAACGGAATGTTAATTACCGTTCTCAACTTGAAAAACATGCTGACTGTATATAATTTAAAACCACTACTGGGTTTTACAGATGCATTTCGTATGTTAAAGTTTTTCATATTTTCACAGTCGCAGCTTAGGTTATCAAAACATTACAGCATATTATCTACGAGGTATATTTTGGTACAGTAATATTACCTCATACCTTTACCTAATATCTTTTTATTTTGGCACAATAATATCAAACATAGTTTAATTACTTTCTATATATCACGATTATTGAAGATAAATTATGTATATTTGCACATAACAATGAGATATTTAATAGAAATGTTTATGCTAAAATAACTTTCCGCCACTGAAGTACAAAGCGTGTTAAAGACAAATGCAATATGTTTAACTCACTCCGCCTTAGCAACATTTCAAATTAATTTTAAGTTAAGTGTTTTGCTTATATTTTACATTAAAATGTTATTTCATTTATGACTGACATAAGCTTTTCTACAGTGTTAACGCATAATCGTGCTCTCATAAAGAAAAATACATGATATAAAATTTATATACCTACAAAATGTGGATCATGTCAGGTAAGCAGAATTATCTTTTTATATTAAAGTAATCTTGTTAAAGACAGATGCTGAGTTAATTGAGCACGCTTCTCCAAAGGACGGCGACGATTAGTTATAGGCAGTCACGTAGCCAGAATATAGACTGACTGATATTATTACTGCAATAATATTATTTATGTTTTTATATACAGTATGATACCTTTTAATTATAATGAACAACAAAAATAAACGTATAGGTAGTAAATTTTGATTATACTAATTAGACAAATTTGCCTTTATCTGATACATAACGATATAAAATTTAGATAAATGTAACTCTTACGTTTTATTTAAGAAAATAACTAATACTTAATAATTTAGTTGGAGACTTTCATTGACTTTATTACGATGTTAGTTATCCCTTCTGGAATATATTGCAAAACTAGAAAGCAATTTCATTTTGCGGATTAGAAGCCAGATTGGCTATTTACAGTGATTAAACACGTTTCGGTCACAGGTATTAAGTTCATGGGATCGTGCATGGAATAACAAGATATATCAAGATATATCAAAATAAATCCTGCCAAGAATTTGTACTATTACTTTATTGCGGTTAATTCTCAAATTTATTTCAATGTTTCTATAAGTAATAGTATAATATATACTTCAAAGATCCAAGACGAGAGTGTTATATACATAATTAAGTAATTTTAATCTATTTTTTTATCACAAAAATTAATTGTTAGTTTCTCAAAATATCAAACATAAGCTTTATAAATTGACCGTAAAAGATAATACATAGTTCAAAAATTCCGTAATTAAAAAAAAACAAGCCCAAATTAAAACTTATTGTTTTTAAAAAACATTCATGGAATATTCTACTATATATAATAATAACTCATATTTTTTTTCCAAAGTCATAAGTAATAATATTATAATAAGTCATGAATAACGTAATCCTTGTTTATAACCGACCTAAATATATTATAATGCAAAAAGGGTCACTAATTAATGGAGCACTCCATCAGCTTATCTTACAAATTGGTATCATTGTCCGTAATAGTAAAATTTGGAGTTCCTTTATCTGAAGCCCCAAGCAATGGATATACTTAGGAGCTTAGGATATCAAATAGTCTCTAAATCTTTGAAGATAAAGAAATTATTTACTTACAAGAATGGTTTTTGGATTCTACCTACTATTAAGCTGTCAATCATTCAGTTGTGGCTAATCAAACAGAAAAAAGATTGAAAATGTAGCAAAATAGACTAGTAATATATTTTATTATTTTGATGTATAAGCATCCGAACTGTCAAAATAAATTACTTCGATATAAATTATTATGATTTTAATTTACAACAATATTGTTACAAATGTGCTAGTTACAACTATACACAATCAAATTGTAAAAATATATCCACTAATATCAGATACAGAATGTGTTATTCCAGTAAATAATAACTTTAATATATCAAAATAGCAAAACTAAAACGAAAAAAATATTTATAAAAGTGTGATTTATAATGTTCATTTTCGTATTCGAGATAACTGTAAGTTATTAAATTAAAATTTAAAATTTGAATATTTTAGCATTTCTTGTAAAGTTTATGTTAATTTTTTTATAGAAAAATACCAAATGGGTATTTTATGTTTAGAATAAAAAAAATTAAAGTGTTGAAATTTATAATTTCATGGTAGCCCCTTTTTGTACTAAGAAGTATAAAATAGGCTGGAAAAGGGGGTATAATAATTTTATATAATACTAATTTTATATGAGTTTAATAAGTCAGGGTTGAAGCATATGCGATAAAACATGGAAATTTTACTCTTTGCGCATATCTAACCTAAAAGTAAAAGTTTTTTTTTATGATGATGATGACTCTGTTTTTAAATACGTTTTTAATTAATACATAGACAGCGGTTCCTTTCAAAAACTAATGAAACATAGTAGTCACATCTCACTAATCCTGCTACTTAACAAACCCATATCTGTAGTACCGTCATTAAGTTTAATTTGTAGAAAATTGTGCTAGACCAAATGTTATACTTTAATTAAAACTGATTATTACGTAGTCAATAGTTTGGATTCACGAAAGGTATGCTGAGTAGGTATGTCGTTACATTCTAGGAGAAGTTGGACAACCGACAGAATAACATTAAAATATTATCTTTAAAGGCTTTAAAAATATGAAAAATAATGTGGATGGATGATTTCCGTAAGTCAGAAAAAAAATGTTGCACTTTTTAATTATGCAAGAGTATGAAAGACGTAGTTACGAGGTGATGGATTGGAAATGACATTGGAACAAAGGTAACAATTTTGTGGCGATCAGTTGATTGTAGTGGAAAAAGATGATATAAATATATTTCATTAAATAAATATTACCGAAAGATCACAATAATAATATCGTTGTTTGTATAACATATAGGAGTTTGTAATTGTAAACAGGGTATTAAAGCACAAAGATTAATATAAAAACTAACAAAGTATTTTTTTATAATATAAGATATAAGCGTTACTTACAGTTATGTAACGATAATCTCCGATGTTGCGCATTGTGGATTAAAGTTTGATTCTTGGAAACACTGAAGTAGGTTCTTCCGAGGATTCTGAATAAGTTTTCAACAACGCGCTCAGATTTGATTTATGAGTGTTATATTTGATATTTATCTATAACACATGGCTTCATGTATAAAGTTTGTATTTACAAATGTAGTTGTAGTTATTTTTATGTTTGTAATATATGTAGCGAGTGTTAACATCTTGAACTCCGAAAGATTATGCTCAAATCTTATTTTTGTCTATTTCCGTTTAAATATGATGTATATTTTTTGTAATATTTAATCACCGTTTAGTTTGTTATGTAACATCAATATAAAAAAACGAATATCTCATGTAACACATTGTTATACCTAATGCAACATAACCTATCCACTAAAGCACTTTATTTAAAAACACAAAGGTTCCTCCTTTATATATACAACGTTGCTTATAACAAAAACATAAACTTCAATTTTGTAACAAAATTTCGCTAAAAGCAATTGCTTTATAGAAAATTTATAAGTTACATAGTTCAGGAAAATAGCTAACCGGATATTTTAACTAGAATTTAATGGATGAAATTTTTAAGTAACCCTTGAGATGTTCAAGAACTCCTTTGTATTCCGTTAGAAGTTTATAATTTCGACTCTAAATACGTAAATGATCTAAAGTAACCTTTACTGCGCTGAAATAAGGATATCTTGCTTGAGATTGAAAGTCAGCCACTTTAAATTGAGTATTTTTAAGGCCACGATACGACTTTTGAATATATATTTTTAATATAAAAATCTGGTTAGTTAAATAATATGTTAACAGGCAAACAAACAACATGTACATATTTTATCAAAATATATATGTATCATTTCCGTAGGTCAGTTTCATGATCAGGTTTTTTAATAGAGAGCCAGCGGAGTCGTTACAGAGAGAAAATTTCACTTAGACATTCCTATGTCGTATCCGGATATGACAAGATAAAAATACTAATTATCAAGTGAAGTTTGTAATAGCGGCTGGTGCGCCTTCTATTTCATGTTATTTTACAAGTCAAACACCTTGGCAGCGTCGTGAAGTTGACTTTTTCAGGAACTATTAAGAGAAGTGCAATGATAGATGGGAGTAGAGATGGGCGTTTTCGTTATAATTCAGTAACTTTGAGAAAAGTTTTTACTATAACATCAACTGTTGCTAATATCTAAGGTTGTTTTTGCTACGTTGCCATTATCGCGAGTAACGAAACGAGTATATATGAATTTATGTTAAGATTGGTGTTTTGAACCAGGATAGCGTTATTCGATATTGTATAATATGTGTTAATTATAGTTTTATATTTATTGAGATCAAATGTTATTTAGTTATTGTTTAAGAGTTTTTTCTTAAATTAGTTGGAAATTGCACATAGACATTCCTATGTCGTATCCGGATATGACAAGATAAAAATACTAATTATCAAGTGAAGTTTGTAATAGCGGCTGGTGCGCCTTCTGTTTCATGTTATTTTACAAGTCAAACACCTTGGCAGCGTCGTGAAGTTGACTTTTTGAGGAACTATTAAGAGAAGTGCAATGATAGATGGGAGTAGAGATGGGCGTTTTCGTTATAATTCAGTAACTTTGAGAAAAGTTTTTACTATAACGTCAACTGTTGCTAATATCTAAGGTTGTTTTTGCTACGTTGCCATTATCGCGAGTAACGAAACGAGTATATATGAATTTATGTTAAGATTGGTGTTTTGAACCAGGATAGCGTTATTCGATATTGTATAATATGTGTTAATTATAGTTTTATATTTATTGAGATCAAATGTTATTTAGTTATTGTTTAAGAGTTTTTTCTTAAATTAGTTGGAAATTGCACATAGACATTCCTATGTCGTATCCGGATATGACAAGATAAAATTACTAATTATCAAGTGAAGTTTGTAATACCAGCTGGTGCGCCTTCTGTTTCATGATATTTTACAAGTCAAACACCTTGGCAGCGTCGTGAAGTTGACTTTTTAAGCAACTATTACGAGAAGTGCAATGATAGATGGGAGTAGAGTTGAGCGTTTTCGTTTTTATTTAGTAACTTTGACAATTTTTTTTACTATAAATAATTTTTTAATATATAAAATTACGAATTACGAGAATTTTTAATATATAAAAAACTTTTTTTATATATAAAATTACGAGTTTCAGCTAATACGATTGCGTAATAAACCGAATCAGATCTTATACAAAAACAAAGAATCCAAAATGAGTGATCGTAGAAACTTGTTTTATATCAAAGACTGATTTGTTAACGTTAAGGTAAGCGTAACGTACATTGAAGTACTTTGTACAGATCTCTTGCTAAGTACTTTGCACAGATCTCCTTTGTGTCTGGGAATTGTAACAGAAACGATATTTGCTCGATACCGATAGATTAAACGTAGACATATATTATATAATATATAAGTTATATTATGGAAAAACTTACATTTTATATATAATATAACTTAAACAAATTTATTTATTGCACTTCAAAAATGCAAAAGGGGCGTTTAATTCTAATACATTAATTAATAGCCAACTGTCACGTGAAAAAAAAGTCGAAAAACTAATAATTTTGCTAGATTTAAAAATAGAAAAAAAAAGGAATAATAATTTAAAATATAGCAACCGATAAATCGTATCGCTTTATGCCGAATTAGGTTTCCCCATTTTTAAACATTTTAACCAGGACAGTCTTGCACTAATCAATATTATCTAAAGATATTATTTCACATTTAGAGATCCAACTTTTAGTTCCTTAACAAATTTTCTTGTTTTCCGACTACTATCCATCAAGTAGTTATTTTGTTTTGTTGCAACATTTCTGAATAATGAGAAAAGTTTCCTTTCTAAATATGTTCCGCAATAATGTCAAGTTTTGTTTTTGCTAGTTGATTGTCCCAGGACTTATATCAAGCTCAAATTATTTTTTCTCTATGATGGTGTCTTCTATACTGACAACAAGGGAATATTTTTAATTTTGGTAACATATCACAAAAGCTTACTCCAAAAGGCAAATATTTTTCAGTGAAATACGACATCTCACAGCATACAAATAGAGGAACTTTTGTTAACTGCGCTAACGATATTTTACTTCCATTTAAGTATTGTCAAACCGCCTACATAGCCCAATTTTATAAAAAAATTACAAATAAATAACGGTACTATTAACTAAGGTACTATTAACTAAGGTACTATTAACTAAAGGTACTGTTAACGTTTGTTTTCAATAAATTTAAAGTGTATTTTAAGCAAAATCGCTTAGAACCTACTACGATTATTAGCAACTGTAATTGTAAGTATAAAATTTATGTTACGTTTAACTTAATTATTATTAATTTTAATTAAATAGATAATGGAAAAACAATCGTCTTAAGTAGGATTAGTAAGGGCATCTTTTGAGAAACCATCCCTTTGCCCTTTCAACTTAACAACCGTATTAATTGGTTAAATACGCTTAAACATGTTTATTAGCTATTTAAAGCAGTATTATTTTAATAAAGATTGATATAGTTTAGTCGATATATAAACTTAGCATAATCGGATGTCGTGATAGTACACGGTACTTATACATAATTCAAGCTCAATTTGCAAATTAAAATGATCGCCTGGACAAAATGATAAGGGAATTCTATTATAACATTTTTATTGACAGAGTATTTAAAAGATGACTGATAGATTTTGAAAATATATAACTATATTAATTTTTATTTAAAAATTTATTTAAATAACACATTTATGAAATACTTTACTTATTAAATATGAGTAGATATTTATTATATTATATATAAATTAAAGCAGTTAAATATTTATGTAGGTATAACTAAAAGCAGTTAAATAATAAATTATCTCATACAAAGCATTACGAATATTTAAAATGTAGGTAATACGTTATGCAAATAATAATCTTTCGTAAAACTTTTATTAATTGTAACTGAAAAAGATATAAAAATATATTTTTTACATCATCCCAAATCGTCTTTCGACAAATCAGCGCTCCGTTTCACGCGTCGAAAGAATAAATTAATATTACGGGTCTATATCAATATTGCTTCTAAATAGAATTGCGAGAAAATTGAGTCTATGATACGAGAATTTAGATTTACACTAAAATGGTATGGGTATGAACAAAGGTACCTACCTAACAAAGATGATACAAACGATAATTTATATAAGTATAGGAACTTTGATTAATGAAGGTGACAAAATATATAAATAGAATTATAAGAGAGTGGAATTTTGCTTTAGTTAGGTACTTGTATATTTGAAAAAACATTTAGAAATAGAGAAATTATGTATATTTCTTAAAATTATTTTAATATCTTTTTTTTTTGATACACCACCTAGATATAAAAAAAAGAGAATAAAACATTTGGATTGAAACATATGTGCGACTACAATTTATAGTTTTATTCTTTCATACAGCATAAAAAGTCTTGATATAGATCGCTCTTTGACGGTTTTTAAGAACTGAAAGCTGTTAAGTGAAAAACACAAAAGGTAAGGGGAAATACGATTTCATTAATTACAAGGCATTAATCCTTAACAACACTTATAATATATTCTAAAAAAAATATATGTAACTTAATTTATGGTAGTTTCTCTATTTTCAATTGTTGTAAAGCAAATAATAATACAAATATTCAAAATAATAAGTTCTCGTACAGGTTTTCTTTATGATTGAAAGTTTAACTAAAAAATACTTTTATTGTAGTTTTTAAAAAATTAAAAAGCGTAAGTACATTCCAGAGTAATAAAAGTTACCAGCCGTAACAATAACTATTAAAAGTTCTACCACTATTAATGCATACGGGGATACCATTGTAATAAATGGCCGGTCTTTAAGCAAAATCTACGGAAGTATCAAAGATTAACAGTAATACTGCAATTTCGGTTGGATTTTGCAAAATATTATCATTACTTTGTTTAATTAGCATTAGCTATATAGCACATCATGTATGTTATAAACTACAAGAATTTAGAAAGCCTATCAAATAAACTAATTATTTAAAAGTGGCAGCAATATGTATATATTTACCTAAAAAGTTGGCATAAATTTATAAGACTTCACTTGCAACCAAGTATGATATAATATTACCGTTTCCCAATAGTTAACACTTTATAAGATTTCTGTTACATTATAGTATAGAAATTTTAATTTTATAAGATTTCTGTTACATCATAATATAGAAATTTTAATGTTACTGCAGTAGAGTATTTTGTTTTATTAATATTGTTAAGTTTAATTATTATAAATCCGTAATTAAGTAGAGAGAAATGTAAACCAGTAGAACAATGTCCGTTGAAATTACTTACTATGGAGAATACATAAGACTGGTAATAAAATAAAGAGAAATACGACTGAAAACAGTCTTCCATCACTGAGCTTAATTTTATTTAGTGTTTTAAAATGTGTGTTTTTATAGAGAAACATTCATTTTCAAATGTTTCGAAGTAATAAAAGAATTTTGATAGACCAGGATGGCAGACCAGCTAACTTCAACCTGATATTTAGAAAGCTATCAAAATGAAATCATCAAGAACATAAATAAAGGAACTCAGAAAATGACTCCCAAAAAAAGATCTATGTCACTTCTTGAAGCCCTTCTATCTTGCGATGTCAGATTTCAATGCTGAACATTGTGTTCCAAAATCCATACGATGAAATATTTTTTCCTTAAAATCTCATAAATCCCCAATTGACTCCTGTGCTAATCCGTCTAATTGGACATTCTTATGCATAGTATCGAACTAATGAAAGACCACCTTTGTCTATCCGTCTTCTATAAACATATCAATCCTGAACACATTGCAATTAGACGATTCAAGTGTGCTTATTACAAGCCAAAAAATATTGAAAGTAACATGATAGTCAGATAAAAATCACAAATCTATCACAACCTCCTATTCTTTATTTTTTTATCTCATTGATCCATTACGAATAAGAGGAAAATCGCTCATCTGATTCCAAATACATTTAATTAAAGTCGACTTTCTATCTCATATGACCGCCATGTATCAAGCGTACAGTATGTGTATAGTTTACTATAAACGGTTTTCCTAGGAGTCATAATAAAATTTGCTTTGAAGACTCATAATTTTATATAATAATATAGTTTGTTATAGTTAATAAAGGTTACATAAACTTTCGAACAACCACATCGCATAATTCCGGGATCAGTTAAAAAGCTGTTTACATATAAAATTATGATATTCGAAAACTTTGTTATTAAGGTTAATAAAGTGGGTTACAATGTATCCAAACATTATTTATCTGTTATAATTGTAGCAAATTATGAGAGACTTAAATTAATTACACAACTTTAGTTAATTTCAAAGTTTAACTTGATACTTGTTGTTTTCGAGTAGGTACATGAAAGACAAAACAGCCATTCAAATGTATATATATATAGGGTAGACATCCCTATACTTTGGGACATAATACAAAATAAACAATACATTCGAATACATACATAGATGACTATACGAATACATATGAATGTATTCGAAAGTACTATTTTTTTTTAACCCCCGATTCTCAAAGAGTGTTATAAGTTTGACCTGTGTATGTATGTGTGTGTCTGTGTGTGTGTCTGTGAAACGTAGCAGCCAAAGGCTTTGACGGATTTGGATGCGGTTTTTTTAATCGAAAGCTTGGTTTGTCGAGATGGTTCTGAGCTCAGAACCATCTTTTCATACACTGCAGACTTCGATGTACGCCTATGCTTGATATCCGATATGTGTTCCTTAACTCTTTTACCGACGCTCCTCTTTGTTTGACCTATGTATGACAAGCCACAATCGCAGTAAAGTTTATATTGTAAGAAATGTTTTTATGAAATTGTAAATTGGCCTAAAAATAACAAGGAGGACAGACAATCCCAAAAAACACGTTAGTCTTTTTGATAAGTTATAATATTATTATAAATTAGATATAGTCTTTTTGGTATATATTCCAAAACAATCTCAGATCAATATTATCTTTGTCTAACCTAAACTAAACTTTGTTATCAGAATTCGGTACAGGGATTGATAATATATTATGTATTTCAATGTCGTAAATAACTCGATGTGATGTTTACACCAAATACCGATCTGATTCAATCTCTAATATCGATTGCGTATTTTATGACGGTATCGAAACGTTACGTGAATAATCACAAACCCTTTGTATGTGTTGTAGATTTTTTGACGTTTGTGGAATCTCATTCATTGTTTCTTTAAGTACATTTTTTTCTAAAGATTATTTTTTTCTTTTACATTTTTTTTCTTTTACATTTTTTAGATCTTCTCTTGAAGACACCCGCATTGTATTCGGCAGGAAATACGCAGGCAAGCTGAAGATGACGATGATGGAAGGAGGACGGGGGAATTAAATCGTGTAATTCCTGCTCACTCACCAAAATATATCCTATAGAATACTGGGAGGCTAGCAATTCTAAGCCTTTATTCTAAACTAAACCTAAACTAGTAAGCAATAAAGTATATAATACATAATATCAACATGGCGCTATGCTATTTTTAAATGATATGTACACAATACTTGGCATTGTGTACATAGTAGTAGCTATATAGTAGTAGGCGGAGTGGGGTTGTTAGGTTTTTTTCGTTACGGAATTTTTTTGATTCGGTCGCCGCGCTCCTAGGCTGCGATAAAAGCTATGACTGCATAGTACTATATTAGCTACTGAGCTTAAAAACGAAAACTTATTTGAAATAAATATCGACCACGATATTTGAATTTCAATATCAAACTATCGATATATCGTTCAATTTTTTTTTGTAATAAACATCGATACATCGATATTTTATAATAATGTCTCACTTTAGATAGTACTATAGTCATATTTAAAATAAATTATCAGTGCTATGTTATATCATAAAAAGATTAATAATATTAACAGATAAAAATGTTTTCAACCTTAAGTCTCACAAATAAAGTTCAATTACGATTGTTAAATTAACACAATAACAGAAAGTCATTAAAATGGAAAGGTTTGTTGAAAAAAATACATGTGTACAAGTAAAATTGTAGATCATTAAATTATCTATAAAAAATATATCAATACTTTTTTTCTCACGAGACACCGTTTCGGAGATATCGCAGTGTAAAAAGTTGTAACAGTTGCAATTTTAGTCTGAGGTATTTTTCTGATAAAACTTACCGTTTTGCTGAAAATCGCGAAAAACTCATTTTTTTGACATTTGACCTTGAATAAATTTTTTTCCACACACGGGAATGATGGGGAACTTTCAGCTATTGTTTATAATCGTATTTTGAACAATTGTACCGAAATTCAGCTTGTTGCGAATTTATGTAGCACCGAATGTCTAATTTGACCGGACTATAAATGTTGATTAATGAGTGTGACAATATATTCCTGAACTGCATCTAAAATGGTTAATACGTTTCTGAGAATAGCGTGTACAAACATAGAGACATACAGACATACAGATAAAGAAACATATAGACATACAAAGAAACAAACAAAATGAAAATTCATTGTTTTGAGTTCTCTTGCTCTTATAAATCACTACATTATGTTTTTTGACCCCCGACTAAAAAGAGGGGTGTTATAAGTTTGACCTGTCGATCTGTGTATCTGTGTATCTGTGTATATGTGTATCTGTGGCAAATTTCCTGCCAAACGCGTGGACGGATTTACATGCGGTTTTTTTTAATCGTAAGCTATGCTCGTCGAGATGGTTCTTATCCATGTTTGATTGAAATAAAAATAGTCGTCTCCAAGATATTGACGTTTTATTCGTGCGGAGGAGAGGTTCTTATGCAATAACTAGCTGTTTGCGGGCAAACGCGTAAACCGATTTGAATGCGGTCTTTTTTAATCGTAAGCTATGTTTGTCGAGATGGTCCCTATTAATGTCTGATTGAAATAAAAATAGTCGTCTTCAAGATATTGACGTTTTATTCGTGCGGGGGAGAGGTTTTTATGCAATAATTAGCTGTTCCCAGATGTTTTACCCGCTATATAGAAAAAAAGCCTTGTTATGAGGGCCAAAAAGTTTTTACACGTACTTACTCAGGTAAAGTACTTTATTAATGATAGCTGTTGCCCGTGACTGCGTCCACGTAGTCTGTAAAAATATATTTATATGACTTATGATCGTAGTCATAAAGAATCACGGGCAACAGCTAGTGATAATATAAATCCCTTCATGATAGTGTCATAAGTGACACTATGATGTGTCATTTTAACTCTAAATGTTTATATTTATTAATATTCATATATATGAAACCTACCTATCTTCCTACCCATATGAAAAAGTCTTGAATCATGTTACTTAAAACATTTATAATTTATTACATTGTCGAAACTTTCACGTGGATTAAATATAATATATATTTCTCGTATTTGATGTAACCTTTGTACATCATAATATAGGATTCTAATACTAAAATATTTTTTTTAAAATCGGTCCCGTAGCTTTCGGAGACTATTCAATTCAAACAAACAAACGAATCTTTCCTACTTAAACAATTGAAAATTTTGTATATCTGTAGGTTAATTTAGTACAATTCAGAAACTAGTTACATAACTTTAAAAAGCAGAAAAAAAAAAAATAAAAATTTAAAAAACCCCCGATACAAAAAGACCTCTAAAAAGAATAAAAATAATATTAGTATACACTTATTGAATTCGTTGCGTCGGGGGACCGTTTAATAAAGGAAGAAATTAAAATGCAAGTAAGTTAACAAGGCAAATAAAGAAATTACAATATCGAATCGTATAGTCTAAGTCCTCAATGATTAACTTCGTAATATATACAGTCCCGGTCCCGGTATATATTAATATTATTTATATTCTTTTTAGAGGTCTTTTTGTATCGGGGGTTTTTTAAATTTTTAATTTAATTTTTTTTTAATATTTTCCATGTACAGTTTCCGATCAATGGCAGTTTTATTATATGTATATACAATTACCGGTGAAGACGAAATCCCTTTCAATAGCTAGTTTTAAATAAACGTGATCCATCCACGTTTTAAATATACTTATATATATTTGCAAAACTATTTTTATCATTTGTACAATTTTATATTATTTGAATTCACCGCTTTCAATGTTTTAAATTTTAAATGTAGGTACATACTATTTGTGCTGCAAAATGTTTTATGGCTCTTATTACCATCGTAAATTATGTAGAACGTTCTTGACAAACGAATGATGATTATTATTTGATGAATAATTTTCACATATGTAGTTGCAAATTTATAAACAGCTTTTAATACCCGAAAATCTGTATTATGTGCATTTAAAATTTAATTTAATAGAATAAATATGAGAACTCAGCACTCATAACCATTATTGTAATGGTTATGAAACCAAATACTTTATTTAACCTGAGAATATTATTGGTTAATCAAGCCAAGGTCTTAAATACTCTTAAACAATGAAGACATAATTAACCTGTACAGAAATCTTATAGAGGGGGGTAAAGATTATATATTTTAGTTTGTTTACTATTCTTTTAATAATAAAGCATAACGTATTCCTGCAAGTGGAAGATATGTTTTTAAAAATATAAAAATATAATATTAGAAAACTTAGTAATTGACTACTTGGGGACATTAGTCTAAAATAAATTTAACCTTGAGAAAGCACTAATATGAACTATTATTTACAATGAACGAATAATTACAAGTGGTATTCTATAATATTTAACTTAAAAAAAGCAACTAAGCCAAATAAAAACAAAATCAAAATGATGTATAGCTTTGCAAAGCTAAAAAAAAAGCTTCTCGTAGAATGTAATATTATACTGTAACGAGTTTAACATTTTATACCATATGATACTCTTAACCGAAAACAGCAGAATAAACATATTGAAAATTTTCATACATTACTTTAGGGGAGGGTGAACAAACGTTATAATATATAGTACTGTAACACAAGAACAAGAAAATCCGCTGAAGAATATAATACTCTTTACACGGTTCTTAGGTTCATGTAAATCATTTTCTACCCACAAAGTAACAGTAACGTAAAGAATCTCTTACTAAGTTCTTTGTATGTTTACAGACTGACATGAAGATAATATTTTTCCATTTTCCTATCTACCTTGTTTTTAATGAACCACAAATTCAGTTCATCTTCACTGTATAATATAATAACTACTTATGCTTCTTTATCTCTTATAAGGGAATATTGTAAATGTGTTTTAATTTATTTGTTATAATATTTTTCAAACGTCACAAAAAAGCTGCATTGCTCCGACTAATTATGTATATAGCTATTTCTTATCCAAATTGAAAGATTATTTGTTTTAAATAATGATTACATGTTTAATATTACAGTTACTTATTATATGTTTATTTTATTCGAAAATGGCACAAAAGAACTGTCCCAAATGCATCTAAAAAGATATGCATCGGTTGTACGAACCATACAACAAATAGTCTGTTCGCAGCAAATCCCCTAATGAAATCTCTTTCTGATGCTGGCATTGCCTCAATCCTTCCAACCAAAACCATTCCATCTCGCTCATAAATCATACTAATTGCAACGTTCTATTTAGCTTGACATGTAGTAGCCGATGCAATGATGTCGATACGTTTCATATAACCTTATATTGTGATCCTTACACATTTAAGAGAATATAGTATGAATATACTAGTGTAATATAGGTATATAAGTATTATATTTGATTAATCAATCAAGAAAATATTACTAAGGTGGTAAATATTTCAGATCATAACAATAACATCTTTTACTTTAGTAACATAATGCGTATAAACAATAAAAAAC
The DNA here is from genome assembly GCA_959347355.1 of Napeogenes inachia. Lineage (NCBI taxonomy): Eukaryota > Metazoa > Arthropoda > Insecta > Lepidoptera > Nymphalidae > Napeogenes > Napeogenes inachia. Next base: position 14,817,259 of record OY365793.1, on the reverse strand, counting down.
AATATTTAAAAACAGATCTTACAGGTATATAACACGGGTCTTATTGCTATGTAGGGGTCACTTCCAGACAACCTTATTCTAGTTGGAGTAGAGTTACATAGATAATAGTGTTGCATAATTGCACCAATAGCAAGTAAGTTTCCCTAAGTAAGCAAATTATTTGCTTGTGTTAATGATTTTATACTACGATACAAATACATAGTAATACACATTATAAATACTAAGAAAATATTTAATAAACAACCAAACCCAGAAATAGACACATCTATGCTCATGGCATACATGTCTGTCCCTGTCGGGAATCGAACCCGAGCCCTGTTCCGCCGCTATATGTTAGGCGCCTGCGCTAACCACTAGACCAACGAGGCGATTGAATGAGAGCATTGTGTCAGTTGTTTACCATCCAATTCCGTCGGTAACTTTAATTAATGAAGAGGTTGTACTGTGGTCAGTACTCGTATGGAATCCAGATTGAAATTAATTGTATTTTTTTCTTTATTTAGAAATGAGTTCAATTGTTTTGTAGGTAAAATATTTATTTTAAACTCTAGACAAAAATGGAATAAAAATAAATTGGTAGTAGGATAGATCAGATTTTTTAGAAAGGAGAATAACATCAGTGGCCTTCAACAAAGTAAGAAAATCTGTTCCGTCCTATCAGATTTTCTTATTTTGTGTAAGGTAAGCACTAAAATCCCCAGTTGAAACTGGGTAACTACAGGAATCAACAATACCAATTACGTATAATATTGTGTATTCATTACATATCTCTATGTATATATGTAGGTATTTGAAATTATGTATTATACTAATAAAACTAAACCATACACAAAAACGACCGCTAGCAATAGCATTCGGTGAGATATGTAATATATTTCTACACATCACATTCAGACTTTTATAAAAGTGAGAAAAAAACATTAGAAAAAAACAGATTCTTGGTAAAACAAAATAGGCAGAATTAAGAACTATATATAAATTAAGATTAAAAAAAAAATTAAACTCTTCACTATTTGTCAGTATTTAGATGAATGAGTTAAGTAAACATTACTTGTAAACCCAGAATTTAATTATATCGTATCGTATTACCATTATCATTTAGTCAAAAAGGTTTGGACATGGGTTACCGGATATTAAACACAGGTAGTTCATTAGATATTAAAATTTAATTGATAATCTTTAAATATTTCCTTTGATGTATACCTAATTATATAAATCATCAAGGGAAAACTTTACTTCTACAGTGTGTTTTAATTGTATTTTTTCATACCTTTATTAAGATTATAAATTAGCAAACAAAGAACTTCTTCAAGCCTTTTAAGTAATCATTAAAATAATTTTGTTTTAAATTTGCCAGCGTAGACTCAAAGTACATTTAAATAATTATTAGAACATGAAACAAAATTTTATCTGAAAACTTTTCAAATATCGTTAAATCATACCAAAGCATTGGAAAAACAACATAAAATTAGTAAATAAAAAGTTAATTGCGGCTTTGTAGTAGAATAAAATATTCTTTTATGACAACTATATGATTTAGAATAAATTAAAAGTTCTTTCTTATTTTCAAGATTAGATAATTAGCCTGCTTGTATAAAGTTTCTATTAAGTAATATTTTATGAGTTGTAAGCCGTATTTGAAAAATAATTTTATTTATTATAGAAGAAGATATAAGCTTCAGGCTCATTAATACTTGTATTTGAACATGCCTATGGCATTAAGGTACTGTAAATTATAGAAAATTTAACAGTCATTTACTTCTTATGTCCCTTATAATGGACCCCAAACCAGTGGAAAACGTCCAAGAACTAATTAAAGCCGACAAATCGGAGTTTAATGAGTTAGTACTTGATTAAAATTAAGGATTGCAGTTCGCTGAGTCGAGAGATATAAAGTAAGTACTTTAAGTCAATAAGTTGCAAATGATACTGATTTTAATTTAAAATCTTTAATGGTTTCAATTTATCCCTTCAATGGTAAAAAAAGATATTGTAAGTCTCCCAGTTGATTTTTTTTTAAATCGCCTGTATGGAATGGGAGCAAAGTCTAATTCTTATAAGATGAACCAGAAAGTTAATCTGAAGTTTGATTTAAAAATGTTATAGAGGACGCCTGTTCTAAAATATGTAGTAAGAATAAGCAAATATTCATTCATTTGGAGATTTAAATGTAAATTTATTAATAGACAATGCAATTCAGTTTAGTCATTTAATTGTAAATATATGTTCTTAGAGTCAATTGGCTCTAAGAACAAATTTCTCGTCAATCCTCCTTATGAAATTGAAACTCGCTCTGGTAATAGTTTTATTGACCTCATTTAACAAGACAGCATTCTGTGTGGATTTTGTGGGGATTTATCGTGTTGATAGTTCAGAGGAACTGTGTGCAATGCGATCCTGATACAGGCCTGGGCTTGTATTGCGGTTTGTTGGTGCAGTAAGAGGGCCCTCCTACTGCAACGGCCGAATCCACTCCGGTTGCCTTCTACAGCATGACTGCTACAACAGGGATTTTTCGCGGGTTGGCAGTTCAGCCTCCTAGGGTGATCCCTGAGTTGGGAAACTCTAGGGATCCTCGGGTGGCCAGCCGTACATTGCCCAGCTAATAATATAAAGATATAATATATTAAAAAAACAACATATAAATAATAAACAAGTTGAAGGTTATTCATAATTAGCCGTGACGTCAAGTATATTGTTTTTTCATATTCTAGACTTCACACACATTTTATGATTAAAATAAATGACAACATGTTAATATATTTAATGTGTATAAAATATTTTGAAAATATCGAAATTTTTTTACTACAAATGGTTCCAAGTATAAAGCATTTTCATTTTAAAAGTCCCAATCTCTTTTAACTAGAGCCAGATGCACAGATATTGGTCTGGTCTCGTTTAATCAATGTCCGGAGTAAGGTTGGGAAAGCTATTGCTTTTACCATGAAACAGCTTAAAATGTGGCTTGGACGAAATAACATAGTATTTTCTTTAAAGATACTTAGTTGAATTGAAATCAACATTAAGTGGCCTTACATAAACTCAATAGATCGGATATTAGCAATAACGAATGGATAAAAAATAATATAAAAAAAAAAAAAAAAAGGAAGACTTATTTAAGATAATTTGAAACACTCTAAAGATAAAGTAAATGTGTTAAAGTAATAAAAATATTTTTTAAATCAAAATAAATAACTAATTAAGGTCCAAAACAGTCACATATTATATCCCAGTATAATAAAATTTATAACCGTCACACTATTATGACCGTTATAAATATTTTTTTACGTAAGTTATAATTGTTTTAATATCTGCTGCTAATTTCGAAGTGAGTTTTTTTAGATTTATGTTTTGGTTTGTTTCTTCTCTTTTCTTAGTACAAATTATATTAATCCGCTCCGTCGCCTTGGTTGAGTGGTTAGTGCAAACGCCTAACGTAAATGGGGCTCGGGTTCGATTTCCGACAGGGTCAGGCATTTATGTGATGAGCACAGTTGTCTATTTCTGGGTTTGGTCGTTTATTAAGTATATTCGCAGTATTTGTAATGTGTGTGTATTTCTATGTATTTGTATACTTGTCTATTACCCTTAACACAACCAAATAATTTGCTTTCTTAGGGGCTAGATCAATTTGTGTAATTTGTCCTGAAATCATGATTATTAATGCCACAAGGTTTTGGAGTATGTATAGGTACAGTTAAATTATCTCATGAAAATTCCCTTCTTTGTATAAAATTGATCGAAAGCATATACCTCCAAGTATCCTATAGCCCTATGGCTGGCGATAATTTATACTTTCCGTCTCTTATCTTCATAAAATACCCATTCGATAGCTATTGAATCTCTTCAGAAGTTGTATAAACATCGTAAGATCTACTTATTCACATTAAGGGATATCGAATCCTGGATTTATTGTGCGAAAAAATCGTTTATTACATAATTTTGGAGACAAAAAGTAATGATTTGTAATTGTGTTGAACTATTATTTTTTTATTTTTGCGTCGGTGATTTTCGATATTAATTGCAAATATGATAATTATCGTTTTGATTTCATGCAAATTGTGACTTTTAGTGTTTAACAAAAAAAAATACGTTATATCAAAGAGTTGTTTTATTTTATCAATAAATGGTCCAGAGGAATATGCAAATGATAGTTAAAAATAAATCCAAGCCAATTATACTTTTTTGATAACGTTACACATAGAAACTACATAATAAGTTAAAAAGCAGTAAATGGGATATGGGTGCGTGGTGGATGTGGGAAGAAAAAGAAGACTATGTTAGGATTAGGATACTATATACATAAGCTATCCAATTAAATTATATGTATATAGCATATTATATTCACCTCAATGACGAGTATATTGGCATTATGCCCGACTAGTTTCGAACATAGTCGTGTTTTTATTCATGAGCTCGAAGCATGGCTGAGCCGCGGCGTAAACTATTCTGATATAATTGGCGTGAATTCAGCCAGGTAAACACATGTAAGTCATTGTAGTTCCAAATACAATAAAAAGTATCCATAGAATTTCTTGCGAAATTCGAATTTTACATGAACTACGAATCTTTAAATGATATCTTAAAATCAAACACAATATGCAAATGTAATCTACTTAAGATGTTTTGGATTAAACAAGACGTCTTTGCCAACAGTGTAAAGGGTTCAAAGCATATAGACATCCATTTTCAGATTAAAATCCTCATTTATTTCAATTAGACTGAAAGGCGGTGCCAGAAATTGGTCTCGTTTCGTATAATTAAGGCCAGAAACAAGGCCGGCAAAGTATTTTTAAACGCGCCTTGGGGTGCTTTTAGGAGTGGCTTTCATTAACAATTTCCGTGGTTTCCAGGTGAAAATTTGGTTTATTATGTTGGAAGTCGTTGCAGTTTGAAATTATACGTAATTAACTGATTTTGGTGGATATACCTCAACTGAATTGAAACTATATTAATATTAGTATTTTGTTATTTGACATAGTTTAACGAATATGATTTAGTAAAATTACACAAATAATCTATTTATGAATTTGCCGTTAGCTAGAAAAGAGAAAAGATGAAGTGATGATTAGTTTATCCATAAATTACTATTTTATGAAAATGACTTTTGAAGATAATTCAATTATTTATTATAATTTTTTTTTAACAATTTCATACACAGTTTTAAATATTATAATGACGAGACAATAATGACGAGAATTCTTTAAAAGCAATAGCATCATATATAAAATCAAGTAAGTTGTATGGGCCCCTCTTAAATATTTAATTTATTCTGGTTTTTATTCATCGTCTCTGAATTTTTTTACTGTCTATCTGTTACAATTCATGAGGCATACAGAGAGAGAGACAGTGAAATCTTAGTATTAGGGTTCCGTTTTTACTCTTTAGATACGGAACCCTAAACAATAATGATCTTTTTATCGGCCCTGATTATTACTACGTGAAACTTGAAACTACTTTTGAATACGAGTATGCTGTTAAAGTCAAGCGGCGAATTCGATTCTTTATATTTTTTCCTGCCTCTTTTAGCACTTTCGGTGAACTTATTATTTAACATTGAGAGGGTGATAAAATAATAATACTTTCCATTAAACTTTAAAGATAATTAACACTTGTATATTAAAGCAGAAAATGTAAAAATATTTATTTAAAATTAAAATTATGTTAAGATAGCTGATAGCGAAGATATATGTTTATAGATATATTCAAACAAGAAACTTCATATTCCTAAAACCCATTGAAAGTAGGTATGTGATAACAGCGATGCAAAAAGTTTCACAAGTTTTAATTCTAAGTACGCTTTTTAATGCATACATAAAATAGTTTCTCATTAAATTTTCTTTTAAAATTAGACATACTTAAAGACATGTGTTTCGAGAGATATGCTTTCTTCTGTATGAAACCAAAAATTACATAATATTTTGCCATTATATGTATATTTTACATTATTAAAAATAAGTAAGATTGCAATATCTTCAATATCTTGAATATAGATTTCTATTGTAATAACTTAATATTCCCATAGAAGAGATATACATAAGTCACTTGAAAAACTTCTTTTTAGGTATTTGTATCCACTATATCATACAATTTTATATAATATCTGTTTCATGCATTTTGAGTTGTTATTCATAGTCCATTGTAACTTGTTTGTTTACTTTTTATTCCTCCTATTTCTAGCAAAGCTTATTTATTCCTGGTCGTGTTTAAAAATATTGTAAATTTATATAATTTATCTTAAAATTGAATTGTTATTTTATTAGTATTAAGAGTAAGTTCGTTTAAACTGATTTATATTATTGTTGATTCAAGAAGATATACAATTATTTATCTAAGAGGATCCTGTCCAGTATATAACAATAAGATTTTATTTATCTTCTTCCTTGTTAAGGTATTGTCTGATAGTATTATTATTATATTTTATATGTACATTGTTATTTTTCCTGCAGTTTCGTTTATTTATTATTTCGGTCATACGTAACTGCAAATCCACTTAAAAGCGTTATTTTCATTATTTTCATTCAGGTGATAGTAACAAATCCATAGAATTATTAAATGTAGAGGAGGAACTAAAATGGGTCCATCCAAAAAAAAACAGTAAATTTGGCTATCTGTATATGCCTTATATCTTGTATATGTGATTAGATAAAATATTAGTGTGGGTCTCCCATCTTTTCTCTCTTGTTATTTGTTAGACACTTATACTCACAGGCCAGCCTATGGCTCTCCTTACTCTATGTAAAATAACTCTATGAACAAATAATTTTATTTTATTCAACCGACACATATAAACAGAAAGTTTTTATTTTCAAATTAAATAAATAAACTGTGTTTTTACGTCCTCGTGTAAATATATATACTTAAAATAAATACATATATATATACAGATTTGACAAAATGTGACAATTTTATATTATTCTAATATTGAAACATGATTTCTTAAGACTATGAGTTTTGAAAGATCATAGTGCGCCTGCTGGTGTTGACAAATATTTCACTACATACCACCAGGTGTGAAACTATCCCCCTTACGCAAAGGCGGTGGTGTGGAGTATCATGGTTACTAATTCTTGATCCAATCTGCAAATTGTGCCATGTGGCCCTCGTATGTTATTCGTCGTTTTTGGAAAACAATATTTATCATTTATACGAAGTACAATTTCACAATAGTAGTATGAAGAATAAAAATAAACAAAATTTAGTTCCTTTAAATTATTTTAATCCTATTTAACCTCTAAAAATGCGCAAAGTGCAGTAAGCTCAGTTATTAAACTGTAACCAGAATACTCGAATTAAAACTGTAGATTTTGTAATGATTGTCCTTCATTGTGACCCCAAATTTTCTTAATTCCGAATGATAACAAAAAGGTTAAGAAAAACTTACTTAAGAAGTTAAACAATAGCGAATGCGCATAAGTGAATGAACAGTACAAGAGAAAACTCATCCTTTTTCAAAAGACACTTTGTTTCCAACCTCGAAGTTAGTGATAATGTAATGAATGTTTCGTTTTAAGTAATCAACTTGCTGGTGAATTTATAAGGAAGTTAAAATAAGCTTTTTTTAAATAGTTTCTAAGTATCAATCATTTATAGTGATACTCAATCACTAAAACGATTAGTATTAGATAGCCAATAAATCTTTTAAATGTAAGCGTTACTTATTTTGTCAGATTAGTTATGAGATGAAAAATCTTTTTCTTTTATTCACGGTAGTGTAAACTCTATGAAACAAAGTTAAAGTAAAAGAGCAATAACGATGTTGTTGTTTAGTCGGCTAAGTAATAGTAATATATTTATATTTTATATCCTATTTGTGTAATAAATAATTCTCGCCACAGTGTTCGTTTTATTTTCCATTTTTTCTGTCACATTGGTACTTCTAATTTCAATAACATTTCCAAACATTGTAAGATTATTGTGTTACCAAAAAACATCAGCTAAACGTTAATTTTACAAAAAAATACAATGAGCAAAAAATAAATTATTTTAAACAACAACAACAACAAAACAAAATCTTCAATTAATATAATTAAAAAGCAATTTATTTATATGTAAATTGCAATAACAAAACGTAATTCAGAAAGCTCAGAATTTACTATAATTAATAGTTATGATCGTATAAGAGGAAAAGCATTCAAAATAGACTTTCACCGTTTTGCGAAAATTGAAATTTCGCAAACGTCGTTAAAACTCAATTTCATCTACCTTCAAAAACTTCAAGAAATTTATAACGAAATATCGATGAAACCTAAAATTTCAGGAATATCTAAAACCAACAGTTTATATCTTACCACATTCCCACTATGCGAATCACATGAAGTACCTACAGGTGTGTTAAGCATCACATTTATAATGTATAAATCTAAAGAAACGTAAAACGTAAAAGTCTAACAGGTTATATTAGGTATAATAAGGCAAGGAATAATGATCATGTGGAGAATATTTTACAGTACAGCAGCAGAAATACATTTTATCAGAATTCAAGAATTGAAACTATGAAACATCATTTTACATAAAATTGTATTTCTTTATAATAAATTTTAAATATAATTGTATCTTGCATTGTAAATCCTACTAATATTATAAATGCGAATATTACTTTGTTTGTTACGCTTTCACGCGAAAACTACTCAACTGATCATTATGAAACTTTGTATTCATACTTTTGGAGGAATTATAAGTAACATAGGATACTTTTATTAAAACTTTTTTTTTTGCGGTGACGAAAAATAGAAACATAAGACCATTGTTTGTCATTAACACGTGGGCGGAGTCGTATGTAAAAATTAGTTTTAAATATAAATTGTTATTTTTCATTAAAGTAGGTATAATTTTAAACCGGACGTTGCCTGGGCTGATCGTTGCCGAGTACGATGCCACGGTTGCCCTTGGCGATGGTTAGTCAGGGTGTGGTGGGTTCTCGACTTGTCGGGTTCGACTTTGGGTCCTCTGCCTTAAGCGGGCTTTAGTACGGCTCAGCGCGTGGTCCACGGTTTGACCAGAGCCGCTTTACCAGCTGTACCGAGAGTCTGCTCTTCTAGGGGCCTGACCGGTGCTCTCCTCTCGGGGAGACATCGCGGCGGAGCTGGACTCGGACTTGATTCTGGGTTCGGTTCCGGGACGAGAACTCTTATTTCTGAGTCACAGACTGGGACTCGCACCTGAATAGCTTACTCTAGGCCGGCTAGACCGGTGTCATAATTCTGGCCTCGGGTGCGGGACGAGAACTCCTGGTTTCTGGCTCTTTGGTGGGACTCATTTCTGGACCTGAACTTCTAATCTTTTCTGGGACCGGCTGGAAGGGGGTCTCGGACCCTTCCGACGTAGCAGGATTGGGTGGGGGGAAAGGGATATCTCCACAATCTTTGAAGCCTACAAAAAAGGGATGGGTGCTCCTTGTTGCTGCCCTCTCCGTGGTTCACGTCGAGTCATCGCGGTAAGTGCAAAAGTGATCCCGTGGTGTCCCATTATGACGGCGGCGGCAACCGTCAGGTTTAGTGAGTAGGAATCTCACATAACCACCTCCACTATCCCCTGGATGGTAGATGGATCCTCATGGGAGGATTCCTAATGTCAAAAAAAGGTATGATTTAAAACTAGGTTTTTTCGATCTTTGACTGCCAACGTACTGAATTTTTATTATAATAGTGTGTTATAAATAAGTTAAAAATAATAATAATAATAAAGGCGTATACATAGCATGAGAGCATCTCTTCAAAGAAATTTCATCCAGTTACCCATGAGTATTAGAGAATAAGTTTCAGAGATAGAGAATCGGTACATAGATATTAATATAACATTCATACATTTAGGTACATAAAAATAATGCTAAATAAAACATAATATAATAGTTTATTAATTTGGTTTGGCTAGGCGTGTCTTTCCTCGGGGCGTCACGGTGAGTGCGAAAGCGATCCCGTGGCGTCCCATGGCAGCGTCGTGGGCAGCCGTTGGTTTTTTAGTGGGGTGCCTTAAAAATGGCAGTCGCCGGGTGCCGCACATACCGCCCGGTCATCGCCTTCCTGACCTGGGTGACGATGCGGAAACGCATTTTTCCAACGATAAAAAAAAAAAAAAAAAAAAGGCGTGTCTTTCCAAATGATAAGTATAGTCAAAACATATCACAAATACCTTTAATCTTATCAAAGGTATAGGTGGGATTTTATTCTGTTCTTTCTCCGTTCATTCATTCACTGTGTCCAGAAGCTTTGATTTCGTACGAGATATATAAACTAATATCACTGTTGTGTAAAACTGATCTTTTTTAATACATTATATAAAGATATACCTAAAGATGTAAGAATCGATCACTGAAGATATTTAATTTCATATTTTATTGTATTTAGTTAATGATTATCTTCATCGTTTTAATAAAAAAGCGTTGGATCTTAAAGACACAATAAATATTTGAAATAAAATTTAATATCATAATCTTGAAAATTTTATAACAATTTATTAATATTTAAAAAATATATGCAGTCGAATAAGAATGATTGGAATACTAAACTTAAAAGCTCGTATATTTCTACGTCGAATGCCTTTGAACCCTTGAAATGTCGCCATCGTCTTATCTTCTTAATTATTCAAAGAATCTTTCTCTAAGATTCAAGACATTGAAATATTAATAAGCCTTCGGCTTTGTGCATGTTACGACTAAAAAGATAAGTATTAAATTATGTTTGATTATAGAGGGTTATAAAGTTGAGGTAATTTACTAAAAAATCACCTAATACATCACAAAAAAATTATTGTCTGACTTAGCTTGTCATAATTATTGTGGACAGTTCGATGGATGTGGAAAAATATTGATAAGATAGTCTGACAATAGTCTATGGTCTGAGTATTTATAGGGTATATATATTATTTATAAATTATTGGCCACCTCTTGCAGGCAGCCTCAATTACAATTTTTTTTACATTTTTTCTATGACTTTCTAGAAATCTTGATAAATAACTCAAAAACAAACCAATTTGTGTTTTTTGTAGATCTATACAGCTCTTAACAGCATTTCATTAAAATGGATAGCTTAGAAGATATCAGATTTCAATAAAGACATCCTGTGGTATAAACTCAATATCAATAAATCTTCACTGGCCCATATTAGTATTTATATTGCACTCTTGAAGAGAAGCCAGTCTAAAATGTGTTCATGGAATCTACCTAACCTATTTGTCTCTGTATCTTGCATATATATACAAATAAAGACAAGTATCGATCTCTCATCTTGTCCCTTTTATTACTGACACTCATAATCCTGCCTATGGCTCCTTTATTCTATGTATAATAATTCTATGGTTTAAGTTTACAGCGCGTTGTGACATCACGAGGTATCTGCAAGAAATCTCGCGGGACTGAAATCTGTGAGGCTTGATCGAAGTATCAAACATGAATGCTGTACTACAAAACTAATGATGCATTAATTAGGGACAAAGTGTGTTAAAGTCTGAATACAGAAATCGATCAAAAGAGGTATGTATATTACAATTTTAAGTAACCATTTTTGACCATGACATCAAGATTTCTATTTAGGTACATGTTATTTATAATACTTATTACTTATGGTTGTCCAGTGATTCCAATTCGTCCGTAATTTTTATTTTTTTTAATTATAAGAATAAAATATTGACCAACTTCATAAAAAAATATATTTTCATTATATAATATATTAATTAACCTGGTATCAATCAGCTTTACTAGTTAAGTAACAAAAGAAATCATGTTATATCTTCATAATAATAATTAAAATGCTATATAAAATAACTTTAAAAACACCTTGGCAAAATCTTAAATGAGGACAGAATATAAATATTAAATTAATATAAATTTAAAAAAGTCTGAAAGGTTTGTTATTCAATTAATATATAATTTACAATCGTAAAATTATTTTTAATTAGGTCGATTTAACAAAAAAAACTTTAAAGAGATGTCATTTGTATTAGTAAATTTGTCATCAGAAATTATTTCAATTTTACCTCGGAGTGCAGTTCTGTGTTAATGACAAGCTCCATTACCAAGTACTAATTGATTTGAGCTTCTGGATGCTGCGATGCTAACGCGTGAAATTGTGACATAAGGCAAGTAGATTATTATATCATAAAACAATACCAAGAACCTTGTTTAGCTATTATACCTGGCTAATCCATTATGTAAATAAATAAAGTTTGTTTCTTTGTATTGTCTTTATTAAAAACACTTTTGATATAGTTCAAACTTTATTAAAACTCTAGGATTATATGAAACGAAGATATTTTAATACCAATAAAAATGTTTGCGACATTGGGAATGCAGTATAAAGCAAAAAAATAAATTTATTACGGATATCGAGTCCACGCATAAAATTTAACAACATATAGATATGACTACGTAAAAAACTCTTAAATCATAAATAGTCATTCAAATATTTTTTTGTTTTATTTTAACGTTTCTGTGCTATAAAGACTGGCTGTGTGTTTCGAAATATACTCTAGTATACTAGCCAGTGGTAAATGCATTATGACTCAGATGCAATATGGCACTGGTATTAATCATATTGTACCGGTGATACAACTTCATAGATTACTATGATAAGTATAACTAAGGTTACTACCTTTTTTTTGCAAGTAAAGTATCTTAAAATGTTACCACAAAAGTACATAGTATATATGTAGTTGTATAGTATAATAAATAACATAATATCAAAATATAGACTAAATATATATGTATTTCGGAGATAGAAGCATATTAGTGGCTTGCTCGTTATTAATGGAGTCTTCAGGTACAGGATCCGAGGCGTAGGTCTCAGGCAATTAAACCACACAGACACAATATGACAATTCTTGTATTAAATGTAGGTACTTAATCAATTATCACAAATTACTTAGTAGGTATACAATTATCAGAGTTGCGTGAATCACCGATCTCGTTTGGGGGTCTGAACTGTAAATTACTCACTAATCAATTCCTCCAGGACTCAATGCTCTCCAATATTTAAAATGTCTCCGGTGCCCCTTCAAACGATTCCGATCACGTGACTCGTTACGTCACGATGTTCACACCCACTATTACAATGATATCAATCGAATAATTAATGACTAAATATATACTATTTACTTATGTTTTAGATATAAAAACAAATGAAGCGCCTAAAATGATTCAGAATGAAACAGAATATTTGTATAACAGTTCAGAGGATTTATTAATTTATTTTTTTATATTTTCAGTACCCTGAAGCCGAATATTTTCCTCATTATCAGAATCACTGGATCAGCCTAATTCTGTTTCAATAATAATACGACTTATTGTTGTAATGATTGCAAGCCAGAATAAAGCCCAGTGATGATTTTTTAAGTTTTGACTTATGTATGAACTAAAAAGCTACCAGCATGTAATCCGCATTTTTGTTTTTAACCCATAGCAGATTTTTGTGTGCGTCTGTGTGTGTGCGTATTTTACGGTGATGTTGTTGGTTTCAAAGCTTACACCCTGACCGCTGTGGCAAACCATTTCGTTGGTGAGTCTTTTTCTTAAATATAAGAAGGGGTAAGAAGGATGCACAGATACTCCTACTTTTATGTTAGCACAGACTTTGCATAAAGATATGAAATTATATCATAGGACTGAATGTGTCATAACCATAATGTGTACCACAAACTCTTTAAATGCGTTGTTATTGTAAAAAAGTATAGGTTAGTATTAAAATAGAAGTGGTGTTTGTTGAGAGTTATTGAGGCTCACAAAATTTATGCAATCTGCCAATGGAGTATGAAACTAGAACTCGATCACTTAGAATCACGAACCAATACTAAAACATAGTATTGTTTACTTCATATTGGTTACGGCTTTGTGTATTTTTAAAAGAATATTACATTTGAAAAATAAAAGAGAAGGTTGTAATCTCAAAAAAAATATTTTGATTCATAGACTCACCTACCTTATCTCTTAATAATATTCAGAATTTGGAATTTTCTATAAACGTGTCTATTCATATTAAGGTTATTTCAAATAAATATACAATGATAACTTTATCGACACGGATTCGATATTTACCATCTCTGAGATGCCGCGGGCTTATCACACTTCCATTTTATATATAATATTTTATATATTGTAAATGTGGTATTTATATTCATGTAATCGGTCTTGGTGGTTTTAAATGTCTAATCAATTTTTACAATTACATAGATAAGATTAACTGGAAGTTTTTTATATTCTTATTCTTATTGTTGGTTCGTTTTTGTTATTTATTTTTGGTCCGAGAATAGCTAAAAAAACAACGTTATTGCTTCGGTCGTTAAACATAATGAAAAAGTAGTGTACTAGTTTTGGTCTCGTGCATCGCGGGAACCGCTGAGCCAGAGATATGGTTATTACATTTTATCAGAAACCAAGAACTGTAACAATAAAAAAGGTGAAACATCTTTTTTACAATATAATGTATCTCTTTATAATTAATTTGAAATATAGTTGTATCAGATTCTAGGTATTGTAACAATTTAACAAAAGCTGAAACAAATTGTATTTGTTTATTATTAATTTTAAATATATCGTCACTCTGTCTTTTTAATATCGAGCGAGTCGTCATCATCTTAGTTATAATTTAAATTGTAATTTTTAAATAAAGTATTATTCAAATTTAGTTTTTTTCGGATCTTCGGCTGCCACCGTACTTAATTTACTAATAAATACAATTTATAATAATTGGTATTTATTATTATATTCAAAGATTTGCAATAAAAAAATGTCATCTAGTATTTTATTAGATTTACACTAGAAGCTAGTACATATTACAATAAAATAATAAAAATAAACTGACTGAATTAAATCCTATATTTATATTTTATCAAAACTCGTGCTCTTGTTAATTCAGTAAAGAAGATTCATTCAACCGCATATTGAGTTCAATATAGGTAACCAATAAAATAGACTTTCTTAATACACTTTTAAGTTCTTTAGTAAAATGGAAATTTACCTCGTATTGGACTTGAAATGTTATGTTTTCTTTTTATATACAAACTAAGTTAATGTTTGACTACATTCCACCTGGAAATGGAGGCATATTAACCTAGTAATTCACTCTTCTCTTGAATGAAGACATGATATTCAGACGCAGGCAATCTGTTCCAGTCCTTCGCTGTACAAATTAAAGAAGAAGAAGCAAGCGCTTCGCTCGGACAGGTGGCCACAACTTAAGCACAGATACCTGCCGTGCGACAGAACGTCCGGTGATGGAAGCGGGATGGGGGAATTAAGTTGTGTAATCTCAGCGCACACTCACCAAATTGTACTCTATAGAATACTGAGAAACTAGAAATTCTACGCCTGTATTCAAGGCTATAGAGGTTATGTTTAACTAATTCCGGATCACCTATAAGTCTCTTTGCTCGCTTCTCAAATGAATCTTGACCCGCAAGATGAGACTTTGTGGCACCAGCAAATTTGTGACCACAGTACTCTCCACATTTATGCCTTAAATGGGTGTATTATAAACTAGAAGGTCCCCAGTGGACTTATTTCGGCGAAACCCGTACTGTCAGTCACTAAGAAAATCGTCACCTTCTAGGTACGCTAGAAGGCGCGAAGTCAATACATGCTCAATACAGAAAGTTTGACTGTTAATTGGTTAGATAGAGAGCTTTAGCTATTCTAAACGATTTGATCGAGACGAGCCTTCTGTAGTGCCTTTTTGTAGGACTTGAGATCTTGGTAAGAGGCTCTCTTTTTTGAACTTACATCCGGAGCTTTGCGGATTTAAGTATCAGCCTAAATGAGGTTATGCCGAATGTTTTCGATCTTCAGCATGACCACATTATATGCGAACTTTGTCACCGATGAGTACGTCAGCAAAAAAAAATACTCCATTGCCTGATGTACCACATTGGTTATAGCATCCTCACAACTTGACGGATCTAAAGAAAAGAAGCAAACCTGCCAAAGAAAAAAAAAGTTGGACGATGAGTTATGTATCAAACCCGACGTCAGAATTGGTGATGTCATGCCACTCGGAGGGTATTTTGAAGACTGCAGAGACTACAGAACCCCCCAGGCATCGTCCTCGGGCCCCCTGATCTGGTCGCCAATCAACACGAAAGAGCCACCCTGAGATTTCACAGCCGGCGGAGCAGTCTTTCGTGAGTGGCTGACCCACTAATTGAACCCCTAAATATCTGCGGGCGGCCAGCGGCAAGCCGTCGCTTCACACACACACACACACCAACCCGACGCCAAACTGGTTTTCCAACGCAACGCAGCTGCTCAGACCCATTTCAAACGATTTCATCGAGTAACGTGCCGGAACGTGGGTGGTAACCATCCCGGCGACCTGATGTTATGGTCTACGACTCTGTAACGGTATATTTGATCCAATAGTACCTCGGTCTAATTATATGTTATATATACAAACATATAAACTAAAAGGTAACGTTTTTTATACGAGTAATTGTTGTTTTAAAAGATTTGATGAGAAAACCACTCACTTATACAAGCAATAATTAAACATTTAATTTAGTATGGGAACTAAGCAATTTAATAATATCCTATTGAATGCAATTTATCCCTATTCAATTTCATTTAAATCAGTTCTACTAATGAAACACAAAATAATTCATTTAAGTAATAATTGGTTTTACTAATTTTATTATCAGTGTACATTATTCGAGTCTATCGCAACTAATGAAAGTAAAAAAATAAATTTATCAAAATCAGGACTATTATAAATTGCTGTAGCATTAACGAGTCTTTTTTGCATTTCAAAATTTCCAGGATATACATTGTATACCCATATACAGTCTTGCTTATATAATAATAATAATAATCTTAATTTCGAGCAAGGCACATTTTGTTTACAGTTATGTCTAATTATAAATTAAAAATAATTACAGTCTTTGATAAATTTATTATTATTTTTTATTTTTCTTTAATTATTTAAATAAAAATAAAAATAAAATTAGCAATGTCATAAATTTAAATGTTATCCTAATATACAATTATTCCAATTATAAAGATTTAAATATTGTATACAATTTGATTGTCATTTACACATTAAACTAATATTCTAAATTGTCGAAAGTATGAATAGAAATTGTAATAAAACGAATGAAATCGAAAATATTGCGTTTTTGTTTACTTATGAATATCTATAATCAAATAATTTGATAAAAAAGTTATCATCTAATTAAATTATAAACTAAAAAAACGTGTTGGACCTCGTTGACTTCTTTATCTTTTTTTTCCCCTTCCCATATCCTCTTCCAATACAGAAAGTATTTAACATACGCTAGCACATATACCGTGAGCCCCATTTCTAATGTCGTTTCACGGCATAAATACACTTGTCCTTTGTTTGTACGTACGTGAACCTCCATTTAAATGTTACTGTTTTACATACAACGGGGAAACGAAAATCAATTGAGAAGGTACGTTTGCTTCAAACGACCAATTTATTATTCTTATTTCTATTTTTTTTTTTAAGTAAACTTAATACTAAGAGATTCTGAATGACAAGTTGAATGTTGATTTTGGTTTTATTATTAAAAATCAAAACTAAATATAAATAAAAAAAATATTGAATTCATAAAAATAAAATATATAATTCATAGTAATTACGAAATTTACCTATATATTTTAAAACGAGGACAAATCTAACACAGATGTAAATAGGGAAAAGGTACACAAAGATCACACTTCCGCTTTGTAATTTATAATCCCATTCATAGTAATAAATCCCCAGCAACTGTTCAATAAACTAAATTTTATGAATAAATTTTTAAATAGATCATACCTATTTTTATATTCTTAAATATATATAAAGTCAGGAGACAGAGTTTGTATCCCTGAAAATCGAGAGAGAGCTGAGCGCGTCGCGACGGTGGTGGTGAGGGTGGGGGGGAAGATATACTGACAACACGGTTTTTTTTTAATATTTCTCGAAATTTAAAAACCTCTAAACAAAACCCCTAAACATTTTGTCCCCCTAAAAAACCCCGGAGTGCTTTCCCCTTAAATTTTAGGGGAAAACCCCGAAGTTGGCTACACTGTCTCCAACACTCATGCGTAGCTGGAGGAGGCCTTTGTGTTTTTTATAACTAAGTCTGGTATGTGATAATAAATAAAATAGTTTTAAGTTTGAATTGACCACTGGACAATATTTTATCAAAGAGTGCATAGCATTGCATTGTATGAAGAAGACTGCAAACAGTGCCTGGGATTACCCCTACTTTATGCGCAAACACTCTCGCCTTCACCATTCACAAATTCCATTTTGGTTCCATATTCCAAATTTGGTTAGGTAGGGAGAAGAGCACTACCTAACTAAATTTGGAAAGAACGTACTAATGCTGCCATTCGTCGTAGGTAGATAAATGTAAACATTTAACTCTACCTATGCATTAATTTTCAAATAATTAACAAAAAACTAAACAATCTAATATATGTTATTTAAACACAAATAATTCTAGTGCCTAAATTTTCATAATTATACTCATAATGATACTCTGTTGATAGAAATTTCTAAAATACCATTTATAAAAAACTAATTAGGAATAGCCATCATTTTTTATAATCAGATTTGCCTTTTTAATGTTATTGATTTATATGATTAATTTAAATAATTGAGTACATTAGCTCTATCATTCAAAGTATTTTTGTTTATCAACTTTGTTTTAAGTGAAAAGGTTTTATTCAGAGCAGTAATAATGAATAGAATTTTTATAAATGTCGCTTTCCCTGAATTATCTCAACTTTGCGTTTTGGCTTTGAAGCTTCCACGGCCCAAAAGTAGACAAAAATATTTTCCGAATAGTTTGATTTTTTTATTACAATATTTTTATTTCTTGTGGAAAAAACATAACCTTCACTCACAAACAATGTAACTTAATGAAATTCTTTAACAAAATATTGGAGCTTATATATCTTGAATAACATATTTTTGTAAGCCTATGTTCACAAAAAGGTAATGTTTCAATGAAAAATACCATGAAATGAAAAAATAACAGAGATTAACACAATGGAGAATTATTATGTCAATATTATAACTAAAAAGTTAAAACCCACTTCATTTTCTGGTAAAATAAGGGAGTTGGCATGAAACCTTTTATAATTAAACCAAATGTTACAGAGAGTTCGGTAAAGTTTAGATATTATTTAATTATTCAAATAATGCACATTAATCACAAATGAAACAAGTAAATTTTTTCATTCAAGACAATTGAAGATTCGTTCGAGAGAACTGCACTGCTGAGGAATGGCATGAAGCCAGATGGTAGAGGGGGAATATTAGGCGGCGTCACAGTAGCGATACTGAAAATCATAATAAACGTAGTAGAAGGCGCATAAAGTGCCATTACTAATCAAGCCTTTATAGAGCATTGCGTTTTCGACAATTTGGGCGACTCATTGTTAGACGCGGTAAAATCGTAGAAGCTGATACTGAGGTGACCCTGACCAGAGATGAGGACAGTACTCCATGTGTAGCCGGTTGTGTGCTTTACAAAGTGCGAACTTTTGGTTCGGCGAGAAATACCGCCTCGCTCTATTGATAACTTCCAATTTCTTCATCCTGTCTCTCCAGGTGACCGCGGAACTGACAATCACTTGATATTTGGAAATATAAATTTTTTGATTTTGATTGATGATTGATTTTTTGGTTGATGTATAAAAGGAACAGTGTCGAGGATTGCACGCAGACCTGGAGAATACCAGCACATAGTCGCTTGGGAGCAATATAAGTCGATAATGACCTATATGCTCCAATCGGGTCAATTCAGGAGAACATGTTCGGACACGATTGGAGAGACGACATATGGTTCGCTCGACTTATAAACGTTTAAGAAAATTAAACTTAATTTTATGGATTTTTTTCGGAACTCAATATCCGTTATTGAAATATAACACCTTAAAATGGTAAGCGGCGTCTTTCCATTCTCGTCCTAAGTTAAATTTGAAGTAAAATTACTGCCAAGAAGATCGGTTTTCTTTTAAACCGTGTGAGCCAGGGAATAATAATGGGCAACTACTAGAGATAGGGCTCGGATAAATTGGCAAGGGCAACAAAGGAACTTTCGTGTTTCAGGACTGCTTGCCACCTGCGATTTGCCGTTTGAGGAAATACAACCATGCCTCCAAACGAATCTGGATTTGTATTTTCTCATTAGAACTGTAGAGTTTGGTTTCTTGGTAACAGGCATTTCAGCCCGGAAACGATATGCCTGACGTTTGCAGCTTGACTTGATGACTGAAAATCTGATATAAAAAAACATAAAATATAAAATAAACGTAATAAAAAATAAAGGTAATAAAAAATAAAAAAATACGTGGGTTATAAAAAAAACATAAAATATAAAATAAACGTAATCCTAAACACAAAAGAAACTGGAGTCATGGAGGCATGATTGTATTTTTTCATTAGAACTGTAGAGTTTGGTTTCTTGGTAACAGGCATCTCAGCCCGGAAACGATATGCCTGACGTTTGCAGCTTGACTTGATGACTGAAAATCTGATATAAAAAAACATAAAATATAAAATAAACGTAATAAAAAATATAAAAATAAACGTGGGTTATAAAAAAAAACATAAAATATAAAATAAACGTAATCCTAACCACAAAAGAAACAAAATATAATGTGTATTCATTACTAAATAAAGACAATAAGTATGAATCACATAAACAGATATATATTCTATGTAATTAAATATTATGTTATACGTATAATCAAATCCTAATACATCAGGATAACTCAAAGTAATCTTTTTAACAAGCAACTTTTTTTGAAAGTGCTATTAATGGATGCTTTTCTTTTTGTTCAGATAAGGTGTTCCAGGGTAAAGCAGAGGTAAATATCAAAAAAAATGTGAAATAAATTAATTCCATGACGGTATGATCGCTGTTCTAAGGGTTTTATTTTACTCTTAATAAACAAAACATAAGTTCTAGATTTTATTGTATTGGTGATCCCCCGTTGAAAAAATATATTGAAGAATAATTTAAAATTATTCAAAAGCATACTTGTTTTTTTTTAGAGCTAGACTATTATTTAAAAAATTAAAGTTACATTTAAATGTTATTACATTTTACAGGCAAGATTTTTTGTATAAATACAGAAATTTTCAGTCCTCAGTAATCTGTCAAACAATCAGTACACGCTCTAATATTTTTCTATAACGAAATCTGAAAGAGTAAACTTATACCGAGCGTCGACATAACACTTACATAATATTGTGCCTTTATGCGGATTGCATTTTGAACGTTGCGGCATATATTCAACGTAATGCTATGATTGATTGGCACTTTGATTGATATTGTAAGCTAGCAGCAATTACCAACATAACAAAAACATCACTTTGAACAAATAAATGTAACCAAACCGTATTATAAAGAGTTTTTATTTCATACTTCATTTTGAATGGCCATGGATGGTTGAGCAACGATGAGCTGAAATACAAATTCCTTCGTCTATTGAATAATCTAATTATTCGAATAGACAACAAGAGCCTGGTTCCGGTTCTATACAACTCATAATCTTTTCGTTACTATTTTTCCCGTTGGGCAATAAAAAATTGTGTGTTTCAGCTCCGACGCACGACTGGAGTTTACTCCTTAAGTATAATTGTCTAAACAGACGGAAAAAAAAATAAAAAAAGATTGATACCTTATAAAATATTATCTACACCCCTTTCTGCCATAGTTTATGTCGAAATACTTGCATTTCACTTTAGCCAAATATAATGATAAAGATTATAACTTCACAATAACAATGTTAATTATTGATAAATATAACAAAAACAGCAACATAACTAAATTGATACTGATAGAAATAAACAAGCTCAATAACATATAGATATAGTCGCTTTGCAGCATATACATTACTCTATACACACATTTAATGTTTTCATTGATTTTATCAACATTCATGAGCATATTCGCTTTTATTAATACGATGAATATGTATGGTTCTATGACTATGTTGTTAAGGCATCTTTTAATATTGATATTTTTTTATCAGTAATCATTAGCATATTAGCTTATATTAAAAATTTAATAACATAAAAATTAAAAATGTATCGTTCCTTATATGGAAATATAAGTCTTTACTTACATTACAAATAATAAATATTTTAGGTTTTAATTAATTATTTTCATTATTATTTTTTGTATTATGTTAAATTGCTTAGTAGTTCTTTATTATTTATTTCATATTGGAGTTTGTTCCCTTAGAATCAATTTACAAATAAGACAGTTTAAATGAAAAAAAAACGTGCGACACTTGTTGTCTGCCGCGGTAAAGCTATTGCATAGCATTTTTATCAACTATTGCAATTATAATTATTTATGTAGTATTTTTTTTTATTGATGTTAATTCTAGTTTTTAAGCTATTGCATAGCTTCTATCGCGGGCCTTGAGTATGGAGACCGAATCCAGAAATTCCATAACGAAAATAACCTAATACACCAGTATTGTGTAATTATAATTTAAAAATAGCATAAGCGCCAAGTTGATAATATGTATTATGATCTTTATTGAATAATAATTAATGTTTATTTTAAAATAAATGTTTTACTGGTACAAATGAATTTCTTTCAAAAAGCCTTTTCATTTTAATGACTTTCTGTTATGGTTTTACAAAAGTCCAGAGTACAAGAATTTAACAATCGTAATTGAACTTTATTTAACTTATTTAACTGATTATATTTTAAATAGGAATAGAATAATTTCATAATATATAATCATGTCATAATAGGAATAGGTCTATAAAATATCGATGTATCGATATATCAATATTATTACTTAGAAATATCGATATTTATTACAAATTCATTATCATCATCATTTCTCTTATCGTAGCGGTAAAAGCTAATTCATTCACACTAAATCATTCAATATCTAGTTTTATAGAAATAGTACATTGCCAAAATATATATTCTTTAATCATTTTTACCATTTTATGGTATGTATTTTAAAAAAGTTGATACAAGAAGTGTTTCATCGAATTTATGCGGGAAAAATATAAAAGCAGCGGTAATACAACTAATTTTGCAACTCACTTAAAAAATAAATACCATCTTGCATGTCTAACATGACTTGCAATAATTATTTTAAATAAAGCCAATATGTCGAAATAACGATAATATTTTGAAATTCCAAACCCCAATATTGAAGTATTTGAAAATGTCGATATATCAAGCTTTACTGCGGCAATCTCCGAGTGCCACACTTATTTTTTTTGCGTTTATATTAATTGAAGTTGGATGTTGTGACCGATAAGAAAACAATTTATTCTGTTATTAAAAAAAATACTATTTGAAGTTGTCATTTCTATGTACTGTCATAAAAAGGTTAAGATTATCATTAGCTAAAAATATTTTCAACCTTAAATCTCACGAATAAGTTTAATTACGTTTGTTAAACTATTAAGCAATAAAGTATATAATACAAGTATCAACAAGGCGCTTAAGCTATTTTTAAATGATATGTACGCAATACTCGGCCGAGCTACATAGTAGGCGGAGTGGGGGTTTTAGGTTTTTTTGTTACGAAATTTCTTGATTCGGTCGCTGCACTCCAATCCCACGATATAAGCTATGCATTAACTTAAAAATATTTGAAATAAATATCGACCACGATACCTGAATTTCAATATCAAAGTATCGATATATCGTACAAAAATGTATTAGTAATAAATATCGATATTTCTTAGTAATAATATCGATATTTTCATACATATTTTATCAACAGTCCTATTTAAAATGAGAAGTTTAACTGCTTTGTAATATCATAAAAAGGTTCATAATATCGGCTAAAACTATTTTCAATCTTATTTCTGTGAATAAAGAACAATTACGATTGTTAAGTACTTGTACTTAGGGTCTTTTGTAACACAATAACAGCAAGTTATTAAAATTAAAGGCCTTGATGAAAAAAGTATATTTGTACAAGTATTATGCAGGATTACGCATGCGTAGTAACGCTGATACAACCTATGCCCCCTAGAGGCGAGTTGGTGAACTAAAGAGACAAGCGTGATATTTCAAATCATTAAAAGTTCTGCTATTCATCGATAGATGGCAAAACTAGTTGCGCACGATAGGTTGCGCACCAAAAACGTAACGAGGTCATCGTTCAGTGGATTTTACTCCTCATATTTTTCTCATACCGGGCGCCTTATATACAAAAATCGATTATTAAGGAGTAAACTCCAAAAAGTATATTTGTACAAGTATTATGCAGGATTACGCATGCGCAGTAACGCTGATACAACCTATGCCCCCTAGAGGCCAATGGGGAACTAAAGAGACAAGCGTGATATTTCAAATCATTAAAAGTTCTGCTATGCATCGATAGATGGCAAAACTAGTTGCGCACGATAGGTTGCGCACCAAAAACGTAACGAGGTCATCGTTCAGTGGATTTTACTCCTCATATTTTTCTCATACCGGGCGCCTTATATACAAAAATCGATTCTTAAGGAGTAAACTCCAAAAATTAAAAAATTATGAATTAACCTAACTTAAGCGTTGTTCGCATTGGAAAAAGGTCCAATGTAAATAGAAAGAAATGTGCACAAATATTAAATGAAGCAATACACTATACATTGTGACTCTTAGTTTTAATTTAAAAAGTTCAAATTTAATTCTCATGGTCTAAATCATTTAATCAATTTACATATAGTTAAATAACTGGATATGCATGTAAGGGGCTCGTCTTGTTCTTGGTCTCCCGGATGTTGGTTGATCGTTGTTCAAACTAAACTTTTGTAAAGTTTACATGGCTTTAGTTGTAGTACTAACTGTACTAACATTATTGTTCTACTTTGTAATAATACTTGACTGCTTATACTTCCTGGGGCTGAAGCTCGGGCACACAAAGTAATTTGCGACTATTTTAATACCTAAATTATGTACATGTTATATTTAAAATATCATATAAATATTATATACTTAGTCTGATATAATCACGTCAAATATAGGGTGAGGGAAAAAGTTTCTTTGCATTATATATCAAAAGTCAAGACATTTATTTTCAAATTTTACTTACATTTACTTACAGTATGACTTTTTACCATCTTATAGATAGTGACAAAATCTGGTTAGTGTAGAAAATATTGGGATTTCTGATTTAAAAAACTAGAGAAGTAGTTTTGGCAGTCCTCATTTTATTAACCTGACGTTAACCTGAAAGAGCCTAAAGAATTCTGCAGAGACTGAAACTGGTAAAATATATAAAATTGGTAAAATATAAATATACCTTCCAGCAAAAATATCTTCATTTGTGTTGAATGGCTAAAGATTTGTGTGATTTACCATTATCGTAAGGAAAGATCACACCTTTTCTATTGAACAATTACGGCCGCTTTCTTTAAAGTTCTTGCTTTAATCTCAAGCTGTAGGCAAGGGAGATCCGAATCGATGGTTCTGCCTTGCGGTAAAAGCTCATAATGAACGATGAAGTAAAATAACATTATTAAAAAGAACCACAAATCAGATGATGTAAATCATCTGATATCATCAGTTATACTAATATTAATGATTAGACAATCGTGAGAGCTATATACTTACAGTAACAGTAACTTTAATTCTATTATACATAGTATTGAATAAAAATACGAAATTGAATACAAATATTTTAGTCATTCTATGTATATTTGTTCTTGTATATTAGATAAAAGGAAAGAAATATCAACAAGGGATGAGACAATTTATAAGTAGATAAAATGCGATACTATGCTCGAGATACACAAATAAGCCTCTTTATTTTTATGAAATTTTGACCTGCTTCTTAAATAAATAGATAACCAATCTTTGAGTTTTAGGATTTATATCTATTAAAAATATATTAAACTTTGAAAAACATAAACTGCCACTATTTGCCTTTATTTAAATTTTTATGATAGTGTAATTATTATATTATATTTTACTAATAAATTTATTTATTATATCTAATGGAAGATTATATAGAAATATATATATATATCTTTACACAATCCTTACACAATCTCGCGTAACTAAATATTTACCTATAATAAAGAGGAAATCATTGAGGATTTTTATTCCATAAGAAAATGTGAACCTATATATATTTTTGCGGAACGAAAACCTATAATACCATATTGGCCAGCCAATATAGGATAGGTACAATTTAGAGTTACTTGATTTTGAATCGTAGTTCAGCTTTTTAAATTGTCAAGCTTACCGGAAGAAACGGTCAATAAAAAAAACAGCAAACAAAGTAATTCTAACATACATCATTAATATATTATTTCATATTGTTAGCGAAAGTTGCAACCAACCATATATTCTTATAAATCTTTTGATTACTAAACCCTTATCATATAAATACACTTTATCTATAATATTATCCCTTGGAATAAAATTTATGTTTTGATATTTAATACAGAATGCGAATATTGAAACTTTCAATATTAAAGAATTATTAGAGGAATAAAAACTAGGTCCTAAGTTTCCTAAACATTTGTATTTTTATTTATGTAATTTACATACGTCTATGGACTTTAATAAGTTACGGATATACTTTTACATCTAAATTTTACATGTCCAGATTTTACCTAATAATTTCATGTCAGACGTATGATGGTAAGTGTCCAGACACCGCGTCCGTCAAGTAATTAATTAATTAATTATTTTATTTTGAGAGAAAATAGACAGGTAGGACAAATCTAGTATATCCTCATCTATTTTCTGCAGTATTAATAGTAGGTAATAGACGCGAAGATAACTTTATATTTTAATTTATTTTTATGTTTATTTCATTATATAGTTTTTATACAATAATAAGTTTTGGAGACTTAATAATCACAACAATAAACTTTCTTTGGGACAATATATACCAGCCACAATCACTAGATTCTCATCACTAGATTAAGAATTTAAGTACAAACTAATTGCCAGTAATTACCATCTCCAGACACCCGTGAAGGTAATTAATTAAATGTTCATTCAAATATTAAAAGATATTAGATGAGCAGATAATTACTTTATTGTAATTTTTTGTATTTTTTCGAGCATAATATTATTAGTTTATCGAGATTATAATAAAATATCAGTGCAAACGTAACGAACATATTTTTGTAACAAAATTTTGTGACATTTTAAATAGTAATTAAGTTTTTTAATAGAAAAAGCCTTATATGTTTGTCAAAGAAAATATTGTATGTCATCAGTTACTATTGATTTATCAGTTTAATATGAAACAGATTTGAACTCTTCTAATACGCTGTTATAATGTAAATATCTACTTCATAGAATGTTTCATAAAGGCTTTATTGACAAGAACTCTTATATAATTTGAAACAAACCAAGTATATTGTTTTGTCTTTTAATATCTGTTTAGGAATTTTATCATCCGATATTTTCATATTTTTAAAGAGATAACGATATTAAAGTGGCGGTGGTGGAAGTAATTATATCTGCAATAAAAACTGTACCTACTTAGTGAAAAAAAATTACGATATGTAAAAAAAAAACATTTATATAAAGAAACAGAACATTAAACAACAGAAAAATGTTGCAGAAGATTGTAATTTATGAAATTTAAAAAATATTACATCACAAATAACATGAGTGTTTAACGTTTTGAATAGTTGTTTCTATTTTCTATATTTATAAAAATCGTTATTAAATTTACTTACAATTTACAATTATGACTGCTATTAATATAATTAATTTTCTAGAATTGCTTACAATTTACGAATTTTTAACTTTAATTTACTGTTACCTTTTACATATTTTTAATTTCAAACTTTCTTAAATAAATAGAGATTAAGTACATTTAATGAATATAAGTGAAGATCAATTAATTACACAACCTAAGTATTTAGCAACAAAAAATCATGGAAAAAAAAATGTTTTATTTCTTTTTTTTTTCAACGTTTCGGCCAAAATATAATAACCATGGTCACGGGATGGCTGATTTTAGCGCCAAATCGTTGCTTAGGGCCGATAAAGGACAAAATACGTTAATAATGAATTTTAGTGATTATGACTGCATAATCATCACCATTGTACTTTAGTAGACGACCAGACGGTTTATAGACCAGTATCCTATAATCTGACCGCTCGCTTGAAGTGGAAAATTTTACAAGCCGCCTCATATCTATCTATTCCAACATCAGCTTCACATCTCGTATGTGAACATAGACAAATAATTTCTTTCTCGATGTTAATTTGGTCAGTGGAAATAATACCTTGTATATAAAACTGATAGAACATACGAGCTGAATAATTAGATAGTGAGCTTAAATATGTTCAGAAGATTGTACAATGAAACAGATAGAGAATAAATTTCGAGGGTGAAAAAAGAAGGCACGGCATACCCTCGGATAGCAGAGCTCTCCTGCCTGACTAGAAAGGAATTACGGACAAATTAGAGCCGGTATAACAAAATACTCCATTAAGATTGTACGAGTATATAGGGAAGAAAAGTGGGATCTTTAAGGTGTTGGAGACGCTAGTATAAGGGCCATGTCCAATTGTATTGTTTCATAGATTTTACTGATCACACTTCACTTTTATATACTTGTATTTAATCCTTCCTTGGTACTATCCAGCAGTGTCTGTCCCGAATATAGTCCTAACCGCAGTTTATATACCCTTCTTTATTAACTCCCTCTTCACATAAATAATAATCATAGTCAAATCATCTACTTTAAACGTACAAAAATAACAACTACTCGTAAATTAACAATTGTAAGTATCGGTAAACACGGTATCAAATACTGGATTTAATTATGAAGTCTTAATGGTTCTCACTTTTCTAGCTTATTCAAGTATTTACTAATTAAGCAAATGTCCGACCTCACATAAATAATAGTCTTAGTCAAATAAACTACTTTAAGCATACGAAAATAACCATTACTTGACATAACAATTCTAAATGTTACTATTTAAGTTAATAAAATAACAATTTAAATAATTACACCTTATTGGTTCTTCTTTTTACAGTTAAATTAGTAATTCATTAATTTATATGGATCAATATAGGGACCATCAAAACATTGAAACGAATCAAAACATTACGAATTGTTATGAAATAGTCGTTTAACAATAATGTAACCTAACAGCTCGGCCGTCCTGCTCTAAGCAAGTCCCTTTGCTTATAAAATTTAAATAACGAAAACAATCGATAATTATTTGTTTTTTCTAAAGCGGTTGAGAAACGTCACTTAAATCTGAAGTTTCTAGGACGCGGTGTCTTTCTCCCGCCTTTAAGGTTTGTACGTCCTTTCTTTCCTCATTTTCCATTTTGACACCGTATGACGAGGCTTCTGTTTGGTATTCCATCCATATAGCTACCCGAACTACATAGCGTGCTAGGCTTACTCTCGTCCGTAATTGGCATTAGTCCTTCTTTTGGCTGATTAGACTATAATAAACACCTGAGATCCCAGGTGTTCACATTACGTAACAGTTCTTTTCCTCAACTGATACAACTATAGCCTAAAAGCCTCCGCTTTCAGTTCAGTCAGTCCTTTGGTTATCCAGACCCTTATCCTTGGGTTTACATTAACCTTTATCCTTGGGTTTCCTTAACCCTTATCCTTGGGTTTCCTTTAACTCTTATCCTTGAGTTTCCCTTAACTTTTATCCCTTATCCTTGGGTTTCCCTTAACCCTTACCCTTGGGTTTCCCTTAACCCTTACCCTTGGGTTTCCCTTAACCCTTACCCTTGGGTTTCCCTTAACCCTTACCCTTGGGTTTTCCTTAACCCTTACCCTTCGGTTTCCCTTAACCCTTACCCTTCGGTTTTCCTTAACCCTTACCCTTCGGTTTTCCTTAACCCTTATCCTTGGGTTTCCCTTAACCCTTATCCTTGGGTTTCCTTTAACCCTTACCCTTGGGTTTCCATAACACTTATCCTTGGGTTTCCCTTAACCCTTATCCTTGGGTTTCCTTTAACCCTTACCCTTGGGTTTCCATAACACTTATCCTTGGGTTTCCCTTAACCCTTACCCCTGGGTTTTCCTTATAACGTTACCCTGGGTTTCCCTTAACACTTTGCCTTGGGTTTCCACCATTACATTCTCGTTTGTTTGTCTCATTTATTGTAGTATGATCTGTAATTAAGTTATATATTAGTGATAATGTTACAAGCAATGAAATCTAAATTATAAGTGTATAAATCCAAATGAATAAAAATCCAAATTATAATCCGAGTAAGTTTACAAAAAAATAACAAATTGACTCTTTCTTAGTCATTATGTCAAAGTCATATTTTTGCTTTCGTAAAATTAACCATACGCCATGAATAAAATTTTATGTTATAAGATAATCTTAATATACGATAAGTCAAAACCTTCCATAAGCACATGTTTCCACTCGCATACACAATATCCGTTCACATAATAAAGTACAATATTTGATAGTTACAAAATCGCTACAAAGTCATACTCTTTACGATGTTCACCTATATCGTATCTTATCTGCTATATCAATGCTAATAACTCAAAACGTCCCTTTCATAAATACCAAATAACTCCATACATTTTTCCGATGACTCCTACATTGGCTCGTAAATCTTTAGTTTTAATGTAAAGAACGTCACAACTTCTTACCTCATCACTAAATATGGCTCAAAGGACTATGTTTGCAAAATAAGATCCCTTGCGCTCGTCAATGACTCCCAATCTTCTTATCATCTGTATAATATCATTAAAGACCTGCAACACATATGATTGGTGCCTCCAGTTTAGCATAAAGATCAATCCTTTAAAATGTCAGACAATAATTCTAGGCAGTCAACGACAGCTGTACTGCCAATGTGGCATCAGTTGATCTCTGTATGCCAATGTGGCATCAGTTGATCTCTCAATTCTTGATTATAATAGTGTACCCATTCCCCTTGACAAAAATCTTGACCTACACATTGACAGCTCATTAAGCAGAATGCTCATGTTATAGAGTTAAGCCGTATAGTAACAGGCTCACCAAGTGCATTATATCGACATATAAAACGTATTACCGATTTGAACCAAGACTTTGTTAGTGCAATCACTTATCTTCCCCTCCCTTTATCTATCTATCTCTACATCGATCTATCTCTACATCTCTATCTATCTCTACATCTCTATCTATCTCTACATCTCTATCTATCTCTACATCTCTATCTATCTCTACATCTCTATCTATCTCTACATCTCTATCTATCTCTACATCTCTATCTATCTCTACATCTCTATCTATCTCTACATCTCTATCTATCTCTACATCTCTATCTATCTCTACATCTCTATCTATCTCTACATCTCTATCTATCTCTACATCTCTATCTATCTCTACATCTCTATCTATCTCTACATCTCTATCTATCTCTACATCTCTATCTATCTCTACATCTCTATCTATCTCTACATCTCTATCTATCTATCCCTCCCTCTATATATACCTCCTTCTATCCCCCTCTCTCGCCCATTGAATATGCTGATGTTTATTGCTCTACTATCTCCGAATGAAACATATGTAAATGGCATCGTCTTTTCAACAGTTGCATTCGTTATATTTTCGGTTATGTTCGTATAGCTCTCGTTCAAAGCTTAAATAATTACCTATCCCTGAGCGAAGTTGTTCTCTATATTTAGCGATCCTGTCTCATCAGTACTTAAAATGTATGTTTCAATTACTAGAATTACTCACGATCTTTATCTTTGCTCTTCCTTGAATCATAATTGTTTTATTCCTTCGCATTATACGGAGTCCCTCTGAAGTTCTTCCACAACATAATAACTTGCTGAAATTGAGGTCAATCTAGGTTGCGGGCATTCTTTTCTAATAACAGTTCCTCTTTTGAATCATAGTTTTTCTCGTTCGCTATGATTAATCAATTCATAGTGTACCTGTTAAGTTAGAGAGTCAAAATAAATGGTTCTCCTGTCACTTTATTTCGCATTTGCATGTCTTAGTTTTCATTACGATCATTAACGAGATGAATCTAAAATATGTACCTAGATAAAATTTTCTATTAACTTCTAGATTTCCGACTGCTAATTTTATAAAATATTTATTAAAAATAAAAGTTTTACTTTAAAAATAAGAACGCAACTAATTTGAAAGTCGCTTAATATGTACATAACGTAGCCGTACCTTTTAATTTAATATAGTTCACTATATGATTACGATAATTTTTCATGTCTACATTACAATTTGCACGGTCTAATCCGACCTTGCTCGACAACATTTTGTGTGGGTATTTTGAAATATTTACTTAAGCACTACAAAATTCTATATACAATAAAACGAAATTTTACAAATAGAATGTGGCCATTAAATATATTTTTTTAAATATGTAGGTACCCAAATAATAGTTACGGAAGTTTAAATTGCATGTAAATTACCTTCTCGTTTTATTTATACGTTTCGATTGTAACAAACAACTAGATAAATCGAATCGACTTAGTACATAATTCATACCGAAGTCCACACCTACACCGCGCACTCAAAAGTTAACGTGAGTGGGACTAATTAACTCTGTCTCGTCATATGAACTCGTTTTTAAGAGTGAACAAATTTATGGGACAAGTCATCTCAAAACATTAGATAAAGAAATTACGGAAGAACAACTTACATTTTCAGGATTCCTTAAGATACCTTAGCTTCTAGTAATATATGTTCCTACACCATGGGCATATCCCGGCCAACCACGCCTGGAACTTCATTGCAGGCATCTGCAGCGCGGTAGGCCACAGATATTTCTGATGTCAGGTCGAAGAACAATCAAACTCTAAAATCAAGCTCAACCAACAGAACAATTATCCTTTCTGCCGTTTATCTTTCTGCCACTAATATAAAAAACCTTTGTATTCGGTTCTGCCAAATATATATAAATTCTAAAATAAGTCTTCTTTCTGCACACCGATGTAGTCGCACCAGTCCAACAAAGTTTCATCGCCATCGGGATTGCACGTTGTATTTAGTACTGCCATTTGCTCTCACCAATATCTCAGTAAACTGAAAATAAACTACAATAAATTAAGCTATAAGTGGTAGATCTTACAATGCTATTTTACGGCAGATCCCAATAAATGAAACCACCAACCATCAGCAATGGTTAGCTCCTCAACAGCATAACAGCACTCCAACAACAGTAACACAAATATTATATTCAACAAGTAATTCGAATAAAAACTTAACGTAAAATATTTACAAAAAACAAAACAATATAAACCCTTCTATTAGTCATCCGTCTACCTAGTATGTCAGCCGGGAACTTACGTAATAGATCAAATTTGCTATAAATGAAACTATTCTCGTCTGAAAAAAAAAGTTTTACATTTATTTGCACCATGTCTACCCTCACCAAGATAAATCACATCTATAGTTCGTCACGTAATATATCGCAATATCGGATATGGCACAATAACTTCCTGTAAATACTCTAAAAAATATATAAATATTGGTATATTTACTACCCTCACAAAATTTTATGCAAATTTCACTTCACATAAAACAAAAATATAAGATATAATATAATAAATAAGCCCGTAACACTTACATTATTCCCAATAATGGGCGCGGAGCCAGAAAAAGACAGTTTTTTTCTGGGTATCCCACTTCTGAATTATAAGGGCCATGTCCAATTGTATTGTTTCATAGATTTTACTGATCACACTTCACTTTTATATACTTGTATTTAATCCTTCCTTGGTACTATCCAGCAGTGTCTGTCCCGAATATAGTCCTAACCGCAGTTTATATACCCTTCTTTGTTAACTCCCTCTTCACATAAATAATAATCATAGTCAAATCATCTACTTTAAACGTACAAAAATAACAACTACTCGTAAATTAACAATTGTAAGTATCGGTAAACACGGTATCAAATACTGGATTTAATTATGAAGTCTTAATGGTTCTCACTTTTCTAGCTTATTCAAGTATTTACTAATTAAGCAAATGTCCGACCTCACATAAATAATAGTCTTAGTCAAATAAACTACTTTAAGCGTACGAAAATAACCATTACTTGACATAACAATTCTAAATGTTACTATTTAAGTTAATAAAATAACAATTTAAATAATTACACCTTATTGGTTCTTCTTTTTACAGTTAAATTAGTAATTCATTAATTTATATGGATCAATATAGGGACAATCAAAACATTGAAACGAATCAAAACATTACGAATTGTTATGAAATAGTCGTTTAACAATAATGTAACCTAACACTAGATACAGTGGTCGTTCCGCGCGTAAACACAGACTCTGGCACGTGAGCGAAAGTTGTGCTTCAACGAGTAAACAAGATAATCCAGGTGCGCAGCGCTTAAACGACATTGTATCTCCGTCAAAAAGTACAACTGCGGCTGCTCTATCTCCAGGTGGTGATGGACAGGTAAGATATTAGAGTGCAAGCCCCTGATATTACTGAGGTGCACTTTAAATGAGGAGTGCAACCGCTGTATAAACTTTTGTTTTAGTACATATAAAATCCATTGTATGTCTAATGTTGACATGTTGACATTTACATCTTCTTAATAAGCACACGCCTCTCAAACTTAGCGGTAACAAGATCGAATTATAAAATTATAAATCTCTAAGTCTTTGTAGTTTTATGAGGCATGTTAATACGGTAACCAACAATTGTATGTTATGTAATATATTACAATATTCCTATTCATTTATATATATACATTCAAATTAAGGTTTTCGTATTTCATTTAATTAAATGGTTTACTTTTGATAACAACTAATTTCATTATTAAATACAATTTCCAGTTTCTGCAAATGATTTAAAAATGCTGTCAATTGAAAATAATTTGTGACAAAATGTATTTAATAAGAATATCTAAAATAAATTCGAAACCGACATCTGAGAAGCTATCCCGTCGCTCTGTCAATTGAACCACGCTATCGCTACCCGCTTCGATGAATTTAGCATTCCAGGTACAATCGACATTATCGGGATAAAGACTACAATTTAGAAAATAAATTTCTTAAATTTATTCCATCTGTATTCTATATACCTATTACTCATTTTATTTGATAGAGTATTTTAGTTGGTCGGCATAATGCAATTTATTTCCAGGCCATAACGTCATTAATGTACTTTTTATACTAGAGTGTTATTTTCTTATAAAATTATTTTATATGAATAATTTAAAATTATTTTCTTGAACATTTGAGATATTTTTAAGATTTTTTTTGTAAAAACATACAATAAACCCTGAAGGAATTATCTACGTATGGGATCTTATGATTACTGAAATTAAATATTTATTCTTCATTTTTAAGCCTGTTATCAGTAGCACAAAATAAATATTAATATTAAAAGTACTTATTTGTAACTAAATTTAAAACTCACTTAACTTATTTCTAACGCACTGAATATGCAGTTAATTATATTCACGTTATTATTCTTTTTAGCCACATTATTATTCTTACAATATTTGTTTTTCTTAAATAATTATTAATATTTGGAATTTATTTGGTATAAAATATCTCTACTGTCTTAATATGTAGTTTAATATAGTATAATTTGGAAATAATTACAAACTCTTGTTTTTTATATCTACTTATTGCTAAATAACGGATGCAACGTATCTACACCCAGAATCTGTGAATCACAGAAAGAATTGTCTAGTGTGGTGATCGAACCGAAACCCTAAAAATATAAATCCCAACTCGCCGTTTTCGAATGCCCCAATAAAATATTGCAACACCTAAATGAGAATAATCTGCATATTTCTTAATATGACTAAGACGTGTACGTCACAAAATATTATAAAACAAACGTGAAATTTTAAACATACATAAATTTTAAACTAAGGTACATAACCTAACGCATAACAACGAATATAGATATTAATTTCAATTGTTTTGATGTAATTTCTTAATAGAACTGACTTAAATACGTAAAAAAATATTTATAGTACCTTTTTCATAATTTATCAACTAAATCACTAATTTTAAATATGATTGTGAATAAACTTTTCATAATATAAAAACCATTGTTGTAGTAGCTTTTTAATACAAGCAGATATATAAATCTGATAGGAGGGTAGATAATCGTAGTATTGAATTTCACGACTCTTGCTTACTTGACTTCATCTCAGGATTTTATCTGTTGGCGAATCTCCAGGCAAAAAAAAAACATACATCAAATTTCCCAAGCATAGTTGCAGATAGTATGTTTTCAAAGAATAGAATGTAATTTCTTATTACAAACGAGTTATTAATACGTCAAACAATATAGTTATTCTAACAGATATCAACAATATCAAAAGTTTTGAAGAACTCCATATAGTGAACAAGTTATAAAAAACTATGGGAGCAGTAGTTATCTATTACAAGCAAGTATATAAATCTGTTAGCCGTAGCATCAAATTTCATGGCTCTTCCTTACTTGACTCTGAAATCTTGTGGTAACGAGTACATGGGTTAAGATTAATATTGAGGTAATTATTTAACCAAACTTTGTTTGTTAAATATTATGTGTATTTACAGTTGTAAAATAATAATATTCTGTTATACAACTTAATTTTTAACCTATCATGGAAATGATAAAACATTATGGACTTAATATATAATAAGTATTATAAATGAGTATTTATTATTTATATAATATCACCATCCTATACTAGTTCAGCGGTGATAGATTTATGCAATTATGCCCATTGGATGCGGATCTCTATTAGATGATCATCAATTACTACCTATATGTTTTTTTTACAAGTAAACTTAATTTTAACATTCATAAGTATTTAACATAACAGTCAGAAATTTTAATATTTATTAATACGTGGCATAAAAACAAACTCTTTTAAGATTTCATCGGATAATATAGCAAAATGTTATATAAGTTTGCGACGGTCTTTCGTAAAAATAACCATGCAAATAAATATATTAAAATAAGTAAAACATATGAACAGTTTTTGGTTAGTTTTGACAGTATTATGAAAAGTTTTAAAATATGAAGTTTCAAAATACAACATTTCAGATTAAACAAGGACACAGACAGTAAAGACAAGTAACCTTATATGAAAAATATAATTGAAAGAAAAATATTTTTGTTTCAGTAAATATTAATATATAAAGAGTTCAAAGAATGGTTAAAGTTTCACCAATATAATCTTAAGTAAGCTGTGATTAACATTGTTGTTCGTAAATTAGATTAGAGATTTTGAGCCATAATCTTGCTGTTGAAGGACCCTCAACACTGCTTTGAACAAACTTAAATACTTTCGAAGTATATCGATCTAAGACTGCTTTGTATTTTGAATTGTTACGTTTGTAACAATTCAAAATACAATACATAGTATTATGATTTTTCTTTGTTAGATATGGTGTTTACTCATAAAAGACCTATAGATAATAATATCGGAATTTATTTTATGATTTTAAACTATACACATTAAAAAACAATCTTGGTTTTGGCTTTTAATTCTACAAAACTAGTTTAAACCTTCAAGCTCAGATACTTTTAATTTCTAGCCTATATAACGTATACGTGACTTTTATGATTTGAACAGCTCTGGAAGCCAATCTTAAGATTTTTTTTTGTTTTGAAAATAAATTGCAATTTATTAGTACCATGTTAATGATGGGTCGAATACAAATATTCTAGTAAAATTGTATTTTTAATATTATATCTTCATTTAGATATCAAATCAATTTATATTAATATCAATAAATTAAATTTTAACTAACTTTATATTTACAAGTGCATTATAAAAAGAATGTCTTGTTTATTTATAAAATGAAATAAAACTGTATAAATGATGTTAGAAGTATATAACAACCTGTAACATTTAGACGGAATGACTTATAGATACTTTGTTACTAGATCTGTATATCCAAAATGTGTTAATAGCAATAACATAACAATATCTTTAATAGTATAAGTGCGTGTAAAATATTTATTTTAATGAATTATATCTGCAAAAAAGTATACATACTGAATTTATGATCATACGTTTCCCGTCTCAATACCGTCATAAAAAACCGCAATCGGTGTCAGCGATTGAATCCGGTCGGCATTTTGCGCAAACACCCCATCGAATAATTTACGACATTAAAGAACAAAATGTAGTCGATTTTCTTGTATCCAAAGTATGATTTCAAGGTGTAATTTAGTTGACGTACATAGATAATATTTATATAAGGACGTTATAGCATAACAATATATTTTTGTAGTGTATAGTCGTTATGTATTAAATTGTTAGCGTAGGTACATTTCCATCAGGGGAGCTAGTGCCGGGAACCTCCTCGTGGTGCTCCCTATGCAACAACGGTTACTGAGAAACTTCGGGTTCTCCCGTTGGCTAAAACCCGGCACGCTGGGGGTCGGTCATGAGGGTTCGTGCCCGGTCCATGGCATATAACGGCGGAGGCAACCGTCAGGTTTAGTGAGTAGGAGTCTCACATAACAACCTCCATCATCCCCTGGATGGAGGTATGTATCCATTAGGATTCCTGAAGTTAAAAAACAAAAACAAAAAAAAAAGGTACATCAACTCTGTTTGTTTATTAATATATAATGTCCTGTTATTTCTAAAAGTATATTATTATTATATTATATTTCCATATTTCCGAAACTGATATACAGTCTTGGATAATACTAAGTTAATAAGCGAGATTCAGCCTTACTGTTTATTTTCTTTAAATATCTCAGCCTTATTGTACACTCGTACTTACTACAAGAGGCGTCGTGCACTTATTAACAGGTAAAATCTAGTGAAGATATTTTCAGTTTAATTTATAACGCTATCATTATTTCTTAGTTGCCGAGAACTGTACTGATTTATTAAATAAAACTGTACGGAGCTATTATTGAAAATATAAATGTGTAAAAGATATTAATATTAATTTGGTACAGTATACTTAGAACAAATTCAAATTAAGTAAACTTGCATAATTAATTTAAGTCAATTATAATTTTCTACAAAGATAACAAATGAATAAATTTTGAATAGCCTGTTACCAACGTTATTAACCTCCACATCAAAGTTTTCCAATATCATTATTTTATATGGAAACAACTTTTTTAACTTTCCCCGAAGTTATGCGTTGCGGTTCGTCGGATGTTTATGTAACAGTTAATAACTATAACTAACGATATTGTTTTATGAAATTTGGAGTTTTTAAACAAATGGAAGTATGATTTTGGTTTTCAGGTTGGTGCCATATAAAAAATATTGGCAATATATACATATATTGCCTCTACCTGGCGATATTCAAATAGAAAATGGATTTACTTCATACATTAAATGCTAAAAAAATATAGATGTTATACTTAATGAAATACTTACGTTGTAATTAACATGCCAACAACATAATTATAAATTGCAGTCGCTACAACATAATCATTAATGCAACAACAAAACAATGCAACTAGAATATATTATATAACTAGCTGTTCCTGCGACTTCGTACGCGTAGATTTCGATTTTGATAAAACGTACCCTTTGTACTTACCAATGTATGTAAAAACTATAAACCATCAAACTGGTAAGCAGCAATGGTACGACAATAAGAGATTAATAAACTTCTTTATTTGTTAACCGATTGTTAAAAAAAAAAAAAACAAAATGTAAAGTGAATCCCATGACTTCATGACATGAATCCAAATCGATTAATCCGTATCTGAGATTAGCGTGCACAAACATACAGACATACTGACAAACTGAAAAACCATTGTTTTGGGTTCTCTTGCTCTTATAAACCCCCCCAATGATGTTTTTTTTAAATATTTTCTATGTACAGAAATGGATCACTGATAATTTTATTATATATATGGATAACACGAAACTATTTGTCATCTGCAGATTAATGAGGTCGGAACTTAAAACTGCGCTTTCTGTTAATCATGTTTGATCCGGTCTGTAGATAGTAAGTAAAACATATCAGACGTATCACATCATATCGTATTCTTTAATATTCTTTAATCTATAGAACAATTTTATTTCTTTGTAATATTATGTACGATCCATTAATTTTATAGAAAATAAGCTCTCAATCTCTTTTTAATATTATTTAGTTGTTTTATTACAAATGAACTTAACTAACTAACTAACTGTTTGTATTCACCTGTCAAAATTCGGATTAGGATTTATGAATATTTAATATACTTTTAATTTAAGTATCGAAAAAGCTAATTTTATAAGATTATAAGATTATAAATTAATATTTCTATAAATAAATAAATTAATCACTAAATGTTATTTTTACTGATTAAAGTCAAGAAAAATTATCTTCTTTGTAGAAAGTAAATTTCTACAAAGAAGAAAATTTTTCTTACAAAGCAAATAATACACCAATAACTTGTATGTATATAAAGTTTAAGTTTATTTACAAATCCCATCTCAAACTCCTAAATCAATATCAGTTATTAAATCTCGTCAACATATGTATACACATTGAGAAATCCAATTATTTATGACATTAATAAAATGTATGATTTTTTTGGTGTCGAGGTATGAGAACATCGTTCATATTAATGATAATAGTTTAGGCACAAACCTATTGCGATTTGAGGTCGTGTCAAACTATGATTTATGATATTTGCATATTAGTTAATTTTCGATGCGATATTATGATTATTGTTTAGATGGCAAGCATACACATACATGTAGGTGTACTGTATTATATATGTAACAATTCTGTTAATTGTATTCATTTGCAATGCTATTGCATTGAATACATAAATATAGAGTGGTTCTAAATGTATTTAACATTTTCACAACAAATGTTCTGGGAAATATAAACTATAACTAAAAGTGAAATCATAATCTAAAAATCATAACCATTTAGGTGGTTACAACAAGCCTTATTCTTAACTTTCGTCAGTTATCTTAACCTGTCTTATAATGTTATAATATAAAATTATAAAATGTTATAGATAGAACTATTAAATAATAGATTAAATTAATAATTATAGTAAGTAACAATAACAAGGATTACAAGGATAATAATTTAATAATAATTAATAATAATTAATAAATTAATTAATTAATTACAAAAATTTCCTTGGAGTTTCTTGGAAGTTCTTCCCATTGGACATACCCTATTGAAGCATTCAGCTAGTGTTTTGACATTTAATAAATGGAATGTATTCTTATTTGAAGAAACAATATCTGGAAAACACCTATAACACACCTGCACAAACTAAGAACTTCTTAAAGATGTCTTTTATTCAAACACAATATGTAAATGTAAACACCATAGCTGTTTTGGGTTGAGCAACACGTCTTTGCGAAAGGTGTAAAGGGTTTAAAGAATTAAGATTTCAATTTTCAGATTTAAATCCACATAGATTTCATTTAGACTGTCTGGTAGTGCCAGAATTAGTCCCATTTTGTAAAATTATTATCCCAAAACAAGGTTGGAAAACTATTTTTAACGCACCTTAAGGTGTTTTTAGGTATCGTTTTCAGATTATATTCAGAAAGGTGGGTGTTTTTTAGGTGAAAATGTGGGTGTTTTTCAGGTGAAAATTTGGTTTATTGTGTTGGAAGCCGTTGCAGTTTTAAATTGTACGTAATTGGCTTGTTTTTGAAGAGAAAATAGAACGAGCTTTTGTTAACGACGACTAAATCTGAATTCGTTTAGAAATTCGCCCTTTGAGGAAGTTAACCGAATATGATACAGTAATATTAAATTAAAATCGATTTTGATTAAGTAATTTATTTCCTGGTTGATGTAAACTTTTTTTAGATTCTTGAAACAGTCGAAGCTTTCTTTTTTCTTAAAAGAATTT
The DNA here is from genome assembly GCA_959347355.1 of Napeogenes inachia. NCBI lineage: Eukaryota > Metazoa > Arthropoda > Insecta > Lepidoptera > Nymphalidae > Napeogenes > Napeogenes inachia. The sequence goes on along the minus strand of OY365793.1, from coordinate 14,775,583 downwards.
TCAGTTCTTTCATAAACACTTATATGATGAAAATAATATATACAACTTTTAAACTATCACGTTTCAAAGTATAGAATTAGTGAATAATATATATATATATATATATATTTTACTCAATATATATATATTTTACTCAAACTTTGTGAATTGTAAGGATATGATTGTAGGATATCATTGGATAGGTAATTCAATTACCTATTAGAAAATAAAAAAGATGTGTATGCATTTTAATTCTTTAATAACAAAAAACTTAAAACATGACAAAGTGACAAAAAATAAAATTAATAACATCATAAAAAATTACAAATAAGGCCTTAAAATCTAGTGTTTCCACCCCTTGCTGTGATGGTAGCTTCCAGCCGATCCTTCATGGAGCTCACGAGGGTCACCACTTTTGCTTGGGGTATGTTGTCCCATTCGTCTTTCACGGCATCCTGGAGCTCTTGTAGAGTGGTGGGAGCAGGATCTCGTGCTCGTACGTGCCTCTTTACATCGTCCCAGAGATGCTCGATCGGGTTCAGGTCTGGACTTCGTGCTGGCCACTGCATAACAGGGATCTCAACCTCTTCCAAATAGTCCCGCACAGCAAACGCAGTGTGGCAACGGGCGTTATCATGCATTAACATGAACCCATCGCCAACAAAACCAGCATACGGAACCACATGGTCTTGTAAGATCTCCGTTATGTACCGCTGAGCATTCAGCGACCCTTCCCCGCGACCACCACCAGTCCGAGAGACGCACACAAGCTCCGTTTTCCCTTCGACGGATATGCCACCCCAGAACATACAGGAACCACCTCGGTATTCGACGGATTCCTCTATGCAAGCCTGGGCAAATCGCTCTCCTCGTCTTCGGTATACTCTTCTGCGTCTGTCGTTGCAGAAAAGACATACTCGTGTCTCATCGGTGAATAGAAAGGCTTTCCACTGTTCACTCGTCCAGTTGACATGCTCCTGGGCAAATCGTAACCGCTCTCTTCGATGCTGCACGGTCAATTTTGGGCCCCTAGCAGGTCTGTGAGCTCTCAATTCCTTTTCTTTCAGTCTTCTTCTAATCGTAGAAACACTCACAGACGTTCTGCAAGCTGATCGGAGCTCTTGTTGCAACTCAACAGCATTGCTGAAGCGGTGCCGCAAGGATGTAGAAACAACGAAGCGGTCGTCTCTTTCTGACGTGCAGCGTTTTCTTCCGGATCCACGTCTTCGAGTATAGCCACCAGTCTCAAGGAACCGTTGGTATATTCGTCGAACTGAGAATCGGATAAGGTTCAACTGTCGAGCAACGTCAACCTGTCGCAGTCCTGATTGCAATAGCGCAATGATTTGAGCGGCTTTATCAGGGGTTGTATCCATCTTCAGGTACTGTTCTCTTGCGTATGTTGTTTCGGTGTGTTCACTCTGAAGTCTGAGTAGCGACTGACCCATTTTTTACCTTTACATGAGCTTTTATACCCTTATAAGGTAGCACAAGTAGTGCTCCTTAAGTGAGCATTTTTTTAAACATTTTTTTGATTGGTCCCTGGTTAGAAATGGTAATTATTTTTTTAATGATACAGGTAATTAATATAAAGGTATTGAAGTGCACTTTAGAATGATATATTTTTTTCATACGTAGTACTTATGTGCTAGATTCTAGGAGCGATTTACTGAAAAAAACATAGAGGTGCGATTTTTGTGACGCTGAGTTTATATATATATATATATATATATATATATATATATATATATATATATATATATATATATACAGGGTTATTTGTAATTAGTTGACCACCTCTTGCAGGCAGCCTCTCTACATCCTAACAACATTTGTTCTACGACTTTTCAGAAATCTTGATAAATAACTCAGAACAAACGAAACAAAATGAAACAAAATGTTTGCTCCCTCGGTTATTTATTACTCTGTATTTTGTAAGAAGTCTAAAGTGTAGGTCGCGGCCGTCTAGCTCTGCACGAAATTTGTAAGGTACCACGCACGTGGTACTATTATAACTTATTATTATTTTTTGTTTTATTTTGAACAGTATGTAATAAATAAAATATTAGATATATATATAATAATTTCAGAAATATATTATCACAGTCTGCACTTAACATTTAGTGTTTATTTTATCTAAATCAGTTAAGAAATAAAAAAGTTATGACAATTTATGTTAATGACGTAATAGGTACCATGAAAATCTTATTCTATACATGTAATAAATCTGTAGAGGAGTAGTCTTTGTACATTGAAAATATTTAAAAAATATACAAGGAAGTGAAGTAATAACTAACAGAGTCCATTTTCAGCATTTTTACAATCTTTGTCTGTTTATCTGTTTGTCTTTTAGTTGTGCACACAAAACAAAAAAAAATGTTTTCAAAAAATCATACAGCATATAACCTTTATGTAAGCCACAATAGCAAATTTTTATCCTTTACTTTTTCCTAAAAATAATAGGTTATTTACGAAGCGATTTTAAGAAATACAGCTTTAATTCTTATCGAATTAAGTGACTTAAATACATTTTACATTGAATATGGAACAATATAGCCCTTTACAGCATTTAATTTAAATAAATATTTTCGAAGATATTACAGATTTAAAATATAGGGTCTTCGCGTTTGCGGTGGTACGGTCTAGACTCGCACTCGGGTATGGAACCGTGCAAACCGTCTCAAAAATGGTTTTGTTTTTATTAATGCATATAGCTAACTGAATGTTTGTCATTTAAAATAGCTTTTTTTTTTTAATAAAACTAGACCTGCAATTTGATGGCGAAAATAACGTCGATTGTGTAGCTCAGAATTCCTCAAGTTTACATGGTAATATTATGATTATGTTCAATGAAAATCTGTAAGTGTGATATATGGTTAGAATGGTTATTAAGTACTCTGTTTAAGAAGTATTTAAATGGACGTCTTTGCGAAAACAAGAGAGGTATAAAAATATTTACAGTACCTAATATTATATCCTTATTAAAGACTTTAAATATACTTTTGACAGTGAGCAATGTCTGCCGATATCGTAATTTTGATTGTATCACTTAAAAGAAGTCATATAGAAGCCAATACAAAAAAAGGGAAGTTGGAATTTTAATATAAATCTATACATATAATAAAACTGTCACTGATCCATTCCTTGTACATGGAATTAAAAAAAAAACATCAAAGGGGTCTGTATAAGAGCAAGAGATCCCAAAACAATGGTTTTTCAGTTTGTCTGTATGTCTGTATGTTTGTGCACGCTATTCTCAGAAACGGCTTAACCAATTTGAATGTTGTTTTCAGGAATATATTATCACAGTCTTCACTTAACATCGTTTATTAGTGTTTAATTCATCTAAATCGGTTAAGAAATAAAAAAATTATGACAATTTATGTCAATGAATGAGATTTTTTTTTATTATTATTATCACTACTACATACTTACTTATATATATAATAATAAAAAAACAAAATAGCTCAACAGTCAACACCCTATGGCATACTAAAGAAATAAAGAATGTATTAGTAAAAACATATAATATATTCTTTTAGTGTTTATAAAAAACTCATCCTATATTTCAATGGCGTTTCGTTTTACTAATATCCAAGTTAGAGTTAAGAGAATATAACAGAAGCATCTGTGAAGTAAAATGCGGTTGCTGAAAATTTATGGAATTCGGAATGTTGAGAAACGAGGTCTTGGATAGCTCTGAAATATCTTTAAAGAAACGAACCACAAAAAAGATTTCTTTAATTTATGGCGTCCTATTTTTAAATTTATATGTAATATTTTTATGAAATTTCACTAGTTAAGCTTTGGTAATTATACCCAGAAATTTAAAATGAAACCGTTTGATGATGAACAATTATCTAGAACTAAGCCTAATACTGCCACGACGCGTTTTTAAGGTCCTAGTCATAAGATGAAAATTAATGTACTCCTAGCTATATATATGAGTGAGTGCTTTTTTGGACAAAATCATGAACCCTTTGTAAAACTTGAAGGGTCGCGTATCTTAACCATACACGAAGCACAAGGACTCACTTTCGGCTCTGTTTTTATAATCAACACCAGGAGTAAGATGCAACTGCACGACAGCGTTTTCCACGCGGTTGTAGCAGTGTCGCGTCATACCGAGAGCTGTGTATATTTTACTGACAGCGAAAACGACGCGACGGGCAGATTCATCAGGCAAGTGATAAGTACACAATACAATATTATAGAATATAATACCAAGATGGCTATAAAAGACAGAAACTTTGCTATGGTGGAAACCTTGCTCGTGATGAGTGAAATAAATAAAAATAACAGTAGGTCACCACAATAGTGTTTTCGTAGGCAAGCGTTAATGAGAAATTATAAGAAATTTATGCATACTAACTTTAATAATATTTTGTTTTTATTATGTATCAAATACTTATACTATACTTCATATTATAACATTGTATAATAAAAAAACAAAAAAATGTTATAGGTATTATATTTATATATGTATATGTAATTGCTGTGCAAAGGACTTACCTTACTAATATAGTTTTTTAAGATACTTGTATTAATAGACTCCTTTTTGAGTATGTTATCTCAAAATTCAACAATTAATCTCCCAAATACAAACTAAATGGGAAAAGTGCACGGGCGACGTGTCCGTGGATAAAAATAAAAATTAATGTAAAAAAAAGGCTATTTTTATTATTTTCTGGTTTAACTTTCCTTACTTTTATAATAACAACATCTTTCTCCCTTTTTTATTAGATTTCGTTAATTCGGCAAATATTTAAAAATTTTGAACATAGCGCCCAATTTGGTTGGCCGAGAATTAATATACCTACTGCTCTGATATTATTGAATAATAATAATGAATATACTTCTTTCACAATATGTATGATCACCAAACCGATCCAAGTCCCAGTTTCATAGGATAGTAGGTAGGTACCTAACATTAACATACTCGGTCGTTATTTGAGAAATGTAAAAAGAATATTACACTTAAACGGAATTGATATTTTTTTATTTTATTATCGTCTTCCTGCTACTTTTTATTTTGATACTTTAAAAGTCAATATAGCGAGCTCAGGGCAAAATATTAATTTAAAAATATTTTAAATTTGTTATAAGTTTTTACATAACTTTAGAGTTTTGAAAATCGTGGAATATTTTAAATAAAAATATTTACTCAACTAGTGTTTCTATTTCATTGGTTTTCTGTACTCAATATGTCTGTAGTCCACTTCGAGGCTTTAATTAGAGCTTCGTGTTTCTGTATTACATAAATTAGAATATCGGGCTGGGGTGGTTTTGCATCGATGATTGCTATCGGAGGCTTTTCATTGAAATATGCTCTTTAATTTAACTTTCTTATGCATTATTACACTTAACTTTATGAATAAAATATATTCAACCTATTACTTACTTATATATAGGTTGCGTTTTTAACAGCTTATTTAAATCATTCGTTATAGAAAACACGTTTTTATGCAATTTTTAGCATTATTTAAAAAAGCTTTCTCGATAAGTTTGGTCTTTGATCAAGTCTAGTGTTAAAATTTGCTACAGAATGTAATGTATAGAAGTGTTGAGTCAACAGGTATTTTGTCAATATTAATATCGAGCAATTGCTTGGAAACATCTTTCCAACAATCGTCGTTCAGTAGTTTTTTTACTTTGATAATTGTAGTGTTTGTGTGGGTTTATTAACAAAGTAGTAGTTTTGGAAATATCTATAAACATGTATGTTCAGGTTATTTAAATTTATATGAATATAGAAAAAAAAATAAACCGATACGAGCAGTAATTTGTATTGTATTTGTGTCATATGTATATCGATGTTTGAAACAATAATTATAAAATAAATAAAAATGGCATCTTTTATTCGTTTTATTCAACATTTTAAGACATTTTTTGAAAATACTATAAAAATGGTAATCCAATCTATCAATTACAAAATTAAACTTCATATTACAATAAAATGTACATTATTCTCTTTAAAAATATTGTTAATTTCAATATATTGAATTTTATTTTTAATTTTTAGGTTGGGTTTCTATGAGAGCGTGTTTTTTTTTATTTTATTTTTAACTAGTTTTTATTTGTTAATACATTAAACGGGGTGTATCCCGTACACATGCCCATACTTCGTCCACATATATATTTGTATTATTATCTTATCTTCGTGAAAGATCACAAGCTGAAGCAGTTAAGGTTTCACCTCATCTTTTATTCCTATAATTTCTGGTGTACCACAGGGTTCCCATCTTGGGCCTTCACTCTTCAATATATATATATATATATATATATATATATATATATATATATATATATATATATATATATATATATATATATATATATATATATATATATATATATATATATATATATATTATATTATATATATATTAATGATGTCAGCAAATGTTTTAAATATTCGCACTTTTTATTACATGCTGTGATGATATTACAATTTTTAAAGTTATTAGTAATTTTCAAGATTGTACCAAATTACAAAATGATTTAAATAAATTAAATAACTATTATACATCAAATAAAATATATATTAATGTAGAAAAATGCATTAAATTTTCAAGAAAATTCTATAATATTGTATACTACAATTAGAAGTCATTGAGATTAAAAAAATACTTTAAAAAATATAATTAGAAATGATAAAATACAGTAAAAGCTTGTGTATTCTACGTTGAGTGCCTCTGAATCCTTGAAAATCGTTTCTTCTTCTTAATTATTCAAAGAATTTTTCTCTTAGATTCATGACATTGAAATTTTAATGAACCCTCGCTTTTCGCCATTATGTTTAAAAAGGTAAATAATATTTAATATAAATCTTGAACAAAATAATATAACAGTTTTCGAAAATATAGCCAACCCAACAATTATAATCATTTGAAGTCTCTTGAATAAAGTAATAAAAATATATTTATACTATACGGTATGTTTTAAAACTGTAGTTAAAAGAAATATTTTTGCTGGCGCATGTTATAGTATGTTATACTGGATTCAAAGCTATTAATGAAACTTTAATTAATCGATCGAAGATTTAACTACGTCAGACATTTATGTAGAACAAGTTTTAATTATTTTTTTATAAATTGCCTCTCTAGTTCTATAGTACAGTTGTTATTATTAGTTATGTAATAACTAACTGATTTATTTAAAGTCTTTTGTGCCAAATATTCCAATTATCAGATTGTAGAAGAACATTTTTAGTTTTTCAACGAACACCAAGACAGCTGAACCAAGAACCCCTAAGATAAAACTGCCTCTCTCCCAGTTATTTGTAGTTGCACCATATTGTATATGATAATTATCACCAATTACAAATCTACCTGTATAGACACAGATGACTGTATTCAAATAGGGATATGGTCAAATATATACCCTATTTTTTATTTACACATAAATATTTTATTACAGTCTTGGTATGAGTATAAAAAATATATAAATATGTGTTTTAGAATTTGGGGAAAAAGTAAAAAGAAACATTTTAAATGTACACTACAAATGAAGCAGGAGCGAGTCATATAGTTACTATAAAAACACACTGTTTAACTGGGCAAATAGATCATAAATTACCAGTTTATCGGAGTAAAAGCAGTTAATATACATTACAATATCGCTATAAATTATATAATTTATATTCTTTAAAAGTAAATCTCATTCTGTAAAGCATACAAATAATTTAGCACAAGCGCTTTATCACCAAACCACATAGTAATAGCGAGTCCTTTTATTCAATGAATATATTAACTAAAAATACTTCTTCTATGCTTAAATTTCTAATATTTCAATGTGTTTAATGAGATTGATAAGATTTCGAAGTAGGTCTGGATCACAAATTTTTATGAAGATCTTTTAAAAATTCTTGTAAGACCTTTTAAAATTTGACATGAAATAAATATTGTTATATTTTATGGGGTTAATATGCTCATATTAATGATGCTGATCCTTAAAAAAACGTCTGGTGATGGTACCTAGTACCCCATTCTAATGCGTCTTTTACCGCATTTGTCACGAAGAGTGTTTCCTAGAGCTATATAATGAATGAATATATAAATTAACACCACCGCCGACAATCTGTCCTTACTCGGTGCAATACGTTCCTTAAGAGTGTGGTTCTCAAGTAGCTTTCTACCACGAATCCGTTTTGAATAATGTATATAACATAATATACGATTATGGCTATAAATATTTATTTAAATAATGGTTATTATTATTTTAAATAACATAGTACTCACAAATAAAACAAAATGAGTACATTTAAAACAAATACTATTTAAGATTTAGCAACATTTAGCATACTTTATCTCCAGAACATCCATTTTTTAATAATAAAAACAAAGCGTTGCTGTTATCCAAATAAAAGTCGCCATCACCAACAGTCAATTGACTTTCTCTATATCTTTAACCTTCTGAGCCTGGTTAATCTGGTTTAGAATGCTGTCCAGCTGTTTTTCTTTTAGATGCAATATATATTCAAATGGTGATCCATTTTTTTTTTGATAATGGGACTAGTATGAATTCATATACATTTAATGGTTTTCTATGTGGTTGAGTGGTTTTATGAAGGTTATAATACATCTTTCTGTAATGATTATTAGATTACTTTTTAGTTCGATTAATTTTTGAAGCTTGTTTTTTAGTTTTCATGTTTTTTTTTTTAAATATCATTACTTTTTGTATAGAAATTATTAGTAGATAGGCTTATTCATAATACAATTATTAGCGAATAGTTTTTGTTCTATACTGTATTTTTCTAAGTTTTACAAGGAATAATTGTTTTTTGTGGACCTTGCGCTGTGGTCCGAAATACAATTAGCGTGCACAAACATACAGACAGATATACAAACTACAGACGAACAGACAGAATGAAAAAAACATTGTTTTGGATTCTCTTGCTTATATAAAGGTCCTCCATTACGATAAGTAACAGTTTTATTGACAATACTTACACATATCTTTTGATAAAGTGAAGAGTTGTTGTTAATGTTATTCAGCTATTTACATTGGCTATATATTTTTTTCGTGTTGCGTGCTCAACCAAAACAGATAAACTAAACAAAATGTTAAAAATATTAGAAATGGATTCTCTTAAATATCCGTTCACATCCTGGCTATATATTTTTGTAATATTTTCAATATAGGGAGACTACTCTTCTACAGATTTATCACATGTACAAAAGAATATTTGATTGGTACCTATTACATGATTGAGATAACTTTTTTATTTCTTAACCGATTTTAATGAAAAAGAAGCACTAAGTGTTAAGTGAAGACCGTTACAGTATATTTCTGAACACTGCATCCAGATTGGTTAAGCCGTTTCTAAGATAAGCGTGCACAAACTTACAGACAAACAGACATAGAGACAATTATACGAAATAAAAAACCATTGTTTTGGATTTTCTTGCTCTTATAAAAGCCCCCAATAAAAATATGTTTCTTTTTAAATTTTTCCGTGTTTAGATATCGATCAGTGACAGTTTTATTATTGCATAGATTAAAAATATAAAAATCTATATTTTTTAATTCAAATTTATTAATAATATAGTATATTTTTATCTATTATTTATAAAAGAAAAACAGTATATTGTTAGTATACTACTATTTTCTTATGTTAAGCAAAAATGCAGGCTACAGTTACGATACTATCCTCCCATAAAGACAAACCAACAAAAAAGCAAAAAAACATAAATAAATTCCAAAAATGTCCAGTTAATCTTTGATTTGTTTCATCAAAAACTGTTTAGACGTTTTAATAACGGGACGGGGATTAAATTTTAATAATATGTACAATATTTTTTTTTTTTTAAACTCGGGTTCGAAATCGAGTTCTACCTGTGATGATTTTTGTTTAACATTTACTTTTATTTTTAATAAGGTTGACTGACATACAATATAATACACAATTAAAAAAAATCTTAGTCTCGATAGATTCAAATTTACGAACATCTCAATTATGAATCTCCTTTCCATTTCAATTATAAAAATCAATTCCAAAACACACTCTAAACTGTTATAGTTACAAAAGCACTTGTAATTTTAAGTGATCGAGTCCTAGTTTTATAGTCAATTGAATGATTACTAGAGGACTTTTGTGAGCCTGAACAATGCTTGACTCTACTCGGGTTAGTAAACCACTTCTATTTTGTAAATAAATTTTACTTCAATTTTTGTTTTTCATAGTTTCTTACTTATATCGTAAATATATATTACGTTATGAATATAGATGATTGATGCTTACTCAAAATTGTTTAGACACATTTTTTATTTTATCGTGTGACGAAGGAGCAGACTTTCCAATTGGTGCCGTCCACCATGGACATTTGCAATATTTAACCTTTACCAAGGCCGAGCCCACACATGAAAAATGGAAGACGGAAAGGAATGAACAGTGTTTTATATGTCTTTTTATAATCATAAAAATAAAAATTTTTGTTGCTGGGGATTCCCAGCAATCATGAACTGTGTCTCTCAAGTCAATTTAAAAATCTTTTGTGATTTCAAAGATAAATATTATTTTGCTTCTCTGGTTAGATGGTAACACATTAATGTCACAAAATCCAGAAATCCAAAAATCCAAAAGTCCAGAAATCCCCATCTTCTTTAAAGAAGATGGAGATTTCTGGACCTTGTTGTAAAAGGTTGAGACATGGTTTAAAAAAATGTGGGGGAGTCCCCAAGTGTTTACAGAGTACGTCCACGTCGTCTTCCCCGGACCCCGTCCTGACCCCGGTAACGCAGGTGGCAGGCGGGTGACCAAATCCTGTAAACTATACTTGGGTGAGTGTGTTTTCTGAGTCGTTTTTAATTCTTTGTCGTGATGCCTTCCACGCGTAACAGCAAGGGAGGATTCACCAAAGGCCCTTCTGAGGGCCAACCAAACGGCCCTTCTCAGGGCCAACCACAAGGCCCTTCTCAGGGCCAACCACAAGGCCCTTCTCAGGGCCAACCACGAGGCTCTTCTCAGGGCCAACCACAAGGCCCTTCTCAGGGCCAACCAAACGTAGGCGACTACTACGTCGAGTCTGATATGGACTTCGAAGTAGATAGCATTGATAAAGGCCCTTCTCAGGGTCGTTCGGAGGAGTCAGATGCAGACGTTGCGCGCTTTAAGGCAACGAAAGGCCAACGCAAGCGGCCTTCCTCTTCATTCTTCGTGCCTGGGCGGTTTTGTTCAGACACAGAGACCGAAGAGACGCCGACCGCTAAGGTAAGCACCGCCCGAAGAGGTAGGGGCGCAAAGACGGGCAGTTCCCGTGACGGATTTCGGAAGCCAGCTTCCTTACGGTTGGACGATGGCGTACTAAGTGACAGGCAGTACGATACCGCGACGGACGATAATGAGCCTGACGTGAACGTATTAAACGCGCAAGAGTTGAGGACGCGGGCGGGCGAAGGCCTAGATATTATCTTAGAGGTTGCCAAGAAATCGGGCAATCTCAAAGGTGAATTCGTGGGCCGCCTGAAAAAGTCAACTGCGACCCTGAGCGAAGTGGTTGATGCTCTTGCCTCGAGGAGTGAGGCTGAGGAGACGAGGCGTCTGAGGGCTGAAAATCGCCGGCTTAAGCTCGAGGTGGAATCGATCAAGGCGGAGGTGAAGGCGCTGCGACGCGGTTTCACTGAAGCTAAAGCTGAGGCAGCTGCGGCTGCTACCGCCGCCATCACCTCTGCTACTGGTGGAACGACGACGCCTCCTGTGTCCCTGATAGCGGCTGAAGCAGTAGAAAGACTTGAACAGTCCCTGACCTGTACTTTGGGTAATATGATTAACGCCCGAATCGCAGGAATCGAGGACCGACTCTTGCCGGCACCGTCGGTGCGTCCCCCACTGCGGGCGGAAGTAGAACGTGCCTTACCTCGCGTACCTGCCAACTTGTTAGTGGCACCAGCAGCGGGCTCTGACACTGTCCTTCAGGAGGAGTCTTGGGCAACGGTCGTAAGGAGGAAAAGTAAGGGTAAGGGCAAGGGCAAGGGGAAAGGAAATTCTTCCTCTCTAGCGGCTGCCGCTTCTTCGACTGGTCGGGCCACGCCAGCGAAGAGGTCCGCTGCGGCGAAATCAAGCACGATGGGAGCCGCCAAACCCGCCGCCAAACCAATCACTACGCCAACCGCTAAGTCAGACGCTAAGGCGACTCAAAGGCCAAAAAAGGCGCTAAAGTCTCCCAAGACTGCGGCTGTTGTGTTGTCACTGCAGCCAGAAGCTACGGCTAAGGGACTCACATACAGCGCGATTCTGCAGACGGCTCAACAAAACGTTGATCTGCAGGAGCTCGGGATTGAGCAAATCCACTTTCGTCGGACGGCGACGGGAGCAAGAGTGCTGGAGATCCCGGGCCCCGAAAAAGACGTGAAGGCTGATAGGCTCGCGGAGAAACTCCGTGATGTTTTATCTAGCGTGGCGAAAATTGCTAGGCCAGTGAAATCCACACAGTTGAGAATCTCGGGTCTGGATGATACAGCGACCAAAGAAAGTGTGGCTACGGCGATCGCGAAGGAGGCAGCGATTGACGTCACAACAGTAAAGACTGGGGCAATTCGCCCCAACTTTGGCGGTACCGGATCCGTCGTCGTCACATGCCCGACTTCGGCAGCAAAAGCGCTGACTGAAAAGGGCAGGTTGCTCATTGGGTGGAGCTCAGTGCGTGTGGTGGCCTTGGAGGCGCTTCCCATGCGCTGCTATAAGTGCATGGGGCTGGGCCATACACGCCCTCAGTGCCCAGCATCGGCAGACAGGGGGGACCTGTGCTTCCGATGTGGAAGCTCAGGTCATAAAATGGCCACCTGCAAGGAGGCAACACCACGCTGCGCGGTATGCGCTGAATCCGGCAGGCCCTTCGGGCATGTAATGTGTGGACGCAAGTGCAATCCTGCAACGGCAAAAGGAAAAGGGAGGGCCACCGGGACCCAGGCCATCCAGGTGGTTCATAATCAGGCTACCACAGTGACGGCAATGATTCCTCTAGCAGTGAATGAGGAGGAGGTTGTGATGTCTGAATAATTGATGGATCCAGTTAGACATCACAACTTCCTACAGACAAACCTAAACCACTGCGCTCAGGCCCAAGACCTGCTTATGCAGGCCATGGCACAGTGGCAAATAGACGTAGTGGTCGCGGCGGAACCCTATTATGTTCCCTCCTCTCATCCCTGCTGGGTGGGTGACTTAGACGGCTCAGTTGCCATCGTAAGACGATCTGACAGCGGCGGTCCGCCCCTCTTACTGGAAGATAGGGGGCCAGGCTACGTGGTGGCCAAGTGGGGAGAGTTTTCTTTGGTGGGCGCATACTTCTCCCCTAACAAAACCGTAGCAGAACTGGAAGCCTTCACAGATCTCATGGCCATTGCAGTTAGGAAGCAGGCACCACGTCAGATCCTCCTTTTAGGGGACCTAAATGCCAAGGCACGGGACTGGGGTAACCCTTCCACTAACTCTCGTGGAGAGATCATTAGGGAGTGGGCGGTTACTACGGGCCTGACTCTGCTCAACACTGGATCGGCCCACACATGCGTACGACACAACGGGGGGTCCGTGGTGGACTTATCTTTCGCCACCCCGTCCATCGCCGCACGTGTTCAGGCTTGGAGGGTGCTGTCGGAAGTGGAGACTCTCTCGGACCACAAATATGTGCGTTTCGAGATCTCCATCTCGCACAACCCCGCTGGTCAAAGATTGTTACCCCAAGAACTGACAAGATTCCCGCGCTGGGCCGTCAGCCGTCTAGATGCGGAACTGGCGAGAGAGGCAGCCATTGTCCAGTCATGGTTGGCCATCCCCACGCAGCCAGACGTAGACCTCGCGGCAATCCGCTTCCGCCAAGCGGCGACCGCGGTGTGCGATGCGGCCATGCCGCGGTCTCGGCACCGACCCCGTCGCCGTGAAGTTTACTGGTGGAGCTCGGAGATCGCGGAACTCCGAGCCACTTGCACAGCGGCACGACGGCCCTACAAGCACAGCAGGAGGAGAAGACATGGCCGAACTGACGAGCAAATGCCAACGGTGGAGCTAGAGGAAGAGCGCCAGTTGTACGAGGCATACCGCATCGCCAAGCGGGAGCTGCAACTGGCGATCGTCAGGGCCAAATCGCAGGCTTTTGGCGAAGCCTTGGCAAGCCTGGACAGAGATCCGTGGGGCCGACCGTACAAAGCTGCACGGAAAAAGTTCCGTCATCAGACGCCCCCAGTCACGGAATCCATGGAGTCTGGGCTTCTTGACCGGGTGCTGGGTGGACTCTTTCCCGAGCGAGACACCAGCTACACTCCTCCAACAATGGCTGTTGACTATGAGGAAACAGACCACGACACCTCCATTCCGCCCGTCTCAGAAGAAGAAATGGAGGTTGCAGTCTGCCGCCTGCACGGCAAGAAGACGGCTCCCGGTCCAGACGGTATCCCAGGCCGGGTGCTGGAAATCGCCCTCCAGGAGTTGAGTTGTCCGCTTCGGAAAGTGTTTAGCACCTGCCTCACGTCTGGACGGTTTCCGAAGCCGTGGAAAGTCGGAAGACTGTGCTTGTTGCGGAAAGAAGGGCGACCCGTTGACTCGCCCTCCGCATACAGGCCCATCGTCTTGCTGGATGACACGGGCAAACTGCTCGAGAGAGTGGTGGCTTCCCGTGTTGTCCAACACCTGGAGGGGACTGGGCCTGGGCTTTCAGAGGCCCAATATGGATTTAGGGCGGGGCGCTCTACAATAGACGCCCTGCTCTGGCTCAAAAGATGGACACAGGCCGCAGTCTGCGAGGGAGAAAAGGCGTTGGCTGTCTCCCTCGATATAGCCAACGCCTTTAACAGCCTCCCACACGGGACAATACAGGAGGCACTGCGATACCACAGAGTGCCCCTGTATCTGCGGAGGCTCTTGGCGGATTATCTAGACGGCCGAGAGGTGTTGGTGCAGGGATGCAGTGGTTTAAGTCGCCGTAGCGTTTCGTGCGGGGTTCCACAGGGGTCAGTGTTGGGCCCACTACTATGGAACATTGGTTACGACTGGGTGCTCCGGGGCACGCTCCCTGCGAGCGTGCGAGTGGCGTGCTACGCAGATGACACCCTAGTCGTAGCCAAGGGGAGGGATCTTCGGGAGGTGTTGCGGTCGGCCGCGGTTAGTACGGCATTTGTGGTCGGCCGTATACGCGCTTTGGGGCTGGAGGTAGCTCTTCATAAGACCGAAGCCTTACTTTTCCATGGGCCTCGGGGGGGACCTCCTCCAGGTACTCGGCTTGAGTTCGATGGAATCCCGGTCCGGGTTGGGACCCAGATGAAATATCTGGGTCTCACCCTGGATGGCAGGTGGAATTTTGGGGCCCACTTTGCCGGGCTGGCTCCGAGTGTCGTGAGAGCCGCAGCCTCATTAGGTAGGTTGCTGCCGAACGTGGGTGGCCCTAGCTCCAAATGTCGTCGACTGTACTCGGGAGTCATCCGAAGTATGGCGATGTATGGAGCACCCGTCTGGGTGGACGCCCTCAGTCGCGCCAACAAGACCCTGCTGCGACGTCCGCAGCGGGTCATCGCTACCAGGGCCATCCGAGGATACAGAACGGTCTCATGGACGGCGGCGTGCGTGTTGGCCGGAGATGCCCCCTGGGAGCTACAGGCAGTGGTCCTCGCCGAAGCTTATCATTTCCTGGCTGATAGGAAGTCTCTGGGGGAGGCCCCAACTCGAGAGGAGCTCACACACATGCGAGCGGAGGCGCAGGACACCCTGCTGCGTCAGTGGTCTAAAGACCTGGCCCCACCGGTTCCTGGGCAGTGGACGGTGGACGCAGTTAGGCCAGTCCTTCGGCAATGGGTGAGGCGGCGACACGGGTCGCTAACCTTTCGTTTGGTGCAGGTGTTATCCGGACACGGATGTTTCGGCAAATACCTGCACCAAATCGCTAGACGGGAGGCCACCCCGGTCTGTCATGAGTGTGGTGCGCCACAGGATACGGCGCTCCATACGCTGGAGGTGTGTGCCGCATGGAGTCCACAGCGACATACGCTTTCAGCATCCTTAGGACAGGATATCTCTCTGCCGATTGTTATCAATGCCATGCTCGACAGTGACAGATCGTGGCAGGCGGTGGTCTCCTTCTGCGAAGACGTTATGATGCAGAAGGAGGCCGCGGAGCGGGCAAGAGAGGACGGCGCCTCCTCTGACTTACTCCGACGCAGACGTACGGGGGTAAGGAGAAGACGTTTCGCCCACCTGCTTCGCCCTCCGTAAAGATGGGGTTACCGGTCGGAAGTCGGGGGACTTTCGGCTGGGTTGTCAAAATGACCCCATACGTCTGAGGGGTGACCTTCTTGTGAGTGAGGTCACCCCACATTTGTGCCGGGGCCCGGTTTGTATCTGGGCCTACCGCCGGGACAAGTTGGCGAATGCTAACGCGACCCCATCTTGCTCCACCATCGCGGATGACTGCTCACACGTGGGGTTTTTAGCCGGTAAAAGTCCGGCATAACCACTCTGGTACCCCCGTACTGGAGTGGTATCCATGAGGATTTTCCCCACGACAAAAAAAAAAAAAATGGTTTAAAAAAATGTAACATTTATGAAATCACAAAAATAAATTTTGCTGCTCAATAAAACTATTACAGATTTTTGATAGATAGATAGAATGATTAAAAAAAAATGAGCGTTGTAGGTCATATCTAAAAGTATGTGTTGATTGCAAATAACTAATTCAATCAGTAAAAATATTATAATCATTTATTATATTCATAAAATTAAAGAAAATGAATTATCGATTTATGTTTTAAACAGCCCATTTGACATTCGAGTGACAATCGAACTGTACACTGCTCTTTTATTCTGCCATAACAAGCCACAATCAAAAACATCTATCAATATATGGCAGCCTAAAATCTGTGTTTTTATGCCTGCGTCCCTGTTAATGTTATCTAAACCACGTTTCTCGACTTGTGGTGGCTCCTCCTGTTAAGTTGCGACCTCCTGAATTACCAATGTGATTGTAAAAACTGTCTCAAATGGCCAATTCGCAGTAAGCGTAGTGATCAATGCTCGTTCCATCTCCGTGTCAGAAGATACCTTTGCAGTGGATAAAAAATCAACTTAGGGGCTACGATACTCAATGAGTTCCTTACTCTGTTACACCGAGCTGGATGTTTTTGTTGTTTTAGATGCATGATTTTAAAATATTATATTCGCTAACTGTTGATTTACACAGTATTTTTTAAGGAACTTTTTTAATATATATTTTTTTATCTGTCCCTATAAAATATTTCCAATCTTTTATCTAATATAAATAAAATCATATTTTACATAATTCCTAAATTTCCGAATCAGTAATTTTCTGTTTAAGTCCCCGAGAGACCACGCCAACTTTGCTCACATCCGTTCACCTTAATCAAGTGGTTCCTCATTAAACTCTGTTTTCAAAAAATATATATATATTTAAAATATCTTTATTCAATTAGGCATTTACAGGCACTTTTGAATCGTCAAGAATATATAAACATATTTTGAAAAATGATTATATATTATTTACAACTTAACAGGAATTGTTGAACTAAAGCTAATAAAGTTAAAGCAATAAGAAAATCATTTGATATTAAACTAACGCTGTTTTATTATCATAGACATGCATTCAAATAATAAAATAATATCACCTTATCATAACTATTAGGATTATTATAGTATTTTATTAATTATAATATAATTATTATTATCATTGTTATTGTTATTATATATTTTTGTAATTATTGGCATATGGTAACTAAAATATGAAATATATGATTTACATTCTAGAATAAAATCTAGTGACCTAGTAAAAACTCCATCAATTGTAGTGCCGGATCTTGTAGTTGATGTTTGAGGACTGTTTTTCATCGATAAATTCAATTTATCTTTCAAAAACTCAACTAGCTTTAAAGATTTATTTAATGCAAAATTGACATTAAAATCTTCACTTAATATCATCAGTATTTCATCTTTATTGTTAAGGAGTAGAGAGGCACCTCTTCTTGTGTATGGTAACAATGATTGGTAAAGAAAATCAATAACATATAACGAAACAATAAAAATGTTCATCACATTTTCCATTTGGCAATGACCCATACATGAATGACCAACTGCTGATGCTAGTGACCCATAAAAGTCAGGAGAGAAAACAAAAAAATCTATATATGAAGTTACAATATTAACAACATCATTAGAATTATGATATATTTCTACAGGAGGCTGCTGTCGCTTTCGACCGTTTATATTTTGCGATGCATTTGCAGTAATGTTTATCTCATTTTCATTGTTTAGCCATGTTTCAGATAGAACTAAAACATTTGAATTTTTCACAATTGAATCATCCAGGTCATTTAAATGAGCTCTAAGGCTTTGACAATTGAAAGTAAAAAGTGACAAACCTCTTCTGCTGTTCATGAATTCCAACAAATGTTCATTTATAGTCTCTTATTTATTCCGAGACAATCGTTTACATCCTGCTTGTAAATCGATGGTGGACGTTGACGTTCTTCGACCATGATGAATTTTTTTATCATTATTTGGAGTCATTATGTGCAATCCTTCAATTCTCGTTGCACGGGATAAAGCAACATATAAAAATGATTGACTGTGATGTTTCTCATATTCATAGACAATTTTCGGAAATGTGCTGCCTTGTAATTTAATAATGGTAGTAGCACAAGCACAAATCAACGGAATATGAGAACGCTTAACGACTATTTAATTATTATTTATAAGTGGAATTGTAGAAGATCTTTGTACAATCAGCCAGTCGACTGATATTATTTTCAAGCATGCTATTTTAACAAATCCATCGTTATCAGTTTCTGCATAAACTAACATTCCAACAGCACCATTTGCTAATCCATCAGATACATCAATGTTTGTAGTAATGATATAATAAATAGTTATTACAAAAGTTGTTTGGTAAGGTAAAGGTAATCTATAAGGTAATTCATTTGTATCAATTAAGGACATTTTATGTAGTTTTTGGTGCACAAAAGTATCTTGTTCCTTGGGATTACATACACTATAAACATCTATGCAGTTGAAAATATTTTTTCTGAGTAAGGGTTCAATATTTGATTATAATACTCAGTGACTGCGTGATTTATATTAAATAATCGAATACCTTGAGGACACTTAGTTGCACCTTCTTCTACTTGACGATATTCGACATTAAACCATGGGTGAGCTTTGCCATCGATGGGTTCGTCAGCAAAAATAAATAAAAAAACAGACGGAAAAAAAAATAAAAAAAGATTGATACCTTATAAAATATTATCTACACCCCTTTCTGCCATAGTTTATTTCGAAATACTTGCATTTCACTTTAGCCAAATATAATGATAAAGATTATAACGCACAATAACAATGTTAATTATTGATAAATATAACAAAAACAGCAACATAACTAAATTGATACTGATAGAAATAAACAAGCTCAATAACATATAGATATAGTCGCTTTGCAGCATATACATTACTCTATACACACATTTAATGTTTTCATTGATTTTATCAACATTCATGAGCATATTCGCTTTTATTAATACGATGAATATGTATGGTTCTGACTATGTTGTTAAGGCATCTTTTAATATTGATATTTTTTTATCAGTAATCATTAGCATATTAGCTTATATTAAAAATTTAACAACAACAACAATTTAACATAAAAATTAAAAATGTATCGTTCTTACATGGAAATATAAGTCTTTACTTACATTACAAATAATAAATATTTTAGGTTTTAATTAATTATTTTCATTATTATTTTTTGTATTATGTTAAATTGCTTAGTAGTTCTTTATTATTTATTTCATATTGGAGTTTGTTCCCTTAGAATCAATTTACAAATAAGACAGTTTAAATGAAAAAAAAACGTGCGACACTTGTTGTCTGCCGCGATAAAGCTATTGCATAGCATTTTTATCAACTATTGCAATTATAATTATTTATGTAGTATTTTTTTTTATTGATGTTAATTCAAGTTTTTAACCTATTGCATAGCTTCTATCGTGGGCCTTGATTATGGAGACCGAATCCAGAAATTCCATAACGAAAATAACCTAACACACCAGTATTGTGTACTTATAATTTAAAAATAGCATAAGCGCCAAGTTGATAATATGTATTATGATCTTTATTGAATAATAATTAATGTTTATTTTAAAATAAATGTTTTACTGGTACAAATGAATTTCTTTCAAAAAGCCTTTTCATTTTAATGACTTTCTGTTATTGTTTTACAAAAGTCCAGAGTACAAGAATTTAACAATCGTAATTGAACTTTATTTAACTTATTTAACTGATTATATTTTAAATAGTAATAGAATAATTTCATAATATATAATCATGTCATAATAGGAATAGGTCTATAAAATATCGATGTATCGATATATCAATATTATTACTTAGAAATATCGATATTTATTACAAATTCATTATCATCATCATTTCTCTTATCGTAGCGGTAAAAGCTAATTCATTCACACTAAATCATTCAATGTCTAGTTTTATAGAAATAGTACATTGCCAAAATATATATTCTTTAATCATTTTTACCATTTTATGGTATGTATTTTAAAAAAGTTGATACAAGTGTTTCATCGAATTTATGCGGGAAAAATATAAAAGCAGCGGTAATACAACTAATTTAGCAACTCACTTAAAAAATAAATAAGATTTGGCATGTCTAACATGACTTGCAATAATTATTTTAAATAAAGCCAATATGTCGAAATAACAATAATATTTTGAAATTCCAAACCCCAATATTGATGTATTTGAAAATGTCGATATATCAAGCTTTACTGCGGCAATCTCCGAGTGCCACACTTATTTTTTTTGCGTTTATATTAATTGAAGTTGGATGTTGTGACCGATAAGAAAACAATTTTTTCTGTAATTAAAAAAAATACTATTTGAAGTTGTCATTCCTATGTACTGTCATAAAAAGGTTAAGATTATCATTAGCTAAAAATATTTTCAACCTTAAATCTCACGAATAAGTTTAATTACGTTTGTTAAACTATTAAGCAATAAAGTATATAATACAAGTATCAACAAGGCGCTTAAGCTATTTTTAAATGATATGTACGCAATACTCGGCCGAGCTACATAGTAGGCGGAGTGGGGGTTTTAGGTTTTTTTGTTACGAAATTTCTTGATTCGGTCGCTGCACTCCAATCCCACGATATAAGCTATGCAATAACTTAAAAATATTTGAAATAAATATCGACCACGATACCTGAATTTCAATATCAAAGTATCGATATATCGTACAAAAATGTATTAGTAATAAATATCGATATTTCTTAGTAATAATATCGATATTTCCATACATATTTTATCAACAGTCCTATTTAAAATGAGAAGTTTAACTGCTTTGTAATATCATAAAAAGATTCATAATATCGGCTAAAACTATTTTCGATCTTATTTCTGTGAATAAAGAACAATTACGATTGTTAAGTACTTGTACTTAGGGTCTTTTGTGACACAATAACAGCAAGTTATTAAAATTAAAGGCCTTGATGAAAAAAGTATATTTGTACAAGTATTATGCAGGATTACGCATGCGCAGTAACGCTGATACAACCTATGCCCCCTAGAGGCGAGTTGGTGAATTAAAGAGACAAGCGTGATATTTCAAATCATTAAAAGGTCTGCTATTCATCGATAGATGGCAAAACTAGTTGCGCACGATAGGTTGCGCACCAAAAACGTAACGAGGTCATCGTTCAGTGTATTTTACTCCTCATATTTTTCTCATACCGGGCGCCTTATATACAAAAATCGATTCTTAAGGAGTAAACTCCAAAAATACTCCATTGAATGATGCACCACATCGGTTATAGCATCCGCGCAACTCAACGGATCCAAAGAAGAGAAGCAGCAATTACTGCCACCAAGGATAAGACGCAAAAAAATGCCGCATCTCATCCCAATCTGCCGACTTGTATTTCCATACTCGCCTAACACCATGTGGTTCGAGATCTGTGGGGAATATGTAAATAAAGATGTCACCAGACAGTGATCCGAGATTCCCAAGGGGGAGGTGACCTCTACACGATACCTGTCTGGATCAGTTGTCAGCAGAAGGTCCAGGCAATTGGCTGTAAAACAATATAACGTAAAATAAAGCGGGCTTAATGCCACAAATACGTTTTTTTACCAACTTTAGAATAAATAAGAGAGAAAATTGATAAGCATGCAAAATAGTAAAAAAACTTTAAATTAAAACACATTTTATTATAAGAATATCTATATCAATAAATCCTTAATATAACATAATGACTAAAAGTATTTGTACCTTTGACCTAAGTGAAATGCCTGAACATATCGTTCGAGGTATATAAGTGTGTTCTCACTCGAATGTGTAGCTCAAAAATACAAACTTAAGACATATTTTGTGACTCTAGACCCTTTCTTGACCTTTTAATTAATCAATTAAAACTCCGAATAAGTAATGGCCTTTTAGCATGCATACATATTTTACTTAGGCAGATACTGAAATTAAATTAAGTAATTTATTAAAATCGAATATTTATTTTATTTATGCTTTTAATGAGATTAAAAATATAATGTTTTTTTAATTATATACCTTATAGAACCGTCCTTAACAGGGTCCGCATTGCTTTTATATGGCAAGTCGTAATAAATATGTATTAAATTATATATATTAAATTTAATATTCAATACTGCATTGCCAATGCCTAACATAATAAACATGTAATTTCTTACTATCACATTGGAAAATAACAAAAAGTAACAGTAAATATTTGTTTTGTAATGTTTATATTAGTTGCAATATCTCTGTGTCTATATTTGTCACAAAATTAAGATCTTATGATCTGCATTTTGTAACAAAGTCACGTGTCACTATCCTCCAGAAGCTTAAATCGATTAGTCGGTGGTAATGAAGTTTGTCATCAAGACTTTACAGTGTTAATTTAAAGGTCGAATAAAGTTACTCCTGGTCTACAGATTTACTTTAACAAAAGATATCTATTAGAGCTCTCTTACCGCAAAGAATCGCCAACAACGGTCGTTCTATTCTTCAAAGCACTTTATGACACTATTCACAAATACACTAAACTGTTTACCATTTAAACTCTTAACTATCACTGTTACACAACTTGGTCTCTCGATCACACACTCAGCGTTTTATTATAACTGTTACACTTTTATCACAATAGTACTACCCCACAAATTGTACTCCCAATTTTACAATGCCTTCTCTTAACCGAGCTGCGATTTATATACTTCTTATTCTTAGTCAAATCAGTATCCAATATTACATTTATTTTATAAATTAAACTTCTTTACAGAGATTCAATTGTTTTAGTCAAATCAACAACTTACATCTCTATTTTTAATCAAAACCAAACTACTACATGTATAAAAACTAACATATCTTCAAAACTATTTTTATTGTGCGATCTTTCACTAAAAATTATAAATTATTTTACTTAAAATTCTTTTATTATTAAAAATTATTTATAAATATATTATTACGATTATTATATATATTATTATTATGTATATTATTACGATAAATTTTTTTTTATTGAAATTTACTTATTGAATTTTAATTTAAGGTTCTAAGAATCTATTAAAAATGTTTTTTATAGCGTATGATTTTTATTTGTATAGTATTTAAAGATTAATCCATATTTATATTTTTTTTATAAAATCTTTTTATTTATAAGGAAGACATAATCACAGAACAAAGAGAGCTTAAGAGAAAGAACCGATGACAGTAAAATAATTAAATGTTATTCGTTCATATTTAAAAGTTACTTATTATGCAAAATTATAACAAATATCTTTTATATTATGTGTTCAATTCTAAATAAGACAAATATTTTTGTGGCTTAACCACTTGATAAATCTGCTTGCATTTTTGTATGTTGACTAAAAACGTTTAATTTATTATAACTATGTATATATACTTTAAGGTGAAAGGTCTATATTACAATCAATATTAAATGTTTCAACTATTTAAGATTGATATTTAAACAGTTAATTCAAATCAAAAACCTATTTTTTGATAGACTCAATTTAAAAAAAAAACCCTGTGTTAGTAAACACAGTATCGACACACATAGTACCAGTTACTTGAGGGGCTTTAAAATATTATATACAGATATACAGAATATACACAAATCGACAGCTCAAACTTATAACACCGCTCTTTTGTGTATCTCAGTATCTGTGTATCTCTGTATCTGTGTGTCTGTCTGTGGCAATGTAGCAGCCAAACGCGTGGACGGATTTGATGGTTTTTTTGATCGAAAACCTGATTCGTCAAGATGGTTCTTAGCTATGTTTGGTCGAAATAAAAACAGTCGTCTCCAAGATATTGAGGTCTTATTGGTGCGGGTGAAAAGTTCTTATGGAATATTTATAGAAATACAGCATGCAATATAATTTACAAGAAAATAAATTACAAAAAGATATTTCATCTCGTCATAAAACGGTTTATAAATAGGCTTTTTCTTTATTTATATTGGTAACACTACGCAATCTCAATAAGATAAGATCCATTTACATATCACAAACAAGATAACTCACACTAACGACCGTCCATCAATATCGAAACTGTGCACATGTTGTGTATCAGTTATCAAATTTACAAAGGTTCGTAAACTCACATGTTTTAGCATGATACATTATTTAAATTAATTATATACATATTACAAAACGAATTCCTCTCGTCTCTAACGGATTACGAAGTAATTATAATGTCTTGTAATTTTTCTATAGAATATTTATTGAAACCGATTTACTCCATCCGGTTTCCTCCACCCGTGGGGAGTTTAAAGCGTTGCAGATTTGCGTACCTCTTCCGGCCCAATGCATTGGAGTGGCCATTTTCGGAGAACAGCCTGCGACCCAGCTGCTGCCGATGGCTTCGGGTTCGGACCTGTTTACGGGAGCATGATCAATAAAGTACAAATTGAAAGGATAATGAAATTAGTTGATAATAAACAATGTACTTTTTTAACATATTCTTCTCTCTAAGGTGAATGCAAAATGCAATCTCGTGGGGTTTCATTCAAACAATGAGAGTAACCGTTGGTTTTTTAGTTGATTTACTTAAAAACGCCGTATTTCTGTATACTCCTATATTACCTAACATTACTAACCTCATCCTTAAAGAATTTTTCCAACGGATAAAAATATCCTCTAGTAACTAGACAAAGATACGAGTACGAGTACTCGGCGTGTCGCTCCGACGAACTGTCGTTCGAGAGCGGCGCGCGTCTGCAAGTTTTGAGGAAGGGAGAAGACCACGAGCGGGAGTGGTGGTGGTGGTGCAGCGACCACCAACACGACGACGGATACGTGCCCAGGAACTTGCTGGGGGTGAAATACCACATGACACGACACACGACACGACATGATACACCACAGGACACACAACTTGACACACCAAACGAATAAAAATAATGGATTTACAGCTTACTACTAGAGTCTAGACTTTAAGTTTGGAGACGACACGTGGTGATGACAAATGGCAAAATTAAAAGTCTA
Source organism: Napeogenes inachia (assembly GCA_959347355.1). NCBI lineage: Eukaryota > Metazoa > Arthropoda > Insecta > Lepidoptera > Nymphalidae > Napeogenes > Napeogenes inachia. The sequence continues at coordinate 14,750,100 of OY365793.1, read as the reverse complement.
ACAAATGTTTCTCTGCTTATCATTATATAATTAATTAATAATTCTAGTCTTAATATTCTATAATATTTTATTAATAATTATATTCTTTATAATAAATTAATGAAAAAAATTAAATTTACTATAAATAACGACATTTTCAGTTTTGAGTACCTACAACACTAAACATAGTACGGGCATTACCTATCATTTTAAAATATAAAGTAAAATGAGTGACTTGTTTTTCAATTTGTATTTAAACGAAATCTTAAAATGTCAGCGTTATTAAATCGCCCATTTCAATTTGAGTGATTTTAATTTCGTGTATAGTGTTTTAAAACACGTAATGATTTTTTATTACTTTCGACAGTTACTATTTGAATAATTTTATTTAAATTATATATATTATTTTAAATAATTAATAAAATAAAGGTCATGACGTACTTAAGTAAGCGCAAAAATTAAATAGAACATGTTTTTCATCCTCAGTAACAAGCGTACATAAAATCCAATAGTCCTGAACAATCAGTCGACCAATCAGCGCTCCATTTCATGCTCCGAAAGTTCTCTATAACGAATGTTGAAAGAGTAAACTTATACCGAGTGTCGACATAACACCTACGTAATAGTTAGGGTTGTATGCGGAGTATATTTAAACGTTACTGCTCACGTACAACTTTCTACTATACATGTAGATTAAGATTTTAAGTTAATAGTAGTACCAATATAATAAAGTATATTGGACACAAATTGAAAAATCTTCACTAAGCTGAATAATAGATATTATTTTAATTATTTTAGAAATATATCTATTAATGCCTACGAATGGTTGCATCTTTGAATTCAGCTGGATAACGATCCCTACCATTAAGCATTTAAAAGCTTAAAATATAATAATATAGCAATAACATAACATTGCAATCGTGGATAAGACCGGAATCAATTGAAGAGGAACTCATTTTAAGTGGATTCAATATATTTGCGACCTATAACGGGTACATCATGGTTCTGGGTTTCCCGGATGTTACTTTATCGTTGTTTAAAGTAAAGTTTCACAAAGCTTTCAAACCTTTACCTACTTGAGTTGTACTAACATTCTTGTTCGACAACTTTGTAATTATATCTACCTGAAACTGTTGAAGCACTTGTGTACTCTTGACACTATTTTGTACAAGACATATTCATAAATACATGGTATACCAAACTGTAGAATGATGTAATAAAAATATAAAATAACCATATTTTAAAATAATGTTAATGATATCCAATCTCTGCTTAAAAGACGATATTCGAGCGTCGGTGTCAGATATATTATTAAATGTCTCTGAATCGTGAAAGAAATATAATATTTTTCCTATTGCAAATAAGTAAATCACAATGATATTTGATTTATAGACAATGTCGTTTCAATCAAAATAATGTTATCTTCTTCAGACGTGTCCGTACAAATTTATTTTATAAAATTAATATTTAACTTCAAATTACTTGTGAACGTTACTCTCCTTGAATTTAAAGTTGAATTGTCTTGACAATGTATCATTATTTTTTTATCTTGTATTTCGGAAAGAGATAAAAAGAACTATACTATCTATAAAATCCAAGACTTTACAAGGACAATATAAATAAATGGCTTGATATTTTGTTAATAATGGCTTGTTTCATTACTTAATATTATCCTACTTCCTTTAACCTACCTAAAACAAGTTTTCCATTACAAATAACTATATAACTACATTTTGTCGTAAAGCCCGTATCCCTCTGCAATATCAATAAGCCAACTATTATTTTTATCTTTAAAGGAACTACCTACTTAGTAACTTTCAACTTGGCTTTAGCTTTTCACTGCGCTCTCACAGCTCTTGTAAAGATTACTTAGGATGTAAAATTGATGGGTTATGTAAATTTAACTATTTAAGTTCTCCTTATTTTTTCTAATCCCTTAAATACTTTTGAACATAACATACTCATATCCAGCAGGATGAACTGGTTAATTTCAATCTATACAACCTCTAACAAAGGATTAGAATTACCAGCCTCTCAGTGTTCTCTATGATATATTTATAAGTATACACAGGAGTCACAGGAATTAATTCCCCCATCCCCCTTTCTCTATCGAACATCTGACACACGACGTGTCTCCACCCTTACGTCGTGGATATTACACCTGACCAAAAGAAGAGTTTCTCCTCGTCCTTTCTAATTGAGATGCATAAATAATTTCATTTATTTACTTGAAAACGTCACTTCAATACATAATTTATTTCTGATTTCAAAGCTGTTTACAGATTATATTATATTAACCATTCTATACATACAAATTGCGGTAATTGAATTTCAAGGCTGGTTAGTTAACTTTGACTCGCAGTTTAGCTTTTTGGCACATGGCCACTCACTCAAATTTAAATACTGTTATTGATCTAACAAAACATAACTAAAAATGAAGATGTCTTAGTTACAGCATTAATATATTACTTTATATTGACAAACCAAATTTCATATCATATCATAGAATTTTTTTCCTGGTTTAAAAAGTTTCATAAACAGTTTAAGCAGTTTATTCTTATTCGAATACTTATAAGATGAATATTACAAAAACAAAACGCAATAAGATTATGTTTACATGTTACATATTAGATAACAGAAACAACGATATATGCTAAACTTAAAGAGATAACGACCGCCCATCAATATCGGAACTTTACACATGTTATAGGGCCGATTTATCAGTTATCAAACTTACGAAGGTTTGTAAACATATATGATTTATTATAAGATTGAATCACATTATGGTTGTATTTTATGGTCTTATGGTTTTATTTTTGACGATAACTACAGAAGCTTTTTGTCCATGGTTTTCAGAAGTTTTTTGCAAATTCACAAAGCCATACTTACTTAGGTAAATGTGGCTTAGGTAACTGTATCTTAGAAATGGAAAATTGCAAATGATAAATGTAAATATATCTTAGGATCTAGATCCTATGTATTTAAAAAAAAAACATTTCGGTTCTATTTCTATAAAAACACGTGAAAAATTACTAAGTTGGCTATTTTTTATCTAATGATACGGAAAAGAAGGCTTGTTAGAAGAAATAATCATTTTATACCCATACAAAGTCGACGAATATTAAAATACATTATTAAAAAAGTATTAAATTTTCATAAATTATTCCAATATAAATTAATTTACAATAATAATAATAATCTTAGGACAAATTACACACATTGATCTAACCCCTAAGTAAGCAAATTATTTGCTTGTGTTAAGGGTGTTAGACAACATAGAAATACACATATAAATACTGAGAATATATTTAGTAAACGACCAAACCCAGAAACACAGACATCTATGCTCATCACATAAATGCCTGTCTCTGCCGGAATCGAACCCAAGCCCCATTGCGCCGTGACACGTCCGTCGTCTGCGCTAACCACTCGACCAACGCGACGGGGCGATTGAATTTGAAATTAATTAAATGTCTCTGAATCTGAAAAATGAAAGATGTGCGGGTAGATGAAGAAATTTTTTCCCCACGGATTCGACGACGGAGTGCCTGCACAGGCTGCAGGTCACAGGCTGCCTGCCTGCTAAGACAGTCAGCCTGTGACCACGGCCGGTGCAACTTGGTCGAAACATCAGGCAAATAAAAGGTATGTGATACCTATTCTTACGCGTTAATTCCCGATTTCTTAAATAATAATATATATATATATATATATATATATATTGAATTTATGAATATCGATTTCATATCCCCGTCCTAAGGTAGAAATTTATGGTAACCTTCTATGTGGTATACACCTAATTGATTTTAATTATTGCATGGTTCCAGGTGCGATACTGCGATACTGCGATTTAACTATGAAATAGAAAATTTACAATTTTAGTATGGCTTTCAAAGCAATTTACATAAACAGTGAATAGTTACCAATATTCAAACAAACCTACTTCCGAGTATCAGTTTCATTCATACGATTACTTGCGTTTGATGGAAAACTGTTTTAGTTGTTTTTTTTTGTAGATATGTCTATTATAAAATTGGGTCACACAGATATCTATTATGAAATCGTATCCAATCAGAAACGTGCATAGAGCGCAGTAACCTATTTATTATAGTAACCTTTATATATATATTAGTTAATTTTCTTATTGTATTTTTTTGTCTAAAACGTGTTTACATTTTGACGAAGTTAATAACAAGTTATTTCATTTAAATAATTATTTTAAGTTAATTGACGATTATATCTGTTGAGAACCAAAAATTAAGGTTTTAATTTTTTTTAACACAAAAAGATTAACATTAAACTATGGACTGATTTTTTCGTTAATGACAGCTAACAATGACATGGCTAGTAAATTCAATCTCTAAAGATCCAAATTTTCCGCTTATTCTCATAAATTATATATTTTTCATACATAATATATTTCAATTACACCTAATCTGCACTAGGTGTCGTTTAATATTTACCTTTGGTGTTCTCATTCTGTGAGAATCCGCTCGTTTGCTCTGACTTTCAACTATTTTTGATAGACTCGTATGTCAAAATGAAAGTTATCTTTATTCGTCAATGATAATAACATAGAGATATTATACATAGAGTAGGGAAGCCAGCCTAAATTGTCACCATCGAAGTTAAAAGAGATAGGTAGATCGAAAAACCCTATCTATTTCTACTTTTTATGAAATCTTGTGCTTCGTCGTCGTCTCGAGTATAATTTGTAGCAATTGTTATTTTTACCAATATTGTGAAAGCTAAGTTATCATTTTCACAGTGTGAGATCAAATTTGAGTAGTGTCAAAAATGTTTTACACAAATGTTTCAAAAATTTTAAAAACGCGTCATGAATATTTTTTTGCGCATGTGTAATAAGACAAAGACAATCAGTGTGACATCTTGCATCTTTTTGAAGTGAAACTTCTTTATCGGGGTTGGAATAAAATTCAGTGTAACATTTTTTTGTTACGCGTGACATTTTTCCGTTACGCGCCAGCTTTTTTCGTATAGCTTCATCTCTTTTACACCATGTTGCTATGGAAATACTAAATAATTAAAATGACAAGTATGTGGATTACAAAACACAATTTACATTAACCAAAAATAAAATTATCGGATTAGAGTTTTATAATTAAATAATGAATTGTAATTACATACTGGACAATACGATTTTATGGACTTCCTATTGAAACTAATAAATAAATTCAAGATTATAACATGAAGAAGAATTATGAAATATAATTTATAATATTTTTAAAATACATTGATTGTCTGAAATAGAAGAAGTAAGAATGAAAAGAAATACGAGTTTTGGCTGAGAAATGAAGCATTGGGGTCTTGATGTTTACAAGGTCTGTTTTGTTATACCTAGAACGAACAACAACTCGAAACAGCAGAAACAATGATGAAGAATAATTTTATTTGTGATATAGTGACGATCCAACATGTTAAGAAGCCTAAAGTTATTATTTTTAAAGTGGATTGTGTACATTTGTCTGTTTTTATGGTACTTATGTGTTTCTTCTATGAGAATATTATACGTCAGAAACAGTCGATTCACTTCTTACGTTTTAATTAATTAATACCCTTTAGCATCCGACGGGCTTTAGGAAACGCCCGTTTTGAAAAAGCGTAAACATCCGCGATAACGTTTAGGCGTTACGAAACGCCTTAAAAATAACTCCTTGGGAATTAGTAAATTTACGAATTAAATTTTTATATTTTCATTTATTTCTAACATTACTAATGCATTGCAAAATAACCAGAAACTTTTTAACAGAAATTTTTTTACTAACTCGGCTTAGTAGAAAATAATCGTAATCGTCTTTCAATTCAGCGCCTTTGTTCAGTACGGGCGTAAAACTGCAAGACGATCGACAAGACGAATTGTTACGAATATCTTTAAATTTATGAATTAAAACCGGAAAGTAATGTTTCATTTCTGTAGTCGAGAGTGTTTTCAACCTATATAAATTACAATAACAGCGAGTTTTGTGTTTTTATTGATAAAAATATAACAAATTTACATTTTTTTACCTTGAAATGAATAGACTACAACAGTCCCGATTTCTAAAAGCAAATTTATTATTCTATTTTTATTTTTAGTTTTATTATTTTTTTTAACTCGTGTAGCACCTATTTTTATCAGTAGGTATTGATGAGAGTCTATATTTTACTGCTGCCTGAAGCCGTAAACAAATAAAACTAAAACTTTGTCAACGTTTTCAGAAAAGTTTTTATATGATAAGTATATTAGTGTTATACGACAATGAGTTTAGAATTTTATCCTCTGATTAAGAAATGATTTAGTTTACCTCAAAATTACGTTAATATCACTCAAATTTGTTTGAAACCAAACCTTAATAATTCATACGGACGTTTGAGATGTTTAGCTATTTATGAAAAATCTATTGCTTTTTGTAGCTACATAAAAGCACTATAATAATCTTGAATAATGAATTATTATTACAGTAGCAAGAAATATAAGTAATACGTTAACAATTATTTATTAAAAATGAGGGTACACCGAGCGCGAAATTACTGAATCGACGATTTTTTTCCCTACGTTTGCGATTTCATTTATTTTATTTTTTAATATTTAACATTTTCATTCATCTTTATTTCTAAGTCACATTTTTCCGTTACGCGCCATATTTGAAATGAAACTTTTTTATCGACGAATGGGAGAAATTTTATAGCAATGTCAAAAAATTGTAACGTTTTTCTGTTATTAATTAGCCATTTCTGTAAAGTTGTAATTAGTGAATCATTTTTCAAAAAAATATGTCATAAAGAAGTTACATGTGTACACTAATACACACACACATATTTTTTTTAACTGTCTTTCACTGACGCTCATACGAATACCTATGGCTCACCTATTCTATGTAAATTAATTCTATGGATAATAATGATCAATACAGCTTGTTTATCAAAATGATCAAAACTGACAAATAATTTACCTGATTATTATTCAGGTTTCAGGAAAAATAAATAAATTTATTCCAAAATATTAAAATATATACAAGAATATACAGTTAAACACGATCGTTCCTTTTAATTGTCAAAAAAACATTCAGTTTTTTTTTTGTTTGTTTAGACTTTTTTCTCAAAACGGTTAGTGATTCGTTTACTATTCTTAAAGTTTTTAACTGCCTTTTAGACAACCTCTATTATGTTGGAAAACAAATGTTATTTGAATAACATATATGGCAATAACAAATCAGCAACAATATTTAATAAGTTTTGTTTGTTATTCATTAGGACGATGCTCCCAGAGGAAACATTATACTTTCCTTTACTATAAGTTTTCTATCGGATATCGACACTAAAAATATATGGACAAAACGGAAATTTACAAAAAAAAATCTACACAATAAAGGACGAAGTTCACGGTTGTATGAACTTACTAAATACATGAAAACCCAGCTTCTTTTGCTTTAACCCTATTAAACAGAAAAATATCAATATACAAATATATATCCAATCAAAACCATGTCATATTCACATTAGACTATGTGACATGTGACAATGACAATGTCATTCAAACTCTCATCACGCTTTCTACACAATAATTACTATTTTATTTTGGGTCCCGTCTTAAATTAAAGTTGTACAATATATAATGCAATACCTTATTATTCAAGCCGTAAGCAAAAAATATGCGTTAAAATGATGAAAATGGTGAAAAGAAGGTCGAAACCCAATATAATTAATTTAGTTTAGTTCAAAAAATATCATTTTTCCAAAGATAGAAAAACGTATACTGTGTTGCAATTACTTAAAATGTGTTGTTCTTCTTTCTGAAAAGATGCAGTGATTTTTCTACTCGTGTTACTTATGCTTATAGCATAGAGATTCCGACAATGTCTATTTCAGGTTTTTTTTACAATTACATATATATATTTTTTGTTATTTATACTTTTCTTAATTCAAATTTATTAATGTATTTTTTTTTATTCATCTTTTATTCTTATTTAATATTTTTTTAATTTTTATAAAGGCGTGTTTATTAATTTTTACTAATATTTATTTGTTTATTTTGAGTTAGATTATTTATAATATCTTCTTATTTAATACCGACCCAAAAAGAGGGGTGTTATAAGTTTGACTTGAGTATTTGTGTATCTTTGTGTTTGTCTTTGGTATTATAGCAGCCAAACGAGTGGACGGGTTTGATTGCAGTCCTTTTTAATCGACAGCCTGGTTTGTCGAGATGGTTCTTATTTATATTTGGTCGAAATAGAAGCAGTCTTCTCCAAGATGACTATCTTGGAGAGGACTGCTTTTATTGGTGCTGGTGAAAGGTTCTTATGCAATTTTGATAGTTAATACCTTAACAAGTAATAATTAGTGTGTTTATAGGTTCGTTGAGAATAATATAAAAAGTGACAACATTTAAAAAAACAGAAAAAAAAATAAAATTTAAAAAGCCGTCGACTCAAAAAGACTACTAAAAAGGATAAAATAATAATATTATGTACCTACGCTGGTCCAAGTTAGCGACAAAATTCGGTCAGCGATGGAAAAAGACAACTCACAGTTTATATAAATAAAGAATGAAAAATAAAACTGATACGGGCAGGGATTCGAACCAGCGACTACTGGGGTCTACCAACTGAGCTACCGTATCGCTACGATACGGCAGCTCCGTAGGTAGAGCGACGGGACGGTTTATCGGTTTTATTTTTCATTTTTTATATATATAAATTTAAGTAAGCTTAACATGGCTAGACATGTTTATAAATATTATCAAACACAACTCACAGTATTGGCACTGCTAAATTATGGCAATGCTAAATGCATTGCCATAACTCTGCTGATTTTGATATTTTTCTGAATCTTTTATGTACTCTTAACATGTCTTCATCACCCTTAAACTAGTTTCGAAGTTACCTCACTGGTCGGCGACAGTGCCTTTAAAAGGACGATAAGTCCCTCTCGTCTTGATGCTATGTCTCGGCTAGAATACTTCAGGGTGGGTTATTATCTCTTTTATTTTTCGCAATTTTCATTTATTCTATCACTCAATCTATAACTTTTTTTGTATCATGATATTTAAATTTACCGCCATTCCTATCTTGATTATCTTAACAGTTACATTTCTGTTTGAAAATATCTTTAAACATATACAGCCACGTTAAGCTTATTTAAATTTTATATAAATATAGAGTGAAAAAAACTAGCCAATACAGGCAAGGATTCGAATGACAGTAAATCGTTGCAATCGTGTTCTATGAGCAATAATGTTTATATAAATATAATATTTATTTTTATCAATCGCAGGTAAAAAATAACTCAGATATCTATAAGTGTAACTATAAATAAAATTTGCTTTTATAGTATTTTGTTCAAGTGTATTCATTCGCTGCGCTGCACTAACCCACTGATAGAGGAGACAAGAGAAGATATTAAGATATTTATAAATAAACACTGATGTGTAAAAATGAACCTTAAAGCAATCACGGAAGTTTTTAAGTGTATATTTGTACTCATCAATTATTATCCACAAAAATAGTGATACCAAAAACATTTGGTTCATCAAAATACTAAATATTAAAAATAATTAAAGTAAAAAAGTATTTGAAAGGTTTTTTATAAAATTCAATCATATTGTATTAACTTTATTTGGGTTAAAAAAAACTTAAAAATATAGTTTGAGTAATAAAGTGCATTTAAAAGCTTGTATATTCTACGTTGAGTGCTTCTGAATCCTTAAAACGTTAAGATATTTTCTTCTTCTTAATTATTCAAAAAATCTTTCTCTCTTAGATTCATGACATATAAATATAAATAAGCCCTCGCTTTCGCTATTACGCTTAAAAAGGCAAATAAAATTTGATTTAAACGGGTTACACATTTAAAAATCAGTGATTTTCTTTAAAAGTAAGAATAACAAATATTATTTTATGTTTTAGGTAAAAATACTTCTATTTTAAAATTCTATCAATTAAATTCCAAACCTTAGTAGTAATTGCCCCAATATATTTCTCTATTGAATTTTCATAGTTTACCGACCTAGTTTTGATGTTAAACATTTTACGTTGGGCTTTATTGATAAATCGCATTCCTTTATTTATATGCACGTTCCTTAGACCATTCTGAAATATGTATCTTTACTAAAAAAAAATACTAAATGTATCGAGTGCGTAAAATACCACGAGTGAGTCTTTATAATATTTTGACGAGGGTTTGATATTTTCCTTTAACGTTTAACATATTACTTATTTAATAATTTACTGCGATACCGTGCCAAAAGACGAGTTTTTTAAGTACATATATATATAAATTTGGCCTCAGAATATTACCGCCCCAAAAATGTTCTCTACGGTGCCGTAAGAGACGGCTAATGGACCAATATTAAGTTTGCTGTCCAAGACCAGTAGCTATGGTTTCTAAACTGCCCCCTTGCATTAAGTCTTGTATTGTACTGTAGTGTCTTGTATTGTACTGTACTGCCCCCTTGTATTTAATTAATTAATGGGGCAGGAGTGTAACTCGCAAGGTGACACGCAGGGTCATCATCCAGTTTCTGTGAGAAAAGTACAAAAATTGTAGCATCACTAAAACCGTAAAATCCGTAAAAGTGTAGTAATAATTTTACAACAATTATAGTTCGTTTCAACCATCGTTTCATTCTTTTTTTTTAGAGTTTTTTCTGTTTTAAGTAGATGTTTTACAAGTTCATATAATTAATTGATACCGTACCAAATTTTATCAAAATCAGTTTAGTATTTTTAGGTGACAAGCTAATAAATAAATAGTAAACAATATTATTTATTAGGGGACCATGTTCTATAGTCTTTTGACTCGTAAGTGAAGCAGCTCGTATTAGAAAGATTTATCATACGAGCTGAATCACAAAAGATCAATGTGAAGTAATAGTTCAGAGAATAAGTGACTTGAATGACCAAACCCTTTTTCTCCGTATGTAATAGTATGATTCATCCTTAATTATTTTTTAAGTGAAACTTATTTCTTATACTTTTTTTTTATGGTTATCCACGAGCAATGGCATTACTTGGCATCAAGTGGACCGCTTGCCTCGACAGTCAGAAATTATTTCTCTTATTAAAAAAATATTTTTTGAACAGATTTGATCACGTTACCATTTTACTTTATGTATTAATAGCAAATACTTCTATCGAGCCGTTGTTTGGCATAATCAATTTCCAAAAGTCATAAGTTATTCAAATATTTTTGTGAGCATACTTCAGACATTTATGAACTAAAAACATATTTGACGGGATCCGTAAAATAGATATAAATAAGTATTTCATTGATTTTTGTACTCAATGAGCTTTTATAAATCCTCTTAACCAGAATTATTAGAGCTACATATATCTGAATTATATATAAAGGTAGGATTTTGCTCTTTATATTTTTTCGGCGGTTTTACATTGTTATTTATTATAGGATATTGAAAATATACATAGTTTTACTACTTTTATATTTGGAATAAGTGTCTTGGAATATTATCATCTTTTTATGTTTTGTTTTGACACGCCTAAATATTTAAATGATATGTTAATAATGTAAAATGGGCATTGGCATTCGATTTAGCTCATTTGTTTTTAATCATAGAAACATTTTATTTAAAAAAAAAAAATAGAAACAGTTGTTTCCAAGATATTGACGTTTTAATGATGAAAGGTTCTTATGCAATAATTAGCTGATCCCAGCGGTTTCGCCCGCGCTATACCTATAGGAAAAAATAGCCTTGTTATGTAGGCCAAAAGGTTTTTTACACTTACTTACTCAGGTAAAGTACTTTATTGCGTCCTGCTTATTTTCTTTATTGGACTGCGTCCACGTAGACTGTAAACATATATATTTATATGACTTATGATCGTAGTCATAAAGAGTCACGGGCAAAGCTAATCATAACATGAATCCCTTAGATTGTAAATTATTTTAACTCTAAATGTTTATATATATTAATATTCATATATATATATATTCTTTTTCTATCGGGGGATTTTTAAATTTTAAATTTAATATTATATCACAAATGTATATTTTATATTGAATGAATATACCTAAATGAAGAAACAATTGTTTCTAACAAAAAAATAAGTCTGTAACTAATTTAGGGCCTAAAAATTTTAACGTACTATGAAAGTTTTTAAAAAATGTGTTGCTTGCTCTACAAACCGATAAAACAACTACAATTTACGAAGGTCGCATTATATATATAAACCGATACGGGCAGGGAATTGAACCCGTAATCACTTAAGTTAAAAGAAGAGACAAGAGACGAAAAAAATATTAAAAAATGATAATACAATGTTAAGGATATGCTTTTTCTTGCATTCCAAGAACGTAAAAAATGTGACAGTGTAAAATTCAAATATTCTTTTTTTTGGAAAAAACTCAAAACACCCCCTTAAAAACTTAAGAATATTTTTAAATACGTCAGATGTATAATATATAAAATGAACTTTAATTTTTAATACTTTGAAAGTTTCAAAATTTGCTGATTTCAGTAATATTCAGATTTTATTTTGAAAATCTTTATTTTTTCAAATACTTTTTAGTACAAATTTTGAACGTGCTAGTTTTTTATTAGTTAAAAAGGTATTTTCCGAAATATTGCAAGAAAAAACAAAAAAGGAAAAGGAAAACAATGAAATATTGAATTATACATAACTTTTGAGACTCTTTTCATTTATTTTTTTCCTATGGCAGAACTGCGTTTTATGATACAAGAAAAATCTCTACCAAAATTCATTAAAATCGGGAGAGGTCGATTTCAACGATTTGATTGGTAATGAGCCAACGTCTAATCTGTGAGATATTGAATTGAAGTACAACGTGGATAGAACATATGTTATCTCCTATTTGATGTAGGATATATATTTAATTAGATTCGAATTAATATAGAATTCAATCTATCAAAAATCGAGTTAAGTGCCACGATACTCAATGATTTCCTCACTCTATTACAAGTTGCTTGATTTTTATTTTATATTCGATATACAATTGAGTGTTTTATTTTATTTTTAAATATCATATACGTTCAGGCACACTATATTTTCTTTATGTAACTGTATTTATATATTTTAAATTGTTGTCCTTATAAAATATTCCAAATCTTTATGTATTAATTTGTGACTAAAATGAGGAATAAAACTAATCAAATATCCACCAATCGGTAAATAATATCATATTTTGCGTCATTTCCAGCCCAGTAATTTTCTGTTTAAATACCCGAGGGAACGCTCAAGCGTTATCACATCCGGTCACTTTAATCAAGTAGTTACTCATTAAACTCTCATTTGCCTCTGTAATTAAAGCTTGGACAATTCCCTTTCAAAGTTTTAAACATTCATTCATTCAAGGTGAAATAAATTATTGTCAAATTATATACATAGTATTAACTATTAATTGTACAATACTATGAATGTAGTTTTAATGGCTTGATATACTCAACCCGAACTGAAATGTGAAAAATTCCTTTCGGGTGCGGACTAAACTCTGAAAATCCATAACTATGACCCCATTTCACTTTTTTTTCCTTCAAACACACCTACAATTTTGCCCTTTTTATAGAATATGAGCATATGGAGAGTCAACTCACTGCTAATACTAGAGAAAAAATATAAAAACACCAATAGAGCGAGGAAGCGTTTTATTAGTCGAAATTCAGCAATAGGTCTCTGGTCTCAACTATAAGATACTAAAATTAAAATAAGTTATTTAGTAATTGAATCTTTATTTTACTTATACTTACAATGAGATTAAAATTAAATGTCTTTATTTTAAATATATCTTGTAAAACTGTTTTACAAGATATATTTACGGTATATATTCAGTACGTATATATAGTTTACGGTATATATAGTTTGAAATGCTTTTATAAAGCAACTCGATATAGGTAATATATTTCGATTTAAATACTGCATTTCCAATGCCCAAGGTAATAAAGTTGTAGTTTCCTACTATCGCATTGGAAAATGTCAAGAAGAAGAAATAACCATTTATTTGTAATGGAGATTGTCATCAACATTGTACTTAAAGATCGATTTGAGTGTCTACTGGTCTACAGATTAAATTAATAAATATTTTTATATGTGAGATCTTTCAAATTAAAAATAGTTAATTTAAAACTACAAAAATCTGCAGAAAATGATTTGTTTAATAATTAAATAAATAAATAAATAATAAATAAATAAGAAAGACATACCTACAGATCTTCCATGTTATATATAAACTTTGTTCTATAATTTATTAAGATGCATGCTTTCACTAGTGTGCGCTTGTTCACATTGCGGTTTCGAGAACACATTCACTGCACTTGTTATGATTTTAATGCAAGTTGTGTAAATATTATAATAATTTTACAAATATTATTAGTAACGTTATAGTTCGTACTGCTTTCCTAGTGAGAGAACTATTTCGTTATGTGGTTTAAAGCCATTTTTTTTTATTTCAAGTCGGATTTTATACATTCTTTTGAGTTGACCGCCCACTAACTGAAGACTTTAACAATTAGATAAAAACTACAGACATAAAGTATGTCATGTATTTAGGTATATATAATGTTGTTTTTATGTGTTGATATAATAAATAGTATAACTACAATGTTTATTGTAATTATACATTCTAATATTCTACTTTTACCGCCATATTGTTCTTGTTATTTATCGTGTTTTTCTTCGGTTTCAGTAGTAGAGAATGCCCTTGTTGCATTAAGTCCATCTTTTGTACCTCATTTCTTTTTGTATGATAAATATAACGTAAATAAATAAATTAATTAATTAATTACGTTTGTTAACTTGTGAAAAAATAGTGTCTTGATCTGTAATTAATATTGAGTATTTTATAGATAATTGTAATTATTCTTATAAAAACAAGTAGTAAATTTGCTTACGTTTAATTTAAACGGTTATTTCGTGAAATTTTATAAAGTTTATATCAATTATTATTTTTAATGTATTTATAATATGTTAGTTATGTTGAATTATTAGAAAATGATTTAGTTTATTTAGTAGTTCACTTTTGAGTTCCGATTAAAGTGTCAAATTGTCATATTGTTAGTCAATAGAAGACTTGTAAATAAAATTTAATGAAGTTCTAAGATTTGTATAAAAGGACATCAGTCTTCATTGGGCGTTTAAGCAAATTAGTGTTCAGATCCATATGTAGTGATAAGTGATAGTTATATAAACCAAGTGTTATTTATAAAAATATAAAAGAATCAATTGATGAAGAAACCCTCTTTTATTTTAAAGTGTAAAATTTTAACAGGATTAACACTGGTCCTAAAAGTAATATTCTCTACAAGAACATGGAAAATTCGAATAAGGCACTCCCTAAGGTAAGATCAATAGTTCTTAAATAATATCTAGATACTGTAATACTCTCCTGAATTCATACGAACATATTTGCGAGCAAGTGATAATTTGTCTTATCTATTTTACTAGTTAATGACCAAATAAGTAATAAACGGTATTTACTACCTTAATAATACTAAACTACAACACAAAGAATTTCAGTATAATAAAATAATATATACTTTTAAGGAACTTATATATAATGTGGTCTTCTAGCATTTGAAAAAATGAAATAATTCGTACTTTAATCCACAAATACGATTAATCTGAATTCTAATAACGATACAAGTTTGCATTAATTGTCTTATGAATAAATAACCAATGGACATTTTGGATACATAGGTAGCTGTGAACGAATACTCCTGTACTATAAGTCATTACTGACTATTTTATAAAGTTAAATAAATATATATAGGTACATAATTTTAAAGTGCAAAAGGAAAAATGCAGTCGACACAAACTGTCCGCATATTTTGGTTAGAGGTGAAGGGTCTTTGAAAAATTTTCTTTTACATACGTCATATGATATCATACATATGCATTGTGCTTTCGAGCTTTAGACAACACTGTTATAGCACTGACATAACAACTTAAAGAATTAACAACATTTTTATTGTAAATAACAACCAATTGTAATGTTTATTGAGCATCCAGTGGTCGTAAGTCCATCATAATTTTAAGTATTAATGTTGATGAGGGTTTGAACGAACACTTTATTTATATAATTTTTGTTTTTTTATACAATAATGTCAACTCTTTTTGACTATTTGACGTAAACAATATAGATTTTTTTTGTTTTCTTGAATAAAATATCTAAAAATGTACCTAACCTTTCTGAACTTTCTATCTATATAAACTTGAAATGTGCTAAATTAAAATCTATATAAACTTGAAATGCGCTAAATTATAAACTCCTACCTCCCCTAATTTTTCCGTTAAAAAGGGTACTTGAAAATTTGGTCTTTATGTGTCTATATAATGTTATATTTTATTAATTTAGAAAATTAATTAAGAACCCGTTGGTATGTATATATTCAAGTATTACAGTAATTACATAACTACGTAACAGTACTAGATATTAAGTTTCATCAATCACGGTTGTCTAAGTTGGATTTTCGCTACTTCTGTTTATCGAAGGTTTCATAATGATATTACTCCGAATAAATATCAGTAATACCTCAACATTAGATGATAATAATAGTTTTAAAATAATCCCGCAACTGAATTTACATATTGTAAAATGATATTAAATCTGGACCAAGCTGCAGTGCTTTAATGGAATTCTATTATTCATAAAAGTAACTGAAACGTGATAGATAAATAGAAAAAAAAATGGTTTATTTATTTGTTTTGTTTATTTATATCTTCGAATTCAAACCAGAGCTCACTTATGCACGTCAAAGATACTACTGTAGATATTAAAACATTTGAATACACATTTGATTAGATTAAATTAGATACTGTAAATATTCAAACATATTATAACTAATATTCAAAAAATATATAAGTAATTTTTTTAACACTGATGAGTCAATAGAATACATTTCTAGGATTAAATTATATCACGAATAAGCTTTCCCTAAATTGTTTAAAAATTTCAAAAACTTTGAATATTTCATTCAATTTTCATTGAAATCTTGATTTAATTACAAAAGAACTTAGTAAATAAGAACTACGTTCTAAATAAGAAAAATATGTTCACATCCGATAAACTTTTGTTTTATCGATTACGTGTGTATATATATATATGTCGGAGATAGATGCACATTAGTGACTTGCTCGTTCTTAGTGGAGTATTCTGGTACAGGATCCGAGGCGTAGGTCTCAGGCAATTAAACCACACACACAATATGACAATTCTTGTATTAAATGTAGGTAATCAATTCTCACAAATTACTTAGTAGGTATACACTATACAATTATCAGAGTTGCGTGAACAACCGATCTCGTTTGGGGGTCCGAACTGTAAGGCTCTCACTAATCAATTCTTCCTCGACTCAAAGCTCCCCAATATTTAAAATGTCTCCGGTGCCCCTCCAAACGATTCCGGTCACGCGACTCGTTACGTCACGATGTTCACACCCCACTGTCACAATGATATCAATTGAGTTACTAATTATCGCTAAATTATCGTGATCTACGACACGGCCATACTGACAAGTCACACGTCCTCGTGTGCATGTATCTCTATGAAATGACAATAACTATGTCCCCTCTGAGTGACCACGCCACCTCCACGTGAATAACCACGCCACCTACATCGAGTGACCATAACCACGCCACCTCCATCGAGTGACGATAACCACGCCACCTCCATCGAGTGACGATAACCACGCCACCTCCATCGAGTGACGATAACCACGCCACCTCCATCGAGTGACGATAACCATGCCACCTCCATCGAGTAGCTTTAGGATTCGCGGTTGTCCTGGGATGTAGGGTCTGAAATAAAACAAATAACTCCAAGGATAACTTGCTCGGCTATTCTGACAAAACCAGTGAATGTCACGTCTCAGGTTTTTACTCTATATACATTCTTAACACAAGGTACTACACCTTATTTACAACAGTTAAAAACTACTCTGATCATTAGATCCATCAATTTACTTTACAAAATCAATCATGATTTTACCAGACTTGCGTACTCAACTCAGCCAACTCAATACTTTTGCAATATGATACAGTCCATCGATCATATACAAACAAATACCATGAACCAGTCCTTCGGTCATGTATGAATACTTTTGCAATATGATACAGTCCATCGATCATATACAAACAACTACCATGAACCAGTCCTTCGGTCATGTATTAATACTTTTGCAATATGATACAGTCCATCGATCATATACAAACAACTACCATGAACCAGTCCTTCGGTCATGTAAATCACAAAACAGACCCCTCGCCTACACGTGTACACCACACGTGAGGTGCGGTCAACAAGTATGAGTAGGCAAGCTATTATCTGTAGTGAATTCAATATCACTTTGCTCAACTAAAACATTTAGTTCCTGAGGGATCTTGTGATCGGAATGATTTGAAATAGACTTTCTAATAGAAAATTATTAATCATAACCTCTGATAAGATCTATAACGTACTCTGGACACTATGATCGTTGCCAGTTAGAATTACCGAGTTGAAATATGAAACAATATGAAAACAATATGAAAATGACTCACCAAAGTCCTATAGTACCATTAAGGTAGCTTACATGATCACTCCAACCCTTCTTTCTCTGTGGCTGCCTGGTGCTGGCACTGTATCGAAACTTCTCGTACCCCTGTTGCACCTGTCGCCTTTACAACTTATTGAAAAAGGAAAAATCAGTTATAATAAAGTTGAACATCATAATTGAAAATAAATGCCCACTCAACTAAAGCCTAAAGCAACTAAGCACCACTTATCATTACATTTTAAACCAAAAATGTATTCTAAAAATAACATAAAACACAAAGCATGAATCTTATTCGTCACATATGGCTTTTCACTAAGCCCTACCAACAAACCTCCTGTTTGTTTCATGGCATTACTTTTAATTCCGAGTCCCACGGACTCCCAATTGAACTAAGATTCAATACTTTTACTCAATCGCTTTTACTACAAGCTCTATTTCAAGTGGTACTTAACCCTCTGGCATCGCTATATATAAAAAACAAAGGTTTTTTTAACTTTTTCTATCATAAGCTCTAAAAATGAAACTTTTGCAACCCTGGTCATTGTACAATTTGTCGCGTGTTGAATTTTATCTATGGCATCTTACCCCGATCGAATATTTCTAGTCTCCGTTGCGGAAAACATTTACAAGACGTAAATAATAAGTTCTTACTTTTGCTAAATTAACTAACCGCTTTATTTTACAGCATTTACGGGCCTTGATCGGCAATAATACGCATTCACAATATACGATTAATTAATAATTGTAAGTTCGCCCGTGATTCCTACACATGTAGGTAGACAAGAAATAAAATATGCCGAAAATCGAATTACATTTTTTTTAAAGTCTTGTCTGGTCTTAATCGGTTGAATCTTTAGAGCTATCGCGTTACCATTGTTTTCCGAATTTAAAACAAAGTTATTTAAAACAAAAGTTTAAAACATTGTTTTCCGAGTTTAAAACAAACATTCACGATTACGAAAATCCGGGATAAAATAATATCGCGTCTTATCATACGTAACAAAACGAAGTAAAGTTAAAGTAAAATAATTATCAGTAAAAATTAAAAAAACAAGATCGTGAGGGTTGATTGCTAATCTCAATACCAATAACAATAATAAAGTGCTTACCACCATATTTGATAGCTTAATTTTTTTTTTAACTTGCGAGTATTTACCGCAAAAATTGAAAGTAAATCGAAACGAATTCACCTTTATGCTGTGACGTGTCCGATGGTGGACAAATTGCGCAGACCTCAACGCGATGCTCGCACCGCACTTTACCAGTACCGCTGCCATAGCTGCCATCGGAACGACCGCTGTTACCACCATCAGCAACATCAGCACCATCAGCACCATCAGCGCCATCAGCGCCATCCGCGCCGCGCCGTCACTACCGTCCCCGCAGCGCCGTCACCACCAGCCGCGCTGCACCTTCATCGTCAGCCGCGCAGTGCCGTCACCGCCGACCCTGCAGTGCCGTCACCACCAGCCGCGCCGCGCCTTCATCGCCAGCCGCGCAGTGCCGTCACCGCCAGTCGCGCTGCGCCGTAACCGCCATCCGTCCCGCACCATCACCGCCATTCGCGCCGCGTAGTCACCGCCATAATTTCTCATTTCTTTTCTTTCTTCATTAGCCACGATTTCTTCTTTCGTAGAATTCTTCCAACGCTTTGTCAATTAATCATTGATTATCAACTATTGATTGATTGTATTGATTCTGGAACTTCCTTGTTATTATCTTGTAGTGTGCGTTTCAAATAATAAAATCACTTTATTTCTTGCTTGACGTGATTTGTAGCTTCAATAAACTTATCTTGCGGGTAGTTGGTGGTTTTGATGCCCGAGTGAATCCCACTTCTGATGTCGGAGATAGATGCATATAAGTGACTTGCTCGTTCTTGATGGAGTATTCTGGTACAGGATCCGAGGCGTAGGTCTCAGGCAATTAAACCACACACACAATATGACAATTCTTGTATTAAATGTAGGTAATCAATTCTCACAAATTACTAAGTAGGTATACAATTATCAGAGTTGCGTGAACTACCGATTCCGTTTGGGGGTCCGAACTGTAAGGCTCTCACTAATCAATTCTTCCTCGACTCAAAGCTCCCCAATATTTAAAATGTCTCCGGTGCCCCTCCAAACGATTCCGGTCACGCGACTCGTTACGTCACGATGTTCACACCCCACTGTCACAATGATATCAATTGAGTTACTAATTATCGCTAAATTATCGTGATCTACGACATATATATATATATATATATATATATATATATATATATATATATATATATATATATATATATATATATATATATAGATAAGTATGATCGCACTCCATTACTTTACCACATCCATCCAGTTATATAGTAATATAACTGGTTGTATTGAAATGTATATAATGTCGATTATTCAAAGTTATTCAAATAAATTTATGTGTAATCGAATATTTCAAAATTGGAATATTGTGTTTACATAATAAAAAGGTGTGTGTGGCATGTTTTGTTTAAAATAATATTTTCAAAAGATAATAATTGTAAATTAAAAATTTCACAGAAAAAAAGAATGACAGAATTTTCAAATAAACTAATAATAAGCACAAAATAGTGCTTTTGCCAATAAAAAAATTGTTACAGAAACATTTGATTGATTGATTTATGGGAAGAAAAAGTGATGACTTAACATAGTCGAATATATAATAAAACAAAACGAAAACGTAGAGATATGTGTCTTGTATCCACAATTAACGTGTTATCTATAGACATTATGTAAACTATTGAAAAATTAAAATAAAATATTTAAGTAAAAATAAAGTAAAATGAAATATAATAAAGTAAAATATAAACATTCTTAAGTATTGTCAGTTTTAGTTAGTATGTAAATGTTGTAACTATATATTTACTATTACTATTTTTTCATAATACAACGATACATAATGGTGTTGGAAAAATTTGTTTATTATTTTTTAAATTATTTATTAGGACATTGTGCATTAAAATTAAAGCACTGGAGGACTTGATGTTAAAACATTCACTATCAGCCAACTACAATAATATATAGATAAAACCATACTAGATCATTAATTCAACAAAATAAAATAAATAGTTTAAACTGTGACACACGTTACAAAATTAAAATAATATAATAATAATAATATTAATACAGGACAAGTTAAACACATTGATTAACCCCAAAGTAAGCAAAAAATTTGCATGTGTTAAGGGTGTTAGGCATTGATACAAATACGTAGAAATTCACATTATAAATACTAAAAATATATTTAATAAACGACAAAACCCGGAAATACAGACATCTATGCTCATCACATATATGCCTGTCCCTGACGGGAATCGAACCTGAATACCGTCCATACCGTCTCGACCAATCCAACGGGGCGGTGATATATAATACATATTCCATTTTGAATATTAAAACTGAATGAACTTACGTTAAATATTAAAAGTCCACAAACTTAAACATATTTCTTATATACTATATAGTTAATATACTTTTTAATATAATAAATACAAAAACTACAAATACAGTATAAAAAATACCAGATAAATAATATATTAATAAAAACGCTGTATAAGGATATTAACTGTTTTCTCGAGGAGGTATTTACAGATGCGTTATTTGTATACCTTATTATTAAGAACGCACCGAAGATGTTCAGGGAGACGGTTTCGGAGTTTTGTTATTGATAATAACCTTTCAAATACCGAGAAAAAGATTGATTATATATAATTCGAATTCGGTTAAATTCGAATGACAATATTTTTTTAAGATAGCGACGATTAACAGTTAGCCCGTGTTGCAAGCTGACTTAGCATTCGTTTTAGCCATAATCAAAATCTAGTTTAAAAGACAATGAAAAACGATTATTTTGTCACGAGTGATCATTACAAGACACCGGATTGATTATGTTGAAAATCAAATGTGTGAAAATTTTATAAATGTAAACATAAACTGGTTCAGTTGGAAATATAGATTTGTGATTAAACTTTTACAAAATCTAACAAAATCAAGTGTTATTCCATTTTTTTAATTTTGATAAGCTGCGTAATTTAAAAAAAAAACTTGCGGTTGAAGTGTTTATATTGTTTTTTTTTACATTGCGGTGAGGTCAAAAGAGTTGAAATAAAAATCATTCAAATTTAAAAAATAGTTGTGTCATAATTTTTTGTGAAAAATCTACAGATTGTCTGGAACTTTTCAGGATTGTGATGTATAGCGAGACTAAATAGGTTGCTAATACAAAAAAGAGAGATATTTAATAAAATGCGCTCATGATAGTTAAAAATATCTTAAAGAGTAAAATTTTTCAAAGAATTTGTTTTTAATTAATTAATGAAAAATTTTTTTCTTATTATTTTTTCGTGAGTAGGCACAAGCAGCGCCACCCACTTGTTTCAGTTCATCGTAGAATTTTGGGACATAATGTGTATAAGCAATACATAGAATGTTATTTTAAAACCCTTGTTTAATTTAGTTTGTTAAAATTTAGTATTGAATATAAAAAAATGATTTTCCATGAATTCTTCAGACATATTTAAAAACATCAGGTGGAGTTTAGGTAACTTTTCCTCGTTATTACCATATAAAAAACAAGGAAGCACGTTTTTTTTGTCATGAGTGGGTACGACAAGACACGGATTTACCTTCAAAATCATCTTTGCCAAAAATTTTAAACTATGTTTCGGAGAAGACTTTGTCTCGTAACAGAAACTGGCACTCGCAAAACTAAACTAAAACTCGCACTTTGCCAAGTGCGAGTCAGACTCGAGTACGAAGCGTTCCGTACTATATATAAAAATATCTGATGTTCCCTCTATACATGCTATAAAAGATTAAGTTATGCCAAATTTTAAGATTCTAGGTATTACATTATATTATTATTTTAATTGCGTTGTCATAGAAGTTTGATTTTATTACAGCCTAAACTTATTATAGACTTAAGTATTTTAAATGAATTTCAATATAATTCATGAGGAAAGTAGTAACTTTGAAATTATTTAAAATATTTTTATTTTAAGTATTTTATGTAACGAAATATTTGCCGTTTTCGCATTTTTTTCTTTTATCTCTGCTATAAGACGATCCTCTTTCGTAAATTTCAAGGTTTGTAGTTCACGGGAAGTATCCTATAGCTTTTGATTCCCTTGCAAGTTTCGAAAATATACCTAAAAATAATACCTTAGTTGATGTAAGGCCATTGCCGAGAGTGGTCACTATACCACTGGAGATAAATATTATTTAGTGTCTCAAGTAATTGCGACTTGTTACCTACTGTAGTGGGTATCAGTATAATAATATATGAGGGTGTGTGTGCATGGCTTCTTAAGGAATTTACCAGTCGTTATTCACATGTCGTTTTATTAAGACGCTCCTCAAATACTATACCTACCTTTTCTAAAAACGCCTCCTTAATGTAATATTATAGAAAAACATATCCAATATTTCTCATCAATGTTTGTTCATAATGAACCAACACGAGTAGGATTCCGGAATTAGGCCGTTACTAACATTTAAACCTAATTGGGATACACAAATAAGCATCCTTATTGGCAAAAAACTTCACAGAAATTATACATTAAATTTTTTTTGGTTACAAATATGGTAAGAAAAAACTTGCATCATTTCGGCCAATCACAAATAGAGGAAACAGTAGTGACCGTATTTTAAAGCTGTTAAGATGGCTAGCAGTTTAGCTTTTTGGCACATGGCCAAGTTCACCGCTAAATAGTGTTAATAATTTATTAAACTTTACAGAAATCAATAGAAGTGTAACATACAGCGTTACTATATTTGGTAACGCTTTATATTAAACTGTTATTTATATTTATATAGGTCTGTAAATAGTTTTTCCCTATACTTATTATGATAACATTACGTAAACAAAACATAATAAAATCCATTTATTATATTTACATCACAAACAAGACAACTCAAACTAACGACCATCCATCAATCTCGGAACTTTCCACATGTTAGCAGTTAGAGGATCCATTTATCAGTTATCAAATTTACGTTTTTTTGTAAACACATATGTTTTATCATGATGTATTGTTTCAATTTATTCTAAACATGTCATGTCACTCCTCTCGTATCTCGTTTGATTATCGAACAAAATTTATAACATATTAGGTATGTTTTAACAATTAATATATCTTACCTATCCATTAAAACTTCATGTAATATTTAAATACGAATTAAATATGATGTCTTGTTATTTTGCTATAGAATATCCATTTATTCTATAGAATCAGAATGTTAAATTATTATTAAACTGTAAAAAAGATCGGCTTTAAGTCCACAAGATTTCTTTCAATTCATTTATTCAACATATGGCTATACATTATTATGAATATAGATCCACTTGTACAGATGTTAAATAACGGTGACGAACATGGTTTTACTCAGGACCTATTATTTTTTATTGTTTATTGTGTTTTTAAGGGACACAACCTGAATCGACAAAAAAAATATTTTTTTGGAAATATTATTACATTATATATCATATACATTTAATGTTATTAAGTAGGTGCAATCCCCAAAGTTCCTTATTCTTACTTACCTTATATGAACCCCAAAAAGCAAAACCAAATATGAATATAATAGTTTTATAATTACATTAAAAAATAAAGGTTACCAGAGGACCCCGACGCGACGCCGTGAAGCTGTTAAATTGCAGATCCCTCGATGAGTGGCGGAATCTAATTTGCTTGTTTACATACCTATTTCATTATTAATTATTTTATTATTTTACTTATAACTTTTGTCTTAGCTTTAGTTAGGAAGGACGTTTTATTTTAATTTAAAAACAATAATTAATTTTAAAAATCCTTTTACTGGTCGTCAGAATATAACTGTCGCAGTCGGTATAATCGCGGCACTTTCGAACTCAAGTGTACGGTTCCAATCGGAGAAACCGCGATCTATTACATAGAACCTATAAAAATGGTAAATCTAGGAATTCCGGAAGTAAGGAGATCCTGTGCTAAGTCAAAATCTGGCAAAAAATGCAAAATTTGTGGTAAGTACTCTTTTACTCCCAAGTTCCTTTGCTCTATTTCCTGTCATTATTTTATAAATATTAGGCTAAAATTGCCACAGCCTACACATTCATACCATAACCATACGATTATAATAGAGTATCGTATCACTATATTGTTATCCATTGGCATTATATATTCGTACAGTTAAAGCTGTAAAGTGTCGTTTAACAGTTGCTTTAATCTTTTTAAATATATTGGACAATTCATGCCGCGATATAAAGGTAATTCTAAAACATTGAATCTCAATTGCACCCTCTATTAATAAATTTAATAAAAATGAAGCTTAGTAGCGCAGCTATAGATGATATCGCTTATACGAGAATTCGCTTGAAACGTGGAACGAGGTCGAGCAAGCTTTATTAAGACGCTTAGGAGAAACTATAAATGAGATTCAGGTTACCACGAGCTCACGTCAGCTCAAGGAAACACAGTGTCAATTAAACTCAATGACTACTAGAACTGATTTAGATAGAAACTTTGTAATAATTTAGGTAAAATTATAACAAAAACGAAGAATAGCGAAGAAATATTATTATAGAAGAAAATATTTTCTTATCATTTACAAATTGCTAAAACATTAACGTAAATTGACAGATAATACTTTCTGTATTTGTTAGAACAAAAAGTAGAATCACGTAAATAAATTCAAGAGCAAGTAGATAATCTTCTGAAACAAGGAATATTTCATAAAAGGATTTTCCCGTAGTCCTGAACTGATCACATAGTTACAAGAAAACCAGATGCTTCAGGAAAATAGAATGGTGATATTTTATAGACTACAGGAGACTTAATGATAGAATAATAGAAGATACACATCCACCTCCAAGAATTCACTATGTCTTAGACCATCTAAGTCTCTACCTATGCATACCTACATCTCTACCTGTGCTCTCACAATGATTTACTACACTTCCATCCTCTGTAGTTCACAATCGTGGCAAATTCCAGCCCTGGTTCGACCGATCCTGTAAGGCAGCATCTAGACGAAAACGGGATTGCTACCAACCATGGTTAAATGCAACGATGACATGGGATGTACAAGCCAGTGTGCCATTGTTAAACTTGGATATAGGTAAATTAGTTTTGTTTACATTCCCCTACTTTCTCTTTCACCAACCTTTGCGTTAAAGTCACCCATAAGTACTAAAATGTTTTTGTTTCATAACTTTGCATTTTTAATTGTATCTTATTATTTTATATTTTTATTTGCATTCCAGTTATAAATAAGTTACTATACAGTAAAATACTTCATAAACTACCCATTTTCGTTCCTTTTAATTTATTATTGGCTTTTATACTGCGATATAAAGTTCGCAAAAATTACACCTAATTCCGCAAAAATGACGCGCTTTTTTATCTGTAGTAAATATAGAAAACATTACCGATTAAAAAAACTTTACCGAAAGCAAGACTATTTAAGATACAGCATTATTATGTTATTTTATATGGCCAACCAAATTTGATGTTCTACCTTGGTATAAAACGTTTCTTAAATAGTTTATTCTTATACTAATTAGAATATTTTTTCATAACCAAATATATATAAATATATATATATATATAAATGTAATTATAATAAATTGATCATTTATTATATTTACATTTCACAAACAAGGCAACACAAACAACTATACATACTAAACTTAAACAGATAACGACCGCCCATCAATAATGGAACTTTACACATGTTATAGGACCAATATATCAGTTATCAAACTTACGAAGGCCTGTAAGCACACATGTCTTATCAAGTGTAAGATTGAATCACTTATGGTACTACTGTTTTTTTGTCGATAACCAGAGAAACATTTCTTCCATGGTCTTAAAATGTTTGTTGAGAAAGAATGTCTGATCAGGCAAAGTTATGGCAAATTCACAAAGCCTTAACTTACTTACTTAAATATTGTTAGCATTCTTGAAATACAACTTTGTTATAATTATACCTGAGTGTTAGACATGTGAAAGAAGCCTGCCCTATGTTTGTAACAAACTTAATAATATATAAAGATAAAAATAAGAATGTAGTTATAAAATTAAATTATACAAAATAATATAGAAATATTTTAGGAAAGCTGAAGTCTAGATCCTGTATATATAATACACATTTCTATACTGATCTGATCAAATTCTATAAAAAAAAAATAAGATTTACTACGTTGGTTATTTTTTTACGGTATATATAAATTATTAAACATTATAACAAAAAATGTCTGATGATACGGGCCTTGCCGCAAAATTGGAATTGTGTCAGATTTATATAAAGTCGACGAATATTAAAATACTTCATTCAAAAAATATTAAACCTTCATTTTTCATAAGTTCTTTATTCTTCATAATTATATAATATCTTTACTATAGTATAATGACTTAAGATCTGTACCTTTGACTCAAATAAAATACTTGAACATAACGTTCGAGGTGTAAGTGTGTTACCATTCGAATGTGATCATATACGGTAGCGATACGGTGACTCAATTGGTAGAGCGGCGTGACGGTTTCCCAGAAGTTGCGGGTACGAATCCCTGCCTGTGTTAGTTTATTTTTTATTCTACATTTATTTAAAATTTGAAATTAAAAGGTTTTAGTTTTAATATTTTTTTATTAAATACGTAAACCTACCGAATGAGAAAATTATTCATTGGGTTCTTATCCAGGTTTAGTTTTACTAGTTGACCACCTCTTGCAGGCAGCCTCTCTGCATTAATCCCAACAACATTTGTTCTACGACTTTTTAAAAATAGAAACTGGTTTGGGTTTATATTGAATAAACATTCATAATTTCAATTGGATTATAACCCAGGAAGTATATTCCTGGGTATATTATAGTAGAAAAACAATATTCAAAATACCTATTATATATAATTCGAGTGTCACGAGGTTACTTAACCGATTTTAATGAAATTTGCACACCGTGTGTAGTTTGGTCCATCTTGAAAGATAGGATAACTTACATCTCAATTTTTAGTCGCAATATTATTTTATTGCAAATTCTTTGTTTACAATAATCTGTTAGATCCAAAAAAGTCTAACAGATGGCGTTGTATCTGTTGACTGGATTGAGTTAGTGTTCGACGGATGGCGTAATGTAAAAAGGACAAAAAAATCATATACAATTTAACATGATTACCGCCACGCCATGTTGAGACTACATTGTATCAAAGTTAATTTTTAGTGTTAGTATTGCTGGCCATTTGTAAACCAAAAATATTGTGAATCGGTTAGTCCATAGTTAAATTAAAATTATTAATTGTTAAAAATAATAAATTATTTAAATAATTATTGTTATAAAATTTAACAGCATCTCCCGTACCTAGCTCATTTATAAATTTGTTGAATTTTGAATAAAAAAAAAAATTGAATTGATAATAAAATTTTACACTTTTATCACAATAGCACCACCACACAACTTGTACTCACAATTGCACACAATGCCTTCTCTTAACCGAGCTGCGATTTATATACTTCTTATTCTTAGTCAAATCAGTATCCAATATTACATTTATTTTATCAATTAAACTTCTATACAGACATTAAATTTTATATCTTTATTTTTAGTCAAAACCAAACTACTACATGTATAAAAGCTAACATACCTATATGAAAAAGTCTTGAATCAGGTTACTTAATGCATTTATAATTTATTACATTGTCGAAATTTTCACGCAGATCCTTATTTTTTCTCGTATTAATTATAACCTATGTTCATCAGAGGGATAATGTAGGATTCTAAAGTATTTAGATATTTGATTAAATCGGTCCAGTAGTTTCGGAGCCTATTCAATTCAAACAAACAAATCTTTCCTCTTTATAATATTGGGATAGATTAATATAAATATTTAAACGACTGAAATTTTTTATGTCTGTAGGTTCATTTAGTACAATTAAGAAACCAGTAACATAACTTTAAAAAGTAGAAAAAAAAAAATAATTAAAATAACTCCGATATAAATAGACCTCTAAAAGAATAAAAATAATATTATTATTTTCCTATTGAAGTCATTGCGTCGGGGGACCGCCTAATAAAGGAAGAAATTAAAATGCAAGTAAGTTACCAAGGCAGACACAGAAATTACGATATCGAGTCGTATAGTCTAAGTCCTCAATGAATAACTTCGTAAAATAGACACCATCATCAACGTACGTACAACGGTCCCCCGCAGAGGCAGGATGAGCATAGAGGTCTGTATTTCTGGGTTTTGTCGTTTATAATGTGTTTTTCTAAGTATTTGTGTCATTTAGTAAGCTTCAAATCTTCAAATCAACATTGATTTGAAACTAAATCGCCTTATATTATTAGGCTCTATTCAACACTTTATTTATAAGATTTCTTTGACTTATAATATGAAATAAAACTAAATTTTGTCTTTTAGTTCTTTACCGTGTCATGTAGCCAAAAAAATTGAAATACTCAAACCGAATACATTCGGCACCAAAACCGAAAAAATTTGGCCGAACATTGGCGAAAATGATGCCGAATATACGGAATACCGAATACTTACCGGATATTCGGTGCATCTTTAATTAGTATTATTATATTATTGAAATAGTAGTAGAAGATCAGTCATAGAGGTCGTTTTTTTTTACAAATTGCATCTATGTAAAAAAACATGGCGGTCTACATCATTATTTTTCTAATACGTTACACCTTAAATCTAAAACTTTAGCAACCACAGCAACGCGTGGCCAGGTCTGCTAGTATAAAATATAATTTGAAATACATAAAATCTACTTGTTTTCTGAACACGTAGGTAGCGAAAGTTTCTATATTCCAAAAATGTTTCATAACGAGTAAACCTATGTTCAGCATTAAAAAATGTACCTAGTTTTTGTTTGTGACTGTGACATTAATATTAATTCACATGCAAATTCAAACGAATTTGTAAACGATTCTACATTTATATGATTATCACGAATGGAACTTTCACTTGGTTATTTCAATATTGTGTACAAATATGTAGGTACAAACAAGTACTTCCAATATGCAGTATCTAAGTATATTAAGTATTTTTAAAGAAAACATAATCTAGTAGAGTGTTTTGAAACAAATTTATATTGTTTAATAAAATTTGTATTTTATATAATTTTCACAAGTTAAATACGTAAAAATAGTTTTGAAAAGTTTTGTTTCAGAATAAATTTATTTCAGTACTGTTTAACTTTTCCCGGATTAAAATAAAAATTAAAACTCACTGAGGCCAAAAAAAAGGTTATACTAATAAATTGTCCAAAATAATTACCTATCAAATAGAAAAGTTAAAACAGACATTTAACGCGTTCTTGTGTTCCAAAGCCACTTGTAATAGACTATGTTAACGATTGCGAGACCTGGCCATAACCAACTGGTTGACATGTTGCTTCACTGAACATTATGTTTGGCATTTTTTTAAATTAAAATAAATTTACTATTTGAGGAGGGCTTCCATACAACAAACGTGATTATTATATATAATCTTACGGAACTCTTCGTGCGCGAGTCTGACTCGTACTTCGCAGGTTTTTAATATGTATTTCATTTTACATTGACTCTTTACTTACGTGTATTTTTAAAGAAAATGAACTTTATTTAACGTGAAAAAGTTTTTATTTAGAGGATTAATAAGTAATAATAATAAATAAATTAATTAAGAGACTTCAAACTTAAGATATTATCTTTGTATTGTTGTATATAATTACTAAGTACTTTTACCGATACATTTTTTATAACATCTATACTTCTATACTAATATTATAAAGCTGAAGAGTTTGTTTGTTTAAACGCACTAATCTCTCGGACTACTGGCCCGAATTAATTTTTTTTTTTGTGTTGAATAGTCCATTTATTGAGGAAGGCTATAGGCTATATATCATCTCGCTGTGACTAATAGAAGTTCAGCAGCAATGAAAAATGCTGCAAATTTAATATAATCTAATAGCATTTGTTTTTCTACGTAGTGGTGTACTAAGGAAAGATTTTTAAATTCCACCCTTAAGGGTTTTAAACATCAATTTTGTATGGAACTCGGCGGCAACACTAAAAACCACGCGGACGAAGTCGCGAGCGACCCCTAGTAAAACATAAAAACGTAAACTTATGATTTGTTTATACAATATTGCATCTTTTTCTCGCATCTTTAAAAATGTAGATAGATCCCTGTTTATTCACCATTATTTAGTATTAAAAATGTTGGACTCTTCTACCTCTTTCCGCCTGGCAGTTACTGGATGCTGCACGATGGTGAGATGGTTCGAGCGTCGAGGGTGGAAGGACACAAGTTCTCTTCGCCGGGATTAGCTGCGGGGTCACTCCTGGTACTTCTTTGATAGCAGAGAGGACTGTGAAGTGGTCCCGTGGCTGTATGGGAGAGTACGCGGCGGTCGCTTTCTTGCTGAGGGAGAGGCCGTCTGAGGCGGTTAGGGTCTGGACCTCTTTCGACCAACCACTTTTTTGAAAGTGCATGGTAGAGAGACGGTCCGGGACGTTGCCTGGGCTGATCGTTGCCAAGTGCGATGCCACTGTTGCGCTTGGCGATGGTTAATCTGGACGTGGTGGGTTCCCGACTTGTGTTTGTAATTTTGTGTATTTTTTAATAAAATAATGTAACTTAAATAAATTCGTTTTTTAAAACAATGGCTACAAAGGGGTAAATAATGTTCTAAGTAAAATGCCCTCGAAAAATGTCATGTTAACTTGTTTTAAAGAGAATAAATAACTAAATACCAATAATAAATACAATTTAGAATTAGGCGAAAAGTTATGTTATCACAGAGAGTAAATTATTTGAATAAGTGACTGCGTAAAAGTATTAAAGATTTGGAATTGGAATAATTGGTTGTCTCATTAAAAATGTTCTCTGAGTTAAGGAACTTTTACAGGTATTATTTTATTTTATAGGTTTTATTTATTTGACGATAAAAACGTTTAAATATCACTATTTAAAATATACTACATTATTATATACAGATTACTATATTTGATTATATAATATATAATATGGACTATAATTTAGTGGACAAATTCAGCACTAGTATATAAAGTATAGTGATTGTAATTTAGAAGTAGCATTAGGATTATGAGCAGAGACCATAGTGATAAGAATATTTTGACATTTGTCTACCACCTTCTACATCTTTATTCCTTTTTATTACTAGGGAGTTGTTATAACCTTTGTTATTGGTCATACTCTAACTTTATACCTAATCCAATTACCTGGACTCTCCATTTTTGTTCACATATATTTGGTACGAACTTCAATATTTAGGCAAAGAATAAAATTAATAATTGAATATTTTTTATATATATTTTTTACTTTGCAATGTTTATAGTTACAGCTTGAAAAGATTATTAAAAGATAATACAATTTTGCTATTTTCTTAAAATTTAAGGTTCTATTGCAAAAAAAAAATAACCTGTTTTATTACCCACAAAACCATGACGTAATTAAGATTGTGAGAAAGTTTTGGAACAGTGGAATCAGGGATTACGTTAGCGGTAGAAGTGGTAAAAGTGAAGAGTTGCAGTGTAGGCTAGAGGAACGTATACTTTTACACTGTTTTGAATATTAATTTCTCATACTTGTCATAAATACTGCAGACTTGTTTTGCTCATACTTGTGACTTAAGTTTATATTTTATATGACTATATTTTATATACCATTAATAAAACTGTATAAATATTATTACTGTCTTACACAGTTTATGCTAACTATATTTATGCATAGCTGCTCCGGTCTCTAGTCACAATTATGTAAATTTGAACGTTGTTAGGATTTGAGATATTACACTATGTATGAAGACGTCATATGGTTTAAACTGTTTGTGGAACCAAATAATACACAAGACACGTTTATAATGTATTATTTTAAACTAGCTGTTGCCCGCTGCTCCGCCCGCGTGTAGGTTGCTTTTCGCGTAATCTATGGTAACTACTATTATCCAGGCCTATAATAGACTTATAGTTAATTTTATAGTATCCTATTCCCACGGCAATTTTATACATATAGGCATTACATTGCTAATCAAACTGAAAATAATACATATCACACACACACAACCAGGACATATATGTTACTCGTCTTTAATCGCCCCCTATCAGTTTTGTGGAAAAATATTTAATGTACAGACACTCGATTTTTACTATATATTTGAGATATTTGAGACTAGAGATAATCGTGAGCATTAATGCAGTAGCTCATTACGAGATAACAGAGCTCTTGTATCTGGAATGTCTTTTTTTAAGTATTTTGGAATCGAACTACTAGATTCTGACTTTTTATAAATGCAGCGTAGGCATACGCTCGAAATTCTGTATGTTGACCTAAATTCGACGTTGACTTTCAATTTCCTTCCATAGAGATCACATAGTATTAAGTCTATTGCCTAGGAATTAATGGACAGATTCTTATAATTAGGGTAGAATAGCCCTTTTTGTTTTAGTCCTCACTATGCCAGTGTGGTAAAATATCGGGCCTATAGGAAAAGCTTCCTTGTACCCGAATTAACTTTATTGGTTATCTTTTTTAATACTGTCGCTCTCGTCATGCTCTTTCTTTGATCAACAATATCACTGGTTGATTCTGTGACATCATTGATGACATTACTATTAATTTTAGAATTCCTTTCTGTTATTTTTAATAGTCGATTTAATTGTGATCATAATTTTCGGCTCATACTTAAAAGTTGAACTTCTTAAGTAAGTAAGTAACTTTTATTTCATAATTTCAGCCTTTTAAACTTTTTGATATATAATAACACAGATATCTCAATAATTAAATGTGTTTTCCTAATTGTAACTTACTACACTTGAAGAGATAAGTAAAATATTTTTTCTTAAGTAATTACTTTTCTGAAATAATAGTGTCCAATTCTATATCCAAATTAGAATGTAATATAATCAATAAAATTAAATGTCTACTAATATAAAATATCAATCTTTGCTTGTTTAACCTTCATAATTATACCTAGACAATAAAAATGAAATTTTAGATGATAAAACATTATAAAGAACTTAGCTCAGAACATCCATCGTTCGATAAGTCGACAAGTTCATAGTCTTCTGATCTGATGTATATTTTTATTTTTTAGGAATTTTCATTTAAGTTCTCTTTTATTTGTATAAAATATTTTTCCAAATATAACCTTTTCAAATTAAAACTTTTTTTTTTTTTATTTTCTTGATTATTCTTCCTATTTTTTTAATAAAAACACCTTTTCACTTTTTTATCAGACAGCGTTAATTCAACAAAGATATTCAGAATAGCACCCAATTATCGTTCGCCGAAACATAATAAACTGATCTGATAATTTTGTATAAATTTGTACGACCGTTTTAAAAGAATACTTTTTTCAGAATGTGTTCAATAATTACCAACAAACCTCAACCCAAGTCTAAGGTTAATGTCTTAGTAAATGTTTCTATATCATAGGTTTTCTGTATTAAATATGTCTGTAGTCCACTCTGAGCCTTTAATTAGAGCTTGGAATGACATTATTATATAAATATACATATTTAACATATGACATATTCAATTTAGTAGCGATTCATACAACGAATAATAGGGACCGGAACCCTTGACCTCCTTTCTCATCCATATGTTCCACTTCCTGCTACCTCTTGAATCTTATTCTTCCAAAAACTGTAACATATTAGCAAGTACCTTTATGTGTAGAATATTATGGAGTCTATGTCATAGACTCCAAAGAAGAATTTTTTGTATGTTGACGTAGTTTTAATTTTTTAAATAATAATGGTTTTTAGTTTTGAGAAGCCCACTTAAATATATATTCGTGCTGATAAAAGTGTTTTGTTTAGACTTAATACGTGAATATTAACAACACTAAAATTCTTTGCCTTTACATAACAATAGCAATAATAGCATAAATATACAATCATATTTTACTACAAAACGTAATTAAACCTGGAATATCTCCCAATGAATATTAAATTCCTTCCAAAAATATTTGCATATAAATTCAAAATACAAAATGAACGATGTCAAAAATATTTGTTGATAAATCTACTTTTATTAGCTTAATCTCCGTTACTTAGTGACTGCCGTTACAATTTATTTAACGACATTAATACTTCCCTTTCAAAACTGTGGCTTCGATCACGTTGTTCGTTATTTTTTCACCGCAGTTTCGATGCCGTTACAAAGGCTGACTGGTTACGTTTTAAGCTCGTTTTTGTTAGTACAATATTTGGAAGAATACCGCATTCAATGGGATAAAAAAATATATTTATGTTTAATAGGAAACCAAAAGGAAACGCAATGATTTTCTATGACAGTGGAGCTAATATGCCAGCTTATCACGAGATTTCTGTACATATTAAATTAATCCTAATGTGATAAGTATTCCACTACAAATTGACACTTTTAAGAGCAAAAAATAAATTAGTGAAACTGTAAAAACAACCTAACACACTTATCCACTTTTTGTAAATTTATTTTTAGTTCTTAATTATAATTTCAAACTTCAAAATATATATGGAATTAATTTTCTTTATGTCTCGTTGCCACTTGTAATGTATGCTGTCTGTGGTAAACTATCACGTCTACACATTATAAGCTGCTGTGGTCCGTGACTTCTTCCAAGTAGACTGTAAAAATAATATTTTTATGGCTAGGAACATAAGCCATAAAAATTATATTTTCGATTATTTTTGACCTATTTGATTTATCTACCGACCGTTAAGACAAAAATAGCATAATTGGCTATATTTCTATTAACATACGTATATTTCAATAACATAACATGCCTTCTAAAGTCATCGGGTAATAAGAAGTACAAATAATCATGTAAAATTCAGTGAACCAAACGATTAAAAACAGGTTCTCCCGTGGCAATTAGTTATCGCGCTACAATCTATATTATATCACAGACAAAACCACGTACAAAAGTAGGATTTCTACATATTATTTTGGTACATAAGTTACAATATTGATAAGTTTCATCAAAACCCGTTCAGTAGGTTTGGCGTGATTGAGTAACAAACATCACAGACAAAACCATGTACTAAAGTATTTCTATAGCCTGTGTTATTTTAATACATAAGCTGCAATATTGCTAACTTTCATCAAAAACCGTTTAGTAGTTATGGCGTGATTGAGTAATAGACATCCATTCATCCAAACAATGGCACTTATTTATTATATTAGTCAGATGTTATAAATGTCATGTGACTTGATGGTATTCCTTTTTCCATTACTGTTCGAAATCTAGGCATCACTTTAAATGAAACGCTTTCCTGGCCACCTCATATTGCTATTGTTAGTCGTATATATTTTAACTCTTTTCATTCGCTTAAACGACTGAACAGTTTTCTCCTAATTAAAACCAAGGTTATGCCGGCTAAGTTACTAATTCTGCCGTTGATGGACTTTGTGATGTGGTGTTTCATGACTCATCAGAAGAATTAGTGTGCTAGCTTAAAACGTATTAAACATGTGGAAATTAGGTTTTTAGTATACGTAAATTTCGATCATATTAAGGAATCACGTAAGAAATTAAAATTATCTCCGATGTAATTACAAAAACATTTGATCACTCTCTCTGTTTTACAATAAAAGCTGGTAGTAGTGACAATCGCTTAATATCAACTACTAATTTGAGACTCAAGTTTCCGACCTGCAACTTACATTGTCATGCCAAGTTACTGCTCTTGCAGTAAAACTATGGAATAAGATTATTCCATAGTCTACTGACATCTGAAAATCATTAAAGTTACCCTCGTTAAGATGATATCATCTAACAATGTATGCTTCTGGTAGCCCAGAAGCATACATTGTCAAATATGAAATCAAATATGAAACTTATTAAGAAAGTAAAAAAAAACATGTTTGGTAAAGCGGTCGCGTTAAATTGTATGCAAAAAACTTAGATATCAAGGAAACTAATTTTGTTATTAATAAATGACAAACAATTGGATTGATTTCGTTACTTACCAAGATCGTGTTTTAGACAATAGATGTCACCACCATCCTGATAAAGACGATTACTTATGCTTATGCTTAATTTACCAAGACGGACAGCGATACCGTTTGCTATTGATTAGTAGAGCGACGGGAGTGATCCCCAGAGGTCGAGGGTTCGAATTCCTGCCGGTATTGGTTTGTCTTTTTTTCTATATTTATATAAATTCGTAAAAGTACACTAAATATACAGTATAATAATATGATAAATGGAATAACATGAAAAGTGAATGAACGTTATGTTAATGGAGGTATACTTTTTGTCCAGGTCCACATAATCATTGACTTCGATAACTCTCGTCGAAATTCGGTCATGTGACAACATAATAAGTATAACTATACGTTCGCAAATGTATACAAAATTGTTATTTAAAATCAACAATTTTTTATAGTAAGTTTCCTAAATAATGTAACTTCAAGAATAGTTGCATCATCAGACGAATGGAACTATCGTTTTTAATATTTGGTTGTTATTTTTTTTACACCATAGTTTAATATCCTTATTAGATCCACAATATCGTAAGGACATAGATTTGTTAAAAACCCTCAAATTAATGATCTTACAAACTAAAATTTACTTCAATTGCCATTATCTATGAACAATCATTACATAGTATGTAGTAAAGTCGCTTCCCGCGTCTGTCCCCTGTATGTATGCTTAGATCTTTAAAACAGATCTTTACAACAAATCCTTATGCATTTTTTTTAATAGATAGAGTGATTCAGGAGGAAAGTAACATGCTTAATATATTAGGAACCACTGATAATTTCAAGATTTCTAATGCGAAGTCGTAAACAAACACATTGTTTTGCGCTTACATTGCAAACGCTGGCTGAACTCTACGAGATAGATAGAAGTTAGTGATATCGAAATCATTTGGATCATCAAAATATTGTAAATATTAAAATGTAATAATTTTTGTAGAAGAATTTTTGTAGAAAAAATTCAACTATATATAAATATAAATAATAAATTCAAATATTGTATAAAATTTATTAAGG
Source organism: Napeogenes inachia (assembly GCA_959347355.1). Classification (NCBI taxonomy): domain Eukaryota; kingdom Metazoa; phylum Arthropoda; class Insecta; order Lepidoptera; family Nymphalidae; genus Napeogenes; species Napeogenes inachia. The sequence goes on along the minus strand of OY365793.1, from coordinate 14,711,621 downwards.
TTTAAAAAAATTGAAAAATACTATAATAAATTATTTGAAGTAATAAAATACATTTAAAAGCTTGTATATTCTACGTTGAGTGCCTCTGAATCCTTAAAATGTCGACACCGTTTCTTCTTCTTAATTATTCAAAGAATCTTTCTCTCTTAGATTCATGACATATAAATATTAATGAACACTCGCTTTTCGCTATTACGTGTAAAAATAAAAAAAATATTTTAACGGGTTACACACCTAAAAATCAGTAATTTATATAAAAAGTAAGAGTTAAACACAACATTTAATGCAAAGGTATTTGTTTTAGCGATTTAAAAACTTGCAATCACTTAACTTTTCCCCAATTCAATCGCCGTTTGGACATAAATATTAGCAATAATAATAATAATTTGAACGGATCTGTTTGATGCTGGCCCACCCGTGAGATTTGTTATTACTACATAACTATCGCCTGCTGCTTAGAAGTATCTAAGTCTATGAAACATCATACATTAAATTGTATAAAAATTATTGTACCTATATATATTTGTTATTATACATTTGTTATTATATCAACCAATGAAATTAAACAAATTATCAAAAAATCCGATAAGAAGGATACATAAGATTTCGAAAAATATCAAAAATGTTTATAAGATTTGTGGTAACAAAAAAAAATGCAGATTTTGTCTAGCTGTTTATTTATTCTTTCATTTAAAAAAAGTTTTTAATACTTAGTATCGATATTCTATCAAGTTATTTAAAAATAATCAGAGGTTTAAAAGCAACAAAAAAAATATAAACGGAATGGTAGGCCACAGGGCTTACTTACTAGATGCTTTTGTTTCAAATACATACTCATATCCTAACGAGGTAAACTGATACATAATGGCCAACAATTGTAAGCATTTAAGATTGTGTTTTATTATGCACTTGTAAATTAAAATGATCTTGCTTTTAAATTCAGGTTTAAAAGCCCTAATTTATAATTGAATAGTATTTCAGTAAATAGTTTAGTAAAAGGAAATCTGTCACGACTTGTCGCCCTAAGCAAGAGATCATGGGCTGCGGTGATCACTCTTTATTTAAAATACTACTCAACAAAACATTGAGTACATAATATCCTTATTTCTGAAGGCCATGTAAAGTATGATAAGATATTCTTTATTGTACAAATACATAAAAAAAACATAAACAAAAATAAAAACAAAAAGCAAAAGTACAATAGGCGGCCTTGTAGCTAAAGAGCAATCTCTTCCAGGCAACCTTCAAGTACAGGACAAGAAGTATCAGCGTCGATTTTTTTTTTAAGTGTTCCTTATAAACCTGTCCTCCCACAGATAAAAACGATTATCACACATTATAGTCCTATCTATCAAACTTCAATGAAAGAAACATTATACTCAACCTACATAAAAAAATAAGGTTTTGAAAATGTTTATTACCTTCGGTGAATAGCGCGCAAATATTTTGATGGTACATAGACAGATAATTTACTATATAATATAATAACTATCATAGAAAATGATACAATAACTATTTTCAATTATCAATATCATGGAGCTTTATTTGATTGCTATTTATATAATAAAATGGGAATGAAGCCAAATCTGTAAAATGTATAGACTATAAAATTAATATAATTTGTTTATATTCTAATTAGTAACAACTTTAGGGATTTATAATCCTTTGTCAGCTATACTTAATTACAAATTGTCTGTTTCAAATATATAATAAGAAAGTATTTATTAGTACATATTAAATATTTTACCAAAAAAACTGATAGGGCGGCGGTTAAAGACGAGTAAAAAAAAAAACAAAAAAATATTTTTTGTAATTTTTGTCTGTCTGTCTGTTAAGTTATAACGTCGAAACTACTCAACAGATTTGAACGCGATTCTCAAATATGGATTATATATAATTTGGAGCGTTGTCAAAACTTTAATTCGTCAAAATCGGTTAAGGGAAAAAGAAGTTATGGTCAATTGAAAATTTACTTCAAGCACTGTTTCAAAACTTTTAAACAGAATTGAATGCGGTTTACATAAACGTATTTAATTTAGATAAAACTAGAATTTCTACTTTGTTTCATCTGAATTTTAATAAAATAAAATAAAAAATTGAATATGAGTATATACCCATTTTAAATTTAGTTACATAAAATCTCAATAATTGACGCTGACTTTTTTAAGAACTCGCTATGATTATGTTTTCGCATATGGTATAGCAGTTTGAAATTCTACAAAGAAATTCTTTAATTGAATATTACTCAAAAAAGTATTATTGAAAAAAAATATTTCGTATTCATATGATTTATTAAGTATATCTGAATAATGTCCTGGCTGTGTGTGTGTGTGGGTGATGTGTATGTATGTTATTATTTTCAGTTTGATATCGTAGCAATGTAAATTGTAATGCCTATATGTATAAAATTGCCACAGTAATAGGATACTAAATAATTAGTAATAAGTCTAATATAAGTCTGGAGAATTGTAGTTTCCACAGACTACGCGAAAAGCGACATACACGCGGGCGGAGCCGGGGGCAACAGCTATTTAGTTAATAAATTTGGAACAAAATAATATAATGACGAAGATATAGCCAATATCAACGTTCAGAGTTTTTTATGTAAAGTAATAAAAATGTATCGACACTTAATACTTAATATATATAAATTTTTAAATATAAGTAATTAATATATCTCTAAAATGTTAGTTAAAAGGTATATATGTGTTGTCATACGTTATATTCTGGATTGGAAGCTAGTAATGGGACCTTAATTAATCAATCGAAATATAACGACGTCCGACATTTCTGTATATTAAAATTTCATGACTTTTTTTAATTAATCTCTCTACTTCTGTCTTACAACTAATATAGTTTGTTATATGATAACTTATTTATTAAGAGTCCTTTGTAGCAAAACTATCAATTATCTAGTAATAGAAGCGTTTTAAAGTGTAAAACAAAACAATATTTTTCTTTTGATTCTTTGTTGAAGTTTCTATACATTCAACCTTGACTTTTAAGGCTAAATACAATACATATATAAAATAAATGTTTTGTGTATATTATAATTATTATTATATATTTTTAATTAATCAAACAAAAAATTATCATCTTTCTTAGTATGAGCACTTAATACGGAGGGTTGAAAGGGATGTAATGAGAAGAATCTTAAGTATGAAAAGGATGGTTGAAAAAAAGCGGGTTACCAAAAAGACATGGAAGGAGTCCGTAAAAAATAATGTGGCAAAGAAGCATAATTGCACTAAGATGACGTATGATAAAAGAACGTGGAAAAAAATTATGTTGTAGCGACCACAAATTATAATTGGAATAAAGACAGGCTGTAATAAAATGTAAATAAAGTCAAATTTATATTTTTTTTTTTATTATTCACTATTATTTTATTACAGATTTTGTATGAACCCCGCAAAAAGAAATATAAACATGGGTTTAAAATAATTATAATAAAAACAAAAACATTTTAAAAATACCCTACGAATAAAGCTGGGGCAGTTAAGCTATTATATATACAATATATACATTATACCAAACACATTGTTTAACTGAGAATTATGATCATAAATTATAAGTTTATCGGTTGCTTTATAAAAGCCGTTAAAACACATTGCCAAATCGCTGTAAATTATCTGTTTTATGTTCTTTTTATAAAGTAAATCTCATTTTTGAAGCATACAAATAATTTAGAAAACGTGATTTACTGTCGAACCAACATAACATAGTAATACTGCCTTTTTAATACTTTTATTCTCAAAATTTCTAAATTTTCAATATTTGAAAAACCAAACTCTTCTAATGATTGTCCTCGTTATAGATTATTATAATAAAAAAAATATGGTTGCCTGTAAAGTCGGTTTTACGGGCGAAGATTTACGTGACCACGTCTTTTTCTCGGTAGAATATTTATTGATATGAATATTATTAAATTGCACAATATTTTAATAATTTGAGTGATTTTGTTGAGGATAGGACGATGAAGACGTTGTCACGTAAAATCATTTTATATATTACTAGCTGACTCGGCGAACTTCGTACCGCCTTAGCGTTGCAATGATGCACTACTTTATTTTGTATAGCTGACCTATCTTAGGTATGAGTACCTATTCAATTTGAACTGAATCCTCCATATAAAAATGAATCCATAATTCCCTGGTCTCGCTATTCCGGAAAATGACTTTACTATTTTTTTATTAAATGAAAAACAAAATATATATTTTCATAATAGTGTTTATTTCTTAAGATTCAATAATTTCACTAATATTTTTACAAATCGCTATTGAACATCTTTGCATTTTTATTTAAACACTAAGCTCAATACGATGCTCTTTCATCAATATAATCTATGGCTGTGAATGACATTGACATTTGTTACTCGCGTTTTAAAAATATGCAAAATTAAATGTACATTTTTCAATATTTCTGAGAGATTTTCTTAATATTTTTTTCCGTAAGAACCTTCTCCTAATAATAACAAATACAACAAAAAAAGAATTAGTGAAATCGGTCCAGCCATTCACGGGTGATGCCGTGACCAAGGAAAACGGGTTTCATTTTTATATATATAGATTTATTTTATATTATATTATTGATGTTATTCTTTTTTACAAAATTTATTTACAGACTTTTTCGATACATCAATTAGTTGCGGAGATATCGATCATTGAAGTTATTGTTTGCTACCAGTATTTTATATATTTATTTTTTTCAGTTATAAAAAATACTATTTCCAATTGTGTCTACCAAGTATGGTCACATGTACAGCTCTCTTAAGTTAGCGGGGAGAAGTATTTTTTTTCAATTTTTTTTTGCTAATTCGATTGTTCGTCGTTTGTTCTTGATTGTTCGATTAAATTTAGCGTTTGTTCGATAAGGACTTTTTTTTAAATAATTATTTTCTAAATTTTATTTGAACCTGGCTCTTTATATTTAATTGTCTGTACTTTTTTTTATTTTTTTTAATCAATTTTGATGAGTTTTTGTTTGTTCGATTAAAAAGAACGTTTGTTCGATCGTATTTTTTTTATAATCATTTTTTTAATATCATTACACCCACGCTCCTGCACATATTCAAATAAATATTTGCCAAGAAAATATATTTGCTATTCAAACGCTAAAGGAGTTCCAGTACATGGACGGTATTTGAAAAGCAAATATATTTATTATTGTTATTTATCATTCTTATAAAACTATTGATTAGGATTTATTTATAAATAACTAATTGTTTTAACATCCTTAAAATGAATATTTTTTATTTTTGTTGATTGACTATTTCGATATATTATCACAACTACGTAAACAAACTCAGGTTCTTATTTACTGAATGTTTTCGTGATACTCTGAAGTATATAAATTCTATTATTTATTATATATTTATCTGATGTATTTATGCGAGATAAAATTTGTCTTACTTTTTTTATTTTACTTCTCCCCGCTAACTTAAGAGAGCTCACATGTACTGGCCTACATATTAAATAATAATAAGTACAGATAATGTTATGTGACGTCACTTCTGATTTTATATATTTTAATATTTTTAATTTTAAAGAATTAATTTGAAAATCAAAACACTTATTCAGATCGAAGGTTCAAATTTTTGCTAAATAAATTTGAAATTAATTAAAATTTGTAATTGTAAATAATGAAGTTGAAAATTAAAACATTTACTTAAATTAGATGTTAAAATTCTTGCTCAACACATTTTAAATCAAGTTTTCTTATATCTGCCACTTTTTCTTAATATTTGTAATTTTAAAGAATCAATTTGAAAATCAAAACATTGCTCGGCGGGCCGATCATGTTTGAGTGGGAGAGAGACGCAAGGCATTCTATGTGTGTGTGACTCATCGTTACGTTACCGGGCGTTACACTTTTTCATAAGTGACTCCCAGCTTAACCTAATTTAAGACGTTGTCACGTCAAAACAAGATAGTTCTTGGCAGAATTTTAATAGTTTACCGGCGTAGTTTTGTTTGTTTTTGTTAAACGTTTTACTCCGGGATTCTCTATTTTTAATTCAATGTACAAAGGCCTAAGACCATTCTAAAATATATATTTAATCTGTAATGGAAATATGATGTATATTCCATTTCTTATATGCTGTAAGGTATACGTGGAATATAAATTTAAGATCGTTTCTTTCTGTGACAAATGTTATAAGCATGCATGTTGAGTTTTGGGTTAAGTATGTACTTAGTCTGGCCATAAATACTGTTACAATTAAAAATAAAAAAATATTACATTTCAATTTGGATTCGGTCGGAAAGTAGGTATGGGGCCATATGCGTTTTTTAAAACTCTACTTGATTGTTTGAAATTGAACTTAATTATTGAACATGGTGTTGTTCAATAATTAAGTATGTTCCTTCAAGCAAGACTCGGCGCCTTTGTTGTTATACCTCTCGCTCCCACTTCTAAACCGTACAAAGTAACTATAAATTTATTCCTGGACAGTTCGTTGGTCAGTTCGTAATACTTTTTAAGCTTAAATGTATGATCCCTGTGGATATTTGTTTCCCAGGGAACAGTAAGTTCCACAAGTGTCACGCGTCTTATCGTGGCAACGCGAGTATTGACCTCTATCTATATGTATCCTACACCCTACTAATAAGTGTTTCTCGGTTCTTACTACCTTTCCACACATTTTGCACTTTTCGGCAGCATTGCCCCATCTTACTAAATTACTATGATCTGAGAAAGTCATTTGGAATGCATTAAGATAAAATTTTAATAATGCAGGGGACCAATCATAAAGCAAGGTATCACTTCAACGATAGTGCATTACAAAAATATCCTTTGGTCAGCCATTCGTTTTAATTTCTAGGCTCACCGCGTGCAGTCAGTAGGTATCGTTTCAGTCTGGTCGAATAAAAGATTTTTTTATGTCCATGTTTTGAACTTTCTTACTTAATCCTTCCTTTTCTACTTTGTTTGAGCATCTATCATAATTTTTATGGAATTGAAGCCGTGACTCGAGCTCTGAGGCAACTTTATATTTTGGGAGAGAAGTAACAGTATTATCTTTAGATTTGCCGATGATATATCTTTTAAAGAACTAACTAGTAACTCTTAAATTTTTATAGAGCTCCAATGGTTTCTTTAATTTAAATCCAAAATTTTTTCGGTCTCTAAATAAGGTTGAAGAGTCCGCTGAGTGAGTTAATCCGAGCTATAACTTCAATGTTTTTATGGCGCTTGCATTTAACTTTGATAAAAGGGTTTTATTAATATCCTAAAAAAAGGTAACGCCAATTTAGACGTGATGTTAAAAAACTATCGTATATCCAAGCTTTTTTGACGTTTCTTATTGATTTGTTGTCTACCTTTTTGAGATCATTTAAAAAGTTTTGGGTTAAGTATGTACTTAGTCTGGCCATAAATACTGTTACAATTAAAAATAAAAAAATATTACATTTCAATTTGGATTCGGTCGGAAAGTAGGTATGGGGCCATATGCGTTTTTTAAAACTCTACTTGATTGTTTGAAATTGAACTTAATTATTGAACATGGTGTTGTTCAATAATTAAGTATGTTCCTTCAAGCAAGACTCGGCGCCTTTGTTGTTATACCTCTCGCTCCCACTTCTAAACCGTACAAAGTAACTATAAATTTATTCCTGGACAGTTCGTTGGTCAGTTCGTAATACTTTTTAAGCTTAAATGTATGATCCCTGTGGATATTTGTTTCCCAGGGAACAGTAAGTTCCACAAGTGTCACGCGTCTTATCGTGGCAACGCGAGTATTGACCTCTATCTATATGTATCCTACACCCTACTAATAAGTGTTTCTCGGTTCTTACTACCTTTCCACACATTTTGCACTTTTCGGCAGCATTGCCCCATCTTACTAAATTACTATGATCTGAGAAAGTCATTTGGAATGCATTAAGATAAAATTTTAATAATGCAGGGGACCAATCATAAAGCAAGGTATCACTTCAACGATAGTGCATTACAAAAATATCCTTTGGTCAGCCATTCGTTTTAATTTCTAGGCTCACCGCGTGCAGTCAGTAGGTATCGTTTCAGTCTGGTCGAATAAAAGATTTTTTTATGTCCATGTTTTGAACTTTCTTACTTAATCCTTCCTTTTCTACTTTGTTTGAGCATCTATCATAATTTTTATGGAATTGAAGCCGTGACTCGAGCTCTGAGGCAACTTTATATTTTGGGAGAGAAGTAACAGTATTATCTTTAGATTTGCCGATGATATATCTTTTAAAGAACTAACTAGTAACTCTTAAATTTTTATAGAGCTCCAATGGTTTCTTTAATTTAAATCCAAAATTTTTTCGGTCTCTAAATAAGGTTGAAGAGTCCGCTGAGTGAGTTAATCCGAGCTATAACTTCAATGTTTTTATGGCGCTTGCATTTAACTTTGATAAAAGGGTTTTATTAATATCCTAAAAAAAGGTAACGCCAATTTAGACGTGATGTTAAAAAACTATCGTATATCCAAGCTTTTTTGACGTTTCTTATTGATTTGTTGTCTACCTTTTTGAGATCATTTAAAAAGCTATCGACTATAATATCCAACGATGGAGTACGATCTTGATAATATAATTTTTTAACTAAAAATTCAAACGGCGCTGCTTCCGTAACCATACTAACGCTTTGATCAACAATAAGATCCGGATCGTAATCGTGAATATAATTATGAACTACTTATGAAGATATTTAGTTATCTAAATAGATGATGATGATGATGAGTATGATATATATATTCATCTATAGTTTTTCTAAGAATATATATAGGTAGCACATAACTTTTCTTAACATGTTTAACGGGTATGTGCTAAATGTCGGAGCTCGATCAATTAACCTCTTTTAGAATAAGTTATAGAACGTTATCGAAGCGTAAAATGCAACGCTGATTGTTCGATCAATTTATCATGATTGAATGTTTTTGTAAATTTATTTACATTTTATTGGTATGTTTTTTACTTAGATGTATTCTAAACATAGAGTTATTTATTATATATAATTCTATGGATTTGAAATATTAAACCATATTCAATATGGAAACAGTATAATTTATATTAAAATTGTGAATTTTGAACGGTCCTCAATCTGTTAATTTTTATAATTTGTACACATTTTTTTTAATTATTAATAGACATTGAATGTTTGAAAAGATCTTTTATCATGTATAGCCATATTAAGCTTTTTTTAATTTAAATAAATAAAGAATGAAACATAAATCGATATGGGCAGGAATTCGTACCCGCTACCTCTGAAAATCGTCCCGTCCCGTACCAATTGAGCTACCGTATCGCTTAACGTCTCGGTGAATTAAGCATTCTATATAATATGATGGTCTTTATTGGGACGGTGATGACATTTTTTGCGGCTTTTTTGTATATTAACAAAAAGTCAGCCTGAATTTACAAAATTTGCCTTTCAATATGTGTTTATTAATTAAATCAAAATAGTCACTTATTAAACTGTATAGTAAACTTTTTATTTGTTTGCCATGCCATTTTTTATGAAGTTATAATATTTCATAAGTGTACACTTGATGAAAAACCAACGATCATGTTTATCAAATTATTCACTACAATTTTTATTTATTGGTAAAAAAATATAGTTCTGACGATATCAGTTCACCGTTTATTGTTCCATTTTATTTTAGACAAAACCATAAAAGAATTTAAGGTAATACTTGATAGTAGTAGTATAGACACAAATTCACAAAAACAGACTACAATAATTCATACAATAAACAGACCACAATAATTCAAGTCGGCAATAAGAAAAACAAGAGGAGCCTCCCCTACTTTTAGGGCTAAGACTTGTGTAGAGAAGGCAGAAACTTTCACAAAACATTTAGTCAATGTGTTTAAATCTAACGATAGTAAAGTAAAAGCGGAGAATTCGTCAGGGTAGTAAAGGATTACCTACATCTACTAACTATCATTTCCACTAAGACTATTAACAGTGCGTGAGTTTGTATGGGCCATAAAAAATACATAACCACAAAACATTTGACTCGACTTAATCAATAAAGAAGTCCTTATACAACTTTCTAGAAAAGATTATAAATACACTCTTCAATGGCATCCTCAGGGATCCATTTCCCAAGAATGTGAAAAATATCCTCTATGATATAAAAGTCGAGGAAAAAAATTCTTTGCATTTTATATGAAAAGTCAAAAGATTGTTATTCGAAATTCATTTACACTTTTTGAAATTATTTTTATCTTATAGGTATTAGGTATCTTGTAGTTAGTAATATAATCCCGTTGTTGTAGTAAATTTGGGACTTCTGATCAATCAAACGAGACAAGTACTTGTACAAGTACAGTACAAGTATTGTACTGTACTTGGGTACAAGTTGCCAGCCCCCTCTTGATGGTAACCAAACAAAGAAATCTGTAGAGACCAAAACAGGTAGAATTCAGGAAGGTGCAGGTGAAGGTCAGGTCTATAGGGCGGAAGCATTAATAACTGCTAGCCAACCCATACCTATATATATATTCATATATATTATACATTGTACATAAAACAAACCTTTAAGCAATCGTCGGAAACAAAAGTTTGAAATCTAGCACAGTTCAAGTGTATATAGAAAGATTAAATTTTTATATATTTAATTCAAGAAAATAAAATCATTCCATTTACTAATGCATTGTTTAATTACAGTCAATTCATTGTTTAATTACAACAATTGAGTCAATTTTTGCTCAATTCATAGTACAAGAAATCAAAAACAATATAAAAAGATGTTCGCTTAAACCCTCATTACCATTAAAACTTAACATTACGATCGACTTACGACCTTTGAGCGCCCAGTAGATAAATAATTAATTGCTCGTTATTTTCAATAACAATGTTATTGTTAATACTTCAAATTGTTATGTCAGTACTATTACAGCGCTATATGAAGCTCGAAACCGCAATGTATATGTATGATGATATATGACGTATGTAAAACAGAATTTTCCGAATACCCTTCACCTCCGACCAAAATATGCGGACAGGTTGTGACCACGTTATTTTTCTTTTTGCACTTCAAAAGTAGCATATATATAGCGTATTTACATATATTTATTGTTTTTTTTTTAATTATCAGTGTTGACTTGTAATACAGTAAGTAGTATTCGTTCGTAAGTAATTAAAAACTGTTCTAATATATCCATAAGACAATAAATACAAACCTGTATGTTATGTAATAATAGTAGCCTAGTTCCTCTGTCCTCATGCATTAGCTCCAAATTTTTGTTAAATAGACACCATCGTCAACGTACATGCAACGGTCCCTCGACGCAGCGACTTCAATAAGTTCATAAAAATATAATTTTTATCCGTTTTTGACGTCTTTATGTTCGAAGTTTTTAACTAATTGTTAAAGTCCTCAATTAATAGACGGTCCAGTGCAAATGAATGATTGTTAATATGAAGTGATGATGATGTATGAATGATATTATTATAATATTAGTATTTTTGGAATTACAATAAATTAAAAATAAGGCGATTACAAAATGTGATCTATATGCTCATTTTTTCTTTTAAAAATATAGTCTGTACGTGTATTTCAAGGAAACAGAAGTGAAGTAGGGGTTAACGATGATAGTGATGGATTTTCAGAGTTTAGTATGTACCCGAAATGAAATTCTCAAATTTCAGTTCGGGTTGAGTATATTACGAATAAAAAACTAATATTCTTTAGGCCTTTAAAATTATATTCATACTATGGTACAAAAATAGTTTATACTACGTAGATAATTAAACAATAATTTCTCTCATTTTGAAATATATTTCAACGTTCGAAAACCTTGAATAGAGATTGTCCAAGTTTTAACTACACAGGCAAATGAGAGTTTAATGAGTAACTACTTGATTAAAGTGACCGGATGTGACAACGCTTGCGCGGTCACTTAGGTTCTTAATCAGAAAATTACTAAGTTGGATATCATGTAAAATATGATCTTATTTTCTGATTGATGGATATCTAAGTATCCCTCTTATTTAGTTGTTTTTCCCCCGGTGACGCTGTAATAGCCAACAGGGCTAACAGCGTAGACAGACAAACAAAAAAATAATATTTAGTTGCAAATTATTAAATTTAAGATTTGGAATTATTTATAAGTACGATAATTTAAAATATATAATACAGTCCTATAAAAAAAGCGTGTATGAATAGTTAGCGTACATGTAATTAAAAGTAAAAATCTGAAATGTGTACAAACTTTAAAAAAACATCAAGCAGTGAGAAACTCATTGAGTTTCGTGGTACGTCTATTTTTGATCAACTGAATATTATATTAAAATGTATCAGTTATATCAAATAAGAGAAATCCAGTGAAATGTATCACTTATAAATAAGAGATAAAAATGTTTTCTACCCCATATAATTTAGATTTAATATCTTTCAGGTTAGACGTTGAAAAATAGCATATGTTTATTAATTTATATTACTTTTACTACTATACTATTTTTTCAATCATAGCTAAATAATAATAAAAGCATTAGATGCAAGTCATAGCGGATGTTTCTTTGGAAATTATTTTGCCTCATGTGGTATTTTGTTATTTATAAATCACTTGGTACAAACCCACAGATACTCTAGCCAGCAATAATTTGTCTATTATAAATGTCTCCGTGAGAACTAAATCTAAATGTTGAAGTTAATGACTTCTAAAGTCTACAGTATTGATAGTTAATTGTCATGTTAGCGTTTAATAAATAAATGAAACAATGAAATTACAGATGCTAGCCAGGTTATCTTAGACGATAATCATCGGTACTTCTCTTAGTTTTTTGCAATTGTGTAAAGTCAAAGTCACAAATTAAATAAAAATGTTTAACATTTATTTAGAGACGTCAAAATGAAACAAATATTACAAATATTATAAAAAAAAAACATTTTTTTACTTGTAAAAAAAACCGTTTATTTATTATATAAATTATAAACAGCGATCAAACAAAAATGATATGCTTACGTTATTGTTACCCTTGTTAATTGTCTGCAAGAAAATGGACGTTATTGTAAATGTTACGGATTGGAAGACGTCAATCATATTAAATATCTAGGCCTTACAATAGATACCAACTTTTCATGGAAATCTCATATACAAAATATTTGCAATAAATTGAGACTGGCACTTGTAAAATGTAATCAACTAAATAAAATATTAAATCGAGGCACCCTGTTCAGCGTTGCTATGGTCTAACATTTCCTACATATTGTGGAATATTCGAGGAAATAAAAGACGTACGTTACTTGGGACACGTATAATACGACTGACGGCATACAGTTGTACTTAAACTAAGGAATTTACTTACTACCTACATTACACCTCCACCCTTAATATCTAAGTACTAATGCTATCTTATACACTACAAATCTGCTTATTATTTAATTAATATATACCTAGCATAACATCATATAATTCATCATTCAATCATTCATCATTCAATCATTCATCTAAACCATATCTGATAGGAGGTCTTCTAGAACGCTTTACCGGCAGCGGTGGCAGTGCTACAGAAGATTGTTGTGGCGGACAAGGGTTATCGGATTCGAGCTGCTGTGATGGGATCACGGCGACATTAATCTCACTACTTTGATTTTGACTTGATTCTATTGACACCGTCTCGTCCGCCACCCCAGTTGAAGGACCGACTGCATCTTTTACCCCTTCGCACTCCTTAAAAGATGGTGATACCGGTGACACATCTAACCCGGAGACCCGCGACCGAAAACGAATTTGATCGATATGCCTTTCGATTTGCCGGCCATCAGTTGTTTGTACAGAGTAGCGTCGCGACCCCTTGACTGCCCGCACGGTCGCGGGCACCCACTTGTCAGTGCGGCCGTACTCGCGCGCCCACACTGACGCGCCCTCGTTTAGGTACCGCGCAACCACGCCCTCGCTATCAATCTGACGGTGCTGGCGACATCGTACACGTTCCTCTAGTGCTCCGTCGTTACGTAATAAATCGAGACGCGACCTTAAAACTCGACGTTGCAATAGCATCGCCGGGCTCTCACCTGTCGTACTATGCACACTATTTCTATATGACAATAAAAATGTTTGTAATGCTGCATCTATATCTATAGAATCTCTATAAGCTTTCTTAATAGCCTGTTTACATAATTTTACTGCATTTTCCGCAGCCCCATTAGACGCTGGATGATATACCGGCGAGAACGATTGTCTTATACCATTACTAACCAGAAAATCTTTAAACTCAACACTTGCAAATGGAGGACCCTGGTCTGAAACTATCTCGGTTGGTAACCCAAACCGGGCAAAGGTTGATCGCAATAATTTAATAACGGAACCTGCATTTGTTTTCATCATCTCGAATACTTCCAGCCATTTGGTACTAGAGTCAATTAAAACTAAAAATGTTCTGCCGCGTAGCGGACCTAAAAAGTCCAAGTGTAGCCGGCTCCACGGTGTAGCAATGTACGGCCAGGGCTGCGGAGCCGCCCGCGGCGGCGCCACTGCCTCTGCCGCACACGTTTCGCACTGCCTACATATTTGTTCTACGTCTTGATCTATGTTGGGCCACCACACGTAACTACGGGCAAGCGCTTTCGTTTTCACAATACCCATATGGCTAATATGAATTTGTTTTAGTACACTAGTACGTAAAGCAATGGGAATAATAACCCTATAACCCCACATTATACATCCACCATCTATATAAATTTCATTTCGCCTACAAAAATATGGTTTAAGGTCGTTATCATTACACTTTAATGGCCAACCTGACTGTATAAAAGATAATAGTTTACAGAACTCAGGATCTTTTAACGTTTCACATTTCACCTGACTTTTGGTTACCGGTAAGAAAGTTTCAACGAAATTCAAATAAGTTCTCTCCTCCATTGACTCAACCTCCTTTACCGGCAGGGGTAACCTAGATAAAGAATCAGCGCAATTGGCCGCAGACGGTACGTATTCAATTTTGTAATTATAGCCCGATAACAAAATAGCCCAACGTTGTAAACGCGACGCAGCCATAACTGGTATACCCACTTTATCCCCAAATATATATGTTAACGGTTTGTGGTCCGTTCTAAGAATAAATTCACGTCCATATAAATATTGATGATATTTTCGAATACCAAATACAATCGCTAACGCTTCGCGCTCAATCTGTGAATACGAACGCTCCGCCGTACACAGCGAACGCGACGCAAACGCGACCGGGCGCTCACCCGCCGCAGTTATGTGCGATATTACGGCTCCTACCCCGACGGCGCTAGCATCCGCTGTTAGTACCAACGGCAACTTCAACGAATAATGTACCAAAACGTCACTCGAAACGAGTGCCTTTTTTACTTCGTTAAAAGCAACATTACATGCGTGATTCCATATAAACTTAACATTTCTACGTAACAATTCATATAAAGGAGCCAAAATCGTACTAACATTCTTAACAAACTTGCCATAATAATTGACTAACCCTAAGAAAGCTCTAAGTTCTGTCACATTAGAAGGCACCGGTGTATTTACTATGGCCTTTATTTTGTCTTGACATGTGTGTACTCCTTGCTTATCTATTACGTGACCGAGGTAATTAACAGATTCTACAAAAAATGAACACTTTTCTTTCTTAACTTTAAGTCCGTTAAATTGCAACCTTTCAAACACTTTGTTTAGGTTGTGGAGGTGTTGTTTATCATTGACACCAGTAATAACTACGTCATCTAAGAATACTCCTACATAAGGTAAATCCGAAAATAGATGCTCTAAACGTTTTTGAAAAATACCCGGACTAGAAGCCAGCCCGTATACTAGTCGGTTGTATCTAAATAAACCTTTATGAGTATTAATTACCGTATATTTTCGCGATTCATTTAATTCAAATTGTGCATAGGCTTGCGATAAATCAATTTTGCTAAACCGTTGCCCCCCATCTAAGCGTGCTAACAAATCGTCCACTTTCGGTAACGGGTATCGATCGATTTCCAATACTTTATTTAAAGTCAACTTATAGTCGGCGCATATTCTAATATCACCATCTTTTTTAAGTACCGGTACAATGGGCGTAGCCCAGTCGGAATGCTCAACGGGTGTAAGGATGCCGTCGCTTACCATTCGATCGAGTGCACGCTCCACCGGCTCGCGCAGCGCATAAGCTAGTGGTCGCGCGCGCAGGAACACCGGCTGTGCCCCTTTGCGCAGTCTTATGCTCACCGTACCGCCGGTAAAGCGCCCCAGACCATCCGCAAACACTTCAGAGAATCTGGAACTGAAATCCTTTAAATTAAATGACACATCAGTTTCCAACCTGTTCACGGTAAAACTATCTTCAAACGATAGACTTATGCCCAACTGTGATAGCCACTGTCGACCCAATAATACAGATTTTCCATTCTTGATAACATACAAATTTAATTTTTTATTTTTATCTTTATATTTTACTAATGGTGTTATCATACCCAAAGGCTGCACTAGCTCACCGGTATAGTATCTAAGCACAATTTTACATGGAAGTAATTTTAAGTTATTAAAATATTTATTATACATTTCATGGCTTATACACGATACCGCACTTCCCGTATCGCACTCCATTCGTAACATATGATTGTTCACATTTAATGACAACATAATAGGTTCACACTGATCGCTTGACACACTATTAACTATCATGGTTACCTCATCACTAAGTTCCCGAGTCTCCCAACTGTTGTTAGCACCAGAATTTGTCTTCTCCGCTGCACTGACGCTATGAAGATTCCTTAAATTAGGGCAGACACGCCGTAAATGCCCCTTCCGGTTGCATACTCGACAGACATAGTCGGTGAAAGAACACGTGGCGGTGCCATGTGGCCCTCCGCACGCCCCGCAACGTGTCTGTAGCCGCTCAGCCGGGCCGCGGTCCAACCTGCGCCCGCGCTGCGGCTGCCACGCCGACGGGCACACCACGCGCCCTGTATCATGGCCTCTGCTCCCCTGCTTCCACTTCTCTCCTGTACCGCTCGTGTCACGCCTCATCCGCTCCACCGCATGGCACTCGACGCGGCTAGTGTCCGCCGTAGTTACGCCTGAACGACCCCCAATACTCGCTGAATTCTTTTCGGCTGCCTCTAAACTTGTAGCCAATCTATAGGCTTTTTCATAGCCTATGTCTTCTTCCGCAAATAACCTTTGACGAATACTCTCATTATGTAATCCACATACAAACTGATCGCGTAAGCTGTCCTCTAAGGTCGATCGAAAATCACATGTGGAGGACATTTTTTTAAGTACAGCCACGTAATCTGCAATCGACTCGCGACTATCTTGCATCCGACATCGAAACTTGTATCGTTCGGCCAATGTACTCGGCTTCGGTTGTAAATGCTTTTCTACAATAGTCGTCAATTCTTCAAAATCAAATGACTGCGGTTTCTTTGGGGTACATAAGTTCACTAATAACTCGTAGCATTCTGCACCAACGACCGTTATTAATGTCGGTACATGCAAAACTTTTTCGATTTTGTTAACCAAAAAGTACTGTTGCAATCGTTCAATGTATAATCTCCAGTTATCACTTTTGATATTAAATTCATTTATTCTACCGATCGACATGTTGAACTGTCTTTCTTTATTCTCACACGCGTTTGTTCGAATCGTTTCGTCGCCACTGTGGAATATTCGAGGAAATAAAAGACGTACGTTACTTGGGACACGTATAATACGACTGACGGCATACAGTTGTACTTAAACTAAGGAATTTACTTACTACCTACATTACACATATATAAGATCCATTAAAAATTACAAATCAAAATATTAAACAATTTATTAAGTAAAAGTGTAAATAAGGAGTATTATGAAAAAAAAATATTTTAAAAATGTAAAATATTCCCAGTCGACGCCAAAACAGATTCTAATTCTTTTAGAGCAATTTTAAAAAGTAATGTTAAAATTAAGAGAGCCGTGCTTTTTTTTTATTAAATATATTTCAAAAAAATAGCACGGCTAATTCTAGTCTCCCCCATATTAGTAAACTCAAATTCTGGGTTTACACATGATTCCTCCATTATACATGCGTACATGTAGTGATGCGATTCCTACTTATCAGTTTTGTAAACGCATCCTTAAGACACATGTCAAATTTCAGCTCAATCGGGCACGGGGAATTGAGTGAAATATACCTTCCAAGATTTGATTACAAACGAACACCAGGACAAGTGAAACTAAATAAAAGCTTGTAATATTCGTCGATATTTATGAGAGTCCATGAAAATTATAATTGATGAAGGAAAGAATTCAATTCAATTAAGACATTTTTCCACAAGAGTAAACTCTTAGATATTTAAATGTACCAATATGGGAGAATTGAAGAACTATGAAACCTAGAATAATTCCCCAGTACTAAAATAGTTGTCCTATGTATTTTACTATTCTAACACAATGGCCACACATTTTCTTGGCATTTTACCTCAGTTATTGAAAGACGATCATCTCGAAGCATTTTTTTAAATTAAACGATTATATTCATAACCTCGTTGTTCTAAATTAAGTGAGTTCTCCTCATCAACGCTTTTGCACCCACGCGGTAAGTAAGAAATAGAGTACCAAATAAAAACTCATTAGAGTTGACAGTTTTTAAGGTTTCTCCAGGCAAACTAAACAATTCGGGAGAATAGACTGCTTTAGGCGGTAAAGCCGGGCTAGCCAGTGAATCTGTCTGTTTGCATACTCCCAAATCCCTAATTCCCTGATCACTTCCGGGATGTAAACAGCCCTATTTGATTTAGAACATAATATACTCGTACCAATGTTTTAATTAGCCCTTTGAAGTTAATAGTTTCTTGTAATGGCATTTCGTAATGAATTACAATTGTGTTACAATTCTGTCAAGGTTTTAGGGTATTTTAAGGTTTAGGTATAATATAACTATTAGTCTGATTAACGAGCTTTACTTTGAGTGCACAATTAATGCAATGTAAACATCTGCGTCATGTTATTATTTGAATTCAAAAATTTAAAATAATTATAATGAGTTGTATATTTTCAATTCAATCATTCTACAGGGAAGGGATGAAAAATATAAAAGTGGTAGAATAATTAATTACATTAAAACTATACGACTGGCGGACTTGAAGCTAAAACATTTTCTACCAGTCAACCGAAACGCTACATAGATAAAAAAGCCTACGAGAAGTAAAATAACAAAAAAATATATAGCTTAAACTATGACACACGTTACAAAACTAAAATGTTTAATATATATTTAATTTAAAATATTACAAATTAACAAACTTACATATTATATTATAACTTACAAACTTAAACCTATACCTACCTTGAACACTTTATTACTAATATTCTTGTAACTATACGTCACCTACTTCACTATATTTTGTAAAGCTTAAGTCTAGTGAAATGTTGCTTTTACTAATATAGGATATATTAGTAAAAGCAACATTTCTATACTGATCTGATCTTTTAAAAACACGTTAAGATTTACTGCGTTGGTTATTTTTTTTACGGTAGGTATATAAAATTACATTGTCAGTATTATATATATATATATATATATATATATATATATATATATATATATGTATGTATATGTCGCAAATCACGATAACTTAACAATAATTAGTAACTCAATTGATATCATTGTAACAGTGGGGTGTAATTGTGAACGCCGTGACGTAGTCACGTGATCGGAATCGTTTGGAGGGGCACCTGAGGCATTTTAAATATCTGAGAACATCGAGACGAGATGATTTTTGATTAGTGTGAGCCTTACAGTCCCGACCTCCCCAAACGGGACCGGTGGTTCACGCAACTTTGATAATTGTATACCAACAAAGTATTTTGTAATATATACAAAATACATTTAATACAAGAATTGTCATATTGTGTCTGTGTGGTTTAATTGCCTGAGACCTACGTGTCGGATTCTGTACCAGAAGACTCCATCAAGAACGAGCAAGCCACTAATATGCCTCTATCTCCGACATATATATTCTTTTTTATTTTTATTTTAGATTTTTTTTTATTTTTTTTACTTTATTTATTTATACATCCATATATACAATGATATAATCTGAAGTTTTTTTAATACATTTCATATATTTTCTGATTAACGCTTTCCTAGTAAAACACTATTGTGGTGGCCTACTGTTCTTTTTATTTTTTTCACTCATTATAAAAAAATTATAACGACTTTCATGATTGTGTGTAACTCACTAGTACAAAATGTATGAAAACCGAGGTTCTTTTGCTTTAAGCCGATGTTAATTAAAACATATAATATAAAATATTATGAGAATCTACAAAATAAACAATGCAAAAAAAATAGGACATACGAGTACATATTGCATCAAAATCATGTCATAACTACATTAGACTGTGTGAATGTTAATGCTATTCAAACTCGCAACACGCTTTCTAACAAACATTATTATTATATCTCGCTTTCCGTCCGAAATAAGAGTGTTACAAATCCCTTATTTTGCAAACCATAAGCACCTTTTATCTGAAAAAAAGAAGGTCCAAGGCTAATATAATTTATTAGGTTAGGATCAGGAAATATCATTAATAAGTTACGTAATTAAAAACTTACTTAAAGTATGTTGCAATTACTGAAAGCGTATGGTTTTTTAAAGATAAGATACAGTGATCTTTTTCTTCTCTTATTACTTATGCTCACACGCTCAATGATATCAATTATACATAATTCATATAATCACAAATAATAATATATTTCCCCTTCTCAGAATGGTCTTATTTTTCGTTTTAACTTCTCGATGGAGGGATACTTCAAAAAATATTTCATAAGGAGTAACACCTATGACAAAATTTGTAAATGTATTTGTAATATACAGTTAATGACTATGATATTAATCTTAATTGACATGCAAATGTGTGAATGGACATCCAAATAAATCTGTAAACGATTTTACTATTTACAGCCACAAATTGAGCTTTCGTTTAGTTATTTCAATATAATGTACAAATATTTTGTTTATTTTCAATAATATTCAATAAATCAAAAAAGTATTATTTATATTTTATTTGGTTATAATATAAGGTTAGACTCACTAAGAACAATAAAAAGTTTAATTGTTTAATCTACCTATCAAATAGAATAATTAAAACATGCATTAAACACGTTCTTGTATCCAAAGTATATTATGATACTGAGGACTATGTTGATTATAACGAAACAGGGCCTGGTTTGGCTATTTTTGATGTTTTTATTAGCCATTTTTTCGAATATAAGTCAATACTAATTACTAGTGTTTAGAAACTTTATAGTTAAAGTCTGAAACATGTGAGTTCTTTTTATTGTGAGAGGGTTATGAAACTTGCAATGACATGGAAAGGTATTTATTCTAATCTTCGTTTTAGTAACACGCTTTGCTCTAATTCAAATTTATTCTCATAAATGAATTATGATTATGCCTTTAATAGTCTAGAAACATAATAGAACAAAAATGAATTGAATAGTAGAACTGTTTGTTTATTTGATAAATATTTGAAATAACCAACCCCTCAATTTTATGGCCAGTTCTTTCCTATGGATCAGCCCTTTGGAGGCGTGCAACTAGAGTCTGTCGTTACATAAATAATGAGTAAGTAAGTAAATAAGTATATTTGAAGTAAAAAATATTGACTTTGACTTCTGCTTATTATGTTATTTATTTGAAGGTAAAAAAAAATACTTTAAAATTACATCATTATAAAACGTAGACAGTAAATGCAATAAACGTATATACGAGTATATCATGTCCGTCATATGAGACAGAATAATTGTGGAAACTGGAATAAAAAGGAAATAACCAACATTTCAACGGAACAAAAAAAGACGTTGCTTCTCTTTTCTATACGTTGTTTAAGCCTTATATAGTTCTCATTTGTTTGAATGCGAAAGCAAAATAAAGCAAATTCAACATTTGCATAAAGCATTCCCTACCTATTTCTCACATCAAATTCTTAAAATAAGATATCAAATGGATAAATGAAGTTTCCAATGTACAATTTAAACAAATATTGTAATATATTCTGAAATACTAGAAACAAAAAAAACTCTGTTCCATGAACGTGTATTATTCACATCCAAGCAAGGGTTATTTTTTACCGTTCACTTATTTATTCTGTAAATAATATAACCTTCCTTTTTAATTCATAAATACACTTCATTTAGTTCATTCGATTTTAAAATAGATATTAGTATTTAGTTATGATGATATTATACATTTTAATTATTGTCATCGAAACTGGTAGTCTAGTATCTACACTTTATAATATGCAAGACAATAATACTCGCTTTTTTTAGCTAACTGATAGTTTAGAATAATTTTTCAGAAAATTAATGTCGTCAAAATTTTATATTTGGTCACAAGTACCTATTCTAGGTTGAGGCAGAACTGATCTGAAAAATATTCTTTTTATGAATTTAAAATTAGTATTTTTCTTTATTATTCAAAAGAATCCAGTTAAGTAAACAGGGATGTTTACTTAATTACATCGAACTAAAATATGGTATTATCCTATTCTGTAAAACTACCCACCTTGTTGTTGATTGTCTAATTCAACTGCATTATTGTAACTTTGTGTAACATAAGTTTAATAAATAAATATAAAACAACATTTTTTTTTTATTTTATACAAAATTAAATTTAACCAAGTCAACTGTACATAAATTTGACAACATGACAAGCAATTTTCTGTGGCAGCTATTTGCATAGTTATTTCGAAATTTTAGCAACGAGCGATGTAGACCAACTTCCTGGCAGAGGTGAAAATTCAAGATATCGCGACTAACACCGAGAATACACAGGATGTTTGGGATCGAGCAAAGTCGGACATCATTGCTACGGGCAAACCAGTTTAAGGGTTCCCAAGAGATAACGTGTCATCAACAAGGAGACAAGGTGTTGGAATGACAGGAGGTGATTCGTAAAAAGAGGGCTGGATTTAAGAAGAGGCAGCAATCTATCTCTGCTGGAAACAGATTGGAGTACACGGTAGCAAAACGAGTGAACAAAAGAGGTGTAGCCTTACTTAGACTTTTTTTTATTATGAGATTAGATTACCATTTGTTTCACAACATAAGTATCGTTTCATTTTGTTATCCTACCGTTTTGTTCCTACTTATATATTACACACGAATAACTATGCAGTTTAATGCGAAAATTGTGCTATAACATCGTAACAGGGTTTAGTTTGAACATAAATAATAATAAAAAGTAACTGTTACACATTCATTAGTTTATTTTTGACAAATGTATCTATTGTATAAATGCTGCACTGCTTAAAAATGTTTAACACACAAGGTATGTGGTTTCGCATAGCTGGCGTTCGGTTACGCTACGCAAGTGACAAAGTACGCCTTGCGATGAAAATGAAATGAAAATGTATTTAAATGTGAATTATTTTCGTGGGCGTTATTTATTTTTAACGTGATCAAACTCTTATATCCTAATGGGGTTTAGTATTACTTATACTTCTTCCTATTTATATATATATATATATATATATATATATATATAAATTTATATATATATATATATATATATATATATATATACATATATATATAGAATGCTTTCGATTGCTGGTTTTTTTTTGAAAATTTGAATTATTAAAAAACGAAGTTTAAAAGATTTCCGAGATTCTTAAACAACACACCCACATATTATAGTAGTGTCAAAATTAGTGTAATATTTCAATAGAATTATATGTCTACCTTTAAAAATTTAAAAAAGGGTGTATCAACACGCTTTTTTGCTTTCAGATTCATGTTTAAAAACCTTTAAAAGGGGTCCTTTATAAGAGCAAAAGAACCCTATGATGTTTTATTTTTTATTTTTCATGTACAAAAAATGGAACAGTAACAATTTTATTATATGGATCGATTCGTTTGCTAAATAAAATTTAATTAAATTTAAGTGAAGTGGATAATTTATACCGATATTGTAATGTATATTAGCGGCTTTTATATCGATAAATTGGTAATTTATGATACATTTCCCAAATAAAACAATGTATTTTTATAATTACCAACTGACTCGCCTCCGCTTTATTCGCAATTTACTTTTCCCAACATTCTTAAATACATATTTATTAGATTTTAAATACATATTTATTAGTATTAAATTAAAAATAGTTTAAAAATTTTACTATGATTCTATTTTATTATTATTATTATTATTATTATTAAAAGTCCTAGTTGAATGTATAGAAATTTCAATAAAGCTATTGAAATTTGATTTGACTATGCTCCTATTTTATTACAACCTGCCTTTTTTCCAATTTTTTTGGCTGCAAAAAATGTTAGTGCCTTCCACTCTCTTCTTTTGTACGTCATTGCAGTGTATCATTTAATTTGTTACGCAAACAAATAAAACTTATGAAATTGATAATTGTAAATAGTTGCCTATTGTTTCATTTTCGATGATAGCTGATAATATCAGAATATTAGCGATTTATTCACTAAAATTAATAAACATTTTCAAAAGCTTATTATTTCATGTGTTGAATATAATGTTGTCATGCTTCTTTTATTGAAGTTTCATAGTTTAAACTTAAATATTTTTTGTGTTAAGTGATATTTTCATAGATTTACACGGATATTTCACAAATAAATAAAACATTTTTTTTACTTTTAAAGAATTATTACACACAAGCCTTCATGAACCTTAATAGATATTTCATATAAGTATTTTATATTATGTTGTTTTTAACTAATTTTATTTCTATACTATAGAAGGACAAACTGGCCTTCGGATCACATGATCACGAATGAATTCCGCCGCCAAAGATCTCTTGCAACACCAAAGGAATCCCAAAGCTTTGCCGACCTTTGAGATAGAAGCAGCAAATGAATACATGTTTTCAAAAATTTATTTCGAAATAATCTGTTGGATAATGACTATAAAGCCTATAAAAGCATATCTTATATACGATAAGATTTATAGATATCTGTGTTATTTGCAGACTTTAATTATTTATACAATAAAGTTATTTTATATAAAAACATTAATGCTTGTAGATAATGGCAGTTGAAGTAATTTTTATTTTGTAAGATTAAATATAACGTTCTAAACATAAAGGTAGTTGCGAATATGTTACCGTCTTTGAAAGAATGAAATTCAAGAGGTAACAGGAAGTGGAACATACGATGAGAAAGGAGGTCAGAGGTTCCAGCCCCTTTTTTATTATTTGTCGTATTAAATGATATTAAATTTAATATGTAATATGTTAAATATATATATTTATTTAATATTGTCATTTCAAGCTCTAATTAAAAACTGAAAAGCTCTAATTAAAAATGTTGAGTACAAAAAAACGAATAAAATAGGAATACTAGCTTAAATTTTACACAAACGAGTCAATATTTATTAAACTTATATATTTATAAAATTTTAATATTATATTTTACATTTTTTTTAATGCTAAAGTTGTGTAAGCTTTAACAAAATTAGAATATTTTTAAATTAATGTTTGCACCGAGCCCGCTATGTTGACTTATAAAGTTTCAAAATTGAATAAGTTGCAGGAAAACGATAACAAAATAAAAAAAAAAGTATTTAAGAATGTTAGCAAAAGTAAATTGGGAATAAAACGGGGGCGAGTCAGCCCTATAAAAATATATTGTTTTATTTGGAAAATGTATCATAAATTACCAATTTATCCATATAAAAGCCGCTAATATAGATTACAACATCGGTATAAATTATCCACTTCACTTAAATTTAATTTAATTTTATGAAGCAAACGCTTTATCTATACATATAAAAAAATTGTCACTGATCCATTTTTGTACATGGAAAATATTAAGAGTAAAAGATCCCAAAACAATGGTTTTTCAGTTTGTTTGTATGTCTGTATGTTTGTGCACTCTAATCTCAGAAACAGCTTGACCAATTTGAATGGGGTTTTCAGGAATATATTATCACGGTCTTCACTTTACATTTCGTGTTTATTTTATCTATATCGGTTAAAAAATAAAAAAAAATATGTCAATTTATGTCAATCACGTAATAGGTATCATACAAATCTTATTCTATAAATGTAATAAATCTGTAGAGGAGTCTTGGTAAATGGAAAATATTAAAAAAAATATACCAGGATGTGAAATGATAACTAACAGCATCCATTTTCAGCATTTTTAATCTTTGTCTGTTTATCTTTTAGTTGTGCAGACAACACGAAAAAAAATAATATTTTCAAAAACTCATACACCTTTATATAAGCAAGAGAACCGAAAACATTGTTTTTTCATTTTGTCTGTTCATGTATACCATTTCAGCTATAACATAATTTCTCTTACCATTCTAGCTAAAAATACATTTTCGACTCTTAAATTTCTAAAACTACATTAACTAAAACACATTTGTAGAAATGTATCGTACATAATTATAATACAGACTAGCCAATTCTTGACTAAAATTTAATAGTTGAGTTTCTAGTTTTGCTGTGCAACGTTTTAACCCGGGGTCCTTTATTTAATAAGTATAAGTGTCTAAGACCATTTTGAAATATATATCTATACTGTAATAGTATGTTATAGTGTACAAAATCGATTTTAAACATAGATTTTTTTTAATGAATAGAAAAATTTAGACCAGCAGGGCTATTCGCTAACTTTGACTTTTCTAATGACCATCAGCTGTGACGTCATGGCAGTTTGCTACCATAGTTACATTATAGGAAATTAGTTGTTTGACAACCATTATGTCCGCACTTACTGATAGTGATTTTCATTTTAACTGTCAAAAAAGATACGCAATAGCCCTGCTGGTATGTGATGTTTAAAATTGTCTATTGTATTGTATGTCAGAATACGGGCAGAACTCGAACATACGACGAATGTTTTGGAAACGTCTAACCAGTTTCTGATGAAACATTTCTAAGATTAAATGGATATTCTTTGCATTCAGTTTTATTTATGTTTGCCTTGCTTTCTGCTTGTCTGTCTATGTTGTAAAGTATTATTTATTTCTAAAAGTGCCATAAATGTTATAAACACGCACATTAATTTTAGGGCTATACCTATATATATGGTGCATGAGCAAATCAATTTTTCATAGTTGGCGTTGACATCTTTATCTATGCACAATGGCATTACTTGCCATATTTAACTTGGTTATTTCACAATTTTTCCGAGTATATTTCAGTTTATGCAGTCAAAACATAATATTTGACGGGATCGCAAAACCGGAAATAAAAATATATTTCATTGGTATTTGCACTCAGTGTGGTTTTTTAAATCCTCTTAACCGGAATTATTATTATTTAAATATAAAAGGAGGATTTCGAGCCGTCCCGTATTTACATCGTAACTTATTAAAGGATATTGAAAATAAATATAGTTTTTACTTTATATTTTCAAATCTTTTATTTATGAAGTTAATGTATTTTGAAATAGTATCATCATTTGTTGTTTGGTTTTGACATGTCTTAATATGTAAATTAAATGTAATCTTAAATTGACGTTTTTTTAATAATGTAAGATTTTCACTTATTCATTTTCATTGGATTTAGCTTCTTTGTTGTTAATCTAAGATATTCAATTATGTTTTATAATATATCAAATGAATATCCATGCCCATATAATGAAACAATAGTTATTTAACAAAAATGTGAGCCTTTGCTTTGGGTCCTAGTGCTAAAACATACTTTGAAAGCTTGTAGAATATTTTAGATCATACAGCTTTATCTAAACGTTCGTCGTTTGTTCGAGTTCTGTTTGTATTGTGACATACAATACAATAGACGATTTTAAACAAAAATATATCTTAGGTCTTACTCGTTAGGTGGATGTGAGAGAACATTTTGCGCATATTTTAATTATAAATCTTCTTTACATTACAAATGTAAACATATTTATTTTAAATAACACATTCTAAGCCGCTATAGTTACACTGCCCTCGTAATTCTAAGTGGTTGAATCAAAGCTTTATAGTCAATTGAATGATTTCATGAGTTTTGCGAGCCTGACCAACGCTTGACACTGCTCGAATTAGTAAAGAACTCCTATTTTGTGAACTAAACTTTACATCAACTTGTTCACTATTCTCAAGAGACACGAATATATGTTATGAATATCTATAGCACAGAAAGCATTTAGAAACTATATTATTGAAACGATTTTTTAAATATAATTCTCATTGTTCACTATATTTGAAATAGAAATAATTAAATTCAAATTAAATTTATATTACTTCTCATCTAGGACAGTCCCGTGCTATATTTACCAACGTCATCTTTGTAAGCTGCTTGTGGATTATCTGGATGTGGATTTACGTTGATATAACAGGCTAACTCTGGTTTTGACTTTGTAGAATTAAGAAATAATCCATTCAAATAAGGGATGTCTACTACGAAATATTGTTGATTATTATGTCGTATTTTCGTACACACACAAAATGTATTACAGTAATTATGTACATATATGTCGGAGATAGATGCATATTAGTGACTTGTTCGTTCTTGATGGAATATTCTGGTACAGGATCCGAGGCGTAGGTCTCAGGCAATTAAACCACACACACAATATGACAATTCTTGTATTAAATGTAGGTAATCAATTCTCACAAATTACTTAGTAGGTATACAATTATCAGAGTTGCGTGAACTACCGATCTCGTTTGGGGGTCCGAACTGTAAGGCTCTCACTAATCAAATCCTCTTCCGACTCAATGCGCTCCAATATTTAAAATGTCTCCGGTGCCCCTCCAAACGATTCCGGTCACGTGACTCGTTACATCACGATGTTCACACCCCACTGTTACTATGATATCAATTGAGTTACTAATTATCGTTAAATTATCGTGATCTACGGCACGGCCATTCTGACAAGTCACACGCCCTCGTGTGCACGTATCTTGCCACCTCCATCGAGTGAAGATAACCACGCCACCTCCATCGTGTGACGATAACCATGCCACCTCCATCGAGTAGCTTTAGGATTCGCGGTTGTCCTGGGATGTAGGGTCTGAAATAAAACAAATAACTCCAAGGATAACTTGCTCGGCTATTCTGACAAAACCAGTGAATGTCACGTCTCAGGTTTTTACTCTACACTCTTAACAAAAGGTGCGCACTACACCTTATTTACAACAGTTAAAAACTACTCTGATCATTAGATCCATCACTTTACTTTACAAAATCAATCATGATTTTACCAGACTTGCGTACTCAACTCAACTCAACTCAATACTTTTGCAATATGATACAGTCCATCGATCATATACAAACAACTACCATGAACCAGTCCATCGGTCATGTAAAACACAAAACAGACCCATCGCCTACACGTGTTACACCACACGTGAGGTGCGGTCAACGAGTATGAGTAGGCAAGCTATTATCTGTAGTGAATTCAATATCACTTTGCTCAACTAAAACATTTAGTTCCTGAGGGACCTTGTGATCGGAATGATTTGAAATAGACTCTAATAGAAAATTATTAATCATAACCTCTGATAAGATCTATAACGTACTCTGGACAATATTATCGTTGCCAGTTAGAATTACTGAGTTATTTAAATGTTACACAAAAATTGTTTGCTACACATTCCAAAACAATGTGAAAATGACTCACCAAAGTCCTATAGTACCGTTAAGGTAGCTTACGTGACCACTTCAACCCTTCATTCTCTGTGACTGCCTGTCGCTGGCACTGTATCAGAACTACTCGAACCCCTGTTGCACCTGTGCCTTTACAACTTATTGAAAAAGAAAAAAACCGTTATAATAAGTTGAACATCATAAATCAAAATAAATGACCACTCAATTAAAGCCTAAAGCAATCAAGCACCACTTTTCATTACATTTTAAACCAAAAATGTATTCTAAAAACATCATAAAACACAAAGCATGAATCTTATTCGTCACATATGGCTTTTCACTAAGCCCTACCAACAAACCTCCTGTTTGTTTCATGGCATTGCATTTAATTCCGAGTCCCACGGACTCCCAATTGAACTAAGATTCACTACTATCACTTTTACTCGAAGATTCAATCGCTTTTACTACAACCTCTACTTCAAGTGGTACTTAACCCTCTGGCATCGCTATATATCAAAAACAAAGGTTTTTTTAACTTTTTCTATCATAAGCTCTAAAAATGAAACTTTTGCAACCCTGGTCATTGTACAATTTGTCGCGTGTTGAATTTTATCTATGGCATCTTACCCCGATCGAATATTTCTAGTCTCTGTTGCGGAAAACATTTACAAGACGTAAATAATAAGTTCTTACTTTTGCTAAATTAACTAACCGCTTTATTTTACAGCATTTACGGGCCTTGATCGGCAATAATACGCATTCACAATATACGATTAATTAATAATTGTAAGTTCGCCCGTGATTCCTACACATGTAGGTAGACAAGAAATAAAGTATGCCGAAAATCGAATTACATGTTTTTTTTTTAAAGTCTTGTCTGGTCTTAATCGGTTGAATCTTTAGAGCTATCGCGTTACCATTGTTTTCCGAATTTAAAACAAAAGTTTAAAACATTGTTTTCCGAGTTTAAAACAAACATTCACGTTTACGAAAATCCGGGATAAAATAATTTCGCGTCTTATCATACGTAACAAAACGACGTAAAGTTAAAGTAAAATAATTATCAGTAAAAATTAAAAAACAAGATCGTGAGGGTTGATCGCTAATCTCAAAACCAGTCATCGCAATAACAATAATAAAGTTCTTACCACTATATTTGATAGCTTAATTTTCTTTAACTATCGAGTATTTACCGCAAAAATTGGAAGTGAATCGAAACGAATTCACCTTTATGCTGTGACGTATCCGATGGTAGATAAATTGCTCAGACCTCAACGCGTTGCTCGCACCGTACTTTACCAGTACCGCTGCCATAGCTGCCATCACCACGACCGCCATTACGACCATCAGCAACATCAGCGCTGCGGCGTCACCACCGTCCCCGCAGTGCCGTCACCACCAGCAGCGCCACGCAGTCATCGCCAGCCGCGCAGTGCCGTCACCGCCAGCCGCGCAGTGCCGTCACCGCCAGCTGCGCCGCGCCGTTACCGCCATCCGCGCCGCGCCATTACCGCCATCCGCGCCGCGCCATTACCGCCATAATTTCTCATTTCTTTTCTTTGTTCATCAGCATCGATTTCTTCTTTCATAAAAACTTCACTAGATTTTTTTGATATGTGGGTAGATTTCAATGTTGAAGTTTCGAGATAACATAAATTTATTTTGATTGATTGATTGATTTACAACCATTGATTATCAACCATTGATTATCAACCATTGATTATCAACCATTGATTCATTGTATTGATTCTGGAACTTCATTGTTATTATCTTGTAGTGTGCGTTTCAAATAATAAAATCACTTCATTTCTTGCTTGACGTGATTTGTAGCTTCAATGAACTTATCTTGCGGGTAGTTGGTGGTTTTGATGCCCGAGTGAATCCCACTTCTGATGTCGGAGATAGATGCATATTAGTGACTTGTTCGTTCTTGATGGAATATTCTGGTACAGGATCCGAGGCGTAGGTCTCAGGCAATTAAACCACACACACAATATGACAATTCTTGTATTAAATGTAGGTAATCAATTCTCACAAATTACTTAGTAGGTATACAATTATCAGAGTTGCGTGAACTACCGATCTCGTTTGGGGGTCCGAACTGTAAGGCTCTCACTAATCAAATCCTCTTCCGACTCAATGCGCTCCAATATTTAAAATGTCTCCGGTGCCCCTCCAAACGATTCCGGTCACGTGACTCGTTACATCACGATGTTCACACCCCACTGTTACTATGATATCAATTGAGTTACTAATTATCGTTAAATTATCGTGATCTACGACATATATATTTTTTATTCTGAGTTAAGATAATATAATAATAATATAATAATATAATAATATCAGGACAAATTACACACATTGATCTAACCCCTAAGTAAGCAAATTATTTGCTTGTGTTAAGGGTGTTAGACAACGATACTAATACATAGAAATACACATATAAATACTGAGAATATATACCTATAATAAACAACCAAACCCAGAAACACAGACATCTATGCTCATCATATAAATGCCTGTCTCCCGCCGGGAATCGAACCCGAGCCCCATTACGCCGTGACACGTTAGGCGTCTGCGCTAACCACTCGACCAACGGGGCGGTTAATATATATATAGATAATTTTAACTTTTGTTTTTCTTTTAAAAATGTCTTTTTATTTCTTAGAATAAATGTGTATTTTGTAAATATCCTATTCTTTTATGGCAAAATTCAGTTTTTATTTTGTTTGAAATATAATATTTTGGCTCACTTTTTGCTGACTCAAACTTTTTAACATATCTATCTTTTTTTTGTTTTATCGTGTGACCAACAAACGGACGCTCTCATTGGTGCCTTTCTCTATGGACATATGCAGTAATTAACTATTGCAAATACGAAGCCACCCATGGAAAAAGAAAATGCAAAGATCTATGGTAAGTGTGTGTTATTTGGTAATTCGGCTCTCTCGGATATGCTTGAGTTCTAAGTTTAGAAGTCTAACCCTTTTACTTATAAAAAAATCATATGAAATGGTTACATCGTACTAAACTATGAATAGTTATATTCGGCTTGATCCATGAAGAACGTAAGAATAGTTTCTTACAAATAAACTCGGTATAACATTGTCTCAACTATTGACGTATTATGATGTTTTAACTCAGAAATCAATATTAAAATTAATTATAAGTTTTATTCAATAAGAATTAAAAAATGACTTATAAAAAAAAATGCAAGTACTAACTGAAAATATCTAGAAAAAAGGTATAATTACAATGTTATTACAATTGAAATCAACACCTGCTATTTGTGGTATTTCACAATGCTTATAATTTATTTTTATTGCAGCAACTTCTAAGAGAAATATTGAAGCTACAAAACTAATTAAAGAAAATAACATTTTAAATACAAATAAGTCGAAACTAAAAGCTTGGACTTTAAAAGATATTTATTTTAAACGTTTGTTAAGAGTAATGTTATGTATTGTTAAATTATATTTTATCTTCATTTTGTGATCTTATAAAATTTTTGAGAAGTACTTCTAATAAAAAGATGCTACTAACATTTACTTTGGTGTTTGTATTATAAAGTAGGTTCTCGTATTATACTACAATACAAGAATTCAATTTTTTATATTTATTGTAATTGTCTAATAAGAAAAAATAACTATGTAAAAAAAACCGACTTTCAAAACTAAAAAGTAAAAAATAATGAAGATTTAATATTTATTATATACCTTTTATTTATATGTCCTATTTACTAATAGGTTTGAAGTCGGTGCAAAGCTTTATTTACGTATCTTAATTTTTGAAGTAGGCATTTTATAATTCGCATGCGGCATGTCCATTTAGTTTAAGAATTTTGTTAAATATATTTTCATAATTCTGTTTTACTTTCACTATTCTTCGTATTGATTGAGTTGGTTATAATAATAACATTTTATTGCTTTTTATTATGTTTATTTACGTATCTTACTCATCAAAGTAGGCATTTCATTGTATTCATTAGCTCGTATTCATTTAAGTGGTTAAATATAATTATTTGTTTAAGGCTTGGCACCGACTTCAAACCTATTAGTAAATAAGACCTATAAATAATAGGTAGTATATAATAAATATTAAATCTTCATTATTTTTTACTTTTTAGTTTTAAAGTCGGTTTTTTTAACGTTGTTATTTTTATTTAATACTTCTTAGTTTATTGCTACATTATCAATTAGCCATGGGTAGCCCTACAAAAGGTGCTGCTCGCCTTAATAAATAAAGATCTCAAGAAATGGGAACCGATAAAAGTATTACGTCAAAAAACTCTTGATCAGCATAATTACACTCGGAAAAATGCAAGAGCTTCTTGCGAATGAGTATATTGAGCAGAGAGCTAATAGACTTGGCCTCATTAATGAGCATTTAGAGAACGAGTCGACTGAGCAGAGAGCTCATAGATTAGAAGTGATACGAAACCGTACAGCAACCGAGTCTGCTCAGCAACGTGAGAACCGGCTAGCAGCAGTGCGTTAGACTTCACATATCCAAAACAACAGATGTCATTAATCACAGCACGTGTCGATTTCCTTCCGAAGGAGCTAGTTCAAAACTTGGACAAAAATGCTCATAAAATAAAAACTAATAGGCCTACCTGAATCAAATTTTTATGGGACCAATTCGAAACTATTCCGCATCAAACAAAAAAGAATTACGTAAATCGGTTCAGATCTCATAGAAATCGGTGTACATACATAAAAAAAAAAACATACCGACCAAATTGAGAACCTCCTCCTTTTTGAAGAAGTCGGTTAATAAAAAACAGACAGTTGAATATCTCACTTATTTATTTCTATTGTAATTATAATATTGTTATATTAGCATTGCTGAAGCAACCATTTACCTACATTTTGGTGTTTTCCAAGAAAGTTCTGAATTCTGTCGATATAAACAAACCCATTTTTGTTCGTAATAAATAAAAATACATTCGTATTTCTCTAGCAATTGTCTATCCTTAGTTGTCTTTTACTTGTTTTATTGTTGAGTGAAACAGTTTGTTCTGGTGAGTATGTTTTATATCTCTGTTAAGGCTACCTGAACATTCAAATACTATATCCTTTACAATTTATATAGAACTCGCCACGAGAACCTTGCACTTTAGCCATCTTCAAGTGCAGTCTATTCTAATATAATGAAATCTGTTTGACAATATTGCTTTAGCAAGTCGTCCGAATATACCAGTAACAGATTGGTGAAATAACCCATTAATGTTTGCAACATCACCCCGCCGATATAGTTTTGTTTCAGACTTGCCACATTTTAAAGTCAGCATCACCCACATTTTAATCAATCCGCAGTTTTTATTCATACACTTCTAAAAATTTTACTTCTAAAAAACACTTTAAAAGAATCCACGGGTCACAGGTACACAGATACAGACATATAATTATTATTATTACAGTCCACGTGGACGAAGTCGTGGCAACAGCTAGTAATTAATAAAATAAACTTACATAGCGTATTAATCATAACAATTACCTTTCGATATAAATTTAAATTAGACAAGCAATTCTCAAATGCTTATTATAGATATAACATCTTTGAAAATGGATTATGGAATATATTAACATAAAATGAGGAAATTAAGTCAGCAATAACAATGTGCTGCTGTTCATTTGTAAGTAAGATATTGTTACGTTTAATTAATGTTTATGCTAAAATTTTGACTTATTTATCTAACTGTTGTACGCTTCAATAGTAATGCTTTCTTAAAGTATTTAATTGGGCTTTGTTTTGGATAAATAACGGTAGCGGTTTATATTATAATGTTCGAGAAAAGTATATTAAAAAGGATTAACTGTTTAGTTTCGTCCTGAAAAAGTTTCAGAATTTAGAAGGTTTTTCTTATATCACTTTGTATTATTTTTAGTTTATATATTATTAGACAATCAATTATTTTTAAAAACATTTTCTTATCTCTTAGTGGATGCCATAATGATAATTAAGGAATTGAATTGAAGCTTATATGCAATTATAATATAAAACATATATACGATTGTTATTATAAAATAGTAAGAGAATTAACGATGATATCCAGAGTATTTAAGAACACAACTCAACAAGACGGGAGGTACCTTCTTGTGGTGACGTTCCAGCTTGAGTTGTTTCAATATGGTAGCATTTGATAAATAAATAAATACTTGAATATTGATAATACTAGACCCCGAACTAGATATACCTTAACTTAGTTGCTTGTGTTTTTGTCCTTTTATACAGCTGCTACCATTCTTGCTGATAAGCAATCCTATGTATTGGGATTCTTGGACCACCTCACCACTCACTAAGCCTAGACATGCACGGATTAATCGCAGATCGCTCAATCATCATCATCTTGGTTTTGCCTCGGTTTATGGTCAAACCTAAATCAGCACTTGCGCTCTCCAGTCGTTGCAACAGTACAATAATTTTCGAATCGGATTCTATTTTACACAGCACTACCCACGGTTACAGTTCCATGACCGGTACTATATAGAGTATAACTAAATTGAATAAAAAATACCAGAGATACCCAATTCCAAGAAGACCGTCCGAGATCCTGACACCTGACGCATTCAAAAGCCTTTTGTTAGTCGAGCCACATCACAGCCTTGGTATTGAACTGGTAATATTTCTCCACAATGAGTCTTAAGTTCAGGTTCGGCTCTCTAACACCTTATATGCGATAGGAACTTCCTGGCATGTCATACAACAGCCAAATTTACAAAAGCAAATTTACTACAGGATCTCAAAGAGTTTGAGTTCCTCGGTGCCAATCTGATCAGTTCGCGGAGCTTAGTTACAGTTTAGTCTCTTTAGTTTAGTACCAGCTTTAGTGCGTAGGTCTCGACAGAGCTTATAGTCGCTCCAATGCTTTGCAGCCATGTTGACATCGAAGAATGGATTGTCCAGTTTGTCGTTAATGGTCCATAAATTAGCGTACATTGTTAAGATTGTTCGAGATTGTTCAAGATCAGATGTTTGGTATTTATAAGCATGATCTTCGATTTCTGTACATATTGCTTATAAAAACTTGTCTCGTCTACACATGTGTTATACGTAACAATTTAGCTCTAAGTAAACATGTCTTCCTATATCAGAGTATTCTTTGTTTGTTTGCGGTTTCCGATCTTGAATGAGTTGCAAGCTAGTCTTTTTTGGGGTAAATTGATTTCGATAGTGTAATGCTAATTATTATTATAGCTTTATTTCCCACTTTACATATTTTTTTATTACACTTTACTTAATATTTCTATATTATTTATAACACTGTTTTTGTGGTCCCTTATGGGTAAAAGCCTCCTCCATTTTTCTCCACCTTTCCTTATCTTTAGCCATACGCATCCAACTTTTTCCGGCTACATCCTTTATATCATCCTCCCATCTCTTCCTCTGTCTGCCTACTTTCCTTTTGCCTTGTGGGCCTGGCCATTTAGTTACTTGGTAGGTCCATCTTTTGTCCTTGTACCTGGACAGGTGCCCTGCCCATTTTAAGAAGGCTATGTTTCCTTTTTTTCTTTCTTCTTCGACTTGTACTTGTAATTGCTTACGCTTTTCTAACATTTCTTTAGAATAATCTTACCTGATTTATAATTTTACCTGGTGGCAGTTTGGACTTGTTCTTCAAAATCATATGTTTTTTCCATAGGGATATAAGTGAGACTACAACAGGGCGGTTTTTATCACTATTGTTTTTGCCGATTCTATAAATGGTGCTAATTTCCTGGCTGTTTAAGGGTATACCTGTTTCCTCAATCGTTTCTTTTAAGTAGTCCACCAATTCAGCTTCTGACTTTCCCATTTCATGAATGCCAAAGAAAACGAGGTTGTATTTTCTTTTCTCCCTCTCCATAAAAATCAATTTGTGCTCTAGTGTAGATACTTTTTCTTTTAGTACATTGTTTTCTTCTGTCATTATTTTTAGCCTTTCGTCCAGGGCTTCCATAACATTTTTAGTCACTGACGCTGTAATTAATGAAGTTTGTTGGTTCAGTTTTTCGTCCAATTTCGACAAAAACAGTTCCATACTTTTGTCCATTTTTTTCTTTAGCTGACAACACTTTTGGGTAGTAATGTTATTTTTTGTTGCTGGCAACCTTCATTCACAAGTCAGTAGTGTCATTGACAATTTAAACAGAAGTCATTAATCCAAGAGTTGAAGTTGACAATTTGACAGTTTGGGTTGGTAGGTTATGTTGGTATAAGCACTGAATAAAGGGTTAAATATTTAAATTATTTTCACTTTGACGTAAGAGTTTGGTTGTTTATTTGTGGTTTTCACATCAAAAATACTGTTTGAGCTGTTGATTATATCTAATTTAGTGTCCTTGTTGTCTATATTTATGTAATTTACATTACTGCACTTTTGTTTTACACTTTTATCACTATAATTAAATAATATTTGCGGAAGACGTTGACGTATGTCTTAGCGATACGAACACCGAAACCGGAAAAACGCTAATGTAGACTACTAATAGCAGACTTTAACACAGATTCTGGTGATTCATAATAGGTTTTCACTGGGGTGCCGTGGTTTGTCCGCAATATCGACCTCTATAAGGACTTAAATCTTCCGACTATAGTCATGGTTGGATCGGAGCAGTGATAACATTTAAACCTAATTGTAAAACACAAATAAACCTCCTTATTTCCATTAAAATTTTAGAGGAATTTATACAATCTATATGTTTTTGGTTACTAAGATGATACGAAAAAACTATAATATCATTTGAGACAATCTCAGATAGATAAAACAATGGTGGTCATATTTCGAAGCGGTTTAGTTGGCTTCGACTAGCAATTTAGCTTTTTGGCGCTTGGCCAAGTTCACCGCTAAATACTGTTAATAATTTAACAAAACTTTACGGAAAACAAAAGAACTCTAACATATCGCATGAATGTAGTATTTTTATGGCCCACTGAAGTTGATATCAATAACGGGAAATAACTTACAAAATGATTTTTTCAATCGATATAAAACGGTTCTTGTAAATAGTTTGTTCAATACTTTTTTTATAATACGTACCACAACATAATCAACTTATTATAACTCGGCATAATTGCAAGGGTCGATAGATTAAACCTCCCCCCGTTTATCACTTCTTAAGAGAAATATTAAAGAAAATTAAAATTCTAATTTTACCGTGCAATTATAAATTTGATAATTTAATCTACGTTAACATAGAACTTAGATTTTTTTGAATAATAGTTAATATATTCTGGACAACCAAAAAATAAACATAGACTTGTTTCAATCCACACCAGCTGACAATGATTCATTAGCCCATTTATGTACAATGCGTCTATTTTTGTAATAAAGTCCTTGCAGTAATTCAAAAACCGAAAATTAATTAAATAAGCTTGAGTGACTTCGAATCACTATACGGTTCGTATTTGGCTTGCGCAAATTGAACCACATTTCGACAACAACTAAAGTAGCTTACTATTCGTTCGACGGAGTTGCCTTCTTGTTTCTACATACTATATTGTATATTATTCCACCCAAAAACACCATCATATCTGGAAGAAATATTTAAATTTATGGGGTCATCTTCCACATTAAAATCATCTTAATTACTCATTATCAGAATGACCTAACTCGACCTGACCAACACTCTAAATTTTATTTGCACTTTCCAATAATTATGGAACGCCTAGTTTCTTTCTTTTCGAAAATCAATCCTGAATTTTATTCATAACAAAAATATCATTTCTACATACAACTATATTGAAACCTGATTCTAAGGTCTGATTTAGCTAGTACTCATTATATAGTAGTAGTTTTTAAAATTGAGCGAAAATAATCGAGCACTTCATTAAGATTTAGCAAACAAACTGAGCACGTTTGAGGTATGGGAGCTTCTCTTTAATATTGCTTTAATTTATTTAATTATTTATTTCTAAACTGAATATATAACTAAATATTCCTTAAATACTCTGAACCACGTTGCAAAGCGAGCGAGCAAAAAAATCACGTTGGTTGAATGGAAAAAATAAGTATTTAAACTTTAAATTTTAAAGGGGGCTCTTTAAATATCTGTTAGTTGTTAGTTTTTGATTTGTAGTAGTATTTGTTATTATAGCGGAAACAGAAACCTATTATCTTTGAAAATGTCTTCTGTCTCTCTATCACTGATCATGAGATACAGCATGAAGACAGACAGACGGATAGCGAAGTCTTAGTAATAGGGATCCATTTTTAATGTAGGTAGCTAAAAACAATATGTAACAGGATTGGTACTAGTTTAAAATCATAATAAGATGAATAAAACACGTAAAGCCAATTGACTAATATTAACTACAAAGTTAATAATCTAACCAATGTTTCTGTTTTCCTAATCATATTCTATAAACTAAAATAAATAACTAAAATTAATAACATAATGAAATAATCCAAAAATTACGACATATTCAATATTGAGGGGAAAAATTATTTTTTTTCTTAATTAACCCGGCGTCAGCACATTTAAAATATGTTACAACGATAGTAGGGTTGGGTCCAGGAGACCCGTGAAGAAAATCGTCATAATTTCAATAATTACAAGACATTTACTAATATATGGCTGTAATTGGATAAAACGACTATAGTTTAAGTGGTCATGTATGAGTAAAAAGAACTTGAAGTAAAACTTTCTTTTTAATATTTTTTTTATGATAGTGGTGCAAAATATTAACAAAAATAACAACCTTTGTTTTAAAGTCACAAAACTTGATCCAAATATAAACTTTTATTCTAAAATATTAATAATTAGGATACATGTAAATCACATTTAATAAGACTACAAATAAAATTACAAATTAGTTTTATGAATCAGTCATATCATTGCTTACATATGCGCAGTCTCTACAGTACAATATTGCAAACTCAGTGCAGTTATATTTTTTCAGTTCCGTCAAGTGCAATTACTTTTTCAGTCTTTTTTGGCAGGACGGTCTTGCAACCTTTTTCTGACCTTCAGTATCTTTGCAGACGGGTCCCTAACAGGGTTTCCTAAAAAAATCGCGTATTGTTTGGCACATTAGTCTTAGCAACTGCAGGAAGCCTTTACGGTCGTGCAAATGCTCACGAACAAGAGTAATGCGTAAATTGAGAATTTGCAACACTTTGTAACAATGTTTTATTGAAGCCATATATATATATATATATATATATATATATATATATATATATATATTATAAAATTTTCAACCCTAAATCGAATGTTTAGGCCTAAAGGCATCTATGGCCACTTTATTGTATCTCTTCCAATAAAATTAATAGGATTGTACCTGGCTGTCGTAAGTGCTGACAAAATTCTACTGTGATTCTGTTCTGTAATTCAATCAGGGGCTCATTATCACTATTCATCTCACATGCGTTTCCGTCGTTATTAGTAGTTTGGCTGCAATGCTCAAATGGACTTCTACATCTTCAGTTTCTGAATTTTCATAATCGGAGTCTGATTTCTCCAAGATACTCAATATTCGCTGTCGTTTGCGTTCTTTGAGAACCGTAATTTCAAAAGTCATGCGAATAAAATGGCGCGAAAATTTTATAATGGCGCGAAATTACTACACGAAGTGTATGGTTGGGTCAAATTTACCCTTTGTCATGTTTAGAAGCGTTTATACACCGCTGCGATTGCAATACGACTAAATATCGATATTCCGTGGAAAGATACGACCCTTAGCTCCAGCTATTGAGCATTATGGCAGTGTGGCACCAAAAACATTAGAAATACGCGCATTTGAAAATAGCCCGGGTCAAATAGACCCAACTGTGCGAACGCCGGGTTAAAAATCTTAATTTTATTGTTATATACGAAGCTAAATATATGGCCATTATTGAACCCCCAATTTTAAACTCTTAAAATTTCTGTTTACTCTTTTACAATATGTAACAATAATTACTAGCTACAATTTTATTATCCAAATATTTTAAGAGGAGTTTTGAGTTATAACACAGATTTAAATATCAAAACTGATCAAGTCAAGGAAAGAAAGTTTTGACTTTTAACAAGCTTACATACTTAAAATTTCAACAGTCCTGTAAAGTCTGTCGACCAATCAGCGCGCCATATTATACTCAGATACTTTTCTATGACGAATGTTGGAAGAGTAAGCTTTTACCGAGTGTCAACATAACACCTACATAATAATTAAGGTTTTATGTGGACTGCATTTGAACGTTTTTGGTTATATAAAACTTAAAACAATGAATATAGATTGAGATTTTAAGTTAACAGTCGTACCAACATTACGATAGTACAAAGAATAGAAATTGGAAAGATGCTTTATATTAATAAACTTTACTAAATTGAAAATATAATGATAATAATACATATTATTTTACAAACGTGTCTTTGATTGGCTACCAACACGATGGTTACATCGGTGAATAAAACTGAATAACTAACAATCCCTATCATTTATTAAACATTTAATAGCTAAAATATAATAACCGTTCAATTACGACTTAGTCCGTAGCTTAACTTTGCAAAAATGGGTAAAAGAGGGACCACTTAAGAAGGTACTCAAGTAATCATTCAATCATCTCAGGCGGATTTAAAATATTTAATTTGTCGACGATATGTAATAAGTACATACTGGGATTATTTTTATTTTAAAAAGGTCGAGCCCAATATTTCCTATGCTTCACATTGTTCAAATCATTAATTTCATTTATTTTTTTAAAAAACGTTATTGCATTTAAAATATTACAAAAAAAAATAACAATAGTATATAACAATAGTAAGAAATAATGTGAATACAATAAGAAATATCCTGCCAAGGCGGTTTTATGGCTTAAAAGCAATCTCTCACAGACAACCTTGATGAATAATGACAACTTGAGAAGTCTCGGGATGGTGCAAACTTCACTACAGGAAAAATATGAAATTATACATAAATGGACACATTATAATTAAATATACATACAATATACATACATATTCAAGCTCATACACACATATATCCATATATTTCATTATGCATACTTATATCCATATCTATGTGTATAAAGATATGGATGATCATATATATCAAAGAAGTTTATATTATCATTTAATTAATTTATACAAAGTTAAATGACTATATCAAGATAACAGGCACATCTTGGTTCTTGGTCTCCCGGATGTTGGTTGATCGTTGTTCAAAGTAAAGTTTTACAAAGTTTACAAAGCTTTACTTGAGTTGTACTAACAT
Organism: Napeogenes inachia; assembly: GCA_959347355.1. Lineage (NCBI taxonomy): Eukaryota > Metazoa > Arthropoda > Insecta > Lepidoptera > Nymphalidae > Napeogenes > Napeogenes inachia. Next base: position 14,668,959 of record OY365793.1, on the reverse strand, counting down.
TCTTGTTCGACATCTTTGTAATTATACCTACCTGGAACTTAAACTCTTGAAAACAAAGTACACTATTTTGTTAAAACAAATACATAAATATTATGTAATTAAAACATGTTTATTTGATAATAAACGATATTCAACTTCTACTTAAAACAGGACAGAACCAAAACTCTATTACCATTTGTGTGTAAAAAGTTATTCAATTTAAAGTGTCCGTACCATATGTATCTTTTAAATTAATAATTCACTTTAAATTACTTGCAAATGTTACCATCTCTATGTTTAAAGTAGAGCCAAGCTGTGGTAAAATAATAATTAATGAAAAAACAACTATTTATTACTTTTTTCTCTCTTTTGTGCCTTTTTTCATTACCCAAAAATAACATTGACTTTGTTATGATATTGCTTTTTAGGTTCTCGTAATATTAAGAAAACTTAATTATTTTTTATTTAATTATATTATATTGTAACTTGACGCTTATTTATGTTTCTTCAATAGCAATGTCTTAGCAATATGCTTAGTTACTGTATTAACTTTTAGTTTATCTTATTTTACAGTTACTTCTACTTGAATTTCAGTTGTCAATAAGTAACTCCAAAGTAAATATTTTACTGCTACTTGTTTTTGTTGCTTGTATTTTTATCTTGGCTTTTGTGCTGCGGTATATAGTTTGCAATAATTTCGCCAATATTAGTGTGGTGGAAAAAAAAGTGTTTAGTTTGTAAAGTTTTGCTATTTCCTCTTTACTTTAAAATAAAAAATTCCAGACTTTCCGTTTCTGAAGAATACTAAAAGAATACCACAAATTGTATAAGATAAAGATATGGACAATTAGTATAAAACCTTACACTTGGGACACATTGTTAACTTAAACTTCGAAGTTGGAACAAATAACACCTATATACATTTTAATTGAGGATGTTATTATTAATTATTGTAGAGATGGATATAATTATACAGACATTTTACCAACTCCAGGATCCTAAAGATTAGGGAGAAAAGGAAAATAAATTAGACGAGGAATGTCAATAGTCAGCAAATCATATACAATCATAATTGCCAAAAAAACTAAATCCTACAACAATATAAATAAGCCAACTTTTTTTTGGTCTTTAAGAAGTACCTACTTAGTTATCTCCTTGTAAAGCCACTCAGGATGAATAAAAATCGATGGAGTATGTAAATTTAAGTAATTTTCATTATTTTAGCCTTAAATATTGTTAAACAGCATATATCTTTCGCTAGCAGGCGGTAAAGAATGATAATACATTATCAGAGTAGTGTGACGGAAATAGTGATGGTATTCTCTCACCTATTCTTTATTTAAATTAACAATGTTCAACTTTTCTTACTCATGTTATGTGTATTTGTTCCAGTTAAGTGAAGGATGTAGTCATACAAGCAGAATTTACTGATTGACAGAACAATTAAACGTCAGTCGCTGTCTATTTAGGCATCTCAAAGTCATTTAACAGTACCTGCACGCACGCCTTATAAGCAAGATTTCGGTAGTTCACAAGTTATATTCCCTAAACTGCTCGGCTGAGTAACGGACTTTCTGAGACAAGGATCCATCGAAGTAGTTGTTACAGCATGTTCATCGGAGTCTTAAGCAATAAATGCCGGAATTCCTCAAAGGTCCGTTTTTGCAACTCTTCTTCTGCTGCAACCGCGTGTCTATAAGGAACAGCTGTAGAAAGATGTCTGCCATCTGTTTCCAAATCTTGTTAATGTCAACGCCACCAAAACGCAGACATGACATTTTATCGGAGACTTCCTGTCACTTGGCTCTTCACCTTGGCTCCTACTTTCCATTTAGTATATTTGAAACATAGCGACCACTTTAGTTGCTAGGGATATAAATTTCTTCAGTTATGAAGTTTCATTGAGTTCAAAGCTACAGTAGCTGCAAGAAAGCTTAGCGTTCTTGCAAAAATCCAAAATACTTCAAACCGTAACAGCTTCTTTCCTTATTATTATATAGTATTCTATGAGGTATATTGGTGGGTGTCCTGAGCACACACACATTCACCCATCACCCTTCCACCATCGAACATTCCGATAAATGGCAGGTATCCATCCTCATTGGACATTCCACCTATCAGAACGAACAGTTATGCTTTTTCTTTTGTAACTTGCACAACGAGGGACTGGAACTCTTACCATCAAGTCGAGTGTAATGCATTAGCTCATAAAATAAAACAAAACCTAATTAAAACACATAAAAAAACCCCTTTTACATACATGCGAACCTCAGTTTCATGTATATATAACTTGTTTTTGGTTTTATAAATAGTTCAAAGAAAATATGATATCATATTAGTCAATCTTAGATACAAATAGCAGTGGTCTTATGTCAAGGCTGGTTAGTTCGTAGTACTTTGACTCGCAACTTAGCTTTTAGGTACTGTTATTGATAAAATAAAACTTTTCGGATAACAAATAAAGTTTAAGATAAAGAATAATTATATTATTTTAAATTGCCAATCAGTATTTATATCATTTACGGGAAAATAAACTTTCAAATTTAATTTCCTTGAATATAATATGTTACATAAACAATTATTTAAATTTATTTATTCCTATACTTATTTTAATAACATAACAAAGACGTGACCTAAGAAGATCAATTGATTATACATTTCACAAACATGGCAACACAAACAACGATACATGCTAAACTTAAACAGATAACGACCGCCCATCAATATTGGAACGTTATGCATGTTAAAAGGCTTATTTACCAGTTATCAAACTTACGAAGGTTTGTAAACACACTTATTTCGACATGATATTTTGTTCTAATAAATTCCATACATATTACAAAATGGATTGAGACACGTTTCGTTTGAATATCGAGAAACATTTATATATATTTTTTATTCGCGATCGTACATATATAACTCATATCAATATAATTATTAGGATAGACAGTATTTACTGTCAAAAATATTTTAATAAAAAATTATTAGAGGACAAAATTATGGATTATAAATATTTTTTTATACCAAAAAGAGGTCAATAGAACCTTCAATTTACGTGACCTCCGCCCCACCCACTTTCTTTAGCAATATCAGAAGATGCACAAGAGATTTGTGGGCTTGAGAAGAGAGCCTCTTTTTGAAAGCACCTATGTTCAATGCAACATCTTGGTGATTCCTAGTAGAAAGTTATTTGAAAACCGCAGTTCAGCCAAGTCTAGAGATCTATTGACTGTATTTTTTGCAAATAAGGGAATAGATATTCGATAAATTCTATTACGCCAACAAAGCTCGCGAGAGTTAAAATTGTCCAACATCCTATTCAGTTGTCATATCATTATCTTAATCTAGAATATTATATGTAATAATTTAAAATAGGGAACTAACGCGTATGAATTAAATATCATTTACCTTTTCTGTCTGACGTTTCGACCAGGTACCACCGGCCGTGGTCACAGGCTGGCCTCATCTGGTGAAATTAATGACTCCTACAATCTTAAATCTAGTTGATTAATGTGAATCAAGTAATGGTCATTAGAGCTCTTATTTGTTGGAGTTTGTTAATAGAATGTAATTCGCTTAAACCAAGTATGGGCAACCTTTAACATGCGGGCCAAATTTCAAGAACAGAGTCATTAAGAGAGCGATAAAGGCTACAATATAGAGCATAATACCAAGATGGTCATAAAAGACTCGAAGTTCGATTTAACCAATATATGATTGTTAACTTAGGTTTTTTAAATAAACCTTTAATGTATATTTACTTGATTACATTTTATAAAGGTGGTAATAAATCAGATAGAGGTTAAAGTCCCAAATGTTGAATTTCACGACTGCTCTTCACTTGATTTCCAGTATTACCCAAGTCTTTTGGCGAATAGCCAGACTCACCTGTAAATATCTACGTATATCGCATTTATAAGATTTACTTAGCAGTTGATCCAAATAACATTGACCTTTGGTCAATATTATGTATATAACATAGTGATATTCATAAAACCTGGTATGTTTATGTGAATTAATTGGAATTTTGCCTGATTCGTTTTGAACCCATTCGGGGTTCCCATTCATTTGTGGCGTGAAAATTTCTATTCATTTATGTAAATACAGCCGGGTAATTAAATATTTAATACTTTGATATCTTGAATAAAAAAAAATATCCAAGAAAATCATTTGACGGCTTGGCCTATAAGAGTTAGAAAGGAGACGGTTATCCTTTCATACATGCTTGGGCCTTTCATACTAAAACACTACTGTTCTTTTTTGTTTTTTCACTCACTCAGGTTTCAACCTGCGGTTTTTACTCACGAGGTTGCTCCTTAATCTCCAATTCACCACAAGTCTAGAAACGTGGGTTAGATAACACTAAAATTACAGATTTCTTCTTCTTTATTTTGAAATGGCTTTATGTTGCGCCTACATAAAATTGAACCAAATGGCGAAAACACAAAGGAAAGCAAACACTCAACATTTATAGGGCGGGTAATTTTAAAAGAAAGAATACACAGGATGAAAGAGTTTCGAATATGAAAAAAGATATGAGACATTCATCAATGCCACATTCACGAAGTGAATGGTCCCGTACCCTTATCTTTGCTAAATGAGAGGGAGTAGAAGAATGTCTAAGACTTAAACGACATATAGTGGATATAGTAGACATACGTCAAATAAAGTGGGTTTTTACCTAGTTTTAAAATTGGAAAAACTATTTGAGATTTCCATGATGCTGGAACAATACTGAGGAAAAATTAATTTATGATGATAAGGAAGAATTGTTTTACTTCATCGCTTATATTTAAAATAAAAGAGTAAGGGACACCATCTTCAGAATCTTTAAGGCCAGAGAGAGTAAAATGGAAAGGAAAAGGGTATGTCCATGTCATCGATCATCTGCAAAGATGGCGGGGTCAGGAAATTGTCATGGAAAGGAACACATGGCCGAGCAAGTTTGTCAAAAAAATCAATGTGCCACATTAATGGATCATTCGCATTGAGGTTATTTGAAATTAAGGCTTGAGGAAAATTTTTAAGGTTTAACCAAACCATAGAAGAGGGGGATCGAGGTCTGAGCGATTCACAGAAAAAAATCCATTTTTTTTTCCTTTTTTAATACACGACGCCTAAATTTGACATTTAGTTGTTGATATTACATAAAATTATCCAAAGTCATATGAAGAGAGTAAGATTTATCTGCTAACTTCCTTGTTGCCAAATGCGAATGCCAATGCACCCTGCATTCTTCTTCCCACCAGGGAAAAGAAAGACGAAAATGCAAAGATTAGAATCGGAATCCAACAAGATATCAACAGATTCAGCATAAGCAGCCCTGTCCGTGTTTATATTTCAAAAGAGAACTTGGAATAGAATTTGTGATGAGCCTGTCATTTCAGATAGGAAGAATAAGGAAGTGGTCACTGCTAAAAGAAGAGGAAAGAACTCTCCAGGCAAATAGAGATGATAAAGAAAGGATACAAATATCTACATCCTCGAACTTTTCTTCTAGAAGATTTCCATATCTATCGCAAAAATGAGATCCCCACAACGAATGATGTGAATTAAAATAAGATGGATGTGTAAATTAATAATAAAAATAAATTCATGTTTTTTAGATCGAATACTATGACAGTTCCAGTGAAAAAAGTTTTTTGGGCCATTATTAATAATTTGGAACAAATGAGATAGGTTATGAGCAACGAAGGACGGTAAAGGAAATTGTATTACATGTTGTAACAATACTAATAAGAGTTTGAGTAAGAGACTCTAGAAGGTTAAACTCCATTAGGAACAGAAGAAGGGCAAACAGATATAAGAGATTTGTGAGTTTGGATGTCATGTCCTTTGCCAGGAAGAGGATGAGGACGAGGAGACCTTACAACGGTTTTTTACAATCAACCCATAGATTCTAGATAATACCTACAAACTCTCATTTTTTTAAATCATTCTCAAAAATCGATTATAGTTTTATCGATTACATTTGTATTGTGCAGCAAATTTTTTTTTGTGATTTCTCTTTTTTAGATTTTAAATAGAAATATATTTTTTTTAAACCATATCTGAACCTTTTACAAACTGAATCCAGAAATCCTCGTCTCCTTTAAGTTATTCATAACTCGGTTAGATACTGAACAATTGTGTTGTCTACGGTTTTCACGAGTACTACACATTGAAATAAAAATATATTATTATTATTCCATACATTAGCCATTATATAAGATTTGATAAACCTAAAATCCTCGCTAAAGAACAACGTTACATTCCAAGAATGGTTCGTGAGGCTATTGAAATTTAAAAACATCCTAATTTTAATAGAGAAGATGGTTGGGTATTATCTAACACCTGGGACCCACTTTTGAAAAATATAAAATGCCATGTCTGTGACCGCACTGTAAGACCTCAAGATACTGTTAGTGCGTTTTGAGTGAATCCTGAACTGTACGCCCGGAAGCTTAGAAACGGTTGGAGGTAGATGGCTAATTAATTTACTTACTGACAGACACCTCCATCTCGTCTTACCTTGAACACGATTGCTGCAAAGCATTCGAAACGTTGGGTTAGATTTAAAATGTCATTTTAAAATTTAATTCAATATACGCGAGTTAAATCCGTTAAAATAGTTTTATTCAATACTGAACAATTACCTAAATATGCTCATATTAATAAAACCTACGCAGGAATAGGCTACAACAAAATATGTAACTTACTTAAATTATAAATATTAATTGGTCATTTGTAAATATTATCGTTAAATTGATACCGTTACCATTTTTTGGATGTTATTTATGCCGATGTCTACAGAAATATTTCGTCCGTGGCCTTACAAGTTTGTTGAGTACTGCTCAAGTAAAGTTATACCAAATTCACAAGGCCTTACTTAGGTAAATGTGGTAAACATTCTTAAACGAAAACTTTGTTATAAATTATAATTATACCTGGGACTCTCAGTCCTAAAAGGAGCGAGCACTTCGGCCTGTTTGTACAAACTTAAAAATAAATAACGCTACAAATAAGTACGTAATTATAAAACCAAATTATATTTAATAATTTTGCAAATATCATCTCTTTAATGCAGCTTTAAAAAAGGTGAAATATTGGTCCTATCTAACAACTACTGGTAGAATATTGTTGTGAAACATTTCTACACTGATATTGTAGATGTTTATAAGAAAAACATAGTATGATTTAGCTGTTTATTCTTTATAACTACTATATATAGTGTTTTCTAAGGTTTTTAAGTTCACTATATATTGACATAAAACTATTTTAAGGATTTAACTCGGGTATAGTAAATTAAACTTTCAATTAATATCAGAAGCTCATAATACATTGAAAATTATAATATCAATAGCTTAAAAGACGAGTCCGGTGGTAAAAATTATAAGGAAAAATTATATACAAAGTCGACGAGTATTAATATTTTAATCAATTTGAAAATATCAATGTATTTAAAAAAACAAATTAAAATCAATTTAATTCATATTTTTATTATAATCAACAGATATATAGAATTTATGAATATTGATTTCATATTCACATCCTAAGGCACTAATTTATGATATCTCTCTATATGGTAGACGTAATTAATAGACTTTAATTATTTCATGGTTCCAGGTGCGAAACTGCGATTGGACTGTGAAAGCGAACATTTACAATTATATCATAGCTTTCAAAAAGTAGTCTATAATAGTAGTAATAATATTCTACTGTTAATGGTTATTGATATTTTATTTAAACAAAACTATTTGCACACGCATCAGTTATATTGATACGATTACTTGCGATTGATTGATTTTTTATACATAGTTGTTTCATTAGGCATATGTTGGAGACATGTAAGTCTTATTATTAATTCGGGTCTAATTAGAAATTTTCTACACCGCAGGTACCAAATATGTTTCAAAAGTTTTTTTTTACATATTAGTTAATGTTTTATTGTTAATTCTTATTATTTTCTTCTTATATTCGTCAAGTTTACAAATGGGTAACATTAAAATTTAATATTGTAAATCGATATTATTTTTTTTAATATATTCTAAGCATAACCAATTTTGCAGTCTTAGTAGCAATTTAATACAAAAATATTCTAGTGTATTTTATAAATAAAAAAATGACAATACTAACTACTAATACCAATTGCAATATTTATACCCCATACAGGTCAAAGAAAGCAAAATCTCATTGTAGGAAACTGCTGGAAACTCAACCCTCTTTCATCTATGAGTCATGCGATACTAATACAATTACTAAAATAGCGTAAATGCCTTGCTTTGAAAATGACATTGTTAGTAAATTCATCCTCTACTAATCCAGGCGGCGAACTCTCACTCATAAATATAATATGTCTATTGCATCCTCTGAAAAAGGTGTATTCAACATTTACATTCTGGTGTTATTCTGGAAAAATCTGTTCATTTGCTCCGACAATGTCTCTTTTAGATATACGCGGAGGTCGAAATAAAATAACTTAACTTTTATTAATATCTTATATGTCAAAGATAATAATGATCTATTTAAGTAGTCTGTCCAACACAACATTTTCCATAATATTGAAAAATAAACCGGAAAGGAGTGAAAATGGAACATAATAATAAAAAAAAGCTGCTAGTTAAACACAAGTAGTTCCGTTAATTGCCAAGAAACCATTAAGTTTTTGTTATTTTGTTGATATTGCTTGCCTGTCCTAGACTTTTTCTTTCCTTGTCCGTTTGTGACCCGCTGAATGTTCTTAAGGTAATTTTTTTCCTGCCTTTTATACTCTCTCCATTATGTAACAAAAGGAAAATTTATTCAAATAATCAAACAATACAAATATTTAATAGATATTTTTATTATTATTTAGGCGATGCCCTCAAAGGACACACTATACTTTCTTTAACACAGTTTACATATCGGGTATGGACAGATGACATTTATTGGACGACATAGACATTTACAAAACAAAATATTGTATACGATACCTACTATGTTTACGGTTCCGTGAACGCATCCTTATTAAATAGATGAACGTCCATCTTTTTTTGCTCTAATTCTATAAAAAATAATATATGGAATAAAATATAAAGAAAATGATCTCTTATAAAACCTACTAAACAAACTAAAAACGACTGAGAAAATGTATTAAAATACGAGTATACATTGCAACAGAACCATGTCATAATTACATTAGAATGTGTGAATGTAAATTCTATTCAAACTCGCATCACGCCTTCTAGCAAACAGTATTATTTTATTTTACTTTCCTTCCTAAATAAAAGTTTTAAAATATTCCTAAAGCCATAAGTACCATTTTTTTTTTCTTAAAAATGGTGAACAAAAGGTCGTAGGTAAGCAGTAATATATTTAATTTGGTTACGTCCAGGGAATATCATTAGTGACTTTTAAGCCATTTTTATGTATGTACGATACAATTACTTGAAGCGTGTTTTCTTTTAAAGAAATAAGCTATGCTTATAAGCTCAACGATATAAATTAAACGTAGTTCATTTGATCACAAACAATAACACATTTCCTCATCCCAGTGTTGTCTTATTTTGCGTTTTAATCTTCTCGATGGACTCTACACAATGAAATCCAATTAATATTATATTATTCAACTGCTAACATTTTGCATATTACTGAAATTAAAAAGTGTTTGTATTTCTCTTATAAAATAGTAAAACAAGAACAAACTTTTACAACAAGAACTCTTAAGAACGCTGATCAAAAATGTACAACAAACAACCCATTTGAATACTATAACATATACTTTAACACATTAAAGGTATAATTTTGAACACGTTAATAAAAATAAGTATATTATAAGTATACATATCATATATGGAAAACTAATTAAAATTATACATTTTATATTTTAAAATTTAACTGAAATTTATATTTATATATAAATAAAATTAAATTCATATCTAGATATGAGATCCCAGTGAGTATATTGAACTTTCTTCTTCTTTTTATTGAAAAAGATATTATTACAAATATAAATTTCAGTTAAATTTTAAAAACAGAGAACAGTTTTCATTGAATGAAACAAGAGAGTTTCTCCTTTGAATAGAAAATACAATTCCAAATGTTAATTATTCTTGAGCATTCGAAAAATTCATTTGAGTAAAATTATTCATTTAAGCATAGTTTGAACTTTTATTGTATGTACATATATTATTAACATTAATTAACAATCGAAACGATGAAACATAATCAAGTTTTTATATTAAATAAACATTAATGAATTCAAATTGCATTCGAACCTAAGAATATACTTAAAAGAAAATAATAATTTAAACTCAAATATTAAATAAAAAATATGATTTATAATATAATTTGAAATACATAAAATTTACCTGGTATCGGAACACGTAATTAGTGAAAGATATGACAAACCAAAAATGTATCATAACGAGCTAGACTTTTGTTCCAAATTTGACGATGTAGTTTTGTTACACAGTACAGTTATGACTATGATATTAACATATACAACGCTTATTGTTTATAAATATTTTGTATATTTTTAATAATGGCCAATACGCAATATCATTTTCATCAAATTTAGAAGTTTTTTTTAGAAATGTACTCTATGTAGAGTTTTGTAGAAAATATTTTATTTACATGTATTGTGTAAGATTTTTCTGGTCCATCTTTGTAGAAACATTTCTTATTACATATTTTATATTTTCCATTTAATACCTTTTTTATAACGTATCTAGTTTCAATTCATCTAGTTTATATTCAATAGCCATTTAAATTCAAAAATAATCAAGGTATTCAATGTAAGATTTTCAAAAAAGGAATGATGGAATTTGCATTATTGATCTTAAATTTTTATAAATAAGATTTATAAGATTCAGCTTAAGCTTAAGATTTATAAGTTTGTACATGTTTGTACATAAGTTTGTACATTTTGGTATCGTTTTACTTTAATTCGAATTTGTTCTCATAAATAAATAATGACTGTGACTCGAACAGTCAATGGTATGAATTAAAATTAAAAAAACTTGCATCTCTATGTACAACGTAGACAAAGATGCCAGCGTGGTCGCGGATGATAGAGAAAGATGAGTAAAATTAAAGTAACTTAAATAAAAATTTAATGGAATTGAATTAAAGTAATTTAATTTAATTTAATTTAATTTAATTTAATTTAATTTAATTTAATTTAATTTAATTTAATTTAATTTAATTTAATTTAATTTAATTTAATTTAATTTAATTTAATTTAATTTAATTTAATTTAATTTAATTTAATTTAATTTAATTTAATTTAATTTAATTTAATTTAATTTAATTTAATTTAATTTAATTTAATTTAATTTAATTTAATTTAATTTAATTTAATTTAATTTAATTTAATTTAATTTAATTTAATTTAATTTAATTTAATTTAATTTAATTTAATTTAATTTAATTTAATTTAATTTAATTTAATTTAATTTAATTTAATTTAATTTAATTTAATTTAATTTAATTTAATTTAATTTAATTTAATTTAATTTAATTTAATTTAATTTAATTTAATTTAATTTAATTTAATTTAATTTAATTTAATTTAATTTAATTTAATTTAATTTAATTTAATTTAATTTAATTTAATTTAATTTAATTTAATTTAATTTAATTTAATTTAATTTAATTTAATTTAATTTAATTTAATTTAATTTAATTTAATTTAATTTAATTTAATTTAATTTAATTTAATTTAATTTAATTTAATTTAATTTAATTTAATTTAATTTAATTTAATTTAATTTACTTTACTTTAATTTAATTTAATTTAATTTAATTTAATTTAATTTAATTTAATTTAATTTAATTTAATTTAATTTAATTTAATTTAATTTAATTTAATTTAATTTAATTTAATTTAATTTAATTTAATTTAATTTAATTTAATTTAATTTAATTTAATTTAATTTAATTTAATTTAATTTAATTTAATTTAATAACAGAACTGAACTGACGTCAAACCGGTTCGTCAACGCACCGCAACTGTTCAGACCCACAGACCCATTTCCCATAAACGGCTTCATCGAACAATGTGCCGGAACACGACTAGGTCTAAAACAAGATCTAAAACAAGATAAACAAATATCGCTTAATTTACGAACCAATATATTGTCTTACGTATATTAATACACAGAGTGCTAGCTATTTTTCACTGCCTGTTTAGCATAGTTATTCAGAAAGTAGATGCACCCAGAAGTATATAGTACAGACAAGAATACTAGGCGAGCACTAAAAAATATTTCTTTAATGGTTTTAAATTCAAAGGCAATTTAATACTTTATGTTACTTCTTTATCAATAAAAAATGTACATCGTTTAATATTTCTTAAATTTTATAAATGATTTTATGCAAAAATAATTTTCTTTAATTATATATTTATATAAAAATAAACAATATTTTGTTAACTAAATTACTAGATAACACGACAAGCAATTTTCTGTGGCAGCAATTTGCATTGTTGTTTCGAGATGAGAACCCCGCAAACTTAGATTGCCAGATTATCTGATGAATAATCCCAGGGCACTGCTGAAATTGTTTAATTATTATTGTAAACGTTTAAATGTTTAAATTTATTATTCAGCATATTTACATATGTATATTTCGAATATATCAAAATTTCTTTACTTATGCTAATGAATAAAGTTCAAGCAAAATGGTTTATGTCGGCGCACGTTATGAGCACACGAGTAAATAAATGGAAGAGTTTACTCTTTGAGCATACGTTATAGATGAGTTGAAAGTTGAAAATGGAACGCTGATTGGTGGATATTATTTTAAACGGTTGTATTTTTTATAATACATATTTGCTTACACTTACTAGGAAAGAGTTCAGTATTACCATTAAAATTTTAATATTTTTTAATGTTGATTTTAAATTCGATAACTTTTTACATTTTTCACTGCAATTTTCATTCATTAACAATAATAATAATAATATCAGTTCAAATTACACAAATTGATCTAACCTTTAAGTAAACAAATTATTTGCGTTTGTTTGTTTGTAGAAATACATAGAAATACACATTATAAATACTGAGAATATATTAAATAAACGACCAAATCTCGAAATACATACATCTATGTTCATCACATATATGCCTGTTCCTGTCGGCAATCGAACCCCAACACAGTTGCGTCGCTATACCTACTAACCACTCGACCAAAGCGACGCGACGGGGCGGTCAACAAACAACAATCGCTCTGACCTTTGATGATATAAACTTTTGAAATCTATGTTTATAACCGAAGATTGGAGTTCTAATTAAATATATACTCGTAAGTCAGAAGTCACGTGTATATTCTTAATAAGCTTGGACATCTTAAACTAAAGCCATTTAACATCAAATATGATGTACCTAATAAGTTTCCTTTTACGTTGAGTTCAATGGCTACTATAGATTTAATGTGTCTATGGCATATAAATAAATCTTTTGAAATTTTATACCTGTATGTACTAACTTTACATACTATCATCGGCAATTAAATAACAAAAATAAATAATTATAAAACTTTTCTGAACAGAATTTTTTAAAATTCTAGAAAGTTTAAATTAATAGAAAGTTTAATGTTTGTGTTGTCTACAAACTAATTAGAATAACTAGAACTTCAATATTGAGCTTAAGATTTGATTTTTTGAGTTTTATTAATATTTTATTTTGACATTGACTATTTAGTTACGAGTATTTTTGAATAGGTTTTTATTTGGAGTATTAATAATTAACAGGATCCCACATAAGATATTATTTTTGAAAACTACTAATTAGGTACCATTACTATTACAATGTTTATTACGTAAAACATCAAAAACTATGAGGCCTAACTAAACTAAACCGCCCCGTTGGTCGAGTGGTTAGCGCAGACGCCTAACGTGTCACGGCGCAATGGGGCTCGGGTTCGATTCCCGGCGGAGACAGGCATTTTATGTGATGAGCATAAATGTCTGTTTCTGGGTTTGGTCGTTTATTAAATATATTTTCAGTATTTATATGTGTATTTCTATGTATTTGTATCGTTGTCTAACACCCTTAACACAAGCAAATAATTTGCTTACTTAGGGGTTAGATCAATGTGTGTAATTTGTCCTGATATTATTATTATTATTATTATTATGAGGTGTCAAGGGACACCGGGATAGAACGAAGTTCGATTAATTGAAGGGATAGGGAATATGCATAAAATTTAAAATGATCTCAAATACTTTTTTTTCGGATACTTATTACAATAAAAAGTTTTATTTACTAATCATTTAAGGCCATGAAATAATTTGTGAAAAGTATAAATTAAGGGAGCGAAATTCAAACATCCAAAACGGGCCACCATAGGTCGAAAGGAAATGTGACGTCATTTGACACGCCATTCTAATTATCGGCGTCGAAGTTCATACTGTGGTATTAGTGTTACTGAGAAAAATAAATAATTTAAACCTATATTTTCGTGCTTAAAGGTTTTATTAAATGATACGATTGTTTAGGTAATCATTTTCCACTTCACTTGACTCAGATAAATAACTTTGTTGATAATCAGCAGATACAGAAGATATAAGATGTTATAGAAGTATTATCAGCTGTGTTTTCAGTAAACAATTTTCTTTTTAAAACATAGTTACTGGTAAAGTAAAACTATGTAAAATAGTTAGTTTTACTGGTAAAGTAAAAGTATTGTGTGTTGAATGAGGAAATGGTAACAATGCTACATTTTGTTTATCAGCAGGTATATTTACATTGACACCCTTGACTTCTGTACTTCGGTTTAATATTAACTTGCACAGCTTAGTCACTTGGTAATTTATCTTTAATATGTGAAAAGCAAGGCTCTGCCTTGTGATCACATTTAATATTTTCTTGGCTGATTAATATAAATTTAAACTATTAAATTAAACTTATTATAAATAAAGTCTGCTTACGTTAAATTGATCTTCACAATAATATAACACAATTTAAGACATATATTATTCCCTTGTAATTATCATAGACCATTGTTTTTCGCATCTCTTGGAATTTAAAAAACACTTTGTCGGGTGTTTTTCTAATACCATTTTTGCACTCCGGTACTATACAATACTTGTAAGATGGTTTTTATCTTCTTCCATGACTTGTAAAGCACTTAAAACTTAAAATATGTATGAACTAAATAAAAAGTTCATAGTAAACATTGACTGGACGTGTGTCGTTTTTTTTTTTATAATTTAAATATCATGCAATCAGTCATTGACTATGAGCAGATTTGATGTGTGGTTAATTTCAGGTGGAGACAATCGACATTAGGATTATCTTCCATAGTACTTATATGGCTCAGTCAACGTGGAAATGTGTCGTGTCATAAGTCATTTGACGTAACGCAGGGCGCGCACAATATGACGGCGTTTGAACGGCTCAAATTTACTCAATGTTTTAATTTTCACTTTGAAAAAAACTAGATTCTTTTCAAGCCTATTTATATTTTTTTCTTTGATATAGAGAGGTAAACCGGAAATAATTAATTAACGTCAAAAAAAAACATGATAATTACCTATTGTAATATAAAAATATTAGCTAATATGCTAATGGATAATATTTGTAAACTATTTTGTATGATATTTCGTCGATAATTTATAATAAATGTAAATAAAATGAATAACTAGTTTAAAAAGTGTTAATCAATAAACCCATGAGTTATTGTCCCCACCTAGCGGTTTCACTTTGTACAGATATGTTTATATAACAGATGTAGTTATGTTTCCCTAAGGTATAAATATATGGCGTTGTTACAAAACATTACGAGTATATTTGATAGTAAATTTGTATTATTATTTTCATTTAAACTGTCTTATTTGCAAATTTTGATTCTAAAAGAACAAACTCCAATATCAATTTAATATAATACAAAAAATAATAATGATAGAAATGAAAATATCTCCCTTGCTTTCTATAAAAGAGAAAGAGATAGCAAAACATGTCGTGCCAACTTTTGGTAAGAATTTTTACCGTCTAGCCCCCTTTCACAACGCGCGATAAGGAACTACGTTCCAAAAAGTAAACTGGATAGATTTTATTACTTGGAACCATTGTTCACTCATATCTTAAAAGTTTATTCACGTTTATTTAGTTTTGAGAATATAATTGAAAATCTTACAGGGTACTTTAATTCTATTTAGTTCTTTCAAAATAAATGACACAATCCAATTTTAAGCTGTGCCAATTAAGGTAAGTGTAATAACTATGTTATTCTAGGTAGTTTGTTAGCGTTCAAAAGCCTGAATTTCTATGAATTTTGCTTTCCCTGAATTATGTCAAGCTCGTGTTTCGGCTTCAAACTTTAGCATATAGCAAAAACTAGGGGTTTTTGAATTGTAATTAACTTTCATGGCACAAATATTTTTCGTGTGCGTTTGGTTTCTTTTTAATCCAACATTTCCAGGCATACAATGTTAGTACGTCTAAAACTAAACCTAGACAGAATGTTATTAATTTCAAGCCTAATATGAAATGAATAAAAAATGTGTGTGTCAGCTCCGACGCACGACTGGAGTTTACTCCTTAAGTATAATTGTCTAAACAGACGGAAAAAAAATAAAAAAAGATTGATACCTTATAAAATATTATCTACACCCCTTTCTGCCATAGTTTATTTCGAAATACTTGCATTTCACTTTAGCCAAATATAATGATAAAGATTATAACTTCACAATAACAATGTTAATTATTGATAAATACCTATAACAAAAACAGCAACATAAGTAAATTGATACTGATAGAAATAAACAAGCTCAATAACATATAGATATAGTCGCTTTGCAGCATATAGGTACATTACTCTACACACACATTTAATGTTTTCATTGATTTTATCAACATTCATGAGCATATTCGCTTTTATTAATACGATGAATATGTATGGTTCTGACTATGTTGTTAAGGCATCTTTTAATATTGATATTTTTTTATCAGTAATCATTAGCATATTAGCTTATATTAAAAATTTAATAACATAAAAATTAAAAATGTATCGTTCCTTACATGGAAATATAAGTCTTTACTTACATTACAAATAATAAATATTTTAGGTTTTAATTAATTATTTTCATTATTATTTTTTGTATTATGTTAAATTGCTTAGTAGTTCTTTATTATTTATTTCATATTGGAGTTTGTTCCCTTAGAATCAATTTACAAATAAGACAGTTTAAATGAAAAAAAAAACATGCGACACTTGTTGTCTGCCGCGGTAAAGCTATTGCATAGCATTTTTATCAACTATTGCAATTATAATTATTTGTAGTTTGTAGTATTTTTTTTTATTGATGTTAATTCAAGTTTTTAAGCTATTGCATAGCTTCTATCGCGGGCCTTGAGTATGGAGACCGAATCCAGAAATTCCATAACGAAAATAACCTAACACACCAGTATTGTGTACTTATAATTTAAAAATAGCATAAGCGCCAAGTTGATAATATGTATTATGATCTTTATTGTATAATAATTAATGTTTATTTTAAAATAAATGTTTTACTGGTACAAATGAATTTCTTTCAAAAAGCCTTTTCATTTTAATGACTTTCTGTTATGGTTTTACAAAAGTCCAGAGTACAAGAATTAAACAATCGTAATTGAACTTTATTTAACTTATTTAACTGATTATATTTTAAATAGGAATAGAATAATTTCATAATATATAATCATGTCATAATAGGAATAGGTCTATAAAATATCGATGTATCGATATATCAATATTATTACTTAGAAATATCGATATTTATTACAAATTCATTATCATCATCATTTCTCTTATCGTAGCGATAAAAGCTAATTCATTCACACTAAATCATATCTAGTTTTATAGAAATAGTACATTGCCAAAATATATATTCTTTAATCATTTTTACCATTTTATGGTATGTATTTTAAAAAAGTTGATACAAGAAGTGTTTCATCGAATTTATGCGGGAAAAATATAAAAGCAGCGGTAATACAACTAATTTAGCAACTCACTTAAAAAATAAATACCATCTTGCATGTCTAACATGACTTGCAATAATTATTTTAAATAAAGCCAATATGTCGAAATAACGATAATATTTTGAAATTCCAAACCCCCAATATTGATGTAGGTATTTGAAAATGTCGATATATCAAGCTTTACTGCGGCAATCTCCGAGTGCCACACTTATTTTTTTTGCGTTTATATTAATTGAAGTTGGATGTTGTGACCGATAAGAAAACAATTTTTTCTGTTATTAAAAAAAATACTATTTGAAGTTGTCATTCCTATGTACTGTCATAAAAAGGTTAAGATTATCATTAGCTAAAAATATTTTCAACCTTAAATCTCACGAAAAAGTTTAATTACGTTTGTTAAACTATTAAGCAATAAAGTATATAATACAAGTATCAACAAGGCGCTTAAGCTATTTTTAAATGATATGTACGCAATACTCGGCCGAGCTACATAGTAGGCGGAGTGGGGGTTTTAGGTTTTTTTGTTACGAAATTTCTTGATTCGGTCGCTGCACTCCAATCCCACGATATAAGCTATGCAATAACTTAAAAA
Organism: Napeogenes inachia; assembly: GCA_959347355.1. NCBI lineage: Eukaryota > Metazoa > Arthropoda > Insecta > Lepidoptera > Nymphalidae > Napeogenes > Napeogenes inachia. The sequence continues at coordinate 14,650,467 of OY365793.1, read as the reverse complement.
TATTTGAAATAAATATCGACCACGATACCTGAATTTCAATATCAAAGTATCGATATATCGTACAAAAATGTATTAGTAATAAATATCGATATTTCTTAGTAATAATATCGATATTTCCATACATATTTTATCAACAGTCCTATTTAAAATGAGAAGTTTAACTGCTTTGTAATATCATAAAAAGGTTCATAATATCGGCTAAAACTATTTTCAATCTTATTTCTGTGAATAAAGAACAATTACGATTGTTACTGTACTTAGGGTCTTTTGTAACACAATAACAGCAAGTTATTAAAATTAAAGGCCTTGATGAAAAAAGTATATTTGTACAAGTATTATGCAGGATTACGCATGCGCAGTAACGCTGATACAACCTATGCCCCCTAGAGGCGAGTTGGTGAACTAAAGAGACAAGCGTGATATTTCAAATCATTAAAACTTCTGCTATTCATCGATAGATGGCAAAACTAGTTGCGCACCAAAAACGTAACGAGGTCATCGTTCAGTGGATTTTGATTTTACTCCTCATATTTTTCTCATACCGGGCGCCTTATATACAAAAATCGATTCTTAAGGAGTAAACTCCAAAAAACAAAATATCCAAAAAAAATATTATTATAAAATAATATGATATATTATATCATTTAGACAATTAAACCAATAAAAACCTTCCTCCTTTTTTATAACAATAATCAAACTGAAATAAAACATTTTAGTGAAGTAAAAATTTGGCTCGATGAAAACCAGATAAAAATTTATTTATGTCAAGTATTGTAAATCGTACCTACCGTAAACTGAAACATTTAAAATATTTTATTAAATATTTCTGTGATCGACTAAACATCACTATATCACCGAAATAATAATAAAATCTGATGACATCTGGAAACATATATATCTGTATAGTATTAACAAACCTTACAGATACATTTTGTTTAATTACTTTTTTTAGTTAGGAATATTGTACAAAAAGTCGACCATGCAAACTTGATTGCTATAGAAGGGATTTTATTGAAGAAGCATCGTAAATATAAATATATATATTCTTTATTAATCATCTATGCATAGATAAGATATATAATAAACGATTGGAATTTAAATACGGGCAGGGAATCGAACCCGCAACTACGGGGAAACGGTTTCCTAGTAATCCCTGCCCGTATCAGTTTATTTTTCATTTAATATTTATACATGTTTATAAATATTTTCAAACATAAACGATTCATATTAATTACACTATGATACATTAGTTTTCTGTTACATTCACAAACAACTTAAACTCATGCTTTGTTGAACTTAATTAGCTGTCTCTTAAACTAAATTTACTTAATTTTCTACTCGACTTAAATATTTAAATATAAGTTCATTGAAGTAACATTAATAAATAATCGTTCCAGACGTGTTAATTGTCTTTATTTTATTAAATAATTAAAAGTGGCACGAGATATTCATCAGATGTTCTTGTAATTATTACAGTACAATTCAAAGTAAGTAGGAGAGATGACTATAATTTATTATACACATTATATTTATTATATAAATTATAAACTCCAATATTCTTTTAGAGACGATAACTTAAACTGCCTTGAAGTTTTTTACGGCGCAGAGCAAAATATTTTTGATTGAGTGAATGCATAAAGGTAATAAAAGTTATTGGATTGGAATGATTGATCAAAAATTTTCTTTGAGTTAAGGAACTTTCGTAGCTTAATATTTAGTATTAAATAAATAATAATATCAATATCTAAAATATATTTACAAAAAATATTTGATATTACAATTTATAATAGTGACAATTAATGCATATATGTACACCTTTGGCTACCACTTTAGATGTATACATTTATACTATTTTTTTTATTAAGTGGGAGTTGGTGAAAAAGTTCTTATTGGTCGTACTTTGACATTATATCTGCTCCAATTAGCTGGACTCTCCATTTTTTGTCTTTTTTTAGGAACTCAAATATTCAGACAAAGAATGAAATTAATAATTGAATAAAATTTTATAAAATTTTCAACTTTTGTACATTCAGAGTTATAGCTTCATGTTAGTCCTATTATTATCCGGCTTAATATCATTTTTAAAAGGACAATAAAATGTACTATTTTCTTAAAATTTAATTTTCTTTTGGTACAAAAAGCTTTTGAAAAGAAAAAAATTTAAAAAGTTATTGAGGTTGTGAGAAAGTTTTGGAACAGCGGTTGCAGTGACAACTACCTATAGCGTTGGAAGTGCAGAAGGGGAGCGTTTCAGTGAAGACCAGACGAACTTATACTTTTAGAATATTTTAAATATGAATTTCCATTCAGAATATAGAAAAAAAAATACGTGTGTATATGGTCAAAGAAAGTACTTTTTGTAATCAGTCACTGTTAAATATATCTTATTAATATTAAATAGAATTTACCATGAAATATTATATAGATCATATTAAACTAGTACAATGTTACAATAGAAATACTCTGATTTCTTTAAAAGAAATGTTTCATAAAAGGACATTTGAAAAGAACCAAATATATTTTATGCCTATTAATGTGTCTTAACGAGTTTTACCAAACAGCCTTTATTTCTATGTTTGAAAATTTACGTTTGATGTAAAACTAATATTGAATTAATGAATTTATACTTTGATATATGCATTACACCAACCAGTTATTCCACTTAAACTATGAAACAAAAATAACTAATAATAAAATAAACACAATACAAACATAGGAATTACTAAATCGTAACTACTTTTGTAGTACAGTTCGCTATGTAAACGTTTAGGGGGATGTTCGTGAGTGTAAATAACTAAATATTTGAATGCGCACCGCATGTTTGCAATTGCTCAGTCAGTCATCCCGACACAGGGAATTCTAAAAGCGTCAACCGAGATATTTACCGAGCGTTACAAAGAACCTATGTCAGTAATAATAGATTGGCTGCTCATTTTGTACCCGGATTCTGTTAGATCATTATGGTTACGTAGCTTGTATGGAAATAGGTTATGTTAATTAAAAGTTATGACATGAAGACTATTAACCCTTCAAACCCCCTATCTCGCTCCAAACTTTAACCAGTATGTTTTCTATAGGTCCATTTAATATGTTCGTGTAATGTATAACAATTACTTTTCCATCTCCTTGAATAATATAAGATGAGATACTCAAGGGATCCAAGTAATACAATATTCAGATGAATAACCAAAGTATATATCAAAATATCTTCCATCACTTTCACTTTTATTTTACACAGAGAATCGAGTATTTCGTTGCGCAAGTTAGAAACAAATTATTGTATGTGTTTATTTATATATAAGAATATATTTATAAAATAGGACCATTAACTCTGATATCATAAAATAAAAAAAAACTTGGTTTCGTTAATTTAGTAAATATGCATTTTCATAAGAGCTGAGAGGTGTCATATTGACTATATTTATTTAATAATCACATAATTAACAACATGAACAAGGCTTATTATTATTAGAATATATTTTATGAATAAATGTTTACACAAATTTAGTATTGTTCGCTGGTATTTGTATAGTCTATATAACTCAAATATGAAGAGCAATAAACACACGCCACTCGCATGTAGCGGTAACGAAATCGAATCATAAAATGATAAATGACTAGCTCTTTGTGGTTTTATGAAATATGCAAATACGGTAACGTATAATACTATATTATATAACATTTGACGAAATTTATATGCAAACGACGCTCTGTAGTCCGTATGTCTGTATGTAGTCTGATAATACATTTTTTTTTATAATTTACTAGCTGTAGCCAGAGACTTCGTTTATACATCCAACTATAAATATGATTACGAAATGATTACGGATATGAAATCATTGAACCAATCAAAACCCGGGCTTTACTCTTATAAGATCTATAGCAGATTACAGCATCCATTAATACATCTAAACCTTCGGCTTAGACCGACATTTTATTTAATTAAGGTAAAACTCTTTCCGTTATGACATTATTGCGTATTACGTATCTTTATCATAAAAGAGGATTTCAACAATAGAAAATGCGGCAAATTTAGTTTATTTTCACGAAATGTATTTGCATTTTAATTAAGTATAAGTTAGTTAGAAAGTAAAATGGATCGTGCAATCAATATTACTTAATATTCAAGAAACTAAGCCAATTAAGTTTTACATTATTAATAAAACGTCCCAGACACTTATGCAAAAGTATATAATAAAAGCAAGTAGCATAAATGCCTCATCTTATTGCGTTCTGTTGCCTTCTTGCATTAATAGCATATAATTACGATATTTGCTGCACATGTTGCGCGCTCCTTGTCATCACACACGCTTTTTAACCCCCGACCCAAAAAGAGGTGTTATAAGTTTGACGTGTGTATCTATGTATGTATGTGGCATCATAGTAGCCAAACGAGAAGACGGAAATCCTGATCCGTCGAGATGGTTCCTAGCCTATGTGTTGAAAATAAAAGCAGTCGTCTCCAAGATATTGAGCTTTTATTGGTACTGGTGAAAGGTTCTTATGAAATATTCAAAGTATAAATCTAAACAGATGAAAATTATTGTGTATTTCATTTAGTACAATATAAAAACCAGTAACCAGTAAACCAGTAATATAACGTTAAAAAAAATAAGAATTATTAAAACCCCCAAAACAAAAAAGCCTCTAAGGAGGATAAAAATAATATTATTATGTACTTATTGAAGTCGTTGCGCCGGGGGATCGCTAAATAAAGGAAGATATCAATATCCAAGTGAGTTACCAAGGCAAATAACGAAATAACAATATCAAATCGTATAGTCTAAGTCCACATTCATAAGCTCCGTACACTTCAATAAGTACATAACGACGCGAAAACTTCAATAAGTACATAATTATTTATTTTTATTCTTATATATATTATTTTTATCATTTTTAGAAGTCTTCTTTAAACTTTTGCACGTGTTTTTGTCTGTGACATAAAATAAGTTGTAGCGCGATTACGTAATTGCCATGGGAGCTCATGTTTTTAAACGTTTGGTTCACTGAATTTTACATAATTATTTGTGAAAATTATAACACGACGAGTTAAGAAGGAGTATTATGTTATTCAAATATATGTATGTTAATAGAAATATAGCTAATTATGCTATATTATAATCACTTAAAAGTATCCTAAAAGCATGAATACTCTTATAATATTTCTTCTAATATTTCATTCAATCTATTAGTATACAGAAATATATGAATTACATTTTTGTGAAATCTAATTTACTTGGTATTACTTGTGATGGTGCGCCGTACCTCAAAAGCTTAAGAAAAAAGCAAACACTAAGAACATATAGACTATGACAGTCAAATTTACGTAGCATCGTCTACAAAAACCAAATCGAAAAGAGCTCTTCAATAGGTAACAAATGTGAACCATACACATCTTATCTCATTTCCATGGTGTAACTTGTAATATTTCGGTATAGTTTTTATTATTTCTGGAGTTCAAATTCTATTTTCATTTAACTAAAATAATTTTAATTTTATGATACTATCACAGAGGTTATTCAAGTAATAGTAATAAATAAATTCCGTGATAAGAATGCACAAAGGTATTTTTGTACAGAGAAATCTGTAGTAAGGAAGCTCTAAGATGCATTTCATTTCCACCTTCGAGTGCAGTGTTGATGACAAGCTCCATTAAGGCCGCTTTCACCGACTAATCGATTTGAGATTCAGGATGCGACTGACACGTAGTTTGTTAAATGATTGTGCTGACCTCAGAGCAATAACCATGAAGTAATAGCTTTATATTATACACAACATTAAGATTTTTCTCTTGTAAGATCACCTATAAACAGCGAAATATATAATACATATAGAAAATACACAATTAAAATTAACAGTAGTAAAATAAACAAAATGATACCACTTTTCGAACTACATTAAATTTTGTTCGAAGTGTTGGAAATGCTGCAGAAAATGTTAAATTGATATTTATTACGGATATCGAGAGGCTCATAAAATACAGTTTTACAACGTATAAAGTAGAGAATTTGCGCAATTGCGACGTGTGTGCAACATATCGCTCCTTGAATACAAAAGGGACACAAATCGAAATCCATAAATTTTACAGGACAGCCAAAACAAATTTTTGAAACTGTTTTTTTATAATATTTCATATATTTATTAATTAAATATAAGATGTAATTATATCATTACATGCGTATTTTTTAGCTCTATCTATTTACAATATAAACTTTGTAATAGCTGTTACCTATTTAGAAAAAAAAGCATATAAGTCCCTTTTGCATTCAAAATTTGAACCAATATTATAAAAAATATGTCAATAATTAAACACAATTTTACAAATAAAAATGATTTATTGTACCTTTTTGGTAAAAAATCATATCAAAAGTTTAATATGGCAAGACATTGCAAGTGTATTCATAAAGAATAACTTGCAAACTCGAATGCGTTGATCGATTTTCGTGAAATAATATGCGTGGTTAAGTTTTGGCGGGTACTACGAACATGGATGTACCGATACTTTGGCTCAAAGTTTGTCATAGGGTTGTATATAAATTGCCTCTGAACGTTTAAATCACCAGTGTCCCAATAGGCATTAAATATGGCTAATCGTTCCTCAAATGAAAATACGTTTTGACATTTAAATTTACACTAATCGCCCCGTTGGTCGAGCAGTTAGCGCAGACGTCTAACGTGTCACGGCTTATGAGGCTCGGGTTTGATTCCCGGCGGAGACAGGCGTTTATGTGATGAGCATAGATATCTGTATTTCTGGGTTTGGTCGTTTATTAAATATATTCTCAGTATTTATATGTGTATTTCTTTGTATTTGTATCGTTGTCTAACACCCTTAACACAAACAAATAATTTGCTTTCTTAGGGGTTAGATCAATGCGTATAATTTGTCCAGATATTATTATTATTACTTATCTGTAGGAACAGGTCCCATATTTTTGGCAGTAATATTTTTTTTGATTTCGACTTAATTGTGTGTGCCTTCCCGCTATTGATCAGAGTCTTGGTTTTGTTTCTTTTCCATGATTCTGGATTAGCTTTTCGACGACTAAAACGCTGAGGATCCACGCTAGCTGTTTCACTGCCAATACTGGGTGACTAAATATTCACAGTAGGTGACTAATTATGACTGATGGATGGGTGTGTTTCTATAATAGGCCTCTGAGTATCCAAATTGACTGGCAGATTATCATAGATGTGTAAGTGAGGTTCTACACGAGAAGGGCCCGGTTGGGGTGAAATACAAAATGGTTTGGCAATTACTTTTGACTGTATTTACCTTTCGGAATCAGAAGATCTTTTCTGACTTCAAAACTGTCATCTGAAGAAAAATCTGCAATTGACGAACTACTGAATGTTGATGATCGACTGGAATTGGTATCAGAGTCATTATCAGAGTCGCTGAACTGCTACTCGAGTCACTCTGTTCAACAACTATTTTTGACCTATTTATGTCTTTGGTATTCGTAACACAGCTTACTTCACTGTCTTCATCCTCTAATATTGGTAGGTTAAGGTCAGGTTGACTGTCTGCTATAGAACTTGTATCTGAAGAATCAATGGGTAACATGACGGGTAGACTGAGTGCAGCTGGAGTATTAAAGAAAGTTTTATTTTGCACATTATTATTGTGGCCAGGTAATGCTTGAACTTTTTCGATTCTTGAACGGAGGTTGCCATATTCAACATTTATCGTACTCTATTCATTTTTTCAATCTGCAAAAAAAATACATCTTTAACGTTTTATAACTAAAAAACATAAAATACCCACAGTTCTATACATATATTATACAGTCCTTAGTATATACACACGAAACATACATACACTAAAACATACACACAATCAAATACATAACAATCCTTAATACGACATTTTCAATACTAATTTGCCAGGAATAACACCTTAATTATATTTAACAAATTTAAGCTACCACCTCATATTTAACATTTAAATTCACAGAAAATATGGGGCAATGAATTTTAGTCATATATTTTAACATTTAGGAATATCTACCCATATTATTATAGTTCCCTATAAACACTCACTGATATTATTTAAAAAACTTTAAATTAGTGTCGAAAGCTACAGCTAAATTAATTTAGTTAATATTATTAATTTTCAAACAAACAAATACATTCGTATGATTTTTAAAATAAAAATCACTGAAGTAATAAGAATATAATAAAACTAACATCAAAATGGTAATTTTTATTTTTAAAATTATAACAAAAACTAAAATTATTATCATGCAAAACGCCCATATTTCTGGCCTTCCTATTCTAGCACGCTAAAAATAATGATTTATTCTACTATTATTGAAAGCAAAAGGGACGTAGTTCAAAATATGCTACTGTTGTATTATAAAATATAATTATACTTAACTAATATTGGATTACAAAAAGGACGCATTTCAAATATGGCAATTTTGTATTACAAAATATTATAACAAATACTTATGTTACAATGCAAAACGGACGTTTTCCAAAATATGGCACTTTTGTATTTTATATTATGGTTACAAATACTAATGTTAGAATGCAAAACGGACGTTTTCCAAAATATGGCACTATTGTATTAAATATTATGGTTTCAAATACTAATGTTAGAATGCAAAACGGACGTTTTCCAAAATATGGCACTTTTGTATTGTAAAATTTAATTACCCTTACCTGAAATTTTGAATTCAACAGAGAAGTATTTTGGATTGTGGCAGTTTTTCACGCAACCGAAGTGGGTTTGCGATGAATCTCCGGGCGCAACTCAAAAAATGGCGGTTTTGTATTGACATTACCTGTCAAAATGAGCTTATGCAAAAATGGCGGTAAGTCAGTGCACCCATAATATAAGCAAAAATGATGGGTGTTTTTTTTTCACTATAAAATATAGTCGGTTCAGGTGTCATTTTTGCAATAAAACGATTTTCATTTTTTTTTGAATTGTGGCCCTTTTGTATTCAAGGAGCGATATGTTATTGAAATGTGATAATATTCTGATAGTCGCTTTTAAGAATACATTTAACATTAATTTAATGCAGTATAAGCTTTGTATTTCTGCGTCAGAATAAAAAAACATTTATGCATTATATTCTTTATTTGACAAATACTCAACAATTCCCACTTTTTAATTTTTTTTATTGTTTATCATTGTGCGATGCCGATAATAAATGCTAGACGCAGTTTGGGGCAACAATGATCGTGTGTTAATTTTTATATTTATTTATTTTTTCATTACTTATTTTTATATTTATTTATTTTTTCATTACTTTAATATCTGTAATACTGTTTTTCTTGGATCTTCTAGGTAACAATCGCTTAAGTCTAACTAAGACATGGGATATTTATAAATATTTTTTCTTATCAAATAAAATGCATGTTATTTTAGCGTCGCTTCGGTTCTTGATTAGTCTGCTCCGCTTCCTGTTTGCGACACGCCTCTACCTCCCACTCCGCCTTCTTAAAGCTACTGAAATGATTTTAGATCAAATATGTTCGGAGTACTTAACACAATTTTGAAATTCAGATTTTTCAACCTAACTATTTATTAACATTGGCTAACATTATTCTTAAGGAATATATTTGATTATTTTTCCTGTCTATCTCTATTATTAATATTGTATATGTAAGTAATTATCATCAACATTATAAAATTACTAATTCTAATTGTAGTATTAATTATTATTACTCCATATTTAAACAACCATTAGAGTCCATTAACCAATTTAATTATTAATTCATAAGAAGATCTTAAGCTTATATCAATCAAATATTATTTTTTGCCCATTTTTCATATGTTAAAGATATATTTATGATCTTGTGACATGACCGCTTTAAAAAAGTTCAATTTTTAATTTGACTTCCTAAGTTTTAAAACAATCTACTTGTCCGATTTGGACACATTATACCTGGGGTATTTGTAATTAATTGGCCACCTCTTGCAGGCAGCCTCTCTACACCAATCCCAACAAAATTTGTTTTACAAACTTTTTAAAATTTATATTTTGTTTTTTATTTATTGCCCTATACTAAATTTCTTTGTAGCATCTGAATGTTCATTAACTCTGAGCGTAGGTATGGCCCCCGGCATTGACCTTTTAGGTACTTCTTACAAAATACAGAGTAGTACATAACAGAGATAGCAAAAAATTGTTTGTTTCGTTTTCTGTATGTTATCCCATAGCATGATCTGTTTATGACCTTAAGTATATTTTATTTCGTTACGTATGTCTCAATGAATACTGTTATAATTAGTTTTTTAATCTATTATTCTTTCAAGACTAGAATTTATACTCAAGGCAACGCTATGCATATTGCTGATGCAGCATTAACCACTGTTATATATCAACTGTGACGTCAATGTTCACATGGCCTGCCATGCAAAGGTGTCGAAATCTAGTTATGCTATACTGACGGAAACTCTGATGATGCAGCTTACGAGGGCGTACGTGACTTCAGACATCATTTACTAGGATTTAGACTTCAAATCCGTCTACACCTAGGTCAATTAGGTTAACGTATAATAAATTTCAATTATAGTTAAAGTTTAATAGATTAGTTTTTTTTTTATTCTTCGCTTGTAAAATTATAATTAAGTCAAAAATATTATTAGGTTTGATTAAATAAGGATTGATGTTTGAAAAGGCTTTATAAGTTTATCTCATAGTTAAGAAAATTATATTCATTATATTTTTTTAAATACAGCCATTTATTGAACTTTTAAAACTACTATGTTACTGAACTTCTAAAAAACAAAAAATGCCTTATACAGGTAGGTATATGGGTATCTACAATAGCGTACATATATATTTTTTATTTTTATACATTCGTTAAAACAAATGTTTCAACGTTTGGCATTGTGGGTTAGGTTTTTGTGTCTGATATTTGTAATATTCTGCAATAGAAATACTTTGTAGCAAAATGATCATCTTTCATTAAATTTAGCTGAAACCTGATTTCTAGATTAAGCTTATAATATAGAAAATCAAGTTTTGTCTATTCCTATAATAAAAATCACATCACAATATGATCAGTAGTTTTTAAATGATATGCAAATATATAATCAGATAGTCAGGGTGACAAAACAATATATTTACAAATATATATAATGTATACATTTGTTATTCACAGTATTTTGGCCCTGAGCTTTAATTTAATTGATTGCAAATGTACTATTTGTTTTCCTACTTATAGTTTAATTATAAATAAAGAGTTAATTCTTGCATAGGAAATAAATTTATCTCTATAAATTATATTTGATAACATACATGATGTTTGGTAAAGAACTTATTAATAGATTCAATATTTACTTTCATATTCAATCAATAAATTATTACGGCTGTCACTAGTTCCATGTATCAAAAAGTAATTAACAAAATTGTAAAAATATAATATCTTTATGATTGTCCTGAATATTTCATATATCCAATTTTTATTCTCGGTATTTCATTTCAATAAATATTAGGGTCATTTCGCCTGTTTGCGTCCATTTAGTGGAGTTGCTGACTTTGAAAGAGAAAATAAAAATTATTTAGCACTAGTTTTGAATAAAAACTTATGTACAATGTTAATAATATAGTCTTTTTTATATTCATTTAAAGTTTTGGTGGAAAGATATAACGATTTAAATATAAAAGTGATAGATATCAGATTTAGGCGATTTAGCCAGTTTGCGTCCATAAAATCTAAATTGCGTCCACTCATGTCCAGTTTGCGTCCACCAACTTATATATAGAATGTAGGGGAGATTTTTATTAATTATTATTCAGAAAGATTAGATTTTAACAATTTATTGTTTTATGTCTAAATATTTAACTAATTAAATTTTAAAATATTTTTAATAACAAATATATCATCTTATATATTTGTCACAGCCAATGTTTTCTTCGCCGTCTTCATCTATATCTGATATAAGTATGTCATTACATTCAGCGCACTTTGTACTATCCACGGCAAGTAAATTTTCTTTTCAGAGTATCAGTATCTACTGTGACTTTAACAGGAAGTGTCTTTCTCCTACGTTTTGGAGCAGTTCCTTGAAGTTTTTTTTCTCTATTCGTTCTTAATTTCTTTTTCTTACTGCTTTGTTTTTTTTTCTCCATCTGCTCTTTATGTTCATAATACTTTCTCGATGCAGACGAAGATATGGCCGCTGGAGTTCTTTGATTAAATTTTCTTGCTATGCTAAAAATTTCAGCCAACATCAGGTGGGTTTTAAATGGATCAAAGGTTTCTGAATGTGAAATGCCTTGAATAAATAATGAAGATGATTGTAAACTAGCAGGCTCTTCTATAGGTGAAATAGATGGTGATACAGTTGATGCTAAATGAATAAAAGCAGTCGGAGGGGGTTTTGATATTTGTTGCTTAGTTTTCTCAAGACTTGGTGTAGTATGAGTTGCCATATCTTCTAGTGGTAAAATAAGAACTTCATCTGAAGACACTATTGAACTAAGCTACAGGTAACTGCCAAAAAGGTATATAGGCAAAATCATTTTTATTCATGTCATGAGTTTCAGAGTTGCACCTTGATACACTGTGATTTCACAATTTCTAATTTGTTTAATCAGGAGCCGTTAATAAATTACGTTAATTTTTTTTATTATAATCACATTAAGATATTATTGATCGTAGGTATATACAATTTTATTAAATTTAAATAAGCTATACATTTTTAATTACTTTTATAAATAGATAACAAGAAAACAAAAGTGGACGCAATCTGGTCTGTCCTAAATAATAGGTCATAAAATTCGCGTCCACTGCGGACGCAAAGTGGAATTTTTAAAATTTGTATGTACTAGTTTGCGTCCACCTTATTTTAACTGTCAACAATTAAAAAACTTAAGTAAATTCATAATTATGTTTTTCCTTTCTTTATTATTAAGGCCTAGAAACATCCATGTATCCTTAACTTCACATAAAACGATGTAAAACTAACCGTGAGTGGTGTTGCTGCTCACTATTTTTTTACTAATATTTAAGACATTCGCAGTCTTTTGTCCCGTGGCTCAGATAAATTATTTCTTTTTTAAGGGAAGAATTGCGCTCAAGGAAATTTTGTTTATGACTGTATATCTCCTATATATTGAGGTATTGGCAGAAATTACATTTGGTTTTGTTAGAAAGTTCATGAACTTATTTTCGAGTATTTTATGAAAGGATAGCCGTCGAATGGACGCAAACAGGCGATGGACGCAAACAGGCGAAATGACCCTATCTTGTCTTTGTTCTAAATCTCATGTTTTTCAAACTTAGAAATGTCTTTAAACTAATGCATATATCACATCTGGATTTGAAAGAAAGATAGTTTTTACGAGAATCGATAATGTGAACACATTTACTCAAGCTAAAAATAAATCTGAGTGACACATTTTGGAGGCATTCAAAGGCGTTCGCTTGGAAGAGCCTTCCGAAGGATCAATAAAACTACACCCCAATAATCAAGACACGTTAACTGTAAAGAAAATTACTTTAATATAAAGCTTTTTTTAGTACAATTTGAACTTAACCAATATATTTAAAAAAAAATACTAAAAAAGTAAATTAAAAACACAATTCAAAACTATACATAGATTTCGGAAACCGTTAAGCTCCGAAACCAAACCACGAACTTGTCATAATTCAGCGAAACAGACATACATGCAATTTCAAGCGTTCGAGCGCTAACAACTACCTGCAAGGCTATTACACTTCGTTTAACGAGCATCCGTTAAGCCTTGATTACACCATTTTATTCTGTTTTTATATAAAAGCAGAAGTTTAAACAATACACAACATTTATTATCTCATATTATACAATAAAATATTATTATATTTACTTAGATTGGTACAGGATTATTGCTGACAAAGATAATAATAAATTTAATAGCAATAACTACAAACCTAAAATTGCAGTAGTGTTTAAATATTAATGAACTAAAATGTTCTCCATATTGTTTATGCGGCGGTATCGTTTTATTCTATGTACGCATATAGATATAATTAATTACCTACTTAAGTTGATATATATTCCAACTTTATAATATAGTAGAAGTAGAATCCAAAAACTTTGAAGATTAAAGTGTAGTCTTAATTAGAAGGTGAACATAATTAGTTTGCTTAGACGGTAATAATAATCTACTTAAATTAGGTACAATATTTTAATTTTGTTTACTTCTTGATATTAACATAATTAAATTTCAGTCTTTAATTATTATAATTTTAAAGTATAAAAAAAAACTTCCAGAACTTTAATATAGTCTGACCAAATTAATTACATAGTTAAGACATAGTTAATTAGCAGCGCTGGTCTTTAAAATATGAGTTATCTTCGGAATATTTCCTTGTTAAACAAAACAAACACCCGGGGGTTTAATTACAGGATCTGTTGAATTGAGATAAGTCCCGCTTTTACGATTTTACGGTTGACTGTCAAACGCTTGCTTGCGGAGATTCCTTTAGATAGTGTCGGATTAGAACACTAATCGGCTTAAAACGGAATTCTTTATTGCCATCCGAATTCTAAGCAACATTTCTTATAACTTGGTAATAAAATATGCTTTGTGTAAGATTTACGAGTGACAGAGTAAAAGCTTTTTAGGAAGGCTTCGTATAAAATTCATATAACATTATTTTATAACAGAAATTTAGAATACGTTACAACTGTATTTTTTAAGGCCACTGGCAAATTTTCTTTCCTCTTTTTATGTTTTTTTTAATGCTTTTCTCTTTTATAATATTTAAAACAGTGCAGTTTATTTTTAAAAGACATAAATTTCTAATCCAGAATACCGTGAAAGTAAAAAAGGCCAACCAAGTTACCAACCCTGAAACAAGATTGTAATGCTTTCTTTCATTATTTCCAAAAAAAGGAATTAGACTTGGAGATTTACTTAATTCCAAAACTGAATAAATGTAATTTGTTGGAATTTAAAATGGAAAAATATTTTTTAAATATATTGTAACTGGTTTAAAAATTGAATAGAAAGTATACCTTATTGTTAATTGTTTGTTGCTCTTTTGTTAGAAGTTGCCTCTGGTTGTAGCATCGCATAAAGAATTTCCATTTCCCACACTATGGCAACACCAAATGATATTCAGTATACATATTAATTCCAACTGCGATGTCTGTCATAATTTTTGCTCAAGGTAGTTTGGGTAAAGACATGATTCCTTAATTAGCGTAAAAAATACCTATTGCGTTAATGAATAATATTTCTTTTGCAATTTTTTATTTAAAGTCGAAATACAAAATACATGATGGAAATTTACATTTAAATTATGAAATTTATTCAGAATCTCGGAACTCGACATTATATAATGGCATAAAATCTGACATCATAAATACTGGTGGCTCACTCTCATTACGATTGGCAGTTGTGGCATCAACCAGTTGTATATTCTCTTCCTCTGCATGTCTTGGTTTCCACCGCCAGCCTATTTTAGTTGAAACGCCGCATAATAAAATTCCAAAGATAATTGCACCAAACCACAAAGTAAGGTAATTTTGTTTTGTTATCATTACCTTCTGCCAGTTGTTACAAACATAGGCATAAGCTAGCGTCGTTGAACATACTCTTACGAAATATGAACTTGCTTTGTTTGATTTTACCGACAGACTTGTCTCGTTGCCAAAAACACACCAATTTTGAGGCAATAAATGGCTCATATTATTTAACTTTATATCTGGATAAACTTCCAAAGTGTACGATAATATGGGTCCATTTGTAATTGGTGGTGGACTCCATTTCACGGTTATTAAACCATTTTCATCAGCACTTGTAAATATAATTGAGACTCTGTCCAAATCTTTTAAGCGTAATGTTCGCACAACCTCTCTAGCAGATCGACTACACAAATCTTTAACACAAGCTCTAAGACGAAACCTATAATCTCTAAAAGGTTCTAAACCGTCTACTTCATAAGCATTTCTAGGAACAGTTATATCCAATGATAAAGTTTTGATTATTCCTTTTGTACTAGTATTTACAGGACGCTCTAATTCCTTATCACAACCCTGTATTGTATTACATATATCAAAGTGCTCATCTACTAATGCACCAAAAGTGAATGAGGCCAATATACCGCACATACTTTCACAACCTTTTCCATAGTTACTAGGTGGTCGCATTACTTTTGCGTGGCGTGAATAATCGATGTCATCAATATATTTTGAATTCTGACAATAATCTCTTTTTATAAAATGTTTGGCATCTGTTTCTATTAAGTATACATCTAACTCATAACTAGTTATGAATGGTATATAGTTTCTGTGATCAACCCATCTAACTACAACGACTTTGGAGGTAGATGCGACAAGCTCTATAATAAATGGTGGCTCGGGTTTGCCAATCGGAGTGGTAAAGTTAACTATAGTGCTACGAGATAGATGTCGAGTTGAAGGGTGATACTTTTCAATACAAACTGCATACATTGAAGCAGGACGAAGGGACGATAGTTTCACTTCATTTAAGCCGCTAGTCAACTTTGGAACATTAATAGCATTCCATTCTGATTCACTACAAGCTTCTGGTACTATAGGTACCTTGGTATTGTGAGATATCCTTACGTATAAAATAGTATAATTTACGTCATCTTCAGGTCCAGCATCGAATGTTGCAACGGCAAAAGTTTGATTTTTAACATTAATTTTTAACCCTACATTCACCTCTTTGCAACCTCCACTGTAACCATTTAAACCTTGAGGTAAATCTATTTCATTAGGGGCTACTGGAAATAATGGTTTCAATTTTTCGATTTGACTCATACAGAGCATAGGATTCCTATAAAATCTCATTGACCCATGGTCTATTTTAAGCTTCTGAGTTACATGAGATTGAAAAAGCATCTGAAGGTTTTGCATGTCATAGACAACTAAACTGTATTTTTCGTTAAATAATGACCTTCCTCGTATACGTTGGAGTGATGTAAAAAAATGGAGTGAAGTAAGTGTGATAGAGCCGTAAATAACAACATAATCAGATACTTCTTTGATATTCTTTAAATAATATACCAATTCGTCGATTGCTCCAGGGATTGATCTAATGTGTATTGTTAAAGAACCGTTAATGTAAACGCATTTTTCTGCTGATTGTATTGTGGCCAATGTTTGGATGTTGAGGCTTTTACAAGTCTGTAACAATAATATATAGCTAAAGTATGTACAAAACCTATATACTTTTGTTGTATTAAAAATTATATTTACCTTATCACAATGAAGGCAAGGATTGCACGATATTTTGTCACCATTACTAATTTTTTTATAATTCTTTGGACAATTTTCAACACACGTTCCATTAAATTCAAATTTTTTTATATGCTTACATTCGTCAATTGTTATACAATAATTGCTCGCCGTCAACAATATGCTAAAATATAATAAAAGGTTGTAAAGGCTCGGATTACAAATTTTATCAAATCAAATAGATATTACTATATCTATATTTAACCACAAATTTAACAAAATTAATTTAAAAAAGTCATACGTATCATAAGGACAGCGGGAAACACAAGTATCATTGAATGTAAAATGTCGACAAACGGAACAACTGCCCGAATTAGTTTTGCGACATCCCAGGCACTGCTCGTCGCACACCTCTGCATCCGGTCCTTCAATGAAGCGCTGACATTTCCTACGATTCAGAGGATTACCAGTATGTAAATATACCCATAATTAATTTAGAAGGACATGTATTGTTAAGCCTTTAAATGAGGCCATACAAAATATTATATTTTACCCAATCGGTAATTTCGGCAATTTATTTAAATGTAATATTTAAGTAACCAATTGCTCATTCAATTGATTTAGTGTACTGTGTATATAATATTTCTTACAACTAATATACAAAACAGTCGTCAAAAAAACAATTTTACAAACATTGTCGAGACATTTTAAACAAACATTGTCGAGACAAAAGTAAATTACATACACTTTTCAAATCTTGAGTAGTCTAACTGAGAGATAAGTATCTTTTATTTATTCGCTCAAGTACCCACTATTGACTTAATTGTTTCTTAATGTAGATATAATAATAACTGAATTTATTTTGTGACTCCTTAAACAAGAAATTGTAAAGAGTGTTTGAGTCCTTTGTTCAATAATCTGTACTCCATTTCGTCAATTAGATAAGAAATTAAATATCAATTTTATCAATTATTGTGTAAGCCTTGGAAGTTTCTGTATTGAAAAAGTCGTTTTTTCAGGTTGCTTTTCTTTAACTATTATTGTTATTGTTGCAAGAAAAGAAAATACTCTGACTTATTTTAAATATACTCACTTATTATTCCAACAACGATTGGTTACAGAGTTCCTTGTACAGGTGCAAATAAACTTACAACTATTAGCATTGTCTTGTACACTGAGGACATGGCGGGACCTTGGAGCTATCACATTCCAGTCTATGGTATTTATAAAGCAAGTAAATTTCCCACCCCATATGATCACTCCGCCTCTATCGATTTTAAGGAGACTGTAGAAACCTATCTGTAAAATGAAGTATATCTTAAAAATATATTTTAAAAGTAATATCAGAAACAGTTAAAATGTTTAATAAGACTTAAACAAGCGAATAGAAAATAGCATCAATAAGAATAAAAGGATTTTAGATTGAAGTTGAAGGTAGAATAAATAAAGAAAATTAAAATGTGATTCACTTGTAAGCATCATAAAATGTTAAATTTTCCATTTAAAGTAGGAAGGAAAAAAAATGTTAAATCAAATTTATGAAATTCTACAAGACGAATAATAATATTTTCAGTATCTTAATTCTTAATTAATGTTATAATTAAAGCTAACAAGATCTCTTCAAACAAAACAAATTAAGACCTATTACGGACGGTGGGTCTCAATTAACAAAATTAACACTATTCTGAGCTGTTTATTTAGAAAAAAATAAAACGTTTCAAATAAAGACGAACCTCTCTCAAACGCGGCAAATCATAAACAATCAGCGCGTAATTATACAGGAGAGTATTTCCACGAATCCGTGCTAAATTCGGGAACAGTTCCCCTAGAGACTCCAATCCAGACACTCGGTAAACAATCATAAATCCTGTAACCTAAATGTAATAACGTAAATTATTATAAGCCAACAATTTATTATATCTGATATTCCGATAATTACGAAATCTAAATAATGTTCCTTCCTATATTTATTAGTCTCTTCATTCTAATTATGACATAATTTTAAAATTTTAATATATTTTATTATTCTGTGCTTAAAAGGATATTTAATCTTAACATTCTCAATAAATATTATAAATAATAATATTATAAATATTAAAATATAATATGACTACCGTCAAATATTTTTCCATAAATTTATTACTAACATAATGATGGGCCCGGCACCCGCACGGTGAATCCATGGAATGCTAAGAAGCTTCGTCTATTAAACTTGATTTAAAAACAAACCTCTTTTAAATTTGGAAAGCTTATATTCTTAAAGTCCTTTGGTTTCGTTCTTTCTAGCAGTGAAATTGTTAGATCTCCAACAACAATTGTGCAGTTTTCTAATGTCTTCATAATAGACATTTTATTTATGAAGATGTTAATGCAAAGTCCATGGTATTGTTTTGGTTCTCCAATGTGTATCTCTCCATGAGAATTTGAGAGGTAAGCAACACAAAATATTAACCTGAGGATAAGAAGAAAATAATTGGTTATAGTCGAATTATAAAATAGTAACCAGGTTAAATCTGTGAATTAATATTTTTTTAGTAATAGTCTGATTCTTAAGTGGTACGGGTCACAGACCATTAAACAAATAGGTACTTCTTAAATGACCTGCCTCGATGACCTGTTTATTTTAACAGAAAAGCACAAAACTAGTTTCAGCTATATTTATAGGAATCAATTATAGAAATGATTATAAATCTAGAAAAATTTAAATGTTTTACAAGATTGGAAGGGGCGAGAAGCAGATAAAGACGCTAGCAGTCATTAATTTGACTTATATTAGATTTCATGTAATTACTGATAGAGTATATTTTATGACGGAGTTTCATTTTTATTCCCGAGCCAACGAGGACATAAAACTAATTTGTGATGTGCGATATAAAATCGATGTATAACATTATGATAGCATAATATAAAATATCGATTTTATATGATCATAAATACCTACCTTACTAGGTACCTACTCTAGATTGTCCACTTAATCTTATTGTAATATAAAATATTGTCTTGTATATATTGAATCTTTGAGATCCATGTCCTATCAAAACAACACAATATTTTTTTAAATAAAACATATCTTCATTACATTCTGTTCGAGAAATCTTATCCGCCCTCAGACGATATATTAAGTTGCATGACATAGATAACTTTGACCCTTGTCAAAAACGTGAAATGTATCCGTTTAAGAAGTTACTGCCGAAAGTTTCATTTGGTACCGGATCTAGTAAAATTTATAAATATAGAGAAAAGCATAATCGATGATATTCTTAATAGCTCTCTACAAATGTTGTTTTGCGTCGACTTTATTGTCTATCTTTAGTATAAGATCCAAGAGGTGATCAATCTAAGGCAGAGATGTCACTTACAGCCCTAACATATCTGCCCACCAAGGGCTCTTTAAGCATATCAAAATCAACATTTCAATTAAAACAAGAACATAATTTACATTGGAACAGATATATATTGTGTTATAAATTAGACCATAATATTATAATTAATTAGCTGATATTATAGAGCATGTTTGAAATTAAACTTACGTAATATGTTTCCATGAATAGAAATGAAGTACATTCACGAATATATTCGAGCATTTTAGCTACCTAGTATTAAAATCATGTTTTATTATTATTTCAATGTATATTATGTATTGATTATAATACAGATCAATCAGACAACGATATTAAAAATTCCGACACATATTAAACAATATTTTAAGACCAACGATAAAAAAAAAATCTGACCGTAAAAATTTAATTTATGTTATATGAACTTCTAAGCCAAATGATTTAAATATTAGTATAAAATTGTTAGTAAAGTAAAACTGTACATGAACGACAAAAAAAAGCTTAAATTTGCACTTTAAGTTATAGTCGCTGAACTGTGAAAATACTTTGCTAAAGTTTTAATCTGCAGACTGCAAAGTTGAATATAAAACACAACATTTGACGCAGACTTGAAAAGACAAAGTGAAGAGCGCCGGACCCTGCTAACGATTTTTTGATTTGCACTTCAGAATTAAAGTCTAAACAATGACTGAAACGACGACAAAGGAAATGAATCAAGTTTACAAGGGAAAAAGCCCTAATGGTAGGTACCATATAGCAAAACAAAGGAAGTACGTCACTATTATATTATGATATAGAAATATATTATTTATAAAGTAACTTTAACAGCAAGAAACTTAAGAGCTTATGAGTAATCTAGAAAAGTCAAGTAAAATATTTATCTTGAAATCACTAGTCCCTACTTTTTATAACTAGATAATATTAATTACCATATCAGCTCCTTTTTCGCCATGACACTTTAATCTTCTTAGAATCGAATGTCTTATATTTCTTCGATTTACAAGGTGAAGTTTTTCTCAGAAGTAAACGATGAAGAACTCTTAAATACCATGTACTTGGGAAACAAGACATGGTATGTTATATTCCATAACTCGAAGATATGCTTCGACATAAAACAATTTGGAATATTCGTACCATTAATATTAGTACAAATTCTTAGTTCAAAAACTTAATGATTGTAATAAAAATAAAAATGTGCTAATAATCTGATTATGTTACCAATTATTATTAATGATATCGTTGAGTTATTACAAAAGCACTACACTATATTGCAATTGTACCAGTAATAATACTGATATTATGTCAAATTACAAGGAAAACGAAACTTTTATTCGATTATTCGCGGCTATCAAAGTAAAGTCAGAGTACAGACTGACTACTGAACTGGTGCAAATTATTTAATTATACCTATAAAGATTCGATAGGCCCATAATTCAAGAGTTCGACCCCAAAGGTCATTTACATATAGGATGTGGTGCAAAATGGTTTTATAGATAATCCATAAACTGAAATTGGGATTTAAATAATAGGCAAAGTATCTAAAACAAAACAATTTACTGGTATATGTGTTAGTAAACACACAGAAACGATAACAATTATGTGATATGAATATAAAAGCAATTCCCCATTCTACATTACCAGTAATTAGGTATAATTAGTCCATGGTATTAAATAGAAATACAAAATGTTAAAAAATAAAGGAACCTTAAAGTGTGGGTTGTGTGTACGTACACACGTATTTTAATTTTATGAAATACAATTTCATCAGTAGATGTGAAGTGGATACTCAAAGATTGCTCAAAGATTTCTTGATATTATATTATGTAAAAAAATATGTTCCTGCTTATATCCTTCGACGCTCATTTACCGCCTTATGTTATTAAATCTGAAGTTTGATGTCGCTTTATTTCGTTTATTTTCCTTAATATTTCACGTGGAGTGCTGTAATAAAACAGCCTGTATAAGAGGACCCGCGGGTCAAGTGGACTTAACAAGTAATATTGCATTTTGTGCTGTTGGATGTTGTTAGTGCATGTTTTAATATCGCCATGAAATTTTAAACTTCACAAAACGAAATATTTGAATATTTTGTGAAATGTAAGCCGTTTTCAAACTATTTTCGTTTATAATGGTCAGAGAAAATATTCAATGGTATTTTGTTCACTGGAAAAGAATGATATGGATACTTATAACAGAGAAAACAAACAAAAATGATTTGACTTATAATTTCAATACAACAAAGCTATTGTAAAGAGATTTAATGTAGGCACTGTTACTTTGGAACATTCTCTGATTTTACTGGCTAATACAAATATTATACAATAATATTATAATTTGTATAAATACCTAAATTTCAGTGTTTATAAATGGCCAACCATTTGAGTGGGAAGTAGGTATACGAAGTAGCTGGCCAGTGCTATTAATATAGGTAATAATTAAATAGGTATATCTTATTAAAAAAGTCTGTATCTGTATGCCTGTATTTGTTTATTTTGATAAAGCTTTTCGTTATAAAAATGTGTTAATATTAATATAAAGATGTTTTTTTTAGTAATAAAAATTACGAAGGTGTCAACTCAAATTGATTACTACCAACGTTGAAGTAGTCTGAACTAAAAAAATATTTCATTTATTTTATCGGTAAGAAGTTAAAATTAAACAAAATATTACCATTAAATATTTTTTCAAAAGTCACTAAACATTTATAATCATTCAAAAATAGCATTTTTACTTATCTAAATTGGTAGTTCTCGTATTTTTTATTCTCGAGCCTGCTAATTGAGACCTATTATCGGTGAAATTTCATCTTAATAATTGACTAAGACTAATTAGTATATACGTTAGCGAGGGACTAATTAACTATTCATTAACTTGCGAAATAATGTGAGCACGAAAATAGGTATTACCTAAAAACTTTGTTTAAGTGGATTAATTGAACGCACCGCAACCGAACTGAATGTAATAATACTTAGTGAGAGTTTAAAATCCTTATGCTAACTAAAAACTATGATTTAAATATTTTACATTATACTTATACAGTTCTCATATAATTCAAAGTTATGAATAAGTATTTTAAATCGTCATCAACCATAACTCTTAAGATAAGCTTATCTAAGCTATTTATAACAGAAAATAAATCAAATGACAATAGCAGATATGGGCATATTTATTCTACATAGATTTTGAGAGGGATTACCTACAATTGATATTTATATGATTCTTTCAATAACCATTAAGACGGTTATTCTGTGGCATACCTATCATTTGGTTGACGGACAAAAACCACACTGTATCTGAATTTTAAGAATATAATTAAATTTAACAAACAATTACACAAAATAAAGTTTTATTGATATTTGGTTATATATGTGGTTATATATATGGTTATATATATGGTTATATATATGGTTATATATATGGTTTGTAGGAAGTGTCAGTATATTAGTTTTAATTATAAAACGAGATCCCTTTTTGGGGAAAAGATACACCTACCAATTTTGAAGTAGCGACGGTGATAGGTTACTTCTTAATAATAAATCAGCGGTCTTTCACACTTTTGTCCATGTTTTTCTCTATCATAAATATCGTAAGTAAACTGGATTATTGGATTCAGGTTCTAACTCAGATAAGAGTTCAGCAAGAGACATTTTCACAATTGTAAACCACATCGTAGATTCCCTTTAAGTTGAAATAATGGGCAATATTTCTATGGGAGGTCGCGAACTTTGTACCTCGTAGGTGCTCTCTTAGCTCGATAAAGCGACCTTGTAAAAGATCCGATAGTCTTTTGCGATGTCAAGGCTGTGTATTGAAGTTTCAGCTTTACATTCATGTACATTCATATACATTGGTACACCAAAAACTACTATTATGTTGATTATTTGCCAGATAACCTGAGCGTTGTGTATATTGGTCATTGTTTCGGAATAAATAGAAATGATTAACAGTTAGAAATATTTTTTTAAATTTCCAACTACAATATATTCCAATATTAAATATATATATTAAAAGGAGGGCAAAAGGGGCTTCGGGCTACGTGATATAAAATAATCACCGGCGTCCGGCGCCCACGGTCTCTTTTGGAATATCACAAAATGTACAAGGGCGCTGCCGGCCTTTGAGGAATGATAAAAATGCTGTTTAGAAGGTGCTGTAGGTGCAAAGGGGTCCAACGTCTAAAAAACTCGAACTATTGAAATAAAGACCTTAATTTGAAAAGTTCCAAAGGTAGAACAACATTCCAAATGTAAATGTGCCAAAATCTATAGGTACTACCTCGGACACTATTGTAACATCTAATTGCACATTTTAAGAAAATAGAATAAAGCAATGTAGGTTATTATATTGATGGGCTTTCAAATGTAATGTTTTTGCCAGAATTATCAAAAATTTGTTGTATTGGTTCTCTTAGTTATGATAACCTTATAATTTTTCTGAACAAATTAATAATATAATAGCAATTAAAATGTACTTTATTCATTGGATATAAATATACTACATGTACATTTGCATTATAATTATAAATTAATTAAGAAAACAGCAAAATAAATAGTAAATAGGGCAGCACCGCTTCACGCTTGTCAAGTAAACGACAAGTTAAACGTAAAAGTAAATGTCAAGCTCGTATGTTTACAAATATTACAATTACTTAAACTTATTCGATTAAAACATTTTAAAATGTCGAATGTAGATAGCAATGTAGTTTTGTAAGTATTATCTTTAATTTATCTGGGTCTTCTTTTTAAAAAAATAAACAAACGTAAGCAATTAAATAAGCAGCAGGATTAGGAGCAACTGTGTATTTATTATATTTTACTGAAATCTATAACCATATGAACCTGTGCTAAATTCCCTTTTAATACAGCTGTTATACTATTACAGTATATTTATTATTAAATGTAATGTTTTTGCCAGAATTATCAAAAATTTGTTGTATTGGTTCTCTTAGTTATGATAACCTTATAATTTTTCTGAACAAATTAATAATATAATAGCAATTAAAATGTACTTTATTCATTGGATATAAATATACTACATGTACATTTGCATTATAATTATAAATTAATTAAGAAAACAGCAAAATAAATAGTAAATAGGGCAGCACCGCTTCACGCTTGTCAAGTAAACGACAAGTTAAACGTAAAAGTAAATGTCAAGCTCGTATGTTTACAAATATTACAATTACTTAAACTTATTCGATTAAAACATTTTAAAATGTCGAATGTAGATAGCAATGTAGTTTTGTAAGTATTATCTTTAATTTATCTGGGTCTTCTTTTTAAAAAAATAAACAAACGTAAGCAATTAAATAAGCAGCAGGATTAGGAGCAACTGTGTATTTATTATATTTTACTGAAATCTATAACCATATGAACCTGTGCTAAATTCCCTTTTAATACAGCTGTTATACTATTACAGTATATTTATTATTAAATAAACATTTTATACTTAACCTGGTGAATGTATGCAATTTTGTGTTTGTAAAAAATAGGACAAAAAAGAAGAAAAAGAAGCGTAGGAAAAGGAACCAGTCAATGATATCTTCTCAGCCCGCAGTTTCACCAGTGAATACAATTGCAGCTTTGTTTAAATTGCAGCAGAAATTGTCAAATAAAAATGTATCAGATCATTTATCATCACGTTTCTTTCAAGATAAACCTCTTATGTCGGGCCCTAGATTTAGGCCTAATTTGAAATGGACAAATCCAGCATTAACATATGTGACAAAAAGTGGTCCCACATTCCGACAACTTCAATCTACACTTCAACAGAAAAAAAATGATTTACCAAACATAAATAAAGATTCAAACACTACCATTAATAGCCAATCTTCAGAGGCGGGTCCATCGCAAGTAATTACCATCAGTGAAAAAACCAGAAAGCCACAAAAACCTAAATTTCAAACAAATAAAATGACTAACCCAAAAATGAATCAGAATTACAAATTTCATGACTGTGAAATATATGATAGTCCATCATTCATTAACTTTGAATCAGATGAAGGAGTGACTGATCTAAATGATGATGATATTTGTAACAAGAATTTAGGAATGAGTATCGGTAGTGACAAAATGTAAGTACATTCTATATTGTCATTACACACCCAATATTAAGATAACATTTATGTAATGTAATGTAAATGTAAAAACCCTGTAATGACTGAGAATTTTTGTTTCTTAATAATGTAGGTATGTGAGATTAGCTTTTTTACTAACTTTTTTGCAGTTCTTAAATATAATTATTACAAGATTATTTTTTTTTTAATATTATCTTTTCCTTAGCAACTCTTAAATTAGTTGGTAACTCAACATATAAAAAAATATATATAAATTTTTCTAGAGACAAAATATATGAAACTGATTTAGTTTTTAATATACAAATTTAATGACATTTTTAATTTCATATAGAACAAAGAATTTATTGTTAAGAAATTTGTCCTGAAATGATGCATGATTGTTTCATAAGTTGCAGATTTAAGTACTGCATGTATTATATTTTTAAAATAGCTACACTTGTTTATATAGACAATTTCAAAAATATTAAATTAACTTAATATTTTCAGAAACATTAACAAACCAGAAGTCCAAATAAGTTTTGAGACAAAATTACAACAGCAACATGCAAAGAAACTTGAATCAAGAAACCTAGTGAATATTAAGAGTAAACAAAATGAAGAAATAACTGAGGATACCAAGAAATCATCTTCAGCACCATCATTAGGTGATTCTTCTTTCTGTAAACTATAATCAGTTGGTTTTGGTCATTTGACAAATATGCAGATCTTGAAAATTTTTTGCCCATGTACTTGTAAAAGTAACACATTTTTATTAGTTTCACATTTGTGTTTATTTTAAGTTATATTCTACAGATCATAAAACTGCAAATCAGGAACTAATAGAAGCACTCTCCTCTGATATTAACACACTTGTGAGAGACAAAGTAAAAACAATACCCCGTGACGAAAACAAACATCCGTTTAATAAACAACCAATTCATCAACCAGGTAAAATAAGTTTTTGAAGAAACTACTTCTTTCACAAAGAGTGTTTGTGTATGTTTCTGTATATTTATATTTTGTATTAATTACATGTGATTGGGTGTGTATGCATGTGTATGTATGTTTATTTTAGTGTGCGTGTGTAAACATAATAACACAGATTATTTTGGTTATGAAAAATGGGGATATAAAAGATTGAATAAAAAATGATTATTGGTTTTAGCGTAATTGCACTTTATATAGGTTTTTATTTTTTATAGTTGTATATATTGTTTTGTTTCAGAATCGAGATATCTTGCAGGTAAGTATTTTTTTTTTATTTCTTTATTGAAACACGACATTACAATTTTTATTTGTTTCTCTATATTAAAAATATTACATTGAAAATTATTGTTAGGAAGAAAAAAAATATAAGAATGTTGCAAATTATTTACTTAAATAATTATTTTTATATGACAGGTGTTCCAAAAGGGTTCATGACCAATTTAAGTATGGGAGCGATACAGCCTCGGGGTGACTATGATATTATATTTAAAAGGATATGAAACATTTTGAAAACAAGTTGATCTTAAAACTTTGCTTTTGCAGGATATGTAACCATGGCCAATAGACCAACAACTTTTCAAACGCCCAAGGACAAGCTAATGTTGATGAAAACGGAAAACCCAATTAGCCCACAAGTGTATTCGCCTACCGATGTCTACACAGAAATGCAAGGTAATGAAGGTTATATATATAATTTTGCAATTTTACTATGGTTATACATTATCAATTATAATATGGTTATACATTATCAATTATATTTTCCAGACTCTCCAGACCCAGAGAGTCAGAAGCGTCTAAGCGCGTTCCAAAGACTTGGTCCGATCGAACACAAGAAATCTAGACTCACTATCAATCTCAGTCTGAATAAAGAGCACACTGTTAGGTAATTTTTGAATACTAATATTTATGCATGTAGTTAAAAGTATAGCAGTTATTCTGTTATTACAAACAAAGACATCGATTTAATACATATAGTATATAAAAAAAATGATCAAAATTTCGGCTTTTATGTAAAATATTTGTTTCATTAATCAAAAGTTCTAGGACCTCTTCCTCCTTAAGATTACGTGTTAGTTTTTTTCGTTAACTTTTAGATAAGTTGTTTAGGATGGTAACTTCTTTTATTTTAGTCAAGAAGATAATTGTAAGCTGCGACCACACAAAGTTATATAAAATAAATTACAATATAAAAAAACTATATTCTTTTTCTGTCATCTTAAGTTATTGAGTAAATTTCAGAAAATAGTACAATATTTTAATATTTGTTTAAACAATGTCTCCAGAGACGTAGTAGAAGAGACAGAAAAACACAAACCGACATACGAGAAAGAGCACATAATAGACAGTAAGGACACCACCGTAGTGGCTTACCTACCACAGTGGCCGTGGAAGCAAGCTGTTATGACTAAGAAGACTGTTACGGCTAGGAATTCTAAGGTATGTTTAAAATAATACAAATCGTTAATATTACTATGTCGCAGATCACGATAATTCATTACAATAAAAATCATTTAACGATAATTAGTAACTCAAATGATATCATTGTAAAAGTGGGGTGTGAACGAGAGCATCGAGACGAAATGATATTGATTAGTGTGAGCCATACAGTCAGGACCATCCAAACGCAACTCTGATAATTGTATACCTACTAAGTAATTTGTGATATCCGATTACCTACATTTAATACAAGAATTGTCATATTGTGTCTGTGTGGTTTAATTGCCTGAGACCTACGCCTCGAATACTGTACCAGAAGACTCCATCAAGAACGAACAAGCCACTAATGTACCTCTACCTCCGACAACTATATATTGTCAGGTCCCTGGTTTGATTCCAGGATCATGAAATTTGTTTTCATTGTTGAGATCTGTTTTAATTGACACGGTATTAGTAAATCTAAATCCTTAGAAGATACAGAGAAGCTGTGTTGGCGTTTTTTTTTAATCATATATTTTTTTAGTAAAGACCTGTTATTCTCCAAAAACTTAATACTCTATACATGTCAATAAAACAAACTATGTGTACATTTTTTTTTATTAGACCGTAATGATAATGGAGAAGGAATACATGGAAGAGATATACGACAAGGATACGGCATTTATTTTAGTATCGGTATGTATTACAATACTAACATTATCTAACTAACTAAATCTTTCTCTTCAGATATAATATTCTATCTATCTATCTAACTAAATCTTTCTCTTCAGATTATATAATGTTACTTATAAATAATGTTGTAATGAAATCAATAATTAAATTATTATAGAATAATATTCAACAAGCAGTATTTGAACCTGTTATTTTTTTTATTTGGTCGCTCAACTGAACTATCGTGTAACACGTTCTTTAATTTTAATTATTTGTGTAAATTAACTATTTTTCACAGTTATTTATTTATTATTACAGCTAGAAGGATATCCCGAAAATTGGACTAAAGAGGAGGTTTTGGATCTTATCCTCGAAAACTTGAAAGGGAAACATTTTATACCTTGTTTTATAGAAGTAAGTATTCATTTTTTTTTATTACGTTTTACTAGGTAAGTATAGCTATAAGTATAAATTTAATTATCTTGTAGAATAATAATATATATAGGTTTTTATATTTAATAATTATTAAAACTATTAAAAGCATGTGATTTTTAAACTCTAAATTATATATGATGTCAATAATTCAGTCGCCCCGTTGGACGAGTGGTTAGCGCAGACACAGGGGCAGGGGCTCGGGTTCGATTCCCGCCAGGGACAGTCATGTATTGATGTGCATACATGTCTCTCTTTCTGGGTTGTGTCGTTTATTAAATATATTATCAGTATCTATAATGTGTATTTCTATATATTTGCTTCAGTGTCTAACACCCTTAACACA
This sequence comes from Napeogenes inachia, assembly GCA_959347355.1. NCBI lineage: Eukaryota > Metazoa > Arthropoda > Insecta > Lepidoptera > Nymphalidae > Napeogenes > Napeogenes inachia. Next base: position 14,620,066 of record OY365793.1, on the reverse strand, counting down.
AGCAAATAATTTGCTTACTTAGGGGTTAGATCAATGTGTGGAATTTTTCCATTCATATTATTATTATATTTCAATGTACAATTTTAGTTCACACCAAAGGAATGCAAATTCTTTGTAATCCGATGCAAGGGAGCTCTATCAAGCATACACTCTATGGGCTTCATTATACAAAAAAACAAGATAGAGGTCAAGATAACAATATCACAGACTCTACTTACATTGAAGCAAATTAACTTTATGCCGCGACTCGTCTTGAGATCACGTCTGGCTTTGACTTACGATAGTGAGGCTAAGTTGGATTTAAGTGAATTTACCTTAAAGGATGGTAAGTGGAAATTAATTTGATATAGTCGTAGACGACATGTCAAATTTACCGTTATAAATTATATTTTTTATTGACATAATTTCATTTTGTTTTTTTTTTTGTGTTGTAAATTTAAATCTTCTATTTTCTGAATATACAATTTCTTATCTACATAATGTTTTTTAAGACTGCATTGTAATTCCGTTAATCGAGTGTTTGAGTTTCATTAATATATAAAGTACAAAAAATTTTCTTGTTTTTCCTGTACCCACTATTCAAAGCATCTTTTCGTCTATCCATACAATTCATACATACATCCTTCCACCCTCGATTTATTAAAGATTAAAGGCAAAACAAAATAAATAAATAGCATGACTGGGATAAGAATAGTTTCTTTCAGAAATAGTAATACTTGAACTTTCTCTCAATTTAACTTTCTACTTTTCTTTCATAGACTTAATTCACTTTTCTTTAATAGATTTAAAAATATTTAAAATATAACATTATCTAAATTATAATTTACTACTTTTTCAGACATAAGTCACTTTATATACTTTCCTCTACACCGGGTCGTCAATCAAACAGAACTGACTCACCTCCAGAGCACAGTGTCGTGGCAATTCTTAACGGAACTCAATTTGTCTCGCAACAAGCTAAAGTAAGTATAAAGTATCAGTATTAATATTACCCTCGTCTGAGAAAAGGCTTCCTTTTGAATTATACTAAGGGTTAGTGACACCCGCCATGCTGCTTCACTGCAGGTTAATGGGTTACATATGTAGATCTTTTAATAACTTGACAAATATAAATGTTCATATTACAAAAATGTTTCCCAGACCTTGTCGTTATTTCTTACAAACTCTCCTCAAAGTAATATCCAGTTGTCCGAAGAATAAATATATAAAAGATGTCTATATTGTTGTCAAATGCTGTGTACTTTAAAATGGATTAATGTTGTAATTTCTTATTTTTGCCAATTCTTTCAAAAATCGACTTTTATACTATATTATTTTAGTATCAATATATTAAATAACTTCATATCCTACATTTATTGGAATCTTATTGTTAATATCTATTATAATATATAGGCTAGTACTAATTTAAATATTTTTTCAGGTCTATAGAAGGATTTTATTTAGAGAAGACGACGCCACGACTAAAAATATTAGATCTGTCTTATAATTGTTTAGAAAGTGTATTAAAACTAATGACATGCAGGCAGTTACACTTGATAAAGCTAACACTTGAAGGAAATCCCTTATGTAATGATTATATAGAATCTGAACATTATATCAAAATTTTGAAAACTATGTTTTCTAGTTTGAGAGAACTTGTAAGCATTTACTAAATTAAAGTTATTTAATTTTTTATACATAATTATTACCCAAGCTAACTCACAAAATTATTTCAGGATGGAGTTGAAATAGTAAATGCCTCTATACCAAAAACGATAAAAAACTACTGTCCAGAACATTCCAGAGATATAGTCGAGAAGTTTCTAGAAGTTTTCTTTCCATTGCTTGAATGTGTTCAAGAAGAGAGAAAAGTCATACAGTCGATGTACGATGAGAACGCTCTAATGACGGTTACATATAAGAGCCAGTTACGTATGTTTTTAATGAGTTATTCTATACTTTAAAAGTACTTAGATATTCCGTCCTTAACAATTGTTTTTTTTTTTCGTAATCGACCAAAAACGGATAAATAATCATGTATCTTTATACTTTCACGGGTTTCAAAGGGTTGTTTTTTGTAATATTGCTTTAGTAAAATGTTATTTTATTGAGAGAATAAACACATTGCTTTATATTTATCTATAAAAATCATTAAAGCTAATAGATTTAAGATTATATAATAAAATGCCTTATAAGTTATAAACATGCCTTTTATATATTTTCTAAATAACTAAATATAATAAAATTCATTAATATATATATCTCCTTTCAGGTTATAATACATCTAACAAACTCGTACTCAACTTGCTGATTAAAAGTAGAATCCTACTCGATGGTGACTTTGACAGTATACAGGGTCGTTCTAATATTGTCAAACTAATAAAAAAATGGCCTCATATACAGCATGATGCCTCTACATTTACTGTGGATGTTGTTCATTCTACTGTAAGTTATTTTATTTAAAATAAATAAACCATTAAGATCTTATACCATAATTCTTTCTAGATTTTTTAAACATCTCTTTTAACTTTCATTTTCATAATTATGACATTTTTACTTTTTTTAACCAGCATTGTTTTTTTTTTAATATATATTCATCCAGGATTCGTCAATAATCTTCACAATAAACGGTATCTTCAAAATAACATCGGAAACATTAGCCCAGAATGAAACCCTCCTGTCGTTTAGTCGAACAATAACACTGTTCTCTGAAAATGGTCTTGAATACAAGATTTTGAACGAAATGATATACTTCGATGAGCCTTACGTAGAGTGGGAAAGGAAAGCTTTTCAAATGGTTATGGTAAGTAATTTTACAATATATTTTATTAAGTATAGGTACTGGAAGCATGAGTTACAGTGAAAATGTTTTGATCACACTGCCAATAGTTGACTAAAAATAAATAAAAATTGACTAAAAATTTATAAAATACATCATAAAACAATTAGAGAGGTTAAAACCGATTTTTTCTACAGATTTACACGAAGGATAAAAATGGAACCCTGTTACTAAGACTATTATACTACTACCATTACTAACACTTTGCTGTCCGTCTGTCTGACTCCAGCCTGCATTTCTTTCATTGTGATAGCTAGGCAGTTGAATATTTCACAGATATTGTATTTCTGATGCTCCTTCTAACAACTACTAAGAGTAAAAACAAAATTAAAAAAAAATTGATTGGGGTTCCCATACAATAAACTCGATTCTTTTGCTCGATTCTAATAATTGTATCAGGTAGGCGCTTGAAATATTCACTGAATATTTATTTATATATACGCCTAACAACGAAATAATAAATTAAAATAAAATAAGTATTTAAGGGGAGCTCCCGTTTTTTGATATATAAGGTAACGGAACCCTCCGTGCGCGAGTCCGACTCGTACTTGACCGGGGTTTTTTATTGATCCATCTCATTCAAAAAAGGTTTACCTACGCAACATTTATATTCAATTTACTACATTGTTGATTGAGCGTTCATAGATCGGCCGTTAGGACTTTTAGCACATCACAATCAAACCAACGGCAAAATTTTTAAACCTTACCTTTATAGACATGAAGTCAAAATTATTAACATGGTAAAATTATTGCCATTATTTGCGATGAATCCACCGATATCGTTAATTGTGCACAGTTAATAGTTTATGTTCGACGCAGACATTATTGAATAAGAGATTTTATACTCCCAATCTCGGACAGCAGGTAATACATTGGAAGATATATTTATTTTAATATAAAATATTGTTGAAATAAAATGATTTGGATTGGAATAATCTTATTTGGACTTTGCATAGACGCTGCACTTGCAATGATAGGTGTACGATCGGTTTTAACTAAAAAGATGAAGGAAAAAATCCCACAAAGATGATTAGTACACATTGTGTAATTCATCGGCAAGCTTCGGCTCCCAAAACATTGCTACAGAATTCATGCCACACTTTTGACTCGGCTGTAAGGAATCTAAAATACATCAAGAGCAGCGCTTTCAACAGTCGATTATTTACTTTAGGTACATTGCGAGGATCTCGATTCTAATCACACAGTTCTTCTGTCCCATACAGAAGTACGCGGGCTGTCCAAAGGTCATGTTGGTTCGGCTTTATGAATTGAAAGAAGAGGTACCTAATTCTTTTTCTTAACTTCAAAGATAAACATGTTCAAGGATTACACATTTCAATGGAGGTCGGCTTATTTTACTGACATATTTTATGCATTAAATGAGCAAACCTTGAAACTTCATGGCAGAAACGGCATTATGATAAACAATTATGACTATATTCAGGGGTTCATACCAAAGCTTCAACTTTCAATCAAAGTGTCTTCTGAAAATGTTATATCTTTTTGTAGGCTGTTTAAAACAATTAAAAATAACATACTGGACGTATATTTAAAAGCTGGCATTAAAAATTTTTTGCGAGCGAAAGTACACGGATTTTGCCGATACGCCGAGACATCAATTCAGAGTCACTAATATGGCACATGAAAAGAAATCGATTTGTTGTCGATGTGTTATAATTACCAGAAGTAGTTCAACCAACTGGTTCAGAAGTCAGAACATGCCACATGCAGTCTCAAATGTCACATTAGTACCTAACTATCATTAGTCTAGCTACCTAATCTTTTAAAATTTTTTTCGATAAAAACGTTTTTTACTGTAATCTAAACGTTTAAAGTTTGTTTATATTAATTCTTTTAAGTGCATATATAATATTCCTTTTTTTTGTGTTTATTGAAAAGAAAAGGGAGGGCATAAAAATATTATTTATGGTCAGTGGAATATCACCAAAAAAAGGTACCTTGCTCTAGGCCCTATGGTTATTAGATAAGAATTTAAACAACGGTGTCTAAGCAGCAATCAATAATATAGAAAACTAGCTGTTGCCTGCGGCTCCGCCCGCGTGTAGGTCGCTTTTCGCGTAATCTGAGGAAACAATTTCATAGAACATCATTTTTGCGTAATTTTCACCGTTTTCGCAGCGCACGCAGTTCTTTGTTTATTTTTTTACACCTTGCGTTAGAATATTCAAGTTTTAGTAATCATCCCTAATTTTTTGAAAATGAAACATAGCCTATGTCACTCGGGAATAGTGTAGCTTGCCAACGGTGAAAGAATTTTTGAAATCGGTCCAGTAGTTTCGGAGTCTATTCATTTCAAACATACAAAAAAATAATCAAACCTTTCCTCTTTATAATATTAGTATAGATAAAGCGATTACGTTAGCAGGAATTGAATCGACGACCAAAAAGATACTGACACATCACTCTGTCAACTTAGCATATTACCTATCTTGTTTATCTGTCTCAAAAAATATTTATTATTATTAAGTTTAAAATTTTAACTGACACGGAAAGAGTTGTTTTCTATACAATTATTTAATTGTAAAGAAAAACAAATATGCTAATATAAGAAATATGTCTTTAAAAATAAATTAAGTAGGTATATTATTTATGGTTGGGTTGCTAATATAATGTTTTTACATGACGCTCAATATCATTTGCCTTTTCTTTAAGTACTTAATCTTAAAATATATTTATCTCAGATTTAAATTGAAAACAAAAAACCATATTAATAAAAATATTTGTATTTTTTCACTGAAATGAAATGCACAGAAACTAAACATTTTTAAAGATTTCTAACATTTGTATCACTTAAACTATAAACTATTAATTCCATTCTTACAATGCAAATCACTTAATTATTCTATTATTTTTGTTATTTGAATTTTTATTTGGATACCATCACTGGAATAACATTATACATGTTTTTCAAATACAAGCTTGTAATAATTGAAGCCAAACTCCTAAATCATCAATCAAAACATAAATTAACAACACCAAACTTTATTGGCACTGTTTAATACACTTAATATAAGGACGTGATACAAATGGGAATATGTTATTATCTATAACACAAACCTATATTACACAGTATCCATAGATTCCTCATTTGTAGGTTCAGTCTCCATTAACATTTCCTTTTCATCAACCCCACCAGCATACTTTATTCTTAGCTTTTCATAATGCAATTGCTCTTTTGAAGATACTGATGGTTTACATTTTGATAATGCACCCCTAAAGTCGTCGAATGATACAAATATCTCGCCCTCAAGCGTACCATTTGCAATGTGATTAGTTAATGAATTGGTTGCGGCTGCTCGAACTAAACCGGACAAATCAGCCCCTGTGTAGCCTTCTGTTAAATCAGCAATCATTTGTAAATCGACATCAGGACCTAATAGTGGTCTGGTTCCTCCTTTTGTTAACTTTTGAATTATATCAAATCGATCTTCTGTTGCTGGCATTCCTACGTACATGATTCTATCTAAACGCCCCGGTCGTAACACAGCTGGATCTATAATATCAGGTCGGTTTGATGCAGCCAACACAAAAACTCCTTCACGGCTTTCTATACCATCCATTTCAGTCAACAGTTGATTTACGACTCTCGCTGCTCCGTTATTGTCGTGAGAACTACGTCTCGGACATAAAGCGTCAAATTCGTCAAAAAATATAACACAAGGAGCAGAATTTCTTGCCCGTCTGAAACAAGTACGGACTGCCCGCTCACTCTCACCAACATACATGTTAAGTAATTCGGGTCCTTTCACTGAAATGAAGTTGACTCCTGCCTCATTAGCTACAGCTTTAGCTAGTAATGTTTTACCACACCCAGGGGGCCCACAGAGCAATACGCCACTTGGTGCTGATAAGCCAAGTTTTTTCAATTGTTCAGGATATTTCACAGGGGCTAAGACAGCAAGTTGCAAATCTTTACGAACTTGACTTAAAGATCCAACATCATCCCATGTCACATCAGGAACTGTGACAATACCTTCCCTTACAGCACATGGTTTGGTTGTTTTGAGAGCTTCGAGAAAGTCTTCCTGATTGATTGATAAACCAGTTAATTGTTCTGAGGTATAAGGATGGGTGTTCTCAAGTAGGCAAAGAACTTCATCCACTGGATCAACTGGTTTGCTCTGAATTTTAGAAACTTTTTCATGTGGTTCAATAATTCCATTACTTGGCTCTTGAGGAGTTGTCAACTCAGTTCCAACTTCTTGCACAGAAGGCTCTATAGCATTTTCAGTTTCAGCATCAGGTTCTTTATTAGATTCTTCACTACTATTTTCACCATTAGGTATATTGTCATCACTTTCTTTATTTTCAACAACCTCATGTACATTTTCTACACTATGTAACCTGATTTTGGCAAAAATTCTCTTCACGGCATATGTGCTTGCTTTATTGACAAGTGCTTGTAAGTCAGCTCCAACAAAACCTGGAGTAATCTGAGCCAGAACATTCATGTTTACATCATCACTAAGGGCCAGATCTTTACAGAGAATTATCAAAATTTCTTTTCTTGACTTTAATGAAGGAATGCCTAGAGTTATTTCTTGTTCAAGCCGGCCAGCTCTTCTCAATGCAGGATCTAAAGCATCAGGATTATTTGTAGCAGCCAGTATTAAAACTGAAGCACTATTATCATTTAAACTATCTAAACTGGCAAGCAGCTGTGCAACCATTCTCTTCTCCATATCTTTTTGAGCATGTATTCTATTTCCACACACAGCATCTATTTCATCAATGAATAAAATACATGGCGCTACTGAAACGGCGCGCTCAAACAGTTCTCTAATTCTTTCTTCAGATTCACCTGATACTCCTCCAACTAACTCCGTCCCAGTAACTGCTATTAGGGGCAATTGAAGTTTGCCAGCAATAGCATGTGCTAACAAAGTTTTGCCAGTTCCTGGGGGACCATGTAATAAAGCCCCTCGGGGGGATTTAATACCCAGTTTTGTATACACTTCAGGATGTTTCATGTGTAACACTAGATCACATATTTGTGTTATAATATCTGATATACCACCAATGTCTTCAAAACTAACCTTAACATTTTTAACTGTGCCAAGTTCTGTTTTTTTCTTAGGTGCTATGCTTTTATTTGTTTCGGGTTTTCGTTTTTTATCTGTTGCTATCTGTTGTTGTGATTTATCACGTGCAAGGCTCTCAACAGCCGTACTATTTGCATTTCGGTTCGGTATGTGAGGTGTAATAGTGATTTGGTCATTAATTTTCGGTATTTTTGGAGCTGCGCTACCATCTTCGTCGCTGCTCAATATGTCTATTGGTTCACCAGACTTGTCAGTAGCTCGGCGGGAGGCCGGGGGCCGCTTTTTATCCTGCATTTTGTACATAGCTAATAAACGATCATTCAATTCACTGTTGTTTTCGTCTAATAACTCTAAATCTGATTCCTCCTCGGAGCCTTCTGACGTGGAGGCTCCATCTAATCCGTAGCTTTGTAATACGACTTTATAGGCACTTTCAACCATTTGACAAAAAGCATTGTCGCTTCTGTTGCTGTATTCACGATAGCGCTCTTTGAGAGAACGCGCCATTTGGCTAACATCTACGAACGTCTTATCTACATTTTCTGCAAGGTAGTTTTTTACCCGCGATACAATGACTGGATCGTTAATAGTCTTTTGTCTTGTTTGATGTTTCTTCATATTTTACGAGTATAAAAATAAAATTATTAAATGTTTTACACAATACACTCTTCGTCGCAGGTTGCAATGTTTGACAGCGGCGTCGCCGAAATCAATGGAATAATTGCCATAATAAAAAATTTCAAGTCTTTTATATAAAGCTGACCATTCACGATACTCATTGTGAAGAATTTTTATTTAATGATTTATTAATATTATTAATTATTAATCTACATAGCATTCTTTGACCTTAAAAATAGCGAGTAATAGTTTTCACCATTAAGATGGAAGCCTCTTCACAATGCTAAATTAGTAGGCTAGTTGACTTAGCGCTCACTAAATACTGTAATGAATTGGTAGCTTTCGATGAAAAACTCTCACTAATAATATGTATTTATTTTACAGCAATTGAAACACATGAAAAAATGTATTACTTTTGGTATTCCTTAACAATGTCTGTTTTATATTTAATTTTTATTAAATTTATGATTTTATTGCAGATTCCAAAAAAAACATTAGGCTTAAAATTGGAATCCCCTCTTGAAGATGAAATGAAGGAACGCCTCGTCCATATTTTTATGAAAATAACAAATGTCGACAAAAAGCAATGTGAAAGGTATATTATTTAGTTAAAACATTATAAAATAACTTATAATTTTTTTTATATAACGTAATTTTTTTTTAAATCATTTTTGACCTTATGTTTGAGTTTAAATTTTCAGTTACCTGGTAGAAAAGAACTGGAACCTTAAAGACGCCTTGGAACTTTTTACAAAAGTCGTTAAGTCAAGTAATATTGAGACAATATAGTAATTCAAGAATTGAGGGTAAATTATTATTGTTTTTGGCAAAAATAAATTCAAATAAATAAGGACATTGCATTTTTATTTTAACATGTTTAAGAACAAAGGAAAGAAAACAGCACATACAAAGGATATTTATTATATTAATTAATACGATTTTATTTAAACAATCATTTCAAGATGTCTCGCATATTCTATAGTCTGTTCAGCAAGTTCTGCTGATGGGAAGACTCCAGCAGCAGCATTGCAGGTTTCCTCGGCAGCATTGAAGTGGTAACAGTTATCGGCTCCCAAGATCCAATTGCGCTTGTTATAAAAATATATGTTAGTAAAATACATATGTAAGCATTATTTTAAAATAAAAACTTTGGTAAAAAGAAAGAGTAAAAATAATACCATACTTCTGAATATATGTACAATTATTGTTTTGTTAAAAAGCTTTGCTAATAATAATATATCAAATAATTTAATTTTTTTAACAAGTTTAATGTTTGTTACAAAATAAATAATAAAATGCTTTAAAGCATTAAAGTTACCATTTTAAAAAATAAATATAAGAGAAAATCAAGAATTAAGCCTTTGACTTAAAGCCACTGATTCAAAGAATTAAGTTCATACTTTCTTGCCATATTCCAGCACTGCTTGCTGGGATGGTAAATTTAGTCGCCTAGCAGCCTCAGAGCAGGATATACAAAAGTAAGCCTTCTCAATACATGCAGCTATTTCTCCCCTCACTGTGTCAAGAAGTGTGTCCATGAAGAGGGTGTAGCTCTCTGCTGGGACATTATCCTGTGTGTACAATATTTTTTTAGTGTTTTAAATTTTTAATAGTAGTGAAACATTTTAGTTTTTGAAACTTGACAAATTTCACTGATTGTTTCATACAAAAAAATAATTATTACAATGTTTTGTACTACCAAAAAAAAAAACAGTAAATCAAGTAAAAGCATCACTATTACTAACAAGGGAGTCAAAACACAATTACTATTTAATACTATTATGTATAGTAAAATTCATAATGATTGTATACAATATTGTAATATTAGAGTGAACATACCTTAGCCAAGAATATCTTATTATAGCTTCCTTCCATAAGATATTGTTCTAAGGCTAATGGATGTTTAACATATGGGTCTGCTCTGATCACATCCACAGGAAGACGTTCCAGCTCCGTGTGGAACTCTGCCACTCTGTTCTGAGCAAGCAGGAATAACAGGTTCAGACCTAGAAGCTGATATGTGAATGCTGACTCTGGGAGGTGGTCTCTGAAAATATATATAATAGTGTTGAATCATAATTTCTTTAATTAGTATATTTACAAATGTAGTTAACATTACCTTAAAAGATATATTTAAGAGGTTAATAAAGATTAAAACTTATTTGTTCTATTTACTCAAGTAAGGCTTACTTTCAGAAATAAATATTTTAGTAAAATAAAGTAGCATCTTTACATTATTCGTTTTTAATAATATGAAATTAAACTAAACTCGTAAAAATTACTATGTTCTATATACAAGACACTGACCAACTTTAGGCATAAAAAAGTGTATTTAGTACTTACTTAATACACTTTTTTATGCCTAAAGTTGGTCTTACACTTACTTGTAATCAAAATAATAACACTTCAACTGGGACATGTATCTTTCAAATGCCTTCACATCCTTAGTCGCCACAGCCCACTGTGCTCCAATTTCTAGCACGTCCCGAGCTAAAATCAACTCTTTTTGGTTAGCTGCGGTATTATTACTGGGTAAAAAGCTGAGTTGAGTTAGAGCTATCTGAAATTAAATAAATAATTATTTCTTTTAGTACTATTACTGATTTATAGGTAAAATTTTAGTTTTATTGTTTGTTGGTATTTGACGAGTCATCTTGCTTACCTTTATTTTATTTAAGAGCTCGCCGCATTTGTCTAACTTGCGTGGTTTCTTTGCCCATTCTGTTTTCAGATGTTGATAAAGAGTAGCAACGTCCTTTATAGAAGTCATTTCGATATTAAAATTTCAGATTTATATTAAATTCACTATTCGCAGCTTAGCATCAAACATCAAAATTTTGCGAAATCAGTCGTAACCACAAACTACAGAGTACAAAGTAGACAAATTGACATTGACATTTGATAGTTTCTAATAAGAAGAAAGGTCAAGACACTGTATTCGATAGCCATCAAAATTTTGTGAATTGAAAGTTAAATATAAATAATAATAAGATTTAATATAATTATAATAATTTTATTATAATTATAATAATTTAATATAAATAATAATAATTTCAGATTAAAAAAACAAACACAAAAGATTATCAGACAAGTTTTCTAACAACAGCTGTTCAATCATGATCATAACGAATTAACTCAAAATAATATCAAAAGATAAAAACAATAATTATTTGCATAGTTTACAAAAATAAACATGTCTGTTTATAATAATAGTAGGGAAGATTATAACCCTTATATTTATATGAAACCGTTGATTTGGATTAAGGCATTAAATTATAAGGATTATATACCCCTTTTGTGTTTTAATTAAGTAGCAATATTTAATTTTGTTGTGACACCAATATAATACCGACGATATGTAACATGTACAGCACAAATATTAAATTATTCCAGAGCTGTACTTTATAGAATTTGAAATAATGTTGGATTATAAAAGCTTTGCTATCAAACAACTGAGACTAGAACTAGAACTTCCCATCTTGCAAAAATGTTGGTCACTTAAACATAATAGAAAAAATCTTTATAGATTTACTTACCTTACTAAAAAATTAAAAATCCTAGACATGTTAGTCTAGGATTTTTACTATTTACTATTATTATTACTACTAATTTCGGTAATTAACTCCCATCCAAATAATAAAAGTGTGGTAATAATAACGTTAGTCCATATCATATGATATCATTAAATACTTTAAAAAGATAAGATTCGCGAAATAAGATAGTTCATCAAACTATGTTTTAATTATTATGAAAAAAAAGTATACATGTGTAGTGTGGGCGAAGCTTAACATTCTATCATTATCAACAATTTATCAGTAAGTAGTAACTGACATTAAGCTGTCAAAATTTTCTCTTGCTGAATAGGTCGAGATTGTAGTCGATTACTCAATAATGGATATTAAAGCTTTAAGCAATAGAAATTGTAATAATGAGGTGCGAAAATAATGTTAAACTAAGTAGAGAATGAGACCTAAGTATGAGTTCGCCGTCGGCTGTGGTGTGTCGTGAAATATTTGATGAAAATAGTCAACCCTCAGCCGAAGGTATTGTTTGTATCTATCTTTATTAGGATTATTTCTGAATACACTTAGCAATTGACTTTCTTAGTTTTTTTCCTTGTACTTATTAATTAAATAATAAAAGTTATTTTTTTTCAAAAACTTAAAATACTTCCTAAGTAATCAATAAATCAATCAAGATCAATTGATATTTGTAATGTATAATGTAATGGTATAATATTCAGATTATTTTGTAAGCTTACAAACTTATGTACATATATCATATTTACATATTTTTAAAAAGACATTTGAATAGTCTTAGATTATGTTTAAAAATCTTAATTCAAAATAAACCTATAAAATCTATTATAATAGTCATTATAATTTATAGAAGTATCTGACTATGCCTGTCAACTTGGCATTGACCCAGAGAGTGAGAGCCATCTCTTGCCACTGGCAAGGGATGGGCTTATGCAAGCTCTGCCTGCTCCATGGAAAGCCTAGTAAGTTTATTAGAAACTAGATTCTTTTAAATTTCTATTTCTATGCTATACTTATATGTAAAACAATATATATAAAATATTATAGGTATATCTATTAATGTAACTGTTAATTAATATATATGTACATTACTAATTATTTGATAAGAGTTGCTTGTGAATGTTAAAGGCATGAATATAAAATTCATATAAAATACAATATTTAAATAATTAACCATTTTACAACTGTACAGTAAAATATGTATTTAAACTTTACATCATTGAAATTACAAACAGTTTTGATGAAAAACTCCAAACTCACTATTACTACAACGATGAAACAAAGAAAACGCAATGGGAACATCCTCTCGACCATGTTTACATGGAACTTGTGAAGAAAGCACGAGATGCCTCTATGCAAGATGACACCTGTGCATCTGTTCAGGTAAAGTATTAAGCACAAAGACTTCTTAGAAATTACATCAAACTATTTCGACTCCAATTTTATATGTTGAAAAATCATTTCGCTTACCAATAAGCTCGAATTATTTTTTTTAAGAATAGACTATTATTCGAACATTAGAATTATATATTATAGATACAATTATAAATTAAAATTTATAGAATATTATTCTTACGGCTTACCAAAACAAAAGCATTTAAACGTAAATACAAAAGCTCGTTTAAACGTTCGACCTTTGTATCGCTTGTCTATAACGCTTATTGTAAAACAAATAGATTATGCATCGGGGTCGTGAGTGCTTACACGATGTTTGCCAACGAATAGTTAAAAATGTATTGTTCTCAATGTTCTAACGATTAATTTTTCGAAAATATATAATTTTTTTTTAAATAGTAAGATTAAGTTGTGTTTTTAATATGTTTATAAATTACTGTGTAATTACATTACACAGTAATGTAATAAAAAAAATACTGTTATTTATGTATAGTTTAGAATGACAAACAAGTGCAATGTTATATATTGTAGCTTCTTAATTTTTGTCATGAGCATCATCATGGACATGTAAACATTTCAGGAATTGCTTACATCCGAAGAAAACACAAAAAATCTCGAACGCGTGGAAACTAAAGTCGAGAGCGAAGATGAAGATTTGAGCACCGATAGTGAACAACATATATCCGATATAAAAGATCATACAAATGCAACTTTAATTCCCGGGAATAGACGTCTAACTCCTTTGGGAAGGCCACCGCTAGCTCCACTGTCAAGACTAGAAAAAAAATTAAGTGATCTACGAATATCACCCTTACGACGTAGCGTGGAAAGTCCAGCATCGCCCAAACCTAGCCTTGTTAGAAATATATCTGATCGGGACATTTTAAGTCGACCAACATTTGAAAGGCCTAAAATGTTGTTTAAACAGCAATCCGAGATTATTGATCTGAAAATGCATGTATTAACTAGTCCAGAAGAAGAAAATTTTAGTCCCTTACTGTCTGCTGTTAAAGTGGATAGAGGTCTTCCTTTGACAGGTAGCTTAATTATAAAAAATGATCTAAACATACATAACATCTTTGTGATTGATAAACATAATTACTAAATAATTATAATATACAAACTCAAAGTCACTAAATATCGAAAGGCTATTGTATATCTAAATATATTATTTTTAAATTTTAATTAAAAATATATATAAAATTAAATTTAAAAAATCTGAATCAACAGGCAAAGGAAATATGTTCCTTAAAATATCCCGCTCGAATCTTCCAAGTCCCGACACAGAAAAGTCTCTGCAACTAGATTCGATGACTAAAAGTGATCCGCCAAAAGGTATTTTACGTGAAAAGACTTATGACGCAATACAAAAAAAGGCTGAAATTATATTGGGGAAAGCGAAACAAATTGCAAGTTTTGAGGAAGACAAGAAAAGTGTTAGGTTTGTAGAGATCAGTTTAGATTGCATGTTTATAGATTATTTCCATGCAGTTGTCTCGAAGCAAGTATTCATACGTAGTGAAACAAGAATTAGAATTTTGTTCCATCCGTTTCCTGTAATCTGCGTCTTTTCCTTAAATGTATAGTTCAACGGTTTACTGTGACAACTGTCTCCGTCTCGAATGAATAAATTCCTATTCGCATTTATAAAATAAGTGAAATTTAAAAGAATCTATAATTTACATTCATTTGCAGGTTCAAACTCGAAAACCTTCCCGAACCAACAGTCAGTCCAGGTTCAAATAGTTCTTCCGAACAAAATGATGGCCAAAGTTCCATACGCGCTGCTTTACCATCCCCGACATCCATAACACCAATAACACCGTTGGCAACCATCCCACCTATCAGCCACGTCACGCCCATCAATATGTCTCCCTTAAATCCTGTGCCATTATCACCACTAGTATCAAGACCACCTTTACCACCAAAAATAGACAGTCCGAGGGATCTTAAAAGTGTGTCTGGTTCGGAGAGAGATTCCATTGGTAAGTATCGAATAAAAGTTTTTCATCGTTGTTGGTTGTTCATTTTCAGGAATAGCATATTTAACCTGAGTCGGATTGCACGTTCACTTATCCTCATATTAAAAAAAGTTATAGCAATAAATAATAATGTTTATTTTATGAACACAGACAGTGAAAGTCTTAATCGAGGAACGTCACCACGTCGTCGTCTCGTCAAACCCTCACCCGCGGATTATATTAAACCTGAGTTATTCCAAAAGAATTTCCAGAAAATATCAGATTTAGTACGAAGAACTGATATTGAGCCTAGTTCAGGTAATTTGGAAGAACCGTCCTCCGATAAAGAAGCGAGGCCAAGGTATGTTACGTTTTTAATGAGAGATGTTTGAGTATAATAATTTATTTAAAATCAATGTATTCATGCATAAAGCAAAGTAATAAAAATAGTCATCAATATTTTTTAGGTCTCCCATGATACCATTAAAAAGCAAAATATCAATAAACCTCATGGAGAGTATTGAATCCGAAACGTCAATTGATTCGCCGGACAGAGAGTTTGCTAATTTAGATCTTAACGATTTAGACGATTCAAATGTAAAAGAAACAGATTTAAAAGAAATTGAAAAAGATAAAAGTCCAAAAACTGAAGAAGTTTCAGATAAATCTCATTCCAAAGCGACCGACTCAGCCCAAAGATCAAGAGACATTTCAATACCTCAAATCAAAGTTCCTAAGTTAGATACTATTACAAAACAATCCAAAATTATCCATTCAGACTCTGAAGATTCCAAAAAGAGTGGAAAAGATGAAGAAGTTAAAAATAACGCTAGATTAAATAGCATAGAACTGCCAAAAGGTCGACCACAGCTAAAACTATCGCCAACCTCTAGCTTAAGTTCAGATAAATCGCCTAGATTAGAATTTACGAAAACCTGGTCTAGTCCCTTGACACCGTTTAAGCCATTTAATAAATCAGTTGTAACTCCTATAAAATCATCTGATTCGGCATCTAGCTTAGGCAAAGGATTGACAAGCCCTAGGTTAGATGGTGTTATATTGTCTCAAGGAAAATCTAGTACAGATAATGTAGTTGTTGTCTATCAATTTGAAACACAGGATGATACTCCAAAACCTATAAAGTCTCCTTTAATACCGGACATGGGTGTTCGAGAAATGATAGAAAGGAATAAACAAGATGAACGGAGAAGGTTGGAACTAGCAATGCAGAAGGAATTAGAAGTAATAAGAATAGAGTTCAGTGCCAAGGAAAAGAGAATGAGAGCAGAGTTGCAGGAAGAGTTGAAAGAAGCGGAGGAGAAGTTTTTAAACGAGAGGAGAGTTAGATTGAAAGAACAGGGAGATCGACAACGGAGAGAAATGGATGAGGTAAGTTTACTGAACTAAAATAATTAAGCTATAAATACTCATTAAATATGTAATATTAAAATGTATTCTAGGCACTAACGGATGCAGAACGAAAGTGTCATCAAGAACTACAAAGCAAATTGAAAGATATTGAAAGAAAATATCACAATGACACAGAAACCGCAGCAAAGCAATACGAGAGTGACATGGCGAGACTAAGGAGCGATTATAGTAGAAAGTTTAATGAATTACGGGAACAATTGGAAATAGGCAAGTATTTAATAATTCTGCAGCCAAATTTTTTTAAAGTATACTTTTATGTGTTTGAAGTTTTATTAATGAGTGGTGTTTTTAAATGAGTAACTAAGAACAAAAAAATAAAAAAATTTAAAACTAAATTTACGTAGATATCATTTTTTTATTTTTCAATTATGTAAATGTTTTTTTAATAATAACATTTACAACGTTCAAATTCTTACAAGTTTTAAAAATGTCTTAAGAAACCTGAAACTTTACAGAAAATGAACGCGCTCTAACAGAAGTTCACACTCAACTACAGTTTAACTTGAACAGAGATCGGTCTAGAATGATAGAAGAGAACCGAGCCACCATAGACACATTGAGGGAGGAACATACCACTCGGGTCACTGACCTGAGACACGATTACAGAGCTGAGGTATAGTAATAAATAACAGACGTAAGTAGTTTCTGTGCGTTTAAAATTTATTTGTATATTTGTATGAATATCTTCACTAGTGTTAGTGCAATACTTAAGGGATTCTTCCACATACCATCAAAGTATGGAATAAAATTCCCTTGGCGTTTCATGCGTTTTAATCTCACATCTGTAAAATTTTAAATCTCCCTTTATGACGTCGTATTTTACAATCATTATCTATAAATTATAAACAAAGACGAAGCAGTCAAAAGGGCACAATTATTAACTACCTGACATTCACGCCTACATTCACATGTGTTCTAAATTTTGTACCAAAATGCCTTAATTTAAAGAACAGCAAATGTTATAACTGGTCCCAGTAACATGACCCTTGGAATAAGAACCGAGATTCATTAGAGTGTTGTTGATATGTTGTGCGCCCGTGGTGGTGCAGGTGGAGCGTCTCCGCGCGCAGCACGCGTGTCACCTGCAGGAGGTGCGCGCGCGCCTCGCGGGGGAGCGCGCTGCCTCGCGACGGGACGAACGTCTGCTCGCTGACAAGTACAAGTGCCTCAAGGAGAAGTACGCCCGACTCAAACACGACGTCAAGGTTGACTTTACTTCATGATATAACTTATTATATAAATTATTAATTAGAATATAGATAATAATAATAATAATAATAATATAGAATTATATTTTACGCAAGGAACATTTTATTTTAGATTATATTTTCCAGTCGATACTCAAAAAACTTCACTAATGTGTGTGTGTGAAGTGTGTGTTTGCTTTTTAATGCTTTTTATTATTTGAACGAACTTATCGGACTGTGCGTTCTACTATAATATAATATATTTTCTTTTAAAATACTATCAATTGTGAACCAACGTTCGTGTAATTAATGTTCTTGTGTTCAGACAGAGACAGTTAGACAATGATGCTGAATATAGTAGACTCGCAAGATTATTATTTTACACAGTTAAAATTATCTTCCAGATGTCAATTGAAAGACGAAACAAGCGACGTGAGATGAGCATGACGACAGGCTCAGAGACCGAGAAGTCCAATTCACATAAGACTAACAATCAGTCTTTGGAGAGGTTTGTTAATTATAATCTATAAAAAAATCATGCTATTCTAGTTAAGTCGTTGGATTGTGGACCACGACCTTTCATCAGAAATTAAAACGTTTATGTAGTGAAAAAAGTAAATAAGGTTTTCTATATAATATATTTTTGTGGTAGGTTATTTGTTTTTTATGATTGCGTTATTTACAGATGTAAAGAACTGAACGAAACTTCAGTGAGTGCTGTAATAGAGTCTGAACCTCCTCGTCCAAGAAACAACAATCCTACAATAAAATTTACAGACGAAACGTCGTATTCTGAGAGCAACGCACAAAAATCCATAGACAATAATAATGACGAGTGGAAACAGAGGAGAGATAATGTAAGTGTTTTCTGTTACTTGTTACGTTTTCAGATTGTTATTAATTCTATATATTTTTATTAATGCGACTAAAAAATTATTTTAGTTAAGCTTGAATGTAATTATTTGTATTATATGTATATACTATATATATGACCGTACGTATCGAGTAAGTATCCAAAAAATAAACCAAAACAAATTGTAGTCTATATTATTGATTAATTAATGATAATTATATGTATATTTAAAAAATATCTTAACAATTTTTTTTCAGACGCTACAATCGGACTCATCAAAACTATCTTCCAAACCACGTAAACGCAATGCGGTCGCCTTTAGAGAGCCACCGCGACGGAGGCGAGATAAAGATGTTGATGCTGGTAACCTATGTTTATGAAAAATCATCAGGATACGTACCTGTGGCTTCTTAGACACTGGATGATATGTTCATAGATAATTAAAAAAAGACATTTTCTTTAGTTTGCATTTTACAATAATACACAGAATTGTACACTTTTTCTTTATACTTAAAAAAATTACAAGTATTTTTAATTATTTTATTTTAATTTACAAGTATTTTTGTGATTTGAATTTTATTGTGTTTTTTTCGCAGGTACAACAGATTGTCAAGATTCATCAGACGCAACCACAGCTGATGAGAAACCCAAAGAAACAATAAATGGTAAATAAATGTATAAACTAATACCATACCAGTATTCTTTACACATACAATAATAAAATATATAATACATATAATAATAAAATGTGTTTTCTCTTCACGAGATGAATATATTTCAGGTCACGGAAGACGTAGATGTTTTACGAGATTAAAATCAGCTTCAACATCAAGATTGAACTATTCACCCAAGTATGTATCAATTTGGGACTATTACTATTACACTCTTATTTTATACGGTTTTGACTAAAGATCGAAATTATTCGAACCCTCGACCGGTTCGGCTACGGTTAGTAACCATCCCGTCGTTCTTCTATTTGAGCTAGATAGAATAGACATTTTTAAACCGAAATTAACGGTTCTGCAATCTTTTCAATCTTAATCCAAACTGCAAAGTTATAAGCATTGGTTTTGAAGAAGCCTAATAATAATCAATCTATTAAGATGTCACCACCTACCGGTAAAATTCGATATATCGAATCTAAGATACACGGTATTTAAATAAGCTTAACATGGCTATTTTAATCAATAATTTCAAACATTGCCTTTTAACATAGAGCAAAATTGCAGATAAAACAAATGTCTTTCCCTAGTTCGAACGGTTGCTAGTAATATCACGATTAATAAGAACGAGGTCCGAAGGTTCTGAAAAATGGATGCTACCCTTAAAAGAGAAAAAATAAATTAAAAGAAAAAAATAAATACTAAAGAAATTAAGTTCTTCTGAAGTCTACATGCACAGAAACACCTAAAAGAGCTTTTATATATACAGACGCGGTGAAGGCTGGTCTAGTCCGCTGGAATGTCTCCGCCAACAATTACGTAAACTAGATGACCTGGAGGACCAGTTCCCGGACCTGGCCTGCCAGCCGGCTTACAGCTTGAGATATCCGTTTGGGGAATTAGGTATGTTACAAGTAATTAGGATCTATTATATCTATTATACCTTATTATGAAATAAAAAATATTTTTACATTATCGTGAAAATATTTTTTGCAAATATTGTTAGAGAGAAGTAAGTTGTTAATAAAAATAGAACATTATTTATAAAATTTCCCAGTGAATTTCGTATCGGGTACTTAAATATGTACCAAAAAATTTTGTTATCGTTAAGTAGCAGCAAATTCTGTTAGTTCATAATCGTACGGCCTGATAATATCAAAGTTCATCTTCCAACGCACCGAAAGAGTTTAATAGAGTTTAAGATGAGGAATATCACTGATTAATATTTCTCATATTAAACTATAATAACCGATCTTACATTTTGTAGCCTCGAATAAAACTCTTCCAGTACAGAAATGTATTTCTATATTTACTGCTGTCCTAAAGGATATACTGCTCAAAGGGTAGATACATATTAGATATTCGAACAAATATCAGCTTTTGATAATTTGCACCCTTGCATATGTGACATGTAAGTAAGTTAATGTTAGTTATGTAAGTGGTAACCCTGCGGCAGGTCCCGGGCCACCCGCAGACACCCCTGAACTGGAGTTTGTCCGACACCGCGCGCTGGTGGAGCGCGAGGGCGTGCGACGAGCTCGGGACGCGCTGCGGAGACGAAGAGCCACGTTGCGGGAGCGGGACAGACTGTCGCCGCCACGCGCGCCCTCCGTGAGCATACACACACGAACAACGCACCACACTTACTATCACATGCACAAGTAGATACATAAACATACATACACAAGATACACACATATGCAACTTGAGTTGTATATGCCCTTAGATAAGAAGCAACGCACACTACAATTAAACACATCTAGCGCATGTGTGTCTCTGTAGACACGTAGAAAAAACACACACACAGACACATACAAACTGTAAGGAGCAGCACAACACATAAACAGTCATACTATTAATAAACACACGTATACATGATACAATACAGACATACATATATGAACTAAAGTACATACACACCTTTTGACCGTCACACGTTCTGGTTTTATATTATCTACACATGCAGGCATACGAGCGGGCAGGGTACAGTACAAAGACGCAAACCTATGCACTCGACAAGGTGCAGATACAATGCACAAGAGCACTAAACGAAAGTAAATTAGCAGCGAGTAGTCACAGATATGCGTATACAATATAATAACATATTATGTGCGTAATATCAGACAACGTATTATCATCGCGTACATGTATCATGCAACATAGAGTATATAAGTATTTCGTATTAGTAGATTTCTAGGAAAGTAGTTGTAGTTCTTTGATAAGAGTCTAAATTAATGGTATTCTCAAGAGAGCAGCCTACAAAGCTTCGCCAGAAATAAAGTTTACGGTATGTTCGTGTATTGCTCAATCAATGAGACGAAGCAATGTATACATAGTAACTATAATTTAGGAGGAACGTGAAGCGACAGAGCTAGAGGTAGCTCTACACCGAGCGAGAGCATTGCTCGGTGAAAAGGAGATAAGGCTGAGACACATCGAGCGCGCTCTGCGCAAACTAGCGGACGCACACCCGCCGCTCCTGATACAGGTTCACTAGCCTAGTCTGTCGTCGTCCTTATTTTTTTTTGCGTCACATTATGCGATCCATCCTATTTTTGTCACTTCCATATGTTTTTCGTTATCGCTAGACGTCTCCATATCGAGGGCTGCCGTGCTTAGGTTTGCTATATTTTATCGTTTAGCGGACATCATATTATTATTTACACTTCGCTTTTTAGCATCAGTTGTATAGACGTAACGCAAACGATCACATCTCGATGTGAGTATCTATCACGGGCGTTTGTGTAACATCTCGTGAACACAGGAGGCGACGACGAGTGACGGGTCGTCTGGTAGCGAGTGCCTGGGCGGGGGCGCGGGGGGCGGCGCGGGCAGTGCGGGCGGCGCGGTGCTGCGCTCACTGCGCGCGCTGCACGCTGACGTCAGAGACATCTGGCGCGCGCTGGACGCACGACGACCCAACACCGGTACGACACGGGACCTAACGATATACATTGGACTCTAGTTATAAAAAACGCTCCCTATATAAAACAATATCAAAAGACGCTGTAGTGGCGTTAATAGACAAATCGACAGGACTGGGGCCGTAAGCATCTACAATTTTATTTAACGATCGGCGGGGCCCGTTTTCGTTACTCGAATATCTGAAATTGCATTATAATAGTGGTCTATTATATTAATATTAACTAAATGTTCCCGTCTACTTCTTTTTTTGAATGAATGAATATATCAACATTTTAGATTCTTATTTTTTACTTTTTTACAGCCCAAAACGGTATTATACGAAAATAAAATTTTTTTTCGCAATATTTTTTTTCATTTAACACGGAACTTTTTCTTCTATGTAGTAGTAGTGTGTAAACGTTTATTTATAAAATAAACATTTTCGAAAAAAAAAAATTAAGATTAATTGTTTTATCTCACTGTTATCTGATATTAGCCAAAAAACAAAAAGGCAATTATTCACTTGCTATGTAAATTAATCGAGGATTTTCAAAGGTTTCCAAATCCAACCAAATCGTTTCCAAATTTATACTAGTCTGCCGTGTTAACAACAATATGTAAATGTATAAATGTGTAGTTTATTGAATTGGTTCCAAATTAATTTTTATACTATTTACCGGTGAAGTAATATTTTGTTGAATTTAATCTGAAACAAGTTATTATTTTTATTGCAGCTTCTCCAGAGACAAGTTCCTGTGTTCCCACTACTTCGCACACCAGATTGACATTATCGGCTGTGAGTATACAAATCAATATTATTTACATTCGACTACTTATTGTCTCTGACATTTTGCAAAAATTTTAGTTCTATATGCTTATGCGTTATTAGACGACAGTTTTAAAAGGAAGAATTCTTTATAACACTTATATGATTATCAGCCGATAGGAAGTTAAACTAAAATATTTTTAATTATTAATTTTGTGAAACACACATATGACATGTTTATGGCAAAGAAAATGATATCAATATACGTAAAAAAAAAGGATTTTCGAAGGAAAACAATTATGGTATTTTTTTCTCCTGTGATAGTATAATGCTAATATGGTATTTAATCTAAACTTCATTTCAGCCTGAGCCTTGCAAGACGAATACACCAGAATCTGACGCTATCACGGAAAGGGCAAAAGGTTTACGCGCTTGGCTTCAAACTGCTCCTTAATTAAATTATAAAAAAAGGAAAACAACGATTGATCTACTCCTCAGTTTTAATAAGAGGAGAAATGCAAATAAAATAAAACAATGCCTAATATGTAGATTTTACATCACAAAATAAATCATGGGGAGTAAAATGTAATTCTATCTCTCTCTCACATACTGTGTAAAGAGGGAGGAAATAAAATGCCAATATGTTAATTGACAAGAATTTCAAAGTCATACAAAAATGTACTTTATTGTGTCGGAATTAAAATACATTCCAGATTTTCGTATCTAGTCATAATTGTAGTCAATCGACTGATGAATAAGGACTTTCTTCTTTATTATTTACACGTGATTTTGTAGATTAAATGTATTTTCTACTTTGTAGTGTAATAAATACTGTTCAAGATATTATACGTTTTAAAGTTAAAAACGGTATGTGATACAATTCACACAAAAACTTAGACTGCTTGAAGAAGGGAATAATATATATATTTACTAGAATCTCTAATGTTTTAGTTATGGGTTTGTCTTGGCTTGTTTATTAAAATATTTAGATTGGAAAATGTAAAAGATAATCAATAAATACAAATTTTAGGCTAAAACAAACGCACTCATTCCGTCAAAAATATGTTTATTTGATATTAGTATTTTATTGTTACAAATAATATTTACTTATAACAATTAACAGGTATTTTACATTAAATGTATTATATACACAAAAGCTTAACATTTAATTTCTAAAAAAGATATTTCAACTATTTAATATTAGTAATTAAAGTAAACTGAAAATATGTTGCATTTTAACAAAGAACAAAATTCTAGTCAAATTTATTTACATAAAAATATTAAAAATAAAAATTTAATTTAATATAGAATGAAAAAATCTGTAAAACGGGATAATTTCCCAGAGGTCGCAGGTTAGAATACTGCCCTTATCGATATTTTTTTCATTAATTAATATTTAAGTAAGATTTTTTTTTTATTTTATACTTATTAGATCTTCTCTTTTTTAATTACATATTTAGGGATCACAGTAATACCAGTGAACTCTTATATATTCTTAATTTTAAAAGTCATTCTTAACTCCTAGTCATTTCATTTACTTGAGATAGAATTAAATTTTATGCAAAAAATCTTTTTGTGGTCTAGAAACTTAATATAGCTTTAAGCATTTATTACTTCTAATTCCATTTTAGTCAAACCAAGTAGACTGATTTAATTGGAGAGATTGAATCTTCTAACAATTTTCTATATTCAGTGATATTTAATAAAAGATATCACAAACTATATTAAAATTGTTAGTTTGAAGGAAAGACATGTACTGTGATAATAAGATAGAGTTGTTTACTCCAAAATTAATAAGACTATTGGTAAATATGACTCAATAGTCCAATTTATTTGGTCTCGTTTTTCGGTCATTCGTCTTCTAAGGTTAAATACGTACGTATACATGTTTAGAAAAAATAAATGTTTTTACTAATAAAATATAAAAAGGTCAATTTAAATTCATGGCCTATACTTAATATAAATATATCTATTTGGTCTGAATAATCGCATTTTTTTTGGATTATAAGTCCATATAAAACACGTTTTGCTTAAAATTTTAATAACATTTTGCAAAGGTAAGAAACACGCACATATATTTGTCACAAAAAACATAAAAATATGTTTAAAATAAAACACATGTACAGTTAAAATATGGTGGAGGTAAAACTTAATCATAAAAGATGAAAACGCGAAGGTCCTTAGTCACATACATTTAGTTTCGAGTTATACCCACCTTCATCTACTTTTGACTTAGCCAATTTTATTTGATATTTTTTAAACATAACGTCCATTAAAGTTTTATTTACATCTGTACAGACTTTAAAGCACGTTCTCAAACGGTTCTATTAATTAAGGTAGATTTTAATAACATATATAAATATATAACTGTAGTACCTTTAAAATATAATCGATGCCAAATAACTATATAAATCCATGCTGCACTCCTTTTGAACTATACAGATCAACTATTGTTAAACAGGTGTCAAAAATGTACTTTTCTTATAATAAATAATTGTCTCGTAACAAACATTATAAAAATATTTGGTATGAATTTTGTAGTTATATTATCTTTGGTATTTGTAAAATTTAAGTGCATTCATATTTATATACAAAAGTCTATAAATCTAATATAAAGTTACAAAAATATTAATAAATCTCTTACATTATATAAAGCAATCTGAATATTTTTTGTGAAATGACCATAATAGTATCTAGTCTATATTAATGTAGAAAATCTAAATATGTGCAGTGTGGTAGTTAAATTTGGTAAATATAAAATCTGTTCACCACTAGTTATTCTGAAACGAATTCACATTTTTAATAATTTATAGTGTTATAACAGTACTAATAATGCAAATTTATGTAAATTTCATTTTGATAACAAGAACTTGCCAAGAATGAAAACGGGTTTATTTATAAGACAGTTTTATAATCTGTGCTTTTCGTTCCAGTATAACCTAATTCTAATGTCTGTAAAGTCAACGGTAATATACTGAAAATAAAACAATATATCTATATGTTTGTTTCATTAAAATAAATGTCCATTGAAATATCCTTCACTACCTAATTACACTTAGTATGAGTATATTTATGACAGCAATCTTCGATGTATCTGAAAAATTAAATATCTTTAGTTAATAAGTAATGGTTATCAGATACCTAGTAGAACGCCTAATGTTGTAAAAGACTGCCCTTAAATTTACGGGTCTTAGGTTTGATCTCAGCCTAGATCGCCACACCAAGTTGTCTGATCTTGATAGCGGAACGAAAACATTGCAGGGAAACAGTAAATAGAAAGCAGTCCAAGATCAATTGAATTATAGGTCACTTTCTCGATTCAATCTTTTTGTACGCTACATTCTATTCTTTATCAATAAATTCAACTTACCAACTGCAAATACCAATTGATTAGCGGAATTGTACTCAGCAGGTTTCCCACTAATGATATCGCCATTGTAATTTACCTCTGGTTTACACAAAACCTTAGAATCATCCACCTGAGTATATGAAAGGTAGGACCAGACTTTCCAAAGCTTGGACGTAGCATTCCACATTCTAGCAGTGAAATCTGCTTGTAACTACAATCAATGGTTATTACGTAAAGTAATTGCAAGTTTGAAATTACAGGGTATTAATGTAGACCCGAATTTGAGCTTAAGTAACAAATTTTGTTATAGAATATATAAATAGAGTAGAAAAGATGATGGGCTCTTTTACCTTATCATGACCTACAGTCCACTGCAAATTTGGAGCAGGCAGTCCGGTGGAAGAACAGTTTAGCATCACTCTATTTGGCAAAGATTTATCTTGCTCTTGGATTACTAGTTTTGCGTCTGAAGGTGGCACTAAATGAAGAATTTGGACATAATTACCAAGACATATAATGTACATAATTATCTATTATGGTTATAACCTCAAAAACAATGGTAGTAGGTATAATATTTGTTATGTATACCTAATATTTATTTAAAAGTAAATATATATTTTTTTAATCTGATCCTTGGGATACCAGCCAAGACAGTAAGCGGACGGTATTCCGGAGGTCGTAAATTCGAAAATCACGGCTTACATGATTATAAAAAAAATCAAAACATATAAAGCATTTTTACCAAGGACTCTGACCAGGAAGTCTTTTTTACCAATCCGGAACATTGGTCTTTCACCGGACACTTCGCAGGAGTACGTAAAGTCTTTTATCGGTGGTTGATAAGGCTCCATCAACAAAACACAAAATCCCTCCTGTCCTCGGTTTTTTATTACAGCACAATTAATATTCATGATCTCTTCAGGAGTTCGGAATATCTCATTACGGGCAAGGCCGTGTTTCTGGAATATTTTTAAATAAATTACAAAAAAAAATATCAATAACTAGAAAGGTTCATCAAATATTTGTTTCCCTCATACGGATTTAATGAAGTTTTAAATGAAGAACAACTTAAAATTCAAGAATGGACAGCGAAAAAGCGGTCTCGGTCAAAAGTATCTAACTAGTATACAACAATCATAGAAAGGAAGCGGACAGTTACTCGTAAAGTACTCGAATAGAAAGATTACTACTCACTTCATTGATGAGTCAAATGAGAATTACCCAAAAAGTAAAGAAGCTCTGTTTTGTTATCACTATGCATGAATAGAAAACTTAAATGACTTATATTGCTTAAATAAGTAAAACTTAGTGTAATCAGTAATTTAATTTACTGCTAAAAATTTGATTGGTTAACCACAACATTAATGGAACAAACATCAAAATTAATCTATAAAAGTTAAAACAATCGTAATTCAGCGCGAATTCAAGGGATTATCTGTGAAATATATCTGTGTAACCAAGGTTTTCTTTACAAATAGCTTTCCAGTCTGTTTAATAAATAAAAAGGGACCAAGGACTCGTGTAACGACGAAATTAATTGCTTTGCCCGGCTATTCATAATAAAAGTTACTTCTGCACCAAATGTATTTCGTACTAATCCTACGAGATAACTCGGCTAGTTTTATAACTGCTAAAAGATTACTTTCGAGATGTGTAGAGCTCTATGTTGAATAGATAAGTCATATATGTATATGCATGTATACGGATTATCTAAAGAAATGTTAATGAAAATGTCCCGATTATCGCAGGACGTCGACTACGTACATTAACATCGAATATGAATATTGGACTCTTCCTAAAAATATTTCGGTTTAAGCTATAAATAGGTTTTTATTATAAAAAGAATTCGACCTATAAAAGTTTTGCAGATTGGGAAATATAACATGTTTTTCATAATTTTTATCCTGCAATTGAATCTTAGAAAGCTTTTAACATACCTCAGGTCTATAAATCATAAACTGTTGTCCATTGTTATACAATCTAACAGATTGCAGTGTGTCGTTATCCATCGTCTGCCAGTTGCATGTGACCTGCCACCCTAGATCTGGTTTCCACTCACTTGACACATCCACATCTATTGCAAGAGTTGACGCCACTAATGAGAGAAAGTTCATTAAACAAGGAAATTCATAAAAAAAAATCTTTAGATAATATTTGCTTTTTTTATTAGATTTTTAAGGCTAGGTAGGTTAAACTGCCGATCAATAGTCAAAGTTCATCGTTTGAGTTTAATCTTTTAATATACGTTGTTTTTGTAATTACAGGAAGTGCTTGGCACTTAGAAAAATATTGTAATTCACTTAGTGGCTACCTTTAATCTCGGTATAAATCAGCAGTTTTCGGTTAAGAAAATACTACGCTTTCCATTGCAGTGCATTGCACCCTGGCCTTATCTCATGCCATAATTTTACAGTAAACGTTTTTGCCAGTTTAATAAACAAACATTGTTTACGCCATGAAAGGTCTTATTTGCATAAGTAAATGGTTTTTGCCAGTCGCTAGTGGATTAAACAATTAATTATGCAAATGTAAGTATGAATTGAAACACGGGCTGGTCACGCGTTTAATGTATTGAGTAAAATTAAAATATATTTTTACACTTTAAATAAACAATGTATAAATAAAATTGCAATTATATAAGATTTATTAAACACCAAAACAAAATCAACCTTTCTATAAAAACACAATGATCTCGAAATTTATACATTTTTAGTAGCAGTTATATAATTTGTTTATTGTTGTAATAAAACATGAAATTTCTCGTTTCAGAATCAAAATAACTCATCTAACAAGAAATAAAGTTATAAACGACTATTATAAGAAATTACCGAAAACTTAAACACCGTTCTAAATAACACACACTTAACTTTATGGTGTTTTAATACCATGGCCTAGTTATTTAATTTTTTAAATTAGATACACAACAAGCTCACGAGGGGACGCGCCGTCATAATTCATTAATTTCAAAATGGCACCGTTACTGCTTTGATCACACTAATTTACAAGCGTCGTTTTGATTAATAGTTTTTAAATATTTAAGCACCAACTGCTAGTTGTACAACATAACTAATGAATACATAATCTGATTAAGATGTAAAATATTACTTTTTAATTAGATTGACAAAATTAGTTTCTTACGAAAACATCTCAATTTTGGATCGTTTCTAAACAATTAGTTAATGAATATTCCTTAACAATAAAAGTCTTTTAATATCATTTTCTTCAAAGCATAACAAATCAATTTACCGAGTAGATAATTTACAAAAACAAATGATGATTTCGATTAAAAATATTTTCCTTATTTTTTTATATCACAATTGTGGTAATATCTTTATTACAGTAATACTCTGTGCAGTAGTGTTATAGAATTTTGAACTTACCTAACATGCTCAATCAGCTAGTCGTGCGCGCTCTAATAAGGAATACCTACAGAATGCGACATTTACAACAACTTGGAATGCTGATGTGAGTGTTATTAAACAATTGTATTGCAGTTATTGTTACTTCAGTTTTGGTATTTATTTACTTACAATACAATAAAATTCGACACAATATTTGTACCAGTTTTAATTTACAGAATCGCAAACATATGAATCGGATTTTTTTACGTCTGCAATACATATTTTTGTAGCAAATTTGAATCGAATTCTTCTATATTCGCTATAATTGGAATTAGTACCTACTATACATATTATTATTTTAGAGGATTTTATTTTTAATTTCTTTCCTTAAAGCTATATTATATAATAACGGGTACCATTATTTTAAGTCAATGATTTCGGAAATTATACCTCCACTGTTATTAAATGGGGAAAGACATTTAGCATGGCAGTCTGACAATCACTTCATTCGTGAAGTAAGAAACATGGAATATTTAATAAGAAAATATAACGTACTAATGTAATGTTCGGGGTCGTCGCGTCGATGAAGGGGTCTTCAATAAAAGGAAAAGTTCTCTTTTGTTTCTTATTGAAATATATTCAAGTAACATTTGTTATACACTATTCACGTATAGACTATATTAGAGTGACAACAGTCTCAAGACAAGACTCGATGAAGATTAGAGGAGGATTCTATGAGGACTGTTTTACAAGGTTTGGAGGAGAGCTTATATATAATTCTAGAAAATGAGATAACTAATGTTTACACGACTAAACTTCAAAACAACTCGTTAGGAGAATAAACAATCCATTAGTTATCATGACAATATTAGGTGATTAAAATAAGTTAACTTTGAATCAACAAACAATACATTCTGAGAACAACAAATATGTCATTAAAATATTTAACATTACACTAACATGAGCAGGCGAAGCAGTCAGCAGATAGCTAGTTACTTATTATACTTGGGCATAAAAGTTCGTTACTAATCAAATGTATTTTTATTGGCATCAACAAAGCTGAGTGCTATTATGATGGCCATTATGAAAGCTCCGGTTCCTTAGTAATTGGTTTCAATTGAGAATAATTAAAGAGACATCTGCACTCTATGTCTTTGATGTGAAAATATTAAATATGCAATAGGGTGGTTCTACGAGAAGGTCTAGAGGATATGTTATCATTATTTGCATATTAAATCGGTGACTCTTTAATAACTTAGTTTTGATAAGGAATGATCCAAAAATGTTTTTAGATTTATCCTATAAAATATACACTGATTAAATTTATTTTATTGTTTTTACTTTGTAATCAAAATCACTGTAACATATTTGCCTAGACATATACTACCCACATTAATATTAATTATTAGTCATTAATATGTATATTTTTGTTGTTATCTCTTAACTTCCTTTAAAAACAGATGATTAATCGATTTGGTTATGACCTAACATTGTTTGTCATAAATCTGTGAATAAATACTATTTAGGTAGAAAATTTAAATTCCTTTATTACTCACAGAACAAATTATCGTTGTTTTATTCGGAGACTAGCTGTTTTCACACACACACACATCCATGTTTTTGTTAAATGCCAGTCATGATTAGACACAATTTTAAAATTTTCTAAAGTTCGACTAAAGTTAGCACGATTCTGTTTCTATTGTTATTATAGTTCATAAAATTTCGATTTTTTCGTGGAACTGAGTTTTTAATATTTTAAATAAACGACCTCCTGCAATACGGTACGGACCGACCCAATACGGTAACTCAATTGGTAGAGTCATGGGCCGGTTTCCCAGAGATCGCGGGTTCGAATATTGAACTTTTAAATAAGGTTATCATACATGTTTATAGATGTCTTTAAACATGATTATTTTTGCACAGAAAAAAATGACTTATTTTGATTCGGATAATAAAAATTAAATTTCAATAAATTCCCTGTGATAGTAATTGGGTGATTTGCAAATAAACAGCAACAGCTAAAACGTACAAAAACTATTATTGTAGATATATGCCTGACCTGACTTAATTATAAAATTAAATTAGAGTCAGATAAAAGTAAAACATATATTAAAAAAGTTAAATTGTATGCTTGTGTCAGGGCAAAGTGTGACTTATGACACACTCTACGAAGTGTAAACAAGTTACAATATTATGTTAACAAGGTCATATATAAGAAAACCGATTAGAGATCACACGTAAACAAGTTAAAACTAAATATAATATTATATATTTTTTTTATATTACGAATAGTTGTTAAATTACTAATTTTAAAAGTTAATTAGTCACAACAAAACACTTGTAGGTAAAACAATTACCTAAAAGATATATAAAACAATTACCTAAAAGAAATATAAAACAATTACCTAAAAGCAGCCATAATATTCTAATCGCACTCATCACAAAGGCTGTTTGGATGTTAATTCAACTAGAAACAGAACAATTATAAAAACTTTATATAAAACACGTCCACTTTACGATTCAGTTGTTACTAAACTGCTTCCCTTGATACTGGCGCGGGCGCAGACAATAGTATTCTTCATATGAATGAAACGTGTGGGAACTATGGATGATTTCAATTGTGTAACATTACTTAATTTTTAGAATAGATTTTAATTGTTGTCCTTGTGTTAGATAATGACTGGGCCTAGGAATTTTAATTATGGCATACCTATATAAAAAAGTTTCATAAAATAACTAGCCTCATACCGGCGCGGCGGTTGTGTCTCTGCTTTATTTTGAAATATGGCTCTATTTTAAAATATTTTTTTATTTATTTAGTTGTATAAGTCAGAAAAATCTTATGCAGATCATATATATTATATAGATAAAACAAACGTTGCATTATTACATTAAAACTGTAGCCAGTATCGTATATTATGCTAGTTTAACTCGACCGCAATTAATACATTTTCACTCGCTGTTCATGACTTTGCATACTCAACGAATTTTGACACAAACGAGTCTCTTTACATTACCGTTAACGTGATATATTCAAACTGCATAATGAAATGACTTTTATTTCAAAGTAATAAAACCTATTTTATTCTTAATAAACGTTGTTTAAATTGCCATATATGGGTGCACGTTTATTTTACGAATGAAGAGTAATAAATCCGAACCCTCAAAAATAATTGTATGTTCAATAGATATAATTAAGCGAGAACAAAATGCTCTTTTATTCAATATGTACATTTTGGAAAATGAACTTCATATTTATTCTGTTATATAATTCGGTTAATCAATAATCTTTTAAAACTACATATTTATAATATAAGATAAATAGTACCTACTTCAATGTTATTATATATTATATTTGAGTATGCTATTATATTTAAAAATGAATCAAAGTTCAGTAAATTGGGTATATAAAAATGTTAGAAGTTTCCCATGACAGGGGATGTTAAGTTGATAAACTATAAAATAGATATTCATTTGATATTACTCCATGACCCGTCAGTTATAACTTTTTCCATTACAAAAGTTTTATACGTATTAGGTTATATCAATATTTTTTGATATTATATAATATTTGAATTGAAGTGTCGTTAAATTCATTCGGTAAGTTTTTTTTGTTTTAGACAATGATGTTCTCTTTCTTTTTCTAATAAGCTTTTGCTAAATCTGCCTATTCTCTAAAGGCAAAAGCCGCAGATACCTTTAATTGCCTATATACATTTTCCCTTTACTCAGTCATTAGTAGTCTCAAGTAGTCTGGACTATTGATTATTATTAAGGACCAACTTGATAGGACCAAATGGCTATTAATTTAGAGTCATTGAAATGCTTTAGATTTAAGTAGTTGCCTTGAATGGATAAAGCATGTCTGAGCTTATTTGGTCTACATTGCACTCTATAGTGATATATAAATAAATATATACGGATATCTTATTTAAAACATAATATAGCATAGGAACATAGTTGGTTCATAGTAATTATTTAGTATGACAATAGGTCACACTATCGCAATGAATAGGATAAGTTTCATTGAGGTACATATAACTGATTCCGGTAGACATATAGCTTTTTCAGAAACGAAAGAATTAAGCAAGTGATTATGGGACCGTTTTCAGATGCAATTTATCCTCATTAAAATAAAGTCGTCGCAATATTAATCACTGTTGCTCCATTAGTGTCGGAATTACTAGGCATGGTTTAATTTTACCAGAAACAATTGCATTTCGATAGCTCTTATTGTTTGTGAGATAGAGTTTCAAATTGTATAGCAGTTTTATGTAGGGGTTGACAACTATAATGAGATGATGTTCGCCAATTATTTCAGCTTATCATCCATTATAAAGTTGTCAAACCCATTTTTAATGCAATTTATTTTGTGTTTCCAAGAATCAGAGAAATTTAAACTTTAGATGTAAGAATTTATCGATAAACATTTTTTGGTAATGCTTTTTGGAAAAGTGTTATCCATTGAATAAAACTTTGGTAATCTTTCACGGAACCGCAAATGACCAATGATTATGATGTTAGTAAAACCGGGGATCGCTAACGTTTTCAATATGAAGGTGCCAATATCAATTTTCTCGATGATCCCTCATCCATCAGATTATTCGTGTGTCATTCTACAAATCGATGCGAAATCGATTAGGACCAATCTGAAAAGTAATACGACCTATTAAAAATATAATATTGAGTATTTTACATTAATTCAAACTACTTTATAAGTACCTCTCGCTTATTGGCTATAGATGTTTAATTCATAAAATAAATATTAAATATTTAAAAACTTGTTTGAAAATATCTTTAAACATGTATAGCCATGTTAATCTTATTCGATTTAATAATTCGAAATAAATATAGAATGAAAATTAAACCGTCTCGTATAACGATACGGTTCGGTACGGTTTTTCGAAAGAAGTCTAATAGATGACACCACCGTCCCCATAAAGATGATTATAGAATACTTAATTCATCGAGACGGGTAGCAATACGGTAGCTCAATTGATAGAGACGGAACGGTTTCCCAGAGATCACCGTTTCGAATCAATGACCGTATCAGTCTATGTCTCATTTTATATTTATTTATATTTAAAAACTTGTTTTGAAAACAAACACACACACGCACACGTTTATTTGTTAAAATAAGTGAATATAATATCTATAGATATTAAAAAACAAATTGTAATCCCTACATTCAGCTTCGTTAGATTTAACGAAAGCATGTTTTAAGCCGATCATCCTTGCTTTGATGTCATTGATGCCATGGGCCTAGGATTAATCTATTTGTATAAATCCTATAAAATAGTCAGACATTCAAATTAATAATATGAATAAAAGTATTATGAGTTTATTTGAATTAAAAGACTGGAATGGCTGTATCAATATATAAAAAAAAATATAGCAATATTTAATATTTAAATACAAAATGTTCATTGTAATTCTCTTTATGAAAAACTTATAATGAAGAGCGTATATTAAACCGGTACAATACTGCATGTGTTATAAGAGAACTTATATAGTCGGGCTTTCCAATGTCCTTTCGGAAATTTTCCCAGTCCGAAGCATAATGAAGTGCACGTCTCTCGGTGCGATGATAAAATAGAATCTGTGCGAGTCCCGGAAAATCCCAGGAAAGAGAATGGAAAATTTAGGAAATAGATATGCTAGATGTTTCTCAGGAAATAATGTGACTATGGCATCCATTTTAAGGTCGGTTAAAAGATAATCGCTAGCTGCTTATAATATAATGAAATATATTAGCAATATAATTGGTATTAAAACCATATCTATAATAAATACTATAATAAAGCCCTTATCAGCGTTGCTTGGTTCGTACGAGCCGGCTAAATATTATAAATCCAAATAATATTTATGTAATATTTAATTTTTACGGTCATTTCCTATAAGAAGATCTACAATTTAGATTTTTATTATTCTCGAATTAATAAAAGAGGTTATTTGTTATGAAATAGTCCTAATGATGATTTGATAATGAAATTAAAATAAATATAACATGTTATTTTTATTGAAGATGAAAATTTCTAGACGGTACATTACAAAATTTAAATATTAAAAAAAATACAAATTTTATAAATTATTTTAAAGAATGAACCGAAACAAATTTTTCTTCATGTTTTATTTCTAGAGTGAAAACTTTTAAACATTTATATTTATAAGACGACACAAATCCCGAGCAAAACAATTATAGTAATTGAAAATATATTTTCATTTAGTAAAAGTCACTTCCAGCGTATAATACTAAAGCGGGATCAACCTCAAAGCCACAGGTCTCTGAGGTATGACGTCACAGCTAATAACTATTCAGGATTCGCCGCTATTCAATCTTTTATCGCTATTACTACACTAATGGTTAACTGAGATTGCCTTTGATGGCTACTGCGATTTATAAACGAAATATGAGAAGACGATATATATTTTAAGCTTGAGCATTTAAATAAATATAAGTATAACTTTTTACTCAATTTAAATAAATATCTCGTTATGTTAAACTTTACTGAACCATCATCATGCTACTTCGTTATTGCATGCGGGTCTATTTTATTCTCACATACTATTAACTAACTTAGTATTGTCATAATGGAAGACTAAAAGGAATAAATAACTCTAACTAAGTATTAAAGGGTATGTATTTTTTAATGGGGATTATTATCAACTTCTCTTCAGAGATCTATATTCAAATACCAGCTCTTATATCACAGAAGGTTTTAAAAGGAACTATATAATGGATAAAGTACTTATAAGGAGTATAGAAACTAATATTTATCCCGGTTTCAATAGTCTTTGTTATCTTTTTAGAATTCGCGACATGTATCCTATTGTTCCGATACAAAAGGAGTTTGCGGAATTAGAGGTGCTTTAAAAATGTAAGAGGTGTCCGTAGTTCAGAAATCTTTTGATGTCATATAAAGAGAGTTTGGATTATTAACTTTATTATAAGGAATCATGTTTAATAATTAATACAATTATGGTATTTTGAGATTAATATTATTATTAAACATATACTTTCCTCGTATCTGGTTTGACGAAGCTATAGGTATTTTAAAGGACTATTTGTACTACTGTGACTTTTACTGTGACTGTGTACTGTGGCTGTGTACTGTGACTGTGTACTGTGACTGTGTACTGTGACTGTGTACTTTGACTGTGTACTGTGTACTGATTGTGACTTTGACTGTGTACTGATTGTGTACTGTGTACTGTGACTGTGTACTTGTGACTGTGTCTGTTACTATATATATTGTTTAATGTATATTTATTCTGTAATTTTCTAGTAAGCTCCAACTGGAAATAAACAATAAGGCGGACAGCGTCAACTTTAACGTAAGTTATGTTGCTCTGCTGCGTACATCAATATTGAATATAAATTCAATATTCACTACCTATAATTTGAAAATATATTCCACTTCATGTTTGAGACATCACGTATAACATGTACATTATTCAGAGGCCGCGAAACAGAATTTTTGATACTTCGAATAAGATAGATACGTATTTGAATATAAAAGTTTGTATGCATTGATACTCGGGGCAAAGTAAAAAGTTGTTGTACGAATATCTTAAAACTTATTTGGTTTGCATTAATATATTGAATATTATGTTAATGTATTTGATGTTTTAGAAAATATATGCTCTTCTATTTTGTATTTTAGATTAAAATATTTTTCTTTTACCAATATTTAGATCGATGTTTGACTATTGCGTTGTGGAATTCCATTTTAATTTCGTATTAAAACATCAAAAGCGGCTTTATCGCTTTTAATAAAGGCTTTTGTAAAAATAAAACGTCAGTGATAAATGGAACGTGTTCGAATTTCGAGAAGCGCCAATCGGTGCGTCACAATCTTTCAAATCGGAAGGTGTTCGGATTAATTCGTGTCCGAATTAATTCAGTCAGTTTCCTTATGAATTATTTGACTTCGCGCACTGTTGGTTTAGTTTGTAATTTTTCAGTTTTGAGGATTCAAAGAGATTGTTATTATTTGTTTTACTTACATAACGACAATTACCATATAATATTTGTACTGTATAACTAGTAAAATTAGTATAATGTGGTGGTTAGTTTACTTTATTTAAGAAATACACTATTGAAAATAATAAAATAGAATAAGCTGTAGATGTAAATAATGTGTGTATGTGATTTTATAAATAAAAATTCTAAATCCTTAAAATAAGACTGTTTAAATATTGATTATTAATCAATATACCCAGTTTAATAAAATGATAATCCAATTACAAATAGCATACATACATAGCATACATACATAGCATACATACATTACATATAGCATAAGAAGGTAAAGTTAAATAGTTGGGATCCCATTACCTTCAAAATTCGGGATTCCACATTCCGTAGTGCGCGAATAATCTCTTCGTCTCCGCGAAAATTTAAATTCACGAGTCCCAATCTCTCTCGCATTCGATTGTCAAAGACTTCCCCTCTAAGCAGCTTACGTGAATAAGGGGATTTTGCAATCCGAACGGCTGGAACTTTGTAGTCTTAAAAAATTTAGAGCCCCAGGTTTCGAACGGTTGAGCTGACCAGAAAATGTTATCTGCTCTTCAGGGTTGTCAAAATATATTTATATTGTATCTAGTTGATTATTACTAAGATCTAAATTTATATATTTATGATATTGTATTAATATAGATACTTAAATTAAATTTAATTATAAAAGTCACATGTTAAAGCATTATCTGTCAATAGAAAAAGCAATGTGGTTACTACTACATAATAAAGTTTCAAATGAATTTTGTAAATATTAAGTTTACTTTGAAGTACCTATTTATTTATGTGAACAGACATGCAATACTGAACAAATTAAGGTTAAACAAACATTTAACAAACATAATTACTCCAATTTTAAAAATTATAAAGCTTGACTAAGTTTCAGATTGTATATATTTATATTTCTATATTATAAGCATTATAACTACATTAAGTTAGATTAAAATTACTTTTTTCTTTAAATATTTT
Organism: Napeogenes inachia; assembly: GCA_959347355.1. Taxonomy (NCBI): domain Eukaryota; kingdom Metazoa; phylum Arthropoda; class Insecta; order Lepidoptera; family Nymphalidae; genus Napeogenes; species Napeogenes inachia. The sequence goes on along the minus strand of OY365793.1, from coordinate 14,581,190 downwards.
ATAAGGAATTAATTTTACGCTAATTGTACAACATTTTTAAGTAATCAAATTTTGGGGCAAAAAATATTTATTTAAATCTTACGTAAAATTTATAAGATTTGTAACATTTTAGCTCATTAGGTACTTTTAAATAACAATGTCGTGTCACAACTAATATAACGTCGCTAATATTTAGTAATTACGTCTCTACAAAATTTGTTATGTAATTTTTTTTTAAAGTTGAAATTTTTTTTTGCTTATAGCGAAGATATGACTTTCATCAAAATCGGTTGACCTTTGACCTTCTAGTGTATCACGTGCAGGCTATTGAGACTACAGATGAGGCATACAACAGTTAACGTGGACATAGTTAAGGCATTCGATTTGGTCTGGTAGAGAGGTCTTCTGATAAAGTTGCCAGTGTATGGTTTGCCAGAGTTGTTTTTTCAAACGGATTTTTACCCGTTGTAGAGTGGGGAGTATACTAATGAAATCGATGATAAGGGGCCAACACCCTCGTTTTCCACTTGAACTACTCGCCATTGGCGACATTATCATCTACATACCTGAACCATGGTGGTCTTGAAATGTTTGGTTTCAAAAGCTTTCCGGGTAACAGAATAGGTTATTTATTTTACGGTTAACGGTTTATCATCAGGTAGGCTGACTGCTTGTTTGTTACTGCAAGGGTATATAAAACCAAATATAATGATAATAGTTGTCATGACGGATCTCAGTAATTATAATAAATCGATAGTAACTTATAATCATAACAAAATAAACAGTTAAGCAGTCGGTTATTTCTGGAACATATTTTAAGTTCAATAGGAATGGAGCAGTGGCGTACAAATAATAAAAATCATAACTTTGTTCTTTATTAATTTTAAACTCTCTGATAAAATCTTGACTATTCAAAATCTATTTTCTCAAGTATTTATAGCTCAAGTCCTTCGCCCGAAGCGTCCTTCATACAATGAGGTTCGATAAAAAATATAAGAGTACTTTCGCGGACGGACGAATGAATGGAGCCTTAATTATCCGGTTAGGCTCCTTGATCGGGAAGAAACTACCTTTTTATTTGGGATACTGCTTTGTATTTCGATGTATCTCTATATGGGTCAACTTCTCTCTTTTGTTTGGATATTTCTTGATTGAAGTGATCTTGTATGTTGAATATAATAATTAATTATCGCTCCATTTCATTTCTTCTCGAATATGAGGTCTAGTGGAATTGATATATTTGTCTGATTCAATGTAATAAATGACAAGCGAATATTTATTTTATAAAAGTAATTTCATACAATTTTTCGTGGATGATGACATTGAGTCTTATATTTGTATATCAAAGTTCCATTCGCTAACTAATATATTTGGTATTCATTATTGGAACGTAGTTCCTTATTTTTGTATTAATGACTAATATATGTCAACCAAATCAAAGTTATTTCTATTATTTATATAAGCTCCTATGTAGACTGTTACATTGAAACTCGTTTTAGAGGCTTATAAATAATAAAGAATACAATAGAATTGACGTACTCATTACGATGCAAAGGAAATCCATCAATAAATAATAATAAAAAAATCAACCTTTTAAGTCTCCCTTAATATCTACACTCGAAATCTAGTAAATAGTAATAAAGTGTGAACAATATGAGCTTACAACCTTACCTTTATCCAAACGCTGGCTCTGGACTACGTCAATAAACAAAGCTATTTAAATGCAAGCTTAGTGCTTTAAGTACTATGAATGTTCTTGAATAAAACATAGATTTGCTTTTGCTGAGTTCAAATCTGCTATTTGTGTTTCTTGATATTTTGTATTTCATTACACAAATTTGGATAAATGAATTGTCATATCTGTTTCTTACATCACGTTGGTAAATATACATTTAAATCGAGATTAATTATTTTAAAAACTCTAGTTATGATCTGCAAAGTTGTATTTTATATCTTCCAATATTATTACACCTAGTAATTAAAAGGTAACTTAAAGGTATATATAACATTTCCTTGGTTTGTTACGCCAGTCTTTTTAGGATATAAATATCCCTATTGCTTTGTAAGGTCTTTTAAATAAAATAATAATGTAGGAGTTGTTTACAATAAGTTTACGAGTATTATAAAAGCTTGTTCTTCTAAGTTGTAAGCTCAGATGAAGGAAGTTTACACATTGTATACAGAATAGTAGCATATATAGTCTCACTTTATGAAACCGGGAGTAAATAGTGAATTTAAGACATGTTAGCAATCTTACCAGACCCCAGGAAGTTAAACTCTTAACCTCGCCGTAGGGAATGCTTTGTATTACTACATATGGAACGATACGATACGAACGATTTACGGTTAAATGTAATAAGATCTATTTGTAATGGATAAAAGATGATATTTGATTTACGTCTAAAATATGAATTCAAGAAACTCTACCATGATTTTTTATTTTTCCATGTTCCTGAGTGGAGGCTACCTAGAATTTATTGTAAATATTGCAAACTTAATTAGGTAGCCTGATTCAATTATTTCATGAAATAAATATCTTCGTCTCTAATAAACTGTTAGCAAACGCTAAGTGCATAATCCGCCTAACGCTAACATACTGGGATCTTATTACGAAGCTTTGTTAAGTGAACACTGTTAAAGTTTTGAGTGGCTACCTGTAAGTACACCCAAAGTTAATGAAGATTAGAAACCTTTGATCTTGAGCGGATTTTAAAAGAATTTCAAACCAGGGTCGTATGTTCTTTGTTTCTTTGTTTATTAATTAAGTCGTTGTGAAAGATTAATTAAAAACATGTTATAATAATATTAAAAATATGACTTCAACTTATTTCTCGTCACGCCATATTTTTGGTCTGTATTTGAAACTGCGGCGGCGAAAGTTCTATTCCGATAAGACTAGACACCTACGCGTTTATCGGATGTGGAAAGCCATATGCCATTTCTCGGTAATTGCTAGCGCACTAAAGTGTAGAGCTCATTGAACACTCGCATTGCAGGACTTCTGCTACATGGCACGTCGTTGTCGTCGTTGTCGTCGTTGCACCACAGTTAGCGACTTTTTTTGCAACTTACCATTGATGGATCTTAGATCCTACTCTGATGCTATCTACATTGAATGGACTGAGAGTTATTCTTAATTAAATGTATACTTTTATACCTTGGTATAAAATCTTTATTGCCAATCAGCGGTAGATTACGGCTTTGATTATATACTACTGTTAAACCAGTTGCTGCTTGTGAAAACAGGCGGGTGATTGAGACCTAGGTATCCTCAAAAATAAAATAGCATAAAAAGGTATATATGTGGAAAGAAAAGCTTGAGCTTATACCTTTGATGCGGGTATTATATAGTAAAGATGGAACTTTACATACCTTTTATAGATTTAGGCTTAAGGTTTCACACTTAGAAAACATAATTATTGTGTGATCTTATTTATTACCCACTTATGACAAACGTAAATACACAATAATATTTAAAGTTACAAGGACGCAGAATAGATTATTGTACGACGGGACTTAAATACGAATAATTGATAAGAACGTTGAAAAAAAAATTAGAATAACAAAGTTTATTCCTTGTATTTAATTTTAACTAATACATATTATAAATACGAAAATAGCCAAACAGTCTATCTATTCGTTCTGTTACTCTTATTACGACTTAAAATTTATATAAATATAGTTTGAGGTTTAGAGCAGGATGCAAGCCACTTTCTATCTCGAAAATAAAGCTTGAAGGTAATGAAAGTTTGTATGGATAACCAACTTAAAAAAATATATATCGAGCTAAAGTAATATTGTTATAGAGCAAATTGACACTTATAGTACATGTACTAAAAGTTTAATTATGTAATCTGAAACCTGATATGATATAATAAATGTTTTATTTAAATACATTATTTACAGTAATTTGTACAAAACAAAAAAAATGCACGACGGTATTTTAATTGCACATAATTTTTTAAAATAAAATAATTTGTGCTGTTGATAACTTAATGTAAATTTAACTAACGTATTTAAGTTATATTAACATAGTATATTTGTTATATTGAGACGATGGCGACAATTTTGCCAGATGGCCCTATCGTCGAATTATTAATAATTGTGCCACGAACTGTGGGGCGACCAAAAGCTATATTAAGTTTAATTGTTATAATTGTAAATAATAATTTTCACACTATTAATTCAAATATATCTGGAAAAGATGGCTTTTGGTAGCGTTTCAGAATGTTTTTATTTTAACTGAGTTTGGTAAGTTTTTACTGCACAGTTAGAATCCCAAGAGCGCTGTGAGTGGGTTCGTTTTATTACACATAATACGACCTGCGGGTGTAAATCTGAAACAACGTAATAAAATCGCAGTGCCTTATCAATATTTTATGCATCATCATCGAATATTACTTTGTCAAACTAATTACTCCAAGTTTAAGCTCTATTTTCAACAATGAGGATATGATTTGTTATTATTTGATTGATAGTAATACAAAATAAAGAAATAATTAAAAATAGAATATGACTAGTTTTATCTTTATATTTATTATAGTTTACGAACGCATAAATGAAACAAGGCTTACTTCAGACATACGTAATATGAGAACGATGGTTACGGCAGCTAGATATTGCACACTGAATATTTGACATTTTCAAACGTATTAAACTTAATATGAATTTAGGCGTTAACCAAACCGTTAACAAACATACCGCATTCGTGCCAATGAGGTATTAAGGTAACACATTGCTTGTTTGAGGCGGAAAACATTAAATGAAATGTTATTGCTGAGGCGTGGGCGAGAAATGCGTTACATCATACAGCAGTGGAGACAAGTTTATTATATATCATGATTTTTTTAATTAAATGTATGCATTTATCTATAATCTATAATCAAAAATCTATATACAACGAATAAAGAAAAGAAAATATCAACCTTAACTAATGTTACTGGCTGTTGCCCACGACTTCATTTGGTCGGATTTCAAAAGTGGAAATCCTAAAGAGAAGAATTCTCCGTTTTTGAGTTACCTAAATATGCAAAACTGGTCTGCTAGAAAAGCTGTTTTATGTTAAATAAATATATATTATATACATGTGGGTGGTATATATTAGCTCCCTGAGGGTCCATCATGGGTTTCAGTGGAGTTGATATTGAAATCGTATGTTTAGTTTTGATGATTATCTCCTACATACAAACTCACAAATTTACAAACTAACTCGACGTTATATTATTATCGAGGGTCCTTTTTATTTTATCACATTTCATATTATGTATTATATTTATACATATGGGTACAGCTGATTCCCACCAAAGCTGTTTAGCACCCATTTGTAAATGTTTTAGGAATGATAATATTGATGAAAAGATATAAAGTTTTCAATTTAAAATATAATTAAATTGATATATAAATACCGGTATTTTTTTGTTAAACATTTTTTTTTCAAACTATCGTCAATTTTTGCTGCGTTCCTGTGCGTGTTTAAGTCATCATGAAAATTTCCTTAGTACAAAAGACCATCGATTTAACATTTTTACATACAATCTGAACAATAATTTCCACATTCCATATATTTCATGCTTTTCAATATTAAATAATCTATATATGTAGATACTTTAAAATCGTTATTTCATATTCACATATCTTTAATAACAACACATGGAATATTTCTACAAAAGGTTTTAATATTATAAAATGGGTGAGCTACAAACGCTTAACTAACATTTTTTAAATATACAAAGGGAACAGTACTGCTATTTCGTAGTATTTTGGTTGGTACATTCCACTGGCCGTTGCACGAAATTTCCTTTATCATTCACACCTGAAAAAAATATATTTATCATACCAAAACATTAGAACTGCTGGGGCATGAAGATAAAAAAAAACCCGAATGAATGCCAAGAATTAAATAACGTGATAATAAAATTTAATAATATAATATTCTCTTATATGTCTAACATTTGAGACGTATCCCCTTTATGACATATTGGATCGGCTTATTTTAAGAGTAACTTGGATTCTTATAGTCATTATTTTGACGTTGGCCGAGTGACCTCTGAATAAAATGATAATATGTAAATGTGTGATAAAAGTTATCACACATTTACATTATGCACCGCATTCATTTTTACGTCTTACTTATGCGATTATGGATTGCATTATTTTTTACGTGTTACTGATTATTTCAATGTATAAAGTTACTGGAAATCCTAAAAAAACGTTATAAAAAGCGATTTACGTTTTTTTACATTCAGTGTTGCATACAAGGCCGTAAATATATATCTTAAATACATAGAGGATTCTTACAGCGATTTGTCATGGTTAATCTTTAAGCATAATGTGACCTTCGAAGAAATAAAAAAAAGTTAAAAAGGTAGATAAATGTTAATGTTTAATTATTTAACATTTTATTTTTATAACTCCATTATTTAAGACAACTATATTACACTAAAATGGTATTAACAAATTATTATGACGTTACATGTCTAATAAGGCTAAGTGATCTTAAAATAAGTTTTTATAACACCAAATGAGCATCACTTAGATCGCTTTATTGTAAGGGACAATACATAAACTCAGTAAGTACCGTATGACCTTTGAGTGGAAAATACAGTATCATAAAAGATAACGTTATGCCCAGTGAAGAGTTAAACTGCTCATTAAAATAGTAACTTCATTTTATTATATAGTCTGAGAGATCTGACTGTGTATTTATGTTATTTTAAAATTCGTATTAATTGTTCAAAACAAGAGTATAGAATCTTGTAAATCTTATATAAAAGAAAAATATATAAATATCTGTTTGTAAGCTCTTGTTACTCTAGTCTACTCTTATCTACTGCTCTCACTGACATCTGAGGTATCATATCGTTATCAATACGATGCAATGGTATCAATCAATACGACAAACTATTCTTTATTCAAACATTTTTTTTAAGGACTATTCCAATTAGTTAGAATTTAAGTAAGTATAATGTGTGTAGCATGTTAATTTTGATTTGTGTGGAACTCTAAAAGACGGCCCATCTATTGAAATGACGACGATGGATGTATATTTTACACAAATAAACATCCACCAAGTTTCTAATTCTCTAGAAAACATTATAGTACTTTATTATTTAAATATATTCTTTCTGTGGAAGCTCTTAGACTATTATTACAATTGGACTCAGCTTGAAAAAGTAAAATGGATATTCAACTAACGAATTTAAAACTCTTTCCACGCTCTTAGAACTCTCAATATCTAGAATAAATGAGACTTCGGTTTCATAAGAGTTGTAGAAGGTTAGAAAGTCCAATATTACGGGGTGAGATAGTTTTGATTATTTAGCATTAACATTTCGATAAGATCTACAAATTTAATGAAAAAAAAATCTCATCGATTTCAGATGAAATGAAATGAAGATTTTTTTTTTATTAACTTAAACTTATATTTGATTTTGATATTGAATTTTAACTTTTAATTTTAATATGAACCAAAAGTTTCAAAAATATTGAAAAAGTTTCAATGTTAGACCCATAATTTCGTTTAGTTTATCCCATGTTATTGGGTTTCGAAATGGTGTCGAAATATCCACGGAATGAGTTATGGCAATAAATATATATGTATATACATGTATGTATGTATATTGTTATTTATTATGTACGACAGATACATGTATTAAATTTCAATGTATGAAAGGCATCCCATGTGTATTAGACAGCGTTCTTATTTAATGTTTTTAACGCTGATAAAAATATTTATATTATCTTTAATATTGTAGGTACTACAACAGAAATCAAAGCACTATGCCGTAAAAAACGTGCACAAAGCTATTAAGGTAAGGCTAGCTGTTAAAACAGATACATCATGGAGAGTTAGAGAAATAAAATAAATTACATGATATTTCCCTCAAGACGAGTGAAATTGTTCGAGGCTGAGATAATAAAAATCTCTCATTACATTCGTAGATTTCTAAAATAAAGAGAACTATAAAATGTTCGCTTATCTTGCATTGCAGACGTGAGAATAGTAACGGCAGTAATGGCTGGAGAGATATCACTACTACCTCAGGACCATATTAATAGTAACTATGAATTTAAAACATATATAACTTTGAATATAATTAAAATGTAAAAGAGTTAACTATAAAGGAACGAACTATTCATTGGTATTGTAAATTTCAATTGTACTTGTAGAAATATAAAAGTTTAAAACTTTAACAATACCTACATATTATATGTATTTTTTAATGTTATGAATATTCCCAGTGCATTACAGAATGAAAAATGTATAAGTAAAAATATATATATAAGTAATTGGAGTATTTTTTAAGGTTATAGAGGAGAGCTATGTTATCGTCGCAAGTTGAATCTTTTTTGTGTTGAATAACATTTACTTTCTTACACCCCTGAATAATTATTATAATTTGTTAAAAAAACCTGTTACCAATAAGTTGTAGTTTTGAAGGCGTGTATTACTGAAAAAAAAATAACAATGACCATTTTTATTGAAAAAAAAAATATCAATAAAACATCATATGACCCAAGTACTCGTAGAAGTCTCTAAGTATATATTTTCGAAATAACACTTTAATATGTAATTAAGAACATTTCAAGGTAACTATTGGCTACTGTTTTAATTAAGTTCTTAAGCCCAAGTCCAATATTTACGAACGCTTTCCTCTGGGAAATAGAGGCTAAATTGTTTGTAGGCCAGTATTTGTATATAATGTTGCTCTTTTACGTGCTACGCTTTAATGAGTCCAATATCATTAATTAAATATGTAATTGTACACTTGATAAACAAGACTAGACAAAAATATATATATTTATGTATTTTGTAAGTTTCTTATTAAAAGTATTCTTATTTAAACTAAAAATAAAACCTTGTAGTAGCTTAGCGATATATTTACGAGCTAGCATAAATAATATTTTTAATAATAAATGTATAAAGAAACAATTCCCCGTAGTTTTTATAAATTTTATTTTATGTCAGTATTTGTTGACTCTTTACTGAAAGGCACAAACCGCCAAAATTATTAATTCACTCTCGAGTTACAATTACCAAATACGGTGCCAAATGTTGCTATAAAATCGTTCCGGCTTCACCCTTTCTACACTAAGCACCAATTTCCGTTTCTAATTTTCCAATATATTTCTGTGAGTATAAAAACCTTTGTTAATAGCCAATTATAAGTACAATGCCACATTTAGGGGTTAATTTTTCTTTAAGACTTCTCTTAATGTAACTTTATGCGTGAATCCGAACCAAAAATACTTTGAGTCTGGAAGTGATATATGTATTCACATTACAAAAACATTTTATGGATTAATGATGTAGGTTGATTTTACTAATCTGAACCCTGGTCTGCAAGCAAAAGCATAACATACCTACAAATATATAAAAAATCGGCTGTATATTTACACTAAGGACTTTAAAAACTACTTACCTTTCCAAGAACCGAGAAAAATCAGTGCCGTATCTGTATTTTTTGTATCAGGTATCCATGTTGTTTTACATTGAATGTAGGTAGCGTGTTGGAAACAGCCGTCAAGTTTAATGTCAGATTGACACGACAAAGGAACACGTTAGGGGTGTGACTCATCAAGTCTAGACTTTAACTGCATTTTGATTTATAGACACCCGCAGTGTCAGGTATAAGTATATTTTTCTATTTTATACTTTTGTTTTTAGTACCTCATAAATAAACATTGTGTAAGCATAAAGAGATCTTGTTCTGCTAAAATGAACAAGAATAATAATAATATTATTACGTATAATTGTATTTATTATTCTATTCTTATAAATGTAGATTGCTAATTAGAACACATGAGATGGGGATCATAACCTGCGGGGTTAATTTACGAAACAACTACGTAAATGGCGGCCGAAAATGACTTCATATTTCTTGAGCCGGCCGCCCTATTATTATACGTTCACCCCTTGAGTATAATGGGCTATATAATATTTTCACTTCTCAAATTTCAAAAGAGGTCATATGCATATTATTTATTTGCTTCCTCTGTATGTATGTTTGATTTACTGTTCAAAATTCTAATTATTTATTAAAAGTTGAAGTCTCAAAAGTATTTTCATTTTAATTTATTGCCAAAACTTATTTAAACAATAGAAAAACAAATATTAGTAAGGAAATTTTAACATATCTGTATAGGTAGGTACATTCAATGATAATGTGCTAAGAACTAAATAAATCTTATGTCAATCTAATTTGGCCATTAGAAAAAAGTAAAGTCACCGAATTAGAATAGTTTTATTTAATATTTTTATGACGAATGTGACAAATAAATCAAAATGGCCGCGCCAACCCTCCGATGTTTCACGCAACATGGTCCGTGGAGTCATTTTTTATAAAACAAATTGTAATAACGACACCTATAGGCCATAACGAATATTTTTTTAGTAAATAGAGTATTATGTGAAAAAGTTAGAAAGTTTGGGTAATATCCATATTAGTGAAATAATTTAATAGAAATATATCTGTGGGTACCTAATTAAATCATTTGATACTATTTTTTATACATGCACATATCTAAAGGAAAATTACGTAAAATCCTTCTTATTTTGTTTGTCATTGGGATTTTCGACGCCTGGCAAAATATTTTTTTTTTTGCTATGATCCGGTTTGAAACCTAACTTTTTGCTTTTTACGATCTAAGGCAAACAACCTCAGCAGACGTACCCGTTACAATTTTGTTCTTACTTCACTATTCCTAGACCTCTACTATTTATTTCAATATATTAAGCATCACAATTTTTTTTAATAAATTTAATACATACTTATAAATATTACACTTAGATTTAATAACAACATTTATAAAACATCTACCTGACGTACATTCTAATGTGAATGTGAGGTCAAGAATGGATAAAGTAAGACAATAGTTTGTAAAAATTCGTTTAACAATTTCACCGGTGATATAAAAAATGAAAAGTAACCGTTGGTCTTGGTATGGTCATCTATTTTGGAAAAGACTTCAGAGTGAGAGTTAAAACGATTCTGTGGCATCCCATCAAGACGATAAGGGCAGTCTATGTTTTTTATTGGGCAGCCCTAAAAATGGTACATTGTCTATTATGCTGCCGGTTATCCCAACTAACCCCCCACACACAGACTACACAAAACTCATGGCCAGCGAGTATGCATAACAGATTTCTAAGCACAAAAATCAAAGTGCTTACTTAATTCGAAAGGATAAGCAGGCACACAGTGTCTTAAAGTAAAAATGTGCATAGTTTTATGAAAAGAGAGCAACCAAAGTCAACATTGATGGAAGGCGTGACAAATAAAATGGTAAAGAAGCAAGTATCTACTGAGATGGCGTATGGTAGAAGAACGTTCAAGAATTTGATATATTGCGCTGTCTAGAAATAATTGGGAAAAGAGATGATGACACATATATATTCACATACAGGGGTGTATCTTTTTACTTTTTGTTATTTTTTTTATATTTCATTCTCTTAAATTTTACTTAAAGTATTATATTTCTATATTTTTGTGTTGTTTAACTTTTATGACTGAATCTTGTATTATGTACAATCTACATAATAAATATATAAATCATCATTTATTTTTTTATCTACATTGTAAGTAATAAAATAAGTGATGAATGTCCTACTAAATGGGATGAGTTTCACCTGTCTTTCATTTTGTATAAATATTTTACGATGACATATACCTATATATAGATTTAAATGTATATGCTCTAAAAATAAATAAATACCTCTACATAACCAAAGAACAATTACCAAAAAAAAGTCTGGAATTTATTTGAGAACACCAGTACAAATTATTTTCGAACGTGTGTTGTTTATCAGCTCAGTTTATTTCACAAAAGAAATGTAAAGCTTTTATTAATATTAATTGTCAATTAAATTTACAAACTTAAATTACCTAATGAACAACGGTAACTTGATTGTAAAGTGGTGAAACTAGGACAAGTTTAATAACTTTCTAAATTTCTTAGTTGCCAGTTGCCACTAAGAAGCTGTTTTCAACTAAGAGAGTTGAAACACCATAACATTTGATTTAATTTTACTTTACTCTAAGAACTACTCATATTTAATTAAAACAATAATCATTAAAGATATATATAGATATTAGTTTATTTTTATTATAGGTATAATAGAAATCGATAATATTTTTTACCTATTTTAATTTAAACAAAATCAAGATTGGCTTCCATCCAGAGAACTAAGATGGTATATGTCGGATATATACCCAAAATAACCTGTTAGGTATTGTAAATAGGGTGATTCAGGTGATTCCTATAACTTGTTTCTAATTATAATTAAATATTCTTAATTTATTGCCTAAATGTTAAATGTTTGTTGATTTTCATGTAAGGTTCTTTTAAGGAAGTCTTAAATAATCTTAGGGTCGTCAGCGTTATTTTACTAAATATTGTTATTAGGTTTGTATTAAAAACTATGTACCGATCCATTAATAATAAATGTTGCTATATTTTGAAAGTTCCACTTAAAAATAAACTATAATATTTTCCCATAAGGTTTTAGGTATTAATGATATTAATATTATATGTTTTACTTTTTTAGAATAGGTGTGGGAACTTATTTATTTATATATTGTAATAATTAAAAAATATATAAAAATGCTATAATTAAGAAGATAATTTTAGATCAATCGCAATTTTTAGTCTAACTAGACGTAGGACTGACAGTATGACGTCACCTGTCCTATACATCACGACCTTTAGTGGGCATAGACTAACCACGCATGTACGTTGAGCCAAATTTTACAATTACATTTTTCGGTTGTACTTTGTCATTGAAATGTTAATATTGCCACAGTAATTAAATATACGTAAGCGAAACGTAACCGCTAAAATATTATAACCAAACATACAAACCTTTATGTTTAAATTAGTAGGTCAATGGTCGGGAAACAATTTAAATTAAACACGTTCTTTTATACTTACGCCACTTTATTGGAAATTATATTATTCTAAGCACATTACATTATAAGTATTTTAAAATGAAATAAAAGGTATATTTCATAAGAATAGGATATAATCTCTCTATAAAAAGGTGGGCTACGCTTATGGACAATACAATATTTTATTTATAGACGCATTTTCTTTTATATTGATATGGGTCGTGAACGAAATGTTAGGATATTTATTATCTAGAAATTTTTGATGCCTAGCCTGGATAATGGAAGGGAAAATATGTATAAATAATTTATGGGGACTCAGGCAAATTTTTATATTGTGCTATGTTTGATTTATAATCCTTATGGAATTACTACTTTTATGTATTTTTATTATTTTACCTCAAATATGCGTTCTCATTAATATTTTATAAATGTTTATAGCTTTTCAAAAAGGTTTTATAAGTATTTTTCTGAAACCCGAGCTTAAGACATTTACTAGGAAGAAGACAGTAATCCTACACTGATATAATGAAACTAAGAAACATTGTATTTTTTATTCGGAATATCAGAAGTTTTATTGAATCAGTGACGATATAATTGGCGCCCCATATATCCTTTTTTTGGGCCATAAATAAAGAGAATTGCAAAAGACGCTATCAGCAGCACCTGTCGATTTACGAACTGTGCTTATGGAACATGTTTTTATATAATAATACTAATATTTTAAATAAGAATATATATTTGTTTAGTTAGTTTTATTTTCACATTAATGGAGAAATAGTTGTAATATATTTTTTGCGAAGAGTATCTGTGTGTAATGTATGCGTTTTTATAGATCTTAGTTTAGAGTTATAGCAATTTCTTTAAAAAATTGTAATGTCTTGCAAACATCAGTCACAGGATAATCAAATTGATTATATATATAAAAAAATATACAGTAGACAGAACCTACTAATCAGTAAAGAATATTTGTTTTATAGTGATTAGATTAGTAAATATTTTGTTTTTTAAAAAATATCTTTAAACATGTATAGCCATGTTGAGCTTATTTAAATTTATATAAATATAGAATGTAAAAAAAACCGATACGGGCAGGGATTCGAACCCGCGACTACTGGGAAACCGTCCCGTCGCTCTACCAACTGAGCTACCGTATCGCTGTCCGTCTCGGTGAATTAAGCATTCTATATGTGATCGTCTTTATCGGGACGGTGGTGACATCTATTAGGTTTCTTTCGAAAATCCTAACCAATGTTTCTAACTTTGCAGTATAGATAAACATTGAAAAGATGCCACTACCGAAATCAATTTTTGAAAATATCTTTAAACATGTATAGCCATGTTGAGCTTATTTAAATTTATATAAATATAGAATGTAAAAAACCGATACGGGCAGGGATTCGAACCCGCGACTACTGGGAAACCGTCCCGTCGCTCTACCAACTGAGCTACCGTATCGCTGTCCGTCTCGGTGAATTAAGCATTCTATATGTGATCGTCTTTATCGGGACGGTGGTGACATCTATTAGGTTTCTTTCGAAAATCCTAACCAATGTTTCTAACTTTGCAGTATAGATAAACATTGAAAAGATGCCACTACCGAAATCAATTTTTGAAAATATCTTTAAACATGTATAGCCATGTTGAGCTTATTTAAATTTATATAAATATAGAATGTAAAAAACCGATACGGGCAGGGATTCGAACCCGCGACTACTGGGAAACCGTCCCGTCGCTCTACCAACTGAGCTACCGTATCGCTGTCGGTACGGTACGGTATATACGGTAGCTCAGTTGGTAGAGCGACGGGACGGTTTCCCAGTAGTCGCGGGTTCGAATCCCTGCCCGTATCGGTTTTTTACATTCTATATTTATATAAATTTAAATAAGCTCAACATGGCTATACATGTTTAAAGATATTTTCAAAAATTGATTTCGGTAGTGGCATCTTTTCAATGTTTATCTATACTGCAAAGTTAGAAACATTGGTTAGGATTTTCGAAAGAAACCTAATAGATGTCACCACCGTCCCGATAAAGACGATCACATATAGAATGCTTAATTCACCGAGACGGACAGCGATACGGTAGCTCAGTTGGTAGAGCGACGGGACGGTTTCCCAGTAGTCGCGGGTTCGAATCCCTGCCCGTATCGGTTTTTTACATTCTATATTTATATAAATTTAAATATTTTGTTAATTAGTAACATAGAATAATGTTATTACAATTGAACCTTTTTTGATTATTTTTAGTTTTTATTATACATGACGGATTAAGTTTATTTAAATTTCGTTACATGGAGCCTTAGTAATGATTTCTTAATTGTATGGAAACATTTGTTTAACTCATTTTATTTGTTAGCTTCTATTTGAGAGAAATGCATGGAAGATGTTGAGACTTATCTATTCACTTAACTAAAGTCCTAACTTAAGCCACTATAATAGCTAATTCAATGCAATCTTCCATACAAGTGGAGTGCTTTCCCTAGTTAGTGTCTACACGAGTTGCCGGCAGTTTCTATAGTTTCTGTACATCTCAATAGTTTATCCTAAAAATGTTCGTCCATTATTATTAAATAATTTATATCATAATTATTGTTAATTTATTTCAGAGCTATAAAATACATTTTATCTAAATAAAATGCAAATAGTCTTTAAAATAAATAGGTTGAAAAGAAAAACAGAAGCTATTTCCATAGTAAGCGAAAGCAGAATGGATGGTAATGTGATGATATCTTTGGATGTCAAATGCTTTAGGACGATTCTGACCTGAATTTTTTTGATCGAAACGAATCCTGCGTTTTGTTGACCGTTATTTTGTATATATATTTTTTTTCATGTCACTAAGACAAATATCTGTAACTATAAAATGTTACTAACAAATAAAAGAGTTATAAAAATTATAAAAATCTTTCATTATATCTTTTATTACGACATAAAAAAAACAAAACTGATAATTCCGTGTTAATAATTTTAGTAGTTAATTCATTTTCAAAATGTTAGTGAAAAGTCTACATAAAGTTGTATATTACCCAGGAATATAAGTAATGTAGAAGATATAATGTAGTAAACAATAAGAAAAGGAAACATATTTCTAGTCTAACAATTTTCTCTAAAATTGATTTTAAAAACAGTATGCTTTACCAGTATGTGGGTGAGGCGCGCCTTCATTATTTCGAAGCGGAACTAAGATGCTTTAAGTGTGCTATACATGATACTATATCAAAAATATGTTTCTATTTATTTTATTATATTTAATTATATAAGTAATTTGTATAAACACACATATTCTTCTTTTATCTTTTTTCATCACCAAATTTTTAGGTTGATAAATTTTATTTATTACTGATATTAGGTTTTTTTTAATCCATTTAATTTAGGAAATTAAATCAAAATGTTTATACAACATTAATATTTTTATGTATATGAGAGAGTTAATGAATGGTATGCTTTATACGTTCCGTTTGCAGAAATACGTTCCGCGTTGCAGTCTCGAGTTTTATGTTTATAAAATAAATTAACAGTTCGCTATTGTGACACGGGAAAGCCGATTTAAAATATGAAGGGAGGCAGCATTTAAATTGGAAGTGTTTTTGTTTATTCATCAATCTGTTTGATTGGAGCGCTCGTCTATATGAATGAAGTTTGTAGTGACATTGAAAATTTAACGGGTAGAAAATTGTATGCAACGAATCAGTCGGTAATATAGATAAATGGGTTTTTATTATTTAATCTTTGTGACGTATTGAATGTGGCTTTATAATTATATTTTGAAGAGAGAGCAGTGGTGTATAAAGGCTTCGTGTCCATGTCAAGTAGGTGCTCCTGAAATCCTATGAGTAAATATGTAATTATCCACCAGTTTAGTGAACGTATATATAAATATATAAAGAAAATAATAAAAATATACTGACAAAAGAAATAAACATAAACAAAATCTCCAGACAATATCGTCTTAGTAGGAGTTGAATATCTTTTTATACAACTACAGTAAGCTCGTTAGGAATACAAAAATAAAATTAGATTTATCATAATATCAACAGTTGGCTAAACAAGCCTACGTGACTCAATGGTTCTATGTTAGGAGTTCAGGAATATTGCTTACACGTGTTCTATTAACTTGAGAATTTCCTTTCTACTTCCTTTTGTTGGCTGGCTTAAGAGTCAATAAACTGAGTATGTCTTTACTTCGTAAAAAATCATATAACTGTTAAAATACATGTCTATTGTACTTATAGATAGTATATTTTGTGGCATAATTTTTTATTGTTTTTTATTTATAGCTAAATTTAAAACTACTCTTTCTTTGCACCAATTAAAATACGTCATTGTGAAACTCGACTTCAATAAATTACTTTATGTTTCAAAAACTCATTTAATATAACAATTTCCCGATAGAATTACAGATCGCACTTGCTTGAAATTTATCTGACGGGTTTGAATCTCATTTAAAGTTTGATTGTGATTACTTTTACTGCGAACATCCACTGTATTTTATTTTAATGTTTTGATTAGTTTTCCCGGTGTTTAACCTCAGATGAGTAAATACGATACCGCGAGGGCTTTAATTATAAGTTAGATATAATGTTTATAAAAATATTAACTAGTTTTGTTTCTTAAATATATATAAATATATCTCGCAATTTAACGAAAATAAATGTACATTTTGAGACACACATGATCATGAAAGTTCTACTGGAGTTTTATAAGTTGCACTTGTTTAAGCTTAAGAACAACGAAATCTGGGATTGTATTGCAAATGTGCAAGAAATTCGCTTTCTTATCTCCAACTCGGCAAAGCCAGCGGTGAATTGTAGTTTAGTTGTGGCTTCTTTATCAGATTAACTTGATCTCTGTTTGAACTAAGTGTGTATATATAGGTGTCTGTATTTAATTGTGCAAATTAATTTTGGTAAATGGAGTTATTATATGTCGTAAATGTGATGGGATGTCATCAAGAGCACTCGTGCTTGAGTGCTTTAATACGTCACGGCATCCAACATTGCTGCTGTAGAATCATGTTGTTTATTAAACAGTTTATTATTATTGAAGTACACATGACAGTACACAATTTTGTTATTTTTATGTAGAACTGGTAAAATAAGGTTAATGATATAAGTATGGTATGATAATTTTGTATCAAGCGATACGCGTTCTAGAAGCGTGTTTCGAATATATTTTAATTTAATAAATATGATTTTAAATAAATATAGAAAGAAAAATAAACCGATACGGGTAGGGATTCTAACCTATCGCTCTACCAAATCGGCTAACAAATTATTATTTTTTAAATTAATTAAGCTTAACATGGCTATACATGTTTATAGATATATTCAAACATTTTATTATTGTTAAAGTTACATACTCTTTTGGGCATTTTTTAAACAATAGAATGAATAAAGCGTTTCAAATTCTTATGAATACCTAAGTTTTTCGCTTCGATAGAAGTATAATAATATCAATTTCTATTTAAATCTGATTTTAATAGCAATTTAAATAGGTAACGTTAATTTCACTTTAAATGTAAAATTAAGCAGGAATCGCATCTAGTATCCCTCTCTTAGTATTCCATGTTGTATGGTTCAAAGCTTGGAAGCTTCAGTTGATCCTTTATCGTCGTGGCGACATCACGCCTGCTCTCGATCCCGATTTACGTGCTTGTTTCAAAGTGTTATAGTGATTTTGATTCGGGTATGGTATAACTATTTTATTTACGAGCATCATATTTTTTCATAAATATTTTTTAAAATTTGGAATGTGGTTTTCTTTTTTTTTTAATTTTATTAAATCATAATATACTTACAACTAAAATAATTAATATTTAATAAACTATGTTATATACATTTTAACTTGTTACGGATTAAGTAACGTACTACGTCCTAAAATTAATTATTCTCAGAAATCCTAAAACAACGAAATAAAATTAAGAAGTTAGTTCACGACCTTAATATCCTAATTTAAGTTTTATCATAAAAATTTGGGCGTCAAATATTTAGCGAGAAAAATTAACGGTTGGGAGAAGGCAAAGATATTAAATAACTTTTGTTTTGATAGTAAAAAATTAATACCCAAGAGAACTTGCTGCTAAAGTTTTTAAGCGTGAAATAAAATCCGACTTAATTTTAAAAACTTTTTTATATCTTTATGTAAAAGTGAATTTAATGTTTATACTTAAAGTTCATGCTAGATGTTTAAGATTTTTTGTAAATGACGAGGTATGAATTGTACATACAATTGAATTGAAAAGAAATAAATCTGTATTCACGTAGAGAGCAAAATATTGTCATAAAAATATGCTGCTTTTTAAATCACATTTTTATATATCTATTAATAATTATTAAAATGAATAAAACACATAAATCATAAAATATGCAATACCATTACAGCTTAACAACATTCTGATATTTATGAAATTCGTGCCAAGTGAAAACTCGTTTATGTATTAAACGTTTATAAGATAAAATAAAATAAACCTAAAATAAATTATGAATAAATATGAAAATAGATAGAAATGTTTTAAAATAATTAGTAACACAATAAACGTTTTGGAGTAACTGAATCACATTATAAACAATATATCAGTGTATAAAAAATTGTATACCTTACTGTTAGCATACTTTAATGGAAAAATTATTTGAATGCAAAAGCGCTTTTGGTACATACACTTTATAACGCGTTATATATATAGATGTGAGCGAATAAGACGAATACGAATAGTAAGAAAAAAATTACGACTATTACTAAATAACACCGTAGAAATTAAAAACGATCGCCGTGTAATTACGTGACTAATTGTAGCCTTACATCCATTATCTTTCTGTGTAATTAAAATTCCATTGCCGTATTCCTTTAAATAATTCAACCTGAAAATGAGGCGTGAGTCAATAAAATATTCAAGCGGCGATTCCGAATACAGTCTGGGATTTTTTTTTAACTTTTCTCTTGAGTTTTGTGAAAAAAATAGTTCAAATAGGATTTATTGTTCATGCCTGTGTTTGTTTAAGTTTTTTTTTTATTTTATTCTTAAATGTTACAACCATCTGGTTAGAATAAAGCATTACCTTAAGTAGGTACATATTTTATTGAATTTATACATGCATAAGATTTAATAAAATTTGTACCTACTTAGTTACGTACCAATTGTTCAAACTTAATATAAATCCATTAGTTTAACAAGACGTGTCATCAAAATCAGTCAGATAGCTCTATCATCTAGCTAGTACAAATATCTATTAAAAGTTAATACTCTTATATCCAAGCATAGATTATAATTTGGTTACAAAGTGTACTCTTATTTATTATCTTATATTATATATTATTAAACACCATACCATAGATACCCCTCTTCTTCTTCTACTTTCTTCTTCTTAAGTTTTGGGATTTTTTCTTTCTAATCCTCTAAATGTGATGAAAAATTCTCGTTGGATATTAGCAGGTTTAAAAGTTACTCACTAATGACTACATATTATTAAAAAAAATACTCTTTCAGGATTTTCTCAGTCAAAATGTAGAGTTTTTCATTGCATTTTGTTTCTTTGATCGTTTCTCACAAAAATAACTATAGAATCATTAACACATTCTTTGTAACCTTAGGTTCTGGTAGACATACTATACTTGTAAAATATACTATGTAATATAAAACTCATGGAGGCAAATTTATTAGACAAAAATTAATGACGGTCCTTGCGGCCTAGACCAACAATGTAGGTTTACCTCAAGGTGTAGTCTATACACGTTTAGTCTTGATATGGAATCATAAATCACTTCATTTCTGAGGTAAAAAAATAAGTGGTTTTGATACATTGTATGATTAGAATTACTTTTATAAAAAGTACTCAATCAATGCAAATCAATGCAACTCATTCAATAAACGTATAATGTATGTTTATTTTTTGTCAAATCTTTTTTTAAATCAGTCAAAGTCAGTCTTTTAATATGGGTTACAATATATTCAGGTATTTATACCGTTTTATTTAAATCTATTTCGTTATTGCATTTTGTTATTCGAGCGGAATTTACGGTCGCTCAAAGAACGTGTTTTAGAAATTCTCACAAACAATTTATTTATTCGACTTTGTCGAATATTCAGTCACTGCTTGTTGAAATTTTAAATCGTCTTTCATCAAAATCCGATTTATAAAATTCGCTAAACTGAGTTATTTTAATCACATCTATTTAATTATACGAACGCGTTGGACTGGATTGTTAGAGAAACATCAAATATCATTCTACTATGTGCGAGAGTTTAAAATGAGTTTATATTAAAATATTCCATTTACATGGACGGAGTCCTATTATGAATTTTAGGCATTTTGTTAATTAAAACAAACAATTTTTGTTACTGCGTCACTATTTTGTAAAAAAATATTTTTAGGCTATAAAAAATTGCTGCGTAAAATTAAATTACTGTTTTTTTAAGCGATTGTGAATAGTTTTAAAGAATTCTCTATGAAAATAAAAAAATCTTTATTTTTTGTTTTATAAATTGTTCGGCATTCCCATTGTAAAGTCTGTATAGAGCACCGCATATTAGTTTTTATGGTTATGTCTCCATTATACAGGGAAAATAAAGGTTTTTTAAAATCGATATTCCGTTACACCGGACTATTAACAAGTAAAACAATGTTATAGGTCTACATTTACAAAAACTATGTTTTTATTATTTATCTAAATTGAAATTTATATTTTTTAACCAACTTTTCTAAAAGTCAAATTGACATAAACGGCTTTTATACATCCATACAAGGAATTATTGCTTTACAAAATAAAAATGTAGTTTAATATTTGGTAAATTTTAAATAAGTAAGTAGGTAGTGTATTCTCATAAAAAACAAACATTTTTTTGTAAGAAAATGGTATTATAATGTAAGAAAACATTTTTATCATCAAATTTAAAATGTTTTTTCAAGGAAAATGTTTAGCGTCTATATTTTCAAGTTAAACAGACATTCCAGTAATATGAAATGGAAATGCTACTTATTAGTTTTTTTGGAACACTATTTAATATTACTTTTCCTCTTTTTTTTGACTTGACAAAATAAATAGAATATATGTTTTTAAAAAGGTGTTTTAGGACTATCCTATGTATAATATTATCGTTTTAAAAGCATTTCTGTGACTAACTAACAATAAAGTCTAGATATTGGACCTAGAACTCAGTACTTAACTTTTTCAAAAATATAAAACTCAAGTATGTTGAAAACCGTAACATGAAAGAGGTTTATAAAAAGTTCTTTTAACCTAAAACTTTGCGTGTTGAAAATCGATCTGAAATTACAAAAGCCACGAGAACACTCGGGTCAAGTTTGTTATAATGGAAGATTATTGAAAAAATATTTTATTGCCTTTACTTTTACAAATGATATTAGAATGATATCTTTTTCAAAAGATATCATTCGGAAAAGGTCGATAATATGTTTTTTAACAAGTTTGTTTATTATATTCAATAACTTTATAATTCAGTTGGCTGTTTATTACATAATTATTACTGAATCCATTACAGTTTATCAAACACAAACTCTCCCATATAATTTTTATGCCACCCTTAAAGTATTTCTAATTAATTAGCCATATGCATTCCACCCTCCTATTATTAAGATAACCTATTTAAATTGATTAACTACCTTTAGCTTTTATTAAATTTGATGGTCAGCGTAAGATATCATGTTGACTTATCATTAAAAAAGGCCACTAATTAATTCCACTTTCATTGATAGTATTTCAAATAAAATCACGTGGTACGTTTCCAATAATGATACTTTTTAAACAGTATTCATGATAAAAGTATTTGTCAAAGAACTCAAATCATCAAGTATTTCTACGGAGTGTACCTTTTATATAAATTAATATTAACGCTTAGTACAGTCCATTAGGACACTAAAATATAAGTCACGGGCGAACTTTAATAATAATAAGTGTTATAAAGTTTATCCAAATCATCCTTTATATTTGCTTAGACACAGTAATACGACAACTCCTCACTCGGACATGATGAACAAAGTTTAAAATATATATATTTTTTCTTGAACTCAATAGTTATACAAATATTCACATTACTATACATTTTTGAAGATATGTACAAACATGTATAGCTATGTAAAGCTTATTAAAATTTATATAAATATATAATGAAAAATAAACCGATACAGCCAGGGATTCGAACCTGCGACCTCTGAGAAACCGTCCCGCCGCTCTACCAATTGAGCTACCATATCGCTTTCCACCTCGGTGAATTAAGTACAGCGTGATCTAAACAAGAACATTTTCCACAATGTCAATTTCTAATGTTTGGAATTAAAACAAATGAAATTTATTGTTGTGTCTCAAGGTAAGTTCATGTAATAATTCATTTCACTAGAATGGTTCTTTAAAAACTCTGACCTAGTTGGCTAAATATTATTAAAACTACATTTAGTACACGTTTTCTTTATTGAAATAATGATTTTCTATTTATATAGTGTTTTGACGAACAATGTCTTAATCTGCTTTCTACTGTTTGAAAATATCTTTTAACATGTATAGTCATGTTAAGCTTATTTAAATTTAAAATTAATATAAACGAATGAAAATAAACCGATACGGGCTGGAATTCCAACCCGATACTTCTGGGAAACTGTCCAGTCGCTCTACCAATTGAGCTACCGTGTCCTTTACTTTATACTGCTATTATTTTCTTTCAAATGCAAGGTAAAACAATATGGCGTTAATAATATGGCTTCAAAATATTCCAATATTAACATTTTATTTTATGTATTTATTAACATATTATTTTATGTAGCTTAAACTTGTTTTTATATATATTATTTATTTTTAAATCAGTTTTGGTATTATATTTTTAGGTATGCATTTATTGTAATTATTTATTTAATAGTAAATATAGCCCATTGCTAATACTGGTATTCCTATATTTAGTAAAGAGATTACATGTATGGCTGGCAATAGCAAATTAATGTATGGATATTTTGCTTTCTTTAATGGATTTGTCTGCATATAAAGAAAGTGACGTAACACATACTCGTATATAACACACTTATACTTAAAGCGGTTAAATTACATAAGGCATTTTTTTAAGGCTTTATTTCTTTTTTTTTTTTTTTTTTAATCTTTATTTTAAATTTGGGGTTTTTTCCTTGTAAGGATATGCCAATGTGACCATCATACATGTAAAACTCTTAATCTATTAAACAATCGCTGTGGAGACAAGACGCCAATCTGCAAAATAATCTCGCTGTTTCTGATTTTGGATTTGACAAAATTGTTTGCGCGGTACCAATAAGGCATTATTAAAGCAGAGTTAAATGTATTGATAAATTCCTGACAATATAGCATAGTGCTTTCAATTCAGCGGGTAATATTTAATATGTAACATACATCTCTTCCGTCATTACACCACAACCACACGAGTAGAATATGAACGATCTATTCTGCAACATTAAATAGATTCATCAATTATAATCGAAACCGAAGTACTCGAAACACCAGCACTAATGATCCGATTGTACGAACGTTTTTACACTGCAATTAACTCCCGAAACTCGATTGTGGTTTATTTAATCACTGGCTGGTTGTTTTAATTTTTTTTCTCAATTAACTCCTGACCGAAGAGGTTTTCTTTTGCAAGATTCTTTACTGTATTTAGGTCATTCTTTTCGATTGCATTTAATTTTGCTATGCTTTGCAATGGTGCTCTATTATTAAGTATTTATGTATCTCTGGTAATTGTTCCATAGAAAAAAATAAAGGTATGTAATTAAATGTAATTAACAATAATTGTAAGAAAATGCTTTGTTGCTTCCAAGGCAGCTATCATTATAAAGAAAAGAAATATTTTTATATATTTTTTTAAAATATGCTGTTAGACATTATTGTTATCACATAAATACAAATATAAAATAAAATACTTAATTAATTGTCTGCTTTATTTTCGAAAATCAATCTCGAATTGCAATATCAGTAATATGTAATGATGCGGTCAATCACTTAGCGTCGAAAATTGCATCATTGCGAGAGGTAACGTGGTTTTGTGTAAGTTGGTTTATTGATTTTAAAATATAAAAATCAAAAAGAGTTATTCAGTATTAAATGAAGTTACGGCGTAGCTAGTTTCTACGATATGTAAATCCATCTACAGTTATCGGAAAACGTAGCATGATAGATGATTGATTTCTAAAGAGTAGAAAATATAAAAAATAGTATCCGTTTAGTCAAAAAGTATCATATATTAGATCATATATTAGTATCATATATCATACATTATAAGCATATATATTAGAAATATAAGCAAAGTATTGTGAATTTTAATCTTTAGTTAACATTATACTAAACTATTGATCGAGCAAAAAAGATTTAAGCCAGTAATGCCTCCAAAATATACGAGTATTTACAAAAGCAGACTCACTGTGGAACAATATGATGAGTGCTATTAACCATACTATCATTTAATATATAATTTCTCTTGAAGATACAAGATTTATATCTAGACAGTGCTAACGTTCATTCCCATGATTTAACAATAGTGTTTCTCTGCTATGTAGTAAAACAAATTATACACTAGGTTAAATGTTTTTATTTATTTAACTACCCAAAAACTAACAAAATGTGTTTGGGGTATAATTGATAAATTATGCTACCGAACGATAATGTATAAATAAAAACTGTAAAAAATTGCGTGTGAAAAGGCTTTTAAGGGTGCCATTAGATTATAATCATTTTTCTTGTAAAACGGCCATAGTCTGGTTACCCATTCGATAAACATATTTATATTTACATCCAGATTTTTAATTATGAACAATAATTATAACTTGCATTTATTTAACACGAATGTATACTTAGATACGTTTTAAACATGCGATTACAGGTTTATATACCACGTTTCTGCTATTATAGAACAGCCGTTGGTTTCACATATTTTTATTATATTATTTTTATATCTATCATTACCTAAATAGAATTGTTTACTTGAAAGTCCAAATGGACAATTGCATTTTAAAACTTTTCAACGTAGCGGTGATTATAAAATCGTATATTATAAATATAAAAGCCTTTTACAGTAACACGGTATCTGTATCACGCTGTCATGATTTACGGAAGTAGAGGACATGTCGCGTTCTACTTGCAGGCTTTTTATTATAACGCACGCTTGTTTTGACGTGACGGCGACGACACGACCGGATAGAAGCAGCTATAAACCCATTTACACATGAAATAAATTTTCATTATTAATTAGTTTCCTCTGTAAAGCTCAAGGGTCGTAAAGTCAGTAGGTAGTTTCATGATTGATTACTATATCCATTCAAGCGATCAATTAAATTTACTGTACATTATACTTATATTTATTTCTAAACTTAAGATATGTGTTAAGCTGTGAAGGTTAGTTTTTTTTAAATCTTTTTATTTAAAAATGTACTCATATTAAATATATCCTGTATATCTTGTGTAAAATTATGACATTAACTTGCTATCCTTATTTTGTTATAAATTTAAAAGTGGTTAGTAAAACCATTGTAGGGCGTTTCACTAACTACATCATTAAAATAGTTTGCAGCATATTGTAAATAATTAATAAAATTTATATCAAACAATACCTTATGTTGCACTGAATCCTTTGTCCAGCGAGGGTGATAATGAGCATGGGGTTGTTAATTTTGGAAAAGTCTTTGTAAAATCATATTTCAAAATGCTTTATGACAAAATGTGGTCTGTTACTGTTTTAATGAATATATATTATCACAATAAAGTATGGTGCCTTCCTTAATTTTGTATGACGGTAAGTAAAAAATGTACCTACAATGTTTATTTTTGACCATAAATGTGATATTTTGAAAAGATCGAGTAACACATAAAATATTTTAATTAAGATTGGCTCAAGCTGTTTTTTCATGGTAATTGAAAGCAACATCTTAAGTTTAACTAACCATGAATTGTAATAAAGTCTTCATTTAACTTGACTAAAATTACCAATTAACACTAATTTGATGAATGTATCCCATATATGAATTATTTTCATAAAGTTCATAAAGATTTTTTCTATACGGCTCTGGGCTTTATTAAAAATAAATATTTTATAAACATATTTTTGACTATAATAACTAAATGAATAAATTTCTTTATTTGCAAGAAAATTAATATTATTATTTCTTGTCCCGACCTTTTAAGCCCTTTTTGGGTATGTAAATATTACAATTTTTAATTAAACAAAAGTACAATTTATATATTAACAAAGTATTTATCATTATTAATAAGCTTCAACGTATTTATCATTATTAAAAAGCAAACGTCAAGATATGAAACGGAAATAACTGCTTATAAAAAAACATTAAAAATATGGTAACGCGAATAATATCAGAAAAAAGAAATGTATATATCTATTCTTAATAACTAAAACAATGTTTATAAAAATTATAATATAAAAATTTGAGTTAGTAAAAGTTCAATTTCGAACTTTGGTGCAACCGACACTTTGACTCAAAAAAGTTGCTACCGAAATTAATGTCTTTGTTTCGAATACAATAGCAGTTCTTTTTTGCTCTTTTTGATTCTTTAGGCTTTGAGCCTTGTGTTTCGATACTTTCAGTTATTCCTGATGGTAGTGATGAAAAATCAGAAAGAGTATTTCAGTCTCAGTTGATTATTATCCGTATCTGTTCTCTTCCTAAACAAAAATAACTACTGATTAATTTTGCAGTTACGTTTCTCATTCAGTTGCTTTAAGTTAACTTTGCTGTCTTACTACTTAATATTAAATATTAATATCAAAGAAATATCAGAACTAAATGTTTTACCGACCGGTTTCGGTCGCATAGCATAAATATAAAATCATTAAATAGTGGAACTTAGTACAAGCATATATATTTCATTTAAAACATTTAGTTATGAAGTTCCATCAAGAAATATCAACACAAAGTGTAAATTAAATATCAGAACATCTATAAGAAATATTGTTTTCTGCTTTCTTTTGACAACTAAGCTGGTTTAAAATGGGAAGACATTAAAATATCCGTTCAACTTAACTTTCATTCACGAAGGATAAGATGTATAAAATCAATATTATTTATATTTATATACATATATAAAACGAAAAAAAAATAAACCGACACGGGCAGGGTTTCGAACCCGCGACCTATACGAAACTGTTAAAGCTTGACATGGCTATACATGTCTAAAGATATTTCCAAACATAAATACAATTTATTTATCACTTCATAGTTATTATAGTATCTATATTTGTGATATAAATTAGCTCTAATATAAATTTACATCAAATCCCAAAACTACCATCTCAATACTCTATCCCAGGTTTGTATATAAGATTTTATAAAATCAATTAGTAAGACCAAAATCAATTTTAGTCTGTAATGTTTATCGGCAAAGAGATTAGAGCCTACACATCAATGTATCTCTAAATTGGTTGTCTACAACAATAACTGACGCTACGAAGTAGGTCATGTGACACTAAAAAGCTGCATAGCGCACCCACAAAGTAAACTAAATACAATTTAGCCTTTATAAATTTCATTTAGAACTACCGGACTTCGTTATAACAGTTTAACGAACTCTACAAAGTATGCAGTGCCCTAGAGAATAAAGATAAGGGTTGGCACTTGATAATTTGGTTATTATTACACTTACGTTATTGTAGAATTAAATACAATTTAAAAATTAATTCTCTAGAGTTCTTTAAATATCAAATTTTTCATGCTACCAAAATGTATATAAACGATAAATTTACAAAAGTATTATATTAATTACACTCTACGTTGTCATTTAAGAAATCAAATAATAATGTTTTGGTTAACAACCCTAAAACACTAAAAATAACAAAACAAAGTGATATATACGCCCTCTGATAATTAAGGTTGTAAATATTGTTGGTTCCATAAATTTTGAAAATTATGAGCATGTTTTATTTTGTGATAAACACGAAAAACATTTATTTATTAGCTTTTCCAGGATTAACTTGCGATAAAATGTGGAAATGATAATTTAACTGCAACGTATATATAAAATTTTCTTATGCAGACTAAAAGTAATTATTATTTCAACTTTTGTAGGAAGAAAATGTACATATATTTTGTACACAAGTACAGCATACACAAAGTCACTATTAATTAGGTATGTAGGGGCCACTAGTTGTCCTAATGAAGTAATTAAATTTAATTGGGCGTACTAAAGAGTGCATGCGAGACAAAAGGATTGGACAACATGTTGGGGTTAACGTCTTATTCCTGTTACAATTAATTAAAGTTTTTGAAACGGTTGTGATAAGCATCTAATTCAAGAAATGGAAAACGATGCGGCTTAACTCATGTGTTTGTTTATTACTAAGTAATTCGACAATAATCTTCAACTAATTCTTAGAGTTCTTTCAAAAGTTAGTTATTACATATTCTTTATTTATTGGTAACTTATTAGTTTAAAAGCCATTGAATGGTATACCATGAAAGTTTAAGAACTGCACTACTTAGCGGATGTTTTGTATTGGTGCCGTACGAAATTGTGTAGTTTAAAGTTATAATATAAATAGCATTAAAGTTTATCCCATAGTTGAATTAAAATTGAATAATAAGTATATATAGTTGTAACTGTAATATAGTTCATATCACTATAACAAAAGAATATATAAGAACTGGTTTAAATGTTATATTTCTTCTGTAACTAATATAAAACCCTTGTTGAGACTTATAAACTTGTTGCTGATAAGTTTCGAAATAAAGTTTTTAGAGAGAACTGTCAATAATACTGTGGGTACTAAAGTTTTGATGAATTCCAATTACGAAAATAGTTTATGATGTATTTTCTGACATTGACCAATTTTAATTCAACTTGTTAGTTCTCTTAATCACCAAATCAATTGTTTTTGTCCTGTTTTATAAAAATTAGGAAAATTGTTAAATAAAATAAAGATCGAGATTTTGTGTATGAATTTAAAATGTTAATTTGTTAGTATTTTGTCCAACGGCTTATGTACACAAGATTTTAATGATTCAATCTCATTGTTCCTTTTGAACATAAATAAAACTTTTCCTTTAATCACTTTTATTTTGCTGAATATTTATTAAACTCGTCAGTCAGACTGAAGAAAAATACAGTCTGAGTATCATATCATGTATTTATGACTACAGTTTATTAAAGTATATTAACAAAAACATGGATTTGGAATATTTTCTTTTTACTTTATTATATATTTTGATGTTAAAAGTTTTTAAAAATTGTTGATCAATTAGTTTTATTATTATTCTCGAAATATAGTTACTGTTGTGTTTTATTTGCTTTAAAATAAAATGATATTGCATAAAATATGTTTAACTTGCAAACAGTATAAGTATAAACAGTGTAATAAAACGGAAAAGTTAAAGCATACTTAATATTCTTTCCTTTGTTTCAGATCGATGTGAAAAGCAATAAAAATGGACTTTAAGTACCTAATCCTGATGATTGCCTTCGCTACGGTCGAGATAAACTTGACGGAGAGTCGTCAAAATGATAAACGGAGATGGAAATCCGAAAAATCCCTCTATTCTCATTATGTCAACATCTGTGATATACAAGATCGTATATCTAAAGTACATTGTTATTGTGAGAGCATTAAAATAAAAACAGCAACAAAGGCTGATTGCTGGGTTTTTAATGGTGGTATAGCGGAAGATGATCCGTTTTGGTCCAACTTTTACTCACAGCCTAAAATTGAAAGACTTACCTTCAATGTAAGAGCAGACGGAGGACTTACATACATTCCAGCAAAAGTTATTGTACGACTCGACCGATTACAACATTTAAACGTTCAATACGCAAATATTTATAGTATTACGTCATTTGCATTTACTAATTCCTCAACACTGCGAGAGATATCTTTACCAAAGAATAAAATTGCGAAATTAGAAAAAATGGCTTTCGCACACCTCATAATGCTAGCAAATATAAGCTTGACAGAAAATCAAATATCTGAAGTGTATAGAGATGTATTTTATGATTTGCCAAACTTGCAACGACTTCATCTATCTAAGAACACAATAAGCGTCCTTCATGATGGATGTTTCAACCATTTGAATAATTTGATCAAATTGGATTTGAATAGCAATCTGTTGACAGTTGTAATAAGGGAGAGTTTCCAAGGGTTGTCCAATTTGATAACTTTGGACATGAGAAACAACAAATTGATGATGATAGGCGATTTGACTTTTGCAGAAATTTGGAGCCTCCAGGAACTTTACTTAGATGGAAATGAAATAGAATTTATATCTGAACGAGGTTTTGGTGGATTGACTCATCTGAAAAAACTTTCTTTAGCCGATAATAAGTTATCTATATTTGATGACGGAGTTTTTGATGATACTAAAAAGTTAAATATTCTGGATTTGAGGAACAACTACTTGGAAACTTTGAAACAAGAAACTCTGAAAAGTGTGATAGAGAATATGAAAACAAATTACGCATTAATTTCTCTCGATGGTAAGTCTAATAGTATCTTTTGTATTGATTCTTAATACATTGTTTTATTTTTAATATATTTTTAAATCAAGTTTACACGAAAGTTTTATATATCATACATTGCCATACATCATTTATTCTTTATTCATTGCATTATTCTTTATCATATCTATTAAAGTGAATAACGGAATACGGTTCCAATGTAAATAATATGATGTTCTTTGTTACATTAAAAGAAACAAAGAATACTTTTAAACGGAATATAAAACCCTCAATTTAAAACTCGAAAACAACACGAACCGAAGCATTTTTTCATAAATTAACGATTTGATATATTCAATGCTATTGATATCTTTCACCACTATTAAACATATTTGTAACTCGAAAACATAATTACATTTATCAATCATTCTAATAATATATTGTAACAATATACTTGAGATAGATTAATTTTATCAGTTTAGTATAAAAGGAGATTCACTATATGCAAATCAAGAAGGAAACTGCATATTAAATTACATATAATATAAAAAAATAAGCCAGTAAAATACTCTCAGAATTATTAACATTATTCTTAGAATTTAGAAGTGATTGCGAGCTAGTAAATGTCAAATTTTAGAACGAGCTAATTACAGAGTCAAAAGCGGAATGTTAAGAGATATTACAAGGTCGGTTACAAAGTCATGTATGTGGTAAAATTGTCCCTAAAATTGTTTCTTAGTGAAATATAAAGCAAGAGTGGAATATAACGTACACTCAAGATAAAAAAGAAAAAGCTGATTTTATTTTACGCTAAACCAAAAAATTTATAAAAGAGTACTCAAATAGAACATAAAGTACAAAAGGGACACAATAAACTAATGTAACGTATAAAATTGTTCTTAAAATTTTCAGCAAACACCGCTTTGGCCGTAGCAAAAAATGAGTTTCGCAACTAAAATAAAAGTATTTTTTTAAATATTCTATTTTAGACAGCTATCATTATATTATTTGCGATCCCGTTATAATCATAAACTACAAATACAGCGACCAAAGTTTCAAAGTAATTAATCTTTCGTGTTGTAAAATTCATCAGTCCGTTAATGCGCACGCAACTGAAATTTATACCACACATGAAGGGGTGCATAGAGTTAAAATTTACACGTTCTCGTATTGTGACACGATATACTTTTGCACTGTTCTTATATATTTATTGCCACAAAGACTAAATTTGTGTATACTCAAATTTTACAATAAACTTGTGTTGCCAACCGTACCTGAAACTTAATACATTCGTAGTCTATGAATCAGAGGCTGAAATATAGTGGTTTGTTGTACTGTGACATTTTAATGGGGAGTATATTTCGCGGTCAGGAGATATTATATTTGCCACAAAACTGCTCGTTACTACACTTGCATTGTCGGATATGATTTAATAGTGCCTAGATGCAGTGGTTAAATTTGTTTTTGTGGTTGTAGTCTGAAAATATTACTTTGCATAAATAAATATTGCGCCAACATAAATAGTGGATGCTTTGCCAATGTTTTATACTAATTCGCTGGTTTTTAATTAAAAGAATAATATTTTAATGACGGATGTTTATATCTTTTCTTTTAGCTAATGAATGTCACGTGATTACTTGGTATATAACGGTATACATTTCATTTGTATATTTTTTATTCTTGGAATGTTGTAGCAAGTCAACATGACGCTTTAGGTTACAAAAGTATGAAACGACAATACGTTGAAAATGAAAACACAAAAATATTACATATGAACGTTGACAATGAAGCATAACATATATCAACTCAAATAATATAAAAAAAAATAATTATATCGATATATAATACATGTATCTTTTACCAGGTAACAAGCTAACGTGTGACTGCCGTCTCTCATGGCTACATAAACTTCGAAACGAAACACGAAGTAAGCGCGTGCGAGTATCGCTAGACCGACTCAATTGCATCATGGACACTAAACTAAAAGCAAACTTAGGTAACATAAAGTTTCAGAAGTCTGAAACACCGAAAGTTAACAACGGTATCTTTAAAACTGCAGACAAAACAGATGACGACGATGAAGATTTCGATGATGATAATGTTTACGATGACACTATGCAAGATCAAGAAAACGGTTTAGACTCACTTAAGATAGAATATCGCAGGAAACTAATGGAAATTCCGGTTGACATGCTCCCTTGTGCTAGCAAACTAAGCTACGAGGCTTCATACTCGCCTCCGACGCAAGACGAAGTCAAATATTATAAAACTTCGGGTTGCGAAAAGTGCTTTGAGTCAATCTTGAGTTTGATGTTATTATGTACTTTAGTAAGCATATTGAGCGTAATACAATAATAGATTGCTTTAGAGGTAGTTATAACTTTCACATTACAGCAATTCAATAGTATTAAGACCTGCCTTGAATTAGATGATCATAATAAGGAATATTTAGTATAATATAACATTTTTTTGAATGTTATTAAGAATTTTGGAATGGTATCATAAATTAATATTTATTTCCTTTTTAATAAATATATATATATATATATATATATATATATATATATATTCTGTCTTATAAAATGTAGTTTAAAAAGTGTTTATTTTCTTGTGATTTGACGTGTAATAATGTAATAGTAAAAATAAATGAGGTAGTGTAAATTTTAAAGCATTTTAAAAACTTTTAAATGTTTTATATTTAATGTAGTTACTACAGTTTGAAACATAAATATTAACTTCTTTTAACCCAGAAGATACTTGTTGCACAACAATATTAAAAAAAGAATTTAAATTTCACAATTCATGTCACTAGCTTTTACGTGGCACCTTCATGAGCTTTTTTATGTGTCTCTCCTAACATAAACTCACTCATTTTTTGTACTTCTCTTTCTTTACTTTTCTTTCCGACGGTAAGAATACTTTTTTTAATAGCTTCTGTACTTGCAAAAAGTATACAAAATATTTGGTAACATTTACAAATACATTTTGTCTCATTATGAAATACATCTTGAGTTTCATAATATTATAAGTGATTAGATATATTCTAGAGGAATCCTATATTTTTTTCATTAAGCATTTAAACATAAAAATCTATTTTGTTAACATTTTCATATCTATAATGTAAATATCTGTAAGCATTTCAATATTTTATACTTAGACAAAGACTGTTACTTTAGGTTTAATCATTTTAATGTTTATTTAAGCTTTTGCAATTTAGTTGAAAGTGATTTTAGAACCAAAGATTATTTCTTATCCTACAAATGTTAAATATAGGTTAAGTTAGGTTATTTTGCATTTTTGTTTCTTAATTTATATATTACAAATTGCATTGTAAATAAATCACTATTCTTAACATTAATTTTATGGATAAGAAAGCAGTGTGAAAATAATAAATTGATACTTTTTCATTCTTTGTTTTAATTCATATACATATTATTAGCTGGTTGTTTCTAATAATAAAAAAAAATAACTTATAGACCATCACCAGATAATACACTTGAAGCACAGGAATAGACAAAAAAAGTAGACGGGATGTGAATAGAACACAGGATCTGGCTACATCTACAAGAAAAACATTTAAATAAATTGTAGATAATGTCTATATGATAAGATAAGTTGGCTGGCGTGTCCATTTGTGTCGTTGGATTTTTGTTTTGAAAATGGTCTCATTTGAAGGGGGTTGGTCTCCCCTTTCTTTTAACAGAAAACATTACTATACAGAGACGTCACAGAAGTCTTAATTACTTATATTTTAGGTTAGTTTTTACGAAACTTCAAATCAGAATATCTCAAAAACTTAACATTTTTTCACAATATAAATGGTATCAGGGGATAAAGGTTCGAACCCCTTTCCACCCCCTTCCCCCTTCTACTCCAACGACATAAATGGAAAGTCTTACCGATAAGTTTAATAATTAGTCCTGTCATACTATAAGATAAGTCTAGTTACATAACTATATATTAAACAAAACTAAAAATATTAAATAACAGTTTATCTTTTAGTAAAGCAATTAGCTAATTGCAAAGGTATTTTATAAGCAGCCAACACTTTTTAATACTTTACTCAATTAAAGGTAATTAAAAAACACGCACCCCTACTCAAACACCATTTATCTTCTGATTCAACGTATTTTAAAATTTAGAATTAGATGCTGTGTTATTATGTTCATCTACATTTTACAATGTTTATATTTGATTATACTTGATGGTATGAACACCATGAAGAACTTTTCACTTCCAATGTTCACCTCCAAAACTACAATAATTAATTAAAGAACCCAAAAGACATACGAGTATGAGACAAGTTTTAACACACAAAGGGCATTCAACAAAATAATGCAAACTTCACGTTACCTTCTATATTTTTTCAAATAATAAAGAGATCTAAAATTGAGGAATATTCCCTATTAAATATTTCCAGTTCGAATAAAAACGCATATGATAACTTTGTTGTTCCGTTCCCGAAATCACGTTTCGTTTTTGCAGTGGCCTCATTAGCATGATTTAATCCTAATTTTGATCATTGAGGTTAGTTTATATTTAGGTAATCAATAATTCTTCAATCAATCAATAATAATAATTGCATTCCTAATTTCTGATTTACATAATGGTGTAACAACTATCACGATGACCTGACAATGGTTACAAAATATTAATGACTTTTATTTTTTCGAACGAACTTAAATTAATTTTATTACACTTACAAGTCTAATATCTTTACAATAAAAATCATGAAAATGTCTTTAAAACAACTCGTACTAAAACAGAAGGTGTTGATTTTGTCCACAATTATTTCTTCGCTTATAATAACAGCTTGTTTGTTTATTTTGCAAGGTGCTGACTAAATTTGTTTACTGGACGATTTCGTTGCGGAATCTCTGAAATGTAAATTGGAGGTTGTCTTGCAATGATTAATGGCTTTATAACGTCTATTTTTACATTTCTATATACACTTATATATCAGTAATAAATTAAATAAATATATACATCATTTGATATATGCAACAAACATTATAATTTCAAATTGTTATGTTGAACCCAAATATGTACATTTTATGAAAGTACACAAAATACTGAAGAACACAAAACACACGAAATTTTAATCCGGATACAAAAAACCATTCAATAAAAAAATGTATTTCGATATTTCGTTGGTAACAAGACTCAAACCCGCTAGATTTAATCTCTGAAACATTCGTAAATTGGTTAGCCTGGATAACAATGATATATTCTGTTACATTTGTATACCCTTTCGTGATCTTTTTATATATGTTACAGATGATAGGAAAAAGTTTTCGTAATATTTTTGTTATAAAAACCCCAATAAATGATGAAGTATTTATATAAATATATGATGGGATGAAAATATTACTCCATGTGTGGCTGGACTTTATTTTATACAGCGTAAGCCTTTGATCTCATAAAAATATTTATTTTGTTTTCTTCAAACTTAATAAGATTCAGTGTATTCTATTTTGAAACCTAATAAAGAGATACCGATGCTGTCAGCGCCATAAATATGTTAAGAATATACAATACATATTTGATATACAGAAGGAACACTGCTGGGTTTAGTTCGTAGCCTTGCAGAACACGTGCATTTACGAGCATTTGTTCGTAGCAAAGATTGTCTTATTTTATATCCAGGGTATTTATACCCAGGTTATGCTATTGAGAACGGTCGTGATATTTTTATCTTGATTATGACTAATCAGCCCCGTCTTAGGGCACCCCGGTTGCTGTGTTAACCTCTCAGTGTGACTGTAGTTATTGGGCCGGTCGAATCTGCTCATTCTTAGTACTGTCATAGATAGCAGTGAAATTCTTCAATATTTTTGACCATATAAAACTCATACGATACTTACAGGCACCAGGACACACACCTGGAATCCCATGTTCCTTATTTATAATGAAAATATGAATGTACAGATTAATTGTATAAAATATTTATAATATGAAGAATAGTGTTACAAGTTATATTTGATTTATGCTAAGTGGAGAAAGAAAAAAGAATAAGTTTTTTAAAATAGCTATTTATAAGATTTTTAATAAGACTTTTCATCCTATTGTTAAATAAATTAGTTTCTTACAAGTTATACTTAGAAATAACATGAGAAACCTTATTTATTCAGGGACTAAAGTACTTTGTCCTAGTTAGAGTATGCTAGTAAGATCTTAAAGCTTAAAAGCGATGAATATTGTAATATACTTTAGGCTCTAATTCTCAATGTAACGTTAACAAGAGGACTTTATAAAGGCTTCATTAAAATATCGTTTAAACAAATACCCGTATTATAATAAAGTACGTAATACCTCTAAGAATTATTATATTATATTCTTATTTTGATAAATTTAATGTTATAGTAAGTTGGTTCTAAAAAAAACTATCAGTTCACAATTACAAGACTACATAATTTCTTGTAGGACGACAATTTATAACCTTTTGAAGTCTGAATTATTCTAGAAAATAATTGTAAACAATTAATCTTTGGTTCTTAACATTTTCAATTTTAGAATTCTCAAAGCTGAAAACGGTTTTATTTAAAAATTTATGAAAGTTTAAGCTGAAATTTAGGACGGACCATCAGGTACATTTTAATATTTATTTTTTAGTGCCTATGTCACAGAAAGAGTTGTCCGTTAAAATACAAAAAAAAACACTTTTAATTACTCCGCACTTAATTATAATTTTAAATCAGTTAAAATAAATACAATTTGCAGACATTTGTTCCCCTTTCACAGGCGGCAGATGTTGTATAATATTTTCATAAAAATCCGGAAATTAAATCGGACTGGTGCCCATGCGAAATCTTTTATGAATGTTTGTTTTATCTCAATGTAAAGGAAAAGCTGTTTTAGACTCCACATAGGCAAATATTGTATGCCGTTAAACTGCTGCTTTTAGATTTTTAAAATTTAAAGGATATTTTTTTACTTGTTTTTAATTTGTATCTGTCTTGTATTCGCTGTTAATTTTTTCTTATTTAATAAAATGTGGCATTTTAATTAACATTAATTTTGTTATATTAAAAATTACTTATAATAATAAAATCTGAAATCTCAAATAAATATAAAATGAAAAATAAACCGATATGGGCAGGGATTCAAACCCGCGACATATTTCTTATGTTTTAGTTTTTATTAGCAAATTGTTAAACATAAGTGAAGTCTATTTCCCCGAGGACAATAACCAATTGGTTACGATTACGACATACTTCCCCGCTTCTGTTTCCTGATGCAATAAGTAATATCCAACAAATACAGTACAAATGTTCATACGAGATCTAAACGATTCTATAATGTTGGTAATGAAGTGTTACGAATGACGCGTGGCAACGTGTTCTTAAGGGGAAGTATGAGCCTACGTATTATTTTATGAGTCTTAATTTTGTTTATTTAATATTTTTAAATAAGTTATTTTGTTATTATTATATTATAATCTATACAACTTTATGAAATTTATATTCTAGACCATTTTTTGTACAAATAATCTTACATTTATATTAATATAATATATAAACTGAGTCAATACTTTGTACAATTTACCACAATTTTGTTTTATTTCTATGTATATTTTTTTGCACATACATATACATATCTTATAATATTGAATGCTTTTGACTAAATATTATATTATAAGAATATTGTATATTTGATTTCGACAAGAAATCTAATGTTTTGTTTTTTTACGTTTAACTTAACGTAACTCCAAATAATTATTATTCTTAAACATAAGCTTAGCATACAGGCACTAAATATTATTTTATGTAATACATAAAGATAGTTGGTTGTGTGTGAAATTTAACAAAAGTTTGTCCGTTATGTTTTTAAACAACTAAAATTTAATATTAATTATTATATAAAAAAAGGATTATTATTAATGATATACATTGTTACATAAACTAAATATACATATAATTACACTTTTTACTTAATATACATTCAACGTTAATAATACCCGCCTGGTTTTCGGAATTAATACCAAGTTAGATATTACATAATGGATTTAGAACATCTGAAACGAAACTGTTATCGAAGAGACTAATATATACCATAAACATAATGAAGTAAATACTTTATATAAAAAGATATTTTGAAAGTTTATAAGACTGCAATAAATAGAGTTTACTGCTCTACTTGATAAGCTTACAAGTATTAAGGATAAATATAAAATATAATTTTCTGCGTTAAAAACTCTATTGTGAAAGAAACCACACCAATAAATAAAGCTAGGATTAAAAAGGGTGCTACATCTTAACAATCACGATACAAAGAAACGCCTATTAGTCTCGTCAGATTACGAGGGGGCGGCAGATGGCGGGAACATTAACGCTCCTAGCCAGGTATTACGAGATTTAAGGGCTTTTGTATACTATTTGTCACTTAAAATGGAAAATTTATAGTTTTTTTTTTAATATAATTTAAATATATTTAAAATATAATTTAAAATAATAAAATTAACATTTTTTTATTTTATCTTACAATACTCTTTAAATAGAAATCAAACTCATCCACAAATATTAACCTATAGAAAATATAATTACAATAATATCCGAAAAGGCGTTGGAAATGTTTACGACGCTCAAAAGGCAACTAAACCTGATATGTGATATTAAGGTAGCGGTAATTTAACTTCAGTGCTGATGGAAGGTCAGATAAAACGCTTTTATTAACACCAACTTGCCTCTTGTTACCGGTGTAGAGCCATTTACAACAGAGTTATATAATTAATAATTACTTTATCAACTTTATTACATTAAATACATTGTTTTGAGTTTACTGTGTAATCTTACTCGTCCTCCAAGTGCGAAGTTTATTCAAATCGTAGCTCAATTGCTAGAGCAAAGCGCCGGTTTCTCAAAGGTCGTGGGTTCATATCCTGCCCGTGTTAATAAATGTTTAATTTTTTTTATTATCTTTACATAATTTAACACACACACGTTTTAGACAAACAATAAAATCCAAATATTTTTCTGTAAATATAAAATTTAAAAAGGGCTTAATTTGACTCGGAAAAGTAATAAAAATAATATATTTATGGAAGGATTTCGTAGGATATAAATTTACGTTCATAAATTATGCGACTTTTGTACCGAGAAACCAATCATTTTTGACAATATCGAGAACTACGTATTCAAATTGCTTCTATAATAGTCTTACTCTGTTCTATGTAATCTCAGAAGTTTACAGATGACATACTTATGGCGGAATCAAATTAGGGTGAAGAGTAAGATTTTCATCCTTGATATGTGTTCTTATCCAACATCTTGAGTATACGTTTACGGTTTCAATTTGCTTAAGTTTCTTTGTAAGTTAAGTGCGGTTTAACTTCCCTTGTATTAAATAATTTGAATCCTTGTTGACAGTTCTGAATACCTTGTTTAAAAACTAACTTATAACATTAATTTAACAATCGAAAAATATTACTTATTTTATAAAATATTTTTATTTATTTTGATTACTGTGTTTTTACCAAATTATATACTTGAGCTCTTAGTAAACAAAATGAATTAGCGATTCTGATCCACACCAATAAATAAAGCTAGGATTAAAAAGGGTGCTACATCTTAACAATCACGATACAAAGAAACGCCTATTAGTCTCGTCAGATTACGAGGGGGCGGCAGATGGCGGGAACATTAACGCTCCTAGCCAGGTATTACGAGATTTAAGGGCTTTTGTATACTATTTGTCACTTAAAATGGAAAATTTATAGTTTTTTTTTTAATATAATTTAAATATATTTAAAATATAATTTAAAATAATAAAATTAACATTTTTTTATTTTATCTTACAATACTCTTTAAATAGAAATCAAACTCATCCACAAATATTAACCTATAGAAAATATAATTACAATAATATCCGAAAAGGCGTTGGAAATGTTTACGACGCTCAAAAGGCAACTAAACCTGATATGTGATATTAAGGTAGCGGTAATTTAACTTCAGTGCTGATGGAAGGTCAGATAAAACGCTTTTATTAACACCAACTTGCCTCTTGTTACCGGTGTAGAGCCATTTACAACAGAGTTATATAATTAATAATTACTTTATCAACTTTATTACATTAAATACATTGTTTTGAGTTTACTGTGTAATCTTACTCGTCCTCCAAGTGCGAAGTTTATTCAAATCGTAGCTCAATTGCTAGAGCAAAGCGCCGGTTTCTCAAAGGTCGTGGGTTCATATCCTGCCCGTGTTAATAAATGTTTAATTTTTTTTATTATCTTTACATAATTTAACACACACACGTTTTAGACAAACAATAAAATCCAAATATTTTTCTGTAAATATAAAATTTAAAAAGGGCTTAATTTGACTCGGAAAAGTAATAAAAATAATATATTTATGGAAGGATTTCGTAGGATATAAATTTACGTTCATAAATTATGCGACTTTTGTACCGAGAAACCAATCATTTTTGACAATATCGAGAACTACGTATTCAAATTGCTTCTATAATAGTCTTACTCTGTTCTATGTAATCTCAGAAGTTTACAGATGACATACTTATGGCGGAATCAAATTAGGGTGAAGAGTAAGATTTTCATCCTTGATATGTGTTCTTATCCAACATCTTGAGTATACGTTTACGGTTTCAATTTGCTTAAGTTTCTTTGTAAGTTAAGTGCGGTTTAACTTCCCTTGTATTAAATAATTTGAATCCTTGTTGACAGTTCTGAATACCTTGTTTAAAAACTAACTTATAACATTAATTTAACAATCGAAAAATATTACTTATTTTATAAAATATTTTTATTTATTTTGATTACTGTGTTTTTACCAAATTATATACTTGAGCTCTTAGTAAACAAAATGAATTAGCGATTCTGATCCAATTTGATCGATGATTAATTAAAATTGATAGATTGAAAAATAAAAATATGTTTTCTAATTTGTTTGAGATAATACCCGAACTAAGGATTGAGTGTATAAAAGAAATATATAGTTGATTTTGATCTCGGATTATATATCGATACGTTATTTGTTTATGATGAATGATAGACATTTCTTTATAAATACCTAATAATATTTAACTCAATTTAGTACCTTACTTACCATAAATTAACTAAAAGCGTCTATTTAAAGCACTCAAAATTTGAATTTACATTTAAAGAGTTTTTTCATCATTTTCAAGGCGACACTCTAATTCCTAAACAATTTTCGTTGTGTCTGATTTCCATCAATGTTTTAATATTATCTAAAAATGTATTAACACTACATATAATAATATGGTGTCTTTTAATTTATTACATATCTTGTAACTATAATACAGATGACCAATTAAATATAAGATACAAAATTATGCTTCTTTT
Organism: Napeogenes inachia; assembly: GCA_959347355.1. NCBI lineage: Eukaryota > Metazoa > Arthropoda > Insecta > Lepidoptera > Nymphalidae > Napeogenes > Napeogenes inachia. The sequence goes on along the minus strand of OY365793.1, from coordinate 14,538,604 downwards.
TTCTAATTAATCCAACATATGCTATTTTTTTGTAATAAGAAATATTTTGTGAAATAATTTTTTTTATAACATAAACAAAATTACGTGAACATGCAAGCAATATTTTTAAATAGGATAAACATTATTTATGGCAATAAATAATATAAAATACGGTAATTTGCCTTGATGCATGTTATTAAACGATCACATGTGAATTTCAAGTTTAATCATACTTTATGGACTATAATTTTTAAGGTAGCCAGTAAATATCATAAAGTGCCTGTATGGATGTAATTATTATAAACGAAACCGCACACAGCATGCTTGCATTTATAATTGACTGTAGTTGTATAACTTAAAAGTATTTTTAAACGACATTTTTTAGAAGATTTTTGTAGAACATTAATGTTATTTGTCTGTATATGATTATGAATCTGTAACATATATTATGTATTAAACACATCTTGCAATTATATATTAAACGCAAATAAATAATGTAAATAATTTTAGAGAGAGGTAAATGTTTGTACATGTATATTCTATGAATGTAGTTTAGTCTATGACAGGGCTATTGTTGCTTCAACAATGGATGCATGAGCCTGCTAAGGAAAACAGATGAATGATTAAAATATATTTGATATGGCATTGTAACGAAAATACAGTACCAGTAGCATGAGCCAAATAAGTTACAGTCTATTTATGTTGGTAATTTTTGGTTAAAGCTGTGGTGATGAATATCAAGAAGATTTTTATTGTAGCCATATCGGACAAACAAAGACAATGTTCGGTAACAGAGTTGAGGAACGTTATGATAATTAGGCAGTCGACCAAGTCAGTACGGTCTGAAAATATAGTGGGTAAGTCACAATAAATATCTTTACAATAAATTTAAGGTCTTAAGAGTAAAATGGTATACAAATTAAAAATAATAGATCTTTAAATACTATCCATTACACACCTCTCAAGTAAAATAGTTTTTTTTGTCTAAATCGATTCCAAGTATACGAATGCCATGGTATTATTAGTGCATCCTCTGTAAAACCTAAACTATATATTAACGATTTAAAAAAAATCCCTCGTTATTTACTTTCTAAGCATGATAATAATAAGAGTCATACGAAAATGATTACAATAGCAAAATACAAGGTCGAGGTAAAAAGTCAACAAAATCACTTATTCTGTTAATTATAAAGAAAATGTATGAATAGCAATAATTATTTTTAGATAATAAATTTCGTATTAATTTATTATTAATTGATTGATGTTCGTCTTCACGCCAATATTTAGAATGGAATGAAATCTCTTTTAAGTCATTATACTATGTAGCTTCATGCTTCATATAAAGCTATGTAACTATATATAAACTAGTAGTTGAGCTACTATAAACTGTTGTCACGAATAAAAGTTACGTTTATAAATTACATCAGTTTTAAATGTGTTGCAGAAAGTATTTAGGAAAGGAAGAGATAACATCTCTGTATGCTTTAAAATTAAAAAAACCTTATATATCTAAAATTGTCTATAAACATGTTTAGCACTGTTTAGTTTTCTTGATAATAATAAATAATATCTGAATAATATCTGGGTAATTATGAATTGATATGGATAATAAATATCATTATATAATATTAATTTTCATTATTCGTTAATCAATTTATAAGAAAAATAAATTAACTGCTTTTGAAACCGTTACACGAAGTCGTATCCAAAATCTTCATGGATCACAAGGCTATGTATATTTAATGAGACGTTCGTCTGAATTTCCAGCCAATACCCAAGGCGACAAATATTCTCAGATGATAATACCCATAGCTCTGATACCTTGTTAGTATTAATTACAGGTAAAGTTGGTCAGGTAGACAGGTTTAGTGTTAAGCGTTCAGTGCACACTCTGGTTGGGGAAATTACACTATAACAGCCGTGGTCTTCTTGGCGATAGTTTGTTCGAAAGTCAATATAAGTGAGACTTCGGCCATGTTTTATATAACACGAACTATTTTAAGCTACTGTTAATTCACACATTAGACAGGTATCTATCATATGTTAGAACCATTTTGTAAACTCTATGCATATTGGTAATAATTCTATGTAACATACTCGTTCCTAGTTCTTATTTAAAAAAAAAACAACAAAAAGCTAAATAGAAACAGCATTTATTAACCATTCATTTTAAATGTAAAATTTTAAAAAGAATGTAAATAATGAAGATGATCAAGATTGAAATAAAGAATTAAATAAGTAATTTTGGTAGAAATACAACCCTTTTAACATTCAAAAATCATTAGGAAAATCTGAAATGGATATGAGTGTTCAACGGCTCAAAACTTTTCCACACCAGTAACAGCCTATTACTGAATAATGTAGCACCATAAAATATACATTAGCCGAGGCCAAATTAAATGTTTTATTCATGGGGGTTAACATTTTTACCACGACAGTAAAATCTATAGTGATTTATGGCCATGGGGACGTTATCTGCAATATGGTAATAACTGTTTAAATTGTATGACGTTACATTTGACTAATTGGTATATATATGTACATAAAACATATAAGAAAGATTTTATATTTGCATACTATTACATTTCATCTTTGATAGCATACTTTATTTTCTTAACATACTCGTACTTTATAAATATTATATTTATATTTATTTACTTAACATACTTTATAAAAAAAAATTAGCTCATATTATGTGGAGTAGAAAAAAAATCACATACAATTTCATTACAATAATTAAATCTGAGATAATTACAGTATTAGAACTAAGAGAGTATGTATATATTATAAGTAGTTATAAAGTAATTGAAATAGTATTATTCCTTAATTTTTTCTTCTACAGAAATCATTAGGGTCTTATTACACTATTATTATTATATAATTTTTATATTTTATAAAGATATACCTAGCTAACATAAATAAGTAGATTAAGATATAGTTGAAAAGTTAGCTTGTTAATTATTTAGATTCGATAAGTTAAGATTTGGAATTAAAATTAAATGTTTAGACCATATACACCGAACTTTAGTTTCGTTAAATTTTCTATCACGTATACGAGAATCTGTAAGTTTTGGGATGAACCCTTATTAACTAATTGAATGTGTCTACAATTGTGCTATGTCTATTTAATATTTATTTATTATGTTACAGGATGGCAAACGAGCATATCACTTGATGTCAAATGATCATAACCGTCTACAATAACTTGCAAAATAAGGCAATGTCTGCAATTAAGAAAACGATCGATTTTTTAATTTTTACATATTTTATAGACGTGATAACATCGCAGACGACAATTCATTCCATTTCATTCCATATATCAGTTATAAGAAGAAAAAAAAATCTTAAGAACCGCAGTGTGAAATCCATGGATGAAGCCATGCATCCAGGTAGTAAAGATGGTATTATTCCGTGGTAGTACTCCAGTACGAGTAAGAATTAGATCAAAGAGATCTTCGAAATACTTTCCATGATAAATACAAGCTCAAGAGAAAATATGGAAAATGGAGTCCGAGTTACTTACTGTTGTTGTACTTTTATTTTTTCCCGGGATTTCTAGTATTGGTAAAAAATCTTATAATCACAATAAATTTTATCCAATTGATTAATTACACATCAAAAAAATCGGCAAAAAGTAATCACACCTCCCTTGATTAATAATTTGATTTATTAAAATTATATTAAAACCCTGAATCAAGAATTCGATATTTGAAAAATAAATCGATGTTTTGATAGCAATATTATTATTATTAAAAGAGTTTTTGCTATATTGGTTTTTAAAACATTTCATTCCTTGTTTTGTTTTCACATTTACTATGATAGGAAAGCAGTGTTGCTGTACGGCTTTGTTATTTTTTGTTAAGTATCTGGTCTATTTTAAAATAGTTGTTAATAATGGTATGCTTACTTAGTCCCACCTAAATCTAGAAACATTTACAAATAAAATGCGACATGTGTCAAAGTAAGTACTGAAGGGATAGCTCAGTTGGAAGGGCAGGTATGCTAAATTCCTAGAAGTCAAAGGTTCGAATCTTGGTTGTGGTCTTGAGTTTCGCATTATTTAAACTATATTTTAATAATTTGATTAACAGAGAAAAGTTTTAACTAGATTGAGATACCTCAATTTAATAACTATAAAACTTGTTTTTAATTTTACGTAACTAGTTCACGCTCAGTTCAAAAGTAAATATGGATAACACTTTATAAAGCCGTGTTTGATTGGACTATTGACTTTTTGTTCAAATAATTTCAGACTCAAACCTATCTGACTGGATGTTGAATATTTATATTTAAATCTATCAATATGATTACAAAATAAGAGTTATGCTCATGATTTATTTCGGTTTAAATTTTAAATAACTTTTATGCTCACTAATTAGTTTCTTTTTGAATAATTTTCAGCAATTAAAAGTTTTAGGATATTCAATTTCGGATCAGGAAAAAAAAAACATTCCCGGTTATGTAATATGTAGTCTTTATTTACCTATAAAATTATTGATCTTTTCTAGTTATAATTATGACAATCGGTGTGAATATCTTATTAGCAATACATGTTAAAAATAAGTATAAAAATATATATTTTTTTTAATCTTGGCGTTATCTTTTATTGTTTGATTTATTATTGAATAGCCATGAAAAGTAGAATGAAGCTTGCACATGAGTTATCGTAATACAATTAGGTGTATCCAATAGTGCTTACAGGGTGATTCAGTTTAATTATTTCTGAGTAGATTTATGTGCCGTGAAGTGTCAACGTCAATACTGCGCGCGACGTAGCGGAAAATAACTCGCACTTTATACGAGGACCAACTAGCGAGGCTAAAAACTTGATTACGGTTGTAATTGTCTGAACTTTTTACTTCGCCGTCGATTTTACTGACTTAAGTTTTAATGATCATATCAGGATATTTTACTTTAAATTTTTAATTAACAAATGAGATTTTAGTTCTTATGATGTTTTGATTAGATTCGTTGAGAATAACGTACATTCAAATTAAATACTATGTTTATATAGTTTAACTGAATTGCTCGTTATATATTTTGAAGTCACTTTTAAGAAAGTTGAAACGATTCTAAAAGACATTGTGAAATGTTAATATCATTCCTCTATGTATTTTTAAAGCATTTTATGTAACAAGACAATGAATCAAGTTTATAAAAAATGGTAATCAACCAATTTCAGCCTAAATGAGTAATATTTATATTTTATTTCATAATAATATCCATAAAGATTAGTTAATATAAACCACCTATACTAAGTATATGTCATAAGATTGCTTGTTTAGTCTGTAATTTACATATTATTGCACTGACTCATTTTCCTTTATTAACTTTGTTTAGTGTTTGAAAATATCTATTAAAATGCATAGCCATGTTGAGCTTATTTATATGAATAAATCAATTTACGAAAATATCTTTAAATATGCAAAGCCATATTAAGTATATTAAAATTTAAATAAATATACAATGCAAAATAAACTGAAAGGGACGGGAATTCGAACCCACGACCCCTGGAAAACCGTTCCGACGCGTCGCTCTACCAATTGACCGACGTTATCGCTACCCGTCTATGTAAATTAAGCATTCTATATGTGATCCTCTTTATCGGGGCGGTGGTGACATCTATTAGGTTCCTTTAGAAAATCCTGACCAATGTTTCGAAATTTGTTTTGTAGATAAACACTAAAAAGATGCTAGTGCCGAAATTAATGTTTGAAAATATCTATAAACATGTATAGCCATGTTAAGCTTATTTAAATTTATATAAGCTTAACATGGCTTTACATGTTTATAGATATTTTCAAACATTAGTACAATAAATTAAAAACTTTTTTAGATGTAGTTATAAAAGTTGTAAAAATTGTAATGAATTTCTTTGTAAGAGAATTTACAAGGTGCTGTTAGGTGTTTTTTTTTTATTATTTGTCTATTCCGTATAATTTAATGTTATTTATTAAAAATAATCTTGAAATAAGCTAGGTTCAAAATATTTGACCGGGGGATCCTCATGAGGGGGGGGTTCCGCCGGAGCGTGACGATGAGTGCGAAAGCGATCCCGTTGCGTTCCACGAAGGCGATGAGGTCAACCGTTGGTTTTTTAGTGGATAGTCTTAAAAATGGCAGCGCCTTCTATGCTGCCGGATAGTCCCACATACCCCCTCGGCTATCATCTTCCTGGTCGACGGGACGATGCGTAACGCATTTATTCAACGATAAAAAAAAAAAAAGTTTAAAATATTGATTATATGATTATGCTAAAAAATATATTAGTATACTTTCTAGTTTCTTTACATCAACTCAATAACGTGACCTTTTATTTATTGTTATGAACGTAGGGTATGATTTATTAATTAAAAATGGTTTTATTTACACCGTTAAAAAGTAATTTGCATCACACCAACACCTTCAGTGACTAATTATGTAAGGTACTATTACGAGAACAATGCTTAAATTAATGGAGAGAAATTCACACTCAGATTATATTTATATGTGTTTTAAAGCATCCAAAGTATTTACTATACTTCATGAAGCTCGGTAATTGATAAACGATATTTGAGAGACTACAAACTTTGTTTCTGATCAGAATCCTTTACAGGAAAAGTTTTGTCGTGTAAGCTTAGAGTTTGTGATAGCTTGTTCTAACATACAACTTTAAGTACATCGTAGACATAGTTGTGACACGTATAACATAAAACGAGCCTTTAAATTCTTACCTCATTTTGGTGACTTTAGTATTGAAATGATTGTTGATAGTTTTTTCATCAAGAATACGACATTTTTGACAAAGAATGGAGAAGATAACACGAGATAGGTTAGCCATAATAGCCACGTCACGCTAGTCTTTATTGAGAGGATGATTATACCCCATGCCGCAATCGCATTCTAAACTAATAATAAAAACACCTGATAATAAGAAAAATATCTTTTGTTTTAAAGACATCTACCTACACGCGTTTAATAAAGTCACTTTTTAATAGAAAACTTTAAAAAATAAGGATTTATCAATTTACAGGTAATTTGTGTAAAAATTACCTGTAAATTGGTAAATCCTTATAGATATTAAATTGTATAATCTCTGCTCTCAAATATAAGTTAGTTATATGCTTCTAAATAGTGGCCTTTGTCCCCCCAAACATAAGTTTATTGTCTAAAATAAACTTCCAACAAGTGACAGCTTTGAGTTTCGAAAATATCATTCCTGTCCTAGTACGCCAGCACTAAAATATAATTTCGAACAAAGCACAAACTTGAACGTGTTTAATTTGAGACGAGGCTTCCAACTTTGTGGAAATTAGTAATAAAATATAACAGCTACCTCAAATGAAAGTATGCATAATATGTATTACAAAACTAAAGGCTTCAACTATTATTATCCTGAACATCAGACGGCGTGAGTTGAGGTAAGTAGGGAAGAGAATATTGGCATAAACATTACGATCCCCTTGATACCTGCATAGCTTGTGTAGCTAACTATATTTTTTATTTTCTTTTGTTTGTAGCGTAGAGAAAAGTAATGTTTATTTTGATTTATTTATTTAACATAAAGATACGAAATAAAACTGGTTAAAATTTTTACGAATTAAAATTTTTCCTCGACAGGTATAATATACGAGTATAAGCAGGTAGGAATAGCTAGTCTAGCCATCAATTCCGTAACTGATTGTTTACATGCATTAAAAAAATCATTTATTTGAATTTCGAACATTAGTTTCTAAGATAAAAAAATAAACTTCTTCTCTGACATTGTTGTATGTTTTCTGTTTATAAATTATTTGTTTTGAAAATAGAGTGAAGCACTAAAGAGAATAAATAGGATTGCATTAGATCAAGGGGCTTACCGGAGATATACAGGACATTCCTTAAATGAGGCCCTAAAAATAGTAGTCGAAAGATCAAAATAGCTGTTACTTCGATACGCGGACGAAAAACAGAAAAATTCTCTTTACCGATGATTTTTTTTACAATTGAGGAGCATTACAACAAACAAAATGATCGATTGTATGCACATAGCTCTAAAGAAGCTTCGGTTATGACCAAAGTTCAGCGAGGCCATCTTCCAGCATACGTCATGGTTTAGTGTGGTGCCTCCGTCTACCAAGGGGTTACAAAACTCCAGTTTTGCGAAAAAGGAGTGAAAATTTCAGCCAAAGTGTATCAAGATAACGTGTTAGAAGCGGTAGCTAAACCTTTAAACACACCTTATTTTAAAACGAAGTGTGGACATTCCAACAGAATTTAGCACCGGGTCATAAGGCGCGCACTACCCCAAATTTGGCTTGAGCAAAATGTTCTGGACTTCATAAAGGCAGATGATTGTCATTCTCAAGTCCGGATTTAAACCCTATCGACTATACCTACCTGTGCTCTCTAGCACTTTATGAAGTCTAAAACATTTTGCTCAAGCCATTGCCATTGCTCTAACATTGCCTGTGTCAACCAAATATTGAATCGCTCAAGAAATCTTTGGAGGCAGCAGTGACCAAGTTTCCAATGGAAACCGTTCTTAAATCGACGAATGACCCAATGTTTTTAAAGCGTGCATTAAAACTAAGGTTGGACACTTTAAATAACTAATTTAGTACGTTAATATATCTTTTTCACTCTGCATGGACTTTAAAATAAAATTATTTTTTTAGATATTATCTTCTATTTTCTTTTAAAAAAAACTTATAGCTAGACTAGGTAATGAGCAATAAAAAGCAGTTCTAATAAAAAAATGTACTCTCTATGGAACTGGGTGACTGGCGAGCTTATATTAAGCAAGCTGGTGAGTGAGGACACAAAGAGGGGTCATCCTGCTTCATTTATTCATGAAGTTTTCATTTATGTTTGCTAATTTCATTACTTCTGTCTAAATGATATGAATTTTGACTTACAATCAATATTTGTAATTTGTAATATTAATAATAAAAGACTTACATTCAATACTTGAAATATGGTAAAATAAGGGAAGTTATTATTAATAATAATTGTACAATTACGATCCGTCACGTGCAGAAACACTTGTGCGTTAAATCGATTTTTCAGGTAACACAAATTGGCATTCCATATTTAAAAAATATGTTACTTTAACTATTAGAACTAATAGGTTTTCACTTTAACAATATATGCTTATGTATAAACATACACAAACTTATTTACATTAGTATATTATTAATAAATCGGGATAAAATTTCACTTCTGATTGTTATAATTAAGAATTTTAAATATATTTAAAATATTTGTTATATACAATACGTCCCTCGTATACTCGTACGTCTTTAAAATCTTAATGTTATTAATTACTTAAGGTTAATGTAGAACAAAGAACGGTCGGGGTGTCACGGTAAGTGCGAAAGCGATCCCGTGGCGTCCCACCAAGGCGATAAGGGCATCCATTGGTTTTTAGTGGATAGCCTTAAAAATGGCAGCGTCGCCAATGCTGCCGGGTAGTTCCACATAACACACCGGTTATCACCTTCTTGGCAGGCGGGAATTCATAACGGAAAAAAAAGAAAAACGAACCGTTCTGTAAGTTCCAACAAAACAATATTAGTTCACCCGTACAAGACAAATAAGAATCCATATTTGTCTATTCCAATTAGATCATAACAATAATTGCATTGCTTCATCCTGTTATGACTGTGTATATTTTTAGTCAAGTGATGATTATATAGATAAAAATTATTTCAATGATATAAAATTACTCCATTTCAAATTGAATTCATGCGTGATCTTATTAGGTCCATTACGGTATTCAAATTTCATAACATTAAAAAGATTACTTTTTAATGTCTATTCACCTTCGCTCGTTTAGAAATAAACCTGATTGTGTCACTAGATATATTAACGTATAAATCATAGCACCTGCCGGTTTGTTTAGGATGATCCTACATTGTCTCGCTGCTTTATGTTTTTTCATCCCTAACACAATTTCATTCACAAACATTCATATATTTTCTTATCTTGATTAACCTTTTTAAGTATATAGATACATTTTTATTTTAAATTAAGTTGCCCTTAAAATCTTGTATGTGGTAATTATTATTATCATTATTTATTGCGAAATTTAAATATATAGCAACTGAAAAAGCGATATAAAAATACAAACCTTTAAGGTTAATAATACATTAGTGTTTAATGCTATACTTCAGTAATATGATGCATGACAGTTATGAAATTGCCACGATTTATCTTTTGAATGTTAAAGATTCTGACCTCTCAGGGTAAACGAAAATACGATAGGCTCAAAGTAATTTTACGAGTCATTTAGTCGGGCTATATTATATTATATAATAACAACCTTTAAGTATAGATGTTCCCTGGGTACACATTACTTGATTTGATGGAAGGCATTCAATAATCAATTGGAATTAATGAAGATTAATTTTATTTTTAAATTCATAATTTTGATAATTCTCATCGACAATGATCGTGTATATGTATTTAATATAAAAATCATCTAGACATATTAACTAACTAAAAAACTTGCATTTGCTAAAGCATTATTAATTAGTTTATATCTATGAGTTACAAAATAAGTTACCGCTTCATAAGTTTGATATTCCGTTCCTAATAGTTTATAAAGTGCAATTAATTATGAAACGACGTACGTAAGAAGCTCGTTAGACTAACTTATTAATTGCTTCTGATCTTTTAATATGATTAATATTAATTCTAGTTTTTAAGCTTCTAAAATGTTTCACAACATCACCAATAATCTTTTTATACCGGCCTTTATTCTGTATTAACAGACTTTATTATAATGAAGATTTCAAGTTATTTTAAGTGCATAACTCTCTAGTTTTTGCATTTTACATTTATTTTTATTTTCGTCGATATCACTTTACTTAGCTTTATATTTTTAATAAATACTCAAACTGTATAAGAAAAAAATATTTTTTTATTCACGATAGCTACAATAAATTAGTTTTTATATTATGCGAGCTACCATAGATTAAAAATGCCTCAAATAAAATTTATTGTTGGCAAGACGAATATTTAGAGATCAGATGAAGTCTAAATTACAGAAAAAGAAAATTGGTATATACATTAAAATATTTATATTATTTTACCTCGTTTTTACTACCAGTTATTAAACCAGTGGCCATTTTTTTCCTCTTAAATAACCATTAATCAACCCAAGGTAGCAAAGCGTGAAATATTCTGTTTCAGCAATTTTCTTTTATATCTATTTTTAAAGTCATATTCACAAAATAATATAAAGGAGTTTGACATCCTAAATTCTTTAAGGTTAAAATAAATAAATAAAAATGTGCTTATATGTAGTTTAAAACAAAGATTTATATTTTGTACTCGGAGGTGACCAGAAATTGCAAACTAAAAAGCTGTTTAATACACATAAAAAGACCTGAAGGTACCAAATAATGTAACATGTAACATTATAATCAATCAAGGATGGCCTTAATTTTTTTTTGTATCTGAGCTAATGAATATAGTGAGTATAGGCAATGAGTATAGGCAACGCAAGAATTATGAGACATTTAAAATAAATAAGGATTCATTCCAAACTCATAATTAATTTGAGGGTAATATATAGTCGTCGTGAAAAGTACTACTGTCGCTCAAGGATTCTTTTAAAATATGAGATACACCAGTGATATGTTGCTGTTCTTAAGATATATTTTATTTTTATGAATGCATAGCCGAAGCTTATGCTAATGGGCAGCAACTATCAATTTCTGTTAACTGCTAAATATTTAAAGATATTCATGGGTGACGGTAACATATTGAAAACAGATTCATCGTCTGTTCGTTTGTCTATTGTGTTTTAAACAAAAATAATTACGATTATTATGAAAATCGGTTATTTAGACCGACTCTTGCAAAACAACGAGTTCAGTTTAGGTATTTGAACTTTAGATGTATATGTAGTAAATATAAAGTATATAAAAAATTAAATGCACAAAAACCGTTAGCATTTTCTAAGAAGGATTTAACTTAAAATTAACAAGAAGTTTGACAGGATAACTTTATTTATTAAGTCGTCAGTTTTTGAACACTTACATTACATAGGCAGTTAGATGAAATTGGGTCACTCAGTAGTCTAATAAAAATATTTAAGCGAAACATGTTAAAAAGCACATCTGAAATATATATTATATAAAAAATATTCATATATTAATCCTAAGTGAATAAAAAAAATAGAACAAATAGTCAAATTGAAGTCTAATATTTCAATTGTTGTTTTAATTAATGCTAAGAATACTATTGATAATCTTGTTAATACGCTAAATTAGAATTCAAACGATTACATTATATTGAATGAAAAATTAATTACACTTTCACAAAGATTTGATTTCTCACAAAGCACAAAACTCGAACGTATTTCACACACCGAATTTCTATTCCGGAAATTATAGACCAACTTTGTTTGTAACTGTGTCTTATTATATAATAGCTTTACAGAAAGGTTTTCCAAGCTTGATTCACGATAAACATCAGAACTACTTCATTAGTTTTTATAAAAAACTGTTCAATAACAAATTACTTTAAAAATTAGGAAATTTATACATCCACTTATAACAAATTAAAATTAAAAAAAACCCTGGTACAAAAAGACCTCTAAAAAGAATAAAAATAATATTATTATGTACTAATTGTTGTCATTGCGTCGGAGGACCGTTGTACGTACGTTGATGATGGTGTCTATTTTACGAAGTTACGAGGGCTTAGGTATACGATTCGATATCGTCATTTCCTTATTTGGCTTGATAACTTATTTGCATTTTAATTTCTTTCCTTACTAAGTAGTCCCCCGACGCAAAGACTTCAATAAGTACATAATAATATTCTTTTTTAGAGGTCTTTTTGTATAAGGGGTTTTTACATTTTTATTTTTTTTTTCTGGTTTCATTATGGTACTAAATTAACCTACGGACACACAAATCGTGACTTGTTTAAGTATTTCTATCAATATTGCATGAGATCCTTACACCCGCACCAATAAAACCCCAATATCTTAGAGACGACTTTTTCTATTTCGACCAAACATAGCTCAGAACCATCTCGACGGACCCAGCTTTCGATTAAAAAAACCGCAATGAAATCCATCCACGCGTTTAGCTGCCACATTGCTACAGGCAGACACACAGATACACAGATCGACAAGTCAAACTTATAACACCCCTATTTTTAAGTCTGGGATTAAAAAAAGAGATATTTTTTTAATATAAAATAAAACCAAAAGATATTACAAAAAAGTATCACTCTATGTAATTAAATGATTGATAAGAAGACTAGTGAAAAATATAGTTGTAAAAGGTTAAGCTCCGCAGACAGGTCGTTCGTTATGAACATTTATCGTCCGCACAACTATCGACTTTTAACTCTACTGCTAGTGGGTTGTATAAAAAAATGTATTATATGAATATATATGCATTCCATAATACATATTAATATAATGGTCATTAATAATTATTTATTTATCTATGTAAAGCAATTGTTAAAGTTGTTATGTTATTATCGTGAGCTAACTGAAAAGGCTCTGAATTTGATTGATTTTGAAGTTCTTATCTTTAAAGGTTTGAGTAAAGTAACGACTCAGTGATATTTACTTCCATTACCTACTACGATTATAAATAATCAGAAGCGAGAGGTAAGCACTAGATAATAATTTCTTTATATAAAAAAATGTTACACTTTCCAAAAATTTAATAATTACTTGCCATAGTTCATAAAATATATTGCAAGATTAAATCAAACGAAGAAAATACTAAATAAATAGTGTAAATAACCTATTCATAATTTATAATTATATTTCTAGATTCTTATTTAATGAATGAAGCTAAATCAAAAATGTAAATAAAACGAATTAAATTTTATTCAAATTTATATTTAGGTTTTGAAATATCATCTACCTATTCTTTTTCAGTTTGCATGATATTTTTAATAATGTGTTTATATAAAAACAAAACATTTCAATAAACCAAGGATCAATATAGCTATTTTCATATACATTATGAATTGATAAATTGATCTTGGTTGTTGTTTTTAAAGTTGTTTTGGTCAAAAGACTATATTCGTTATTACACTAATAATAGCAGTTACCTCAACTAACAAAAGTTGTTTCTGCTTTTGTGTATTTTAATGTTTTCTTCTTATCTGGGTATAATATATAGTTATTTTAATTTAATACTAAACATTTATGCCCAAATTAATAAGCACTTAGTAATATCTTGTAAAAGATGTTCTTCTAACAACGTACAAAGCGTCGACAATCTTTAGTGAAATTCCAGTAGCGTACGTCTACACTAGGTTTTGATTACACCTGAGCTACTCGTAACTATTTGACAAGATAACTTTATTTATTAATTATATCGAAGTAAATAGCTTGTAAATAGCATACGTCTTTCTCACAAAGCGGGAGGTAATAATTGCCCATAGAAAGAATAACATTGACTGTAAAAGCTGTTGAGAAATAATGTTATTATTGAAGGGACGATAACTAAGTTGAAGTAGCTATATTCAAGTTAATTTCAAGGAACGTAATATCTAATGACTCTTATAAGTTTTAGATTTTGATATTCTAATGAATAATTATATAAATACCAATATGTAATATTTATAATGATTAAAATAATAGGACATATCATTATAAACAAACGCTACCTTAAACTAATCTTTTAAAAACGACATGATGGTGAAATAAAAGTTGCTTTAAATTATGAAACTGTTTCTGAATTTCCTGATTTATTATATTTTCCGTATTATGTTTCGAGTTTTTATTTTTATCTTTATTGCTATATAAGAATAATTAGAAAGATAATTTTTGAATCGAAAAATATTTATCTGTTTATTAAGTAGTACCTCAAAGTAAGGAATTGTAACAAAACTATTTATAAATACCCGGTAGAGGTCAGCTTTCGTGTTAGTCTGCTAGAATGCAGCTCGTTTACGGATTGGTTCGTACGCGGTGGTACCACCCTCCCATAGAAGATTTTTGTAAGTTACGGTAAGTGCATATTGAGGCTTTTCAAATCCCCTCCTTCCGTGTCTTAGTCCTTGCACTTTTTCAATCTTAATTTATGCATATGTCCTACGCTTTCACTAAGCCGATGATACTGAGTCACAGCACTAAAGCTTACATCTGCAATATCATTTGACGACAAATTATTAGTTTTTTTACTATTTGCCAGATTTTTTTTAATATATATATTTTTTTCAAGAATGTTTCAAGACATTAAAATGGAAAATAAATCGCAGCAATAAACCTATCAAAGGTGGTTTGAGAACAGTTAACTTTATTTAAATTACGCTTAATTATAATAAATACAATAGACACATGTCACTTATGTGACATAAATATATACAAATATCTACACATTAATATATCATAATAGTTGTAGACATTGAGTGCAGATCCTACGCGGATTGTATCGATTGTAGCGCAGAGTAAGTAACATGTCCTTGCCCATATTTACCTGTTACCTGTGTATAAAATTTGGTATCTAAAGCCTTATTCTTAAGCCTTCAGGAGTTATAAAGGATACAATAAGACGGACAGACAGACAGATATCCCTAACGATTGTATAAAGTAGTTTCCGTTCTTAATGAAAAAACATATTTTTCAAAATGTCTTTTTTGGCATAACTTAATAGTTAAAGTTGTAAAAAGAAATTGTCAAAAACATACCATAGTAACAAAATATCCATCGAAAATTATATACTAATTACGCTAATTAATTACAATTTTCCGAATATTGTAATAGCATTGAATTGCATATTATAACAGCTTTTTTTAAATATACAAGTTAGTTATCAAGCGATTGCCAAATCTGTTAACACCTGGAGACCAAGGCCAAGTTGGCTTCGAAGAAACTGGTAGTGATCAGCCGAGCGAGGAAGTACTTCTCGCGCGTACCAAAGGCTCGAGCCTTATCACTCTTACACTTACACTAACGCGCTAACTCTTTTTGTGAACGTACAATAAATTATCAAATATATATTGTTTTTAAAAACAGTTAAATAAAAAAATAAGGACTCCGAAATTCATTGTGAGCTGACATACATAGCTGGCGTAATTAGAAGAAGAAAAGAGTATAGATTAATACATATTAAATTATTTGAAATAAACACCACTTTAACAAAAATATTGTTTAGTGAAAAACCCTCTGGATAGTACAGTTGAGACAAACGTTAAGCTCAGCTGCAAATCTTCTGGAATGGTCAAGAAAGTATTAGTACTTCAATATCAATGGTTGATATCTTTCTAAACATACAATAACATAACATGACATTTCTTGAACCTAAATATTTTAATTCAAAAACTTAATAGGTTTTAAAATAGCAGTTTGTTCGACTGCTATTTATTTTAATTAATTTTAATAATTAATAATTAAATTTAATTAATTATTTATTTTAATTAAATTTAATAAATAAAAAAAAACATTAACTGTCTTTTTTCCGAGGGTAAAATACAGTTTTCAAAAAGCACAAGCTTGTACGGATGCAGGAGCATCGATTGAAATAAAGAAAAGAAAAAATGGAAGGATTGTCAGGAGACTTCCTTGAGCTCAATAATGTAGCTACTATCTTCTTAAGTGAATACATACACTATGTGTTTTATAATATTAAAACTTTGACAATTAAATAATTTTCTATTACAATATTTTGTAAGGAATAAGAAAGACGAAACGAAAAAAGAGTGGAAAGGGGAGAGGAACGGAAAGTAAGGAAGAGTGAAAGATGATGGTGGGTAGATTACATAATATAAGATTATAGAATACACGCCTACAGGAAGTAATTAAAATAGTATATTTTTTGTCCATTACAGGTCCCTTTAGTAATTTATACATTTAATATTTCAAGAACCTTTAAGTTTATTTTGAAAAAAAAAGTAATAATTATTATAACTTAAAAATAAGAAAATTTTGAGTGCCACTGATTAAATTTGATTCATTGATTAGCTTCAAATAATAGTTACATCCTATTTGGTAAGATAATATTTATTGTAGATTAAGATTGAACTTTAAATCATTTCGTCTATATAAATTTAAGAACAATTTAATTTATTACTTAGTATAGATAGAATTTCATACAAAAAATATTATAACATCTTGTAGTTTACATTTTGGCTTTGTAAAGTAATTTCCTTTGTGCAGGTCTCACTGACTAATTACGAAAACAAGTAATTTTGGATAACAATACTTCTACCGCAACGCAACCCTGTTTTTTGTTGGTAATACTGTTTTAAGTGTCATCGTGTCCATATAAGAGCTTTAAATATGTTTATTTCATATAAAACATACAAATAATTTGAAAATAATGTTAATTTTTATGTGTTAAAATACTGTTATTATTTATTATTATACATTGATTTTATTGTATATTAACTTTATTACTTGGAGAAAATATATCTTTTTATCGCACTACTAGCAAATAAACTTCTTAATTGAATAATTGAATTAATTATTTATACCAGGAATTATTAACTTTGTCGCAGTTGGAAGTCGAAGTGTTGTTTGTCGTAAATAGGAGTAGAAATCATAAGTAATCAAAATTGATTAGTTGTAATATTTGGGAGTTTATTATGTAATATTATTATTATTTAATATTTTATACTATTTAGTATGTATATATATATGTTCTAAAAAGTATTTGTTTTGAACGTTTCAACAAAACATTAGAACAGAATTCATATTAAAAATTGTTTTAATGATATTTTTTAAAAGATTTGAATAAAGACAATATAAATAAGAAAGTGATAAGCTTTTCAACATATTACCGAAGCAATTAGTGGGATAGCCAACCACGAAAGGCTGCCCCGCCAGCTGTGAAAAATCCCAGGGTGGCTCCATCGTGCTGGTTGGCGACCAGACGAGGAGGCCCGATGGCGATCCCTGGGGGGGTTCGGGCGTCCCCGCAGTCTCCAGACTAGCCTCCCAGTGGCAAGACATAACCAATTTCGACGTCGGGTTCGATACGTACCGTCTCGTTCAACTGCCATTTCCCATCCCTATTCACTTTTATATTTATTTATTTTTTTTATGAAAAAGTTAAGAAAAAAGAACAAGTTTACACAGCGGTTGCACTCCTCCTCATATAAAGTGCACCTTACTAATATCAGGGGTTTGCACTCAAATCTTTTAGCTGTCCACCACCACCTGGAGACAGAGCAGCCGCACTTGCTCTTTTTGACGGAGACGCAGATACAATGTCCTTTGAGCGCTGCATACTTGGATTATCCCGGTTACTCGTTAGAGCACAACTTTCGCTCACGGGCCGGAGTCAGTGTGTACGCGCGGAACGACCTCTGTGTTCAGCGTCTCCGTCACCTTGAAGACCCCACTTTTTCTTCCCTATGGGTTTTAGTGGACACAGGAAACGAAAAAATCCTGTATTCCTGTGTCTACCGTTCGCACAGCGGTGACCAGGAGACAACTCGTTTATTTGAGTATCTCAGTGAGGCTGCAGATATGGCTCTGCATCAGTACCCTTCGGCGCAGCTCGTCTTTCTGGGGGACTTTAATGCCTGTCATCAGGACTGGCTGTTCCCGTACCAGAAAACCGACCATGCTGGAAGAGAAGCGCGGAACTTTGCGTTGTCCTTGGACCTCTTTCAGCTGGTGAGGCAAGCGACAAGGGTACCAGATGTGGTAGGCCATACAGCCAATTGCCTGGACCTTCTGCTGACAACTGATCCGGACAGGTATCGTGTAGAGGTCACGTCCCCCTTGGGAACCTCCGATCACTGTCTGGTGAAATCTGTATTTACATATTCCCCACCAGCTTTCGAACCACATGGTGTTAGGCGAGTATGGAAATACAAGTCAGCAGATTGGGATGAGATGCGGCACTTTTTTGCGTCTTATCCTTGGCGGCAGGTCTGCTTCTCTTCTTTGGATCCGTCGAGTTGCGCGGATGCTATAACCGATGTGGTGCATCAGGCAATGGAGTATTTTATTCCTTTTGCTGACGTACCCATCGGTGGCAAAGCTCGCCCGTGGTTTAATGCCGAATGTCGTCATGCACATGACCGTAAACATTCGGCATACCTCATTTGGGCTGATGCTCGAAGCCGCAAAACTCCGGATGTAAGTACAAAGAAGAGAGCCTTTAACCAAGCTGCCAAGTCCTATAAAAAGGCATTGCGGAAGGCTCGTCTTGATCGGATCGTTAAGAATGGCGAAAAGCTCTCTGTCAGACCAACTGGCAGTCGAGCTTTCTGGTCTCTTGCCAAAGCGATCGAGTCGAACTTCTGCCAACCCTCACTGCCTGCTCTGCTGAAGCCTGATGGATCCCTGGCCCACACAGCAACAGAGAAAGCGAATATATTTGCTTCTCTGTTTGCTGAGAATTCGCATCTAGACACTGGCAATGCTTCTCCAGAACATCTTCCTCACTGCGGTATTTCGATGCCTGAAATCCGCATCACAAACAAAGAGGTATGGAGAACATTGTGTCGTTTAGATGTGAATAAAGCCAGTGGTCCTGATGGTATACCAGCTATTCTGCTCAAGACATGCGCAGCTGAGTTGTCTCCTGTACTGACACGTCTGTATCGCCTCTCTTTCAAGACTGGAAAAGTGCCGGAATCCTGGAAGCTTGCCAACGTGCAACCCGTGCCCAAAATAGGCAGCCGTGCCGATCCTGCCAATTATAGGCCCATTTCAATCACCTCCATACTCTGCAAGATTATGGAGCGTGTATTGAACTCGCGGCTTCTAGCGTACGTAGAAGGTAACGATCTCCTCAGTGACCGACAGTACGGATTTCGCCGAAATAGGTCCACTGGGGACCTTCTAGCGTACGCAACACACATTTTAGGCGAAGCCATCGAGAGGAACGGAGAAGCGGTCGCCGTCTCTCTGGACGTCTCGAAGGCTTTTGACAGGGTCTGGCATGTGAGCCTTTTAAGCAAGCTTTCAGCGTACGGTATATCTCCTGGTCTGATTGGCTGGATAACGGACTTTTTGAGCCAGAGATCTCTGCGTGTTGTTGTCGACGGGTGTTCTTCGGAACCCTTGACAATAAATGCCGGAGTACCTCAGGGGTCCGTTCTTTCTGCAACTCTTTTTCTGCTGCACATTAACGATCTGCTGAAGCCCGGTATCTATGGGTATGCAGACGACAGCACAGTTGTAGAAAGATATCTGCCAAGTTCTCGGGCTAGTAGAGATGAAGTACAGTCTGAAAGAGAAGCCATGGTGCAACGTTTGAATGACAAACTTCAGGCAGTCTCCGCATGGGGCAATGCCAATCTTGTCAAATTCAACGCCACCAAAACGCAGACGTGTTTGTTCACCGCCAAAAGGAGCCCCTTCACCTTGGCTCCTACTTTCCAGAATGTATCCTTGGAATACAGTGACTGGCTTCAGTTGTTAGGCTTAGAGATCTCCTCGAACCTCAACTTTGGTCGGTACATTGAGTCCAGAGCAAGAGCAGCTGCGGGAAAGCTTGCTGTACTTGCGAAGGTGCGACAGTACTTTACACCGGGACAGCTTCTTGTATTATACAAAGCACAGATCCGGTCGTGTGTAGAGTACTGTGGCCATATATTTGCTGGTGCCGCAAAGACTCATCTTGCGGTTCTGGACTCAATTGAGAGGCGAGCTAAGAGGCTTATTGGCGACCCTAAATTGGTTGACGCCAAACTCCACAGCCTTGAACACAGGCGTAGAATTGCTAGCCTCTCAGTATTCTATAGGATACATTTTGGTGAGTGTGCGCAGGAATTGCACGACCTAATTCCCCCATCCCCGTTCCTTTGCCGGACGTCCCGACGCACGGCGGGTATCCATCCCTACGTTGTGGACACTCCACCTGTCCGAACGAAGCGCTATGCTTCATCTTTTTTAGTGCGTACAGCGAAGGACTGGAACAATCTGCCTGCGTCGGTATTTCCGGCAAAATATAATGTGGGTGTCTTCAAGAGGAGAGTGAATAGGCTGCTAAGTTAATGCGCTTTACCACCTAAGACTACATTTCACTTTCCATCAGGTGTAATGTAGTCAAGCATTAACCTAGTTTTGTATAAAAAAAAAAAAAAAAAAAATTTTTTTTTCAATCGACTTTTTACTTAAAATTAACTTCAAATAATTTTATATCCTTATCTTTATCGTCAATATATAATAATAAACAAATAAAGATATAATAAATAAATAATAAATAAATAAAGATTTACGTCTATATGAAATAAATTTCATCTTATTGCTCACCAATATTTTGTCAACAAAAAAAAAAAACAATAATTATAAGTTAAATTCAGACCGAAATTACACTATAGGTACTTACTGAAATTCATGAAAATATTTTTAAATAAGTTGTATCGAGTGTCTCATGCATATTAATATGAAAGTAACAAATCGGTATTCCATGACAACACTGAATCCTTTTATATTTCACAAATAAAGTCGAATGCTATATGCAAATATAAATAAATGAAATGGTATTCACATTTGTACCAAAATAAATAAGTTCTGAATATTCTAGTCCTCTAACCACAGATTGAGTCTCCTGTAGCTTTAAAGATTGAAGTAGCTACCGCTAGTATAGTTCAAATTCACCTTAAATATGTACATATAAAGAATTTATTTATTTATTTATTTATTTATTTATTTATTTATTAAATAGGAAGCCAACGCTTATACAATATTTATAATCTTACTCTATGTAACACAAAACATTAAATATCTTAACTTATTAACATTGTATAAACACTTAAAGGCTAACTCAGCATTCATAAAAAAAAAATCATTTTGCCCGCCTAAAAAGTAAAAACAGATCGTAAAAAAAAAAAACAAAATATTCATACAAAAAAAAAAAACTTAAAAACTACAAAAAATATAACAAAGTTGAGAAGTAAATAAATCTGATCCTTAGTATCAAAAAAAAAAATATGAGGTCGCCTTAAGCCTTCAGTTCATTTTTAAGTATTTGCTTAAATAATGAGGATGACTGACAAAAAATATCTAATTTACCTTTTTTAAAAATGTTATTATACGCGAGTAATATTCTGTTAATAGGAGCGTTCAAACCTAAGTTAGTCCTTGTCCTCCGTGGCTTAAAAGTTTCTTTATTCTTTACATGAGACCTTGCATTATGTTTTGGTATTGATAGATTTACTCTATTCAAAAGATCCGAGCTATCAAAGTGCCCATTTATAATTTTATGGAGAAAACAGAGATCAAGTAAATTTCTACGATTAAACAGTGCTGAAGCCTTATATAGCGTTAGAAGATTAGTATACGACTTATCCTTTTCAGAGATATTATGTTTGAAACTTAAGTGACGTAAAAACTTTTTTTGAACCCTTTCTATTCTGTCCTTGTGTGTTTGGTAATATGGGTTCCATGCGATAGAGCTATATTCTAGCCTGGTCCGTACCATTGAATTATACAATGCAAGTTTGGTAGACGGTTTCTTAAATTCCTTTGTATTTCTAATAATAAACCCCAGAACCTTCAGCGATTTTTTAATTATATTATCTATGTGCGGTACAAAACTCAATTTACAGTCTAGCGTTATTCCAAGATCATCAATTTGGTTTACGTTTTTTAAAATATTATCGTGTATTCTATAATTAAATTTAACATTTTCATTTTTTCTACTAAAGGTAATACCATAGCATTTTAGATGATTAAGTTTTAAGTTGTTATTGTCACACCATACCGACAGCCTATCTAAGTCCTGTTGTATTTTAATGGAATCATTAATATCCCGTACCACTTTGTACATTTTAAGATCGTCAGCATATAGTTGAAATTGACAAAATTGGAAGCAATCGACTATGTCATTTATAAATATTCCAAATAGAGTGGGGCCAAGAATGGAACCCTGAGGTACCCCTGATGTTGCAATATATTTTTCTGACTGATATCCTCCAATAACAACATTCATGTTACGATTTATTAAGTAGGATTCTAACCAATTAATAAGATTTTCACTAATACCGTGCCCCTTAAGTTTATCCAATAAAATAAAGTGATCAACTACATCAAACGCCTTAGCTAAGTCAGTATAAATACAATCAACTTGATTGCCGTTATCCAGTGCTTGTGATAAATCATCAATAAATAAGGCTAAATTTGTCATAGTAGATCGTTTTTTGATAAAACCATGTTGATTTTCTATTATATCGGTTTTCAAATACCACGTTAATATTTGACAAATTAGTGATTCGAAGACTTTGGAAAAAACCGATAAAATAGATATTGGCCTATATTTTGTTATATCTTTTCTATCTCCATTTTTAAAGACTGGTACTACTCTGGCCTTTTTCCAAATGCTCGGGAATTCACCGGTACTTAAGGATGTTTTAAATATGAAAAATAAGGGTTCTGCCAACCACATAGCACATTTTTTTACAAATATAGGTGGAATATTATCAGGGCCACTACCTTTATTCACATCAAGTTTTTTGAGTTGTTTTAAAATGTCATTACGACTTATATTTATACTGCCTATTTGTGAACTACTTACTACATTAGAGTATTTAGCCGATTGTGAATTTGTAATATTTTGTGATATTAAATATGCATCTGAAAAGTGTGCCGCAAATTGATTACAAATGTCAGAACCATTAGTAAAAGTACCATTTTTTGATGTCATTATAGCGGGATAGTCACATTTACTACAGCGCTTTTTTTTTAAATATGAATGAAATAATTTAGGGTTTGACTTTATGTTATTTTCTACTGACTCTATATATACTTTATAGTCCAAATTGATAAGAATTTCGCACCTATCTCGTAATAATTTAAATTGAATCTCGTCCAACGGATTTTTATATTTTTTGTAAAGTTTCCTATATCTATTTTTCTCCGCCAATCTTTTGATCAAGTTTTTAGAGTACCATATTGGAAACGATTCTTTGCTTTTAATCTTTTTCTTTGGTATATATTTTTCAATTATTTTTCGCAATTCCAAGTAAAATATTTCTGTCATTTCATTTACGTTATCACATCTATTGAACAGATCATTCCAGCTAAGTTCAGTAAGTTGTTCATTGATCAATGAGTAGTTGGCGTTTCTATAATTGTATTTTATTATTGTATTAGAGGAAAGTAAAATGTCTTTTTTATTCAAATCACACGGTAAATTTATATCTAAGGGTGGGTGATAATTATCTATTGGGCAAACGGAAAAATTACTAAGTTCTATTTCAAGGTTGCATAAACTACTAAAAACAAGATCGAGTATTTTGCCGTATACGTTGTTTACGTAGTTATATTGAGCCAATCTGGTTAGAGCCATAAAATCATTAATAAGATTTACAACTGAACTTTTGTTACTCGGAATAACATTTCTAGAGTCACTATCTGCATTTACCGTCCATTTCATAGATGGAATATTGAAATCTCCGATGACTATAGTTGGCAATTGCTCGTTCATAATTATATGCTCAACATTTTGTGTAAAAGAGACAAGAGTATTGATATTCAGTGGTGAGGGTATATAAACTGCGCATATGTATATAGTCATGTGATTCAGCACCACACTTACCCACAAATCTTCATTTTGCGTTTCCCATAATTGAATCCTATGACATTTATATTTTTTAGAAACCGCTATTAAAACTCCTCCACCATCTTGTTTTTTTGAATTGCTAGACTCACGATCTCGACGGAATACAGTATATCTATCGTCAATAAATTCATTATTTAATATTTCACTGTTAAGCCAAGTTTCTGTAAGGACTATTATGTCATAATCAGAATTAAGTATTGCAAGATATATATCATTTGTTTTTGTTTTCATTCCTCTTACATTTTGATAAAAAAAATTAAGATGATTAACCATTAAATATAAAAAAATAAAAAATCAAGAATGTAACTTAGCCAATATTTAAATTATTATGTAAAAAATGTAGTAATAAACCGCTTTTAAAATTTATTTTAAGGTATTTAAGATATTCTTTGACTTAACAAAGATAACGTCACTTGATATGGTTTTTCGTATGAAAATGTTACCGTTACGTGACCAGACAAAACGATATTGCTTTTCTTTGGCAAAAATGCGTGCTGCAGCGTAAATGTCCTTAGCAGTTGATGATAGGTGCTCTGAGATGTACACGGCTCTCTTTTCTCCAGAGTTTCCGAGATGTGTTGTATTTAGCTTGTTGTCCTTATTAGCTTTATTAAATTTTATAACGCCAGCTAAAAAGAATGTACACATGACCCTAATAAACTTAAAATTTCAGACCGATAGCCGTGATATTTCAGATGAGTTTCTTTTACAGTTA
Source organism: Napeogenes inachia (assembly GCA_959347355.1). Classification (NCBI taxonomy): domain Eukaryota; kingdom Metazoa; phylum Arthropoda; class Insecta; order Lepidoptera; family Nymphalidae; genus Napeogenes; species Napeogenes inachia. Next base: position 14,513,443 of record OY365793.1, on the reverse strand, counting down.
GCGAAGTCTAGCTGTGTTATGTGATTGTGGCTCGTATTTAGGATAGCTTTATTGGGGTGTTACCACCCACAAAAAAGTAGTTTTGCAGTAGTAGTTTCTATAGGGTTAGTACGGTGAATGAAAGAGCCAGTTGCTCAAAATTTTTCTTTTCATTTCTCCTGTTACTCATTTCAGCTCACAGCAGCTGAGCCAAAATTGGAATTGTATAGAGAAAAGACGAATTATTTATTCGATTTATTTCTGTCTTGCGTAACGTTATCAATAATGTGTTGTCATATTTATTGCTTAATAGAAGATGCTTTACACTTATTATCAATTATTATTGTATTATTCAAATAAAATAATATTATATCGAGACAAACTTAAATGTTGCCGTTATTAGAAAATACATAGTCAAGCAATCCATTAAACTTATATAAACTGTAAAAGTAGTTTTGCAGTAGTAGCTTCTATAGGGTTAGTACGGTGAATGAAAGAGCCAGTTGCTCAAAATTTTTCTTTTCATTTCTCCTGTTACTCATTTCAGCTCACAGCAGCTGAGCCAAAATTGGAATTGTATAGAGAAAAGACGAATTATTTATTCGATTTATTTCTGTCTTGCGTAACGTTATCAATAATGTGTTGTCATATTTATTGCTTAATAGAAGATGCTTTACACTTATTATCAATTATTATTGTATTATTCAAATAAAATAATATTATATCGAGACAAACTTAAATGTTACCGTTATTAGAAAATACATAGTCAAGCAATCCATTAAACTTTAGATAAACTGTATTATGCCGATAAACAGTATTAATAAAAAACGTAAAAAAACAGCTGTATAACTATAATACACATAGCACTCACAAAAGAGCACTTAAAAGAGCAATTGTTGTGTATCCGGTCAGATCTTTTTAGCAGAGCAGCATTCTGGGTTGGTGGTAGCTTACTTACGGACAGACTATACTGACCATTTTAGTGTAATTCAAAAGCCTACTTTGTAAATGCCTACTTGAATCAGGATATTTTTAATTTTTATGTTCCATAATTTTATTAATTTATTCATTACACACGCTCTTTAACTCTTTAAGACCGGCGTAAGTTACATTATATAAAACTATTAATTTTCGTTTCTTATTACTTATTTGGCTTCTTTGAACTTCGCTAACTCCACAAATTGAGTCAGCATTTTTTAATTGTTTTCGATTTCTTTTACTTCTAATCTTTATTTTTATCTTCCTAAATGTGGTTAGATGTTAAAATAGCAAATGACGTTTAGATGTCTTTCTTATTTTTGGATTTGCCGAAGCGGCTTTATTAGTGATACTTAAGGTATTAATATTCTATTTGACAATAGGTTTTACATTTCCTACAGGCCCATATGTTTTATAACTAACGGCTTGGTTCTGTAATTTGAACACCATCGATGCATTATGCCATAATAACGCTTTGCTTATCGTGGTAAATTCTTGTTCCGTGTAATTTTCATTGAAAAATAGTAAGGAATATAAATTAAAAACCACTTGCTACACCATAATACTCGGTTGTAGCGTCTCCACGTGTTTCAATAATAATTTCTCTTTAATTTCAAACCGCTATAAATTTGTTCTGTATAATAGTAAGAGAGAACCGTGTAACTAATTTGAATTCCATCACATGAATATTATAGGTCTGTCCCGTTTAAGAATATAAATAACCCTTATAACATTTTAAGGCAGATAAATGATGTGTTGCTTATCATATTGCTAGTTTATCACCAATTATAATTAATTTAGTGTAAGAAATAAGTTATGATTTTTATTGTAGTTTTAAAGTATTATATTATTTTATTATACAGAAATTACATAAAAACTCATATTTAATATTATTTTTTATCTTTATCTTGTGGTCGTAACCGGATCGCTTAAACTATTCTCGCTCTTATCATCACTTCCATTTTCACTAAGCCCTAAGATAGCCTACGTTTAAATTGAACGCTTGAGCAAAATGCCTCCTAATGTAAGGGGCTTATTATGTTTTTTTCATTACTAGTTTTAGCGTCTTATTGTTACTAATATTTTAATGCATTTGCTATTGTTTATTTTCTTATTTCTTTAGTAATTATGGATTTTTTTTAAATTATTTTTTATCAACAATTTTGTTTATAAAGCATTATATTAATTTGATTTTGATCATATTTGGTTCAGATAACATAATTTCCTATTATATATGATATATTTTCTATCCTTTTCTTTTAAAGCTGTCTTTCACGATATACGGCTTTCATTATATCAGATAAGATCACTAAACTCAAGTCTCAACTCAACAAATCGACAACTTGGGTCTTCGCAACGACCGTGAAAATTGTTTTAACTGGTAGAAGGGTTAATCGTTCCTGAACTAGCTTTGATAGTTTTAGTTTTATGGCACCTTACAGTTTCGCAGTGGGTTTGCTATGAACATTTGAGAAAGTAATATAAACTTAAGTATTCATGAATTTTTTGTTCATTTAACAATATAAATTAACGAAACATTCTTGTGAATTAATACGTTATTTGCTTTATAGAATACTTAACCTTTTTTATTAGATATCCGTGAGTTGCAAAATAAATTATTTAAATTTGATACTTATAAAGTTATTTGGATAAGGCAATAATTTCATGCAAAAAATGCTGTTACTTTATGATAATGTTGCTTTTATTATAATAATATAGAATGAACTCATTGTTGACAAATACAAGTGTTTGCTGCCGTTTGTCAATCGATAAATTTAAGCATAATATACCAATAAATTATCATTTTATTATTTGAACTTGTATGTTGCTAAATATATATAAATATAAAAAGCGGAATCAAACCAGAAATCTCTAAATCAACTACGTAAATATACCTTATGGAAATCCAAACCACAAACTTAGGGTCAACAGTCATGGTCGTTGGTTACTGGACCAACAGACTGTTGAGTGCATCGTTGTGAATGAATTAACTACAACAATTTACTAATTAAGATCTATGGAACAAACATGACAGAGATATGATTTTCTATTACTTTTGGACGTAATTTTTAAGGTAGGTTTACATATTGAGCTATAAATCAGCTACCAACCTCGGTTCCTAATAATTTTCGAAATGCAATTCATTATGAATTTGGGGTACGTAAATAACTTATACGGTACGATTCCAGGGTCGTATAAATACTATGTTGTGTGCCTTATTTTCACTTATTTTCGTTTTAAAAATCTGTTACGGATATCTGGCGGCGAAGAAGGTGATCATGGAGTGGTTATGTGGGACTACCCGGCAGCATAGAAACTGCTGCCATTCTTAAGGCTACCTACTAAAAATCTAACAATTGGCCTGATCGCCACAGTAAGAGGCCACGGGATCGCTTGCGCATTCACCGTGACCCCGTGCAGTTACAGCACTCTCCTGACCTATATGCGGTGTGATCGCCTCATTGTCGAGCATCTTTCGAATGACGGTCGGGGGTTGCCTATCTACTCGCCTACCTTATGCAGTTACTCACTGAAGTAGCCAAGCCCCAAGAGTTTCCGGAGAGGACATCGGAGCAGCCAGTCTTAGCCGAGGTCGAGTACAGAGTTCTGTTAAGCCCGAAGGCTAACACTACACCGATAGACCCGCCCATCACTGTCCTCCCTGTCCTGTATGTACACCTGCAACAGACGCCGGAAATACCTCTCGGAACTCTTTGACTTCGGAGCGCCTCAACCAAAGTCTCAAAGGGCAAAGCATTGAAGACGCCATGCGTGATACCGCTAGGACGACGTCTTTCTCGGAGACAGCCTCTTATGTGTACCTAGGCTGTGCTATTTATTAAAATTATCAAACTTATTACAATAATTATAAAATTATAACCTGCTTGTGGTCAGCCTAGATTATTAGTAGTAGTAGTATTATTAATTATGTACATGTATGCAGTTCATGTTTTCTTAAAGAAGTAAGATTTCCTTTGCTCAGCAACGGAAACTTTTAAGTACTAAATTTAACACGATTCGGAATTTAAACATAAGCTACCTCTAACTTTATGAACTTTCAGCTAATATTACAAAACTTTCTTCATAAAGGATCGCGTAATCGTAATCGCGTAAGTCAGGTTCCCAGCTGGCCAAATTTGCTTTTATCACATGGAAATTGGTAACAATGGAGCAACAGTTTATTTCCCTGTACTCTAATGTAGGTAATTCTTAATTCATTACGTAATTTTGATGTTTTAAGTATTAATATGAGATATTAATTACTTATAAAGTTAAAGAAGTAAATTCTCAGAAAACAAGAATCAAATCCCATTTCTATACTATTTTAATATGTAGCTGCCTTGCATTCGAACTAGGCTTTATCAACATGTAATTGCCATAGATAAATCATAATGGACTTGATTTCTTTAATAATTATGGCAATATTTTACCGACTATCACTTCTAGACAAATTATTGAAATTTGTATTGTGCAGATTCTGTAAACTATTACTATCTAACAAGTATTCAAAATCATTAGATACTTTTCCACGTAACATAGTCTTGTTAAGTAGTATTTAAAACTCCCGGGTGAGTCTCTATTAGCCGAGCTTGCCAACTACTAGTTAATCAGCCGTTTAAGTACAGCTTAAAATGTAGTTTGGAATTACTAAAGTTAGAGCCAGTGAGGGATTTTAGATTGATACTTTATGGTTCAAAATAAAGTAATAGATTATTTAATTAATTTAAAAAAACCACAATGAACAATTACACAATGACTTGAGATTATACCGTACATTTTATTTTAAAATATTGTTTAAAAATAAAACAAAGCTAAGATTTACATTCCAAAGTTACTACTTCAGGTTTAAAATAAATTCCAAATAATCATCAGTATGCACGAATAATATAACGAAATCGTTTTCAAATTTTTGTTAAGTTCCGTTGATCACTTTAAATGTCAATTAGTATATTCGAATCGAATTAGCGAGCTGCCTGCTGGAATGTTTCTAACTTTGCAGTATAGATTAACATTGAAAAGATAAAGCCTGATACTGAAATTATTTTATAAACATGTATAGCCATGTTAAGTTTATTTAAATTTTTAATAAATATTGAACAAAAAATAAACCAATACGGGCAGGTATTCGAACCCCCAATCCCTGCTTAATTTCCCATTCCCATTTCCATTTAGGAAACCATCTTGTCGTTTTATTGAACTAAAATTAGCTTAACTTGTATATTTATACAACACTTATTATGAGACATAATGCCTCTACATTTTTGTTTTATTATTTTAAACTTATACATAAAATACCTGATTAAATGATTTATTTCTAAGTGTTCGTTACGTGTCATTTTCAACTGTCCTTTGTTTACATCATTGCAACTGAAAGAATGGTTAAACAAAAGTACGACTTTTTAAATTAGTAGTGTTAAAATAAATAGTGTTTAATGCTATTGTGCAGTAATATGATGTATGACAGCTATCGTCTAGCCACGATTTATTATTTGAATGCTGAGAGTCATTTAGTAAGGTTACAATCTCTTGTATAATAACCACTTTTAAGTATAGATGTCCTTTGGGTACATATTCATTTATTTGATAAATACATTAAATAATCTTTTAAAATTATTTAAGCTTAATTTTATTTTTTAAAATAATTTAATTTAATTTAATTTAATTTTGTTGTTCAGTTAAGGTACTTGAACTTAATATGTATAAGCAGTAAATATGTAAATAAAGTATACATATAAAAAAAGATACACAACTATATATGTTAAAATGGATAAAACTTATACTTAACTAGCAGGTTGATGAAAGAATTTTGTTTTTAAAAATGTCAAGTAAGAATTTTGTTTTTAAAGATGTCGGTTATATTGACAATGGAACTGGGTACTGGTAACTGGGGACTACTGGTATAGTTTAATAAATTTTTTTTAGGGAAACATGTTTGGAACGCTATCTAAAATTTTAATAAAGAATATTCATATATTGTATTCTAAATAACAAAATAAAAATTCAAATTTAAAGATTTTTGAACCAGTAAAAGACAAATTGAAGTCTAATGTAAGTTGTTACAATTATTGTTCAGACAATCATATCTTGTTAATACGTTGAATTCAAATTCAACGATTAACTTATCTTGTTTGGAAAACTAGTTTCACTTTCACTAAGATTTGATTTCACACAAAGCACAAAACTTGAACGCATTTCACATACAGAATTTCCATTCTGGAAATTATAGACCAACTTTGTTTGTAACTAGTATTTGAGTATATTGGGTCCTTACATACAAAATTGGCTTTTTGTGTAGGGAAAGAACAAAAAATGGAATATGAAAAAAAAAAACTATTTTAGACGCGGCTCCTTATTAAACTCGCATGATGGACACGTATGAAAAATATTACAAAATCGCGTTGGATGTTGGTGTTTCGTCATCCAAACCGGATTTATTCCTGTATTCTAAACATCTAACTCGTGTGATACTTGTGAAGCTCACTGTGCCCCGGGAAACAAACGTCCCCAGGGATCACACATTTAAGCTTAATAAGTATTACAAACTGACCAACGTACTGTCCCGGAATAAATTTGTAGTTAGCTTATACGCGGTAGAAGTGGGCGCGAGAGGTATAACAGTAAAATCTCTCAATAACTTACTTAAAGACCTTGGCCTTTCTAGAACTAGCATCGGTTAATTTTTAGCACATATTTCAAAGGCGGCCATAGTAGGTTCATTCTAAATTTGTTTAGGTAGGGAGAGGATTGTAGACAGTGAAGGAAAGCGTGTTTGCGCATCATAAAAGGGCCCCTTAAACCTACCACTGGGTTGAAAGATCCAGACATAGTTTGCACTTCTCTCCTTGTAACGCGATGGGCCTGGCACTTGGACGGTGAGTCCATGGAATGCTAAGCAGCATCGTCTTAATTAATCATATTATAAACCATGGTTTTCTATGCAATTCCGCTATCTTAAAGGTAGTTCATAGATCCCTTTACTGAAAGGAAACCAGTTGAACGGGGATGAATAAAATCTTTGGACTGCCCTATCGGAGTTGATATTTTTTCCTTGCAGAAGTTATCTAAATTTTGGTAAGAGTATGTAATTTGTTGAAACAAAGTCCGGAGAGTACGATGGATGTCTTAAACGTTCTACTTTAAGCTCTTCTAATTTGGAAGCTGTCTGTTGTGCAGTGTGTGGTCTATTATTGTCGTGAAGCAGCAGTGGTGTGGAGTGATTGACTAGTCTAAGTTGCTTAGTAGCCGGCTTTTCCGTCATGGTTTTCAATTACTGACAATAGACATCTGCCGTAATAGTCTGGCCAGATTTGAGAAAACTGTAATTAACGATACCGGCACTAGTCCACCAAACGCTTACAAGTAATTATTCTTGGGAAAATTTTTGCTTGAGGCAGGATTTGGCTGGCTAACCGGGACCCAACCATTGCGATGAGCGCTTCCGATTATGTAGAGAATTCATTTTTCATCACAGATAACGATTTGATTTAAAATTCCTTCATTATTGTGCCGTTTCAGTAATGTAACGCAGAAGTCGATTGACGTTTGACAGTTTGCTTCAGTCAATTCGTGAGGTACCCACGTTTCAAGCTTTTTAATTTTCCCAATTTGCTTCAGGTAGACAAAAACAGCTTTATCACTAACACCGTAGCCTGTAGCTAACTCGGACGTGGTTTGCGATGGATCCTCTTCCACAATAGCCTTCAATCCATCATTATCAACTTGGGTCTCTAGAAGTCCACGGGGCTTGTTGGAACCAAACTATGTTTTCTTTTGCAACACGACCGCCATACACGTCATTAGCCCTTCGAGTCATTTTCGCTGCACTGGTGTCACTGTTGAACTCTTACTTATTAATAATGCGATATTTAAAGTTTTGCATTTTGCAAACTAAGTAAATAAAAAACAGAAGAAAAAATACAAATGAATGACGGTCAATGAAACAAAAATATATTTGTAAATAGCCGTAAAGATTGAGAAATATATAAAGGAGGAGAATTTTGTAATTAAATTGGCCAGACCTAATATAACATTTTTTTAAAACAAATATGTGTATGGTATAAGATTTAAGTAACATTACACTATGACTTAAAAGTAAAAGATATTACAAAAAAAATATCTTAATATATAATCATACCAACAAATGATTGATAAGAAGACTAGCGGCAAATATAGTTGTAAAAGGTTAAGCTCCGTAGACAGGTCGTTCGTTATGAACATTTATCGTCCGGAAAAACTCTCGACTTTTAACTCTACTGCTAGCGGGTTGTAAGATTTTTTGCTTAAAAAATTGATATTCTAATGCATAATTATAAAAATCCTTTAAGGTACTTAAATATTATATTCATAAGAAAGAAGATGTATAATTAAAACGACTTGATGATGAAATAAAAGTTGTTTTAAAGTATGACATTGTAACTCAGTTTCCTGGTTTATTATAATTCTCGTGTTTTTTTTTTCTTCTTAATAGTATCAGCACAAATTACACAAATTGATCTAACCCTATCTAAGTAAGTACAAATACATAGAAAATCACATTATAAATACTGAGAGTATATTTAATAAATGACCAAACCCAGAAATACAGACATCTAAGCTCATCACATACATAGTTACCCCTGCCGGGATTTGAACCCGAGCCCCGTTGGGCTACTATACGTTACGCATCTGCGATAACTATTTGACCAATGGGGTGGTTAAAATTTCTGTGTCTTGAGTTTAAAATTTTATCTTCATTGATATATTAGAAGCATTAGTTAGAATTACGGAAGATACTCTGTTGATGCATAAATATTGATCTGTTCATCTAGTAGTTACCTAAAAATAAGAAATTGTTACAAAATTATAAATAGCTGGTACATCTTAGGTTTAGTCCATATACTGCTGGACTGCAGTTCCCTTACATGTTGGTTCGTAAAGTTGAAAAGAAAGTTACGTTAAGAGCGAAATGGGGTTTATCAAATCCCCTCAATACCCCTCTTCCCGTGTCTTCTCACCTTACATTTCTCTTAGATGACAGCTTACTTGTAAACCTAACCTAAAACCTAATTTGACACCATCAATATGCTTGCTTGAAAGTTGAAACCCCTTTAAAAAAATAAAACTTTATACTCTTTTATTACATTTACAATGTCATTTCATGGCAAATTATTATTTTTTTACTATTTTTAGAGAAAGATAATTTTTTGTTTTTTAATATATACATTAACTTTAGAAAAACTGCATAACAGTTTAACTTTAGCAACTTTAACAAAAGTTAACAGTATTTTCAAAATATTTGTATAAAAATTAAATTGTAAATAAAAAAAACATAAACGTTAGTATATGGCCACGATGACACTTTAAACTGTATTTTACCAAAAAAAATACAACGTTGCGTTGCGGAGAAGTATTGTTGTTCAAAAGTACTTGTTTTTGTAATTAGTCAGTGAGAGCTGTACAAAATAAATTACTTTACAAAGCCCAAATGTAAACTACAAGATGTTTTTGTTCATTTTTTATTATTTTTCACTGAAATTGTACCTATGCATAATATTTAATATCCTTAAATACACTTACATGAAATGAAGCAAAAATGATTATTTACAAAAAATATTATCTTATCAAGTCCTTAATTTAACATTAAAACACTAATTGAAATGGCTAATCAGAGAAACAAATTTATTCAGTTTATTATTAGTTACACCTTTCTTTTATTTGGGAATTATAATATATATTTTTTTCAAAATAAGCTTAAAGATTGCTAAAACATTAAATGTATGTTTGTATTCACTTAAAAATATATTAGCTACATTATTGAGTTCCAGGAAGTTGAAATTATCCCCTGAAATAAAGAACGGATAAGCTTGTGTTTTTTGTAACCTGTATTTATAGCCTTAAATTATTAAAATAAATAATCGACAAAACACTTCTGCTGGTTGAATAAATTGCTATTTTGAAAATTAAATAATAAAGTTTTTGAATAATTTGAGCTTAACGTTTTTCTCAACTAAACTATCCAGAGGGCTTTTAACAAAACAATATTTTGTCAAAGTGGTGTGAATAAATAAAGATTTTTTTGTTATTACACCATATGTTATGTCACAGACAAAACCACGTGTATTATTTCTATAGTCTATGTGTTATTCTGATATAAAAGCTACATTTTTGTAAAGTTTAATTAAAATCTATTCAGTACTTACGTGATAGAGTAATTAATATCCATCTATATTTAAAAACTTTCGCATATATATTATTAGTAGACTTTGACGGAGTAATTGTCTAGTTTTACCATTCCAAACTACTATTTTCACCATTTTATGCCATTGATACAATCCTTAATGGGAAAAGTCAAGTAAATAAATTAATTACACTATTAATATTTACATATGGTTAAAGAATTGTATTATGCGTATTTAACTTGAGAGGTATACGATTAAAATTATTATTGTACTTATTGACTATTTATATTTTCGTTTGATCAAAAAAAAATGTTATTACTTAACGTACTAGGTGGATATAAAAAACCTTAAAATTTTAATTATATATTTATTACAAATATATATTAATTTAAAATTAAATAAATATGGAACCAAACAATTACAGTTATAGTTTGATTATAAATAACGATGCTTGTAAAACGCATTAAAAAGAAGTTCTAAGCTTCTAGTTATTTTACATAAGCTTTCATTAAAAGGGTATCATAGGGCTTACTGAAAATTGAAGCGATAATAAGGGCAACTGTAGCTTAGATCACAAGGTCTTAGTGAAAACAATATTTAAAAACCCAGAAATAAAACAACTTTAGTGTATGGTAAGATTTTAATATTATTATAATGTTTTAATAATAAAAAGTAAATATTTCTTATGGAAAAAATATGTAGGAAATAATTTTACATATCATACTATTATGGAGACCCTGTGCATTCCGCATGAACAGTTTATTTCTGATCTTTTGATATTTTATATCAATTATAAAATTATAAGATATAAATATTTATAAAAAACCTGGCCGCCCCGCCAAACAACGTTCTGCCTAACAAAACGAATCAGCAGATTTAGGTTTTTAAAATTAATACAATATTTAGTATTTTTATAAGAATATGTGAATAAAATTTTTGAAAACTTTTAGAAAACCATTATCAGTATGCCAATCGAAAGCCAGCAAGACTTTTGCTTCATGGCATGATGTTACACTTTTCAGTGAAGCACCGTTTGATAAACGTTTCCTTTATCATTATTATCTACAAAGATTTAAGGGTTGTTCTTGTGATTTGTTAATCGTCATGGCAGATGCAAATTAATCAGAAATGTAAGACGTTCAAATCACGGGAATCCTCTAAATGATAATTTCTCACCATTAAGTTTTCTTGCGAGCCCAAAATTATTAAAGCGATTTCGCATTACTAATCGAGCTGTTTTACGGGCTGCATGACTTTGTTTTTTTTTATTCAGAAGCACGGTGTCAGGCCATACTAACTTAGAACTCTTTACTTGCGATTTATTGTTCTTCTTCCGTAGTTTCATTCGCAAAGTCTAAAACTTCGTCAGAACTTATAATATCTTCTGTTTGCACTATTCCTAATAATAATATCGGTACAATAAGATTAGAATAACAGCACTTGCACGAAACTAAATCATCAACTGGTCTACTTCTGTTTAAGCGTTTTTAAAATAAAGCATAGAAATTATTAGTCTGCTATCAATTGCGTTTTGTTACACCAAACCATCAAACATCATCATCATCATTTGAGTTATCGTTAAAATAAACAAAAGACAACATTACGTTAACTGTCATTTTTATGTGTCAAATTATTAACTATACTTATAAACTCATATGAACTCCTCTTTTCCGTATGATTATTCCATGTCGGATTTGTTTTTGCAATATCACGTTTTAAAGTGACTTTACGGGAACAAAGTCGAATGGGATAAAAAGTTTCAAATGTCCATCTCTTAATTCAGCTAAATCACTTAACCCGTTCTTGAGTTATAAATAGTGTAACTAACACGATTTTCTTTTATATATATAGATAAAGAAGTCATCGTTAAACTTATTAATTTGAATGTATGTACTGAAATATCTTTTTGAAAGTACAACACAAAAATAACAAGAAATTCAATGTTATGTACAATTATAAAATTTAATCAAATTTTAATTTTTGTATATATGTATATATATATTCAATTTTAATTAATTCATGTCATTAAATTTTAATTATATATTTTTATAACAATCAAGATTTATTTATTTGTCAGAAAGCCTGTTGTCTGATAATATTTTTAAAGTCTTATTAGTGGTTAATTTTTTAAAATATTTATAATATATGAATATTTAGAACAAGATCTACATTTACATTGTCAACTAACACAATTAAATGTCTTTAGGCTTCATAATCGAAAAAAAATAAAATTATATCTTTACACAAAGAAGTGGTCTAAAATTGCAACCACAAAATCATTTAATACGTAAATTAATGATATATGTGTACAACTTAAATCGTGTTAGTTATGGGATTCATATTTATGGAGCATACAGTTTGTAGAGTCATCCTGAACGAACCCACAGGTGTTATGCCAAGATTTATACGTGAAATCTAGAACAGGATCAGGTTTATTCCCAATTGAACTCAAATGACAGACTGCGTGCACAATAATCCGAAAAAAACTAATGGTGCTGTGCCAATAAGTTTTAAATAGGCGCAAACATTCCACAACAATAAGATTTGACAAGATAAATACATATTAGCTAGTAATCAGTTTTTTATTGTATGTTTCTGATTTGTATATCTTAAGAAACAAGATGTTTTATCAGGACACAGTCAACTTTCGAATAAAGTGTCAATTCCAAAATAAAGGCATTCAGAAAAGGAAAACTCAAGAACGGCTCTGATTTGAGTTCGATCATTGCGTCTGAATTCAAAAGAGACCGTTAATGTTATTACGAAATCGAAATCAATGTTATTTTTGCGAAAGAATAAAGTCACTCTATTGGAACTGTAAATATTTGTTGCTCATTTTAAAAATACTTAATTGTATCTGTCGTTTTAATTAAAGCTTGTCAAAATGTCTTTTGTGTTAGTCTTAATATCCCGCCGGTCTGATAATTAAGCAAGCGGAAAATTCACATATGTATTTAACATTTTTTCCAAAGACAGAGGGAGAAAGAGAGATTTTTCTACCCTGCGTTCTTTAACTCATTATTCTATATAATGTAATAAACTTTGGCGAAACTGTTTCTAAATATAACCCGTGGCCCATACAAAATAAAAGCATATAGATGTGCCATAATCAAATTATATTTATATTTTTACTGATACACAACAAAATTGCTCTCCGATGTTTTACATTTGCACAGAGGTTGAAGTTTGCGCAGACCTAACATAGTAGCAGTCCTTATCATTACACTCTGTCTACCAGTTAGTAATATTAAAGTTTGCATTAAATAGTAGGTACTTTGTAGTAACAAGTACTACTTAGACTATAGTGTGATTCTGGGCTTGTAGTTTTACATTTTCTTAGGGTTCCCAGAGTATAAATGGAAGGTACCACTTGTTTCGTTTTCTTTATTTGAGCAATTCTGATTAAAATCCCATTCGATTTTCTAAACATTAATAACAAAGGTTACTCTTCAAATAGGTGTCTTCTTTTTCTTATCAATTTTGTGTATAGATCATCCTTACTTAACATTTTCAAAATGTTAATTCTACGTATAGGCTGTTAAGTATTTTGTTTTTCTGTGTGATTTTGTTATAATTCTTTTCTTAAATTATATAGTACAAGAGGACGTTATATACTTAATGAAATATATATACAACAATATCAGCTACAATATTAATTTCCTAAAGTTCAAGTTTAGTATGTAATTAGAACACTCAAGTTTCTGTTAAATTGAATTTTAGTGTTATATAATATTATTAAACCGGAATGATATTTTCAACATAAACATACATTTCATATTAACAGTTCTATTCTACATAAACAGTCTTAATTTGAAGGCTCTAAGCAAAGAAAACACATTATCATATAGTATAAATATGCTGTTTTAAAGATGATTTGAAACTGAATAATTTTGATGTTGAATATTTTAATCCATTATTATATTATTAATCCTAAGTCATCAATCAAAGACAATATAAAGGGCTTTGCAGATATCAAACCAACAATCCTTTTAAAACTTTTACAATTGATCACAATCGTTGAATGTTTTTACTTTTGTAATAAGAATAATATTTTCTTTTCTCTTATTTGATTTATATTGAATAATACTATATTTAAAATACTGCTATCTTTATGCTACTCAATAAATTAACTTATCTTGAGAAGCTGAGATATTCTTATAACTTATATAACTTTACTATTCGTGTAATTAAATCCTGGTATTTTCTTCAACTGAAAAGTACAATTCTTGTGAAGATTTTAATCATTACATTATACGTTCTTCAATTTGGAAGATAAAAAGTGAGTCCTTTCGTAAAATTACATAAAAAAATTGAATAACAGTACAATAGGCAAATTTATAAAATAAGTATAATTAGCTATGCTAACGGTAATTCTTGATAACAATATTTTGATAAAATTTAAATTAATTGAATTGAATTATTTTTCATCCCAATTTCTATATAAATGGATAATCTAATTAAATCATAATAAAATTAAATAAGTCCAGGCATTGGTCATTTAGACGTTTCTTTAATCAAATAACATTCATTTTAATACAAATAACTGAACTAAGTTAAAATGTCTTTAGCACAAATAGGTATACTTTATTCGTTTAAAGATTTTTCGTTCATAATTACTATTTAATCTTTTTATATTGAAAACTTTGTTTATGTTTTCTTTGATATTATTTTAATTTTACCCGGAATGTTATATTAATATCTTATTATATATACTTTTACGTTTTAAAAGCTTTCGAAAAGTTATGCTTTATAACGTAAAAAAACTTAGAGGTTTTTTATTTCACATTGCATTCAACTGCAACATTTGAGCGAACATTTTTCTCTCAGTAAGGAGCAACTAACAAATCGCTTTTCCTCTGTCCAATTTTTCTACACAGTGACATAATCTTCAGCGAAGCATATTACTTTTTGTGTTTGTCAATAAATTACGCTCGAAAATTTGTTGTTGTATAACACTGCATACTTCATATAATATTTTACAAAAATGGAAGTAAAGTTTCTACTTTTTTATTTTATATCAGTGTATACTTTTTTATTTTATATAGTATATTTCTTAACTCGATATACTATTCCGTTGTTTGTTAACTCTGATAGCATTCTTCTATCCGAGTTGACTGACACATTGACATACCGTTCTTTTCATAATTTTTATAAACAATTGATCATGTTCCGTGTTCTTCTAGAAGGTTTCTACCATATTTTCTGTGGCGCATTCATTCATTCATGTTTGTCATAAACATATTTCGTTATTAAAATAAGACTGTAAAATCAACCTAAGTACTGAAACAAATATACAAGACTAGGCTATACTTAGGAAATAAAAAATGATATGATAAGTATATATACCTATACAGAGTTACAGCTTGCTTATTTCTTTTAGAAATTTCAGCGTCAATAATGCGAGCGGAACTCACATTTATATAAGAACCAAATACCAAGTCGAAATATAATCTGTGGTTTTTACTTGGTTTTACAAATCTTAATAAAATTAAACTTTCATATATTTTTTATTTAAATAAAAAAGATTTTTAAAGGTGTATACATTTTAAGTTTAGTACGATTTTATCCAGTATTTTTGTATTAATGAGACATAGTTATACGTAGATTATTACTTGTTATACTCCAAAATGAAATAACTTTTGAGAGATAAGATATTTTTATTTTAGGTAATTCTTCGTAACATAAAATTCAGATAAGATTTTAATATTGGTCGTTGTTAAACCATAAGTTAATTAATTATTCCACGAGTTATTAGGTTATCCGCAGTTGGAAGTCGAAGAATTGTTTGTCGTTAATAGAAGTAGAAATCTGAAGTACTCAAAATATAGAAGTTTTAATATGAGTTTATATTTTATTATGATTTTATATTTGATACTATTCAGAGCGTAAATATTTGTTATCATGTTAGATAGTCTTCGTTTTGAAAATTAAAAAAAAACTGTTCATGGTATTCTTTAAATCTTAAATGCACACAATATATGCACACAATTTGTTTATTTCGTTCATATCCTGTAATTACCTATATTTATAATTAGCTGTATAATTATTGTTTAAGGTGAATTATTAATTTATATACTTCATTCATTTTATGTATATATATATTTAGGTATTTATTAATAATATATATTTAGTTTATATTACCTATAGTTTAGTTGATTATAGCACCATTGATATTTTTAGATTCAAGTGTTTCCATTCCGTTAATTAATTTTGTACCCTCATTGTCTTATTTCTGTTAGCTGTGTTGGTTGACTGGTAGAAAATGCTTTAGCATTAATTCCGCCCATTGTATTTTATGTTTTACAATAAAGTATAAATAAATAAATATAAATATGAAAATAGTAAAAATTTTTACATTTTATCAAAAACTTTTTTTTTCAATCGGATTTTTTAATTAAAATTATCTTCAAAACATTTGATGTCCTAATATGCTAAATGTAAATATAAAATAATAAAAATAATGATAATATTTTTTTACTAAGGTAATTAATGAATTTACGTTTATATAAAATAAATCTAATTTTATTGCTCATCAATATCTTGTCAACAAAAAGTAAGCCGTAGATACATAATACAATTTACATAATTTAACATATCTTATATTCTAGAGTCAACCAGTCACTTACAGTAGTGTACGGCACTTTCGTTAAATCTTACTTATTAAAAAGCTAAAAAAAAATTTAACTGAGAAAATAAAATAAGTCTAAGCTAATTCAAAAATAAAGATACCTACATTAAGAATTAAAAAACAAATATCAAAATAAATAAAACGCTAATAACCAAAGTAAAAAAGAAAAGAAAATAGAAATAATTATGGCAAAGATTTGTCGACAGTAATTTGGGAAACTGTGATAGTGTGCTGGAAAAGATGTCAATGCCATTGTAACGATTGTGAATTTCATTAAATGTTCTCATGAATCGATTCATCGGCGCCGAATGACCAAGATTAGTTCGAGCTGTACTGTGAGGACAGAACACATTTAGCTTCCGTTCTGTTCTTAGAGTGCCGTCGCGGGGTACCGATATACAAATTTCGCTGGTAAGTCTCTGAACTTGTATAAGGCCTTTCCGTTGATATAGTCGCTATCAGCATGTAATAGTCCTAACTTATTCGATATCTTGAATAATTAGCACAATATTTTACTGATTATCGCTTCTAGACAAATTATTGTAAATTGAAATTAGTATTGTGCAGATTCTTTAAACTATTACTATCTAACAAGTATTTAAAATCATTAGATACTTTTCTACGTAACATAGACTTATTAAGTAGTATTTAAAACTCCCGGGTGAGTCCCTATTAGCCGAGCTTGCCAACTACTAGTTAATCAGCCGTTTAAGTACAGCTTAAAATGTAGTTTGGAATTACTAAAGTTAGAACCAGTAATGGATGTTAGATCGATACTTTATGGTTCAAAATAAAGTCATAGATTATTTTTTTAATTTAGATAAACTTTATACATAATGAATGAACAATTATTGATTGACTTGAAATTATACTGTACATTTTATTTTTAAAAATGTTGTTCCAAAATAAAACTAAGCTAAGATTTACATTCCAAAGTTACTACTTGAGGTTAAAATAAAATAATAAAAAAAGTACTAGTATGTTCTAATAATGTAACAAAATTGTTTTCAAATTTTCGTTAAGTTCAGTTGATCATTTTGAATGTCAATTTATAAACTTCAAGTGAATTAGCGAATTGACTGCTGAATTAAGCATTGTTTCTAATTTTGTATTGATTAACATTTAAAAGCTAAAGCCACTACTGAAATTATTATACAAATGTGTATAGCCATGTTAAGCTTATTTAAATTTTAAATATATCGAATGGAAAATAAACCAATACGTACACGGTTTCGAACCCGAATTCTCTGGAAAACCATTCAGTCGCTCTACCAATTAAGCTGAGCTGAAATTAGCTTAACACATATATTTATACATCATTTATTATGTAATATAAAGAACACATATATTTTGTTTTATTCTTTTCGAACGTAATTGTCTAAAAACTGATGAAAAGTTAAAAAAGTTTCTTAATTTAAGTGTATACCCTTTATTATTTGATTGGTGATTTTTTTCTAGGGTGAAGAGTTCGTTACGTATCATTTTCAGATGTCTCCACATATCTGTTTACGTCATTGCACCGCTGAAAAAGCGGTCAAATAAAAAAATGTTAAAGTAAGATTAATTACATAAGATTAGTTATAAAATAAATAGTGTTTAATGCTATACTGAAGTAATATGACGTATGACAGCTATCGACTTACCACGATTTATCGTTTGAATGTTAAAGATTCTGACCTCTCAGGGTAAACGAAAATACGATAGGCTCAAAGTAATTTTACGAGTCATTTAGTCGGGCTATATTATGTTATATAATAACAATCTTTAAATATAGATGTTCCCTGGGTACACATTACTTGATTTGATGGAAGGCTTTCCATATTCAAGAGAAATTAATGAAGATTAATTTTATTTTTACATTCATAATTTGGTAATTCTGATCGACTATGATCGATTATGTATTTAATATTAAAAGGATTTAGACTTATTTATAACTCTGAGTACATAAATATGTGACCACTACATAACTGTGAAATTCTGTTTCTAATAGTATATAAAATGCAATTAATTATGAAACGACGTACGTAAGAAGCTCGTTAGACAAACTATATTATTGATTCTTATCTTTTAATGTAATTTATATTATACATTATTACAATATTTGTCCTAGTTTATAAGTTAAACCTCCAAAATATTGAATAGTTATTACCTCAACTAGATAGCTTTGTGTATTTTAATGTTTTCAACTTATATGGGTAGAGTTGAATGTATAATTAGTTTTATTTAATATTATACATAAATTACTTAACTAAAAAGCATTTGGCAATTTCTTGTAAAATATGTTTTTCTAATAACGTACAAATCGTCGATAACATTCAGTTAAATTTCAGTAGCATACGAGTATACCAGAATATAGGTAATTACACCTGAGCTACTCGTAACTCCTTGACAAGATTACATTATTTATAAAGTTTTTCAAAGTAAATAGCTTATGAAAAGCATATATATATCTTATAAAGCGAGAATTAATGGGTGTTGAAAGAATATTACCTACTGTTAAAACTGTCGAAAAATCAGGTTATTATTGAAGGGAAGATAACAAAGTTTTGGTGACTATATTTAAGTTGATTTCAAGGGATGTAATATTTAATGATTTATATCAGTACACACCATTGATTATTGGATAGGTAAGTAAAATATTAAGACCATAGTGGCCTAAAACTTAGATTTTTAAAATTCGGACATTCTAATGGATAATTATAAAAGTACCAATATATAATATTTATAAAAATTAAACTAATAGGATATATAGTTATAAATAAACGCTACCTTAAACTGATATAATTAAAACGACTTGACGTTAAAGTAAAAATTGTTTCGAACTATGAAATTATCCCGAAATTCCCTGATTTATTACATTTTCCCCTTTTAAGTTTGACTTTTTAAATTTCATCACTGTTGCTATATTAGAAGCACTAGTTAGGATTTCGAAAGAAATTTTGTAGGTAGAAAATTATTCATCTGTTTTGCAAGTACCTCAAAATAAAAAAATAAAAAAAACCTATAAATAGCTAGTAGTGTTTAGTTTTAGTCACTAGTCTGCTAGACTGCAGCTTATTTACGGGTTGGTTTGAACGCGGTGGTACCCTCCTCCACCCTCTCATAGAAAATGTGTGAAAAGTAAGTTACGGTAAGTGCATAGTGCGGTTTACTAGGTCTTCTTAATTCCCCTCCTTCCGTGTCTTAGACCTTGAACATTCAAAAACCACCCCGTTTTTCGAGTGGTTAGCGCAGACGCCTAATGCGTCACGGCGCAATGAGGCTCGGGGTCGATTCCCGGCAGAGACAGTCATTTATGTGATGAGCATAGATGGACATCTAACATGAGCATAGATAGACCAAACCTTATCATTATTTGGTCATTTATTAAATATATTCTCAGTATTTATATGTATTTGTATCGTTGTCTAACACCCTTAACACAAGCAACTAATTTGCTTACTTAGGGGTTAGATCAATGTGTGTAATTTGTCCTAATACATTATTATTATTATTATTCCATTTCAATTTGATGCCAACTTATTTGCTAAGCCTAATTTATGCATATGTCCATAGGTAATGACACCATTAGAATGCCTGCTTGAAACTCTTTAAAAAATATAATTTATTACGCTTTCGCTACATTTAAAAATTTATTTCACGACAAATTATTATATACTTCAAAAAGTTTGCATAGCAGTTAAATATAATTTAAACCAAGAGGGATAAAGCTATCAAAGCTGGTTTGTGAACGATTAACTTTACTTAACCTAACGGTTAAAACAATTTTCTAGATCGTTGTGAAGATGCGAGTTGTCGATTTGTTCGAGAGTTACTCGACTTTATTGGGCTTAGGTTCGTTCACTCTAGATATATTGTTAGTTAAGCTTTGCTATTTTTCGAGTAGAGCTTAAATACATCAGGAACGGACTCTAGTTCAATAGATAAATTTGACATGTGTCTATTATTGGTAAAAAAAAAATACGTTCCAGACGTTACAGCAGACGTTGGTAACTATGGTTTATTTAATTAAGATGTTTAGTTGCTAGTGGATTGGTTAAATAAAAGAAAATGATTTTTTTTTTCAAATAAAAATAAAGTAAAATTATAGTTTGAATAAATATATTTATTTCATAGTCATCGTAATTAGCTTGTGTGAGCTGTAAATTACTTTACAAGATCCAAATGTAAACTACAAGATATTTTTTTATGAATATTATTTTTCTTTGAAATGCCACAAAATATCCCTAAATTCATGCGGTAACGACGAGAGTGATGGTGTTTGAATCAAATTGGGGTTGTAGAAACGATGGTCAAAAAAGAATAAAAATGGCATTTATAACTCGATTGTAGATAGAAAAGAATTTAAACAGACGTCCCAGGCACACTCACATATGATTCGATCAGTTTACATAGTACACCGATCAAATCAGGAAAGTCCTTAAATATCAGCAATGACCTCAAAAAATCGAGGATTCGAAATAGTAAGAGTAAGAAAAGCGCTCCATAGCCTCAATCTACACCTGTCGTGGGATAATGGAGTGAGGTATATTTGTTTGTAAGTATGTATGTATATTATTTTTCTTAAATACGTCTGCTCTTTATGTGAGTTCAAAATGTATTTATGAATTCCTATTTATTATTTATACTTTCAAAATTTACCCTAATCCCTCAGTGTTTGTTAATTATATTGTTTTTTATAACAATAATGTTTATAATAGTTTTAAAACAAAGTTATACCTTAGCTATTCGTTCAGGGGGCAGGGCAGGTAGCTGTCTCTCCCAGTTGTATAGTTTCATTTCACTATAACAGAATTTAAAGCTGAGGTTTGTTAAGTCTATATTTTATAGTTATTTATAATTGAAGGAAGGACATGAACTTGTAGTTTTTAAAATGAACTAACGAACCCCTGAACCTCTGAAAGGCTTAAATCACTTTTACTAAGTCAAACACCAACAACTAGTAAATTAGATTTTATACGAAAATTTACTAAACATAGTTCAAAATCATCGATACATTATTTTTATATATATACATGTACATAAATATTTATATTTCTACGCTATATTAAAAAAATCTTCTATGTACTTGTTAAGGACAACATCTTCATAATGTATTAAATTTCTGTTGGGGAAGGAAATAAGAAAGTCTTTTAGGAAATTATTACATGCGTAATTAGTATATAATGTTTTTTTTTGACTTATACTGAAAACATGGTAAATTTTTGTCAATTTCTTTTTATATAACTTTAACGATTAAGTTATGCTTAAAGAGATATGTTTAAAATATGCTTTAAAATATGACGTTTGTAATGTAGTAATTATTGTTTTAATTTTTTAAAATGACAGAGGTATTAATAATTTATTAAAAAATATTTTAAAAATTAAATAAAAATTAATTAAAATTGAAGTAAGTTCACTTCAAAGTACAACAATTTTAAGCATTAAATAAAAAATACTACACCATATTCTTAACTAAATTAAAGTAATTGAAAGCTTCTGATCAAATTAATTAATGTCTATCCCGGAAAGATCTAAAGTTAAAGGTTGCTGTTACGCAAGAGGACACAACCTAGCTAAATGGCTCGTAAAATTGCTTTGAGTCTACCGTATTTTCGTTCACCCTCAGAGGTCGGAGTCTTCTACATTCGACCGCTAAATCACAGGGAGCCGATAACGGCCATAAGCCATATGTTATTATCACAACGAAACAGTATGATTATTCTATTTAGTTCTTATAGTAATTTCTGTAGGATCAGTGATGACTATACGATTACATGTATGTATTTCTACATTAAAACATTATAAAATCAAATTTAACAATATACAAATGGAATTATTTCAATATTTATTTCAATTATCAAGTGGAAAATTTACATACGAAATTTATATGGTGTAAACTAAATATTTAAGATTAATTTTTTAAGTACATAGTGCTTCCGTACGGTCTTTAACTCATTATTGTATATAACATAATAAACGTTGTTGGTACTCTTTCTAAATGTAATCCATGGCCCTAAAAATAAAAGCATTTGAATAAACAAAAATCAAATTATGTATATATATATCGGACATAGAGGCATATTAGTGGCTTGCCTCGTTCTTGGTGGAGTTTTCTAGTACAGGATCCGAGGTCTACGCCTCAGGCAATTAAACCACACAGACACAATATGACAATTCTGGTATTAAATGTAGGTAATCAATTATCACAATTACTTAGCAGGTATACAATTAGTTTCCGGTGCCTCTCCAACGATTCCGATCACATGACTCGTTACGTCACGATGTTCACACCCCACTGTTACAATGATATCAATTGAGTTACTAATTATCGTTAAGTTATCGTGATCTGCGACACATATATATATATATGTAAATGCCTTTCCAACGATTCCGATCACATGACTCGTTACGTCACGATGTTCACACCCCACTGTTACAATGATATCAATTGAGTTACTAATTATCGTTAAGTTATCGTGATCTGCGACACACATATATATATATATATATATATATATATATATATATATATATATATATATATATATATATATATATACTGATTCACAATAAAAAATGCTAACCAGCAGGGCTTACGTAAGTTTAGCATTACTTTTCTTTAGACTTTGTTTATCAGCTCTTTTCTTTTTTTATTAGTAAGTCTTCTCTTTTCTTAGTAAATTATTTATTACAAGAGGATGTTCTATACATTGTGAAATAGATACACAACAACTTCAACTACAATACTAATTTCCGAAAGTTCAAGTCTCGTATGAAATTAGGACATTGAAGTTTCTGCTTTGTATTAAATTGAATTATAGTGTTATATAATATAATTAAACCAGACGTATATTTTCAATATGAACAAACATTTCTGAAACAGTTATTGGTTTGAAGCTTTTCAGCAAAGGAAACTCATAATAAATAACTGTATCTTAAAATATGAATATGTATTTTTTTAATAATTTCGAACTGAACTTTTTTGATATTAAATATTTTAAACCAATATTATATTAATAATTCTAAGTCATCAATCAACGACAAAAAAACAGAGAGCGCTTTGCAGATATCAAACAATCCTTTTAAAACTTTTACAATTGATCACAATCGTTGAATGTTTATTTTCGTTTTCTTTTATCTTATTTGATTCATATTTAATATTACTATATTTCAAATAGTTTAATCAGTATCATGCTATTTAATAAATTAACTTATCTTGCGAAGCAGTAACTTATAACTTAAATAATTTCACTATGCGTGTAATACGTGTGTACTTCTCAGCAGAACAGCATTCTGAGTTGGTGGTAGCCCTCTCACAGACTGACTATACTGACCAATTGAATGTAATTAACGATTAGTGTGTGTAAATGCCTACTTAGATAAAGATATTTTGAATTTTACCAAATTATTGAATTTCAATATAATACTGGTATTTTATTCAACTAAACAATACAATTGTCGTAAAAGTTATAATCATTATATTATACTTTACTTAATTTATTGTATAAAATAAAAGTCTGTTCATAAAAAGAAACTGAAAAAACATAGTACAAAAAACAATAAAAATATGATAAGTAAAATAAGTTAACGTTAATGTTACTTTATGGCAACCAAAGCAAAATAAAATTCAAAATAATTCTAACGGATTATTTTTCATCCCAACTTACATATAAACACAAAAAGATATTTAAATTTTTATAAAAATAAATAAGCCTAAGCTAAGTAAAAAATATTTAAATCTTTATAGAAATATAAAAGCCTAAGCTAAGTAAAAAATATTTAAATCTTTATAGAAATACATAGGCCTAGGCTAAGTAAAAGCTAAAAGTATATATAAACATTAAGTGCTTTTGGAATTTCACATGTTTTCAAACAATTTTAAATGCCAGTGACTGAATTGAGTTATATCGTCTTTAACACAGACAGATATATGATTTATTTAGAGATTTTCCGTTTATAATTTTTAGACTTAATTCTATTATATTGAAAACTTTGTTTAAGTTTTCTTTGATATTATTTTAATATTTAATTATTGTATATTATAGTATATCTGCTTGATATTTTATTATATTCTTCGTTCGTTTTTGTATATTATTGAGCGTTTTAGTAGTTTTCGACTTATAGTGCTTTATAACATAAAAAAAATTATTTAAAATTGAATTTAACTGCAAAATTTAGGAAAAAAGTCATAAAAATATTTTGTTTTGAAACAAATTTTGTCAAATCTATCTGACTAACCCTTCGGAAAACTATATAATATTCTATATTGAATACTTAGGGAATAAAAATGACATGGTAATACCTATATTAAAAGCTAAAAGCTAAACCTAATTAAGCTATAACCTATACAGTGTTATAGCTTAATTATTTCTCGTAGAAATATGTGCAGCCAAGTTTCAACATCAATAATGCGCGCGACGGAGCGGAAAATAACTGACAATTTATTCGAGGATCCACTAGCGAGGCAAAAAACCTGATTACGGTTATAATTACCTGCGGTTTTTACTTACTTTTACAATTCTTAATAAAATGTATGTTTGATATAATTTTTATTTAAATAAAAATATATTTTTAAAACTGTATACATCTTAAGTTTTAACTTTATCAAACTAAAACATACTTTTACATATACATTACTTGTTATACTTCAAAATGAAATTACTTTTCAGAGATAAGATATTTTTATTTTAAGTAATTCTTTATGATACAAAATTTAGATGAGATTTTAATGTTGGTCGTTATAAAACCATAAGTTAATAAATTCTTCCACGAATTGTTAGGTTTTCCGCAGTTGGAGGTCGAAGAATTGTTTGTCGTAAATAGAAGTAGAAATCTTTTTAAATCTTGGATACACACAATAAAAATATGAAAATGGTAAATATTTAAACATCTTCTCAAAACATTTTTATTTCATTCGACTGTTTACTTAAAATAAACCTCAAAACATTTTACATCCTAATGTTAAAAGCCAATATAAAAAGATATGGAAAAAAAAATACTAATGGATTTAAGTCTATATTAAATAAATTTTAATCTTATTGCTCATACATATCTTGTCATCAAGAAATAAGCCATAGTACCTATATACATCAAATTCAGGCCAAAATTTTACTATAATTTTCTGAAAATCATGAAATTATTTTTAAATAAGTTGTTTCGAGTATCTCCCGCAGATTAAAATGAAAGCAAATTCATATTAATATAGAATGAGAAACAAACCGACACGGGCAGCGATTCGAACCCGCGAATTCGGGGAAACCGTCCTGTCGCTCTACCAATTGAGAAATATTCTATATTTATATAAATTTAAATAAGGTTAACATGGCTATACATGTTCATTAATATTTTCAAACAATATGAAAGTAAATAATCGGTATTCCATAACAACACTCAATCTTTATTTCCCGAATAAAGTCGTATGCTACATGCGAATGTAAATAAACGAAATGTTATTTACATTTACAACAAAATAATTAAGTCAAGACTATTGTAAGTTCTGAATATTTTAGTACTGTAATAACAGTTCTACCGATATATTTTTTTTCCTATCGAGCCTCCTGTAGCTATAAAGGTGTAAGTAGCTGCTGCTAGTATAGTACGTAGTAATTCACCTTGAATTTGCACATATAAAAAATATACACATGAGTAAACATGTAATTTTAGACCAATAGCCGTGATCTTTCAGCTGAGTTTATTTTATAGTTATCGAAGCCTTCTGTGTTTTTTAATTGTGGTTCGTATTTAGGATGGCTTTATTAGTATAATACGACCCACAAAAGAGTAGAGTAGAGCTTTCTGTAGCTTCTTTGTTATGGTGAGTGAGGGAGCCAGATTGCCAAAAATGTTCTCTTCATTTTCGTGTCTTTCTATCTTATATCCCTCTCGTTACTCATTTCGACTGACAGGAATTACGTCAGAATTGCAAAAAATTATAAGAGATTGCTTATTTCTATTTTACGTCACATTATCAATAAAGTGTTGTAAATTTTTTGCTTAGTACAAGATGTTCAATACTTATTATAAACTAACGGTTTTCGAATTGTTGAAATAAAATAATGTAATACCAAGATAAACTTGACTATGTTTTTTCTGTTAACGGTATCAGAAAAGACATAGTCAAGCTTAATTTAATAAACTTTAGATAAATTGCATTACGCAGATAAATGTTGTACACAAATATCAGAAAAAGCGGCGTATAACTAACTCACATAACACAGGTGCATAATTTATAGGCTTATGTTCACTAACTTATGATGACAATTTTATAATTTTAGTCATTACATACGCTTTCTTACTTTCGAAGACCTCCTTAAGGTATATAATGGAAAACTATTAAGTTTCGATTTCTCATCACTGACTCGTCTTTGATTTTTTTTAAACTTCGCCATGTCGTGTCGTCGCACGAATTGAGTCAGTATTTTTTTTTACTTAGTACTGGAACGACACTTTAATTAATTATTTTCGAGTTATTATAACTCTGAGCTTTATTTTTCTCCTCCTTGAAGTACCACTACACGTTTAAAGTATCAAATAAAATATACACATATTTCTTAATCTTTCAAGATTTAGCAGATGCTGAACAGGCTTTAATAATAATACTTTAGGTATTAATATTCTATTTGACAACACATTTTCTATTTCCTACAGTCCCATATGTTTTATAAGTAGTGGATTGGTTCTGTAATTTGTACACCATCGATGCATTATGCCATAATAACGTTTTGCTTATCGTGGTAAATGCTTGTTCCGTGTAATTTTCATTACAAAATCGCATCAAATAAAAATTTTAAATCGCCTGCTACACCATAATACTGGGTTGTCGCGTCTCCGCGTGTTTAAAAAGTAATTTCTCTTTAATTTCAATCCGCTATATTTTTTTGTATAATAATAGGTTTGCATGTAACGATTTTAAAATATTCTACAGCAACTTACGTTACGGGGTAACAAACTCTCGATGAGACTTTTATGCTATTTAAGTTAAGTTTGAAAAGAAGGAAGTTTTTGATCTCATTTGTTTTTTTTTCACGTAATTTATGAATCTCAAGAAACTACGAAAGCTATTTCACGTCAATATTCTATAATACTATAATACTACTTGAGTCAGATTATATGTATATCTTCAAATATAATTAATATTGAAGCATACCGTCAATACTAAATCAATGATTGTGTCTTTTTTCTGAAGGCTTAACTCTTTTAAGACACAGCAGTGTACCTAATTTGAATTCCGTCACAGCCATCGCACCCAAATCAAGAGTGTTTATATATGTCTCCCTTCTCAGAATACCTTTATTTTTGGTTCGCCATTGACCTTTTGTTTATTTCACAGTTCATTGGAAATTCTATCCCTCTGTCCTATTTAAGAATTTTGCTCTTAAACCTTTTTCAAGGAAGATAAATATGGAATGTGATTCTTATCATATTGTTATTTTATCATCAATTACTAAATTAATGTAAGAAATAAAAGTATGATTTTCATTGTAGTTCTAAATTATAATTTACGAAAATTAGATATAATATAATATTCAGCATTATTTTGGCTTTATTTCGTTGTAACGGGATCGCTTAAACTATTCTCCCTCTTATCATCACTTCCATTTAAACTAAGCCCTTTGACAGCCTATGTTTAAATTGAACGCTTAAGCAAAATGTCTCCTAATTTAAGGGCTTATGGTGTCTTTTTTTATTACTAGTTGTGCCCTATGATTACTAATATTTTAATATATTTGCTTTTATTTCTTTTCATTTTTTTAAATGAGTAGTATTTGTAAGAAAAATAATTTATCTATTAATGAAAAAATAATAATCATACTAGGTTCAGATAATACAATTTCTTCTTATTGTCTATCCTTTTCGTTTAAAGCTATCTTTCACTATATACGGCTTTCATTATATCAGATAAGATCATTTAACTCAAGTAACTTCAACGAATCGACAACTTGGGTCTTCACAATGACCGTGAAAATTGTTTTACTGGTAGAATGGTTAATCGTTCCTAAACTAGCTTTGATAGTTTTAGTTTTATGGCACCTTACAGTTTTCCAATGGGTTTTGTTACGAAAATTTAAGAAAATAATATAAAATTAAATAATAATGTTTTTTTTTTTATTATTTAACAATAAATGTTAATGAAACCTTGCTGTGTATTAGTATGTTATTTGCTTTATAGAATACTTATCTTTTCTTACTAGATATATTGTAAGTTGCTAAATAAAATATAGTAATTTGATGCTTACGAGATATTTGAAAAATGTAATAATTTTATACCTAAAAACTTTTGATATTTTTGCGTCCATTAAAGTGGGAGTTAAAGAATGAAATCAAAGTTGACTAGTGAAAGTCTTTGCTGCCGATGGTGAATCGATAAATTTAATCAAATCGTTTTGATCTAGTATATTGCCAATTATAAATAAATATTTAAAAAACAGACACAAATTTTAACAAAACCAGTAATGTCTACATCACATACAGAACTATACCTTATGGAAGTCGAAACCGCAACCTTAGTGTCACCAGTCACGGCCACAAATTACTAGACCAATAGGCGGTCAAAGGTTGAGTGCGTTGTTGTGAATAAATAGACTAGACAAATTGACTAATTTAGATCTACAAAAAAGACTAATTACGTCGATAATTTTCTATTATTTTTGATATTCGTATATTTTAAGTTAAAATATTTTTTTTATTTATTTTTAGTTGAGGTCCATGAACGTCAATTGAACAGTTATTTATATATTTGCTCTATAATAAATTATTTTTCTAAGTATTATGCAATAAATTAAAGATGATTAAATATCAGATATTAATTACTTATAAAGTTAAAGCAGTAAACTTTCAGAAACCAAGAACAAAATCCTATGTCTATAATATTTTAATATGTAATAAAGTATTGTAATACTACTTTACTTACCGCAGAAATAAAATACCTCGTATGATCGAGATAAAATACCTCGTATGATACCAAAAAATGAGATTTTTTTGCTTAATCATATTCGTTTACCAAAAAAGATTTTTAGATAAAACGTATTTTTTTTATTATTACACAAAAAATCGGCGGTATTGACAGTGGATAATTGATAATTTCTATATTGCATAGAGTTTTCTGTCAATAATATCATACATAGACACTACTATTAAAACATTAACTTAAACCATAATGCAGTAAAAAAATAAGCAGTGTTGTCTGGTATCACATTCTAATCAATAATTCAATTCCAATTATGGTTCTACCAATAACTAACTGTACTTAATAAGTTACATATATAATGGCTCACATTTCATCGTACAATATGCGCAAAATAGCGGGAAGTAATAAACATGTTGTTGTAAATAGTATAGGGAATTTGATTCGAAACTAGATGTCGTCAAATAAGCCTTGTAATACTTGAAATAAAATAATAATACGAATTAATAGCAAAGTTATTAAGTGTTAAATTGTTAACACTTAAGAAGTTAGTAGTAAAGTAGTATTAAAGTATATATTGATATACTTTTTTTAATTTAATGTGGTTGATGCAAAATTGGCGAGCTGTGAACCTGGTGAACGCGATTGTGATTACAAGATCTTTGTAGAGAAAGTTTTGTAATGAAAGGCGAAAGTTTATGAAATGATAGTGAGCTAAGTCTTGTTTAAATGTAATGGTGTTAAATGTAGTACTTGAAAGTTTCCTTTGCTGAGCAAAGATTGATTGTTAAAAAAATGGACTCTCAACATGATAATTCAGTGAATTTAATCTACTAGAATGGTACGGGCTACGTACCCCAAAATTCATAAAGAATTGTATTTTATAAATCATTAGCAACCGACGTTGATAGCTGATTTATAGGTCATATATATATATATATAAGCGGTTGCCCTTCATCATCCGAATCAACCATGTCTTAAATAAATTGTAATGTGTATATGAACAAAAAGAATCACCAATGTCACAATCAAAAGTTATTTAATTCACAAATCTATTCACTAGTAATTAGGGAATCACATAACCAATCACTTTTAATTAGTTTTGAAACATAAGAGCTAAAAAATTACTCGGAACAAAAACGATTTGTCGCAAACGTGGTGCGCTCGCCATTGACGTTCAAAAGTCTCATTCAACATGGCCGCGCTGACCATCAACACGACGCTTCGCCAGACTGATATTTGTCAAATCTCGTTCCGACGTACCTATCTCTCAAAATATGGCGCTAGTAAGGCGCTATATATATATACTAGCAGACTCGGCCACGCGTTGCTGTGGTTGCTAAGGTTTTGGATATACCTATTACATTGTAGTAAACTATTTAAGAAGTCACGGTATTAGAAAAAATAAAATTAAAATTAAAAAAACCCCCGACCGCTAAGTAAAGGAAAAAATTTAAAATGCAAGTAAATTTATCAAGGCCAATGACGAAATAACAATATTTTGATATAAAATAATATTGTGACTTAAAATTAAGATGTAAGTTATCCTATGTTTCAAGTTGGATCAAACTACACGCGGTGTGCAAACTTGATTAAAATCGGTTAAGTAGTTTAGGAGTCCATCGCGGACAAACAACGTGACACGTAATTTATATATATTAAGATATATATATATATATACTAGAATTAATCTTTGAAAATTATTTAATTTAGTCAGTATATATATATATATATATATATATATATATATACTGACTAAATTAAATAATTTTCAAAGATTAATATCATTA
The DNA here is from genome assembly GCA_959347355.1 of Napeogenes inachia. Classification (NCBI taxonomy): domain Eukaryota; kingdom Metazoa; phylum Arthropoda; class Insecta; order Lepidoptera; family Nymphalidae; genus Napeogenes; species Napeogenes inachia. The sequence continues at coordinate 14,482,024 of OY365793.1, read as the reverse complement.
CTATATATAGAACTTTTTGTAGATTTATAATTTTAAATTAAAAATACGACAAACTTGTATCTTGAAATTGAAGTCCATAATAACAATGTAAGTATTATAGAAAGTTTAGTCTACTTCATTACTATTACAACAACTAACATTATGTTGTGGCGACTTGTAACTATAGTATACATTAAAATTTTATATTTGAGCACTTTATGTATGCAGAATGAAAATGTACAACTGCTAAATTAATGAATACTTTAAAGTGCATTTGCGAAGTCCTAGTTTATGTGACCTAATAATAAATGTTAGCTCTACTGCTTCTAGAATATAATATCTTGAAGTCCTGATAGCTTTAATGGCTAATTAGTTATATAATTTTGCAATATACCTTATAAAGTAACTTAGAGATACTACGGATAAATACTTTATCGAGTAAACGATTGTGTTGTATTGTAATTGTATAAAAACGACACAACAATTAACATGACTGAATTAGAATTTTAAACGTATTACATGAATTACAATATTAAGTCTAATCACATTATATTTATATTCATCACAAAATCTGAAAACCGTCAATCCACTCAATCATACTGCGTGTTGAGTTTAAGCTTTTATTTTTTGTAACAATAAGAAATTGTATTGAAGCGCTCTGTTGGAATTGTTTTGAAAGAACTATTCTACAGTTAATAATATCTGCAGTTTGTTTTCAAATTCGATTTTTGTATTTCATAAAAGAGGTGTTCAATTATTCAAGCATTCGATTAAAAAAAAATGTATATGAAACTAAATTATATTAAATTTAGCACTGTATTCAACATAAAAGAAGTTAGAAGTTCTTTTAAATAGAAGTGACTTACATTTTAATAAAAAAGTTACCTTGTTTTCAAAGTTAGGAAGTTTCTGATAATAAATCTTCGAGAATCGCGAAATCACAAATAATTGTTAGAGTTGGTCCAAAATAATTAACATCATCTAGTTTTCCTACCGACATGCTATCTAAATCAAGGAAAAAACTGTTTGCGGAGCGTTTAAAGAGACGGACAATTTGATTACGATACCCCCTGGATATATCTTTTTTTTGAACCTACAATAACATAAAGTGGTTAATAAAGTTTCAATAATTTTTTGATTAATTATTTCATGATAAATTAAAAATTGTTATTTTTAATGTGTTCGTAACATTAAAATAATAATTTATGTTTGCATTGGTTGTTTCAAACTATAGTTTTAAGAAAGTGTACCTTTAACTGCCTATCCTATATTTTTTAACAAGAAAGGTGTTCCTAAATATTAAAAAAATACATTATAGTAACAGGAGCACAAACATAAATAATAAATATAACACAGTTGCAATATCGTTCGACTAGTTGTTATTTCCATAATTTACGCCAGGAAAGTTTCCCAGAGGTCGCGAGATCGAATCCCTGCCCGTATCGGTTTATTTTTCATTCTATATTTATTTAAATATAAATACGTGTAATATAGCTATAAATATAATATATCTGTGGTTTGTTCTCTAATTGAAATGAACAAACTAAAATGAAAAATTCCATACTGTTTCATATGCAATACGGTAATCTGGGGTTTCATATGCATCACTGATCCAGGTCTCATTGACTGTACAAAATTTGCCTTCATATAGTATTTTTAGCCGATTTCTACCAAAGGGTAAACTGTTCATACGAGCCTAATAACTCTTTAAAAAGTAGACACTTAATATGTCATTAATTAAAAATAAGATAAAATAAATTTCGACAACTATAATCTTAGCCTTCAATGGTTTTATTTACATTACGAATCATATATTGTAGCACTATTGAAGTTTCAGAGTCCAACTATCAATCCAATTAATCTAGATAAAACACCTAGCTTACAAAGTGTATATGGTTTTAGTAGTATTGGGCGAACTACACTATAGCTTGCAGCTCGCAAAGGTCTCGAGTAACGTACCCATTGTACACTGATAGGATTGCTCGCCCAGTTTGGAATGACTATGAGATCAGATACCTTAAGAGTGATTCAGAATCACAGCACAGGTAAGTGAGACAAACAAAAGAAAAACACTTGTAAAGTATATATACGTGAGGTATGTAGCTTATAATTTTTGTTAAAAGCTTAGTATTGGAAAAACAATATTTTTTTAATATATTATAGTAAAAAATGATAAAACAGTTTTATAAACATATCTATATTTAAACACTATTATTATTTGGACATACATATTTAGAATTATATTCTCAACATAAAACAATTATTTTATATTAGGATTGCAGATGTAGTTACTTGAATAAAGTTCGTATGCGGTCTGAAGTGAACCTTATAATATCTCTGTTTTACAGAAGATTCAGGTAAGCGAGAAAGCCAGATCATCAAAATCCCTTTCTCTTTTGGCGTTTTTCCCAGTATACTCTACCGTCTCCCTTTCTAATAGGGGAAAACGTATGTATTTGCAAAACCTTATTTGTGAAAAATGTCCATATGTATAAACACAATGTACTTTATTTTTGTTTACCATAATTAGATTTATCAGGTAAAGGCTAAAACAATAAATATCTTTAGGTAACATTTAAGACAAACGTTCCAGTTACGACCTTTTGTCTTTTTTTTTTTATATTATTTTTTAAATAAAAAAGGGACGTATTTAAATGTTAAATTAGTTTGCCATTGAATAAATAATCATAACAAAGTATTTTAGTCGTCTATGGGTGACCCCTGATGGCTAAGTCTTTTATCTAAAACTTTAAACTATTTAACCATACTCCTTCGTTTTCTAATACGCCTGATGAATTTAATCTTCATTTCTCTAATGTTCCAATTTTAGATACTTCTTCTAAACAATATACTTTGTCACTTTTAAATTCTTTAATCCCAAATACCTCCTGCACATTTCGTTTTTCTCTCGTTTCTGTTGATGAAATTCGCAATATTATCCACTCCATTAAATCTAAGGCAATTGGTAGTGATAAGGTGAGCAGTGATATGTTATTTCGTATCATAGATCATGTTCTACCTGTCATTACTCACATTATCAATTTCTCCCTTTCCACTGGTTCCTTTCCTTCTGCCTGGCGTAATGCGCTTGTCATACCTATCCCCAAAGTATCTAATCCTTCTTCGTGTGCTCATTACAGACCCATCTCTATTCTCCCATTCTTGTCTAAAATACTTGAAGGTGTTGTACATAAACAATTCTCATCCTACATTTACAACAACAATTTCCTCAGTCCATTCCAATCTGGTTTTAGACCTGGTCATAGTACCTCCACTGCTCTCCTTAAAGTGGTTGAAGATGCTAGGGCAGCTATGGAGGAGTCACGTTTGACAGTCCTTGTCTTAATTGATTTCTCCAATGCCTTCAACTCCGTCGATCATGACATCCTTTTGGCCATCCTTTGTCAACTGGGTATTTCTACAACAGAACGAGACTGGTTCTCTTCTTATCTTCGGGGTCGTCGGCAGGCTGTTCGCATTGACGGCAATTCGTCTGATTGGTGCGACATACCTGCCGGTGTTCCCCAAGGCGGCATACTTTCCCCATTGTTGTTTTCGATTTTCATAAACCTCATCACCTGTAATCTTAATTGCTCTTACCATTTGTACGCGGATGATCTTCAACTGTATACGCAAGCTGACTGTGGTAATATAAATGCCGCAGTGGTTGAGTTGAATGATGCCTTAAAGTATATTGCTGATTGGTCTCACAAATTTGGAGTGGCTGTAAATCCGAAAAAATGCCAAGGGATTATAATTGGTAGTTCTCGCAGAATAAGTACGATTGATCTAAAAACAATTTCTCCTTTAGTCTTCAATAATTCTCAAATTCCTTTCCTTTGTCGAGTTAAAAACTTAGGACTGCATATTGACTGTACGTTATCTTGGGAACCCCAAGTAGACGAAGTATGCAAGAAAGTTAACTCTGGACTAAGAACTCTTTATCGACATAAAAACTTTCTCCCTACAAACACCAAACTACTTCTGGTGCAAACCTTATTATTACCGATTATTGACTATGCGGATGTGTGTTACTCTGACATCAATGTTTCACTGCTAAATAAACTTGATCGTCTTCTCAATAATTGTATACGTTTTATTTTTGGTCTTCGCAAATACGATCACATCTCCAACTATCGTTCTAAACTTAAATGGCTTTCTGTCAAACATCGCCGAAGTTTAAGAATTTTGTGCACTCTCTTTTCTCTTTTATATGATCCATGTTCTCCTAATTATCTAAAATCTCGTTTTCATTTTCTTGGTGATACCCATAGCCGTCAACTTCGCTCCACTGAAAATTTAACACTTCGAATGCCTCTCTGTCGCACTGACTTTCAATTCAACTCATTCACTACACAAGCTATTAAACTCTGGAATGCATTACCTACCGACATTAGGAAAGCTCCTAACAGAAATATTTTTAAATGCCTTGTCAAAAATCATTTGTTATCTCAAGCTATTCCTTTGTAAAAATTTCTTATTTAACCTTATGTTTTATCCTATTATTCCTTAGAAAATTTTGTTAGTAGATTAGTATTTTTTTTTTCATTTATTTCTCATTTTTTTATATATTTTTTTTCATTTTTATATATAGCTACTATTTTATTTTGGTTTTGTTATGCACCTTGATGTATTTACTGTTTTTTTGAGGGCTTGCTGGAAGAGAATGCTTGTGGCATTATGCTTGCCTTTGCAGGATATGTGCAAAAATTTTTAAATAAATAAATAAATAAATAAACCATTAAATGAGTCGGGACTCTTGTTGAAGCATTTTTTCATATTATTATACTTTTGAATTTTTTGGTGAAAAATATTAAATGTATAATTTATTTCTAGAGTAAAGTTAACTAAAGTTAAAATAATCTACGAAGACAAACCACCTTGATTCTTACGTAAGTGCTCAATCAAAACTCATTGATATATGACTTACATAAACTTAACGTTGACAGTATCAAAATAAATAACGAAGTTGTGTGTAATGTTTTGCATTACATGTTTTGATTATTAATTTAATATATTAAAAGTACATTATTATGTAACAATATTAGCTTTTTACACTTATTCTTGATACAAAGTTTAACTTTAGTTTAACTAAGTTTATTTTTTATTTATTTTTATTTTTATTTAATTTGAAACAAAATACAAGTATCACATTAACAAGATGCATGTTGACAACTGCAAAAGTTAAAAACTGCGGCGCAGCGCCAACGCCCACTTCATGATGTGTAATATTGCTCCAAAATTATATAACACAAAAACAACGTGTGTGTGTGTGTGTGTGTGTGTGTGTGTGTGTGTGTGTGTGTGTGTGTGTGTGTGTGTGTGTGTGTGTGTGTGTGTGTGTGTGTCCAGGTTATTTAGAGAAATTCAAAATCAAAGTCTCGGTTTCTTCATAAGATAGACTTAATAGCCATGAGGTACACTTGGATTTACATTTATATTTGGTTAGGGGATAAATTTCTAATGTTTTATTTATTTATTTTATTATAGAGTGAAGAGCTCAGATGGAAGAAATGACGACTTGCTAAAACAGTACGTCGTTGCTCTATGTCACATATTCTATTTGTTCGACGTTCCGATAGCTCAGGATCATAGGGAAGTTGTGAGTGTTTCCGCATTATGGTCGCCAAAATAAAAAGCTGCCTGACTGTCAAAACTTGGCACTGTGAAAAAAGGGTTTTCGTTGAAAAAAGAATGCTTTTATGTGTCATAACTTTCAAAACTGCACGTTGAGCTCTTTCTAGACTTAGTATATGGGTTTTAACAGCACCACCCCATGATGTGATGCAATATGAGAGAACTGACTGCGCGAGTGCATAATAAACAGACTTGAGACATTGTTCCAGTTTCAATTCTCCTCGGCCAGGGTATATTTCGTAAAAAGAAGTTTTTGCTTTAAGTATTAATGTAATAATAAGCTTCCAGTTATCGAGCATTAGACATTTTCATCTATTCTGTGCTTCAGAGAGAGCGATAATAGATAACGAGTCCTTTAGGTTCACGTAATTATCCCTAATATCTGATAATAATGGTGGATAAGATAGGACATCATTACATTAATCAAATCTGGACTGTCTGTCTTCTATGTATTATATAGATAAACAAAGATATGAGATATATCATTAATTTATATATTGCTATTGATCTGTGCTTTTGCATCTAACAATTAATAAGAATAATGATATTTCTTAACTCATACATGCGTATAAGTTTGAAAGGTTCAAAAAAAAGTTAAGAAAAATCTAACATGGTGTTTTGTTGTATTCTTTTTACCTAAATGTAAAACACGGTGCACACGCAAGTAAATAGCGGCAGTGAGGTCTCAGCGAACAATCCCATGCGATAGAAGAATAGAATAGAATAGAAGAGGACAAACATTGCAAAATTTTATTATTTATTAATCGTATTCTGGACTGAAGTTTTTTGAATAACTCATATGCAATATATTTATGGACAAAATAATCAGCTCCGTGAAGGTCATCTTACAGCGATGAAGTTTTAATAACAATAAAATCCAAAAAATATATAATGATATTGTTAATATTTTGCTCCACTATCATAGAAAAAATATTAAAAAGAAAGTTTTACTTCAAGTTCTTTTTACTCATACATGACCACTTAAACCATAGTTGTTTTATCCAATTACAGCCATATATTAGTAAATGTCTTGTAATTATTGAAATTATGATGATTTTCTTCACGGGTCTCCTGGACCCAACCCTACTATCGTTGTAACATATTTTAACTGTCCGAACGCCGGGTTAAGACAAATTTCAAAATTTAGCTTTAACTTAAAGAACCCTGACAAAAAGTTTTCTAATCTTTTTTTATAAATGATAATTTTAACAAAGGTTTGCCGAATGAAAAAATAAAATTGAAAACAAATTTTATTTCAACGATTGGACAATGTTAGGCATGAAAAAAAGTAGAGATACCATTTATGATTATATTATGAAAAATATCTGACTGCTAGTGCAGTTATTTATAATAAGCTAAGATATAATTAAAAAAAATATTTTAGATAATCTGTATACATCTAAGTCTAATTTTATAATAAAAATAGTTTCCTAAAAATAGTTTCTTAGTATTAAAAATAAAAATAGTTTCTGCAACCAAATTAATAAAAACTGTGTGGCATCAAAGGAGCGAGATATCAGACGACGATGCTTCTTAGCATTCCATGGACTCAACGTGCGGGTGCCGGCCCCATCGCGTTGCAAGCAGAGAAGTGTAAACAATGCCTGGGACTTGCGACTCAGGAGTAGGTATAAGGAGCCCCTTTATGATGCGTAAACAAGCTCTCCTTCACTGTCTACACTCCTCTCCCTACCTAACCAAATTTGGAAGGAATCTACTAATACCGCCTTTGACATACGTTATAGAAATAAACCGATGCTAGTTCTAGGAAGGCCAAGGTCTTTAAGTAAGTTATAGAGATATTTTGCTATTATATCTCTCGCTCCCACTTCTACCGCGTACAAGCTAACTATAAATTTATTCTTGAACAGTTCGTTGGTCAGTTTTTAATACTTATTAAGCTTGAATGTTTGTTTCCCAGGGCACAGTGAGTTCCACAAATCATATCGAGGATCTATATGGTATATCTGGTAATGCCTTACTATCATTGTGGACACCATCATTACTCCTGTAATTGCAGACATTTTCTAATAAATGTATAGGAATCCCTTTCTAGAATGTATGAAACATAGTAAAATATTACCTATTTTCATATCCGGCTGTAAAAAATATTCTTCTTATTACAGACACGTTTCCGTATTACCGTTATTAAGTAGAAATTTGAGATAATTATGCTGGATCAAATGATGTCACATTTTAATATAAACCAAATAATATATAACTAATAGTTTGGTTTCACGAAAGGTAGATTGTTCAATGATGCAAGTGTTGAAGTATTCCCGCGCATTTTGAAATCCTGGGAAATCCTTTGGAATCAAGGGACGCCATTGGATTTCTTTGTGAACTCTCTAAAGCCAAGTTGATCTTGTAACGTCGTACTTATCTAATTTAGAACAGAAAGTTAGTGTAAATGGTGCCGTTTATTCGGGTACATTAGTAAAAATGGGAGCAAGGGTAGATTGGTAATGGTTAAAAAGGTGATCGTATTGAAATGGTTTGTGTCAAATAATCTTTTGTTTAATGTAATAAAACAAAATGTCATGTTCTCTTTAACTAACATACCCCTCTGACTCCTAATTTTAATTTCCGACGACAACAACATTTGCAAGCATATATATTTAGTACAATAAGCGGAATATAAAATTGTATTTCATAAATAATTTAAAAGAGTATCCTCTGAATTTTTTGCCGATTGTTCTTCATAGATCTACCCTTTGAAGGGAGAGTTTGGCGCTTCATAAGTGCAGTGTATGCCTAATTGAAAAAAAATATGAAATACCTTGGCTTTAACTTTAAAACCAGTCGTAAATAAAATTTAAAGTAATACGTACTTATTAAAATTGGATTAAATGAAAACATCATTGGTTTCTCGTTAATTAAAACCGATTGTAAATGTATAACTGTTGTAGTTAAGTTATTTTTTTCAAGTTTTACAATTAAACTCAAGGATATTTCTAACTATAAACCCTGTCATTTGTTATTTACTAATAATAAAAAGTCTAGTCTAGTCTAATATAGTATATATAATTAAAATAAGTAAGTCTACTATAAGTAGAGTAAATGTAAGTAATAAGTTCACTATAATAAAAAACCTTCATTATTTAGATTAGTCGAATTACTGATATTGCTGACATTATTCCAGAAAGATTTGCTGTAGCAACTTAAAAGACGAGCTATTAGTAATCAGTAATTGCATCAAATTTCGTTGGAATGATTATTTATATGATAAACTCGTATAAAATGTAGATAATTGATATTGGTACCTATTGTTGATACCTATTACTAAACGAAAAAGAGCCATTTTGGCAAATATCTTCCCATTGTGCAGGACAAACTTACGAGTAAGCGATAGGAATTTCTAGTATAACGTAGGTTCCTTTAATGAATGGTGAGTGTTATATAGAACTTAAGGCCAACGACGATAAATGAAATGTTTCTCAATTTACCTATCATACTTTAAAAAAGTAAAAAGGTTGTAATTATACTAAACTTCCACCACAACAAGAAAAGAGGTAGCCAAGCTAGAGAATTTATATTTATATAAATATAGAATGAAAAATAAACCGATACGGGCAGGGATTCGAACCCGCGACTACTGGGAAACCGTCCCGTCGCTCTAGAGAATTTGTAGTTTCCTAATTAGTAATGCCACTATTATTTCTCTAAAATTTATTTTGATTAACATCTTACGCCCGTGTAACTGGGGGATGTTATGTTAGTACAATGAACATAGAATATTATTTGTATATTTGGAATATATTAAGGTTATGAAAACACTATAGTTTTATGTAAATATAGGTCACAACGACATGTTAAGGTAAAATGTCAGTTTCTAAATGTAATTAAAACATATTTTCATGAACAAAATCTAATTATGAAAGTCACAAACCAAAAGAAAATAATAATGAAGTTTTATTATGAACCAATAATTGTAGCTACTTTTAATTACCAAATTCTTTAGTACCTTAAATAAAAAAAAAAACATTTTGAACTGTAAGTTTTAAAATTTAAAGGTTTTAACCTGTGTTTTCTAATAGTAACGGAGAATGTTTATTTTCCTTTGTCTTATATAAATTGTACAGAAAATGCCCTAAAAGAATAATAGACTGACATTTTTGTTCATAATTATGTACTTTTAAACAAAAGTGGTATTATAAAAATAAAACATTAAAAAAGTCTTTATAGACTAACATTTATTTCATACTAGCCGTGTCTGCGACTTCTTACGCATACATACCAATGTATAAACTACAACCCTTCAAAGTTGCATCAAATTCCGTCAAGTAATTTTCGCGTGTAGGTGATAGGTAGGTGTATTTCTAGTTTATTTTTATATATTTTTTTTATTTTTTTACAGAGTAGGTAATCCGGTTTTGTTATTTTTTATTGCAAAAGGGTTTTATTATACCCTGAGGGTAGGACTAAGATTATTATTCTGCAAAAAATATTACCGCAATAGTACAAAAATAAGAGATTATTACCTTTATTACTAGTTTAGCGATTAAAATAAAAAAAAAACACTAAATGTTAAGTCAAGTCCATGACAGTATATTCCCGAAAACTGCATACAAACCGGTTAATCCGCTTCTGAAAATAGCGCACGCACAAACTTACAAAAATAGGTATACAGACATTCGGACGAACAGAGAAAATGAAAAAAAGGTTCTGTTGCTGATATAAGGTACACCCATTATGAATTTTTGAAAATATTTTCCATACACAGACAGGGATCAGTTAATTTTTTTTATATGTATACATTTACTTATATTAAAAAAAAAGTGGAATTTAAATGCGAATTGGTGTGGCAGGTGAAATTTTGTGTCTTTTGTAGTAATATAAAGGTTTAACTGTTATGTGTGATAAAACAGGACTTATCCAACACTCACGACATATTTCGCCCTTCACTTCACTTCGCTGAATAGTACACCCACGCTAAAAATGTTAAATATAAAACAATAATATATAATGTATAGTTTCTAACTAAGTAGTGATAAGTAGTTTAGGACTTTTTATATGTAACTCAGTAATATACTTAAAATATTTAACTTAAGAGGATTCATTAGTTTGTAAGTCGAAATTAAAATTAGTACTCTTATCTTATCAAACTGAAGAGTTTCTATGTTTAAACGCACTAACCCGTGAAATATATATATTTCATAGTTATGATAAAATAACATGTTAGGCTATATAATATCACACTACTTACATTTACTACCAGTAGTGCGTCTTAAATAGATATCGGAAGTATGCTAACAATGTTCTTTGTTCTCCAAGTTGTATCAACAGCTCTGAACTAATATTAAAACGTGTTCTGAATGCCTTTTTGAAGTCCATGTCGGTTAAATTGCTCAAAAACATCTTGTAAATAAATTTATTTCTAATTAGAAGATACTTTATTTTGTTTGCAATTCTGGTAGAGTGGCTAGAAATGGAATTAAATTCGTATAATTTAACATGTCAAACATATTTCATATTCGATTTTGATTGAATTCTTGCTTATATGCCCAAATGTATGTAAATTGGTTTATTTGAAGTCGGACAGACTCAGTATTGTGACACTATTATATTACGTTCGGCAGGTTATTCGTTTGTATGCATGTGCGTATATAGAATTATTTATAAAACAAGAAATCAACTTACTGTTCAAGCAGATACTTACTTTATTATTTAAATTTAAGAAATGGCTTATAGATTTTTTATTAATCCAAATATAAAAATAATATCAGTTTAATAATTTGCTTCGAGGAAGATTATTGCAGTGTTCAAAAAAATATATGTGATTTAATTTTAGTATCCATGTGGGTCGAAATCGGTTGAAATATTTTTGTAGCATAAAAAACATGAAATGTAGGGCCAGAAAGAGTTTTTAAACTGTCATTAATCAAACTAAATAGGGTCCATTGTCTCTTTGCTGTACATTTATCAAAAGCGCTTCAATAGAAAAAAAAATCTACAATGGAAACGAGTCATTGCTTCACGAGTGAAGATTAAACAAAGGTAATCCTTCTCATGTTTGGTGGAACATAGCCACGTAAAATATTTGTATTTGTAATAAAAGAAATGGAGTTATCAAAATGATTCTAAAAAAGACCCTAAAAATAAATATTAGGCTCAGGCTAGCCTTGTTCTCCACTTAAAAAAGTACTGATTTATCAAATAGAAAAATAGCATTTCATTTCAAATATGAAATGCCTGAAATGCCTGTGAATATGCTATGAGGTATGCAACCAGAAAATTATCTGGTAATGCAAATAATTATTCGAAGTACTGATGAACTAATATGTTTTCCCTTTTCTATTGGTTTTGTATGTACACAAGACAAGTATAATAAAAAAGCACACTTTTTAAAATAAAATTAAGGCTAAGTATAAAAGTATTATTAAATATTAAATATTAGTCTCAGTGCAGAATATAGCGTATCGAATTAATATTCTATTTAGAACAAAGACACCGAACGTAGACGAAATAACTTAAATATTCTCGGTTGCATTCAAAACTTCTGTGGTCAACTGAAAAGGCGAATATTGGATACGTGAATTAAAAGTGAACGGTCACAATTGAAAATGTTTTATACTCACTTTTGTCTTTAACTATCTATTTAGGAAAGGAGGATAGGATTCCAATTTTGTAATTTTTTCTTTTATTTTGTTATTTTTATAATATTGTAAAGCTGACATAATATTTATATCCCGATTGAATATAAATATTAATATTTTTAGTAACGTATTGTATTTTCAAAGGTGTTGATACCTTTGTCTTACAGAAGAAAAAAAAACATACTTTTTTCCAGTAACATGCCTACACCACATCAATTTTCATAAGAATGTATATTGTATTGTCGTGTTTCTATCATAATGTTGTTAGTCATTTTTAACATACAATTAAAATATATATAAAAATATTGCGGATTCTGATTAGCCTACTATAATATTAACCTATCAGGAACCGTTTATCCAATTTCCAATGGTATGTGGCCATGTTGTGAATGAATCGATATCTAGATTTCAGATATTTCTCTTTTTAGCTAGTTAGTTACACACTGCACAGTACACGTCTATGTATAGAAGTTCCTATGTAATATTGCCAAATAAAACTCAGGTAAGTAAATAAAGAATAATCATGAATGTCAGAAACAAAATATATTTGCTAATTAACCAAATATGTACACAAGACATTGCATAGGGCAACAAAAGTAAGAAGAATACTTCCAACTCCCCTCATTATTTTTTTAACAAAGAATGTTATGTAAGTGAAATTGTTACTTGTCATTAGTTATACTTGTATTGCAAACAGAGAAATGGATGCAAACATTAAATTCAAAGTTGCAAAGTATCTCTATATATTTTTTTTTAAATAACATTTTTTGTTGTCCCATTTGTTTTGTTTTTCTATATTTCCAATCATACTTATTAGTGACATTTAACCAATTTCCTAACGTAAACAATAACAACTCAAACCGCAAGAACACTGATCGCTTGTACCAATGGTGCAACTCTGAATTATCTATCAACTTGTCTACTTAAAATAGTAACATTTCAATCAATAAAAACAAAATTAATTCAATAGTTCATTTTCATTAATATTAAAATTGAGAACCCCAAATTTAATAATCGAAATATAAACTAAATCTATTTTAAATAAAATCAAATAAATAAAATGTAATTAAATTCGAAATTCGTATTATAAATCTTAAATGAAAAATATCTGGGTCTGACCGTAGAGATTTTTAAATGAGATTACATTGTGGCTTACACTTGAGGTGGTCAACTAATTACAAATAACCCTATATATAATATAATAGGTCGTTTTGGAATAAAAAGAATTGAAGGAAAGTTAATTCCTACATCTAAAGGACTAACATTTTATTCTTCTAAAATTAGAAAAAGATAACAGCTGCGTGAATAAAGCTTAAATATATAGTATTATTCGGTTCTAATTAAACTCTTATCAGTGCCATTGTTGTTTTAGGTTATTCTATATATTAATTACCCTTTTCATTGTTAGTTTTAGAAAGTCCCTTACTAATGAATGTTATTTCATTGAGAAAAATATATATTAAAAATCCCTTTCACTAAATCGCTTATTCCTTTAACATATTGAAAAATCAATTACCGTTTATTATAATATATCTTTAGTTATAATAATTTATAAGCCATTACACGTTGTCAAGCAGAAACAAACGTTTAATTTTGCTAGTTACACAAAACTTAAGTTACAAGGAAAGTAACTTCAGTTTTTTATACTGCATATTGCGACATCTATAGTATTTTAACAAACAATAATCTCTACAATCAATACAAGAATTAAATTACTTACACGTGCTAATTAATAATAAAATTAAAGGCCCTAATTAAAACTGTATCAAAAACCAACATCGCTGAAATTCTCTACAATCTGTTTAATGACTTTCGGTGGTCAAATGCAATTCATTTTGTGGATAATCATTTCATTCTCAATATTTTCAACTTTATTGTAAATTATGAAGTTAAACCTTTAGATCCATTTATAAGATTTTTAACTGATGTAGTTATTGGCCAATAAATTAGTAATGTAATTAACGCTTACACGAAATAAATATCCGAAATAAGAACAACTTGAATTGTATTGAGTGTGGCGAAGCTAATTTATATATTTTATTTTTTATACGATGCGTTAGACATGGTAGCAACATTAGCGTTGGGGACGGAATCCCATAACATTTAGGTTCGAGTCCTATTTTTGCTTATGATTATGTTCTTGGCAGAATGTCATGAATTTAGTAAGTAGTGCAAATAATTTCCTAAAAACACAAAAGTATTCATAGAAAATTATGCAATTTTATAATTTATTATAAAATAGTTACTATGGATATTTGTAACCACAAGTCGACAAACAAACATTCTTTAAAACATAATTTTCTTGTATATTAATCGATCGTAAGTAGTCGAGGTAAAGTTTATTTATCGCACATAGTTTTTAAAGTAATGTAAATGTATGTATAGTCTTCAGCTTTTTCTAATCATATTGTGGTTTATTTCAAGCAGATCAAAATTTACAATATTATATGCTATGATGAGGAGATTGTTCAGTTATTTAATTACGAGAATTTACTAGATCTTTCCATACATATTTATATATCAGAGATTTATTTAAAATAATAATAAAAAATAGGGTAGAATCGCTGACCGTACAGTGGTCATCGATTCTGTTATATTTAAAAAAATAACTATAATTATGTTAATATGTAGAGACTATACATTTATGACTTATTAACAATTTTGAATGCCTACTAATATAGTAAGACAATTATAAGGAAGACATTTCTGGTAAATAAAATAGGTTAACTATTTACATCAGCAATGTTTAATTAAATTAAATCTCTTAAAAATAACATAGATTGTAAATTTGAAAATATTTAATTAAAATAGAGGATATTACGTTTTATATTTATTAACAATTAATGCTTATGAATTCCAATATATGTTAATTTTGGTGGAATGCAGTTTAATCAAATATTTTTTTCAATAAATGTTCATCGCGGCAACATATACTATTTTTAAATTTGATATTTAATGTTAAGGTAAATAAGAAGAATGATTTAATTTATTAGCAATATTAATTGAATTAATGAT
The DNA here is from genome assembly GCA_959347355.1 of Napeogenes inachia. Lineage (NCBI taxonomy): Eukaryota > Metazoa > Arthropoda > Insecta > Lepidoptera > Nymphalidae > Napeogenes > Napeogenes inachia. Next base: position 14,466,797 of record OY365793.1, on the reverse strand, counting down.
TTTGAATAATTTTCAACAGATAAAATAGAGACTTGTCAAATTAAATATATATATATATATATATATATATATATATATATATATATGTATATATCTTTCCTCTTTCATCCCTTACTTAAATCGTTTTAGTTGATTAACTATTTCTTTCTGACATCGTAAACAAAATCTTGTAAATGAATCAGGATTTCTTGTTTTACATATTATATATAGACTATCTGATCTGTCTGGACTTCGTTTGGATGGAATTTGGGGTCGTTTTAAACAGTTTTCGTTCTGTTTTAATTTTGGTAGTGGCATCTTTTCATGTTTATCTATACTGCAAAGTTAGAAACATTGGTTAGAATTTTCGAAAGAAACCTAATAGATGTCACCACCGTCCCGATAAAGACGATCACATATAGAATGCTTATTTCACCGAGGCGGACACCGATACGGTGCCTCAGTTGGTGTAGTGACGGGACGATTTCCCAGAGGTCCCGGGTTCGAATCCCTGCCCGTATCGGTTTATTTTTCATGCTATATTTAATTGTTAATAGTTTCTATAATCTTTTTAATTGTTTTAGTATATATGGGACACCAATCTTTCAACCAGTGTACTTAGGTTCACAAGATCTCTAGTATTTAGGTTTTTCACAAAATGTGTATTATTATTGTATATTATTTAATTTAAAGAAAATCTTGTTCGTATTCTGTAATGTGCGCATTCTCGAGCTTTCTTATAATAATACCTTTGACCACCAGAGCGAGACTAATATGCTGCTTCTAAAATAGCCACAATAAGCCCCGATGTTATTTTGATGCAATATAAATAGAAGAGCACACATTATTATGAAACTAATCTTTTTTAATATATTAAATAAAAAACAACGTTATTGTAATTTTTATTCAGGAAAGAGTACTTTGATGTTTTTTTTTTTAAGCAGTCGATTAATGGCAATAGTGAAAACGAAAAATGTTGTTTATTATACTTAATTATTGTATTTAACTTTATACCTTTTGTAATCACTTTTATTGGTGTATAATAAATATATTATACCCTAAGATCCCACTGCAAATCCGTGAACCCATCGGTTTTGTAGTAGAAATGAAATTTGTACGTATATTTATGATAAGTAGAATATATATATATAAGGTTGCCCACCAAAATGTGGCCGCTAATCATTTTAATTAAATTATTAAAAAAATGTTTTTGGAATAAATTTACAAATTTGTATTGTAAATAATATATAGTCCATTTTACTGCAATGTATATAAAGAGTCTAAAAGATCACGGATGCCTTTGTGCATTCGGCCGCATCTCTTCGCGGCCAGGATTAAACAGGTATGATTTTAGTACATTGATACATTCATAGCGTACATTTCATATTTAGATATCAAATTAATTGTTTATTATGAAATAAGGCTGCTTAATTAAATCTGGCCACACAGGGTTGCTGGCTTATCGTAACGTTTCTATGCTATACTTATAGATAATTTTCTTTTTTGATGTCTCTATGAATGACTCTATAGTAATTAGATCGCAATAAGATTTTATAATTTTATTTTATAACTTTTCAGTGCGATTTTCCTGTAAGGCTTCGGTGTTTATTTGACCCTCAGCAAAATCTAAGAGCTAAGATTTATACTAAGATACCAATTCAATGAAATACATAATGTAATTTTTCTCAATAATTTCCGCTTTTATAATATTCGGATTTACATTTATAAATGCCGATTGATACAATTGATGATTTTTGATCGATCGATCAAAAATCATCAATTATTTAAATCGAAATAAATATTATGATTGATATTCTACAAATCATAAATATACGTAACAATTTCGTTTTTATTACAAAAACAATGGGTGCACGAATTTGCAGTGGGATCTCGTACTATATGTCATGTCCTAAAAATAAAACTCATTTTAGACGTTCCCTTTTATTCTATGGTAATTCTCGTTGTGTTATTGAATTTTATACTAAAATTCATCAACTTGAACGACGTGAATGGACGCGAATAATTGCAAATGTCACTTGCCAAATGGCCCGTTATCAACTTTAGACTATACTCGTATAAAATGTGGAGTGTTTACCTTGTTGTAAATGAATATGATTGTTCTTTTTATTTATTTATTTTACTTAATAGAAGATAGATATATTAATTTAAACTCGTACCTCTTGCAAATTTAAAATTGTTCTGAAGCCATGAACTGCAGATCCATCCTTTATAATTTACTAATATTGTTTTGCGAAGCTTGGGTGCAATATTTGTTTGACTTATATTATTATTAATATTAACATCACTGGACAAATTAATAGCGATTTATAAGTTAGTTCATTTTTGTTGCTTACATTTCTAGATATTTGACTAAGAAATAACATCCTATTCGTAATTCTAAAATATTTAAAAGTAATTGGAATATTGTTTTTTTTTTATTTTACTAACCTAAAGTCTTATTAATTCTATAACATTAAAACTACAAGTATTGAATGCACATAAAATTGTCATCTTAAAACATTTACTTACATCTTATTTGGTGTATTTTGTCACTGAATTTATTTTTACTTTTTTCTAAATCGGGAATTCCAAAAGAAAATGTTATCGTAATCTGTAAACCGCGCTGGCTCGAGCCGTCCTTTAATAAACCCTTTGATCAACAGAGCGTAGTTAAAATGCTGCTTCAAAAATATCTACAGAAAGCCTCTACAGTTACATTCCTGTGACAATGCTTATATTAAAATACATAGCAAAAAATAGTTTTGTAGTGTATTTAACACTTTATTTTAATTTTGGAACTGCAATATTTACAACATTAATTTATAACTTATATAATCTGGCCCCAGAAGCTATCTATCAAAAGCTAAACATTGTATTAAAATATTTCAGATATTTTAAGAGAATAGCGTCTTCAAACAAAAAACCGCTTGTATGCATTTTTATATTTGTATAGATAATAACATAATATTATACTTAAAATATACTTTTGTCTCCATTTTACATAAACATATTTTTTTATTTCCTAATGTTGTCTTTTAACTTTAACACCATTCATTGCTTGTGTATACCGAAGTGGTAACTATGAAGTCTTAGAATACTATTCAAGAATGCTCTCCGAGCAGCACAACTAATCCTTTTGGAATTACTTACTGAACTAACTCGTACATTAAGATCTTATGTAATTCTTTAATTTCTAATTATTTTGAGTTATAAAATAAATAAAAGCATTAGCATATTATTTAATACTCCGTACACTTTAATAACTATTAGTTACAATTTAAAAATGTAGAATTTTTGGCCAAACAAAATATGGAGTTGTGTGTATAAGGGTCAATCATCCACCATAATACATTATTAATTCGTCAAACTCCATCATTCATCTGAACTGATTAAGTCGAAAAAACTATTCTAGCTATATATTTATTTTTTTCCACACATACACCTTTAGCAAAAGGTAAAGTTATATATTTAAAATATATATTTGACAAACATTGCACTACAAAACTATTTTAGTGTATTTACAATGAAAGAAATTAATATGTTTTAAATGTTGTTGTTGTTGAATCCTTTACTTTATTTTACAAAAGATACGCAGAGTGCGAGTTCATGGCTCCACAACCGGTTGAAAATGTATTAAAAAAATGCGAATGTTACATTTATAAATGCATTTTACATTTTACAGTTAGCATTCGCATTAAAAAATTTTTTTTTTTTTTAAATACGCATGTTTAATGCACTCGGCAGAGATTAAGACTCTAAAAGTCGTTATTAAATAAATATCCGATTTTTGTATATTCTGACCTCACTGACGCTCTTTATGCAAAACTTCTCGAGGTCAATGAAAAGTGGAAATATTGGAAAACTTGAAATAACAATGAACGAAACACAATGGAAAATATTTTTCTATTCATTATTGTTCCTAAGCCTAGATATTAAATATTTGTGTTGTTAATTCAAAGCCAACTTAATGACTAAGTTTAAATGATTTCTAAAGATGTTTCAGAAATCTTAAACAATACCTTGTTCTTTATACAAGTGTTCCTATTTAATACTTATTAAAGACAAAGAAAGGAATTTATCTATATTTTTTTTTCTTAAAAGCGAAAACTATTCTAGGGTAAAAAGCTCTTATAATGACACAACAGATGAACAGCAGTAATATTTCAGCTGTTATATTGCTGTATTAATTTTATACATATGTATAAAATTAATATAAAATATTTCAGGTCTGGGAAAAAAACGGTCTTTTTAGAAAAATATAAGAAGCGTTAGGAAGTCAAATATTCTACAGAAATCTGTAACTAATTGTAGAAGTTATACATAGCTTTTTTTTTGTATTGAAGCAATGCTTGAACCACTTATCTCAACAGCATTAATTAGTAATTAGATTGGTTTTGAAAAAGAAATATTAACATATAAAATACGTTAAATTATATAAAGGCAAACTTTGTATGTATGTATGTATTTTATATATATGTATAAAATTAATATAAAATATTTCAGGTCTGGGAAAAAAACGGTCTTTTTAGAAAAATATAAGAAGCGTTAGGAAGTAAAATATTCTACAGAAATCTGTAACTAATTGTAGAAGTTATACATAGCTTTTTTTTTGTAATGAAGCAATGCTTGAACAACTTATCTCAACAGCATTAATTAGTAATTAGATTGATTTTGAAAAAGAAATATTAACATATAAAATACGTTAAATTATATAAAGGCAAACTAAATATATTTTAACCAAAAAAACAAAAGAACGTTTTTGTAAGCTCTTAAAAAAATATAGTATTTACAAAGTAAAGACCTTTAAATATAATGTTTTTTTTATTATTACTACTTCTGAGTCGTGACATTCATAACCTTAAAAAAGTACATACTTTGGTGAAATCAGATAAATGGTTTTTCACGTATTTCTTTACTTTAAAATAGTTATAGGATTCTTATACGCTATTAAAAATAAAATAGAAGTTGGAAATATAGAGAATATTTAAGAAGGAGTTTAAAGAAGTGAATAATAAAACGAATTTCATAATAAAAGTTAAGTAGTACCTAATATCTTCATAATAAAAGTTAAGTAGTACCTAATATCTTAATAAGAATAGCTGGTAATATGCATACGAGCGCAAAAATAAATATGTGTCTCCCATTGTAACGTCCCTCGGAAAGGTTTCGAAATGGGGTAAACTGAAATCTCGTGTACTACAAAAAAAACCTGTTCGCCTCCCCAATTATTGGAGTGCTAGGCCTAGACATATCATACGAATTTTAGTTTTGCGGTAACCCAACGAAATTGGAAGTGATTAACAGAACGAGGCAAAGGCTAGCTGGACCAAAGGCTAGCCTTGTATAAAGTGCAGATAAAAAAAAAACGTATTGTTCTCATACTAGTCAAGGGTACCTATTATCAACTTCTATTGTTTACCGTCTACAACGACAAGCCGCTTTAATTGTTGTAGACCAAGTATTTTGTGAAAGACTTGATTTTTCGAAAACGTGTAGTGGTATCATTATTTTTTTTAATATTGTAATATATATTCAAAGACAGTGTTATGACGACTAAAGTATCTTGCATTACTCTAATAGGTGTAGATAAAATATTTTTTTACATTTTACAACAGTTAAGATCTTTAGCATCCAACTTATGACAATTATAGAAATTGAATCAAAAGCTTCATCAGAATTATCAGAGAAACGCGATATCTATTGCTAGTGCATGTAAATATAAAAATAAGAAAGACTTATTCGTCTAGTTTTGATGCAAATGTCTTTATTTGCTTTGTTTGCTCAGTCAATTATTGTTTTTTTTCAGTTAATTATATGTGATAATCTACTTACGTACTTACAAAAAACAACGTAATATATAATTTATTAACATGTGCAGCAACTTTAAATATTAGCAAACCTTAAAGTTGTTTCTGTAACAAATCTTTAAGCAGGATACCATGTATTCCCCAAAGTGCAACTAAAGTTGTTTCTTTCTTGTGAGCTTCTTTCACCAACTTTACTTCCAACGGCGCTGTAAGGTTGAAACTAGATAATAGAGTAGCGGTATATTAAGACCTTTTGTTTACTTTTATAGACCGACTTATATTTTAAGCTAGTACTAAGTTTCAAGAAAAAGGATCTTTTTTACCTTTTTATTTAATATTTGTTAACTTAAATGTAGATTGGTGTAAAAAAAAAGTAGTCATTACGTGTCATTTCGTTATTTAATATTATTAAAAAATGACTACAGGAATCATCCTATTTTATATATTGAGAAATGTTTTATGTGCATCCGCAATCAGGAAAACAAAATTCCTTTAACTCGTGAAATCGAGAAATTCCCTGTATAGCACATTACCCGTTAGAGCCAAACTGGTTGCAAGAGATCTGTTTGCGGTTTTATCAACGTTACTTTTATTATATAAGAGTGTTGGACAGATAAGAAATAAAATTCATTTAATTACAATCAAAACGTATTACTTTTACTAAAAGAGTCCAAAGTTATGTCAAAATTGCAATCATTTGTCAACCAATTTTTGATATCATATCGATATTTATATATCATTTCATATAATTTCGATTAACGCACGCATACAAATCACTCACAGGGGAAGCCTCCGACTCCGACGGAGGTCGCACGCATGCGAGAGGAGGCAGAGAACACCACCAGCGGTCTGAAGACCTGGCTCCGCCGGTCCCCGGGTAGTGGATAGGCCGCAGAGAGGCCGGTGGGTGAGGCTGTCGCTGAACTTCCGTTTGGTGCAGGTTCTATCCGAACATGAATGTTTCTGAAAATACTTGCACCAAATCGCCAGACGCGAGGCCACCCCGGTTTGCCACGAGTGTGTGACCCACAGGATACGGTGCTACACACACTGAAGGTATGAGTTCACAGCGGCGTATGCTTTTAGCATCCTTAGGAAAGAATCTCTCTCTCTCCCGAGCGTTATCAACGCCATTCTCAACAGTGAGAGATTGTGGCAAGCGGCAGTCTCTTTTTTCTTTCTATGAATACGTTATGATTCAAAAGGAGACTGCGGAGCGGGTCAGGGAAGACGATACCTCCTCTGACTTGATTAGACATATGCTAAAGTGACTCCAACTGGCTTCACCATGGCGGAGGACTGCTCACATGTAGGGTTTTTAGCCGGGAAGAGCTATGGCTACGGCCATAACGACTCTGTTACCCCCGTACTGGTATCTTTTCACAGTAAGAATCGTATATTTTATTAATCAGACAGTGTGAGACTACTTTTTTCTTTGTGAGGATAATGCTGCCACGGTCTTAACCGATTATAGTTAGATCCACCGTTATTAAAAATGTGTATTTTGATTTTGATTTGTAATTAGATATCTTAATAAAGAGATAATAAAATATTGTAAAAGGAAAATAAGATAACACAATGCTTAAAACTAGATTAAATTTTACATTGACTTAATTAATATATTGCATAAAATGATTTATGCCAATTGCTTTATGCATATTTATGGTCAGGAAAATCAAGTTGCCATCATTATATTATTTCATGTCTTGTTATTAATTGCTTTTATATATTATGAGTTATTAAGAGAATAATTCTTTAATTTAAAGCAACAAAAACATTTTAACATAATTTCGTGATTTATTGTAAAGATTCTGATTTTACAATTTATACAATGTTTTAATAAAGAAATATGATGAAAAATGGAGTCATTACAAAAAAGAAAAAATAAACAAATTCAAATTGAACTTTTTTTTGCCGCACTGCTGACTGCCATAGTAAGCAGTCACCGTACTGCTACCACACGGTGCCATACCATACCACACCACTACTAACAATATGAATAAATAAATAGCCAACAACACCTAGATTATAGTTAAAACAAAAAAAATACAGACATATAAATAATGCACATATTGGAGCCTACCTTTACTTTTATCATATTGTTGAGTACCTAAGCCGGTTAAAAAACTTTCAAAAGAAATTTACAAGAAGCCATGTAAGAGTAATTAAAAATAAACTAAACTTCAAAATTTATAGCTATTTTTCAACTGACGTTGCAGAAAGGAACAATGAACCATTTATTGATTAAAGCCGCAAGAACTGTCCAACTTTCAAAACTGTTGACGCCTCGTTTGCTGCTTCCATAATCTTTGTTTCCGAAAAGATACTGAAATAAAAGAAGTGATTTTATATTGTAACTGTATTTTGTTATACTCTTTATAATTTTCAAATAATATAATTTTAATACTGTCTATATACATTTTTGCAAAATTGCCTATCTTTTTTTTGTTAGTATAATAGTGTGTCAACATACCAGCGGTCGCGGTTTCAAGTCCTGCGCCTTTTTAATAACAAACAAAAAAACAAACAGTATTTCCTATAAACAATAGTATTCTTATAGAATTATTAATATTTATAAAAACTATTTACAGACCAGACCCAATTTCAGACTGATTTTATGTCTCACTACAAAAGATCAAGTTGGACATTAGAAAACTTGAAATACCTGATACATCATAAGATCTGATACACAAAAAAACAAACAAAAAAACAAAACGTCTTAGCAAAAACTTTCGATATTCCTTCCTACAAATCTAGCTTTTATTTCAAATCATTTTCCGTACAAGCAGCGAAGTTATGGAATTCCCTACCTAGCCATATTACTTCCAGTCCTTCCGTCATGATATTTAAGCGTAGACTGAAAAATTATTGTATGTCACAAATATAAGTTATATTTATTATTATTATGTATGTAAGTGTATGTATTCTTATATTGTATTCTTATATATTCTAATTATATGTATTTTGTATTTATGTTGATATATATGTAAGTATTTTATTTACCATTTGTATTACTATGTTTATAAAATATAATGTCAATGTACCTTTCTCTGCCCTCTATGACTAAGTCTCCAACACTCTTGGGTAGCTGGAAGAGATCTCTTTAAAGAGATAAGTTCATCCTATGTGTATGTTTGTTATTACTCTAATTTTTGTAACTGATTATGGTACATGAATAAATAAATAAATAAATAAATAAAAAAATGCACGAGCCTACATTCTAAGCTGTAACAAAAAAATACTGTCACAATCTATAAAAAATCAATATTTATTATATTATCGTATTTTTGCTGCAATCGGTGTTAAATATTTTTGGGATATTCAAATAAAATTAAGAACAACTAACATTGAGCAAAACTAATACAACTTTTCATAATTAAAAGTCTTCTTCTTCTTCTTCCTGGCATTAATCCCGACGTTTGTCGTGGTCTGGCTTCCTAATCAACCTACTCTACTTAGTACGAAAAAGGTGGTCAAAGTAGTAAGGGAAAGAATTCTAAGAAATCCTATTTGATAGCCAAAGATTTTATCTCGGGAACTGAAGTTAGAATGTCCATGTGCTCCGGGTCATAAAGCTCGGTCCACGCAGTTTTGGTTGGAAATGGACGTCTCGGATTTCATCAGACCTGAAGACTGGCCCTCGTCTAGTGCCGATCTTAATCTGCTAGATTATGATTTATGGTCAGTTTAAGAGAGAACAATTCAAAAGAATTCCCTGATGGAAAGACCGCGTGCTTCTACTGATAACTAGCCTCAACGTTTAAAGGACTGTATTGCAGCCAATGGACACCACTTCGAATAAGCTTTTTATATTTTTAATTGTTTTATATTTGTATATTAAACTAACACACTGTAAAAGTAATAAATGTTATAAGCAATTAAAAAACAATTTTTTTTCTTTGTTACAATTATTATGGCAAGAGTAGGTATATATATACAAGTATTTATAAAAAAGTATTAGTATATATACTCCAATATTTTCTCTTGGAAAAGGTACCAGTAACTGCCCAAACTAATAAATTTTAAGTAAATAATTAATTATAGTCATTTTTTTATTGGAGAGCGATCAGGAAACTTGCTTTGTAGGCGTGAGATAGATTACTCTGTAAATAAAATTCAATTTGAAACTTCTTCAATTTTCAAGTTAAAAATATGGGTGTTGATAATGGGAATTATATTAGAGGTGTATCATTTATTCCATCATTTTGTTACGAAACTGTTAGATTTAATTTGAATATGTTTTTGTTCTGGCTTAATAATATCTCAGTTAAAGAAGATGTTACAATAAACTACACATCATCATCATGTACATTATTTGAAGAAGATTTCACCATAATCTTGATTCAAGTCCGAATGAAACAGTGATTATCAGTGATATCATTTTGTATCTTATACTCGAGTAACGACTAACAAGCGAACGGAAAAATGAATTATGAACAAGTTATAAAACAAAGTAAGCGTAATCTTAGGAAGTGATTTTAGGCAGCTCAAATATAGGTAAATGGTAAATGAAATATCTTTGATGTGATGTTTTATAAAAGTTATTAGTTTTTAGGCTTCCGTACCTTAAAAGGAAAAAAACGGAACCCTTTTACGATACGGACCAGTCCGTCCGTCTGTCAAGACCCTTATCTCAGGAATGCTTGGATGTACCAAGTTGAAATTTATATCAAATACTCAAGTTTACTATGAGATAGTAGGAGCTGTGAAAAAATGAAACATCTAAACCAAAGCAATTAAAATAATTAAATTCACCTATTTATGCCGCAAATTTTTGCAATTTTTCCCGTGAACTCAGAATCTTAAAATTTGGTGCCGAGCAACATCTTACAGCACAGATAAAGGGAAAATTTCAAAAACCGTAAATTTTTAGTTACATGATATAAAAAAAATATTTTAAAGTTACTACCCCTTTCTTCATAAACTCGTAAAGGTATAGAATTGAAATTCATAACAAATACTCAGGTCTTTAATAACTTTAAGTATTAACAAAATCAAACTTTTATGTCGAAATCTAAAGAAACAAGCTTTTAAGCCGCATGTTTTCGTACTAGCCTACCCGCAAGGGAATCAAAAACCTAAAGGGTAGTTCAAGTCGACCTAGCATCTTGAAGTTTGGCCTGAAGCAATTTCTAAATTGTTTCAATCTAATATTTTAATCTCTACGAACTAATCAAGCATACAACCACAAAGTCAGTCATATCCCTACTAAACAATCCTATCATTCTATAGTTTACACATAACCAGACCGCTCCTTATTGTTAGCTGGCTCGTAACCAATACTACGACTATTATATACACTAAGCTCGGTTAGCGTTTATTCTGTATGTAAGATTAATGCACGGTCGACGGGAATTGGTTTGATATCCTGACCTTCATATATTAATAGCAATATTAAGTACTAATTGAATGTATTGATATTATTACTTATATAAAGTAAATCTAAACATCTAGTCTTTAATATTGAAGCTCTGTATTCCATAGTATACAATACAATACATTTAACACAAAGTCATAATAGTCGTGTTAGTGTAACTATTTTTAACTCAAGGACAGCTATACCGCATTTTTTAAGTACTCGTTTCAGCCCCGAATAGCATAAAAATGATAAAATATCGTACAAATATGATAAGAAAAAGAAAAAAAAGACTTCGGATATTAGATATATTTTTTTAGAAATTAATTCGTTAGTTATTTCAATATTTAAACATTAATATATAGAAAAATTAACTTGATTAAATTCAATCTAAGCTCAGCTGAGCGATTGTGGGTATGACATGTCACGGTATTCCTTTATTTTTATTGCGTCTGATATGTATAAAAATACTTTCTTGAAATATTATGAAGGCAAGTTTGTTCGCCGGGATAGATTTTAAATTAGATTTGTTAGGTAACGCTGCGATAAGATTCCGGGTTTTTTATATTTCCAGAACAGCACAGTCTGCCGGTCCACATATACGCAAGTATTAAAAGATACGTTTATTAACTTATTCAAGTTTTAGTTAAATATATTAAAATCGGCTTTATATGCAAATAAAAAATATTTGACATGACTATTAATAAGGTTTTTATTATAATGCTTAGGTCAAAGGAATTACTTTTTTTTTAAAGAGTTTACCTGAGGCTATTTTCATTATCACGGTATTATTGAGTCAAATGAGATGCTTATATTATTTTTAAAGAAAAATAACAAAGATAATTGATTTTGTATACATAGAAAATAATATCAGGTTATAAGTTTGTTGTAGCTACTAATTATTAAACTAGTGATTTAACATGACTCTGCGTGATGCACATCTGAAAGAAAAGTTTGTACAAGCAGAGAGAGGAAAAGAGCCAAGAAGTTTACAGGGAATTTGAAGAACAAATGGTACCGCTTCTGGATACTTATTTCATATACACTGGCACAAGTCACACTGGCATTGATTCAAACTGGCAATTAGCTATTTTTGATACTACTACTTTTCTTTATTGAATGCAGTTATAAGAACCTTGGTTCCTTAAGCTTATGATAAAAGTTTAAATCCTTTAATTTTAAAAACCATAGTGTTGTTTTTCTAATGTTATATTAGTTATTTTAGTACTTGAACTATTTCATTGTTAAATATTCTATTATAATATTTTTGATTCCCTAAACGTAAACTCATTGATAATAAATTAAATTATAATATTGTTTAATAAATTAGGTCTGTTAAAAATAGATACTTTTACTTCCAGGTGTGTAATTTGAAAGTTCTTAAATCTTTTCCTTAAAACAAAATGCAGACTGGTGCTATTCCAACGAATAAAGAGTTACCATCTTGTCTTGCATATTATTTTACCAATTTAGTTCTTAAGTCATACAGATTACTGTGCATTTTAGATTGAAATGCATTTTTAACGTATGTTACAGACAAATAGGGAACACATTGTCGGGATATTTTATCATAATATTTTAAAATACAAAATAAACATTTTAAATACGTGGGAGATTTATCTGTGAAGACTTTTGATATATAAATTTAATAAAAGTATATATAAATTAAACTAACAGACACTCTTTTTTTAAATACTATAATTAATATTATGTAATACCTACAAATTTATACATAAATGTACAAAAATAATTTACCTTATTCTTATATTAATGTAATAAAGTTATATAAAATATTTTACCCTTATACTATTTAAAACGCGGATATACTTTTTTAAGATAAAAGTTTACTTATCCCAGAGTAAATTGTAAGTTTATCTCTTGAAGTATCACATCCCTAGAATACATTCAAACTATTAACAGTGTTATCGAAGTAGCCCCTACAATTAGTCAGTGATTTCACTATTCCAGAAGTGTTTTACTACTTTAATGTTTTAACTTTCAAACGAGGGTTGGTTTTTCTTTGAACCTGTTACCAGGCAGTTACATTCAAACTTCCACTTTATTTCGTATACCACAAAATATAAATTCGAAGGATTCTAATGACAATTCAAGAGATTTATGAAAAACTTTTCCCGTTACGTTAGCTATCGCTTGTCAGTACCGATAGCATCATTATTCTCTGTTGCTTTTTTTGAGAATAGCATTTTAATAGAAATAGGAACGAAAATTTGATTGGTTGTTGAAAAATGAATAGAATAGTATTAATTTTAGATGTAATTTTGTTAGACATTGAAAGTTTTCTAATATCTCTTCTTCTTATTAACCCTTATTTGACCTCGACCTCTAAAGTTTAAAATTGAAACCGCTATGTAAAGGTCACGATTATTAAACGTTTCAAACTTTGGTTATTTTAACAGGTTTAATATAAAAAGAAACTGTCAACCAGCCTATCGTAAAAGACTATGGTTTGTTAATGTGTTTCATTAATTATACGTTAATAAATATTTTGTTAAATATAAAAACTGTGTTATTAATATAGAATTTATTTAAATATTAGTTACACTTAAACTCGATGTGTGGTTATTTACAATCAGTTATAAATTAAAGGATTTATATTTAAACGGAGAGTGTGCGTTATTAAACGAGTATTGTGCAAATATTATGTTTATGGAAAAAGTAATACCATATTCTAAAAACATAAAACTTAAAATTTGGTCCAAAGAATTATTTTTTTAAGTATTTTTTCAATGCATGCGTTTTTACATGGATCTCTGCTTTTCCGGCTTTTCTTTGTTTCATTCGAATTTAACAAACTCTTTCCTTAAGTTAATTAAAGTTTTGAATGCAAAAAATCATTTTTAATTCTAATATATCTTTGTGACATATTTCATAAGTGGACAATACAAATGCAGTAGCATGTGGAGGTAAAAATGAGTGATTTAGTCACTGACACTGCCTTACTCTGTTAGCCTACCACGCCGGAAACTAACATCATAAATTATAAGTTTTAACGAATTAACTATATTTCTTACATCTGAATATATATTAGCCCAGTCATATTAGGGGTTTCACCTCGGAATGAAAGATAATAAGCTGGAAATTGGTAAAAACCTTTGTTTTGTCGCCCTAAATATTGTCTTAAAAGTCACAAATGCTATCGTGTCCGCGTCTTAAGATATTGAAGGTCAAAGGTCACAAAAAACGATTTTTCGCAAATATCTCGATTCCTATTGCTTAAATGATATTTTTACTTATTAATATACTATAGTTGAATAATTAAATATAAATAATTAAGAATAAGTACAGAAATAATGGGCATTGCTTAATAATTATATATTTTTTTGTCAATAATTGACTTTATACAAGGTACTGATAACCGTAACTCACGCTTGACCCTGCATTAGCTCATATATGACAGTACGCTGCGCACTCTTCGCGCTCTACCTCAAAAACGGTTGATCGTATAAAAAAAAAGTTTAGACAAAAGTTGTAGAGAATTTTATACTCTACAACTTTTATAATAGGTAAAAATATCATTTAAGCAATAGGAACCGAGATATTTGCGAAAAATTTTTTTTTGTGACCTTTGAGCTTCAATATCTTAAGACGCGGACACGATAGCATTTGTGACTTTTGAGACAATATTTAGGGCGACAAAACAAAGGTTTTTACCAATTTCCAGCTTATTATCTTTCACTCCGAGGTTGACCCCTTTTTTTACCTAATTTCACTGGGTTATATTCCTTACATGTCGCTCCTTGAATACAAAAGGGACACAAATCGAAATCCATAAATTTTACAGGACAGCCAAAACAAACTTTTGAAACTGTTTTTTTATAATATTTTATATATTTATTAATTAAATATAAGATGTAATTATATCATTACATGCGTATTTTTTAGCTCTATCTATCTACAATATAAACTTTGTAATAGCTGTTACCTATTTAGAAAAAAAAGCATATAAGTCCCTTTTGCATTCAAAATTTAAACCAATATTATAAAAAATATGTCAAAAATTAAACACAATTTTACAAATAAAAATGATTTATTGTAACTTTTTGGTAAAAAATCATATCAAAAGTTTAATATGGCAAGACATAGCAAGTGAATTCATAAAGAATAACTTGCAAACTCGAATGCGTTGATCGATTTTCGTGAAATAATATGTGTGGTTAAGTTTTGGCGGGTACTACGAACATGGATGTACCGATACTTTGGCTCAAAGTTTGTCATAGGGTTGTATATAAATTGCCTCTGAACGTTTAAATCACCAATGTCCCAATAGGCATTAAATATGGCTAATCGTTCCTCAAATGAAAATACGTTTTGACATTTAAATTTACACTAATCGCCCCGTTGGTCGAGCAGTTAGCGCAGACGTCTAACGTGTCACGGCGCTATGAGGCTCGGGTTCGATTCCCGGCAGAGACAGGCGTTTATGTAATGAGCATAGATATCTGTGTTTCTGGGTTTGGTCGTTTATTAAATATATTCTCAGTATTTATATGTGTATTTCTTTGTATTTGTATCGTTGTCTAACACCCTAACACAAACAAATAATTTGCTTTCTTAGGGGTTAGATCAATACGTGTTATTTGTCCGGATATTATTATTATTATTATTACTTATCTGTAGGAACAGGTCCCATATTTTGGCAGTAATCATTTTTGATTTAGACTTAATTGTGTGTCCCTTCCCGCTATTGATCAGAGTCTTGGTTCTGTTTCTTTTCCATGATTCTGGATTAGCTTTTCTTTTCCGAATAAAACGCTGAGGATCCACGCTAGCTGTTTCACTGCCAATGCTGGGTGACTAAATATTCACACCGGGTGACTAATTATGACTGATGGATGGGTGTGTTTCTATAATAGGCCTCTGAGTATCCAAATTGACTGGCAGATTATCATAGATGTGTAAGTGAGGTTCTACACGAGAAGGGCCCGGTTGGGGTGAAATACAAAATGGTTTGGCAATTACTTTTGACTGAATTTACCCTTCGGAATCAGAAGATCTTTTATGACTTCAAAACTGTCATCTGAAGAAAAATCTGCAATTGATGAACTACTGGATGTTGATGATCGACCGGAATTGGTATCGGAGTCATTATCAAAATCGCTGAACTGCTACTCGAGTCACTCTGTTCAACAACTATTTTTGACCTATTTATGTCTTTGGTATTCGTAACACAGCTTACTTCACTGTCTTCATCCTCTAATATTGGTAGGTTAAGGTCAGGTTGACTGTCTGCTATAGAACTTGTATCTGAAGAATCAATGGGTAACGTGACGGGTAGACTGAGTGCAGCTGGAGTATTAAAGAAAGTTTTATTTTGCACATTATTATTGTGGCCAGGTAATGCTTGAACTTTTCCGATTCTTAAACGGAGGTTGCCATATTCAACATTTATCGTACTCTATTCATTTTAACAATCTGTAAAAAAAATACATCTTTAACGTTTTATAACTAAAAAACATAAAATACCCACAGTTCTATACATATATTATAAAGTCCTTATATACAGTATATACACACGAAACATACATACACTAAAACAAACACACAATCAAATACATAACAATCCTTAATACGACATTTTCAATACTAATTTGCCAGGAATAACACCTTAATTATATTTAACAAATTTAAGCTCATATTTAACATTTAAATTCACAGAAAATATGGGGCAAAGAATCTTAATCATATATTTTAACATTTACTAATATCTACCCATATTATTATAGGTCGCTATAAACACTCACTGATATTATTTAAAAAACTTTAAATTAGTGTCGAAAGCTACAGCTAAATTAATCTAGTTAATTTTATTAATTTTCAAACAAACAAATACATTCGTATGATTTTTAAGTTAAAATCACTGAAGTAATAAGAATATAATAAAATTAACATCAAAATGGTAATTTTTATTTTTAAAATTATAACGAAAACTAAAATTATTATCATGCAAAACGCCCATATTTCTGACCTTCCCATTCTAGCACGTTAAAAATAATGATTTATTCCACTATTATTTAAAGCAAAAGGGACGTATTTCAAAATATGCTACTGTTGTATTATAAAATATAATTATACTTAACTAATATTGGATTACAAAAAGGACGCATTTCAAATATGGCAATTTTGTATTACAAAATATTATAACAAATACTTATGTTACAATGCAAAACGGACTTTTTCCAAAATATGGCACTTTTGTATTTTATATTATGGTTACAAATACTAATGTTAGAATGCAAAACGGACGTTTTCCAAAATCTGGCACTTTTGTATTATATATTATGGTTTCAAATACTAATGTTAGAATGCAAAACGGACGTTTTCCAAAATATGGCACTTTTGTATTGTAAAATTTAATCACCCTTACCTGAAATTTTGAATCCAACACAGAAGTATTTTGGATTGTGGCAGTTTTTCACGCAACCGAAGTGCGTTTGCGTTGAATTTCCGGGCGAAACTCAAAAAATGGCGGTTTTGCATTGACATTACCTGTCAAAATGAGCTAATGCAAAAATGGCGGTAAGTCAGTGCACCCATAATATAAGCAAAAATGATGGGAGTTTTTTTTTCACTATAAAATATAGTCGGTTCAGGTGTCATTTTTGCAATAAAACGATTTTCATTTTTTTTTGAATTGTGGCCCTTTTGTATTCAAGGAGCGATGTGACGCCTACTTTTATACCGTCAAAATTGTAGTCTTCCTGATGGCATTTCATTATTAGGTCTTCAATATAAAACTTCACAACTAATTATAGCTTCGTCTATTCAGCTGTAACGTGTTACAGTTTTCAGGAGATTAGGCAAATCGATTACTGTTAGGCAAATCGAGCAATAAGTCATTCAGCTCCCAATATTACCTTATTATATTTGCTAGATTGCCTTCCGCCATAGTATAGTAATACGAGTATGAAGTTCTAGCATTTACTATTCCAGGATTCAATAATAAATAGTTTTTTAGATTTTTATTATTTCAAGAAAATAATTATTTATTTAATATTTATGTACACACAGAATACCTATCAGATAAACTTATTCAAACAAACAATCGTACAAAGTCACTGCTTATTTCAAAATAAAATTTCTTCTGAAATTAATTATTAATTGAATATTAACTTTTCATAGAAATTGAATATTGACACGTCCCTATTCAAGTGTTTAACCGTCTGCGCAAAAAAGCGAGGTGTTGTGCTGTTTATCACGGAATTTCACGATGCCGATAACTTAAATCCGTTATTGAAAGTTTTGTTTTGTTTCGCCTCTCCTATTTATGACATTGCGAAGCACGTTGCGTCAGTATTACAAACGTCACTGTGGCTTAATGTATAATATATTTATTGAGATAAGTTTTCGATGTTTTCTTTTATATTATTGTAGTATAGGGAAATAAAGATTTATAGAAGTTTCAAAGCTAATCAAATCCATATACTTTTATACAGAGACTTTTCTAGAGTGTGAAAGTATTTTACTATTGAATTATTATTATTTAAAAAAATTAAATTAAAAAATAAAAATTTTAATAATCATGCGTGTGATGTGAAATTAATAAAATACTTTATAAGACTATCTTAAAATATTAAGAGCCATGACTTGATGTTTTATATGATTTTTAATTGTTATGAAATGTGCAATATACTGGTGAAAGTGATATGTTATAGCTTTAAAATCTCGATGACAGCTACATGAGATATACAGCAATATTTTCACGAATATATATGTGCTTATAAAGAAGTGTTATTTATAAAATTTCTACGTTAGAATTATGACAAAATAACATATAATAGTTGTAGTTTGCGATTGAATCTGACAGTGGCTTTTAGTAATAATCCTTGAATCCTATACAATACACTCGTAAAATACCTTCAGCTATATTTCAAATATAGCTTATCACGAATATGGTTTTCGTTAAATACGTGATAAAATACGTGACTCTTTCACAATACATTCCTCAAAACTTTGAAACGCTTTGCTTCTATCTATTATCTAGTCAAAAACTTTATATTTGTTTAAAAAATCTGTGAAGGAGTACTTTTTAACTAAAGACAACTTAGACGACTTTAGTGAATAATAAAAAAATTACTATCATATACTTATTTATGTGTTACTATTATTATGTATGAATCTCCTTGTATTTTTAATATATGGTTTTGTTTATTATATCTTATTGATTGTAGTTAATATTTATAATAACTCTAGTTCTTCGCGTGTAGCTGTTTGTATATATGTTTATTATTGTAAATTTATGCCACCTACCTATATCAATCTGTTTTTGAAGGTCTACTCTAGCCCTAAGGTTACCTGGAATAAATCGCCGTTAGGCAATAATGCCGCCTGTGTACAACATATGTACATAGTCTGAATATTTTTTTTTGTTGTGTGCAATAAAGAATAACGAAAGAAAGTTTTGTATATTTTTTTATTTCACTTGCTTAAAATAACACTATTATCATAACGTTAATAATGAACACGTACTGTAGCACGTGGGGGTGAAAATGAGTGATTTAGACAGTGAGTCAGCCCTACCATGACAGCCTTCCACGCCGGAAACTATTCATTACAACCCTCTTTGACACGGCCTAACAGCGTAAAACTGTTACTAAAAGCATTAATTGCTTATAAATTTATTCATATATACATTATTATGCATACTATTTAGTTGGTAAATATTGCAAGGCTATTATAGTAGAATTTGGGATCCTTGAACATTTTATTTATTATACATTTTAGTGGATATTTTTATATTAAAAAAGATAAACAAAGAGAATTATAGGTAAACAAGGTAGTTGTCATAATAGTCACGACATTCAAATTAGCTTTCAAACCTTTTCTAGATTTTTGTTACAAATTATGAAAGTATCCCTTCAAAGTTATAAACCAATTATCATCGAATAAAATTTGTTCCATCTGAATATTTGAAGATATTATTATTACACTCTAAATAAATACTCAAAAATATTTTATAAGTTGTCTGATATAAACGTTCAGTTTTTTTTTGCGTGATTTGTGATCAAACTTACAATAAAAATGACAAAGTTCTAAAATAGATTAGATAGATAGATAGAATTGATTTGGCCTTATAACTATTTTCTTATTACACTCCGGGGACGCAAAGCAAGCAAAAATGGTACATGTTACGAAGTAGGAATTTTGGAATATTTTAAACAGTTGGTACATCAAGTAAAAAGTAGCGTGTAAGACTAGTCAGTCTGCATGTATTTTGGTTAATTCCATTAAATTTATACAATAAGCAATGAATTAATACTAAAATATGTTCTTTTTATAATAAACGTAAGCGGAATAATATAATATTATAATATATGCATCCGCAAAAAGGGATTGCATTTGACCGCTGAAAGTCATTAAGCGGATTATCGTTAATTTTTACCATTGCGGTTGATTAAAGAATGACATTATCGATGTTGCCTGTCGTGAAGTTTTAATTGCAGCTTTATATTTTGGTTGATATATATATATATATATATATATATATATATATATATATATATATATATATATATATATATATAGTAATATCAACCAAAATATAAAGCTGCAATTAAAACTTATATATATATATATATATATATATATATATATATATATATATATATATACCAAAGTTGTCAGTCAGTTTTATATAAAGACAGTCAGTTTTATATAAAGTATATTTTTAGATTTTATAAATGGATATTTTACAGAATATTTAAAACCTTAAACGATTACAATTATTTTCCTATATTCATAGACTTCTAAGCTAATAATAAGCTTCTAAGATAAATGAAATGTTGCGAAAATATCAGACCAGGACGCATTTGGAACCCTTACAGCTTTAACATTAAGTTGAAAAGTGTCTTTACAGAAGGGCTTATTACGATAAATCTGGTTTGGAAATAGGCCCTCCTGACATTTCCATTTTGACGAAAATAAGTGATCACTGATATTGATTCAAAGTGAAAAAGATATAAATATATAAATGAATATAGCGATTCCTTACTATTTCTCTTGTATTATCTATTTGTAAACGCACCGTAGTTATACATTTATTATGATTTTAGTATATTCTTTATTGTATACATTCAAATGTAACATAAGACACTATGAAACAGAATAATACACAAAAGTAAATGTGATCAAATAGGTGCACTTATCGCTTCAAAGCGATTTCTTGCCTTACCTACTTTTATTTATACCTTTGAGAGCGGAGACCCCATTTAAATGATGATGAAAATAAATAATATGTACATACATAGCTCACGTCATTGGCCCACGAGAGGGGTAGGTAGACTATAGAGGCACAATTCTTTCGCATCTTTCACATCCAGAATTATTTTCATAAAACTTCTTTTATTCTTGCCTCTATGAACTTCAGCTTTTTAGAGGACATTAGTGATTTGTGTGTCCTATATGTAAATAACATCGATTAATTAAAAAAAAAACCATATAACTACAACAAATTTACTTACAATTTTATAAATAATTCCAGATGTATACTTAATATCGTTAATCATTATATATATTTCGCATACATAAGTAACATCTTTTTTCTTGAACGTGTTTACGTTGTACTACGCAGCCTCCATAATAGGTCAAGTTGTAGTGGCCATCATCGTATTTGACGGCATTTAAAAAAAAAACCCCAGTAAGAATTAAACTGGAAATGTACGTTTAATGTAGGACTTGAAACTGAGACTGCAGTCTATAGGTTTAACTAAAATATTTAAAGTGCTCATGTAACTTTGTGAGAGTGCTTTTAGTTGAAATCACTTTAAAAGTTTTAATTCTTGATCATCAATTAGGATGTCTTAATTTTGAAGCACACATATACATGCTAATATTATTAATCCGAAAGTGAATCTGTCTTTCTGCTACGCTATTACGCTTAGACCAATGAACTGATTTTGTTAAAATTTGGTATAAACATAAATAAAATATTGAGTAAGGACATCTTAATTAACCAAATAGCAATTTATTCTTATAATAATATTATAGACAATTATTTAATATTGTATTTATTTAATACTACTAAACTAAAAAAAAAATTCAGTCACAAAAATCAATTAAAAATTCTTAGTAATATTTGGTTTCAAATCCTTACATTCAAAACAATCTCTTGAAATTGTGCCAGAAACGTAACACCTATTTCAGTGTCAAGGATTAATATCGGTTAAGTGTAGTTTGTTTGTGCAAGTTTATTTTAGGACAATACAGCTTCATCTAAATTAAGTTACTGCAGATTTATCATGTATATATATAGCAACCAAATGCTGGCTTACAACTTAATTTTAGAATTTTTATTTTTCTTTATTAATTGCAATATGCAGGCGTGAATATTGTACGGTGCAATTTTTAGGGTGTTATTTAACTTTATACTGTTAGGGCAACACTGTTATATGTATGATACAGTTATAATCTACAATATAAAAAAAGAAAAAAAAAGGTGGTTCACTCTCTGTGTAAAAATGGCTGAGTGTAATGCGTCTTAAAATTGAACTAAAAAGATATAAAAACTTATGTGACATATTTGAAAGCTCCGGAGAAGAAACATTACAACAAGACTTTTTTAATTATCAGATAACAGACATAAAAAAAATACAGTTTAGGCTAAACCAGTTAGGTGAGAACATCAATGAAGAAAAGGCTATTTCAAAAATCTTATCATAATTGCAATGAAATGGAAAAACAGTTAGCATTTCAAGCTAGTACAATAAAATGCTTTAAGGGCAATAAAACTGGACATATGAAGAAGACTGTAAAGCCTGTCATATTTGTAAAAGGAATAACCATGGAGACAAAGACTGTAAGTTTAAGAAAAAACAATGTTTAATTTATAACAAAACAAACCATGAAGAGGAAATTGGTTTTTTCAAAAATCAGAGCAAGTTAGAGTAAAAAAAAACACAGATAAAACAGAAAAGGCATTTTTCACAAAGTTTCAAAAACAAAGAACGCAATATAAGGAATTTATTGTAGACTCGAGGTGCACTGCACATATGACCAACAGAACAGTAGACAGATATTAATAAACTATAAAAATAACTTATCGTCAGTTTTAACTGCTAATGTTGAATAAATACAAGTGAATGAGATCAGAAAACTGAAAGGTAGAAATTGCAACTTAAACAATACCCTGTTTGTTACGGACTTGCCGCAGAAATTGTTGTCTGGGATTGCAGTTACCAATAATAAAGGAACTGTTGTGCGTAGTAAAAATACTGTCAAAATATATAAGGAATCAGAATTAATATTAATGACAAAAAAGGAAAATGGTTTACATAAAATGAATTTAGATGGAATAAATACAGTGGAAAAACATTGTAAATTAAAGAAAGAGGGATTGAATTAGAGTGACATCAAAGACTAGTATACCTAAGAAAGAAGACATTAGAAATATTACCAGGTGTAACAGATGGAACAAAAATAGAAGGATTAAAACAAATGGGTACATGTGAAATTTGCACACAAGCCAAACAAACAAGACTTAAAATAATAAGAAATGGAGCTAACAGACCATTACAATTAATACATACAGATGTTGGTAGACCATTTATTTATATTTACAGTTATGTCTTAACAGTCATTGATGACTACACACATTTTACTAAAAACTACCTCCTAAAGCATTAAAGTGAAGTGAAAGAAAACTTGAGATACTATATAAAAGAAACAGACAGGGCTCTCCCTTTCTGTTTATAACAGAAAATATATGTACTATAAGATGTGTGGGGTAAATACACTAGCAATAACTTTAGAAAATGGTGTACACAAAAAGGAATAAAATTAGACTATACAGTACCACACACTCCACAACTAAATGGTGAGGCAGAAACATTAAACCGGACATTATTGGATAAAACCCAAGCATTACTATCTCAATTAGAAAAAGAAATGTAGAGTGAAGCTCTATACTGTGCTACTTATATATTAAGGAGACTACCATGTGAATCTATGACAGATAAAACATCTTATGAAATATGGCATGGTAAGAAACCTAATATATCTAACATATTTAAGTTTGGTTTAAAAGTATATGTTAAACAACTAGATACAAACAAATAAATTAAATCCAAGAAGTAAAAAGTTAATACTGATTAGATATACTAGTAATGGATATAGACTATGGAACAAAGAAGTAGGAAAAAAAATATTAAGAGAAATTGTGAAACTTAATAATAATAAGATTAATGAGGAAAGAGAAATAAGACCGGCTGTAACAGTAATAATATCAGAAAGTGAAGAAGAAACAAATCAAGAAGAAGAAAGTGATAACAGCTAGTATGAAATACAAGAGTTAGAACTTCAAAGTAATGAGCCAGAAGAGAATTTTCCAGAATTACTAGAAGGAAAAGAAGTTGAGATTAATAAAAATGTAGAAAATGACACAGAAAAAATGAAAACAAGACATACAAGAAGACAAAGAAGAGGCCATGAAAATAAAAAATGAAATATAAGAACCACGTATTATACGTGGGAAATAGTTGACTTGGAAAGGGTAAAAGGAAATAGGATATTGTCAAATAAATGGGTATTCTGCATAAAAGAAAATGATACAATGATACAAAGCAAGACTTGTAGCCTCTCGCTACAAGCTTTGAACAAAAAGGCATTGACGATCAAGAGATATACATAGCCCAGTAAGTAGTAAGTCGATCAGCACTAATATCATTGATAGCAATTGCAGCTTCAAAGGAATATAAAATCATTAAATTTGACAAAAACACTTTTTTTGTATGGCAAATTAAAAAGAGGTTGTTCTGCGAGTACACACAAACTTCGGCCCGTGAGCGTTAGTTGTGCTCTAACGAGTAACTGGTATAATCTAAATACGCAGAGGTCAAAAGACATTGTATCTGCGTCTCCCTCAAAAAGAGAAAAAAAAATTGTTGATGAAAATTTTATTACCTTTCATAAAATTTAGATATAAAATAATGGCCTACTAATTTACAGATTGCCGACATGTTTACAAAACCTATGTTAACAGATAAATTTAATAAATAATATGATAAAAGTGGCTAAGTGTAATGCGTAATTAAAATTTAACTAAGAAGAAATAAATACTTTATGTAGAATAAAAGTGTATCTGTATAAATCTAAACCTATAAAAGACACCAAAAGGTACACTTGTATTAGATATGTCTTCCTTATTAAATTATGTGAAATAATTAAATATCCTCATTACTTTGAATTTTCATTATTTTTTTGCCTCAATAAGAGAGATGTTTTAAGTCTCTCTGTGGCATCGTACCAGCCAAACCAGTGTCCGGATTTGATTGCAATTTTTTTGTTCGAAAGATTGGTCGGTCATTATGGTTCTTGGCTTTGTTTGGTCGAAATAAAAGCAGTCGTCTCCGGTTTAAGAAAGGTTGTTACGCAATATTGATAGTAAAAGCCAAAACAAAAATTTGTGGGTTCATAGGTTCATTTAGTAAAATATAGAAACTACTAACATAACTTTGAACAGCATAAACAAATGTATATAAAAAAAAACCCCGATACAAAGAGACCTCTAAAAGACTTATAAAAATATGATTATTTACTCATTCTAGTGGTTAGACCGCTAAATAAAAAAAAACAAATAAACGACATAACCATATTAAATCGTATTGTCAAAGTCAGTCAATCAATAGCCCCTTAACTTCATAAAATACACACCATCGTCAACGTAAGTACAACAGTCCCTCCACGCAGCTACTTCAATAAGTAGGTACGTAATAAAAATATTCTTATAAATTTTTAGAGGTCTTTTCATTTCTATTTTTTTTCATTAAATTTGTATTTGATGATTTGAAGAAGTATTTAATTTCCTAAAGAGGTAGAGAATTATTTAAAGAAGTATTTAATTTCCTATAGAGGTAGAGTTATATCTACAAAGAAGTATATACCTCTGTATCAAACAAATTGATATAATAGCCTGGTATATATGATTTGTAGTTGTCAAAACAATAGTAAAACAAAAACTATAAAATTTTATTACTATTTTTTTCATTTCTTTGCGCAAATATTGTCTGCTTTCCACCATAACTTTTGTGACCATTTCTATTCATTCCTCACCATTTTTACCGTTTCCTATACTCTATTTTTTTGATTGTTTTAATTATTTCAGTCTTGCTTTCTTCATCATAACAAGGCTTCATTATTCTCAAAAATATTACCATTTTATTTAAATTCAATCAGATTTACTTACGTAAGAAAGGGTATAATATACTCTCCACATTTTATACTTTTTGTGACAAAGTTTATATATTTAATCGTTTGTTCATTTTTGTTTTTTGTTATACTATTTACAATGATTTTATTTGTTTCTATTTGTGGATTGTGCCAAATATTGTATTTGGAAAGATTTTTAATGATTAAACTACCAAAATTTCAAAGTAACTGTAGTTGGTTAATACAGAAAACTTTGTATTTATTGTATGGTTTATAATAGGTATTATAATAATAATAAAATCAGGCAACTCATCACGCTAACTACACAATGACCACCTTGAATATACTAGGAACTGACTCAATTGACTCACTCACCGTCTACGTACCCGTGGTTGGTTTTTATTACCAGCCTTATTCTGAGATTGAAAAAAGTTTACCCCATAATAAAAATAGTATTATAATACCCTATAGTATTCTAATACTATTATTATTTTTATTTGGATAACATTATGTTCATTTTAATAATTTTCTTTGGGGACGCGTCTTTTATAGTTAGTAAAATAAAAATATTTCTTCTATTAAAGTGTTGAAGTTAGGCAACATATGCTATAGGGTTTGTTATAAATTCAGGAATTATAAGGCATATTTCAAGTTTAGGGTCGTTATAGATACTTAAGATTTGACTATTATGAAGAAAAGCTGACGTGAATACTAAATTTAGAAGATAATAGAAAGAAAAGACATTTATATTGTAATTTATATCACTTTTAAATATTTTATAAAAAAAAAAATATGAAAATATTAGCTAGTATTTATAATATTTATAATATTACATAAAATATCTATTTGACAAATGATGTCGTTTGAATTCTTGAAGATTCTCCTAGTTAGTTATGCATTGGCACCTTGTTGCAAGAAGGGCTAGATCTAATAAAAAATACATAAACACGACTGATCACTGTATGTGTTATTAACAGCCTGTAACAAAGGATTTGAAATAATATCTACTATTACACGACGGACCATGGTTGACGCTGTTAGGGAAAAGTTAAGGTAAAATGAGAGCTAATTCTTAATAATTCTTATCCTTAATTTTGATTCTCGATTAACGAAATACAACTTTTACATATACTTTACGAAATATGAAACATGATCTAATCTTCGATGTCAAGAATAAACGTTCATTATAGTCAAAAGTTTTAAATAACGATACTAAAGTCTATTCATTATAAAAAACTTGATAACCCATAAATTTACTCTAGGTTTCAGTAGTTAGGTTTAAAGATTTCCCCGAATTTTAACTTCGGTTGACTCATTTTACTTTTACTTTACACCAGGATAGCTACTTGTATTTTTCAAAGCACAGATCCGCTCGTGTATGGGGTTCTGTGGTCACATATTTGCTGGTGCCGCAAAGTCTGATCTTGCGGTTATGGACTCAATTGAGAGGCGAGCGAAGAGGCTTATAGGCGATCCCGAATTGGTTGAAGTCGACCTACACAGCCTTGAACACACGCGTAAAATTGCTACCCTCTTAGTATTCTATAGGATACATTTTGGTGAGTGTACGCAGTAATTACACGACTAAATTCCCCCGGCCCCCTTCACTCATCGGACGTACCAACGCATAGCAGGTTTGTTGTGGACATTCCAGCTGTCTGTGGACGTACAGCGAAGGACTGGAACAGCTTGTCTTCGTCGGTATTACCCGGTGAATACAATGTAGGTGTTTTCAAGAGAAGTGTGAATAGGTTGCTAGATTAATGCGCCTTACCACTTATGAGTACATTTCCACTTTCCATCAGGTGAAATGTAGTAAAGTATTAACCTAGATAGTATAAAAAAACAGCTACTGTTTTACACCAAAAAGGATATTCTGTTTATATAATATTAAAATGATACAGATAAGGGAAACAATTTGATTAAATTGAGATATAAAACTTCCACTAGCTAAGTTTGGTGTTTGATGGAAACTTTACCATAACGCTCATTAGGGTTGAAGAAGCATATTTCATGATGATTTATTGAATAAATAATAAATCATAATAGTTAATTTAATATGTGATAAAATATTTATATAAATTCAAAATACACTTGATTTAATATGACGATAGATCATATTTGTTTATGAATTATTTCACAAACAAATAAATAACTGATAACCTTTTATTCTCCCTCAGTTTAAGATTATAAAACTGTTTTAAAGAAATCTTTATATAAGTGAAAACCCTGTTTCTTATCCTTGGTACTTTAATAACGCAAACAACGCTGCTTCTCCAAGTAGCGACAAATTAATTATTATATCAGCTAATAATTTTGCTTGAGTATTCGTCGTTAAGTTCTAGCTTATTAAACTATGACAACGTCGGTAATTGATATTATTATTATAATAAATAGAGCAACATTTTTAAATTACAGTTTTAGATTATCAATATAATTACGTGACATGGTAACTTTTATGCATAAAATAAAAACAATAATAAAATGCATAAATAAAATCAAAAATATTCAAATGAATTAGGTAGCCAAAAGTATTAACTTTTGCCCGTAGAAGATCTAATCATTTGCTCTACCTAGAATACAATGTGGGGGTTGAGCAAGATTTAAAGGGATTTAAAGGGGAAGGGAGAATCCTCCGAATTATTCGGAGAAAGTACCTTTCACGAAAAGAATCCAAATACATTTATCATAAATATTTTCCTTTATTACCCCATCTAAGGGAAAATTTACATTTTTTTTAGTTTATTAATTTAGTTAAATACAATATTAAACACTAAACTAAAATAAACACTTGAATATTATGAGGATAAATTGCTTTTTGGTTAATTTCATTTTAATAAACGAATCCAAAGAATACAGATGCCCATAGAATCTCATAAGTCGACTTTTAGTGTACCCTGAAAATTTTAATACGTACCTGACCACCAGACATCGATAGTAGTACGATTTTGTATTAAATGTGGTATTAAAGAGTATATAGTTGATTGAAATAGGTCTATAATTGGCAGGATCGGCACGGCTAACTTTTTTGGGCACAGGTTGCACATTGGTAAGTTTCCAGGATTTCGGCATTATTACAGTCTTAAAAGAGAAGCGATACAGACGTGTCAATACAGGAGACCATTCAGCTGCGCATACCATCAGAATCACTGACTTTATTTACATCTAAACGACACAATACTCTCACTACTTCTTTGTTCGTGATGAGGATTTCAGGCCTGGAAATGCCGCGGTGAAAAAGATATGCATGAGAAACATTTCCAGTGTCTAGATGCGAATTCTCAGCAAACAAGAAGAAGTTCGACTCGATCGCTTTGGCAAGAGACCAGAAAGTTCGACTGTCAGTTGGTCTGATAGAGAGCTTTTTGAGCTTCATTCTTAGGGACTCGATCGAGACGAGCCTTCCGCAAACCCTTTTTATAGAACTTGGCAGCTTAGTTAAAAGCTCTTTTCTTTGAACTTACATCTGGAATATTGCGGCTTCGAGCATCAGCCCAAATGATTTTGATCTTCACCACGACCACAGTCGGTAATAAACCATTTACAAGCTTTGCCACCGAAGTTTACGTTAGCAAAATGAAATAAAATACTTCGACAGATCCAAATAAGAGAAGCAGACCTGCCGCCAAGGATAAGACGAAAAAAGGGCCGCATCTCATCTGCTGACTTGTATTTCTATACTCGCCTAACACCATGTGCTTCGAGAGCTGGTGGGGAATATTTCACCAGATCGTGATCGGAGGTTCCCAAGGGGAAGATGACCTCTATACGATACTTGTCCGGGTCAGTTGTCAGCAGAAGGTCCAGGCAATTGGCTGAATGGCCTACCACATCTGGTACCCTTGTTGCTTGCTTCACCAGCTGAAAGAGGTCCAAGGATAACGCAAAGTTTCGCGCTTCTCGTCCAGCATGGTTAGTTTTCTGGTACGGGAACAGCCAGTTCTGATGACAGGTATTAAAGTCCCCTAGAAAGACGAGCTGCGCTGAAGGGTAATGATGTAGAGCCATATCAGCAGCCTCACCGAGGCTACTCAAATAATCTAGTTGTCTCTTGATCACCCTGTGCGAACGGATTTTTTCGTTTCCTGTGCCTACTAAAACCCATAGAGAAGTCATTCATTATTGAGTTATTGCTGTTAGAATTTGTCAAAATCAATAATTTTGTTTGTATAATCTAGGGCTATAAATAATATAAATAAATAATTCTCTAAAAATAACTTATTTTTTAATAATAATATATCGAATGATGTAATCCTAAAATAGTATTTCTTCATTATAAAAATAAAATACAGCATGTGTATTTATCGTAACAAATGAAAGTAAAATATATTTCTATTATTGGTGTCCTTGTACCCGTATTGTAAATTACGGTCCTAATTTCTTTAACAATACTTCAAATATGCAATTCTTGAAACAACTTCAACATTAATAATGAAACAAGCTACATTCAACATTCAGAAGAAGAGAAAATTTGTTATCTAGTATTTCAACATAATTTTTACATTAATATAATTATATATAAAATAATATTATATTAGAGTTCATTATAAATATTTGAAATATAATATAATATATATATAAATATAATGTGATTTCTATAGTCAATTCGTAAAGTGAGTGTGTAAAAAATAAAATAGAGCTCTTACATTATTTAAATAAAATTACTCTTAAATCTGTTATATTTTTCCATTTTTAACTAAAACTGGAATGTAAGCTTTCTTTTCAAATTTTACTAATTATTGAAAGTTTTATTAGGTTTCTTTTACAATCGCTCCTATATCAGACCAGTTTTTAATATCTTCTCTTGAGTAAAAGTAATGAATAACTCTCTATTGGTTTTTAGGTTAGTTGATAATAATTATGGATGATATTTAGGTTTTTATTCTTTTTTTTTTATAAAATATTTTTACTTTCAAAAATGTTAAAAACATTTACAGATAAAACCTAACCACCATACAATATTATATATTTTTAATAATCCGCTCAGAAACATATATAAATACGTATTACGTACTTAGAATAAATACAAAAAATAGATGTATAGATTTAGAAGTATAAATGGAACCAATTATGAAAGTCAAGTAATAATGAACGGGCCATCCGTTGTAGGGATGCAGTAGCCAGCGGTTAGAATTTTAAATTGGAATCCAAACTAAACTTTAACAATTTAAATAATCGAGTTCGTGGGTTAATTTAGTGAATTTACAATGGCGCGATTAATATGTTAAAAAAAGACAAACTATTTATACGGTATGGACTCTTGAAAATACAATAATATTATTAAGAAATTATTTTCCGACAACCTTTTCTTGAAGTCCTCAAAACATAAAGCATTAAACTATCATAAGCCTCACTTTTTATTTTAAGGTAATCTTTTTTAAAACCATATTTGTCGAATTTTAGAACAAAAGATTGGAATTTATTTACACAACTCGACTGTTAATGATAAAACTTTAAGGATATAAAAAAATACAGCTAACCTGGGTTATAGCTTGATTGGGTTTGTAGTGTATATATATATATATATATATATAGTTTAGTAGGCTTACACACACCACAAACCCTACTACTATATTTAATAATGTATATATATAAAAGAGTAATACATATTTAATGAGTTTTAGTAATATATATTTAATGTATATTATTAAATATGTATTACTAAAAACCCAGCTGCATCTACAGTTCTGAAACGGAATTATATTCGGCAAAACAACAACTAGAAGTATAAAGATTTATAAATGAACTATAAAACTTATCCTTTTATTTATTTATAAGTGGCTTAGAGTATCCTTGTGCTGGCAATATGAAAATCTTAAAACATTACATAATGTTACAGACTATTTATGAAAGACTAGCAACAGATATAAAATTAACAAAACTAATGTATTCAGATTTAATGGATGAAGCTGCTTCCGGCAACTACAAGCCCACGCCGTCTATCGTTGAGCGTAGAAAAATATTTTTTGACTCACACATCAAAAGAGAAAACCGATATTCTTGGTACTTTTTATGTATGAAACTTGACTATGGACGATCAAGGAAATACTTTCTACCATTCTGTGATGTCCATGTCCATGTGTGGCAAAAGATATGTTAAAGAGTATTGTATATTTCGGAATCAAGTCATTTAAACCTCATTGATTTTAATCTATTTAATATCATAATAATATTTTTTCCAGTCTAATATAATTATTACCAGAAAACATTTTCATCAATCAGTTTTCTGGTCCGGAATCCCATACATGTTTGTTATTTTATTCATATTTTATTAAAAGAGGTAGGTACAAAACACAGTTTTGTTAGTTTTGTTCTGAGTGTGTTTCAGTATAATGTAGTATTAGCTAATAATTTTATATTATATCGAATAATTATATGAAAAACAGATAATATTAACTTTATTACATAAGTAGTGTTAGTTAATAATTCAATATCATAAATAATTATAATATTTTTAGGATTCATGTAGAAATTTAATTAAAAAAAATAATAAGAATTCAAAGTAATTACAACATTTACATATTTCACATAATTTAATAACACGAAATCCAGATTACAAGGTTAAAACTACTTAAGTAATCAATCCATGACATAAAGCGACAAATCTACCACAGTAATAAAAGGCTAGATAAGCTACACAAAGTAGGTACTCAAAGAATACATCGACAATCACTATTCACACCTACAGAGCTTCCGCTCTTAAGTGAGTATGATGCAATTATCCATATACTTAACAGTTGTTTACTTTATAGGAATTGATCCCTACTAATTATTTCGAAATTCCCTCGACTCCTAACAATATATTACTTTAAAATAATATATACCAATATGGTTAATATAAATTTAGCTGAATATAAAATACAATACATAAATGTTACGAAAATTTGTCTTGTTTAATTAAACTTTATTAAAACTTTTGAAAAACAGACAACCATGAGCAAAAGAATTTTCAAATAAAACTATGCTTTACTTTAGTACCAAAATTAAATTAAACTGTTCAAAAAACTCTATGTACAATGGGCAACATTTTGAATTACTCTTTTTGTAAAGACTCGAGTAATGTTTAACTTTGTCATGCGTTGAAACAAAGGTATGCAGCGACATTAAGCGTCAAAGCGGTCGAAAAAATCAACAAAGAAGACGGATTGTGCCGCATGTGGATTGTGACATCTCTTATATTTTCATGTAATTGCTCTGTAATATTTTTATTAAAGAATTGGGATCAGGATTTTTTTTTATGGAATCATCTTCAAAAGGAATTAATAAATATAAATAAGTGAATTATAGCTTTACTAGTCTATATAAATATACTTTTTGTTTTAGAGTTTTAGTAGAGGCAGTCTCACAAAAAGTAATTGATATTATATGGTTTATTAACACTCGTAGCCATGTTTTTATCAAGTAAGGTTTAATCACCGTTTATGAAATAATTAAATACTCTGAAATCTATTTTTATAAGAATTACTTCATATTAATATATTGTTTATAATTTATGTATTACTACCACAAGTTAAAATTATAAAAATACTATGATTATTGTAACTTTATTTATGTCATATAATTTTTGATATTAATTCATACCTTTATTCAATATGTGGATTTAAAATATGAAAAATCCTAATATTAAGAATTGAAATCCTAATATTATTTGAAAGAAAATGGCTTAGTTAAAAAAATATAGTTAGTATTTAAAATTCTACGTCTGCTATATTAAAGATTTTAATTAGTCTATATCATATGTAACTCTAAAATACATTTATTTTTCAAATAGCAAAATAATATTGTAAAAAATATTTTTGACTTTGCTCTTACAATATTTTCCTTTACTTTTGTGTACTATCTGGATATAAACAGTTAGTTATTATGTTTATTACCTAAAATAGAAATCATAATATGAATCTTAGAATCGCATTTTAAAGTAGATAGTATTAAGTGGCAAAAACAAAAAGTTTTAAGTAACTTTTCACACAATTATATGAAGATTAACAATAACCTCCAATAACAATAACTCCTTACATTTAAAACACATCTATATCAATCTCTAACCTTTTTATACAACTTTAAAAATTTATAAAACCTTGTCAAATATTTCCAATTAATAGTTATTTGAAAAAAAAAGTCATATATACTTCTTATGAAAAATACAATTATATTTATTTATATATTACGAACAAAATAAACATTGCAATCAAAAAAATGCAATGTGCAATTAAAAATACACAAAGACCGGATGTTGTTGATTATTCGTTGGTTTTTCGCCATTATTAAAACTAATTAAACTGAAAGGTTATTCAGTTTGTGGATTATTATATATGGAATGAGTCCGTCATTGTTTTGAGACAGATTTGATTTGTTATTTTGTATTTTAAATAGTGTTAAAATAGTATGTCATTCATGCTTTCACTTGAAACCGAAAAAAAAAATTTTTTTTTTTAACATATTAAACAATAAAAAAGATTTACTAATTTAAATGAAAATGTACCAGTTTGGAGATAAACAATTTTATTCCTTTAACCAATATTTCATTAATAGTAATTTAAAACTTTCATTTCATCCTTTTATGTGTGTAGTATTAATATAAATATTATAATAGTATTAATATAAATATAAAAGAAATCTAAAGATTTCTTTTCTATTGGTTTTGTTTCGTTATTGTTTTATAAATTAGATTTAATATTTAATTTTAGTTAATCTTGTTAATATGTGATGTCCAAATAAAAATAAGTTGATTTGATTTGATTTACAACCAATTATATATAAACTAGTTTATTCTAAATAATTGACAAAACCATTTATTAATATCAAAGTGTAATTCTAATAGCTGGTCATTTAAGGGCGTAAATTTCAAGTTGAACTTATTCACACAAACAAACAAGAACATAACAACATTTAAAAAAAACTTACCACGACTAAAAATTTCTAAAAGACGATATCGAAAATTAATATTAGATATGAGAGCTTTTTTTATGTTATTCTATATTGAAAAATATTTATTATAAAATATTTTAAATATTCATTTGCAGTAAGTGATAAAAAGTAATAGTGCTTAAGTTTATAATTCGTATAGTAGAACAAACATTTTAATATCTTTCAATATTTTAATTTGTATATCAGAACAAAACCAAATTAAAAAATGATTCGTTAATATCTTTACACATAAATCAAAATTTCTCCAGCCTGGTACGCTTGTTTCCTAAAATCACCACTACAAACTGCATAGTCATAAGGACCATGTCCCCATGACTCATCATTTCCTAGCTTGCTCTCTCACCCATTTATTGCTTATGGTAGCTTAAGCTCAATTGGTAGAGCGACGGAACGGTTTCCCAGAGGTCGCGGGTTCGGATCCCTTCTCGTATCAGTTTATTTTTCATTCTATATTTATATAAATTTAAATAAACTTAACATGCCTATACATGTGAATAAATATTTTCCAACGTTGATTTCGGTAGTGGTAGATCTTTTCAACGTTTATGTTTACTGCAAAGTTAATAACATTGGTTGGGCTTTTCGAAAGAAGCTTTTTCGTAGAGCAACGAGAGTGTGTCCCAGAAGTCGCGGGTTCGAATCCCTGCCCGTATCGGTTTATGTTTCATTCTATATTTATATAAATTTAAATTAACTAAGCATGGCTATACATGTTTATAGATATTTTCAAACAACAATATTTCAGTCACACAATTCATGATCTTTGGCTTTAAATCCTTACATTAAATAGTCTCTTGAAGTTGTGCCAGAAACATAACACCTATTTCTGTGTCAAGGATTAATATCGGTTAAGTGTAGTAACCAGTTTATTCTAGGACATTATGGTCTGGCGGCTTCATCCAAATGAAATTACTGTAGATTTATCACGTATATGTATGGCAACCGAATGTTGGCTTGGAATTGATTTTTTTAATAAAAATATATACTTTTTTAATTTATTGCATAAATATTGTTAGTAGTTGAGGGTATTCCTAAGCAATTGGTGGAAATTCCTAATCTATTATTGTAAATTGGAAAAGAAGTGTTAAGTTTACAGATTATTGTGTCATACTCATTTGAGAGTGGAAGCGGAAGGTAGGTGTAAATATTGAATCGCGTGATTTTGAGTGTCCCATCTAAATTTATACTTCTGTTAGATTTTTACTCTTTATTAAATTACGTGAAATATTTAAAATTCTGATTATTTTTTTTCTCATTTTTTTTTGCCCCGAACCCAAAAAGAAAGATTTTATAAGTTTGGCGCATGTATCTGTGTGTCTGTCTGTGGCATCGAAACAGCGAAACGAGTAGACGGATTTGATTGTAATTTTTTTTAATAAAAAAATTGTTTGGCTATTAAGATTTTTATCTATGTTTGGTCTAAATAAAAGCAGTCGTCTCCAAGATATTAAGCTTTCATTCCAATGAAAGAACCATCTTGTCAAAGGTTCTTATGCAATATTGCGAGTAAAAGCCTAAACAAATCAACATTTGTTTAAGCCACAGGCAGACACACAGATACACAGATACACGTGCCAAACTTATAAATCAATAACTCGATAATGAATGATAGTAAATTATTTAGTAATATTTGATGATGCACATCAAGCAAGATTATTTTTGTTAATTGATTATAGACGATATTATGAGCTATGTTTTTTAGTATTCCTAAGCCAGATAGTTTAAAATGGATATTAAATATAATAATTCCAGATGTCCTAGTACCTACTAGTAAGGATGAACAAGAAAGTTTTTGAAGTTGCTTTGTTATGTTTTTGTATACTCCTATACCGGATGTGAAGTCTGCATTTTTTCAAAAACAAAATGATTTCATTTCTGTAATCTTCTAATTCAAAATAGAAGGTAATTTTTCGAAAGTTTCTATAAATTAAGGTCTCTATTTATTCATCGACATCCAGATATATATTTTTTTAAACACGTTAATATGAATAAACTTGTTAGTTAAATTGCTGAAATGTAGTATTCAAATAATTATTACACTACAATAAACCTTACACAATTTTTTTTAACCTTACACTAACTTTAATTACACTACAATCACAAAGAAAAGTATCCGGTTGCTAGACTGTCCAGTGAGGAAACCGACATCCACCCGCGGTGGCCCGGCCAGATCCGGTCGGGAGGCGAAGATCTGAAATCGGACGTATAAATGGTATCTCTGGACTCTCCAGTAGTCGACCAGACGCGCGACAGCTGGGGTGGCGAACGAAACTTCCACCACAGAACTTCCTTGCTGCCGCACGCAGGTCGGGTCGGTCCCTCTGTAAAGGAGGGATATACCGGAGAGGAGTAACCAGTTGTGAACACTCCTACCTCTAGCGTCCGTAGCGTGGTTTTCCCAGGCCACGGATTTGGCGTTCAGGTCACCGAGGAAAATGGTTTTCCCCGACGCCTGTCTACAAATCGCAGCACTGACGGAGTCGAAAAAAACCTGGAACTCCGCCAGGCTACGATTGGGGGAGAAGTACGCGCCTACGACGAAATCCCCCCGCCGCGCCACTACCAAACTCCGGCCAGTCTCCAAAGTGAAGAGAAGGGGACCGAACTACCACAGAGCCGTTTTTTTCCCCCGACCAACTGGAATTAGGAGGGACATAGTAGGGCTCTCAGGTCACTGCAACCCCAATGTTCCAACCTTTTGTTGCTGGTGGCGAAGACGCGACCTAGACGCGGGCTGAGCTGGTTTGGCAGCGGGAGTCGTGGGAGACAGAGTCCGAGCATACTTGTGGGGAGCTGCTATGGTAGCCGGAGCCAAAGCCGGTGCTGACTTATGGGGGCGTGGTGAGCACTTTTTCCCCCTCTCACCACCGTGGACCAAGCCTGAACCCTAGAGGCTGCAGGGGCCGGGAAAGGCGAGGGCGTTATAGGCGTAGATCTAGCCGAAATAGTTGGCGACCCCGAGTGCTTATATACGCACACTGCCGGCTGGGAAGCCACGTCTGTGGCGGCGGCAGCGGCTGCCTATCTCTTCCTGTCTGAAGCCAGCGGACGCCTGAGGTTGCACTCTGGGAGGAGTCACTCCTCAATACCTTGGGAGCGAGCATTTACGATCTCTCCCAACGAGGTAATGATTGAGCGCTTCAACCCCTCAATTCATCTACCTTTGACAAGGGCATCTCGGAGACCGCTGTTTTGGCAGCAGATGTCATTTCCACGATCTCCTTCCGGTGGGCGTTGTCCTCGCAGATACGGCACGTCTCCTCCGGTGGCCAAGACTCTGACGATATTAAGCAGACTGCTCGACTCATCTCTCAAAGTCTTGAACACCGTGCCTTTGAGATTGCCCGACTTTTTAGTCCACTCAAAAATCGAATGTCGAGAGCTGGCTGCACTCAACTCATCGGCACGTAAACGTGACAAATCCGGCGTAGGTTGCACCTCCAATGAGGTATCCTCCTCAGAGCCCGGAGTACTTCTAGCCGTTTTCGTCGCTTTCTGGAGGGCCTGGCGTTGGAACCTTCGCTCCAACGCGGCTTCTTCGGCCTCCATGTTCAGAGCTCGCAGCTAACATAACAAAAACGACGTAGACTAAACGAGACAAGACATACACAAACAAGAAACACAAATCCCAACCGACGGAAACCCCCTCCCCGAAGGTACCTTTTCCTCCGATGTCA
This sequence comes from Napeogenes inachia, assembly GCA_959347355.1. Taxonomy (NCBI): domain Eukaryota; kingdom Metazoa; phylum Arthropoda; class Insecta; order Lepidoptera; family Nymphalidae; genus Napeogenes; species Napeogenes inachia. The sequence continues at coordinate 14,427,891 of OY365793.1, read as the reverse complement.
GTCATGGACCGGGCACTAACCCCCAGGACTGACCCTCGCACCAGGTATTAACCAACGAGAGAACCCGAAGGTTTTCAGTAACCTTTGTTGCCCTGGGAGCACCACGAGGAGGTTCCCGGTGAGCGCTCCCAATCTATATAACCGAATCAAATATAATATTTACAACCTACATAACCTAACCAAATATAATTTATACAACTTAACATAACCTAACCAAATAAAACCAAATACCAAACCCAAATAACAAATTCCAAAAAACCAAAATAAAAAAAGTCTCGTACCAAAATTTGAGGTTCAATATATTTTCTTTTTCCCCCCTAAGGGGAAAATAAGCGCCGCCAAGCAAAACGGACACCAGATTCGGACTCAGGGGACCAAAGTGGGTCGAGTGGCACCAAAGTGGGGGGAAAGGCACGAATAACCCCTCACTTTGTACCACTAAACCTAATCTTTTAACGGCTGTTTTGTGGATTTTTTTAAAACCAATATCAACATTCTGAAACACTATTATCTATTTTTATTTTGTTGCTTTGCTATTAATTATAAATTTTATTTTTAAAATTTTCTAATCCACTTTTAGTATTATACGCAAATGGCAAACTGTTTAAATTCTCTCAAAATCTATAGCACCCTCACATTTCACATATCTGTACTAGCAATTCTAATCCTATTATTTAGGTAGTAGTATTAGGTAGGTATTAATAAGGTTTCAGTTAATTTAAATTAATAAAGGACTCGACTAAAATTTAAGTAGGTACTATAACTATAAATAAGTATGTGTAACTTGGGACTTCTAGCCCAGAATGGGAAAGATTTTCTCTTTCGGTCGAAATTAATAAATCATTGTAATTTTGCTACTTAACATTGAAATTAGAACTCATTGCTTTAGTTGGCTAAAAACTTAAAGTTGATTTCAAAGCCAAAGTCAGGAAGGTCGATTATTAATTTTGCCAATTATATTTGTTTTTCAAATATGTCAGAAGCCTTCCTTCTTTTCCTCTTTTCTTGTAAGTGGTAGAGTAGTTCTCTCGGTTCATTACTGGTCTGCCAGTTTTGACACACAATCTGAGGATTCAAATCAATGTTATCAAATGTTCTTAGTATCAATTTACACATTGTTTATCAAATTTCTTTAGTAAGTTTTTATACCCACAGAAGTATTACTAAAACTCCCATATTTAATTAATTTGATATATTAATGTATTATTATTGCGTTCAGTATATCAATAATAATAATCTAACCTTTATTCTGACAAATTTTATTCTACAATTCTACATACATATTAATTATTATTAATCATTACATTAATAAATTATTCATCATTACAATATTAATTATTCACCAGCACGTTAATAAATTGTTCATCATTACTTTAGTAAATTCTTTGCGTTTTTATATTTATGTTTTATCTGTAATGGGCTACAGTTAACCATCCACCACCTGACATAGCTTCTACTAATCCACCCGTTTCTTTGGTGGCCTTTAAATCGAACCAGTAAATCGGTGCCTTTTACCTTTTTTGTCTCTGATTGTATGTCCTAAGTGTTTAATTCAACATATGAAAATATATTTAACGAAATGTAATTAAGAAAAAACCAAAATGCATATTGGAAGTTTCAGGTCCTAATTCTAAGTCTAACAAATGAAGAAGTATTGTCTATAAGTAATGTACATTTTTTGGCATTGTAAGCTCATAACTCTCATAGGACTCTGGCTTTAAATATCAGAACCGTTGAAATTCAAATTAGCAGCAACGTTGCTTCGGGAAGGATTAGTCGAGTGAAACCTGTAAGGGTCGACCCTAACCTAATTAAATCTTCACCTACTGAAGTTGCCGGGTATTTTTGCACATTTACGTTATTCAACTAAATTTAATCTGGTAAAAGCTGAAAGGGCAGTGTAGCTTATGCTTACTAAAGCTCATTCGCATTAGGATTACGGAATCATAAATGCGTTGGTTTGAATGTGTTAACTTTTTATGTTGTAAGTTGCAAAACGAGCCTACGATCCAACTAATGCTAAGTTGTGATAATAGTATTGTGATATTTCATACAATATTTTTTTATCCACCCTATTTACATTTAAATATGGTAAGTAACAATTATTTATATCAACGTAAAGAAAATACATAAGTAGTTTTTAAAGGGGTTTGAACAAATTTATTTTAATATTTTACTGAAGCTACCAAATCTGTTACTAAATTCTCCATGACAATGAATATTTTTGTAGGTTAAAGTATGGGTTTGTATATTGAAACATTAAAGAAAGATATTTTATTCTAAAACGAAGAAACACAAAGCTCTTATACATAATCCTGCTACAGTAATGTACAATATAGACATACCTGAATAATAAATGACACGTGTTGAGCTTCTATACGGAGAGCCTTTAGTAAAATTATTACGTATTTTTTTATATAAATAATAAGGTTGTTATAAAGACATCACATTTAATGTATTCTATTTAACATAATAATACTTTCAACTTACTTAACCTTGTCTGTTTATCTATCATACCATTTTTATTAATAATGATGCACCCTGTCGAATGTAGCAATTTCAAAATTCTTAAATTCTAATTCTTAGTTTTGGTATAGTAATAAAGGTATTTAAATATTATAACATTATTAATCATGTACAATATTGTATTTTCCATCCAACTTACAACTTTAGCCATATAGTTGTATTTAGAAGATGTTATCTCTATACTTTAAAATTTTTCGACGTAACCATTTTGATTGAAAATAAGATTATTATGCACTTGTAATATTTGACTGCTAGTTGGAATAGATACATGAAGTTTACGAAATCTTCCCAATTAAGTTAAGTTTAAGTTCAAAGCTTAAAGCCCTGACGCTGTGTGGGGATGGAACTAAACAAAATACTTAAGTATTTGGTATTGATCTAGCATCGGTGTAGTTTAGAATCGCATAGAATATTATAAATAAGGAAAGTGCCTGTGGCTAGCGATTTCGTCTGCTATTTAGAAGCTAATCTTGGTATTCTATTTTAATTATAAAAGTTAAGAGTGCTTACATAATAAGTGTTTTTAATTTAATATTGTACTTTATTTATATTTTGTTATATTTGGTTGCGAAAAATATTCACAATATATGTATAATATATATTTCAACTCTTCAAAATATTACAATTTAACGGTACGTTAAAAAGTTACGTATATTATTCATATAATCGTTACCAAATTCATGACTTTTTAATTTTTAAATTTTGTATTGACAGCGCTAAACCACAATCATGCGATTTTGATGGATTTTTGATTTGAGGCTCCACCACACTACCGTTCCAATTATCGTCGAATAGTCTGTCGAAGTCTGTATATTGATTGTCGGAGTCGTCAAACGAAAGCCAATTAATTCAGCTTTATATGAGAGCAGTGAGTAAAGTTGCAAACTTTTATTCGTAAATAAAAAAAATTGAAAATAATGAACATCATACCACTTTACTTAACATCCTACATGTTTGGCAATTTGTTATATACATACTAACTGTTACTTGCATCTTTTTCATAATTTTTTAAAGTTTTTTTTTGTTATTACATCAACATAATTAAATAACATTTTAACTAGCATACATCAATTCCAACAACATTTGTTGTTGGAATTAGAGGCTGCCTTCAGGAGGTGACCAATTAATTACAAATAACCCTGTACATAAGATGAATGCCCCTAATTTTATAGTTTATATTTAATGCGTAAAAAAAAACAAAACATTAAAAAATACGGGTTTCTAATAGTATCAGTGCAAGTGTAAGACTACAAAAAATAGAAGTGATGATGATATATGTGTATGTATTTCAAGACATATAAGACAATATTTTGGTCGTCTGCGTCTAGTTCCTTTTCGTGACTAATCATAAGTGATTAAATCTAATTCACACTATTTTCGAGTATTTTGTTTCAAATTTATTTTATATATATATATATATATATATTTATTAATAGATATATATTTATTAATAGATATATATATATATTATATCGTTACGATGATCTGTAAAATTATGTTATTTTCAGGATAGAAAATTCGTGTTATTGGAATATAAAAAAAAAACAACATTTAAATTAAATTTGAAACAAAATACCTAATTAAAAATTGCCAGGACTCATATATTTATTGCATATACGTCATTGCGTTATACGTCACAGTCAGTAAACACCACTACTGCGAATTACTCAACTTTAGATTTTAACTTAGAATCAGAAGCAGAGTCTTGCATGCAGCTTCATTAATTTTGAGGCTTTAAATTTAGCGCAGAAGCATGTTCTGATTTTATATTTAGTTTAGTTCTGTACCTACATGTAATGAGTCACACAATTGCATCATACGTTTTCACACGGCACCACTTCCAAAATTACGTCATAAGCAATGCATCATACTTTTCTTTATAATTGATAGATAAGTTTAGGCATACGCACTTTAACCTCTGAAAATATACAATCATTATGTTATGGTTCGTTTCATTTAACAAATTGAAGAACGCGCCTAACGAGAGTCAAAACGGTGACCCCGATAACGTTTAGACTGGTCACTGTGTCAATTAGTTTTCCACCGCTGACGTCGACTAATAGTTTGTGATGACTTAAAAAATCGGCGCTTAGAATTGGTTGTTACACGTTAGCCAGAATGAAGATCGACGAATATGGTCTGCGCAGCTTTAAAATCAGCACGAAGTTTTGGTGCAGTAGGTTTTGACCACATTGCCGTTGGCTGCTTACAATTTGTAAGGGTTGTAGCTGTCGAGCGTCAAATATAGTGTTTTGGTTGGAGGCAGTACTGAGACATTAGCTGCACTAAACTTAGTTTACCGAATTAGTAGAACGAGTTTGATTTCTATTGTTCCAATTGCATGAAAATAAAAGTGGTATTTTCCAAATCTATCAAACATTTATAATCTTACTGCTCAATTGAAAGGAAAGTTTGTATAAATCTTTAATAAATCAGCTTTAACAACTAAACAACTTTATTCTGCTATTTTAGGTAAAGTAATATATTTTATTTTTTTTTGTATTCATTGTAGTATAATGCAAATACTTATGTTTAAGAAAGATCAGATAGTAATTTTGTAATGCATTTTTCACCGGCTAAAGGCCTTAAAATATTACATTAATTATTATAAAATATAGTATACAGTTATACTAACTTTTAAACTATCGCGTTTCATTATTTATTATTATTTAAGAAATCGGGAAATGACGCGTCCGGAATAGGTATCACATACCTTTTATTTGCCTGAAGTTTCGACCAGGTTGCACCGGCCGTGGTCACAGGTCAGCCTGTGACAAGTCTTTCTTAATTAATAATATAGTATACAGTTATCTAGTTATATAAGTTTATTTTACATTTAACAGGGACTGTTCTAGAACTAACACTCTAATAGACAGTTCTTGACGCGTCTTTGAAAGGAAAGTTTGTGAAAGCAGCTAAGAGGGAAGCAGTAAACAACTTTATTTAGTTATTTGGGGAAAAGTTGTGCAGTCTTTGTAGTGCAATCCAAAGAGTTAGTTCTCAGATACACTTGATAAAACTTAAAGATTAGATGAAATTCGTTTGTTTTTCATGATTGTCTTACAACATTAATAAAAATTTCATTCAGTACAATATTAATAAAAATTTCATTTCAGTATTTTAAAGGTGGCATTAGTAGGTTCTTTCCGAATTTGGTTAGTTAGGGAGAGGAATGTAGAGGGTGAAGGCGAGCGAGACTGCCGCGGCAGAGCTATTGCATAGCATTTTTTTCAGCGTATGTAATAATAATTATTTACTTGTTTTTGCAGTATTTTTTTTAATATTAAATCAAGTTACACTTTTTGATTTCTTTTCTTTTATTAAATAAATGACTCATTTGTAGGGCTGTTGATATTTTTAAATATATCGGGTTTTCGATATATCGATATTTTAAATATATCAATATCGGGGTTTGGTATTTAAAAAAATATATCGATTTTTCGATATGTCGTCTTTATTTAAAATAATTGTTGTCTTCCACATGCAAGATGTTTTTTTATTTTGTAAGTGGGTTGCTAACTTAGTTGTATTTCCTTGCTTTTATGTTTTTTCCCTCATAAGTTAGATGAAACACTTCTTGTATTAACTTTTTAAAAATACATACCATACTTACTTACTAAATCTTAAACTATCGCATTTCATTATATATAATTATTTAAAAAAATATGGTTGCCTGTAAAGTCGGTTTTACGGGCGAAGATTTACGTGACCACGTCTTTTTCTCGGTAGAATATTTATTGATATGAATATTATTAAATTGCACAATATTTTAATAATTTGAGTGATTTTGTTGAGGATAGGACGATGAAGACGTTGTCACGTAAAATCATTTTATATATTATTTATTTTATATTATATTATTGATGTTATTATTTTTTACAAAATTTATTTACAGACTTTTTCGATACATCAATTAGTTGCGGAGATATCGATCATTGAAGTTATTGTTTGCTACCAGTATTTTATATATATATATATTTTTTTCAGTTATAAAAAAATACTATTTCCAATTGTGTCTACCAAGTATGGTCACATGTACTGGCCTACATATTAAATAATAATAAGTACAGATAATGTTATTTGACGTCACTTCTGATTTTATATATTTTAATATTTTTAATTTTAAAGAATTAATTTGAAAATCAAAACACTTATTCAGATCGAAGGTTCAAATTTTTGCTAAATAAATTTGAAATTAATTAAAATTTGTAATTGTAAATAATGAAATTGAAAATTAAAACATTTACTTAAATTAGATGTTAAAATTCTTGCTCAACACATTTTAAATCAAGTTTTCTTATATCTGCCACTTTTTCTTAATATTTGTAATTTTAAAGAATCAATTTGAAAATCAAAACATTGCTCGGCGGACCGATCATGTTTGAGTGGGAGAGAGACGCAAGGCATTCTATGTGTGTGTGACTCATCGTTACGTTACCGGGCGTTACACTGTTTCATAAGTGACTCCCAGCTTAACCTAATTTAAGACGTTGTCACGTCAAAATCGTTTAAAACAAGATAACTCAGCCTGTGACCACGGCCGGTGTAACCTGGTCGAAACGTCAGGCAAATAAAAGGTATGTGATACCTATACCGGACGCGTTAATTCTCGATTTTTTAAATAATAAAACATACCACACATACATATATACATACATACTATACAATTTTATAAATTATTGAAGAAGATAATTATTATTTTTTTTTTCTTAAGAATTTTATTGTGCTTTTCTGTTGTTTTTATTATTATTATTGTTTTTGCACGCCTACCACAACCTCTCCTGTACTTCCTAAGGTTGGCTGGTAGAGAATGTCTAAGAGGCATTAAGCCCGCTTTTTGTACATTTTTATTCTGTGAAATAAAGAATTAAATAAATAAATAAATAAGATATATTTTGGCACTGAACTATTTCTATGAAACTAGATATTTTATGATTTTATGTGAATTAGTGAAATTAGCTTTTACCGCTACAATAAAATTATAATTGTTCATAACCTTCTTTTTCACTTCTCTCAATGTTAACTGTGATATCAATAGAATTTGTTTTGCAATTAACGTGACAAAGACGATATTACCCACTCCTACAAAGTAGGTACTATATTTTTATACCTTAAATTTTAAAGGTATATCTATACAGAAATATATTTCATTTTATGATAAGAAGTAAAGTAGGAATAGAGAAAAAACAAAGTGTAATGTAAAAATGTACAATATACTAACTTAACGATTGTTGATTTTGTATAGATTAAATAATTTACAAAGAAAAAAAAACTTATTTGAAATAGATATCGACCACGATATCCGCATTTCAATATCAAACTATCGATATATCGTTATAAAATGTATTAGTAATAAATATCGATATTTCTAAGTAATAACATAGATATTTCGATACATCAAAACTTAATCAACAGTCCTATTTAACATGAGAAGTTATCATTGCTCTGTAATATATGTATATAAATAAACGTTAATAATATCAACAGGTATATAATATGAACATTAAATATAGAAAGGTTAATAATATCAACAGCAAAAAATATTTTCAACCTTATAACTAACAAATATGGTTCATTTACTATTGTTAAGTAAGTTAGGATCTTTTGTAACACGAAAACAGAAAGTCTTTAAAAAGAAAAGCCTGTTGATAAAAATACCTTTGTAAAAGTAAAACATTTATCCTAAACTCACCCTTAACCAGTAAGCAATAAGTTCATAATACATATTAACAACTTGGCGCTTACGATATTTTTAAATGATATGTACACAATACTAGGCCGAGCTTCGTAGTATGCAGAGTAGGGGGTGTTAGGCTATTTTCGTTACGGAATTTCTGGATTCGATCTCCACGCTCGGCCCGAGATAGAAGCTGTGCAATTGTTTAAAAAAACCATCCCTATCTATACATATAATAAATCGTAACTAAACTTAAAACCGTTATTGCCATTTCTTAATTCTTGCGGTTGTCACGGGGTTTTTTGTTACTCCTAAAATGTATTCGAAATAAATTGTATTTAATTTTATTATTTTCAACGTACACTTTATTCGGTTAATATTTTTTCACAAATCTACAAGACATCTGGTGAAATATATATTGTTGGGACTTGTTTCAATAATACACAGTACTTGCACTTCAATGTTTAATATCCAACCATTTGAAAAAGAATAGGCGAGAGCAGCCCTTACAACTCGCTTTATAATATTTTACACTATAATATTTAGGTGAGGGTAATTTACAATTTAATAACAACTTAACTTAATTTAACAGTGAATACTAAACAACATTCCATAATTGATTACGTAAGTGGCGCTACTGTTATATTTACCATTTAAATTATTCTAAATAAATATTAACTAACAATATTTACATAAAAAATATATCAATTCAATCTTTTTAAAACTAATTAAAAATCTTTAAAATATCCCGTACTCTATTTGAAATGTATAAGTTTTATTTGAAATCCAATTTTAAACTGTAGCCGCTTACCACTGCAGCCTATTCACAACATCTGTGGACTCCGCTACATTACTTTCTTGACTTTCATAATTGACTCGGTTGTGCGGCTTATGCAGTAGTTATTATTATCAATTTATTTATTTATATATTTTATATTTTTATATTAAATGCTTAAAACCTCTATTTATTACAAATTATAGTAGACATAACAAAGTTACAATTATACAAAATACTTCTAAATATTATTTGTCGACCTTAACGTATTAAAGAAATTTGTATAGCGATGTATTTACGGTAATTAATGATTAGATATTGTATTCTTCGAAATAAAAGACTAACGGTTAAAACTGAACTAAATTAATTTTTAAGTTGAAATATTACACAAATGTGAGAAATTTGAAATCAAAAATACAGAAAAGATATTTAAAATATTATAAAGTTTTTTATTATCACTATCTAAGTTTGTATAAGTAATCCAATTCTAGCTAAAAGCAAAGCTTCCGATGACATCTTTGGAAATCCAACTCCCCAGTTTTATTGGACTTAAGTATCACTTTCTTGGTAGATTAATTGAACTCCACAAGGTATTTAAAACATACCAAAATCAATAATTAGACAGTAATTAGTTGTAATAAAACTCCTGTTACAGTAAATTTAATAAATGTCTATTTACCTAAAAAACATAAAATTTGATAAATACTTTAACAAATGATTGTTACCCAAACTATTTTTTATAAAGTTGAGTTCAGACGATGCAGTCAACTACGCCAACTACTAAAAATTTCAATGTACAGAATTATATAAATATCTAAGAAAGTCTATCATTTTCATGATAATAATTAGACATTTCAGTTAAGTTTAAGTATAAAAATATTATAATTAATATTTTGATCTTTTGTACTTCTATAACTTGTATAAGATATCCAAATATATTGTAGACTACAAATGTATTAAACCCATTGCTAAGTGTGGTTTGTTAGCTCCCTATTGTTAGTTTTGTACATTCCTTTGTTATTGATATTAATTTCATACGCCAAGATAGAATATAATTCCACTAATTGTATTGTACTTAAGTTGTCTTTATGTGGTAACAGAGGTTTCAACGTTTATATTTTGCTTATATGGGTATATATATATATAAATTTAGCTTTCGTCAGAAACCTTGTCTGCATAAATAAACTTTTATGTATTATAATAGGTACTGTTTATTGTTTAATTATTCACTTGGTGTAATAATGGTGTAATAATAAAACGTAGCTTGTTGAAGTCTTATCAACATTTTATCCGGCTCAACTGTCAACCTCACCTGCCAGCGCCGGTGGGTCGCACGAATATCCAGCTACCTACCGTGGTTCTCCATGGTAGACAACGGACGAGGCTCTGGTGACCGAATATCTGGCGGTGTAACCAGATTCCGCATTGTGTAGATCTAAATATCATTAGAAGCGAACGAAGCACTAACACCAAAGATTTAGTGTACAAAAAGCAATCAAAGAGATGTAAGCAGTGTTTAAGTTGTGGCAATCCACTAAGACAGATAAAGATAGGGAGTCCTATAAGAAGAAGAAAAGCAAAGCCAGAAAAGAAATCGCTGTTGAAAGATCCAAGGCCAAAAAAGAACTTTACGTATTCTCAGAGAATAAATACGGTCGAAAAATTATATACAACCTACCGAAATTGCTAGAACTGAATTATATACAACCTACCGAACCTAGGATACCAAAGATATGGCGAAGTCAAAGATGAATATCTAATATATAATGATATTCCACGAGACGGGAATAACGCTAAGAAAAGAAGAAGAAGAAGAGCTTGTTGAAGTTTTAATGTACGTTTCAATCAACTTATATTGAAAGTATTTTTTTTATAATAAATCCATTTTCAACATTTTATATATTAAAGATATGTTGGTAAAAGTAAAAAACATACAAATTTCTTTTTGTATATTTATTTTACTTAAGTTATTATACTTAGGTTCTGTAGCCAATGATTACAAATGCTATTTATTAAAATTCCAAAATAAGTATCCTTTTATGCATTTCGTTGTAAAATAATTAAATGCTCTCTTATTCACATTAAAAATAGTTAATTTTTAACGAAATTGTTATTTAGATTTATTTGTCTCGCAGGTATGGAGTAACAAGGAAGTTTTTTTCTTTGAATAATTAAGGAATTCATTGCGAAAGCTCAATTAGCAACGTTTTGAAAAAAAAAACAAAAGAAAATTAAATGTGTTTCGCTTACGGAATTGTAATTAGAATTAGGAATGTCGGAAGTTTCTTTAATGTAGATTATTATCTTAATAAGTAATTCTGTTGTTACTCCTCGAGGTTTATAAATATACCTACAAATAATTGTCTTGTATGTTGGTTTTCTGATTAGTGATTTGTACATAAGCTAACAAGAAATCTAACAACTTTATTAACTTTCATATCTTTTAAAGACAAATCATATTTATCTTAAAAAACCAACTCACTAATACCAAAAAAGAAAAAAGAAGAAATGCATATTTTAAGCAGGTCACGTACAATAGGGTTGTTATTTAATTACATGAGTAATTGATCTGACACGTGTACACGAATGTGAAACGGAATATTTTACTTATAAGAATTTTTATGAACTGAAATATACTTTTTGTAACTATTACAGTTGATAGACATATAATAATAAATAAAAAAATCAATACCAGTACTTCTTAATGACTTGTACAAAAATTTAATAAATCAGTTATTAATCTTAATATACATTTTCTTTGTATAAATAAATTCGAAATAAATTAGAATACATTCTACTTTTAAATAGATGATAGATGTTTTAACAGATTTATTTAAAATATGTATATTGCATGTTCTGTATTTATAGTATATAAATAGTATTTTTAAAAGAACTAAACTATTCACGTAAATAAAAGAAGTGTTTTTAAAAAAATAAAAAATAGCATTTACTTTACAAAATTAAAATAAGAAATAACATAATATTTATTGTCGCTAGTTTAATATATGCGTGGTTAGCTTTTGCGTGTGGTTTCCTCATGGGAAATTTTCAGTCACACTTGACTGTATTTCTAATATGTGACTTTTTCTACCTACCTGCTAATTTATATTGTTGAGAATGAAGTTTATTTAAAGGACTGTGTTCTGTTCTCTGTTTACTAATTTATTTTAATCATAAATTTTTTTACAAGTTTTTTGTCTATAAGAGACAATATTGTTCATGCGTAATTTATAAAAAAAACCTCCAAATTTCAATGATGATGTATATGACTCAAAAAAAGAAATGCAGAAACTGTGTATAGAGATTGTGATTTAAAATGATAAGTATGGCAGTACTTACATTGGTAAGTACTGCCATACTATAATATTTATTATTCTATGTATTTCTTTTAAATTGTTAAAAGAGTACAAAATAAAATTGATATTTATCTATAACGTGCTGGATTAGATTATATAAACTTGACTGTGATTGTGGATTGTCATACATCAAACAAAGAGAAGCATTCGTAAAAAAGCTAGGGAACACATCTCGAATATCAATAAAAGGCGTACATCAAAGCCATGTATGAACATACTTTAGATATGTCAAATTTTGTTAGATTTGATAACAACATTTCATTTCCATTCCTATCTGTTACATTCCAAGAATTATTTGCAAGGGTTTTAAATTTATGAACACAAACCTTAATGTTAATAGATACAAATGTTGGAGACTATCTAGCATCTGAGACCCAATCATAAACAATACGAAATCCCATTTAAAAGTAATGTTAATTTATGTTAATTACATAATAGGTACCATCAAATCTTTTCTATATAGCAATAAATCTGTAGAGGAGTAGTCTCTGTACATAAAAAAAATAGCCAGGATGTGAAGGGATAGCTAACAGAATCAAATTTTAACATTTTTTTTTTCTGTTTATCTGTGTGTCATTTAGTTGTGCACGCAACACGTAAAAATACAGCCAATTTAAATACATATATCTTTATGTATTTAAAGTGTTCAAGAAATTTATCTATATAAATATTATAATAAAACAGTACTGGTCGCTGTCTGTAAAAAATGATGTAAATTCATAATAGGGGGAGGGCCTTTACATAATCAAGAGAACCCAAAACAATGGTCTTACATTTTGTCTGATGTCTGTCTGTCTGTCTGAATGTCTATACAGACATACAGACATACACACATATACATGTCTGTGTGTTTATGCTAGGAAACGGATTGAACGATTTGGTTGTAAATTTATATAAATATAGAATGAAAAAGAAGAATGAATAAATATAGAAGAAGCTTGGCTATATATGTTTAAAAATATTTTCGCACATTGATTTGGTAGTAGTTTTCGGGAATATGTATGAATAATGGGCTTCACTTAACATTTTGTATTTTTTAACGAAAGGTTTAACACTATCTTATTTTCATACCATTGCTACTTATCAGTGATAAAACATACTTCTAAAGATAAATACTCCTATAGGTACGCAAAAACTACTTAATTGAGTTTGATGAAACTTTGAAGGTTTATATTTTTTACATACATTGGTGAGTTTATATAAATATAGAATGAAAAATAAACCAATACGGGCAGGGATTCGAACCCGCGACTTCTGGGAAACCGTCCCGTCCTAGAGGTCGCGGGTATACATGTTTATACATATAAACATGGCTATACTTGTTTATAAATATTTTCTTACATTGGTAAGTACAGAGGGTACGTTTTATCAAAATCGAAATCTACGCGTACGAAGTACCAGGCACAGCTAGTCACTAATAAATTGACTTACTAACAGACACCTATATCTCGACATCCATGGGATGCAATTGCTGTAAGGTAGTCGAAACGTCGGCCCTAACTTAAAGTTTAAAATGAAAATCTATTGATACGCGAGCTTAAATTTAAATAATATGATACTGGTAGTTCACTTATTATAATAAAATGTATGCAAGCTTACATTTCTATAGACTATTTCCAAAATATGATCCAATCAACAACGTTACAGACAGACAACATCCGGGGAAGTAACGCCAGACTGCAATGATTTACGGCACGCCCATTTTCATTTCCTGTCTCATTTCACCTGCGGAACATTTTGATAGAAATATATACTCGGTTATGATTTGTCCAGGGCATTTCTCTTCATCAACTTTTTAATTCTTATTAATATTAATTTATAACATTAACACATATTAACAAACAATACTTATATTAAAATATTTAAATGTTCTCATTTGTATCAAATTCTGAAAAATGGTAAATTGAAAAGCCTTGGAGATAATAAACTATAACACATTTGTGCTCGTCAAATGTTATAATTTATTATCTTCAAGGATTACACTATTTTAACGATGAACTTTAATGCCTCTGTGTGTGTTGATCTCATAATAACTTTATGTGACGTAAGTTTATTTTGTTGGTAATTTTTGATCCACATTTATCGTTCAAGTAGTTTAAGAATATATTTTTTCTTTATATACATAATTTTCTGAAAATTATATTACCAGTCATGAATAAGTCGATACTAATGAACTGTGGTGAAGCTTCAAATCACTACTTCGATCTGTCATAAACCTTCCATTTGCATTCAAGACCTGTCAGTTGTATTTTAATTAAAATTAAGTAATAGAAAGATAAAGAGTATTTAAACATTTTTTATAAAAAAATATATTTTCAATAGCAAAATACCTACATGTTAAAATTATTTTTATTTTTATGAAATATAGAATTTAAATTAAGATACTACTTTTCGTTTAATAAGCCCGCTTTACATGAAAAAAAGGACTTATTTCTTTACGTTTTAACTTTTAGCAAAAAATGGCCACAGCAGAAGTATTTAGTCACCAGATTTATAACATTAACGTTAGCTACAAATCTACCGTGTTTACTTTTAAAACTCCTCGTAAGACATAAGCATCACTTCTGATATTCGAAAATATTTGCTAAAGAGTGTCAGAATCAATTTATAGTTAGTAAATAAAGTAAGTGTGTATGAAGTAAGGAAATTCGGGCAAAGTATGAATGGCAAAGCTGCTCAACCAGATGCAAATATGCATGTGACAATTTTTTTATTCTATACAAATTAATTAAAAATAATATAATGTCAGGAATAATATTTGATTTATAAAAAATATAACGTCACATTTGTTTTTTTCCGTTTAAAGAGTTTGGGCATGGAATTGTTAAACTATAGTGATCTGAGGAGTTTAATCCAAACTCAAGTTCACATTCAAAATATTTTTATTCGAGTAGGCATTTAGAATGTATTGAAAGCATTAAAATGTGATGCTATATCAACAAAATTCGAAATACATGAATATTGCTTTGGTTATATATAACAATAAGGAATCCTTATATCACTGATAAAATTGACGAAATGTTATTCAATTTATAGTACATGTAATTTGTGTGTAGTGGAATATTTATCTTACTATCTCAATGAATATTTATTGTTATATTAGAGGTCCCAAAATAGTTCGATTAGGTTCTGGATTGAAAAAGGTCTTCAATATATTATTCGAATATTTATTTTATTTATTTTATCACAGACTTGGAACACATTTAAGAAGTACTTCTAATGAATATATTCAGCTTTTTTCGTCAGAGACCTATTTCGTGATTTTGATTTCAATAAATAACACAATAAACTGTAACGTGCATTGTATGGCGTTGCCATGGTGATCTATTTATTATATCCTTAGTTAATACTGTTTATGGCTTTCAAAGGATATTAAGTGTCAAATACAATCTAGATAGCCTAACCACAGTCTGCTAGGCTATGTATATCTTGTGTAGAATGTGTGATTGTGTAGAATACTAATTATTATATTTATCCACTTTAATAATGTGTGGACTATTAACACTGTATTTTTTCTTTTATTTAAAGTCACAGCTAAAAATCTGTAAACTTATTAAAATACAAAGACAATAATTATGTGTAATTTTCGTATCCTTTTTTTCTGTAATACTTTTTTATAAAAAAAATAAAATTATTTAATTAATTATATAAATAAATTTGAACTGACTCTATACATTCTTCCAGATCATATTATCATATATCTTAGAAAACTGTCATGTTTCCTTTACCTAAGCGTGCTATTGAATATATATTTCTTTGACACATACTTATCTATATTGATCCTATTAGATTTCTCTCGGACGACAAACTAACTCTAAACTCAACTCATTTCATAACTCTCAACTAATTTTGACTTTGTTAACCTGTTTTTAAAACCTTCAAATATAACATTAGATAAAAATATTCCTGGTTTTATTTAAGCTTATAATGATATATTATTTCGTGGCTTATATTTATAGTTTATATAGTAATAATAATAATAATATTACAGGACAAATTACACACATTGATCTAACCCCTAAGCAAACAAATTATTTGCTTGTGTTAAGGGTGTTAGACAACGATACAAATACATAGAAATACACATTATAAATACTGAAAATATATTAGATAAACTACCAAGCCCAGAAATAAATCACATACATGCCTGTCGGGAATCGAACCCGAGCCCCATTGCGACGCTATACATTTGGCTTCTGAGCTAACCGCTCGACCAACGCGGCGGTTAAATAACTTCCAATAAATTATATAACATTTCATTTATAAAAACTGTCCAAATTTTAGACACACAACTTTGTAATGACATTGAGAGACCTTTCAGCTTAGATATTTTTTTTTTCAATTTACTTGATTTGTAACACTATGGTATTGAACCGCACTTCTACAATTTATTGGGAGTTGAAGAAACTGTTTGAGTCCTGAAATTATTGACGTGTAATGACTACGTATGTTAATGTAAAGGTAAATAAATTTGTTTATAATGGTGGCGTACTAGAGTTCGTTTAAGTGGTTTTCTTTTAGTCTTATACCGATAACGTAAAAATAATATTCACATAATTAATAAATATGTAAACCTTATTTAAAGGTTGTTTTAAGTGGTAAAAAAAAATCTCGTAATAAATTACGATACGATATTTTGTGGTGTTTTACCATTGAGAAACAGCTGAAATGCTTTACCTCTTTGAACGAAAATTATTTACAAATAGCGAATAAGATAAAACGATATTTACATTTAAGGTCTTATCCTCAAAGGACATGTTAAGTTGTTAACATAATATACAGTATCTTATAAGTCTCCATGGACATAATATTATAACATTTTGATCCCAATTTATACAACTCTCGTAAACCTTTCGATAGTTGTTAGTTGATTGGCATATTAAGTATTTATTAAAACAAAATATTTTTGCATAAAAAGCACAAAATAATGTATCTATTTTAAAAACTTACGATTGCTTTGATTTCACATTATCGAAATAAATCGATTAACATTTTTTGTATTTCTATACAAAAAAAAAAATTGTAATCATAATTTTTTTTAACCTTAACGTAAAATATTCAAAAGTGTTATTTAAAATTATTTAAAAATATTATTATTCTGTATATTTGGGTAACTATGCCAAAAAAAACGATGCAAATAAAATATTCACACTTTTTTTTATTGTTAATTTAATTTTACCATTATCTAATTTAACAACCACGTTATTTATTCAAAAGCTCTGAATGCGTGTACTAGACCGCAATACGCCCAAACTGATGGATTTTTGATTTGAGGCATAACCACACCACCGTTTCAATTATCGTCTCTAATAGACTCTCAGGGTCTGTATTGATTATTGGACTCATCCAAAGCTAATAGTTTAATTGTAAAACGATTGATCATTCGTTATTTATTTTAACCACAAAAAGTAACTGTATAAACTAAGTAGCCAATTTAAGTCAAAAATGGCAGATTTTAAGTTAGATAAAGGCGGAGGCGGCGGACTAAGTGGTGAGGCAAAGCCAAATATATGATGCTATCTAACAATCCCAATGTCGCGACCGTCCAATGTACCAAGATATTCCTAGAAAATATGATTCTAGATGGAGCTAGTACAGTACCGAACTTAGAAGCTTGGACCGTGCCATTATTAAACTGAGTAAACGGAGTTCCAGGATGTGGAAAAACCACGTGAATAGTATCGCACTTCGACGCGAAGAAGGAAATCATTGTTACAACCACAACTGAGTCAGTCAAAGATCTAAGAGAGAAAATATCTTGGCGTATAAGCGACGAAGCCAAAAAACGAGTGCGCACTATGATATCTATATTAGTAAATGGATTCAAAGGTTTAAAAATAGTTTTCACCACTTAGTGGAGCCATAGTAGTGGCTATGCAGTTGTCCGGCGCTGGCGAAATGCTCCTTAAATTGATGATATTTGTAATTTTATTATATCTTTAATCCGATTTTGTCAGGTAACGGTAAATAAGGTAGGATGGATGGTAGACGCCAAATATGTATGGAAAGGCTTGGTGTGATATTTTCGGTATTTTTTAATTTATCTTTTATCACGAACTTTCTAATATTATCTATGCTATGCTATGCTACTCATCATACTATACATCTTAATGCTACTACTACTCATCATACTACTCATCATACTATACATCTTAAACTTGATGCTATACATCTTAAACTTGATTAGGTACGCTGGAAGGACAAAAATTTCGCGGAATGTAGAGATTGGTGGGGGTAGCTTTACTCGTCCAGATATTCACTAGTTGAACATCTCATTAATAGTATATATACCGAGTTTGAACCTAAAAGGGTTTTTAACTTTTGAGTTATCGACCTGTAAATAACTGAATCGGGAAGAAGTCAGCCAATATGGAGAAAATAAACACCGCGCCGTTATAGGTACTTACTTACATAGCAAGAAAAACTCACTCAGATTATTTTTTTGACTCTGCCCCTGATGAAATCATGGTTTACAAGTGGCATGGTCTTTTCAAACAAGGAAGAGAGTCGATTGACGACGATCCCCGCTGTGGACGGCCAATTGTAATGACTTCTCCGAAAATTGTCGAAAAGTAGAAAAACTTGTATTGGAAGATGGCCGGTTGAAGAAGAAGCAGCTTGCAGAAAAGATGAGAGTATCTGAAAGAAGTATTTTGAATGTTCTACATCATAATCTTGGCATGACTAAGGTCTGTGCAAGATGGGTTCCGATAATGCTCACGCCACATCAAAAACGTGAGCATGTCGAGTTTTTTGGAACTCTGTGGAGAGAGAAAGGAAGAAGTTATGGCCCGAATCGTTACTGGGGATAAAATCTGGATTCATCACTATGAACCTGAGTTGAAGCAAGAGTCGATGCAGTTACATAAAAAAGGCCCACCTACTCCAAGAAAAGTTCAAAGTGACACAACTGGCTTTCAAGATTATGGCGACTGTCTTTTGGGATACAGAAGGCATTTTGCTGATTGATTACAAAGAACGTAGTGTGACTATAACGGTACAGTACTATGCTTCTTTACTGGAAAGATTTAAAGAAGCCATCAAGGAAAAAAGAAGAGGTAAGTTGTCAGAAGGCGTGCTCATTCTGCACGACCCGTTCACACGTGCCGTGTTACGACGGCTTCCATTCACCGATGCGGCTTCGAACAATTGAACCACCCACCTTACCAGACTTAGCAGGCAGACCTGACAATCTAGACTTGGCATCCAGTAACTTGTATTTATTTCCAAAAATTAAGAAAGAGCTGCGTTAAAAAAAAATTGACGACAATGAAGAAGTGAAGTCTGCAACTTTGGCCTATTTTTAAATCAAAGAGATATATTTTTTTTTTCGATGGTATTAACAAGTTATTTGAGAGATCTAAAAAATGTATTGGGTTAAAGGGAGAATATTGAAAAGGAAAAATTGTTTGGTGTTTAATTTCAACCTCCTTCCCTCTCATTCCGCGAACTTTTTGACATTCCATCGTATAATATACCCTATAATGCAATTGTTACAATTGTTTTACTAATTTCCGGTTTTGAATTAAATGAGAAATGTTTTAATTGTTTTTGCCAAACTAGTTATAGGTTTAGGTATTTACCGTAGTGTAGTTCTTGAGGTTTGTAGTTTAATAAGTACTAAGCATATATCACTGGGTTTCATAGTCATTATACATTCCTCATGGTCTAAGTTGTAATCGCTGGATTTTATCTTGACTTACATTACATGCACAATCTACATTTCCCAAGTCAAAGCTACATATTTATGTCCTTACGAATAATGTTTTTATAAGTTTGTCCGTTTTTTTTATCTGTTTTTGTGTAAAATTTGAAATGATTCATGAAAAATACATGATATTTAGTTGATTCAGTATTACTGTTATTTTTCAATTAGTTGTAATAGTACATTCAGGACGAAACAAAACCACAAGTGCCTAAGGGAATCTCCCTGGTATATTTCCTCATTGATATGTAAATATAAACATATATACCAGGAATATTACCTTATGCTATCAAATACAAATATATCGAAGGTATAAAAACCCTTTTATAAATTTAATTAAGGTATTTTATCAGAAAATTCCAACCATATACTATATATTGAACGCTCTATGTAAACTAACAGAACCATATACTATTATAGACCGGATATAATCTTCTTAGACAAAGTAAATTAAATAACTTACATAGTAGCTTTTCGGAAAAAACATAACATAACAGAACAATAACTACTACATCTAATATCTTTTATTTTTATTTTTAACCGACTTCTTCAAAAAGGAGGAGGTTCTCAATTTGGCCTGTATTATTATGTAATTACGTTGAGTGTAATATATTTTTATAATAAGAAGTTTCATATTACGGTTTGGTACAGTCACTATTTTAATGAATAAGATATTCCTAAAAAACTAAAAAATATGTTACTCGAATATAAAAAGAAAATTAATTATAAATATTTTCTTCTATAATGTACACATCCCTCAATTATTCCACCCTTACTAAAACGTGAACATATTTAAAATATGTTATATATCCTAATTAATAAAACTCGTGTAAGCAAATAAATTAATTATAAGAAATATAGCTTTTGATTTCACTAAAATCTACATACTTGATATTTTTTAACCGACTTCTTCAAAAAGGAGGAGGTTCTCAATTTGGCCGGTATATTTTTTTATTTATTTTTTATATATGTACACCGATTTCTCCGAGATTACTAAACCGATTTACGTAATTCTTTTTTTTGTTTAATGCGGAATAGTTTCGAATTGGTCCCATAAAAATTTGATTAAGGTAGGCCCATTAGTTTTTATTTTATGAGCATTTTTGTCCAATTTTTGAACCAGCTCCTCCGGAAGGAAATCAGAATGTGCTGTGACTAATAAAATCTGTTGTTTTAGATATGTTAAGTCTGATGCGCTGCTGCTAGCCGGTTCTCACGTTGCTGAGCAGACTCGGTTGCTGTACGGTTTCGTATCACTTGTAATCTATGAGCCCTCTGCTCAGTCGACTCGTTCTCTAAACGCTCATTAATGAGGCCAAGTCTAGTCTAGTCTGTAGGAGGTAAAACTGCAAAATGAAAATATTAACAATTCCAACCTTCACGTGCATATCTAATTTTTGGTCTCTCTCTCACGGTAAAATTATATACCACGACTTATTTCAAATAATATATTGTTTTACTATTATCCATAATATTGCTATGCCTAAATTGTATGATTTAAGGAAATTTGAGGAATGCGAGGAAATTTCTCTTGCTAGGGAGTACAAATATTCCTTGGAATAATTCTATGAAACTTGAATATATTTATTTTAAATCTATGTGCGAAGTTTGTGTCCAAATATTGTATAATTTGGCTTAATTAATAATTCACATGTCCATATAGTTTAAGAATTCTTTTGAATACATTTTCATAATTTCGGTTTTTTTTTCACTATTCTTCGTATTGATTGAGCTGCTTATAATATTAACATTTAATTGCTTTTTATTATGTTTATTTACGCATCTTAATCATTAAAGTAGGCATTTCATTGTATTAATTTGCTCGTATTCATTTAAGTGGTTAAATATAATTATTTGTTTAGGACTTGGCACCGACTTCAAACCTGTTAGTAAATAGGACATATAAATTATAATTTATATGTCCTATTTACTAATACTTCCTATTGGAAGTATATAATAAATATTAAATCTTCATTATTTTTTACTTTTTAGTTTTATAGCCGGTTTTTTTAAAGTAGTTATTTTTATTTAATACTTTTTAGTTTATTGCTACATTATCAATTAGCAATGGGTAGAGCTATAACACAATAACTCTGCAAAATCAATCAATATAAGTAATCATTTAAATATAGTTCTCAAGTTGGAGATTATTAAGACAATTATTAGGTAGTCATCATTTTCTAAAAGGATAATGACATAATTTCAACTCTATCGTTATTTTTTTAATATTTAGCTTTCACCGTGTTTATGTACTTGTTAAATATTTCAAATTGTACCGTAAATTTAATGAATGCATAATAGACATCAGCACATATTTGACTTTCTTTTATAGTAGATATTTAAAAAATATAAGTTTGCTGTATTTAATTTTCATGAATTTGTAAATAATTAGACTCGATAAATCATAAACAAAAAAAATTAAATAACATTATTAGTTTCCTTATTTAAGAACAAATTTATCAAGTCATTGTTAAAATAATAATTATTTTATAAGAAACAACAAAAATGGAATATTTAAAAGATTAGTGAAAAAATTAAATTAAAAAAATCAAGTTATTTATGAAACGAATGTAAATTATTGATCATAGAATCAATACTTGTTACTTATATATGACTATATTAGTAACAAGAGCAGTTTTTTAAACGTTGATATTAGGGAAATTTCATTAAACATATACCAAGTACCTATATAAAAAGAAAGCGAAGTTCTCACTTATTACGAATATACTACTTTTAATTAACTTCATGCTAGAGTAGTACACGTGAATATTTCTTTAAATATTATGTATACTAAGCAACTAAACATACTAAATATTATTTATACTAAACATCATAATAAGTAAGTTTATATTTATGTTACATAAAAAATATTTTATTTGTTTTAAATCAAAGAATGACATTGATTAAAATATAAGTAATAATACAATAATCAATACAATAATGGTGTTTCAAATCCCTATCGGCGATTTGAAATACAATTGACTTAAAAAATACTTCTTGGTTCTAACTATCATCGTTACTTATTTTAAGAAAGAAGTTTTTAGGTAAATACAGTGCAAATAATATTTAGTGAGAATCAATTTGTTTTAATTTCCTGTAGACAGATATATATTGAATGTAATTTCTTTATAATTGTTTATAACTGTTTATATATGATAATACTTTATAAATAACCGTATACTAATAATATTACAAAAAGAGTGAACGAATACTCTTATTGATTTTCTATTTACTTTTACATTTATAAAGAATATTCTATTTTTATACATAACTTTCCATAAATGTTTTTGCCTATGGTTTTATATAAATAAAATAAGTCGTACAATATTACCATCTTATCATTTATTTTAGTTATTGATAAACCATTTGTTTCATTCCTTATTTATTCTTTATTAAAGAATAAATTTATACAAAATGCATGTTCAATGGGTTTCTCTGTCTACCCTTAAATGTAACAGAGTAAACTATTCCTTAAAAATGATAAATAATAATAATAAGTTTTGTATTTGTTATAACGAATTGTATGTCTACTTTGACCACATTAATTAACATTGTAAATTTCATACAAAATACATGCATACATTCTTGATATTTTGTAAACAATAAAAGAGAACTACAATAGTTTCTACAATTTTGATTCCTTTATATTGTGATAAGAGGATTAATATAAAAAACAAAGGGATTATACAGAACTAACAATGAAGAAAATACATTCATTTTTAGCAAAGAGGCAGGAACATAGTCAGTCCTGACAGGTTGCTGTATACATGATGTAATATGCTTTTTATTAAGATACATTATGAGAACAAAGAAATTTCAAATTTAACGCAAATCAAAGTATATGTTGTATATGTTGCCTGACTTAATATTTTTATTTTATTCAAATATTGGTTATTCATTGAAATAAAACTATTTTTACGAATTCAACTCGCGTAAATTGAATTATTTTTTTAATTTACATTTTAAATCTAACCCAACGTTTCGAATGCTTTGCAGCAATCATGTTCACGGAAGTAAGACAAGATCGAGGTGTCTGTCAAAATTAAATAACAACGACATTATGGTAAGTTTCGATGTATAGTCACTATTTACCAGCCTGCCATGCCAGCATAATTAGTAATATTGAAAAATTATTAAAATTACATAATAAGAATAATTGTAAAATTGTAATTTGTGCATTTCCATATTCATCTTCTTATTCAGACAAACAAAATAAATATATATATAATTTAAATTTGACATTATATAATTTGACATACCGTCATAGTGATGCATTCTTTTACTTTGATGTAAATAAATTTATTTATAATAGGTTTAGGATGACAAAAGGTACAATGTATCTGCCTTTATATTATAAAAAACAAATTGCTACTTTAGTAGCATTTAATTTAAAAAACTTCGTTATAACAGATATAACGAAAAATAAATGTACTTCAAATAATATATTACTGACAGAACATAAGCGTTCCACTTTAAACTAATGGATAAGACAAAGCCTAAGTTGTTAAATATTGTCCATCAAAATATACAAGGCTTAGGTGGCAAGGAATTGGAAGTGGAACTCTTTGTTCAAAAATATGACATAAGTTTATTGTGCATTACAGAGCACTGGTTATCAAAGAATAACAATATTATAAATGTAGAAAATTATAAATTGTCAAGTTCGTTCTGTAGAGAGAAAGCTATTCGCGGTGGCTCACTTATCTTAGCTCGTAACGATGTAGTGTTAAAGTCTCGATCAGATATAGTGGCGCTCTCTGTCGAGCGAATTATTGAACTATCCTGCATTGAGCTCAATGAACATATTATTTTGTGCGTGTACCGACCCCCCTCTAGTGACTTTGATGAATTTGAAAACAAAATGGAGGATATTTTAACTAAGCTTTGTCATAAAAACAAGTCCGTGATTGTTTGCGGTGATTTCAATGTAGATATATTACAAGAAAATTCGTCTAGTGTACGTTTATTAAATTTGTTTAAATCTTTTAACTTACTGAACGTCTTTTTTGAACCTACTCGTATTACTAGTATTTCCGCGACTTGCATTGATAATGTGTTCTGTCGCTGTAACATTTATGAAGAAACAGTAATGACAAATTTAAGTTCAGACCACTGTGGTCTAAAATTTTCTCTATTAATTAAACACGAAAGTGAAAAGCCCCAAAAGTTTACTTGTAGACCAATTACAAAAAACCGGGTCCTAACATTTAAGAATAATGTACAGCAAAAAGTGGGTAAAGTAAACATGAGCGATGATAATCCAAATAATTTATATAATAACATTTTCGGTTTTTTGTTACAAGAATTTAATAATGTTTTTAAGCCAAAAACTATGACTAAATACCTAAAACTTAAATTTAGTGATTGGGCTACCGTGGGAATATATAAAAGTAGAGATAAGTTATATGATTTATATAGTGAGAGGCAATGGAATCAAGATCCGGTATTCTTGAATAAAGTTAGGATTTTTTCTAAAATATTTAAGACCGTTTGCATACAAGCTAAGTCGATTTACATAAGAAATAAAATCTTAAACTCAGAAAATAAAATAAAGGCAACTTGGGATGTTTTATCTAGTGTTTCTGGGAAAAATAGGGCTGCTAATGGACCTATTAAGTTAAAAATTGATAATATTGAAATAAATTCAAATTCAACTGTGGCGGCTATTTTTGAGACTTTTTTTAACGAAATTCCTTCAACAGTCACGCGTAATTTAAATTCCTCACCACGTGATGCAATCGTCGAATTGACGAATAACGTAAGAGTCAGTAATAAATGTTTTGTTTTTAAACCTGTTACATCATATGAAATTGTTAAAACTTTTAGAAATCTAAATATGAAAAAAACCGGTGATCTTTGGGGTATATCAGTAAAATTACTAATAAGTATTATAAATGATATTGCTCCACAATTATCCTTAATTTTTAACAAATGTATTGAAACCGGTACTTTCCCAGACTTAATGAAAAATAGTAAAGTAGTTCCTTTGTTCAAAAGTGGCGATAGACTAATACCCGGAAATTATAGACCTATCTCTATTTTACCCACTTTAAGTAAAATTTTCGAAAAAATTATACTAAACCAAATGTCAGAATTTGTTTATAGCAATGAAATCATGCATAGTGAACAATATGGTTTCACCAAAGGCAAATCAACAACTGATGCGGGTGCCGCGCTTCTTAAGCACATTTACGACGCATGGGAAAAGTCACAGAATGCAATCGGAGTGTTTTGTGATTTATCTAAAGCCTTTGACTGCGTGGACCATCAAACATTACTTTGCAAACTTAATCACTATGGCGTGCGTAATGCTGCGCTTGATCTTATTGCCTCTTACTTGAATCAAAGAGTTCAGACGGTTGATGTAAATAATTGTAAATCGGTTGGATCTCACCTAAAAATGGGTGTTCCACAAGGATCTATTCTAGGCCCTTTCTTATTTTTACTCTATATTAATGATTTGCCCTTTTATGTAAAAGGACTATGTGACATTGTACTTTTTGCTGATGATACCTCACTTATTTTTAAAGTTGATCGTAATAAACCTAATTTTGACAAAGTTAACTGTGCTCTGTCGCGTGTTCTTCATTGGTTTGAAATTAATAATTTGGTATTAAATACTAAGAAAACTAAATGCATTGAATTTACACTTCCTAATGTAAAAAGTCGGGATTGTAGTTTATTCCTTAACAATGAAGTGTTAGAACTGACTGACTCGACAACTTTCTTAGGTATAACTTTAGATAAAAAGCTCCAGTGGAACCCCCATCTCTCGACACTCGCAAGCAAACTTAGCTCAGCCGTCTTTGCAATTAAAAAAGTAAGACAATTAACAGACGCTAATACGGCTCGACTCGTTTATTTTAGTTATTTTCACAGTATATTGTCTTACGGTATCTTACTATGGGGCAGCGCTGCCGAAATTAATTCTATATTCATTTTACAAAAACGAGCTATACGGGCTATTTGTAACTTAAAAGCTAGAGACTCCCTAAGAGAAGTTTTTAAAGAAATCGGTATTCTTACGGTCGCTTCTCAATACATTTTTAATAACTTACTATATATACGCCAAAATTTAAATGACTATAAAAAAAACAGCGACAGACATACTATCAATACAAGAAATAAAAATAGGCTTGTTACGCCTAAATTTAGAATTCAAAAAGTTAAGAAATCCTTCATGGGCTTGAGTATACGCATATATAATAAGGTTCCACAAGATATCTTAGATCTTCCTTTTCTTGATTTCAAATCTAAAATTAAAGGTATATTATTAAATAAATCTTACTATAACATTCAAGAGTTTTTGGTTGATCGAAATGTGTGGAACTTGGGTCATATCATAAATCTTGGGTCATAAATCTGTATTGTATTGCGAATAGCTAGTAATCTCCGCAATTTGTTTTTTGTTGTAAATTAATTTTGCTTTATCGACCTTCTGCATCACACCGATTCCTTAGAAGTCACTACTTGCGGTAGCATCGGGAGTCGGGTTGCCTCCCTCCCTCAAATATGTGCGAAGGGGGTGATGGCTGGCTCTTGTGTTATGCTCGTGAACGGGTGCTGCTTGCGGTGACTGGTTGTGTGGCAGGCCGAAGATTTATATATATTTACTGTTATTATTATTTAATTTTCGTTGCCTGAAATCATTGGGCTTCTTTTCCGATTGATTGCGACGGTTCTAGTTGTTCCAAAATTGCATTTAAGTTTATAAAATAAATAAAATTGACTCATTTGCAGGGTTGATGTTATAATATAATATATTTAATTTATAAGTCAAACATTGTTAAATTTTATTTAAAAAGAGCAACTGTTGAGTTTCTGGCCAGCTCTTCTCAGCAGAACAGCATTCCGAGCTGGTGGTAGCTTACTCACAGACTGACTATACTGACCAATTTAATTTTAATGTAATTGACGATTCAAAAGTGCGTGTAAATGCCTACTTGAATAAAGATATTTTGAATTTTGAATTTTGAATTTTGCCAGTTATTGACTACATTGAAATTGTTAAGAGAAAGCTAGAGATAACAACATGCCTGTAGAATATGCAGAAAATCGGAAGCATTGCTTAACATCTGGCTACTTAATGTGGAAGGATGAATTCTATGTACAAGTTGATTGAGTGGCAATGGGTTCCCTGGTCTCCCCCGTTGTTGCCGATATCTACATGAAGCACTTCGAGGCCTGTCTTTTGTATGTCGGCTATACCGAAGATCTTTAAACGCTACTTAGATGACACCTTCACAATACTACCTATAAATCAAACATCTGCTTTTCCAAAACTCCTTAATTCCATTAACAACAAAATAAAATTTACAATGAAATTGCAGTCAAATAATACTACAATAATACCTATGAATAAATAATACCTATGAATCAAACATCTGCTTTTCTAGAACACCTTAATTCCATTAACAACAAAATACAATTTATAATGGAATTGCAGTCAAATAATACTTTAGCTTTCCTTGATATTCTTATTATCAAGAATCCTGACAACACATTAAGACACACTGTTTATAGAAAACCAACACATACAGATAGTTACCTCAATGGTAAATCACACCACCATCCTAGCCAGCTACCGTTGGCAAATCTTTGTTTCAGAGAGCACAACACATTTGTGACGCTGAACACCTAGGGGGCGAGCCGCAGCATGTCAAGCATGCCTTGTTCAACAACCACCTGCCCGTACCTCGCCAGCATCGCAGAAACCACATCAAGCCATCTACAGTTGTGCGTCAACCGCCCCTACTACCATATATGAAAGGAATTACTGACAGAATCGGCAACATCTTAAAAAAGGTTTTTATAAGAACCATTTACAAACCTCAAAGGAAAGTGAGCTAATTCTTGAGACCTATCAAAAGTAACATTCCTTTACAATGTACTGGAGTACACAAATTTGACTGCGATTGTGGCTTGTCATACATAGGTCAAACAAAGAGGAGCATCAGTAAAAGGGTTAGGGAAAACATCTCGGATATCAAACATAGGCGTACATCGAAGTCTGCAGTGTGTGAACATACCATGAACAAACCCAATCATTATATAAGATTTGTGAAACCTAAAATGTTCAATAAAGAACAACTTTATATTCGAAGAATGGTTCGTGAGGCTATTGAAATTAAAAATATCCTAATTTTAATAGAGAAGATGGTTAGGGATTAGCTAACACCTGGGACCCACGTTTGACAAATATAAAATCCCATGTTTGTGACCGCACTGTAAGACCTCTAGATACTGTTAGTGCGTTTTGTGTGACTCCTGAACTGTACGCCCGGAAGTTTAGAAACCGTTGGAGGTAGATGACTAATTAACTGACTTACTGACAGACATCTTCATCTCGTTTTACCATGAATACTATTGCTGCAAAGCATTCGAAAAGTCGGGTTAGATTTAAAATGTAAATTAAAAATTTAACTCAATATACGCGAGTTAAATCCGTAAAAATAGTTTCATTTCAATATGTAGTAGGTACTAGTGAAAACCTTAGAAAACACAAAATGGTTATTAATATTAAGAAAATTAAAATAAATGCTAATACATCTCTCAGTTAAAAATGTTATTTAGAAATACTAACAAAATAAAACTTCAATAACCTATAATAAGTATAAATATATAATACCGCCCCGTTGGTCGAGTGGTTAATGCAGATCCCCGACAGGGATAGGCCACTATGTGATAGACATATATGTCTGTATTTCTAGGTTTGGTCGTTTATTAAATATATTTCACACTTTCTTACTCGGGTAGAGTATTTTTTAGGGATTAATTATTACCTTAAAAAAATAATTCCCGTGATGAATCATTTGCTCTTAAATACCTACGCGGCATTGAACACCTCGCTAACTTACAATCATATAAGGAAAACGTGACTGTTATAGTGTATATTTAATAAAATATCAATAAAACTTTCAGATATTAATATAAAAAGATTGATAAAGATCTAACTTAAGACCTAAAGCTGCTAAACCACCAGAATTAAATATAAATTAAGTACATTTTTAAAATTTGTATACAGATATGAATTAAGGTAATATTTTATTTATTAAATTATTTGTTACACTTAATACCTATTCCTTATTACACTATATTAAATAAATTGATTATTTTACAGAAATATATAGTGTGTAATTTATATAATATAATAATGGTAATAGAGTTAAATTAGAACACTGTATGAACATGGGACAAACTATTTACAGAACCAACGAATATCAATTTTTCATTACACTATGTACATTTGTCGTTTATTACTGGACATAAATGTATATTTACCGCTAGTACCTGCCTGGTTGTATCATATCAACGTGTTTTATGACTGCTAACTACTATTTAGCCACCATTGCAGAGTAGAAATAGGACAGAAATATTAGTTTAATATCAGTGAGTACATATGGTATTATGTATATTTATTTTAAAAAACTTAAATATTGCCGTATACATGACTTAAATAAAAAAATATATATATTATATCTATAATAATTTTAAGAATTGAATATTATTAATCGATCCTTATTCTTTTTTTTATAATTTAGTGAAACACAAGTACAGATAGGGATAAATTATATAATAAAAAAAAGTATATTGTTATTTTCCTGTTTCTAGGAAATTCAAACAACACATAATCCAGTAAACCAATGTTTCTACTTGGAATGCAAATACTCAAACAGTCTCAACGAAGTTAAATGCAAAGTTCTTACAGAGATCTAGATGTTAATAAAGTTAGCGACATCATAGTTAATGCACGACAAATGCGTTTTATCTTGCGTCGCACTTGCGACGAAAATAATTGAATGCTAAGAGAAGGAAGAACGAAAAGTCCCAGTATTGGTTTAAGAACTAAATAAATTTATTGAATTGCAGTGCATTTAGAGTGAACATTTTAATTTATTGAATTATAGTACATTCGTGCATTCAAAGTTTTTAGGTAAATATGTCACTAATCAAACATTTTTTTTTGTAGTAAAGAGATAAAATATAATTTAATAACTTATTCTACAGGTCTAAATGAATCAACTGATCCACTTATTTAACAAATTGGATAAATTTCAGTTTTGAGTTTTGTGGAGTCGTATTCAAAACAGACATCTACTGTTTCAGAAATGTCTCTCTAATAATCTAATCTCTCTGAAAATTTTAAAGAATATTCAGTTAAAGCAACCAACAGATTAATTAAGAAAGACTATAATAATTACGGACACAAAAATCACAAAAACTGATAAATTAATCTATAAAGAGCTATTAAAACAAAACACTAATCTAGACTCTAATACCAATACTAGAAAAAAGTGACAATGATTTCAAGGAAAAAACTTTTTCTTGAATTCATTGTCCATGCAACAATCAACATTTATAAGGACAACAACATTTATAAGGATCTACACTGGAAAAAAAATATAACGAAACGGATTTACAAATCATAAAGTAGAGATGACCTGATAATTTAAAACCAATGGAAGAGCTAGAAGCTTATAATAGTGCTGGAATGTTGAGGATGGATAACAGACGGCACCTACATCTCGCTACACTATTATTTGGAGTAATAAAAAATAAAATTCCACATTACTTATATAATAAGTTGCGTTGGGCTGGTGACGTGAACACTACACATAGAACAAGGTCTTCCTCTTCCCTGCTACTAGTACACCCGCACCGTTCCGCAGCCTTTGAAGGAAGCTTCCGATACGCTGCAACCAAATGCTGGAACGATCTCCCACCGCCGCTTAAGAACCTAAAAACATTAAAAACTTTCCGTTTTAAGTGCAAACAATATTTGTTTAATTTTCAATTAATTTAATGGCATAGGAGAGGATAAATAAAAAAACTGTATACTACATAATAAAACTTTTAAAATATTAGACTCGTGCTTTGAAAATATATAATGATCCAAAATATGGCTTAGTAATGTAATAATAAAGTTTGACTTACCATGTTTCAACTTCTCTCTGATATTCTAGGCTACGTCTACATATAACTTCTTTTCCTAACTTTATTAAGATCCACATTTATTACATTTATATCTATTTTGACTAATATAAAACTTATATGAAAGTATTTATTTAACACAGGGCGTACACACTATCATCTAATGGGCGCCATTGTGACCGAAGTCCGAACGGAGGGATCTGATTGGTTAAATCATCCGTTTTTTTATTTCTGGCCTATAGATTGTATTTTATATTGGATATATAAATATTTTAGTATGTTGTAATTTTAATTTATTTGAAATTAACTTAAAAACACAGCAGTATATAATATTTAATTATTTTTAATAAGTATATATATTTTGTAATTTCGTAGATATTATTATGGTATTTACACACACATCTGTATATGAAAAAAAAGAAATATGTACACTTTGTGGATTTGTGGACTGCATCACAGCCGTTCGTTGATGCATTTAAGGCAACCTCTGAAAATCAGGGTCGAAGGTTCACGCCTTCGACATATCCTGAGAGGCTATCCTTATTTGGACACCAACTAGAATTTTGTTTTTTTTTTTTTTTATTTGTATATTCGAACTATTTTTATTCCATATTGATATTTTTATTACTAGTTTATTTGTTTTTTTTTTCTTTGTTTAATATTGTATATTTTTTTTGTGTTAATTTACTTTTTAGTTAATTCTTTTTAACGTTTGTACTTTATAACCCCTTGCAGTTGTGTTGTCTAAATAAAAGTATTTTTCTTTCTTTCTTTCTTTCTTTCTTTCTTTCTTATGAACACATAAGACGGCTAGAATAACAAAAAGCCCAGGTATACAATGCAATGAAGTTTTTAAGTTTATCCATATTAATTTACCAATTCACAAGACTGTTCAACACCCAGAACCTGCAATTGAACAATGATAAACGTCTGACATATTTATACTCTTATTTTCATATTTATAAAGGCAATCCCTCAGACTTAATCAAAGCTATACAAAATACGAACAAAAGAACTAGAAGCATTTAGTTCAGGCTTCATCACAAGGATCATATACAGATAAAAGAACCAGTCCTAGAAAAACCCGAAAATCGAATATACCACGTACAGAATAGACTACGCTAATACCCGTGGCAGTAATTAGCCATTGCCTAACCGGATTATACAATATTATTGCCTTCAAATACGACTTTGACTAAACATGAACTTTCCTAATCAAACAGCACAAGTAAAATAAAACCTGAAACCAAAGGAGGAAAAACACTAATAGAAAATGTCAGGCAGGGTGCCCTTTTATAGTCAAAGTTCTTCATCGCATAACTTGAAAGCACGCGCTCTTTCCATGGGGAAATTCTTCACTGCCAATCATATGGATTGTTTTAGGGACTCCAAATTATCATGGCGCTTAGAGCAAGCTGCACTCTCTAAAACTGATTAGAAATCATAATCCAGCGGATTAAGATCGGGACCAGACGACGCGACGGCCAGTCTTCAGCTCAGTTAAAATGTTGCTCAATTGTAAAAAAAATCTCATCCGTAAACAAAATTTCTCTGTGACCTCCGTTTACGTATCGCTTCCGTAGTTGTTTCGATTTTACGACCCTATTAATCTTTAATTTATCAGTTAGGAAATGACAAGTGCGTCTCTTATAGGCTGCAAATAGGCTGCTTTATTAACGTCAGGAATCCTCCATAGAATCCATGAATACACACCTCCATCCAGGGGATGATGGAGGTGGTTATGTGAGACTCCTACTCACTAAACATGACGATTGCCGCCGCCGTCATAATGGGACACCACGGGATCGCTTTCGTACTCACCGCGATGCCCCGACGTGATCCACGGAGAGGGCAACCCGCAACAAGGAATTCCCATCCCTTTTTCGTAGGTTTGATAGATTGTGGAGGAATCCCCTTCCCCCCACCCAAGTCTGCTGCCTCTGAAGGGGGCCGAGACGCCCTTCTGGCCAGACTCCGTCTCAGGGTAACAGGTGTAAGACCCGACTCGACCATCATCGACCGAGGCTGCAAGTCCTAAGTCATCTCTTAAAATACGCGACACGGTTCTAGGTTTCTATCTTTAGTTCCCGAGATAAAATCTTTTGCTTTTTTTTCCAAATTCTTTTTTTTACTGCTTTGACCACCTTTTTCGTACGAACACAACGTGGACGGCCAGATCTTTCTCTGTCACAAACAGAAGAAATGTCATTGTACCTATTAATAGCCCGGTACACATACATTTGACTAATATCAAGTGTATGCAGAGTTTTAAAAATTGCAATTGGGTCCATACCTACTTTGTGTAAGGCAATCACAGCGATTCTGTTCTCTTTATCACCCCACTCAATTTTAATATCGCTAAATATTGTACAATGTTTTGGCCAAAATGAGAAAACACAATGAACAATAGTATAAAATGACAGGTTCCAAATTGAAATGTAATATTTTATTTATTTAAGTACAATAGGTCAAGTAATATTTAATGTTTAATTAACTTTTTTAATTTCCAGTTTGATTTTAATCACACCGAAATTAAATTGGACTTTCCGTAAATTGTACCCTCCAGTCACTCACTATCCCAGTATATATATGTATATATATATACACCAATCCCAACAACAATTGTTTTACAACTGTCTATAAAAAATAGTGTTTAAAATTAAAGTTTTTTTGTATAATTCATTCATTCATAATTTATTTGATGCCTCTGAATTGGCATTAACTCTGAGCGTTGTTATGGCGCCCGGGAGTTGACCTTTTAATTACTTCTTACAAAATTCAGAGTAATACGTAAAAGAGGAAGCAAACATTTTTCTGTTTCGTGTTTATTTAACAACTACAAGTTAAAAATCACACTGTATTAGTTTTGTTTGGCCTTGATATTGCCATCAAAACTCTTACTAGCTATTCGATTCTTATAGAAAACTTAATTAACAAAACCAAATTGGCAGTAACCAAAGTGGCAATTAACATCTGTATTGTAAATGGTTAGAGTAGGTAATAATATTTTATTTTAAAGTAAAATTCATAATAAAATTACTATATTTTTATCCGATAAAAATAAGTTATAAGCAAATTATAAAGTTAATTAATAAGATAGGATTTAAAAATAATTAAAAACATAAAAGGTTTTCTCGAGCATTATAAATTTATGTACCGACTTATGTCTGTTAAAAGGTTGAAAAGAAAACCAAGAAATGAAAAGAGATAAAGAGCAGCTAATATTTACGATTCTGTGTTTACTTTTGTATCTTCTTAGATTAAAAATAATTTTATTTCATTTTTAGATAAACACAAGGGTATTAACAGTTTTATTAAAATAAATCATATATCTAAAGATAAAATTTACTTTTATTTAAAATTACTTGATCTATAATTGTAGATATTTGTTCAATTGTATTATTTTATTTTTTAATTGTTTATTGTTTGAAATGATGGCTAAATGATAGTTAACAGTCATAAAACACTTTGATATTACCACTAGCAGGCATTAGGAGCTGTAAATATAAATTTATGTCTAAA
The DNA here is from genome assembly GCA_959347355.1 of Napeogenes inachia. Classification (NCBI taxonomy): domain Eukaryota; kingdom Metazoa; phylum Arthropoda; class Insecta; order Lepidoptera; family Nymphalidae; genus Napeogenes; species Napeogenes inachia. The sequence continues at coordinate 14,392,399 of OY365793.1, read as the reverse complement.
CGACAAATATAAACGACAAATATACAACCTATGTTTGCAAATGAATGGTCGTGGATTCCGTATGTATTTACTATATATTTTTTTATAACTCAAGCTTATAAATTGTAAAACCGTCAACTTATATTAAAAAATTAAATTAAAAATCTTAAAGTCCTTCAATGCAAAAAATCCTCTAAAAATAATATTATTATGTATTTATTGAAGTCGTTAGGTTGGGGCACTGTTGTACGTACGTTGACGATGGTGTCCATTTTACGAAGTTTTCTGCGCTACTCAGAACTTAGACTATACGATTTTTCATTGTTATTTCGTTATTTGCCTTAGTTTTTTCTTAATTTAGCGGTCCTCCAAAGCGACGAACACTAATTGACACTTATTTTAGTTTTTACTATCAATATTGCATAAGAACCTTTCACCAGCACCTATAAAAGTTTGGTTGGAGACTCCTGCTTTTATTTCGACCAAACATAGCTAAAAATCATTTTGATAGACCAAGCTTGTGATTAAAAAAACCGCATTCAGATCTGTTTACTCGTTTGGTTATTACGAGGACACAGACACACACACATAGATACACAGGTCAAATATATAACACCCGTCTATTTGAGTCGGGGGTTAAAAATAAAAGGATTGCCATACAAACTTGAGAAAAATTTAAATAATATGTCTAATGTCCATTCTTGATTAATAAAATTAGTAAATTAAATACCAACTTAATAGCTCTCTATTAAAAAAAAATGAAATTCCATAAAAGATAGTTATGCCCCTTTCACCGGCTGTTCATTGTCTTAATCAAAAGGATCAATCCCAGAATTAGACTTAGTTACTTGACTTATGTGTTTTGTAAATTTTCTTAATATTTTAATCTATTATATTTTGCATGTGGCCAAAAAAAAACCTATGGTAAAGTAAAAACAGGAAAGTAATGATTTTGATGTAGGTATAGCTGTTTGTACATATTAATGTAAAATTGCATTACAGAGTAACAAACTCCCATTTATCTCTGTAAAAGTACAATTGTTTCATTACAATTAATTCAAACTTTTCCATCCTAAGTCCTTCCTTTCTTTCGTTTTTATGATCTGACTAATATACTAATATATAACTGCGACTGTTTGGATGGATGGATGTTTGTTACTCAATGACGCCAAAACTACTGAATGGATTTTGATGAAACTTGGAATTTTTTTCGCTTATGTACCAAAATAACACATAAGTTATAGAAATACTAACTTTTGCACGCTGTTTTGTCTGTGACATATATTGTAGCACCATAACTTAATAATTAATTTTAATTTAATAATTAATTGTGAAAATCCTTCTTATTACCCGACTTTAGAAGGAGTGTTATGTTATTCAAATATACGTATGTTAATAGAAATATAGCCAATCATTTTATTTTTTATGTTCCCTGCTACAGTCTAAACGGTTTAAAGGATTTTGACATAAAAGGTATCAGTAGATACGTCAAATAAACCGAAAATAATATTTTTATGTTATGTTCCTGGCTTATGTTCCTAGCCAAAAAATATTAATTTTACAGTCTACGTGGACGACATCACGAGCAACAGCTTGTACAACTATATTTATAATTCATCGTTCAATATTCATATAATTCTGTAGTTCACTAATTGATACCAAAAACAAAGTCCATAAATGTAATTCTAATTTGCACGCCTAAGCGTTAATTCTTGTACCTCTTAAGGTTGGCTTGTAGAAAATACCAAATAGCATTAAGTCCGCCTGTTGCACACTTTTCTTTTTGTTAAATTGTGCAATAAAGAATAAATAAATATTATTATAAGGAAACATATATCACTATATATCTGAATGTGAATTGGTAACAAAATATTTTGCTGTATTTCCAATGGTAAGCTCGGTGTACTTTAGTTATCCTAACAACGCTGTCCTAACGAACTAGATGAAAATAAAAGATAACATTGTTCATCACTAAATGCTTTGTGCAAACTATGATACCCATGATATGGAAAAAAAGAGTATGCATGAATATGTTACTTTAATATTTTTTGATGTTTCACTAAATCTGTTAAGTAAAATTATTTATTACCAATATTAGAATATAATTTGTTTTAAATAGAAGAAATAAAGTTGTTCAAGGCTTTATCAAAACGTTTCTGGACAGTATTCTAATAGACATGCATTCGAGAAAGTCCCAATCTAATATTTATAGCCAATATTATGAACAGAACGCAATTTTTTCGCCTGACTACTCTTGTCGCTAACAATCGTCGCTACAACGGAATGTATCCTCGTTATTGTTTGTTTTGTATAGTCCTTTTGTTATTAGTATTAATTAATTTCATATTATACCGGAAGGGAATTATAATCCACAAAACAATTGTCTCTTTGTTGTATTGTTTAAGACTAGATAAGAATTATGACGGACTACTTTTCCACAGTATATTTTGTATACAATATATTTGGATCATTTTAATACGGCATCTTAATAAAACTATCTAAACAACAATGTTAATGTTATAACATTTTAAAATTGTATGAGATACATAATCCCGTTTTCATTGTCTCCATGATACTCATGGTCGCCAACTTCGTTCTGTTGAAAATTTAACACTTCGAATGCCGCACTGACTTCCAAATTCATCTCATTTACTTTCAAGGTATAAAACACTGGAATACATTACCTACCGACATTAGGCAAGTTCTAAACAGAAATATTTGCAAATGCCTTCTAAAAAACATTTAATATCTCCGCTATTCCTTTGTGTTAGCTTTTATACATGTGATAGTTTGGTTTTGACTAAAAATAAAGATATAAGATGTTGATTTGACTAAAACAATTGAATCTCTGTATAGAAGTTTAATTGATGAAATAAATGTACTATTGGATACTGATTTGACTAAGAATAAGAAGTATGTAAATCGCAGCTCGATTAAGAGAAGGCAATGTGAAATTGGGAGTACAAGTTGTGTGGTGGTGCTATTGTGGTAAAAGTGTAACAGTTATAATAAACCGCCGAGTGTGTGATCGAGACACTAAGTTGTGTAGCAGAAATAGTATAATTAAGTGTTACAGTGATAGTAAAGAGTTTAAATAGTAAACAGTTTAGTGTATTTGTGAGCAGTGCCGGTAAAGTATTTTAAATAATAGAACGACTGATGAACTGCCGATTATTTGCGGTAATAGAGCTCTAATATTTGTAAAATTTAATTTTTATTTTAAATTTTGTTTTATCCTTTTTTTATTTATACAAAATCCTTTTTATTTTTAGTTGTATTTTATTTTTATTAATACTATTAATATTTTGTTTTAAGGTTTTTATTCATCTCGATGGATTTTTTATTTATTTGAGGGTTTGCTGGAAGAAAAAATTTAATTAATTATGAAACCATTTAAACCCACAGGTTTATAGACGGTATCTTAGAAGTTGTAACTTCTAAGACACCATCCCGTCGCATCTCGATAAATTTGGAATTCTATATATTATTATGATCTTTATGGTCATTCTCGGGACAATATTGACTATTAGGCCTAGTGTTTTTATAAGTAACAACATAAACATTTAAATGTTTATAGATACTTTCATTTTTATTTATATTGCTTAGTTGTAGCTTTTTGTGTGTTTGTAAAGAAAAATCTATTTTAACACAGACTTATTTTTTTAGTTTTTGGTAAGTAAGCGCGATCGTGATACAAGCACAACTAATGATTGTTGTTTGTTTTTGAGCAGATTATTAGCGAGCGCTAGAACAATGTAGTAGTGGTGGCGTAAGAAAAATTAACCTAGAGATTTAATGGATTACCTAGAATTATAAACTAAAAATAGGTGTTTGCAACAAAAAGTTTGATGTATTTTTGGATATTAATAAAGTAAATACCAGCATTTGTATTGAAATGAAACAATCATCTGAAAATCATTAAATCATTAGTGTACTTGTCTACTTGTACTAATATGTAAATATATAATTTTCTTAGCTTCTGTTATTGTAAGTTTTTTTATTTATACTCATGTATTTACCCCGTATAAACAATAAGTTTAAGAATTCCATTATTACCTCTTAACGTAAGAGAGATGAGATCTATGAAATCTATTATTTGCACAACACAATTACAATTTGTGTAATATGTACTGATATTACGGACAGTCAGAATTTTACCAATCAACTTCTAGTCTTATGATAAAGCTTAGCTTTGAAGTTACGTGTATTGCTTATGAGCAATAACTAAAACACCGCCGCCTGCGACCCCAACTCACCTAGACGTAACTAACTTGTGTCAGAGCGTAGATTCGGCTCCAGGACTCTCCAGGTCTGCACCAAACTTGACCATTATTTATTCAGAAAACACGCATATGAGAAAGCGTAAAAGAGACGACGTTTCGTGTAAGAGTGTATTTATGGAAGAAATTCACGGTCTACTTGCTAAATCAAATAGGGGAAATAGTTTTTGGTTTTCAAAACTCATGTTAAAGCTAGAGGAGCTGATTAGCCAAGGCAATAGTATTCTGACTACGATGGAATTTGTGTCTAAAAAATACGACGAGCTGCAAATAAAACTAGATGAAGCATCGGGCAAACGAAAAGTTAATTGACAATATATCCAACAACTAGAGTCAAAGCGTTCCTATCCAGCAAAAAGACATAAAAGATGTTGTTAGAACAAAGAGTAGATTGGACAAACCAGGCACAGTCATTGTTGACCTTGTAAGCGCTGTTAAGAAAGACAGAATAATAAGAAAAACTCGAGAGTATGACCGTAACAATAACTCCAATAAATTAAGTACCAAACACCTCTCAATAGAAAGTCCGTAGAAACCAATTTTTCTTTCGCAAAGTTTAACGCTGCTACGGCACCACTTGTACCATCTCGCTCGCAGCTTTGCGAATGATAATGGAGTACTACCTTTAGGTATTGTTTTGCACGTCTTTGACATACTGCAGTAAACCTTTCTCAGGTCTCAGTGATACCTTTTTGTGTTACTACTATTAATCCTTTTTTTTTTTATTCACTATTTTGATATACTCCACATTAACCAACTGGTACGTTTCTGTAATAGAGTAAAAACAGAATAAATATCTATAAGTCACATAATATATACACATATTATTATTTATATATATTTTTTTAACAATAATATTCACACTCAATTCATAATTTATGTTTCCTTTTAGCTTTTATATATGTCACTACTTTAGGTACTTGTATGTATATATTAAATACTTTCTTATGAATGAGCCACTTATATAACTGGTATATTCATAACTATTTATACAACTTTTACGATTTCATTATTAATAGTTTAGGGAGGTAGGTTGGGATTGTCTCAGCTATGTGTGAGACAATGACTGAGACATAGCGCAAGCCGCAAGGCCATAGCATCAATCCTTCTCTTTCTCTTGACTGCGTTTACACAATCATAATGATCCACAATGATTCCACTTTTACTTTTTATACCATTGCTTAGGTCATGTTTTTTTGCTTCATTACATTTTTATCTATATCAGTATATAGAGAAAAAGTATATCAGTATATTGTTTATTGTTAAAAATGTTATATTGTTCAAATAGTATGACTATGAATAGTTAAACTATCACTAGTGTTGGTTACGTCATAGCACAGCGACCACTGAAAACCAACGCTGGATTTATATACCTACTCCAGCAAAAGCTGAGTGGTCAATCGTTTTGGATGTCACTGTTACTATTAGTTCTTTAATTTTTTCATTCGCTTTTTCTTTTTTTTTTAGCTGTATTATTTTTTTGTATTTTATTAATATATGATAATGTATGTGATGTCGAAATAAAGTTTATTTCATTTCAAATGACTCAATTGACCCAAGTTTCACACATTTCGATGAAACAAAATTCTTGAATGTTATAACAAGATTTATTTAATAATATACATTAATTTATAATTTAAAACTAAAAAAATGAAGATCTGAGATATCCTGTGGAACTTTATTATGTATGCGAACACTCCAGCCCATCAAGGATTTGTACATTTATTATAAATCGAAATTTAGGCGTTAATTAAAAGTTATTTTTTATAAAAAAAAGTAATTTTTATTTCTTCTATTTATCGTATGTCTGTCGCTGTTTTAAATATAAAAAGTTAAATTTTGGCGTATATATATTAAGTTATTAAAAATTTATTGAGAAGCGACCGTAAGAATACCGACTTCTTTAAATACATCTCTCAGGGAATCACAAGCTCTTAAGTTACAAATAGCCCGTATACTTCTTTTTTGTAAAATAAATATAGAATTAATCTCGGCAGCGCTGGCCTCTAGTAAAATACCATAAGACAAAATACTGTGAAAATAACTAAAATAAGCGAGCCGAGCCGTATTAACGTCTGTCAATTGTCTTACTTTTTTAATTGCAAAGACTGAGCTGAGTTGAGTTTGCCTGTGAGTGTTGTGAGATATAGGTTCCGTTAGAGCTTTTTTCTCTAAAGTTATACCTAAAAAAAATTGAGTCAGTTGGTTCTAACACTTCATTGTTAAGGAGAAAATTACTCATACACACAAATTACAATTTTGACTTTTCACATCAATAAATGTAAATAACATGCAATTAGTTCTCAGTATTTATTTACAAACCTTCCATAAATACAATAATGAGATATAAAAGCTTTTGTAGTAGTATCTTTAAAAACTACTAAGGTTTGTGTGAAATAGATCCTTATCCATTATATATTATCATAAAAAAACTAACCAACACAATGACAAACGAAAAAAAATGTTATCACAATTTTACGTTTCATAAGAGCAATGTATGTCCTTATAAAAAAAACATGACTTTGACTTTGTTCTTAATCCTACAGACCCTTATGAAATTATTACAATTATAAATTTCATACGTTCACTAATCCTTTTAAATTTACGTTCCCTAATCCTTCAGACCCTGAAGAAATTAAAAGAATTATAAATTCTTTATATTATAAAGAAAGGAAAGTATAATATCTTCCAATCAGGCTAATGCTGTACTAACAGCAGTGGCTACTACTGGTTGGGATGGCACATTACTGTTTTAGAGAGGAGTAAGGAGCCGTTTTAAACGTTGACGTTGCTTTGTAGTGAATATACCACAACCCAAAGGGTTTCGGGAGGGCCAAATGAAATTCATAGTTCTGTGAAACTTGGCAAGTGGGAATTTTGTGTCACATATTTAATATTTGACACTACGTTTTTTCATTGTCCCTTCACGTAACGTCTTCTTGGATAATGACGGAATAATTACCGACCGATAGTATTTCTGAGTTTATTATCTAAGTTATTCGAATGACGAATTAATAAAAAAATTGTGTACTACCTTAAACATTGTGATTTAGGATAAGAATAACAATCTGACTTTCGCCTAACGATGCCGTCTTCACTTTAAATAATATTAGATTTTAGATTACTTAGTAATCTAACTTGAAAAGGATTTTTACAAACTTATATTGTAGAAATTATAGTTTCATATCTCATGCATGTGTCATAAATTTTATTAAAATATTTTAATTTATTTATTTAATCTTTATTATCCAAAATAAATGAGGCACAAAAGGCTGACTTAATGCACATTTTTCACTTCATTCAATCAACCCGGAAAAAAAAAAACAATATAAAGAACAAGAACAATGAAATAAAACAATGTAAAACTAGAACATTAAAATGTGCAATTACTTACAATAAACTTTGTAGTACAAATACATTTATAAGTTAGAAAAAAAAATATCTTATATCTTTAATACATATATTTAACGACAGAAGTTGTGTTAGGTACAATAACAACGGTATTTTCATATACTAAAATGGATTATGTCGGTTAATATATTTCGTAAAGGGCTACCGTAAGCATATTAAATCTTCTACAGAAGTGACCAAACGAGGTTTTTGTAACATTCTGGAACATCTTGAACAAAATTAATCTTATGAGGGCTTAAGGGGAAATGATGCTTATGCTTAGGGAAGGTTATTTACTTTAATTAGTTATAAGATGTTTATCTCTTAACACAAATCAAAAATATTTGTGTTTTTTTAAAAGGCTTTTAGTTTGTTTTCATCTGTCTCACGATTTTTATATATGCAGTTTGATAACGATGAGACAAAGGACAGATCTTATTTGCAAGTTGGAAAATAATTTTACAAAGTACACAAACGTTAAACTAGACTTACATTTTAAAAGTATTTGTAGCAAACTTTTAACACGATCTCGATTCCGATTTTAATATAAAAAATACTAAACATTGGTATGAGAGGTTTATAATTACAGCTTTTTAAAGTTGACTTTTCCGACCGTTTACATTGTATTCGTATTGGTCAGCATATATGTGAATTTCTTACTTATGGTAATAATATTGAGTACAATATGACGAAGAATAATATTTTGAGGACCAAAAATCCTTTGGTGGTATTGGTCATCGATGTGAGAATCAAATAATCGATGAAAACAAGGCACAGGATTTTCTCGTTGGATAATTCAAAGGTATATATAAATATATATATATATATATATATATATATATATATATATACAAGTAGAAATTTTTTATAATGAATATAAATATGTGTTCCGCTCCATAATTTCTCCCGATGCTATAATTAATAGTTTATTTGAATATTGCAAAGAATTTCTATAAATATAGAATGAAAAATATACCGATACGGGTAGGGATTCGAACCCGCGATCGTCCCGTCGGTCTGGATAACCGTCTGGTAAACATTCCCGTCGCTCTACCAATTGAGCTACCTTACCGCTGTTCGTTTCGGTGAGTTAAGCTTTCTATATGTGATCGTCTTTATCGGGACGGTGGTGATATCTAATAGGCTTCTTTCTAAAATCCTAACCAATGTTTCTAACTTTGCAGTATAGATAAACATTGAAAAGATGACACTACCAAAATTAATGTTCGTAATCGCCTTCATTGCACGCATGCATTATTATTATTGTAATTTCAAAATAAAAAATTAGTTGTTAAAATCCTTTTACTGATCCTCCAAACATAACTAATTGTAATTCTGCTTGTTCTTAAATACTGAGAAAACTAAATGCATGCTTATGCTATGTACTTCCTAAAGTAAAAATTCTAAATTATAGTTTGGTACTTAACGATGAAAGATTAGAACTCACTGAGTCGACAATGTTCTTTAAATATAAATCTCCCGTGGAACGTCCATCTCTCAATACTCGCAGGCAAACTCATCTCGATCGTCCTTGCAATTAAAAAAGTAAGACCATTAACACACGTTTATACGGCTCGACTCGTTTATTTTTTTTATCGTATTTTGTCTAACGTTATTTTACTATGGGGCAGTGCGGTCGAACGTCCTGACAGATGTTTTTAAAGAAATTGATATTTTTACAGTTGTTTCTCGAATACATATTTAATATATATTTTTATAATGAATACAATAATAATATGAAAAAAATATTAAACTAACCATTTTATAAATATTAGTCGTATAAGAAATTGTGATTTATTACTTATGTTAAAAAAAAATCAATAAACTTGTCCAGTTTTTGTAGTCCCGCTGAGTTGTGTATTAGCTGTATCGATAATAACGAACCCTGGCAATTTATTGTTCTTATAAGATTATTTGTTAAAGATTGTGTTAACAACCATTTATACTATTTATATTAGTTCTTTTGAATTAAATATATGACAAAATTTATATTTAACTTTGTTTAATGAAATGTTATGCTATTAAAACCTTTAAACAAGAAGCAAGCAGAAGAATAGGTAGCATTCGTTTAATAAGTTGGGTTGTATATGTATATATATATATATATATATATATATATATATATATATATATATATATATATATATATATATATATATATATATATATATATGTTTAGTAAAAATTGTCCTTGTTTAGTAAATATTTTAATAATAAACGTATAGAGATATTACTAACAAATTAATTAAATAATAATGCTCAACGTATGAATTGGGTAGGTAATATAATAAACATTGTAATATATTTAGTATTCTCCTATGATTCATAACATGTTGTGGCTGTTGTATGTCAGATATATTATGTAATACGTATATATTATAATAGTAGTGTATTTAACAATATACCAAAGATAATGCTTTGCTTGTATTACATTTCATAGGTCACCATAGATAGCTTTACCACCATAATATTCGTGTGTATTAAAAGTGTAAGAATGTTTTTATAAAAAAAATAGTTTTTAATTTATAAATTTTTTATTTAATTGATTAAATGTAACCGTGACTGATAATCACAAATAAAATAGTTCAAATATATATTTCCATAGTGAATTGAGTGAATTGAGTGGCGACATAGCGCCATTTTCGCACCTTCGTCCGGTACCATATTTGCTTATCAGCCAGCACCTCAAATCAAAACCTCCTTTATTGAAATCCTTTATTAAAATTTCTCAGATCTCTCGGGGCAGCAGCAGATTGATCATTTTCATAATTTTAAACAGTTATTTTTAACTACAAATTATCTTGTCAGATAACAAGTAAAATCGCAGCAGAATTTGGGCGTTTTAATGGAGCAATTTTGTTTAGAAAAAACTATTTCTGACTATATAATGACGTCGAATCAAGCCTAGTAAATAAAACAACCGTTACACACGCAAATCACATGAATTTGTACTTTTATTCTCTAAGTTATTTTACGCTATACCTACCAATTTGAAACAAACAAGCACGTTTATTATGTTATTGTTAAGATCACGAATATTTACATGTCTTTATAAATTTTATATATTGAGATATGCAATTTTGACAATAAACTTTAAACATTTTCAACTTTCAAGACATTGAGACTCCTAACTGTCCCATAGTTATTATTACCCCTTACTTAATTAGATATCTCAAAATAAACGAAAAAGTGTTAAAAAAAAATTTTTTATTAGTTTTAAGCAAATACAGTAAGTTTAATAGAATAATGTATTATTAGTAAATGTATAATAAAAGGAAATAAAACAATATTATTGCAAGACAACGATTTTATCTTATTTTATTATAACCATAAGAAAAAATATTAACACGATGTACATTTTTATTTATTTTTATGATTTTTGATTCATACAACGTTGTCTTAGAAATTAACATTTTCTTTTTATTTAAACTGTACTAAAGTTGTGTGTTGTTAAGCTTTTTGGGGTAGACCTATTATATTGCTGAGAGATAGCTAATATAAAGTTAGGAGCATTTTAATTGATATTACTCAGAATAATTTTTGCCTGGGATATTGGAAAACGTTTCGAATATTAATCAAAATACAAATATTTTGTGGTAATTTCGTTTTAGAATTAGATTGATTGGTTATATGACATTAAGATAATTATTGTTCGCCAAAGCAAATACAATTGTGGATTATCAAATGACCTAATTATAAACTAGAATCAAATTTACAGATACATTCAATTATATTATCAATTATAGCCTAATCAGTGAAAACAGATTACTTGAAATGTAATTTATGTGTATTTTATATCTTATTTTAAAACAAGTAATTAAGTTTCTGTGCAAGTTAACATATAATTATAATGTAAAAACTATCTTGAATATGTTAGAATTTCGAATAAATGTCAAAAATACAGGATTGTTTGACATTAGTTGACCACCTCTTATTCTCAACATTTGTTCTACAAACTTTTTAAGATTAATAGTTTTTAAAATTTAAATTTTTTCTATACAAAATTTATTTGTTGCCTCTGAACTGACATTGACACTAAGCTTCGGTATGGCGCTCAGGTGTTGATCTTTTGGGTACTTTTTACAAAATACAGAGTAATAAGTAAAAGAGGAAGCAAAAAATTTTTTGTTTCCTTTTTTTTGAGTTGTTTATCAAAATGTAGAGAGACTGCCTGGTAGAGATGGTCAACTAATTGAAAATAAATCTATATACTATATTTTCAGTTGAAAAATAGTAAATGTTATTGTAAACGTAGTTACATCTATACACATTCGTTATTATAATGACCTAATGTCTATGTACTAAGGTAAACAAAAATGTAAAATCTAAAACCATATTATTTATGTATACCTTTCATTTATATTATATATAGATATATTTTATTAATTAATAGACTATAAAAAAAAATAAGTATTAGAAATATAAAAAGTTAAAAGTTAATAAAACTTTCCCATTTAACAGACAATTCTCTTTTTATTTTTAAATTTAGAAGTTTTTCTTTGGAAAAGTGAAAATCTAGCAAATACGGTTACAGTGTTGAAAGTCGTTTAATAAGCAATTCTTGAGGGTTTCTCAAAGTTTTAATATGGAAAATAAAATTGTGTTTAATGTTACCACGATCCCGCGAGCGAAATGGCCCATTTGATCTCCGAATAATGGTCCCAAAGCAACAAACGCCACATCAATGTTGTTCAAAGATGTTGTTATACGCATAAAATTTGGAGTTGGTATTAAGCAAAAATATATACGTTATACCATAAATATATGTGTTACGAAAGCTATTTAAAATATATATATAAATATTTATTAGAAATGTTTGCCTAAGAGAAAAATATAATATATGTTTATATATATATAGGTAATGGTTTGCCAATTCAATTTAATTTATTTAAGGCAAATCTACAAAATATTTTTTTTGATAAAACATTTCTGTATGTCTTACCAAGTCCATTTATTTTCAAGATTTCTCTCATCTCTGTCACGTAGGAGAGATGCCGTTTCGCAAGACTTTATTACATGAAATACGTATCTCAAGAACGTATATTTTAACATTTTCTTACTCTAACACTTATGACATAAAACCTAATACTTCCTTAATAGAAGGTAATAATATAATATGTAATACCTGTACCAAATTCTTATGTCAAATATATAAAGAATAACATTTTATAAAGTTATATTCATCAACTTTTCAGTAACATCTGTGCTAAATGACTTGTACATTTATAACATTAATAATTTTGACATTTATTTGTAAAACTATCTTTTAAATTTAACTACGTACGTACAGCGAAGGACTGGAACAATTTTCCTGCGTCGGTATTTCCGGCCAAATATAATGTGGGTGTCTTCAAGAGAAGAGTGAATAGGTTGCTAGGGCAATGCGCCTTACCATCTAAGACTATATTCCACTTACCATCAGGTGGAATGTAGTCAAGCATTGCCCTAGATCGTATAAAAAAAAAAAAAAAAAAAAAAACTAGTTTTATAATTCTCAATAAAGTACGATTAAATATGGTGTTTAATAATAAAACTCATTAGTATTTATCGATTTGAATAAGCGTTTCATCATGATTGGTTTATAAAGCTCGTTAAAGTCCCAACGGTCTATAAAAAGGCTTTTAACATCAAGTTAAACGCAAAAAGAATTTATTTCCTTGAACACCACTCTTATAAATTACGTTCTGTCATAACTTTGAAGAGGTTCCTAATGAAATTATATTTTTATCGTTCCCAAGTAACCATTTTAATTTAGTTTCATATTGTTACAGCGGTTTCTAAATTCTTAAATTTTTCTTCTACAACTGTAAATATTATAAAAACTGTGGAGATTGAATGCTTAGATTATAAGATGTTGTCATCGGGGAGATAGATCCAATAACACAGATATTATTAGAAATCAGATCTTAATAGAATTACACCATATTATCTCTCTAATTAGATATAATTAGACATATAAGATTTGATCAATAAAGTGTTCTTTTAATTACTTTCTGAACATGTACATTATTTTTAATTAAATCTTTAGATCAAATAGATATTGAGATGAAGAACTAAATTAACCTTTAGTACTTCATGATTATTGCGACCATACGCACGATAACTTTTAGGAAATCCTAAGTTAATTTGTTTTGTGATATGCGATGCAACCACTAAACCTTAAAATCAAATAGGTGTCCTTTAAAAATTTTACTATATTTATTAATATTTTATTTAAAGATGTAGAGTTATTGTATCCTGTCATTGTCGTGTAATAAAATTTACATTACCAGAGAGAGTTGCTTATGCATTGCCAGTTTTGGAGGACTCTTCTAACAAACTCTTCTCTTCTATATAAGTTTTGAGATTAACGTGGTTATTTTCACTAGAATTATGTACAGAAACGGGATTATTGCCACGGTCAGTTATATTATTATTATTACCTCGATATTTTCGATATTCTTCTCTTCTAACTCTTCTAACTTCTTTTATAGAAAAGTCCTATGCAGTAGTCCATACACCATTTCTCATAGGAAAGTCGGCTTTAAAGTTACTTAAATGAGACAAGAGTTAACATGATAACCATTCTATTAAGTTCCCGAAGTAAATTTTTTCAGTTTGATACAATAGTTATAATTATAAGAAAAACATTGAGACCGATGTCTTTTCGCACATTATTGGATTCGCTATCTTTTCTGTAATCTGGATGGAGAGAGTGGTTAATAATCTATATTATGTTAATAGTTTATTAGTCATAGATTCGGTTGTAGCGAGGATTCGGCAAGTCAATAATCGTCACTTTCAGAAAAGTTTCTGAAATAGTGCACTATATTAAAAGAGATCATGTGTATTTGCATAGATAATTAGGCTTATGTACAATGAACTTAAAATCGTATATTCTCAACGTTTGCTAACTAACAGCTATATATAATTAAGAAAAGTAATAATATATAAAATGATTTTGAATAATTAAAGGCATGTATCGAGAGGTGATATGATTTTAACCAAAAAAAGATAATACTTCTGTTTCGACCAGAATTTAGTTTTAACTATTAGTTAGAATTAAAAAATAGGTATAAATTTGTAGTAAGATCTAAATTATTAGCTGCCTGTAAATGTATAACGGCGCCACGTGTGTTGATTGGCTCCTTTGACAGTTAAGAAGATAAACGATCACCGTCATTTGTCATTCGTGTCCCCTTGAGCGTTGACTAGAACTCAAAGGCACGTTTATGCATAGGGACTGTTTTTTTGGACAATCGATTCTAATACTTAAGACATTGTGTATAAGAGATAAATCACCTTAACAATATTATGTTTTGGGTGCATATTGGTTGAATTGGAAGCGACCTATTAAATATAGCTAATGAGAATTTTCGTCGATTGATTGATGTTTTATTAGACTTCTATTGTACATTCCGTTTATTTCTAATATGTCAAATAGTATAGTCACTCTATCATTTTATATATAGTAAAGTATTAATGGGTATTTTTTTAAATAGACAGACAAATATTCTACATACAACAAAATACGATACAATAACTGTGATTAAGTACCTACTATTTATTAGGATTTCTTATTGCCCTCTTCATCTTTTGTAAAAAAAACTATACTACTATTAATACTACTTAGAAAAAGTAATATTTTTAAAAGTAGTTTTCTTTATTATATGTTGTGCACCTATAAGCGTATTAGTCAACCTACTTTACGAAGACACGTAACGTTTCTAATATAAACACTACTTACCAAACATTGATATTTTTATTTCAAAGTTCTATTTTTTATGTCCGACGATTTAGGTAACATATAGCTGATAACGTATACCATCAATCACTTAGAATTGTAAAAGAACTACGAAACGAAAGAGCTGATAACATTGACACGTTCCCAATTTTTATCAGTTGGAAAAACTTTCGCGGAGGCCTTATATTGTAAGTAGTTGAAATTATATGATATAGTTTATCTTTTGTTAAATAAATTAGAATTTATTTTGATAGCAACGAAAAAAAAACATTAAGAAATAAGACATTTATTTACTGCGTCATTACTTATATTTTAAAAATTTTAGGAAACAGCATTTTAAACCTAATTACAACTTTATTTATTTATGTTACTATTGTAGTTCAAACAAAAAAGCCTCAACAGAAAAACTAAGGATTATTTATATTATTATAATTAAATTATCTGAATTAAAGTAATTTGGGATTCTATTTTGTATGACTAACAAAGTTTTGCAAACAGCTGCTTCTTTTGAGCAGAATAATTATTACATTTCAAAATAATATTTGAACATTCATAATTTTGGAATCAGTTTGTAATATAAAGACTGTTACATATAAATTTAATTTCTGTAGATATTTAAATATTAATAATTTTAATATAACCGATTTTTTATTATATGTTAAATTCGTAAACAAGGTAAATTATTTATCTGTTGACAGCTAATTACAAAATTTTAATTAGTCTGTGACATTTTTGTTTAATATATTAAATGTTAGAGTGTTTTCTAAGGTTTTCACTAGTACATTAAAATAAAACTATTTTTACGGATTAAACTCGCTTATATTGAATTAAATTTTTAAATTAACATTTTAAATCAATACCGACGTTTCGAATGCTTTGCAGCAAGCGTGTTCACGGTAAGACGAGATGGAGGTGTCTGTCAGTAAGTCAGTTAATTAGTCATCTACCTCCAACGGTTTCTAAACTTCCGGGCGTACAGTTCAGGAGTCACACAAAACGCACTAACAGTATCTAGAGGTCTTACAGTGCGGTCACAGACATGGGATTTTATATTTTTCTGAAGTGGGTGTTAGATAATCCCCAACCATCTTCTCTATTAAAATTAGGATGATTTTTAATTTCAATAGCCTCACGAACCATTCTGAATGTAACATTGTTCTTTAGCGAGGATTTTAGGTTTATCAAATCTTATATAATGATTGGGCTTGTCTTTGGTATGTTCACACAATGCTGACTTCGATGTACGCCTATGTTTGATATCCGAGATGTGTTCCCTAACTCTTCGATTCCGACTATTTTCATTTACAATTACTGGTTGGCGGTTAAACAATCTCATAAAAAACCTACAACCTTTGCTATAACATCATAAAAAAAGATAAAAAATAAAGTAAAATTCTAAAATATTTTTAATTTATTCAAAATGGCTTGGTATAATGAAAACCAATTAGTATAATTTAGAAAACGTTGAGAAAGTAATTAATATTTTTTTCATAAAAAGCATATTTTTAATATGGTTTGTGTGTCGTAGAAAAACCAATTACACGGTAGCTGTAGGGTGTAATAATTCAGCAAGACAACAAGTTTTGCTTTACTCAACCTCATACAAAAAGAAATCCTAATACAGCATCAGACAGATTTTTATAGAATGGAAAATTAAGCCAGGTAGTGACACTTGAAGTTATATTCAAACCTTAACATCTACCAGTCGATTCAAATAATTAATTACATTTTTATTTATTTACAAATGGCCAACCTTAAAAAATCTTCAGACTTAAAAAACCTTGCCAGTTTTATTGCTTATAGTTAGATCCAAAAGTAGTTGAACAGACTTTAATTTTCAAATCTATTATACATCGTAAAATACATAAATAATTTACGTTAAAACAATACTGTGCGGTATTTCTTAATATATTTAACGTAACTTTGATATTTTTACTACTTTTGCGGACTGACTTATGTTACAAATATTATTTATAATTATAAATATTCTCATTTTCAATCAGTGTTCAAATAATTTTTACGTTTATAAGAAACAATGATGCAACCTAAGGCGGATGTAATTTCCATTTTTATATAAATTCTTATTTTGGTCTCAATTTTATATTCTTGTTAATATTTCAGATAAAAAAAAACAATTTCTCGCTTTATTATCTTTGTCCGCTCCCTTGATAGGTCTGAGTATATAAAATACTCTATAGTAAACAGTGCTTATTACATGGACAGTACTGCCGGCGGTCCGTGAAATTATGCTTTAGGCGCTGCGCTAAGCCCACAGTTCACCAAGTTCCATTTTACAAGCGCAAGTTCCACCAGCTTTTTTATCCAGACAAGTCTTAGTCTATAAAAACAAAAAATATTGTTGGTAGGAAATTAGAAACTAGTTTTTTTATTTAATTAAATAATATTATTTATTTTTAATTCAAAAAATAAAGACAATATGTAAGTAAAAATGTTTTACATATTTGGAATTAATTTTAATACTTCGTTTATTAATGGTTAAGGATAAAACATGTTCTACCAAAGACATTTATATTGTATTTAATGAAATCTTCATATTCCTGTCGATTGTACCATCAAAAAGGCATTATAACAACCATGGGGGATCTACACGTAATACCTGGTGTTTAGTTTATGTTAGGGGTGTTTAGTACGACATTTGAAGGGAAAAGAATTACATAAAGATTTTTATGGTCACCAAATCTCAATTAGTAGCAAAGATCCGTAAATAGTTAGCAGAGAATATTTAAGTATGTTACCGGTTATTTATAAATAAAGAAAGAAAAATTTATGAAGAAGACTCATTCATTACTGAATTCTTCTGGGAGTCCTTACGATTAGTAATATCACTGATACAGTTATTATTTCTATGCAATAAATAAACAAAAGATGTTCCACAACTTTATTTAGTGACAAACCCCCTGTTTATAAATTACAATGATCTATTCAAACATAACTTCATTTACATATTTTATTAAATTTGCTATTTATTTAATATAATTAAGTTTCTATATCTTATCTAATGCACCCTACTCTCAGCTTTTGTAAACACCCTTTACAATGCACCCTCACGCATATTATACCCAAGAATTGGGACCCTCAGGAAAGAGCAATCAATGGGTAAATTAAACAACCTTAGTCCAATTCCACGAATATAGAGTAGAATAAAAAAGGACATATCATTATTACCTTTTAATAATTAATACTCAAATAAATATTGAAAGATTTAAAAAAATGATCATCTTTACCTAAATAATTATCATATTAAAATATTTCAAATATTAAAGATTTATGTATGGTTAAAACATATATAATTTTATTTTAAATTCAAATGAAAAAAAAGACAAGACAATAATATTGATTTATAAAAACACATAAAAAATTATTGATAATTCTGTATATTTAAATATTTTACTACAGTGTCATATCCAGTGCATTTACATCTGTTAACAGACCCTTTGTTTGCTTAGCGTGAAGATTCAGTGAGTGATCGGCTTATTTCGGCGTAGATAATTAAGTGACGTACAAAGGCAATGTGTTTGCAGCCGCACCTTTATACATATAAAATATTTTAAACACATTTTATTTTTCCAAAAACTTAAAATATAACACAAAAGTTGATTAAGAGAGAAAATAAAATATAATGAAGATTAATCAGATATTTTAAATTATCTAAAAATCATATAAATATTTAAAAGATTATAACTATTTTAATAATAAATTAAAATATTTTCGGAAACATATACTATCATGAAATTATTTACACATTATTAGTACTTAAAATTTATTAAAATTTCATAAAGCTTTTTAAAATTTCATTAAGCTTAAACTTGGCTAAACAAATACAATTCCATACAATTTAAAAATAATTATTTGGTTGTGGCATCTTTTCAATGTTATTGTATAATGATAATCTAGAAATAGCAAATAAATCGCGTTTTGTACTATAACCAACCGAAAGTCTATTTCTGTAGTTTTAGGGACTAATAGTTCTTTACATACTTTTATTTGTGAATTATTTTATTTACAATAACAATGCTTCACTGTCATAGCAGTCACTGGCTGTTTTTAGGAACAAAATAAAGAAGAACAAGAACTGAATATGTACCATTAAATCTGTCACACCTAATATATACTGTATGTATAATATAAAATAAATATTACTCTTTTGAACATCATAATATGTTTCGATCTAACCTATAAATAAATAAGCGCTTTTAGGAATAAAATTTTTAAAAATAGAATTGAATGTAAAGTCACATTTTTAACACAAAGACAACAAGGGACAAAGTAAACGTCGCAATGAAAACACAAAGGAAGATATAACACAAGATATTTCCGATGTCAAGATATTCGACTGTAAATTCGTTGGAGTTTACAATGTACTTTTATTGCACACACTCGTAAACTGAATCCTCAAAGCGAGTAACATACTCAAGAAAAGTTGGATCACATATAACAAGGACTTGACAGATAATTCTCGCTTAGGTTTTAATTACTTAAGCTAGCTTCTGTCAAAAATAAAAGTCTATTGCTTGACCATTATAAATTAGTAAAAAAAAAAGATGTTGGCAAAATAATATGATATCCTTAAAAAAATACATATTTTCAGGAATTTCATCTAAAAAAATATAACCGTATACCGAATATCGAATACTTACAGAATATATGGCGTATCTCGAATTGTTATCCATATATTAATATTGTTGAAGTAACTTAAGACTTATTTATTAAGTCACAGTAACAGTTTACTGTTCCCCATTTAAAGGTGCAGTTATTTTAAATATTTACTAGAAATTTTCATTTTCTTCTCCTTTTCATATTTAAGGAATAGTATAACTTTAAAATTCCAAAATACTTATAATAATTTCGTGATAATTATATTTATCACTTCAACCGAGTTCATAGTTTTCGTAGTCTTACATAACAACAATATGAAACGACAACATAAGTCCTGCAAAGGCTTCTTAGTGCAGAATCGCAAAAGCAATTTACAATAAACATAAGTATATGGTTTCTTAAACCGCTAATAATTATTGTAATGTGATGCTAGAATACCAACTATTTTATATTTTGGTAATTAAATTCACAATTAATTTCAATATATTGTGTTTATTACTATTATTTATAAGTATCACTAGAAAATAAAATAACATAAAAAAGGAACCAATGAATTCTTATTTAAATAAACATGATACCAGATCCATTATTCACCTTCTGAAAACTGTTGGGATCGCCGAAAAGAAATCTTACCACGGTTATAAATGTTTATAGACTTTATTAAAACCTTACGGGATACTCTGTACTGTACTCCTAATCGAGAGCCACCTTTTGAAGACGTCTTTATTTCTCGAACAATTAGCGAAGAGAAACAATAATTGTGGTATCTGTGGTCCCTCGACTTTATAGAAGCTTGAAATTTCAAGCTAACAAGAGAGTTAGTTAACTGAAAATAATTATTTTTAGTTAATTAAGTCTCTGATCCGGTCGTTTTTCGACAACTTTAACATTTTAATAAAGTGTTAAATGAGCTTGAATTAATCGATAGTTGTTTTAATATCACCTTACTCTTTAAGATGGTCTTAAAAGTATTAGTACACTAGTTCCTCGCGATCGCCTCCACTAAACCTAAACTATAACAGGAATAGACCAAATTTCATTCCAAATCGACTTAATGGTAATAATACGACAACCCATGAAAAGTTTATCGATTTCCAGAGTGCCATTAACAAGAGGTTTGTAAAACCTTCTATGTCCCCTAGGTCTCCTCCCATTTGAGTTGTCTCGAAGAAGTTTTTTGCTTCTGGCCAGCGGAAATTAAGAGTTGTAATCGATTATACTATCTATAATCGGTTACAACGTAATTGATGTCACGATCGGTGATTCATATTCAATATTAATAAATAGATCAAAATATTTCTCAACTCTTGAATTGATGTCTGGATTCCATGTAACAAAAATAACAGCAAAAGATGCAGCAAAAACTTTAATGTTCCGCAAGGACATTTCGAAATTAACCGCATGCACTTCAGGATTACAAAATGCGCCTTCAATCTTCCAAAAGCTTAGTAACACGGTGCCCAAGGAGCCTTCAAGGCACAAGATGTTTCGTGTATCTGGATGATATCGTAATATATTCATATGATTCAATTTGTACTTACATGTGACGCTTCTAATTATGCTCTTAGCGCAATCCACTCCCAAGATATATAAGAAGTGATGTTAAAAGTTATATCTAAAAATAACAGTGGTGCCAACCTAGTAAGACCTGATATATAAAATAAAAATAATAATATACATAATTCTGTTAAAGCAAACTCTACCTGTTTTAGAGACTCTTTAAGAAACAAGTTTAAAGAATGTAAAATTATGACTATTTATATTGAATATATTTATGAGAATTTAATTTACGTTTATAAAATATTTCAAAGTTCAATAAAAATTGATTATATAATGATTTTTGAAGTGAAAAATTGATTATTGAAGTGATTTATATAATGATTTGTATAATATTACAAGACATAAAAATAAACTCCCTATGCCCAACACTAGGCTCCATAGAATAAGTAAATCCTTTAAAACCTTATAAATTGTATACGTTTCTATAACAAGCACCCAATTGAAGCCTTAAGTTTACTAACTTTTAAACTATGGCGTTTCATTATATTATATTATTATTTAAGAAATCGGGAATTAACGCGTAAGAATAGGTATCACATACCTCATAGGTATCACATACATGTCACAGGCTGACCACGGCCGGTGC
Organism: Napeogenes inachia; assembly: GCA_959347355.1. Taxonomy (NCBI): domain Eukaryota; kingdom Metazoa; phylum Arthropoda; class Insecta; order Lepidoptera; family Nymphalidae; genus Napeogenes; species Napeogenes inachia. The sequence goes on along the minus strand of OY365793.1, from coordinate 14,370,264 downwards.
AACCTGGTCGAAACGTCAGGAACATAAAAGGTATGTGATACCTATTCTTACGCGTTAATTCCCGATTTCTTAAATAAGCCTTAAGTTTCTCATTAAATAAATTTAAATTATATGTAAAATTTAATTTAATAAAAAAATCCTGTTATATTGTAAAGGATTCATCAACGACGGTATGGCCTGCGAATGAATTGTATTATATTGGGAATAACTAGTAATCACCGCAATTAATTTGTTTTTGTTGTAGATTAATTTAGTTTTATCGACCTGCTGCATCACATCGATTCCTTAGAAGTCATTACTTGCCTTCGGGAGTTGGGTTGCCTTCCTCCCTCAAATATAGCGAAGGGGCTGATGGCTGGATCTTGTGTTATGCTTGTGAACAGGTTCTGCTTGTGTGACAAGCCGAGTTTTTTTATTGTTATTAGTACTATTTTATTTTCGTTGCCTGAAATCATTAGGCTTCATTTCCGACTGATTGCGACGGTTCTAGTTGTTCCAAAATAACTTTTAAGATTGACGTTTGGGAAACAGCGATCGCAATAAAAAAATATATATCCGACTGAGTTTGTTGTGTGGTTCTTCTCAGACCAGGACGCATTTGGTACCCTCATAGCTTTAACATTAAGTTGAAAAGTGCTTTTACAGCTTATTACGATAAATCTAGTATCGAGAAAGGCCTCCTGACAGTTCCATGTTGACGTACACAAGTGATCACTAATTATGATTCAAAGTGGAAAAGATATAAATAAATAAAATAAATATAATGATACATCAGAATATTGAATCATTAAAATAATGCAGAGTGATAAGTCCCCTGTGGTTTTATTTGTGACATCATGACCGTGTTCTCCACTAGTGCTAATCCTAGCTGTGAAAGTTTATCAATTTAATATGTGGTAAGTGTAATACCAAAACAATGTGAAACAGACTTTATTTACGATCATTTAAATTTATGAAAACAACTTAGCAATAATAATTAGATTTATGTACAATCTAAAGTACTAAATTATATATTGAATGTTCCACCCAACTAAATATTGATTTAAATGTTGTTAGACTTGTTTATATCCCAAATGGTTATTTTGCATATTGTAAAAGTAATAAATTAATTACTAAATTTAGGGGTAATTTAAATTATTGTTAACATAATCCATTCAGATTTAACATTTGAAATAAGTCCTGCTGTCTTCTAGATAATTTTAAAGGAGAGAGTAGTAGTAAACCCCGGACTAAATTCAAAAAAATGATCTAGATCTTTTTACTCCGGAAACCAAGTCAAAATTAAATTCAATTTAAGAAAAGACAGATCAAACTATAAACCAACATCAAATAATAAAATAATAGACTTACTTCTGAATTATATTAATTCTAATTACTTGTATTATATTTCTGTATTGTACTATATAATCATGTTGTCTTTGTATATTAAATCACACAACCATCATCCCTACTAATTTCCCTTGTTTTCTCAATAAAATTTTATGAATTTACCTGTGGATCAATTACCTAATCCCAATCTAACCATTCCCGTTGAAATAATAAATCAGTAATAAAACCTCCCAGATACCAGAGGACATTCTTTTGCCCAGTATTAGAAGAAATATAATCCCTTGTCTTCCTAAACTGTGAAGTACAACCGGCGTTAAAATTGTTCCTTGCACCCTTTATCGCCTACTCATCATCTTTTTAGTGTATTCACCATTTCCATTGTCTTAGTGTATTGTCATATATCCTAACCAGTTTAACCCAAGCAATCCCATTCCAGTGTTTAAGTCCGACATTAGTCTTAAGAAAAAAATAAATGTATATTTATACATATATACATATATATATATATTTATATATACATAAATATATATATTTTTTTCTTAAGACTAGTGTCGGACTTAAAAACTGGAATGGGATTATTATATTAATATATATTTTAATATATTTATTTTTTTCTATATATATATATATTGGATATATATCTCGTCCATTTATTATCTTCGATTTGAAAGTAACCTTTTAAAGTATTCTTTCGATAGAAGCATTTTATTTGCTATTTCTCTTATAATCTTAATATCTCAAGTCTCATCAATAATATCATTTAAATTTGCCATATCATTCCAATTTTCCTTTCAGGTCCTTTTTGCGCACTCTTAACTTCTAACATATTATCAACAATTTCTTATATACTACGTACAAATACTATGTAAGTTCATATTTGATTTTAGAATGTAGAAGATTTTAGTTCTAGAAAATTTTACCAGAAAACTTCACTTCAGAGAAGTAGTCTCTGCTGCGAGATAATGTCTTTTCTGAGAAATACTTTGCAATTTTTTGACACAGTTATTTTTTTTTCCTTTATTAGAAAAATTTAAATCAATCTTTATATGTGGTGACCAACTTTGTAGATTGATGAGGTGTTAGTATTTTTTATATCAAACAAATGAATTAAAATTACAATATTTTGGGTCTTTCTCTTTTGCAGTTGAGGTTGCTATTTAACTTGCTTATTAGCATATAAAACGGTAGTATAACTACATATATATGCATTTTTATATCATTTATTAATTCTCGCAATCTCAAGACCAATCTCGAGAAAAAGATTAAATTAATAGCATATCTTAAGACATTTATAATAGAAATGAATTTATATCCTAATACCGAAGTATTTATCATTTCTGTTATCAGTGTTTAGGTGTGAGTTAATATCCTTGTCTAGCTAAATGTTCATGATTCCGTTTTATGTCAGTCACTCACGCACGCGTCCTGCAACAAGAAAATGTTTAGAACTTCCAGTGAATTTTGTCGAGCATATTGCATTTTCAGAGATTTTAAGCTTAGTTTTATTGCGCCTCTTGTCTAGCTGACCTAAAATACCTACAGAAGTGTAGGTAAAATGGAGTTAAGAATATTTAACGAAACTAATGAACTTCCTTAATTTTATGATAATAGTTAAGTTATATATCTGATATATATATACTATGAATTAAATGAAAGGTTAAGTAAGTAAAGTTGGACTAACATTAAACATGTGTTTAGATAATAAAAGTAAAATATGTTTATCTTCACCTTACCCTTTTTTAATTTAAATTTTTAAATGTCATATTTTTGTATTTTCGTATGTGAAACATCATGTGATAAATATTTTTCCTTACATATTTATTCTAAATTTATATTTCAAAATAAATTTATTTTATGTAAAAAATATTTTATTATACGTATTAACAAAAATGATGATTCACTTATTTCATTGTATTCTTTTACTATATAAAATAAATGAAATGTAATAAAATTTTCGGACGTTGACATGGAAATCCTAAATCGAATATCTCATAATTTTTAATCCCCAAAAGAAATGGATTTTATATGAATTGAAATATCAATTTTTAAAAATTCATCAGAAAATGCTTTCAAAGGATACGCACAATACAGTGGTTAGATGACTATGCAAAAAATACACCAAAGAATTTCTTGCCGTGAGTCAACGAACGTGTAGCTTAATTGGTAGAGCGCTGCATTCCCAAAATACAGAGATGTACACATTTTCAAACATGCCTTTCTACTTATATCTCAGGATGTTCTATGTCAGTATATAATAGTATATAATAATTTGTATACTTTTAAATATTTTTAATTTCCAACTCCAGATAAATACAAACAGTTTTTATACATTGTTTAGTTGTGCAATTATATATTTTTTATATACATAGTGCAGGAATACACCCGTGTGTATGTGTGGTATAAGTAAGTAGTATATGTCCATACATATACTACTTATTTATACCGCACTATAGATATACCAGAAAATATGTTTTATTATATTTTCAAAATAGTAATCAGAAAGTTGACTGGTTTAAAAATATTTTAGTTACAAACTTTGACAACGTGCTTTAAACTTTGTCTAAGTTTAAAGAAAGTATATCGTGTAGTCTCTCCTTACCCAAACTCGTATTCTAGTTTTTTCATTAGGATTTGATTGTAACGCCGAGTTCTTTATTTAGTTTTATAAGGTCAATCATTCAGTACATTCTTTAGAAATAAGCTAAAATAAACTTTGCACGACTTCTTTGAATATATTATAATCAATATTTATACTTCCTTTAATAAATTAACGTGTGAATCGTTTTAATGAGTTGAACCAGTAGGGATTTTTTTGAAGCCTTTAAATATAGTCACACACCATTTTTTTTGTAATAGTATACCTGTTTTCTTACTAAATTTTACAATATAAACAACTTTGAACTCTACAATTATCTTAATATATGTATTAAAAGAACATGACAAATATTTACATAATATGACTTTTTCTGTTAGACCATTTAGACATTGTATTCTATTCTAAATAATTCGAACTTCTTCTTATTCTACTATACATTTTTAGTTGCTGCGGTCAATAAACGGCTTTAGCTACACAAGACTTTTTATATAGGTGGTATGCGCACATTAGGTTTTTTTACTGTGTATTGTGTTTTTAGGTGTCATTATGATACTATAGTCGTCAACGTTTATTAATCCAGTTTTTTTAATCTTAATAATTTTATTGAATGAACCCTATATTTTTATTGTGTAAAAAAGAAACAAAAACATGACCAGTTTGCAATAATATATTAATAACGTCTCAGTAACTTTAAAAACGTTCTTACAAAAATAACACAATTAATCCGAGGGAATTCCATTATTATAAATTTAGAGAAGGGCGGTCGTATGGGACTTTACAAAGGATTTTTTCCTTCCGAGCGAATGATTCTTATTTAAAGGATTTGGATTAAGTTGTAAGGAATAGCGGTTTTATAGCAGAAAACACACACATATATATATATATATATTATGCTTCTATTTTATATTATAATTTACCTTAATTTTCCTTATGCTTAAAAAGCCTAAACTTTAAAGTGAAGGCCAATATATTATCTTAATTTTACATTTTTTGTACTATTTTTCATACCATAATTTACTTGTATGAGTTTGTGCATATGTGTGTTAAAACTATCACTATAGATAGCTAACGATTTTTAACAACAAAGTACCTATCTAACTAACAAACTAACCAATGAAACGAACGAACTTTGAGGTCTACCTTAACGACAAAGATATGAAATTGTTAAACGCTTATCGTTCGTGACTTACATTCTTTCAAATAATACTGCATCCCTGTTTTCAACGTGAGTAACTTTTGGTATAGATTAAATGAGTTATTTATATTAAGAAACCATTTTATACAAGAGGTTTGATCTTTATAATATAAGGTAAAATATATCACTTACGGTTATATTTTAAGTAGTTCTATAATTTTTACGTATAATATTCGTCTTAAGTTATGAATGGAATTTTAATTTGGAATACGGTGTTATAAAAGGTATTTTATATAATTAAAATATTATAACGTAGCACTTTTAAAAATGTTAAAACTTTATATAACTTTATCAGTAAAAATCATATTAATTACGATATTATGAAATCAAAATAGTAATTAAATATTCCATTAGAAGAATTTATTTTAATCATAAATATATTTATGTTGTTATAATAATAATCCTAGTCGTGGCTAAGGTCAAGGAGTTGGAACGTTCTACAAAATGTCATGAAAAACAGTTACAAAAATAATATACTACCTCTATAAAGTAGATGCCAGAATAACAATAACGTCCAACATTATCAAGTAAATGGTCACACATGAATTGACATTACAATGCTATCAATGTAATCTGATCACGATCAATCTCTGACAATTTGAAATAGGGAGACGCAGATGTTGAAGAGATTACTAGCAATTGTATTCGAGCTGGTCTCCAAGTGGGTAATGACATGGGCCTAAGGTGGATCATATAGTTAATATAAATATTTTATATGTACTTGTATATTTTTTATAACAATGTAACTTTGAATTCTCTGCATATATATATATATATATATATATATATTTACAACTGCAAGTACATAAAGTAAATAAAGTAATTCAATGTATCACTCTCGATTGTTTTATTTTTTTTTGGCTTTTTGGAATTGTTTTTTAAATGTAAATAACATAACTGGTTACTGATAACTAGTTATTTTAAGGGTATTTAATTATAGAAATGAATGAAATAATAATAAATTTTATTGTTTGAAAGGCTATACTTGAATAAAATAGGCTAGATACTTGTAAAAGACGAAAATAACAAACCCCTTTATATACCTACCTATTGTTTCCAGTAAAATAATAGCAAATCTGGAATATGTTTTTAAACAAATTAATGTTTGTTTTAATTGTGTTTGTTAATATTGACCCAAGGAAGCATCACATTACATAAATATAATAATATATATTTATGAATTCATGATAATGTTGAAAATTCAACATGAATGTTTGATATTTTAACTGCATGAGAAAATACAATTCCTTTTTACGGTTAAAATGCAATGTGATGAGAAACCGCTGAGAAAACCTGTCCTTTTATAGTCCTATGAAAGTAACACACAGATAAAAATCCATATCTTGTGACAAGAGGAAAACAAAAGAAAAATAGTTAGTGATTGATCTGTAGTTTATCATGTGAAAAAAATACCCCAAACGTGCTTTATTTTAATATAATAACTTAACGAAAGATATATAGAAACTTATATATAATTGAATAAAGTAAGTAATATATAATCTTAAAACTAAGTAGCAAAATCAAGTAGGTAATTAGGTTCTTAATAGTGATTTTATTATATGATAGAATTACCATTAAGTAGAAATCTGATCAAATTTATGAATAAAAAAAAATTAAAATTAAAATACTCCGGTATAAAAAGACGTCTAAAAAAGGGTAAAATGATATTATTATGTACTTATTGAAGTCGTTGCGTCGGGGGACCGTTGTATGTACGTTGACGATGGTGTCCTTTTTGCGAAGTTTTCAGAGCAAATTAGAACTTAGACTATACGATTTGATATTAATATTTCGTTATTTGCCTTTTTTTTTTTAAATTTTTAAATTTTAAATTTTTCAGACAGGCAGATACACAGTTCAAACTTGTAACACCCGTCTTTTTGGATCGGGGTTAAAAAGTGAACAAATCAGATGCGGTTTTCTAATGAATACTAAAATCAACTTGTAACTTAGGAATTAGACTAAGGACTTAGCTGTATGCGCCAAGTTTAGGTTCGCTTTGTTAGTTTAGATATGATATTACCGTTCGACTTAAAAATTATACGACTTACACTGATAAATTGGTGGTACTGCTCCGCCAAGTTATAAAGCTGGTGACCGACTTGCATAAGCTCTCGAGACAGCCATAGGAAGGAAGCTCGAAAGAAGCGCTTTGGGCCATACACGATAGGAAGGCTTTCAAAATATCTAAACTAACTCCCTTCCTTTCAATAACCGTCACCTATCGGTGTGTTTGGTACACCGGAAGATCACCCACTAAATAACAATATTTCTGGTCATTGATTTACTGACGATCCTACAAGTAAGTCACGGCTACGTGCTGGCTATACAGTGTTTGGTATAAATATATCCATTTCTTTAGTATTTGGTAACAGCGTACTTTGGTAACAGCGGCGGTGCGGTCAATAGGATCATCGGAAAAGATACCAACCTGTCCCCGTCGGTAGAATACAAAGAAAGTTGGCATTCCATCCCAACCTTCAAATTCAAATTTGTAGAGCCTAGTCTAGAAGCTAGCATGCGTCTAGTCGATTTTATACGATATGGGTGTTTAATGAGCATAACATGCATACCAAGCTATGGTCAGACGAACTCAGTGTCACTAGTTATCTGATAGTTCTTGGGATCTCTATTCAGTAGAAGAACCAGCAAATTTGAAAAAGTTGAATTTGAATTTGAAAAGATTTGCTCTCCCCTATTAATACTTTTCCCAGCCCGAGTAGACGTATAGTAATTTTCTATTTTTTTTTTGATGCAAGTAACTTACCGTATTTTTACCATTATTAGCACAAATACAAAATGATAAAATAATATTTCAAAATATATTCCTCAATTATGTTTATTTTATTAACTCTAAATTGTTTTTATAAACCTGAAAACGCGGAAGGAGTGCAGCACCAAACAGATCTCACCCTCCTCTGCTGTAACACTATATTGAAACTCAAACCCAAGTGGCGAAATGACTTAAATTTCAGGTAAAATTTTGAACGTTGATTGTTTATCGTTAGTTGTAATTTAATATTGTTCATTACTACTACAGAACGTGGAAACGTGAAAACTCTGAAACCGTCAAAGTCTTCGCTTATTTAGAAAGTTCACAAGTTCCTTTAACAAAAACCTTTCAAATTGGGTTTAGATGTTAGGGCACTGGACTCGCCAAAAGTTAGTTACTTATGCGAAACACAGTATCATTAGGCTACTGCTTCACGCCGATCTTTTGCGCGGAATGTGCTACAATGCCGATCAGATCAGCCCATTTCAACCGCCCCGTTGGTCGAGTGGTTAGCGCAGACGCCTAACGTGTCACGGCGCAATGGGGCTCGGGTTCGATTCCCGGCGGGGACAGGCATTTATGTGATGAGCATAGATGTCTGTGTTTCTGGGTTTGGTCGTTTATTAAATATATTCTCAGTATTTATATGTGTATTTCTGTGTATTTGTATCGTTGTCTAACACCCTTAACACAAGCAAATAATTTGCTTACTTAGGGGTTAGATCAATGTGTGTAATTTGTCCTGATATTATTCTCACTGGCGGTGAGAAGACTGCATCATGATTCTACCACATGGACCCTAAGTCACCTCTTACAAGACCTACAGGATCAAATTTTAACTCGAGACTAGTTCTAACTTCCTTAGTTGTTTTCTATGACGCATATGCGTTATCACCTTGGAGAAAAGAAAAAGCAAAGATTGAAGAAAAAAAGATGCGTCTTCATATCTGTGATGATATACATCTACCTATTTGCAAATGTTATTGGTTATTTGAATGTCAAATATTCGGGCTGTAAAAAGAAATAAATATAAACTAAAAATTTCCCAGTCACAAAAAATAATATTATATATAAATATCCGAGGAATGAAATAATTGATTTTATTTTAATAAACATTAAAATAGGAAATGAAGATAATTTTATTTCTTTAAAAGAAAATCTTTATATTCATTTGTTTATTTATGACCCTTATAATATTTGATCGTATAAATAGACAGACAGATGCAAGTGAAATTCAATATATGTATGGACAGCAGATTATGATTTGATTTAAGTTGCGATAAATGCGTTAATAATTCCTTAGCGGATTATCGTTATTAGAAACTTTAAAAGCAACAAGCAAAAATGTATAACAATCCTTTTAAAGTCTGAGTCAAGTATTTTTACTTGTGATTCCTATAATATTTTTTTATAATTGTTACAAAACCATTGGTTCATATAAATGCGGCCTTAAAAATATATTGAATATCTCGATACATTAGAATGACAATATCTACATTATGTATCACATTATTAAAGTTTACTCAACACATCTCAATACCCACATAAAGAATGGGATCTTTTTTGTAATAATCTTTTAGGGAAGCGGGAATTAAACACCATGACCCTATTCTCTGGTCCATGTAGTGTCTTTCAATTTTAAGCTCTAATACCTAGTAATAAGGAGTATTTAGTGTTACACAAGCGTTACCATAATATCATAAAAGGATATCTAATATAACACATATTTTGATTTTTTACTTCCATTTCAACAATGAGGTTTCGTATATCATTGAGGGTAAATAAATAATTATTATGGACTACGCGCCTTATTGAATTGTTTGTATTATTGGATTTTATATTTGGATAGTATAAGCACTCATATTTATACTTTTATTAAAGGAATACAGAACACATTCGTAATTGGATGCTGATAATCAATAGTTTGTCAAGCCACAAACACTTAGTCTTGATAAAAACGTACTAAAGATTTTAAAAGAATTTTAAATACATTGTTTGAAAAATATCTACCAAATTCTTTTTTATTCTTTTGTAAGTTTGTTTGTTGCTACTCACTGAACCACTGAATGATATTTCGGAAAAAAATGTCAAGTATCATTACATGATAATAGATGGTACTAATTTGATTGACGAATATGTTAAAGTCCTAAAAAAAACAATTTTTTGGCACTTTTGGACTTAAATGACTTAGAGTGGTTTTGTTTAATGTAGAATAATTGACCCTTTATAAGAATACAAAATATCTCCGAAAAACACTTTTTATAAGTTGACACACTATTGCTTATCTGCATCCAATTATACTTATATAATCGAAGATAGTTTCTAATAATTTCTAGGAATAAACTACATACTATCTATTTTACAATAGTTAAATAAAACACAATTCGTTTTTAAACAGAAAATTCATGTTTAGAATATTATAAAGAAAGTATTTTACCTGAGTAGGTGCTTATAAAATTAAACAATGGTTTTGTTTCGTCTTATGACTTGGATTTTTATTACTCTGTAAAATTAAAGCGAAGTGTACTTGTGTTTTATTGTACTTGAAGTTCTTTGGGAAGTAAGTGCATATTTTTGAGGATTTGTATTGTTGTTTACGCGGTCTCTTCTTTAAAAATGTCATTTAAATCATGAAAGTTTTCACTTAACAATCCTTCCATTATATTAAGTTATTAAGAAGATCTTGTATACCACCACTTAAATATTTTATAGCTTTTTAAAATAAATGAAAACACATATAGTTACATAGCGTGTGTACTATTAACAATTTGTTTTTAGCAAATACCTACGTTTATATTATTTGCCTTTAAACATACACTAACATACTCATATTTTATATTAGAATTCATAGTGAAGTTGAGAAAGTTAAAACAGCTTCCCATTTCAATTACTTACTAGTTATTAACTTTTCCACAAAATGAATATATTACTGCTATACAAATATTACTGCTATACAAATGAAAATATTTCTGCTATACAAATACTATGTAGTAAAAGCTTGTGTAAATGTAGACGTCATTAAACCTATAATATAATATATAAGATTTAACATTTATGTTATTTTCGGTACAACCTATAATTATTTACATGTTTATATGAAAATCTTTTATTCTTATAAAATTATAATTTATAAAACGTAAGAAATAACCAATAAGAAGAAAATCGTTACTAAAGGTCCAAAGTACTAAATAAATACTACAATTACGATCTATGGAGCCGATAAACTAATAATTCCGTCTGTTCTGATTGTTTAATGTTATTAAACTCAGGTGACTCATGCAGGGGTGAAACTGGGGTCTAAAACAATAACCATTATCCATTATCCATTATCCATTATATGTTCGATTATCGATATCAAAATAAAAACAATACATTTCAAAGGCTTTCATCTAGTAGCCAAACATAAATAAATCTGTAAAAGTTTATTTTACCTTACAAAAAACAGTGATTTTTCTATAAAATTATTATAGTGAAAACATTTTCAAATTATGGTATGAATAAAGTTACCATCATGTAATTTTGATAACACAAAAATGTTTTAGTTCAACATCAATACTATATCTTTAAGAAATAGTTACAAAACCTTTAAGAACCATGTTACCTTTTCTGATAAAATACGTCCACTGATAAAGGCATTATCGTAGACGCCAAAAGACACCTAAAACTAGTTAAAACTATCTTTGAATTTTAGTGAAGCCACCCCATTGTGTCCACTCCCTCTCAATTGAAGCTTTCGCCCCATCGCTCAGTTGTAAACTCGATCGCGGAACGGAACGAACGTCTCTTACCAAACTGAACTTTCATATGAAAAACGTTGTATCATTGGAACTTTTGCGCGAACTTGCATTTAGCTAATTGTGATTATACTGTGCGTGCCCAAAGGAGTTTACGAAGTTCCAATATTTGGGTAAGTTCATTATTTTGGATGTTGTAACGGTTGTTAGAAAGTTTTGCGATTTTGTGCTCTCGTTGTTTTTGTTCTTGTATCAAAAGTTGAGATCGTACAGATTATACTTGAACAAGTTATTGTTTTTAACATTGTTTCAGTTTAATTACTGAATATGTTTTTCTTATCTACATTATAAAATAGCTAGCTTATGCTATAAAAAATATTAGGACGAGACACTTTCCATAATCTATTCATGTATACAACAAAAACATTTTATTTGAGCCGCCTTCATGACGTTTTTAGTTAGAATGATAGTATTGATGATTAGTAGCTTTACTTATAATTTCATATTAATATGAATGTTTAAATAATAATAATGTTGTACGTTATAATATATAAAATTTCATATCGTTCCATTACCATACTCAGCGATTTATTTGGGCAGAAATGTACACAAATATTTGAGTATACAAAAGAAACAAATAACGTTTAGTAATAACGTCGGTTTATGAAAAAATCATATGATATACAATTTTCCACAAACCTCCCACGTTTAATAACACATGTGCAGGCTTTTACTTTCTTTAGTATTAGTGTAGGGGACGATGGGGGAATTACGGACGCGGGGTAAATACGGACTAACATATATCTACGTTATCTCTGCCGCCCAAGTCTTTCTGTCGCGATCACGTGTTACTTTCAACCATCTTTAGTGCCTAATACACAATCCCGATAGAAGGCCTCACGCCCATTTTAAAGTAAGTGATTATTTCATTTTTTTGTGAATTAGATGTAATTTTTGGTATTTACTGTTTTAAATGTTATTTAAGAAGAATAAGTGTTAGTTAAAAAGTCATATTTTTTGTCGATTGCAATGTTAATGACGAGTAAATAACACAACCGTTTAACTTGATAAATTTTCTTACTCTAAAAAATTTTGATGTTGTACATTTTCTAGGTCGTTTGGGTCAAATGCGGACAAATGGCCTGGGGTAAATACAGACGTCTGTATTTACCCCATTATTTATTAAAACCTATAGGAATATTTTTTTAATACATATGCCTCACTCACACTTACACTCTTGAAATTTTAAAAAGAGCTGTGCAAGAAATTTAAGAGAGAAAGACTCCTTTTCGACAGGTGGCAGTAAAGTATGGCATCCCCAGAGCGATCCTTTTTGATCAAGTGAAAAAAGTCTGTGTCAGTACCATGTCCAAAAGAGTACTACTTAGTGATGTAGTGCAAGTACCAACTCTAAAACCTACTCGAACTAAACGATTGGTTAAAAAAAAGCATTATATTATTTTCACTAGCACACCAGATAAAGTAAACCTAGAGAAAAAAGAACAAAAGAAAAAAGAAAAGAAAAGAAAGAACCTGGATCAAGAAAAGATCAAAACTACGATTATAAAAACCAAAAAGCACCAAAGAAAATCGAACAAAATGTTTAAGAAACTTAAATAATTTATTGTCAGGAAAAGTATTGTGACCCACCCACCGAAGACTGGATTATGACGTTCTAAATGTATGAATTGGGCACATGAGAACTGCAATGCTGGCTGTTCTTCAAGAGGCTACGTTTGTGAATTCTGCAAATAAAATAGGACCTCATCCGTAAATTCCCCATGTTGTCCGCAATTAACCCAGCACTCGTCCGTATTTACCCCAAGAGCTAAGGGTAATTACGGACATATAAGTTTTTGTTTTTGATGAAAATTTTATAAATGTTGATTGATTTCATATAATAATTAATGTTGACTTGATAGGTTAATAAGTATAGTTTAATAATTAATAAAGACAGACTGATTATTATAAATAGTTTGTGTTTTATTTGTGATTCCGCTTAAGCGTCCGCAATTCCCCCATCGTCCCCTACTATCTATTTTGATATGTGCTACTAGTACTAATATAGTTTTTTTTATATGTATTTTATATTATTTAGCTATCTTAACTCCGTCAATATATACAAACATAAATAATAACATCTGTACTAATATTATAAAGCTGAAGAGATTGTTTGTTTGAACGCACTAATCTCTGGGACTGGCCCGACTTGAAAAATTCATTTTGTGTTGAATAGTCTCTTTATTGAGGAAGGTTATAGGGTATATGTCATCTCGCTGTGACTAATAGAAGTTAAACAGCAATGAAAAATGCAATTCTAATATAATCTAATGGGTTCTGACTGACTTAGTTTAGTATACAGTCTAAGCCGCAGGTCGTAGAGATGGTAAAATTGGAGGACACATTTGTTTTCTACGTAATGGTGTACTAAGAAAATATTTTTAAATTCCACCCTTAAGGGTTTTAAATATCTATTTTGTATGGAACCCGGCGGCAATACTAAAAACCACGCGGACAAAGTCGCGGTCGACCCCTAGTTAGAAATATAGAAAAAGCAGTTTAAACTTTATTGTAACAATTTCAAAATATTCAAAGAAGATAGCAGCCAAATAATAATAATGTCCTATATATAAACATGGGTGCTTGAAGATTTATTAATGAACTATTTCATGCTCATGATTTCTTTGGGCTTATTTGTCATTGGACTGTCATTATCAAAACGACGACCTTTGACTTGGAAGTTTCCTTTTTCGATGATCACGTCAATTAATCAAATGTTGATTGATCATTGACGTTTTTGGTAATAAAATCTATGAAATCTTATAGTATGATACGAAACAGAATATTTTAACAACATTGCTGTGATATCTTGACGTATTCTTACGTTTAAACTCGACAAAATGGAGAGGCATGAACATTATCATATTTGTATAACGTTTTATATTCGAGTAAATTAATTTTATAAGTTTGCATAACAGAATATATTTGCATTAAAAAAAAATCTGCCACTTAGTAATATTATATAGTAAAACATGGATGTATATTGATTAGCTCAGAGACTTGACAGAAGTGAAGAAGGATGGAAGGTCTGATTGACGAATTAACTGGATTAAAATTTTCTAATATTGAGCTATGCAACATAATATTAAGAAAGAATAGATTTTTTGGCTTTTATAGTAAAATATATTTTCTTAACTTATTAATTCATCCCTAATTGGTAACATGTCGCACTGAAGTAATAACGTTGAATAAAACATTGAAAGTCTATACAATTAATTACTACATGATATAGCTGGGATATCTTTATTTTAACAAGTTCCGGCAATGCTCGTTAATTAAATTCAGACAAGTATTTACTTTTAATTAAAAAAAATATATAGTTAAGACATTAATATGACAATATTTTTGTTCTATTATAATTAAATAAAAGCTCTGAGAAGTGAGAGTCGGATGCGCACGAAAGGTTCCGTAACGTTATACTTAGTCTGGCCATAAGTACTGTTAAAATTTTAAAATATAAAAAATATTACATTTGAATTTACAATCCGTCATTTTATGTCATTATCATTGTGTTTTCTCATTTTGGCGCCAATACATTGTACAATATTTTGCGATACTAAAACGGAGTGGGTGATAAAGAGAACAGAATTGCTGTGATTGCATTACACAAGGTAGGTCTCCATACACTTGGTATTAGTCAAACGTTTGTGTCCCGGACTGTTAATAGGTACAATGGGACTTCCTCTGTTTGTGACAGAGAATTCAGATTCTTCAGATTCAGACACTACGTGGACGTGGTCAGCCACGTCCACGTAGTGTTTGTAAGAAAAAGTGGTCAAAGCAGTAAAGGAAAGAATTCGAAGAAATCCTGTCCGAAAGCAAAAGACTGTATCTCGGGAAATGAAGATAGCACCTAGAACCATGTCACGTTTTTTAAGAGATGACTTCAGACTTGCAGCCTATAAGAGACGTTGGTCATTTTTTAACTAAATTAAAGATGAATAGGGTGGTAAAATCGAATCAACTGCTGAAGTGGTACGCAAAGGGAGATCACAGAAAAAAATGTTTACGGATAAGAATATTTTTACAAATGAGCAACACTTTAACAACCAAAAAAACCGTATTTATGCTCAAAACTTTAAGGCAGCTTCCCAATTAGTCGACAGAGTGCATTAACGTGGGCATTCTCCGACTTCAGTGATGAATTGGTGGGATGTTAGCTATGAAGGAGTGACTGGGCCATACTTTTGTGAAACCTTATCAAAAAATCTACAAAGTGTAAGATACCATTCTTGATAGCCCATTAATAACACCATGTTCAATAACCAAGTATGGTCCTTCCAGCAAAATTCGGCGCCGTGTCATAAAGCTCGGTCCACGCAGTCGTGGTTGGAAGCAAACATCTCGGACTTCGTCAGAGCTGAAGACTGGTAGTCGTTTAGTCCCGATCTTAAACCGCTGGATTATGATTTATGGTCAGTTTTAGAGAGTACAGCTTAGCCATGATAATTTGGAGTCCCTAAAATATCCATACGATAATCAGTGAAGAATTTGCCCATGGAAAGAGAGCGTGCTTTTGTTGATAACTGGTCTCAACGTTGAAAGGACTGTATTGTAGCCAATGGACACCACTTCGAATAAGCTTTTTATATTTCTAATTTTTTTTTATTTGTGTACTAAAATAATACACTGTCAAAGTAATAAATGTCATTTGAAATTAAAGAAGACATTTTTTTTTGTTACAATATTCATGGCAAGGTAGGTACGTCAAAAAATCAACTTTGTTATATGGGAGGCTCCTGAAATATTTATTTTATTATGATTTAATTATTTATTTTAAAAGTGAATATATGACTTAATTTTCTGTAGAAATTATAATATTTACCGGTTGCCGATATTAAAATCAAGCAAAAATATAACGTATATTGCATGGAAGTCCTCTTCAATATTAATTTTATTTTGTTTTTGTTGGTGATATAGCGAAAAAATATCATTTGTGCAAATTTCAGCTGTCTAACTATCACGTGTCATGACATTTAAATTATAATATCTTTATTCAAGTAGGCATACAAACTTTTGAATCATCAATGAAATAATGATATCACTTGGAATGAATGAAAACTTGTTATCTGTTTCTTCCATAACTCAATCCAAATATTTTCTCTTGAAGTTTTTAATCAGAATTTTGAAGATGGATACAATAACTTTAAATGTTAAGGAAAAACATTTGTATAGTTATGTTACAAAAATTTTACTAACATTAAACTTATTATGCTTCCACTTAGATACCTCAGTTCAAAAAAGAGACAGACGTGTTCAGGTTAGGATAATCGTATTATAATGGTAAATTATTCACTTATATAATTGCCACCATAAAGTATATAACCTGATTATATAAAGTCAATATAAATAAACTCAGTATAATAATGAAATGTAAACAAAGTTGCATAAGCTCGGTCGGTAATCGGATTATCTTATGTTATTTGTTGTATTTAGAATTAGCCCGTTCCGTACATATTTTATCCTGAATTGACGTTCAACAATGTATTTTTCAAATACAAATTAATTAATAATATGAATAAATGAATAATGTTTGGGGTAGGTAATTAATAAATTTTAATCTAATTAAAATTAAGGCCATTAATTTAAACGTTCAGAAAACATTATTCATTATTAAATATTTATAAGTTCATAGAAGACAATATATAAAAAAATCCCAGAAATTAAGGAGAAACATATATATGCAGTACCTAAATCGATTTATTATGTTTTCTTTCTAATCAATAACATTAAAACAAAAGAGTTCTAAGTCTCATCGCGCTGGAATATATAGCAAGATGCGTACCATAATATGCCTTCAAATTGAATCACTCCTAGTTTTGAGTTTTGACTTTCACTTCTTACAATATCTTTTAACTATTTATGCCTAAAATATTTTTTATCTGTTTTTGTATGTAAGAATAAAAATAACGATAACTTTTTTTTGTTATTGGAATTGACAAAGTGTGCATTTTTAGCCTATAACGTAAGTACGTAATAAACCTATCACTTTCTATACACTGTTTGTGATTTTTATTTGAAACCAATTACAAATATTCCTATGTTTTATTGGAACATTAGTGAACATTGAAGGCATGAAAGGATCTTTAAGCATTCATAGCACATAACATATATAAACTGAATTCCAGTAAATTTATTGAAGGCGATAAAACATTTCCGTACTGAAGCGGTTTTACTATAAAATGTTAGACAATTTTCCGGCTCATTCTACTTTTTTCTGGATAAAACCGGATAAACAAACGCAAATGTTGAAATAAAACAAGGAAGCGTGTTCACAGTTATCTAAATGTTAAAACAGACTGCTACCAACTTAGTTATTTTGTATATTTTTTACTTCAGTGGTGTGAAAATAACCCACTTTTGATGCTAAGTTAATACTTTAAACGTGTTATCTTATTTTTAACATAAGCAAATTCAGGTCAATATTTCACAAATTTATGATTTTATATAATTCAAACTAAAAATCTTATAAAAATATTTTCAAACTTTGCCACAAAATTTAGAGAAACTTACCTTCGCTATATTTTCTAAGAAATAAGTGCCAACAAGATTGAAACTCAGGTAATTTTTTTTAAAAGAATTACTGGAGCGCTCGAAATGAAATCTCTGTCCAATTAGTGTCAACCATTTATTAGTGCAGGCTTTGGGAACGCCGCAGTATGTGGGTATTATCTAGAAGACGTGGTTATCTTTGGGTCCAGCGTATTTTATTTTGTTCGTTGTGTTCACGAAGTTTTGAGTCTAAGTTAACAATGTCTGTACTATCTAATCTATTTATTTCAAAATAAATCCTGATTTTATTCTATATTTATTATTAGAATATTGTTAGCAGTCGACGGTATTTCAAACAATTGGTGGGGATCTTTTGCTATAAATTGGAAAGCAAGTGTTAAGTTTATGGATTTTTGTGTCAGGCTTCAATGAGAGCGGAAGCTCTGTCGGTGTGAATAGTGATTGTCTGTGATCTGTGTCTGTGATCTGTGTCTGTGATCTTTGAGTTTATCTGTTGTTTTGTGTCATAATTTTATTACTACATGAGTTTTAACGTTGTAACCTGAATTTCGTGGTATTAAATTATGTTAAATATGTAAATGTTGTAATTACTTTGAATTCTTATTATATTTTAATTAAATTTCTACTTGAATCTTAAAAATATATTATGATTGACGTTATAGTTGTTGTTTGTCTGGTAAAAAGTATTACTAATATATATCCAATCAGTTTCTTGTGCACAATATTGTTTTAAAATAAATAAATTAGTTTTAAATTTACTGTGATTTAGAATACTAGGATAAATTATTTTTTTATATGTTTAATAACCAATAAATTTCAAGAAATATTCGATGAACATAATATGTTGTATAATTTTATATATTTTTTAATTTATATTAACTTTTGGTGAAAATACTCAATAAACTAACATTTCAATAATAAAATAACCAATTCACAAGAATTGTGTTTTCATGTTTCAAACAAGAAAGTGGTACAATGTCTTTTACACAATGTAGAATTATTTATGAACCCAAATTGACTTAGGTACTAAAACGTACAAATGTTGTAGTACTATAAGCTATAAAGTAAATAATTAAAGTGTGCTTTAGATAATATTTCTTTACTACTCTAGGCATTAGTTGAAATATAACCAATTGATTACTTTAAAGTTTTTGAAAAAAGTATTAGAATTCTCGACATCTCTGTTTGATTTTTGTCTTAGAATGGTCATGTGAAAAGATGGCCTTCTAAATAAAATATTTTTTTTAATTTAAGCGCTTTTAGTTTAATATTTTTTCATCATTATATGTTTAAATATGAAAATATCTTCAATTAATTGGATACGTTTAGAAATTTAATTTACAAACCAAAGCTTATACACTACAGTAATTCAAAACCTACAACTCAATCGATGAGTAAATTATTATGAAACTTTGGCTTCAGTATCACATTCATTTGAAGTTTAACTGAAAGGGTGAAGCCAATTCTCGATTCTATGTCCACATAATTCTATAAAAGTTTGCCATTATTGTTCAGACGAGTTGATCTCGCCAAGTTTAGTTAAGTTGTTAAAACTTTGCCTTGTTTAAATCTAACTCATCGTCATTGGTCCGCGAGTAGACAAACTAAAACCCACTAGTTTTTGTTATTTTTTATATTAGTTATGTTAATACGGTCCCCAGTCAACTAAAAAAGTATGTGAGTAAGTTTTTTTACGTATTTAAGTTATTAATGTCTTGTGATTACAAGGAGTCGGTCGTGTTGAACCTAAAAAAAAGTTTAGTCTTTCAAAATATTTGAATATTATAACATATTTGTACCAGTTCGGAAATTAGTAGAGATTAGTCTGACAGAATAATAGAATGATAGAAACAATGAAAATGCGTGTATAGGTTTCATTAACTTGTATTTTTTTTTAAATTAAGAACAACGAGAACTTACAGGTGCACAATCGGATCAGTCGTTTTCAAGACCATGTAGGGAATTACGTTATATGGAAGATTTAACTGATCACAATTAGCATTAATTATATACTTATTTTTTGTAAAGATTTTTTTTTTTAAACTTAAAAAATATTTTTTAACAATTATTGTGATCAGGAGTGACATAATTTAAACATAAATAAATTGAACTATCATTATCAGTAGGAACGATAAAACACAGCTAGTTCAATAAAAAAGCAGAATATTTACTTTCTCCATAAAAGTAGCAATTATTACAAGTATACATTGCTAGACTTTTATTTTCAAGAAGTTTCGATGTCTAACGTCGCGACTTTTACATGGCAACTTCTGATATGAAACTAAGCACTTAAGTCTGGCAAAGAACCGTCCTTAATTTCCATTTGAGAATTGCGAAATAAAATGGTTCTAGAAATATCTGGGCGTTACATTAAAAACTTTCGAGTTTTTATTATTGTATACAGTATGTATTTTTATATTATTGTATAACTTAAGTCCAATTCTATATTTTAAAACATAACTATTAAAAAAAATATACATATATGTCTAACGAAAGTAACATTCTTATTATATCTTTTAGGTTCATTATTATATGTTTTTCATTGTTATTTCTACAAAAACCCAAAACCATTAAATTATATATTTTTTTTTATCTTGAACGTTCTCAACATTTTATTTTTTACCTTATAACAACTTCCTTGTCAAATATAACTTTTATTTCGACTGAGAAAACTCTACTTACGGCAATTCACCTTTTGGTAGAGTCCTTGAAATTAAAGTGCTTTAGAGGTTTCTCGAATATAAACATTTACGAGTACGAAGAAATTACTTTCTTTTAATGTTCCTTACTGTTGTCGCTTATTTTATATTAATCTTTATAGTTAAGGTAAATTTCTTTGTATAAATTTTGTCTTAAATATCTCTTTCTTATATATTTTTTTTGTTTGTATACCGTTTTATATAATTAGTAGGTACTTAATTTGTTTGCAACATGTGAACATATACAACTTTTTTCAATTAAATTATTAAACTAAATTTTCCTTTACGAGAGAAACATTTTTGTGCATAATTTGTTTTCCTTTTGAAATTTATAACAGTAAAAATTAATATGAATCACGCTCCTTTGTTTGTGTGTTAAAACAATCCTATTAAATAAAACCTTTTAATGTATTTAATGATAAATTAAAGTTATCTAAGCTTTTTATAATTCTAATCCTTATAAATTATAAGTGAAATGAAGTATACGAGGTAAGTGAACCATTTGGTGCATGACTAAATTCCTTGTTGAGTAGACAAAAGCACGGTTCATGTTAATGGATTAAATTATCAACCATTACATAACTCCCAAACCCAAAGATTTTCAATTTGTAAACCATCAACTGCAATTCACCTTTAAAACTGTCTCTCCTTGTTATTAATCTTTGCGTAAATATCATTCAAATGATTTACAAGGAACTGTACTAAAAGCTTAATTTTCTGCTAATTTTTTTAAATGAGTAAAATTCTCTATATTATATATAGGTGTTAAATTTTTTTAAATTAAAAATGATGAACTAAAGAAAATGTTATAATTTTATATATCTAGGAAGTTCTTTTATTCAATGAAAGTTCTGGGTTGTTTGCCGAATGAACATGGCGGCTAGATAGCTTTGTAAATACAGCGTTATACTTCAGTTTATTTTAGTTAAAAGTTAATGTTCAGTGATTTTTTTGTTTATTTAAGTGGTTGCTATAGCGGCTAGATTATCATTTAAAGCAATTTTTAATCGCGTTATTTTTGAACTGATACGAGTGCCTTGCACTCCATTATAGTAGAATGTGATAAATGCACTTTTTGGCAACAATATTTTTATCCAATATATTCCTTCATGATAATTGTCAAGTAAGTAGGCAACCCCTTCTTATTTGAACCACTGAGACCAGATGAACTCGGAGCAGGATCTGAATGAAAACTAATAATTTTATTTATAATATAATATATATGAAAAACATTGTATATGAAACTAAAATTCATGTTATCAAACTAATAAAACTAATCTAGCCCCAAGAGCATCGAGTAGTTAAAGTTCAATTTGTAACGAGTTCCATCAATCAAATCCCCGCGTAAATTATCTACAATTAATTGACTTAAGTGAAAACTCGCAAGACTCAAATTCGACTTAAACTCCTGGAAACTTTAGTTAAAGTAAGACTAAGTCGACATTAATTTTGCAAGACCAACCGAATGATGGAATAGCTAACGGTTTAAGTATGTTTTCGCAGTTTAGATTGATTAGAAGTTTTTAAAGTTCTAATACTTTCATAAAACTTTAAATCGTAAGAAGTTAAAGTTATGGTAAAATATTATTTAATAACTAAATTCAAGTTAATCAAATTTTAATATAGATGCAAACGAATTTAACTTCGGTATACAAAATTAATACGCTTTCTCTTCTACGATACAGTTGATAAAAGTGCCATTATTTGAAACTTTTGCTATCTATCGTATAAAAATACTAATGGCAAAAGTTAGAGGGTTGGTACTACGAAATAAAGATACAGTTATATGTAATATATACCTACCTACTAATTGGGAGAAAATATGCATTTTAATAATTTAAAGTTATTTAAAACTATAATTGATTATTAGTTATTTAATACTTAAAATATTGTTGTTTTCAATTAAAAATAATGTTGTATCCTACTAATGAAACCACACAAAACAAGAAAGCTTAAGTTAAAAAGTCTTTTGTACAAATTACCTGAGAAAGTTATTTAGAAAGACCATATATTTTTAAATAAAAATAGGCCCGGTTTTTTTAATTTGTCATCTTATGTAAATTCTTTGAAAATCTCCACCACTATCTACTTAATCCACCTCAGGCCCGAAAGCAGGTAAAATCGTTAACAAAAACAAGTGAACATCGAAGAAGTAAATACGTGCTTCGTGACATTTTGAAGCGAATATAATGACAAACTTTTGTATGACAGGTAGAAACAGGTAATTTTGTGACAACCATTCAGAGTTAGCTGTCCTTTTGTTGGATAGAAATAGATTTTTGTTGATCCTTGGGTCTTTTCGATGTGCAATTTATTTCGCCTCTTTTGTGTTTCATAATAATGTACTTATTGGGTAACGGACTGACTTTGATTTAATAATATGTACTCGCTAGTATGCTTAGCTTAATGTATTGTAAAATAGTAAGATTTGTATCTTGTTAACTTAAACTGTTAAAACATAGTTTTAGTTATCTAAAAACTATTTTTAAACAGTTTTAGTTACCTTACATTTTGATATATTAGGTAAATAATTATCTCAAAACTTCACTTCGAGGATAAAAGGCCCTGTCTATTGACTAGTTTGGTTGCAGAGAATTGATATTGGCAGTTTCATTGCTCTTGTAATTCGTAAATCCAACGCCGTTCTTGTATGAAGTTTATTTCTTTGAACATATTATTTTGTCTTTGACTTTTATTCCGAAAACAAATATCTTTTAATTTTATTTATTATAATTTTTGACAAAACCATGGAGATAGTATATAATTCATTCATTTATTTTTTTAATTAGCATTTACATTCTAATAAAAGGTTGTCTATTACTCTTAAGTTTCAACTACACTTTGATTGCAAATTGAAGCAATATTTGGAAAGTGGATGTAATAACATGCTCTTTATGAGCACCAATAGCGGTCCATGTAAATATAAGACCCGTAATATAAATCCCTTTTCTTCTATTAGTAAGAAAATGAGCGGAATATTTTGATCCCTTGCCAACTCATAGGAAACTAAATTCGGCGGAAATCCCTCGCCACTGAATTTTGATGAAAAACTTACAAATGATCGTATAAAAACATAATGTAACCAGAGAGTAATTGTACGTGTCTGTTTTTGTGTTTAATTTTCTTAGTCATTATTAGGTTATTTTGCTTGACAATTACCATTATTTATATATATTAGCATACTTGAAGTGATCACGATCCCACTATATTTAGAAAATACTTAAATAAATAAATAGAATATATATCTCTCTATCATTTAAATGGGATATATTATTACTAATATAATAGACCAAATTGAACTGCATTGAATAAAGTCATATAAGACCAATATCTTGAAAAAAAATGCTGTTTATATATTATGATATCGGGTATAATATTTGATCTTTTTATGTAATACTTTGAATTTAAATTTATATTTTTTATTTGGTTAAATAGTAGGTTTACTAAAAGAAGTAAAAATTATACTTGTAAATACTCAATACACATCTTTTAAACGTGAAAAAGTTAAACCTTACCTCTATAAACATTACTTTAGCCTTTTATTTATAAGATAAATTGGAAATAAATTTTCATCCAAATTTTTATATTTAAAGTTTGCTATTTTCCGACCCATTTTATACTACTTTATTATCAATAAATATGAAAGTGATACCAATATTTTTAAGCAAGGTCTCAATGTCTTTTAAGATCTTTAACCTTTAATAAAAGAAGGTAGAGTCTATTTTTCAACTTACACGATCATCCTATTCCTGAGCAAGTGTCTCGTAAATTCCCATTGCTTGTCAGAACCACTTTAGGGCGTTCGGAATAACTTGAATATTTTAGTCTTACTAATTGAAATGCATGCTCACTACTGAACGGGGTTGTATTTAACATCGATGTATTATGCGATAATTTCGATATATCAATTAAGGCTACATATTTAAGACATATTTTCATATTATATACAGGACAAGTTATATATTTAGGTAATACATATGTGTCAGAACCCGTTGAAATAACAAATGGAATAGAAACAAAAGCTTGTAAAAGATTTAGATTTACTAGCATGTTAGATGTATTTATGATATAAATATGAAATACGTTGAATGTATATTGCAAGGATGGATGTGTTATTCTTTTTTGGATAATTATAGAGCTCAAATAAATTGCTTCAGTATGTTAACGAAATGAAATTGAAAATATAAAAAAAACGACACCAGAAAATATAACATGAATACATACCAGTCGATTTCGTTTTATGTTAATTAAATTTAATTTAAAAATATAAAGTAGGTATTCTACAAAACAAACAACTAGAAAAGCTATCCACTGATGAATTTATGAAGATAAACATTTTTTAAAAACTAAATATTAAAAAAAAAAAATTGTTGAATTGTTTATTCTATAATTACAACACACCAAACTTTGTCTATCTTCCTCCAGTTTATTATATATACCTTTAAGGAAGTTTGTTTTAAAAACACAAAGAAACAATTCGGGCGTTTTGAACACAACTCAATAGAACTCCGCTTTACCTGCAAACTTTATCTACAATCGTAAAATTGTCTCTTCAAACATTTTCAAAGAAAGATCAAACTTTGCCTAAAGAGCAACAAAAAGGCATTTCAATATTAAAATGTAACATTCTAAAGAATTACGAGATTGAAATAATGTCAGATAAGTAGACAACTTTTAGTAAAAATTTCCTTAAGAGATTATATGATAAGGGCGGACTCTTTTTGTCTAATTAAGGCCCATGCTAGCGACGATAGTGAAAAACTCAATACAATAATCATTTAGGACAACAAAGGGCCTTTATGTGCAGACTCGTCTAATCCTCGATAAGATTAAGATCGTTACTATAAAAGAAACGATTGACGTTCTAATTAAAAGAACCCTTAATTAAGTAATAATCTCTAGGGAAAGGCCGTCGGAAGTGAACTACTTTTTAGATCATAGTCATTTTAAAGTCGTTAATTTTAATTTCTATCCCTCTCCTATAATAACTTATTTTTTAATCAATAATACATATTAGATACAATTATCTTTTAAAAAGAACATCTGTCATACTATATATAAATATAAATGTATACAAATTGAGATAAGTCGAAGATGGAGTATAGTCGCAGAAAAAGGATTTATTAAATTAAATACTTCAAGTTTTACGTCACAGATAGAAGCAGTTTTTAAAGTGATGCCTTCTTATTAAAAGTCAATAAGTTAAAAGTTACATTTTTTGATGGAATTTTAAGACTAATTGAAAGTATGGCGTTATAACACACCCTACAAATTATTGTGAGTGCATACCGGTTTTAAATTGTAGTTTTATTAAACTTCCGATACAATTTAACTTTAAGATTGTTACTGTTAGAGCTATAGTGCCGTAAAAGGGATGTTACAAAGCAAATTAATTTTTTTTGGGTAATAAACGTTTAATAGGTACTTATGATAAGACTATTATAATCATATTATTATATTCCCTATTCTTAAATTATTGTTAAATAAAACTTCTAGATTATATAAGTTTAGTTACCGTCAGAATTTATTTTTATTCACTAAATCACTTTGCCGAGCATTCATTTAAATATTTATATTAACAAATATGGTACAGTTTTTTAAATTAAATTATATTTATAACCAGCTAATCTTGCTTCTATTAAAGTAAATCCATTAGTCGCAAACTAAAATAGTTTAAATCTAACCAAATATACTTCAGATTGTTAGAAGTGTAATCATATGTCCATTAAAATAGCCCATGCACTAATTTCTATTTTCTTTTGTGTCTAACTGTAAATACTTATTATATTTTATTCAGTAATCTGGTCATAAAAGATTTGTGTTGTTATTTAATAATATTAAAGTTTAAAAATAAACTTTGCATTTAATATCGTAGAGAATACAATGCTAATCTGACCACAAACAGCGATAGAAAAACATTTAATGAAATTCTGTATAAAAAAATGCTGTTCAAACGATTTTAATAACAGTTTTGCCTTCTTGCTTTAAAAGAAATCCCTCTTTAATGTATATTTTTTGTTTGTTTCAGATTTCTAAAAAGCTAGGGAATATGGAGACCGTAATTCAATATTTACTCTTGGCTCTTGCACTGACCTCAATGCAAATATCCTTTACGGAGAGCCGTCTAAATGAAAAACGAAGGGATAAAACTGAAAGACGATATCATGCTGTTCAAACTAAAGACAACATGTGCGAAATTACGAATCGAGAATCTAAAGTTCATTGCTACTGTGAAAATACCGAAGTCAAAACTGCCACTAGAGCAGACTGCTGGGTATTTAATGGCGGTATCGACGAAACCGACCCAATTTGGTCGAGCTTTAACTCTCAACCGCATCTAGAAAGATTAACATTCAATGTCAGGTCCGATGGGGCGCTTAAATTTATCCCACTTCAAGTTATCCATCGTTTGAAGAGTTTGCAAAAACTTTTTATACACTATGCGACCTTGAACAAAGTTGAAAAAAATACGTTCTCAAATATGTCCACTGTAAGAGAAATAACTTTAATGAATGATAAAATAATGGACTTAGATTTTTCCGCATTTTCGAGCCTGCCAGCACTTGTAAACTTGACATTAAAGGGAAATAAAGTAACCGAGATACAGCGCGATGTTTTCGTCGATTTGCCAAGTCTAAAATACCTCGACCTGTCGTTTAACAGCATTAGTCTGACTCACGATGGATGTTTTGAACATTTAAATGTACTAAACGATCTCGTGCTAGAAACGAATTTTATTTCAGTATTAACTAGAGATACTTTTAAAGGACTGGCTAATTTGACAAGATTAGATTTAAGGTCAAATAAATTATCCATGATTGGGGATTTGACCTTTTCAGAATTATGGAACTTAAATGAGCTCCTGTTAGACAACAATGATCTGAAATATTTGTCGGAAAGATCTTTTGATGGATTAGCTATGCTTCAAAAATTATCAATGACAGGTAACAAATTGCAGACAATAAATGAAGGACTTTTGGAAGGTGTAAGAGGATTGGAACTATTGGACTTGAGGAACAATGAAATTGAGTTATTTACATATGAAACTATAAAGCCTATTCACGATAGTTTAAAAATGAAGACCTCAGTTTTATATTTGAGCGGTAAGTTGTATTATCTTTGTAGCTATATACGTTTATATATATATATATATTTTGAAATCAAAACCCATTGATTATATACACAATTAAACTTATTTTTATAATGTGTCTACAATGCATGTATGTAATGTATAATGTATCTGAATCACACAAAAGCTGTTTTGTGTAACAAACATGTATTTTAAAATGCAATAACATACCGTATTTATTAAAAGTACACTTCATGGGAAGATAAATAACTATATTTTGTGCAAACAATGACGCATTCCCTGCAGGGTTTTAATCCCCTACCAAAAAGCTAAAGCACCCTTCGAACGTTAAGGACAATTAATGAGTGTAACAGTTCCCTTTAGCGAGTCAACAATGGCGTAATAACACGATTTAGACACAATGAAATATGAATTATTAATGTATAATCAACAAATATAACGGGAGTGTTCTCATGATAATTTTATTATTATACTTTTGTTGACCAGTATGAGTCCCTTTGTATAAATCCTTTTTTACGTTAATACTTATATTGTGTAATTTGATGATCTTTTTTGATTAGGTAAAACTATATATAAGTAAATATATAAGTTTTTTTATTGTCTTTATATAAATGTCAATAAATCAATGATTAAAATATTTAAAATAATACGGGGCTTAACGCGTAATTTACGCGTTAAGCCCCGTATTATTTTAAATATTTTAATTATGCAACGCGATAATTTAAAAACTTAAATCAATGATTGTTTTTTTTTTATTTCAGGTAATGAGTTCAAATGCGACTGTCGCCTATCATGGATTCAAGTTTTAAGAAACGAAACAAAAAGCGAACCACTAAGGATGGCTCTTGACGAAATTACTTGCACATTTATTCCTGTAAATAGTAACAAGAATCTGTTTAACGTTAATTCCGATATAAATGACGATAAGATTAAAAATGGCAACGTATACGAATTAGAATCCAACAGTGGCGTATTACAAAAGAACGGTAATGATGAAAATATTTTTGGTGATTTAAACTCCGCCTATAATATCGAAACAACGATGAAACCAGAGGCTAATCAAGTTATCTTAGTCAATTTACCATCAGACGCTCTACCATGTCCACAAGAAATAGTAGCGACTGGAGAAGATTCATTAATGCTCTCATCGAAAGATGAAAGCTATTGGCAGCCGAATTTAAGTTTTAAAATCTTATCAAATATATCAATAGTGCTTATATTGGTCGTAATATGTGTAGTTGTTAAGTAGACATGTTTCTTTGTAGAATGGTTTTCTAAAAACGTAATATAAAATTTAGAGTTCTAGTTGCTGTGTTGTTGCTTATTTAAATAAATAATAAAGACTGGTTAAGAATATCTAATTATGTAAATTATTGAACTTTTCTTTCCTTGAAGTGTGTGCGGAATTATAAATAAGTTATTGGTATAAAAAATGATATAAAAGGTATTCGGATTCCTAATTTTCTTTTTGTTATACGAGGAGTGATTTAATCTAGTAATTATTTTTGGGATCATTTTTATTATATATTCAAGCATTTGAAACAAATTTAATTAGTAAGAATAAAAGGATATTACAAAAAACTAGTTATTTCTAATACAACAGAAGGCTTTGTATATTTTTGGTCACAAACAAAATATTTTATTTACTTACACAGTACGCGATGCCAAAATATTGATATTTTCAATACGCAGCCACATTTGGCATGTTTTCAACTGGTATAGCAGTGATCAAAAGCATAGCTTCAATATGTACAACGCTCCAATTCTTGTTTATTACACTCATGTGTTTGTATGCAAACGGACATTTTCAATTAATAAAGTAATAGAACAAATAGGTGATAACAATTTTTTAATATTATGTATAAAAGTCAAGGTTGTTATTAAAATTTTATTTTATTTTGTGCCTCCTTATTTTACTATCATTGAAATTTTGAAACTGTAATATTATGTACACTTTTTTATTATCTAATAAAATCTTTTACATGTCAACGAAATATTATAAGTCATCTTATCTAGCATATTATGTAATAATTGTGAATATAGAAATAAAACTATGCTAAGATTTAAACAATTGTGTGTTGAAGTTGTAGATAAGACAGCATTGTAAATAATATTTAAAATAAAGTTTATCACATAGAATTTGTTCGTATTTCTTCTCTTTAGGTAAAACCATATTGAATTTCTAAATAAAAAACATTCGATAGACCATAAGTCTAGTTTAGTTTTGAAATTTAATATTTAAATAATTTATATTTAGCTAATTACTACCATTACTATTGTTTATGTGTAAAATATATAATTGAAATGTAATATACAATAATTTGAATCGTATTTTGTTCAATGGCAATTGACGGAATATACGTTGAAATTGGCTTTAATATCAAACAATTAGGCGCAATCTGTTGAATGTGAAAATTATTAATTAGTTGCAGTGTAGGTATATCTAACAATTACAATTACAAAAAATATGGACTTTTGACTTTGACTGTATTGTGCATCAATAAAATAAATATTTTTTTTTAACCATTATTATACTATTACAACCTAATTTTGAAGTAGCAAAAAAAACTATATTTTATTATTCTTCCAAGTAACATAAATTAAAAACTATTTTTTTTTTTAAGTTAAATGCTAATTTTACGGAGTCTGCTGATAAAAAAATTAAAAACTAATTGATAATAATACTCCATAAAATAATTATCACCTGAATTCTAATAACTGTTTTATTTCTTAAGCTAACATATTATGAGAATCTGTATATAATTTACGCCATCTTACTAAAAAAGCCATTGTATATTCAAGAAAGGCGACCTTATTAAAATCAAGATCCCACTAAAGATATGAACCTTACAAAGAAATGAAAGTATCTTTATACTCCCTAAATGGCCATCGCCTCGTCTTACCTGTATTAGGGTCTTAAGAAAATCCCCAAAAAATGGCTAAAGGTGCGCAAAGCTCTATTCAAGGTCAAAATATTTTAAAATATGAAAGTAAAAGAAATTGAAAACTGAACTACACCTTTTTTTAAAACTACTTCGCTTAGTTCAAATAATAATAATAATACTATTTATTGGAACAAAAATTATAAAAGTACATAATAAATGATAGAAAGTGCTTGTAAAATGCAAATTTGTTGTTTATATATGTGTTGTGTATTCGTGTACGTGATTATGTGTGTCTGCGCGTATGCATGAGTGTAATAAAGATTTTTTATATTTTTCTGTATTTCATAATTTAGGCATTTTCACTAATCCAAAACAAGTCTTTTACATTCCATTAATCTAAACAAAGATATTTAATAATTTTTATCTACACGCCTAATTGCACTATAGTGACCTTGAAACTACTTATCTGCTGGTATTAATACTGCAAACTTTTGCAACCTATGTTTATCCGCATTAGGTTTCAATGCAACTTCACTGTGTTAGCGAAATACCGTATTTAATATGAATAACTTCCTAACCCGAGTTGACCTTTACGAGATTGTACAATTCGAAAGTGGAAAAGCGTACTGGTTTAAAAAGCATAACTTTTAATAATCCTCTTGGTGCTATTCCAAATGTTAACAACTTAGTCTTAGAAGCACATCCCAGTACAGACATAGAGTAAGGTATTATCGATTGAGCAAGAGTGGAACAAGTAGGTATTCTAAGAGTAGGGAAAGCAAGCGAACCTCGATGATTTATTAACACATATATATATTTTTGAACTTTGATACCTTTACCAAAATATTAGGTTTATTCTAATAGCGACAGTTTTCTATACAAACTCCAAGATCTTTTACTTTAGTGGTAATACCGCAGTTTATGTTTATTTGTAAAATAACTGATACTTTTATAAATAGATATAGAACCTATAAGTTAAGTTTGGCAGAGACATTGAGTGATGTTTCTGCCAAACTTATCTTACGACAAACATTTCTTTTTTAAATATATCTATATTTATTTCCCTTTGTTTTGTAATTCAAAACTGAATATTGACAATGTATACGTTGTGTTATAAATTTCATGATGATCCACCTCCCAAAGCAGTCTGAATGTAATAAAATGTAGTAAATAATACTTATTAAGACTAATAGGTGAACCTTGTATTCCCGGTATTAACGTTATATTAATCATAACCTACTTCAATCTCATTATCAGTAAAACGAGTTTTGGCAGAACTCATTTCGTCACCTACGAGCTATGCCTTATTTCTCTTTATTCATTTTTGATTAGGTTACTTACGCGCCTTTGAAAGGTTTCTTTGAAAATGAAACCTTTATAAGCTTATGTTTCTATTTGTTCTCATGCATTCTAGAGGCGTATACGCATTATGTAGTAAATTATCTTAAACGTAAACAAAATTGGTTGCCATTAGCTTAGAGGATTAAAAATTCTGTATTTTTCTATTTAAATAATAAGAAAAAATTACTTACCGTATTGTCCAAACCACTTCTCGCAAATGTGACGCATCGTAACATATTTTAAGACCCCTTCCCCTAAATTGCGTTACGAAATACTTGAACGCCTCCAAAATTTCATTTCGCTATAAGCCGACTTTGTTAAGTTTACATTCTATTAAAGATAACAATATTCTTAACAAGATTGATGATTTTTATTATTAAAAAATATTTTTTCTTTAATACTTGTTACTCTTTATCGAAGTTTTCAACAAAGAAAATTATTTCACTTATTAAATTAGACCATTGCTTGGGTCCATTGTACGTACGTTGACGATAGTGTCTATTTGACGAAAGATTACTAACGAAGATTTTAAATTTACTTAGTCATTAGTATTAACTTCCTACTTAATACTACTACTACCACAGTGTAGTAGAGGCAGTGAGAAATTTCAGGACAAATTTTACATATTTTTTCGCTTTCATAGACTTTTTTCACTGTACTTACTTTTTGGAATCGCGCAACTAGATGCTCATCATACATAAATGATGCTATAACTGAAATTTTAATATCATTTTTCACCGGTATTTATGATCATTTTCTCAACGGATTTTGTAATCGAAACAGATACAATAATTTTAAATTTTCCAGTTGCGTTCTTTACGAGTATCTAGCATATCTAAATGATAAGGTTATATTTGCTGTGCTTTCAGTTATTTACATAAAAATCGGAAGAGCAAAGTGAGAATGCTGGAAATGTGTATCGAGTGCCAAAACCGAATCCTTTAATTTCCTTTATTTTTAATATTATATATACTTTTGTTTAAATATTTAAACTATTTAAATATTTAAATTATTTAAATATTTAAACTAAAGTTCCTTAAGCGACAGAGGAGTTTAAGTTTGAAATAAAGATACTGTATTATATTTTATTTTTTCTTTCTAGAGTCAACTTATTTTACCTTTGAACATATTAGTATAATATTAAATATCTTTTTATTACGAAATGTATTGCTCTGAAAATTAAAAAGATAGACAACTTCATTTTTTTGAGACCACTGATTTTTGTTTAGTAAAATGATTAATAAGTTTTTACGTGAACAACATCGGAGTACCAAATAAAATTCCGGGAGTTATTGCATATTTTTGCAATATATAGTAGGTACACTCAGTTATGAATAATTCATCCTGAAATTATTAAAATACTTATACTGCATTAATTATAGGAATTAATGTTTATATTAATTTCTACTTTGTTAATAAATTAAGCGTTGCAACGCTCACTACAAGTGTTCTCTACATTACCAGAAATGCTTCCATAAATGCTAATTGCACTCAGTAAACTAGCGACCTACGCAATAAATCACCAAATTACGTCTAAACTAGAGGTTGTAAATCATTGGCACGTTTCAATTAATTCACTGCCCTACCTGATTCTAATCCGAGCAATCAGCTTTTGTGCCACTGCACACCAAATATTTAAAGTACTAGAATACTTCAAGGCATGATTTAGATTTACAATCAGCATGTTATGCAATGGTAAGTGATGTATAACATGTTCCTGTCAATAACATAAAGAGGTAAATACTACCGCTGACACTATATTTATATAGATAAACGTTTTTGGACCATGATATATGGAAGAATAATACATTTTAAACCTTTATGCGTATGAATTTTAGGACTGAAAACGATTTTATTATTACCAAAATAATAATATCTGAATCTAAAGTATCCTCAACTTTAACAAAACATATATATAAAATAAAGTTAAAAAACACTAAAAACACACGCTTTAAAAATGAATCGAAATAAAAAGCAAAAAATTATTCGTAATATGAGAATAATGCGCAAAATATATTAAAAGTATTGCGAAAAAAAGAGTGGGGTGCTGTGTGCCATATATCTTGTTTCATTTTTGAACTCGATTTTGACTTACTTTAGGTAGTCAGATCCTATTGGAACATTAAAAATTGTAAAAGACAATTGACAGTACAATAACTAGGTAATATTAATTCATTATCCTTGTTAAGATCACCAGAGTTACATACTTTAAGTGAGAAAAAAATAAAGTCCGTAAATAATGAAGAATCTATTAATTTGAAATTAATAATTTTATTGATTTCTAAAAAAAGAGCAAATTTTATTTAAAAATTCATTTTTGAAAATATTCAATCACTATAACGACTTTTATATAGAAAAAGTCCTAAATTGGTAAAACATATAGCTGATGAATACTATTCTTATTCTAATATCCTAATAAGAATAAAAAAAAAAACATATAAGATATGAAAATAAAGAAAAAAATCACTTATAAACCTCACAACTAATTAACTTTGACGTACAGTACAGTACAGTTTTACTAGATTTGTTTTTTAAGTTGTTGTTGATAAAATATTATATGAATAATATAAATTAAAAAGCAACTAAAAATATGCAATATTAATAAATTAAAAGTAACTCTTAAAAAAATCCAAACGAACACTTTATTAATTTCCAAATAGGAAGCTAATGAAGTATCAACGCTGCGAAGAGCAAACCGCAACCCATCGCTTGCGTTTTAAGAAGCTTTGGTACAAACCTGCCTCAAAACAATTAAACAATTAAAGGTTTTAACTGAAAAATTAAGCATAAACGTATTTATACTATATTTTTCTGTTACACCTTTTAATACGGTACAGAGGTGATTTAATAAAACGTACGGAGATGATCGTGAAATAGTAGTCTTATAATTTTTGCATCGAAAATAAGTTAATATATTTGAAAATAGAATGATTTCCTACGACGATTATTAATCAGGTTAATTATAATACTGTCAGCACTGTCTATATAGCTCGGCACCAATAAATTTGTCTACATTATATTAAAAGATAACAAATTTTAATAAATCTCAATAATCAAATTCAATAATCGTTTGCATTTCTAAAGGCAAGACCGCACTATGCACTACTACCTGCACAAATCCGCTGGATGTTAGGCTTATGTTACTAGACGTAAATTAACTTAGCTATAACTAATTTATCTTCAAAGCCTCCTTACTGCAGTGGTGCGTATATACTTAGCTTAATAGCACGCATACCGTCAAATCGTATTTGTTCTCTAATATGTACAAAAAGCATAAAGGAAATTATTTAAATAGTCAACAATTGCAAATATCGATGGGTGACGTTATATAATAAATTTAAAAATACTTGTATATATTTTAACAATAAAACAAAAAAATAAAAATACTTGGATACATTTTTCTCTTTATTACCATAATGTAAAATCAAAAAAATTAAAAACAGTTTTAAAAGATATTCTTTAATACTTACATTATATCTTTCATATATTTAAAAATATGAGAATAAATGTAATCATTACCGGTTCTTGCTTCCAAGGGATGTCACACTTATTATAAAATTATTATTCTCATATCACTTAAATCCAAGTTTTTAAACCTTTTTTACTCGGTGTATGTATCTATAAAGGATTCCAAAGGAAAGATGAAGAATGGAATCCGTAGCAGCTTAGAACACAAGCCTGCTAAAAGAAGGCGGTCGATGCTTCGTCAGGAAAATAGAAGAGCACCAATGAGAAATGTTGCAAAAGCACCCGCTGCCACCGATATTCTACGATGACAATAACTTTGTCAAATCCACACCCAGCCAGCTATAAAACCTGGGACGAAACTTCCGCTGCGCTGGAATTGACGATAAACGCAAACTCAAATTAACCTTCACCCAGGAAGTATCTGCCTATACCGCCTCTCAAGCCACTGGACAAATATGATTAACGAATTCCATAGATCGGTCGATGAAGAGATTCCAGGCTAAGTCCCCCAGCCAAAACATGAACCTAACCTATACGTAAATTACTTAAGATGGCAAGACAAGTTATTTATATATATTTTTTTATAATTCCCAGCTATAAAACAATAAAACAAAAGTTTTCTACGTACGTTTATTCTTAAATATTAATAAAATCAATTATACACAACGGCAATTCAGATCACAAATTATATTTCGGGGGAGATAATTAAATTTCTTAATGCTTGAGATTCAAGTGCTAAGCAATAAAATTAAAGAAAATAATAAAGTAATTAATCCCTTGTCTACATTTAAAAAACAAAAAAAAAACTTTATTATAATAACGTCAAAAACGTTTTAATTAAAAGGAATTTCAATTATGGTAGGATAATTAATTAACAATTATTATTAACCTCTAGGTTAGCTTTAATGGTTTGCGAAAATTTATGTTCATCAAGGGCTGCTTACATTTTTTCTTTACAATCGAATATCTTGTACATAGCGGAAATAAGTTGATAAGTCTATAAATAAGTCTTAAAATAAATTCATAGTTCTATTTTATAAATATAATAGTTTAATTTATTTTACAATAGAGATTTTTTTATAGGGGAATAACTGGACACTTGTTAATAAAGAGCACAACCCTATGTTACGTACTTTATCTTTTAAGTGTCAATTTAAAAACGAAGTACGTGTATAAATAAATAAAAAAGTGATTATAGAAATGGATTAGATCTTAGATCTCAGCTAATGTAGACAGAAATATAAAAAGAGAGAATTGTAGAATTTAAAATACTATAAATTTAAAAATCTTGAATCCTATATTTGAGAAAATAATTTACTTTCGTTTCATGTATCATTAGACTAGAGTAAAAGAAAAAAAATGGCAGTCGTATTGAATTTTCAAAAGGAAATTGAATACATATAATTTTTAATTAAATTAATACAGATGTTGTCGACACTTCCAGCTTGCGGGTTAAAAATATAAAGAAAGCTCACAAAGCAATTTCTTGAAAACAATTTTATAAAATTATAAATAACTTTATGTTGTTTCACGTAAATTAATTTTCTTTCCTGAGCTTGGCAACTTATATTTTTTTTACATTTTATTTCTTTTTTACCCCTATTTGCATAAGTCATTAATTTTTATTATCGATACTTGTAAGAATCCATAGTTTAAATGTGATCGTAATATTACAATTTTTAATCAACATGTTAATGTAGTCATATTTAACTCACTAAATCCAATCTAATTAAATATCTATTGTATATGTTTATTTGACCCACTTATAGATTTTTAGTGTTGAATTGGAATAAAATGAGAAACCACTGAAATGAAGTCAAAATTATTGTAATGAATGAATCAATGTGAGCTGGGTACATTTTAATGCAACCTTATCTTATTTCATCTTCCCCATTATGGCAACACTGTTCAGTACATCACATAAAAGAGATTATGCGAGTTAGGTTACCAATTTCGACTCAATTTGCCTAGGATTTTGAGCGTTATATTTGCCTTGTTAAGGACTAAAATTGAAAAGCTAGTTTAGTAATTGCTTATTAGCTTTACAATTCGCCATTATTGTGCTTTTATACTAAGAAAGTTATTTGATAAAGTTAACGGGGGTACTTACTTACACGTATTTTATATCTTACTCTTCAAAATTGTTCACCCTTATTATACTTAAAATATGATACCTACTATTCACTTAGATTGCTTCAAAGGGCTGTAAACATTTTTGTGAGTCATTACCACTCAGCAAAAGTTCTAAATTAAACAACATTACACTTTGGATAAAAATCAAATGCTATTACATTTTATTATTGGTAAGATGTATATTGTTTTTAGTGTACTTTTTAATAATATATTGTAGAAATTCAAGAAATAACTTTACCTTTAAAAAAAACAATATTTTATATATATACTCTAATCTTTAGATAGATGTTAATACACATTTTAAGAAGTTAAATGTTTATTAAATAATTGTAGTAATTAAATAAAGAAAAAAAGAAAAAAAAGAAATAATTAAAAAGAAAGAAAATAAAGAAATAAAGAAAAAATACAAAAAATAAGACATGTAAAAAAATTAAAATGAACAATTGTTTATCATTATAATAATTTAAATATTAAATTTAATACTGTAATTTCACACGAGACTTAAAGACAGTCTTGTTGAAGAAAATCTTACAACAACAATGGCTCAGGTCACTGCAACTTGAATTCACCGCAAACTTAACATTTATCGCACAATTTATTACGAGGGTCACTTGTTGCGTGCAAAACCACCATGTAAGAGAAAATAAACGATTGTACGTTGCAATAAAAAACTTTACACTCCATCTAGGACTTGAGCTTTAAAGTTTACGCTTTATTTCGCAAACATTTCAAATAAATGTCTCATAATTATGGTTAAAATTTTAAGAATTGTTGTTATCTCCATTTTACAGTTATATGCTAAATAAACTTGATACAATTATATACTAAATAAACTTGAAACGTATTTTGCTATATGTAGCTTTCTGAAGAGTTGTGTATGATTGAAAATTTAATATTCAATAACCGTAGATCTTAATCAGAAACATAATCAGTCTATTATATTGGCTAAGTTACTGGTAATTAACCTTCTAGCAGACAAAACCTTTAAAACTTGCATAATACTTTTGCAACCCTGTTCACAATTTTCTTAGTAAATCGGGTCAGAAGGGGTCAGTTCAGGTCAGCTTATCGTTTTATTTTTGAAACTCTATCGACACAATGACTTAATAAAACGCCAGCAATTACTTTGTACTAATGAAGTTTTGTTCAAAGTAATGTATAATAATTATTATATATTTATTTAAATGAATAATCAATGATATTATTGTATTTATATAACTAAATTTAAAAAATATATATTTATTTTTTTAATGAAGTACAATAATTTACGCATATGTTACAAATTATAAGAATAAACAGTCATCATTCGCATTATTCGAAATTCAAAATGAAAATTTACACTATAACATTTATGACAAAGAAAAATTATTCCTGTGTATTAATGTTAATGAAATAAATAATACAGACGAAAATAGAGATAATATGCATACCGGTAAATTGATACACGATAATTGATATATAATGATTTATAATAACAATTGTATATTGTATATTTTGTATAGTGAAATAAATATACAAAACCCTCAATACGATACGATGCATAACAGCATTTTACAATCAAATATAACATGAAATTTACACATCGTATAATTAGTAAAGTGTTTAATTGCAGAGAATTTTATGTTACGAATACAGCTGACGGTTTCACGTGCATTGGTTATTTATTAGGTTAAAATAAGATAGCGTATGGTTTAAGTAAATAATCATGTTTTTATTTTCGTTTTAGCAGATCATAGTGGTGTAGTATGCATTGTTAAACATAAACAAGTCTAAAGGCCTAGGTACTGCTGCCCTGATTTCGATGAGGTTACTCTGTTGTCTCTATATCTATAAAACTAACAAAAGAGATTTTTCGATTTTTTTCTCATGATATATTTTTCTCGTATATAATATAATCATTTTATTATAAACATTCCATTTTTATGGTACGTATTCATGTCATATTAGTATTACATCACGATACGCCCTCATTTCCCTAAACAAATTTAGCTCAAATGTGACGTTTTTATTTCGTTCAATTCTAAAGAACAATATCATATGCATTTACATTTCAGAAATTGGCATCTAAAAAATATATACAAGTATCTCATGTCAATAATACGATTGTTACAAATTGCTATTCTGGCAACTCTATTTGTCATGATCGTTTTACAATTTTTTCATTCATATAACATTAAAACTATTTTCATATAGGTAATAATATTAATAATCTATTACAATATGTAATTTGTTTTAAATAGTAACATTATTCAGAATTTTAATAAGATATCAAAACATAACCTATGCTTGAGTGAAATAGTTCGATACCTAATTCCTAACACCTACATTTTATTTAAAGTAGGTAGGTACTTTATTGTTGTTTTTCATAATTGATGAATATGTAACAAAAAATCACATCGAAAACTCTCTTTTAAACCAGTTGTATATCAATAAACTAATTGAAATGTAAACATCTAGGTAGTGGCGTGATAGTGTGAAGTCCAAAGTTAAAGTGACCAATGTTTGATTTAAAAATACTTTCCCACGACCTTGATTTATTCTTTAATTAGTTACTAGGTCTATAAATATTGTATTGCAATTAATTCTATCATAATTATTATACTATAATCTTAAAAAAAAGAGATTATTTTTCTGAAATCAAGTTATTTTCTAAAATATTAAAAAGGTATTTTGAAAATCAAGATAACTTAGTATAATTATTCACTTAAAAATTGGCCTACTTTTGCATTTTATAAAACTTTAAGAAAAACATATTTTAAAATAAAACTGACTACATACATCCGAACCATGTTTTGATTATTTGTATTTAAATTAATAAACAATGAAAAGTTAACGACAATTTGTTGGTGAAAATCGAGTTCGATTCGAGTATTGTTAAAAGTGGTGAATTTCAATTTAGTACTTCTTTAAAATAAATATATGATTTATGTAAACAACCTTAGAATACACAAGCTTTGATTATATTAATATTTTTTTAATATGGGGTTCAATCCCCCGCTGCCTTCACCATGACGATGCAATGATACGACAGTTTTTAAAGTAGGCTATTTGGGGATAATTAGCACGTTTTATACAATTGAAAAAAACTTCTTATAAATTGTACCACACGTTGCGATATTTATAAGTATTGTATAGGTAATTAAAGGCTTCGATATAACTCCACAAGACTTACAAAATTAATTGATTTTAATTCCATACGTAGAAGTCATTCACTGCCTGTTTTAATAAGTTGCAGTACTTTTATAACTTTTAATATTTTCTGGATTTCTTAGGTAAAATAGTATTCAGAAGTAATAATAAAATACGAAGTAAGTAATATTTGTATCATAAAGTATACCTACTATATAAGTTTTATTTTCTGATTTCATTTTTAGGGTTCCGTACATCGAAAGGAAAACACGGAAGGAAGTTACTACCCCTTTCCTCATGAACGCGTAGAAGTATTAAAAAGAAATTCATATAAAATACTCAGATCTGTTACTACAACTTATAGATATTTCGTTAAACTGTAACAAAATCAAACTTCTAATTCAACGCAATCCAAAGAAACAGCAATGTAAGCCGCATGTTTTTAAACTTGCAAGGGCTCTCAAAGGAATCAAAACGTAAGGGGTACTTCCAGAATACTACCTAGAATCTTGAAATTTGGCATAAAACAGTTTATATATATTTTATAGTAGGTACCTAAATATAAGAAAAATCCAAACTCGTAAATTTTTAGTTACCTCACATATTTTTTATACATAATAGCGTATCCTTCGTGCGCGAACCCGACTCGCACTTGGCCGTTATTTTTTTAAATATAAAGGCTCTAATATGAGAAATAAAGCTAATAATCTAAATATATTAAGTAAACTATCAATGATAATTGATGATAATTACAGAGAAAATGTAATATATTAAATTTACACGCTTGTAGCTTTGCCGTCGTATAATTAATGACACATGTCAAGCAACAAACTTTTGGAACACGTGAGGGACTCTATTTTGCCAAATGTCAACCCTTGTTTTAAATTATAGGTTAAGTTTGTGACTTGAATTTAGTTTTTTCAAGTAAATAAATTGTAAAACATGGTTATGCTTTATTTTTTACTTTTGATATAATATACTAAACGTAGATTTATATTTTTTGTTTCGTCTAATTTATATTTGTAATACTATAAGATGATATTTCAAATAAAAGAAATAAAAAATTGAATTATATCTTAAAAATCACAAGCACCTAACTATATTTTAAAAAATAAATAAAATTCTAAATTTAAAAATATTTCCAACGTAACCAGTATTTAGGTCATCAGAAACTAATATACTGAACACAGTTTACAAACTTTATCAACTTGTTATATCGTACGTAGTTACAAAGTAATTTCATTGAAACATTGATTCTTTTGCTAATGAATAGCTTACATTTTTGCAAAATCGAATACATCTTAAATAAAAATAGCTTTAGTAGGTAAATAAAATCTTTCCTCATAATAAAATACTAACATAAAATAATAAATATATATTATTTTGTAGGCTTTTACAAAAAAATATATAAAAAGAAAAAAGTGGTAATCAAAATCACAGTTACAGTAAACACTTTATTATTAGCCATTTTATTAAAAAACCAGTTACCAAAACCCTAAACTAGATTAAGATAACCCGTGCCAATTATCTCGTTATGAATGCCCAATAAAGTGTATAATGTAATAATTGCTTCATCGGAAATCAATTTATTAAATAATTACTATCATTACTATCCAATGAAACGAACGACTTTGACGCTTCCGGCTTAGACGTGACAAAGAGTAAATTGTCTTAAAGTTTTGTGAACTAATTTGTACAAGTGTCACTACGCCATTTTGTATCTAGGTGTCAATTAATCTTTATCCTCTGGTGACCTTGTTTAATATTTGTGCTATAGATATTTGAGTATGAAAGAAGTAGAGAGAAAGCTGATGCATGTTATTGTTAGATAAAATACTCAAACATATTAGCCGGCTGAATGA
Organism: Napeogenes inachia; assembly: GCA_959347355.1. Lineage (NCBI taxonomy): Eukaryota > Metazoa > Arthropoda > Insecta > Lepidoptera > Nymphalidae > Napeogenes > Napeogenes inachia. The sequence continues at coordinate 14,327,457 of OY365793.1, read as the reverse complement.
AATAGAATAGAGTTTGATGATTCATTACTTAGTATTAATTTTACATGTTATTTATTACTTTATACTATAACGTAAATGACTATTTTTTTTTTTGTTTTTAGCAATTTCAACCAACATACAGGTACTTGAAAACACGTTTAATTATTATTAAATAAAAAAAATAAAAAAAAAAATAAAAAAGCCTTTTTATTTCCTGTAGTACGTTATTTAGGGTTGTATACATATTTACAATTTAAATGTAGATATACATTCAATATAAATTTGCTTTGTTGTTTGTTTGCATATAAACTACAATTATAATATTAGTACTGTATTTTATCTTAAAATTAATTGTTAGTATGCTATTATCTATTCTATATTATGTTATAACTTAATTAGTCTAATTGTTTATTTATTTTACTCTACAGGAACCCCCTGACGGGTAAAGGCCTCCTCCAAAGCACTCCACTTGTCTCTGTCTTGTGCAATCTGCCTCCAGAGTGGGCCAGCTGTTTTCTTAATCTCGTCTTCCCAGCGTGATAATGGTCTGCCCCTGTTTCTTTTACCTTGTGGACCCCTCCATCTAGTTATCCTTGCGGTCCACCTCTGGTCTGCAAGTCTAGCAACATGGCCTGCCCATTTCCACTTGAGCTTAAGCGCACAATACAAAGCATTCTTTGTTTTTGTTGTGTTTCTTATGGTTGTGTGTCTTATTTTGTCTATTCTTCGTATATTAAGCATGCTACGTTCCATTCCACGTTGGCAGGTGTTTATAATGTTTTTTGCTTTAACAGTAAATTTCCAAGTCTGACAGCCATATGTCAAGCACGGTAGTAGACATGAATTGAAAACTTTCGTTTTGATAGCTGTAGGCAAGTTGCTTTTAAAGATCTCTTTCAGACTCCAGTACCTATTCCAGGTATTTTGAGCTCTTCTTTTTATCTCGGTTTCATTGTTACTCTTGTCAAAACTTATACTCTTACCTAGATAAATGTAGCTGTCTACATACTCCAGTGGTTTGTTATTTACTGTTATAGGGATTTTGCATCTGTTCGTCATGGCCATAGTCTTGGTTAAGTTCATGTGGAGACCTACCTTTGCACTGGCTACATGTAGGGACTCTATCATAAGTTGTAACTGTGAGCTTGACTCTGATAGGAGCACAAGGTCGTCAGCGAATCTCAAGTGGCTTATATGGGCACCATCTATATACAACCCGGTTTCGTTCCAGTCTAGCTTGCTGATGATACTTTCAAGGATAGCTATAAAGAGCTTTGGGGATAAAGGATCACCCTGCCTGACACCTCTCTCAATGGCAAAACTCGGTCCAAGAGTTTCAAGCTTGACTCTTCCTGTATTATTACGATATACGCTCTTGATTACCTCTATATATTTTTTCTCTACTCCTTGTTCTTTTAAACTATCCCATATGCTTGTACGGTTTACTGTATCAAAAGCTTTTTGATAGTCTATGAACATAATATATAGAGGTCTCTGGTGCTCTTGGTACTTCTCTATAATTAGTTCAAGTGTATGGATATGATCACAAGTTGAGAAGCCTTTCCTGAAACCGGCCTGCTCTATCGGTTGGGTATTTTCTAAGACAGTACTAATTCTTTTATTTATAATACAGGAGAAGAGTTTGTAGAGACATGGTAGCAAACTTATCGGTCTATAATTGCCTACATCTTTAGGGTCGCCCTTTTTGTAAATAAGTATGATCTCTGACTCAGACCATTGTGATGGAGTTTCTGCTCTTTGTAGAGTCATGTTGAATAGTACTGTTAGTGGTAGAGCTAAAGTTGTTTCGGCGAGTTTCAATGCTTCATTTGTGATCTTATCTGAGCCTGGGCTTTTTTCTGCTTTTAATCTTTTTAATGCTTCTATTACTTCTACTGTTTCTATGGGATTGGTGTAGTGTTCGCAATCGATTCTGATGTTGTCGTTTGTGTTGTTTATGTCTGTTCTGTCACTTCCATTTTTATATAAGGTGGTAAAGAATTTAGTTGCTGTAGTACTTATGTCTTTTCGTCGGTACATGTCTATATTCATCTCTTTCAGACCCTCTATCCAGGTTCTGTTCTTTCTTAATTCCTTGTAAGCCTTTCTTGTACTTCCTTTATATTGTATGTGTTTTTCTATTGTCTTCAACCTATACCTCGCGTAGTCTTTGGTTATGTATTTGTTGACTAGTTTGTAAAGTTCGGAGAGTTCATTTCTCATAGATCTAGTTTTATTCTCAGTTTTCTGTAGAGCTTTTCTTCTTTTTAGTAGTTGTAATGTGCTATGTGAAAAGATTTTATGTGTCCTTTGTATGTCTGTCTTATGTCGGGCGTTCTTCATACTTTTTGTTATTGCATTTACTATTATATCATAATAAGACTGTACCGAAATGTTTTCAGGTTCAGTAGGTGTATCCGATAGCATAGTTGATAAATTTGCCCTGTATGTCGTTATTTCATTGTCGCAGGTTAATGGGTAGTTTTGGTTGTTACTGAATTTGGCTCTACTTTTCCTGGTTGTCGTGAGCTTTAATGTGGCTCTTAATGCTCTATGGTCTGACGGGTAGTTTAGATTCATCGTTTGTATGTTCTGAAATAGTCCTGGTTGGTTTGACAAAATAAAGTCTATTTCGTTTTTGTATTGACCATTCGGTGAGCGCCAAGTCCACCGGCGGTTTTGTTTTTTCATAAAGCACGTATTTATGATTGTTAATTTATGACCGAGAGCGAAGTTTATTAATCTCTGACCTCTACCGTTTCTTACACCGTATCCGTACTGTTTCATTACCAAGTACTCTTCTTGTTTACGTGTTCCAATTTTCGCATTAAAATCTCCCATTAATATTATGGTTTTGTGTGCAGAATCCAACGTTTTCTCGATTGTATTATAGAAATCATTTATTTCGTTGTCATTTGCTGTTTCTGTTGGTGAATAAACTTGTATAATGGAGATCATAAAGCCCTGAAAGTTCAAGTTCAGTGTTGCGACGCGTTCCGTTGTTCCAACAAAGCTGTCTATGTTATTTTTCAGGGACTTATTTATTATGAAACCCACCCCATAATTACCCGGTGTAGATCCCATGTAACAGAGTATGAATTTATCGTGCTCTTCTATATTGGAACCAAGGCGCCTTGTTTCTGAGAGTCCTATTATATCGTAGTTTATTCCCCGTATGGCATCTTCCAATTCTAGTAAACGCGCATGTGTTGATAGGGTTCTGACGTTATATGTCGCTATATATAACTGGTGCATTTGTTTGGTTCTTTTGCTCTCTATTGCTGTTGTTGAATTTGGAGGGTTTTGGTCATAATCCCCCACGGTGACCAGCCGGGTTGGGAGATGTATTTTGTTGCTTGTTTTAATATTTTTGTATGTTTTATCTATACTTGAAAGAAGGGTTAATTGCTATTTGTTTGTGGCTATTTGTTCTTGTTTGTCGTTTGTATTACTTGTTATATTTTTATTAACTAGATAGTTTAATAGTCCCGGTTTTAAAACACCTTCTGAGTTACTACTAGATCTTTGAACTGAAGGGCGAGACTGTTGGGTTTTATTCTTTTTATTGGTGATTTTATTAACATTGTTTTGAATTTGTGGATAGTTTTCAGGTGATGTGGGAAGAGGTCTTTTGTTGTTGTTTTTGATTATTATTAATTTATCATATTTAATTCTGGCTGTGTTGCCTCTTTCTCTCTCCATTTTTAGTTGTTCTTGCAATTCTTTCCTTCTCTCTAAAACATATTTTGGATAGTCCTCTTTGATGTAGTAGTTTGTATTTTTCAACATCCCTTTTTGTTTCAAAATTTTTATTTTGATGCCTAAAGTAGAAAAAGTTACCATAACTGGGCGAGGACTTTCTCCTTTTTTTCCTATTCTTCTCACTTCTTGTATATCGTTGTAGGATAGTTTAATAGAGAGGTGCACTTCAATCCAATTAACAATACTGTTTTCTAGGTTTTCGTAAGACCTTTCTCCTTCCTCTATTCCGAAGAACACTACATTTCTCTGTCTTGACTGCTTTTCCAGAAAATGTATTCGTTTTTCCTGGTTTTCTACAATTTGTTTTAGTTTTTCATGTTTTTCATCACATAATAAGAACTTTTCATCCATCAATTTGGTAATGTTTTGTGTAACTTGATCTGTCACATTTTTTCCGCTGTCTCGGATAGCTGTTTTTTGTTCATCTAGTTCTTTTTGAATTTGTTTAAGTGCTTTCATAATTTCTTCCATCATTAGAAGCTACAACGCCCTCTTGTGGCACCTTGTTCCGTACTGTTAGTAGCAATGTAATTATTGTATGGAGTCGTAGTAGTAGTGCTCCCCTTTTAACTTAGATGGCACTGTATTTATCGATTTTAGGTTTCGTGAGATTTGCAAAATTGCATATCATTCAGTTTTGAGGTTATAAATTTTTGCGCTTTTCACAGGGGATAGATTCACTATGCTTTTGTAGCTTTTACGTAAGGCTAGTTTTATTCACTGAATTTGTTTGCACAATAATGTCTGAACTGCACTAAAAATCCTGAATAACCGACACATCAGCGATTGTTTCTTATTTGATTATTTTAGGTTTTTAGTATTAATTTGTTGTTTATTAGTTTTATCCACAATATATTGCTACAAACACATGTTTATCTATCACTTTACACACTAATATATGGCGAAACGCACTTTTGGTATTATTAATTATTATTATAACTTACTAATATTTAAGTAAGCGTTTTTTTAAGAATGCTTGTTTTACTAATTCTAAAAATATTTTCGACTATCGATAAAATTAACTATTTAAGTTTTTTGTTTAGTGACTGCAACATCAACATATTTAATATCATCCACATAGATTTGGATACTTAAATAAAGAGATTACCATAATTAGCCATTAAAATGTATTTAATTTTCGCTCTTGCATATCAATTTAAATAATATTAAATGTCCATTATAACTCATGTAAACGGTGTTGAATGGTTCATGCGTGATATGGCTTCTTGGATTTTGTTTGCTATTTTATACATCAAATATGGAAAGGCAGATTTTATGACAAAAAATGCAGATAATTATGTAAGTCAACTAATAAAAAATCTAAATTAATTAATTCATGAAAAATAAATTAATAAACTTGTTCTTATTAATGTATTCTTTATTGCACATCTTGAATGATAAGTAACTTTGACAGTTTTTGAACAACCGTGTACTATATTTTTTTATGACTATTTCCAATTGATGGATACTTAACTAGTCAATATTCTAAATAGAAAAGACGTCCACATAAAATCAAATATTCTACAACGGTTTACTATATAAAAATTAAATTAAAAAGATAAAATTTAAAAAAAAATAAGACTATAAATAAATTTTAAATAAAAATATAAATATTTTATTAAATATAAATAAAAATGGTTGACTGTAAAAATATTTCCATTATTAATAAATAACTTTAATATAAATAATACAACAATTAGCAATTACTTTCATAATTTTCTATTCGTGAAACAATTATGCACAGGGTCCATACATAGTACAATGGGACCATTACGATATATGTCGGGGTCCGAAAAGCGTAAATCTGACTACTTACACCACAACTCTAATCAAAAGTGAAAGCGATATGTATAGAGGTACATTGAATCTTACGTTTTTAGACCAAACACGTATAGAAGAGGTAAGTGCAAAGTTAATGTAGACATTAGACAAGAAATTAGAATTTGTTATGGTTTTTGTCGTGTTTTAATAATTTTTAGTATTTTAATATTCCTAATTGATGATATCTCTAAAAGCCGGTTATTCTCACGTCAATTATTCAAAATGCCGCAACTCCACCATGTTTCGACTCATGAGTAAGACCGGATGGATTCAGCAGTCGTATAAAATACCGATATAAATGGTGTGAGTTTAAACGAAAAGAAACTTATTTAACGCTATATGATCTAATTAATGTATGTGAGTATCGTTAAGCTTTATAATATATCGTAGAAATTCCTGAAATGCTTAATGAAAACGTAGCGAACATTTAAACTTAAATTCTTCATATCCCTAACATCAAAAGGAGGACTAAAAGAAGGTTCAAATGAATTTCGTAATGATAACTTTATTTTGTAATAATAATAAACGAAGTTAACAAATATATAATATTATCCTTTATAGAACAAACTACTTTCAAAATAAAATGCGTGTTTAGGAAATTAAGAAAGATCTTCAAACGTTACAATTTTTCTTATTATAAAATATGTGGGAGAAAAAGCGAATTTGGTTTTAATGAATAATAAAATTCTATACAAAAATTTCTATGTAGTAAATATATTGATTATTATTATTCGTTTTTGCAATATTTCATTCTACCTTCAAAAATGTTTATGAAGTGATAATACCTAGTCTAGCCATAAGTTCTGTGACAAAAAATATATCCGATAATTTCTAAAAAAATACTATATTTTAAAGTTTTATATGTGATTTATGTACAGTGAATAAAATATGTTAATATACTAATCTTAAATGGTACGATGCACCAACATTCGGCTGATCCCTAGCTTTTTTAATGTATCACAAATGTCGGATGGTTCCTTACCTACTTTGTACAGTGCAATTACTGCAATCCTATTCTCTTTAATGTTCACTCGAATTTAAAAACAAATAATTTTTTGTTTAGAAATTACACTAAACATATAATAATGGCGAGAAAAGAAGTCTTGTTTTTCCGTAGAAGCTAATGTTCGAAATTCAAATAATGTTTTTTTAAATGTATGTAAACAGCCAGTAACAGAATTTACAGCTAGACTAGTTATATTGGTAATCGTAATAATATGTTTTTATAATCATTTTAATTAATTGATTTTATTATTGGATCAAAATTCTCTCGTATACGAAGTAAATGCAATAATATCAATCACATTTCATAATTAGGGTTGAGCAATCTCAAATTTGAGTTAACTATTTATACTTCTTAACTTCAAGTTAAACATCTAGTAAGTAATTTTGATTAACTATTTTGATTAATGTTTAACAGATCAAGATGTCCGTTTTTACAATGAAAGATAAGGTAAAAACTCTTTTATGGAATTACATTGTGAGTAAACCTTGCCAGCATTACTCATTAGCGTCTCTGATCGACTCGAAGCTTGGTGTTAGAAATTGTGTAGTAAAAAAGGTAAGAAGCATGGTTTATTATTTAAACACAAGCTATGTTATGAGGTTCTATTAGCAGTCCAATAAGTAAATATTTTTTGTGTATAACTCGGTTGAGTTGCATTGGTATAAAGGGCGTTAAGTGTTTTTTTTTATTTCACATTCTTTTTATTAACAATAAGCCTATCAAACGTAACAATACGTAATGTTATTTTCTTCGACATGATCCTTAAAATTGAGATTCTGAATGATTTTAAGTTTGGGGTGTTTTCAATAGTAGTTTATGATACTGTTGCATAATAAGGGTTCTTATAGCACGAGTGTATTTTTTTATAGTATTACACGAGTGTTATAAGACCAAGTTATGTACAGTGTCATACACCACTTTATCTACTCTAATCTATACGTAAAACAATATTGCAAATAAAACGCTGAATATAACAACAGATTTTTTAAATGTCAAATGTTGGTGCCAAGGCGCAAACGTCGAGTGCGCTTGCATGTTGCGTCGCCGCGGATTCGTTCATTGAAACCTTTTTTTTTAAAGTAGAGGTTTAACTTCCTTGGTCCAAGTGGAGGTTGTATAGGTGTTTCGTTATGATTAAAAAGTTATATTATGATATAGGTGTCCATACAAGACCAGTATTGTAATAAAAAAAATACGTTTTATTTTTGGCCTGTACGTAATGTTTATCATAAAAATTTTGTTTTCAGTTTTATAATCTTTGTATTTTAGTATTAGAGTAGATAAAATATATAAAGTAACATACTTCAATACATCAATACTACATTTATTTGTTTTTTGTAGAAACATACATGTAACGTAATTAAATATTTTTAATATCTTGTATCAGTATTATTTGTACTGTTACTTGAAAATTAACAATGCAGTGGCTGCTACTTGAGCTGCTATTGGGTATCTTAGAAGAATGGAACTATACATTTAAGAAGATCTTCTATTCATCAGTGTACCTTTAGGTCATAATTTTAATGCAATGATTATTGAGTGTTTCTATTGTACAAATGTTTAAAAATCATTGCGTGTTTGTAGCAATATATATATTTTTTTTACTCAACTAAATTAAGTATACTTTTTTAAATAGAGATTTTTGTTTTAAATTTATATTAATAAATTCGAGAAAATTTTATCGAAATTCCACCCAAGTTCGTTAAAATATCAAAACTAACATAGAAATTTTTTATTTGTTTCAAGTATTAGTTTTGTATCAATTATTTTGTATCAGTATGTACCGAAAATTTTATAATTTTCCCCCTACTGTAATTTTTTTCTTATATGATCTAGGGCAATGCTTGACTACATTCCACCTGATGGTAAGTGGAATGTAGTATTAGGTGGTGAGGCGCACTACCCTAGCAATCTGTTTACTCTTCTCTTGAAGACACCCACATTGTAATGATTCCTTAAACAAATTAAACCAAGAGCAATTATGCTTTTTAGTATTAAATTAATTATTTACATATATAACAGTTCACAAATAAAACGAGAATTAAATCGTACAACAAATAATTTCCCCTTTTAATTTTACTGTGTTTTATTTTTTGTTATCTAATATACATTTAATATTTTCAGGGTGGATATTTCCTTGACCTTAATCTGACTGAGTTGATGATGAACTACATCGGCAATTCTTTCTTTTATGGAGAATATATATTTAAAGTGGTCGTCATTTCTAAAAAAGGAAACATTGTCTGCCTTATTTTTGATCCTAAATTTTTAAGGAAACCAAAAAACTGATTTAGTGAACATAAGTGATTATTTAAAAAGATGGAAAATAAATAATTTGTAACAGCCAGATTTTTCTTTCATATTGATTAATGATTTGCTACAATCTACACATATAAATAAAATTTAAGTGTCTGTTTGTGTTTGTGGATTTGATTGCAGTTTTTAATCGAAAGGTTTGTCGAGATGGTTATTAGATATGTTTGGTCGAAATAGTAAAAGTCGTCTCCAATATATTGAGGTTTGCAATATTGATATAAATACTTAAACAAGTGAAAAATTGTGTGTTCCTAGGATAATTTAGTATAATAACGAAACTAAAAAAAAAATAAAAAAACCCCGATACAAAAAGTCCTCCAAAAAAGAATAAAAATAATATTATTATCTACTTATTGAAGTCGTTGCGTCGGGGGACCGTTTAAAAAAGGAAGAAATAAAAAAACAAGTAAGTTAACAAGGCAAATAAAGAAATTACGATATCGAATCGTATAGTCTAAGTCCTCAATGATTAACTTCGTAAAATAGACAACATCTTCAACGTACAACGGTCCTTCGACGTAACGACTTTAATAAGTAGATAATAATAGTCATTACTTAGTTACGACCTAAATGTAGTTTTACATAAGCCTGTCCATTAACCTATTATGTCAAAATTTAGTAAACTAGCCAACTGTAGCCCTTGCGTTAATTCATTATTTAATTTTGGTAAATTATAAAAGACAGTGCCTTTTAGTATTTTGCCAAATTATTGATTTAAAAAGGACTTACATTAACATCCAGATATAAAGAGAAGTATTTATGATAGCCGAAAACCGAGCTCATGAACACGGAAATGGAACATTAAATATGTAAGGCGCTTCACCAGACCGCTGTTTATTTTCATACTATTTCTTTCATAATATGAATCTAAGAAACTAAGTTCTAAAAGAGTATAACCACAAAATCTATTAAAGCTGACGCTAACGTCCAATAAGTTAGATTTAAAGGTAAAAACCATTTGGGGTCGTACCGGCCACCATATATTTCTCTTAGTCCACATTGAAATCTGAACTGTACCCTGAAATATTCCAGTACTTAATACTGGTCCACACTGGAACAAAAGCTGATTGCTCGGATTAGAATCAGGTACGGCAGTGAATTAATTGAAACGTGCCAATGATTTACAACCTCTAGTTTGGGCGTAATTTAGTTATGTATTGCGCTGCTCCCCAGTTTACCGAGTGCAATTAGCATTTATAAGAGCATTTCTGGTAATATACAGTTACATTCAGAGGACATGCTGTGTTGTTACAAATGTGAAAATAATAAAGCAGTGTATAACAGTTTCATAGATGTTAACGTTTCTAAACCTTGTTTCATCAGATATTATATATTTTGTAGATATGTTAGGAAATATCTATAAACGTGTAAAGCCTTATAGGGGCAGGGATTCCAACTTATGACCCTGGCTCTGTCTGTATCGGTTCATTTTTCATTCCATTTAAATTTAAAATTTATATATATATACCAAAATGTAAATAAATAATTAGATCTGTTTATAAGAATATATTCCAAAAGGGAATAATATAATTTTTAGACCTAACAAATAAAAAAAAATTGTATGTTCGATTTCTTTTTTAGTGAAGCTGAGGCTTAAAAGAAGTTTAATTAATAGTGCAAATTTCAAAGAAAATGAAAGATTCTTTAAATTTTACAAGTAACCTTTTCAGAGTCTTCAATATCAATATTGAGGCTTTCAATAGTTAATTATTATTATTAATTCAGTCACTGTCTAGCTTGTAATAATTTGTTTTTTATCAATCCATCGCAGTTGCGTAGTTTCGTACTTCAAGCAAAGTCATTTTCAATTCGAACTTATGTTTCAAGCGTGAATTGCATTCTTTCAGTACATGCAGATGGATTTGTGGAAAACAACTATATAAATAAAAATTTTAAATGTTTTACGTAAGTAATCCTATATTGACTACTAGTTATTGTCATAAATATTTTTATATAGTTACTGTCATTTATTTGCGAGTGTAAATGTAAAATGTAGACATTTGTCGCTTTTATGTCTGAGTAAGAGACACTGTAAGGGAAACTGGTCTGAGTGTTGCCGTAATGACTGAAAAAATATAAACTGAAAAGGCTTAATACTAATTCGTCATGGAATTCATCAGTTATATTTTAAGATAATGAGGACGTTTAATTATAAACTATTGTAATAACGCTGGTATTAATATTATTTATAACAATCTCATTAATCATTAAACGTATTACAATAATCAATTACAGCATCAAAATAAATGGCAAAAAAATCAAATAAGTGGCAAAATAAATCAAATAAGACAAACTCCTTCAACTTTTTTAAATATTAACGATAATCTCTCCATAAATATTGACGTTATCATTAGGACTATTGAAAGAAAAATATTCTGACGAAACAGTCTTATAAAAAACTGTAAATAACTGTTTTATATAAAATATCTTCAAGCAAAACATTTATTCAAATCGTCAGACTACTTTGTAATTTCCGCATAAAATGATGTAATAGAATTTTTCATAAAGATTTCAGAAGGAATTATGACGTTATCATTATAATTATTTAAAAAATCCTCCAAATTTCCTGGTGAGTATGTACTTATTGTGTTTTTCCTGTAAATATATTATACAAAACTACAAATAATAATCTGGTCGCGGAAACAATGATTACATCAAAACTGTAATAGTAATTACTCTATTGACTCTTCATTTATGAGAAACTAATTTTATATTCCTATTTTTTTTTTAAATGAACCACGTTTTATATTTTTGGATGTAGATATTAAAAATGATCAAAAATCTTTTATTTAAGATACTTATATAAACAAAATTATAAAGAATATAATAAAAAATCAAAATATAACATTTAACGTAAAAAATATGTATTTTATTTTTAAGCAGCAGTACAATATTCGTAATTAAAAGTCTTTAAAAAAACAAATATATTCATTTGATACAACAAAATACCAATATTATATAAAATCATAGTTTGCAAGTAAATGCTTTATGTCTCAAACTGTAGCATCAAGAGCGTCTTAGTTAATTAACTTTTCCGACTTATTTCCATTAAAATATACGATGTTATTTTTGTCGGTGTTTCATATAACTTTGGTCTTACATTTTATAAGTAATTATTTGATACGAAATATTTTCTTTACTTTTTTTACGCCTGACATTATTTTTTTATTACACTAGAGGGAAGACGGTCAAGAATTATATGTTAAAAAAATACAATACCGTATTTAAATTTTTTAAGACTTTATGGGTCAATTGGGAAAGATAATAATAAACATTTATTAAGGTATTCTAAGAAATATATCGCACAATATTTTGTAGCATTATTTTTCGGAATATGCGATCATTATTTTTTTTGGGATATTCTATTATATAGCTAAATATTTCGTTGCCTATTGTTCAACGTTGCTAACAATTTTTCTTAAATAATTCTTAGTATTCGCGTTCTTGGGATAAATTTAAACACCCAAATTTCAATAAGGGCTAATAAAATAAATAAAAAGGCTAATAAAATAATAAGCTAGTCTTAAAAAAATAAGTTACCAGAAAATAAACAAATTATCAAAGTAAATAGATTTTTTAGTAATAAATTCAAGCTGAACTTGTGTAAAGAAGTCGTAATTGAAATGGCTTTCTGAAGACATTTAAGAAATTGTTATAATGAAGTCCCTCTTTCTCTTTAATTTATAAAACGTAGCCACAAAATTAATCACTTCTTACTTCTTTGGCCACAAACTTTATTGCCAGATATTTTAATTTACTCAATTTAATTGTTGTACAAAATATTTTTGCATTATAATGTTATGCAAAGTATTTTATTTAAATTCTGTTATTTTCTAACTTGAGCTATATTTCAAATATATTACAATAACAAAACTTCCACTATAGTGGTTTTCAATGTAATATAATATGTTGCATACACTGATTTTCAGGTCGCATATATACAGCATGAAGTACATCGTTCATAATATGTAGATATTTTCTACATTGTTCGGGAAAACGCAATATGACGTTCGGTTTGCATGAAAGAATTATGCATGCATCAATTTATTCCACTGGATATTTTAACCAAACAGTACTAATATTAACAGCTTGTTGAAATATATTGTTTTTCGATTTTACGTTATGTTTACGATATGCATGGAATTTTATGTAAATATCTTCTGTTTTCATTTTTGACTATAATCTTTTTATGTGTACTAAACACAAATAATAAGTTTTAAAGAATAAATTAAATAGTATCACTATATTATTTTGATCGGTTACGACATATCTTCTCAGTACTAATTAAAAAGACCGATTTGAGTATAATTTCACAAATTTTAATATGTGATATGAAAAAAAGTTTTTCATATCACATATTAAAATTACGAGTATATCTTAGATATTTAAGCTGAAGCAATATAATATTCAGTTCGGGCCAATAGAAATAATTCCAAATCTGGTCTTAAAGTATTTAGATCGAATCATTTATATTACCAACGTCCAGACCATTTTTACCGAAACAAAGCATTGGCGGATGAGATCACTAGGTAGGATGATTGCTTGAACATCACGTGAAGTTTATTAACATTATTTTATAACCGTTGGGTCCTGATGTTATATATATAATAAAAACGACTATTCTAGGAATAATAACTTCAAGTAATACTTACGGATCTTGTTTTTAACAAAATATTACCAAATTTACAGTAAGCTTTGTATACATATTAAATTCTAAGTAAAATAAGTAAGTAAAGGTCTACATTTCTGATATCAATATGTACATTTTGATACAGGCAAATAACGTATTTTATTCCCAAAATTATAAAATGTGTTCTTAAAAATATAAAACAATAATTTATTTTATACTCTTTTTTTATATATAGCAGGCGTGAAGCAGTGACAAACTTTACTTAGTTTTAAGACATGTTTTGTCCAAAAGCAATCTTCGTAAAACGCGAACGTTGGGTGCGGTTTGTTACTTCCCAACGCTCGTATACCTACTTCATCGGGCTTTCATATTTTGATGTTAAGGCACTGTTTTATCACGGAGACGTGCCGTTATCATAGTTATGAAACTAATAATTTATTAATACATTTTTGGGATCAACTCAATTAGAAAATGTATTTTTTATGTAACAATAAAATTTGGGGTAACCTACGTAGCTATATAATTTTTATAACATCATTTCTGGTTTCAAAAACGAAATATCATCTTAATATTCATTTCATTGAGCTTTTATTTCATGTAAAATAGATTTACAGTTAAACATACATTAAAAATCATAATGTCGAATACTAGTCGAATACTAATACTATATTATTTTGCATGGAACCGGCATGGAAACAGTATCTTAAGTCATGTCATCGTTGTGGCGTAAATAATAAAGACGCGGCAAGGCTTGCATGTGCACGTATGTATACGATCTTACGCTTTCGTATTCATTATGACGTTCTCTTCCTATGCAGCTTATCTGCAGATCTTACGTGCCTCGGATGAAAATGAGGAATTCTGATGTTCGTAATGGAAAAACAACAATCATAATTTTACTCAGACTTGTTTTTTTTTTTGTAGAAAAGTCTAAAATATTTTTTGTTTTACAACAACAAGTTATTTTATTTAGAATTTATTCTCGAATATGTTCATCTAATTTAATCACTATAAAATCCGTAATAAGTAAACTAAATATATTTTTAATTAAATATTTGAATTGAACTATAAACTGGTTATACTTTCTTAAGGTATAATTGTAATTAATTATTAATGTAAAATAATGTAAAATGAAAATCATTGCGAATTAATATTTTATCAACTACGATTTCTTTAAAACAAAGAATTTACCTTAGCTAACCTACCTAATAGCCACAGAACCTATAACTAGCACTTACATCCTATAGATAAATTATGCTTAACGCTAAGGGCTTATTAGAATCCAACGTATATGTATAGATATAGAATAGGAAATAATATATATTAGAAATTGTACTATATTTTATACAGCAATGCGCAATTGATTAAAAAAGAGTAGACGGTCCGTCTGATGGTAAGTTTCATAGACATAGAAACTCTAATAGAAAAATTAAAATAATAAATTAAATATTCGATTTAAATTTGGGATAAAGTTAACGTAAACCATTTTAATAAAATAAGAGAAGGATATCTCACTTAGTGTAGGTCCGTGTAGTCATGTAATAAAATAAAATAAGTATAATAATATTTATATTTTGATCCCCAAAAGAATGTAATGATTGAAATAGTAGGATAACTGTTTTTTTTTTCAGGATCATTGAAAAAATCCTTATAAAATTTTCGTTTAAATGTTATATAATAATAAATAACCTCTTTAGCTTTAGGTAATCTGAACTGTTTCCTAAAATATTAGTCCACACTGGAACGATAGCTTATTGCTCGGATTAAAATCAAGTACGGCAGTGAATTCATTGCAACGACCCAATGATTTCCAACCACTATTCGAATGTAATTTAGTTATTTATTGAGTCGGTTACTTGTGTCCTGAGTGCAATTATCATTGCCAGTAACAGATCCCTCTCAATAACTTGCATTCATATGTAGGTAAGCATGTCAGTATTCATAATGTTTAAAGCTTTTAGAGTTTTTTTAGAAGAAACTATATGTTTAACTTACATACATGAATAACACCCAATTTTATAAATTATACTGCTCGTTGCTGCTATTTTTTCTTTTATTTTATTTTTAAATAATTTTCATTGAACCAAGTCTTAGTTATTTAAGATCTCGCAATTAATCTTTGTGAGAATTTTAAGTATCTTATTGCTGGAGGACTCCAAGAGACATTGGCGAAGTTCCAGCTGTGGTATTTAATTTAGTTTTCCGATTTTCACTTCTTTGATATTAAAAGAACTTAAACGCACTTACTGTTAAGCAATCCGCTTAAGGTTTTATTAAGATTAATAAAACTTAGACTTAT
Source organism: Napeogenes inachia (assembly GCA_959347355.1). Classification (NCBI taxonomy): domain Eukaryota; kingdom Metazoa; phylum Arthropoda; class Insecta; order Lepidoptera; family Nymphalidae; genus Napeogenes; species Napeogenes inachia. Next base: position 14,311,644 of record OY365793.1, on the reverse strand, counting down.
CCTTCTATACTTTAAGATATTAACCTTACACTAAAGAGAAGTCCTATCATTTTAATTATAAAATCCTTGAAATTCTAAAAACCTGTACGAGTATCAAACATTATTAAGATGAAAATATTATTCGATTCGAATTCGATGAATGATTAAGCCTATATATATTAAAATTCTTAAAAAAGTAAAAACTTGTTTTGTCATATTAAAATTTAAGGTTTTTTTATTATTTCAATTATGGCACAGTTTTCGTATTTCTTTCAAATAGTATTAAGTTATCCTTTACATGTTACTTTTAGCAGGGTATTACAGTCGTATTTGCAATTATTATACATAGAGTAAGGAAGCCAGCCTAAAAAGGGTCTATGAAAATAAAAAAGCAGATTAGGCTTCCTACTTGTCACTCATTCATGTATGTGTGATAATATTAAGATAAGGATCGGTATAAACCTCTCATTTTTTTTAAATTTTGGTTCCTATTCTAAGTATATAATTCTATGCTTACAGTCAAATTTATTTAGTTTGTTAAAAATTGTGTTAATAGTTATCCATTGGTATGTAATAAACAATAAACAAATGGGGATAAATTTAATCTACATTTATGTAGTTTTATGCAAAAACGAAAACATAATAATTACTTCTAAAAATAAAAACAAAATTCTGAAAACTGGTTATATTGGTACAAATAATGGTAACTTTTTGGACAGTAGACGAAATTTTAGTAGTTACATGTTTGAATGCAACAGTCAACCCATCTGTATACTGTTAGTCAGTGCAATTTAGGTGTACAAATACTGCATACTGACTTGACTAGTTTAATGATTAAGATCTTAACACCTTCATCTATATATAACCTTAAACCGATTACCAGAACTCACTTTATCGCATTTTAATTGATTGTGGATGCTGTAATCAGGTACAATTATGCACATATAAATAATTACAGTATTTAACGAAGAACAATAAAATATATAGCTGTCATTAGTATATGTTTCAATAAAAAATCTTCACTTTCACCTACACATTAAAAGAATTTCGTGACGGAGATCCTGTTGGACTTTAAAAGATTCCTCCACCGTCAGACATCAACAAGAACTAAGGAATTCGCAATGAAACAAGTGCGGTGGTGGTGTGGTAGGTACAGACAGTATCAGGTTTTAACTGAAACAAAGGGGCGTATTTGGGTGAGGTATATAAGGTATTTGGGATCCCCTATGATTACAAAGAATGAAGTGTAGGACGCAAAGGATTTATATGACCTACGTTTAGGAATTTTTAACAACCTTTTTTGGATAACCCTATTTAAATTAATAATTCATTCTTTACAAATTCATAATTGATAAATAGTAAATATATTCAGTAAGGAGGTAAGTTAAAAGTTAAAACTATAAAGTGAAGTTAGATTAATTTTAACCCATTGTATTTACAATTCACAGGTAACTTTGATAGCCAGAATGACACTGATCACCAATAATTGTTTACTAGAATGAAATCAAAGACCTGTTCTACTTCTTTAACAACACCAAATGAGAATATAACCAATGTAAATGTATAGTATTTTTAAATTTTAACAGTATAATCTTAAAATTGTACGATATGCGTTAACGTAGGATTTCTGAAAAACTCTTACTTTATTATCTCTTTGTGACTTGTTATCTCTAGTCAGTAACAGAACATAGTTTTGGATTTAGAACGAATTTGGATCTTTACGTCTATACACGGCTTTTATTATCCATCTCTGTTCTCTGATAGAGTATACATTAACGTTAAGACCACTTTTGTATTTTTTTTTATTGAATAAAGCAAGCAATCAAACGTACGTTTAAAAAAACAATTAAAAAAATAATCATCATTCAATCCACTCTATTTACACCAAAGGTATCTATCACTTAATTATAGAAAATTAATTATTAGAATTAATACTGTATGCAGCCACTATTCACCAACAATGGAATGTCAAATATGGCTTTGGTTTATCTCAAGGTAGTATTTAGATAATGGGTATACAATCTAGTGCAGCACTATAACCTAATCTACTCTATGCATTTCATTAATATTTATGTGTTAACATATATGGGGCTTTGGAATTACAAAACATTACTAGATAATTTGTGTGTTGTAAGATGAAAAACAGTTCTTAGTAAAATTTTCGTAACTTACAAATTGGTAAAACTTTAAATTTCATGAGCACAAAGTTTTCTCAGCTGTAGGAAATTCAAAACGTAGCTAACATTGAGAGTAATTAGATGAAATGTGCACAACACTCCAACTTTGTCACGACACAGGCCACATGGTGTGAAGTATTAAAGAGAAATTTTTACAAGGAGTCCTGCAATCTGGACGTACCATCTTACTGCATTTATCTAGTAATCTTGTTAAACTTAGGTGTATAAACTTATATGACTTTACACTCAAATAAAAAGTAGATAGTAATTTTAAATAAAAATAAATACGATTAGAAGAATAACGGAGTCCAAGTTTCTCATCTATTCTCATTATTATGTTTATTTACTAATCAATTCAAAAATGTTTTAGTAAAACATTGTAGTAATTCTTTTGTATAAATCCCTGATGTAACTAATATAAAATTTAGATACTAGTATCTAAATTTTATAGAGTATTTAGAGTAGTATTTATAGTATTTTTTTTACCCCAGATTATTTTGTAAATTTTCCATACATATTATAAAAAGATTTGTATCTTTAAAACGTTTTACTTGGCGGTAGTGACAAAATGATTTGATATCTATTCCCAAAATTTAGTAATAATATTTTTTTTTATTTAAAAAAAATATTGAGATGTAACAAAAACTAAGGTAGGTTATTTATATTCTTTAAAAAGAGTTTCTTCATCTTACTTCCGATTCATTGATTTAATTTCTTTATATTATCTATACGAAGAATAGCTTTCGATGAACTGAAAATCTTTTCCATATATCATGTTTCCATTCTAATAATTGAGAGAAAACCAAATTGAGTTAACCTTTGTCGTAAATTTATCCTTAGTTACAATTAGTTAAAACATCTAGAGTTGTGGAAAGAAGTTAGTAGTTATAATATTAATTAACTAAACATGTAGTCAGTTAACAACTTGGCATCATCGTATTTTGTATATTAGTATTATGACCAATATTTTAAATAAAAAATATATTCGAGCTAAGTCAAGATATACAATTTTACTATTTTGGTTAACAATTATATTGTTGTAAGAAATTAAGTTTTAGATTCAACAGTCATAATATTAATTTTATTTATTAAAACATTTAAAAATAAAAATACTTTATTTAAAATTACAGTATATAATAATATTACATTCTAGTTATTACTTTTTAAAAATTATTTACAAAAATAAAATCCATAATATAAAAACTAAAGAGCCATATCTAGACGAACTACTTCAGTACAAATTCACTTCGTGGTAAGAAAGCACTTTGCTTAAAACAAATTACCGAGCTGCTCCAAAAAGGGTTCACCTATTTTATTGCTACTTTCTTACTAAATATCGTAATACCATCTTTACCTATGTCATATTTTTATTTCATAGACATTAAGTAAATACATAAAACCAAACTTATTAACATGAAAACATAATATATATATATATATTATAACAATAGCATAAAGTATCAATAAGGATTTTGGAGTGCGGTTGTCTGAATTACGTGCTTTGGAGTCCAGGTAACCGCGAAATTTTTGGTATTACTACTAGTGCTATTATTCCTACAAAAATATAAGATTAATATCAAAATATAAGATTTTAAGGTCGGCCTCGGTCTCACCAAATTCGGTCGGTCTCACCAAATTAAATTATTTCTGTAATGCTGTGGGAAGATGGTACCAAATTGAGCACCTCTTGTGATTTAGTCATCCACTTTAACAACTTAAATTGACCAACTGACTCAACTGAAATGAGTTACATGAACTTATTCTGTTAGTAGACGTCAAACCAAATAATCGTTATAAATATTTCCTTCTTAAAAATTAGTCTTTGTTTAGAGAAGTGCGTTATCTTCGTCTAAGAACAAAAGTCCTAAGGTTCAAAATGCGTACAAAAAAAAAGGACTCGATTGCAACCGAAACAAACGATCAACAATTTAGCTATTGCCAGACCTGTATACCGTATTATAATAATATTTTTATATAGAATAGCGTTGAATGTATGCTTTAAAATTTTCATCGTATAGATAGAGAATAAGTTTTGAGAATATATTAGGATGATGAAAGCGGAACTATTGTAACCACGTGTGTCTCACAGCTCTGGCACAAGCTGAATACTGGAAGTTAGACTTTCTGAGGCTTCTAGCGAGTCATGTTACAAGTGCTCAAAATTGTAAGGTAAGTTAGCGCGTCTATAGCTTTGGAACGTTTCTGGATAAAAGGTAGCAGGTTGGTGGCGATTAGGCTTGTCTATAACCGATATCCGAACCCATTAGTCTCATAGTAACATTGTTAGATTTGGATTTGGTTGATTTGCTGTCATCATTTGGATTAAGGGGTTAAGGGTTCTTATTGCCATATTGATTGACACTGTTACATTTTACCTTTATTTGCCCAAAATTACAAGCTCATCTTTATAACACACACTTACTTATTACAACAGATTTACGTTTTACGTTTTGTTTTAGAAGTAACCGTTAAACTATCCATACTTTCCAAAAACTACTCTGTTTTGGTGGTACCATTACAAATCAATTGACTTCACTGCTTTTGCCCTACTAAATGAAAAATGTATCTATGGGTTTTCTTGTCGTTTCATCCCCATGAACTTATCTTCGGAACAGACACCGTGCAACTAGAACTCTAGTTGCACGGTTTCTGTTCTATTCAGGCAAATTTCAGTAAACAAATTGACTTTGACTCCTTATACAAATTCAAATTTGAATTGGAAACAAATCACGTAATTTTAAATCCAATTTACAATGGTAAAATCATACTAATAATAATAACAAAAAGATTACAAAAAAGAGATAAAAAACGTTAAAAAACAGGAACATTAAAACAAAGGCATAAATACAAGAGACTATTACGCTCTTGGATAAAAATAAATCTCCCATCTATAAATGATTACAATTAGGCGGCAACTTAGATCGGAGGGAAACTTAACAGAAATTTACAAATCCTTAATTATTCCCATGAAAGTCTCGTATATCTATGAGGCTGATGTATAACACAAGTGAGGTTGTAATATTACGTATCTTATTTAAAGCATACACCGAAAATAACTTGCAAAGTATAAATATCAACATGGTCTTAATAATATCTAATGTTTTAAAATAGTTTGGCGGCACTAAATGTAACCTAATGGAATATAATAAAAACAAATTCAAATACCCTCGAGCGTTTATCAAATGAGTTCAATCCGAGTTTACTAGAAGACTCTCATGGGAGATAGCGGATTGAGTTCGTACCTACTCCGATATTTTTGTATGTTGTTAAATTTATTCTTTCAAGAAATACAATCAATCTTTTTCTAGAAATAACAGTTTGCTCTGGCGTCAATTTATAAGCTTACTGGATTTTATGATTGGATTAGTCATATGACCTGCTGTCAGAAACTGTTAAACTGCTTGATAATTAATTTATGTCAGATCCCTAAAATCTAATATCCAACCTTAGCTGTTAATTAACAATAATTATTAAGTGATACTAACAGACAAATGTGCTTGGAATAGTGAGGATATTAATACCCGGTGTAACAATAGTTGGACATCCATCAGGGACCCGACTTGCATAACAGTTTCTTATCTATCTGATATAATATGTATTTAGATAAGCTAGCCTCGCTATATATAGGCCATATGGTGTGCGGAACTGTAAAGTCTGTTTTAATGGCGCTAAATACTTATAATAATAATAATGCTAAATAATAATGTTATGTAGTAGATAATGGATGTATTATTGATTAAACATTAAAATTGTTAGTCTAACTATAGGCTATTTTAATTGAGTTGTATAAAAAAATAAGTTTAACAAAGCTGACATTTATTTTAATTTATCTTTTAATATATAAAGCATGTCGATAATATTTGGGCTATTTAGCCTCACAAACAATCCCTTGTTACAAGACTGATTATACTTCACAAGGGACCAGACTCCTCAAAGCCCTTCGTGTCTCTTATAAATGTACTACTTAACATCCAATCAGAGGATCCGTCAATTTCGTGTCTTCTTTGGACCTTTTAAGATTTTGAGGCAGCCATTAGTTTACAACATAAAATAGAAACGTTTTGTCAAACAAGATAATGAATGTTCAAGAATTAGGTCTAAGTGGTAATTTTTTCTTAAGAAAAAGATTGAAGCTTTGACTATGTCCATTAACTTTGGAATTTGGGAGTAAATAATCAGTATACCGTGGAAGTTACCAAACATTTAAATATCGAATATAAAACAACCTTAGACTTGAAACAACTTTAAAAAAAACAATGTAAATATTGTGGGAATTGTCGACATTACATTTGTCCATAAGAATATATAGACCGAGAAATAAATCAAAAAGCGTTTTTTTTATATTTTAAGATTGATTTGTAAAACAATGTAATGGAATAAAATAAACTTTATCTAAATTGCCAGTTTCGAACACAAAACGTTGTAATTGTATTAATTAAAGAATAATAATATATCCCTTAATATAAATCGCCTTTCTTCTATCAACGTCTGAACCCTTGATAACCCTGAATAACGAACTTTTCGAGTGGGTTGTAATTGAAAACGTTCGATAATACCAAGTATTTTCCAATTGAATGTTCTTCCTGATAAAGTCCTTTCTCATTACAAGAATTGTATGCAATGTTTAAAGACGATTTGGAATAACTTATAAATAAAAAAAACACCTTAAATTAATAATTTTACTTTTATAACGACATGTAAAGATTAAATTTAAGGAAGTTGGTACTATTAAAGTATTTTTCCATTTAAAATAATTTATATTTTGTAAAAAAATCATATTTATAGTTGAAACATTGTAATATAAATAAAATTAAAACTGTAGTTTGCGAGAAAAACAGGTAATTATAGCATAAGCCGATTCATAATAATATTCACAGTTCTACTTAATACAACTATAATAATAGCGAAAGATTTTTAAGGTTGGATGGACGAATAGAATAAGTGAAAACTACTGAATGGATTACATATCTAACGAATTGCATATATATAAAATATAACTTTTTGTTTAGTTACCAAGGAAGGTTTGTTTTTGGTTTTAAGTTTTCAGTTCTCAATCACTGGGTGGATGTTCCTGAAAATCCGTATAAATAAGTTTCTAGTGTCACAAGTTAAAAATCTTGTTTGTGAGAATTTTTAATATCAATCTATTTTAACTTTTTTTTTTCTAAGGTACTCAAAGTCATATTTGAGATTTTTCTCTTGTTACTAAAAGCTACGTAACAAATAATTGTTATTTCTTTCAAATTATCAGTAAAGTACTGACTTTTATACATCCTAAACTTACGGGTTGTCTCGAATGTACTCTTCTAGTATTCACAGAACTAGTCATAGCCAAAGAGCATCTGTATTGGACGTGGTGATACAAAGAATCATCGCCAAGAAGAAAGAAAAAATCATCATTTGTTAGCCAGAATTATAGTATTATTCTTTACTAGTTGTACACGCAGACTTCACCCGCCTGGAATTCGGTTTGCGTCAGTTTTAAGCAAGATTAGAAGAAAAGAGAATTAGATATCAAAAAAGTTTGCACATCCTTCCGCCATGCGCCACTATGAAATTCAGGTGCAAACTTATTTCGAGTGTAGTGCTAACTTCCTCTTACGAAAGATTAAATTATTGTAGCCTATAACCTGGCCGGGATTTTATCCCATCGGGAATTTATTCCACATATTTTAGCAAACGCCAAGCAACATATTATATATATTTTTTGGGTGATTTGATTATTACCAATGTTTCACATTCTTTTTGAACTTATTACTTTTAGGAATACCAATTACTTGAATGAATGACTGATCGAACTTATTTCGATCGTGACATTGTCAGTTAGTAAATCTTCGTATTGAGTATGATTTTTAGAATACAAACTACTTACAATATTTATTTATAAATATAAATAAGGAAAGAGGAAATAATATATTGACACAATAAAAAGTATTAAATTAAATAAATGGTAGTCTGAAATAGCATGAATGTATTTTATTTGCAATTTACTTCAATTAACGTTTAATTTAATTATTATATCGGTAAAATATTTCAAATTAGGAATAATATAGCAACTCTAGGAGACCGTTGCTCTGACAATTATTGAGTCAACGTGTCGCTACTTACCTTGATTAATTTAAAATACTTTAAGTAATAACTAGTATTTGAGAAGACATTCATTAAAAGAAACCTTCATTAAATTTCTTGGTTCAGTAGGTGACTCATGTGTTTTGTTAATTAAAATAATCGAAAGTTTTTATTTTTTTCAACATTTCAGAAATATTTATTCGCTTTCTTATAACTGTAAACTAGAAACATAATGGTTTTATATTTTTCATTTATAATTTTTACAAAACTGAAAGTTTTTAAAACTAGCAACTTGTTTACAATATAATAAAGAAGAGTATTACATTTTGAAAATTAAACTCTTTGCCAATATTCCTTAATTTTTCCTTTGTTTTATGATTTTCATGCATTTAATTTGAAAAAAAAATCGTATTATTGTTTTTTATGGGTTTCGACGTAACTTAAGACATTAAAAAAGTTCTGTTAGTCTTTGATTGGCCTTTCACGATGAAGCCCCATCTAATCATAACGAAGATAGCATCGGTGTTTGAAAATATCTATAAACATGTACAGCCATGTTAAGCTTATTTAAATTTATATCAATATAGATATTTATATAAATTTAAATAGACTTAACATGGCTACACATGTATATAGATATTTTTAAACATAAATTTCGGTAGTGGCATCTTTTCAATGTTTATCTATACTGCAAAGTTAGAAAGCTTCAAAGATTTTACGGAAGTGACTGCTGGGTGGTACCTTAACTATTGTTTGTTGGTAAAGTCAAACGTCAAATTACTTACTTACTTATTTACCCACCGCATACTATTACTTACTTACCCACCGCATAGCTCTGACCTAGCACTTTGCGGTTTTTATTTAATGTTTTTTTCAGTGGCTCCAACGGATACAGCCGTGTATTGATGTGAATGGACACTATTTTGAAAATATATATTGAAATTAATAACTTGCTAACTTGCTCAGTTTTTTCATTGTAACCCTCGTACTTACGATTACGATTAAGATCAAATTCTATGGTGATTATTATGAATATAATTTAAATTGTATTTAAACAAAAAATAAATGCATTAGGTACTACTTTTATGATGTTCTTACAACACAAGAGTTTAATAACTTCTAATGTTAAACATTCACAATAATATTACTTATACAATTTTTTTTGAACTAAATGAAAATTAAATTTTAAATAAATATAGATGTATTTATTGGCTTATTTTTCATGATATATTGATTTAAAATTTTAATTCAAGTTTAACAAGGCTATGCATATTTATAGATATTTTTAAATATTGTAACATCTTATGAATATTGACGTCATAATTCATTTAATATATTCTATACATATCAACACACTTTCAGTACAAACAACTTTAAACAGAGTGAACATTTGACGTCAAATGCTAAGACATACTACATCTAAACTTCACAATGTCAATCACAAAGTAAAATGTGAGTTTCGTTCCCTAAGCGAATCTAAAAGCGATTGTTTAATGTACTGTAGTCGATGTCGTGTCATAATCGAACCAGTGAGCTGTAACTAAATAGATACATTTGGAACTCTAAGAAGACCTGTTAGGCAAAGTTTATAGAGGAAACAAAATCTATAGCGAATTATATTGTAAGCAATTATGTTGCTTTTGGAATTAATTCTTGATACACTCTTAGTTATTGTTTAAAATATATTTAAAAAAAAACAAATACATTATACTTTCATATAATTTTCAATTTTGTAGTCAAAGTTTCAGGTTTAAAGCACTTTGTAGTGTTCGAAAATTAATGGTTATATTATTTCGGGTAAAATTATAGCTTTACGAAAATAATATAACGGATAATATTCGATTACACGCCTTCTCAAAATATTTATATTTTATAATAAATTAAAATATGGTTAAACTTAAGACTAAATTGGGTTAAATATTTTTAACCTGTGACAAACTCTAAACGCTAAAATTAATAATTTATGATGTTTCTCGTAAGTTTCTAAGCTATTAAAGCGAAGCGTTTGGTCAGGTTTGTAATAAATTGTTTCTACGTAAGAAGTAAGAAATGTTACTAAAGTTTTTTCGTTTCATAAGAAAGAGGTTTTCGTTTGGTTGAATATTTAATCATAAATGATCCGTGAGTTTGCCAAGAGTTAAGCCTTTACATGGACTTAAAACAAATTTAAATTTATATTTTATTTTACGAGAAACGGCCTCCATCGGTGGAAATTTGGCTTGGGCGCTATTGATGGAAGGCACAGTGGACTGTGGAGAGGTCCCATGATGGTATGGAGGATACACGGTAGTCTCTTTATTGCGGAGGGAGGAGCCGTTTGCGGTATTCAAGGTTTGGATCTTTTACGCTTCAGTGCGTGAGTGCGCAAATCTTACTTTCAGTTGCACCCGCTGGATCATGCTTGACAAGCTTGACATACTGGATCATGCTCATTCTGAGGACCTAAATTGTTATCTCCACTCAGGGAGACTGTCCCCGAGGAAGTTAACCCTAGATTCATTTATGGCTTACGTAGATTTGGTCGCATCTCTGAGTATCGTAATAAGCTCAAATGGCTTCCCATTGCATCCGTGAAAACGAATTTAGAGAAATTTAAGTCAACTTTTTTCCATCTTCTCATTCCAAGTTCATTTACTCAGTACAACTCACAACTTGAATGTTCTTTCGTCGTCCAAACTTAGTTTATATATTCCTTTTTACTATACTGGCTTTCTGTCTTCCTCTTTCACAGTAAACGCAATAAAATTCTGGAATGGCCTCCGTTCTTTAGCATGCTTCTAAAAGGCAGGTGTTCAAAAAAACGTGTAGGTCTGTCTGTCTGTCTTATATAGCGTAATGATTTATTATTTATCAGATATTATGTTGTATATGTAGTAGTTTATGTATTTATTATAGTTAGTTATAGTGTATATAAGGTATATGTTTAAGTTTGTTAACTTATGATATTTTAATTTGAATATGTATTATATATTTTATATTTTTAGTCATAGTTTTAAATTTTAATGTTTTTTTTCTTCTGAATTTTTTATATAGGTTTTTATTTCTCTGTATAGTGGTTTGGTAGATAATGCTTTATCATTCTGCATCACGTCTGCCAATTGTATAATTTTGTATAATAAAGTTTAAATAAATAAATAAATGACTTTGTCTGACTCGAAGGGTGTTTTGGACTCCTTCTGACGTAGCAGGGTTGGGTGGGGGCCAGGGTGAGCCCTCCGCGATCTTTCGAGCCTGCAAAAAGGGGGGTGCTTGTCGATGCGAGGTAACCTCGCCGTGGTGCTTCCGTCAGGGCGCCGCGGCTGAATACACAAGCGATCTCGTGGTGTCTCATTATGACGGCGATGGCAACCATCTGATTTAGTTTTAGTGGGGGAGAGTCCCACATAAGTCTCCCCACTTTCCCTTGGATAGGGGTAAAAAATAGTAAAAATTAGATATTAGAGTTACGAAACCAGCAAACCTATATTTAGTTGTTGTATCAGTTAGACAAGAAAAAGCTAAACTAATATAACTAAATTAGAACAAACTGGATCTTCCCAACCTAAAAATTTTGCCCCTTCTTTTAAGAATCGTCCCTTACGATTTCTAGCCCCTCTTTTTTGAGATCTAACTCAACAATTGTGTCCAATTGTGTGTGTTGTAGTGTCCTACAACTGTACTAATAAATTCTATGTGGCCCTAAAAATACACTACAACAATACAATAACAATGTAAGAAACAGGAAATTTTAAGGTTGACTATTATTGCTAATCAATTAAATTAAACTTACAGACAGATTGATTAATTAATAAACAATAATTTACTTATATTTATATAAATTAAGAATAATGATATCGTTATTGTTTTCAAATGTCAATGTAAAATATAGTTGATTATAAAGTATTACAAGATAGACATTTCACGTCATGACTTTAGCAACTCATAGCCAGAACTTTTGATCCTCACAACTTTGGAAACCATTAATGCCTAAACTTTGTTCCATGTTTGAAAGAAATTGTGCCTACTTAAATAGTTATGTTATAAATGTAATTAAACTTTATAAAATACTGTATTTATTATTTGCTTGGCATAAAAAAAAGGAAATTAAAATATTTTCGGTATTATTAGGTTAACTGATTCCAATTTCGTAAATGTACTCATAACTAATTACATTTATACTATTTAGCAAAAGTTTCGTTTAAATGTACGACCTTTTCATTCCTGTTTGGTTGTATATTAAAGGCAAATATAGTTAATGGTTAGTTTGTCAAAGTTTGAGGTACGACTGCTTTTAAAACTGAGCTGAAATAAATATTATCGAAGTGAAACTAACTAATAGAAGTTCTATAACCGTATGTTAATTTAAAGTCAAAAGTTGAAGAGATTGTTTGTTTAAATGCCCGTATATCTGAATTTTAAAGTCAGAATTGAAAATTTCAAATGGTCCATTTATTGAAAAAAAACAGCCTTCCACATATCACACTCGAGGGGAATAAATGTAAAGCAAAAACTTTAAACATTGACCTATTCACAAATTGTAAGAGCTGGTTATAAAATTTTACTCATCAATAAGCTAGAATAGTTATATTTAATTTTTAACCTTTTTAATAGAGTGATACCGTCGTAATAATCGGTAAAACTATTGAAATAATAAAATATAGCAGACTATACTGTACTATACTATTAACAAAAATACATTATTTTGAAAAAAAATCCAAAGTTATCATTATTTTTTTATTTGCAATAACAGTGTTTCGGAAAAAAATTATATATGAAAATATACAGATATTAAATATTACTAGATAGATATTTTTGCTTTTAATTGTATGTAAGAGCTTATAATAACTGTTTACAATTAACACTTCACTAGTTAACAACATAAAAAATCATAAAAATAAAAATTGAGAATATATCGACAGGCGTTGGTGCCATTTTGAAAATATGTAGTTCTTAAAACTGATCTTAAAGTTAATTAATAGTTTCTCAAATGAAGCGGCGCTGTCTGGTTTAAATTTAGTATACGAAATTGGTTAAGTTTTAGTTTTGTTGGTTTTGTATCAAAATATTCTTGGAATTACTTCTTTGTATTATAATTTAACTATTATTATATTAGTTTTCATTTTGTTTTTACCTTACACCTTATCATTTCTTTTGTTTGCCTTTATTAAATTATATTATTGTATTTTAAAAATGTAGCGCATTGCCACAGAGGTTGAATTTTTTCTAGTTGTTTTTTATTCTTACGATAAAGAAGTGTAACTTTTAACTTTTTGTCTGTGTTGTAGGTACTTTAGCGTATGTATTTCGTATTATCTTATGCTTTTTGTGTACTAAAAACGCGGAAAGACTAACTCTCAATAAAAATGTTATTACTCAATACCTATTTTTCATTGAATGCTAATATAGATACTGAACAATATATATTTTTTTAATGTAAAAAGATTAAAAATATTAAATGCAACCAAAGATGTAAGTATTTATATACATCTGATTGATTCCAGAGTATTATTTTTAAATGTTACTAATATTTATTGTTAGAAATGCTTACCTTTGACATTGCATTAAATATTTAATTTCATACATTTGTCTTCTCTATGCGGTACGTATCACATATTTTATAGTATTAATATTGTAAGACAAATAGATGAATTATAAAATTCCACCCTACAATTATTTTATAAACAAAAAAAATATATCCATACACCAAACTCTAAATATTTATATAAACAAATAATAAACCTTTTTTTTTTGCATTTTGCAAGGTTTATTAGTCTTAAAATTATAAAAGAAATATATTCTCTTTTTAAATTTATACTTTAATGTCTTTTTGCTTTATGTCCGCAGTAATTTTCATTACAGTATAAAGCAAAGTCGCTTTTCGCGTCTGTCCCTAGTCTGTATGTGTGCTTAGATCCTTAAAACTACACAATGAATATAGATGCAGTTTTTTTTAAATAGATGGAGTGATTCAAGTGAAAGGTTTATATGATTAATATATTAGAGAACCACTGATAATTTTGCACTTACATTGTAAACGCTGGCTGAACTCTACTAAAGATAGATCAAAATAATGTACTAACTATTGTAAACCTTAAAAAGTTCTACAAGCAAGCAAGGTGTATGTTTATCTCTTAGGGATAACGCAAAATAATATTTATATAATAATAAGAAATAATGGCTTAAAATAATTAAGTACCTTAAATACATTTTACATTTAATATGGACTAATATATAGCCCTTTACAGCATGTAATTTAATTGAATATTTTCCAAGATATTACAGATTTAAAATATAGGGACATCGCGTTTGGCCAGCCAGCGCACTATGGTATGGAACTGAGAAAAACCGTCTCAAAAATGGCTTTTGGGAATGTTCAGTATTGAAAATTGTTAATGCATATAGCTAACTGAATGTCTAATACATATAATTTAGTATTTAAAATAAAATAATATCTATACATATAATAAAAAACAACATAATGGGGCTTTATAAGAGCAAGAGAACCCAAAACAATGGTTTTTCAGTTTGTCTGTATGTCTGTATGTTTGTGCACGCTAATCTCAGAAATGGATTAATCGATTTAAATGCAGTTTTCGGGAATATATTGTCATGGTACTCAATTTCCATTTTTTTTTTTACAATCGGTTAACAAATAAACAAATTAATAATCTCTTATTGTCGTACCATTGCTGCTTACCAGTTGAAAAGTTTTACCAGCTTTATAGTTTTTACATGCATTAGTTACAGAGGGTATGTGTTATCAAAATTGAAATCTACGCGTATGAAGACGCAGGCACAGCTAATTAAATATATACAAACTTTTTAAAATGTAGGAGATGAAGCTTATTTATGAAAGAATGGACATATCCATTTCTTCATTTCTTTTTAACTATGGTAATTTAGTGAAGAAAACAAGCTTTACCAAACTTTTTGTACCTTAAAAACATGGATGGTTTCACAATAATATCTAAATATCCTACTGAAATTAGTATTAGCATACAGAAATGTTTGTTCCAGGTACATACTAATTGATTTTATATGATTATTCGATTTTCATACATGTTTATATTTAAATACTACTATATATACTGTATTAATAATAATAAAAAAAAAACAAACGAAAATTATAATTAAATATTGTTTATGGCTTTATAATTTCTAGCTAAGTAACGATAAACTACTCAATAACATAATCATTAAAGTAACAATTAACGAAGCTTATATATTTTAAGCTTACATTCGCTTACATAGTTCGCTTTAGCTCTTAAGTTGAAACCGATTTAGAAATGCGGTTAACCTAAAGAGGAAGTGTACCGAAAATCTGGCGTCACAACTACATAACATTGTTGAAACTTTAATTAGTTGAATTAATTAATGTTTATGAGATTTGATTTTATTACTCTTATATTTAATAGGCAAATCTCGAACTGCCACCAAAAATGAATTTAAGAAAAACTATTGACTAAATTGGATGCAGATAAGCAATAGTGTGTCAACCCACAAATGAGATATTTGGAGATATTTTGTATTCTTATAATGGGTCAAATATTCTACATTAAACAAAACCACTTTAAGTCATTTTTGTCCAAAAACTACCAAAAATATGTATTTTTATCACACATTACATTAAATTCTTTAACACATTCGTCAATCAAATTAGTACCATCTATTGACATTTTATTTCGAAATATCATTCAGTGGTTTAATGAGTGGCAAGAAACAAACTTCCAAAATAATAATAAAGAACTTGGTAGATATTTTTCAAACAATGTATATAAAATCCTTGTAAAATCTTTAGACCCCTTTTTGCTCAAAACTAAGTGTTTGTGGCTTGACACACTATTGCTTATCACTATTTTTTAAATGTCATATAATATGTATAGTACGTTTAACTAACAATCACTCATGTCAAAGATATCAATATTAAAACATGAGAAATATGAGAAACTAACTATGAGATGGAAAATTGACAATTAATATGTAATTGTAAACCAGCAGTTATTAAGACCGCTTAAAATAAAATATTCCCAAAATTCTATATAAATTTAGGTACGAAACGATACACAAGGATACTAAGCTACACATGTATGTAAAGTTTATTTCTTATTTGATTATTAAAAACATTAAGAAATAATCAGAAAGAAAAACAATTCTCTCTCTAGTCAAACCCCACTTATTATATGTCATTGAAGTCTGTGGCTGTTCTGCCAAAACAAAACTAGATAATATTTAAACAGCACAAAACAAAATAATTAAATTCAAGACAAAGAAAATAAGTGAAAGGTAAACAAATGCACAAGGATGCTCTTACATATAATTTCCAATCTCATAGCTTTCTATGCGGTTGTTTTTTCGGTAATATTTCAAAAGAAAGAATTCGATGAGTTCAAGACCATGATACAAGAGATAATATATTACAGCATATTCAAAAACAAAGCATATTAAATGATTCAGATTAAAAAAATCAGTTCTTTTACAAAATGTTAAGGATTTATTAACAGTCAAAGCGCATATTCATGCTGCTTGTATGTCAATTTTTTTGCGAAAATTTGCAATAGTGGTATATCATATATATTTTTTTAACCACCTAAAAGAAGAGATTTCAACAAATAAAAAACTCACCGATTTTTTCACTAAATCAGGAATTTTGACGTGATTGAAAATTAGGGTGCTTTTTCGTTATTAAATTCAAATAATAAGAAAAAAAAAAATCTAAAAAATTACGGCGTGATTGGCACATAAAAAGGTAAATTTTCACCAAATTTCATACAGATTTTTTTTTCTATAAGATAAAAATTGAAAAAAAAATATTTGATTTTTTGCCTACATTTTGAGATTATGTAAAAAACTGCAAATAAAACAGTTGTAGGTCTTATTATTACCTACAACTTTCCCATGCATTTTCTTTTCATAAGACGTTTGCCGAAAATCGCATCAAATCGTTTTTAATATTAAAAGCTCACATCCACCTTTTTCCCGAAACCAGATCGCCTTTAATTTATTTTTCCTTTCATTTTTTTATATTGCTTGCTTTTCCAAAACGTTTTATCCTGTTACTATTTTTTTCCTTCTAAGAAATTATTGGCACCGGACTATTACTTGAGATAAATAATTGTTTATTCTTAACACGAGTAACTAATTCAGGTTCACATTTGTATAAAATGCAACATTTGACCAATACATTTTTTTATTACTTTATTAACTAATCTTTTGCATATGACATACATCATGAGTATTAAATCAAAAAAATACCGCAAAAAAACAAAAAGATATAAATACAGGTAAAAGTTTTATTCTAAGAGCCCGTAAACCCCGGAACTTCGTTATTTTATGAAAGCTGAAAGTTT
This sequence comes from Napeogenes inachia, assembly GCA_959347355.1. Classification (NCBI taxonomy): domain Eukaryota; kingdom Metazoa; phylum Arthropoda; class Insecta; order Lepidoptera; family Nymphalidae; genus Napeogenes; species Napeogenes inachia. The sequence continues at coordinate 14,294,093 of OY365793.1, read as the reverse complement.
GTCAGCGCACACTACTAACACAGGTAAGAACGATGGAGTATTATGAAGTTCAGACTACAGTGGCTTCAGCAGGTAAACGGTAGTAAAGGTGAGAAAAAGCTTACAGCTTTACTTTTGACAAATAATTAAGTCTGATTTTTTGATAATAGCTTTAGAATATTATTAAAAATTACGTCATTCATTTCCAGGCACTTAACACCGTGGCAACCCCTTGCCAGATACCCTTAATATTGAGGAAATTTTAACCTTATTATGCTTAATATAAATAACCTTATTATAGTATCCTTAAACTTTGAATTCATTTATAAAGAATATTTAGAAAATCTTTACTACGAAGAAAAATTCTTATAAGGAATTTGCGATGAAAGTATAAAGACTAAGTAGGCTATGAATAAGGTAGTATGCAATCTGCTGACTTTCCATCTGATAGGAGCGCTCTAAAGAATATAAGATAAATATACGTTAGTATACAAATCAGAATAAGACTATTCATATTTACCTAAACATCGCTGATAAAGATTTTCTTGAAAACAATTATTCTCGAAGGTTAGAAATAATACTCAAATACTATACTAGGAACTGTCTTTTTTAACATTTGTAATATTAGTTTTTTTCTAAGACCTTCTTACACTTCTTACATGATCATTATCCATCAGCTCTAGAGATAAGTGGTAATTACTAGTACCATTTATTTGGGACCACGCAATATGTCAATTCCTTCTGCACATATCTACTCGTATTATAAGTCATCTCAGTGGAAACTCTTTTCTTTAATATATAATTTCAGGCACTCCATTCCTATTCTCTTCCGTGGCCATTTTATAACAATCTTTACAAACTTTTCAATCATTCCATATTAGCATATATCAAAGCAGGTAGCGAAGATCAATTGCTAGTGTGAAGGTTTTTCGGTGGTTGCAGATTCGAATACTGCCCCTAGCGATGAATTAGCATTAAATTTATTTAAGAAATACATTTTTAAGAAATAAAGCTGCATAAAGATAAGGTGATAAACAGCAATTGAAAAGTTAGTGAAAAATTTTGTTATTTAGAAAGTTTGGGCGTTCTTAAATTTAGCTTTGTTTATTTCATATAAATATACATTTTACAAGTATTGAATTCTAAGATGAATCTTAATAAAATACAAATGTTTAACTTTATTTTTGGTTATTATATTGAAACATATAATATATATAACTAACATCCACTGTAAAAATATATATTAAAATCGGTAAATACAGAACTAAAAAGTTAATAATTTTTCTATAAACCTTAATCATCATCCAAAGCTTACATTGGAGGGAGTAAAAGTGAAAATAAACGTTACGTAAACAAGAAAGATTAAAGTTTATTAGGATGAACTGTAAGTTAATATTTGCGGTCAAGTTCTCATCGAATTGATGAGTTCTTACTAAATACAAATACTTATAAATAAATGCCTGTTTAGTAAAGTCTATAGACGACGGAAACCTCGGTTGTATATAATTTTATCAAATTATATTTATTATACCTACTTAATAATAATTATAATTTGAGGAAAATGCTTTAAATTTAAAGGAATAAAAGAATATTTGTAATATTCTTTTATTCCTTTGGATAAAATTACAGTTGGTAAATATCGTAATCGTTGTCACCTCGATTAATTTTGTGTTCTAAAAAATATAAGCAAGCAATATATTTAATAATGTCATCTATTAGAATCTCTCCGAATCCTAACCTGAATCAATATTGTGATTGTAAATTTAAAAAAAAAAAAATTTCATTTCTTTATAGGTATAACTTTAAAGTAAAAACACGACAGAAAAATGTATATTTAATTTAATTTTACTATTCGGTCATTTAGTATTCTTTGAAACGTCTACTTTAGTAAGCAAATTTAAAGGTATTATTTAAGGAACAATAAGATGAAAGTAAAATAAAACTCAATAAAATTTAAAGCGATGTATACTAAAACATACATACCTTTAGTCAAAGTACAATTCGTTGACATTCATTATAAATTACAAAGGCATTAATAATCGAGTTGCCCAAAATTTTAAGGAATTTGTTGTCTTAAGAAATATTAAAATTAACACTTATATTTGTCTGACTATAAAAGAGGGAATGCAGCTTCAATATTTATTTATCATTTATTTATAATTTATGGGTTCAGCATCGCAGTTTCACTCTCACAAATATACAAATTACAAGTATCTGATTGCGATGAAACTTTGCTGTTCGGTACGTGGTTGACTTGTAATTATATAACAATTATATAAAATTGACATAATTGATTTACTTAACATAATTACTCAACACCAGTCACGTCGCCATTATTGAGTAGTAATGAATACATCGAAAGGCGCAAGTGCCGTCGTTGCCCAAACCATCTTTATAAAATAAATATGACTAGGGGTCGCCCGCGACTCCGTCCGCGCGGTTTTTAGTGTTTCCTCAGCGCACGCAGAGGAAAGCTCTCAAAAAAGAAATCTTTTCCCGTTTTTGCAGCATTTTTCATTGCTGTTTGACTTCTATAAGTCACAGCGAGATGACATATACCCTTCTTCAATAAACGGACTATTCAACACAAAAAGAATTTTTCAATTCGGGCCAGTAGTTCCAGAGATTATTGCGTTCAAACAAACAAACTCTTCAGCTTTATAATATTAGTATAGATTATATTATTGACCACTTTCATATAATCAAATTAACTAATCATCTTATCTTAAATAATTTCTATTAGTTATTTATATTATTGATTTGTGTTATTATGTTATGCTTATTGACAGATGACAGATGTGAAGTTATTTGTTTTTAATTTTGGATAATGTTTATTTAGGCCGTGTTCCGAAATACAAACCAATATACTGGCCAGTGCTGATGACGTCAAAAATCGACGCCAATCGACACCGACACCAGTGCAATATGGCGTGGGTGTTATGACGTCATTAGCCCTGGCCAGTATGTTGGTTTGTATTTCGGAACACGGCCTTATTAGTTGATACATCGCTGCGGTACCTGGTGGTGAGTTACATCAATGGGCATAGCATATTCGTTTCTTCGAGGAAAAATACATGGTCATACCAATTTTTATGACAATAGGTTGAACGGTGCGGAAGTCGATATTTGACAGCGCCGCCTGGTGGCTAGTTACATCAATGGGCATAGCATATTCGTTTTCTTCGAGGAAAAATACATGGTCATACCAATTTTTATGACAATAGGTTGAACGGGGCGGAAGTCGATATTTGACAGCGCCGCCTGGTGGCGAGTTACATCAATGGACATAGCATATTCGTTTTCTTCGAGGAAAAATACATGGTCATACCAATTTTTATGACAATAGGTTGAACGGGGCGGAAGTCGATATTTGACAGCGCCGCCTGGTGGCGAGTTACATCAATGGGCATACCATATAAACCTTCTCCGTGGAAAAATACATATACATACCAATTTTCATAATCATCGGTCCAATAGTTTCTGAGTTCATCGATTTCATATATACAAACATCCTGCTTTATATATATATAGATTTATGTAAGTGTCTTATTGTAGAGTTAGCATAACTTTTCTGGTTTTCGTAATAGTACAGGTGACGCGTTGGCAGCATTAGTTAATAAATTCAAAAATTAGTATTTATTACGTAATAGACTAGAATAAAAGCATACTTTTCCATTTTGAAATTTAACGGTATTAAAAATGGTTAGTTATGGAGAAATAAGTAATTATACTTAATTAATAATTTATACTTAACTTAAGTAACGGTGTTTTAAATATCACATACAAATAATAAATGCTATTATTATGGTGTATAAAATAATATTTTTGAAAACAACAATAACAAAACATATGTTATATCGTGTTATTTTCACTAAATACTTTTTTGTTATAAGACTAAAGAGTTTTTCTGTGATACTGCATAATAAATATATTAACACAAACTAAAAGAGATGAAGCTACTTGAAATATAATTATCTACTAATTTTACCGAAATCGTATTAACTTAAATATAAGAAGATTAAATCGTGGTATGGACAACGGAAACTATTAAGAAGACTTTACCCAGCGTATAATTTAAACATTAATCTTATTATGAAGCACTACAATTGCTTTCATATTTTACATATTTCAGTGGATTTTAGAATAAATATTAATATCAATCAAAATAGTTAACTGTTAATATTATTACTACTCTGGTACTTAAACTTTGCCAATATGCTTATCTAGGTATATTTGAATTTTAAAGGAGATCTTATCTTGAAAGCTATTTCATGTACTAAAAACGTAGCATATTTTTTTTTACTATATCAAAATATTTAGTCGGCAGATTTTGTGTAGTAACTGTTTTATTTAATTTAATTTAAGCTTACTTAAAAGTGAGTCTGTTATGGCAATATTAATTTTTAATCAAATAGAGGTGTGCATTAAAAAGATAAATATAAAACCAGTTAATATGCTAAATTAATCTTGGTTTGGTTAAGTAATTCTGAACTTATGTTTGGAACAAGTTACATCCTCTTGTTCTCCACACAGGCTGAGTCGTGCGCAGCATCTAGTAAATAATACAATCAAATATATATTCATCCAGAGTATCTACTCTGGATGAACTATACTAGTATCTAGTAGTTTTAGCAAATTTTGTACGCAAAATAATAGGAAGGAATTTATATCCTATAAAAATACTAAATTTGTGTATACTTTCAACTGTTTCATAAGACGTGAATAAAATTGAATATAGTAAGAATAAATTGAAAAGCCCAGGAGATTTAATCAAATAAGTTGGATTCTTATTCACAGGAACATTCTCATGGGAAGTACATCGGAGTCGCCCTTCGCTCTTTTAGTCTTCACTTGTTATCTAACGTAATATTGTTTAGAATTCCTGTAACAAATATATATAAAAAATGTTTTATGTAACTTGTTTATATTTTATTATTTTAATACTATCTTAACATTTCTGCACTTGTTGCTTTTACTACATCCAATTTTATATATTCTATTTTTTTTGGATCCAATATAAGATTACATTGCATATTAACTTAAAAATGCATTACTAGAGTGAAATAATTATTTACTTTTAAAATATATAATTCACTGAAAGAACGTGAGATCTTATATTACGAGATGAGATACAAGCTTAATGTGTAATAAAACCTTGTAATTCAACTTTCGTGAACCACAATATTTATTAAATATATGTTTACCCAGCTATGTTTACGTAAATTAATAGGAATTTTGCTCGACTAGTTTCGCTGGTTTCACGATGCGAGTTCCCTATGCTTCGAGAACATGTATTCATTTCTATTACTATGGCATTCCCGAATGAGTTCGAAACTAGTTGAGCATTTACATGAACATATCTGTTAAATAAAAAAAAATAGGCACCTTTCTTTATTTAAATATTTTAATTTGATTTACATATCATAAGCCTATTGGTTTTACAGCTACGTCAGCTTACTGCATTGACATTATCAATCAAATCTTCTTCTTAACAATCTTATTTTTTTTTAATAATATAGCACGGAAAATAAACCAATACGAGCAGAGATTCGAACTGGTGACCTCTGGGAAACCATTCCGTCGCTCTACCAATGACTTGCGAAAAATATACGAAAACTTTACGCTAGAGAGCTTTAAAGCTAGAGACTCCCCAAGAGATGTTTTTAAAGAAATCGATATTCTTACGGTCGCTTCTCAATACATTTTTAATAACTCACTATATTATACACGCCAAAATTAAATGACTATAATAAAAACACCGACAGACATACGATCAATACAAGAAATAAAAATAAACTCGTAACGCCTAAATTTCGACTTCAAAAAGTTAAGAAATCCATCATGGGCTTGAATATACGCATATATAAAAAAGTTCCGCAAGATATCTTAGAGCTTCCTTTTCTTGGTTTTAAATCTAAAATTAAAGGATTAAATAAATCTTACTATAACATTCAAGAGTTTTTGGCGATCGAAATGTGTGGAACTTGGGTCATTGACTCATTTGCAGGGTTGATGTTATATTGCATAAGTCAAAAATTGTTAAATTACATTTAAAAAGAGCAACTGTTGAGTTTCTGGCCAGCTCTTCTCAGCAGAACAGCATTCCGAGCTGGAGGTAGCTTACTCACAGACTGACTATACTGACCAATTTAATGTATTTGAAGATTCAAAATGGCGTGTAAATGCCTACTTAAAGATATTTTGAATTTGAATTAGAATTTAATAAGTCTGTGGTATCAATCACAGTACACTTCACTCATATCCTTTTATTTTATGAATACAACTGTATTTAGAAAATACCCAATATTAAATCAAGATTAATACATATTTTTTTAACAAGCTACGATAATTTAAGTATTTAAAGTTGTTGTTATTTTGAAAAAAAAAAAATATTTATAATGATTTTTCCAGGTTATAAAAAGATACATTAGCAATATTGAATACATCTTGTACTAATAACATAATCCTTTATTGCCCTAAATATTATTGTTATAGTGCATATAAGAGTAATTATAAACCAATGAATGTTTAATTTACTACTATTGAATACTAACATATTAATTTAATAAATGTATTTTACATTCAGCATAACCATAAATAAACTTATGAATGAATACGAATGTTTAATGTTATTGTATAGAATTATAGCTAATAATAAAGAACTCTAGGAGCTAATACTTAAATCGCTGAGTATGATTAAGTTTGGTTATTTTTTTATTTATTCCTACAAGGAGGGAAAACACACAGTGCAGTGCAGTAAAACAGTTTAACTGGAGGAAATAATATCCTATAGCTCTTTGGAATACTCTCCGTGATTAATGATTAATACGGTAGAAAAAGCATTAAGATATATATATTCTTTATAGTACACTACAAAAAAAAAGAAAAAGGAAAAAAAATACATAGACAATTACATATATTGACCAGCGATTTCTTCCAGGCAACCTTAGGGATAGAATAAACCTTAAGATCAGAGTGATATATCTATATATTTAATAATTTATAAATATTATAAATACAAATAGACAATAAACAAACATACAAATAGCTACACACTAATACATAGATTTATTATAAATATTAACTACAATCTAAACCATATATTATAAAAACAAGGAGATTTATACATAATAAGAGTAATACATAAATAATTATATAATAGTAATTTTTATATTATTACACTTAAGACTTAAATATCTTTAGTTAAGAAGTGCTTCTTTTTTTAAATAAATTTTAAGTTTGGACATTCGAATAGACAAAAGTAAAGCATTTCAAAGTTCTATATCCTTCCGTAACGTCAAATGATCAAGCTTTTCATAAAATACTGGGTCTTCGACAATGCGAGTGACACTTATGGCCTCGGCAGATAGCTAAATAGCTGTTCACCAATGTTGGCAAAATACTTGGACTCTGTCTTATTAAAGAACCTTTTGAAGACTCTAAATGCACGATTTTTTTTATAGAATTATTTGATTATTGGTAAATAACATTTAAGCCTACCAACCAACGCCCGTCATTTACAAAAAATATTCAACACACTTTAACTTGTAGTAACTACGATGTGAGTGTTTCATGGACACTACTTACCGTATTACGCAATGGTCAGACAACCCCAGGTGGGGGTTAACAGCTACTTGGTAGTTCTCTAGATGTTTTTTCATGAAAGAATGCACGTGGCTAGTCACAACCGGAAGACGAGTAAACGTCTCGACTAATACCAATTAGTAGATTCGTTTTTGTAAAGGCAAATTATCTCACCAAATATTCAGTGGCTCGTGACCTAAGCCAATCGATGTGGTACAGTAACATTGAAGTCTCCAAGACTCTTTTGAGAAAGAGATAAGAGGATCCGTTTCTTATATTAACACCTTATAGTTATGGTTTAAAAAAAAAATAATCATACAAGATATAAAAACAGACATTTCATTGAATACATTTTAAACCGCAAATAAACCTGAAAATATACACAAAGCGGCAAACAACTTATGTAAACGTCATCACTGCCATTAACTGCCTCAAGACCGGTCACGTACGACCTTTATAACATAAGTTGAGCAATTTTCCTCTACGAGAACTCGAGAATTTGAAGAGCATTATGAAATTTTAGATCCAAATGACTCTATTCAGCACCTGGAGGACTTTTATTACTATAGCTTTACTTAATTAAATAAACAATATCGCTCATGGTAGGTAACACTTTTAGTTGAGTTATATTCTTGTGTAAATAACATATTATAATATAGTAGATTAAGCATTCTATACGTGATCGTCTTTATCAGAACGGTGGTGACATCTATTAATCTTCTTTTAGAAATCCTAACGCTACTACCAAAATCTCGTTACTACCAAAATATCGTGGTGGTAGACCATAACATCGGGTCGCCGGCAAAGTTACCACCCATCGGGCAAAGTCGTGCCGCAAAGCGACATAGTCGTGTTCCGGCACGTTGCTCGATGAAGCCGTTATGGGAAATGGGTTTGAACAGCTGCGGTATGTTGGCGAACCGGTTGACGTCGAGTTGGTGTTTGTTTTGTCGGGTGTCTAGTCGAGGAGGGTAGCGGGATCCGAAGCGACGGCTTTCCGCTGGCCGCCCGCAGATAGTTGGGGGCCCAATTAGTGGGTTAGCCACCCACGAAAGGCTGCCCCGCCAGCTGCGAAAAATCCCAGGGTGGCTCCATCGTGCTGGTTGGCGACCAGGCGAGGAGGCCCGATGGCGATCCCTGGGGGGGTTCGGGCGTCCCCGCAGTCTCCAGGCTAGCCTCCCAGCGACAAGACATCACCAATTTCGAAGTCGGGTTTGATACGTACCGCCTCGTTCAACTGCCATTTCCCATCCCTATTCACTTTTATTTATTTTTTATTATGAAAAAGATTAAAAAAAGGAACAAGTTGACACAGCGGTTGCACTCCTCCTCATACAAAGTGCACCTCAGTAATATAAGGGGTTTGCACTCAAATCTTTTACCTGTCCACCACCACCTGGAGACAGAGCAGCCGCACTTGCTCTTTTTGACGGAGACGCAGATACAATGTCCTTTGAGCGCTACATACTTGGATTATCCCGGTTACTCGTTGGAGCACAACTTTCGCTCACGGGCCGGAGTCAGTATGTACGCGCGGAACGACCTCTGTATTCAGCGTCTCCGTCACCTTGAAGACCCCACTTTTTCTTCCCTATGGGTTTTAGTGGACACAGGAAACGAAAAAATCCTGTATTCCTGTGTCTACCGTTCGCACAGCGGTGACCAGGAGACAACTCGTTTATTTGAGTATTTCAGTGAGGCTGCAGATATGGCTCTGTATCAGTACCCTGCGGCGCAGCTCGTCTTTCTGGGGGACTTTAATGCCTGTCATCAGGACTGGCTGTTCCCGTACCAGAAGACCGACCATGCTGGAAGAGAAGCGCGGAAATTTGCGTTGTCCTTGGACCTCTTTCAGCTGGTGAAGCAAGCGACAAGGGTACCAGATGTGGTAGGTCATACAGCCAATTGCCTGGACCTTCTGCTGACAACTGATCCGGACAGGTATCGTGTAGAGGTTACCTCTCCCTTGGGAACCTCCGATCACTGTCTGGTGAAATCTGTGTTTACATATTCCCCACCAGCTTTCGAACCTCATGGTGTTAGGCGAGTATGGAAATACAAGTCAGCAGATTGGGATGAGATGCGGCACTTTTTTGCGTCTTATCCTTGGCGGCAGGTCTGCTTCTCTTCTTTGGATCCGTCGAGTTGCGCGGACGCTATAACCGATGTGGTGCATCAGGCAATGGAGTATTTTATTCCTTTTGCTGACGTACCCATTGGTGGCAAAGCTCGCCCATGGTTTAATGCCGAATGTGGTCATGCTCAAGACCGAAAACATTCGGCATATCTCATTTGGGCTGATGCTCGAAGCCGCAAAACTCCGGATGTAAGTTCTAAGAAGAGAGCCTTTAACCAAGCTGCCAAGTCCTACAAAAAGGCATTGCGGAAGGCTCGTCTCGATCGAATCGTTAAGAATGGCGAAAAGCTCTCTGTCAGACCAACTGGCAGTCGAGCTTTCTGGTCTCTTGCGAAAGCGATCGAGTCGAATTTCTGCCAACCCTCACTGCCTGCTCTGCTGAAGCCGGATGGATCCCTGGCCCACACAGCAACAGAGAAAGCGAATGTACTTGCTTCTCTCTTTGCTGATAATTCGCATCTAGACACTGGCAATGCTTCTCCAGCACATCTTCCTCACTGCGGTATTTCGATGCCTGAAATCCGCATCACTAACAAAGAGGTATGGAGAACATTGTGTCGTTTAGATGTGAATAAAGCCAGTGGTCCTGATGGTATACCAGCCATTCTGCTCAAGACATGCGCAGCTGAATTGTCTCCTGTACTGACACGTCTGTATCGCCTCTCTTTCATGACTGGAATAGTGCCGAAATCCTGGAAGCTTGCTAATGTGCAACCCGTGCCCAAGAAAGTCAGCCGTGCCGACCCTGTCAATTACAGACCGATTTCAATCACCTCCATACTCTGCAAGATTATGGAGCGTGTATTGAACTCGCGCCTACTAGCATACCTAGAAGGTAACGATCTCCTCAGTGACCGACAGTACGGGTTTCGCCGTAATAGGTCTACTGGGGACCTCCTTGTGTATGCTACACACATTTTAGGCGAGGCCATCGAGAAGAACGGAGAAGCGGTCGCCGTCTCTCTGGACGTCTCGAGGGCATTTGACAGGGTCTGGCATGCGAGCCTTATATGCAAGCTTTCAGCGTACGGTATATCTCCTGGTCTGATCGGCTGGGTAACGGACTTTCTGAGCCACAGATCTCTCCGAGTAGTTGTCGACGGGTGTTCCTGGGAACCCTTGACAATAAATGCCGGAGTGCCTCAGGGGTCCGTTCTTTCTGCAACTCTGTTTCTCCTGCACATTAATTATCTGTTGAAGCCCGGTATCTATGGGCATGCAGACGACAGCACAGTTGTAGAAAGATATCTGCCGAGTACTCGGGCTAGTCGAGATCAAGTACAGTCTGAAAGAGAAGCCATGGTGCAACGTTTGAATGACAAACTTCAGGCAGTCTCCGCATGGAGCAATGCCAATCTTGTCAAGTTCAACGCCACCAAAACGCAGACGTGTCTATTCACCGCCAAAAGGAGCCCTTTCACCTTGGCTCCTACTTTCCAGAATGTATCCTTGGAATACAGTGACCGGCTTCAGTTGTTAGGCTTAGAGATTTCCTCGAACCTCAACTTTGGTCGGTTCATTGAGTCCAGAGCAAGAGCAGCAGCAGCAAAGCTTGCCATTCTTGCGAAGGTTCGGCAGTACTTTACACCGGGACAGCTTCTTGTTTTATACAAAGCACAGATCCGGTCGTGTGTAGAGTACTGTGGACACATATTTGCTGGTGCCGCAAAGTCTCATCTTGCGGTTCTGGACTCAATTGAGAGGCGAGCAAAGAGGCTTATAGGCGATCCCGAATTGGTCGAACCCGACCTCCAAAGCCTTGAACACAGGCGTAAAATTGCTAGCCTCTCAGTATTCTATAGGATACATTTTGGTGAGTGTGCGCAGGAATTACACGAGTTAATTCCCCCGTCCCCCTTCCATCACCGGACGTTCCGACGCACGGCAGGTATCCATCCTTTTGTTGTGGACATTCCACCTGTCCGAACGAAGCGCTTTGCTTCCTCATTTTTAGTGCGTACAGCGAAGGACTGGAACAATTTGCCTGCGTCGGCATTTCCGGCCAAATATAATGTGGGTGTCTTCAAGAGAAGAGTGAATAGGTTGCTAGGGCAATGCGACTTACCATCTAAGACTACATTCCACTTACCATCAGGTGGAATGTAGTCAAGCATTGCCCCAGATCATATATAAAAAAAAAAAAAAAAAAAAAAAAAAGCCATGATATGCTTATTTAAATTTATATAAATATAGAATAAAAAAAATAATTAATTTTTAATTTCGGTAGTGGCATGTTATTTCAATTTGAATACACTGGGTTACACGGTGATCTGCTTCGGTAGCTCACATTTTAAATGAGGAATAAATCTTAGAAAAAAAAGATCGGTAAAAAAAATCCCATGTGCTTTTTTCTACTGGCGATAAACAACTTTTCTAAATGATCAGAGATAGTAAGAGATAGTTAAGATTGTTTTGATCTACAAAAGGAATTAAATAACTTATACTTAGAAAAGTGTTGCTAAAAGAAGTTTTTAAGTGTTGCTAAAAGAAAAAAAAAACTTTTTATAATAAAAGTTATAGTTATAGTAAATAATTATAAACATAAGTTTTTATTATTATACTTTAAGGCTTTAAAATAATTGAGCTGAGCGTAAAGGAAGCTCTTAACCGTCTGGAAATCAATTTCTATAGGACAACATCACAGGAAAAGCACTTGACCAATTGTAACCAAAATTAACACTCATATCAAGGACGTGACTAAGCTTGTACTCTAAGAAATTGGATCCCGCGATTTCAGTGCATGCGAAGTGCATCACATCTTTAGTGGACTCAAGCTTATGATATGTACACTCAGTTCGTAACTTTACCGACTTCGATGGAGGATATTCATGAGGTTAGCGCAAACGCAAGGTCCCGTTCTCACGTCGATAACTATATCATAAGAAATCATAGACAAGAGCACTAGTCTCTATTTAAGTATTGTTCGACGTAAGCGATTGTGAAAGGAGAAGCGAAGGAAGCACGTAAACCGATAATCGTACGTGTGGTACTTTAAGCGAAAGAAGGCGTGTCAAAGGTGTCGACCTTTACTACAGGCAACAAGTGGTTCTCCACTCAGTTTATCGTCATTTTCATTCGCTGAAGACACATTCAACGTGGAAAAAAACTTACCTAGCTTCAGGTATTAACAACTAATGCTTGCAAGGTGAACCAGATGAGATAGAAGAGTAGCATGAAACAGAAGATGATGAACGCGAACCTAGAGAATAGATCACACTTGCGGCTGCAGGCTTTAACTAAGTTCCTGAGACAGTGACAGCAGGATATAGAGATATTGACCGCAACTTCAATGGATTTAGTTCATTCGATCCGGCAATTGAACAAGTTATTAACTTCATCAAATGATCGAAAGAGAAGTATGACTTGCAACATTCCCAGCGCGATACAAGTTCAGTCACCTTGAACGAAGGGCAATCGAAAATACTCGATCATTTGAAGTTACGGCTTTCATTACAAATTGCGAAAAAGCTGACCATAGTGATGGGCACTGCTGATACAGGGAAATCATGTATTATACGCAAAAAGATTAGAGTAGTCACATCTATGCACGCTCCAGATAACGTATTACTCATGGCACCGACTGGTGTTGCTGCAAATAACATTGGAGGAGAAACCATACATTCAGCTCTTCGATTCTCATGTCAGAGGAATAATCAACTGCCTCTTAACGGCCCAGCTAAGAGGAATCATGCAAATAGGATGGAGAAAGTTAAAGTAATTCTTATCGATGAATTTTCTATGATCGGGTTGCAAATGATGGCTAATATGGTCGGCTTCGTGAAGGAAATCTGCCCTGTGCAGGTATCCCTTTTGGTAACTTCATTGTATACTTTTTCAGTAACCATAATCAGTTACCACCAATCGGGGACAGAGCTCTAAATAAGGAACTAAATGAAATGAAGACGGTAAAGCGATGTATCTGAAGTTCGATAAAATATTTTATCTTCAACGTGTGATGCGGCAGCAAGCTGAGGCAGACTGAGCAGCTGAGCAGGCTGCTTACAGAGAACTTTTAGGAAAATTAGGCTATGGTGAAGCGCAACAAAGTGATTATGGTCTTCTTGAACCATAATTCACTATTCATCATCGAATAATACCAAATCAATTGCCCATTGATGAATTTAATAAAAAACGACTGACAGAAACAGCCAATCCGGTGGCACTCATAAGAACTTCGCATAAAAACCGAGCAAGTATAAGAGTCCTTCCAGAAGATACTCATGGATTGGAGAGCGAAATGAAGATTTCTGTCGGTTCTAGAGTAATCTTACGGCATAATTTATGGACTGCAGCAGCTTTATGTAATGGTTCACAAGGGACCGTCACTTCAATAATGTACAAGCCAGAGGAAGATATACCTCATACTGAACTAATGCCAAAATGTGTTTTGGTTAAGTTTAATAAGTATACAGGGCCCACATTGGACGATGGTTCAGTTCCTATTCTACCAATAATCATATCATTCAAATAAGGTGGAGTTCAGTGCTCTCGTCGTCAGTTTCCCTTGAATTTAGCATATGCGACAAATATACACAGGTCACAAGAGATTACTGTTGATAATGCGGTAGTTGTCTTAGGAAACAGAGAGTTTTCTCTTGGGTCACCTATGTTGTCCTTTCTGGAGAGCGAAAAATAGAAGGGCTATATCTAGAATCATGTCCCGATACAAGATTAACCAATATTAAAAATCATTCTTGTTGGTACAGCAAGCGAATGGAAAAACGACGACTAGATACTCTAATAGATGAGGATTAATCATTTTGAATAACAATTTAACATCAGCAATAAAATCAGAATTATTGTCGTGTCACCTTTGTGATGACAAAAATGTAACTCTATATCATGAGAATTATTCATTTGTTCCTAGCATTTTCAGAGAACAGAGAGGAGCATAGTGATTCTTTCTATTTTTCTCTTACTCGGCAATTTGAATTAAAACATCAATAGATCTTCCTAAATAATAATTACTTCAAAGGGTTGTAGCTGCGCACGGTTTCATACCCAGAATATAAGTTGACTTTAGTAGCATAAAAAAGGGGGAGGGCGCTCAGCTCAACTCTCGCAGCGCATTGTGGCGGATCCTAGTTTAAAAAGGGAATGTAGGGAAAGGGTAAATAGGAATTTTAAAGAATACCTCGACAATCAAATTATCCTCGATAAACATATTGAAAAAGTTAGACTTAGATCTCATTGGATATTAGGTTTTATATCTCGACAGGAAATGGACCTTAAAATTTTTATCATCTTGTATAATGCATATGTTATATCGTATTTGAAATATGCATCAACTGTATGGAATCCAAATGAAAGCAAATATATTGGTTCTCTTAAAAATATACAAAATAAATTTATTTTAAGTTCGTACCTCGAACTCGGTACTTCTTTCAATTTCTGATTATTTATAAATGGAAACTTTGTTGGCATGAGATCTACTTTTACTGTGTAAAACTTTTAGCATGATATTACGTGCTTTTAGTTTCTCATGACTTATTAAAAATAAAATAATAAATAAATGAAAAAGTAATAATCATAAATTTATTAATTACTAGCGGATCCGACAGACGTTGTCTTGTACGCGCGTCTTTAATTTAAAAAAAATATATTAAAAAGTTATCACAATGTCTAACATCATTACATGTACATTTATCATACTTCGACCAATCTTTATATGAATATGTAAATAAAGATTTTTTGTTTGAATAAATGAATTTGTTCCAATATATTTTTTTTAAATTACACTTTTTACGTAGCCAAGCACGTATCGGGCCCGCGCTAGTACAAAAATATTTTTCTTATATCTATCGCAACGCCAACTGTCAGGGCAGACTATAATTAAAATATAATATTATTTAATATTTGACATTGCCATGGTAACGCAGTCCGTCGGAACCAATGTGAAACATTCCAAAATCACCACCTACTTACACATTAAAAATTAATCCAAAAACCATTTTCCAGTGGACCAAAATGTAAATCTAAACAATTCTCAAGTTCCCTTGAACACACACAAAGAATTTCATAAAAATCGGTCCATTCGTTTAGGAGGAGTTCAGTGACATACACACGCACACAAGAAATATATATATAAAGATGTGGTAAAGAACTGACTAAAATTTATTAAAAAACGAGAAAAAAGAGAGAGAGTTTTCTATGAGACATATAGGTTCATTTAAATTTGACTGACATGCACTTAAGACCAAGCTTGAATATCTGTTTGCAAAACAAATAATACCTAAACTACGTTAATGTAAAATATTATAAACTAAACATTAATATTAAAAAATATAACTTATCTTTATTGAAAATTTGCATTTCTTTTCAACGCCTGATCAAATTTATCTCTTTTAAAATAAACAGAAGTACGTTAAAATGGTTTGAAGTGCAATTACTGTCAATCTGTGTGAAGGCTTGAAAAATCCGATCACTTTTAGAGCTCCTCTAAAAACTGTTAATAAAAAATAAAAAGCTTTATCGAGGGGATTTTCAACCAATTTATTTTACAATCAATTAGGCCGCGCCGGAGGCTGCATTGTACTAAAAATATACAATATCGAGTGCACGTTTAATAATTTATTTAAATTAAAATTTTCAGTTAGATTGTTGATATCAATTTAATATTATTCTCCTTTTTTATTTAAAATTATGTTTTGTTATTAATTTATATATTTTCTAACACCAAGTTGTGATGTCGTAAAATGTTCTTAAAGAGAGTTTACGTACCAGTTTATATGTTGGTAAGAAAAATAATTTGTTAAGATTATTATGTGCTACTTATAACTTCGGGATATTCGAATTTGGATTTGAATTTAACAGATTTTGTAGTTCCAACAGCAAGCAGTCACCACGATATTTTATGATTTTTGACAGACGAAGTGTTGGTATATCGTCGTATCAGTTGATATGGTTATCGACTGATACGACTTACGACTGACGGCAAGCTTTGAGAGTACTTGAAATATCTGACGTTTCCTTGCTGACGTTGACAAGGGTTAACAGTACAATACCATTTACTTTAATATCGCATTTTATGATGTGATTTGGTGACTACACCATGAAAATTATGAAATTATGAATATCGGTTGAAGATTTTGACATATTAAAGGAGTTTCAAATTAATATTTAGCGAAATATTATATTATAACAACATTATTATTTTTTACATTGGTTAAAATTTTTTATTATTCATTGATCGCTTATTTGTTTTATTACTTACAGCGATGTCTCCCATAGGATAAGTGATATCTTTAGTAGCAACCGTATGTTTTGTACTGGGTTGGTGTCTGCCACTTACGCTTCGTACATCTACATGTAAACACTTACTAAATCTTCGTTGAATAAATCAGATTACTATGACACCATAATGAAACTTAATGTGTATCAAAACTTAATAAGTGTTAAAAAAAAAACACTTTTTGGCACACTGTGTAATTTATTTATGTATGATTATACAAGTACAATTCATACAATATACAGAGTTATTTTTAATTAGTTGAGCACCTTTTGCAGGCAGCCTCTCTACACCAATCCCAACAACATTTGTTCTACGACTTTTAAAAAATCTTGATAAATAACTCAGAATAAACGAAACAAAAAAATTTTTGCTCCCTCGATTATTTATTACTCTGTATTTTGTAAGCAATCTAAAGTATAGGTCGCGGCAGTCTAGCGAAAGTCAGAAACTGTTAAATGCGCGCGCCAGCTTTTTTCGTATAGCTTCATCTCTTTTACACCATGTTGCTATGGAAATACTAAATAATCAAAATGACAAGTATGTGGATTACAAAACACAATTTATATTAACCAAAAAATAATATTATCGGATTAGAGTTTTATAATTAGATTATAACATGAAGAAAAAATTATGAAGAATAATTTTATTTGTGACGATCCAACATGTTAAGAAGCCTAAAGTTATTATTTTTAAAGTGAATTGTGTACATTTGTCTGTTTTTATGGTACTTATGTGTTTCTTACTAATAACGTTTTTTTTGTTTTATGTCGAATAATATTGTAATAATATTGTGTCTAAGATAGTTTTACTATTTTCAATTAAACAATTTTATACCCGAATGTACAATACCTACTACAACTTCCCCGCCTTTTTTCTTAGCCGGTCAAATTTAAATTAAATTTACTAGGAAATTAATAACATCTTACAATTTATTCAGATTATTACATTTCACCTCAATTTATGAATTCAAAGAAGTAAGTTTGCTAAGACCAAAGAACGTCGCGATACCTAACTACTAAGCACTCGATCGCACTCTGAATCCACTTTCCCTTCATACTTAATCAGGCTTAGGACTGGCTACATTATTCCTTTAAAAAGTTACTAAACCAAACTTTTATTGTTTAATGCAGGCGTATTTAAAAAGTGGAATCAGCTAATAATTTACAATAATCAAATCATTTACAATAATTCAATGTGTCATTTACAGTTACTTAGGTAATATGAAAAAAATAATTACAAATTACCTCTTAAATTAAAATCTCGCGGATGTCGGTGGACATCACGCACATACCGTTCAAAGTAGTCCCCTTCGCATCCAACACAAAGACCACACCTAAAAATTAACTGTTCACCAACCACCACCGGAATATTCAATTATCAATAGCAGGCTTTGCGCACATTGTCAAAAATAATAATGTCAAATTACAATAATTTTGGAGAATTAGTGTTACCATTAATTTAAAAACATCACTGTAAAATATTAAATAACAATATTTAAAATAGCTCCATCTTTGATCTCAAAAAAAACTTCATTCAATGTTTTAACACCATGGACCGAGCATGGTGTTATAACTTAGAAAAAATAAGCTCAAATATTAAACTTATAATTTAAATAAACTTCCTATTATTCCTCCTGGTGTTTCTTAATATTTTATTTTATTTTGTCGGATTGTAAATAAAACCGATCAATCTTCTTAAAGAAGTTTTAGACAAAGTGTGAATTAAATACTCTTCCTGTAATATATTAGAGTGAGATCAATTTTGTATATTTGTTATCTTATCCATGTTTTCTAATAAGCAGGTATATCTTCTCGAGCAGATGAGTTAAAATTTTGATTTATATATAATGATTTATTATTTATCGGATATTATGTTGTATATGTAAAAGTATATGTATTTATTATAGTACCTACACAGTATATTTAGTATATTGTATGTAAGGTATATGTTTAAGATTGTTAACTTATGATATTTTAGTTTAAATATGTAGTATATATTTTAGATTTGTAGTCATCATTTTGAATTTGAATTGTTTTTTTCTGTATTGTACCCTAGTAGTTTTTATTTCTCTATATAGTGATTCGGTTGACTGGTAGATAATGCTTCAGCATTAAGTCCGCCAATTACATATTTTTTTTTTGTGTAATAAACTTTAAATAAGTAAAACTTCTAATAAAAATAGACAACCTAGTTTGAAAGATGTTTTTAGGGTTACGTACCTCGAAAGACGGAAAAATGGAACCCTTATAAGGTCACTTTATTATCTGTCCGTCAAGACCCTTTTCCTCTGGAACGCGATATGAAAATTACTACTCTCGTTAAAAAATTAAGTTACTACTTTTGTAATACTACTAAGGTACTATACTACTACTCTTAAGGTATTAAATTGAAATTTATAACAAACACTCAAGTCTATAAAGCCTTTAAGTTGTAATATAATCAAAAGAAACAGGAATTTAAGTCGGATGTTTTCAAACCTACTCTCAAGGGAATCAAAACCTAAAGGGTAGTTCCAGTTGACCTAGAATCTGGAAGTTTGGCATTAAGAAATCCGAAAGAACTCCTAGTTTTCAGTTACATCATATATGTTTTATATATAATGGTACTAAACCCTTAGTGCATGAGTCTGACTCGCACTTCACCGATATTTTTTATAAATTATTATTTATATTATTCATTTATTTATTTATTTTCCCAAACACAGAATTCGATAAAACATACAACTATTAACAATTTAAATAAATAAAAGGTGCAGGGACACAGGACCTATAATATGGATCTCCTGCAGGGCTATTGCGTATCTTTTTTGACAGCTAAAATGAAAATCACTATCAGTAAGTGCGGACATAATGGTTGTCAAACAACTAATTTCGTATTATATAACTATAATGACAAACTACCATGACGTCACAGCTGATGGTCATTAGAAAAGTCAAAGTTAGCGAATAGCCCTGCTGGCCTCCTTTACCCTCTACACACTAAAAAACCAATATTAAATAACATTGTGTTTGATACATTGATGATATAAAAACAAATTAAAAGTAAAGAAATAAAAATGCTTATTTATGCAATTAGGAAGAAAAAAATATATAGCGCAGATAGTGCAAGGTGTAGGTACACATGTGTAGTGAGGTTTTTGTGTGTATTCATGAGAGAATTAATTAAGTGTTATTTGAGTGCAGGGTTGCTTCTGTTTCCTCATAATTATGACTCAAAGTTATTTTATTATGGATCTTTTTACTTGGTGTAAAAAATCCCTTATGAAATAACTTTTGAGTGTCAGATTAATAGAAAACAGTTTATTTGCATGATTACATAAATATATACATACGTAGAAAACAATTCATCGAAGCTTATTGTAAGCTTCATTCGTCTTTAATCAATTTAGAGCACAAAATACGTACGTATAGATGATTTATGACGTTTAAGGAAACTTCATTTGCAAGCGAATTACTTTATATATATTAGGTATAGAAATATCCTGTGCACGACAGACCTTTATCACAATGAAGTTGAAATGTAAATATGAAATATTAGCTACTATGAAAAAATAACTACATTAAAAAAACCGACTTTAAAACTAAAAAGTAAAAAATAATGAGATTTAATATTTATTATATACTACATATTATTTATATGTCTTATTTACTAATAGGTTTGAAATCGGTGCCAAACCGTTTAGTAAAGGAATTCGGTTGAATACATTTTCGTAAATATTTATTTTTTTATTTTTTTTCGTATTGATTCAAGCTAGTAATCATATTAAGATTTAATTGTTTTTTTATAGCTTTATTTACGTATCTTAATTATTGAAGTAGCTAGTAGAAAACTTGGACAAAAATGATCATAAAATATTAACTAATGAGCCTACCTAAATTAATTTTTATAAGACCAATTCGAAACTGTTCCGCAAACAAAAAAAGAATTAAGTAAATTGTTTCAGAAACCGCGGAGACATCAGTGTACATACATAAAAAAATATATATATCGTCCGAATTGAGAACCTCCTCCTTTTTGATGAAGTCGGTTAAAAACATATAACAAAATACTTTATATTCTTATACGTCTGAATGCAATTTTAAATACATTACAGTCAGTTGTTAAAGCCACGATGTTCCAAACATAGTAGCTAATCGATTTTACCCTTATACTATATTTTGAATCAGATATGTATGAGTTCAAATTGGTCATGTATTTTTGTGATTAGTCGTGTCTTCTCAATTTATACATATATTAAATAATTAGATTATAGATGACGTTATATTCGTCATTGAGCACAGATAGTCTAACAATTGTTTCTTAATAGATATCGGAAATATAATTGTCACTTTACCTACCTTTGTGTTAGAAGTTATATATTTCTTTGTCTTTGGCTTCAGTTAAGTTACATAATATTAAAAAAAATATTTTGTTTTTGTAATTATTATTCTATAAAATATAGTATAATATTACTGGAATGGTTAATTACACGGATTAACGCTCAATATGCAGAAATAAACAAAGTCTGTGTAATATAAATAGATAACTCAATATCCCTAATTTATTTTTAGAATTCTATGCTTATTTCGCTAATGCTACTGAAAAATTGTTTCCGCTTACGTTTAATTCAATTTACTTTAGATCCATTCGTTTTTAGCACTATACATACTGATTCTAGCATTAGGTTAAATTTTTGTATTTTTAATGTAATCCAAAGTCAAAAGAGCTCTGCAATCCTCATAAAATAGTAAAGTGATAAATTTTTAAAGAGTATTTTATTTGAACATAAGATTTTTTAAATCTTTTATTTACTTAAGTTTTTAAATAATATTTTAATATTTAATACGTAGATAATCTCTGTTTTAATTGACATTGACAATTTCTTGTGTTTTCCCGACTTTTGACAAAAGTCTTTTCCAAAATATTCATTTTACTCTTATAATTACCGTTTCTGAGCGTAGATTTATTTGTAGTCTCACTTACCTCTTAGCAATTTTCGATCTCTTCTTACATTCTTTATACCAAATTTATTTCTTCTCCTTCATATTTTTATTGCCATTAAATTATCTCTGACATTGCTTAAATTTAACCTGTTTTTACTTCAGAACCATTTGCACGTCTTTTACCACCATCAAGTTCTTTCGTGTCGCCTTATACATCTTTTGTAAATACTACTACTAATAAATACCGCTGATTTTCAAATAATACCGCCCATATCTATCATTTTGTTAATCATTCTTCCTTTAAATTCACACGCACATTCTTTCTTCTCTAACAAATTCCATTTTATTGGAGGTCCATGTTCTTGGAAATATTTGTCAGCACTCGTTGTTTAGTTCCAATGATCAGGAGATTATGCTTTAAGAACACGCTTTCGCAAGAAAGTACCTTGCAGTTTTTAAAGTAGTTGAATTTACTCCTTCTTATTAAAAAGCAATCAATGCAATCGGTCACTTTTGGAGGTGATTAAGCGTTCATCTTTTTTAACTAATTATTGGTGATTGCAAAGTCAAAGCAAAACCGTTCTCCAGTAAGGCGTCACCCTCATCATTACGATTACTGAACACCCAACCGGCATGTACACATGAAAGAATCATCTTTCATACATCTCACATGCTCAGTAAAGTCACAACCGGATACCTGGTTCATTCTCGTCAGTTCCTGATTTTCCGGAACATTCATATCAAAATTTACTTACTATCTTAACTTATCTTTCATCCCATCATCACACTGGGTTTGAGAAACATATACACTCTACATAGCTACCACAGGCTATAGTATGTTAAGAGTGTTCTATAATTTGGTAAACTAACATTGATGTTTGGTTTTTCTTTTTTTTATATTATAATTCACCGAAAAATGTTCATGTGCTTTTGTGTGAAAAAATAAAACATATTAAACTTGTTAGATTTCGATTTGTTTTATTATTTTTGTTAAAAATTACAAAACGACGACCTTAGATCTCATACTAGATACTTTTTATCAATCATTATTCGTGATATTAATATTAAAAAGAGGATACATTTTAAAAAGTCATTATAGGCGTAATACTGCATAACCAAGTTTATATAACATATTTATATAAGCTATAGCCAAAAAGTTTGGTAACACTTCTTATATTACTTAAGTGAACAATTTTTACCCAAACACAAGTCAAACTAAACGCATTAATTCGTATGAAAGTTACGAGAAACATGAAAAACTATCCTATGAGTTGACGTTTAGAAAGTAATAATCGAATATTTTAATAATCAGTTTAAATTACCTATAATAAAAATATCTAACAGGATCATCAATGGAAGTTTAATCGCTGGGATATTATTATTTTTTAAATTTAAACGATATTTTAACGTCAATTAAACGTCATATCTAGATAAAATCATCATAATATTGTATAATAAAAGAATAATAAAAAAAAACCTAAAATGTTATATAGTGCCGATATATGGTAACATATTGGTCTCTTTTTTTTCTTCTATAGTCCACTATATCAAGATGCAGGTGCTATTTGTGTGCTCACTATGATATTCATCATAATATAAAATTATAACTACATTATTACAGACGTGTACGAAGCGAATGCCCATCGCAACCCTTAAGAATCAAGCCTCTCACAGAGCTTTGAATCTCCGACAATTTGAACGGTTTATGACCTGTGACCGGTAGAATACACGGAAGATCTGTAAAAAAAATATCAGATTTATCAGTTATGGTCATAATACAAAAATACAAAACATATATAGAATACACCATTACATTCATGTTAAATTCGGTTAATAACAAAAAACATGGGTTATGTATTTATTATATTTTCATTAATATAATAGATAAATGTATTAAATAAATGTATTAAAATAAATGTATTAAAATAAATGTATTAACATATTACTTCGAATCGAACTTCACAAGCAAATACTTTAATTTAATTAAACTAATTAACATTCCAACAATGTAATGTAGTTGTAACGCCAGCTTTCCAAAACACTTCCTTTAAAGGTTAACCGCATTCTAAATTGGCTTCAACTTAAGAGCTTAAAGCGCTATTACAAATTCAGACTTAACTTATGAATAGCTACGTATGTTACGGCCGTTAGTTTAATTATAATGTTATCTATCATATTCGTTTATTAATTAGTTTTACACACACAGTAATTTTCTTTTTGTATGTTTTAGAAATCTCTTATGATTTCTTCTGTACCCAGAGAACGCTTTTTATGGGTATTCATAAGTGATAATGTGCAATTCAGAGTAACTAAAACGGCTCGTCGGCATCCCAACCCGACAATAATGGCTTGGTAAATTTTGGATAAAGTTTTCACAATTTTTTCATAATAATACTTTGTAAGATGAATTTCATTGCTACTTTACTCTCGACAATGACTCAATGACTACTATTTTGCACTTTTTCGGCCACTTGCGTAGCTTTTTTAAAACTGTGAAGAATATTTCTTCACTTTTCTTACTTTAATGGTGACGAATGATGAAAATTGTTTCTTAATTTATTAGTAAAATGATATCACTTTGCTTTTTAAGTGCGTGTTTAGACAATAAATGTTTTAATTGATCAACTCTATTGTTTTATTATATTTTACGGACTTTTATAGGAAAAGCTTCTTTTCATAACGGAATTTTAGAAAAATTTTGAACCCTGGCCTTTTACACCATTAATATAATTTGCTTGTCTAACAGCTTGTGAACGTATATATAATAAATATATATAATGAACTATTATATAAACAAGTGTTGTATTTAAAAGCATGAATATTATAATAGTAGTTACCTATGAACTTCTTATAGTGTTTTAATATAATTGCCTTAATTTGAAATATAATACAAGGATCACTTACTAAATTGATGAACACTTATAAATTAGGGGGAACTAAAAGACAAATCAAATTAAGCGCCATCCATATGATGAAAATATAATTTAGGGTCGACTATAGTTCTACCCTAGATACGTTACTAGCAAATACAGGGTTTACATTTTATATAACGTTCGTTTTCTATGATATTCAAGGTACACTTCAGAATATTAGGCCGACTAAAACGGCGGAAAGGTTTTGAAGAGACATCATAAATTAAGGCACTACAATTAAAAGCTGGCATCCATTATAACATTGTTTCGCACATTTTTTATAAATACAATATTAAAGATAGAAGATACAATATTATAGATAGAAGATGCATTATTATAGATAGAAGATACAATATTATAGATAGAATATACAATATTATAGACAGAAGTGTGTATGTTGATATTAGTTTATAAATGAACGTCCATGTTTTCTTGTTTAAAAAATATTATTATGTCACAAGAACCATACTATATTGAAAATGAAAAAAAAATAATATATATATATATTGAAAATTGATCAGTAAATTTTAAAACAAAGACAACTTTATTATTATTCCAGATGTTGGTGAAAAGTTTTAAGAGAAGCATCTTATTAGCATTCCTTGGATTCACCGTGCGGGTGCGGCCATTCGTGTTGCATGGAGAGGAGTGCAAACAATGCTTGGTACATGCGACTTGGTGTAGGTTTAATATTATTATTTCTAATGATAAAATAAAAAATAAATAAAAATTGTATAATTAAAATTCAATTTAATAGGCTGTGATTAGCCTCTCATTAAATTTTAATGCACATTTAACAACTTAGATATGCTTAAATGCCGTTTATGTACTAAATGTCCTGTACATTTAGTAAAAAACTTAATTAAAAATATATTGTAAATAATTAAGGCACATTAAAGTTATTTGTATACTTTACTATGAACGACAAGTGTTAAAATGTTAGGTCAAATTATGTTCATTATAAGAAGTTTATAGAAGCTTTTCTACGACCATATGACAATCTTTATATAATAATAATAATAATAATAATGATAATAGCTTGAGTCCTTTGTGGTTTTGCCTAGCTTTGAACCCCTTAAGCACGTTGCTTAGGGATTCAAAACTGGGATTTCGCTTTCGCAGAGGGGGTGAGATCATTTCACATCTTTTGTACATGGACGATCTCAAATTATTTGCACCAAATAAAGCAGATCTGGTATCATTACTAAGCGTTACGCAAACGTTTAGTAATGACATTAGGATGGAGTTTGGTGTAGGTAAATGCGCGGTTGCACATGTGCAGAATGGCCGAGTTGTAAATAGCGAATATTTACAACTCTCGGAGACAATGTCCCTCAGATCCCTCTCTGAAACCGAATCCTACAAATACCTTGGTATGTCGGAATGCTTAGGCATACTAAGTGGGGACATTAAACAGCTAGTGAAGGAACGCTTCTTTAACCGCTTGACAAAAGTCCTAAAAAGTCTTTTGTCAGGAGGTAACAAAGTGCGTGCATTCAACAGTTGGGTAATGCCCCTGCTGATGTATACTTTCGGCATATTAAGGTGGACTCAGACTGAATTAGATGCCCTGGTCCGAAAGGCCCGAAAACTATTGAGAATGTATCGCATGCATCATCCGCGCTTATCAGAGATGAGATTGTATATTCCACGGAAGTGTGGAGGTCGCGGCTTCCTTAATGCCAAAAATGTTTTGCTTGTGCAATTGCTGACGAAGTTGTCAAGACGAACAACTATCGGAAATACATAATAAAGGATGGCACTGTTGATATATATCGTGCGTGCCACCAACCTGGAGAATCCATCAGACATGTTGTTTCCGGTTGTTGTCATCTTGCCAATGGAGAGTATTTGCACAGGCACAACCAAGTAGCCAAGATTATCCACCAAGAACTTGCTTTTCGATACGGTCTTGTACCTTTTGAAGTGCCATATTATAAGTACTCACCGGAGCCAGTTTTGGAAAATGGTCATGCCAAGCTCTATTGGGACCGATCTATCATAACGGACAGGACTATTGTAGCCAATAAGCCTGATATCGTGCTGGTAGATCGGTTAGAGCGCCGGGCATTTCTTGTTGATATCAGTGTCCCATGTGACGCTAATCTTGTGAAAGCTGAGAAGGACAAACTGTCAAAATACTTGGACTTAGCTCACGAGATTACCGACATGTGGGATGTTGACTCAACAATAATTGTCCCGATGGTAGTTTCCGTCAATGGTCTTATAGCGAAGAGTCTCGATCATCATCTCAAGAGGCTCTCACTAAAAAACTGGATCAAGGGCCGGATGCAAAGAGCAGCAGTTTTGGGTACGGCACGCATTGTGAGGAAGTTTCTTTCGCTGTCGCCCTAACCACCGACGGACTGGTCGTAAGGCCCACGTCGGCGGGATACTGTTTTTTATATTTATACTAGCTGACCCGGCAAACTTTGTTCCGCCTTAATGGCAATAAATAAGCAGATTTATTTTCTAATTGGAAAAAATACAAAAAAAATTAAATACCTACATTAATCATCCATAATTATTTCTGTATTTTAGTACATAGGTTGCTCTTCATTTAAGTACCTTGTGATACACGACATTTTTTGTTTTATTATCAGGCGCAAAAACAAACAACGCAGATGGTCTTCCGACCCGTGAACATGCCACGTATAATTGACCATGGGAAAAACATGAATGTTCTAGATTTAAACCTCAAACTTTTAAGGATTGGCCTTGTGATTTGATGATGGTCATGGCAAATGCAAGACGTATCGGAAATTGAAGTCTTTTAAATTCAAACGGCATATCGGTTAGGATCATCGGTATCCTCGGAATGAGAACTTCCTCACCTTTGGATTTTCCTATCATTATCGTAGCGTAAATTACATTGTTCATCAATTTTCTAACCACCAAACGCGTACCGTTACACAGTTTTGGGTGGTTTATGTTTCGAAGCATGATTACTACGGAGCCAACCTTTAGGCGTAAATTATGCGGTGGTAAGCCAGGCACGTCCAAAGAGTTTAAAAATTCAATTGGATAGTTGGTGGCTTCATCTTCATTTGTGACGCAGTCAATAGATTTGAATGAATGCATTGTTCCAATGATCTTATTTTGAATTATGTAGTTTAGGCCATCTACATCTTTATTCTTAGCCGCTAAAATTGCTCGCTCACTCAACCATTCATTATTTTTGTAGTTAGAAATAATTTCTGGAAACACATTGTTGATAAGTTCGTCTTTTGATGAGACAAAAGTAAAGCACGATTATGTATCCCCCCATTCATCTCAATATCTTGATTTCTGGAACTGACACGAATTTGATGTAAAATATCTTCTGACATATTATCCTTGTATTTGTGCCACAGGTTATATGGGTTTGATGGAAAACATGTCGAAATTATGATAGCGAATAATGTGCGTATCTGACTTGGTGATGCAGAGATAATGGCTTCAGCGATTGTCGTATCCCAATGACTATCGTTTTCTAATAACTTCAATTCTTCACATGCAGCACGATATGTTGGGAATATTACACCATTAACAGTTCGTAGTGACTCAAATGACGTTGGTCCACGCACATTTACCAGCAACAACCGCAAATAGAAACATTCATTATTCTTTGGATGAACTGTATACATACGACCAAGAGCATCAGTAGAACGCACATCTGGATACCCAGGAACCGCATCGCCTTGCTTCCGTCTTTGAAAATTCTTCGATGAAGCATTCCAAGTATAATAACGTGGCATCTCCGAGTAAAGCAAAGTTCGTGCAAACTGATCGCTTTGGCAGATTGCAAAAAAACTGGTCAATGTAGTTGCTGGAGGTGTTTCAGCACGTTGCGTAGCATTCGAAGCCGTGAAATAGACTCGTTGACCAATCTCCAGGTGCACCGCCAAATGCATAACAGTAGGATGACGTTCGTGAATGGGAATTGCGAATATACGCCAAATCGCTTCATTACAGTTCACATAACGACCAACTTGATAGCGTGAAATTTCATCGTTTGTATTTGAGGATTGCAATCCAAAAACCGCCATATCACTGCCTTTCGTGACATATTTGCATATATATTTTATGGACTTAACTGAATTGCAGTATTCAACGTTGCAATGTGTCTTGAACGATTTAGAAATAAGTAGCGAATATGGAACAATCCAACTGTTGTCGACAACGAAATCCATTCTTTTCACTTTCGTTGTGACAGTTCGACCATTGTCATCTGGTGATCGACGCCGATACAGCGGATAACCATCATTGCCAGTGACAGTCTCCTCCGTTAATTTTCGTGGATATCGTTTAGAGCACTTTCCATCGACCATGCAAGGTGATTGGGGATTGATAGCACCACACGGTCCATGAATCATATTAGTAGTAACAACATCATGTAGGTCTGGATCGACTTCATAATCAGGAATCTCGGCACATATGATATTATCTATTTGGTCAGGCTGAATTCTTTCCACTAACCAAATAAGAATGTGTGCGTGCGGCAGGCCTCGCTTTTGCCATTCGATTGAATACATCCAGCATCGAGTATCTCCAAAGACGCGTTGTTTAAAAATAAAGTTCATCAGGGACCGAATTTTTTGCCTGAATATACGTGCTGTGATGTCGTGTCTATCACTTGATGTTTGTCCGGGAAGCAGCAATTGAGTAATTTCTATCCATTTTGGATTGCAGGTAAAAGTAATAAAGAGATCGGGCCGACCGTAATGACGAACATATGTCATTGCATCTTGTGCATATTCATGCATATGACGTGGACTACCAATGTATGTCGCCGGCAGAATAGTTAATCGACCAATATTAGCTGCATTTCCTTCAGTACTAACTGCATCACGTAAATGGATGTACTCCTCAGAACGCAGTTTGGCTTGGTTCAACCTAATGAATGTTAAACGTTCCGTTTCTATTTTTACATACATATCAACGCAATACTGTTGAAACAATCGACGAAACCGCAGCAAATAGTTGTCAGCATTTTGACGAATCATCAAGCGATATGCATAATAATTCATTGAGCTAACTTTCTTTGTAGTTTCTGCACCTGAAATGAAAAATTTGATAATTAACCATTTGAAAGGCAAATTTTAAAGGCAAACAATACCGACATTAACCATTTTTTAATAAGCATTATTTTAAATCAGCGTCTTTCACAAATAAATGAAATAAATTATGATACTGATACTCACCATTCAATGGATTTTTCATTTTAATATTAAAATAATATCCATCTTCTCCTTGCCAAAACATCAGCGGGTATTGCAATGTATCATATGATCGATGAGTTTCAGATATTCGTTGCAGTTGCCCAGTATCGCGACGTGTAAGCACAATATCGCGTTTTTCAAATTGTTCATCAACAATCAGGATGGCAACTTCGTCTACTGTTGGAGCATTAAATGTCCTTTCGTGTGTTCCAGATGGTCATTTATCTGCTTTGATGACAACTTTAAAGTCATCACTTGGCAGGCGCTCTAAAGCACTCTTAAACAACCTGACCAACGCATGATGTTCATGAAGCAGACACTGCAAGTCTTGAAGAATTGCTCGCTTCATTCCTGAATTGATCTCTAGGCGTCGATCAAGTTGTTCTTCCATGTTGCCCATGAAATATATTTGTAAAAATTTATTCTGTGTATCTTCGAAAGGTAGTAATGATCCAATTTTATGATGAATCTGTCCTTGTATCTACAAAATAAAAACCAGACAGTATTAACTGGGTTATAAACACTTTTTTCAGTGAGAGAGTAGAGTTCAGGATTAGCAATATACTACATAGGTACCAATAGATAAAGTAAGATATTCTTTAACTACATTGTATATAAGTACAAAAATAAATACCTTAAATGTCGGATTAAATCCTCGTTCTTCGATAATATGTGCCCCAAATGACGTCACTTGGAAACAACCATTGTATTTTTGAGTATTTGCAAGAAAGTGGCGTGATTCTTGTGTTTCGCCACAAAGCAATAAATACAATGGCTCAGGTGGCGGAGTCAACAATGGTAATTTAAATTTACCATTAAGGCAGCATAATCCAGGCGTTTCTCCGGAAAACTTTAATGCACCACAATATTCGCGAACTACGTCCATTTGCCCAATGCAAACGCTAGGATGCAAGCTGTAATCAATGCTGCAATCGTATTGAAACGCTGCTCGATTTAAATCAGCACTTGATAAATGTCTTGTTCTGCGTCGCAAATTATCTATTTGTTGACCTCTGTTGTTCGCTCGACGATTCTGCATTGCTAACCGAGCTGTTTCACGGGCTGCTTCACTTTGCTCTCGTGTTTGAGAAGCACGAAGTCGAGCCATACTATCGCGGCACTGTTCACGTGCAATTTCTTGTTCTTCTTCAGTCTTTTCATTTGCAGTATTTCGTATTCTTCTTGCATTACGGCTTTGTCGGGAAAGATTCGATCGTCTTGGTCGCGGCATTATTAATTAAACTTCACTTCACCTAAAAACTCAAATTTTCAACCATACAGAGTTTTATAGTTCACTTCACTTCACTTCACTGTTTATATACTATACTGGCACTCTCATTACATTATAATTGTTAATAATTCATTTAATAGAAATAGTTTTATTATTGATTTCTTACAAATATCTAATTGTCATCCATACTTCATTACATAGCTGTCATTATACGTCAATTACATAGCTGTGATTTGATTTTTGTTATTCCAAGTCTGATTCTTTTTTGTTTTTATACCACGTTTTATAGTAACTGACGTTTCATGTCAAGTCAGACGGGAATGCTGTGGAACGGGATAAAAAGTATCCTATGTCCTTCTCCTGGCTCTAAACTACCTCCCTGCCAATTTTCAGCTAAATCGGTTCAGCCGTTCTTGAGTTATAAGTGGTCTAACTAACACGACTTTCTTTTATATATATAGATTTATAATGTTGTTTTTTTTAATGTTATATGTATAAATGTAAATAATAAGATTAAAATTAAATAAATGATAATAATAATAATAATAATAATACGTTACTAGCTGATAATGTACAATTATCTTAAAAATTAAAAATACAAAGTAAATTACCAAAGAATTATAACCCTAACCATTTCCGAAACGTATCTTATTCCGCTTTTCGAGAAAGTTCAAAGTTTGTCCTTACATATATCTATTTAGTCCGAACTCTCTGATTCGATTATGACACCACATCGACTACAGCACATTAAGCAATCGCTTCTCGTTTCGGTCAGTATCTCATTGTGAGCGCTCTGTGATTGATATTACTCTATTTAGATACCATTGTCATGGAAACGTAAAGTTTGGTACGATGAATATATACTTGTTCATAAAATTGTGTAAAATGATTTTTTTGCGTTACTTAAAATTTTTAGGAATTTTCATATTCAGTTTTATTTCAAGTTAGATTTATGGAAAAAGATTACAATATACCTATTAGAATTCAGGAAATAGATTTAAAAATATCGTTAAGCATGTATAGCCAAGTTAAACTAAATTAAACAAATATAGAAATAGCCAGCCAAACTACTTGACAGATTTGATGGTAGTTTAAACAAGATCCTGGTTCATTTAAATGGTTCTTAAATATTATGTTTGATCGAAATAAAAGCAGTCATCTTAAAGATTTACCTTTTATTGATGTTGGAGAAAGGTTCTTATGCAATATTGATAGTAAATACTTAAACTTGTGCAAGTGAGTATGTCTATTTAGTACAATATAAGAACCAATCACATAATAATCAAAAAGCAAAAAAAAATACCTTCTATATTTATTTAAAATTCAAGAAAGTATGTTCAAACATTTAAAGATCCTTAGTTCTATGTAATTAATTATGAAAGCAAGTTTCAGAGATCCGATCACTTGGACCCTATTAATTGTAGGATATTGTAATTTCATATCTGGCAACTGAAATTATATTTTAAAAAATTTAAAAGTTAGCAGTATATACACGTTTGTTATTATAAAGATGGTTGGTTGTAGCGTAATTCAAGTAACAGGTACTAGTATACTCTTACAAAGTTTGGAAACCATGACCAAAAATAGATTAAAAAATCCAGTGGCTAAGTGATGATTAACATGCGTTTTTTGTTGTAGTTTAAATAAAAGTGTTTAGTTTAAAGTGTATAATTATTGAAAGCCTTTAGTTTTACCGGTTTGCTTTTTTTATCGCTTTGTTAACCAGTTTTGGTGGAGTTATAAAAAAATATCTGAGTAGTTAATCATTGTTTTATACAAACATACCCCCATCTAATAATTAATGTATAATTATCAAATTAACAATTAGATAATTTTACTTATTGCTGCTTTGATGCTATGCTTTTATGGAATTTAATGCCGAAATTTGGAATACGTGCAAGCACTGTATATGTAAAATATTTGTCAAATGCGAAAGCTCGATTTAAATCAATGCAGATTACATTGGAAATATTCAGGTGTTTTGTTTAAATATGTGATATTATTTGCAAACATGTCTATTTCAAAAATAGGTAATAATAGAGTATGTGAAATAAATAAATATCTAAAATTTAAAATTTTATTTATTTAAACTGTAAGATTAAAAAATAACGTGAATATTACTAATATCACATCAAGTATCTTTGTAATTATCAAATACTTCAAAATATGTTCCACGTGTCCATGTATTATGATTTTTTATTATTTGTAATGGAATATCAATTTCATTGGGAACGCACACAATATTATTTTCTAAATATTATTTTACAGTGTGTCTAGTGGGAAAATTCAATTTTTAAATACAAAACAGAATAACAAAATTAAGAAAATATAAAATATTTTTTGGTAACAAAACATTTGTCAACTCTGGAGGTTTCACTTTTTAAACGTCATTCTATTCAAATGTTTACCATCACTTCGATCACATAAGCTATTCTAAACAAGCGCGTAAATTCTCTAACTCGAACACTTTCTTGCGGAGTTGCATAGTAGTTTTGTGACAAAAAACTATCTACAATAAATACATTTTTGTTTATTTATATATCTATCAAAGTGAAAATAGGTCTTATAACTAAATACAACAACGTTTAGTTTACGCTGTGTAGCTAACTCATCATACATCCTTACAGTGCGGAATTAATTTCCATAGTACGCAATCACATTTTTTCAAAACTTGCACTGATTTTATAATGATGAAACCTCTTTTTTTTTCTCAATTTTGACATGATTTGCTGAGTTAGAGATTCCCAAAACAGCTTTAGCAGAGAACACTGCGAACCAACTCATTTTCTCGACGTGAACTTTTTTCGTTTGATACCGTAGTTCTGGAGCCAGATAAGAATCGTTAGCGGCAACTTTTTAATCCACTTTTAAAAGGGCTATAATTGCATCTTCGTTTGGTCGTCGAATATTGTTTTACAAAAACGATATCCAGATAGCCACTGCGTAGGAGTCAAAATACTTAAAGAATGCCTCGATACCAAAATTATGTAGGACTCCGATCCCATAGAACGGAAGCGTCTACAAAGTGGAGTTCCTTTTGTTTAGCTGTCACAAACATCAAATTTAAACTTACCCACTTTGTACCCTAAATTAAAAAATAAATCACAACACTCTTCTTACTAATAATTAATTATAGTCATTGCACAAATTATAATAAATTCAACCTAATTGTTTTTCATTGAGATCAGTTTAATACAAATAAAAAAAAGTGCTAAACCAATTATATTATTAAATGTCCATTCATAGTATTATAGAATAAAAAGACAACAGTCAAAAACACGATAGTTCCATACCACAATTAGAAGTCGTCAAAATGATATAGAGCATGTTTGCTAAAAAAAATCACAATTAGTCGTCAAAACGAAATAATTAATGACGCCGTCACTGAATTGCCGATGGCCGATGCTAAAAGTGTCCTGTATGCTT
The DNA here is from genome assembly GCA_959347355.1 of Napeogenes inachia. Classification (NCBI taxonomy): domain Eukaryota; kingdom Metazoa; phylum Arthropoda; class Insecta; order Lepidoptera; family Nymphalidae; genus Napeogenes; species Napeogenes inachia. The sequence goes on along the minus strand of OY365793.1, from coordinate 14,259,470 downwards.
TTGGATTTGTTCAATTTTTTTTTTTAATAAAAGTTGAAAGCTTTATCAAGTGGATTTTATAATCCATTAGCTCGAGAATATATTTAACTTTAATAATACTTGTCCATCAAGTTTTGAATCAGTTAACTATTGATTAGCAATATTTTACATATTTTAAACTTATATTTCTTACGTGAAAGTATTGCTTATATAATTACTAAAATAAAAAATTATAACGTGATTGTTTGTGTATATTTTGTATTTATAGATTACTTATAGTTAGTATTTCGATGGAAGGAAATTGTCAACCGATACAATTATAAAACAGCGCTTATAAATTTTTGGTGATTGGACGATAAAAAACCAAACCAGATTTCTTAAAGGAGCTAAGTGATTTCAAAAAGTTTCTTCTTTTCTGAGAAGAGAATATAGCAAATGAAATCAATTTTTAATTTCAAAATATTAGTGAGATAAACCTTATACAATTCCAATCTTGAACTGAGTCTGCAACGAATGAGTATCTAATATTCTAACATTTTAAAATATTGAGCAGTTGTATGATATTAGTAAAGATACATCGATCTTAAAAACATTAATCTTAGGGACATAAGTCTTAGGAATACCCATATCAGGCACATTAATCATAGCTTTATCCACCTGCAGAATCAATTTCAGTACATTGAGCATAAGAACTTTTTTTTTTTTTTTTTTATTTTTTTTTTTTTTTTTATTTTTTTTTTTTTTTTTGTCTGTCTATGCTGTTAGCCCTGTTGGCTATTACAGCGTCACCGGGAGAATGGGTGGGTCAGGAGACCCACCCTTAAAATGGGGGGGGCCAGATGGGCCCCCATGAGGAACGACGTCCCGAGGGCGTCTCAGATTGAGACACGGACCTCGGCTCGGGGCGTCGTTAGTCAGGAGGGAAGCTAAGGAAATTTGGACACTAGCGTCCTCCGACGGCAGAACGCCGGAGCAACGGAGCACTTACTCAGTTGGGACCTCGTCTATACCGGTACAGACGGTGTGTGTCTGTATGTTGTGTGGTGTCAATTATGCCTACGCGTACACGTTATTACCTACTGTGAACGCGTCGTCGGGGTCAACGAGTACCGACTTGGGTCTTCTTTTTCTGACTAAAGTAGTCTTACGTGGTCTATACTCTGCGGCGTCAGCCACCAGTGGGTTCGGGTGTCGCTCAGCACGTTCAAAGTACTTTTGGGAAAGCCCCTTGAAGTACTGAGCGATGGTCGGAAGGTCTAAATCTCTATGGAGATCGATGTTGCGTACGAACCACGGCGCCCCGGTTGCAATCCGTGTAAACCTGTTCTGAATCACCTGAAGAGGTTTCAGATTAGCGTGCGCAAAATCGGGACTCGCATAGGACATGACGGAACGTATGCAAGCTTTGTAAAGTGTCACCTTATTGCGAAGGGACATTTTACTCCGCTTGCCTAACAGCGGATATAAACGACCTAATATGTAGGCCGCTCTGCTACGAACGGTCCTAATATGCGCAGTGAAAACTAACTTTCTATCTAACGTTACTCCTAGGTATTTTGCCTATTCTTTCCAAGGTATCGGTTTATCAAAGAGTTTGATTCGCGGGAGGATCCTTGGGGGGCCCCGTTCGAAGAGCACCGAAACGCTCTTCTCAGGGTTTACCTCGATCCGCCATTTCCGCAGCCAACTCTCAAGGGAGTCGACTGCGGATTGGAGACGTTGGTATATCTCCCAGTGATCCTTAGACGACGTGTAAAGCGCGGTATCGTCCGCGTACATGGCAAGGTGCACTTTAGATCGCGGTCTAGGAATATCGCTAGCGTAGATGGAATAGAGGATGGGCGAGAGAACTGAATCCTGGGGAACACCCGCCCTGATGGGGCGGGGGGTTGACAAGACGCCTTCCACTCTGTAGCGAAAGGAGCGATTCGTCAGGTAGTCCCGTATGATGAGTACGAGTCTGTCCGACACCTTGAACTGGTATAACTTGTACACCAGTCCATTGTGCCAGACCCTGTCGAACGCCTTAGCTACATCGAGGAAGAGCGCTCCTGTCCTATGCTTCTTGGCCCTCACAGTGGCCCCTATCAGTATGTGCTCCGTGAGGCGTTGCACCTGATGGGAACATGAATGGTTGGCTCTAAAGCCGAACTGCTCATTTGGGATGATTTTTAGTCTCTCGACTTCCGATCTAAGTCTACAGAGGATGATTCTCTAGAAGGAACTAAGAAGACTAATGGGACGGTAACTACTAGGCAGATGCCGGGGTTTGCCCGGCTTATGGAACCCTATCACTATGGCCTCTTTCCACTGGGCCGGAAACGAGCAACCGGCCAGTAGAGCGTTAAAAATGGTAACCAATAGGTAAATTAAAGGAGGCGGAAGAAGCTTTATCACTTTGTTAGTGATCCTATCGGGACCTGGCGATTTCTTGACGTGAAGCGCCCTAACTATGGACGTCACCTCGTCTAGGTTCGTTTGCTTGATTGGCGGACCGGCCGGTGGCTGTGAACACATTAAATTGACCGATTTGTCGACTATTTCGACATGATCGCGATCAACGGATTGAGCAGACAGACGGCACTGGCTCTCTAGACTGTCGGCTAAGCACTCAGCTTTGTCAGGGTCGTCAAACGCGATGGCGGAGTTAGGTCCAACCAAGGGAGGCATATCTGAGACAGTGTCCGCCTTCAACGCTCTCTGCAACCGCCAGAATGCCTGGTGTGTTGGAGAGAGCGTCGCAAGCGTCCTATCCCAGCCGCTATCTCTGAAGTCGTCGAGAGCTTGTCTCGACTCCCTCTGAAGACGGCGCAGCCTCCGTCGGTTGTCATCTGTCGGGTATCGGTCATGGGCTCTGTACTGTACGGAACTGTTTGTACACATACAATAAATTAGCGGAGTTAGGTAAGAAAAGACTACACTCCGCGAGTGCTGTTTTTACACTGATTTATTAAATATAACATGTACGAATTTATACTTTGTACATACTGCCCACTCTAAAAGAAGAAAAGATACAGATAAAAGAAAAGATACAGATTAATATTAATTTAAAAGTTTTAGTCCGACTTGGTTTCATTACACTTTACACATTTTCACTACACTCACTATCACTCACATTCGGAATTTCGAGCCTAACTGATCGCTGTGTAGCCGTCGGCGATGTTACGGTAACCTTGTCGACACTTAATTTTGAGGTACGTATCTCACTGTGGGCGTTACGTGAAGTTTTCTGTTGAGCGTGTAGCGCCGCGTCAGACCTGAATACCACCGGAGCGGCTGCTGCCACCGCAGCGACGCGCCACACGCGTCTTATTTTTCGCCAGCGCTGCACGAGGTAGTAACAAGCCAATAGACCTAGTATCGCTATTATACCATACAACACCGAGTATTGGTGTATGTCATGCACGCTTAGTTGACGATCAGACTGCGACTTTATATCTTCTATCTCTCTATGTAGATCTCTCCAGATTTCGTCGTGGTTCTCGGAGATAAAAGACTCTGGTAAGGTCGAATTCACAACATTGTTTAGTACCGATGTACTTTGATCTACTAATAAACTACTTCCAACCTCTATCTGACTGAAGAAGTTCTGGTGTCCGTACAGTGAAAAGGATTCTCCTTTAATTACACAACCATGACCTATATCAATCAGTCCATTACCGGTCAAGGTGACCAGCTGTACGCTACCGGAACAAAATATGCGAAGTGAGCATTTCTCGCAACAAGAAAATAGCCACCTGTTACCAGTATTGTGCAATTTGATCCACCGCTCCTCGCATTGCGTTTGTTTTGTACTGCATATTGTTTTATTATTTACACGTATGTCGCATATGTGCTGTATTATTTTAACATTGTACATTAGTTTATCATAAGAGCATAACATTTTTCCTGATGATACGTGTATACAAGATTCTATTTCGTTCTCTGTCAATAAGAGAAGTAAATCTTTCTGTAGGTTGAAAGCTAAAAATGGAGTCAGGGTTTCCATTACATAGTTATTTACAGGTAAACTGTATACTTGATCAACCTCATACAATTCATTTTTAACTAATGGTATTCTTACTTCTATAATGAGAAACCTAGTTCCAACCTTAGCATTAATTTTAAGTAATTTATATAATGATTGAATATCGCTCTTATCAACAGGTAAACATAAGTCGCTAGAAATGTGACCTGATATCTTGTTAACATTTTCTTCGAATTGCTTAGGTGGTAAAATATATGGGTCCATATGCCCTTGCCAAATATCGGTTACAGTATGAATTAAATTTTGTTGAACACTCTTAATATTTGATATTATTATTTGAGCAGATAAAAACGAAGACAAAATATACAATTCATTGCTATTATGAAACTTAATACTATTTAATGATAATGACATATTTCTAATATAATCCTGAATAACACTAAACTGCTTGTTCATAACGTATTCATTTCTTTGTAAAATATTAGACTGCGCCTCTATGATACTAGTCTGGTTTTTTAACAAGAGTTTTAAATGATTTTCATTGAATTGAATTTTTTCAATATCTTTTTCGTATTGTTTCAAAAACCTATCATCGAGTACACCAAATAAGCTGTTTGCTAAGTAACCAAGTCCGTTAACCAAACCTCTTTTTAATCTACGGTTTTTATTATGTATCATAAGAATATCATTGTAATGTTTTATTTCTGACAGCTCATGTTCCAATTGAAATTGAATACCTTTGTACTGGGGTAATAACTCTAAATTGTTTGTTATATTACGTATATGATTCACATACTTGTTTACACTTTCTAGACCTATCCAATATGAAGACATATTATAAAATACAACTAATTTCCATTCGTCACGAATGAGACTCATATCTTTTATTTTATGAAAGTAAATGCTTTGATTGTTATCAAAATTTGAAAAGTTATAAGATCCATGTATAGAAGGTATAGTAAAAAGAAATAGCATTAAAAGTGTTAATATAATACGACTCGGTAAAGCAGTGATCACTCGACGCGACCCTTTTGGTGATACGACGGTGACGTCACGAGCTACATTTTGGCCGTTAGGGAAAGACGTCGTCGTCTTTGTTTCCTCTTTTACCGGTAGAGGGACAAGCTTAATAATTGGCCGTTTTATAACGCCGTTTTTAGTTTTTACTGAAACGACCCGAACGCAACCATCCTTTCCTGGATGAGTTTCTACGATCCTACCCAAAGCCCACTTACCAGGAGGCAAGTTTTCTTCTTTAATAACTACAATATCGTGTATTTCTAAATTTTTTGTAGGTTTTCGCCACTTTGAACGAGATTGCAACTCTTGTAAGTATTCGGCAGACCACCTACTCCAGAACTGTTTATTCATAGATTGTATCATCTTCCATCTGATGGTTAAATTAATATGTTCAGGGTCGGTTTGTGGTCGTGAAAGTAAAGATCCTCCGACCAAGAAATGCCCAGGGGTCAGGTATTCATCCTCTGGGTTTTCTGTTAAACTAATGAGCGGACGAGAGTTAAGACAAGCCTCTACCTGGTGAAGGACGGTAATGAACTCCTCATATGTGAGTTTTTGCTCACCGACTACTCTTTTTAGGTGGAACTTCATGCGTCTAACAGCTCCTTCCCATAAACCTCCGGCTTCTGGATTTCCTGGAGCGTTGAATACCCACTCAATGTTGTAGTTATTTATGTTACAAAAAAAATTCTGATTTAAAGTTTTTATTATCTGTTCGTATTCCCTTTTAAGCAGCCTGTTAGCACCCACAAAGTTTGTTCCGTTGTCACTATAAATTCGGCGGGGAGAACCGCGCCGAGCACAGAACCTTCTAAACGCAGCTAAGAATCCCGGTGTACTGAGATCAGATACCAGTTCTAAATGAACTGCCTTGGTTGAGAGGCATACAAAAACTGCTACGTAGCCCTTTGAGGTTTTAACCCCGCGTCCTTTGTTTATTTTTATAGCAAAGTGACCTGTAAAGTCCACACCAGTGTGTGTGAATGGACGAGATGGGGTAACCCTGGGTTGCGGAAGATCAGCCATCAGTTGTTGTGATTTCTGTTCGCTAAAACGCCTGCATTTTACGCATTTCCGCAACTCCCTTTTAACGGTGCGCAATCCACTTACGATCCAATATTTATCCCTAATAAAAGAAAGTGTTAGACGAGGACCACCATGAAGCGTTAATGTATGTGCTTCAGATATAATTAGATTAGTTAAGCGGCTATGACTTGGAAGTATGATCGGATGTTTCGCTGATGGACTTAAAAGTGAGTTATTGAGCCTTCCTTGGACTCGCATAAGTCCATTTTGTTTGTCTATATAGGGGCAAAGGCTTGATAATTTACTCTTGCGGCTTACGTTTCTATCATTTATTAAACGTTGGTAATCCTCTTCAAATTCATATTTTTGTACAGTCCTTATAATTATGTCATACGAACGTTGCATTTCCGAGGAGGTTAGGTAACTTAATCGTAGTACGCTTTGTTTATTTCGCAACGACATCATGTAACGTGATATCCAGCCGAGGTTAATAGCCGCGCGACTCATCGAATTACATTCATTTATTATTTTAAATATAATTGCATTATTCACATTTAAAGCTGTGAACACACTGAAGTTTGAAAAATTGCCTTTAATTTCAATATCGGGGGGAGGGTATAATTTGCTTTCTATATTTTTATAATCATACTCTTGAAGCCATTCTGGGCCCTCCCACCACAAGGTATGTCCTTTTAATTGTGAAACGGTCATCCCTCTTGTGGCACAGTCTGCTGAATTATGCTTTGACTCTACATGACGCCAACATGAGGGTGGAATTACGTCAGTAATCTTTTTGATCCTGGTAGCTACGAATTGCTTCCACCTGTTAGTTTCTCCTTGGATCCAGCCGAGAACAATCATACTGTCTGTAAAAGCATATATTTTATTTATTTTATGTTGTAGTGATTGTTTAACTTTTGTTAAAAGGCGTGATAATAATAAAGCACTACAAAGTTCGAGTCTTGGTAGCGTTAATTTATTTTTTATTGGAGCTAACTTTGTTTTTGCAGTGAGGAGCATTGTTGTGTACTCCCCCTTACTATTCTTAGTGCTTACATAAATTGCACAAGCGTATGCTTTTTCCGAGCTGTCACAGAACGCATATATATTTAATTTTTCGTTGTCTCCAAAATGCCTTGGTATTTCAAAGATTTCAATATTTTGGAGATCTCGCTTTAGTTGATTCCACTGCTCTTCTAGATGTGGTGGTAGCTTTTGATCCCAAGTTATACAATCTTCGGACCAGGTCTTCTGGAATAAAAGTTTAGCCCTGATGGTCAACGGAGCGAGCCACCCTATGGGGTCAAAAACTTTTGAAATGTTTGATAACAGTTGACGTTTAGTAAGATGTGTGTCATCATCCACATTGTGAAATATATTTTTAAATGAAAATGTATCTGTTTGAGGATTCCATCGTAACCCCAGCGTTTTTCTAGATTCCGTGCATCGGAAATTTAAGGAGGAGTCGACGTCCTCCGATGGTAAATTTTGAATAAGAGCAGGTTCATTACTACTCCACTTCCGTATGTTCATTCCGGCTCCCTTTAAAATATTGATCAGCTGTTGCTGAAGTTCCTGAGCCTGTTCAAGAGTGTTACATCCTTCTAAAAGATCATCCATATAAAATGAGTTTTTTAATGCGGCTGCAGCTAAAGGGTATTTTTGTGCATCATCGTCTGCGAGTTGCCTTAATGTGCGCATAGCGAGATATGGAGCGGCCTTTGTACCGTATGTGACAGTAGTAAGTTGATACTCTGTCAATGGGTCCCCTTGGGATTCCCTCCACACAATACGCTGTAGATGTTGAGCTGACTCATTTACAAGGATCTGACGAAACATTTTCTCAATATCCGCAGTAATTACGTATTTATGCTGACGCCAAATTAAAATAAGGCTATGCAGATCCTTTTGCAAATTTGGCCCCCGTTCCATCAAATCATTTAGGCTGTTACCGGATGACGTTCTTGAAGAAGCGTTAAAAACCGTTCTTAATTTAGTCGTTGATGAGTCAGCCTTTATTACTCCGTGATGGGGAAGGTAACATGAAGGTCCTTGTTGACTGTTATCAACAGGTTTCATATGACCAAGGCTAGAATACTCATTCATAAATTGTTTATAGGCTTGAGAAAACTGCTTATTACTAGCCAATTTCCTTTCTAAAGTTATAAATTGTGCGATGGCCTTGTTTTTTGATTGGCCTAAATTTTGTTCAAACTGTGGCTTCAAAGGAAGCGCGACTTCATACCTACCGCTCTCTAATCGTTTAGTTGTATTTTTATAAAGCTGTTCACAATATTTTTCGCCTTCCGTCATGTCAGTGGTACATTCATTTACTTCCTCTAATTCCCAGTAATTTGATAATTCAGATAAATTATTAATAACGACACTACAATTGAAAGTTTTCACATTTCCTGATAATATCCATCCCAGCCTTGTTTGTTGTGCAATGGGTGCTTTGCTGGGACCCTTAATTAGACCATTCATTATAATATCAGAATAAACACTAGCATCTAATAATAGATCAATGGGTTTCGAGATGTTGTAATCCGGGTCTGCCAGCTGAATATGCTGGAGATGCTCCCAGGTCTTTTTAGCAAAGGATAAGTTAGGTAAGTCATTTATGACATGATTTAAAACTAGGGCTTGTGTTTCAAAAACACAATCCTCGTATATTGACTGACAGGAGAGATTTACTACTCCCCTACTTTGTTTGGCTCCGTATCCTATACCGGAAATAGACGCATGGTAACGAGATCTCGGTAAACGTAGCCATTGCGCAGCGTTTTCTGAGATAAGTGAGATTTGAGAGCCCTGATCGAGCAAAGCCCTAAGAGTAACGTATGAGCCGTCTGCCGCTTTAACCTTTACTAACAATGTAGTAAGAAGAATCTCCTCATCTTCATTAGTAACGTAGTTAACGTTATGCTGTCTATTAACAGTCGGTGTAAGCATTTCATTCGCCGCGGTGACACAGGTCGATGCACGCGTCGGGTTTCTAACGGAAGTGGTAAGAGGGGGGGGCGCGGAATACGCAAATGAATCGTGTAATATGGAATTATGCTTATCGTGACAAATTTTACATAAATTATTAGAATTGCATGCATTGCCAAAATGACTAAACAAACAATTTGCGCAGATATCTAGTTTCTTAATGGTTTTAAGTTTCGCATCCGGCCCCAATTTCGCAAATTTATTGCATTTAAATAAATTATGTCTCTGCTTACAAAATGGACAATTCCAAACACGTGTAGCATTGGTCTGAAATTTTCCATTGCGATTCGATGAACGAAATTGGTTAATGTAGTTCGTTTTGTTGGAAGATGATTGATATGAATTGGTATTATTGGATTTATATAAATGATTTAAATCTTTTCTGCTTATCTCTTCGAGGGCCGTAAATTTGGCCTCTAAAAAACTCATAAGCTCACTTAATGAAGGCAAGTCGCGTGGTGACTTACGGTTCTCTTTGTAATCGTTATAAGACAAAGGATCTAATTTCTTGCAAATTAAATGTACTAATATAGGATCCCATGAAGAGATGTTGACCCCTAAATTTTGTATAGCGTAAATGCATTCCATGCTAGTATCATAGAGACGCTTAATTTCGTAAGCTGTTTGCTTTTGAACTGTATGCTGATTTAAAAAAGTCTCTAAATTTTTTATAAATAACAGTTGAGTATTATTATACCTACGGGTTAACAAATCCCACGCAGTATCATAATTATCCGCAGATATATTGAGATGCTGTACTAACCTCTCCGCTTCCCCCTTCAACTTCCCCTTAAGATGTTGCATTTTTTGACACTTAGTTAAACAGTTATTATTATGAATTGTTTCAATAAATAAATCAAAGAAAGTAGGCCATTGAATATAATTTCCTGTGAAAACCGGAATTTCGATTTTAGGGGTTGATTGTTGAAGATGGGAAGAGGCTGACAGTTTTTGATATATTAATCTTCTCATATCTTTGTATATTTTTTCATAATAGCTAAATTCACCATCATATTGGAGGTCGGAACCCTGACAAATATCATCGATTTTTAGGTGAAATTTGTCGATGGTATCCCAACGCATCTGCAAATTGCGAATCTCATCTTCCAGCTCAAACTTATCTATTACAATGTCTAAATTTATATTCTTTATTTGTCTCGACAAAGCTCTAAACTGTGTTCGTTGTTGCGACAATAAACTAATAAGCTCTGTATGCGGCACGGATGCGGAAGCTGGCTGTTGGTGTAAGTCGCTCGATGCAGGCAACGGACTGGACGTCCTGGAACGCCCGCCTGCGTCGCCTGGAGTGCTAACTCTCGTTATCACCTTAAGGTCGGTGATCTGGCTACTAACGCCCGGTTTGTGTTCCAGCGGTGTAACAGACTGGTGTGACGTTATCATAAAGCGAATCTTATTGTAGTATTCTTTCGCTTGCTCATACTGACTCTCTTCGAAGTATGGCGAGTCGTCTCTAAAGGCCTCTAGCTTGTTGTCATTCGAATTGAATTCCGACCAGAGCTTGTCGATGGATTCGAGTCTGGAGTCCAAATATTGACGTGTTTTGCGACTGCTAGGGTCTTTTCTAAAGTTACGCTCTAATTGCTTAATAGCGTCGAGGATTTCCGTCTGACGTCTGTGTAGTGTATCCATATTCAGAACAATAAAGGAAAGGTCTTACTTGAGTTGTTGAGATTGTTGAGACGTTACGGTTGGATCCCTGGCGTCCTCTGCGAGCGAGCGAAGGTTCAAATCACTTTAATTAGCACTAAATGTCCACTGATCTGTTCTACTCACCAACACAGAGGCACGTGTTGTTAGAATGTTACTGTTTGCCAAAAATATATAATTGGTTAAATAAATGTGCTGTTTGCACGTATGTGACTGTTATCACAAAAATATAAAAACAATAACCAAAAAATATAATAATATTTCTCGAAGGACCAAAAAAATGTACTGTACGGAACTGTTTGTACACATACAATAAATTAGCGGAGTTAGGTAAGAAAAGACTACACTCCGCGAGTGCTGTTTTTACACTGATTTATTAAATATAACATGTACGAATTTATACTTTGTACAGGCTCTAATCGCGGCGTTTTTACGGGTGATGAGAAGTCTAATGTCCGGAGGGAGTGCTCGGTAACCCTCGAAGTTCACTCGGACCTCCCTCGAGGACTTTCCTATGCTATCTACCAAATGTTCTGTGAAGTTAGTCGCGGCTGAGACAGCGTCCTCGACCGATGTAAGCTGGTCAGGAATTTTGTCGAGGTGCGCTGGTACGGGGGAATGGAGTTGCTCTCGAAGCTTCGTCCAGTTAATAATTGTTTTGGTCGCGGGTTCCCTAAGGGGAGGAAGTCCTAGCTGAAATAGGACCGGTCGATGGTCAGAGTCTAGCTCGGATAGCGTCTCGATAGAACGTAACTGGAGTGTCACGCCCTTCAAGAGTACTATGTCGAGCACGTCGGGTCTGTCATGTCGGAAGTCTGTGTCGCAGTATCGCGTGGGACTCAAAGGCGCGGTGATCTCGAAGTCGAGACCAGCCTTGTTACTTAGCCTATCAAGGAGATTTCCTCTACTGTTTGCGACAGGGGAGTTCCAGCGGGGATGTTTGCAATTTAGGTCGCCGGCCAGAATGGTTGCGTTACCTAATTGGAGTAAGGACTTAAGGTCCCTCTCAACTAAGGCTTTATTGGGAGAAAGATAGACGGATGCTAGTACGATCGACTGATGGCCGGTCATACCCACCTGACATAATGACGCTTCTACGTTGACTAGTTGGGGCGGATCGAGCGGAGTGCAATGAAGAGACCTTCTGTAATAGATGATGGTTCCCCCCTTCGCGGTTGCCCTATCGTTCCTAACGAGACGGTAATTTGCGATGCGCGGATCACGATTACACGGCTTCAGAAAGGTCTCTTGTACTAACAGGACGTCTATCTGGTGCGTGACCACGAAGTCGCGCACTAGATCTATCTGCTTAAGTAGCCCGTTCGCGTTGAATGTAGCGACAGTCAGAGAGCGAGGTTTTACCCTTCCACGCGATGTCATCATGTTGACATCGTGTGTTCGTATATCGATTTGATTAGGACGGCGTGCTTGAGGAGCACTTCCATCCTCGCGGGAGGGTTCCGCGCGGAATCCCTCATTTCATTCGAAAAGACTAGGAGCTCTTCGATGTCTATTACACCGAAGAGGCTCGTGACGCACGCGAGCGAACTCGCAACTCCGTCGGTGGAGTTACAAACCGGCGGCGGCGGCAACGACTGGGGGACGGGCTGTGGGATAATCCTCGGAGGCTTCACCCAAGCGTTCGCGATCGCGTTCGCGGGTGCCTGAGGGGCCTGGGATGCCTGAGGGGCCGCGGGCCTCCTAGGGGCTAGAGGAGCCCATGGAGGCTGTGCGAACCGAGGAGGATGCCTTGCCGGCTGTGTCCTGCGCGGCGCTTTGGGGCACCCGCGATAATTCGCAGGATGGCCCTTCTGTCCACACAGGACGCAGCTGGGAGGATCCTCAGGGACCGGTCCCTTCCGCGAGCAGTCGGCTGTCGCGTGGTCGTCCAGGCACTTGACGCACCTTGGACGCGCGTGACAAAAACGTGGGAATGCCCATAGAGCTGGCAGCGATGACACTGACCAGGAAAACCGCGACCGCGTGGAGGTTCGACCCTAAGGCCGGAGAGTTGGCAGACTGCCTTAACGTTAAAAATTTGCTTTCCTTCCGGGGAAAGCTCGAGATGGACGAGAACGAGATCGAACGGGACCCTAGTGGTCGCTCGGTACATGCGGTGCACCAAGATGACGGGGAACGATTGGGACTTAAGGTCCTCGAAAATCCGCTCAGTAGTGAGCTCCACGGGGAGCCCTCGGATGACCACCGTTAAGCGGCGTTCATCCTCTAGCGCGTAGGTGTGGTATCCGTAACCACGTTCGCGGAGAAGACGAGTCAGACCACGGTGGACCGACGAAGACGCGGTTTGAACGCGGATACCGTCGGCGGTATTTCGAGCGGACGTGAAATGGAGCTTGTGCTCCGTCATAAGTGCGGACAGAGTGTCCCAGTTAGACTTGTCCCTTATGTAAAGCGGCGGCGGCGCGGGGGACTTCCGTGGCGCTGAAGGCGCAGGCGCTGAAGGTGCCTCCGCGGGCGCTGAAGGCGCGGACGACGGCGACGCGGACGCGGGCGCTTCGGGCGCGATCGGCGCGCGTTCGCGAGTCGGGCCCGGGCCCGAAGAACGGTCGGGCGACGCGGGTTCGCTACTAGCAGGTTTTGAGGCCGTTTTCGCGGGACGTTCGAGGAGAGCGCTTTCGTCGCCTTCCTCTTGGCCGATTTGGTCTGCACGGTCGTGAAACCGTCGTCCTCGTCAGCGTCCGAGGAAGGGGACGAACTCCCCGACTCGGAATCCGAGGCCGTCTGCTCCGTAGGAGTGGCGGCCTCGACCTCCATGTCGGAGGTGCTCTCGGTCGCGATCGCGGCGCGGTCGAGGGCGGAGACTCGATGCCTAACAAGACAGAGTAGCGCAGGCATAATTCAGGCGCAATTCCGTGGACCCAACCAAACAACTGCGACTTGGACAGATCTTCGGGTTCCGCCGCGGATTTGGGGTCCATGGTGGAGCCCGGAGATATGAGCCGTCAGGAGGCGAGTGCCTAACGTGAACCCTATCGAATCTCTGTCAGTAGGTGACAGAGGTGTGCCTAATACCCTAACGACTGTGTACTTACACGACGCAGGATATTACGACGAAGTCTTTGAATTGCGTTTCGTACCCTAACTAGGGCGACGTCGGACTTGTTGGACCCCTATGCAGGCTCGCCGGCCCGCAGGTGTGCTTGCGGCGATGACTCACACACAAACACAATCACACCGCTGGCTTGCACACAATGGAGGTCGTTATCTTGACTGGGAGCATAAGACCACATCCCGCACCTGGTACCAAAATACCACAACTCTTCTGTTTTCAAATATTTGTCATGCTATTATAAATTTCATAACCACACTCCATTTTTTCATCACTGTCATTATTGCAAATGTTTAGATTTTCTACATCTTCACTCTCTAAAGATTTTTTTCATTCGTTGAAAAGGTCTAGGTCAAGTCAAATTGATGACCTTATAGAACCAGAAACTGTTAATTTAAATTTGGAGGATCTATATATTAGAGCTCTCTTACCGCAAAGAATCGCCAACGACAGTCGTTCTATTCTTTAAAGCACTTTATGAGACTGTTCACAAATACACTAAACTGTTTGCCATTTAAACTCTTAACTATCACTGTTACACTACTTAGTCTCTCGATCACACACTCGGCGGTTTATTATAACTGTTACACTTTTATTACAATAACACCACCACACAACTTGTACTCCCAATTTCACAATGCCTTCTCTTAACCGAGCTGCGATTTATATACTTCTTATTCTTAGTCAAATCGGTATCCAGTACTACATTTATTTTATCAATTAAACTTCTATAAAGAGATTCAAATATTTTAGTCATATCAACAACTTATATCTTTATTTTTAGTCAAAACCAAACTACTACATGTATAAAAGCTAACATATATTCATTAGATGGGCATGGTAAAGGGATTATGTGAGATTACAGACCTTTCACAAATTACAGATATATAACCAATGTTTGCAGTTCCAAGATTGTCGACATTCTGGTTTTAATTTTTAATGTTGGTCTGTGCCTTGAACCAACCATGATGATGATAGAAAATCTTGCACAGTGAAAACATTTGGGTCCAAAGAGTATTCTAGTGACCCGAAATTCGGCTTCATAAACGTTCATAAACGTATCTACTACTTATGCATATGCTGTATTAAGAACCAAACTGCTATGCTCCATTTAGAGCTATTTTAGACAAAGTAGTAAATGAATGAATCCATAACACTAAAGGAAAGCGACGATATTTCTCTGCGACGGTCACGGAGAAAGAGAAAAAAGGTTTTAAGGATAATAAGGGTCCTTCTAGTTGTAATACTGTCACGGAATAGTGAGTCTAAACAGTTAATCCTCTAAATCTACACAAATCCAGAAATTTACACATTATCACAGATTCGATTTATTTATTAATATTAAAAAATAACACGAAATAATATATATATTAAATAATTAGATTATATATCGTTGATATATAATAGTTGAATAAGGTATATGAATACGCAGTCAAAGTAGGTTGCTATTGTTATGTTTATCTATAGAAAGCTTTTATGAGAACTTTTCAACATTTTGGTTTCCCTTTGTTTAAACCATTAAAATGGTCTAATGAAAGTTTTTTTACAGGTTTAATTTTGAATTATGGTATGTAACGTTATGCACTGTACAGAAAAAGTAATTGAAATAAGTATTAAATATAATAGTACTTACTCTGTAAGTAACTTAAATAATGCAATGCAAATAAATGGATCTTAGAAAATATCAGTCATATAAAATTCAAAAAACGTTCCAACCTGGACACTCCGAATCCCACAACAACTAATTTAAACTTAAGCTAAAACTACTACTTTGTTTGTTACTTACTATTTTGTTTGTATAAAATCCGGCTTAACCTTCTCACTGTATACATCGACAAATATTTGTACATACCATTATACTGTGAGATAAATTGTATAAATCTTTATTTATTTTGGCAATAACTATTATATCTAAATAGCTCAATAAGCCTAAAGACAAGAAAAAAGCATACAGATACAAGAATATCTTGAATATTTAGAAAGGACGAACCGAGCAAATGAATACGCAAACAGAAAATAGTAGTTTTTCAAGAATTTAAGAATTAGATTAATTCTGCATTTTTCTCTACTTAATACCCTTAAATCCAGGCTTAGTATAAATAAGAATGCCACTTATTCTTCCGATATACGTTGCCTATAAAAGACCGCTAAGATACAAAAATAATAATGAATACCACTATACACTACTTATCTGAAAGGATGGCAATCCTATCAACATTCTCAAGGACGATTGGAAACTGACCAAAAACCTATTGCAAAGTTATAATATTTGTGATATGTTAAACATCATGGCGATCTGAAATAATTGAGATAAGTACAGTTAGATGACTGTCTTAACGTAGTTGTCATAGATGTAAAAATAATAATATAATAAAATTCATAATTCATAAATATTTTAGAAATACAATTTTAAAATGTATTGTTATAATTATATTTTCCGTTTACATATATTATGGGTTCAGAAATCTATATAGTGCATGTCATTTCTACTTATATTCTGTCTAAACTAAGAAATGCAGCATGAATCTGCAGTCTATATGACAATGAAAGATTATCATAAAATTTTTAATTACCACATTTTTTTAAGTTGGCATACATGGTATATCACTACTTTTTTATTAATAATGTCTATATTTATGCTCTGAAACCCCTATAACTAAGCTAAACTAGACTTATAGCAGCAACTAATTAAAACTTTAGCTTAAGCTTTGTTTGCATAAAATGCAGCTGAATTTCTACAAATATTAGATAGTAATTATACTTTAGAGAAATTTGAGAAATCTATAAAACTAGATAAGCGAGAAAAGGTTTCATGGAAATTTAATAATGAATCTTGTAAGCACGTATGTACCGCTACTGGATGTGACGAGGTAGTGGAAAAGAAGTATAGTGATTTTGATATACCATCCATATAAAAATAATATCTCTAGGGTTTTGAATAGAAATGATGAAAATCAATGGGGGATACGGAAGATTATATGAGATTATATAAATAAAGATAACTATAAAACCTAAAGTGTACTGTATTAATCAATTTACTTCGAAATTATAGATATTCATTACCATAGTTTAAATAAAATAAAGAGCTTAATAAATAATATATTTAATGTAACCAAATAACAAGCTGTACATGAATACAATAAAAACAGTAGTAATAACAATAACTAATAACGATAAAATACAAACAAAAAATGTAAAATTCGATACCAATATCATAAACAAAGTAAATATAAAAATCACTAATCTTGCCAATTGCCCAGAATAGACTAACTTGAATAGTTGCTTGGAGCCGTATTTATAAAATAAAAAAGTAGCTTCTGGAGTTTGACTATATTCTCAACTTAAAACATTATAGAATGTCTTTTAATAATCATATAAAATTATAATTATAATTAATTAAATAAATAATTATTATATTATAATAAAAATATTATTATTAATATTATAATTAAAAATATTATTATAATTATATAACATTAATAATTAAATATAATAGTGCAGAACGATTCTAAATTCTTAAATCCTTATGTTACAATAATATTTCGCATAGTTATTGTCAACGGAATTATGTAGTTATATAATTAATCATATCTTTATTTGCCTTGATCAAATTCGACATACACACATATTATATATATTGTCATTTTCCAAGACATATCAAATTAATTAACATATATTCATATATATACCTAAATACACATATATACGTAACATATTTATAAACACATATATATTTCTAACCCAGATATGCTGATAGCTTTTATCTGCACTAGCACCGAGCTACAAATCAACTAACTTTTATCTCATTGAACAATTAAAATTATACAATATTATAATACAGTAGTAGTACAATACATATACCTATCATCTTCAAAATAAAACTCCAAAACGAATTACAGCTACGTTTATTCAACGGACAGTTGTACAGCGTTCAAAGACATTCGTATTGTTCGACTACTCGTACAACAATTATATTGATCTCCCAATATATTACTTCATTATATTCCCTATCAATCACTCAATAACATGAAGTTGTCGTAGCGATCTCAATAATAAATAGTATCTTAGATGTTAGTTTATGCAAGACTATTTATTACTAATATTCATTATAATTAAATAATTATTACTATTTAATTATAATATATTTACAGAAAATCAATAGTACCACGAGCTTATTAATTATATAAAGAAATTCAGATTCTGCAATATTTAATGCTTATTTTCATTCAAAGAAAGTTTATTAACACTAAAAAAATAATAATAAAAAAAAATAAAAGTAATAACCACAAATATCTTACAAGGCAAAGGTCTAATAAGACCAAGTTCCCGTGAAAGGTTCGCATTAAGCGTCATAAAATATTTAGATAAGTAAAGTTGGAGTAACGAAAGTCCTTTAGGTGATGGTTACAATAATTTAGACCTAAACACTCGTGCTAATTTTCCTAGAAATGTTATTTTTGAAGAAAATAAAAGCTAAACCTTTGTTGTTAAGGTCATACGTGACTAGTATTGTTACAACGGTTTTTTAAATAATATTTTGAAATGATAAGTACTAAAAACGTTTTACTAAATAGAAGCTAAAGATCTTTTTTTTGTTTATTTTCAACGAATCAACACTGCTTTTTGTGCAATTTTATGAACTCTGTACTTTTAAGATAGCGAAAAGCATATTATGTAATTTTTTTGCATATTGCATTATGTATATGCATTACCTTCGTTTTCAACTTGACAATTAGCAAAAATAATTATAAAATGTTCCTTTTAATAACAAAGAATCAAGAAAAGAGAAGTTACAAATGGACCAAACTCGGAACACCGAGTAAGTTTAGGAAAAGTAAAAATAGATTAAAGTAATTGCTTTAAGAGAAGAGGCGATGAGAAGTGGTATTTTTTTTTGGAGCAGTTTATACCGAGATTTTAAAAAGTTTGCGTCTGATTAATTAACACTTGGTTTCTTCGCTAATTAATAAAAAAATAAATGGTTGTCTGTCGATTTCTAAATACCGTGTACATAACAAAAACTACGATAAAAATTTTGGCAATTTATGTGACATAATTGATCCAAATTGATGATATAATAATAATCATGATTGATATACTAATTGTACTGCAAAACAGGGCTGTTTGAACAAGTTTTAAGATGATGCCACGTGAGTGTTTAAGAAATAAATTCAAAGAAATTTGAATTATGATAATACATAATCAATATATTTAAAAACATTTAATTAAAAAACTTGTAAATATTAATAAATTCAAGAAAAACTATGATTTATCCAAAGCTAAGACTAGAAACAAAAATAAACTAACTATGCACACCATTAGATTTCATAAAATAGGGTACTCCTACAAAGTCAATTATTAACATATTTACGACAAACTCCGAAATTAAACCTTAGATATTTTTTAATTACATATTAAAAAGAAATTGACAAAACAAACCTATTGTAGTGGTAAAGAATTATACTAGCGCCGATATGACCTTGAACTTATTTGTAATTTAATGATTTACTAGAACCCTACGTAATTTGTTTGATGTTTTGCTCCTACTGTGATAGCTGACCCTCACGCTGTGTTTATGAGAGGGTGCTAGTTGCGGTGACGGGGATCTTTGCAGGTCACGGGTTAAATGTAAATGTATTCTTTATATCATTTTTGGCATTTTTAGTTGTCTAAACGCTAACCAGAATAAGCTGATATCGATAAGTACCTATGGTATCAAAATAAGCTCTTAACACTTCTAGAAGTAGAAGTGATCTTTGGTATGAATTGAAAGTAAAAAAGATATAAATAAAATCCAAATCTCGAACGCTTGTGAAAACGGTTATTTACTTCTGACTTAGTCTCATTTTCAAGAATAAAATATAAAAAAACTAGTAACCTTTTTAGTATATTTCTTATATGATATTAATATCGGTATTTCCTTAAAAAATCTGGATTTTATATTGTTTGCACGTATTATATGATTTATTATTTGAAATACATAAAGTAGAATACTTGTTCAATCATGTCGAATATAAATTTAAGCCTTTTGGTACGAAGAAGTCTTTGTTTTAATTTCAGTACATTTAGTAAAGTTCAATAGTTTTTGTCAAGTTGGACTATTTTGGTATAACGTCAAAAATGTATAGTAGATATATTTAACATAGAGGGTTTCTGATTATTTTTAATTATTTTCAAATTAAAAGCTTTATAGAACATTATAACTTTTTTTTTTTAATTTAATCATTAATTGTTTAATTACTGAGATAAGGTATATCCTCTAAATATTTAACTCTACTGAATCTTCAGTCATATAAATGCAATATATATATATATATATAGCATAACTGTTTACAAATCAAATATATATAGCACCATTGTCTCGACATAAATGTCATAACATTGGATGGCACTTCACTCAGCATTAATATGCTTATGTTTTAATATCAAGTCACGTTATTTACATCACAAATAATAATATCATTAGTAATCTAGAAACCAATCGAAATATATTATATATGTATATATATATTAACATCAAAGTTATTATATGATTGACTGATTTATTAGTTCTTAGAATCGATCGTAGAGCTAAACCTAGCTAGCTAGGCTCACTTACATGTATTTGCTATTTGAACATATAAATGTATATGAAGCTTGAAATATGGAAAACTTCAATAATTCGCTCACAAATAAGTTTTAAGAAGCCATCGCTGTCTCGTTTAAATTTAATATAAGACATTTGCATAGTTCTAAAGTCGGAAAACGTTGAAAGGAATTCGTTTGGAAGTGTTATTGACAACCCATTTAATTTTTTTCTTTTACTAATTATTACATTTATACTAACTTTTACACAAAATCGATACCATGTTGATAAATGTTTACTATTCTAATATACGGATATTAGAATAGTAAACATTTTTGTTATTATTTATTTTCAGTGCTCTTATACTATGAAAGTTATAATATTCCCACTAAAGATTCTGTCATGGCCTAATCGATAATTACCTATTGTCGATTTACTATTTTAACTATAGATAAACGTATCTAATTCCATTTTCGTAACATCAAAGTTTAAAATACAGGAATATATTTAACCATGTTTAAACAATTCTGGTAGAATTTATATTTACGAAATATTTATAATTCTTTATTGCTATTAATAAATAGCTGATATAGACATAAATGACGCATATAAAATTTAATCACATTTAGGTAAAATAAAACCCATTAACAATGCTTAATATGCGATCACTGAATCAAACTTTATTTAAACGCTCGCCTGTATATAAATTTATAATATATTACTTTTGATGTTTAACGGTTCTTCGATTGAGTTAAAAGTCCAATATCATAATGTACGGCAGTTGTTTAATGTTCATTTTATGACTTTTGTTACTTGTTTGCGATCGTTTAATTACAGATATAATATTTGTAGGTTAACTCTGCAATTTACTGGGTAACAAGTTTTACTCCAGGGTTACATTATTATTTACATTAAACCATTATGCGCTGTTAACAAAGAGGTATAATTACTACTGATATTTTACGATTATATAGTATTAGGGTAATTAAAAATATTCCCACTGTATTCATTTTTAAACTGTCGCATTTCATAATTTTAATAACGTGAAATAATGCGCTAGGAAATAGTTATCACATACCTTTCTATTGCCGGATGTTTCGAATAGGTTGCACTGGCCATGGTCACAGGTTGGTTGCCGTTATGCTCTCCGCCTTCTAGTGGGTTCTTCATGTACCCCCATTTCTTTGATTTTTTTATTTTGTTTTTTCCATTTACTGTCACATACAACACTTGCAATATCTCTTTTTTTACCCTTTCAGAAATAAAAACCTTCGTTTGGTTTATGTAAGCAGCACCGCAGATTCAGATTATTTTATAAACAACTGGAGTGTGTCAAGGTAATACATGTTTTGGTGTATGTATACGCGAAATCGAATGCATTAAAATAGTTATTTGAATGTGTTTAGTATTATTGAATATAAAATTAATGACATAAAAACGTAATACTTATGTTGTATTCTTTAAGTCACGAAATCTTGCGAACCAAGGTAAGTTTATAATTTACTTAAACAATGTCAAAATAAACAACAATCATAATTCACCGTTATAAATAAAATAAACCAAAATACAATAAAAGGCAACTAATTAGTAGACTTTTAAAGATCATTATAAAACTGTGGCTTTGTTTTACCTACTATACCGAAATAATGGATGGTTTATTATAGTTTTGTTTTCTGATAATGATTGTGTAATTATCCTACACGAGGTTTAAGGTAGTCACAGTTGAAAGGAAATATTAGAACAATGCATACTAAAAGTAATTAGATGGGTTTCCCTAATTGCATGTATTATGAATTTAAAATTTGTTTATTCACACTACGGCATATTTTGATTATAATACTGTTCATTTTTGTCGATGTAAAAATAGTTTCTATTATCCACGAATATACAGGTCCAAAAAAGTTAAGGAATTAAAGTTTTTCTGGAATACAATTATTACCAATCATGTTCATGTGTGACTTCTAGGATTTTATCATAAAATATTTATAAAGCCTTATCAAGTTAATTCTGGACCAATTTATTTTACAATACATAAGGCCAGGCCGGAGGCTAAATTTAAAAAATACACTATTCCCACTGCAATTTTAAACTTTTTTAAAGCTTAAAATTAATTTAGCGTGAAATTCATGCATTTAACATTCAATTTCATTTATTGTTTATATTTTGTTCTATATACCTTCAATTAATACAAACAATTATCTGAGTAAACAGAGCTTTTTAAGCTGCTAAGCTTCGAACCCATCACATTCAGTTTTAATAGACATACGGATACAATTTTGTACATCATTTAATTGAATTTCGGGATAAAAACAAATAGATTCTATGATTTATTATATACATTTGAGAAATACTTAATTTAAAATTTAAAAAATATGATTATTAATGGATATTTTATTATATCTTTTATATAAATGTAATTATGTTATGTGAGAGAATATAAATATCAATTCTAGTGACATATATATAATTCCTAAAACGTAGAGGTAGTAAGAATAGCACTAGAGTGTTAGCAGAGAAGCAAATGGGTCAGATGATGTATCACCTGAAGGAAGTACCTGAAAGCTGTAAGATAAAAGCAGCGGAGCTAATTTTTAGGTTTAATTTCAAGAGCAGCATCTTCAGTGCATACTGCTCGCCGATGACATTGAACTTATCAGAGTTGCTCCAACTCAGGTTCAGGAAGTGGCAGGATTTATTATTTAATTACCTTTAATATTATTTATGTATATTTTTACATAATCAATGTTTTTATATAGAATTATACTATAAACAAAATATATATAATTATAAATATATATAATTTATGATTATAGTAATATATTGACTATATATTGTCTGACATTTCTAGATGTCATACTAATCTTTTCATGAAAGTGTTTTTTAAATGAAATACCTCATCCTAATCAAGAATAGTATTTTTTATTTTTTTATATACGAGTGTTTCCTTTACGAGTTCTAAAGTTAGACTGTATATGAATTCCCTCAACAGGACAACACTTTTATTCTAGAGTTGTATGTTTAGAGATTGAGATCTAGAAAAACAAAACGTTCAATCGGTAAGATGGATTCAGGTTATCGACATCGTGGAATCCAGTAATAAACAGCATAACCCAATTTTGCCCAATCAGTTAAATACGGGAATAGGAACGCGTCGGTTAGATTGCAGAATAGGGATACTGTGAGTGTTGTATGTGACAATATTAATAATATCAAAGAGGTGGGGATTGATGAAAAAATTTCTGCCTCAGGGATTCGACAACAGAGAGCCTTCACCGCTAACATAGTCAGCCTGTGACCACGGCTGGTGCAACGTCAGGTAAATAAAAGGTATTTGATTTTTTTGACATTGATCTTAATGTACGTAAATATAGAAGTAAAATCCTTTAAAGGTATAAATCGCTGATATTGGTTCATTGATCTATTGGTCTAATGATAATCATTTGGCTTAAGAGCATTTAATTCAATGAGTATTTTAAATCATATATCATATCATATTCATTTTTGATATTACACACTGACGTAGTGAAATATTTTTTTTATATATTATATTTTTAATGTATATGTATTTCTGAAAAAAGAAATGAATTAAATAATCAATGAACTAATGACAGGTATATAAAAATTATTAGCACGTACTTCTGACTTAGTTATTTTAAGCCATAAAATTAAGATAAATAAGGTAGGTTTTTTCAAAAATATACTTTTATATCATAATGGTTTCAAAAACGACTTAATGTTTTTTAAGACATCTTACGTAGTTTTACTTTAATATACAATTTATTGGCAGAAGTTAGTTTAAGTGAGGTAGAAAAAGGAAGTCCATTCTATTAACTAAGCCAAATAATCTTTTCAATAGCCAAAGCAATCACAAACAAACGAAAGTATAATTATCGGGTAAAATGTTGACCTCTGCCCATTTTATTCATAAATGGCAGAAGTTTCATTATCTCGTTTCTACCCTTATTCTAACGAGGCATTTGACGGTAATTCATAAGCTAAATGTAACTTGCTCATGTATATCGTACGTGGATTGAGTGTTTAAATGGTATGGATTGAGTGGTATGGCAACTTTTTATGAATAAGCTAATATATCGAACAATGTTTCCCTAAATATTATAAATATATATATAAATAAATATATAATAGTAATAACAAGCTACAGTAAACCACGGCTAAATTTATTATACCTACTCTAGATTCACATAAATTATTTAAATGAATAAGGATTTTTGGGATAAAGCTGCGAGCTCCAGATAAGAGAATATTAATTTTATATATTATTTGTATTTTAATCTATAACACGCAAATAAATCAAAACTGAAATATAATTTTTCAATTTGAATACTTACAGCGCGGTTCTATTTACCAATGTTTGCCTCATATTTAAAACAAAAGGTGAGTATTTAAGAAGTCACTTACCCTTAGACTGTCTTTTAGGTTGAATGAATACCTAAATATAATGGGATTTTTGATTGATATCGGCATTAATTGTTTTTTTTTAGATATTCATAATAAATGTGAAAAAAAATTAACTATCTAAAATTATATGTAGTTGTATAAAATTTCTACATGAATAATTGGTATTATAATCATTTCTTTTTAGAAAAACTCCTAAAATCATAGGATTTCTTTTTTTAATATAAATGATCAGCTTGCCTCTTTTAAACATGGTATTCTTGCTTCAGTCGTCGGACAGTGTGGACCTCTCTGAGACAACACTATGCTGCCAAGACAATGATTCGCAAGACTATTGAAATAAAATCATCTTATATTTAATAGAGAAGATAGTTGGAGACAATCTGTCATCTACCCACTCATGTACAATGTAAGATCCTATGCTTGGGCCTGCACTATAAGATCTCGTGATAGTGCTTTAGTACGTTTTGAGTTGAACTATGCCCGGAATCTTAGAAATCGCTTCAGGTAGATGACTGATTAAGCGACTTGCTGACAGACACCAATATCTTCTCTTTCCGTGAACACAATTGCTGCAAAGTATTAAAAATGTTCCAAATTGCTCCTCAATTTAATTGTTATTTAATGAACTTAATTTTTTTGTATATTTAAGGGTTGTCTTTTAATTTAAACCATAAAAACGCTTCTTTTTTTTATTTATTTACGACAAAGAACAGTCTTACAATATACAATATACTCGTATTTTAATTTACAAAATATTTAACAATTTCCTTATTGGAACACCAACATCAATGCCCACTTGTTTATTTATAATAAATAACTATTGAAAGCAAACAATAGAAAATATAAAAGATATTCTCTATTATACCTATTCCATTGTAAATTGTAAGTATAACTATGTAAAATGCTTATTAAATGAGGTAGGTACGCTAGATTGAAACCAATTTATATTGTATCGGCACTATTCTTGTTCTGTGTACTAGAATGTAATTCTATTTACAGATGTTAAATACATAAGTAAACATGGTATTTCATACTATTATGAAAATAAATTGTATTGAACTAAAACTAAATACAATAATAACAATTTCAAAAACAATAATGATTTTTTTTTACTTTTGTAATCTATTGCATTTTATACATTTAGCCGGTTATACTTAGGGTAATTAAATATGTGACACTCATGAGTCCGCCATGTTCAGAACTCATGGATTACAACTCCTATAGGCTTTGAAACTATTTGGGTAAATTACATATTATTGAACGTCAGGAAATGTGTAGCGCCACGCCAGATATGTAATATTATGGATTCATAAAAACATCAAAACAATCTTAGAAAGAATCCAGTTAATTTAGTGGTAAGTCTCTTTAACATATTCGTATTATACTGTACGGCAAATGTTGATTATTTATTTTTATGAATGTTGGTACTTCATTATGATATTTGTATTTGTCGGTCTTCTGGACATAGCCTTTTTTCAATTATATAAAAGAACGAAGTTTAATTATAACAGTAATTTGTCGAATTATAACAGAATATAGGAATGAAATAAAAAACTCATCAACACGACTGAACTCAAACCTCTGAGAGTTCATCGTCATTGTTCAGCCATTTCAGCTTTAGGATATTAATAATTACTTCATTTCACTTATAAGGCCCATTGAATCTGTCGTTGAAAACGTTACCTATACTTATTTCTTTGACAAATATTAAAAAAAAAACTTTAACTTTTGTATTTCTGTACCAAATTTGGAATATTTAAATACATAAGGATATATTTTTTTTTAAATTCTTGCATAATTTTAGTTTTATAATTATTTATTAGTCCTTTTTACACTGTGTATTAGTTCTAGACTAAGTTCTTAGGTGAATTCTATTAATAAAAGTAAGTAAAATTAACCATAGTGTAATCAATCAAAAGCAAATAGGTTTAATATTTTTTGTAATTTATTGGGGGAAAGTTGACCTTTGGCCATTTCAGGCATAATGGCGGCAGTTTAATTATCTCGATTCCACCCTTGTTTGTAACGACGCCTTTGCGGGTAGTTCACGAGTTAAATGTGCCTATTGCTTATATATACTCCATATGAATTTAATACTTTTTATCTAACTCACTATGAATACGATAAGATATAGAATAACCTGTAAATATAGCCGCAATGTTGGTAACATTAATTAAATATCTAGTTTTATATTGAAATACAAAATAACAAGTTCTAGTAAATCACCAACAATGAATTAGTTTATTATTTTTTAAATTTACATGTTGGTAAAAATTAATAACGATATTTCGGCTAAAGATGCTAGCTCAAGAAAAAACTGCTAACAATAGATAAACTCTATATACTATTTGTATTTAATTTTAGAATAAACAGTTCGATAAAAACTGAATTATCTTTTACAACGTACATATAACATGATTCTAACGAGTGAGTAGTTTTAAGTTTGGTAACAGTTTATACCTAAAGTTTGTTCCATATTTAGAACCGACGCTGTCTACTTAAGTAGTCAAGTACTTTAGATTGGCTTTCCAGTTCACCAGTTCCATACCTATGTAAATGGAATTTAAAATGAATATAGTCCATAAATTTCCTCTTTTTCTTACAAAAAAGATGGTAAGATAAAGTTTTTTTTTACGAAAAAGAGGAAATTTAGAGAGCTGTAAAGCTTTGCGATAAAAAGTGAAATAATCATTGTCACTAGTTCATTGTAAATAGTAACCGATATCACTAACTATTAAAATAAATATATAACTCTACCATTAAGTATAACATATTGGAGGATATTAATAAATATTTATTATTAAATGTTATGTTATATTTATTTAATATTCCGTTTCATTTACTTACCGAGTTCATTAGTTCATAAAACAGCATTTGTGAAGTCTGATTCATGAAATATGCTGTACATTTAAAATGCGATGGGTAATAAATAAATATAAAATTATAAAATCAGTAAAAGTATAAGTTCACGTTAACATAAGTTTATATTGCTTATTAATTTGAAATAAAAATACAAAGTCTTGTATAGAAAATCATAAGAAGGCAGACAAAAGACACATTAAACCGAAAACTAGAGTACAGAAATGTCAAAAATAACGTAGAATTGTATGAAAAATGAAATCATTAAATTAAAAACGTTTTTTTTCACCTAACTACCACAGCACAGATTAAATACGGCTTTTATAATACAATGTCTTAAATTTCTCTGTCAACGAACACATTCTTGTCAAGCATGTTATTAAATTTTTGCCTCCGTGAAATATCTGTATCCAGCGCCTGGAGAACTTACAATATTCTAAGTTTTTTAATTGAATATATTATTTTATTAAGCATGTTACTAACCTTTCAGCCCGATATCTTAATAGATACTTGTACATAAAGTATATAATAGATACTATAAGGCGCAATATTATTAATGTGAAATTATACGAAAAAATATTTGTTATTTTAAGTATTCATGATTCCATTTACAGATAAACAAATAATGTGTATAAAGTGTGATGTTAGCAGCGTGTTATAAAATTTACATAAAAATATGAGAGATTGGTTTCGATAATTATACTAGTAAGTTCGATATAACAAATAGTTTATAAATTTATTAAATATTTATTTATTTATTTTTTGGAGAACACAAAGTATCATTAACATAAATTCAAAAAAAATATTATAATAATAAAAGCACCAAAGACAACAGATGCTCTACATTACGTGAATAAAAGATTGGGAATTATTATATTATATAGAAGAAGTGGCTTGCCACGGACTCCAAAGCTCGGCATTGGACTGATACAATTAACAATTTCAAGGAATTGTCCAATGGTAATAAATCAAAACAAGAGAAATAGCCTAAGATCGATAAAATTAAAAAAGTTAGAGGAAGCCTTCATCATGAACAGCTAAAAACAATAATTAAAAAAGAACTCTCTAACTGCGAAAACTAAATACTTGTCAAATACGAATGAAGGAAAAAGATTTTGTAAAATTATTAATAATAGTGAAGATTTATAGAAGTTTGATTTACTACAACTATAACTTTTGTCTAAAAAAATGACCAAAAACATCAGAAATATTATTATTTGCTTATATTAAAACAATAAATTTATATATGTACATAGAGGTGTTGGTTCAAGCCCTCAAAAATATTAAAGCTTAATTACAGTCCAACTTCGGCAACTAGGTTTCTACTAGTATAAATAAAAGTAAAGGACTTTATTATTTCTTTTAAATATTATTTTGCAAACTGATTTCAATTAATTCAATGTAGAAACCATTTTCCAAAATGTCATATTACGATAGCATATATATTACAATATATTACATATAATTACACAATTTGATTCCCCCGTCCCCCTTCCATCACCGGACGTCCCGACGCATGGCAGGTTTTCATCCTTTTGTTGTGGACATTCCACCTGTCCGAACGAAGTGCTTTGCTTCCTCATTTTTAGTGCGTACAGCGAAGGACTGGAACAATTTGCCTGCGTCGGTATTTACTGCCAAATATAATGTGGGTGTCTTCAAGAGAAGAGTGAATAGGGTGCTAGGGCAATGCGCCTTACCTAAGACTAAATTCCACTTACCATCAGGTGGAATTTTGTCAAGCATTGCCCTTGATCATATAAAAAAAATTGTTACATCTCTAAATTTACTATTAAAAAAAAATATCGGTAGCTTTAAATTTAGTAGATCTTATATTGTTTAAAAAGCTCTTTAAACATGTTTAGCCCTGGTAAGGTTATTTAAATTTCAATGAATTTCAACGAATGAATGAAAAATAAACCGACACGCCAAGTATTTGAACCCGTCCCGTCACTCTACCAATTGGGCTACCGTATCGGGACTTCTAGCCCCACATTATTGCTTTCCAATCTGAGCTATCACGTCCGTACTCACTGTATAAATGAAGGAATTAAGCTTTATACACTTTTTAAAGAATACCTATTCACTTTCGAATTTCTAACCCCGGCTCTGGTTTTTTTTTATTATAAAATTATTCTATACGCCTGTGAATGCAGTTTAGCAAATTCATAGACAAAAAACATATATAAAACAGGCCAGAATTGTGTGAAAAACAATTATAATCAATTGTGCTTATATTTATCACTAGTTAGATTAGTATGGAATTAAAAAAATATATCAACTGATCTCTAACAAGATCACTTTCAGGATACCTAATTTATTCTGAAGGTATCAATTCATTAGAGAGAGATAACTTATCAATTCATTAGAGAGAGAAGAGAGGTTAACAAATGACTTGACTGTCTGTTACTTTTTAACTAGCCGTCAAAATACTGTTTAATATATAAGCAGTAGTTTAATATATAATGGAAAAATAAAAATAAAAAAAAGTATCAAGTACTTTAGTATAATTAAGCTAATTAATATTTTTTGCTAAATAGTTTGCCTATAGTATAGTATAAAATAGTATAGGTAAAGTTATTAGAAAAAAAACCCATAGTATCTTTTAATGAGTATTCTGTAGGAAAATAAACTAAACAACCTAACCTTTCTTTTATTTATTTTATAATTTCTCCTTAAAAGTTTTGTTTTATTGGAGTATATGAAATAAATAATAATAATCCATGTATGATATAACGAATAAATTGTACCAATCATTAAAAGTAGGCAATATAATCCCTCACAGCTTGTTATAAGGATCAACTACGATTCTAAAGCATTGAGTTTTAATAGGCACACGGCTTAAATACTGTACAAGTTATTTTTAATTGGAATAAAAACAAAAAGCTTTTATCAGTGATTATGAACGTTTGGGATTAACTTGGCTTTAAATATTAATTATTTAATAGACTATTTGTTATATCTTTTATTGACGTGACAACGTCTTAAATTAGGTTAAGCTGGGAGTCACTTATGAAAAAGTGTAACGCCCGGTAACGTTACGATGAGTCACCGAACGAGAGAGAGGCCCGCCGAATGCCTTGCGTCTCTCTCCCACTCAAACATGATCGGTCCGCCGAGCAATGTTTTGATTTTCAAATTGATTCTTTAAAATTACAAATATTAAAAAAAAGTGGCAGATATAAGAAAACTTGATTTAAAATGTGTTGAGCAAGAATTTTAACATCTAATTTAAGTAAATGTTTTAATTTTCAACTTCATTATTTACAATTACAAATTTTAATTAATTTCAAATTTATTTAGCAAAAATTTGAACCTTCGATCTGAATAAGTGTTTTGATTTTCAAATTAATTCTTTAAAATTAAAAATATTAAAATATATAAAATCAGAAGTGACGTCACATAACATTATCTGTACTTATTATAATTTAATATGTAGGCCAGTACATGTGACCATACTTGGTAGACACAATTGGAAATAGTATTTTTTTATAACTGAAAAAAATTAATATATAAAATACTGGTAGCAAACAATAACTTCAATTATCGATATCTCCGCAACTAATTGATGTATCGAAAAAGTCTGTAAATAAATTTTGTAAAAAATAATAACATCAATAATATAATATAAAATAAATAATATATAAAATGATTTTACGTGACAACGTCTTCATCGTCCTATCCTCAACAAAATCACTCAAATTATTAAAATATTGTGCAATTTAATAATATTCATATCAATAAATATTCTACCGAGAAAAAGACGTGGTCACGTAAATCTTCGCCCGTAAAACCGACTTTACAGGCAACCATATTTTTATTTTAATAAATAGTCAATAGATAAAACATATAATTTACTATTTCAAAAAATTTGGACTACTAATATCTGTTTCATAAGACATGTTTCTTTGAATTTTCAGTGCAAGGGTCCCTAGTTAGCGAAGATATTATAAGAAGTGTCTTCTATTTTAGTATTAATTACACCTCATACCAACAAACCCTCTCAAAAATAATCAAAAAATTGCCTATTTTTTTAAATTAGTTCCTATTTCAATATTTTTTTTCTATAGACTAACGTATGAACTAAACTTATTTCAAAGTTTTAGTATTTGATTTTAAAAAGATCACAAATAGGAATTATCTCTTGTTTAAATCGAACTCATAGTTGTTTAAGCAATAACGGTTATTTACCATATTTTTAGTTTATACTTTTAAGATATTAACAAATATAACGTAATTTTCTGTTTACATCTGAATCTAGTGGTATTATAAAAATCTTACAATATACTCGCTACACCTTACAGCTCTCACCGATATAATTATAAAATTTTATTCAGCAAGTTAATCGAAACGGATAAACTAAATTATTGATATTTATTTATATCAAGACATTTAAATAATCGAGAATCCCAATATCCAACAGAGAACACTACTGAATACTTCCATAAATAAATTAACTATTGGAACAGTGGTACGTGACATCCATATTTAGTTCCAAGTACCCATTGTTGAGAGAAAATACATTTTGGTGCACAATTTTCATTTCACCAACATGTACTTTCTGTGCGTCAAAAGAAACATGTGACACTTTCAATAAGTTGAAGTTGAATAATGCGCTTTCAAATAAGTTTTATGAATGCTTCGCTGTGCCACTTAAATATATTATAAGAAATTTACATACTAACTCTAAAGTAGAGTGTCGTAGAATATTAATAATAATAGTTAATTTATCGTCAAGTTATAATTTTAGTAAGGAATAAAGTTCCGCGGTGTATTTAATTTCAGTTTGGGGGAAACACGAATTGATTTATTAAGAATATTATGCAATAGGTAATTATATCCAAATAATATTTAGTAGTACAATTAACAACTTCGAGCTTCAGTTTGACTAAGAGAATAATAAATATTAGTCGCTTTCTTGAGAGACATATTTATATAGTAAAATTTATATACATATATAGAATGAAAAATAAACCGATACGGGCAGGGATTCGAACCCGCGACTACTGGGAAACCGTACCGTCGCTCTACCGTATCGCTGTCCGCCTCGGTCTTCCGAACTCACTGGTGGCTGACGCCGCATAGTATAGACCACGTAAGACTACTTTAGTCAGAAAAAGAAGACCCAAGTCGGTACTCGTTGACCCCGACGACGCGTTCACAGTAGGTAATAACGTGTACGCGTAGGCATAAGTGACACCACACAACATACAGACACACACTGTCTATACCGGTATAGACGAGGTCCCAACTGAGTAAGTGCTCCGTTGCTCCGGCGTTCTGCCGTCGGAGGACGCTAGTGTCCAAATTTCCTTAGCTTCCCTCCTGACTAACGACGCCCCGAGCCGAGGACCGTGTCTCAATCTGAGACGCCCTTGGGACGTCGTTCCCCATGGGGGCCTATCTGGCCCCCCCTTTTAAGGGCGGCTCTCGTGACCCACCCGCTCCCCCGGTGACGCTGTAATAGCCAACAGGGCTAACAGCATAGACAGACAAAAAAAAAATGTCCGCCTCGGTGAATTAAGCATTCTATATGTGATCGTCTTTATCGGGACGGTGGTGACATCTATTAGGTTTCTTTCAAAAATCCTAATCCCTGCCCGTGTCGGTTTATTTTTCATTATATATATATAAATTTAAATAAGCTTAACATGGCCATACATGTTTATAGATATTTTCAAACATTTTTATAGTATTTAAATAAAAAATTGTAATACAGCAATTATTAGTAGTAGTCCTAGTAGTGGTATTTATTTAGTAGTCAATTATTATTAAACTTAAATGTAAATAGTAAAAGTGCATCCATTTTGGGCTACATTTTCCAAACTGAGGATTAAAGCATTGACTCAACAATTCCTCGATTTAAACGTTTCCGTTCGTCGTCACCTATTTCAAATTTATAGCTTTGACCCTTGTACTGAAGTCTACTGTATAGTTTAGCATATATGAATACATGCAATACTTAAAGGTTACTGATGATCGATTTATGAGAAAAAAGCCATTTGATTGTTGTAATGTTTTAAAATATTTATATTTTTCGGAAATATATATGGATATATTTCGGAAAAATATAAATATTTAAAAAAAAATAGGTTTACTATGGAGTAAACCTAATTTTTTTTTTTTTTTTTTTTTTTTTTTTTTTTTTTTTTTTTTAACAAATCTATATATTTTTGTGCGGTAAAGAGAAAAAAGAAAATGTGAATGGATTTTTGGAAATTCATCCCTCAAGATATTCAAATAAAAGTGTGAAATGGTCCTAATATGGTACTGATTAACATTACAATAAGCATCGATATAATAATAACGTCAGTAAAACATATATAATAATACATGGAAAAAGTATATACAAGTACAACGAGGCGGAATTGTTGAGTGGATTTTTTTTTTTTTTTTTTTTTTTTTTTTTTTTTTTTTTTTTTTAATAATAAGTAATATATATAGTACCTACTTTTCATTACAAAAGGGTTCCACCCAAAGCAAAGTTAACTTTATAACATTGCTTAACGTTATGAATATTTATATCTATGTTTAATTAAATGTTAGTAATAACTCTATTAAATGTTAATTCTCTATTTTCTATTAATTGAAGTTTTCGTAAGTAAAATTATATTTGTAAGCCAAATATTTTGTATATTTTTCTCTATATATTGTGAAATTATGGAGTTTGGGTAAAGTACGTGTTATTATTATAATATTTACACATATTAGTACAATTAATACATAGACTAGGGATACCTCTAACCTGGCCTGCGAGCCCTACTATGTCCCCCCTAATTCCAGTTGGTCGGGGGACATAAACGGCTCCGTGGCAGTGGTTGTGGGACCTGGTCCCGGTCCCCCTTTCTCCACTCTGGAGACTGGCCCGGGTTTGGTAGTGGCGCGGTGGGGGGAGTATGTCGTCGTAGGCGCGTACTTCTCCCCCAATCGTAGCCTGGCGGAGTTCGAGGTTTTTCTCGACTCCGTCAGTGCTGCGATTCGCAGACAGGCGTCGGGGAAGGTTATCTTCCTCGGCGACCTGAACGCCAAATCCGCGGCCTGGGGGAACCACGCCACGGACGCTAGGGGTAGGGCTGTCCAGATCTGGTCGCTCCTTTCCGGTCTGTCCCTCCTCAACAGAGGGACCGAACCGACCTGCGTGCGGCAGCAAGGGAGTTCAGTGGTGGACGTTTCGTTCGCCACCCCAGCTCTCGCGCGCATGGTCGACGACTGGAGAGTTGAGACTGAGGTGGAGACTCTGTCGGACCACTTGTACGTCCGATTTGAGATCTCCGCCTCCCGACCGGATCTGGCCAGGCCACCGCGGGAGGGGAGTCGGTTTCCTCGCTGGGCTGTCCAGAGGCTGGATCGGGAAATGGCCGTCGAGGCAGCCATTGTCCAGGGCTGGGCCTTTCCCGATCCCCCCAGCGAGGAAACCGACGTGGAGGGCTTGGCTGGCCGCATGCGCGAGGCTCTTACGAGAGTCTGCGATGCGGCCATGCCGAGGGTGGGGTTCCGGCCCCGGCGCAGAGGTGTCTACTGGTGGTCGCCCGAAATAGCCGAACTTCGGGCGGCCTGTTGCAGGGCTCGCAGGGCCTTCCTCCGGTGTCGCCGCAGACGCGGCTCGGACCCGGAGATGGAGGCCCAGCTGCAGGGTCAGTATCGCCAAGCGAAGTCGACCCTGCAGCTCGCGATTCGGAAGGCGAAGGACCTGGCTCGGGAGGAAATCCTGGCCGGTCTCGATAGGGACCCATGGGGGCGACCGTATCGCGTTGCGCGGAATAAAATCCGCGCCGCGACCGCCCCGGTCATGGAGTCCCTTCAGCCGGATTTCCTCGAGCGGCTGGTGGGGGAACTTTTCCCGGATTCCACCGGCCACTCTCCTCCTGTGATGGCTCCCCCCTCTCAAAGGGGGGGAGCTGGTTCTGTCCCAGTCATCACGGAGGCCGAGCTGGAGGTCGCGCTGAATCGCCTGCGAGCCCGCAACACTGCGCCGGGGCCGGACGGTATTCCAGGGCGAGTGTTGGTCATCGCCCTGGGATACCTGGGAGGCAGGCTTCGGGAACTGTTCAACCTGTGTTTGCGCACTGGACAGTTCCCGAAAGCCTGGAAGGAGGGCAGGTTGTGCCTGTTGCGGAAGGACGGTCGTTCTGTCGATTCTCCTTCCGCATACAGGCCGATCGTGCTGCTGGACGAGACGGGCAAGCTCTTCGAGAGAGTCCTCTCTGCCCGTCTCGTCCAGCACCTCCAAGAGGTAGGTCCGGGTCTCTCAGACGCTCAGTTCGGCTTCAGGGCGGGTCGTTCAACGATCGACGCCCTGAGAGCTCTGAAAGACCTGACCGAAGAGGCTGTTTCCGAGGGGGATGTCGTCCTGGCGGTTTCGCTGGACGTCGCCAACGCCTTCAACAGCCTGCCGTTCGAGACTTTGGTTGAGGCACTCCGGTTCCATGGAGTGCCTCCCTATCTCCGCAGGCTGTTGAGGGCGTACCTGCAGGATAGAGAGGTCCTGTGGGAGTGCGGCGACCGGCGGGTCTACCGACGTGGTGTGAGCCGAGGGGTTCCACAAGGGTCCGTTTTGGGACCGGTCTTGTGGAACCTGGGCTACGACTGGCTGCTTCGCTGTCCGCTCCTCCCCCGGACGAGGGTGCTGTGTTACGCAGATGATACCCTCGTCACGGCGCGCGGAGGGAGCTTTGCTGAGGCAGCCCGTCTTGCCACGGTCGGCGCTACGTTGGTAGCGGACCGCATAGGGCTGTTGGGACTGGAGGTCTCCGTTTCCAAGACGGAGGCCATCCTGTTCCACGGCCCTCGCCGGGGTCCCCCTCGTCGGGCGTACATCTCCGTCCAGGGTGCGCGGGTGGCGGTGAAGGCCCAGATGAAGTATCTGGGCCTCACCCTGGACGGAAGATGGAACTTCGGGGCTCACTTCTCTCTGCTGGCCCCGAAGTTAATCTCCACTGCAGTCGCCTTGAGTAGGCTTCTACCCAACGCCGGAGGGCCGCAGGCTCCTTGCCGCCGGTTATACGCCGGAGTGGTGAGGAGCATGGCCCTGTACGGTGCTCCCATATGGTCGGGAGCCCTCACCGCGGATTCCAGGGCCCTTTTGCGTCGCACGCAAAGGGTCCTAGCGGTGAGGGTGATCAGGGGGTACCGTACGGTGTCATACACTGCGGCCACACTCCTGGCGAGCGATCCGCCCTGGGAGCTACAGGCGCGGGTCCTCGCCGGAGTGTATTGGCACCGGGTAGAAGCGAGGGTCGGGCGGGTTAGGCTCGAGGCGGATCGGATCAGGGCTTTAGCTCACCGAGCCCTGATCCGACAGTGGAGTAGGGACTTAGAGTCCCCGTCGGCCGGTCTTGCGACGGTGGGGGCTATTTCCCCCCATCTCGATCGTTGGATCGGCCGGCGGCACGGGACTCTAACGTTCCGTCTTGTGCAGGTGCTCACGGGGCATGGGTGCTTCGGTGACTACCTGCACAAGATCGCACGCAGAGAGGCGGCCCCCTCCTGCCACCACTGTGACGAGCCCGTGGACACGGCTCGTCACACCTTGGCGGAGTGCGCAGCCTGGGACCGTCAGCGTACTGAGCTGACGGCCGTGGTTGGCAGCGACCTCTCGTTGCCGAGCGTTGTTACCGCGATGCTCGACGACGAGAGGTCCTGGGTCGCTATGGCCTCCTTCTGCGAGCAAGTCATTGCCGCGAAGGAGGCCGCGGAGCGGGTCAGAGAGGCAGCCTCCTCTGAACCGCTCCGCAGGGGTAGGCTGGGTCGAAGGAGGCGGGATTACGCCCGCAGCCTCCTTCCCCAGCTGTAGTGCCTGGACGGGAGAGGGGGGTGACCTCTCCCGCCCGTTATAGGCCTACGAGGTGAGGGTGTCCCTAAGTTGATCGGGGCCCCTCGCAGGGGGTTCCGCCGGGGCGTCACGGTGAGTGCGAAAGCGATCCCGTGGCGCCCCACTAAGGCGATGAGGTCAACCGTTGGTTTTTTAGTGGGTAGCCTTAAAAATGGCAGCGTCTTCTATGCTGCCGGGTAGTCCCACATACCCCCTCGGTCATCACCTTCCTGGCCGCAGGGATGATGCGTAACGCATTTTTCCAACGATAAAAAAAAAAAAAAAAAAAAAAAAAAAAAAAAGGGATACCTCTAACCTATGTACTAATAGATACATACATATAAGTAATAAATAAAATGTAAATTTATCGACATACAATGTTAAGCTAATTAGCTAAAAACTAATGACTAAGAAAATGCAATTTAAAATTTTACTCAATAGTAAGACGTGTCACAAAAAATAGCTCTAACAACAAAGCTTGGAAACGATTATCATCTTTTAAAAGGCATATTTATAAATCGCCCAATTATAGCTTAAGTATATAGGGAAGTAAACTTTTCTAAGATTGCATCAAAGGTTATGAAGTATGTGATAATAGGTGATGGACTCTGAAATACAGCTAAAATAACTTTAGTAAGGCCTATTAAGATTTATGCACATAAATATTCAGCTTCATTAGAAGGAAAAAGTTAGATGTGCGACTAACTAGATATTTTAATTAACAACGGATGTTCGATATAATTTTCCTCAGTTATGTTCAATATTGTATGTGTAACATATTATAAATTTTGACATTGATTGAAATGTTACATTAATTCATGTTTCGAAGTAAAATCCTTAAAAAGCTTACGAATCGCTGACAGTGTTATCACGCATCATTTGGTTTGAGAGTATGATTCAATGAGTCCTTTTGACATTACTTTTTATATTCGGAGCCGACGTTGCATACTGAGGTGATAACTGATTTAAGAAAATTTATAGATATTTTTTTACGAATAATTAATGAAAATATATTACTATTTTTAGTGGTTATACATACATAAATAAAAAAATATTAAAAAGATTTTTCTTAAAATATTTCAAATTTTAAACTATTTTTGTGTTTGAATCGAAATACAAAATACATACATAAATATAAAGACGATAAAAAAATATATAAATATATGCCTACTGTTTGTTTGTACTGTTATAATATTCTCAAGAACCATTTGATATACTACTTTCTATACTTAATTGGTTAATTGATACTCGTTGAAGATCTTGCATGTTTTTAGTTTCCTATCTTACAAATTAGTCCTTTATACACTGTTGAGGTTAAGTGTAAGTTGTTAAGTCAATTCCATTAACAGAAGTAAGTTTTATGAATAGCGCAATCAATTTCAAGCAAACGAAGGTTTAATTATTGGGGAGATGTTGACCTCTGCCCATTTTAGCCATAAACGGCGACGTTTTAATTATCTTGATTCCTGCCTTGTTCTAACGACGCCTTTGAGGGTAGTAAAGTCACAAGTTATATGTGCCTATTGCAATCCGTGGATTGAGTATTTAATAGACAATGTAAGTTTTAAGAAACAGATAAGATATAAATCAAACAGATCAGATCAGATGCCGTTAACAACTTTTATATATCTAGTGGTATATAATGACATACATAATAACATAAAATAAACCACGTCCAAAGATTTTCAAATGTATTTATAACCTTCTTTCTTTTTGATATTTAGCCACATTATTGTTGTTTAATAATAATCTAAAAAAGATAATCTATAATACACAATTAAATCAAAACTGAATTATCACTTACAATGTTATTACTTACAATCTCATTCTCAAGAGCGAGGATTTTGATACTTAAAATGTTAAAATGTTATGTTTAAACATTTTGTGGCAGTTGTTTTCAAATTACATTCATAAAACAACATTGAAATTATCTTAATCATTAACTGTTCAGGGTGGAAATGGAAAACTTGATAAGATAAGAAGTATGTTTACCCACTGCGGATTATATGTAAACTTTGTAGTTAATTTATTTGTTAATATTGCTTTATTTAGAAACAAAAACACAAATCACAAATTTACCTGAAGAGCAACCCTAGCTTAACTACCTAAACTTAATAATTACATTAAACCAGAAACTACAGAGTTATGAAATAGTAACAATCAGATATAATCTAATAAAAGCAACCCCTATGAGTAAAAACGTTTTTGTTTAAACGTCATCACCAGTACCGCAAGACGGATCACGTAGGACCTTTACAACTCAAGTTTAGAAATATCCCTCTACACCAACACGCGCGTAGTAAGCGCATTAAATGTAATTTTACGTCCGTGAATAACTGTATCCAGCACCTGGAGGACTTTCATTAGCGTAAGTTTACTTAGTTGAATATTTAATGCCACATGTTACTAACCTTTTACAGGCGCGATATCTTAATAGGTATTTGCTTTGCCAGGTGTAATATTTCTATTGAGATATTATAAGGAAAATTATTTGTTATGTAATCATTTAGTTACAACTTTCTTAACTGAATATTGACCGATATTATATGTTGATTTTTTAAATCCTATTTGACATAATTATTAACCTAGCAAATAGTTTCTATATTTAATATACTTGCCTAGTTGTTTATGTACTATTGAATTCGTGTTTCAAGTGGCAATAAACTGTGGATTTAGTTATTTCTGTTCTGTAAGTGTTCCTGCACGCAAACTTAATCAAGTTATATTTTGTGTGATTTATTTTGGGTTTTTAGTATTAAAGTTGAATTTTAAGAAATTATAAGTTATTTAAAAAAAGCAAAGTTATAAGCATAAGTTTTCATTAAAGTGCCTTAAAAAAAAAAAAGCAAATTATGTATAGGTGCAAAGAGCTTCCTTATCGCTAACTGGCCAGGGTGGTAGTGGGATTTAGGTTAACTACAATTGGCAAATATTTGAAAACTAGCTGTGCCTGCGACTTCGAACGCGTAGATTTCGATTTCGATAAAACGTACGCTTTGTACATAACAATGTATGTAAAAACTATAAACCTTTAAAGTTTCATCGAACTCAATTCAGTAGTTTTTGCATGCATATAAGAGTATTTCTAGTTTATTTATGTAAAGTTTTTAATGTTTAATCGCTAGCACTGGTACGAAAAGACGAGATTATTAACTTCTTTATTTGTTACCAGATTGTTAAAAAAAACAACTGTTAAGTAAAACCCATTAGTTGTAATGGGCTTTACTTGAATAAAGACCATTACAACTAATGAATATGAATGAATATGTTGATATTCCCGAAAACAAATTTAATACGTTTCTGAGATTAGCGTGCACAAACGTACAAACATACAGAAAAAAATGAAAAAACCATTGTTTTGGGTTCTCTTGCTTATATTTGCTTATATTTTCTATGTACAGACAGCGATCAGTTACAGTTTTTTGTATTGTATATAGATACATTTCTTGAATACTTTAAATACATAAATCTTTTGATAGAGTGAAAAGTGTGCAATGAAAGTGAAAAACTAAATGTTATTTAGAGTGCCGCTCAATTTTTATGTGTAAAAGTTATTTAAATTGACTATACATTTTTACGCGTTGCGTGCACAACTAAAAGACAAACATATGAACAGTTTTTTTTATGCTAGTAATGGATTTTGTTAGTTATCTTTTTACATCCTGACTACTTATTTTGTAATATTTTCAGCGTATAGAGACCACTCCTCTACAGATTTATTAAGTGTATTGAAAAAGATTTGCTTGGTACCTATTACGTATTTCATATAAATTGACCTATTTTTTTTCTTAACCCATTTAAATAAAATAAACACTAAATGTTAAATGAAGACCTTTACAATATATTCCTGAAAACTGCTTCCAAATTGGTTCAGCCGTTTTTAAGATTAGCATGCACAAACCTACAGACATACAGACAAACAGATAAAATGAATAACCATTGTTTTGGATTCTCTTGCTCTTATAAAGGCCCCCATCATGTTTTTTTTAATATTTTCCATGCACAAAAATTGATCAGTTACAATTTTATTATATGTATAGAATATGTATAGAAGATGTGTGAAAAGCGTAAGTTAGCAGTTTGTGAACATACACGTGACAAGCCCAATATTTATATTCGATTACATAAACCATAAATCCTCGCTAAGGAATATCGTTACATTACAGAAATGAATTTCAAAACTATTAACTTAAATAAACATTTAAAACATAGTTAAAGGACTAGAATGATGTATATTATCTTACTCCTGGGATTCAATAACAATTTAAAAAGTCATATCTGTGAGACCACATAATACTGTTTGTGCCTTTAACCTGAATTGTATTTCCGGCATCTTAGATATTGTTGGATATACGTGACTAATTAAGTGACTTACGGACAGACACCTACAACTGGCCTGCTGCCCGTGAATACGATTTCAGCCAGGCATTTGAAACGTCGGGTTATTTATAGTTCAAAACGTAAAAAGACTACAGTTGTGACCTCAGCATTGCTGCCG
This sequence comes from Napeogenes inachia, assembly GCA_959347355.1. NCBI lineage: Eukaryota > Metazoa > Arthropoda > Insecta > Lepidoptera > Nymphalidae > Napeogenes > Napeogenes inachia. The sequence continues at coordinate 14,217,597 of OY365793.1, read as the reverse complement.
CCATTATTTTAGTTCGCGTGATTGTGGTTCATGTTTGGGTCTTCTAATGAAAACTTCATAATTAAAAGCTACGTTTATTTGACCTCGCACGTAATAAAGCCTAAAGGGGTTCCATACTGATCGGTTGGAAGAGCAGGTATCGTCATGCTCTGATATTAAAACCGTGTTTTTACGGTTTAAATATTAGAATTATAATAATGAATATGATATTATAATATTAATTAAATCTAGAACAATTAATTTTATGTGTATGTGTATGGTATGCCTAATGGCAATTGGCATAATTCTAAACCAATCAATTTTATGAACTTAAACGCTAATAAAAGTCAAACTTTTGATTTGGGATTATTCCGATAAAGATTTTTTATGAGCCGCACATATCCATCTTCCCTAGGGTCATGCAGTATAAAGATTTCACAAAGTTAAAGAAAATGTTCAAGGCAAGTATTATGAATAATAGAATTGTAGTTTGTATTTTGAATTCCATTCTCAGATTAACTTAGCGTTACAATGAAGTTATCTAAGTGTTAAAATTAATTAAAAAATGAAAAGGAAAGAAGAAATTTTATATGCGGTTCTTACGATTTGGTTTTATATAATTTACCAACAAGAAGTATACTTTATATAGATATATTGCTTTTATAAAGTCTTGCACTCATACAAAAGGTGATTTTTATATTTGTTAGTCTAATAAATATGACCGGTTGTTAATGAATTTTAAGTAAAAGTTCAAGAACACTTTAGTATTTTACCATACCATTACCATTTTGTTGTGTTTACTTATTTTTTTTTTTGTTATGTTTTAACTAAAGAGTAAACACAACAAAATATTATCAATCATAAAAAAAAAAATATTATGAATTACAATACTGTGCTTAAGTGATGTGATAACGACAGGATAAGTTTAAGACAAAAAAATACTAATTAGAAATCCTTTTAGCTTTTCAGACCAAACAATTAAAATATCTGTTCTATGAATGTTGCAATCGATCTATAAAATTAATCTATTAAAGCATTAGTCAACTTAAATATGTTACAAGATCCATATAATATTATAACAATGTGTCCCAATATATTCAAATGTATTTAGACACAATTCGCAATTGGTACCAATTTAATTAGCAACCTACGCCTGGAGGTTAGGCTAATATAATGCACATGCTGATATGTTAAAAGTAAATTATTAAGTAAGTATGCACGTAGATAAGTTAAATAATGTGTACCTAATAATAAAATACTACAAAATTGTTTTCTAAATCTCACTATCACGTTTATATGATTTTTGTGTTATTTTATTTATATTATTTTATATGACTGTTATGTTTTGTGTTGTAATAATCATTTTAATTCTTAACCAAGATTAGACCTATTTCTTAAATTATTTTCAATATATTATTTATTTATACTTGTCTTCTCCACTTTTAATTTATACCAGAGTACAGTTTCAAGAGGCCCTATTTTTATTGTCAATATTTTATAAGCAATTTACAACAAAACAACAACTAGAACCATAATAATCAAATGGCAGAAAAGGCTTATTATGGGATAATGTATCAGATATTGATACTATATTTGTACATCCCTAATTTAACTCTCTATTCATTCGACTTGGCAGTACCATATACATAAATTAAATTATATTATATTGCACTAATTTATATTCGATGGTGAAATGCAATTCAGTACGAAGTTAAAGAAAAGATTCATTTAAAGTCGCAATCTAAGGGCTTGTAAATTAATTATAAATTATAAATGTTAGTTGCTTGTAAATTGTTTAGTACACTTTGGTGTATTTCAGTAACACTGATCAATAGAAGCCGCTTGAATAAGCAACTGATATCGCATAGATTGGTGATTGGTCCAATACTGCCACTGTCAGTCAAATGTTGCTAATACATCAATGTTAGATTGATTTTGGCAATCGGCATTGATAATAAGTGAGTAAGTTAAGAGAAACTTTACTATTGAATACAGATTATATTCAAAAATAATATATTCATATAATATCTGAAAACGACATAAATTAAGAAAAACTTTACCGATTTGAATTGTTTGTAGTTTATCATAACGAAAACGGGTACAAATCATAATTTATTCTATAATTATAAGTAAAACGGAACATCATTATTTAAATGCTTTATACCTTTTATATAGTGAAGTTATAGATTAGATAGATATAGAAGTTAGATCTCTTCAAGGGATAAGTCCGCCTTTGTATACTTTAATAATTGTTTTTTTTGTCTATTTTATATATATTGTAATTTATATTGTGTTATTGTGTACAATAAAGAGTTTAACAACAACATAACAACAGTTATAAGTCTAGAAAGAACGTTAAAAAATAATTGGGTTATTATAAAGTGAAGCTGAAACAAAAAATATTTCAATACCGGAGCGAATGTAGTTGAAGAATCACTAGTGCAGTAGCAGCCGCAAAAATACTGTTCTCATATAAATATCTAGAAAAAGAGCTCTCTGTGTTCAGTTAATGGGGAAATTTCATAAATCATTTGTAAATACTAGTAATAGCTACTTGTTCAGTGAGTACATGACTCAATACACAAAATAATAGTTTCTTATTGTTTGTCTATTTAACTTTTGTTTTTTTTTTAGTATAATGCAAAAACGAGTCTGACTAAGTCACTGGTAACAACTTCAAATAACACACACAGGTAATAATCATACTAGTTAACAATAAGCAGATAAAACTATTTATAATTTTGATTTGGATTACTTGTGACATTATTTAAAGACGTGAAGAGAAGACCGGGGTAATAGTGGTTAATGTCTCCTTCAACTTTAGAAACTGTTAAAGCTTAAAGTTTGTTCCACATTTAGAACACACTGTGTCTATTTAAGTAAATAAGCACTTCAGATTAGCTTTCTAATAAAGAGTAAAAATTTTGTGTACTTATTTAGTTATAACCTAAAAGTTTACACATGTAATGTTAAATATAAAAAATCCTTGTTTTTATCACAATCAGTTGCAACAGTAATTTGATCTGTAGATAATAATAATAATAATAATAATAATATCAGGACAAATTACACACATTGATCTAACCCCTAAGTAAGCAAATTATTTGCTTGTGTTAAGGGTGTTAGACAACGATACAAATACATAGAAATACACATATAAATACTGAAAATATATTTAATAAACGACCAAACCCAGAAACAGACATCTATGCTCATCACATAAATGCCTATCTCCGCCGGGAATCGTACCCGAACCCCATTGCGCCGTGACACGTTAGGCGTCTGCGCTAACCACTCGACCAACGGAGCGGTTAAGATAATGTAATATAATGTCATGAAAGACAGTAATGTAATATAATATCATAATCGTTAGACAGTAATTTCTAAACAAATATATGCAACAACTTTGTTGAGCGTTCTCGCATTTAACTCGTTGTTTGTTAGCCACAGAACTGTTACAATTTCATTTTAAATGTACCGGCCTTTCTTTATTCAAAACCATTTTATTAATACGTAAAGCAAATATTTGTGCCTACTTTTTAGGAAACATACCTACGTTTCAGATTTTGAAATTTGGTACAGTCAAAGTTTACTTAAATATGGGAAAAGTGCAGAAAGATAATATTTTTATATTTAAATTCATTAGAATGACATTAAGAATATGAAAATAACAATATAAGTACATACACTACAGTGCGAAACATTACACACACTACTGCTTATATCAAATAGTATATTATAATAAATGCTTAAAAAGTTATTTGTAGCCTGGCGTGCTAGAATTAAAAAATGAAAAAAATAAAATAAATATATGCATATTGGTTTTTAATAGTCATTGAACATCCAAACTTAAAGTTAGAGTCGAATGTCGGCCACGAGTTAGACATATCTTTTATTCAATTAAAATATTTTGAATATTAACCTTTAATTGTACAACCAAAAAATCATATTAGTTGAATTTTGTCATAGATTATAAAATAAAAAAAATATTATCGAAACCGTACCAGAAAAGTTACTAGGTTACCAGTACCAGGTTAGTCAATGGCCTACCAGGAGGTCTCAAAAATGAAGATATGTTACAAAGATGAAATATAAAAAGGCATTAAAGGATTTAATATTATGAAGAAGTTAATCATCTGTATTATGTGATATATGTTTACATATGTGCATATGTCTCTCTCTGTGTGTGTATGTGTGTTTGTGTATTTAATAATATCAGGACAAATTACACTCATTGATCTAACCCCTATTAAGCGAAATATTTGCTTGTGTTAAGAGTGTTTGACATAAATGCCTGTCGGAAATTGAACCTGAGCCCATTTGCTTTTACACTGTTCTTAAGATTTAATACTAAACTTTATTGTTATAACACTTATTAATGAGAGTCCGATCTGCCTACAAACTACTCAGTAGTTTTTCAGAGTTTTTATTTTGTAACGTGTTTGTATTATTCTGATTAAACAAATAAAAAAATAATTAACCATCTGGTTGTTTATTTGTATATATGGTAATGGGTTAGCCTTTATTCGAAGCATTGTTCAAATTTTAAATGAGTGGTATTTTCTAAGACCCCAATTAAGGCAAGGCACATTAAGGCAAGGTTTAAAGTGTAGGTTATTTTAATACTATTTGTTGATTACATAGTTTTAAACAAAAGCAATCGGTGCCTTGAAAAGCAATAAAAGATAGATAAATAGACGATTTATATTGCAGTTCTATTGCGTGTCTATTAAAGCTGGCAATGGAACCAATATCTAGTATTAAAGCAACTTTATTTCCATAAACGATCGGTAACATAAAACGTACGTGTTCAAAATTACTCCATTTCTATTCATTGGATTTTGTAGTCAATAGTATTAAGAGATAAAAGATTAGAAATTATGTTTTTGTGCGTGGACAGTTAATTTCGATACTAAAAAATATTATTTAAAAAAAACGTTACATTTGATACTTCGTTAATGAATATGCCATTTTGTTTTACTTTAAAGGGAGATATTATATTCAAAAGTAGTTTTTTGTGTTATTTCATAAGTTATTCTGATTCTAAGATTATAAATAAAACGGTGTTGTCGTATCAAACCTGGCGGGTGGTACTTAAGCAGCTAGCACGGAAACCGAGGGATGTAAGACCCAGGCTTGGAAGTTTGAGTGTAATAGAAAAGAAGGTAACTGAAAGAGAAAGAGAAATTGCGAACATGTTGAAGAGAAGACGAATAAATGAAGCATGTTTACAGGCGATAAATGGAAGGGAACGAAAGCTAGAGATTTAAGCGAAGGATACAATTATTATATTTAAAATGAGGAAATATACTATAATATATAGGAGGGTGTTTTACTGGACATGTGGGATGTATGATAACTCTTTCATTAAAACATGGCGGTTGGGTGTTCGGTAATAGTAATGATAAGGGTGGGTAAGGCATGCTGGAGATCGCTTTCGCTTTTGATTTGCCAATAACCCATACTTAGTTTAAAAAAAGGAAAACACTTAATCACCTATAAAAGTGGCTGTCATGGGGTGCAGATTGATTACTTTTTAATAAGAAGGAATAAAATCAAGTGCGTCGAAAACTGCAAGGTACAGGCGAAAACGTAGTTCTACAGCAGAGACTCCTCATCATTGAAATTAAACAACAAGTTAAGGCAATAATTTTCAAAAAACGACCTTCACCCCAAATAAAATGGAATTTGTTAGATAAAAAAGTTGTCTCCTGTTATTTTTTTTTTCTATCTATACATTATTTTTGTGTTTTTTGTACTTGTACTCGTATCTCCGTCATTAGCGTTCAAAATGTCACTAAACGGCGGTAACTGAAAATCAGCGTTTCCTCTACAATAACTGAGTGGCTCTCCGATTTGGGGGTCATTTTTATTACTTTTGTTGTTATTGTATTAATACATTTTTTTTCTCTTTTCAATTATTATTTTTTTCTTTTTTTTTATAAATTAGATTAAATATTTTATTTTAATTTTAATTAATCTAATTATATATATAATAAATAAAGACATTTTGTTTTGTTTTTTCGAAGAAAGAATGTGCGAGTGAATATAAAGGAAGAGTGATTAATAAAATTATATAAATGGGCGGTATGGATAGCAAATCTCTAAACGATAGCTGAAATAAAATAGTGGTATTGGTTATAAAGAAAGCAGAAGAAGTATTAGGCGAAATAAAAGAAAATAAATATGATACACAAAGGAACTTGGCGGTGGAATTGAGATCTTTAAAAAGTTCTGAAAGAAAAAAAGATGCATTTAAGACATGGCAGTAAGAAAGTTATGACAATAAAGTATGAAAGAGGCAAAAAAATAGGCAAAAAAGATGTATATAATGTTATCTGACACTGTATGTTTTCCAGTTAAAAAAAATATAAAAAATAAAATAAAAAAGCTAGTGATAGAACAGAGACGCAAAACAAGTCATATAGGCCATATAGCGAACAAAGATATCATACATGTAAAATGCTTAAAAGGTAATCGAATATAACATAGTTTTCGTAAACGTAAACTATGACAGTTTTCGTAATCGTAAACTATGTTAGTTTTCGTAAACAAATACTATGACAGTTTTCGAAATCGAAAACTATGACAGTTTTCGTAAACGAATACTATGACAGTATTCGTAATCAAAAACTATGACAGTTTTCGTTTTCGAAAACTATAACATAGTATTCGAAATTTATGTTGCCAATAATTAAGCATCAACAATTTAGCGTCAATAACTAAGCGTAAATTTTTAAGCTTCAATAATTAAACGACAATAATTAAGCGTCAATAATAGATCGTCAAGTATTAAGTGTTAAGCATTAGGCGTCAATAATTAAGCATTAAGTATTAAGCGTCAATTATGAAGCATCAATAATTAAGCGTCAATTATGAAGCGTCAATAATTAAGCGTCAAGCATTAAGCTTTAATTATAAAGCGTCAATTATAAAGCTTCAATAATTAAGCGTCAATAATTGATCGTCAAGTATTAAGTGTTAAGCATTAGGCGTCAATAGTTAAGCATCAAGTATTAAGCGTCAATAATTAAGCGTCAAGCATTAAGCTTTAATTATTAAGCGTCAATAATTAAGCGTCAATAATAAAGCATCAAGCATCAATCAATTAGCGTCAGTAATCATTCAATAAGCGAAAATGATTTTTTCAATTATTTATTTAAGTATATTAATAAAGCAAAATATAAAAGTTCTTGGGTTATTCAATATTTGAAATTTTACTTTATGCATAATGCTTGAAGCTTAATGCTCTATCCAAAAAACATAATGATTCATGCTTATTGCTACATGCATACTGCTTGACGTTTTATGTTTGACACTTAATGCTTAACGTTTAATGCTTAACTCTTAATGCTTATTGATTGATATATGATGCTTAATGCTGGACGCTTAATTATTAACGATTAAATGGCTTTATTCTTGACGCTTAATGCTCTACGCTTAATTATTGACGCTTATTGATTGATGCCTGATGCTTAATGCTTGACGCTTAATTATTGACGCTTAATACTTGATGCTTAATTATTGACGCTTAATGCTTAACACTTAATACTTGACGATCATTTATAGTCTCTTAATTATTGACGCTAAATTATTGATGCTTAATTATTGGCAACATAAATTGTCATTGTTTTCGTAAACGAATACTATATACTATACTAGTTTTCAATAACGAAAACTATGGCAGTTTTTGATTACGAAAACTATGACAGTTTTCGTAAACGAATACTATGTTAGTTTTCGTAATCGAAAACTATGACAGTTTTCGTTTTCGAAAACTATGTAATAGTTTTCGAAATTTATGTTGCCAATAATTAAGCATCAATAATTTAACGTCAATAATTAAGCGTCAATTTTTAAGCTTCAATAATTAAACGACAATAATTAAGCTTCAATAATTAAGCGTCAATAATTGATCGTCAAGTATTAAGTGTTAGGCGTCAATAATTAAGCATCAAGTATTAAGCGTCAATTATAAAGCGTCAAGCATTAAACTTTAATTATTAAGCGTCAATTATTAAGCTTTAATTATTAAGCGTCAATAATTGATCGTCAAGTATTAAGTGTTAAGCATTAAGCGTCAATAATTAAGCATCAAGTATTAAGCGTCAATTATGAAGCGTCAATAATTAAGCGTCAAGCATTAAGCGTCAATTTTTAGGCTTCAATAATTAAGCGTCAATTATTAAGCTTCAATAATTAAGCAACAATAATTGATCGTCAAATATTAAGTGTTAAGCATTAGGCGTCAATAATTAAGCATCAAGTATTAAGCGTCAATAATTAAGCGTCAAGCATCAGGCATCAAGCATAAATCAATAAGCGTCAATAATTAAGCGTAGAGCATTAAGCGTCAAGAATAATTGACGAATAATACGAAAACTAACATAGTTTACGATTACGAAAACTGCCATAGTTTTCGGTGTCGAAAACTGTCATAGTATTCGTTGAGGAAAACTGTAATCGTTAGCGGTTACAAAAACTGTACTAGTTTTCGAATACGAAAACTGTCATAGTATTCGTTTACAAAAACTGTCATAGTTTTCGATGTCGAAACTGCCATAGTTTTCGATGCCGAAAACTGCCATAGTATTCGTTTACGAAAACAATGACAATTCATGTTGCCAATAATTAAGCATCAATAATTTAGCGTCAATTTTTAAGCTTCAATAACTAAGCGTCATTTTTTAAGCTTCAATAATTAAACAGCAATAATTAAGCTTCAATAATTAAGCGTCAATAATCGTCAAGTATTAAGTGTTAAGCATTAGGCGTCAATAATTAAGCATCAAGTATTAAGCGTCAATAATTAAGCGTCAAGCATTAAGCATCAAGCATTAATCAAAAAGCGTCAATAATTAAGCGTAGAGCATTAAGCGTCAAGAATAATTGACGAATAATACGAAAACTAACATTACGAAAACTGTCATAGTTTTCGTTTTCGAAAACTGGCATAGTTTTCGTTCACGAAAACTGTCATCGTTTTCGTTCACGAAAACTGTCATCGTTTTCGTTTACGAAAACTGTCATAGTTTTCGTTTACGAAAACTGTCATCGTTTTCGTTTACGAAAACTGTCATCGTTTTCGTTTACGAAAACTGTCATAGTTTTCGTTTACGAAAACTGTCATAGTTTTCGTTTACGAAAACTGTCATCGTTTTCGTTTACGAAAACTGTCATAGTTTTCGTTTACGAAAACTGTCATAATTTTTGATTCCGAAAACTGTCATAGTATTCGTTTACGGAGACTGTCATAGTTTTCGTTTACGAAAACTGTCATACTTTTCGTTTACGAAAACTGTCATCGTTTTCGTTTACGAAAACTGTCATAGTTTTCGTTTACGAAAACTGTCATAGTTTTCGTTTACGAAAACTGTCATAGTTTTCGTTTACGAAAACTGTCATAATTTTTGATTCCGAAAACTGTCATAGTATTCGTTTACGGAAACTGTCATAGTTTTCGTTTACGAAAACTGTCATAGTTTCCGATTACGAAAACTGTCATATTTTTCGATTTCGAAAATCCATAAAAGCCCCAAATTCTTTTTGTCATTTATCAAAATATTTCAATTAAAGTAGGTATTATATTTTTTGTTTATTTTTGCAAATTGTACATTCACGGTATAAAGCCTTTACAAACTATTTCATTTAAATAGCTTTTACAAACTATTCCAAAATTCCATAACTATAGGAAAAATATGTAAAGTCCTTTTTCTACTTAAAAATATTTTATATTATAGTATATATAGTAAAGAAACTGTTTAAAAGTTTAAGTTTAGTTTATATTTTTTAAATGTGACGTTCTCCACCAAAACTAAATTGTACTGGCACCAAATTCAACCTTATGTAGAATTAAGTTAATGTATCAGAATTAACGGTTTCTGTATTTCGTTATAGAATTAAGATATTTGTTATTATATCATGTTATCTTAAGGCTAGAATAAAAAAGCATATTCAGCAATAAATAAGTGTATTAAACACTTTTTAGGCAATACTCATCAATGATGTTTCAATGTTTCTATATCACAACAGATGTAAGATAAGAATTAATATCCGGTTTGAAAATAATAAATATATTTTTGAACCATTAACACATTCTATAATTGTATTATATACTTAATTATTATTATTATCAATAGAAGTATCTAAATATATAGCACTCAGATTACAATGTGATAGGATTTTAATATTATAAAAGCTGAAAAATTTAACTATCCTGCAACGCTGAATTGGATATTACTGAACACATAGCCCTAAAAGTTATTAAGTAAAAGTTATTCGCAAAACCAAAGCTAATGTCAAATATACATTCACAAAATAATTTTAATTATTTACAGGAATAACTACCTACCTATAACTACTAATTACCAAAAAGGAATTTGAAAAAATGAACCAAAATGAAAATACATTTAATGGCTTTTTTCATTTGATCCGGCATCAATTAGTATTTAAAAACTGTCAAAAAAGTTTATTTGCTCTATTTAAAATCACGTCAGTTCAAAAAAACAAAGAAGAATATTGAAGTTGAGCTTTTTGAGAATTACATGGATTTATTTTCTCCTTTTTACATATTTCTGTTTTTAAGTATTCTTAAAATATCTAATAAATGTTAATGTTATTCGCAGACAATTGTCAATGATTTTGATTATTTGCTCATTTATTCTTTGTCCAAGTTGAATTATTATTATTATTTTTCATGGTATAATATTTAAAAAAAATGTGTTTCCTTTCTTCCTTTTTTCTTGGTAAATATGTAAATCGATAGATCATAACTTCAGAATGGTAGAATTACGAGTTATTCCCTTATAAAAAAAAAAAAGATCCTAGAAAAATAATATAAATATATTTTAAATTCCACCTAGGTCATTTTAACAGATTGACACAGTTGACAGTTCTTTAATATTCAGGATCGTAAGTTTACAACAGACTGTATATAATATTATTTACATTTTACAATTTATAAATGCTACCTGAGCTGTAACATCGACTATAGTATATATCTATCCCATCTTTTTGTGTCGCGGATTGTGGCAGGGGGATGTCATAACCGGACTGTACTGGACTGTATAACGGAATTGTTCACAAACGCAATGGAGGATTTTTTTTTAAGACCAGGACCTGGACTGGACTGAACGAGGATTGTTGAGGATCGTTTTGTGGACGATATTATCATTATGGCAGAGTTTCCGGAAGGGTTTGTTGGAATGCTGAACATAAATGATTCTTTCCGACGTATTGGGCCTGGCATGAATCTGGACAAGACCAAGATCATATAAAATAACCATATCCTGCCACGACCGGTTGACGTAGATGGTGTTGTTCTCGAGGTTGTGCAGGAATATATCTAACTGGCCAGACTATCCAACTCGGTCACTTTAATTTCGATAAAGAAGTTAACGCAAAGATTCAGTTGGACTGGATGGCATTCGGCAAGTTACGACAACAATTTTCGTCAAAGTTGCAACAATGTTTAAAAACAAAACATTTTGAGCTATGCGTCCCTGACCCTGACTGTGGTATTTGTTCACAAGTTCAAAATCACTCAGCGGGCAATGGAGCGCCCTATTCTAAGGATAGGACCAGAAATGAGAGTATTTGTGAACGAACTAAAGTTACAGTTATAGCTCATCGGATCAGTTATAGTGGTTTATTTATTTTATTTATTTATTTATTTATTTACATAAACATACCAAACACAAACTTGGATCTTAAAAACAAATTAATAATTAAAAAGTATTAAAAATATTACTAAATTTATGAGCGAGATAAAATAGCGTGAATAAAACTTTGCTTCCCGCACTAGGCAGGGCCTATGCAGCCAGTCCCATATGTAACAAGACCAACTGCTATTGAAGCAGACAAGTCCTGGAATGGAGAACGCGACTTGACAATTAAAGTTGTCCTAAAAGGATCGGAGAACAATATAAAACAAAACTATAACAATAAAGAAATATGAGATGTGCAAAAAATAATCCAGACGGAAAGTTATTTCTTTTTAAGTGAGTTCAACCAGAATTTTAGATTAGCAGTCAAATCTATCAAATAATATATTGGTGCAGTTAAAAAAGTGTTTGAAATCAAGTCGTTCGGTAGAACGACGACGGCGATTGTTTGTCCGCCTGACCCGACCCCGACCGATGACTATATTTTTTACCTTGCCCTGTAATAAATTTTACAATAAATCATCATTATACATGTTTCTTCCTTCTTAACACAGAGTTAACCTTCGTTTTCTGCAAACATAATAAACACATAGTGGAGTCGATTTGTTCAACAGGAGTATTATTGAACAGCTATAGTTGTATCAAAAATGTCATAATGAAACTTTGTTTTAATTTTAAATTATGTTTTTTTTATCAATGATATCATTTAAATAATGGCTACATATACTGTTTTAAGTCAAACATATATTATTATAAGTTAAAAATAAACTTAAATACCACCTTTAGTTAAAAGTTTGTAAATAGCAAATCAACTGATAAATAAAAAAAGCCGTTATAATATTATTTATTAACTAAACTTTTCTTTTACGTCATATACTTTTTTAATAAGCTACCAATGCAAATGAAGTGATATTTGCTATCGAAGCAAGTTTATTTCCATAATTAAAGATACCGATCGTTCTCACGTAAACATAAAATAAAACACACGTGGTTTACAATTATTCCAATTTCTATTCGGGTCGTTCGTGTCCCAATTGGATTAAAGTCTAACCATAATTATCTATAATTTTAACACAACTCTATTCAAATTAAATATTTACTTTAACACTACCAACAATAGTATGTAACTCATTTATATAGAAATTTTAGGCAAGCCAATTTACAATAAATAGTTCGTAATATTTATTCTATTTTTCTGTCAGTATATATTTTTTATACCAACTACCTTTTATTTTATATCTAATAAAGGCGCTGATACTATCTAGTTGATTATATAAACAAAATGGTTCGTGTGCTCGATATTTATTGGATCATTTTTTTTAGAGAGGCTCTAAAATTAATCGGATTTTCCGGACCGCCGATCGACAGTAATTGCATTCCAAACTATTTTGGTCTGTATCGGTCAGGTGTTGATAATTTAAATTATTTAATTAAATGGTATATTTTTCTACAACCATGTTCAGTAAATATCAAAAGTTTTGTCAATTATAAACGCGGAAAAAACACTTCATTCGTTTACACGTTTAACTTTATAGGGTTTATATTAATGACGGTATGGCCTGGGAATGAATTTGATTTTAGTGATTAGCTGGTAACCAACACAATTAAGACGTTTTTATTTATTCAGGTTCTATCACATCACATCGTTCCTTTAGAAGTCACCTTTTTCGTTGTCTAAACACTATCCATAATAAGCCCTCCCATCAAATTAATTGTGAAGGTCCTGACACTACCATTTGACTTACACATGAGACCTCTGGTATAGATTGAAAGTGGATGAATGAAGAAATAAAGTAAATATGTAAGTGTATTTACTGCTACAAATGTTTTTAAACATCAATATTGTTATTTTATAACCTAACATATTATAATGATTGAAAGTCTAAATTTATAAAATTCGGTTTTTATTTATTTTATATAATTATGGAATCTTATGTATTATCTAAAAATCTTGGCCTTTACGTTTCCTTAATCGAAAATAATCTATAAAAAATCAAACTACAACAAAACTAAATGATTCATTTTTCCGTGAGATATTAAGATAATCATACGATGCTCGATGCCAAGTAATTTAATACATACAACGCATCCATTGTAGAGCGTTTAAACGTCCTGCTGGTACATACATTTCTGCATACAATCATTGCTAATATTATATCATCCAAACTTTTATACAAAATGACTAAGCAATCGCTTTCGAAGTAATTCCCTTGTTCTGTTTCATATTTTCTGAATCAAATATCCCTACTTCTTCAGGATTTGTTATAGACAAGTACCAATATGAGAGGCTGATCGATTACGCTTCTTAGTCAAAGTATGGTGAAAACAACAAACAATATATTTTATCATATATTATTTAATATTTCTACACAAAATATAATAATAAGCTATAAAAACAATGTTTTTATATGTAGCTCCTGTTGAGTGAATTATTTATTTAATTATTCGAATTTTCAATGGAATTGTTAATTAAACTGATTTAAAACCATTTATTATTTTATTTTGGTATCACATATAGTGTAAGTATATATTATACGCTGTATGCATAGAGTTAACAATATATATATATATAAATAAAATGTTAAAAATATCTATATTTAGGTGAAATAAATAAGAACGCATTACCAACAAAACTTTATATTCTAAAATTTTAATTTGAGTTTATCAACATTTTGAGCAAAGCAGAATTTACGAGAAAAAACTTATGTTGGATAATTCTTAGGCCCGGAACAAAGAAGTGTTTTCTGTTTTCGGCAAATAAATTGTATTACGAACATAATTCCCCCGGAGCTATCAATTATAATGTAAATTGTCTTCAATCAAATTTATTGCTTTTGAATCTTTTTAAACCAAAAAAGGACAAGAACGTTAAATATATTATTATTACGTATTAATTTCCTACAATATAAAACATGGATCATGACATCGTAACTAAAACTGCTATGAATTTGGTTTAATCGGTTTCGTTCTTGAAATTGAATGAGATCCGAGGACAGTCTATAAAATGACAGGATATTAAAAGTTGACAATGCTAAATTGACAGCCATAGAGCATCAAGGTTACCAAAAAGAAGTAGTAACGGCCATCGTCATAATTAAAAATACGTTCCAATATTAGACATGAAATTGGATAGCTAAAAAATATTAAAAAGTCCATACCGGGTGAACTATGTTTGATCAACAAACACACACACGGTACTCGCTATCCATGCTGCAAAATATTAATACTGTTCTAGGCAGCGATGAGGAAATTAAAAGCCCTTACCAAGGTAAACATTACTTTCAATCAATGTGAAACAACGCAAAGATTTGTGTCTGTTTGAAATCTAAGGCATTCGTCTCTTATCTTAAAATAATTGTACGTAATATTTTTATTTGTGTCTACTTAAAATGTGCAGATAACTTGAATTACGAAGTTGTATACATATAAACATTTAATATAAAATAATAAAAGTTGTAACTATAGCTGGCCTTAGCTGGCCTCTTTTTGTGCTATTTAAATCTGTCCTTAAGGAAAAGGTAAAATAGTTTGTCATCCTTACATATTTTTCACAATACTACTCATAAATATTTGTTAATAACAAATAACTTCACTGATATGACCAACTTAATATTTTAATAATTTAACTTTTCATTGGATTAACATTCTTAAAGTAAAAATTTGAAATTATGTTTTATTTAACATGATGTTAAAATTGTGACATTGTTTTGTAATGTTGTTTATTCCTAATAAATATATAAATTAATAATAATTTCTGGTAAAACTATACCTACTTCTTTTATATAAAGCTTAATAGCAATGTAAATAATCTGTCTCAAAGTGTGATTTGAGGTTTTCAAAATAGCTATTTTTACTGGTAATGACAGTATTGTAACCTTTTTTCAGGTTGTATTATGTACAATACAAAGAAAAAAATAATAACAATGTTTGAAAATATCTATAGCCCATGTTAAGCTTATTTAAATTTATATAAATATAGAATGAAAAATAAAGCGTCCCGTCGCCGTTCCCCAGAGATCACAGGTTCAAATCCCTGCTCATATCGGTTTTATTTCTCTTCCTAAATTTTTATACATTTTAATAACAATATAATAAAAATTACTTATTGGTTTTTTCTTAACGCAAAAAATAACAATGTACATTCGAATAAAATATATCTGTATATAAAATAGACGACTGTGCATCGTTAACCTGGATTTCAACTCGGTTGTAAGTCGGTATATTGGTTCTTTGTTGAATATTGTTACCCTAATTTGTACAACGTTTGTGAATTTCAATTCAATACATAGTTTCCATTTCAATAAAAATATCAACAAGATTGGAATTTATTTTCCGATTTATTCGTTCGTAAACATAACTTTATGTAGCTTGATGCTGATTTGTATGGAACTAAATTAGTATTTTTATATCTATTCGTAGATAAATTAAAGTAAAAATAGTCAAAAATCACAAATTCCAGATACAATTTTATTTAACTGTATATATCAAACCATTACGGGTTAGGTTATTTGGTTAGGTTTAAAAACATACTTTATATACCTTACTCAATATATGCAAGTGAATCGTAAATTGTTCCCTGCATCTAAATGTATTTTCGCTCGTTCGGAAATCGATTGAATAAGCAACTGATATCGTAGACATTTCTAAACTATAGCTACATACAGTCACATGCTATCTTAATATTGGTTGGTTATTCAATCTGATGTACATAATCAATTATTTTATATTGAAATTGTTCGATTTATATGTTTCATTATAAAAGCTGACTACAACAATAACTGAAACTTTTATTAAAGTTATTTTAAACAATATCTCTTGTTTCACCTATCCAAAGTGTAACGATATTATATTGCCTTGTGATTTTAGAATATAGTCTTACAATACTAGAAATATAATATCTACAATATAAAATATTTTTTTCATTTTGTTACCTTCAAGGTTATGTTATGTTTCCATGTATTACGTTATAATTGTAAGAAATATGTTTCCAATATTACGCCACCGAATATAAATGAAGGTTCATTGCCTGTGAAGTCATCCAGAACACAACTACTGACAATTAAATATTCACAAAAGGTACACTTCACCATTGTTCATCTGTACAGAGCCGCACAATTGACGTTTCTGTTAACATTTTTAAATTAAATCTGTTAAAAGGTTGTCCGCATAACTGAGACCGAACTTATAAAAGTTTCATTATCATTTATTTACTAATTGATATGAAACAAATACGACTTAGAAAACTAAATAGCCGAATAAATTTATTATATGATTAAATTTTTATGATATTCGAAAAAATTAAATATATGATTAAGTGAATTTAATAAATGTTTTATTAAATTCACTTAATCATGTGTTACTTAACATGCATTCATCTTTTATATTAAAAAAAATATGTTACTTGATAATAAATGATTTTAATACTAGCTTTAAATGCTTATCAAACCATAATTTCAATTTATATTCATTTGTTTGGTATCTTTATTATTATTCTTATTATTATTATCCTTTATTTATTGATTCTTTATTAATTTTATTTGCTGTTGAATTCTTTATTCATTTATTCCTTATTAGTTGTACGCTCTCTTACTTCAATTATAATATTTATATATTTATATATATAAATATATATATATTTCCGTATTAAAACATGATATGTAGGTCACGTTGTGCGATAAGACGAGACGGGAGGATGATTGCAGCAAAGCGTTTGAAACGTTGAGTTAAATTTAAAATTAAACCTTTATGTAAAAACAAATGCGAACAATTTTTTTTATTATTCCCATGTATTTTTATTTTTTATTTCTAACTAAAAAAACATATAAATCAATAAATAAATAAAATATGAAAAGTTTTGTTACGTTGAACAAATTCATTTTCAAATAATACTAATTGCAACCATCGTTCCCCCTAAAATGATATCTATATATATATTTTTTTGATCTTTGTACCTACAAGAATTGATTACCCAAAAACCGATGACGCAAATATTTTTAGTCAAATATGCGCATCTTATTCTTTACTTTTCCATTCAGAGTCAAACGACAATAAGAGATCCATTACAAAAGTCACCGTAGCAAAAACGTGAATATTTATAAGTCTATTCAGACCAGAGTGGTCTGTGTTCAGTGATTGACGGGTTAATTTACTCCTCGACAGTTTACATCCAAGTCGTATTGAACACATCGGCTGTGCTTGATTCTGGCCTCTAAAAATGACTGCAATTACTTTTTTTGAAGGAAATTCAATTTGGAGTTTCGAACCTGCTGTTGTGAATTAAAATTTAACGTAAAACGTGTATCCTTTTTAGGAAAGAGAATTTTTATTATTATTTTGATTATTTTGATGAGCTATAATGTTCTAATACTACTAACTTCAACACCTAGATCATACAAAATAAATAAAAATTATCACCTCGTTTCACTGTTGTATTACATAATATTTAGACATAATCTTTTATTTTACATGTTGTTAAAATTACATTTTTTTTTATAATTTTTGTAATACTTTAATGTACAATACAAAATAAACTGTAAAAGTAAAATCCGAGCACATGTGGAGTAATGTTATCGTCTCTGGGCCAAATCACCCCAGTAGCTACTACACTTTGACCGCATTAAGCTTTGAGCAAGCTACCTGAGCTTTTCGGATTATGGACGACTCCATGCTTTGTGAGAAGTTTGATCCTTTGGCATTTCATAAAAACTTGCCTCTATATGCCTCTTCTATGAATGAACGAATGGTTGTCTTTCCGACGATATTTTCTATTCGATATAATATGTATGCCTTCAGAACGAGCGCCTTATTCTTTCTCAAAAACCAGTCACTCTTTTGTGCATCGCTCTGGGTATTGCAAGGAACTTTGGATGGTGTTGATTACTTACCATCAACTAAATTGCAGACATATTTGCCCTACGCTTTATATAAAAAACAGTTGCATCTCTGTACACCTTAACTACTCCAAAATAATTTAAAATGAAACATAGATGTAATGTTGGAATAGTAAAGTAATAATGAAATAAAATACAATAAAAAAAGAGTTCCTCAAATTCAGAGATTCACACGGAAATCAAAATGAAGCTATAAATAAAGTACTCAATATACAAACAGTCACGTGTATCAGATAGAAAATTTCTACACTAGGTAACCATTTTTGTTGACTGCAGTTCATCAGTTTTAGTTCGTCACTAACACAGATAAAAGTTTACATTTCACCGTAGTATTTCACAAAATGTAGTTGTTTTTTTTCCATCGAACCTCAAAGTACCGATCAATCAAAGTTTCAATCCTAACGTAATCGAAATCTCACGGATACGATGCTTTTGGCATTTTTATTTCTCTAAAGTCATATTAATTCAACCCAAATTTTTGAAAGTAACACAAGTCATTTCACAAACATCAGTTACGCTCATCATTATGAATAGCTTGTTGACACTCGGAAGATTTAAAACAGATAAGATACATCAGATTATATATAAAATATAACTGATTTGTCAAACTCCTTAACTAATAAGTTTCTGATTTCTGACAAACATTTTTTAAATATTCTTTAAATTTTCAGAATCTCAAAAGATAAGTTAAAAACATAATTATGAAACAATATTGAAAATCACGATGTTATTATGAAAATCAAAATATTCAACGAATAAAACTATTGTTTTATCAGAAACATTTCTAAATGTCTTGAATCTTATGATACTTTTATATAAAATATATCAATCTACTATTTAACATGTTTTAATAAAATAAAATAGTTGTTAAATTATTTAACAATAACGAAACATACCTTGTAACATATACTTTATGATAAAATAGATTTCGCTATAAGCAATAACATGTAATTTAGAAAATTTTATCTATGACAAGGTTTCTAGATTGAATAATATAAATCGCAAAGAGTAACTTAGAATCTTAAGCGAATCGAGAATCGATTGCTTAATGTACTGTAGTCGATATCGCGTCATAATCGATTCAGTGAGCTGTGACTAAATAGTTATATTTAGGACGAGTTTCAGCTTACTTTTTGAGTTCTACATGAAAATGGGTTTAAATATCAAAGATTTTGTTCGAGATCAAATTTCAATTTCATATTTTCAAGAAAACTTACAAAAAATATGTATTATAATATTAGTATCTAAGTGGTATTCGAGCAGCTTCTAAAACTATCTTTTTCTAGGCTCTCCTGATATTTTTTTCAATAAATAGAAAAAAAGCCTTACAAAAATTGAGATTGTTTAAATAATGTGATCTATAGTACGAAAATAAAAGTTAAATTAAATGTACTAGTACTTCAAAACATAAAATCCGTCAAGGTATTTGTAAAGTGTTAGGTGAACCTCATTCCGTGTAAGTATTTATAAAGTGTTAGGTGTAAATTGACAATCACAAACATTTCAGAGTAGCTTTGTTGAAGTTATTTTGATTGGTCATAAACTCATCGGAAATCAAAAATCTTCTGTTATTTTTAATATTTATCGATTCTAAAGATCTTGTAAATATTAAAAATAATAATAATAATATATAAATTTAAATTTGAATAAAAAATCCAGAAAATAACTAGACAAAGTAATTATGTATATCTACGTTGTGTTAGCAGCTCGAACTCCTTAGTAGAGATTACCTCACTTTATCTGCAAACATAATAGTAGTGTCGGTTTCAAATGAAGTTTTAATTAGTTTCTTTAGTGGGGTCGGAGTGTCAGGTTGGGGCGTTGTTTGAATGTAGAACGACTGTTTTTTTCGTCTGAAACTTAACCCTATTCAGACAAGTTAAATAAAATCTTTTATTCCACATCCGTGATACTTATTATAAAGTTTCTCTATTAGTTTAAAAATGTGATCAAATATCAATTAATAGACTAACTTTCAAATATTTTAGCATATAAAGAGAAATATCTCATAAGCTTATATTTTACTGTTTATTTGGCTTTATGTATGTGCGCTTTATTGAGGAAGGTTATATTCATCATAAAATCAGACAAAGTTAAACCCCAGTTAAATGTCATTATTCCCAAATTAAACACGAATTAAACAATAAATAAAACAATGAGGAAAAGGAAATACGTAAGAATGAAACCAAATATATATATACATAGGATCATTGCATTAATAATTACACGATCACAAACAAATAACAAAAGTCATAAAACGAACATTATACAAGTGCCGTAGATTATTATATTTGACTTTAACTCAATCGAACAATCTTTAATACTCAAAGTTATGTATTCTATATCTTTGAATTTATTTATTTTGCCTTAATTCGAATCTATGAGTGCAGAAGGAATATATCGTTACACTGGCATATAATTGCCTATAAACCAAATCTGTTATGAGCAAAATACGTATCTATACGAGATATTCATAAACAAAACAATATTCTAAAGCCACTTTACAATATATTAGATGGTTTAAATCGAGTGCTTGGTATCGTTTATACATTGAACATTATTCCAAAATTCGAAATAGAATTCACTACAAGGGCCATTGCAGTAAATCCGAAATAGGTGCCGATCGGGAACGCTCGCATCGACAAGTGGTTATGTCGTTGCGATACTCCTCTATTAGAGCATTGTTGTACTAAATGTACCAGACTTGTAATATACATTTTATTTCAATATCTATAATATATCTTTAACTTAGTTGAATTTCTTTTTAATCCATCATAATCTGAACGAAAAAATAAATATTTTAGCCATTGTAACATTAAAATAAAACTTACAAATAATTTAGTTTTATGCAAAGTAATTTAGTAGTTGTCAATAATATTATTAATTTAATGAAAAAAAAAATCTTTAAAGTTTTTACTTTTAAATTTATTGAAATAAAACCTTATCATTTTAATATTAATTTGCCCAAAAATGTCCATAAATTTAATTTAAACGTAATAGTGAAAGGGCGGTAAGTCAAAATTTTCCTACAATACCCGACCGAAAATAATAGCAGACCCATAGCCCTTGGAAGTCAGGCGCAGGACTAAAAACATTGACAAATAAATTTTCACAAAGGGAACACATTACTATTGTCCATCTGCGGAGGGCGGTGCTATTTATGGCTGTTTCAGAATAACAACGTTTACTCGGGGTTTTATTAAATCTTTGCACAGAACACCAAAATAATAATTATTATAGATATTTGCAAACATTACTTTTATATTGTTTAGTAGATTTTAAAATTAGAGAGGTTTTGAAAAACGTTTATTTCTGAGATTGATTAATACATTACCTCATCAAAAAATCCGAGATACAGTAATAGACTTTTAACTTTTTTTTGAACTTTTAATGTTAGGAACAAAGTACTACTAAAGCATGTGTCGTGTGTTAACACCATTAGCAGACAGTGGTCAGAATTCCAATTGTCCAATTTGAGTTATTATCTACAAATTTCCTGCGCTTGATCTTTCCGCTTATAAGTTATAGTTCTTTGTGGAACATATACATTCAGTTTTTATACTTGTACTTTTATTTGTGTATTAGTTAATATAGTTAAGAATGAATTAAAAATACGTTCACAAATGATTTTGGAGAAACATACATTTTATTTGTTAATTAATGTCAATACATACCAACTGTGTCATAAAAAAATCCGGGAACTGACGAACGAGAAAATACCATCAGATCTGAAGGAAGATGATCCACCATTTACATCTGCAGAACTAGAACTTGTTCTGCAAGCCCTAAATCCAAAGAAAGCACCCGGATCTGACGGGCTTACTGCGGATATCTGTGCTGCTGCCATCCAAATCGAAAAGGACGTTTAAATGATAATCACAAATAAATGTTTGTCACTAAAACACTTCCCCCACCAACGTAAACAGGCACACGTGGTAATCTTAAGAAAACCAGGTAAAGACGACTATACTCATCCTAAGTCCTATAGACCGGATTTCCTCTCAGTTCTTGGAAAGATCATCGAAAAACTCTTTATCGGCAGACTCTAGTTGCGCATTTTCCCCACACTCAACAAAAATCAATACGGTTTCATGCCTCAACGTGGCATAAAGGACGCTCTCTATAATATGGTAACACACATCCAAAGAAAAATAACCAACAAAAATCTGGTACTCGTCATCTCACTAGATATATAGGGCGCATTCGATAATGCTTGGTGACCAATTCTGAAACTCCAACTACAAAAAAAGAAGTATCCCAAAAATCTGTACGAACTGGTAGGATCTTATCTTACCGACAGGAAGATCACGGTGAATTACGCCCGATCAACATAGGGAAAACAGAAAAACAAGGGTTGTGTCCAAGGATCAAGGTCCAAATATAAGTGGACCAACTTTTTGGAACATAATCTTGGACTCGTTGCTGCACAAGCTAGAAGCAGATAACGTATACTGCCAGATAATGTATACTGCCTTACAAAGAGAGAAACTGCAAAGATCATTCACGGCACAATGGCAGGAGAGCATATGGCAGCATACAATGCGACCGAATGGTTTCGTTATGTTGGATAAGGCAGGGACGAAGCGAACAAGCAAAGCCAAATATACGACGCCATCTAACGACCCAATTGTTGTCACGGCGACAAAGCTAGCACATTAACGAACTTCGAAGCTTGGACCGTGCCAATACTAAACTGGGTCAACGGGGTTCCATGATGTGGCAAAACCACGTGGATAATACCGCACTTCGATGCGGAGATGGACGTCATTGTTACAACCACAACTGAGGCAGCTAAAGATCTAAGAGAAAAGATCTCTCAACGTATAGCTGACGAAGCAAAAAAATCGTACGTACGATGGCCTCTGTAGTAGTAAATGAATTCAAAGAGTCAGAAAACTATCACCGTTTGGTGGTAGACGAGGCTCTTATGAACCATTTCGGAGCGATATGTGTACTGTATTATGTATATGTATATGTAATTACTGTGACAAAGGACTCGCTAAAATAGTTTTTTAAGATACCTGTACTAATAGACTCCTTTTTGAGCATGTTGTCTCAAAAGTTAACGAATAATCTGCCAAATATGGACTAAATGCGAAAAGTGCACGGGTAACGTATCCGTGGATAGAAGTAAAAATTAATAAAAAAAAAGAATAATTTGTCAATGAACTAAAAACATGTTTATTAAAAATGAATATTTTACTGTATTTTTTATTATCTGATTTAAAGCCTTGCGTTGTATACAAAGAAGGCTTGTAACTAAACATATATGAAAATTAATTATATTATACTTCTGCGCAAGAATTGCCTTGAGCACTTATTTTGTTTCACTATTCGTGAGTGCTGAACATTGTCAGTCGTACTACAAATATTACAGTTGGCATAGTTTACATTTTCTATTAAAACTACAAATTTATTTGAGAAATAATGTCAGGAGCGCATCTATGCAGTATAAACTTTCTGCTTTACTTACGAAACGAGAATTTGTTATTTTGGTAAAATAACAAATGTTATCTTCTCTTTGATTTAAGGTCTACTATTAGAGATAACCCAAAAAGTTGATAATTGTGTACGTTTACTTTTGTATTAAGCTAAATCTCTTCAGTCTTGTAAAAGCTTCACCAGAATCTATCTACCATCTAATGCCAAGCAGTTCTGCCACAATACTAGAAAGAGGCTAAAAACAAGACCTGCAACATCTAAACAAAGTTTTTATAAGGATGAGTGATTATTGAATTTATTGATATTATAAAACAACCCAATTTCTTAACAAAACACTTATGCAACAACGGGTATGCCTAATCTAAAAATCGAATATCTGAGACACCTCGACATATAATTATACGTTTTAGCGTCTTGACTATTGGAGATTAAAATAGGTATATATTTTTTTCGTGATAAAATCATGGGTTGTATTTTTATATAAAAGAAATTATCTTTAGTATTCATTTACATTAATAAATAACACTCATAAGTTGTTTAAGATAATATTAAAAAATCTTTTAATATTACAATTCTGAATAAGCCAGCGAGAAAATTATATTCAAATGACGCGTATTTCTTTCATATCAGCTAAGCCATTCCCCCGTTTACATAAAATTATTTGAAGCTATCAGGAGACATCTTTGTTTATT
The DNA here is from genome assembly GCA_959347355.1 of Napeogenes inachia. Classification (NCBI taxonomy): domain Eukaryota; kingdom Metazoa; phylum Arthropoda; class Insecta; order Lepidoptera; family Nymphalidae; genus Napeogenes; species Napeogenes inachia. The sequence goes on along the minus strand of OY365793.1, from coordinate 14,192,931 downwards.
ATTACGTTTGAGGTCAGAAAAATGTAAGGTAACAAATTATATGTTTTAATAAAGTTGACTTGCCTTTATTATAACATAAACTTTAAATATATAAAATTAACATGTATAAATAGAAATTATAAATGTACCAGTCTCTTCAATAAAACTATATACAATAACATTAAAAAACCCCGATACAAAAATGTAAATGTACTTGTTGAAGTCGTTCCGTCGGGGGACTGTTGTACATCAGTTGAAGATGGTTTCTATTTTACGAAGGACTACTACTATACGATTTGGTATTGTAATTGCGTTTAGTTGCTTTGGTAATCTACAAGATTTTAATTTCTCCCTTCATTTAACGGTCCCCCCACGAACGAACACATTAATTGTCACTTGTTTAAATATTTATTATCAATATCGCAAAATATGCTTTTACCAATAAAAGTTCAAAATCTTGGAGACGCTCTTTTCTATGTCGACTAAACATAGCCAAGAACTATCTCGATGAACCAGAATCAAATCCAACTCGTTTGGCTGCTACGATGCCACAAGCGTCTGTCTGTGGCGTCTGTATCTGTAAGTCTATATAGAAACACAGATACACACGTCAAACTTATAACACCCTTTTTTTGGGTCGGAGATTGAAAAATATAGAGCTTTTAAGAAAATTTAATGTTAAGGTTAAAGCTCACCAACACGAGGTGAATGATTAGTATTCATTCTCGAGTATTGTAGCCAGTTCTTATATGTTTGTCTTATTTCATGTTTACATTTATTTTTATGTATGTATAAAAATAAATGTCTACTACGACATATAATACGTATTCACTGTGTTACTTTTTGTATTTAACTTTCTTCAGAAGCAATATCATCAAAAAATCAAAAAAGTAAATAGTATTTATGTAATATTTTATAACATAGAAGAAAATATGACTGTGTCTGATCATCTGAAGTGTATAAGATATTCTTTTCTAAAAGCTAATTGCTTGCAAAACGTACATATTTATAAGAGCTATCCAGACCAGAGTGGTCCGTTTAGTGATTGACGGGTTAATTAACTTCTTGACAGTTTACATTCAGACCGCATTTAACGTATTCACTGGGCTTGATTCGGAATTCTAAAACGGTTATCATTATAAAATTGTATCTTTGTAAAATCTTTTATTTAGTGGTTTTTTTTTATTATTTCTAATATTATATGAATAGTTAAAATGTTATAAAGATAATTTTACACTTTTTTCGTTGGCTTCATTTCCCACCAGTGTAAGTTTTCCTTACCTGCAGTAAATTTTAAATTTTAAATAAATATAGAATGAACAATACTCTTCAATCCTAAATATCTTTGGGACGGAGACAGACGACATGTATAAAGCTTCTTTCAAAACTGTCAACCAATGTTTTTAACCTTCTTGTATAGAATAAAGAAGAATTTTCACAGATAAAATTAAAGTTGAAAATTGTCTATGAAATAAAACTAGTAGTTCAATATATATTTTTAATTTTAAAAAGTTTTACAAGGCTAAACGCGTTTATAGACAATTTTAAACACAATATATAGTATTTCTACAGCGTTCAGTTCGTATATGTTACATTACATTCGTTATTATATATTACAAGTTAATCAATAAATGAAATTTTGACCCCTCAAGTTTTATTAAAATTCGAAATAGACACCGAATTTTAAAAGAAACCCTGAAGCACACTTTTCAACCAAATGAAGCGTTTCACGTCTGTCAGCTATTTGAAATTCTGACAATTTTGTTACATTGCAAATTTAAATGCTTTCCTTAAATAATGTTGACTTTAAAGATTTTAATATATTCATTGAGTAATAATAAAACAATTTTCTATACAGAAACCTTTTCTATGATAAAACGGCAAACAATCAGTAGCCATGTCACAGAAGCAGATGATCTACCGATGAAAAGTTTTGCTGTATCTGCATCTGCAAATATAAAAAATTATCACACTTCTGGAATGAATAAGGATGGACACTAAGAGACTAAGAGAGAAAGGGAGGGGATTTGGGTGTTTTATTGTTTTCATTCACTGTACAATGTTTACTCACTCCAATCCTCCGTGAAAATGGTTGTACCTTAGTCGAGCCAGGTCATAAACGAGGTTGAGTCAAATACTACATTAAATATAATTCTATTATTAATGTTTATCATATTAATAACTGGAATAAGGTTAAGTTTAACTTTATTCCAATTAATATTTATAGCCTAAAATAAGAACTAGTACAAGAATATATACTTATATGTATATACATATTGAAAGACAGAATATTTTGATTTGAATAAAATATAAGTTCACGAAACATTAAATACAAGATATTTGGGTTTTAAATACTCGAAGGCTTCGATCTCGGAAACGTGATTCAGAACCTGTAATTTTCAGATCATTATACAAAATATTTCAAGGGATTACTCCGACCCTTTTCAAGCAGACGAAATACCCATATTGCTTTGTGTTTACCTAAAATTGATTTCACATTAAGATCCATAATCTGAAAGCCTCTTGTACATAAGTAATTGATTTATATTTATTTTATATCTGTGTGTTCTTATATCAGTTGGCTTAGAAACGGCGGCAACAATACAAAAGGAATACATTTTTCAATACTAAAGAATCCTGGAAACTGTAGTAATTTAGGACTTATCTCAATAGTTTTAAATGTTAATTAAAGAGTAAATATTCTATGAAAGCACTCCAGTTTTCATATTCTAAAACAGGCATTGTTAAACAATTTGGTCACTGTTAAGATTATTTTGGAGTTCAAATAACCAAAAAGTAGTAATTACTCAAGGTTATACAATAATACAACACAGTAAATGTAAATTAGGATCATAGAAGAAATGTGGGATTCTATAAATTCGCAACTCTCATAAACTTCTAAAAATATTTTTTACCGCCAGACCGGCTATTTTATTTTTTAATGGTTGAATTAATGAAAATGAAAACATCAAAATGATTTAATCTTTTTATTTAAATAGTATTCATAGTTCTAAATATCCACTTTTTAGACCGTATCTATTGTAGATTTAGTTGTACTATATACCTACACAGTCTCGCTTAACCTAACCTAGAACAGTTTGTGTAGTTTGAAAATATACATATACTTATACCGCGTTCCTAATTACATATTCCTATATACAATGTAACTTTAATAATGAACCTCATAACCACGAGTCACTTTATATTTTGCTTAGAATATTTCATATAAAGGTAAAAATCGCGGTTCTTGTCGACTTGCATAGGAATTGTATAGAAATATTCATTGCTCCATGGAAGCGTCGCAGGTGCCGACAAACGGTGAAATTGGAAAATTTTATTGGATTATTTCATACCTTATTTATCCTTTTTTATTTAAATTAAACACCACGTGTTACACTTAAGTATTATTTTAACATACATATTATTTATAAGTATCTTATCTTACTAATGTATATGTGCGAATGTTGGAATGTTTGGATGGATGTATGTTTGTTACTCAATCACGCCAAAACTCCTGAATGCATTTTAATGGAACTTGGAAAATTTTCAGCTTATGTAGAAGAATAACACATAGTCTACAGAAATACTAACTTTTCTCGTGGTTTTGTCTGTGAGATTACATAGTTTGTAGCGCGATTACGTAATTGTCATGGGAGATCCTGTTTTGATCCTGATTCCTGATGATCTTGTTTCCTGATAACCGTTTGGTTCACTGAATTGTACATAAGTATTTGTGAAAATCCAAGTTGGGAGGTTAAATATTATGTTTTCAAGCAAGCCCATCCAGGAGCCCATCCATAAGCTATTAAAATGAAGAGCGGTAGATAGCCACTTCATAAAATTATATTTAAATTATGACTATTTCCTGCCCGTGACTCTGTCCACGTAGACTATTAAAATAATATTTATGTTATGTTTAGTATTTAGGAACATAAGCCCCTAGGCCCAAATAATATATTTTAAGTCTTCGTGGACGGAGTCACGGGCAACAGTTAGTGATAAATATAAGAGAGATGAGAGATGATAATATTATTAAATTATTTTCTTATAAGAGAGAAACATTCAGGTAAATAGTTCAGGCAGTTAAATAAAGAGTACCTAAATTACAGTTTTTTTTGTGTATCTGATTTATTATTTTCTTCGCTGATTTTTTCATTTCATTCATTTGAATATTATATTAAGGGAAATAGAGCTTCGAATAATATTTGCGGAGGCCTATCAACCTTCGCTACTTTATATTAAGTTGTTTGTATTGTCTGGCTTTTAATCATTTTGAAATTTCATTCTATCTAACCTTTAAAATATTAAAGAGAACGTCTTCTCTACTTATATCAAATAGTAATAGGTATTAAGCAACACAAAAAAGTAAAACTATTTTATATTTTGAGCCATTACTTATTACACTAAATAAAAAAAAAATAATAATAATACAAAAACAGAAGTGCATAATAATGCACCCTCACGTGTATTAGCGGCTTCCCATTCGCTATCATCGGTCTCACCCGAACTCTATAGTGATATGAAAACATACGCATTTAACTTTCATAATAAAACTCATTTATGAGGATTATTTGAAACTCAAAACTAAATTTATAAGCAATGATGGACCTCTATTTTTTATCGGAATTGATATTGTATCTGATATAAGGCAGCCTTGGTGAGTAAAATAAATTAGAATTATGTTTCTATATATTTTATTTTATACCACACATTTTTTAGTTCTAGTCAAAGACACAAATCAAAGAAAAATCAATTGTCTCATTCACAGTACAAAAACATTTTAACACGCAATATTTACCCGTGTTCATTCTGTCGTGAGGAAAGGAAATTGCTTATAAATAAACACATTAATGTAAAAGCCGGATTTGAGAGTGTTAACGCTTCCCCGAGCGCATTGTGTGACGTGTTATAGGCACTTATCATTTGATTTATTGTAGCCTCAATCCTTGTTTTTATTACCTAAGTGATCTGAAGTATGATTTTGATCTGATACTTTAGAGATTGGTATTTTTACTTTTAATAAAAGAACTCTAAGACCAACTTGATGCTAGTGTATATAATACTAAAAGATTAAAAAAAAGTCAAGTTTACATACACACGAACTGCCAAAAAAACCCAACGTAGGTAACACTAGTACGAATTAATCACATGTCAAGCGAGTCTTCAATCACCCTGCGATTGATAGATGGACGTTAGTTCGGGGGCTATCCATCATATGAATAGTATCGATTCGTTGTTCGACAACAGTATTTGTAATAATATTTTGAATATGCATGTGGCCTGGTTCTCGATTCAATTTGATAGGTCATGATTTGAATCAATTATCAGTTAAACGTCGAATTTATAATTGGTAGTTAGTTCTTGCTCTGGTTTTGGTGTATAATTTATGTATTTAAATGTTTTATTAATGTGTTTTCTGATTTCAAACAAAAACCAGTCATCGTTTGTTTTTAAAACTCAAGTATATCAGTTAAAGGTAATAAGTTGTTAATTGTTATTTAATTGTGCGAATTACTGGATAAAAACCTTGAAAATATAAACAATTTGTCTCAATTCTCTTCGTTTTGTGAAAGAAGTGATATTTCCTGGTTTATTTCAAATCCGGTCGTTAGAAACAGAGTTCTGGTATAAAGTTCACTTTTATAGCAATCATTTTATAAGAGACAGTAATTTATTAGATCATATATTGTTTGCTTTATAACTTATTAGCTGTTACCCGTGGCTCTACCTTCTGTTAAACGATTTCACTAACTCAAGTACAGTGCCATCTATCGGTTTCAGATTATGGGGCTTGAATTTGTAGTACAAATTTGTTAGTAATTAATTATTTTTGTTCGTAAAAATATAAGTATAACATAAAAAAATATTGTATCCCTCATACAAATTTCATTATCGTTTCACCTCTTTTCAGTTTGATTTTCGAAAGTAGCTTATCTCTTGTTGTCTTCTCCTGGCCTTTATCTATCTCAATACCAAATTTCATTACACTTAGATTAGCACTTTAGTCGTAAAAACATAACAGAAGGACATACAGAGGTACTTTCACATTTAAAATAGCATGGATTATAAGAAATGATTGTCTAATGAAATTAGTGATGTATAATGCTAGTTAATGTAATTAAAAATGTATGAATTTTATCTTTTGATAATCCGAAGAAAAAGAAATATTGCTATAAACTAAAAGTTAATTTACAAATTCGGAAGGCCCTCGTATTGGATTATTGACAATCTGACAAGTTTGCCACAGTTCCAATTCCATTCGCATCCAGGTTATAAATTTAATCCAAAACTGAAACGTGTCAAAAATCTTCTTACACATATAAGTATGTATGTTCAAAAATTGAATTTATTGAAAAGTTTACTATTTCTATGTCTATAACCGTTTGTACTAAAACCGATGTAAATCTATGAAGTAATCAAATGTTAAGAGAATAATTAAAAGATCATAAAAAATATATTTCCTTACGCTTATCGTATTGCTTACACAATTGTAAAAGATTTTAAAATTATGAATAAATATTTCGTTATTTTAACAGTATTAGTAAAAGTTAATATGTGCAGAGATTATTATGTAGGTATGTTCAAGAAAAATGACCTTTTAGTCGCACAAGACACACTCTATAAAGAAAAAGTTCCTTTCCGATCAGTGTATGCAAAGTATGGAAGATTTTTTAAATGCCCGGTAACACATTTTGTTATTATATAATTTAAATGTTTTGACAACTAGTTATGAAAATAAGATTGGCATACATGTTTTTTACTACCGTATTAAAATTGTATATTTAATTTCCTATTATTTCAGATCACTTATTTCCATGTAGTAGACCGGCTTGGAGTTGGTAGAGGTCCTCGTGTAGAAATAATTCGTGGAGGACTTCAACACAAATATGTTGTGCTTCGATTGACATCACCATACAATTATCCTGTATCTGTTAACATTTATGTTGGCTGTGAGAATAAGTTAGTGACTAGAAGTTCTACACTTAAAATAGAACTTCAAATGACTACTGTAAACAAAGCTGAGGCTACCAATAAGGGCGATGAAAGTGCCGCTACTATTCAATCTGCTGGGAATACCACCGGCGGTACTGCACCGGCTGATGTAGCAACGACTAAAAGCTAGATTATTGATTATTTTTCTTATCAAAAAACAGAATATATTTATTTGTAATAAAAAAACGTTCATAATAAAACTTACAGAAATGAGAGACTTCCACAATTATTTTAGTAAGTATAGAAATATGGAAATATGCAGAACTCGAAATAGAAATAGACTCCCATATAATTATTAAAAATTTAGTATAGTGATACGAATAAATACTACTACTCAACAAAATTTTCGGTTAGTAATATTATAATACTTCAAAAACAAATAAAATGTGGTATGTGCCCTACTAAACATTTGATACTTGCATTATTTCTGTCGGGTATGAAAAATATGAGCTTGATGTTAAGCAAATTGACAAATACATTCTTATATCATGGCGAATGAATGATGATGAATGAATCTGAATTGCATTATCATATTACATACGCATTTTTTTAGTATAATTTAATCAAATTTTAATAAGGTATTAGGAGACAATTTTATTATATAGAATAATAATAATACAGAAGTTGAAAACAGTTTTAACATCTACTGATAATTCAATGTAAGTAGTATATATCCAACTCTATTATCACCAAGTCTTAAAACAGCAGCACCACGTTCAACGCAAACTTTTTCATTACAAGTCTAACTTTGAGCTGGTGCTAACTATACGAAATCTTTGTGCAACTTTCCTTCAGTTATTTGTACTGTGAGAATCTGAAAAAAATATGTTTAGAAAAAGCACTTTGGTTGTTCAATTTTCTCGACGAATATATTTGTTACTAGTCTAACTTTTGTTGAATTCTCATTGTTTTCTACTGGTCTATTTGATATTCTAAATTAAATATATTTTTAGCAGTGTTATACTCCATAATTTGATTAAAAAATATTTATATTGATATGGGCAATAAGTCCTAAAAGGATTAGATTTAATAAGCCTAATTAGGAGCGGGGAATTATATTGTAGCTGATTTTTTTATTGTTTTACAAATTTAAATTTTGTATTGTACATCGAGTATCTATTTTATATTTGGGTTGAAGTAATAATTATGCTTCATTCTCTTGCATTGTTTGTATTTAAAAAGGTCGTGACTTTAAATCAAAACATTGCCTTTCATTATGGAAATTATTATTTCATAGATAAGAAAATACGACACTATTGTTCTATAATTTGTTATGATATTTCTACTCAACAATACGTCATAATAAAGTATATAAATCAAATGAATGGAATAACTATAAAAGGGCTAGCTTTTATTTTACCTCACATTTTTATAAATATCTTCAGCGAGTCATGATGTTACTATTGATGGTGACTTCTATTACAATTTTAAATACTTTCTGTCAGAGTAATTTATTTGAAAAAGTTAGTAAAGTTGTCGAATCAGAAATATCTGAGACCGCAATACAACAAATTACATTGAACAATAAATTAAGAAGAAGCGTGATTAACGAGAACCAGGAAAAACTTCAGCCGAATGAATATTGTCGCCAATTTAAAACTTGTGCTGAGTGTACTCAAACATCTTTATATACTTGTGATTGGTGTCACAATTATGGCTGTACAAATATTGCTTTCCAACTTTGTCCCAGAGCAATCAAAAGAATTAACACCTTACGAGCAACTGATTTATGCCCAAAAATAGATTATAACAGTACCATTCTTATTTCGTACGGAATAAAGGCTAATATAAAGATGAAATTACGAGCGCCTGATCCAGCTCTGTACGATAAAGAATTTATATGTCAAGTTAAATTTGGAAAAAGATTGTCTCACCTCAAAGCATTAATAATAGGTAAAGTGGTTTACTGTTATCCAATTATTTTTGATGATAAATCTGAACCAACAATAAATAATGGGTCATTGCAAATAATTTGGGGAGGAATGGAACCATTTTCTAATATTGTTCCTATAACGGCGTATCAATGTGAAAAGATGGCAGGGAACTGTGACTCTTGTCTTGAAATTCCACATGAGTATGGTTGCGGCTGGTGTTCAACCATTCAACGCTGTGTGATTGGAGACAAATGCAGTGAAGACGTCGTGCGTTGGACTATAAATAGGGTAAAATGCAGTGAAAAAAAGTTGCAATATATTTAATACTATGTAGTTTTTAATATATGACATGTACGAGTATATTGAAATGGTAAAAATTACTTATATAAATATATTTTTTATGAAAGCACAAAAAGGAATCTCGTAGAATCAAATATTCTTTGAAATTCGCAAAATCTCTCTCTTCTGCTTAAATAGAAATGTAGAAAACTAGATCTAAAAATCGATGACATGACTTTATATAAACTTTCATACTTCTGCGAGATTTCACTGCATCAAAGAACGATGTCAACTACCATATAAAAATTCTACTCATACACTATTTTGTTACATTAAAGAAAATATCGAAGTAAAATGACATTCAAAATAAATATACTATTTTATTAAAAATTGTGTTTCATTTTTTATTTTTATATTACATAATTAGTAATACCTTTTCATTTGATAAAAACGTGCAAATGAATATTATATTTTTATTAAATTATTTATCAAGCATATAATATATGGCATACATAATTAAATATTTAAAACTGAAATATGCACGTAATTCAGTTAACTCTCTCTCTGCAATCAGGTTCTATATCTGACTCGTGGCCGCGTAAATCATTTGACGAATGTTCTTGCTCCTCAGTGCAGTACAATGGATTCATATTAATAAATCTCGTGTATTGTATTACATTTGTTCTTATAATAATAAATAATATTGAAGTTAACGTTGGATGTTATAGTAATATTAATACTATGATTTTCTCCAGCGATTTATATTTTTAAAGGTTTTACTAGTTAAAAAGATATCTTAGTTATTTTTAATTCACTAAACTATAAAACCTATATAGATTAACTATATAATTTTTATGATTTAAAATAAATTGCATGCACACAAATTAAAAATATAAAATAAAATAAATGATGAAAAACTTGATTTAATAAAGAAATAATTAAATAAATTAAAAATTATAATAAATTTTATTAATGCGTACAAGTAGCAACTACAACTACATTGAAAATGTATTGCTTTTTAAAAGCCTACTAGACTGACAAGTAAGTATCAACCTAAAAAATCCCGGTGCGGCATTAATTCGGCATTGGTGCAATATGTCTTCCCAAACTTTCCAATTTACACAATCCGATCGTAAATCTGCGGAGCTTTGTCTGAAATTTTAAAATATTACCGGTGCGGCGGACGCAGAGCCGGTCTAAGATACCCTGGATTACAATTTAAGGGTTGAATGATTTATGCTGAACAACTTCATTTTTTAATACGTAATTGTTAGACGGTGAGTTTATAATTGTGAGTGACACAGTATCTATATGCATGGTATACTATCTGTAATCATTATCGTATTTTATGTTATGAATTAGAATTTTAAATAGTACTATTACTTTTTTTTATAAAAGCTACTTAAAAAAAAAATTATAAATATGTCAGCTGCTATTTGGTATCAGAAGCAACGTAGAAGTGGACCAACATCGTTTTGCACCTAGACAGTAACAAGGCCGGGGAGTGAGATAGGCTACATTCTGTCAGGCTTTAACTCCAAACTATATACGAGAGAGAAATTTACCTACGATAACAGCTGGTTAATTAAATGTTTAACCACACTGTGTATATAAAAAACAACTTGATGTGAACCGTAGAATATGTACATGCTATATATGGAAAGAACGAAATATAATTTAAAAAAAAATAACCTAACCTAACCAGAAGCATAAAATAAAATAGTGCTTTTATTAGTCACACCCTTATTATATCCTTTTAGGATAATGAATATGTAGTAACAATATTGGTCCGTTTGACCCAAACAAAACCTGAGGGAAAATTGAGCAGATGCCGCTGATTCGGCCACCTTTATCGGGTTACATTCTCCGAGAACAAGGATGTTGTTGCTATTGGATGTTATATTTTTTATTACGATGGGAATTTTTAATGAGTATAAAATATAATTTATCTTTATAATACAATATAAGTAATAAAATCAGTAGAATACAAATCTAACGAAATATTAAAACTTAAAAAAATAAACAAAGTATAAAGGATATTTTTTTAAGTATCCCTTGATCTTGAATGAAAAACTTTGACATTAATTAATAAATACATTAACCAATACAATTATTTTTTTAAATGACAATATAGGTAAAGCTACTATGAATTTACTAGAATTGATGTTTCACTTATTTATGTAAAAAATGTGAGTATCATGTCAATAATTGAAACTGTAAATTAAACAACCAAAAAGTATTATTAAATAATTATTGGTTATAATAATGCCTTATCCATATAGCATACTCTACGTAGTCCAGTATGAGTTTGGACATTGATTTTCACAAATGGTTTGGTAAGTATATTGCGTTATAAGACCCTACAAGTTGAGTAGATGAGTTTGAAACGGTTCTACATTTACAAATACACTTACGCTTGATGAGTCCGATTAACAAACTAAAACAATTCAGAAAAATATTTTTTTGTAGAAATATTAATGTTCTTTATTTCAGATATGTTATATATAAAAACTAAGTTCTTGAATCTTAATGATATCAAAGATTAAAATCAACTGTTTAAAATTTTTCAGACCTATAATATAATTATGTCATAGCTTTCTAGTAGACAAAAATGTTAAATACAATTTACAACTCAACATCTGATTACATAAAATATGAGTATTGTATACAGATTAAGGCCGCCACAAAATAAAACATTTCATCCAAAAATCCAAAACATCGCGTAAATAACGTAATCCTTCTAGATGTTGAACCGTTTATACGAAGGTGAGGTATTATCCTGTAAAATTCAGTTTCGGGTTATCTTTTTCTTAGTTCTTAGTAGGTACAGTGAAAAAGAAAGTGTTTAAGTTTAAGATAAAAATAAAATTTAATAATTATTCTAAATTTATATTTATGTATATACATAAAACAATGTTTGTCTTTATTTTATGCATGTAATAAAATAAAGCAATTCATATAATATAATTTCTTACTATTTTGTAAAATGATATCTCCGAAGTAATATTCGAAACTTATTCTCGGATTTCAAATAATATTTTATCAATATTTAGAGTGAACCTTTAGGATGTCAATATTAACTCGTTTAAATCAAAAGGTAACCCCTTTAGATTTAAATGAAATTAATATGGCATCAAATTTCGCTCAGTAAGTAAACAGAAAAATGATCGAGTGGATGCTTATTTTACGAACAGTGCGGTCTTCGATATTATAAATTAAGAAATAAATATTTTTGTACCTGATTACATTTAGAATATGACAAGAAAACGTAAGTTAAATAAATATATATTTCGAACTTCAATAAGACCATCCCAACTACTGAAAAAACATTAAATAAATTTAAAAGGTACCCAATACATATGTATTCATATTTATTTTATTTTATCTTCCTTTATAATATTCCCGTAACTGTACATGACTGTACATAAAATTGTAATCTCTTTACGAACAAATAAGATGCTGGATCCAAAATGAAAGGGAAATTCCAGCTACGGAATAAAACTTAAGATCTTGGATTTATTTAGAATTTTACTAAGAAGCGGGAACTGATAGCTTAAGTTCAACAGTCTCGAAAATTTTGGATGATAAATTTATATAAATTTTGTATAATATTTTATGAATAACAATTAATTTATGCTTTAAAAAACATTATAGTATTCTGTACATTAACAATTTTACATTCTATTCCATACTCTAGAATAATTTATAAAATATACTTGAAAAACTCACTTATTATAAAAGAAAATGCAATGTTAATGATTATAATATTCCGCTACCATTACCTTCGCATTTAAATTTTTTCAACTTCATTTTCTTGCAGCGAGATAATGCGAATGCATTTCATCTGTAACGTCCCGTATCAGACCCGCATTTTATACTGAAATGGGAACGGTTTACGTACGCTTCTTTTATTTTATTCGATTTCGTGATATGCCTGAAAATATATTTTAAATTATCTATGCAATACAAAGAAGAGGTCACTCCAGCTTCCTGAGCGTGCGATAAGTTTAGACGAGTGACGTTCTAAACAGTTTTCGCTTATCGTGTTTTAATATTATTTCTTGAATCGGAAACATTTATTATTTCATGTACTTATTTAATAAAACTTTTGAAAAATAATTATTATTTTGGCCAGAGGCTTTGAAATTATGGAGATCACAAAAATTTAAATTATGTAACTAAAAAAATATACAGCTAACTCGATTGAATTGTTTTAGTTTTGTTTACTTTATCCTTTGTAAAAAAAATCTAAACATATACATTTTACATAGACAAACATACATAATAAGGCAAAATATGTTAAGAAGTCCAGCGTCGCTAGTACTAGAAATATTAGTAATATAAGTCAGGTAAGCTTGCATTTCTGTTCCTTTTTTATATCGATAGACATAAAATAAATGTTCATGTTCGACGTATCGCTAGCTCGATTTATGATTCTGCACTAATATTTGGTACGTGTGAACGTTCTTCCGCAGTCCACGCGGACGCAGTCGAGGAATAAAGTTAGTTTTTAACTGAAATAACGGTCATAACTCTAATAATTTTAAAAAGTCTATCTACCCACCTAGTAAAACACAAAAAACATATGATGTTATTTTACAGAAGGCCATGTTAATTTTAACCGTATTTTTATTAAATATGCAGCATTTATTTAATGACCAACTCCAAATAGGCGGTAAAAATTTTGCGATTTTTCCCAACAGTTGAGGACACCTGTCACCTTTATTGCGAACATTGGGAAAATCGTCGAACCTTTCAGATTTTGTTATGCCGCCTATTAATATTACGAAAGCGCAATATTAAAATCACCCGGTTACGATACATGAGAAGCAAATGTGTAAGTCCCATTTTGCTTAAAAATATCTCCACGTTTATATAAAGGATATATCACAATGTTACACAACATTTTTTTTTCATTAATAAGAATTCTAGAAGACTTCTACCGTTTTTATTCATTTATTTTGTATACGGCATACCAAAATAAAAGTCAATCAAATCAATTCATTAATTTATGATACTTGGTGCATATTAAATGAAGCGGTTATAAAATTAATATAAATTTTAATAAGCGTCTATGTCAACGTAAGATGTTTGAGGAGCAGATATTAGCGACTTAAGAGATTACAAATACCTCAAGCTTATAACACAGCAGAAGCTAAAAAGGGTACACCTAAATTTATACAAAAATAAAAAAAAACTTTTCCTTTTTTCATTGAAGAAAGATGTCAAATTTTGTACTTAAACATTCGTGATTTATACGACTATTACAAGTACCAAATAACACACTAAAATTCCAAAATTGACTTGAATACAGTGATCTCATATTGCGAATTCTTCATGCTTCGAGCTCATAAGTTTAGTCTAACTAGTCGGGAATAACTCCGATATTATTGATATTATTATCGTGTGTATTCAGATATTGCTGGAAGAATGTAAATATTAGGGACATATCAACTTTAATGCAATTTATAAAATCTAATATAAATCGAACTACTTCGTCAGTCACTGACTCGTTAATGTACAGCCCCAGGCTTTTGACAAGGAAGCCTGATTTTTTGTTAGAGATTTCTTTTTAATTATAATTAGGAAACAAGACAGTTATTTTTTTGGAAAATCTATACTTGAGAAGATTTTAAAGGTGCGTATGAAAATCCAATAAATCTGTTTGATTTATATTTTTTTATTCATTTGCAAGAAAACAAAGTGTACCCATATTTTAGCCTTTGGTGTATAATATTGTACTAAAGCAGGGCTGTTATTTTATAAATTTCTTAAGTATTGTCAATCAACGTTTAGTAGCGTAATATACAATTAAAATCGAATTATTTTATAATTAATATCTCAAAATACGTAGATACGTAGAGGCATAGAGTATTTCT
Organism: Napeogenes inachia; assembly: GCA_959347355.1. NCBI lineage: Eukaryota > Metazoa > Arthropoda > Insecta > Lepidoptera > Nymphalidae > Napeogenes > Napeogenes inachia. The sequence continues at coordinate 14,177,927 of OY365793.1, read as the reverse complement.
ACAACTATAATTAAATTTGTAATATACGAACTTTAGATTAAGAACATGGAGTACTGCTGAGGGTTCAGGTTAGGAGCAAATAGTTTGTATAACTAATTCGTGTATAAACTAATTTGAAATCTAATAATTATATACTTAATATAAAGTTGTATAGCATTCCCTTGAAAAACAAGTACCAGAAATATATTTTACTCTTTAACTACATGATCCGAGATATTTACTAATAAACAATAATATTATATAAACTAAATTTTATTATAACTATCTAATGTTATTCCTGAATATAATATAAGCTCTTCTTCAGAGTTGGTAATTTTTAGCCTTCTACTCAAATTTAGACATGCTGTAACCTAAAGGTTAAGTATACCTTGTCTTCGCTACAAATGACTCAAGAAGCCCATATTATGTAGAACGGCCGGTTTCATTAAGACAATGGGTTTAAATTGCAGTGGTTAGAGAGATGGACGGAAACACAATACATTTGATAAGATAACAGCGTGTTTTAAAATTTTATATGAATAAAACAAAATAAGCCATGGATAATTAAGTACATCATGTTAATATAAAATGTGAAAATTTAAGAAATGTTTAATTTAGTTTAGTTTAAAGAATTTAATACAAAATAAAGAGAATATTTTTGTTAAGTATTTTAAAATAATGTTAATAAAACTATTAAGACATTATTAATTTACTTAAATATTTTTTAATTTAAACTTTTGTGCTCCCGTCTGTCATCTTTGAAGCTTAAGCTCTACGAATCCCAAATGGGTTCAAACTAACGAAACTAGTCGTGCAAAGTTCAAAACTTGAGTATATATATATACATGTACAAATATATATATATATACATTTGTATATGTATATGTGTGTATTATTTCACATTATTGGGCATTTACCAACTCGGATCCTGAATATTTAATATAATTTAGATTTGGCGTGTTGCCATATAACAAAGCCTTATCATAAATATTAATGGTTAACTGTCCGGTCATAACTTCTTAACTGTTATGACCTGATCCTTGGTACATAATTATATTATATTAATTAGTTATTCAATCGTTACGATATATTACTTGATTTGTATAAATTATTTTGCTTCTTTTCTGGATGCAGGATGTCATAAGCCTGTTTGAAATCAGACCTTTAACTCTATTCTATAGTTTTGAAAATAATTATTAATTAACTTGTATTAGATACCGATAAATAAATAACAATAATCAATAATGTAGATCTGTTTGTTTATTTTGGCATTGCGAAAAAACTTACGGTCTCTTTTGATAAAATTGATGATGAAATATGAATACAAATTATTTACAATTACATGTTTCACAGTAATAAAATTCTTATGTATTATAATTGAGATGCCTCATATTTGAGTCATAATTTGAAATGCATTAGCTTGAAGTGAAATTTGCACACACACATCCTTATTCTTTTTTTATATGCTTCGTCTTTCGAAGTATAAACAAGAAATTTCGAACTACAAGCAACGAAGACATGTACAATTATCAGTATTTCATAAAGTCTCGTATTAGTTCAAACGGGTATATGATAACATAAAAATGTATTTTAACGAACAAAAATCTCTACCGCTCGTAACTTGGACACATTACCAGAGATGGATGAGCAAACAGAGGCATAGTTAATTCCGAGTCACGGAAATAACGCGCATTAGTCAACTGCAGTTGTAAAGCCTCATATCTATACGTTTCCAATTATTTAGATTGCATTCACCTCATTCAGGATGAGGTAGGATACGTCTATTATAAGAAAGATTAATGAGATAGCTTGGATGTAATTTACGAGTTCTTGGGTTTTTGGTTTAGCTGCCTCATAACCTACAATTTATTTAGCTACAATTTTTCAGCTAACATAACTAATCATTTGATTTTAAATCTTATATTATTCGGATATAGTTTGTTATTCTCAGATATTTTATTCTAGGATCAGTTTTTATCTGTAACTCAAATATTAGCACAGTAATTAAAAATATCCTGCGTGCTATCCAGGTGATATTTTTATGTAAGTCTATCCGCGTTTTAGCTCCATTGAACAAAGGAATATCCAATATAAAACAGTACAAACGAATATTTTATACGTGATGCATTTTGTAATTTTTATAGAGCATTAAAAATGGATCGTTGAAAAATTCGGAGTTCTGAAATAGAGAATATTTGTATATATTTAATATTTGTATATAATAAACATATATATATGTAATAATTAGGATGCGTTTCATCTTAAATGTGGATTAGACAGACAGACGGCTTAACATTTCTCACCCTGTTAAACCTATATCTCAATAAGCTTATTAATCAACTCCACAGCACCACTATTAGATTTAATGATAACATAATTCTGCAAAAGCCTATTATAAATGCACTAAGAAAGCTATTTAGAATATCAGGCTCAGACTCTGTTAGCTCGAAGTTTTGAACGGTGCTAGAGGTGGACAAACAGCTTTTCCAAACGTTTTAGACAGACAGCTCATTGGTCACATATTATGAGTCACATAATGATGAGTTCTTAAGAATCGTGGAGCTAAAAACAGTCTAAACCTTTGTCTGAAACAAAAACACTAACACAGTCAATAGATCTTTGTCTTTCTAACATTATTTCTATGAAACATAAAACATGATATTACAATTAGTGGGAAACATTTTAAGCACGTGACAATTTTTGTATTTAATGTTTAAAGCTGTACCTACTATGAATCAGTAATTTATTTTTAAATGAATCGCAATAAAGCGTTAATCTTAATATTTTTCAATCCACGTTTTATACATTACCCTAATTACATAGAGACCAAGTCACGAGCAACAGCTATTATATTTCATATTAACTCTACACGCACGGACTCGGGGGTAGCGTTTTATATAACTTTTGTCGCGTTCATTAAATCACTGCCGGCCACTGTTTCTTTTTTAACCACAAGCTACATATAAAACTTTTTTTGTGAGTTACATATTTTTTATTATTTTATATGAAATTTGCAATTTTTGCTCTCAAATGAAAGATTTTTCTACAAAGACTTTTTTTGAAGAGAATTAAATAATGATTGAATTAGAATAACTACTACACAATTTTCGTTTATAATTTCAAATTAACGATCAATGAATTTATGGTTAATTAAACAGAATACACTAATTAATAATTTAATGCGAGATAATTAATTAACTAAATAAACATTATTCGAACATTTATTCGTACTATTTAGCTCAATAATACAATTTGGTAAATAATTTTAAATGTAAGGTATTTAATTCCTATTATTGTGATTATAATAATATATACATTATCCAAGCCATTTATAATTAAAATAACGTTTGGTTAAGATAATGTACATTCTATGTTCGTGTTAGTAACTAATGGACTTATTTTTATACCTTTCGCCTTCAAAATTAGAATTGATGGTTTCTCTACAATGACCACAACAGTTAATACATTTTTTCGCATGTATTTTTAGTTATAAATATGTTAATAATTTAAATTTTAATGCTTAAATCTTTTACAAGTAAACATTGGTTATTTATATTAATATATTTTTTGTTCTTTTGACATAATAAAGTCTATAATGAAAAACTTTTTCATTTTCCGTTATTTTCTCAGAAACGACTGCAAAGTATTACCTGTAACTGACATTAAAGGGAATAGGGCAATTTAAAAAAGTTCATTCTCGAGCGCATAATAACCGTAAAAAGTCTCTCACAAACCTAGTTTATTGAGCGTTCTAGAATTTATTGTTTCCGGGAAATTATTTATTATTTTCTTATAATTCATATATGTATATTGGATATTTTTTTTCAATGAAAGTCTGCTTTATAAAACAAATTGCTGTATATTTCTCAGTAAATAAATTCAAAAATAATGACTGTTACTACTAACAATATATAAAACACTTAGACATTTTAGTCGCAAAAAAGATTTTTGAAAATTTTATCTAACACTACGGCTATTTACATTAGTGTTAGACAAAATTTTCAAAAATCTTGTCGCTTTCATGTTTACCTTCAAATAACAGGTAGGCCTGAGTAACACTCATTTCACTTTTTGTTATTAATTAATTAACTTGTATGTCTGCCTCTCAATGTCAGGTCTATTTTTAATCATCTGAATATAGCGTGATGAAAATAGGTTTCTATAAATGCTTTACTTTTATTAAGGTATGGTTTAAATCATTACTTACTCAAAGTCTATATTTCTACAAAAACTAAAATTAAGTAAGTTATTATCCAGTGGGACACGAGTAAATAGACAAAGGAATTTCTGGACAAAGATAATAACAGAAACCTATGTCCTAATATAAATAGGAAACAAAAAAATCGATAGATAGAGATAAGAAACTCTCCCTGATCTTCTTATCTTCCTAGGTTAAGTATAGTATTAATTATTATAAAGCTCTAACTCATTCGTCACGACCAACTTATGCAAGATTGTTTTAGATCCCGAGTGTTACTTAAAATTAATAGGCTAAAGATCTACAATACCAAAATAGGCCGTTTGTCTAACTAAGCTAAGATACGTATTGTTAAACCATGCATAATAACTGGCTACTTAAGACGTCAGCAAAATAAGTACCCTTTGGGTTGCCCATTTATTAACATTTATTTTTTAAGGTGTATACCTGTCAATTCATATTATTATATATATGTGGACATAAAAATGTCGATAAATATAGGATAATTTTGGAGTAATCAAAAGAATCCTTGTATTTCAATTTTTAAATTAGGTCTGTTTCAAAATTAAAAAGCGATAGGTTTGAGATTTAAATCAAAAACGGATCACCACTTACTTTTTTTACACAATTCATTTTTTTTTATTTTTAATAGCAATTTTTGTATTTTCTCATGTGGCAATAAGTTTGTTTAAGTATTTTTATTTTTATTTATTTTATTCATCCGTCATTCATCCGTCATTCATTATTCATTAAAGGCATTCATCCGTCCAGTAGTTTCGTTTTTACCTCAAATATACAAGTAAAAATTGTTTGTTAGCCGCCTAAAAGAAGTAAGTTTACTGTATTTTGATTTTTCCCGGAACTATCAAATTTCATGAAAATCCATGCAATAGTGTTGCCGTCATTAGACAACAGAAAAAATCTGTATGCACGTAGTAATATAATTTAAATTTTAAGGATATATTTTAATATTTTGCTTTGTTACCATTTTATTTCAGGCATAGATATACATAGACATTTCATTTTATTTTTCTATTATACATGAAAGCTACTACAATATATGTATCGATTACTTTATTAAAGTCGTATCAATAAAATATTGGTTCAAAGAATGATTTAATTGCTCCATAGAATAGTTATAGTCGTTACTATTATTATTATTATACATATGTACATTATTATGTATATGCATATACATAAGGAGGTTATTTGGATATTATCTGGAAAGTGTACTAAAGTGCAAGTAACTAGCTAGTAACTAATAGGCATTTGACCATATAAAATTGTGTTAATTAAGTTTTAATTTTATTAAAAACTTTTTATTATTAATTTATTTAAAGAAACATCGGATTGAGTTCCAAACTACACCGCAATTTATTTTTCAATCACCAAAAGTGCTAGAGTGTATTTTTCCAAAATTTAATCTCTGAAATCCGTTAAGCCGCGTGTTTGAAGGCAAGGATAACACTGGACAAACTCTCATACATATTCGATTTCCATCGTATTTCATTTTATCTGAATGAATCCGTATACATTTTTCCTTATATAAAACTCTATGCGGATTAAGTACAAACATTCCGTATATACTACTTTCGTAGAATTGAAATATCTCATTGTGAATAAGAGTTATATCATATCATTTATATATAAACAAATGTATTCTTTACCAAATATAACACCCGGACAGAATTTTCAAATGTATACAATACTACCATAAAATATGAATATCAATAAAATAAAATATTCATGGTATAACTTGTTTAAGGAAATTGACACCTAAACAAACATCTTCAAGACAGTCTAGTAACATAATAATATCATTTGCAGCTGAATTAATATTACACTACTCGACAAAGAAGAATTGAACAACAGGAACAATTTATTCAACAAATAAATTTAAATTAACTATATGTGTTCCTTATATACCTGTATATGTATATTAATTGATAATAATGAATTGTAGTTATTATTTTTTAATACATACACAATACATATATAATTAGTTAATGCATATACAATATTACTTAATTTATATACAATATACCTAAATCTAATATTATTTATTATATGCCACAAAATCTTAAAAAATGTGTGCAAGGTCAATTTATATATATGAAAAGCACTATCTCTCCATATGTATGTATACTACCCCTGTATTTTATTCGGAAATTGGCTTGGTCACTACACTCCCTCCTATTATGTAGTTTTTGGGTTGCTAAGTAAAAAACATGTTTACTTATAATCATTAGTATCTTTAGCTGCAGTATAAAATTATTCAGCTGATAATAAATACTGTCTTGAAACTTCTCTCTGACTTATAAATAAAATAATTTACGAAACAAAGATATAATTTAATTGTTTCACAGAAATAACTGAAATGCTGAAGATGACAAGGCCTGCTTCTTAACAGACTCTAACCAATTATGAAAACCATTGCGAGACTTCGTTTCCATTAGTATCCTTCTAATAAAGGAATCTCACTTTAATTGATCTGTATAAAGATTTCTAAATGAATGACGATAAAAAATTCGGATACACATTTTCTTGATTTCAAACTGTCTTTAAACTTAACATTTTTTCGGTATACTTATGTCAAAAAATAATCATTCATTTTTTATAATTATTATTACCTATTGATAATTTAAACTAATTAAAATTTGCTTAAATATAATAAACATGTAATTCTTTTATACATCAGCTATGTAATAATAAAAATCATATAAGTGAGGATTGATTTGGGACATGAAATCATTTGAATATATAGAATCGAAATAAAAACATTCATTTGATTATTGATGAAGTACATGAGTTTGGAAAAATTTCATTGCAAACACACAGCATCGAAACATCGGAGGTTTCAGCCTTTCCAAATTTAAAAGTTGCAAGCTCGCTGAGAGATGGCCAATGACGTCACCACAAAATGTGTAAAATTCGAAGATATTCTATTGATAAAGAGAACATTGACCATCAGTCATATATCATCAGTCAGTTGCAGAAGGGAATATTGTGTTTAAAAGTTAAAGTAAGTTTTTTACGTATTACAAAAAAAATATATAGAATAATCATAATCACTTTGTTTCAAATTTATTATCATCACTTACAAATCTAAACAATAATATACGATGATGTTTAAAAGATTAGTTTGTTGTTTGTTTGTGTTTGTTGTTTGCTTATAACATTTTAATTACCCAAAAACATAAGAGATAATTTTACACGCACACACGTACAGATTCATAGTACTTTTATAAAATATTACCTACACAATTCAAAAATATATCTTTGCGAAAAGAATCGATTTGATATTTAGATACTATGACTCATAATGTTTGACGCCGACATAAACCATATATATAAGGCGTATGTTTAGTTGATATTTACTTACTAAATTTATTTTGTCAACACCGGATAGATATTATGTACTCTCCAATTTTTAAAATTATATTTTTTACTTTGGTCTTATATAAGACTACAGAAGCAGCTGTAGCCATATATGGACCAGAAGAAAAACCACCAGAATTCGGTAAGCCTTAATTTAATTATATAATATTTTTATACAATTGAGATAAATAAGCTCCGTTGTATTGTATGTTATATTCTATCCGCCAGGTAATTTACTGTAGACATTTTTAAATTTGATATAAATTCCCCGGAATGTTGTGCATGGAAATTACATTTGCTAAAATTATTACAATATATAAAAAAAATGAAAAAATGATATGAAAGTATTACATAACGAACGTAATGTCGTATTATAAAAAAACCCAAAACGGAGAATTGTAAAATGTAATAATTTACAAACGGACAAAGAATAGTAATAATTTGTAGTTATAGTAATTACGTGTACATAATGACTTATTTTTTTATTACAGCTGATCAAGAAGGATGCTATCTTTCTTCTTTGGAATGTGTTTTAGATTATGATATTCCGTATTCACCACAAGATGGCGTTAGTTGCGAACAATATACATGCAACAAGAATGGAGTAACTCAGCTCTTTACGTAAGTTTGGTGAACTTTATTCCTTACTGAATTGCCTTGTTGAAATAATAATTAAAAATGACCTAATTTTTGCTACAAATGCAAATAAGAATTTCTGGATTCAGATTGTTTGAAGCAATTAGCGATATAAGACAGTTTTAAAACTTGGATCTAGTCTACAATAAATTCAATTATTTCAACCGACATATTATAAATTATCGGTGAAAATACATTAATGAAATCACAATACACGATTAATTTAGTTTGACTGTAACTAGAACCTAGAATAGTATGATCTGTGTCTAATTATTAATAAGTTCAAAATGATGCCTAACAATACAACTCAATTAGAATGAGTTAAAAAGTACAGTGGAAAGTTACCGGCTTATATTAATAACGAACGTAAAAAAGGTTTTATTTCCGGAGCATTTGCAATTTTACAAGAACAGCCTATTTGCTAATGAACAGCAGATTTTATAATAAATTATTAAATTTAGCCTCATCCAAAAGACCAAATAAAATACTTTTAATTGAGTAAAAAGGTATAAATATTTTCTGACCGGTCAATTAATTTTTAATTTGGTAACTGCGGTATGACTTTCTTTCTCTCTCTGTTTCTTTCGTTCTATCTCTTTATTAGAATATGGTTAAGTGATGGTAAGACGATCTTCCTTCAGCCGACCAGTTGTGACAACGCAATACTGAATGCATAAAAATATCGGGGATCCTTGTTATTTCAGTTTAATTATTTCTTGTAAATTCATTTACATTTATGTTTAAAATATTGGCTTGGAGATGGTAAAAATATAATATAATATTAAAGGACAAATTACACACATGGATCTAACCCCTAAGTAAGCAAATTATATGTTTGTGTTAAGAGTGGTAGACAAAGATACAAATACATAAAAATACACATTATAAATACTTTAAATATATTTAAGAAACGACTAAACCCAGAAATACAGACATCTATGATCGAAATATACATGCCTGTCCCTGTCGGAAATCGAATCCGAGCCTCATCCACCAACGCGACGGGGCGGTTATAAATAATTTTCTTTATGATCTCGGTTTTTATTAATTAATATTCTGATTTAAACACTTTGTCGATTTACTTTTACGTTCTTCCTATTATATTCTGCTTTAATAATATTAATATCCCGTAAATTAACTACGTTGATTACGTACCATAATATTATTAGCCGTCTAATTGGTAATGCTCTTGGTTTATTTATACATTATTTAAAAAATCTAAAATATTGAAACTTAGAAAAGTAAAACTAACCATTAACAAATATTAAAATATTCATGTCTGTTTGGTCTGGTCAGAACCAAGTTACCATCAGTAATTATCTATTGAATTCTATTTTACAGTTGTGGTGCTAAAGAAGTAGGCAAAGGATGTAAAAGTATTGAGGGTGATAAAACATTACCCTATCCAGACTGCTGCGACATTGTGAGATGCACTAAGGAAGACGGAACTTATACTGACTTTTAATAAGTAGATTATCATTTGATACTTACAAAAGTGTCCTTATAGGGTATCTCGAAATATTTCCTAAAAATCTTAGTGTTGAAAATGAATGTGCTATAATGTACCCCAGCAATCATACTACGTATATAATAAATATTAAAGAAACCTTTGTAAGAAAACTTTGTATCAAAACTTTTGTTTAAATTGCAATATCAGTTCTTGTTGTGTTATGTAGTACCTACGTAGAAATATATTTAATGTTTACGAGATAGATGAATTTTATTTGATATGAGAGCATGTGGTAACTGAGGTCGGAAAAATGTGACTCTCCTTTAAGTTTTCTCCACTCTATTATTTTCAAACTTACAGAAGTTTCTAAATAATAATAAGCATTGACTGAAACCTATGTAATGACAGCAAATTAAAAAAAATTTGCAGCTAATATAATCAGAAGAGACGAATATGATACAAGAAGTGCATTTTATAAAACTTTTTCTAACAAGCTGAATCTAAGAAATAAGATAATTTAATTTACCTAACTTAAATATAGTAAAATAACTATTATGGAAATTTAATACTGCCTCTACGTAATGCATATCAAAAATTTATTATATCAAAAGCTAATACTTTAAAATAATATACCTACCACTTAACAGGCTGAAAATAAAAAATAAAAAGGAATAAATCTTATAGAACTACTTTAATAAAATAAATAATAACAATTTGGCGGCAAGATAGCTTCTCGAGTCGGAACAACTAATTAAACTTTAGTATCCAACCCTTCAATAAGGAACTCTATCCATCTTACAGGAGCTAATTTAATATTGACAATTCAATATTCTTAATAGTTTAGTATTATATAAATGTAATATATTTAAATATACATTTTTTATTTTTATTAGCTTATGTTACTAAGTATTATATATATATTTTAGAATTTCTATAAGCATGTATAGGTAAGTTAAGTTTTAAATTTAAAATAAATATATCTAAGGTAGCACGATTGGTAGAGTCACGGGACAGATTCCCCGAGGACTCCAATCTCTGCCCGAATCGATTTATATTACATTCTATATTTATTTTAAATTGAATCAATTAATTGTTTAAGAGACTGTCGGAAAAGTTTAATAGTTAAACGTCTGGAATAATATCCTAACTTTGTAATTAGGTTCAACATTATCTATTTTTTACTTATTCTAACAATGTTATACAGATAATGCTTTAAATGTTTATCAAATTTCACCTAATGTCATGTCACAAAACTAGAAAACTATCTAAACTTAATATTTTTTATATCGAATGTCAATACAAACTCCTGATTTCTATACTAAAAAGACTCTAATTACTCTACTAAATAAGATTGTTATCTTCTTCACACTCGATACCCGGACAACATTCCGGATAAGGTCTTCTGAGATCTTCGTTAGTTTTGTAACATTTTGGATCTGATGAGAAAACGACTCCACATCTAAAAATAATATTATATTTTATTATTATTACTATTTCACGCTATATATTTTTTCTTATTTTATTAAAATATCAATGTTGACAAGGTTTTCTTAATTTGGATAATCAAAAACTATGGCTGTTTTACTGCATTTTAATAAATTTAGAATTGAGGACAAAAAAATATATTAAATGATTATTAGGATAATAATATATAGAGGTGAAAAAAAGGTTTTGTTGCAAAAATATCTCATAATTAAATAATAATAATTAAAATTATAAAGATATTCTAATAGATAATATAATACAACTTACGAAGCATATGAAACTTGATGTCGTGAACACTCTATCCGATAACATACTCCAAGAGGGCTCACTTCATCTCCAAAGGGAATTACGTCATTTATTTCCTCTATGTAGCACCCCTGCTTGTGAGCTGTAATAGAAAATTAATATTCTTAATCGTTTTTTAATACAAATAATATAATAATTTAATCTTTAAATGTAAGCTTTTACAAAATATAATAAAAACTACATTTGCTATGGATATTTTGGGTAAAAAGATATGATGAACTTTGAAAACATATTGAATAATAAAACATTGTTTTTATTGAAAACGTGTTTTATCAAAAAATATATTGTAAAAACACGGAATTCACAAAATAAGGAAATCATATATTCTTATATAAATAGACTGAATATTGTTTTATATATAAAAACCTTTCGTATTTTTTTAATATCTTCTTGTGAAAACTCTCAAGAGAAATGAAATCAAGCATATTAATGATTTAACATTCCATACACCCACGCTGTTTGAGTCAATAAATATTCACAGAATTCGTATTTTTATGATCACACTGAACTCAAAATGCAACGACCTTGCGAACATACAAGGTGGTAACGGATTTCTCTCATTTAAATATATTTTTGTTAATATTATTTTATATTCAACTATCATTCAACGGTCAATCAAACATTATTATACAATAAGATTCAAGACAAGAAGTCTAAAAGTAATTTATTTATAACTAGTTATTTGACTTCCTCTAGCATAAAATTTATTATCTTATCCGTAGTAGTCATTCAAATAGTTGGTAATAACATTTATAACTTATACAAACATGACCTCGTGATGCTGATAATAAATAACCTTGAACCCAGAGAGCAAGATTAATATACACATATAAAAAATATTTTCGTTTGAGTGTAATATTCAAGTGATGAAATGGTTAAAGATGTTTAGACAAAGAGAAGTTTAATTAAAAAATATATAAAGGACAACTAGTTTAGATGTCGAAGATATTTGTCTATAAAAACTGGAAAGACATTCATTTTTGACAAAAACAATAAAATTCAGAAACAATTAATTAAATCGACAGATCTGGCGCCACATAAATGTAGACTGTCTTTGTAACTTCATTTATTTATTGATAATTTGCCTTTTTTGTATGTAAATAGGGTTTTATATTGACTAATACTGTTGAATTAAATATTTCTGGCACCAGTCGGGTTTTTTTATTGAATGTTTTTAATATGAATTGTATGGAACTGCTTTGTGGCGCCAATAATCTGGTTGTTTTGATTTTACTACAATATGGTTATTTTATTTATAACTTGTAAATCAGTGGCATTTAAAAAGCTTTTATGATTCGGCTAACGGACATCATATCTTTATATCAAAAGACGACAAAAACAAAAACAAGGTTGATATTTATAAGCACTGCTATTCATAAAAGTATTAAGAAGAAATGAGGAAATTCAATACATAAAAGTATTAAGAATTAAATAAAAATAGTCACTGGCCAAAAAAAAACTGAATTGAAAAGAATTCATTTCTTTGCTATTACCAAGACTCAATGTCTTCAATTCAAAAGTAATTTTTTGTTTAACAGAATAATAAATCTTAAAAACGATATCTTTAATCATACCGGTATGTAAACAAATCATCGCCGTTAAAAGTAATTTTGTTTATATTTCTTCACAAAATTAATCTTAATATATTATTTTATCCATATATCGTTTTTTAAGCTCGTACGACCTTTAATCGAAAGAGCACAATATTTTCTTTATAAGGATATATTAAAACATGTTACATGTAAAAAAAACTGCCAGTTTCCTTTCAATTTTTGAGGTTCGGTGTGTTTATTAACTCAGCAATAGTACTATTTTCATCCATTACATTCATACATAATCATGAAGAATAGAAAATTTGCTACTGTATAACTACTGCAAAAAGTGATAGCTACGTCTACCCGGAATTAGCAAATTAATAAAGCTGACAGCGCTATAATAATCATTTGTAAAAGCTTCGCCGATTCAAAACGCGCTTTGGCCTGAGAAGGAACGAATCTCAAACTTTTGACTTGAATGAAGCACGGTTTGTAAGGCATACTTTATTTCGTCATTAATAATTATTTTCATACTCTTTAATTCTTTAATCCTAATATATTGCATTATTATTAACAGCGTAACTTATAACATCTAGGTCATATAAGTGATAACAACAACATTATTGATTAATGAGAAACGTGTCGCAGCTTCAAATGTTCAAATGATAAAACGGTTCAGGGTTAAGCGGTGTTGATGAATAACAAACATTTAACCTTGATTTGACTTAAAAGATTAGCGATTGTGATAATATGTTAGGTTCTAAGTATTGACAATTAATAAATTATTCCTTAGTATATTTTTTAACTATTATAAATGGCAGTATAACTTGTTTTTATTTAGAATTTACAACTGTTTTATTTTGTTAAAAACGTCGATCGATTTTCTGCTATGTTGCCCTTTATATAGGTTATTATAGCATTTTAATATCAACTGGAATATTTAAAAACGAGGATTGCAAAGATTGGCTGGTACAATTTGGTGATTGGTGAAGCCGTTTGCCAGACCCATCAGAAGCTTGGTATAAGACCTATGAATCATATTATCGACAGATATAGCATACCAACCTCTAAAAACATAGAAGATCCCACAAACTTAAAAGATCAGGGAGGCACTATTTTATTATAATTATAAAGGTTAATAGTAATAAAGCCAGAATTATTTTAATTAACTTAGCACACCTACTACAAAGTCAAAGTTTCGAACCTTACAAGAGCTGAAAACTATTTGAAGAAATGAGTAGAATACCATAGAGTTAATAAGAATTCTAAGCAAAATACAATCAATTTAATAGATTACATTTGACATCCGTCAGTTTAAGCTTTACAATGAGGTAGGTAACCTGCTTAAAAACATCTATTAAATTATATTAGCCTTCAGACATCTGTGAATCGAAAACAATTTTGGTATTACAATGTTAATTAAGTTCTATTAAAAAAACATTCTATAACATCAATGATTTTATTTAAATTTAATTTGTATTTATTTGTAGATTAGAAAATAATTTGTTTGATTATAAACACAATGGAAGTATACGCACGTACCAATTATATTTAATATAAATAAACGAATTATTAATCTTTTAATTTTTCGTAAAACATCTCTAGGTTTTAAAAAGAAAATGTGTACTATGTTATGTACTGACCTTTTTTATCTTATGTATTATCCGGCAAAGTAAATCTTAAAATCATCTTCGTTGGCATTATTAGAATTATTAGGTATTTTGAAATAAATATTTTTAAGTTCACAAAATAAAACAAAAATGTATATATACTATGTATTCTCCGTCTGAAGGTTATGATAACTTTTATGATAAATAAAGTGTCAAATGTGATCTATTAAAATAACCCTGACCTAATTAAAAGTGTCATCTTTTAAACATATCAAATTATAGATCTTGCAATGTGATAAAAGATCTACATGAATTTTTAAATAAAAAAATATCGAAGGAAATATTATAAAATGATAGATTTTTAAAATAGCAATTAAGTAGTACACTGATGTGGTGGTAAACCCTTACCATGCTCTGGTGGTTTGATCGGCAGTCGTCCTTGCCATGTGGCGCCACACGCCAATCCCACTACCATAGAAAGAACCACAATTGGCGACACCATTTTTATTTAAACCCGGTCCTTCGCTCAAGACACAACAAACAAGACTGACTACTGCCTTCTGCGACTGTTGTTTTTATTGACAAACGGTTTCCTACACACGATATCATTTATATGCACATAATAATCATTTAGTATACATATACTAAAACAGCTGTTTATGTTTTTAAGCTAAGAATAGTTAGTGTTGCTTACTTTTATATTATATAATAATTAAAAACGTTTTCAATTTCCGTTCTTATAAGCAATAACTTTTCTGCCGTCAGTATTTGTGAGTGTAAATCTTATTAATTTATCAATTCCTTATACGATAAAATAAGTTAAAGGTGGTGTTTATTGATATTATTAACATTTATTGAATTACTTACAATGTATACAATTTTATTTACATATATTTTATTACATATGTTTATAATATTTCATTATTACTTTTCGTATCTATAAAATTTTAAATATTACAAAAATAGATCCATGTAAATATATTGAATATACGGAAATAATTATATATTCTTTATAACTTTTGAGAAAATTGAATCTATTGTATTGAAACTTGTTCGAAAATCTTGATATTTATGGCATAGAAGCCATAACTAAAATCTATTAATAGTAAAATTCAATTCAATCATTCAATTAGCATGAAGAGGACCTCTTATTTAAAAATATAAAATTAACATATTAACATTATAAGCTTCAATCTTATCTATGTAATTTCAACTCTAATAAATATATTTTTATGAGACATTTTAGAAAATTTGAACCATGTTAAATAAAAAAACTTAATTATTTTAATAACCCTGAAAAAAATAATTCACATAATCGTATTATAACTTCGACTTAAACCTATTTGATTATTAATAGGTTCAGAATAAAGCCATAATCATCGAATAATATGTAAACAGTCTCTGCATATTGCAACATGTCGAATAGTGTCGTGTGTAAGCAGCTTTATGAAGGACGCGGAACGTTGGAATTTGGTCTTGGGAATTACTTGTGATTCATCATTTTAATGTAAACAAACGTCATTTTTATTATTACCAGCATTCGAACAAGATCCGCGTTATGTTATGTGAAGAATTTTTGGGACTGTCAGAAAAACACACACATGTATACGTGATTTATTGATGTGTTAAGTTAAAGTTAAAATCTTCGAAAAAGTTCATATTATATATATATAAGTTATTAATATATAATGAATATATATTTTTTAATTAATATATAATATTTCATTACATTGATATCTACACAGATAATAAGATAAAAAAGACCTAATTAAATATCAATTAGAAAAATACTAATATATCTGTGTTTAGAGAACTCAATAGTTCTAAGATGTTCGCCTACTCACACTTTTGCGTTGCCATATAAGGCAATGTTGACAGCTTAATCTACAGGAAGGATTTTTATACCATTTCTTACGGTTATAGTTTATTGCCCTTTAAACATATACATACTTTATACTCTGGCAAATTCATGCTTTCTCACGGAAAAATACAGAATTGGGCTTAGGGTACTCAAAATGAACTTTATCGTAATGAATATCGCTTAGTATCCAAGTCAACATACAGAATGCTTTTCTCTTCGGAAATTAAATTTTTTTCAAATACACAAAAATGTACTGAAGCTGTAATTATAATATAACTATTATAGTAATCTATAGATTGTTCTCATTTTTAAATGGAGTGAGAAGGGGCAGACGAAGTAGCAGGCAACTATTGGTTATTTTCCATTTTTAAAATATATATTTAAGTTATTATTAATGTATAATGTATGTAAATTATTTTATAAAATTACCCAAAAATAAGAAAGTAAAATTTTTGATAAATGATACTAACGTAACATTAATCTGAATATTAAAGAAAATATCTGTATATTTGGAACTATTTAGCTAAATTCCAGTCAATATGTTAATAAAATTGTTTAATATGTAATCATTATTACTTATTTTTGTGAAACGAATCATACCATACTTTTACTTTTATTTTAAAAGTACTAAATCCGGGTTTAAGGATCAAAGACCTCATAAAGTTCTTCACATTAACCATATCGGAAAATAATCTAGACTACATTGCTGCAGATAAACCATATAAGATAATAATCTAGATTATAAGATTCAAAAAAAAAATGTTAAATTTAATACTTAGTAAAAAGGTGTTGTAAAAGATTTGTTTATAACTATTTAAAGAAAAAGAAGAACACTTTAAAAAGTAAAAAGTGATTAAAACATTACGACAGTCAGTAAGAAATTTATAAACTTTCGAATTTATTACCAGTTAGAAAGGTAATAGTTTTCAATTGGAAATTAATATGTCAACAAAGAATATTATCCATTAATCAGTATAAGTATTGTGTATATCTGTATATATCAGTATTGTAATTCTCTACAGTATAATAAAATAAATAATCCTTTTTCTAAACAGGTATACCACTTGTATGGGTCACGGCTTTCTGTTGACAGCAAAAATGTTAAGAATGCGATTTACCTCACTTATAAAAAGATATGTTGTTTTCTTTTTAACATAAAAACTAATAACATATAATAAGTTAGGGAAAACCTAAAATAAACAAGGTGGCGCCAGAGATGTTGTTATTTTTTTATACATATCTTTTTTATAAGCATGTAGTCACACCACACATATTTGACACATACCAATCACAATCACGAATTTATCAGCGGCTATAAATCAAGCTAAAACTTAAGAAAGGTAAAGGAATGTTAAATTTTTAAGCGCTTTATTGATGTTGGGTTTTAAAAATCTTATATGTATATAAATCGGGGATTTTTTTACGACAAAATCTTTTTATCAAGAATACGTAATCCATGATGTTAGGGTTAATCCAAAATAATTGGCAATTGGCAGTTTTTTATCATAAATATTACATTACGTAATAAACATATTTCTTTTATTACTAAGAATAAAATATGTATAAGAATTAATAATGTTTGTTATATCCATTTTGGACATATGACTAATTAAGTTAATATAAAACAAGAAAATATATATGATCTAATGTTTATTATTAAAACAATACTGTTCATATAAGTAAACCGAAAAACAAACTTTTTGTTTAATTAACACTTTATTTAAATTTTTGTTATTTTTTTAAAGATTATTAAACATTTTAAAGATTATTTGAGACTTGTGGCGCCAGTGTCGTTTGCTTTTTTATCTAATACATATTTATGCGTCTTGAATAAATAAATAAAAAAAAAAGTGTTATATACCTTTTTATTTACATTTTGTTTAGGAATGCGCCTCATAAATTTAATTGTGACGTAACACTAATATGAGCATGTAACATATTTCATGTTTGTTATGTATCATCTATTCAATTATTCAAATCAGGATATTTATTAATGTGCCCAATTTTATATAAATTTTGTTTCCTATTTTATTATATTTCAATTACTATACTATATTTTAAATGAAGATATTTCAATGTTTAAAACTTAATTTAGTTTCCAAAATCTGTGACCTTACTAATAATTACTACTTACTAACAGATAACCGGAAAAATCGTTTACTCTATATAATTTTAGCTATTAATTAGCTAATTAATATTAATGAGCTATTAAACTCTGGAATGCATTACCTACTGACATTAGGAAAGGTCCTAACAGAAATATTTTCAAATGCCTTGTTAAAAACCATTTGATATCTCAAGCTATTCCTTTGTAAAAAAAATTATTAAATATTATGTTTTATCCTATTATTCCTTAGAAAAATTTGTTATTAGTTTAGTAGTATTTTTTTTTCTTATTTCTCATTTTTTATATATATAACTACTATTTTATTTTGGGTTTCTTATGCACCTTGATGTATTTACTGTTTATTTGAGGGTTTGCTGGAAGAGAATGCTTGTGGCATTATGCTTGCCTTGGAGGATGTGTATAATTTTTTTTTTAAATAAATATATATTAAAACAACCCTAACACATATTATATAAAAATTACTTAAGTAATAGTACAAATGGAGATTTAAAACCAGCCTAATATATTTTGCTATCTTTACAAGAAAGCTATAAAATTATTTTTAAGAACTATTTATATTTAATAAGAATAAGACCTTTATTTAGGATACAGCACATAGTTATAGACAAAATTAACTTATATATAAATTATTACACATATGTACAAAAAGGAATGTAAAAACAGATGAAAAATATTTTACATTTAAAAAAAAGTTCAAAGCTTTTCAATTTTATTTCTGCCACAAATTTCGATGACCACCAAAATATGGATTTACTTTCCTTCGATATCAATATTATATTGATAATTAAAAAAAAAACTACTACCTCCTTTAAAGGCGGACTACGCACCTTTTATTCTTCTAATTTTGTGGGAGTCTTTGAGAGACGGAGTTCTCTTATTACCATATGATCCTCATGTTCGTTCTACCACTTATATTATAAGTATATCATAAAATAAATAAAGCGGTTGCCAAGGAAATCTGTTTTTGTTCTCTAGAGAATACGACTAGCAGCTCGAGCAAGATTGCCGGGGAAAGAATTCTCCGCATTCTAAGAAATCAGTTAGTCAGTATCCGGGGTTAAAATCTCTTTAACAATCGTTGTCATATTATATCATATATATATACATATATATATATATATATATATATATATATTATATATATATGTATTTGTCATGGCACTGGTACACTGATCCGCACCTAACTTCTGTACGAGTGTGATTCGATCCGGTTAAATCTACACTATTACATTTAGTACTGCTCTATTCTACTTTGGGCCTTAGAGTGCAATGGGTGGTCATATTATAGCTCCTATAATAAAGCTTTTGAAACTGTCTTTATAATTCGAAGATGTGGCTTTTTAGTTTAGAATATTTCAATAATTAGATTATATTGACGATGTTAAAAGAGGGGTCAAATGATGTTTATTTTTAGTAAATCATTTGCACAAAAAGTATTATTAGTTTTTATTCTATCATACATGCGCAACAGTATCATAGCTATAAAAAAGTTATAATAATTTGAGATCTTTTTAGTCAATAATAGCCACATAATGTGGCTTAAGTTAAGAAGATAACCTAAATTAATATGCCATATGTGGAAGTTAAGTACGTTAAACGGTACTAAGTATCGTACCGTTTAACGTACTTAACTTCCACTTACTTTAACGTACTATTGTGTATACGTTTTCTATATATTTTCTTAATATCGTAACTTATTAAAAGTTGTTAACTGTTCATAAAATCTTTTCGTTCGTTTTTAAGATTTTTTTATTCTAGACTTTGAACATTAATTATTCAAATTTTAATAATAAATGAACTGAAACAACTTTTTAAATACAATAACTACTGAATAGTTGTTTAATTCCTTAATTGTCATACATATCGGAATCAAAACCTAAGGTTTAAGGCACTCCAAAAAAGCTAACCAACCAACCAATAAAATTATATGACTCAAATTTACAATAATTCTCGTTTCACAATTTTCTATGACTTAATTCAAACGTTTCCTAATTTTCCGAAGAAATAAATAATTGATAATTATCGACGCACTGACTCATTCGTGATAATTTTAATATTTAGCAAATAAGACGAAGTAAAAATTATAAGTTTAATTGTGTGGAAAATTAGTTTAAAAGGAAAGTTCTTGTTGTTTAAATTAAAACTGATTAAATAATAGCATACTAAATGATAACCAATATGTTTAATTAGTTCCGACATTACGTATACAATGTATAATTTATCGATTTGTTACTTACATTTTTGTATACGCTTACTGCGTAAAATTTAAAACTAACAACTAATTGTGGAAGACAAACATTGGTTTTCTACTCGTATATGAATAATTGTCATTTCGGCGATAGGTAAAGCATAAACAATATAAATGTTTAATAAGACATATTGACTTATTTTGACCAAATTGTTTATTAATCATTTCTTTATACCATATAAATCACCAAAACCTGGTGTGTCTTACATGCTAAGCCTAAAAATTTTCTTGGTTAATATTTTCCTAAATTATTATTTTTTTTATTATTATTGCGACTATAAAATGATGCGTCGTGTTTTAAATCATAAACTGTCAAAAAAACATAACAAATAGAATCATCAATTTTAGAAATTATATAACAAATACTTGAACTTAAAACTCAAACAAATAGGCTTATATTTTTATCAACAAAAATATGTGTGTGTGTATTAGTGTACACATGTAAGAAGTTAAACTTCTTTATGACATGTATATATAATTTACATTTTTTTTTAAATGTGACTTTCTTTTTATTTCTATAAAGATGGAATAAATAGAAAAAATAAATAGAAAAACGTCGTAATTTTCATTAATATTAATTATATAAAACGTAAGAAGTGAATCGACTGTTTCTGACGAATTCTTTCTCATAGAAGAAACATATAAGTACCATAAAAACAGACAAATGTACACAATCCACTTTAAAAATAATAACTTTAGGCTTCTTAACATGTTGGATCTTCACTATATCACAAATAAAATTATTCTTCATCATGGTTTCTGCCGTTTCGAGTTGTTGTTCGTTCTAGGTATAGCAAAACAGCAAAACAGACCTTGTAAACATCAGGACCCCAATGCTCCATTTCTCAGCCAAAACTCGTATTTCTTTTCATTCTTACTTCTTCTATTTCAGACAATCAATGTATTTTAAAAATATTATAAATTATATTTCATAATTTCTTCTTCATGTTAAAATCTTGAATTTATTTATTAGTTTCAATAGCAAGTCCATAAAATCGTATTGTCCAGTATGTAATTACAATTCATTATTTAATTATAAAACTCTAATCCGATAATTTTATTTTTGGTCAATGTAAATTGTGTTTTGTAATCCACATTCTTTTCATTTTGATTATTTAGTATTTCCATAGTAACATGGTGTAAAAGAGATGAAGCTATACGAAAAAAGCTGGCGCGTAACGGAAAAATGTGACGCGTAACGAAAAAATGTTACACTAAATTTTTTTCCAACCCCGATAAAGAAGTTTCACTTCAAAAAAAGAAATCTAAGAGAAAAACCGTGGTTCTAATATGAATCGGCTAGGCTCTAAAGGAAAAAATACGAACTTTAAAATAGCATGAAAAATTATACAAAACTAGCGGTCGCTCGCGACTTCATCCGCGTGGTTTTTAGAGTTGCCGCCGAGTTCCACACTAAATTGATATTTAAAACCCTTAAGGGTGGAATTTAAAAATCTTTTCTTAGTACACCACTATGAAGAAAAACAAATGTATCCTCCAATTTTACTATCTCTACGACCTGCGGTTTAGACTGTATGCTATAACTAAGTCAGTCAGAACCTATTAGATTATATTAAATTTTCAGCATTTTTCATTGCTGCTTAACTTCTGTTAGTCACAGCGAGATCATATATACCCTATAGCCTTCCTCAATAAACGGACTATTCAACACAAAAAGAATTTTTCAATTCGGTCCAGTAGTCTCAGAGATTAGTGCGTTCAAACAAACAAACTCTTCGGCTTTATAATATTAGTATAGATTGCAAGAGGAAAATAAGGACTTATGGTGTTGGAATGTTTATTAAAAAGCAAAAAAAATCATCAAGGACCACACATATTGGTATAACAGGAACATTTAATCTGTATTTCGGAATATCTAACCCCTGAAGCTAAAAGTCTTTATCATCTGGCTCGCAGGATCAGAATTGAATACGCCTTCAAATATGTTTGGGTTTTTTTTGGGAAAATACACATTCACAAGGACGTTGACTTGACGTTGAGTAAATTTATAATTACATCCGAGAAAGATATTTAAAACTACCTGAGTCTATTTGACATACAAATTCCACTGAATTTACTCAAACCTCAATGATTTACCTATTGTTAAAGTATTCTCTGAATATGTCTAATATTTGGTGAAGAATACTTGGTTTATTTTTATTAATTTTTTTATCAACAATATTATAATAAGCTAGATAGCTTGCTAGATAGCTTAGATTATATGGATGTCATGTTACTAAATCATAGAGGAACATTATTTTATATATTTATTATTTTGTACTTATGTCCTATTTACTTTAATTATGAAGTCGTAATCGTTGTGTGACAATCATACCATTTCTTAAAATATATGAGTATATAACATCATACCTTTTTCTCAACAATCAGCTCAGTAATCAAGAAATTTTAGATGACCTGGTTAAATTTCGGTTTACAATACAGGTATTTTTTTATATTTCAGGTAAGAACAGGTTTCAAACTTAGTAGGTTCATACTCCAAAATGGGGGTATAATATATTTTAGATGTATAGACTCATAATAATAAGTATGTTATTAATTTAAAATGTACTTTATTTAATATATATTGATTGATAGTCCATATTGATAGCACGTATAGATGGTACATGTTGATAGTACATATTGGCAGTTCATATTGATAATACATGTTGATGGTACATATAGCCCTTCCATCGGGCAATAATAATATACTTTCCAATAAAAAAAAGTAATTGGACTACCTACTCAGTAAAAAATATCTGTGATTAAATTTATAAGAATAAACTAGAAATACTCCTTAACGCAAAAATTACTTGGCAGAGTATGAAGAAACTTTGAACGGGTACGTTTTATCGAAATAAAAATTTTTGCGTACGAAGTCGCAGGCACAGCTAGTATAATAATAAAGAATAATGCAATACTGTTTGACGAAGCTTCTTAGCATTCTATGGATTCACCCTGTGGGTGCCGAGCCCATCGCCTAGCATGGAGAGGAGTGCAAACAGTGCCTGGGACTTGCGACCCAGTTGTAGGTTTAAGGGGCACCTTTGTTAATTTATAGTCGAAATTAATTACGAAAAATGTCAGCCACCGTATAATTAACCCCAAATGCAGACTCAACTATTATTCTAAATAAAATCAATAAATATATCATCAATAGGAAAGTATCGTACTTATAAATTTAGTAACAATATAGTTTCAAAAGAAAACTGTTTCTAAACTCTCTGATTCTTTAGTCTTTTTCCTTCCTAATATTTTGCAGATATTAACCGCGATCAGCAATTAAAAAACATTTTGCTTCAGAATGGGGCTCAATACTAATAAAATGTTTAGATATGATAAACTTATTATCGCTTTAACAAAATTATTTTTAAACAAACAGTTTTTTCAAAGGATTTCAAGGGTAAAATACTATTATTTCCGCAGTATATAAGGGTATCCCAGGTACTTTATTTACAAACTATAGACACAATTGGGATCTTTTATCCTTGGTTAAGCATTTGATATGCAAACCAATCTACAATATACCATTATATTTTAAAATAATAAAATATTATATATTTATTGGTCTAATTTTATTACAGGCAACTTTGTTTATTAATTAATAACTAATTTGTGTACTTAACCTTATTTTGTGATTGAATAGATTTTTGGGTGATTAAAGAAAATTCATTATTCTAATCCTATATTTATTTAAACATTTTCGAAAGTGTCAGGTAGTAATAATGGCAAAGTTCTTCAAATAGGAAGGTAAGTAAGACGTAGGTCTTGGTTTATCTATACATTCTGAAATAAAAAATATTTTGTTTTAATATTTAATACCTTACTTATATATTTAAAAATAGATGCTCTGATAAACTAAAATGAATAAAGTGGAATGTAGCACAAGGTTTTTCCTTACCTGAGTCCTGAAAACTGTAATTTTAACATAATTAGCAACCATACTTCTATGCGCCATCTAGTTATTTTTTACGGTTATTTAACCTACCACTTCATTAAAGTATACCTTTAGATATAATTTTTACATTATTTAAAATGCTTAAATGTACAAAAATAATATTAAATTTCTTAATACTACACAATTTAATCGATACAAGGATAGTCATACTAAGTCCACCAATGGTTAGTAATATTCTCCTTTCATAATTCTAACGCCTGTTTAATTATTTAAGCCACCTGTTTAGCTTGTTTCATTTTCAACAGCCTGTAATATAAGTTTCCAATTGTAAATTATCTCTTTTTTTGTATACGAGTATTTAATTAACTTTATAACCATGTTTTATTTTTTTAACCTTGATTAAAAATGTGCTAATATAAAAAATATTTTTTAAAGAATAACCAGATACGGATATAATAAGATTCTATATTATGACTGAAAACATCAAATACCTAATATTTTTTTATTATCACTGCTACTTATACATAACAATTATGGTCAATTACCCGATACTTCTGTTGTAGATACCGAACCGTGGAAATCAAATTACATAACTGTAATATTTGAAAATTATACATTCAAGGTAAGATTGAAATTAATAATCTTAAGACTTATATTCACATATTTTTTTCTGTACATTTTCCGGAATACATTATTTAGATCGAAATACAGTACTGTAACTACTATAATTAACATCTAAAAAAACTAATTATTCTCATTGCATAATTCTTTACAAAGTAAAACTACTATCATATGCAATAATTAACTAATCATTGTACAATTCGAATCAACCTTCAATTGCTGCGTACAAATATAATCAAAATACAATTAATTCAATAGATTAAAGTAACAGAAATTGGAGAAAGATCATCGGTTACTTTCCATTGTTAGTCGTTGATTTACTATGTATACCTCAATGTAACTTTAGGTGTTAAATGCAAATAAGTTACCAAGGAGAATAAATAAATAACAGAATAAAATCTTCTCGAATCCGAATCTGGTCGAAGTCCTTAATCATTAGCACCGAGAACTTCGTAAAATAAACACAATCATCAACTTAACACAACGGTCTTCTTAAGTACATAACAGTATTTTAAAATGTTTAATTTATTTTTTTAGTATATCTAATGTTAATGTATTTAAATATTTGTATAAATACCTAGCACTACTTCCTAAAAGTCCAATGTGTATACCTATGTACTTTAATTTTTTTACTTCTCACAAATATATAATATACATAAATATATATTAATAAGCCATTAAATTCGTTTAAAAACAATAATTCATTGGGAATATTTTCACATTAAAAATAATCTCATTATTCTGAAATGATATATTGAATATAATGTATTTCGGTTCTAGTTGTTTACATTTACTCCTCCAAAAAACCGAATCATATTACGATTCTTATGAGTAACGTATTTCATGAAACATGATTTGATTTCAATTTTTCTTGTAAGTGTTTTTCCAAAAGAACCCTCCTTAAGATTTTTCCAGAAGGATTCTTTGGTATATTTTCAATAAAATTAACTTCTTTAATGTGTTTATATGGTGCCATTCTTTCGCGCACAAACTCTAAAATATTTTCGTCATCAGCATTAACACCTTTGTTAAGTACGACAAAGGCTTTAGGTTTTTCTCCTGTTTTAACATCAGGAATTCCAATAACTGCTACATCAAATACTGAAGGGTGTTCTTTAATTACGCTTTCTAATTCGGCTGGTGCTACTTGGAATGCATTTACCTGCAAATTTAAATATTTATTCATTATTTAAAGTAAGTAATATTTTTCTTATATACAATTTTATAAGTTCTTTAGTCATTTCCTATTATTAACCTTTATAAGTTCTTTTAATCTATCAGCAATAGTAATATAACCATCTTCGTTAATTTTCGCTTGATCACCAGATCTGAACCATCCATCTTCTAGGAAAGCTTGTGCATTTGCGTCTGGGTTATTTCTATAACCCCTCATAATATTAGGTCCTTTAATAAGTAACTCCCCTAACTGAAACCAGAAATCACGAAATGAGATTTGGGCCTTGTTATTAAATAAAAGCAAAGTATTACAATGTTAAAATGTTAATAATCAAGAAAGATAATGTTCTATTGTCTTTGATTCAATACAAAATAATAAAACAATGGACAACCTTTCTGGATCTTTCTAGATCTTTGTATGTTCTGAAACTAAAGTTATGTAACAATATTTTAAACTACAATAATATATAACTAAACTAGAACGAAACCTAAGAAATATAAGATATTGAATTTACTGTGCATTTGATATTTGAAATTAAAAAAAAATCTATTACACGTTACTTTCTTACCTCATTTGGACCTAGGTTATTTGCATTGTTATCAATAATTCTCATTTTGACATTAGACACAGCGAAACCAACAGAAGTATAGTTCTTAAAACCAACTGGACCAATGGTGGCCAATGGGGAAGTTTCTGTCAAACCATACACTTGGTTGAAGCGTAATTCATGCTAAAATAAAAAATATATATGTCATAATAATACAGTTGGTACACCAGGATTTAAGTAAAAAAAATCTAATTAATAAATACGGTATACAAACAGCAGATCTTACGATTACGATTCCTTTTACTTTTTTTTTGTGTTGGACATAATAATAAAAATACAAACAAAATAAATTACTTACGTCTACTTTATTTAGAAGCCTTTCTATATCTGCACTTGGTGACGGCGCACCGCCCGCTGCTGCACACTTTAAATTTTCTAAGTGTTTTGCTTTTACTTCAGAACTCGATCCCAAAAATAAAACTAAAATAAAAACCATTTTGTTTACTAAATTTCTTTAACTCCCAAGCAATTTATTTTCAAAATAACACCTTAATTGCCTCAGTGGTTAGCCCGTGACAATAGACCAATAGTAACTTGACATTTATGTATGTATCTCTATGTATTATGAATGCGTATGTAGTAACAATATATCAAAGGTAACACTAAGGAGGTTTCGAAAGATGAGGTAAATAAAGTTGGTACACCGATATTTAAATATAGAACCTCATTTTATTTACATAAAAAAAAACTTGTTGTCTTGTTTTGGAAAACGATTCTTACCTGTAGGAGGAGCCAAATAAATTATGTTTATCTTATGTTTCTCCAGCACATTAACAAATGTGTTAGATTGAAACTTGGGCAATGTAATCAGTTTTAAGCCAACCGATAATTTGTGAAGCATCGTTACAGTCATGCCGTAACTGTGAAACAGAGGAAGATATGCAAACACTATATCTTGATGCGATTCTGAAAAATATATGTATATATATTACGTTGACATTTTATATAAATATTTAAGTATATAGAAAAAAATATAAAATTTAACGGGAAAAGTTTTGAAATCTTGATTTCATACAAAAAGTTTATATACTTTAATAATAAAATAATAAAATATTTATTCTAATAATTACCTCATTATAACGTTACGATAATATCATTTACAATTATTATTTTTAAATAAATAATATAATAACATATATAAACGAAACCAAAACATTGCAGTGAAATTAAATAAAATAGTAGTTTAATTAGACGACACCTTCTGGTGAGAGGCCCATACAATAAAATTAAATTAATCTTGTCAAACAAATGTAAATGAATTCGAGTATGAAAGAATACCTTATTATCTAAGATAGAATTAATTAAATTTAAACAATTAAATAAATTAAATGTACACCGATTAAAAACATCTTTGCTGGTGCTATTATTTAAAGTGGTAATACATTTTATTAAATAAATTTCCAAAATATTGCAGCCTACTTAAGTAAAACTAACCTGAAGTTGAATCGTAATGTCTGACTTCCTCAGAGTCTTGCTGTACACAATTAGCAACTATATTTCTGTGTGTCAACTCTACACCTTTGGGAAGCCCGGTCGTACCACTTGAATATAGCAAAAGAGACACATCTGTACAGTTTCTTTTCACTTCTTTCAAAATATTTAAGTCTGTATTATTGCTTACTAGCTCTTTATAGGATACAGTTTCATTAGGACGAGAGTTGCTGACATCAATGACGACGATTGGTATTTTCGATCTATTTAACTCTAACGCCTGTTTTACTATGGGAACGATCTCTGCTGAAGCAATTACTATTTTTGCATCGGATGATGCTAGTTGTTTTTGAACTTCGTCTGTAATTACACGGTGACTTTTATATTTTATACTTATATGTTTTGCGGATAAATCTCTTAAAATATATATTTTTTATCGATATCAATTATAAAATTACTTAATAAAATATAGTATTATAGTAGTAGTAGTTGTCATTATAGTAGTTGTCAGTAATAACTTCTATAAGAAAAAATTGACAAAAACTTGATCAGTCGTTTCAACATCAT
The DNA here is from genome assembly GCA_959347355.1 of Napeogenes inachia. Taxonomy (NCBI): domain Eukaryota; kingdom Metazoa; phylum Arthropoda; class Insecta; order Lepidoptera; family Nymphalidae; genus Napeogenes; species Napeogenes inachia. The sequence continues at coordinate 14,148,815 of OY365793.1, read as the reverse complement.
AAAACTACATAAAGAATGGACTACACAAACTTTATTAATATAAAACAAAAGTAAGAAATCCCCTTAAAAACATTTTTGTAGCACAAAGCCCTATCAGTGAATTCACCTAATACCATTTTTAAATTCATAACTAAATACTGATGACGAAAATGCTATGAGAACGGTAATTTTGACTCCACAAGGAAATAAATTGTTTTGAAAGAAAAAAGTTTGAAAATACAGTTCAGGTATACTTACAAGCAGTGTAAATCGGATTCAATGTTGTAACTATTCCTCCTGAAGTCAATATACCTAAAACCACAGTGGGATATTCTGGCATATTAGGCAACATAACAGCAATACAGTCGCCATCCTGGATGTTAAACTTTTTCCTAAAAGTTGCACCTAAAGTTTGTGATTGTCGATATAATTCTGAGTATGTGTATTTTCTGTCAGTTATTCCACAGACCTGAAGAGAATAAAATATAATAAGTCTGTAACAATAGTAAACGTAACCAGTTTTTTCATCTCTATATAAAAGTTTAGGTATTTCATTGAATTTAAAAATCTATGTATCAATAAATATTTAAGTATATTTTCTTTTTTCAAAACCTACGAATCTCCTAAACCTATTAAGCCTATACTAACTTAAATAAAATTAGGTATATTTACATTCCAAGGTGAAAATATGATTAGAGTATCGGTAATACTAACGAAATTGTTATAATTTCCCCCAAATGAAAATTTGATGAAAATGTGCCCTAACGCGTACAGTCAAGTAAAATCCCATTTTAGTCACCGTTGGATACCCATGAGCAGCTACTTGTCGAAGTAGCTGTTCATATTGAATACATAAACAAGTACAACACATCTACGCTGATGTGTCGTATCCCAAAATCATAACACATGTTGTAAATTACATTATTATATTTGCTTCGAATGTAATGGTACCATAGGGAATATTCTTTTTTTTACTTAAATAAATTTCAAATCATAGAAAGAAATATAAATGGGCTTAGAAATATTCTTGTTATTTTTTAAAGTGAAAATGAAAACATTGAATAAATTTGAGCCGTTCAAACGCGGTCATTTCAAATGTCAAATGACACGTCCAGTATATGTTTACTCTAAATTTTTAATAACTTTATGCATATTTAAAATTTTAATTGCTATACAAATCATGGAAGAAGATTAAAACTATCTTTCAAGTATTGTATAGTGCCGGAGTGTAAAAATAGTATTAAGGTTTTTCTTTTTTTTGTATTCCAAGAGATGAGAAAATACAAAAACAATGGTGTACGGTAATTAAAATTGATAAATATATGTGCTAAATCATAGATGTAGCATCGTCTTTTGAGGTGTCTTGCAGGTTTCGTTACTCATCGGAATATTCCGTTGGGTTTCATTCAACCACTATCCCTATTGAAATTCGGTAGAAGGCCGGTTTCGATAGCTTCACATCCTTTACGCGGTACTAAAAACTTTTCCCTAGCTAAAACTGATGCCTGGTCGAAACGTTTGTAATGATCCGTTCCCGAATCTAAGACGTGTTCCGTTATCGCTTAGCCATTGTGGTCCAGATTTTTAATACTCTATAATTCTTATATTGACGTTTCAACGAGTTTTCCCTACGTTACACTTACCACAATTACAAGGAATCTTGTATAAACCCGGGACGTCTAATTTGTTTTTATTTTTAGGTGACCGTAACAAAAGTGCACGCAGTTCACGTCGCCATGCTTCGACCTCATGAATAGGAACCCCGAATAATAATAATAATCATTTATTCACATCTCACAAGGTTAATATAATACTGTTTGTTATTTTAATATTCATTTGATCTATTGATCCTATCCTTGTGAGTGTCTGGAATCTGAACTAGGTTGGGACTTGGGACCTGTATTACAGAATTCCAGGCTCTCTTAGATATTATAATACAAGTTTACATAGCTCTTAATTAATAGAAAAATATTAGTACCTGTGTGTGTGTGTGTGTGTGTGTGTGTGTGTGTGTGTGTGTGTGTGTGTGTGTGTGTGTGTGTGCGTGCGTGCGTGCGTGTGTTTGTGTGTTGGAGTGTGGGGGGGTGTGGGTGTGTGCGTGTGAAATATTTGTCTAAAAGTTAATATGGATAATACCTATTACCTAGTACCTAGTGCCCAATCACCTAGTACCTAGTACATATTATATACATACATATATATATGGCACAAACAACACTTTGTATTCTTATATATCTAAGTTATGATATCTGTTGTGGCAACTATTTAATTTCTATCTATCAATTAGGATAATAACGATAATTAGTTTAATTATGTAATATGATAAAACATGTTGTACAATCTATAAATCAGTGGTATGCAGTTATTTAGTAAAATATTATAACCTATACTACCCTTTATGTTATTTAGTTTATTTTAATACTTCAATTAATTTCTCCGTTTCGTCATATGACAATGTAAATAACCAGTTTGTTATTTTCTTTCTACATTCATTCTTAGTGTTTGAAAAAAATAAAAATATCTTGTTCGTTATATTATATAAGAACGGACCTAAAAACCAAAAAAATCTCTGTCTGAAATTTGTATGATACGTGTGTGTTTACAAATGTTATACGATTTGCGTTTTATCATTAGTGACGGTTCATAATGTATATTTTCGTGTTGTTTAAGAATTGTATAGACAATAAATAATTGACGAATCGTTAAATCTTCACATTCCCTGTATAACTGTGTAGTTGGATATAAGAAAAGCCGGAAATGTGTGACTTTTAAGAATGCTCTCTGAACTATTTCTACAGGCTTCATTCTAGTTTTCGGAGAATCTCCCCAAACTAGTATACAGTAAAAACATATCGATTGACATAGCGCAAAGTAGGTTGTTCTCAACAATGTAGGCTCTAGAACATGACGTAGATTCCTAAAAATGACAACAAGTTTTCGTATTTTATAGATAAGATTTAAAATATGAAGCTTAAAACTGAGGTTACCATCTATCATAACACCAAGATACTTAATATGTGTGGTCTGCTCGAGGAGCGGGCAAACACAGTTTCTGTCAGTTATACTATAAATGTGAACCTTTAGGTTATTATTATTATTATTCCTAGCTACATTTTTTTTATGGAGAAACAGATGTATTTAGTTTTCCTGATAATCAGTGATAGACATTTGTTAAAAAGTGGAGACGTAACTTTATTAAATCCATTTTGGGCAGTTTCATAAACTTGTTCCCAGGTATCAGCTGCAAAAACCAAAGCTGTGTCATTAGCGTATGATAGTAATATGCCCTAATTAATTGAGGTTGCACATATGTCGTTTATGTAAACAATAAACAAAGTGGGCTCAAGATACTTCCTTGCGGTACACAACAGGTGACTCCTAAATCAGAGCTAGCATATAGACCTATAACCACACGCTGGGTCTGTCCAGTAAGGTAACTCTCAAATAAACGCAGTTGTATGTCTCGTATTCATATTTTTGCTAGCTTTTTTTACAACTTCCGAACTGATACGGTATCAAAAGCCTTTGCAAGGTCAAGAAATAATGTAAGACATTTTTTGCCCTCATCCATATTCTTTGTAATAAATTCTGTGAAAGCTAGAAGAGCGTCTGATGTCGATTTGCCTCGCCTAAAGCCAAATTGCTGATTTGATAATATAGATTTTTCTTCCAAGTAATTTATTAATCTACTATTAATTATTTTTTCTAATATCTTTGAAAAAACTGGTAAAAGAGATATAGGCCTATAATTACTGAAACAATCGCTTTCTCCACTTTTATGTATGGCTTTTGACTGACTACTGGCTGGCTTGGCTTACTGGCTTTCAACGACTTTTTTAAGACTGTCGGAAAAACTCAACATTTCAAGCAAGCATTAAAAATATGTGCCGGTGGTGGGATTGAAAATGTTTTCGTGTCTTTCAATATTTTGTTAGATATTTTCTCCCAGCCCACAGAACATTCATTTTTCAAACCGTTAATTATAGAGTTTATTTCGATTTCATTTGTTTCTAGTAGGACAAACGAATTTAGAATTGTTTTATTTTCCACTGTCGTTCTTGATGGTTTATAGAAATTTGGGGATCGATATCTAGTGTTAACAACTCTTTAGGGTGTGTTTTGGACTTATCACAATTGTTCATATTTTTTATTATCTCCCATATTTGTTATTATTATTACCAGCTTTTAATATTTGTTCCTTATCATAAGCTATTTTAACTTTTTTCAAAAGGGCATTACAAAAGTTACGATATCGCTTATATGTTAATGTCAAGGCTTCATTATTTCTTTTAGTTTTGATATGGAGTTTATCCCTGTTTTTCATGCAATGTAGGAGACCAGGCGTAATCCATGGTTTTATAATTTTCTTTCTTCTTGTTATATTAATTGTGCTGGTGTTGGGTTCTATAACCTGTAACATTTTGTTCGATAAGTACTTCATACCAAGATCCGGATCTTCAGAATTATAAATAGGCTTTAAATCTATTCTTAAAATTTCTTCTGTGAGCTTTTTGGTATTTATATTCTTAATAACTGTATTTTGGTAGTTTTGAGCATTTAAAATCGGTAATAAAGTTATCACAGCTTTATGGTCTTTGACTGTTATATGAGGGACTAAAGTAATAGCGGTTTTTTTTTATTTTAGCATCACATGATCTATGCACGAGCCACTTTTGTCTCTTGTGGTTAAATTATGTGTAGTAAGTAGTCCATGACATGCCATAAGATTCAGGTAAATACTAATTATAGCGGTATCTCTATTTATTTTTATGATAAGACAATTGACATTATTCAAATGAGGCTCTTCAAATGTTAAATTCAAAGTGTTTTTGACGTATACAACAACACTATTATTTTGTTTTAAGTTATTTGTTGTGTTAAAACTATCATAATTTAATTGGTTCAGTAACGTCGGACTGCTCGAAAGCTAACATTCCGTGAGAAATAAGATATCAAAGTCCATATTAATTCTGGCTAGTAACGTTTCAAAGTCATAAAAATTATGTTTTATACTTCGTATATTCTGTGTGATTAATGACAGTAAAGCATTTGAAAGAGAAGTATAGTTATTTATTTCTTCAACATCACAATGAAAGGCGTTATAGGTATAAGTATGCTCAATGTCTTCATATATACTTCTTAAATCGATTTTAAATTATAGCTGATTAAATGTAATATTGTTACATAATACGATACAAGTGCTGCTTCCGCCATAGTATATAGGTTCCTGACATATATTAATAGCAATAATTTGTTTAGAACACAAACCAGTATTCTTTGCATTTTGAATAACAGATTGAATGTAAGCATGTAATAGCGGTGACTGAGATTTAGTATAAAAATATAATGTTATTAGAATAATAATTAAATGATAGAGGGTGAATATTTTCAGTAATGCGTCTATTATTAATAAGATGTGTTTGCAATGTGAATGTGAAAAATAATTTTGTCGACTAGATTCAAAACTAGTCGCTTAAATTCCGATTAAAAACTTACATGATTATAGCCATGTAAATGTATAATTAATAATCATCATAGTTCACGAAAGTTTAAATACAACAAGTCTAAAAGAATGGTTAACCTGCAAAAAGAAATGATCACTGAGTAAGACCTAGTACTGCCAACACAAATGTCTGTGATATTACCACGACTCGGAACTTCTCCTATTAAATGTGATTATCATAAGGAAGAGTCTTGCTTTTCGCATATTAAAGATAAATTACCGAGTGACTAAACTGTGCAAGTCAATATTAAACCGAAGTATAAAAGTAAAGGTATCAATTTAAATATACCTGCTGAAAAACAAAATGTATCATTGTCACCATTTTTTCCTCATTCAACACATAATATTGGAACATTACCAGTAAAACTATTTGTTTTTAAAAAACAACTGTTAACTGAAAACACAGCTGATAGTACTTCTATAACATCTTATATCTTCTATATATACTGATTATTAACCAAGCTATTTATCTGAGTCAAGTGAAGTGGAAAATGATGCAGAGGAAGAAACATTTAAAAAATGTAATGTGTAGCAGCATGCTAACTGTTATTGAAAACGAGTTTGTAGTTATTTTGTTACAGTTTGAATATTGAGAAAATGTTTTTAGAATTACCTAAACAATTGTATCATTTAATAAAACTTTTAAGCACGAAAATATAGGTTTAAATTTTTTATATTTCTCAGAAACACTAATTCAACAGTATGAACTTCGATGCCGATAATTTGAATGGCCTGTCAAATGACGTCACATTTAATTTCGATCCCTTAATTTACACTTTTCACAAATTATTTTATGGCCTTAAATAATAATTCAATAAAAAAATATTTTATTATAATAAGATGATAATAAGTATTCGAGAAAAAAATATTTGAGACCATTTAAAATTTTATCCATATTTCCTATTCCTCGAAAAATCATAAGTTGTTATACATGCTAAGTAGTTTTATTTCCATCATTACAAGGAATTTATCTATCGTTATAGACATTAATAACAGAGACACAAAAAATGACCTTGAAACTGGTTTAAAAAAACAATCATGATATCTTGCTAAACTACATTATAATTAGATTGTAAACAGAGAGATAAGGATTGTGTTTAGTAAAAACTTAAACGAAATTTCATACTGTTTTAACAAAAGTAGTAAAAATATGTTTATTTATTTATCTCATCTATCACAATTACTAAAAAAAATTTGAATATTAACAAAGACGTATACATAGGATGCAATTATTTCTTCAAAGGGATCTCTACCAGCTACCCAAGAGTGTTGGAGATGGGGTTATAGAGGGCAGAGACAGGTACATTGACATAAACAATACAAATGGTAAATAAAATACATACATATATATCAACATAAATACAAAAGTACATATAATTACAATATATAAAAATAAATATATATATATATTTTTATTACTTACCACTGCATTTTTATGGGACCATTTATGTAAATTACTCCAGATATGATCTTGTATCGTCACATCCGGAATATTCACATCTTCAAACGGCGAATTAACAACTTTATCAGCCGTCCAGAGATGTTTCTTTCTATATAAAAGACTAAATCTCTTCTCCAAAACTTTATTCACTACAGATTTCAACATTTTAAATTTATAATTACATTAATAATCCCATGTATTTTATAAAATTACACTTTACTCTGTAATACTTCCAGAGACATGAACGCAAGAAGAACTCTATCTGAGTTATGAGTGCCTACGGTTTTATTATTTTGTAACAAAATGTTGAATGCTGATATTAATATCTGGTGTCATTCGTGGTTTTCGTAGATTATTTGAATGTGTGCATGCGTCACGCATACATTCAAACTTCTTTACGTTTATAAAAATAAACATCTAATTTGTTTTTGATTGTATGTCTCGTAGTAAATTAAGCTGGAGTTTCGTGTTATAAAACTAACAGTTAATTTGAAATTGAAGAATGGACAAACAGTCAAAACGAGTGTGACATTCATATTATATAACATACCGTTTGAAATTGCTAAATTTATAAAAATGATTAAATACCTCGCTTCGTCGATTACTAAAAGTAACGCATATTTAAAGTAACTTATTTTGCGTTTTTGATGAATTAATTTAATCAATTCATACAGAAAAAACTAAAAACACGCTTCAATAGAAAACCAAACTAAAAAAAGGAAATTAAATTTAGATTAAAAATAGTGCAAAAATAATAAATTTAAATTAAGAATAGAGTAAAAAAGAAAGAAATACATTTTATTTAAAAGAAACGTGGGATACTTTTCTTGATTCTTGATACTATCAATAAGATATACGTATAATAATTCTTCTCATTTTTGTCAGGTATTTATAACTATCATATTTGTAAAAAATATTTTTTAATTGTTCTATAAAAGTGTGTTTTTAATTTTTTTAGTATATTATGTATTTTCAATTTAATACTTAGATTTTCTATAGGTGTGTTCTTTTATTTTAATAAACTCTTATTTATTCTTAAAATTTTTGAATGTATGTCCCTTAATGGAGTATTTATTTATATCCTGACAACTCTTCGGAATAGAACTTTGATTGTCTCAAAGAACATGTACCTATGTCTTTAAATGACGCACATTTTTTTAAATTATTTTTATATTAGATGAATTTACTATTTTAGTAAGTTTGAGCAGAAATTAGCTGCATTTGAAAGATACTAGATATAGCGTGTACTATAGTAAGTACACATTTTTTCAATATCCTAGTACGATAATTAATGGTTATTAATCAAATCTCAAAAACATTGGTGTTTATGTAAAATGACTTAGTCAGTAACTTAACCGAGAAAAAGTCAACTTGGGCGTCTGCTTTATCCTTGGATGAGATCGCCCTTTCTAAGAAGCCTCTCCCAAAATTTCACTGTATTCAAACTCAGTAAATGTTCCGAAAAATAGATGATCTGCAGATCTCAGCTCCCTTTATTAGTTTATTTGGTAGTTTTACCTAGAAAGTTTTCCGAGAGATTTGAAAATTGGTCATTTTATAGATTTTGGTAAACTCTTTTCGAAATTCAATCTTGCCACCTCGTAACTACGCCGCTCGCGCCACCATATTGAAAAAATGGCGGCTATAGCCAGTTTTTTCGAAATATCTCTTTTCCAATTCATTTCTCAAAACAAATATTTATCTACGAAATTATACTAGAATAAATTTCCTAAAATTTATATTTTTATATATTTTTTTATAAAATCAGTTTTTAGCGTACGAGCGTCACAAAGTATCTTCATCTTCAGCACCATGTTTTTGGTATATTTTTTCCGAAATATTCTTCTATTGCCACCGGTATTGAAGAAGCAGTGTAAGTCTTTATGTTGGGTCCCTTTCTCTCGACTATGGAGACTATAGACATTGTATAGACTCCATACTCTTGACCTTCAACGAAACAACTGTCGGTAGAAGTTACGAGAAGTATTTAGTTCAGGCGGAGTCATCAGTATACGTTTATCGTCGTATAGTGTTGTTTGTGTTCTTAGATCCATGACTTCTAATACAGAAATTTGTTTTAAATCCTTCTGTCTGTTCTGAAAATCCTTTACACGAAAACATTTTTTTTTTAACTTTTAGGCAAACATATTTTAATAAGGCTAATGACATACTGTATATAAGCATTTATTTCAACTGCTTAGAGTTTTATTTTTCCAGTGCATATTAAGAATTTAGGTGTGAGTTGTATATATTCATATACTGTTAATAAAGTATATACATATTCTATTGTTTCATATTTAAATGTAGTATTTTCAACCTTTAACCACGTTAGCCACGGACTAAATTATCGGCATACCCGTCTGCTTATTAAAGATTTAAAAGCCAAATCATATTTAAAAGGGAGTACAATACCTCTTAATCAAAAATATTTGTCCTCAATTCATATTAAGGTTCTTATGAGTAACGTACTTCATGAAACATGATTTGATTTTAACTTTTCTTGTAAGTGTTTTTCCAAAAGAACCCTCCTTAAGATTTTTCCATAAGGATTCTTTGGTATATTTTCAATAAAATTAACTTCTTTAATGTGTTTATATGGTGCCATTCTTTCGCGCACAAACTCTATAATATTTGCTTCATCAGCATTAACACCTTTGTTAAGTACGATAAAGGCTTTAGGTTTTTCTCCTGTTTTACTATCAGGAATTCCAATAACTGCTACATCAAATACTGAAGGGTGTTCTTTAATAACGGTTTCTAATTCGGCTGGTGCTACTTGGAATGCATTTACCTGCAAATTTTAATATTTATTAATTATTTACAGTAAGGACATAGACATAACAAAATCTTTTATTCGACAAAACGAAAACGATAACTACCGACACCACGCAATGAGCCTAGAAATTCATAACGAATGGGTGACCATAGGAGATTTTTGTATTCCAATAGCTTTGAAGTGGCGCACCTTAATTTATGATTGGTCCGCAGAATTATTAAAATTCTATCTTAATGCATTCTAAATGACACTTCCAGATCAAAGACGATTACTTAGTAAGACGGGAAAAAAAAACCGAAAAGTCTTGCAAAATTTGTGGGGATGCAGTAGGAATCGCGATACAATTATTAGTGTAGGTTACTTCTAGGTAAAGGTCAATACTAGCGTGACCACGATAAGGTATTAAAAAATATACGGAAAGCGGTTAGTCTTTCAGTAGCAAGTGCGGAAGGGTATAACAACCATCAAACGATCTGTAGGATTCGTAAAAGAAGGCTCCTCCAATAAATCAAAACCGAAGCCTTCTTCAATTTTAGTCGCGGCTCCTGATTGGACTCTCATGATGGACACTTTGAAAAACATTACAAAATAACTGGGGATGTTGGTGTTTCGTCAGACCGGACTTATTCCTGTATTTATAACATCTGAGGCGCGTGATACTTGTGACGCTTACTGTTCACTGGGAAACAAACATCCCCAGGGATCACACATTCAAGCTTAATAAGTATTACGAACTGACCGAAGAAACTGTCCAGAATAATTTATAGTTATATTGTACGCAGTAGAAGTGGGAGCGACAAGGTATAACAGCAAAATCTCTCTATAACCTACTTGAAGTCCTTGGCCTTTCTAGAAGAAGAGAGTTTTTGCGCATAATAAAGGGGCCCACTAAACCTACTCCTGTCCGAAATCCCAAGCACTGCTTGCACTCCTCTCCTTTCAACGCGATGGGCTCGGCACCCGCACGGTGAATCCATGGGATGCTAAGAAGCTTCATCTTATAGATAATATTTTTCTTATATAAAATTTTATAAGTTCTTTAGTCATTTTTAATTATTAACCTTTATAAGTTCTTTTAATCTACCAGCAATAGTAATACAACCATCTTCGTTAATTTTCGCCTGATCGCCAGATCTGAACCATCCATCTTCTAGGAAAGCTTGTGCATTTGCGTGCGGGTTATTCCTATAACCCCTCATAATGTTTGGTCCTTTAATTAGTAACTCTCCTAACTGAAACCAGAGATTTTAAAATGAGAAATGTGTCTTGTTATTAAATAAAAGCTAAATGTTATAGATATAAATAATAATCAAGAAGGATCAGAGAACATTCTTTTGTCTTGGATTCAATACAAAATAATAAAACAATGGACAACCTTTGGATCTTTCTAGATCTTTGTATGTTCTGAAACTAAAGTTATGGAACAATATTTTAAACTACAATAATATAGGTTCTACAGTAGAACGAAATATAAGATACCTATTGAATTTACTGTGCATTTGATATTTGAAATTTAAAAAAAACTATTACTATATACACCACGTTATTTTCTTACCTCATTTGGACCTAGATTATTTGAATTGTTATCAACAATTCTCATTTTGACATTAGACACAGCGAAACCAACAGAAGTATAGTTCTTAAAACCAACTGGACCAATAGTGGCCAATGGGGAAGTTTCTGTTAAACCATACACTTGGTTGAAGCGTAATTCATGCTAAAATAGAAAATATATATGTCATGTTAATACAGTTTGTACAACAGGATTTAAGTAAGAAAATCTAATTAATAAATACAGTATACAAACAGCAGATCTTACGATAACGATTACTTTTCCTTTTTTTTGTGTTGGACATATTAATAAAAATACAAACAAAATAAATTACTTACGTCTACTTTATTTAGAAACCTTTCTATATCTGCACTTGGTGACGGCGCACCGCCTGCCGCCGCATACTTTAAATTTTTTAAGTGTTTTGCTTTTACTTCAGAACTCGAACCCAAAAAAAAAACTAAAATAAAGACCATTTTTTACAAGCTATTCTTTAACTCCGAATGGGCTACTAACTAATTTCTTTAACTCTTCTTTAAGTCATTATTTTTTTCACAAACACCATCATCGCCTCAGTACAGTAGCCCGTGACAATAGACAAATAGTAACTTCACATTTATAATACTATGTATTATGAATGCGTATGTACTAAGAATACAGAACAATAAAGGTAAAACTAATGAGATTTCAAAAGGTGAGTCGTCGTTAAGTCGATACACCGATATTTAACAATAAAATTTCATTTCAATTATAAAAAAAAAAATAGGTATGTTGTCTTATGTTTTGGAAAACGAATCTTACCTGTAGGAGGAACCAAATAAATGATGTTTATCTTATGTTTTTCCAGTACATTAACAAATGTGTTAGGTTGAAACTTGGGCAATGTAATCAGTTTTAAGCCAACCGATAATTTGTGAAGCATCGTTACAGACATGCCAAAACAGTGATACAGAGGAAGATATGAAAACATTATGTCTTGATGCGATTCTGAAATATATATATGTGTATACATAACGATGACATAAATTTTATTTAAATATTTATGTCTATAGAAAATATTTATAATATTTAACTTGAAAAGTTTTGAAATCTTGATTTGATATAAAAAAATATATAACTAATAAATAAAATATTTGCTCGAATAATTACCTATTTATAACGTTACGATAATATTAATTTATAATTATTATCTTTAAATAAATAATATAATAACATATATAAATTAAACCAAAAACCTGCAGTGAAATCAAATAATATTAGAATGTAGTTTAATTAGACGACACTTTCAGGTGAGAGGCCCATATAATAAAATTCAAATAATCTTGTCGAACAAATGTATAGTAAATGGATTCGAAAATGAAAGAATACCTTATTATCTAAGATAGAATTAATTAAATTTAATAAATCTAGTAAAGTAAAGGTATGCCTATTAAAAACATCTTTGCTGATGCTATCATTAAATATTGTAGTAGGTAATTTATAAATAAAAAAAAAAATTGCAGCCTACTTAAGTAAAACTAACCTGAAGTTGAATCGTAATGTCTGACTTCCTCAGAGTCTTGCTGTACACAATTAGCAACTATATTTCTGTGTGTCAACTCTACACCTTTGGGAAGCCCGGTCCTACCACTTGAATATAGCAAAAGAGACACATCTCTACAGTTTCTCTTCACTTCTTTCAAAATATTTAAGTCTCTATTATTGCTTACTAGCTCTTTATAGGATACAGTTTCATTAGGACGAGAGTTGCTGACATCAACGACGACGATTGGTATTTTCGATCTATTTAACTCTAACGCCTGTTTAACTATGGGAACGGTCTCTGCTGAAGCAATTACTACTTTTGCATCGCATGATGCTAGTTGTTTTTGAACTTCGTCTGTAATTACACGGAGACTTTTATATTTTATATTTATATATTTTGCGGATAAATCTCTTAAAATATACATTTTTTTATAGACTTGACCTTTCAAATTACTTAATGACATAATATAATGTTCATTAGAGTAGTTGTCAGTAATAACTTCTATAAGAAATATTTTTAAAAACTTGATCAATCATATCAACATCATAAAACTACATAAAGAATGGACTACACAAACTTTATTAATATAAAACAAAAGTAAGAAATCCCCTTTAAAACATTTTTGTAGCACAAAGCCCTATCAGTGCATTCACCTAATACCATTTTTAAATTCATAACTAAATCGTGATGATGAATATGATAATATGAGAACTCGTGAAAACCTTAGAAAACACGATATGAGAACGGTCATATTGACTCCAAAGGAAATAAATGAATTATTCTGAAAGAAAAATGTTTGAAAATACAGTTCTTCTATTCAGGTATACTTACAAACAGTGTAAATCGGATTCAATGTTGTAACTACCCCTCCTGAAGTTAATATACCTAAAACCACGATGGGATATTCTGGCATATTAGGCAACATAACAGCAATACAGTCGCCATCCTGGATATTAAACTTCTTCCTAAAAGTTGCACCTAAAGTTTGTGATTGTCGATATAATTCTGAGTATGTGTATTTTCGGTCAGTTATTCCACAGACCTGTAGAGAATAAAATATAATAAGTCTATAAGAATAGCAAAAGTAACCCAACAAAAAACTATGTTAAAACTATATCTATGTTTTTTTACAAATCTATATTACAGATTAGGTATTTCATTGAATTTAAAAATCGATGTACCAATAAATATTTAAGTATATTTTCTTTTCTCAAGATATATGAATCTCCTAAACCTATTAATCCTATACTAACTTAAATGAAATTAAGTATATTTACATTTCAAGGTGTACTAAAAATATGATTACAGTATCGGTAAACCTAACGAAATTGTTATAATTTTCCCCAAATGATGAAAATGTACCCTAACGCATACAGTCAAGTGAAATCCGATTTTAGTCCCCGTTGGATACTCATGAGAAGCTTATTGTCGAAGTAGGTGTTCATATACAATACCTAAAAATACAATACATAAACAAGTACAACACATCTACGCTGACGTGTCGTATCCCAAAATCATAACACATGTTGTAAATTACATTATTATATTAGCTTCGAATGTAATGGTACAATTAGCAATACTCTTTTTTTTTTACTTAAATTAATTTTTACCTCTTTACATCCTAGAAAGAAATTTAAATGGACTTGAAAATATTCTGGTTATTTTTTAAAGTGAAAATAAAAACATTGAATAAATTTGAGCCGTTCAAACGTCGTCATTTGCGCGCGCTTTCCGTGACGTCAAATGACACGTCCAGTGTATGTTTGCTCTAAACTTTTTAGTACCTTCATGCATATTTTAAATTTTAATTGCTATACAAATCATGGAAGAAGACAAAAACTATCTTACAAGTATTGTATTGTTTCGGAGTGTAAACACAGTAATAGGAAAACATCCACTTCGTCGGGTGTTTTTCTTTTTTTTGATAATGACTATGATAAATGTATTTATATTATCACTAGTTGTTGCCCGTGTCGCCTTATGACTACGATCATAAGGCATATAAATATATTTTTTACAATCTACGTGGACGCAGTTACGGGCAACAGCTATCCCTGATAAAGTAAGTGTAAGATCCCTTAGTGTAAAAACCTTTTACATAACAAGGTTTTTTTCCTATATACCGCGGGCGAAACCGTTGGGAGCGGCTAATTATTGCATAAGGACTTTTCACTAATAAAACGTCAATATCTTGGAGACGATTGTATCTATTTCGACTAATCACAGCTAAGAACCATCTCGACAAACACAGCTTTCGATTAAAAAAAACCGCATTCAAATCACAGATCGGCAGGTTAAACTTATAACACCCCTCTATTTAGTCGGGGGCTAAAAATATATTTATTCATTTATTTTATTTAACACAATTACTCATAAAAATTTATTAACAAAGACGTATACATAGGATGCACTCATCTCTTCAAAGGGATCTTGTACCTCTTGGGTACCAGCTACCCAAGAGGTACAAGATCCCTTTGAAGACATAAGTGCATCTTATGTATACGACTTTTGACATTATATTGACATAAACAATACAAATGTTAAATAAAATACAGACATATATCAAAATAAATATAAAAGTTCATATGATTACAATATATAAAAATAAATATGTATATTTTTTATTACTTACCACTGCAGTTTTATGGGACCATTTATGTAAATTACTCCAGATATGCTGTTGTATCGTCACATCCGGAATATTCACTTCTTCAAACGGCGAATTAACAACTTTATCAGCCGTCCAGAGATGTTTCTTTCTATATAAAAGACTAAATCTCTTCTCCAAAACTTTATTCACTACAGATTTCAACATTTTATTTTTATAATTACATTAATAATACCATGTATTTTATAAAATTACACTTTACTCTGTAATATTTCCAGAGACATGAACGCAAGAAGAACTCTAACTGAGTTATGAGTGCCTGAGTTTTTATTATTTAGTTACAAAATGTTAAATGTTAAATTTATATCTAATGTCAATAATGGTTTTCGTAGATTGTTTGAATGTGTGCGTGCGTCACGCCTACATCCAAATTCTTAATGTTTATAAAAATAAACATCTTAATTTGTTTTTGATTGTATGTCTCGTAGTAAATTAGGCTGAAATTTCGTGTTATTAAACTAACAATTAATTTAAATTTGAAGAATGGACAAACAAACAAAACGATTGTGACATTCATATTATATCACATGCCGTTTTAAATTGCTGAATTTATAAAAATATATTAAAATCCTCGCTTCATCGATCACTAAAAGTAACGCATATTTAAAGTTATATTAACAGGAACCATACTACATGCTAAAAAATAACTGTATGAATTGATTAAATTGATTCATCAGCAATATCCATTTAAAATTTATAGTTAAAACCACGCTTTAATAGGAAACCAAATTAAAAATGGAAATTAAATTTGAATTAAAAATAGTGTGAAAATAATGAATTTCAATTAAGAATAGTGTAAAACGAAAGAAATATATTTTATTGTAAAAAAAACGTGTGGTGCTTATCTTGATTCTTGATACTATCAATAAGATCTACGTATAATTCTTTTACACATTTCTGTAAAATATTAAAAACTATCATATTTGTAAAAAAATATTTATGATTTTTTAGTTGTTCTATTTAAGTGCGTTTTTTAAATTTTTTTATTCCATTTTTACTTGAATATTCTATAAAAGTGTGTTCTATTATTTTTATTTGACTATTATTTATTCTTAAAATTGTTGAATGTTTGTCTCTTAATGGATTCTTTATTGCCTGACTACTCTTAGGAATACAACTTTGCTTTTCTCAAAGATAATGTTTGTCTCTAAATGTGGCACATTTTTTTTGGTTATTTTTTACTATTTAAAAGTTTGGGTAGAAATTAGCTGCATTTGGAAGATATTAGATATAGCTTGCACTATAGAAATAACACAATATTTTCAATATCCTAGAATGAAAATTAATGTTTATTAATCAAATATCAAACAAACATTGGTGTTTATATATTTTGACTTAGAGTCAGTAACTTATCCGAGAAATGGTCAACTTGGGCATTTGCTGTATTCGTTGGATGAGATCTTCTTTCTAAGAACACTCTCCTGAAATTTCACTGTATTCAAACTCGGTAACTGTTCCGAAAAATAGGTGATCAGTACATTTCTAATATCCCTTTATACTGATCACAAAAGACAATACCGGGTTGAGCAGGGTACCAAGTACAAATAATAAATTGCTGGTCCTGAAAATCCTGGTTCAGGACTATTTAAATTATTGCATTATTGATCGATATTGCATCGGTTATTGATAAGTATGCAAAGTTTTAAATTGGTCAGACGTTCTTAAGTAGGCCAAAATCATGTGCAAAGTTTCGGTGCATATGCACATACAAGATACATACAAAAATAGTAAAAGCGTGATAAAGAATATGAACTTTTAAAAAAAAAAATCAAAATAAAATTAAATCTTGTATAACAGACCAAGCAACTCATTTGGAAGCTAGAATATAGATATATACAGCGCATAATGTAACTAAACCTATCAAAACTACCGAAATAAAAACATTAAACATACTCAATTAAGTCCGTGACGTTTGTGATAATAGTAATCTAACCCGCTGACCGAAACGGTTAGTTCTGACGGACGTGAAAAATTTTATACTTAGTAGTTCAGCTCAACATTATATAAATCCTTTGATGATTTTAACTACTTGACTAAATGGTTTAACTATTTACACGTAAACATTTGTTTTCAAAACTTTTAGGTAAACTAAAAGGTTTTAATAAGGCTAATGACATAAAGTATTTACTCATTTATTTAAACTTCTTAGGGTTTTTGTTTCCAGTGCATATTAAGTATTTAAGTGTGAGTTGTATATATTCATATATTGTTAATAAAGTATGTACATATTATATTGTTTTATATTTAAATGTAGTACTTTCAACCTTTAACCACGTTAGCCACGGACTAAATTATCGGCATCCCCGTCTGCTAATTAAAGATTTAAAAACCAAATCACATTTTAAAGGGAGTACAAAACCTCATAATTAAAACCTCATATTTGTCCTTAATTCATAGTAAGGTTCTTATGAGTAACGTGCTTCATGAAACATGATTTGATTTCAACTTTTCTTGCAAGTGTTTTTCCAAAAGAACCCTCCTTAAGATTTTTCCAGAAGGATTCTTTGGTATATTTTCAATAAAATTTACTTCTTTAATGTGTTTATATGGTGCCACTCTTTCGCGCACAAACTCTAAAATATTTTCGTCATCAGTATTAACACCTTTGTTAAGTACGACAAAGGCTTTAGGTTTTTCTCCTGTTTTACTATCAGGAATTCCAATAACTGCTACATCAAATACTGAAGGGTGTTCTTTAATTACGCTTTCTAATTCGGCTGGTGCTACTTGGAATGCATTTACCTGAAAATTTTAATATATATTCATTTTTTACAGTAAGGTACTAAAATATACATAATATTTTTCTTATATACAATTTTATAAGTTCTTTAGTCATTTCTTATTATTAACCTTTATAAGTTCTTTTAATCTATCAGCAATAGTAATACAACCATCTTCGTTAATTTTCGCTTGATCGCCAGATCTGAACCATCCATCTTCTAGGAAAGCTTGTGCATTTGCGTCTGGGTTATTCCTATAACCCCTCATAATGTTTGGTCCTTTAATTAGTAACTCTCCTAACTGAAACCAGACATCTTGAAATGAGAAATGTGTCTTGTTATCAAATAAATAATAATCAAGAAAAATGCCATAGATATAAATAATAA
Source organism: Napeogenes inachia (assembly GCA_959347355.1). NCBI lineage: Eukaryota > Metazoa > Arthropoda > Insecta > Lepidoptera > Nymphalidae > Napeogenes > Napeogenes inachia. The sequence continues at coordinate 14,130,264 of OY365793.1, read as the reverse complement.
TAAAGAAGGATAATGTTCTTTCGTCTTTGATTCTATACAAAATAATAAAACAATGGACAATCTTCCTGGACCTTCCTAGACCTTATTATTTATTTATTTATGTACCAAACTTAAATTTTTAACTTAAAATTTAAACATTGCATACACAGGATATCTTATCTCTGCAAAGAGATCTCTTCCAGCCACTCAAAAATTGACTTGCGAAAAGAACTTTTATTAACAAAAAAATAAATAGTGTAGTTAAGTTAAGTTAAGTTCATATCGAGAGTCTGCTCTTCTAAGGGGCCTGATCGGTGGTCTCATCTCGGGGAGTCTACCACAGTGGGGCTGGACAAGGTCGATGATGGTCGAGTCGGGTTTTACACCTGATTCCCTGAGACTGAGTCCAGCCAGAAGGGGGTCTCGGCCCCCTTCAGAGGCAGCAGGCTTGGGTGGGGGGAAGGGGATCCCTCACAATCTTTCAAGCCTGCGAAAAAGGGATGGGTGCTCCTCGTTGCGGGGTGCCCTCTCCGTGGATCACGTCGGAACATCGCGGTGAGTGCGAAAGCGATCCCGTAGTGTCCCATTATGACGGCGGTGGCAACCGTCAGGTTTAGTGAGTAAGAATCTCACATAACCACCTCCATCATCCCCTGGATTGAGGTGTGTATCCATGAGGATTTCTGACGTTAAAAAAAAAAAGTTAAGTTAAGCCAGATCTTTGTAGATTCTGGGAGGCGAACGCCGGGAACCTTCTCGTGGTGCTCCCTGGGCAACAACGGTTACTGAGATCCTTCGGGTTCTCCCGGCGCGGTGGGAGTAGGTCATGGGGGTATATACCCGGTCCATGGCTGGCTGGGGGCCAGGCTGCCTTTCGGGGTGGGCTCGGGCCGTTTGGCCTGGGCAGTGAGGGTGGGAGAGCGCAGGCCCTCTTTACCGGGGTCAGCTGCGCAGTCGTTCCTAATACTTCTCTGTGTGCAGAGTTGACTTTGGGGCGGTCCCGTGGCAGTGTGGGGAGTACGCGACGAGTTCTTTCTTGCTGAGGGGGAGGCCGTTTGCACTGATAGGATGGTGGCCCGGAATAGTCAGTAGCGCTTGACGATGATTAGTTCGGGCGAGGTGGCTGTGGAGCTCTCCCTAGGGAGGGCTCCGTTAACAGGTTGACGGGTCGGTCGAGGTCGCATCTCCTGCGTCGTCTGCAGGTGGCAGTTTAAATGCGTCGCAGATTTGCGTATCTCTTCCAGCCCCGTACCTTAGGGTGGTCTTCTTAGAAGGGTCACCTGCGGCGTACACAAGTCGCTGGTGGCGGCTTTGGGGTCGGACCAGGACCGTTTTCGGACCAGGTCCGGTCTCGGGAGGGTGAGTTGGATCGGGACTCATTCTTCGCTAAGGCGTCAGCTTGTTGGCGTCTCGGTGGGGAGGGGGTCTTGATCTGGCTCTGTCGGCTTGGGTGGAGGGCAGGGGAGCCCTTCACGATCTTTCAAACCGGCCACCGGAGTGGGACGCGTCCAAGTCAACCAGGTGCGCTACTCAATAGGGGTGGGTGGTGGTAGCTCACGCGGCCTGCCGTCGGAGCAACGCGGAAGTGTACGCAAGCGTTCCCGTGGCGCTCCATTATGACGGCGAGGTGTTGACCGTCTGGCTTACTGAGTAAGACTCTCACATAACCGCTTCCATCTTCACCTGAATTGAGGTGTGTATCCATGAAAATTTCAGACGTAAAAAAAAAAAAGATCCTTGTAGATTCTGGAACTAAAGTTATGTAAGAATATTTTTAACTGCAGTAATATAGGTATTACAGTAGAATGAAGCATAACAAATATAGGATATTGAATTTACTGTGCATTTGATAATTGAAATTTCAAACAAAAATCTTTTACTATATACACCACGTTACTTTCTTACCTCATTTGGACCTAGGTTATTTGAATTGTTATCAACAATTCTCATTTTTACATTAGACACAGCGAAACCAACAGAAGTATAGTTCTTAAAACCAACTGGACCAATAGTGGCCAATGGGGAAGTTTCTGTTAAACCATACACTTGGTTGAAGCGTAATTCATGCTAAAATAAAATATATATATGTCATAATAATACAGTTGGTACACCAGGATTTAAGTAAAAAAATCTAATTAATAAATACGGTATACAAAGAGCAGATCTTATGATTTCGATTCCTTTTACTTTTTTTTGTGTTGGACATAATAATAAAAATATAAACAAAACAAATTACTTACGTCTACTTTTTTTAGAAACCTTTCTATATCCGCACTTGGTGACGGCGCACCGCCTGCCGCCACATACTTTAAATTTTCTAAATGTTTTGCTTTTACTTCAGAACTCGATCCCAAAAATAAAACTAAAATAAAGACCATTTTTTACAAGCTTTTCTTTAACTCCGAATGGGCTTAAATCATTAATTTTTCACAAACACCATCATCGCCTCAGTAGTTAGCCCGTGAAAATAGACAAATAGTTACCTCACATTTATAATACTATGTATTATGAATGCGTATGTAGTAAGAACACAATACATCAAAGATAAAACTAAGGAGATTTCAAAGGTGAGGTGAATTAGGTTGATACTCCGATTGAATTGAACTATAAAAACCACAATTCAATTATAAAAAAAAATATGTATGTTGTCTCATGTTTGAAAACGATTCTTACCTGTAGGAGGAACCAAATAAATGATGTTTATCTTATGTTTTTCCAGTACATTAACAAATGTGTTAGGTTGAAACTTGGGCAATGTAATCAGTTTTAAGCCAACAGATAATTTGTGAAGCATCGTTACAGACATGCCATAACAGTGATACAGAGGAAGATATGCAAACATTATGTCTTGATGCGATTCTGAAAAATATATGTATATATATTACGGTGACATAAATTTTATTGAAATATGTCTATAGAAAATATTTATAACATTTAACGGGAAAAGTTTTGAAATCTTGATTTGGAAATAAAAAAAACTTATAACTGATAAATAAAATATTTACTCTAATAATTACCTAATTATAGCGTTAAGATAATAATGATTTATAATTATTATTTTTTTTAAATAAATAATATAATAACATATATAAATGAAACCAAAACATTGCAGTGAAATTGAATAAAATTAAATTAATCTTATCAAACATGTGTATAGTTAGTAAATGGATTCGAATATGAAAGAATAAATTATTGTCTAAGATAGAATAAATTAAGTTTAATCAATTAAGTAAATTAAATGTATACCTATTAAAAACATTTTTGCTGGTGCTATTGTTTAATGTTGTAGTAGGTAATTTAGAAAAAAAATATCTTTTTTAATGTTTAATACATTTTAATAAATAAATTTCCAAAATATTGGAGCTTAATTAAGTAAAACTAACCTGAGGTTAAATCGTAATGTCTGACTTCCTCAGAGTCTTGCTGTACACAATTAGCAACTATATTTCTGTGTGTCAACTCTACACCTTTGGGAAGCCCGGTCGTACCACTTGAATATAGCAAAAGAGACACATCTTTACAGTTTCTTTTCACTTCTTTCAAAATATTTAAGTCTGTATTATTGCTTACTAGCTCTTTATAGGATACAGTTTCATTAGGACGAGAGTTGCTGACATCAACAACGACGATTGGTATTTTCGATCTATTTAACTCTAACGCCTGTTTTACTATGGAAACGGTCTCTGCTGAAGCAATTACTATTTTTGCATCGGATGATGCTAGTTGTTTTTGAACTTCGTCTGTAATTACACGGTGACTTTTATATTTTATATTTATATGTTTTGCGGATAAATCTTTTAATATATATATTTTTCTATCGAAATCAATTTTAAAATTACTTAATGAAATATAGTATAGTTCATTATAGTAGTTGTCAGTAATAACTTCTATAAGAAAGAATTGTCAAAAACTTGATCAGTCATATCAACATCATAAAGCTACGTAAAGAAAGAACTACAAAAACTTTATTAATATAAAACAGAGGTAAGAAATCCCCTTAAAAACATATTTGTATCACAAAGTCCTATCATTGAATGTACCTAATCCCATTCTTAAATTCATAACTAAATAGTTACGACCAAAATGCTACGAGAACATTCATTTTGACTCTACAAGAAACAAATTAATTTTTCTGAAAAAAAAAAGGTTTTAAATTACAGTTCTATTATTCAGGTCTACTTACAAGCAGTGTAAATTGGATTCAACGTTGTAACTACCCCTCCTGAAGTCAATATACCTAAAACCACAGTGGGATATTCTGGCATATTAGGCAACATAACAGCAATACAGTCGCCATCCTGGATATTAAACTTTTTCCTAAAAGTTGCACCTAAAGTTTGTGATTGTCGATATAATTCTGAGTATGTGTATTTTCGGTCAGTTATTCCACAGACCTGTAGAGAATAAAATATAATAAGTCTTTAAGAATGTTAAAAGTAACCCAACAAAAAACTATGTTAAAACTATATCACTTCTCTCGAAACATAAGAAAAATTTCTGGGACAGGGGTCCAACATATGAAACATTATTGGCAGTCATTGCACAAAGGTTTGGACATTATATGCAAAAAATTACTTGCTTGCAACTCGAACAAACCGAGTTTGTCTTTCGTTTTAGATTTGGTGGACAAAGGCGGCATGTTTTTCGTGTTATAACACTAATTTTCAAATAAGATGTTTGTTTAAGAGGCATATCTTGTCTGTCAAAACGCTTGTCAAGATTAGTTTTAATTCCTTATGCAGATTAGAACTTAGAGCTCGTCTTTGCATATGAGGAACGAATAGACTCCGTGCTAATTTCTTAAGATGATCTCCTCTCTCGACTTCTTTGACCTAATACTGGTTATGTAAAATGTGAGCATCGACTCCCCATAAGGGAACGTACCCAAACTACGTGGCCTATTTATGGAGGGGGGGGTTCCTTAAAATATTACGCTGTGTCACAGAAGCGAGGGGGGGGGTTTAGATTATTGTCACGTAGTCGAATTCTAGAGAAGCTACTATACTACTATATTTAAGCTACTAACATTTAATAAAGTCTGCTTTTCAGTGTTCTTTGAAATCGTGTGATACATTTTTGTGCAATAAATGCCGTCCCAATAGTAACAAAAATTAAACATTATTTTTATTTGTTTCATTTTCTGCGTTTGGGATGATAAAAATTTACCTTTGCTATACTACGTAACATTTGGGACGGGGGGGGGGGTCTTATCACATACTACGGATGGTCACCGAGGGGGGGGGGGGGGTCGAAAAATTGAAAAATATAGGTCACGTAGTTTGGGTACGTTCCCTAAGTTGAGAATTCTATATAAAACAACAAGAGGACCCTTCTTGTTCCTCTGCTGCTTGAATACATTAAACACATTTTATCTATTTCACCCACTCTTCCCTTGGTGATGTGATATAATATCTAATAGTTAATAACATACTGTATCAAAATATAACATAACTTTAAAAAGCAAAAAAAAACAGCAATAAGTAAATCGACACTGATAGAAATAAAGAAGCTCAATGACATATAGATATAGTCGCTTTGCAGCATATACTATACTCTATACACGTCTTAATAGTTAATACACTCAAAACGAGTGCAGCCAGATCGTGCGTAGAGCGTACCCCCACTATAAGATGTTTTGCCACCAGTAAGAGTGAGAGAAAGCATTTCAATAATAATCATAAGCATATTAGCTTTTATTAATACGAAGATAATGTATCTTTCTGGCAACGGAGATAAGACTCAGTTTAATGTTTTCATTGATTTTATCAACATTCATGAGCATATTCGCTTTTATTAATACGATGAAAATGTATGGTTCTGACTATGTTGTTTATGTATGTAGTTTAAATGTAAAATAATAATACAAATTTGTGATCGAGTGTACTCGTAATGTTTTTATAGGTAATTTGTAACAACACCATCTATTTATATCTTAGCGAAATATAACTACATCTGTTAAAAATCAGTACAGAGCGAAACCGCTAGATGGCGCAACAATAACACTTTTTAATTTAGTTATTTTTCTTTTATGTTTATAAAAAATATTAAAAGCTTTTAAGGTAAATAAACTTTTTTATAAGCTTGCTTAAAATTTCAAGTATTAAACTTAAATTCGTTGTTTAGATAAAGCCGTCAGTTTAGTTACCACACCTCTACCCATGATTTAGCTGCACTACTCACACCAAATTAGAAAGTTGCGCACCAAAAACGTAATGAGGTCATTCGTTCAGTAGATTTTACTCCTCACATTTTTCTCATACCGGGCGCCTTATATCAAAAAACCGATTCTTAAGGACTAAACTCCAAAAATAATAATATACTGTACTTATTGAAGTCGTTGGGTCGGGGGACGAATACATAGGATGCACTTATCTCTTCAAAAAAAACTCTACCAGCTACCCAAGAATGTTGGAGACGGGGTTATAGAGGGCAGAGATAGATAGGTACATCGACATTATAAATTATACAGATAAACAATGCAAATGGTAAATAAAATACATACAAATATATCAACATTAATACAAAAGTACATATAATTACAATATATAAAAATATATATATATATATATATATATATATATGTAGGAGCGTCATGAGAAGCCTCATAGCGGTCTTGGCTGTTATTGTTCATAATGGGCGTTGTAACGATAGGAATTTACAAAAATAGAAGTATACTCGTATTGTCCAAAACGTTATTATTCAATTCTTAACTGTTTAACAAAATATCACAAACAATCAATAAGATTAAATTGGTTTTAGAGCCAATAGGTTAGCATATGTGCACTTCTAGCAACAGTTGTTATCTCCATGACAACCGCCATTACCAGTGGCGACACCTACTACCCTATTCGGGATTAACCGCTCATATTTCAATAAACGCGCCGTCACGGCCGTCCTGCATTGTCACACGTCCTCGTGTGTACCATTCTCATCTGTGGATAATAAATATAGCGCGTTATACTATATCGCGATCGGTCTTCCTGACCACACAATATTCTCATTTGTTCATGTCATACAACTTACAGCAATTACATTTTCTTTTCATTTAAGTACTACGAAATGTTTGGTAAAATACACACTCAACATATGACACATGTCACATACGTCAGTTAATGCTACAGGGGCTATTTGCAACCAAACAGGTTAGTCGTTACCACATAGGTTAGTCGTTGTCACACAGGCTAGTCGTTGCCACACAGGCTAATCGTTGCCACACAGGCTAGTCGTTGCCACACAGGCTAGTCGTTGCCACACAGGCTAGTCGTTGCCACACAGGCTAGTCGTTGCCACACAGGCTAGGCGTTGCCACACAGGCCAGTCACTGCCACACAGGCCAGACTTTGCCACACAGGCCAGTCTTTGCCACACAGGCCAGTCTTTACCACTCAAGTCAGTCCATGCCACACAGGCCAGTTCATGCCACACAGGCCAGTTCATGCCACACAGGCCAGTTCATGCCACACAGGCCAGTTCATGCCACACAGGCCAGATGCCACACAGGCCAGATGCCACATAGGCCAGATGCCACACAGGCCAGTCCACGCCACACAGGCTAGTCATTGTCTCCTAGACTAAAAAGTAGGATGCACATGTTATGTAATTACTTACCATGGCCGTCATCGGCACATTCTGACTGGATTTGGTTGATTAGATTCTCCAGTCCGCCACTCAACTCCATTGGAACATAACATTCGAGCATAGCCCGTATACGGTCATGTGCGTACCTATATGTCCTATTAGAATCAAGGGCCCGAAGTACCTAAATACCTGTCAACATTGTCACCATCCAACAGCTCACCTACTTTGAAAGGGCCTTTAAATTTTGGATCAAGTTTGGTTTGGTTATGCTTGTGGTTTTCAAGTTGCACATAATCACCTACTTCAAACTTTTTTTAATTTTGCTTTACTTTTATCGAACCTTACTTTCTCCGAAGAAGCATTAAATTCTATTGCTCGTGTCGATTGCTCTCTTATAAGATTTAAATCCACTTCTGTCATCTGTATCTAATGTCATTAAGTTTAGGGGCCTAGCAACCTTTCCTATTAACAATTCTAAAGGACTTACTTTTGTAACCCTACTCATAGTACAGTTGATGGATAGCGATATATCAGGCAGTGCAGCTTGCCATGACTTATTATTTTCTACCTCGACAGCAGTTAACATATTCTTTAATGTGGACATGACACGTTCTACTTGCATTTGAACGACTTGTACCGGTAGCTATAAGGTGTAGGTTAATGTTGTATGCATTACAAAAGTCCCTAAACATTCATCCCTTGACATCCGCACTGGGGCAACGCGGCGCGATGTGGCCTCGTTCCAGACACTTGAAGCATGTTGCAGTAATTGTCTTCTTCTGCGAGCTGGCGTCCTGCTGCTCAGAGGAGGTAGTATCTGAAATCTCGAATCGTGTAGTAGAATTGCCGTCACGACTACATTTCCTGGACATTTCCGAGAAACGTGACCCGGCTTGCTACAGTTATAACATCGCCGTGCATTATCTGCACGCGGCTTCTTTAATTCACAGTCGGAGAAGTCTTCTCACTAGTCGGGGGTCGTCTTTTTCTGAAGCCGAAAGCCATAAGTTCCTGTTACGATTTATAGCGAGTGTCAATCTCAGTAGTAAATGCTATTCTTTGCAATCGCGGCTCAATTTTTGAAGTATGTGCAAAAGAAAGCGCGATCGCAATCTGTTCTTTCGATACAGACGTCCATAGTGCTAATATAGTGCTCATAAATCGCCCGGCAAACGCAGATAAACACTCTCCTTCCCTTGGACTACTATTGAGTAGTCGCCATAAGTTCGCAGCTGGTGTCTCAACAGCATCAAATCTAGCTGTATTCTGTTCCTTATTCGTCGCTGGTAATCCCACTTCTGATGTAGGAGCGTCATGAGAAGCCTCATAGCGGTCTTGGCTGTTATTGTTCATAATGGGCGTTGTAACGATAGGAATTTACAAAAATAGAAGTATACTCGTATTGTCCAAAACGTTATTATTCAATTCTTAACTGTTTAACAAAATATCACAAACAATCAATAAGATTAAATTGGTTTTAGAGCCAATAGGTTAGCATATGTGCACTTCTAGCAACAGTTGTTATCTCCATGACAACCGCCATTACCAGTGGCGACACCTACTACCCTATTCGGGATTAACCGCTCATATTTCAATAAACGCGCCGTCATATATATATATATATATATATATATATATTTTATTACTTACCACTGCATTTTTATGGGACCATTTATGTAAATTACTCCAGATATGATCTTGTATCGTCACATCCGGAATATTCACATCTTCAAACGGCGAAATAACAACTTTATCAGCCGTCCAGAGATGTTTCTTTCTATGTAAAAGACTAAATCTCTTCTCCAAAACTACATTCACTATAGATTTCAACATTTTGAATTTATTAACATTAATAATTTTATGTATTTTATAAAATTACACTTTACTCTGCAATATTTCAAGAGACATGAACGCAAGAAGAACTCTATCTGAGTTATGAGTGCCTACCATTTTATTATTTGGTTACAAAATGTTGAATGTTTATATCTAGTGTCATTCGCGGTTTTCGTAGATTGTTTGAATGTGTGCGTGCGTCACGCATACATTCAAACTTCTTTATGTTTTTAAAAATAAACATCTTAATTTGTTTTTGATTGTATGTTTCGTAGTAGGTAAATTAGGCTGGAGTTTCGTGTTGTTAAACTAACAATTAATTTGAAATTGAAGAATGGACAAACAAACAAAACGAGTGTGACATTCATATTATATCACATGCCGTTTTAAATTGCTGAATTAAAAAAAATGATTAAAATCCTCGCTTCGTCGATCACTAAAATTAACGTAAAAAAATAAGAAATGTATTTTATTGTAAAAAAAATGTGTGGTGCTTATCTTGATTCTTGATACTATCAATAAGATATACCTAGGTACGTATAATTCTTTTACTCATTACTGTAAAATATTAAAAACTATCATATTTGTAAAAAATATTTTTTCATTTTTTAGTTGTTCTATATATAACATATGCGTGCGTTTAATTATATAAGTGCGTTTTTTATTTTGTTATTCCATTTTTTACTTGAATAATAATAATTTTCTATAAAAATGTGTTCTTTTATTTTTATTTGACTATTATTTATTCTTAAAATTGTTGAATGTTTGTCTCTTAATGGATTCTTTATTTCCTGACTACTCTTAGGAATAGAACTTTGCTTGTCTCAAAGATCATGTTTATTAATGTGGCCCATTTTTTGTTTTTTTTATTATTTAAGTAAGTTTAGGTAGTAATTAGCTGCTTTTGAAAATAACACAATATTTTCAATGTCCTAGTATGAAAATTAATGTTTATTAATCTCAAGCAAACATTGGTCTTTATGTATATTGACTTAGAGTCAGTAACTTATCCAAGAAATTGACAACTTCGGCGTCTGCTGTATTTTAAGAACCCTCTCCTGTAACTGTTCCCAAATATAGGTGATCAGCACATTTCCAATATCCTTTTATATTGATTACAAAAGACACTACCGGATTGAACCAGGAACCAAGTACAAAATATAAATCGCTGGTCCTGAAAATCCTGGTATAGGACTATTTAAATTACATTGTCCTCGGTCATTGATAAGTAACCAAACCAAACAACCAAAGAAAGGCCAAAATCATGTCAAAGGTTCGGTACATAGATAGGCACATACAAGATACATACAAAGGTAGTAAAAGCGTGTTGAATAATGTAAACTTTTTAAAAATAATCAAAATTAAATTAAATCTTGCATAACAGACCAAGCAACTCATTTGGAAGCTAGAATATAGATATATACAGCACATAATGTAAACCTAACCTAAACCTATCAAAACTACCGAAATAAAAACATTAAACATACTCAATGAGTTTAACTACTTGACTAAATGATTTAACTATTTACACGTAAACATTTTTTTTCAAAACTTTTAGGTAAACATATTTTAATAAGGCTAATGACATAATGTATTTACTCATTTATTTAAACTTCTTAGGGTTTTTGTTTATAGTGCATATTAAGTATTTAGGTGTGTGTTGTATATATTCATATATTGTCTGTTAATAAAGTAGTACATATTCTATTCATTGTTTCATATTCAAATGTAGTACTTTCAACCTTTAACCACGTTAGCCACGGACTAAATTATCGGCATACCCTTCTGCTGATTAAAGATTTCAAAACCAAATGACATTTTAAAGGGAGTACAAAACCTCATACTCAAAAATATTTGTCCTTATGTAATAAACGACTGCACTCATAACGTTGAAATACTATTTGACCCTTTACACACCACAAATTATGGTTTAGTACCCACAAGATGAAAAACAGAATCCAGTAATTACCTACTATCAGGTTTTCGTACCCAAAAGTACATAAAATACACTAACAGTATCTTGAGGTCGCACAGTGCGGTCACAGTATAGTAAAATATTTTTATTTAAATAACAGATACGTACTAAAAACATAACAAAATATTCCTTTAAGGGCCAAATAATAATAAAACAAATTATTCCCATACAGCAATCGTAGTTCTATGCTCAATTTTAGTAACGGCAATATTTAGGCCCTTGAAATATTCACTGAATATTTAGTTATATATTTTCTTTAAACTAAATAAATTAATTAAAATAAGATAAATACTTAAGCCGGGCTTACAACAAACGAAATTCTTTTGCCGAGTCCGTTCCATAGTAGGGGATCTTACTAGAAAAATATATAGACACCATTGTTATTTGAAATCTATAATTCGAAGAAAAACTATAAATTTCACTAAATGTAAAAATGTACAATTTAGAGACTTGTTGACATCGTCAATTACATTATAATACATATTATGATATATTTATATTGTATATAATATGCTTCCTTCAACACATAGAATAAATATATTGATCAAACCAAATGAAGCTATATATTATAACATTTGTCTTTGGCAAGTTTTTTGCAAGAAATAAAAAATACACATTTTTATTTTGATTTGTAGCATATTTTTGATATATGATATGATGATCATTATATAGGTTTATGTGAATTCGTATAATAACGAGAATTTATTATCTCCAGTTTATCAAATCAACCAGGTGTTTTTTTGGTTTTTATGTTATTACAAATGCTTGTACTTTTAAATCTTAGATAATTCAATTACTGATGACCCTAACTTATTTGCAAAATAATATTACATTTTTATATTACATATATTGATATTATTTTCAGGAAATCATTGCACTCCGTAACATATTTCCCAGGTAAGTGAATTCTAATCAAGACAAATCAACTAACTTAACCTTCATATAAAACTAAAAACTTTATTATTTCTTTACAATATACATAGTAATATTATAATAGTTTACAGTCTATGTTTTTCTTCAAGTCCGATTAGCGAATTGTTCCCGTTATTATAATTATATAACAAAATAAAAAATATTTTTTACAATTATAAACGTATCAAAAACATTGAAATACTTATAATGTACATTTTTTAAAAATTACAAAAATATTGTCATTTTATTCCCACAAATGTATATGTATATAATTTAAATCTTAATTTGTAAATTACAAATACAGTTTGTACAAAATAAGTATACTATTATTATCATACACAACGCAACATTTATAAAATTACTATGACTGTCGTATTCTTATAAAATAACCTTAAATTACTTGTTTTTTTTAGGATAGTGCCAATTATAATATCTGATTTTAGAAGAAAACTTGCTTGTGAAACACAAGTCAGTTTTTTAATAAGTGAAAATGATAATATGCGGGATCCATTTGTATATCCAATCCAAAGAGAGTAGTTCCGAACTAAAAGCTCCAAGCTTCTTAGTCAATTCATATGGAGCCACCGCCAACACTTATACTTGTAAACATAGTAAATTATATTGATATATTTTCCCCATGAATAATTATCGAGGTATTATTTTTAATAAGTAATTAATATGTAAACATTGATTTGAAAAGAACATTGCAAATCAATGTTCAATGCAACGTACAAGACATGATATTTCTTTCTTGATTGATTGATTGATTGGTTGTACTTATTGTAATCTGTTTCTTTTTTTATTTTATTTTAGTATTATAATAGGTACAGATACTACACATTAACAATATTTCGCTTTAAGATCCTTTCTCAAAATCTTACCAGAGGAACTTCTCGGAATACTTTCAAGAATCACTACTTCGTCAATTTTTTTATATGCTGCTACTTTTTCAGAAACAAAGTCACATAGGTCCTTAGCTTCAACACTAACTCCAGGCCGTAGAGCTACGAAAGCTTTTGGAGATTCTCCTTTTGTTGGATGTGGCACTCCGATGACAGCTGCATCGGATACGGCAGGATGATCTCTGAGAAGTGCTTCTAACTCCGCGGGTGGTACTTGGAATCCTTTAACCTGAATTTCAGTAAGACATTTTTAATGGACATACGAGCATATTTATTTTTTTTAATTACTCGAGTTTTATATATTTTTTTTTGTAATGTTGTTTTTGTTTCAATTTTTTTCAAAAAGGGGAATAAGCCATTTGTTGCCATAGTTTTGTAGTTTTGTATGAAACTACTTTATAACAGCAAAAAATATGTATACAAATTCCTTACTCTCGAAGTATAAAAAAAAAATAATTATGTGAAATTCTGTTATGGTTCTTTTCATTAAACGATTATGGCCAGACAAAGTGCTTCAGTTTTGTTTATTCATTATCAGTTAAAGTTTCATATCCTCCAGGTAAAAGAAGCAATATTTAACAATTACTATTTAGGTTATATTAGACGTTTACATTGAGATATCCAGATGTAAAATAAACTGGAATTAAATATTTGTGTCTTAAAAACATAGTGAGATGATAAATAATATTGTAACTAAGCCACACCAACACAAAAAAATAAAGAAACATAAACACCTTTATAAGTTCTTTTAATCTATCAGCAATTTGAAGCCGTCCTGAATTATCAACGGTTGCAAGGTCCCCAGTTCTAAACCACCCATCCTTCGTGAAGACACTAGCATTGCCTTCAGGATTATCTCTGTATCCTTGCATTACTTGAGGTCCCTTGATTAGCAATTCACCCAGCTGTAATACCAAATACATACCTCTTTAGTTTAATATCTACTTCTTGTTTTAAAAGTATCATATTATTTTCGTTATTTATAACATAATCAATAAAATGTATCTTTACATTTTTTCAAAGCTAAATACATTTCAAGGGTTCCAGTACCATTTGGTCTGAGCGACATTTTCTTATGAAATTTATTTATATATTAGCAAAAGGCGCTGATTCTAAATAGGTGAATAGAGCAAATTGCCCTGAATCCGTAGATTATATATTAATAGTAACATATTATGAGACACGCAATCTGTAAACAACATTTATTACCTGATTCGGTCCTAAAGCTTTAAGATCTTCATTAACAATCTTCATTTCTGTGCTTGGGACTGAATAACCAATAATATCGTACTCTGTTGAAGTCTTGTCTGCCAATGCAATTACTGGGGACGTTTCGGATAACCCATATCCTGAGCCGAAGCGAATGTTTCTCTATAAAAATCATTTTATTTTATGAATGATATTCATGTCTTGATGAGGTGGGCGAGATTAGTGACATTATCTTCAAGAAGTAGTTTAATTTTATTAACTATTAAAATGTAATTAAGGATATGTAGTTTTGGTAATATTAAAATTTATAATTAATCATATTATATCACCCATACCTGAACTTTGTTTAGAAACCGTTCTGCATCCGAAGATGCTACCGGAGCGGCGCCGTTGATAACGGACTGTATGTGTTGATAGGTCTTTGGTGATGCTAACGGATGATTTATCATTAACAATACTGAAAATTACAGAAAAATACCTATTAATACATTATTAGATTCCAATAACAGAAGATGAAAAATAAAACAAAAAAGTTCTCAAGCTCTCTAATATAACAATATTTATTTTTTTAGAAAACTTCAGTTTTTCTACAATAGTCAGTCTTTATCGTAATACTTAGAATAATTGTGTGATAAATGTATCTATCCTAAGAATAAGTATCCGCCAAATGCTTACTTACCCAAAGGTGGCGCCACATAAAGAATATTCGTTTTATATTTTTCTATTGATAGCAGAAACGAGTCTGGATGGAACTTGGATATAGTAACCAATTTAGTGCCCTGAGACATACCATAGAACATTATCACAGTTGCTGCATATATATGAAAGAATGGGAGTACTGCCATTATTGTATCCTGATGAGTGGCTGTAAGCAAAAACAATTGTACACAATAGTTTAATATTCATTATCCAAACATACAAACTAACAGTGTTAAATTATAAACAAATATCTATTTTAATCTAAATAAGAACTTCTTTTATTGTGCTTTCATTTGACTTTAAAGTATAAAGTTTAACTTACGCGTCGTTTCGTCGTTACATTTTAGTGAGGGTTCATTGATTTGTTCACAGTTTGCTATAATATTCCTATTGGTTAGCTCAACTCCCTTCGGTAGGCCTGTGGTGCCGCTAGAGTATGGTAAGAAGCAAATGTCTTTTTGAGTTCTTCTTACTTCCTTCAAACAAGATGTATCAACGTGGACATCTTCACTGAGCTCGTTAAAAGCTATGGTTCCGTCTGGTATAGCATCGCCATTGGTTTTTATAACTATTATGGGAATATCCAATTTTGCGAGTTTTAAAGCTGATTTGACAACATCTACAATTTCTGGTAGAGTAACTATACTTTTAGCTTCGGATAAAAGCAGTTGACGATGAACTTCATCTGGAAATAAATAGTATATTTTTTTAGTTATGTTTAAACAATTCTAATGAAACATTTTATTTTTTGTAACTTATGCGTTATAGGGGTTTTCAAACTTAGATTGTATTGTTTGAATTTGTCAATAATATGTTAGCCATCTTCAATAAAATAAAATAATAATAAAGTTTTCTTATGTTAGATTGCTAGGATAATTGTATGTTTTTCAAATTAATAATATACTTACGAGCCGTATATATGGGGTTCACGGTACTGATAACTCCTCCAGCCTCTAATATCCCTAAAGCTACAAGAGGAAAGTCAGGAACATTGGGCAACATTACCATGACTGTGTCTCCATCTCGTATTTTAACCTTCTTGCGAAGATTTGCAGCGAAATTATTAGAGAGTTTAAATGCTTGCTCATATGTATAGCCCCTGCCAGTAGCTGCGCAGACCTGAGTAGCATTTAAGTAAAATATGTAAGTAAATTAAGTAGTTAAGTAAATTATTTCCCTATTTATTACAAACATTAGATGTTTTTTTGTTTTATTTACTTCTATGCAAATTAAAACCATTGTTTGTTCTTACGTGACTGTTAATCTTTGAAATGTATAATATACCTATTGTCTTTGGCAGATACGATATTAAAATATAACATGTTTGAATAAAATTCCATAATAAAATATTTCGTTATAACACAAATAAATACTCACAGATAACGTTCTTTCCGGCCATTTGTCTAGATTCATCCAAACATAATCGTATAGAGTACAATTCGGAATTTCAATATTTTTATACGGTGACTTAATAATTCCTTCTTGTGTCCAAAGACTACTTTTTCTTACAGACATACTTTTGTATTTTGCTCCCCTTTGCAATACACTTAGTGTCCTATTTGCGTTTTTCAACATTTTGGACGCCATTACTGTATAAAGAATTAATTGTTATTGAAACTAGAATAAAAACAATACTTTATCGAAGATTAGGTAAGTAGTCGTATTACTTTACAATTTACCAAATGTTTGTGATAAGATTATCGAAACATACAAAAGACCGAATGGTGCTCTTCTAACTCTTAATAACATTTTGATATTTGGATATTTAGATTATTTACTACAGAAATTTGTATTATACACACAAACGCACACAACGCTACGCATGCATACACACAATTAACACCACCCGTCACACGACGTTAAATTTCACCAGTATTGGTCGAGTGGATAGCGCAGACGCCTAACATGTAGCGGCACAATGGGGCTCGGGGTCGATTCCCGGTAGAGACAGGCATATATGTGCTGAGCATAGATGTCTGTAACTCTGGGTTTGGTCGCTTATTAAATAGTATTTATATGTAGTGTGTATTTCTTGTATTTGTATTGTACACCCTTTCACCAGCTAATAGGTAATAATTTGTTTACTTATTGCTTAGATCAATGTGTGTAAGTTGTCCTGATATTTTTAATATTAAATATTATAAGTAACTAAATGAGCATATTCTAAGAATATAATTAAATCTCGTTTATTAAATAAGTTTTTATACACCATTTGATCATCTTAATATGATACCATAATAATAATAACATAGATTTTTTAACAAAAGAACATTAACAATAATAAATATAATTAATTTTCTTTCGTGATAATTAATTGGTTTTTTATATAACCGATTACCAAGATAATAATCTACAATTAAATAGCACATTATAATAATTGCACGGTGTTCATGTGTACCTATTTAAAAATAGGAAATAGGTAGGTATATTCACTATTTTAATCTTACTGAATGTTAGTTTATACATACAATGAATACATATATAAAATACATAACAAAACGATGTTTGTCTCTTGCAAGCAATTAATATTCTATATATGTACCTACCTATATATTATATAATATTCTAGTCGTTATTAATTACTCAGATGGTAAAAATATTATTTTATATTTTTATAATAATAACAAAATAAATAATCCTTTTTGTTGTATCTGACGTACATATCAAATAACCGAAGCAAGGACTCACATATTGCTGACACGTACTGATGTTGATAAACAACTAACAAGGTTCTCATGGTCTATAAATAACTACAAATTACAAACAAGTTTGTCTCTGTGTAAATACAGTCTGTTTTTAGCTAAAACAGTGAATTGACATTTTGTATTCAGGGAAACACCACATAGGTATATCTAATTCTTTAATAATTGAATGTTTATTTTAACGAATATGTCTACAAATATGGTATGAAGAAAATATAGGTATGTTTTTATTAAATTAAATTGTAAACATATTTTCAAACTTTCGAATGAGTTTGACAGTCACAGATTATAGTTTAATATTTATGTGTTAATTATTTACCCGCCGCTGATTTAGTAATACGTTCGCATAAACTATAATTACCGGTTTTTTAATAAACGGCAAAATAAGTTGTTAAAGGTAAATTGTTATATGTTGTTTATTAAGACTTATTACATGAAAATGAATCGTATTCCATATGCAATACAAACTAAATTTCTTTACAATATCCCGCACACAAACACCGCCGTCAAGCGTTTACAAACAAGATTTGGTACAAAAATAAACAAAAAAGTGAAAGGACTCTGACCTTATAATACAATTCAACAACTACTTCCCATTGGTCACTGCACATAACACTTAAACCACAGAATAGGTATAGAAATATATAAAAACAAATTAAAAGTTTTAACGTTTGTCTGATCAACACCACGGTGCATGAGCGTTTGGCTTCAAAATTATTACGAGCCGCTGGCAAAATGCGTCACACCATACTAAGGGTTTACATAATTATGTACCTTATGGTTATTGACATAAGGACTGTGTGTGTATCTTGGGCTATTAAGTTTGTTTTCGATTACAGAATATTATTTAGTTAAAAGTAGCTATTGTGGCTGTCGTAATATAGATTATATTCGTATTGCAGGTTTCCTTTGTTTGTACACGGATTACAAGTAGATGCCTACTAGGTTAGTAGAAGAGAAACATAGTAACAAGTAACAAGTTACAAGTGACATTGTTTGCGAACGAAACAAACGAACGAATTAATTAATAAATTCACAACGGTATACTTCTGATTAGTTTTACTTTATGGCTTTTCCATTAGAATATGTATGACCCTTTTGTACTCTTTATTATTCTTAATTGTGGCTAATGGAACAAATGTGAATCAGAAAGTCTGAACAGACTACATTCTCATATCGAGAACATTCCATCACCGAATGATATAGATACCTATGTCATTCACTTTATTGATTTAATACGACCATAAAATGGATTCTTAGGTCTTAACTCTTATAATAGACCTGCTCTTAATCTATTGCCCTATTTCATTTTATTGACTTATTTTCAGCTAATAGGTACATATTATAATATTAATATATAATAATATCGGGACAAATTACACACATTGGATTAACCCCTAAGTAAGCAAATTATTTGCTTGTGTTAAGGGTGCTAGACAACGAACCTAATACTTAGAAATACACATATAAATACTGAAAATAATATAATAAACGACCAAACCCAGAAACACAGACATACATGCTCATCACATGAATGCCTGTCTCTGCCGGGAATCGAACCCGAGCCCATATTTACTCCACAATCTCATTTTTAGTTGTTAGTAAATTAAGATATTCTCCAGATTGCAATTTAGTTGCAAAGATACTTAATCAACTTGAGAGAAGCCAAAACCTATTCAAGATGTATATCGTAGCTATGCGATTTAATAAGAGACACAAAATCTAGTTGTTTTTATACGTGAAACATCCTATTTCTAATACGTTTTACTAAGCAATGTAATCCACAAAGGTATACTCTTATTTATTTTAACTTTAATTTAAATATTTACAATTTTAAATTATTAGACCGAATTGTACTACTCAGTATTCATACATTCTATGCTAACTACCTACCTATTGCTTTTATATACAAATTTTAAAAAATTCTGTATATAATTTGCATTCATACTTGTTATCGAAAAGAGTGCAGTTGAACAAAGATACATTGAAGACGTTTCTTTAAACATTCCTTGTGTTATTGTGACGTATACCACAAAGAATTATATTTATATCTGATGATTAAAATATATTATTTTATTTTGTTTTGTTTTGCAACCTACATGCAATACAGCAATAAAGAGCGGTTCAATGACCTCTTTTCTATACATGAAATAGAATCTGTCATCACCAAAATTACATAAGTAGATACTAGGTACATATTGTGAAGACTGCATTGAAATAAGTAGGATGGCGTAACCTTGAATAAGTAGTTTTATTTGTTGATTATAAACTTTAATAGTGGCTTCTAGGCAATAATTTTTGCACATTTAGATGATACAACCTGTTTGACGGATAAAAAAAAACTAAGTAAATATAAATGTATTCTTTTACTATATACCTATTTATTTTCTTACTTTAAATAACACAAAACATTAATTTTCTTAACTTATTAACATTCTATAACCACTTAAAGGCTAACTCAGCATTCATAAAAAAAAAATCTTTGTCCTTCTTTGTCATTCAAAAAATGAAATTGTTTGGGTTCAATTTTCTTTTACTGTTCTGCAAAAGCTAAATTTCATTCCTATGTAATTTTTTACAAGCGCCATCTGTGTATATATTTGACAACTACATTGTTACGTTCAATGTCCACTTTGAATATATTTTAAACTGTCACTGATAGATGGGAAATTTGTCAACGAACGAACCAAAAAACGAATACGTTAATAATTGATTTAAATTCGTATCAAATGAGTTGAATGTAGATAATGAATTCAAACTACCACAGTCAATATTAAAAGAATATTTATATAGCCGAAGTAAAACAAACCTATAACAATCTTAGAAAACTTGGAGTCTAGAGTTATCATTTATCAATTTAATCGTGATATAAGTTAGTGCAGAACTATCACTATATAAATATGGTGATAAGTTGACATCGAGAGCTCTTTTATATAATGCAAAGATAAGAGGAACAGAAACTAACCTACTTATGGACACTTACTAGCAACGAACACTATTTTTAATAATCATTTTATAGCTAATCAATTTGACTTAGTACCTAATTAGTACATAATAATCTGATGGCGGAACCCTATTTAGTCTCAAAAATTAATTGTAACAATTATAAATAGCGTGGCCTCAACTATTAGGAGCGTTTCGATATTTTTTTAATAAATATATATTTTTTTAATTCAACAATTATAAGAATATATCCTGAGTTACGAATGGAACTCTAATGTTCGTTTCTGACCTTAAGTAAACTTGTATCTGTCGACTAAGATGTTTTCTCCTACTGTGCTATCGTTTACTTTGTTTCACTTATGTAAACAACAAACAAAGTCAACTGTTTTCTTCTTCCTGCTTACTACTAAGAACTCTACTTGTCTATAGCTGTAGGATTATGTGTACTATTTGGTTTGACGAATTAATATATTGTTATACTCCGAAATTCTACAGTTTTAATGAAAATTCTGCTAAAAAATATATCTATGTTTTCTCTACTCTGAAATGTAATCTGAAACTCAATCAAAACAAACATCAATCAGAGAGTACACTCCTTGATACCTTGTGGCCGGTTTCTCTACATAGAAACTAGAAAATAACAAGTCTGGCCTCGAGTGAAAGTCGCCTGAACATAATATCACCTAGACAACACAGACTACGATATAAATAGCGTATTCAGCTCCAGCTGTCGCTAAACTAGTTTAGACCTGAGACATCGATGCTATATCTAAATATATAACAGGGAAACAGAATGATGTGCTTGTTACAGAAAACTATGCATTATAGCAAGATATAGATATCAAACAAGTTATTAATTCATTTAGGAATGGCAAACACAAAGATAAACGGTTTAAATGGTTTATTTCATGATAATGTAGATTATAGCAAGAAATACTTTTTAATTAATCAGTACAAACACCCCAAAAATTAGAGTTATTCCTATTCAAATATATTCACAAGAATTAAATAGGTATGTAACCGTGAATAAAACAACAATCACTTTGATTTAATTAAAATGACAAATAAAATAATTGCTTTTTTATTTTACAAGTCAATAAACCTTACCAAAATTACAAGCAGTGTATAAATTAAATATTTTGTTCATCTGATTAGACGACGCACGTAAAAAAAATACTAATTAAGCTATTCAAGATTAAAGTAATAATGAGTAATAATTCAAACACTCATTGTTTTGATAGTAAATATTTTTTCTAAAAATTCAGTCGCAATTTCTCATTTTTTATTAAATACTTCAATGTTATCATACAACCAATAAACAGTAATTAAATTAAATGTATGTATCATTAATATATAATATATAATTAAATGTATCAGTCACTTTCCCAACCCGTCTTTATTGATTACATTCCGTACACGACGTTAGTTTTATAAACAAGAATCTCCTAGGAATTTAATTATAAATTAAGCGAGAATTTAGGAATTTTAACTTAAACTTTTATTTTTTTAAATAAAAATACACCCATATATGAAATAATATTTAACATAATGTTTTTGCTTCAGAAGAGTTTTTCACGCGTACATTTTTTTCAATTCCTTTCTTAATATTTTTCCAGAAGTAGTTTTAGGTATATCATCTACAAATACAACTTCTTCAATCTTCTTGAAAGACGATACTTTATTGGCTACAAAGTCTTGGAGTTCCTCAGGGGACGTGTTTTGACCTTTTTTCTTAATAATAAAGGCTTTTGGTGTTTCACCAAAGTACTCGTGAGGGACTCCTATGACCGCGGCGTCCGCTACTGCTGGATGAGATCGTAGAAGACCTTCTAATTCTGCAGGAGCTACTTGCATTCCTTTCACCTGAGAATTGTAATTTACATTTCTGGTTTTAGTTTTAAGTTAGTGATCTATTCGTATGTTTGAACATTTTGGGAACCAAAATATCCACATACACAAACTTCTGCATTTAAAATATTAAACAAATAGTAAATGTTAAGTCAATAGAATATTAATAATTATCCGGAAAAAATATACTTACTTTGATAAGCTCCTTTATTCTGTCAGTTACATACAGACCGAACTTAGGATTATAATATCCTAGATCACCAGTTTTGAAAAATCCATCTTCTGTCATAGTTTCTTTAGTCGCCTTTTCATTTTTATAGTAACCCTTCATTATTGTCGGTGATCGGGTACAAAGTTCTCCGGACTGTAATTTTATCTTTGAATGACTACCAATAATTTATGAAATAATAGGACACATTGCTACAAAATTCGATATAAAAATATCCTTTTAATATTATATTATTTTACTACCTCTCCAATAGGAACTGGCTTTCCATCACTACCAAGAAACATGAGTTCAGTATTCGCAAGTGGCATTCCGCACGACGAATAATCTATATCCGTGATTCCCTTGAAAGTTGATGTTGTAAGTGATGTCGTCTCTGTTGCTCCGTAACCTTGATTAAATTCTAGTTTACCCTGAAAATGGCATTAATTTAAGCCAATTTTGTTAAATTACTTTGTACATTATGATTACTTACAAGTCAATATTTTGTAAGTAGAACAGAAAATAAACTATCATTAAAAAAAGACAACTATTTATAAGAATCTAATATACTTCACCAAGAAAGGGTTTTTATAATTTTCGTTAAAAAGAAACCTTCCAAAAAAATTCAACATAACTCCTTTGCACTCTATAATATATTACACACCTAGGGATGAAAAATAAGAAATGTCTCTGATCACATGTAATTGTGACTAACATGTGATCTGAGGCTTTCTTATTTTACTACCCGAGGTGTGTTTGCTATTTCTCTGTCTGACGAAGGCGGAAAGCGGCAACTTCGTTTTTTTTCGCAGCGGGACGAAGGTTGTCACTTTTCGTCCGTCGGGTAGAAAAAATATTTTAATTACCTTATTCGAATTATTGTATTTTTATAATAGGTATTATAATTACCAGATATAATTTATATTTTTTCTTAAAAGCCTTATCGTATTATATCATAAGCAAATTACGTATTAGATACATCAAAATCAGTTACCTCATCTACTAATTACTACTTAATGTATCTTTTATAACAATTTAAATACCTAACGATGATAATAATTAATTACTTTTTTAATGGTCTGTAATAAAATTCTGATGTTAAAAAATATATAAAAATATTTATGAAATTATTAAGTATATGCTAGGTATGTAACTTGTATTATAACAAATATTGATCTGACATTAATACTCTGCATCAAATATATATCTCTAAAAGACACAAATACAAGAGCAAGCCTTTAATGTAACAGTATATTATTATTTGTAGTATTAGGCCTTAAAAGCATAATATTTTCTTTTGGACATTAACGTATGGGCTGGTTTGAACAAACAGACTCTACATTTTTCTCAACTTTATAGTTTTTGGCGCCGTGTTTAAAAGCTATTGGAAAGGACACTACAGAAGTGGGAGGTTCAAGTTCAGCTTTTAAGTTCAAGTTTAGTTTGAGTGAACATGAAACTTACATTTCCTTTCTCCAGCACCGCCACTGCGTCAGTATCAGACAGCGGCGCCGCCCCGCACACCAGGTACCTTACTTGTTCGAAATGCGCTTTTGTGATATCCGGATGCTTGCCGAGGAGGATAGCTGGAAGAATAGATATCAAGGTTATTAGGACGAATGTATATAAATAACAGTGTATGTTTATTTATTATTCATTTAACTCACCAACAGGAGGTACGACGTATAATATAGTTGGTTTCTGATTTTTCAGCACATCGAAATAGACATTGGTTGAAAACCGCGGCAGGGTGATTAATTTACAACCCTTAACAAAATGTCCAAGTAATGTGACCACCATCCCATAGATGTGAAAGAATGGAAGGATGCAGGGCACCACGTCCTGATGATTGCCTAAAGATTAAAAGAAGGCGTGATAAGTAATCGTATTATTTATTACTCTGATAGAAGAGATATAATGACAATCGGCTAATTATGTGTATGTGTCACCGAAAGTGTATCTTTACGAGATTTCGTTATCAATTTATCAAAGTAAATACAATTTAGTTTATATAATAAATAATTATAAATATAATATTTTTTTTACTTTGCTAAATTAAATTTATTTTTTTTCACAAAATAAACTATTTTATTTTTATTTAAATACACATGTTTTATATAGTTAAGAAATTAAGCATTAACTACCATTTGTTAAATCAGGGAAGCAATTTTCTTTCTTATCCATAACTTCAAGTCCAGCAATCAGATTTTTGTAAGTAATTTCAACGCCCTTAGGTAGTCCCGTAGTTCCACTAGAGAATGGTAAAAACGCAACATCATCTAATTTCTTATCTACCTTGTCTAATACGGAATAATCAGCATCACCAGTCTCAGCAACCTCAGTATATCTTATAGTGTTGTCTGGTACTGGATTGTTAGGGTTATCAATAAGGATTATTTTAGCTTCACTATTGGCCATTTTTAGTCCTTTTATTACTATATCGTAACATTCCGGTATTGTTACTATTACTTTCGGCTCCGTTATCTTCAATTGATGACTTATTTCAACTGAAATATTGAAAGTTTCGTTGATTTAAACCTATCAAAAAGATTAAATTATCGTACAATCGTGAAATCAATATGGAAATCACTAAATTAAAAAAAAAACATTTATCTTTCACCTTCCTTATATATTGGGTTGATTGAACTGAATATACATCCAGCTTGAATAGTCCCCAACGCTACCACGGGATATTCTGGAATATTCGGCAACAACGCCACAACAATGTCGTTAGGATTTAACCTCAACTTTTTCCGAAGTGATGTTCCAAACACTGCCATATTCTTAAATACTTGTTTGTATGTATATCTTTTCTCCGTAACAGCACATTCCTGTAAAAATATTAATCATTTTAAATTAATAGAAAAAAACTCTTAACAAAATTTTATTACAACATAAGAAGTACGTACACTTTGGCAAATAAAATGGTTTACATATTTAATTAATATTATATAGTTACATCGATATTTATATAGAAAAGTATAATATCATAATGTTTGACCTAAATGTGATAAATTTAAAATCATCAGTTTTTTCTTATTGGTCTTTTAAAATAGTGTTTTCTTCATTAAGATAAATATAAACATATATATATATCGTTCACCACCAGCCGCGGACGACTCATGTTCTAATATCAGACAAAGTATGTATATTAATATATGTCTATAAGATATCTGACTAATTTGTAAACTTTGGTCTTCATTATATTTTACAAACGTATATCTTATCTTTAGATCATATAATTAATATAAGGCAAATATAAAAATAAAATGCTAACGTCAGCGGCCCACCCAACCTGCCTTATCGGTCGATTCTTTAGTACGATTATAAAAATGTACACATTACGTAGATATGTTTTTTCAAATTATATATATTGAGTCACTACTGTATATTAAGAAGTAATAACACCTATGTACAAAATGTACTATAACAATAGAGTTTTTAATGGTTGTCTATTTATCTCTTTGTCTGTTTGTTTTGTCGACAATCACGTGAAAACTATGTATTCAAATGAATTACGGTATCTAATTTCAGGTTTGAAACATTTTTCCGTATTAAAATAATTTTCTCCGGAAAAATATATAAACTGGTTTCGGTTTCAAGTAATTACATAAAAACTAGTTGTTATGTAATTCAGATCTAGAGCTGAACGAATGTGGTCAACATTTTATATGATCATAGATGGTTTATGTACCTACATAAAGTAATATAGTTTATGTTGTAGGTATTTTTATTTAATAAAGTAAAGTAAGTACCTATATATGTCAGTATTCAGTATTAATTTAGTTTACATTAATATTTTTACAAAGATGACTTTTTAGATAAAATAAAATATATTTAATTATACAGATTTTTAGTAAAATAGAATAATAATGAATTTAAAAATAATATTATAATGAGTTTATGTTATTTGCTTAAATAAACCGCCAAATATAAAATCATGTAAGACTTTTCGTTTCAAGTTCGCTAATTCGGCGCTAATTGACGAAGGTTATGTCCGCATTTTTTTGACCTTGAGAAATTTGTCTGTTCTTTTGTCTATTTAACTAATAACTTACGTAAACTGCAAATACCAAATTGTTTATATTAAAGATACCTAAGTTTAGTTTATTACAAAAAGTCTAAGTTTTTACAGTAAATATCACTTTTTTGTTTTAGTTTTACTTAACGTTAGACAGGAAGTTAAAGCAAATAATTCATGTCAACCTTTTTATAAATTTAAATATTATATGAACATCATTTATTTTACTACTAGCTATGCCCGCGACTTCGTACACGTACATTTTAATTTACATAAGAGTAAGACGTACTTTGGGACTTACAAATATATAAACTATAAACCTTCAACATTTCATGAAAACCCGGCCAGTAGTTTTTTTTTATATTTTGTTTTTAGTTTTAAACACAGATTTTTTTTTTACGGAGTAGGTAGTCCGATTTCTATTTTTTTTATTGGAAAGGGTGTTATTATTCCCTCAGGAAAGGGCCGTTATTTCAATTTTGTAAAAACGTCTAACCGTAATGGTAGGAAAATAAGAGATTATTAACTTCTTTATTCTTAACCGATTTAAATAAAAAAAAAACACTAAATGCAAAAGTAAAGCCCATGACAATATATTCCCGAAAACTGCATCCAAACTGGTTTATCCGTTTTTGAAATAAGCGTGCACATACAGGCATAATATACAGACAAACAAAACATACAGTCGAACAGACAAAATGAAAAACGATTGTTTTGGGTTCACTTGCTTATATAAAGGACACGATTACACATTTTTGTAAATATTTTCCATGTACAGACTTCGATCAGTGACAGCTTTATTATATGTATAGATTAAATTGAAATAGTTTATATAAAAATTTAATGCAGGTATTTCAAAAAGATATGAATACCTTTAGGAGCACTGTTTCAGGTTTTGTTAAAGTAAAATTAATAATATTTATACATTTTTATAATTACAACAATGCTACAAAATAAATATGTATTTATTATAATTAGAAACAATAGCATAGACTGAAATTTAAAAAAAACAACATATATAATGATATTATAATCACTTATAAGACTTATAGTTTATAAGACTGTCTGTAATCAAATTCACACATTAATTGATAATTGATAATTAATTTATATAAACACGATTATAATTTTTATTTTTTTCTTACTAATGCTATAAGATGATTTTTGGTTCTAAATGGTTAAATTATTTTTAGCTAGCTAGTAATACGACTTTTCTCTGCTATCTGTAAACAAGAAGGTATACTAGCATATAAGATTTCGCATTTCACTTGTGGCTAGAGTATTTACAAACCCCATATCTTCTAAAATTAAGATATAAGTACCGTAGTCACATTCTCATTCAAGAAAACATCTATGCAATACAGCAATATATTATTATTATTATTCTTAATCATCTTCACTAAGAAATCTATATTTCATCTTCGGTCTAGACGCCGAAGATGAGTTTTAATCTTTCTCACTTTCGAAAGCTAGTCTTAAGAAGCTCCTAATTGACTTTTATACATATAATCGGCTAAGTTAGTTAGTTTTTTATTTCAAGTGGGCATGTATTGCACTTACGAAACATTAGACTTCATTTTCCATGGACAAGTTATTCATATTTTTTCATTTTACTATTGAGTTAGGTATATTATTATAATATATAAACAAATTATAAAACATATATGGCGTAGAACCAGAAGAATACTACAGAATAGGTAATTATGCAACTATTTATTATTCTTTTAGCATAATTAGGTAAGTAGTTAAAATTAACAATGATATTAATTTTGACATATTCTTGTAAACTACTTCTCATCTTTTTTTTTATTATTTAGATTTTTATATTTATTTCACTCATTGTCCAACTACCTACAATAGAAACTATGTTTTAAAATATGTGTAATAAATACCTTTTCCATTTATATAAAATTAATATCCGGAAGAAATAGATGACTGGCATGAAGTAATAATTACAGCTAGCTAACGGTTTCCTTAGGTGAGCGAAAGACCCGGAAACCAAACTCCCACATTTCCTACCTTGTGAAATATTTCCCTATACAACCCATTCTTAAGGGTGGCAACTCTTTCTGTGTGGCTGATATCCGAATTCTAAGATCACCTCCTAATATGAGAGGAGTATCTGCTCAGATGTTACCATTACAAAAAGTTTTAGATACCCTCAATAAATTTGGTGGTGGTATGAAATATGTGTAAATATTTATAGAACACCATATTTTTCTATAGTTTTAGAAATATATTCATGACTGTATTTTTGTGATTTATACCTACATGTAATTAAGTTTATTTTGAATTAAATGGTGTTTTTATCATATTTTATATGTATTATGGGCTTAGTAACATAATCTCACCGGCTACCTAAAAGGGTTATTACGACACATTCAGCCAAAAGAGCCGACAAATATTTTGCCAAAAACGGTCTGTGATTATTCCCTGAAGCCAAAAGCCGTTTATCATTTCCAAAGGTTAATCATTACTCATATCACAAAATATTTTATAAGGAACTTTGTACTTTCGTATCTTTTTATAACTTTAATGACTAGATAGATATGATATGATAGTGATATTGTGATAAAAAAATAAAGTTATTAAAAGATTTCTTGCCGCATTTTTTCCAAGATTATATGGTTATAGCTTTTAATGGTTGATAGAGTTATTTATTTATAATATATGTGTAGTTATTTATTTAAATAAGGTATTTTTATTGAGTGCTAAGTCTGTAAGCAAAGGAGAGCAGATAATGAAATTCATTGAGTCTTAATGACTAATAACTTTTATATTAATATTATATACCTATCAGACAATAATTATAATGACGTGCCAATTACCACTTAGAGTCAATTTTGTTCTAATGTGATAATAATGAGATAAGAATTTGTTATTAATATATTTTTTTGGTGTAAAAAATATATAAATCTATATTAAAACAATATTATGTCAAATTTAAGATTTTTTTATAAATTATTAATAATTAACATTTACAAACGAAAACAGTAAATAAACATAAAAAGTTATGTCCTATTGTAATAAAAGTTTAGAAAAAGATTATAACTATCATATAACAGCATATATAATATAATAATTCCTCGTGTAGTGTTTTAGGAATGTATTTTAGGAGATATGAAAAATATACAATGGAATTGTATAAGGAAAATGAGCAACTTATTTTTAAGTACCTAATATTTTAATTTGTGCTAAATGAATCACTTAAACATAAACAATTCATCGGTATTATGTTAACAAATGTTTTAATATATTATACAAGTAGTCTAACTATAAGAGTAAATTACAATAATGTATAAAAAACAGACTTACTATCGCTACATGATCCTGAAACGATGACGAAAATAACCACAAACGGTCCATGAACCTCGTATTTGGCATTGTTATATCCGATATCGAAGATTTAATAATATATTCTTCATTAGTTTTTAATATATTACAAGTAGAGAATTGCCGTAACATTTTTAATTCTCTTATTTGACGTAAAATCATTTTTCGCGCCATTATAGAATTCGCGGGAGATGCCGGCAATTTGCGAGCGACGTTCCGCACAGCGAATTATTGACTGACGTTTAAAAGACGGCAGCGTACGTACTGTGAAAAGAAAATTAGGCTTATTACTATCAAAACTTTACTCTATTAAAATAGATCCATATACTTTATAATATACATAAATAGGTAAGTCGCAATGTCAATTAAATTGACTTTATCCATGTTAAAGCAGAAGTTATTCATGTAGAGTTCCGAAGGTCATCTTCAAATTTTTACATAAAATCAATGTTTATTATCTATCTATATCGCTTGAAGTAGGTAACTGTCCGACATCGTTAAGCCCTCCTTAACAAATTTTAACAGTAGCTAATTGGTTTTTTTCAATGTTCTACTGGTTAACTATAAAAATGGTAATAGGTATACGTTAAACAATTTTTTTAGATAATGATAAATATTTTGTATTCCCATTAGTTTTTCGAAGGTATTACATTCTTTAGTAAAATGCAGTAAATGAACGATTAAACGTAATATTAAACGGTAAAAAATAAGATTCAGTTCAAGAGCAACCTTCTCCCATCACGAGGTGAACACAGGACCGAAGGTAAACAAATTAACTGGTTGTCCGTAGTACTATTTTGTCTTGTTATTTAAGTTGCCTTGAACAGATACATCTCTAGAATAACGCATTAAAATAATTCATAATTATCATCATTACATATAAGACAAAATCATTTATTTGTTGGTTACTTAGCAACGTAAACTGCGCAACAATTAGAAATTACCCCAACTACAATGACTAAATGATAATGAGCGAGGGTTTACTCACCTATTGCACGTTATATTCTGGTCGAACAATACTAATATTTACATTTAATTATACTAATTTCTTAAAGAACTTCTAAAGAACTTGAAATTCTGCTGGTATAAAGTATGAGACTCTAAGAAGACATTGATTATTAGGCTTGGAAGGTATTTCAAAAAATAAATGCATTTTTGTTTATATTTTCAATCATGATGTAAATAATCTAAAGTATCGTTTATTATTTAAATTCATAGATTTAAAAGACTTAAAATTCATAGATTGTAGCCCCAAATATTTTATTTATAATCTGAATAATAAAAACAAAATGTTAATTGTACTTGCTCTGCGCAAGAGTTTTCAAATCGACTCAGTGATTCAAAATAAAAAAACCTACTACTAAATGATCATCAATTTGTAAGATTATGAAGGTTTTTCATTGAATTATATTATTTTATTACAGTAAATTAGACGTTAGACATTAAAGGTATATAATGTCCTTTCTAACTTTAAACTGTCTATTAAGAATAGTTAGATATGTTTTTGAAGGAGAATATTTTTTTGACAAATTTAATGGTCGAAGTAACATGCCATGATATTATATATTTTGTTATAATTATTATACTTTCAAACAACAAAATTTTCAGCACAACTAAAATGCAGCACGGGTACATTCATCTAGAAGCGTCGATATATATAAGAGACTGTTTTCGATTTAATCATTTAATTTATAATTTCGATTGACAATACAACTGAATTTCACGTTGATATCCAAAATTAAAGGGTTCTTGGGTTCTTCAAGGGATCTTGATCTGGTATATGGAAATTCGAATGCGGATCAAGACATCCCACTTCAAGAGCATTACTTGGATATGATTTCATCGCATTTTAGTAAAGACACGTAAAACTATAATGTGTTCTTAGGATCTATTGATAATATAAACGCATTGAGAAGTTCCGTCCATTCTGTTCGAAAATAATACCTAAGAAGTTTGCTCGGTGACAAAACTAATATGTTGATACTAACAGGAAAAAGAAAATAAGGGCTGGTTCCCCTTTTGGAAAACACAACGGAATATTATCCAATGATAGAAATAGGTTGTGATTAAAGAGCCACTGGTTTAGCTGAATACATTCGACGGTCCTATGTAGTTGGATAACTATTATATTATGTCAATGTATTTAGGACACCAACAAAGGCTATTCACAGTAAATTATAAATCGTGGGAGTTTATACCATAAAGTAGAGAACTTAATACTGAATTTACAAACACATTTTTCTAGATATGTTTGGAAGTTTAGTCTAGTAAATAAATAATTATAATTGGTAGAGGAAACTGTCATTAAAAATTCCAGTTATCACTTAATTATTATAAACTTAGGGATTTAAAGGTGTGAGACGGGGAAACTTAATTATGCTTTTGGGATTAAAATTTTACGTAAATTGTGTTAAAAATGGGAATTGATTTCTGAAAGTCTTCAATGAACAGAAGGGGACTGTAAACATCTTCTCTACCATTTCAGCATTAGAGCATTTAGAAGCAGCAAAACGGATAAAGGCTTAATGTAGGATATGGTCTCCGAGGACATAACGAATTTTACATAGTCCTGACGAGACAGTTCAGGACAAGCAGATCTCTCTCAACCCAAAAATTTGTTTTTCTCTGAAAAATCTTTCATTCCCACGGAAAAATAAGAACCGGCCAGAGTTATAATATATTAAGACTCAATTTCTTATAATTCAATAAGGTAAGCTTATCTCTTAAGATCACAGCACAAAATAAACACGCCTGTACTTTAATTATTATAGGATTATTATGTCTGTCGTAGTTTATTTTTCAACACGCAGAGATAATAAGGACAATAACCTCGGCATTATCACTAGTTGTCCTTATCTACACCCATTTGTTTTTTCGTTCGATTGTCGTTAAAATGTATTGTAACTTTTAATTATTTTTAGAATATGAAAAATAAAACGTTTATTAATCACGTCTATATGTAATTAATTAATATGTATCTTAATTGTTAAACCAGTAACTGCAATAGCACACAAGTTGCTTTATGCTTAACAAAAATATTAGAATATTATTTTTACCTTTATTTTTTTCAGGATGTAAGAATATACTACAACATACATAAAAAAATACATTTTTCATTCTTATGTTTGGGGTCGGAGATCACAAAACAAAAATATAGCGTTACGTTACAAAAAAATGTCAAAATAATTATTTATTTTGACAAGGCGGCTATTAACAATGTTATTCAAAAACCTTATATTTAGTGGGGAATGTAAATTTTTAAAAATATTATATTATATTCTGTAAGAAATTAACATACTAATTAGAAATAAATATTATATTTTAACACATACACAAATTTTGTGTTGTATGTATACATACAAAAAAACGCATTATTATTACGCAAAAACAATACATTATAGTAAAACAGGAAATTTACTGTATATCATTATCTTTAAATATTATTACATTCCTCAGATCTAAATAAAATAATAACTCCCTAAACATTAAATTAATGTTACTTCAAAGATAGACAGTTGTCTATCTTTGAAGTAACATATTAGTTTGATAGTAGTTACTAGTATCTACTAGAATGTTCAAATACTTAATAAATGAAGTTCTTTATTTTGCCAACGAAAGAAGGATGAAAGGAAGGAAGGAAGGATTAAATAAATGTAATTGTAAAAAAATATTTTATTAAAGCTTTAAAATGTAAATGTCAGAAAATAAAGTATTTGTGACTTTAACAGCGACACTTACTAAAACATTTTGGAGTCATAAGTAATAATTTTAAATCTCCTTATTCAATACGTAAAAAATAAATGATCTTTTTCTTATCTTAAAGGTTCCGAGGAAACAGCTATATATTCTACTCAGTTTCTTTCAGCTGCTTCCTCAATATCTTCCCAGCTGGTGACTTTGGGATGGTTTTAACAAACTGGACTTCCTTAATTTTTTTATAAGAAACAACTTTACTATTGACATGTTCCAATACTTCTTCTGGTTTAAGACTTTGTCCAGCTTGAACCACAACAAAAGCTTTAGGTACTTCACCGGAAATCGAATCCGGGATACCTAACACAGCACAATCTAGGACTTTAGGGTGAGTTCGAAGAACCATTTCCAATTCTGCCGGAGGCACTTGAAAACCTTTTACCTGTGAAAATATAAGACAAATTAGAAATATTACAAAATAACGAGCTGAAGCCATATTATCCCAAAAAGTACCTTTTTACAGACAGAACAATGGTAGTGGGTAGAAATTACTTGTTATTTTAATAACTATGATTTTCGTAATTAGGTATATTATTATTACTTACAACCTTATTATAGGACATTTGTTATGTTATACTTCGTATTTTAATTCATATTAAACTAGAGATAAAATATATAGAATTATAATCTTAAAACCTTGATTTTATACCTTAATAAGTTCTTTCAATCTGTCTGTAACATATAAGTGTTTGTCTTCATCATATTTTCCGATATCACCAGTTTTAAACCAGCCATCTTCTGTTAATACTTCCTTAGTCGCCGCTTCGTTCTTATAATATCCAGTCATTACATTTGGACCTCTGTACCAAATTTCACCTTCCTATAAAAATAAGAAGTATTTTTAACCTCATTAAGCAGATTCATTTAAAAAAAAGCCAGCTTCAACTTGGAAAAAAAGAGTAACCTTAATTATATTTAAGTAATCCAAAAATACCACTGATTACCTTTCCATGTCCCAATGCTTCATGTGTGTTAACATCAGCTATCTTGACCTCTCCACTGGCGAATACGAATCCAACTGAACTGTGATTCTTGTTATTTTTGTAGCCAATAGAAATACCTCCATTAGTTTCCGTTAGACCATAGCCTTGCCGGAAGATTAGGTCCTTCTGTAAAATGTTTTTGGAAATGTAACATTTAAATATGATTTCTATTTAAAATAACATGGCTATCATGTATATAAAACGTAACATAAAGACAATCATATATAGAATTCTAAATTAACTCAAGCCAATAGCGATACGGTAGCTCAATTGGTACAGCGACGAGACTATTTTCCAGAAGGCGGGTTGGAACCCTTGCCCGAATCGGTTTATTTTCATTCCAAGTTCATGTAAATATGTTACGATTTGACTAAATAGGCTTGTGCCTATTTAGCAATATTTAGTTTATTTAATTCTTTAAAGTTTGAGTGCAATATTCATCGAGGCGGTATTCAGATTTTAGTCCTTGCCATATCGATGTTTTTGAATCAACATATTTATTTGCAATTAATATATTGTAACCCATATATTAATTGCATTTATTTAATTAATTTCATTTAATTTTTTATCTAAAAAATGGTAATTAGAAATAAGGGCTGTGAATGGGAAAACCAAGCGTTCATCGTATCTTATAAATTGTTTTAGATTTACATTTTGGATGTTACGAGTATGCATGTCAAGGGTATATGGTAGAAAAGATAATCAGAGAAATAGGTAGGTATGTCGTTACCATTACTAATGCATTCCAATCATTTGATTTCTATTTCAGTTTTATGAAAAACATACATAATTAATTAATACAAACATATAAACAAAACATCAAGTTATTGCAGTGTTCTAAAACCATCTGTTAATAACGAACGGATTTAGTGCATTTATTTATAGATAGTATTAGATATATGATAAATTTCTATAAACAGTTACATTCAAATAAAACGGTCTTAATGTGTCTGAAGATTGTTTCTATATCTACAAATAACGTAATAATAATCAGTTGATAATTTTTATCACAAGTATGAAGTGGTTGATAATAATGTACTCACTTGTTTTGAGTTGTATTGAAGTTTATTGGTAATTAGCAACCTTTACCTTCAATATTTTTCATATATTTTGTTATCGTTCAAAAGGTGTTTTAATATTTATCTGTTTTGAAAATAACGTAAAGATTATAAACCGAAGTCAACCGGCACATCTACAGCAGAACTAATTCTGTTCTACAAATCACAAATTCGTGTATGAGGACAAAATTGTTATAATTTTGCATCAAGGTAATGCCTAAAACAGTACTGTTAATTAAACCCTCAAGAATCAATTGGTTTTAACTTTTTTAACTTTACTATAATAAATTTAATATACTTTTTCTATTTCGTTGATTAACAGTTTATTAACGTTAAACCACCACTTTGTAGAATTTCTATGGGAGGGTGTTTTTTTTTTAATAAAGGAATTTCTAAAAGGAATATAGGAAATAGAAGTTCATGTAGAAGAGTTTCAAGAATTAGTGTATGAGGTAACTGGTGAAAAAGTTTCAAAAACATTTGCAACCTCAAGGTCAGAAATACCTAATAATATATTTACTGTCTATATTTTATTTCCACCCTCTGTGGTTTCGTTATTCCAATTTGTTATTTAATTATCCAAATTGTTTTTGTTTATCATTGCCATGCCTACCTACTTAGTGATGTCTTATAAAAAAATTCGAAAGTAATTTTACATTTTGTCTAGTACCTACTTAGGCAAAAGTAATATGATTGCTTTTCCGCTCACAGTTGAAATATTTTTTCTCTATTATCTCAAATTGCTCAAAGTGAGACGAAGTTGACCTATAAACACTTATAATAATTAAGTGCTTTAATTCCACATTGATTTAGTTCCAAAGATTTAAATCCTGTTGAAAATAGGATACCTATTTTAGAGAAATATGTTGATAGTACCTTAAATTTACGTTTAATAATTTACGATGTTTGTGTTTTTAGGTAACTGGATAGCTCATCAAAAAAAAACAAGATCATATAACAAATATTCTCACCTTTTTATCGATAATAGCATTCGCGTCACTATCAGCTACTGGTGCTGCTCCACATATGATCTCTTTTACTGTGCCTAAGTGCTTTGACGTCACGGCTGGATGTTTGCCCAGGAATATTACTGAAATTATTTGATATATAGACCCTGTGTATTGCCGACCATTATACGATTGAGTGCAGACCATTAAGATTTAGATTTTAAATTATTACAACAAATATATTATTTTTATTGTCTCTTGACCTTGTACCTTTAATTCGTTTACTAAGTATCATAAAATATGAATTAGGACTGCGTCCAAGCAATTAGCATTTTTAAATTTACGAACGGAAAACAGCGTTAATTGGAACAATTTAAATATACTCTCCATCCATAAAAAAAAATACACTGTGACTTCCAGTTTTACGGATTTATAATAAAGATATACATAGTTACCCATTGGCGGAACAAGGTATAAATGGTTGGCTTTATGACGAATAAGTGAATCCAAGAATAGATCTGCCTTGAACATGGGCATGGTAACAAGTTTGACTCCCGCCGACATCAAATTCAGCATGAGCGCGTTAAAACCGAATATATGGAAGAATGGAAGAACTGCTGGTATCACTGGTTGAAATGATTCTGAAATATTAAAAAAACCCAAAACTAAAGATTGTTTTTTATTTTATTTTTTTTGTTTTAACATGCTATACTTTGAACTTCCAGTAGCATTAAACATTTTGGATTTGACATTTTCTAGCTCTCGAGGAAGGTTTTAGGTAACATACGTACATACAGATATCAATACTTATAATACTTTTTTTTATAAAAAAAAAAGAAAAGTATTACATATAAGGGTCTTCAATAAGAATATGACAAATTAGGATAAATTAATGACCCTAAAGGGTAGCGCCCTTCTGTAAACCAAACAGAATGAGCCATAGCGCAGAGTTAATGTCAATTTTAGTAATAAAAATAAAACATATTTAGAACATACCTGTTGCGTCTTCAATAGAAACTACTTTCGGATCTAAAATCATCCGATTTAAAACAGTCATACTATTGTGTGTCAGTTCCACGGCTTTAGCAAATCCTGTGGTTCCACTTGAGAACGGTAGGATGGCGATATCTTTTGAGCTTCTCTTTACGGCTTTTAAACAATCTGTGTCAATTGATCTGTCTCCGGCAAACTCAGAATACTGTATGGTACCTTCAGGTAAACCTTCATTGTCTAATAAAATTATTGGTATATTCCATTTCAAATCTTTAAGAGCTTGAGATATGTTTGGTATGAACTGTTTCATTGATACGATTGCTTTGCATTCAATGATTTGTAACTGACGTTTAAGCTCGTCTGTAATACATTTAAATGTTAGTTTTGAGGTTTCACTTAAATATTTTTTATATTATTAATTAAAAATTATTATTAACAGAAGAACTAACCAACTGTATACACAGGATTAACCATACTAGCAATACATCCAGCCTCAAAGACTCCCAACGCTATACTTGGGTATTCTGGGACATTCGGCAACATTATGGCTACTCTGTCATCATTTTTCAATTTTAATTTAACTCGAAGCGATGCGGCAAACGATATCGACATTCGATGGGTCTGACCGTACGTATATTTTTTCCCAGTTAATGCACATACCTTATAAAATAATTAGGGGTAATACACGTAGATATTAAACTTTATTTACATTTTATTTATGAAATAACATGTACTTACTGTGAAAGTTTTGTCGTGATATTTATTAATAAATTGCAGCACAAATTCGTTAACAGTGCAATTTGGTTCTTCAATATCACTATATACTGATTTTAGAACATTTTCCTCAGTACTTTTTGCTCTTGAAGAAATCGGTAAAATGATATTTTTTTTATTTATAATTTGGCACACGGAGCGTCGGATAACGGCATTCATCGTTGGATATTTTTACCAATATTTATTTGTTGGAATAATATACAAATATTGTCCGTATAAAAGTGAACAAAGTACATATCTTTAATCAATCATATTTCATATATGATAAGTTTTTATCATTAGACTTATAAGACCGCACACTATGATTGGTTCTATTACCGGCGAAGAATAGATATAGAGAAAGATATAAAAGACAATAACGATTGTGAAGGAATATAGTGGTATGACTATTCCTAATTATAATGTACTTAACATATATCTAATAGTGTTATGGTACAACATTAAGATATATTGATGGTAAAAGGAAATACTTCATTTAATAAAACATTTTTATTTAACAATTGTATTAAATATTTTTATACAGGGATTCATTTTTTTATAAAAATACGTTAAAATATTTAAAAACTGAATAATAAAATTGTTGAATATTTTTGAATTTGATCAATTTAAAAATGAGTATATACACACTTGGAAAAAATCTCTTCATTCAAATACGCTTAGGTATATAATATACCTTTACGACTTTCTTTTATTTAAAAAATATACAGCCCGAAGATGACAAAGTAGCATAACAAGTAGACGTTATAAAAAAACATAAATCTATCTCATTCCCTCACTTAAGGTTATATCGACATTACGTTTGTAAATGATAGTAAGAAACTCAGTAAAAATCACCTTTTCTCCCAAGGAATAAAGAACCACATAAATTAAATTGATAAATTTCTATCAAAAAAGTTAACGGTTTTGTGTGTAACATCGACTGCTAAACAATGACAAAGCTTTTTAAATACTATTTGCCATTATTTTTACATAACAATAAAATAACATGCGAGTAGACTATCATATCCATTGATTAACATTGATTAAAAATATATTTCATCAATCTAATAAATGATTCAAGTTATATATATTAAAACAGTTAACAATGAATATATAAAAAATATATAACGTATCAAAAACACAATAAATATATTTAAAAATTGTATAAAATAAAATTTAAATTGCATTCTTATGACAGTTCTCGCCGCGATTCCGCCATGCTTGGAGTTCAAAAACCTCTCTTCGAGTATAGCCGTGCTAAATTACGATAAAATTTACGTGGAATACAACTGTGTAAATATTTATATAAGAGTCATAACTTCAATTGCAATATTAACTTATCTTATCTATTAATATTTCTGGTTTGAAAAAATTGAATATCCAAACAATTCCATACTTAATGGAGCTGTGTAAACCATCACGTATTTACTTAAAGTGCTAAGTTATTTATAGTTTTTGTCTTAAGTTAAAATTGAAGGCACTTTGAAATCAGACTTATATAATTTATAGAGAATATGAGAGACGTATTAACTATTTTTTCAACACTAATTTAATATGAGTATTTTAATATATAATGTAAGCAGACAACATATTTCAAAAACATTTGTTGCTTACATTTAAAGGCACATATTGATATAAAATAAGTAATTGATTTATTTTTAACAATGTACATATTAAATATTATATAAAAAACATTTTCTAAACTGTCATAATATAATATATAACAAGCTAGTTAGTTACTGTAGTATAGTTAGTTAGTTACTGTGTAACTTCGAAGCGACTAGACCGATAAAGGTAATATTTACACAATCAGTATATGATTCATATACATCGTTATTTATGATTAATTGGTCATCTCTTGCAGGCAACCTCTGTACAACAATCCCATTTGTGAGCACTTAAAAGGTCAACGCCCGGGCGCCATGCTAAGAGTTAATGCCAGTTAATTAATTTATTTTTTTGTATAGGAAAACTTAAATTTTAAAAACTATTAATTTTAAAAAGTTGCTAAGCAAATGTTATTGGGATTGATGTAGAGAGGCTGCGTGGCAGAGCTGGCCAATTAATTACAAATAACCCTGTATATATAGAACACTATAATATATGGCACTGTATTAAAGTTAAAATATTATGTGGCGGTGGAGCTGACGAAACAGAATAGTACGATGATATTAACATATCTCGACACTCATGCCCTTTTTTTTAATAACAAAAAACCCTAGTCTATAAACAAAGTCCAATATTTAAAAAAATATATACTTTAAAACTAAATATAAACGGATCCCATGATTACATTTTATAAAATTAAAATAATTATAACTTTGAGTAAGTTTATAAATATTTTTCTTTCAAATTTTTTCTTAATATTTTACCAGCTGCATTTTTTGGGATTTCTGAGACGAACTGGACTTCTTTGATTTTCTTAAAATTTGCTACCTTACTATTGACATGCTCCAATACTTCTTCTGGTTTAAGAGTTTGTCCAGCTTGAACCACAACAAAAGCTTTTGGTACTTCACCGGAAATCGAGTCCGGGATACCTAACACAGCACAATCTAGGACTTTCGAGTGAGTTCGAAGAACCTTTTCCAATTCCGCCGGTGGAACTTGGAAACCTTTCACCTGCAATAGAAAAAAATAAATGATCAATCTTAGGATATAATAATACTGCGTATATGTAATTCGTATCATTGAAAGTTTCTTATTATTTTATTCCATTGTTACATATGAAATAATCCAATATTTATATTTTGTACCTTGATGAGTTCCTTCAATCTGTCTGTAACATATATGTGTTTGTCTTCATCGTATTTTCCAATATCACCAGTTTTAAACCAGCGATCTTCCGTTAATACTTCCTTAGTCGCTGCTTCGTTCTTATAATATCCAGTCATGACATTTAGTCCTCTGTACCAAATTTCTCCTTCCTAAAACAAGAAAATAATAACAACCAATAGTAACCAAATTTATTTGTATTACAATAAGTCAAATAAATGACTAATTCTTTCAATTACTTCTCCTGGTCCCAAAGCCTCTTCTGTTTTCAAATCAGCTATTTTTACTTCAGTACTAGCAAATGGGATACCGATACTATCATAGTTGGTGTTGTTATAGTAACCTATAGCTGCACCACCGTTAGTCTCTGTTAGACCATAGCCTTGCCGGAAAAGTATATCCTTCTGGAAACATAACGTAATATTAATGAGGAACAACTATAAAACATTTCTTCACAATATTTATATATATTAAACGTTTCAAATAAATTACATAAGCATTATATTAAAATATGTATGTAATACACGTAAAATGAAATAAGAAAAACGAAATAACAAAATTCATATTGTACTGTTTTCTTATCTGTATAGGCGATATAAAATACTGGGCCAAGTAGGGTTACTTGAGGAACACCTTATTTTAGATCCGTATCGTCGTATTTCAGATTTTTAAGGCAATAATTATAAACATTATATTTTCTAAAATCTACGGAAAAAAGAAACTATCATAAAAAAGACATTGCCAGTAGACTAGATACGAAAACGAACACATTGCATACAAATAAAAAACAATGAAATTATCTAAATTCTTACTTTCTTATTAACAATAGCCATCGCGTCGTTACTAGACAGAGGGGCGGCTCCGCATAAGATATCTATAACTGAGTCCAAGTGGCGTGGGGTCACAGCGGGGTGCTTGCCCAGGAATATGGCTGGAATTATTAATATCAATTGCACGTCTATTTCTCTGTTTGATAAAGTAACAATGTCACAGTTATTTTAATAATATAAATAAAAAAAATACAATTAAAATAAAATTGCTTTGTGTGGAATTCGTTTTTGTTATTAATTTATTGAATAATATTGTGAATAAATTTAATTGTTAGTATAAAAACGATATGGTTTTTGTCGTCTAGAGCAGACAATTATCTTCATTGAAAATTGTTACTACTACTTCTTTGATTTGAAAATGGATGTGTTCCTAAAGTAATACATACCATAACTACTTTTAGGTAAATTGTAACTTACCCATGGGAGGAACAACGTACAGGTGGTTCGCTTTATGATGGACGAGTGTCTCCAAAAAAAGATCTGGTTTAAAAACTGGTATAGTCACTAGTTTCGCTCCTCTCGACATCATATTTAACATGAGTACGTTGAAACCAAATATGTGAAAAAATGGCAATAACGCCGGTAATACTGCTTGATAGGACCCTAAGAAAATAAAATTGATTACAGCAAGTCAGCGAGAAAACTGTACTACATTAAAATACAATAGTTATCCTTTTATTCATATTTAATTTAATAGTTTTATACACATGTCCCATTTACGTAAAATATACAATATAAATGCACTCAAATTATAAAATAGTATATTAAATTGATTTTAAAAAAAGACAAAAAAAACTTTATTAAAAATTTTAAAATAAAACCAGACAAAAAACCTAAAATCAATAGTTCGAAGACGATTTGGTCTAAACGATATTTTTAATGGAAATGGGGAAAATCAGCTTTTTCTTCTGGTTAATATGGGCTTCGTAATAGCTAACGTTTTACTACAACAGTTCCTACAGACACAAATATTTCAAAGACTGACTTATTTTTTAAAAATCCTATCGGTTCGTAAATCTCATATTATATTTAATTGCGGTTTTTATGACAAATTACAATTTTTATATTAAGAATCATGTACCAATATTTGATTGTACTTATTTAATAAAGATCGAACCGATAACGTTGTAACGATAGTGATGTTACGTACCAGTTGCTTCTTGGACAGCAATA
This sequence comes from Napeogenes inachia, assembly GCA_959347355.1. Taxonomy (NCBI): domain Eukaryota; kingdom Metazoa; phylum Arthropoda; class Insecta; order Lepidoptera; family Nymphalidae; genus Napeogenes; species Napeogenes inachia. The sequence goes on along the minus strand of OY365793.1, from coordinate 14,086,857 downwards.
ATCCTTGGAGTCAATATCATATGATTAACGGCTGTTATACTTTCATGAGTTAATTCTACAGCTTTAGGAAAACCTGTGGTTCCACTAGAAAATGGCAAGATAGCTACATCCTTGATACTGCGTTTTACCGATTTAAGGATATCTGTATCTATATTATCTATAAGTTCTGAAAACTTTATTGTATTTTCCGGTAGACCTTCATTATCAATTAATATCACAGGTATGTTTAATTGTAGCTCTTGGAGTGCTTTGGATATGTTAGGATATGAAAGTTTGGAAGAGACTATCGCTTTACATTCCACGAGCTTTATTTGATGTTTAAGTTCATCTGAAAAACACATTCGCGAATTATGAATACATATAACTGAAACATTGACAAATTTAAACGATTAAAATTCTCACCAACAGTATACGCCGGATTCATCATACTAGCAACACATCCAGCCTCTAAAATACCCAACGCTACGCATGGATACTCTGGGACATTCGTCAAAATAACTGCTACTTTGTTATCATCTTGCAGTTTCAGTTTTTTAAGCAACGACGCTGCGAAGGAAACTGACATACGATAAATTTGACTGTAAGTGTAACCACGACCAGACACCGAACATACCTGAAAAATATCTTTTTCATAAAACTTAGATACTTCTTATACATAAAATATATGTATAAGAAGGTAAATATAACTATTATATTTGTAAGCACTTCAATATGTTGTAAGTAATAAAATAATAATCAATAATATTTCTTACCGTGAATGTTTTGTCAGGCCATCTGTCCAAGTTGTTCCATACAAACTCATTGATAGTTTGTCTTGGCTTCTCTATATCATTGTGTGGAGATTTGAGTATATTTTTCTCAGTGCTATTTTCTCGGGAAGTTATTGAAAAAATCTTTTTATTTTTGTTAACAACTGATAACACACGTCGTTGTAGAAACATTGTTCAATTTCCTTTTTAAACGCTATAATTAAAATAAAAGAATTTTAAAAGGTTGTTGATTGATTAATTCTACAGTCTGCATTCTATAATGAAGTCAAAACACGTTGCATTCTTAAAAAAATAAAGCGATCTGGCATTTTTTTAAGGTAGTCTCAGTTGGTTAGGATCATCATGAAGTAACTATTCTGGCTACGCTTCGTCAGGTAAGAGACCGTGATATGGATGGATGGTGTTTCAAACCGTCTCCTTTCCTCTTCAAGGATACCAAAATTCTTAAAAATTACGATCAGATGTACTGACTGCTCATTCGCCATTCATTTCCGAAAAAATTGAGTCGAAATCAATCTCTGTCAGTCTCTTTAATAAATATCTATCAGTCATATTTAAAAATATATATTATTCATTTTGTATTTACCAAAATTCTTTTTGAATTTTTTACATGGTTTTAAAAGGCAATGAAAATATTTGTCTCAGTTGTTTGTTTCGTCTTTTAAGTAGGTTATAACCGACGTCCTTCGCGAATAATGTTATGTATGAACTCGATTTTGTAGCATAATAATTATCATTTCATGCATATCATTTTAATATAGTCTGTTAATTTTCTATATAATATTATAAATATACCGACCGACTGATTTTAACTAAAACTTAGTGCTGTGGTGAATCTATACACTAAGTAACTTTAATATTAATTCCATTATAATATGTGCTTTACCGCTATGAAGCCTTGAAAAATAAACCTAGAAATCTTTGAAATAATTTGATAAAACAGTTTTTTAACGTATTGTTGCACAGAGATAAATGCTGTAATTGGATCATTGTTTGTAATCCTTTTTGCGCAATTACAGTTATAATAGATCTATTTTGTACTAAAATCTAATTCTTAACTAAATCTGAATTTTATATACCTACCTAAATATATGCTTTAATGATACAATAATTTTCGCAAGGCAGTAAGGAAAATATTACCTATAATTGATATGAGAAACAATAGTATTATGAAAATTATTATAAGGAACATAGGTATGTTGCTTATAATAATATTATTAATATTATATTATATAATATACTAGCAGACTCGGCCACGCGTTGCTGTGGTTGCTAAGGTTTTGGATATACCTATTACATTGTAGTAAACTATTTTTAGAAGTCACGGTATTAGAAAAAATAAAATTAAAATTAAAAAAACCCCCGACCGCTAAGTAAAGGAAAAAATTTAAAATGCAAATAAATTTATCAAGGCCAATAACGAAATAACAATATTTTGATATAAAATAATATTATGACTTAAAATTAGGATGTAAGTTATCCTATGTTTCAAGTTGGATCAAACTACACACGGTGTGCAAATTTGATTAAAATCGGTTAAGTAGTTTAAGAGTCCATCGCGGACAAACAACGTGACACGTAATTTATATATATTAAGATTTAGGTATCTAGAAATAATTCAATGTTTGTTCAAGTCATTGTATTCATTCATATAAGCACTGAAACTTGTTATTACATATATATACCTACCTAATTAATTATTAATCATAATATTATTATGCGTCGTTCGGTAGTCTGACTAATTTTGTTCTTTCCACTGCCATTTAACATTTTGGTTAATACCTAGCATTAATGGAAAACGTCACTAATTGTCGAAAATTATTTAAATAAAACATCTTATATTCAAAAATAATAATTCCCTCCATTCAATAGAAGGGCTAATGGACTTCAAATTTATAAAACAATCTTCTTGAATCATAACACTTTGAACAAGTTAGCGTTTAAAAACATAATAAAAATCAAATAATGGTATTCGACATCCCTTTCTTCCGTTTGGGAGCTAGTCTATGCCACGCGGCATAGAGACATGTTAAACATGTAACAAAAAACACTAGGTGATACAAAACAGCGAGTTTTTGTTTCACATAATATATTTGCCAGTATCTTCGCAAAGGTTATCGCTACAGTTAGGAAAGTTGTTTGCCAAGGCCCTAAGAAGAACTGACAACAAAAACACTGTGTGCTTGGTTTATTATTTTTTAAAAGTCATATGTAGACCCTTTATACCTCTATATACCCACCTGCATAAAATTTAATATTAATATCGTAAGTAATTATGTGAAAAATTGTAGATCTAAACTTGATGATAATGCTGATAATTTCGTGGTATATTTATCATTGATAATAAAATTAATGCTAAGCGTCATAAGTCCATTTATGTTATAAAATTTGTTTTTTCTATTCCAAAGATTGATAACGTTTAAATTTATTGTTATTGTGTATAGCTGATTTATAGCAATACAAAGGTATATTAAGCCAAATTAATCTGTATAGACTGAAAAGTAAATACACAAGGCATAATATTGCCAGCCAAATTTTAAAAAAATGAGATCCTCAATAAATTTATTGCAAACAAACACAGGAAGGTTTTTTTTCTTTTAATCAAATAGATTGACACATTTTGAGTATTGCAAAAAAACAAAGAACTCGAACATAACCACACTCCGCAAGAATCTTAAAGCAAACAAAAAATAGTATTAAAAAAACTGTCCCTACTAAGAAAACCCAAGTCGTATTTTTAAGGACAAAGAAAAAAAAAATATCATTAGAGAAGATTTTCATACTAATTTTTTCTTTTTAAACTAAACAATATTCTTAAAAAGATTTATGTTTACCACTCCACATTGGAATATTCTATGAGATCACCCACAGTATGTTGGAGTAGATATTACATCAATCAATCAATCTATTAAATATTTGTGTATCCATCTTTGTTGGGGCCAGTATTTTAGTTAACTTCAAAATTGCTGAGAAATTTAAAAGTAAAATGACTATCCAACAGAAAGAGAAGCTGTTCAAGCAAATTTATTGCCTGTTTAGTTTTTTTTAATTTTAGATGACGTTATCCTTTCATACTCTTCGAATTTTTAACAGAGAAGTAACAAATATAAAATATTAATAAGCAAGAAAGAGTTGAAGCTCAAACAATTTTATAACACACAAACAAATAATTAATAAAAGCTATAGTATAAAGTGTAAATTAAATCCACAATAATGTTTAGAATTAATCAGCATAAGATATGCACTGATTAGAAAAATACTCAAAAGTAAAAATTATTTACCAACTATGATAAATTTTGTAATCATTGTTTCACATTGCAATGGTGTTTTTACAGACTTTATGGAGATTTATAGGTCAACATAAAAATGTACATAACAAAAAAAAATAAAAACTTCAACTTGTTAGAACACTAAGTATTTCTAACTATTCCAGTGACCAGACAAAAAACAATAATAATTATATCCTTATGGTTGTTGTATAAACTAAATATACAAACTAAATAGCAGAAGACTAAGAACAGTCTCATTAAAATCATCATCATTTCATACTGTTTTCAATTGTATATTTTACTAAGCTTTTAAACTTCCATCTGAAAATTATGTATAGAAAGAAAAAAATATAGATTAAGTAAATTTTTAATAAGAAAACTTTTATAACTTAACAATAATAATATAACTACCTTTGTTAGGTAAATAATTTAAATAAATAACTATTAAGATTAATACTCAAATAAATACAAAGCACACGGAAAACATATATTACATACTCTTTTACTTAGAAGATGTATGTAACTGCTTATTTAAGAAGAAAGCCTTGAAGTAAGATATCCATTTTGTCAAAAAAAAAAGAAAAGTTGTCTTACAATTAGGTACTACAAACTAGTTTGTTTGAAGGCCTACTTACGAAATTATTGATTATTATAATTAATTTACGTACCTACTAAGACAAACACAATACCTTGAATAAATTTTAATATTATAAATGTGTGAAATATAAGTTTACCTTTCTGTCTTCGGATTGTTATTGAAGAATGAACTGACCTGCTGTAGCACTATATCGTTATTATACGAATTGTGTTTATCTGGTCCGTAGTTTGAAATGACAGTTAAATTAACATACAACACTTGTAATAATTATTAATAACCACAAGCTTTTCTAAATTTTGATTAAAACAAGAATTTTAACATATGCGGACCAGAAAAAAACTATATAAAACAAAAATAATGTCTTAATTAAAGTATCCTATGATAAACTTGGGTTTTAAAAATTCGAAAAATAAAAATAAACAAAACAACTTAGCGCTCAGCGTCTGTCAATGTCAGCTGATAACTGTCAAATATATAGTGTTCTGTTATCTGTGCTATAAGTCTCGGCGGCAAATAATATTTATTGTATACTAGCTGTGCCTGTGACTTCGTACGCGTAGATTTCGATTTTGGTAAAACGTAGCCTTTGTACTTATCAATGTATGTAAAAAGTATAAACCTTCAAACTGGTAAGCAGCAATGGTATGACAATATGATATTATTAACTTCTTTATTTATTAACCGATTGTTATATAAATGTTCTGAGATAAGCGTTCACAAACATACAGACATACAGACAAACAGAAAAACTGAAAAAAAATTGTTTTGGGTTCTCTTGCTCTTATAAAGGTCCCTATGATGTTTTTTTTATTATTTTCCATATACAGAAATGGATCAGTGACGATTTTATTATATGTATAGATAGATATAATAATTATTTGACTTTATTACACAGTATAGCTTAAAGGTGTATTTTGAAATATAAATCAACATACTGGCTATAAATCGATGCCAAATTGATTCGTTTCGAAATATGATATCTATCACATTTACATCATAAATCGACGCCATAAAATTTTCTATCAGCAATAATTGCTTACTTGGTGGAAACGCCTGACGCTGGCCCGGTATGTGTTTTTTGAAATATACCCAGCTTTTTTCCATAGTATGACCGATACCAGTAAATTTCGGAACACAGTCTTAATATACTGCGCTAAAGTACTGGGACTTTAGTTGTTTTGAGCTACATTTTATAGAACTGTATCCCTAGTACGAGTTTTGACGATACGAAAACTATGACAGTTTACCAAATAGTAAAATCGAACTCAGTTTAGAATTCAACTCAGAATTCTTCAAGTTTACATTTTTCGTATTTTGATTATGTTCAATGAAAATCTATAAGTGTGACATATGGTTGGAAATTGGAATGGTTATTAAGTTTAAAAAGTATTTAAATGGACGTTTAAGTGAAAACAAGAGATGTATAAATAAAATATAGTATCCTTATTAAAAACTATAAATAGATTTTTGTAAGTAAGCGATGTCTGCCCATGTCGTAATTTTGATTGTATCACTTAAAACAAGTCAAATAAAAAGGGAAAGGGGAATTGTTTTACTACGAATTTAAGGCGTGCGTAGCCGCGGGCAAAAGCTACTTGTAAAATAAAATAATATTTAGTAAAGTCGGATTTTACTTAGTTAGTTAGTTAAAATGTAAATAAGAGCAATAAAATTAATAAAGACATATTTTCAATCCAGTAATAGTAAACTTAAAAGTTGGAATGATTTTGTTTATATTGTTGCCAAAACCTAACAATAACGTGTCCGATCTTGACTGCGAATTAAAATCATATAAATATTGTATACATACTAACTTTATGATCGAAATTCACATAGTATGAAAATAACTTAAAATATTTTTTTTTTAGTGAGGAATGTATTCATTGTATTGGTTGCTAATTACTTACACAAGAGGTTAGTCGATAAACCGAGTCATTTTGTTACTTCAAGATGTTTTTATGAACTAGAGAATAGATTGGTTAGTTTCAGATTTATATGATATTAGGTGTCTGAAAATAGGCAATAGTAAAAGAAAATATTTAATTATAAGTTTAATAAGTGACATAAATAGCCATACATACTTAACATGAAACATGGCGTCCATTTTTACGCTAATTGGCAAACATCACTATTATAAATATATATTCCTTTCAGAGACATTTTATTTTATTATTATGTAGATATATATTTTATATGAGAAAACAAAGTACATAAATCTCATTTAACCACATTTTCCTGGCCACGAAATTTTAAGCTTTAACCTTTAAATTCTCACTCACATCACTCGCAATTTTTGAAGGAAAAATACCTATTCTAATATAGAAAACTAATTAATAGGTAATATGAATATTGAAAAATATTGACTAGCCACTAGGTCGTTACAATATATTTGGTACAACTTTTAGCAAACATTTAAATAATGAATGACTATGACCATAAATAGATAATAAAAAACCAATTATTAAATAATATCTTGAAGATTTTTTAAAATAATAACCAAAATAACTTATACATTACAATTTTAAAGGGAACAAGTACAAAAACTGTATCATATATATATGCACTATTTTGATACTTACAAATCTACCATCTTTCTAACAACAATTTACCAGTCTTCCATTACATTCTTTTTTCATATATTTTACATTAATTTAGATAACATTCTTTAAATGTAATTTTTAATTGGTGTAATATCTTAAAGAACATTTGTTTGTGCACCAACAATCCTTAAAATATTACATTCAATAAAACATCACAATATTCTTTCTTCATCAGGTTATTTCTACCCTATAAATAGTCCTTTAAAAAATTGAGAACTTGATACCTGACTTTTTTGCATCAAATGTTTTTTTTTTAGTAAATATACATTATGTATACATATCAAGAGTCAGAATAGGCAATATAGTTTGTGTAATTGAACCTCCTTTGACCAGTTATAGGAGTTTGCTTCGAAATGTGAATCTTGTAGTTTTTAAGTGTAAGTTTTTAAAAATTATCAATTTGAATAAGTCACAAAATGAACTGAATCTCTTATAGATATTGGGGGAAATTTATTTTAGAGAAAAATTATGCATGAAATATATACTGTTTAACATAAATGCGTAAGAAATTGATTTATTTGAAGTGATTCTTGAATATGTTATTAAATATGTAATCCATTTAAATCTTTCGGCCGAAGGCCTAATTTGTAGTTTTTAATTCGTTTCTAAGATCCCTGTGAAATAGAGATAATTAATCATAATCTTTTGAAAATGTCGTCTTTGTTTTCATTTTGTATTATCAATTGAGACTCCAGATGAGGTATTTTGTTCATTGAACCTTCTAGATAACATTCCTTGTGATAACATATTATATCTGTAATATAGATAAAAATGTATATTAATCAAGTTCAGGGCTATTGGACTCAATAAAGATTATTGATTTTGAATTGTATGTGTTTCTGTAACTAGCAACATGAAATTGAGTTTCCTTGTTATATTAGATTAATTATATAAAAGAAACCAATAATACATTAGTATAATATTAAATAAAAATATTAGATACAATTATTATCAAAATTTAAGACTAGATTCAATTTTATATATTTTTTTTATTAATTTATGGTTATTCTAAACGATTATTATAACAAACATTCTAACAACAAACTTTTCAAACTAAAACATGGTTTGCAAAACCGTTTTACAATAAATTACTACTTCTGCCACTTATAGCTGAACCTAGAACAGAATATTATACTGTATATTATAGTATAAAATGTTACCTTGAAAATTAGAGATGTCCAATATCCTCTTCAAATGTACGCTTACCACCTTTCAATATTTTTTCTGCATCATTACCATATTTATTCATATATTCCTCCAATCTTATTAACCATTGGGCCCAATGTTCCCTCAATTTATCGGTTGATAGATGATAACTATCAGCCTTAGAACCGTCAGTGTAGGCTATTACTAATAATGCATCGCGTACATTGAAATGTTTATAGTTAAGGTCATTACATACTGCTCCAAAGTAAGCAGCTAATTGAACAGGGTTGTCATAGGTCATTTGTAGTGACTTGCGAGGCTTGTCTGATTTTTTCCATTCAATAAGTGTTGGTTTTTCTCTGAAATTACAATTTTTTTATTTATATAAGATATAAAAATTCAATTAAGATTACCATTTTCAGTTACAACAGTTTAAAATATGACTTAAATATTTAAAATAAAAGATCCCAAAGATAAATGTTTAAAGATCAAGAAAAAAAGAAAATAAAAAACATGATAAGTTTGTATGTTTGTTTTGATGTGCTTGTGGTAGATCTATAAATATAACAAATTACCAAGACTGACTACTTTTTTGATTGGTACACCGGAACAATGGTATTTATTAAGAATCCCTCCACATGTAACAATATGATGTTATACCATAATTTAAAATACTTACTCATAATCAGCTATAGCATCAAATACTCCTCGATACTTCAAGAGAGGATGAACAACATTGGATTCTATAGCCTTGGGAGAAGATATACTTTTCAGTAACTCACTAACAGACACCCAGACACCTTCAACATCTTTTTCAATTCGTAATTGAGTTTGGGGCTGTGTGAAGTAATTCTTTAGTGTGTTGTGGAACTTGGTGCCAACTGCTAATTGTGCTGAAAAATAACAATAATTTTCTAGTGTATATTTCAAATTTATTAAAGTAGTTTGAACATATTTCAAAATATATCTTCATTATACTTATTTTATAAAATGCAATAGTTTATTGTACTTCTGCATGATAACCAAAATATTTCTAAATATTACATATAACATTAAATAACTGGTGATACTTTCCCTTGTTGCTAAGTAGCAACATAGCAAGTTATACATTTTTGCTAGTTACGGAAATGTGTGTAAATTGCCAAGATATTTGATATATGATAACTCAAATCTGTGAATGCATAATAGACTAAGACATCACATTACATATAATAAAAACAGTACACACCTTCCAATATAATAAAAGCAAAAGAAAAATGTAAGAAATATAAAAAAAATAAAAAAGAAACAAATCAGTAGAATGTTCATCAATGAATTTAATGTGCATTCAATTTAAGCCTTATAGCTTATATGTATTTAATATTTTAATATTATTAGGGAGTAAAAATTATTAATAACACGTTATTTTAATACTCTCAATATACAATTATGTTATCCAATTTCAGATATAAATACTATTAACATTATTTTAAGGAGTATATTATATCCTAAGTACAGCTTATGCCAGTTCGGGTGGTAATGAATTCTATTCATTGGTATTACATATGTGCCCATATGTCTGTAACTGAATTAATTTAATAAGAATGAAATTAAAATAGATTTTTTAGTATATCTAATGCAATGCTTCATGCATATAATATATTTAGAAAAAATATACAACATTTAATATTATTATAATAAATTCAAGTCACATACCCTCATAAAATCTATTGAACTCATCAAAACCTATTTCAGCTATTCTTTCTTTTTTCCAATTATCCAATGCCTTTTTGGATTCTTCGGTCATTGTCTTATTTAAAATTAATGTAACTGATGGAAACTGTTTTGTAAAATCATTCTGATGCTGTTTAATCTGGAGTATTTTGTCCTCACTGGCATATCCTGGCTGTGCTGGCGAGCTCCAAGCTGTATTACTAACTGTAAAGGTTTTGAGACCTCTTGTTGAAACTCCATTGAATAAAACACCCACTAGGTTGAAACAAGTCCTAGGATTTTGCCACATTTTAAATTTTAACGCGACAGAATTTGTAAAAGCACTATGTTTTGTTAGTGATTGAAAAATATAGTTGCTCTTAGCTGCAAACTTTTGCGTATGCCCATTCGATTTGATTTCTTCGTTGTTTTGATGAGTTCTATTTTTAGCTGAAACAGATAATTATATGTCGCAAAAATGTTCGCAAGTATATCACAGCCGTGTCATATGATTATATCTGAATTTCAAAAGCGCATACATCGTACCCTCTTTATTTACATTGTATTTTTAGAACGTAAATCGTAATTGAATATTGCGTGCAATAAAATAACTTACTAGATACACACACGACAGTTTTAACACTATTTTATGAACGACATTGACAATATAATTTGTGGAAGTAAAAATCATAATTGCACGAATAGAAAGTTGAAATAGCCTCTCTCACAAGGTTAGAGGCCCCAAAAGTTTTAAAATTCACCTTCTTTTTGTAAACGCCTTTTTCTTTGCTTGTTAGTCTCCAGTAATGGTCCGAATAGATCTTTATTCTCTTTATTGTAAAGTTTCAACTTTTCAGCCGGTTTCAGGATTGAGGCAGGTCGAACCACTTTAGTTCTGACAGCTTGTTTTTCCAAGCTGATTTTTCGACCTACAGCCGTTATCGAGCGGAACATAGCTATGTTTGAAAACAAATTACTATTAAAGATGAACTGACTTCTAGATAGGCTGTTATCTATTTTACAAGTTTACTTGTTTTAAATTTCGTTTATATGGTAATAACTGTTTAATTAAAAGATATAAGATCTGTTGCCCAGCAATATAAAACAATAAGAATTTAAGTTTTCGACAATAGTTAATAATTTATATTATTTTTCATAAACATAGCATAATAAAATTTTAACCTGGGACCTGGGAATACTATTATAGTACTCTGTGGTATACTATTGCTCTGTCGTCTGTGGTTTACCGTTTACGCTCTACAATCATAGAGATATTATACATTCTATGTCTACAATCCAGTTACTCTGTGGTGTTAACTAGTGATGCTACACGATAGCCTATAATAATGGATAGACTATCGATATTCCGGAAATATCGCAAATTAATTATAAATTATAATATGTAGGAAGTCTATCTGGTATTTAAAGAAGAGATTTCATATTCGTATCTCTATCATCTTTAAGGATCTTAATATAACAATAGGCAACCTATGTGAAACTACCAAAATTGATAAATTGTCATGTTATATATTATTAATATTTTAGTTACATTTTTTTATAAAATTGTGTTGTTTTATTTTTTTTTTTTCATAATGCATCTTTCATTGTCATCAGTCCTTGATATGTATGCACAAATTCAAAATAACAATTCAAAATCGGTTAAAATCAAGTTCTAAGATTCCGTTACAAAGATACATACATCAAAGTAATAAAAGCGTATTAAAATTTAAAAACTGTACAATCTATTAATTTTAGCTAAAATAGTTATAGGTAATAATTTTTTATTGATGATTTATTTATTTTTAATCAAAGATAAATAATATTAAATTATTTTTTATTAGTAAAGAATAAACAGTAATACAAAGCTTGCAATGACATTAAAATAATTCATTATAAAATACGACACTATTCCATATACTCAATTATATTCCTTTATATGATAGGATATGGATATCATATTAATATTATTATTATCAATATTATTGCACGTCTATAGATTTATACTATAAAGCTAATTGATTTTAGACGTTAACGTCTATGAATCGCAATTTCGATGTTAATCTATATTTCATAGTGAAAATCTCTTTGAGTATTTAATTATTATAGACCTTATGGAAAATGTCGATATTTTATGACACTTCAATATCGCTCAGTTTTTCTTCCCGCTTACCTTTAAAAATTATCTGGAAATGCGTTGTTATATTGATAAATATGTATAACAACAAAACAATAGATATCGTAACATATTATGTCTAACTAATTAGTAACTACTAAATACTAATTCCTTGTAAGGAAGTAACCCTAACTAGACTTGCATTCAAAATATGTAACAAGATAGTAATAATATTTGCAGATTTTGTAAGCTTGTAACATTTTTTGGGAATACTTCTGCCATCTTGTTTCAGATAGATACAAACAATATGATCTTCTCGTACTTACGTACTTAACCTATTCAAGCCTAGATGTCGCTAACAGAGTGTATAGTGTTACAAAAACAAAAAGTATGTGTTAATACTCAAGTTTTCTGAGGAAAGGGTACTTTTGAATTTAGCTGTCTAGTTTTATTATTATCAATGAAATGTCTACAACTCGACCAATTTATGAAGACCGTGGAAATAGTCGACACTTAACTTCTGAAGATATATGATTTATTTTTATTGGGTTATATTTTGAAATTGGCGGGAAATATAGATAGTATTATTAGTATGTACAGAATTTGTTTGTGAGGGAAGACGCAGGCGCGAAGCCGGCAAAGAATTACAGGCATTTGAAAAGCCGGCTGTCAGCAGATCTGTTGGCCTTACGAATGACGAAGTTAATTTTTTGAACAAGTAAGCTAATAAAATTTATTATATTATAGACTTTTTGTGACATTTCCCGAGGAAAAATATTATATTAAGTTCTATATTATTTAAAATGTATCAAGTGATAGTGTAAAAGAAAAGAAATTGTTCTGCAATAAAAATTACCTGAACGGTAAGTTTACTTTTTTCGTAAATTTGCATAAGTACTTTAATTGGAAATATATTTAGTGAGTTGTTTTAATTATAGGTAGGTACAAACCTAGGCAGTTGGTAGTTTTAATGTGACATATATTTCTTTATTTATCTGATATATTTTTCTTTTAATTCAACTTTATGTAACTAAAAATAATTATACATCGTTTCTTACGTACCCCTAACCACGGGTTTAAAGAGGCTAATGACACTTAAAAACAAAGCTGCTGATAAAAATAATAGAAGATTGTAATTACGACGAATAAAAATTGCAGTTTTATTTAAAAGTATTATAATTAAAAAGTACATAAATATATTAAAAGGTAGGAAACCCAAGTTATACGTAGAGTAATCTGAAAGGAGCGAACTATTTATATTTTTGTGATTAAAGCATATTTTTATTCGTTATTTATTAACATACCATTTACCGGCGGTAACTGTAGATAATAATACGATTTTGCTATTAAAAGTATAGTATAAAGAAGTAAATAGGTATATTAAGTTGTAAAGCATCTTATTTTAGTTAGGTATTTTATTTTTTAGTGCACACATCCTGCAATGGCCATTTTAATGCCATTTACATATTTCATTCATATATATTATACAAAAACTATATAACACTAAGAATTTTATCTTAATATGTAATAGGTATATCATTTATATACCTAGCTAGGAATTATAAGTCAAACTATTTGAGATACTCTGTAAGACCTATTTAATTTAAGTAGGTAGGTATACTATTTACTGACCGACCAGCTTTTGGTCTAGAGTCTAGACTCTAGGCTTTGCGTCTTAGACTTTGATAAGGGTCTAAGACCCTAAGATCTCGAAGTTTTTAACTGTATGTTCTACTCACTCATTCCAGAGGATTGTTAAGTGAACAAGATAAAAATGCCATGTATCATTAAAAAGATTATATAAATTATTAATAATATAATTCTATATACAGTAGACGCCGCTTATTGTGATCACTTTCAGCCCATCCCGTTTTGATAATAATAACCGAATGATAACATTATGCGGATGGTACTTTTTCATGCTTGTTGGGGGATTTTAGTGCACATAATAAATGATCATAATGATAAAATATGAATTGTAATAATTTAGAATTGATTTAAGTACTCTATAGTATATTTCGATCTCAGATCTGTTTTTTAGAAATTTACACAGGAGTGATTGAGAAATTCCCAGTTGAATCGCAGCATCACGTTGACTTATTTTCGGTAATTGATCGTACTTTTCGAGAATTTGTTGTTTTTCTTCATTCGTATAATCTCAGCGTTTACGCATGACTTTAATTTTAGTTAAGCACTTCGAACGATGAAACTCAAAAAATGTTTCAAAAACTGTCTCAGATACGATTACTTCAACTCTATCGGTAGTTTGAGGAGAACTGAGGGAAATTTGAATTTTCAAACCTTTTATAGACAAATGCAGGACCATCGCTAAATTGTTTTCAAAAAGGTAATTTACGACAGGGACCAGGTGTTCTTTTCCTTTTGAAAAGTGAGAAACTTTTAATCGGAAGGTCGGAATTTGTACAATAGGTAAAGATTGTAAACTCAAACAAAAGGATTTTTGAATGAGGATTACCTTAGTAATAAATATTGCTATAAATAACATTTGTACCTTTCTAACTCGATAACAATAAGCGACTTTTGATCACAATAAGCGGCTTTTTTCAAATGTATTTTTAAAGAGAAATTTGAGACCGACCGTTTTCGATAACAATAGCCGGCTGATAACATTAACCGCGATCACAATAAGCGGCGTCCACTGTAGTAGTATAAATTACAAAAATAATAAAATTTCTCATAAAATCCGATATAGAATTTCTCTTAACGCAGTGAAATGCAATTCGTATTTAGTGATGCGCCTGCCTATTCTATCTACTTATTTTAAAATATGAATACCTATAACAATGCTAAACTAAAAAACAGTTTCAACATATTAATATATATACTATTTGTATATATTGTGTAGTCAGTGTTGTAATATACAATCATCTTGGGCAACTTAAAGATCTAAAGGTGCTCAAGACTGTTCACACATTACATGTTACCTCTTATTAAACATAGATATTAATTCTGAAATGATGGTAAAATACAAAAATATTTAAAGGAAAAAATAAAGTAACGAAAGCTTGTACCTTCTTGCTGTCAGTGTCAAAATAAAAAATCACATGGTATATATTTTTTTAAGATTGGATATCTGTAAAAAAATATATTTTATTTGAATCGATAATTAATATGGACTTCAGCCATAAAGACAATATTGACAATAACTAAGTACTTAACAAAATTATTCAGTTGGGTTGCTTCAAATCAAAGCTCAGTCATTGTTAAATTAGACTTCAATTTATAAAACCTTTTTTCTTTAAATGAACGTAAATTAAATTTAAGAATATTAAACTAGTAACATTATATTCATTGTTATAATAAATTTGATCGAATAATAAATTTTGTAAACGTTTGTAAAGTTGCAAATATTTGAATTCTAAATAAGTATTGGATAAAAAAAAAAATTGATACGAATAGGTTTTGAAACTTCGGCCTCCAGGAACCTGTCACGTAGTACTGTACTACTCATTGGACTACCTTATCGCTTAGCAATGGACAGAGCGATGGGTCTTTTTCCATAGGTTGCAGGTTCGATCAATAAATTCTTCATTCTATAAGTATCTTTTTAAAATGTAAAAAAACTTAACACTCTAAATATGAAGAAATTGTATTACGTTAACTTGTTTACGTTTATTCCTACAGAATTTATACTGGTAAGTATTAATTCTGTCAAAAGTCAAAACATTAGGTATAAATAATAATATAATTACCTTATGAATATGAATATTAAATTAGTAATTAAGAATTATGGTTATATTCTTTAATAAGATATCCGCTTAACTATTATTTTAATACTCTTCACATTTTATATAAGAAAAAAAATATTTTAAAAATTGTAAAGTAAAATATAATTTTGAACAAATATTATTTAAAACTGTAAAAAAGTCTTATTGATATATTTTCCAAACAATATAGTAAACCTTAAATAACGCTAACAAAACCAAGTCACGTATTCCAGACTATGTGCTCGTTCGTACCCAAAAAAAAAAATAGAACAAACGGACAAAGCTTCCGTAGTTGCATCCTATAACCCACGGTTATTGCCGGGAGTGAATAAAAGTAAATAAGTTTGTAAATTTTATAAATAAAAATAAAATGAATAATTCTTCAACATCAGCAGGACTCGAACTTGCGACCCAAAGATTTGCAAGTTCGAGTCGCAAGTATTCTAGTAACACATTAAACATAGAAGTCCAATACGTTTATAATTATTGTAAAATATGTCCATATATATTAATAAAACTAAATATGCAGGTGAGGTCATCAATATATATTGTAGGCGCTAACGTGATGTAATTAGCAACTAACCATCAAGTTAGAAAGGGCTTGTAAACAAACTTAGTCCGTTGTTTACCTAACCTTATTAAAAACTTGTTTGTTCAACCTATTTGGGACTTTAGGGTAATAGGCAATTACTTAAGTTCTATTTATAACCTGTAATATAGGATGGAATAAAACTAAGTGTTTGCGAACAAATGCTTACTACTTATTTGCGAATCATGTGCAGACTACAGTTTGTAATACACAGAGGAAACGGTTTTTATTTATTTCTTTGATTTCTCTCTTCTGCATTCATGTTTGTATTTATACAGTCTACTCTAGGAGTATTTGAACAGCAATTAAAATATGTTATGTACAAATGTATGATACCTAAAGTAAATGTAAAACCATTTGCACAAAAACCTTGCTAACTTAAAAAACTTGAAGTAATAAATATGCAACTTCTAGTTATTCTTGTTGTATGTTATAATTTGCTGTAGATAATAGTCCATAGCTTATAATTTATTCTAGCTAGTGTAGGTCGAGGATGAGATCTGGAGTCAAGAATATGTTTTTCTCTTCTGTATTTTATCTGTATTTTATGGCACAATTTGTGAGGTTCTATGTTCTCGGTCTTTAAGTTGTGAGTTTTGTTCATTGTAAAATAAATACGCGAGATGTAAAAGATTTTTATTTTGTTCAGATGAAGCTCCACAAAAACGATTTCAAAATAGCTGCAGCTGAATTCAAACCACTTCTTCGTTCCGAACAATTCTTGAGTTTTAAAGTTCAGAAAATATTGGGAGTGAAATAAAAACAACAGGCTGCGGTATAACGATAAGAATTAAAAAGTATAATGCATTTTAGGACCATTCATTGCAGCTCAGCGGAGAATTTTAATTAAAAGTGTCCGTTATGGAAGGAATTTTTCATGGAATTGTATCCATTTGTCACAGATACATTGGGGGGGAGAGGGGGGGGGAGGTGGTACCAGTAGTTTGTGTTATTTGGTACATAAGTATTTAAAGACATATATAATACATTTACAATAATAAAGAGATAATATCATAACAAAGCATCTTGTTATATTTAAAAAAATTGCAGACGATTATAATTTAGGTGTTTAATTTTATTTTCCATTTCTTAAGGAACTTCTTGAGAGCAGCCATTAATCTTTTGTCCTTTACAAAAGAGAAAATTTCTTTGTGTCTGTTAAGAGCATTATATAAAAAAATCTGGATCTAGATCGCTACAGTGACTACTTAGTAATTACTGTTCGAAGTTTTAACGACTTTCTTTAGTAATTACGAAGTACCTAACACACTGTTAGCGAGTCCTTTTAAGCTGGGCTTTATTATAAGAGCAATTTAATGGGTGTTAGGACCACCTAAAAACATTTAGTAACAGATACTGTTATTAAGACTTCACGCAATATTAAACCTGATCTGGTTTACTATTTGGTAATTTAGGTTGAGTTTCGAATGCATCGGTTACAGACTGTTCAGGACAGGCAAAATCTAAATTATACCCTCTCAGGAGTCAAGGGTAAAATTTATGGGTTTTATAGAGCAGTCGTAGTTCTCATCCCATGTGGCTCTCAGTACGTCTACTTGAGAACTGAAGTGCTCCCGATTTCGGAAATCTCATTTGTTCGGTCACGTTTCTCACGGATCGAAATGATGTGATGTTGAGTTAGATATGATAAAACTAAATTGAAATTTAGTCATCGGTTACATGAGTTATATAATTTGGTAATTGGTTAAATGGTAGTTTTATTGTTTCTTTAATTATTTCTTTAAAGATATGATTTAAAATATAATATATTTACAATAATAATGAGAAGATATCATAACAAAGCACTTTGTAATGTTTTAAAAAGTTGCAGAAGATTATAATTTAGGTGTTTAATTTTATTTAAGGTCATGTTAAAGTTAAATCTTAAAACTTTTAAGATGAAGATAAGGCCATTAGTTGTAAAAAATGATTCATAAATCATTTCATAAAAAATTAAATGAAATATAAATTAACGTAAAACAAAGTAAAAACTTTCAGTCACAGTTTTAATGTATAAAGAAAACCGTAAAATAGATGAGATGAGAAGTCATTGTTTCTGGCGAAGTATTTTACAAACTTTTAAAGACTTCGATGTTTTCAGAAATCTCTTTCTATTTTTTTTTTGCCCTCCAATTTTATATCAATCAAGGGATCGAGAGCTTTTAAATAAGTTTTGCCCGAATTCTTTTTGTATATCTTATGATTGATATTGGAAGAGGTTTGATAAAAATATACAATACGGAAGATATTTCACAATTTGATAAATAGGTTGTTTCACATTATACATTTTTCGATGTAACATCCTCCTGTCTTTGAATTCTCCAGGGATCATATTTTTTCTATGAAAAATTGACGGGAATATTATTTCTTCCCTTTTCAAGTAACAAGTAAATACGCCGTGTTTGTCCAATGTAACTGCGAACTTTTTGATGAAGCATCCCCAAATAGAGCTCACGTGAAGTTAGTTCAAATAACAACATTCATTCCATTAAAACTCAACAAAGCCACACGGACAGTCACATCGTTAAATAAACGTCCGGTTTGTAAATCTACTAAATTATTTATCCAGAACACAAAACACGGCTATGATACTATCAGATGACAAAATAGTTGGAGCAAAATAGGTGATTTTCGTTTACTTGGATACGTTTTTAAGTTGATAGATATCTATCCGTATTTTATTTATATTTAAGTTCAATTAAAGTGTTCAATGAAATGGAAGAGTTGAAAAGGAAAGTATATTGTATTATATATTTAGAAAAATAGCTGAAGTTATGTCATATTTCTTGGAGAAATATTGATCAAAAGTAAGTTACAAATTCTGATATATTACAAGTTAAAAAAAACCTTTTCTTATAATTTTTTGGTAACTTTTATTTGTGAGTTTTATAGTCCCAAAATCTTTTATCATATTTTTCTATGAATGTAAATGTATAAAATATGTAATAGTAGTAGGTAGTCCTACCCAAATAATGCTCGAAAACAGTAATATCTTAAGTTAGTGTACATTACGTAAAACAATGTTCAAAGTTCAAAGTTTGATATAATATCTAGGCAATGCAAATCAAAGTGTAGGTAAGGCACAGCTGTGAATTAAGACCTCACTTCCCACATAACATTGACGTAAGACATACATAATTTCAACTGCATGTGCTTTACTGACCTACATAGGCACTGCTCCAATTCGCTTATTCGTATATTTTTAGTTATATAAATACAGGAAAGATTTTCAATAGTAGTCGTTTACCGATATCTTCCGTATGTTCGATTTTATGACGTGTTTAATTTCGCGCTGTGTTACGAAGCAGGTGGGCGATATAACGGATTCTATGTGCAATATTATGCTTTATTTTAGTTAAAATAAGGATTATATTGTTGGAACTATTATTGGAAGACCTGTGTTGCAAGAATCCACGACCCGGCAGGTGTCTTACTCGAGGGTCGGGTTTTAATGAAGATATATGAATTTTCCGATAACTAAAGAAAGGGGTGTGATAAATTATGTTGAAAACTTTAGATTATTAAAAAAGTATGTAGGTATCATTTTATGAATTCACGCCAGTGGAAACCGAGTGTTCCGTGTTATAAAAAAGATCGTGTTCATTCGAGCGTAATCTAATATAGTGCCTGTAGATCGCATCTAAATCCTGGAACATTTCCATTAAATCATACACTGAATAATTTAGAATTAACTTTTGACATAAAAATTTATCTGAAGTGCCTTTTTGTGTTTTAGAAATAAAGGGTTTTTCATAAATAAATAAAATTATCGGGAAGTTTAATTGTAAAAAAATCTATAATCACTCAAATTTCTGAATCAATTTGTTCAAGACAGTTTTAGGAGGTTTATTTTTTTTTCTGTTTCAAAGATATTTATGGTATAACGTGAAAAAAATCGTCGGTAAAGGTAAAAATTTATTATTAGGGAAGGTTATCTTTATATGTTGAATGCAATGCTCCTGTACCTTTCGTTAAGCGACTTCTAAAAAATTGCATGACATGAACGACATTTCTTGTGTCTGTCTACAAATGCATTTCCATTTACCTACAATACCCAATTTGCCTTGATATTAAAGTGGTTTCTAAAAGAGAGACGATTCGTCCGAAAATTAAGCTTTCAAGGCATTCCACATCATTTTTCTAACTTCTAAACACGCTATGAAATAAAGTTTTTCAAACATCAAGGACATTTCCTTAAAAGTTTGACGTCCATAGTCCTTAGGCGATGGTAACCACTTTTCATAGACTGGTTATTCCGCTTATTTGATTTTTTTTTAATATTCTCTAGGTAATTAATAGAATGAGGTTTTATAATTCTTTTCAGGTAGGCTTCATTAAAGCTGTCTTGTCTGTAGGATTTGTTTCTAGACTTCTAGGTCAACATTTTTTTTTTGCTTTTGTCATCATCTCACCGTTAACGAGACACTTTGCGACATCCGAATGCAATTAAAAATATACCTGCCCAGTGGAAAATGTGAAATATGAAATAAAATCGTACAACAGAAAATTTAATATTCAATCAATTATGTATGTTTCATATACGTTCAAATTATGTTAAAGGAAAATTTGTGTATGTCGTATAATAAAATGTTATTAACTTGGGTATAAAATAGGGAACTATAAACCAACTTGTACATTTTCAGAAGTTCGTGAGTTCTCGCAGTTAGTAAAACACGGTTGAATGTTGTTTAGTTTAAATTCAATTTTGCTTTAGACCAGTGAATAATAAATATTTTGGTGAAGATAAATCACCTTTGTTGCTTTATCTTCCAGCTCGTTTTAATGAATTTGACTTTAATAACAATTATTGATAACAACAATTAAGAGCTATGGAATTTCAAACATATGTATGTAGTAATTGTATTTTTTAATATAATTGAAAATACCGTGTAAATGGGTTTCCACAATACTACAAACCGTTCACCAAATACTATTAAAACTTTTGTGAAGAAATAGTTTTGACTCGTACATAATCTTGAAATTTTATACTAGAATATATTTCGTCCATATCCCGTCATCACATACATCCAGTATTATATCTTTGATGAAGATTTATTTTATGACTGAAAGTATAGTTAAATGAAAAACTGTGTCAGACTTCCTTATCAGCATTCCAATGAAGCAAATGTTTGGTTAGCGTGAGTGTCAATCTGTTAAACAGACACCGCGCGCCACCGAATTATCTTAACAGAATGCAGTTTATGCTCGTTAGGATAATTAGTACAAATATTTGAAATTTAGTTTAACAAAGTTTGGTTACAGTAAATACAAAAGTACCTTTCGATACTCAAGGAGAATTCGACTTAAATGTCATAATTTTTTTATGAAAATAAAATATAGATTGTAACCAATCCGAGAAATATCTTTTGAAAATTTACTGATATTGTACTATTAATTCAAACAAACTGCTTGTAAGGTAGCTCAGGGTACCCTTTCGGCAATAAACGTTGTCGAATAGACGTTTTTATAGAGCATAAATTTCTTGGGGTTGGAACTTATATTTTGAGAGACACTGCCATAACATTTCAATGTATAAATACATTTTATTTAACATTACCATATTCTGGTTACCTAACATTAAAAATGCGCTATACCGTTATTTTAAATTATGTAACTAAAATTAAAAAGTTATCTCGTTATGCAAAAATTTTAAGTCGATAACTGCATGCATAACTAATTGTTACTTGAACCCCAACGCCAGACTTTATATCTTGTGCACGCCTCAACATTCTACCAACTATTAAAGGTTTTATTCCCCTGAGTTTATCGTTTTATTTAACCCGGGGCCTAAAGTTTTTCTATCGTAATAAATATTCTAAATCTACTTAGAACAGGTAAGTACCCTAAATTTAGGGAAAACTTTGTAAAGTTATAACTTTAGAAACCTCTTATACCAGATATAACCAAGAGATAAATCCTCATAGTCGTTTATAAACTCAATATAAAACAAAATATAAAGCTGATCCATATTTATGAGTGTTGAATATATTTTATTTTAGTATAACCCAAAATCTGAAGGTTACTTGCGATATATTATTTGAACATGTTCTATTGCAGGCGATAATAAACAGATGAAACATAAATAAATATACGCAACGTGTTGTTATTAGACAATGCGGTTCAGGGAATCTGTAACGGGGATTAAAATTAAACTCTACGTTCGGATATACGAGTTATGTGATGTCATCAAATCGAATGCAGAATCGAAATCGATTTTTACATCGAACCCTATACACTATATATTATATAGGTAAGCAAGCGATAGGTCGATCTTTGTGACGTCTCTCAGTATTTAATTATAATATATGTTGTAACTAATATGAATTGTACAAATGCGAAGTTACATGAAATAACGAAGTTAAATTAAAACACACATACAAAGAAACGTTTGATAGATTAATTGACCTTTTTAAAACTAGTTTTTAATGATATCAGGATGAAGTTAATATATCAATCTACTAATCTGTACTTGATACTAATAAATAGGTAAGTAATTAATGTAAAAAGTGTATTGTTTATCGGGTAACTGTTATGTATCGTTCATGTAATGTATGTTAAATGCAATATTTTTGAAAATTATCATATTTTCTGTATTTTCTCTAATTTAAATATTCGTCTAGCGTTGTAGCATAAAATTTACTTTACGAGCAGACCTCTTGTATCTGAAATTTT
Organism: Napeogenes inachia; assembly: GCA_959347355.1. NCBI lineage: Eukaryota > Metazoa > Arthropoda > Insecta > Lepidoptera > Nymphalidae > Napeogenes > Napeogenes inachia. The sequence goes on along the minus strand of OY365793.1, from coordinate 14,063,680 downwards.
AAATCAGCTTCTCGACTCGTTTTCCTTTCTGAAACGACCGCTTTACGAAGCATTACATACCAAAAAAACAAGTACCAAAAACACGACTATAAAGAAAATTGTAACAGAATATACTTTTTTGATCTCCTCACATAACTGCCCGTATGTGGTAACAATATTCCTTTGCACATTTGACATTATTAACATAATAATTGAACTTGAATATTGAACTCAACTATGCTATGTTTGATTTATGTAAACATTTTATATAAAGAACAAGCTTATGTAAATTCCTTTTTTATTTCGTTAAGAAACCAACATTTCAAGAAAGTACAGCAACATTCCGTTGAGACCCTTTGTCTCGGAAACCATAAAACGAAAAGGTACATTGAACACTGATATTATTTGTACTACAAGTATATTTATGATCAAATGCTTTTAGTAAAGTAACACAACAAAATTAAAGATTAAAAGAACTATTAATTCCAGTAACTTCATTATGATAGTGTTGTTTGTTACATATTAAGGATTTTCTAAATAGGATGTCCTAAATTCATTTTCTAGATGGGGTTTTATTTTTTTTATTTGAAGAATGGACTAGATGTGTCTATATTATTAGAAACTACATAAAAGGTTTTAATACTCAGGGAAAGCATAAAGTAAATGTTTATATAATAGATATTGCTGACAATAGATATATTGTCAGCATCTTCATCTGCTAGATGGTTTATTTTTTAATACTGTTAGTAGTTTCAGAATACAAAAAATGAATAACCTATCGTTAATATATTAAAGAATTCTAAAACATTATGGAAACTCTTTAATTATTGCTGGGCGTTGACCTACCAAAAAAAGAGAAACATAAATTTTACTCGCTTAGCGTTTTAATGTTCTACAAACTAAAATAACAAATCACTGAAAGTGCTACAATGCTCAATATATTAAGAAATGGAAAATGGGGGCAGTTTCTGTCTATAACAATAACTGGAAGCACTTTACGGCCATCCCAGTGACCTCATTTGGATTCTCGTAAAACCAAAATCACGCTATTGATATTTTACAACAATGTTTGATTATTGGTAAGTATTTTTTTTTTATTTTGTACAAATGTATGGTCAATTAGCATACGACCACGCGAAGATTGCATATTTTATGTTGAGTAATGTTCTGATAATCTTTTAATAAAAGTTTTATTTGAAAATATTTTTCTTTGAAATGCCGAGTCTGAAATTATTTTCCTTTGCACACTAAACCGGGTTTATATTTATAATACCAAAAAGTATTAAAAAGGTCTGGCGTATAGAAAAATATTTAGGAAACCTCACATTCCTTATAAATCCAAATAACATAAGCTATAAACCACGTCCCAAAAAGTTGCTTGAAGCAGTAAAATTTTGCACAGGAATGATAAATCACATTCATGAACTTTTCTAATCATACACAGATAAATAAAAGTTTTGGATGTTTATTTGTTTACTTCGACAGTATACAGATATGTACAGAATAAAAATAACACTGTGATAAAATCTAACTTTTATAATGTATTTTCTGAAATATAAAAAAAATGAAACATTAATAACCAAAGTTATATTGGCTAGCATCATCCGAGGATGTTAGTTATTTTATTTTTATTTAAAATATTCTGGGATACTCTTAAGAATAACTGATCATAAGTTGGATGAAGGATTCCTGATTGTTGTTAAGATTTTTTTAATTCGTCTTTAATTTTAAGTTTGATCTAAATCTTTACAGTGAGTTTACCATCTGCAATCTTATTTATTTTGTACTATTTTCAGTGCTTTTTTTTTACGAGAATTTGAACAACGTTTTAGTGTAATATTAAAGAAAGTCTATAAATGTTGAAGATATTAGTTTGTTTTCTGTTTGTCCTACGCTAAGTCGCAATCAAAGTCAAAGTTTTTTTTATTGTAAATAGGCATACTTTGCACTTCTAGTTTAAAATAGGTGAGGTAAAGAAAAATAGGCTAGGAACTTTATAAATACTTTTAAATTATGTATAACTTTTCTTATAGTATTGACTATTTAATATTTCTATTCTATATAACATCAATACATATAGTAAAATTGTCACTGTTCGAAAATTGTAGCAGGAAAATATTAAAAAAAAAAACATTATGCCCTCATATGCGCTTTTATAAGCGCAAGATATCCCAAAACAATGATTTTGATATTGTAAGTTGCCTTACTTAACATTTAGTATTTATTTCATCTAAATCGGTTAGGAAATAAAAAATAAATAAATTTATGTCAATCATGTAATAGGTACCATGCAAATTTTATTTTATACATGTAATAAATCTGTAGAGTGGTCTTTGTACATTGAAAATATTAAAATATATATAAAAGGATGTGAAGTGATAACTAACAGAATCCAATTTCAACATTTTTTTTCGTTAATTTATTTGTTTGTCTTTTATTTGTGCACGCAACGCGAAAAAAAAAGTTAATGTAAACTTTTATACATAGAAATTGAGCGTCACTCTGAGTGACATTTAGTTTTTCAGTTTCATTACACACTCTATCAAAAGAGTAGTAAAAGTATATATTTAAAGTGCTCCAGAAATCGATTTTACACATATAATAAAACTGTTACTGCTTCCAAACCAATGTTTTTCATTATGTCTGTATGTTTGTGCACGCTAATTTCAGAAAAGGATTAGTCGATTTGGATGCAGTTTCATGAGTTTCATTTTACATTTTATTTTTTTTGAACAATCGGTTAACAAATAAAGAAGTTAATAATCTCTTATTTTCATACCACAATCAAAACATAAATAAATAGACTAGAAATATACTAGACCTACAAGCAAAAACTACTTGATTGAGTTTGATGGAACTTCAAAGGTTTATAGTTTTAGTTTCATTCAAATATGTCCCAGTTTGTCTTTCAAATAATTTTTAAGTGTCAATATAGAACAGTTATGATTAAAGTTCCGAATTTGTTAAGATTTATGTTTTTTTTAAATATAACTACGTGGGTATGATATGATGTCATAGGTCCATATCCGTCATCGGAGATTTATTGAGATCGGTGTTAACGACCACACATTATTGTTTCGTAACAGTTCTCTAACACTTTTGAAATATACGAAGTTTAAGACGGATTGTAATCCATCTTTGGCAGTTCATCTTTTCGACAAGGGTAGTAGGGTCTCTGATAATTACTAAACTGACACTGAAATATGTTTAACTCTTGAAACCCTTAACATTTACTTGTGATTTACATTTAACTGCCGAGAAATAATCTTTAAAACGAAATTGTATCTTATTTTAACACCTTACTTAATATTTAATCACTGTTATCCTACTACTATTATAAAGGCGAAAGTTTGTAAGTATGGATGTATGGATGTTTGTTACTCTTTCACGTAAAAACTACTGAATGGATTTGAATGAAACTTTACCACAATATAGCTTATACATCAGAATAACACATAGGCTATAGCTTATACATCAGAATAACACATAGGCTACAATTTTTGAGGTTTTTAATGTGAGGTCGTAAAAAAAACACTGACTGAATCCTACAAGATAGATCAAAACAATTTACTACAGTATTGTACAACTTAAAAAGGTCTACAAAAAAGTCCGTGATGGTATATGTTTATCTCTTAGGAATAACCCACAGTAACCATTTTTTATCCTTTACTTTGTACGAGAAATAATGGCTTATTTACGAAGCGATTTTAAGCAATACAGTATTAATCCATATCCAATTAAGTATCTTAAATACATTGTGCATTTAATAAAGATCACGTGTTTCCAAAGCGAAGAATCTGCATGTTTATGCTGAAGGAAAAAGATCGTTAAATGTAGTTTATAGGAGCATACTGCAGTAGCTACCTATAGGCATATGATTAGGGCTCTGCAGTGCTTAGTTACCGTATTTTTTACTTATTACTAGACTAGACGGGACGAACCTGAAGTCCACGCGAACGAAGTCGCGGGCAAAATCTAGTATTAAAATATATTTAAAATGTATGATTTCATATGCATTTCTTTTTTGTTATCGTATATACTTAAATCATATTTTATATTCTGCTAAAAATAATATAAAATTTTGCGACCCTGTATTTGTAAGAAATGTTTGGATAAGCGTAATGCTATATAGGGTCACATACGTTTATCAAAAGGCTTAATACTCAGCAGAAATTCTGTTGTTTAAAAGGTATTATAAATATTTTATTTTTTATGGTAGGTTGTAATTTAAAAAGTAAATAATAATAGTAAAGGTGTTCCTTTTTTGAAAAAATAAAGTAATGTTATACTAAAAATGTACACTATACTTATAAAGTTGTACTTTGTAACTTCAATATGAAATGCAAAGTAAAGTACATTACATTTTTATATTTCATTCATATTATTAAGAGGGGATACTTAAGTACGACATACTAACATTTGTTGACGGCAAAATAAAAATAAATAAATTAATTAATGAATAAACTTCCGTACTGTATAAAGTTGAGTATTACTCAAGCACACTTATAATTATGATAATATATATATTTCTGATTCATTAAAGAAACTAATTATAGACTGGCCTTATTTCAGTGGCTTAGTGGAAAAATATTTTTCAATGAAATTTGTACCACAATTTAAAAATGATTTCCTCGTATTTTTTTAAATTTTATATCGTTTTAAGTAGCGATGTGACTGCACATTGTATTATGAATATAATTATTAATTCGATTTATTTTTATGTTAAACAAAATAATTTTAATAATTAAAATAAAATGCTAAATGGTTGTATTATTATGAAGCTATCAAGATACAAATGAATGCATTAATTTAAATTCGATATAATGAAACATTTGTATGCTTTGTATGCGCATTGCCGAAACGCTACCCCGCACATTATTGATCTCCAAGTGTATACTTTGCAACTTAATGAGTACTAAGAATTCGTAGGAATCATATTATCAAAGAGTCTTCAATAATTATATGCGGTTCCGTACAAAATTTAAATTTATAATTAATGTTAATAATAAAACCTTTTTTATTATTACGTTGACTTTGGCTTAAAGTATTATTCTTAAGCAAAACATTAGCTGTATAATTTAAACTTATCTCCCTGGACAGTTATAATAAAAACATGCAGGGCAAAGACTAAATTAGACAGTTAACCGAACAATCAAGTCTTGTTTCATTTATGTACAGTTGGGAGATAAACATGTACCACTGTTGATAGTGGACTAATTATTCATTAATCAGCACCCATGTGAATAGATAAGACACTCGAAGAGAAATGGTTTCTAAGTAAAAAGTAATTTATATTACTTCCTGGTCCAAAACTAATGAGCAAAAAAATCAGACCTATACCGGAGAATGAAAAACTAATAAATTTTGTTCTATTAGTTTTTATGTCTGATTAAACAGTAAATTGTTTATGAATCAACATCACTAAATTGTTAGGATAATTGTAGTTCTTGTTTTACACGTCTTCGAACAATTAGTTTTGTTTACAAATGTTTAAACTTTTTATTGGTACCGATAAACAGAACTTAGTGGTACCTTTATTTTAAAATATAAACCTCAATATAAGAGAAAGGAAGTCGGTAATTATTTATTTTCTTTCAAATTGTTTATCATTGTAATTTGGTTCAGAGGTTATCTCCATTTTTGGTAGCATGTGGACTGTTAGCGGTTACGTCATCGGCCCTTACAAATGAGCGATGATGGGTTTACTAAGTAAATGTCGGCGCATTTGTTCTGACAATGGTTCTGTTATTTTAGTGCTCTTATGGGTGTGCTTAAAATGATGTCATACATTCTGGTTTATTTTTGTCTGAAACCTTGGTTTAAGTGCCAGTTATGCATTTTTTATTCTTTGCAGTTTCATATTTTACATTGTTAATAAGTACCGCTAGTTTTATTGCTTGTTGTATTTTCTTTTCCGAGTCTTAGCAGATTTGAAATTGCACTGCAACTTTTCTGCTTCGTGCAATATGATTAACTTTAAATTGAGACCGGCATTTTTCACTTTTCTCAAAAAAGTAGGTCATCTTGAACTCATAGCAGATACTGTGAATTTTCTGTTATGACATTTCTAAATATTGTCACTTGTCAAGTTCTTAATTTTAATTCCTTCATATAAATTATTTAAATCTACCCTTAAAAGTTCAGTACAAATTGTATTATCATATACACTAGTGAAAATATTTTCATATTAAAATAATTATGTTAAGCTTTCATACTAATTAAGGTAATGTAAATAACAGGTTCAGAAGTTTTATTATTTTTATCTCGAACTTTTCAACAAAGAGGAAACACAAATATTATAGTTCTGTTTAATTTCTGTTTCACAAATTATTTAAAAATGGTGTATGTAATATTCTATCTAAACTAGGTTTTTATATCAAAGTCGGTTTCTAATTGTGATGTATTTATAATAAACAAATATTTACGGTTACTCTGAAATTACGAACATGGTGTTAAATAAACAAATAAAAACCGTATAAACTTTTCCTTAACGCTAAGCTTTCCTTGAAGTTTCGATACAATCGGTTAAATAAAGTTTCTTTTAAAGTAAGTAAACGCTGCAGTACTCTTCACTCGTTATTGTCTGTTTTATATAAAGGATAGTTCAGAAAAGTTAAACATGTTTTTATTGTGCTTTAGTATTTAAATATTTATCTTCATACCGTATGAGATATTATATTTAAACTTTATCTTTATTATGTTCTAAACTAAAGATAAAAATACCATAAGCTTTCATTTTATCTTTAATTAATATCTCACCTGTATTACTAAAAAAAACATTTATGTATATATATGTAATATAATATCATGTATATACTACTCTATACTTTAAGAAGACTCCGAAAGTGGCATAATATTGCTTTTCAGACCTGCTGTCACAGCATTGTTGGTGCGATCGATTTTGATCAGCATCGTCGCTTCTTCTAGCACTATGGCTAGACAACTGTTTATAATTATTTGCTTTTGATTCTGTTGATAAGTAGACATAATTTAGGTTTTTTGGTCATTTCACCATTTGTTTCTGAATCTGAAATTTATCGTCTCTGACCAGAACAATGTCGTAGGCAAATAGTATGTTCCAAAGGGCTTCAAAATACATACTTCTATATGTCCGATATCGGCTGTAGATACTAACTATTACAGCCAGTTGAACGTAGATACTAACTCTTTTGGGTCACACCATAAAATATCTCTGCGCACGTCCGTATGTATAACCACATGCAGAATGCAAATACGGCTTCCGCAAAACCATCAATGCATAAAAACAAATAGGTTTAGATAAGACTTTTTATTAAAGTAACTCATATCTATAATAATGTAGAATTCGCGAAATCAGTAAACTACATAATCAGTAAATTATTTTTAAAAAATTGATTAACCCCTAGATTAGATTAGAGAAGCTGCTAAACTGTTTCTAAAATGAACTTGACGTACATATTATAAATATACTCGAAGGTACATAAAAATCCAAATTTGTACCTTGTCTCAAGTTACATATCTAAGAACTACAAACATTGGTTACATATTAACAACCATCATAAAAGGACGTAGTTAGGTCCTCAAAAATGTTTAATACACAAAATTGAAATAAAACTATTTTTAACGGATTAAGCTCGCGTGTAATTAGATTTACATTTTCTGCTTGAAATTTAACCCGACGTTTCGATTACTTTGCATACACATCTCTTCTTCCCATCAACAAGATTGCTACAAATTTATTAAGTATGTTAATATAAATTATATTTTTCTACATAAAATTTATTTTAATGTTAAAATGTATATCAAATCTAAAAACAACTTTTTATAATTTACAAATCGCTAAACGATAAGATTATTTACAACTAACTCTTAAACACGCTTTCTTCAAAGAATGATTTAAATGAATTTAAATACGAGGATGCGTCATATGTAAAAGCTCCACTGACCCCGGTTTAATATACACATAAAATTGTAAAACATTTCACTAAACAAAGCGTGGGTGTACACATGTCCGATGATTCACTATGATTCTTTTACTCTATTTATAAAATTCTTAGTTTATAACGATATCGCATTTTAGTACGCGTTCAACTAATAAATTTAACTACACCCGTAAAATCTATTTACCTAGTTTACGGCATTTGGAAATTCGCTTGAAAATTTGACGTCAACTCCGCTCTAGCTTATTTCAAAAATATTATGTCGACAATTTTATTTTACAAATTTTTAGCTAGAAAAATATTTTATAAGTAAAAAAAACTTTTAAATATAAATATGCAATCAAAATTAAATCATTCATTTGAATAAAAATATTAAATCTGGTTGGAATAAATAAGTATATATAGTATAATAATAAGTATAAATAAGTATACTTCATTTTTGATATTTTACAATCACTATTTTCACGTAATAAGGAACTGAAGGTGCAATTACCTGGTATTGGGCCATGAGAGTATACATGACTGGCACAAATTAAAATGTACGCTCTAGTTAAATACTTAATAGTTCTTATCAAATAGTCTAACCTCATAAAATTTTAGAAAATAGTAATGTTACAATATGCTATTATTTAGCAAATACAAAAGCTAAAGTGAGATAGATGACATGTAAATAAATCTGCCAATAAAAACAGTAAAAGAGACAAAACCAATATTCGCTAAGGCCACGACAGATTTCAATTTGGCGTAAACCTCGTGAAGTCTAATATTCCCAAAGAGATTCCCTCCAAATCTACAACCGAAAGCGCTAAGGCGTAAATTTATTCTTCCCATTCATGCCCAACGCTGTATCCAAGTTATCCTATCCTTACAAAAATAGAAAACTTTTAAATTAAATTGTAGAACATATCCCAGGGAGCGGTAAGCCGTTTATATTGAAACCCTGCAGAATGTCAGCAAGTACGAAGTCTAATGGCTTTCGTTCCTTGTAAAATAGGAGAAAATTATTTCTGTACTATTTCTGTTGGTCTTTGTTTTTCTATTATGTAGCTGTAATTAAGTTTATTCATTTCGTTCTAAAGTAATTAATGATTGTTTAATTTATATATATTACAATTAAGCTTAGTTAAAACTAATGACGATTTGATGTTGGATAAACATCAGGCTAAGACTAGAATGACGACCACATCGTAAAAATTAGTCACACAATTGAAATGGCCTAATTTTTAATAGTAATAATACTGACAAGTATGGAGAACTGTATGTTGGCAAATATAATAATAATTCGTAGGTACCTATATATTTTAAAATTATATAGAATAAATGGAACACCAAAAAGGAAACGAGGCATGTAGTTACAAAATATTGATCTATTTATAATAGTATCTATAATAGCTAAATATTTTATTCTAACATTATGTTTACTAATAAATAATTAACTTCAAATATTATGTTTTATGTACATAATTTTTTTGATTTATAATTTTTAAGACGTGATTTTTAATATGTGGGTTCTACAAATAGTGTTTTTGAGGATTGCTACTATTTATTATTCGATTATTATGAGTGCAATTTAAGTTGCTATATCTATGTATAAATACAAACCACCCTAAACAAAAGAGAATGAAAAGGGAAGTACATTTAAGGTTAGTGGAGGCATTTGCGATCCATTTCAATTTTAAATCCTCAGACAGATCGTGAAACGGATCGCACCTGAATTACATTACCCTTATAATTTCCTTATACCCATTTATATTGTCATTTATATTATTCTTTATTATTATTTTAATAATTGACAATTATTAAAATATTAACGCGCTGTACTCATTCTTAAAACGGTAGTCATGCTAAATACAAACATCAGTCTCATACTTAGATCACATCATCGTCACATAAAATGATTATTTGATACATAATTGGTATTAACTTAATTATGGTACCTACTATGAAATAATTAACATATATTTTGATTAAATATAAAACCTACTTTGCATATTATTCAAAACATTTTCGTTATAATTTTCAAATACACCTAGATTTTTTTTAAAACAATTTGTCCAACGTTATGATAGCGGCAGCTTTAGCTCTTATATAATATTTCCGTCGTCATCTGCATTCTATTTTCTAAAGAATAAATCTTTACCATATTTTACTGTTGACAATAATTTAAATGAGAAAAATATTTAATTCGAAAATGGAATATTTGTATGGTATCCATAATACAGAATGAAACAGTCAGCTGTGATAACAAATTATCCATTTGTTATGTAAAGTGACGCGGACCACCAACATTGACAGTATTGCGTCCGTGTTGGTGATATCCGTCTAGGTATAGGTTTATACGCTCTTTGTATATTATATTGCTATATTATGTTTAGATACCACAGGCGTATAACTCTATTATACATTCATGATGATGACATAATCAAACCTAAAACCACATAGTTCGATTTTTTTTATGGTTTTGATACTAAGTAGTCTATGAGAAGTGTTATTTTTACTTAAGAGAAGATCAATAATTTTGTTTTTTTTTTACGCAAAATATAAGTAAACAATACAATTTAATAATGAAATATTATAAAATAAAAGGAATAATATCAGGCATATTAAATATTACTATAACCTCGAAGACTAAAACATCTTCAAAGCAAATAAATTGCCTTATAAGTTTCAAGGTAACGTACAATACAAATTGAATTTTGCCTAAAAGAATTTGGGAATGTTGGCACTCTAGTGAAAATCAAGTAAGATTTACCGGCTTAAAATAAATGGAATGGCGCCACTTCTAGCTAAACTTTTGCTGATGGAACAACAAGTCGCTTAAGTTAAGAATAGGGCTATTTCAGTGTCTAACGCCCGCTGTAAAACTGTTATAAACTCAAAGTTTATATGCCCTAGCTGACTCTAAAACTTCACAATGTTTTCTACTTAAGTATCTCTATAAATAAACATATATATAGAGATTATATTATTAAGTATAATATCAGTGTATTTTTTTACAAAAAATAAAAATTTGTTGCTATACGTACAAATAACGTTGCTAGATACTATTAAATAAAAATCTATTCTTTTTAAATTAGATACCATTATCTACGAACCAAAATTGTAAAAACAAAATATTTCATTAGAATTTTATGTTATTGTTTTATATTAATCGTACGGAGAATACAAATTGCGATAAGAATCTGGTATTGACTTAATGTAATATGATAAATGCTGAGTGAGTTGAAAAATGGACACTAGAGTTATGTAGTATCGTAATACGTTTTATTATGAAATACAACTCTTTGACAAATTCGTATTTTTAAAATTTATATCAACTAATTCAAACTTCTAATATTAAGGATTTGGAAGAGATTTATGTGTAAATTTGAGTGGATTTATGAGTAATTTAAATACTTGCTCCATTAGGTGACTTTTATTGGTTTCGTGGCTGAAGTCTCCGGTGATCTCACCGCGACCGATTTAGAAGTCAGCTGTTCTCGTGAACACTATTGTTTATTGTCTTTGTAAACTTTCTTTATAACTTACATTTAATTTGATTTTAGTTGAGGGGTTGGTAAATCTCTGATTATGAACCAATATAGTTCATAATAGTTCAGTTCCATTCGCTTATATTGTTTCCGTTCAAACCGTAACTTTGTTAATTCTTCATACATTGAGAATGAGAAGGCAAATTTTTTAGTTTCATAATATAAGTTTAACTACAATTCATTATTGTTCCGATCATTTATTCGAACACGAACGAATGAAGGAATAGTTATTCCGCACCAATTTAAAGAGCGTAGTACTTAATTATAAAAAGAAAATTAAAATGTTTCTATTTCTGACTTTAATAAGCTCAGCTTTATTTAGATTCGTCAACGTCGAGTTCTCGCTTATTTCTATATTACACAGCTTTGGTTTCACATAAATATTCCACAAGTGTAGTATGTACAAAATCTGTTCCAATTTCCAAGCACCTTGCACTTGGCCGGTCGGTATTGCTAAAATGTGCATGCATTCATCTCATGATGCAACAACTGGGTTTAAGCCAATAACACCTGCTAAACAATATATTGTATTACAGATTATAAATCCTAGCACAAACCGATCTAAATTTTAAACAATACTATCTCCGTCATAAAATTACTTGAGTGTAAGTATTCTTTCGCTTTCAGTATCGTACATAATGTAAACAACTTCTTTCGCTTCTTTCGCAGTGCTTTTATGATCTTGTCTTGAAACAACTTTGTTATTTTATTCAAGACTCTTGATGTCTTTTTTTTATTGAGTAGTTACATGTTTTGTAAGTTCCAGTTCATTAATAATATATTGAGCTTCATTCTCTAGGGTTCTAGTTTAAGATAATAGAATTAGGTTAACTCATTTACATCTTGCATTCATTAAGTATTTAGATCTATAGAATAAGATTCTAAAGACAATGAAATACACACAAGTGATTATGCTTCCAACACTTAAACTTAGATAAAAACCATTGCAATGTTTCCAGATGTAGCAACACTAAAAACCGCACACTAGAAACTGTAACAGTACTTTGTAAGCGTGAGATAAGTTTAATCATTATTGCTTTTTTGTGCACAATGGTATTAAATTTTTGTTCATGCCTGACCTAGAGAATGCTCATTGAATTAATAGAGGGATGACTCAATTTAGTATGCGTCCAACAGTCTGATTGAATCATGATGTCATGCCAAGCTAAATTAGAAATCTAGCGGCATTGTGCTAAGCGAACCGGTCATTATTCATGTATTTTATGACTTATGACACATGCAGCTAAAAGTCAATAAGATTCTATTTAAACGAATTTAGTCTGTATTACCTATTCGTAGGATTCACAATTGCGGGTAGATATTGATTTTGGGAAGTAGAGCTTATTAAATGAAATAGGATTAAGGTCGTCCGGCGTAAATATTCGGGTAGTATTTAATAGAATGCCAATTCTAATTTTGGATGGTGAAAGCAACAAATCCTTATAACGACGTGATGGTTTCTGTTCATATAAAATTATTAAAATTATATTTAGCTATATCGAAAAACATTTATACCGTGAAATAAATATTTCAAAAAATATAAGCTTTGATAAGGGAATTATGATTTAGTTACTATATTTCTGTTTGAAATTATATTATGGATATCGCTTATATTGAAAAAGTTTTGATTATGTTTCGTTCATAACTCTATCCTAGCTAGAGCAAAAAGTGTTGTGTCGGATTATCTTCGTAGGTATATAAAACTACAAAAAGTCGTAGGTTCCTATGAAATACCGTCACCTATATAATGCATTGGCAGTGATGTTATACATTAGTTACCAGCGAGCGAAAAAAATATGAATATTACATGTACCAATAAAAAAGAGAAATACGTTTTTATACTCGTACATACACCATTTTTACCTGCGTCCATTTCCCTAATAGCAGACCTCTTATGATATGAACCCTTCAATTTATTTTTCATATTACATTAAATTTTTAAGTTCAAGTGTTCCCTTCCGTCAACCTATAAATAAATACTATTTATCTAGAGGAGTTACTATCAGCGGACGTCGAACTAACAATAAGGGCTTATTAAAATAGAGGAAATACATCTGAGAGTCAGTACAGTAATTGCAGATAAGGAGTTTATTATATTTTAATGTTATTTTATTTTGTATTATTATTAAACCATACTAATTATTTAATTGTTCTGAAACGTCATATGTTTAAAGCACTTGTTTTAATTCATTAAAGTATTTAGTATGATGCATCGAGAGCGGTACATGAGTGATTGTTGAAGCTATTAACTTCCAAAAATAATATATACCTTCATTTATTTACGTCCGTATTTGTACGTAAATAATTGAACACTTTGTTTCGTAAAATATACTCGTAAAGCAGATATGTTATGACAACTATAAAAAACTGGAAATACTTTTTATAGTAGTCATAACATATCTGCTTCTTGTTATATATTTTTCTATCAGCCAGTTTATGTAAAAAAAACGATATATTATAGTTTTTTATATATCAGTACATAGAACCTAATCCCTGAGCTGCCACCATGATCGCAGGTCGCCTAAGCCGGGCCTCCCCTGAACAACCAGGAGCCTACTCGGCCAGACTGACTGCCCAGGTGGTAAACCACACCCTAGATCGGCAAGGGACCTAACCGTATGGTTAAATAGCGCAACACGATACACGTACATTTTAATAGGTGTCGACTGACTAGACGATTAGAGGATCCCGCCCTGGCACCATCTCCCCTCTCCCCCTAAGGGGGGTGAGAGATAAAGGCCAGATCAGTACATGGGCAGAAATCTTTTAGATATATTGATTTTTATTCCATTTTCAATCTTTAGGAATATAATATATTGACTTATCACGATATCTCTGTAACAATAGAGTTTTGAAATTTGATAAGTTTTCTTTTCGAAGAGTAAAGGTCTAGCTGACTGAGTAAGGATAAAATATACAGACAAAATTAAAAAAACACATTTTCAAATTATCGCTGTTGTAGGTAAAAAACCAAGAATGCATTTTATCAAACTCCATGGACAAAGGATTGTGAGTGAATGTGAAAAAAAAAACATCTTGACTACTATGAATAATCTTGAGAATAGTTAATTACGATTAAGAACACAATTTTTCTTGTACAAAGTTCCACTATATTTAAATATGCGATACAATGCGATACGATATGAATACATATTTGCGACCGGTTTAGTACATCATCATCAGGCGACTCTGATTCTGTACAAGAAAAAATTGTGTTCTTAATCGTAATTAAAAATGCAGTTCCATCAAGAATTAACATATTCTATAAATTACTTGAGAATAGTTAGTTATTAATATTTGAATTGAAACTAATGTAGGTTATGTATAGTTTATATGAATAACAAACAAAAAAGGTTATAAATAAAAAATAAACTTTTAGAAACACGCAGGTAAGCTCATGTCGCGCAAAAGCATTCCATTATCCTATTTTTCACACCTGGACCGCTGAAGATGCTAAAGCTCGCCGTATTCATAGTCAGTGCTATAAATTCCAAGCATTTCGGTCTTTCATAAACCGGGGCTTGAAAGCATTTGTAATAAGCTTTGTAAACCCTTGTAACAAAGGTTTACAGCTTTCCCACATATATCTACATATATTCCACATATATCCCATATATATAAATAATCTTAAATAAATAAATTATTAAATAATTATACTACATTAATATTAAAATAAATATTTATATATTAAGAGTTTTTTTTGGTTATATGTGAAGATATATTTTATAACTATTTTTGTATACATTGTTTTCTCGTATTTCACTACTTAAACTAAAAGCTTTTTTGAAGGTACATTTGCTAGATATATATATGTCTTGCAAATGTGGATTTTCATATTTAAAGCCCTTTAGTGATCTCTATGTGCTCTACAAGTTCTAATGTGTTACAATGATATAGAGATAAATATTATCTTATATTATTATGAGAAGTCAACCAGTAAAAAAAATATTAAAGCTTTTTTTTATTATTTGATTTTATATATTATAAATATCTAATTCTATATGTGAAATATAAAATATTTATAGAATATATTTCAAGTAAAAGTCAGACCCCAAATATTTAAAGCTTTGAACAAAAGATCCAATCTGTTTCATAAAAGTTGCTGAAGAAGGGTTATGAATACTTGAGTTTTGGCTGATTTATTAATGCACCTATAAATTAGATGTGAGGACGTGAACCTGTGAACGTAGATTTATTTTAAAACTAGCTTTCGTAGAATTTTTGACATCACAGTATATAGGTAGCATTAAAATTTAAAAGCTAATAAAAATATTGAGCATTTGAATAGCAAAATAAGTTTAATTCAATTTAAATGATATTAAGAGCCATTGCTCACTAAACAGCACTTTGGTATTTTAAACCTAGGTGGGGCTAATTACAATGTAATGTAGGGGTCGCATTAGCAGTTCTAGCAACGACCATTATTTCTCGACAAAGAACATTTGTTTCACAGATGCTATATGTGTATATACAGTATACACACACATACAAACATATATACAGTATGTTACAGTTGATCAACATTAACGTATATCGTTAACAGAATTCTTATATTAAAGTAAATTTATATTACCATTATTACACAAAATATTAAAAAATCGTCCGAAAATTATTTTAACGGGTGGCATATGGCGACGACGTGGTGCCAGTTTGGAAATATTGTTTTATTTATTAACGATATTAATATTTCGAATACCAACGGACAAATATTGGGACAAAAAATAGACGCATAGTTATAGTAATAATTATAATCTAAGTTAGTTTGTGTTGAAATCCCAAAAGAAAATTTAAAAAGTCATTAAATGACACAAAATAAAACAAGATGTACTCAATATTAAATAGGTGAGTGTCTTGGTAACTTTAATTAATATTGGTCATGTTTAATTTTAATAAACAGCGAACGCATTTTAATTCAATTTCTCAAGAATGTCTCCAAAAAGCAATTATGGGTGATTTTGTTAGACTACCCAGTAATCAGTTTTAGTATGAGGATGGAATATTAAACGAGTTTATGTCGAATGTTAAATATAAATCATAAAGTACAAAAAAACTTTTCAAATTTCGAATGGTGTAATTTTTTTCTTTCATAATAATTTTAAAAGATAAACGCATGTTCTATTTAGTTACTTATTACTTAAATCTACTTTCTAGATAAGTAATAACTAATAAGTGTATTTAGTCTAATATAACATAATGTTATATGCATCATATATGTGTATATAGGTATATAAAATTGTAAGAACGCCATACAACTAAAAAAGTGAATTTTCTGTGAGAAAAAAACTGGTGTTTTATTAGGATTTCAAATATGTCCATTAAAAAGTTCATCAAAAAATAATAAGACAGTTTAAAGACAAAATAATGTGCGATAGTAAATTTAAATTAATGTATTATATGCGTAACAACTATTTGCTCAATTTAGTTTAACTTTGCTTATTAAACGTCCGATTTGCCCATTGGGATTAATTGTCATTAAGCGAGACACTCCAGTTATATTTGAGTTCCAGTAATTAAGATATCATTATCGATTACTATAGTTTCTAAAGAAATATATTTATATGGAAAATACCGTTTCTATAATAGCCGTGAAGTTATATTAATAAATATTGGTTATTACAGATCTAACATTTTTAAATGACTTAAGATGTTGACAAAAAAAAAAATCGTTCGTAATTATTTTATTTGGAATAAATAAAGGATATATATTTCTTTTTACAAAACTACTATCCTTATTTTTTTATTGGGATAACAAATAAAATAAAGAAACAAAAATGTACCATGTACATGTATGTACTATGTACATCTAAAAGTCATCAGAAAAATAACGTCAGATTATTTATTCTATGTACGGAATATCTAGAGTTAAAATAAACTTTCAGAACTGAATAAAAGAACTTGTTGGAAATTTCTCTTGAGTTTGGTGGTTAAAGTAAGTTATAAAAGCTGAGTTTATGTTATACAAGTACATGTACATTCGAAAATGTGACTTTTTGTAATAGTATGAGGTAAAACTTAAAAAAAATCAAAAACATTTGAGACTTTATTTATTTTACGAACTTTCATTTAATTTTCAATGTATGTATGTTGACTTGGGTCTAAATCCTTCTAGTTAAATATGACCCACTTCTCAGTTTCAATTAAGCTGAAATTTGGAACACGCCCATGGTTCCGATAGCAACGAATTAAGCATAATCCGTATCGTTATTAATCAAAATGTTAAATCATTTTTTTTCTCAGCACAAATGAAAGAGCTTACACAAGTGCAGAACAGAGTGCACTAAAAAAAAAGAAATAAAGATGGCTGCCGCCAAAAACGCATTCACTAATCGCTTGCAAATCTTACATTTTAGAAATATTTATCTCCAATACTTGTAAAACTACGAACAAACGACTACTCAACATTGACATATAGATGTAATGAATAGACTTAGAACAAGTCCAGCGAATACTTTTAATATATTAAAAGTATTCTTATTTAAATGATCTAAAAAGAAAAAGAACACTTAAAGAAATGAAACCCATAAATTCTTCACACATTTTTTATGAAAATGCATTGCGTGAGATTTACTTTTTTATCCATATTATTATATTTTCTTACAATTAATTACCTACATCAAGATTCAAGTAAAATATTGTAATGTTGTTAATTTTAATATGTATTAATAAGGACATAAACTAAAAGAATACTGGCTAAATGAGTCATTTAAAGAAAACTATTAGATAAACCAGAGTACCGCAAATCCTAACCAATATCTGATAGAATCAATTACCATGAAGCCGGTTCAAAGAATTTATTTGAGGATTCTATTTTCTGTACATATTTTACCCGTCATATATTTTCTTCCATTTTCCTATCATCGATCATATAAGAGCGTGAATTTTACGAGCGCTATCGGGAGCACCAATAAAGAAAAAACTACTCGTGTATCGTAGAGTGGCCATGTTGATCCAATAACGAGATTTTTGTTTATCAGATTTTAAACTTGAAATGTATTTTTTGTATAAACCATAATCAATATCTTATCATGTTTCTCCGAAACAATTTGCGGAGGTGTAAGCACTCATTTCTATGATTTTTTCTTCCTGGTATTGTATTTGAGGTCAACCCCGGTAGGTACTATTGTTGTCTTCAGCTAAAAATTGTTGCGCTTATAATCTTTTTGAAGAGGAATACTAATAGAAAAGACATGAAGCAAAACATAACAGGCATAAATAGATACACATGACCTAAGTTCATTTAAAGTATTGCTTGTATAAATAATTTCTAATTAAAACAATCTCTCAAGTAGGTTTAATAATGCACACCAAACCCTTCACTTAGATTGACTAGTCGATTGACTGCTCCCTAACTAGTTTAAACTCCCCCTCATTATTACTTGAGCTCGATAGCGATTGAGAGCGGATCGATGATAGTTTCCTTCGGAGAGTTTTTAGCAAAAAATTATGAAAATGCCTCTACGACTTTAGTCAATATTTCCAAAATTAATTACCATCAATAAAACACCTGTAATAGCTAGTAATTAATAATAATTAACAAAAAAAGTACTTAGAATTATTACGTATAATGTATTTATAATACTGCAAGTAGGTATACTCGTCTTGTTATTTTTCACCTTTTTGAGAGAAATGGAAAAAATCTTATAAAACTTGATAAATGAAGTAAGGAATTCGACAGTAAAATGTTACCTAAATCTCTTGGGTTGCTGCCAAGTTGCTGGAGGCGTTAATGAATAACGGACGAGGTTTGGCAATTGTTCTTACAGAAAGCATAGTCGCGGCCGGTACTACGGTCAATAAAGTATTTGGAATTAAAATGCACCTACTGAAATACCAAGAACAATGCAATTAAAAAGTTATCTGTTTCAAAATTAGGTTTGGGTATTATTTAAGATATTGTACAAGAATAATATATTTTGATTATGCAATCTCTCCTTTTCCGTGCGTTTCCATCCATCATCCATTCCGTCCGCTCCATAGAACCGGCCATACTCTTATAACTACGTCATTAAAAATTAGATTCTAAATATTAAGGAAAAAAACACTTTGGGGAAACAATCTCTTAAAATTCAAAGTCAAGAACAAACTGCAAACGACGTTATTCAACATACGAATAATAATATGTAATCTTGGAAAAGCAATAATACTAAACTTTAATATGGGCCGACCTCATAAATCCTTTACAAATTTGTTTCCAATACATGTAATATGTTTCACCTCTAATGGTAAATTATTACTGTTTGCCAAAGAAATTTAGCATCAATTGACGCTGCATTTATTACAATAAGGAATAGTATTGCTTAACAACAGAGATGTGTAGTATAAAAAATTTGTTCGACTACCGTCATTGTTATTTATGTTTTATCTAGAATGGTAGCGCGTCCTATTAAGTTAGTTATATGTTATCAATCTCATGCCTTAAATATGCACTGTCTTGCGTGGGTAGTTATTAAATGTTAAACATACATGAGAAATCTTTTATGCTGTTTTTAAAAACATACATTACATTATTAAATACTTTTACTTAGCTTTTAGAATAGGTACATAACAATATTTTGTATATGTATTAAAATTATACATTTTGTCAAATTGTTAAATCTGAGATGACTGATTACACTACAATCATACTATACAATACAATATATAAATGTATTTATTTACTTTATAAGCAATTAATTTAGAATATAATATTATATCTTCCTATACGTATGTCTCATCCGGTCATCTGATATCGAAAAGATAATCATTAATCATTTTTACTTTTTATTAATTTATCGTCTACGCTTAGGGAGATTCATAAATTAGATTTTGATGGTATTATTATGTTGAAATTGCAGCTATACTTCTGAAATTTTCATATTTTAAATATGTATCACAAATCATGTACAACGAACATGTACCGCTACCTTAATGATATTTTTTTTCACATAACATCCAGTGAATAGCAAGGATATAACTTTGATTAAACGAAGAGGTTTTTTTTTTAAATAGTTGATTGAAATGTATAATTAGGATTTGGGTTCATTAACCCCAGTTTCTCGGGGACCGCTGGTCAAAGTATTATTCCATAAGCTACGGCAATGAGGGTATTCTGACACTGATAGTAGATTTTCATTCTCGGGCGGCATTTTGGGTGCATACTCTTACTCAAATGAAACTGACAGTTAAGCATGGTTGGGTACTATGTTGTATCTATAGACGTTTATTATTTAAATTGATTATCACGTTAATTATAACAATATGCTATAGAATTCCTAACTTTCACTTATTTAAAACAATTTTCAACTAAATTAAGATTTTTCCAATTACAGCGAATCTTTATTCGACTTGATTAAGCGTTGGTATCGATTATGTGCCAATCACAGCAGTCTTATGTTTTAAATTTCGCAACTACGACATTTTAGAAGAAATTTGATTGTTTTTCCAAATATGTGGAATATTATGATAATCAAAATTACTTCTAAATGTTTTAACCCCCCACCGGCTGGTACAAAGTTACAAAATCTCAGAATATAAATAATATTTTACAAACAATAGGTACCCACTTCATTTACAATAATTAAGTTGTTTAATAGTCCGACTCTTCCGCTCAAATTAAATTCGTAAGTACTACAATCGAAGTAAGTAGTATAGGTAGTTACTATGAATGTACACTTTTGTAAACTGTTTACTATTTTTACTAATGTAATGTAAATGTTTTGACTAACCATTATCGTCTCTTATAATGACTCAATGCTTCCTTTCGTCGCAATATGTGTAATAAATATATGAATTTATTACACATAATATGGATAGAAAAAACAGAGAAGCTATGGCAACAGATTAGAATGACAGTCCTGAGT
Source organism: Napeogenes inachia (assembly GCA_959347355.1). Classification (NCBI taxonomy): domain Eukaryota; kingdom Metazoa; phylum Arthropoda; class Insecta; order Lepidoptera; family Nymphalidae; genus Napeogenes; species Napeogenes inachia. The sequence continues at coordinate 14,042,413 of OY365793.1, read as the reverse complement.
CTACGAGGAAACCAGCCCGTTTCTTATTTGTTTACTATTATAATGTAATTTTATATAATTTTCAACCTACACCTCATTTAAGATATGTAGAGCATAATTTGTAAGTTAATAACTGAGTGAGTAAAGTGTGATAAGACGCTTACTTCTTATCCGCTTTCATTTATAGATCAGACAGAATTTAAGAAAATTTAATAACTAATAAGCCTTCAAGCTAAATGGAATGCCTCGTCATGCATAGCTGCTTTTCGTGAAGAGAAAAGTACTTTTTCACACTTAATTAATTTTTACAATAACAACATTATTAGTTCAGTTGAATGATGGTGATAATTCTTTATTGTTATATTATTCTTGTTAATATTAGTCAAACCAGCCCTTGAGACCCTCCTGCATAGGTACTAGTTTTTTTTTTCTGTTTTGGATGTAGCAGTTATAATATCGTTTTAATTTATTATATTTTTGACGTGACAACGTCTTAAATTAGGTTAAGCTGGGAGTCACTTATGAAAAAGTGTAACGCCCGGTAACGTAACGATGAGTCACCGAACGAGAAAGAGGCCCGCCGAATGCCTTGCGTCTCTCTCCCACTCAAACATGATCGGTCCGCCGAGCAATGTTTTGATTTTCAAATTGATTCTTTAAAATTACAAATATTAAGAAAAAGTGGCAGATATAAGAAAACTTGATTTAATTTATATGTTGAGCAAGAATTTTAACATCTAATTTAAGTAAATGTTTTGATATTCAACTTCATTATTTACTATTACAAATTTTAATTAATTTCAAATTTATTTAGCAAAAATTTTAACCTTCGATCTGAATAAGTGTTTTGATTTTCAAATTGATTCTTTAAAATTAAAAATATTAAAATATATAAAATCAGAAGTGACGTCACATAACATTATCTGTACTTATTATTATTTAATATGTAGGCCAGTACATGTGACCATACTTGGTAGACACAATTGGAAATAGTATTTTTTTATAACTGAAAAAAATAAATATATAAAATACTGGTAGCAAACAATAACTTCAATGATCGATATCTCCGCAACTAATTGATGTATCGAAAAAGTCTGTAAATAAATTTTGTAAAAAATAATAACATCAATAATATAATATAAAATAAATAATATATAAAATGATTTTACGTGACAACGTCTTCATCGTCCTATCCTCAACAAAATCACTCAAATTATTAAAATATTGTGCAATTTAATAATATTCATATCAATAAATATTCTACCGAGAAAAAGACGTGGTCACGTAAATCTTCGCCCGTAAAACCGACTTTACAGGCAACCATATTTTTTTTATTATAATCCCTTATAAATATTTGTGTCCTATGTAAATGTAAGTGACGTGTAAAAAAAGCTTTGTGATTTCATTTGTTAGAGTATAGCGCCCCGTTTTTTAATTAAACATGATTCAAATCTTTTTGTTTCATAAATTAAACCCACTTTCACGTTTTCTGGAATTTATAAAATAATACTTAAAAAATATTAACCAACTCGCAAGCGTCATATATATGATTGTAATATAATATAAGATATTGTAATTATTTTGACTAATCACAGCTTCTTCATCAAACACTCCTACGTGCTCAAAGCCTTGAGTGCAGATCTACAGAATTCATACAAAGGTACAATCCATTTCGGCAGTGCTAAGTAAACATTCTACTCCATTGAAATTTGCACGTGTTGCCTTCCAAAGCGACTGTAAAATGAATGACTACTGCAATATATTCTCGTATGGGAGTGATTTGTTCGAATGGTCTTGATCGTATCCTTGGCAACAATACTTCTTAATAGTAATATTGACCCTTATTCTCACTTTTTTTCAGACTATAAAGACACAATACTGGTGAAAACATTTTTGCCAAGTCATTGTGATATTTGACGTTTAAACAATTTTTAGAAAATACTTTTAAATTTCGAAATAATTTGAAATTAAGAATTAAATTAAAAAAATATTTTTAAAATAATTTTAAAACTATGCTGAAGCATGTTGTCAAGTGATAAAACTTAATAAACACCAAAGCAAATATAGAAACTCTGACAATGCCACCATAAATAACGTTTTTTGGTATTGACAGTAACTTCTTTTAACTGGACAAAATAATTTAAGTGTATATTATACGATATCTGTCTTTTTTGTTCATTGCATCATTTGAAATCAGTTTAACCGTTTACCATTTGCATGACCACATTAGTGTAAATGATAACCCACATCATTCAAATATACCTCAACACAAACATACATAGAGTTCACCTACTTCGCAATCTCTTTTCACAATAGCACTTCCTAAAATGGGTAAGCACCCAAAATTGGGTTTCGTATAACTCAATATAAGAATTCTGCTGATTCACGTACCATATGTATGTATTCAGGTTACTTAAACTGAGAGAGATGGATGGAAGTAAGCGCTTATCATTACAAGTGCCTTCTCGTTTATATTAATACTTATAATAATATATGAAAAGTTCAATGTATGTATTGGATTAATATTTGATTGTATTGGATTATATTTAATAAATATGTTTAATATAATGACTTTTGTTTCTGCTCTGAAATGCAATAAGCTTATCTCTATCTATAAATCCACGAATAGGTATTGAAACTGAATACGGGTAGATCTTTTTGGGGTTTCAAAATTTAGTAATTTCATACTGAAACCCTATTGTTTAAAATTATTACCTTCACCGATAGTTCAGTTTTATAGTTAACAAAATCGGTATCAGATCAGTACATTCAAACATTACCTCTTATATACAAACATATAATCTTTATCTCTTTATATGAATACTATTAGTTAGGTACCTTCAAGTACGTGAAAAATTCCGGATATCAATGAAACTGCTAAAAAGGGTTAAGGAAGGCCCATGAATGGATTGAGTGAAAGATGATATGTTTAGAAAATGTATGAGCACTGTGATGAATGGTGGTGGAAAAATCGTAAGTGTTATATTTATACCTTTAAAGGAAAAGGATTGGAAGATAATGACCTAAATAAGTTTGTAAAAATATTCGAAATTACTTGAAATGTTACATTGTTATTTGAATTTAAAAATCCATATAGCTTCTGTTATAGAAGTAAATAAAAAAGGTAAAATAGCTTCAAAAAAGAAACTCGGAGAACAGACTGTGTTATAATTATCATACTTCATATAAACCGAATGATAGAAAGTTGTACAATTTACTTGACGAAGTTTTTTATTGTTTTACCTAATATTAAAGTTTTTGCTATGATAAAATGAAAGCGAGATCACAATAAAGGTAGGTATAAAAAGCACCCGTTTTCAATTATATCTTAGAAAAGAATTAAATAAATATTTTCCGTCCCGTTGGTCAAGTGGTTAGCGCAGACGCCTAAAGTATAGCTGCTCAATTGGGCTCGGGTTCGATTCCAGACAGGAACAGGCATGTATGTGATGAGCAAAGATGTCTGTATTTCTGGGTTTGGTCGTTTATTAAATATATTCTCAGTATTTATATGTGTATTTCTGTTTGGTTGTATCGTTGTCTAACACCCTTAACACAAGCAAATAATTTGCTTAGTTAGGTGTTAGATCAACGTGTGTCACTAGGAATGTATGCCCACAGGAAAAATTACACAATTTGTTCTGTGATATTATTATTATAAATACAAATTTCTATTGGAACAATAACAAAATTAAATTAAATAAAAATGTATGGTTTAACCAAAGCTATTGAAATTCAAATCCAAGTGTTTTATGAATCTATAATGACGCAACAAAACCACAAAGATATAAAAATATTCTAATAAACACAATAATCGTATCATTTAGCGTGATGTCACTGCGGTGACATTTACTAGAAGAGCGCTATAAAGCTATAAAAATAAACTTATTCTCAGAAATATTGCGATGTGTATTATAATTTCACGTAAATTACTTTGTAATCAAATTATATTTAGTTGCTGTGATTTTAATTCCTAAATTACGCCCGAATAATATATTTTTCACTCTTAACCTGTAATGATTACAAATGAAAATGCTGAAAATTATAATAATATCAACACTTACTGGACATTTATTTGTATCGAACAGCTAAAACTACAATTTAACTTTGAATATGACGCCACAACCATACAAACTTCTATTCCCCCTTTAGTTTTTTGTTGTGGGTGGAACTACAAAAATGTTTTCTTAATAGAAGACGTTTACATCACAAAAGGACATTCCTTCAAAATGTTTTGTTTGATGATATCTCTTATATTTTTACTGTAACATATGATATAAAAATAACTTGTAAGTTAATATTATTACACTCATAGTGTGTAATATTAGTAACTTTAACGTTATTAAAATTATACGGTATGTAAGTTTAGCCATTATCATCATATGTTACACCGTCTTATCAATTAAGTTACACAATTTATGTACACTGTTTGGAACTATTATAAAATATAATAAGCATATGTAAATATTTGTATACCTATTAACAATTCAATTAATTTTCAAAATCAATCAATACTAAGTTTTTACACAACAATTGAAACCGACACTTGTAAGTCACGGGATTAATATTTGCGAAGTACCTTGGCAAATATTTTACGTTCCCTTATTGTCATTCTATCCAGTAAAATCAACTTTAATTAGTTAGTAAAAGTAAACTTAGATTTAGGAAACAGTGGCTTAAAACGGAGCAAATTGCTGTTACGGAAGATTTCCGTGTGTCATTAAACTCCAGATAAGACAATTTAGGCAATAAGACACCATCAGGACGTGGCTGCCTAATTAAAATTAACATTTATGATAATGGTTTCAATTGTAAAGTTATAAAAATGTAAAGGACAATAATAAAATGAAATATTTATGTTTAAATACTCAACAATACTAATTGGTTCACAAAATTAATCTTTATTCAACAAATTAATAAACTTCTTAAATTTGTTGGTATTATAAACTTAGCGTGGCAGATGCTCCAAACTTCATTGCTTTAATGGACGCGTTGAAAATTCTTTGGCATTGTTTTAAGTCCTTACACAACTTTAATTTACGAATGTTTTAATAACTGAAATGTATTGACAAAATGTGAAAGAGCACTTATATTACATTGACATTAATTTATGCTTATTCTTTTAACGACAACTTTTTGTTGCAGGAACTGAACTAGAAGTATTAAAGATGGCTCCATGGGGGATACTCACGCTTATTTGTGTTGCATTCATCTTCGTCGAAGCCCGCTTCCACCAGAAACGAGATACTAAATCTCACCTTTGTGATCCGGTTTTCAATAATACGAATAAAATACAATGCTATTGTATCAGAGATTCTCGTAAACAGGATTTGATTCGAAGTGCTGAGTGTTCATTGACAGTTGATGGAGTTACCATTGACGATGATAGTTGGAATTCATTTGATGAACTCAGAAACGTGGGTAAATTGTCGTTTAGAAATGCCAGAGCGATAACATTCAAATATGTTCCTACAAACGCACTTAAACATGCCCAAGCTTTGTCTAAATTGGAATTGAAATATGGAAACATTGAAATTGTTGAAGCATTTGCAATAGCGAATTTGAGTCTTGTGAGGGAGATTACTTTGACAGATAACCATATCAAAGTTATGAAACCCAATGCTTTTGCGCATCACAAAGAATTGCTTACTATTGGTTTGGATATGAATGAAATTGTAGAAATAAACCGTGACGTGTTTGTTGACTTACCATCTTTAGAAAAGATATTTCTTACCAATAATAAAATAACCACGATTCACGATAGAGCGTTTGTGCATTTGATAAATTTGAGGGATTTGGAAATCGATAGTAACAAATTGTTCAGTTTGAACAGCGAAAGTTTTGCGGGGTTGAAGAAGTTGGAAAAGCTTGATATTAGCAGTAATAGCTTAGAAGTTATCGGAGATAATACATTTTTACCTTTGAAAAATTTACAATCTTTAAATTTAGACGGTAATAAAATTCAAATGTTAGATGAAAAAGCTTTTAATGGGCTTGTGAAATTACGTTCTTTGTCATTAGCTCATAATAAGCTTACAAATATTGACAATGTAAAGATATTCAAAGGATTAAAATCCCTGACCTTGATGAATTTAAAAGGAAATCAATTGAAGGCTTTAAAAGTGGAAGTGATGGCACCTATTCTGCAAAACTTTTATAACAATATAAGCAGTTTAAATGTAGATGGTAAGAATGCTTTTATTCTTAGTTATGGTTGTTACTTCATACTATATATCTAACCAACTCATTTAATTACATTAGTATATAATATTTAACCTAATAAAGCAGTTACCAGAAATAAACTATATAATTTATTAAACACTATGAAGATAAATTTTCTTTGTTCGTTACAATATTTTTTACTTTTGTGTCATATATTAGTTACTTATGATTTTGGTTATTTTATTAACAATTGAATACATTTATTTCAGATAACGACTTCCCATGTGATTGTCAGCTTGATTGGTTCGTTTCCTTGATGAACAAAACAGAGAGCCCACATTTGAAATTATCCGTTGAAAATATGAAATGTACGCCAAGTAATGAACTTAGAGAAAATTGGGTAAAGTCAGTAGAAAATGACAAAAACGCTGAAGATGGCGACGGAACTGCAGTCTCACCTTCTGAAGATTATGAATATTACGACGAAAGTCAATTAAATGGTAAACTTTTCTATACTGACCTTAGAAGTCTTCTAAACTGTTCTGATGATATACAAAAAATAATACCAAATATAGTAACTACATCTAGTCCTCCCACTACATTACTAAAGCAAACAACAAAAGACATGAACGAATTAAGTATTTCAACTCACAAACCAGAGACCGCTCAAAAAATATCCAATCAAGGTCTATTAGATATATCAGAAAAAGAAACTCAGAAGCCCGATTCGAAGGAAAAACAACCTAGTTTGTATACTACTAGTAGGCTTGCAACAGTGTCAGCAAAGCCGGTAGAGAAAATTGAAAATCGAGAAATAATAAATCCAGTAGAGAATTTCCAGAATCGAAAAACAACAAAGCCAGTTGAGAAATTTGATAATCGAGAAATAGCAAAGCCAATCGAGAACAATTTCGACGATGGAGAAATGGCGTCCGATGAAGCTAAGCCGGATAAAATAAAAGCACATCGAAGCGTTCAAGATATTGAAGACACGCGAGATTATTCTGGCAACAATGCGATTAATAATGAAGCGTCTATTTTCGTGTTTCTAACATTATGTATTAGATTTTTCTAGTTTGTAGTATTATTTGTAGTCAATACTCTAATAATTATATCTCACAGTCATTAATATATTAAATAATAATTTTAAGGAAAAAAATACTGCTTAATTTATTTAATTCCTATAAGTATCAAACAAGAATAAAATTAAAATATAAATATAATATTAATTTTTTTTATGAAAAATTTAAATATTAAAATTATAAATCACACTAAAATAATAAACTATAAATAAAAGTAGTACGCCTTTAATATTATATATTAATAACCTTATTAGAATTTATTTATTTTTATCACGGCGACATGTGGGTCTGATCATAGAATAATGTTATGCCGATACTAACGATACTATGCCTTTACTTTTCTATCATTAGAAAAGACAGTAGTTTTTTTAGACATGCGGTTTCAGCATATGAGCATATGAGCACTGCATATGAGCACTGATGTTCTATAAAATAAGTCTCACATTTTTAACATGTTTAGGTCTTTAAGATCATACATGATAAAACTGTACCAGAGCGCCCTCTGTTATGTCTCTATAGTACTTTGAAAGTGAGAACCATAGTATGTAGCAGTCGAGCTTTCATAGACGAAAGGTCCGAGTAATAATATAAGAGTTTGGAAACAGATGGCAGCACGTAAATTTATAGGCAGAAAAAATACAGATTGATTTCGCTTTTCGCTTGTTCGATTGATTGATTGTTACGTAAAACAATAAAAAAATAGGTATTTACATAGAGATGCCGCTTTGTTCCAAAACAAGCTCTTAAACATTAAAATTTAAAATTAAGGTCGAATTTTTTTTAAATTTATACTATTTTATTGTATATAAATAAATAAATAATAAAAACAGTTTTGGTGACTAATGAATAAAGTTAATAATTGTTATTTGTATAACAATCAAATATGTAGTATATGATATAAACTGTAACCACATTATTAACAAGTAACAACCCATTAAAATAAATACTACTTATTCTCATCTCAAATCAAGAAGACAATGAAACAAAAGTTATAGATATATTAAACAAAAGTTAAACAGTAACAATCTAGGTAGGTATATAATTCTTCTTTTGTGAATTCACTAAAGAAACAATGATAGTCTTTATTTGTTGTTTTTGAGTATCCTACCTAACAAAATTGATATACATTTTTTTGGCCAATCGTAAGTGGTCCATTAAAATAAGTGGAAATGTTTTTACTTTAAATAGTAGCTATTATGAAAACGATGGAATTATAAATACATTTATTCGGTTGTACTCACGTCAATTGTGTCAAAATTTTGAATGACTAGTTACGAACTCATTCAAGGTTCTTTCTCAAGAGTTTGTTACATAATGGATTTGCGAGGAATAAATATATGTAGATATGTATGATGGTTATCATATATCACGAAAGTTACAATACAATAAAAAAACCAATATAACTTCAACAAAAGACAAACTTTACATTTCAAGTTATTTAAGATTCGTGATTCTTTAGACAAATGTAGATAATATAATGTTATTAAAGACTTGTACAAAAAAAATAATGTTTAAATTTGTACCTCAGTACTCACCTCACATACTTTCATTTAAATTACAACAAAATCTATTTTAATTTTGTGTAAAATTAAGTTTCTCTCTTAATCCTTCTCGAAAATTTATTCTAATTAAAGCTCTCCATTAGAAGTTAATTTCCTCGAAACTTTTTTATAATTAAATTATCTTGGAAAACGTTTCCTTCATCAAATTAACCGCGATGTCTTAATATTCTCAACGTAGAAACAGCTACGTGGAAAAAGTTATACTGATTCTGTTGGTTAAAAAATAAAGTAATGTCATTATTTTTATTGAAGATTTCCTCTTACTTTTTCTTTTTTAAAGAAACATTAATAATGTTTTTATAAAACCTCTTTATGCGAAGTTATATAGACGCTATTTACCTCTATATACTTTGTAAATGTTGGAGGTTATTTATTAAATAAGTAATTAAGTTAATGCAGATACAAGATGATAAGTAAGGTCGTATATTTTTTATTATTATTTAGTTACTTCATATTTTATAATTATAATGATAAAATATATGTATGTATATATCATTGAATGGTAAATAGTACCTATGCTTTCTTTTCTTCAATGTTTAATGTAAATAAATGTTTACTTTTACATAGACGTTTCACTAAATGAAATAAAATTGAAGAAGTTATTTGTACTTACATTATTTTTCTTAATAAATATAAAAAAAAAAACGGTAACTGAATCAATAAACAAGGTAAGCACAATAAATCATATTTGTGGTACAATAAAATAAAATTATTGGAGACAACACATACGTCACATGTTCCTGAACTTGTTACGTTGTTTCAATATTATTCGAATATCTACGTGTTCATCGAGTTTCTGTTTATTTAGTATATTACGTATAATAGAAATATATTGTAAAATTAACTTTTGCTGATTAGTATTTATAATAGTATAAATATGTATTAATCAGATCTATTTGACTTTATTACTAATTGAATAATTTAATTGAGGTTTCTGTTTATATCAACTTAATACTGACCTATATTTACGTAAAACCAAAAAAAACAAACTATTGTAAATATTATTTAGTTTGGAGTATCAACGTTAATGAAAATTAAATTGTTTGTCTTTTATAGCGATTAGGTTAAATTAAACTAATTAAGTTCTAAACCCAGCTCATGAGCAGTATGTTTGTTACAATCGGTGCCTATATTGTGTTCATGAAATTAAAAAAATGGGTTGTTGTGAACTGTAGTTTAGGCTATAAATTATATAGACTAGAGCAGGACTTCTTAGACATTTGTCATTCACGACCCCATTTAAGATTGCGAGTTTCTTGAAGACCCCATACAAATATAAAACGAAAATAAATTAATATTTTTTTTTGCTTTATTTATTAGGTAACAATATACATATGAAAATATATGGTTTTAGGATTCGTTTTGAAACATACAAAAATCTAAAATTAAAAATTGCAATAAAAATATATTCACGTAGTTTGTAGGTATTAAATTAAAATATAGTAAAAAAATAATGATGGATGTGCCTGTTTTATTCAACATGTATGGTACCGACAGATACACTAACAATGTATAGCCACAATATAATAATAGCGATCATCGATCGTTTACTGCTGTCGGTGAAGATAGCTTCCCTTCCTTCAACAAATGCGCTTGTCTAGACGCTGCAAGTCCACTGTATTTCGCCAACTCTAGTGATGTTATAAAATGATATATATAAATATTTGACATTAAAATCTCTTGCGAATGTAAAATTTTGCCAAGCGACTCCATTTGTGGTCGCGACCCATAGACCCGTAGTTCAGAAGCCCTGGACTAGAGCTATATAAAGCCTATATGAAAAATAATATATTTTATATCTAGGTATATAAAAAACTGTTAATCCTCTCTTTTAGAATGTACTTAAAAAAATATGATCAATCTTCTAAATTAACTTAACTAGTAGTAGTATTTTTAGTCTAGAAAACCGTCGATATATATGATAGTCACAAATACTAATTTTAAATATTTGTATGAGATAATGTTGTTTTTTACATAATGTTATTTCTTAAGTATTCTTGACTACTGAATTTCTGTTTACCGTAAAGAAATACAATGTTAATTGATTTTCAAAAAGGTTAAATTCATTAAGCTTCCAATAAATAATTATAAAAATAAAAAAAACTACAAGCTAAACTAAAAATTAATATCATTACGACAAAATTATAATCATTTCAGCGAATATGCCTGAATAGCTATTCAGAGCTATTCAATATCGAAATGTCACACTAGTAACTTTTTAATCTTCGTGAACATGGCCTATTTACGTACAGCTTTACAGAAATAGTTTCAGTATTCATTTGAGTGATATTTTACTAGGATATGAATTAAATATATGGATTTAATTATTTTCTACTTAATAAAACAAACTTGTTTAATTTTTCGTTCATTTTACTAAATTACTTTTCATATATTAATTCTGGCCTCTATTTCATATACATTCTAACTTGAAATTTTCAGTGTTATAAAATCAAATCAAATCAAATTTCTGTCTTTTATGCGTTGCTGAAAACATGTATAAAATCCAAGCGATCATAAAATTACTTATAAATTTAGTTTGTATGTTACGGAACCTTGACTTTATATCGGAAGTTTCAAGAGGTATTGTTATTTACAATGTTATATTATGGGCTACGAAAAACGTAAATAAATCCACCAAAACAGTGTTCAGGTTGACAAAATAGGACCTCGTGAAATATTGCTTTATTATTCACTCTCTTTGTAAGGACAGGCTTGAATGGAATGACTCCGAACGTTCTAAAATTATGTACAGTACTTATGAACAATGAATGTCTCGAACTTTTCAGTCTGAATAGAAATAAAGCAACACAAAAGTTTCGAATGGGTCGTATACTCATTTGAAATGCTTTCTTGTTGCTTATAGTAATTTTTGTAAATAGGGTATATTTTTTTTTTTTCATAAATACGTATTATTCTTTGTTTTATATAGATATTAATTAATTATCATTAACCCTCGGAGTTAATTAACATCTTTGTTTTATGTGAGCTTACAGAGATTTGATATAATTATATAGTTACGAAATTCTTCTTAAAAAACGCAACAACATTTCTTATTATTTATATAATTGTTTAGATTGAGTAATCATATATATCTTCAATATAAATTATGCTTGTTAATAAGTATACAAAACCCAATCTTCTTCTTGAAAGTCAAAGAGCGTGAACCGTATCTAAAGCAGCGTATACAATGCTTCTTTAATCTGCGTTATATTGTACTTTGTATACTTTGGCAATGTCATTACTGTATCATCTTTTTGTATATATTAAATTTATGATAAAAGATAACAAGACCTTATAAATCATGTTTCAACTTTGTTTCCTTAATCGCTATGTCGTTTAGGATTTCATTATCCTGTCTTGAGGATCTTACCTATATGAAAGATATTACTTTACATATAATTTTTTTCTTATTAAGATTTGGGAGGAGTAATTGAAACTGAAAATGTAGAAAATATATATAAGTATTTTGTAAAATAAGATTGTTTATTTATAATTTATTTTCCTGTAATTATACAGGCGAATAAAAACACTTACTGTCTCAAATTTATTCTTCATTAGACACGTAATATGATTTTATCTTTTAAATGTCTTACTGAATTCAAAAAGGGTATAATTTTAGTAATTACTAGCTGTGCCTGCGACTTCGTACGCATAGATTCGATAAAACGTACCCGTTCAAAGTTTCATCAAACTCCGGCAAGTAGTGTTTGCGTGTAGGAGTATTTCTGGTTTATTTTTATATATTTTTTTATTTTTAATCACAATTTTTTTTAATGATTAGGTTGACCAGTTTTTTTTATCGGAAAGTTTATTATTATTCCCTGACGGGAGGACTATTAATATGTACTATCAATATATACTATCAATATATACTATCAACATGTACCATCAATAAGTAGGTACTATCAATATTGTCTTGCGTATATAAAGGTCCCCTATTACGATGAATTTTTGATAATATTTTCCATGTACAGACAGCAAACATTTACAGTTTATTTAAATTTATAGAGACATATATTTTAATAGAGTGAAGAGTGTTCAATGAAAATTAAAAACTAAATGTTACTCAGAGTGACGCTCAATTTCTATGTATAAAATTAATTACATTAGCCATATATTTCTTTCGTGTTGCGTACGTAACTAAAAGAGAAACAGATAAACAGACAAAAATGTAAAAAAAAATAGAAATGGATTCTGTTAGTTATCCCTTTAAGTCCTGGCTGTATATTTTTTAAAACTTTTAATTTACAGAAACTACTCCTCTACAGATTTATTACATGTATATAAGAAGATTTTCATCGTATTGATTACATGGGTGACATAAATTGACATTTTTGACAACTTTGTTATTTCTTAACCGATTCAAATGCAATAAATACTTAATGTTAAGTAAAAATTGTTACAATATATTCCTGAAAACCGCAACAAATTGGTTCAGCCGTTTCTGAGATAAGCGTGCACAAACATACAGACATACAGACAAAATAAAAAAAAATAGTTTTCGGTTCTGCTGCTCCTATAATAGCCCCCCATTATGTTTTTTTTTCCATGTACAGAATTCGATTAGTGACAATTTTATTATATGTATAAATTTACATAACGAACGAATTGTTTTTCTTTTCTTCATAATTTCTTGGCTTTTTTAACTAATAACATAGAATTAATGTACTTGAAGATTTTGGACAGTAATTATTAATTCCTCCCATGATTCTGTGTGTACAGATATTCAATTTTGTTTAATTTAGGTATAAACCTAAATCCAATAAAAGTAAAGCCAGTCTTATACACAGGGGTGTACAATCTACATACAAGTTGAAGGAACCGCCGCGTCGCATAACTTTGATTATGATACTACCAAGAATTTGACTTCAAATTTTGTTTCAACCGCCCATTAAACGCTTCACTTGTCTAGGATCTCCTTTATTATGCCTTTGTTTATTCTGTGATCTGTCTTTGCTTGTTTCTATTTCTTTATAAGAATAAGCTTTGACCCAAATTACTTGCAGTTGAGTTGCTTTATCTATATATATAAAATCTTTGTGACTATAATTAAAATCTAAGTTAAAGCAATATATCATATGTTTGTTTGTACTTGGTCTGGCCATAAATACTGTAACAGTTAAAAATAAAAAAATATTACATTTGAATTTGGAATCTGTCATTTTTATACGTTTGTTCATTGTGTTTTCTCATGTTTGCGCCAATAAATAGCACAATATTTTGCGTTATTAAAATAAGGTGGGGCGATAAAGAGAACAGAATCGCTGTGATTAAATTACCCAAAGTAGGTATGGAGCCAAAATACAATTTTTAAAACTTACTCTGTTTTTGACAGAGAAAGATCTAGCCATCCACGTAGTGTTCATAAAAATAAGGTGGTCAAAGCAGTAAGGGAAAGATTTCGAAGAAATCTTGTCCAAAAGCAAAAGATTTTATCTCGGGTAATGAAGATGCACCTAGAACCATGTCGCCTATTTATATTAAGAGATGACTTAGGACAAGCAGCCTATAAGAGACGCACTGGTCATTTCTTAAGTAATAATTTAAAGATAAATAGGGTGGTAAAATCGAAACAACTACTGTAGCGGTATGCAAAGGGAGGTCATAGAAAAAAATTGTTTACAGATGAGAAAAAAATTGAGCAACATTGTAACAAACAAAATAACCATATTTATGCTCAGAGCTCTAAGGAAGGTACCCAATTAATCGACAGAGTGCAACGTGGGTACTATCCGACTTCAGTGATGGTTTGGTAGGTGGTTTGCTATGGAGGAGTGACTAAGCCATATTTTTGTTAAAAAGGTATGAAAACATCGGCACAAGTGTATCAAGATACCATTCTTGAGAAGGTAGTTAAACTTCTTGATAACACCATGTTCAATAACCGAGTATGGTCCTTCCAGCAGGAATCGACGCCGGGTCATAAAGCTCAGTCCATGCAGTCTTGGTTGGAAACGAACGTCTCGGACTTCATCAGAGCTGTAGAGTGACCGTCGCCTTGTCCAGATCCTGATCCGCTGGATAATGATTTATGGTCAATGTTAGAGAGTACAGCTTGGTCTAAACGCCACGATAATTTGGAGTTCCTAAAACAATCCATACGATTGGCAGTGGAGAATTTCCCCATAAAAAGAGCGCGTGCTTCTCAATAGAAGGCAGTTATATATAATTGCCCTCAACGTTTAACTTTGACTGCATTGCAGCCAATGGACACCACTTCGAATAAGCTTTTTATATTTCTAATTCTTTTATATTTCTGTATTAAACTAACACACTGTAAAAGTAATAAAGGTTATTTGAAATTAAAACAATTTTTTTTTCTTCATTACAATATTTTTGGCAAGACTATGTATATATAAAGTGCAAACCCTACAAACAAATAACATACAGGTCATAAGACTGTATTTGCATCACGTGGAACTATTGTATCCGTTGGAATGAATTTGTTTTTGATTTAACGATGTCTTTCAATGATGAATTATTTTTTTTTATTGTTTTGTAATCGGAGAACCAAATTAAAATATTTGTGTGACTATAACTTAGTACATGTATTTAACACTATTATTATTTCTTTGGCGCATCTTAGTAATGAGTAGTGCTACTTCTAAGAAAGCTACTCAACGTTATATCAATCTAGTTTTTATATCATAAGTTCTAATACTACAGAGTCTTGACCTTCTTTAAACAAAAGACTCTCAGCCATATATTTATCTCAAAGGCTTATATAATGCTTCAAAATATCCACTTTATATTGAACGGCCTACAAGCGCCTTCCTGCTCTATTACTTTTAGACCTTTTGCCGTTTTATCTTCAACTCCTGATGAAAGATTGAAGGTTTGTAAAATATATTTGATATTTATTTACTTGAGCGCAACTTGGTTTACTATTTTATTATCTTTATTTCAAATACTTGGCGCTGGAGGATACTATAAGATACTACTTTACATATAAAATAGTATAATAGTGTATAAATAATAGGAGTAATTTAAATCGTACAAGAAAATTTTGATTGAATATGACTTCCTTTTTATTATTAACTTTTGCCTTCCAAAACACTGTTTGTCCGAAAATCAAAAGAAAGAAAACGAAAGTCCCTGTGCTTCTTGTATAGATTTCAATAAAGTGTTTATATATAAGTAAATATAATTTAAAGTTGAAGCACTAATATTATTGTTTTTTAGGGTTTCCCAGGTTTCGCTCGTAAATTCGTTCGTGATGATTTACATAATGTAGTCAGTCCTGAGTCAACCCAATCATACAGTTGAGTAAGTTGGGAGACATTCATGATCGGTGCTGGAATTTGGACAAGAGTTAAATCAAACTTGATTTAACTCACTGATAAATTGATCAATCGTTTTTATCTTACACATAGCATTTAGTTTGAATTATCTATCTCCATCCACGTATATCAAAAAAATATGTACGATGTTTTGTTTACTATAAATAATCATTTACTATTAGGTATACACAACAATTTATTATATTTACTATTTTAACTATTTTAACAATGGTTGAACTACTTATCATATTTTGTTTTAAACGTACACTCTGCAAATGTATTAGCAATGCAAAACAAGATCAGACGGACCAAACGTGACTTGAATATTTTGAGGATCACAAATTTGACTTTAAAATACAGCAGATAATTCGAGTGCTTAAGATCTTAAATTTAATATCTATTGATTTTCAATAAGTTTTTTAATGGAATCAAATAATACGACCTTAACTGAGATTTGTTTTTTTAAACAGTATTGTATTAATATTTAGGTATCTCTATTTTATTTAACAGTACAACAAAGAAATCGCTAGTTTTAGTTAGCAAATTAGCTCTATTGATATTTTTATAATAATTACGTAAATTAAAGAAAAAGCGAATAAATAGCACATTTTTTAACTATTATTATCTTATCTTATTTTACCGTATAAACGATAGTATTAGGGTAAGGCTCTTTGTTTGTATTGACGTTTTGGTGCTAACATTACAGGCGGCTGGATCAAGTGCACCTCTGACAAGTTTACGTTCAAGAGAAGAGGGGCGGGTTATAGTAGTAGTTAGTGTAGTAGTATTGAAACTAAATCTTTAGCAAGAGCAGGTTCATAGGCTTTAATTATTACGAAAATAAATTATATTAATACCATTTTAAGTTCCGAGAAGTCCAAAATGTGATAATTATAAGTACTCAATTTTTATTTTATTTTTATACACAATGGTATTATATTTATATAAATATAGAATGAAAAATAAACTGATACGGGCACGGATTCGAACCCGCGACTACTGGGAAACCGTCCCGTCGCTCTACCAACTGAGCCACTGTATCGCTGTCAACCTCGGTGAATTAAGCATTCTATATGTGATCGTCTTTACCGGGACGGTGATGACATCTATTAGGTTTCTTTCGAAAATCCTAACCAATGTTTCTAACTTTGCAGTATAGATAAACATTGAAAAGATGCCACTACCGAAATAAATGTTTGAAAATATCTATAAACATGTGTAGCCATGTTAAGCTTATTTAAATTCATATAAATATAGAATGAAAAATAATCATTCTATACCATGTAGCTATGTTAAGCTTATTTAAATTCATATTAATATAGAATGAAATATAATCATTCTATATTTATATAAATTTAAATAAGCTTAACATGGCTATACATGTTTATAGATATTTTCAAACACAATGGTATTATCAATGTACGCAATAAAGAATAATAATTCAGAATTCAGAGGCACATCAAATCCTCTGCTATATTGTTTTGTTCTAAAAGTTTTTGAATTCATCTGGTATTATTCTTTAAAAAAAGATAAAAAAACACCATATAAAAAAATCTGTAAAAAGGATATAAATAATATTATTATTAACTTGTTAAAGTCGTTCCGCCGAGGGACCGTTGCACGTTGTCTATTTCACTGAGTTTTTGGAACTAATTAATGAGGACTTATACTAAAATACGACTTGATATTGCTATTTCGTTATTTGGTAACTTAATCGCATTTCGATTTGATTCCATTTTGATTTCGTTTATTTAGCGTTCCGCCGAGAGAATCACTACAACAAGTACATAATTATATTATATTTATCTTTTTAGATGTCTTTTTGCATTGGGTGTTTTTATTTTTTTTTTCTTGCTTTCATTTACGAACACTATTTTTCGTTATTGTTCACGATCAATATGGCATTAGAACCTTTCTACGGCACCAATAAAAGCTCAATATCTTGGAGTCGACTATTTTTATTTCGATAAAACATTGCTAAGAACCATCTCCAAGGCATCTTCTATAAAAAAAAAACCGCAATCAAATCCGTCAACTCGTTTGGCTGCTACGATGCCACAGACAAATATACAGATACACATATACACAGATACACAGGTCAAACTTATAACCTCTTTTTGGGTCGGGGTCTAAAAATAACACGAATCATGCAAAATAATTAAAACTAGTTCCTAGTGAAACAGATGGGAAATAAATGCTGAAACTATTTAGCTGCAGCAGTAAAACTGTAAGTAAATATCACAATGTCATGTTATTAAAAAGCTACGAGTGTGACATTTTGATAATAATACCCCTGCCGAATCGCTATTCAGACGTATTTGGACAGTGCCAGTAGGTTATGTTTTTTAATGAAAAATGATTTATTGTAATAAAACATAAATAACATAAAGAAGAAAGCAATATTCAAAAGATTGTAAAGAAAATAACATTCTCTATGGTGTGATATATATGTATATGGACTTACACTTTTAAAAACAGCATCTAAGTTCTTTTGTCGATAGCGATATGATGTGATTTCAACCTATAAATTAACGTAGATGTATTTATTAAGGATAGTAAAGTTTATTTTTATTTTTGGCAACGATACAACATTCAGAATTAATAACAAAGAGCAGACTTTTTATTTGTTCACAATAAAAAAAACTACTTTATATTAATGTAGGTATATATCTTTGTAACAGTTATAATAGTTACAACAGTTGTTATTAATTTTTCTTTTTTTTTATAGAAGGAACTTTAAATGCGAATTTAATTTTAAAAATATTTTAGTAATAACATTTAAATTATGAGGTAGGTAATACATTTTATTTATTTAATTGTTAATTTCATTGTTAGTTAGTATCGTGGAGGTTGTGTTAATGACATGCAACTATCCTCGCTGTTCTAACATATGCGTAAACACCATATTGATGACCTGAATGTCGCGGGTTCGAAACCATGCCCGTATCTTTTTACTTTTCATTTTATATTTATTCAAAATTTAAATAAACTTAACGTGGCTATAAATGTTTAAAGATGTTTTTAATCAAAACATATTTATAGATATTTTCGAGCAATAATTATATTATACATAACGAATCGAGAAAATGGTTATCGCTATCGTGAGACATCTTGTAATCGAGCAGAAGAGTATCAGCTAGTACTTCAAAATCACTTTTCATTAGGCAATCTCTTAAAAAACAAAAGTAACACTATGCACACTACTGAACTTAAACAAAACGAATTAGTTTCTAGTTAGGAGAACTCACTGTACAATTTCCACCGCATAAGTGTCTGTCGTCTCAGTCACCTCTCTTTTTTACCGTCGTAGCATGAAGTAAGTCAATTGACATGTCACGTGATTCGTGCTGGTGTCGTTTAGCGCCCATGCTAATGACTGTTTCCGACATGTACTATAAAATTCTAACAGTATGATCAGGTTAAAAATGATGGCCATATAGAATAACTTATTAACCCCGTTCTGTATTTGGAGTGGAGACACAGAGTGGAGAGCTCACATATCGAACTGTCACACTCTTAACTTTTTAATCTCTTGTTAATGTGGCTTTTGTAAATGTGAAATGTACCAACTTTACAGAAATAGTTTTAGTATTAATTTGAGTGATATTTTACAAGGAATTAACTGGGATTTCATTATTTTCTACTTAATGAAACAGACTTACAATATTCTTCGTTCATTCTACTGAATTTTGATAGTCTATTCATTTTGTTATCTAGTTCATACACATTTTTATTGAAAATAAAATTAAATAGAATTTGTGTTTTTTACGCGTTGCTGCTGCCATGTATAAATATGAAAGTGATAATGAAATAACGAATAGAACTTTATAAAGAAAATTTGCAAGAGTTATTCATATTTACAATATTTTATTACGTGCTATGAAATTTGTAAATAAAGCCACCAACAGTGGTTAAGTTAACAAAGTAGGACCTCGTGTAATATTGCTATATTATTCACTTTTTTTGTAACGGCAGGCTTGAATGGAATGACTCCGAACGTTCTAATATTATGTACAGTATTTATGAACAATGAATGTCTTGAAATTTTCAGTCTGAATAGAAATAAACCAACACAAAAGTTTCGAATGGGTCATACACTCATTTGAAATGCTTTCTTGTCGCTAGGGTAATTATTGTTAATAGGGTATAACATTTATTTTATCATAAATTAAACGTCTTTTTTTGTTTATTAATTATCATTAACTCACGGAGTTAATTAACATGTTTGTTTAATGTGCACTTACAAAGATTTTATATAATTATATAGTTACAAAATTCTTCTTAAAAAATGCAACAACCTTTCTTATTATTTATACAATTGTTTAGATTGAGTAATTATACCTAGTCTTGCCATAAATATTGTAACAAAGAAATCTAATATTTTTTTAATTGCAAATAACGTTTATTACTTTTACAGTGTGTTAGTTTAATACACAAATGTAAAAAAAATATAATATAAAAAGCTTATCCCAAGTGGTGTCCATTGCCTTTAAACGTTGAGGCCATTTATCAATTGAAGCACGCGCTCTTTCCTTGGAGAAATTCCTCACTGCCAATCGCATGGATTTGTTTAGGGACTCCAAATCATCATGGCGTTTAAAGCAAGCTCTTCTCTCTAATACTGATCATAAATCTTAATCAAGCGGATTGAGATCGGGATGACGGCCAGTCCTCAGCTCTGATGAAGTCCGAGAGGTTTGCTTCGAACCAACTGCGTGAACCGAGCTTTATGACCCGGCGCCGAGTCTTGCTGGAATTATCATACTTGGTTACTGAACATGGTGTTATTAAGGGGCTTAACTAGCTTCTCAAGAAAGGTATCTTGATACACTTGTACCGAAGTTTGATACCTTTTTCACAAAAATATACCTCAGGCACTCCTTCATAGGTAACACCCCACCAAAACATCACTGAAGTCGGATAATGCCCACGTTGCACACTGTCGACTGATTGGTAAGCTTCCTTAGAGCTATAAGCATAAATACGGTCATTTTGTTTGTTAAAATGTTGTTCAATTGTAAAAAAATTCTCATCAGTAAGCAAGATTTTTCTGTGACCTCCATTTGTGTACCGCTTCAGTAATTATTTCGATTTTCCTACCACTTTTGTCGTACGAATACTACGTGGATGCTCAGATCTTTTTCTGTCACAAACAGAGGAAGTCTTATTCTACCTATTAATAGCCCGGTACACAAACATTTGACTAATACCAAGCGTATGGAGAGTTTTAAAAATTGCATTTGGCTCCATACCTTCTTTGTAATGCAATCACAGCGATTCTATACTCTTTATCACCCCACTCCATTTTAATATCGCAAAATATTGTACAATGTATTGGCGCCAACATGAGAAAACACAATGAACAATCGTATAAAAATGACAGATTCCAAATTCAAATGAAATATTTTTTACTTTTAATTGTAACAGTATTTACGGCCAGACTAATATACTAATATACTATATATCTTCAATATAAATAATGCTTGTAAAGTATTGTATTACAAACCCAATCTTCTTGAAAGTCAAAGAGCGTCAACCGTATCGTAAGCAGCGTATATAATGCTTCTCTAATCCGCATTATATTATACTTTGTATACTTTGGCTATGTCATTACTTTTTCATCTTTTTGTATATTTGAAATTTATGAATATAAGATAACAAGCGCTTATAAATAATATTTCATTACAGGGTAATTAATCTTGCAATCTTGAGGATCTTACCTATATGGAAGATATTATTTTATATTTAAAATTGTTCTTATTAAGATCTGTGAGTAGTAAATTAAATGGAAAATGTAGAAAATATGTATTAGTATTTTGTAAAATAAGTTTAAAACAAAAAGATTGCTTTTTTATAATTTATTCGTCTGTATAATTAAAACACTTATTATCTTAATTTTATTCTTCATTAGGGACTTATTATAATTTTATCTTTTAAATGTTGTACTGAATTTAAAAAGTGTATAATTATAGTAATTATTTCCATAAGGAATTGTTTTTCTTTTCTTCATGATTTTTTTCGTTTTTTTAACCAAAAACCTGGAATAAATCTGGGTACTTGAAGACGATTGATACTAATTATTAATTCCTCCCTTGATTATAATTTATGTATATAATTTAGTTTTAACCTTAAATCTAAAAACAGTAAAGGCAGTCTTATACACAGGGCTATACGATCTACACACAAGTCGAAGGAACCGTAGTATAGCTTTTATTATGTTACTTTTTGTTATTTATCAAGAACTTGATTTCATAATTTGTTGTAACCGCCCATCAAAGTCATCACTTGTCTTGAGATCTCTTTTATTATAGGTACGATTGTTTATTCTGTCTTTGCTTTGTTTGTGTCTATTTCTTTATAGGAATAACTTTTGACCCAAATTACTTGTAATTTAGTGGTCCTTATCTACATATATAAAATGTTTCGAGGGCTCTAGGAACTAGGTTAAAGTAATAAATCAAATGTTTGTTTGTCTGTTTAGTACTTTATGTGTATGACTGTGGATACATCACACAGCAACTTTTTAAGGCAGTTTAATAATGAAATGAATGTTTAATTATATTGTACTGAAAATGAATGTAAATCAATGTTTAATTATATGGGCCACCTGAAAATATCTAAAATTTAATATGATCAAAGCATCGAACAACTTAGTATGTGTATTTAGCACTATTATTTTATTGTTATAGTTGCTAACGAAAAGGAATAAGAAACCAAGAGTCAACACCAGTTTTAAAATAATTATGCAACTCTACCATTTTCTCAATTTTATACATAAATGCTTTATTAATCTAGTTTTTGCATTATAAGTTCTAACACTACAAAGTCTTGACCTTCTTTAAACAAAAGAGTCTCAGGCATATATTTATCTCGAAAGCTTATATAATGCTTCATAATATCCACTTTATATTGAACGGCCTACATCAAGCGCCTTCTTGCTCTGTTACTTTTAGACCTTTTGCTGTTTTATCTTTAACGTAAGAATAATGTACCGTAAAAGGTGGTTAGAGATTGCAGGTATTGTAAAACATATTTGATTTTACATATTTTATTTACTTGATCGCAACTTGGTCTGGATGCTATACTACATACTGATAAAAGTATTAATTTAAATATAATATAAAATGACAAAGGTTTCCACGATATTGCATAAAACAAGACACAAATTCACATTCACAAAATGAGGCAAACACAGAAAAAAAAAATGTTTTGATATAATCACAATATTAAAAAAAAAATATTTTTTTACATACATATAAGTAAGAAGATTTTAATGTTGGAGCCGTAACATTATTGCTTTTTAGGGTTTCCCTGTTTCCTTCGTAAATTCGTTCGTGATGCTTTAATTTAAATATAGTCAGTCCTAAGTCAATTCAATCATACAGTTGAGTAAGTTTGGTATAAATTCATGATTGGTCTTGAAATTCGGACGAGAGTTAAATGAAGTCCATTACTGGCTGACTGATTAAATTAATTTGACCATGGGGACTTTATCTTGAACATAGCATTTGGTTAAAATGCTACGTTCAAGCATATATCATTCATTCGCATTAATCAAAGAATGTGTACGATGTTTTATTTACTATAGTTTTTTTTATTACAAGGTTTATTATATAAAAACTGTGTTAACAATGATTGTACTATTTATGATAATTTGTTTTAAACGTATACGCTGCAAATGTATTAGCAATGCAAAATAAGATCAGACGGACCAAACGAGAATATTTCGAGAGATACGAATTCGACTTAAAAGTACATCAGATTATTCGAATGTTTAAGTTTCTACTTATTTAATGTAACCCATACGAAGTTTGTATTGTCGTTTTGATTCTAACATTATAGGTGGATGGGTCAAGTGAACCCCTGACCGTTTATCTCTAAAGGAAGAGGGGCGAGAGAGACCCATGATTTTTTAGATCAAGAACTCAGATCTGTCTACATTGGACTTTATTGAAACTAAATCCTTAGCAAAAGCAGTTATTAACCTTGAATTAATATGATTGAAGTAATTTATATTAATACTATTTTAAGGTTCGAGAAGTCTAAACTATGATAATTATAAGTACAGTTTTTTTTATTTGATTTGAATACACAATGGGTAACCCATGTACGCATTTGGAATATTTCACTGCCCCCCTGGTCGAGTGGTTAGCTACGCAATGGGGCTCGGGTTCGATCCCCGACAGGGACAGGCATTTATGTAATGAGCATGATGTCTGTATTTCTGGGTTTGGTCGTTTATTATATATATTCTCAGTATTTATAATGTGTATTTCTATGTATTTGTATCGTTGTCTCAACACATGAAAATAATTTGGTTAGATCATTGTGCGAAGCTTGTCCTTGTATTATATCAAAACCAAAACACTTGCGTGTTGTAAGGTTAGCCCAAGTTCTATGGGCCATCAATATGATATCGAGATGGCCCAAGTTCACCCAGCCAATGAAAGTTGTGATATCGGGATGGCCCAAGTTCATCCGACAATTTAAAGTTGTGATATTAGGATGCGCCCAAGCGTCAAGTTTTTTTTTTCAACAGAACTTGGTGTCGGGCGGATACCAGATGAGAACTTGACTATAGGTAAAAAGTGTTATTTTCATAAGGTCGCGTGGCCGATAAGAACTGAGACTTGGCAATTTTTTCTTCTCTCTGTGTGTTTGTCACATGGCTAATGCACACACTGCCGACACCAAGTTCTGTTGAAAAAAAAATAACTTGACGCTTGGGCGCATCCTAATATCACAACTTTTAATTGTCGGATGAACTTGGGCCATCCCGATATCACAACTTTCATTGGCTGGGTGAACTTGGGCCATCTCGATATCATATTGATGGCCCATAGAACTTGGGCTAACCTTACAACACGCAAGTGTTTTGGTTTTGATATCAGACTGTTTTTGTTGGTGTCTAGAATTTACTACTTTCATTGGTGGTAAATAGTGCTAGGAGAGTTGTGATTTCAAACGTAAATGCGTAGGTACTTGCAGCACGGGCTCGAAGATATAGAGGGACTACGTAGGTGGTAGAGACGAGTTGTAATTTTGAAAAAAACTTATAACCTCATCGCTAACACCTGAACGGCTATCTCCGCTGCCTTAATGAGTGTTTTGCTACTAATTAGTTTTTTTAAAGCCACGATTTGATATAGCTGGAGAAAATAAGGGACCCAGAAATATTCACCAGCTACGACGCTGAGTTGTGGACATTGCTGGGTGCCACTATTTGATCATTATTTAGGTGACTCATTAAGGCCTAACTACTGCAGGAAGGGGACAGCGTCCTAAAAAAAATACAGCCAGCGCTAGCAGTCAGCACACGCATTGCATAAAAAGACATTTTAAACATAAGTATAAATCAAAAGAGAGAAGCTCCTCTGTCTATCCCCTACAAATATTAATTAGCGACCACAACTATGACTACCTCTCGACCTACCACGCCTCCTTCCCCCTCTAATTGAACTGCTCCCTGACTTACCGCGTCTAAGTCACAGGGACTTAGACGCGGTAAGTCAGGGAACAACCTCTATTAGGACACAGGTCCTACCTCGGGAGCAACCTCGAGAGCCCCGACCGTGCACTTGCTGATGATGATCCTGCACTTGAACTAGACCAGGCAAAGGTACCCAAGGCCGATTTAACTGACTCTTGAATGAGTTGCAAGCATTTGGCAACTGAGGTAAATGAGGATGATACTTGCAGCGAAGCCTATTTTTTTCAACGATAGCGGAAGGCAAAGCCTTAATTGTTTTAGGGTCAAAGTTGATTAGGTTAAGCCCATTTAGTGTTGTCACCCTTGACAATGCGACATATGCTTGGCCTGGCGTGAATACATGGCCGTCTAGATCAAGAACAACGTTTTTAAGGCTTAATCCCTGGCTTTTACGGATTGTTATGGCATATGCCAAAGAAATAGGAAATTGTATGCGACGGACAAAAGCATTCACGATAATCCTGAATTTTGCCTTTGCTGGTTTAATGCAGTGAAATCCGTTTGAAAATAAAATAACAAGGGAAGTTGCCTGCGAGGTATTGTCAGTATCCCAATTGAAAAATTCCAATTGAGCCGTTTACCAACCCTATCGTCACATCTATATTCCGTCGGAGCATAATCTTTGCACCTACTCTAAACTCTATTACGTCATCAAGACCCGCTGTTACTCTTTATTCTGGTATCTATCACCAGAACCTTCTGATACTGAATTCTGAGGAAAATACTAAACTATACTCTGAAATGGAATAAGAGTGAAAATGTAAGCAAAGCAAAAATACTTTGACATGTAACGTAAATCATTACGTTACGTGTAATAATTTTAATCATTTAACTTTGTTTTTATTTTAACTTTAAGTTTAAGTATTTTTCTACGAGAAATAATAAGGAAATAAAATTGAGCAACACTGTAATATTATTAGCTTATCCGCTGTCATTAGACGTAAGACTTGATAAGTCCAAATCAGAATTAGTTACATTTATTAAAAAAATCGGATACTTCGTTAATGAGGTGATGAAATTATCACAAAAGGTCGTGTGACATTGCCATTGTAATAAACATATTTTCGAACGTTTTTTTATGACATGTAAAGTACATATATATATAATTAAATTAAATTATTTGCATAATATAAGAAACACAAATCTTATTTAAGAGGGTTTTTGGATTTGCACAAAATATAATTTTTTTTGGTGATGATAACTCCTTTGTTTACATTTTATTTCTATTATTCCATTTCAGAGTATAGATAGAAACTATCGAGTAGTCATTCCGACAAGTGTCTACCTCAGAATGAAGAAAATCGATGTGGTTTGTGACACCTGTTAAGCCACCCGGTATTTGCTACCGAAATAACCAGTACAGTTAAACTGACAAGAATTTTGCCCGTTGTCCACATCACCCTGCATATTTTCTGTACTTGCCGTAAAAGTTAGATCATTAAATTTTGACATTGAACTTGCTTGCGGGCCCGCAAATTCGATACATATTGAAAACTTGTTTCATACAACATTTGAAATTTTAAAAAAGAGAATCCATTTTTAATGAAAATATCTGTTTTGCCCTAATCGTGACTTAACAAATAATCTAATCAAAAATTGTTGTAGATCATTTTTATTGCACTCTACGAGACGAATCTTTTGATATGCCGCATGTTGCAAACTTCGCATGTCTATGTTTTAGACCTCTTGGGCCTAAAAATTATAATTTTGAAAATTTTCGATTTTTTTTGGAGGTTTTAGAATATTTCAAACCTGCGCACCGAGTTTCAGCGTCCTACCATACCTGGAAGTAGGCTAGAATTTACATCACTTATGAATAATGAATAAGTACGCGAAATAGGGCCGTTTTGGCCTATTTTTCCCTCCGGTTTTGCTGAACGCAGACAAATGATTTTTTTATATAGGGTAGAAATGGGTAGAAGCTGCTTGTATAAAAAATTTGGTAGCTCTAAGTCATAGGGGGGCCTGACAGTGAAGGTAAGAAAAGGCCGTTTTTGGCGTAAACTAGCCGTTTAGATATACTCTCTTGCGGCAGCTCACTCGGTCGGCCCTAGAACTTGGGTCGCGCGCTGCCGCGCGCGTTGATTAATTCAGAACTCAAAAGCATTTTAAATCCTCTACTATATTGTTTTAGTCCTTTAAGTTTCTGAATGTATTTTGTATTAATCCTACAACTTAATGAAACAGACGTCCTTTTCAGACGTGAAATGTATGCTGAAACTATTTAGCTGTAGTTATAAAACTGAAGGTAAATAGCTCAAGTTCATATTACAAAGCTAGGAGTGCGACATTTTTATTAAAACCCATGAATAGCTATTCAGACGTATTTGGAAAATTCCGGTAATAGTTGATGGTTTTTAATGAAAAATGATTTAAGGAATCGAAGATTGTAAGGAAAATAGTATTCTGTATGCTAACGACGTCAGATATTAGATCTATTAACTCTTGGTTTATAATATTGAATTCTTGAAGGATTTTTTTTTTGTTTTATTAGATACTGCATTCTAGATGATGTGATTTCAACTTACGTTATATGAAATGAGTTACTATAAGAACTACCTACAAACCTTAAAGGAAAGTGAGCTAATTCTTGAGACCTATCAAAAGTAATATTTCTTTACAATGTGCTGGAGTACATAAACTTGACTGCGATTGTGGCTTGTCATACATAGGTGAAACAAAGTGGAGCATCAGTAAAAGAGTTAGGGAACACTTCTCGGTACATCGAAGTCAGCAGTGTGTGAATATAACATAAACAAGGCCAATCATTATATAAGATTTGATAAACCTAAAATCCTCGCTAAAAACAAACAAAATATGTTAAAAACATCCTAATTGTAATAGAGAAGATGGTTGAAGATTATCTAACACCTGGAACCCACTCTTGAAAAATATAAAATCCCATGTTGTGACCTCACTGTAAGACCTCAAGATACTGTTAGTGCGTTTTGTATGAATTCGTACGCCCGGAAACTTGGAAACCGTTGGAGGTAGATGAGTAATTAACTGACTTACCGTCAGTCATTTCCATCTCGTCTTATCGTGAACACTATTTCTCCAAAGCATTCGAAACGTCAGGTTAAATATAAAATAATAAAAGCGTTGCAGAGAGAAGTGCAAACAATGCCTGGGACTAGCGACCCAGGGACAGGTTTAAGGGGCCCCTCTATGATGCGCAAACACACTCGCCTTCACTGTCTACAATCTGAGGATTGTAGGGTGAGCCCTACCTAACCAAATTTGGAAAGAACCTACTAATGCCGCTTTTGAAATACGTTCTAGAAATGAACCGATGCTAGTTCTAGAAAGGCCAAGGTCTTTAAGTAAATTGTAGAGAGATTTAGCTGTTATATATCTCACTCCCACTTCTACCGCGTACAAGCTTTCTATAAATTTATTGCTGGACAGTTCGTTTGTCAGTAATACTTATTAAGCTTAAATTTGTGATTCCTGGGCTGTTTATTTCCCGGTGCATAGTGAGCTCCATAAGTATCATGCGCCTTAGATTTTTAGAATACAGGAATAAGAAAGTCCGGTCTGGATAACAAAACAACAATATCCCCAGATATTTTGTAACGATTTTCATACGTGTCCATCATGGGAGTCCAATCTATCAAGAAGTACTCTATACCCTACTGATAAGTGTTTCGTGATTCCTACTGCCCCTTTTCAGATGTTGCAAGACTTTTCGGTGGTTTTGCCCCATCTCACTAAATTACTTTAATCTGGGAGAGTCATTTGGAATGCATTAAGATAAAATTTTAATAATGCTGGGGACCTATCAGGGTGCAGGGTGCAAAGCAGGGTGAGCGCCGTAAGGATAGTGGGATAAAAAAATCTTGATGGTCACCCATTCGTTTTGATTTTCTAGGCTCATTGCGTTCATTCGGTAGTTTTCGTTTTCGTCTTGTCAAATAAAAGATTTTGTTATGTCTATGTCTCGATCTTTTCTACTTGATCCTAGCCCTACTTTATTCGTTTGAGCACCTATCATAATTTTTTTATGGGATTGAAGTCGTGACTCGAGCTCTGAGGCAACTTTATCTTTTGGGAGAGATGTTATAGTATCATCTATTGGTAACTCTTAAATGTTTAAGGAGCTTCCATGTTTTCTTTAATTTTTACCGAAAATTGTTTCCGTGTCTAAATAAGGTTGAAGAGTCTGTTGGAGTATGGCCTTGGTAATCGATTTTTTTACCTAAAAATTTAAACGGAGCTGCCTCCGTATTCGTACTAACGCATTGACCGCTTATTTTGAGACCCGGATCGAAAGAGGTATATTTGGTATTCCGTCTACCCAGACACAGACTAAAGCATTTACTTGGTTTTGTCCCCAATCCGCCCGTCCATGTACAGAAATCCTCCACTACATTTAAGAGTGCCTGACGTTGTTTTGGATTACGTTTAACGATTACGATTACGATCTCTCGATACTGACTATCGCGAGATCAACTGCAAAAGCTAGTATGGAGTGTATTTATTGTTAAACTTAAACCGATAACCCCACTTTTTTCGTTTCTAATTAATTTACCTATTAATCTATTAATGACTATATTAAATTTAATTGGAGAAATACAACCACCCTGCAATAAACCTATATAACATATTATAATTATATAGTTTAGAATGGTTTTCGTTAAATATTATTGAGAATTTTAATTTTGAATAGTATGATTCAATAATGTCGCTAACTACCGTGGGAAAGTTATACCATCTAAAGACGAACATCATCAGTTCATGTCGTACCGACCCAAAGGCGTTCTCTAATTTGTCTCTCGTTAGTTCTAGCACCTTTAAGACTTTCCGATATTAACATATTATGTTCCAGGCATCCACAATTATACTCGAGTTAAATCCGTAAAAATAGTTTTATTTAATTTTATTTCTTTTTAAAGTTTTGCATAATATTATTCATTCTCCGTATCCTTTTAGTAGAATTCACTTAAATGTATTCGCTTAGGTTGTCGTTCTCAGGCTTTATTTTACATTTCCGTGTGTAAAACAAATTACTTAAAAAACAATTATATATTTAGATCATGTGATAATTATAATAGAAAATATCACCATATTGACTTATTTATAAGGAATTTAGACAAATTTGTATCATTGCTTAAGATTTTGTAGATTAGTTTTATTTTTAGTTTTTTTTTAACAAGTTTTCATATTTTTTTTGTTAAATACTTTAGATACTTTGTTTATACTTCCGGTATGTAAACTTCATTAATGAATACTTTTTGGCATATCAGCGATATTTTTTTTTGTTATATTTTTGTAAATTGATGCTGTTTGTTTTCTCAATAAAAATTATATAAAAAATAAAAAAATAAATTGCTGCCAACCCTTAAGGAATGAGGAAGGTCACATGTGGCTAGGGCCAAAAAATAATGGCAATGAATTTGCATATTATTAGATATCCGTGGATGAAGGCATCGTCTACCATAATGTGTAAAAAGTGACGAGAGGATCTTCAAATAAAATCTGGGTAGAATATCAAAACTGTTATTAGGAGATATTATGACGTCAAAAATGATAATAACACAAAAAGTTTATAATATAAATATTTTAAACATCGTAACCTCGAGTTAGAAACTTTATTTAATATTAATAATTCATTTCGGCTACAATGGAACTTTTGTGTACGCTAGATGGCCTTAAATCCATCAAAACTAAGTCTTTTGGGAGAAAGATACTTTAATCTAGGTACATTATTAGGTATTTTTCTCTTGAGTAAATATAAGCCGGTATGGTTTTAACTTTAAGACATGAAATATTTGACTGGCTGTTTGATATGTAACTAAATTTTTGATTGGAATGTAAAAGGGATTATAAAATAAAGAAGTTTATTAATTACAAATGGTTTTAGCTAATGTGACATGAAAAGATATAAACTGTGTAACGCGATTAACACATTCAAACTAATACCACTTTTTCTCATTTCAAATCCAGAAGACAACTAAACAATAGCTATAGAATTATTTAACATGAAAAATGTAAACTACCCTTCTTTTGTGAATCCATTAGAGAAAGTCTTAATTTGTTGTTTTTGAGTACCTAATAATTTTGATTTTGATAATGTATTTTTTGGTCAAGTGGATCATACAAATAAGAGAAAATGTTTTTTTTAAAACAGTACCTATTATAGAAAAAGTTAATAAAAAAAATTAAGAACAAAAAGAAATGGTCAAATTTAAACAAATATTTTATTTTAGATATGTCGGTTTGTATACAATCTGTTATTGTATAAGGGAACAAGGACTGTAGGGCAAACATGTGTACATACAGCATATACATTGAACGCGTCTCGGCAAGAATTGCCTAAAAATTTTTTGTTAAGTTACTGCATTTTGGATCACGTATGATGTACAAATGATTTTATTTCCAGAAATCAATGTTATTATAAATATATTTATTCGGTTGTACTCACGTTAATTGTGTCGAAATTTTTAATGACTAGTTACGAACTCATTCAGATATAAAAACAAATTCAGACAAACTTTACATTTCAAGCTATTTAAGAGTCATATTTCCTGAGACAAATGTAGACAAAATAATGTTCTTAAAGACTTGTACCAAAAAATATAGTTTAAATTAATACCTCAGAACTCACCTCACATACTTTCATTTAAATTTCAACAAAATCTATTTCAATTCGGTGTAAAATTGAGTTTCTCGCTTAATCCTTCTCGAAAATTTATTCTAATTAAAGCTCTCCATTAGAAGTTAATTTCCTCAAAACTTTTTTATAAATTAATTATCTTGGAAAACGTTTCCTTCATCAAATTAACCGCGATGTCTTAATATTCTAGCGTTGAAACAGCTACGTGGAAAAAAGTTATAATGATTCTGTTGGTTAAAACATAAATTAATGTCATTATTTTTATTTAAGATTTCCTTACAAGTTTGTAATAATGTTTTACAAAACCTTTTTGCGAAAAATTTAAGCCGCTATTTTGTTTTTGATACTCTGAAAATGTTGGAGGTTATTTAGTAAATAAGTAACTTAGTACATGTAGATATAAAACCAAGTTGCGTAAGGTCATATATTCTTAATTATTATTTATTTATAAGTGTATGCACTGCATATTTTATAATTATAATAATATAATATATGTATGTATATATATGTATCATTGATTGAAAAATCGTACCTATGCATTCTTTTCTTCAATGTTTAATATAAAAATAAATGTTAATTTTACATGTACATTTTATTACATTAATTAAATACATTCGAGAAGTTTATTAATACCTTCATTATTTTTCCTAATAAATATAAAAAAAACAAAAGTTAACTCAATCAATAAACAAGGTAAGCACAATAAATCATATTTGCGGTACAATAAAATAAAATTATTGGAGACAACACGTACGTCACATGTTTTTTTTTTTTTTTTTTTTTTTTATATGTTTGAGGAGGGCAAACGAGCTGGCGGGTCACAGATGGCTTGTGATCACCGCCGCCCATGAACTCTTGCAACATCCGAGGATTTACAAGAGTGTTGCCGGCCATGTAGGTAGGAGTAAAAGCCTTTTTTTAAGGTACCCATGTCGTATCGATCTGGAAATACCACCGAAGGGAGTTCGTTCCACAAGCGAGTGGAACGTGGGAAAAATGTCCTTGAAAACCGCACAGTAGAGGATCGCCACGCATCCAGGTGGTAAGGATGATATTGGAGGCGATGGCGCGCTGTGCGGTGATGAAATTCGGCGGCAGGCATCAGATCGAATAGTTCTTCGGAACATTCCCCGTTGTAAATGCGGTAGAAGACGCACAAGGAAGCCACGTCTCCACGCAATGCCAAAGAATCTAGCCGTTCGCAGAGCACCGGGTCCCCGACAATCCGAACGGCTCTCCGTTGTACGCGGTCAAATGGTAGAAGCTGATATTGGGGTGATCCTGACCAGAGATGAGAACAGTACTCCATGTGTGGTCGGACCTGCGCCTTATAGAGCGCAAGTCTTTGGCCAGGTTTGAAATACTGCCTCGCTCTATTAATCACTCCCAATTTCTTCGAGGCCAACTTGGCCTTGCTCTCCAGATGACCACGAAACTGACAATCGCTCGAAATGTCGAGACCCAGTATTCTGATACTTGGCGAGGCAATGAGGGGAGTGCTCTCGAAGAGCGGTGATACGACGAATGGGGTTTTCTTAGTGGTAAACGCGCAAACTTGTGTCTTCAGGGGATTGAACTGTACGTGGTTCAGTTCACCCCACTCAGAGATCAGCCCCAAGGAAGTCTCTATAGAAGACACAAGTTTCTTTCGGCACTCGTCGACGTTTTCCCGAGAGAGACCTGCACGGCCGGAATATACCGCATCCCCAGTGCTGTCATCCGCATAACAATGTATGTTGGAGATATCCAGCATATCATTGATGTGCAGGAGGAACAGAGTTGGGGATAGCACGCAGCCTTGGGGTACACCAGCGTTCACGGGCTTAGGGTCCGAGCAAAAACCATCAATAACGACCTGTATGCTCCGCCCAGTGAGGAAGCTGGTGATCCACTTGCATAAACTCTCGGGAAGCCCATAGGAAGGTAGCTTCGAAAGGAGCCCCCTGTGCCATACACGATCGAAGGCTTTCGCCATATCCAGACTAATTGCCAGACCTTCTCCCTTGCTTTCAATAACAGCTCCCCAACGGTGTGTAAGATACAACAGAAGATCACCAGCCGATCGACCATGGCGAAAGCCATATTGCCGGTCATTGACCAACTGGTGATCCTCGAGGTAGGTTAGGAGCTGTTTATTGATGATGCTCTCCATTACTTTAGAGAGATGAGAGGTAATGGCGATAGGTCTGTAGTTAGCTGGGTCCGAGCTATCGCCTTTTTTAGGGATCGGATGGACAAGGGCACGCTTCCATGAGACCGGGACTACGCCTTTCAAGTAAGATTACCGAAATAGACGCGTTAGCACTGGTGTCAACTCAGGGGCACATGTTCGTAGCACAACTGGAGAGATACCATCTGGCCCACTCGACTTATGAACTTCCAAGGAAAGGAGGGTTTTTCGGATGAGTTTTTGCCGAAAAACTATTTCCGGCATAAAGCTCAGACACCGCGGGATGATAGGCGGTGCCCTCCCCTGGTCGTCCAAAGTCGAGTTTGAGGCAAGAAGAGTGCCCAAGAGATCGGCTTTCTCTTTTGCCGTGTGGGCCAAAGAGTCGTTCCCAGTGTGCAATGGCGGCAGGGACGGGCGACAGAAGTTTCCCAGACTGGCTTTGGAAAGCGCCCAGAACTTGCGCGTGCCAGGTGGGTACTTTGCCAACTGATCCCCGATTTTGACGACATGCTTGAACTTTGCTCTAGCGATTTTCCGTTTGAAGAATGTGGAGGCACGATTATATTTCCTCTTCAGAACTTTAGAGTTCGGATCCTTAGTGACTAACGCATTAGCCCAAGCCTGATAAGCCTGCCGTTTGTCAGCTGCTGCAGCCCTGACAGACGCATCAAACCAAGGCCGCGATCTGCCACCAAGTGGTATCACAGAGCTTGGTACAAATAGTTCCATGCCCTGAAGTATCACATCGCTACAGCCGCAGCGCAGTCACTAGGATCATTGGAAGGGAAACAAATCGGCCCCCATGAGTAGGATGCAAAAAAGGATCGCATTCCATCCCAATCCGCAGACTTGTAGAGCCAAACGCGTCGAGTCGCAGGTCTTGTGCGAGCTGGGCGTTCCATGGGCACTACACTCCGTACCAAGCAATGATCAGAGGACCCTAAGGGAGCCTCGACAGTGACTTGGTACTTTCCGGGATGTGTAGTCAGCAGAAGATCCAACAAAGAGGGTATATGGCTGTCCACGTCCGGTAGACGAGTGTGCGTCTTTACCAATTGGGACAGACCATTTGCCAGAGCAAAGTCAAACACAGATCTCCCCGCGTAGTCGGTGGCACGTGACCCTAGCCAATCGGTATGGTGCGCATTGAAGTCCCCGAGGACTACGACTTCGGCGGAGGGAGTCTGTGAAAGCAGATCGTCAATCTTCGCCTGAACATGGCCTAAGAGTTGATCCGTTTCTGCATTACCACTATGGGACCTGTAGAGGCACGCGTAGACTCTGACATGGTCGTCCATGTCCACGCGCAGCCAGAGTACAGACCGGTCCCGACCTTCAAAAACCTGGAGGCGACGGTAGCAGATATCGTCCCTTACGAACACAGATACCCCGGCGTGTGGTATAAAATGATGTTCTAGTTTATACCCGGGGTATGATAGGTACGCTGTGTCGCTAGGTTGAGATATCTGCGTCTCCGTCAGAAACAACAAGGCCGGCTGCGCCGTCTCTAGATGATGGTGGACGGCGTTCAAGTTGGAATGAAGTCCCCGGATGTTGCAAAAGTCCACAGATAAATTGGGTCGGGGTGCCGCTGCGTTGACTCGTCGTTTGCCTCTAAAAACACACAAAAGGCGATACTTTGCCCGCCCCAGATACGACGGGCAGCCCGAGCAAAATCCGAGAATCATTTCCCCGATTTTGCTCGGGGAGGGGGTCCCCGGCTTCATCAAAGCCGGTACCCTTCTGGGGTATTTTTCTTTTAGGCATCGCTTTCATGTTTGGCGTGGGGGGGGGGGGGGGGTGGGTTGGGCTTCCGGATTCTCTCACTCACCGACGAAACATAACCAAATGAATTTGGTTATGTTCGAATTTGTTCAAATGAATTTGTTCCTGAACTTGTTACGTTGTTTCAATATTATGCGGATATCTACGTGTTCGTCGAGTTTCTGTTTATTAGTTATTTATAATAGTATAGATATGTATTGGTTAGGATTTTCGAAAGAAACCTAATAGATGTCACCACCGTCCCGATAAAGACGATCACATATAGAATGCTTAATTCACCGAGACGGACAGCGGTACGGTACGGTACGTGAGGAACGTACCGTACCGCTGTATACGGTATACGGTATACGGTATACGGTACAGTACAGTACGGTACAGTATACGGTATACGGTAGCTCAGTTGGTAGAGCGACGGGACGGTTTCTCAGTAGTCGCGGGTTCGAATCCCTGCTCGTATCGGTTTATTTTTCATTCTATATTTATTTAAAACTATGCACATGTTAATCACCTTACTAATTAATATTACTACGACGAAATTATAATTATTATAGTGAATATGCCTTGAATATGCCTAAATAGCTATTCAGAGCTATTTAATATCGAAATGTCACACTAGTAACTTTTTAATCTTCGTGAACATGGCCTATTTACGTACAGCTTTACAGAAATAGTTTCAGTATTCATTTGAGTGATATTTTACTAGGAAATATCTGGATTTAATTATTTTCTACTTAATAAAACAGACTTGCAATATTCTTCGTTCATTCCACTGAATTACTTTTGATAGATTCATTTTGTCATCTAGTCCATATTATACATTCTATTTTTAAATTAAATCAAATCGAATTTCTGTCTCTTACATATTATATAAAAATGAGAGATCGTGTAATTTAATTTTATATGTACCTAATAAATTTAGTTTATATGTTATGGAACGTCTACTTTGTATAGGAAAATTACAAATGTTATTTATATTTAGATATTATATTCCTTAAATTCTGGAAATAAAGCCACCAACAGTGTGCAGGTTCACAAAATAGGACCTTTTGAAATGTTGCTATATTATTCACTCTCTTTGTAACGACAGGCTTGAATGACTTCGAACGTAACTAAAATGATGTACTGTTCTTATAAACAATGAATGTCTCGAACTTTTCAGTCTATATAGAAACAAAGCAACACAAAAGTTTCGAATGGTTACACTCATTTAAAAATGCTTTCTTGTTTCTTATAGTAATTATTGTAATATAGGGTATAATATTTATTTTATCATAAATTAAACATCTTATTTATTATTTTGATATGCATATTTATTAACTCTAGGAGTTAATTCACATCTTTTTTATGTGATTGGATATTATTACATAGTTACAAAAAATCTTCTTAAAAAAATGCAACAACCATTCTTATTATTTATATGATTTTATTTTAAGCGCCTCGTTTGACGAGTGGTTAAAGCAGATGCCTAACGTATAGCGACGCAATGGGGCACGGGTTCGATTCGATCACGAATGTGGTGAGCACAGATGTCTGTATTTCCGGATTTGGTCGTTTATTAAATATATTCTCAGTATTTATAATTTCTATGTATTAGTATCGTTGTCTAAAACCCTTAACACAAGCAAATTATTGCTTACTTGGGGGTTAGATCAATGTGTGTAATTTGTCCTGTATAATTTAATTATTATATGATTATTAAGTTTGAGTAATTATATATATCTTCAATATAAAGATTGCTTGTTAAGTATTGCATTACAAACCCAATCTTTTTCTTGAAAGTCAAAGAGCGTCAACCGTATCGTAAGCAGCGTATATAATGCTTCTCTAATCCGCATTATATTATACTTTGTATACTTTGGCTATGTCATTACTTTCTTACATTTTTGTATATATTAAATTTTTGAACAAGACCTTATAAATCATATTTTACCTTTGTTTCCTCAAAAGCAATGTCACTTAGGATTTCATTATCCTATCTTCAGGAACTTATATATTATTTTATTAAACAATTTTTACTTTACTTTACAATTTAATAAATTGTTCTTATTAAGAACTGGGAATATAGAAAATATATAAATATAGAATATAATTGACATTGTAGCGCCAGACTTAGCATTAATATTTAATAATTGTTTAGAATATGGTATATTTCCTGATCTAATGAAACAAAGTAAAATAACTCCATTATTCAAATCCGGCTGTTCTTTAGATCCTAGTAACTATAGACCTATTTCAGTCTTACCCACTTTTAGTAAGATTTTTGAGAAAATAATTCTTAATCAACTTGTGGCATATTTCAGTAAAAACAATCTCTTACACAAAAACCAGTTTGGTTTCACTGCCGGTCGCTCTACAACAGATGCTGGTGTTGAGCTATTACTAAACATATTTGAAGCCTGGGAAGGATCACAGGATGCACTTGGCATTTTCTGTGATCTATCTAAGGCGTTTGACTGCGTTCAACATGAAATCCTTATAAAAAAGTTAGAACATTATGGAGTTAAAAATAAGTCCCTAGATTTAATTAGTTCATATCTTAATGATAGAATTCAAAAAGTTGATGTAAATGAAAAACGTTCCCCTGGTTCTTTGGTAAAAATAGGTGTGCCACAGGGCTCTATCTTAGGGCCTTTCTTGTTCCTCATTTACATAAATGACTTACCTCACCTAGTGAGGGAAAAACATGGGATAGTGTTGTTTGCTGATGATACTTCTCTTACTTTTAAAGTTAATAGACGGCAATCTGTTATTGACGATGTAAACAATGCTCTCTCAGATGTTGTACAATGGTTTAACGCCAATAATTTGTTGCTTAATAAAAAAAAGACAAAATGTGTCAAATTTAGTTTACCAAATGTTAAAAATGTTATAACCAATGTACAATTAAATAATGAGGACTTGGACTTGGTCAAATCTACTACTTTCTTGGGCATTACTTTAGATGAAAAATTGCAATGGGGTCCTCATATATTCGATTTGTCAAGCAGACTAAGTTCTGCTGCATACGCGGTTAAAAAAATACGTCGATTAACAAATATGGAAACTGCTCGATTAGTATACTTTAGTTACTTTCATAGCTTAATGTCATATGGTATACTCTTATGGGGCAATGCGACTGACATTGATACCATATTTACATTGCAGAAGAGGGCTGTTCGCGCAATATATAATATGAGACCAAGAGACTCTTTAAGAAACAAATTTAAAGGAGGTTGTGTGGCAGGCCGAAGATTTATATATATATATTTTTTTCTGTTATTATTATTTAATTTTCGTTGCCTGAAATCATTAGGCTTCTTTACCTATTGATTGCGACGGTTCTAGTTGTTCCAAATTTGCATTTAAGTTTGACGTTTGTGAAACAGTGATCACAATAACAAAAAATATATCCGGCTGAGTTTGTTGTGTGGTTCTTCTCAGACCAGGACGCGTTTGGAACCCTCATAGCTTTAACATTAAGATGGAAAGTGCTTTCTCAGAAGGGCTTATTACGATAAATCTAGTATCGTAATAGGCCCTCCTGACTCTTCCATGTTGACGTACACAAGTGATCACTGATTATGATTCTAAGTGGAAAAGATATAAATAAAAATAAATAAATAAATAAATGTATTGGTATTTTTCCAAATAAACCTTTTTTAGTGTGGTCATTATTTAAATTATATTAAGTCTTCAATGATTCTTTTAAAACAACGAGATTGTTTTTTTATAATTTTTTCGCCTACATAATTAAAACACTTATAATCCTAATTTTATTCTTTAGGCACGTAATACGATTTTATCTTTTAAATGTTCTACTGAATTCCAAAAGTGTATAATTATAGTAATTATTTCCTTAACGAGTTGCTTTTTTTCTTCATTGTTTCGTTATTTTTTAACAAATAACCTAAAATTAATCCAGATTAATTACCTCAGTACCTAGTACAACAGTACCCAGGTACTTGTAGACGACGGTGAGTAATTATTAATTCCACCCATGAGTCTGTGTATAAGTATTCACTTTTATTTTATTTAGGGATAAACCTAAATGGAACAACAGTAAAGCCAGTTTTATCCTGACCTACACACAAGTCTAAGAAACCGCAGTATATCTTTGAATATATTATTATCAAGAATTTGACTTCAAAATTTGTTGCAACCGCCCATCAAGCGCTTTACTTGTCTTGTGATCTCCATTATTATCGGTTTGTTTATTTTGTCTTTCTTTGTTTGTTTCTAATGGTTTATAGGATTAAATATTACTCCATATTAATAGTTCAGTTTCCCTAATCTGTACATGTAAAATGTTCCGAGGGTAGGATCGATAGTTA
This sequence comes from Napeogenes inachia, assembly GCA_959347355.1. Classification (NCBI taxonomy): domain Eukaryota; kingdom Metazoa; phylum Arthropoda; class Insecta; order Lepidoptera; family Nymphalidae; genus Napeogenes; species Napeogenes inachia. The sequence goes on along the minus strand of OY365793.1, from coordinate 14,001,977 downwards.
GGATAGGTAGGAGTAATGTGTAGAATCTAGGTTAAAAATGTCGTATGTTTGTTTGTCTGCTTGTCATTTTATATGTATCACATCACGTGGTAACTCTTGTATCTGTTGGAATGAGTTTGTTTTTCATTTAACGAGGCAATTCAATTATGAATTAAGTTTTTAATTCAATTGTAATAGCATAACCCAATAAAAATATCTTTGTGTTAATAAGATCAAAGTAGTGTACAACTTAGTACGTGTATTTAACACTATTATTAATACTTCAGCATATTTTAATATTTAGTTACGTTACTTTCCTAAGCAAGCACAACAACATAGCTATCAATTCTAAGATATCACAACAAGTGGTCGCTTAACAACTATTGTTATAGTTGTTAATAAAAATACATATTTGATTATTTACATTTTTATTTCAAACAATTGCCTAGATAATATTAGTATATATATATGTATATAGCATATAGTACGTGTATATATATATATGTATATATATATATATATATATGTATATATATATGCATTGCATGATAATTTTGATTGATTATGACTTCCTTTCTATGAGCACATTCGGCCTTATATGGCCACATTTCTGTCTCATATGTCCATCTTGGTAATATACCCTATAATGTTGTATGGTGTCGCTTTTATCGCTTTCCTAATTAATCTGCCCGTCGCGTCGTCCTCGCTCTCCGTAAACACACAGCTTGACAGATGAGGTGATGTATGACGTGACATTGCTACGACCGCGTGGGGAACGCTTGCTGTTGCTCTACTCCTGGTGATGATTAAGAAAACGGAACCAAAAGTACTTGTGCTTTGTGCATAGAACAAATTTGATTAAAATATTTACCTCGTCTTATAACAGACAAACTTGTTTCATTCAAATTTATACACCAACATGATTTAGTGATCTGGAGTTCAAGATGTTCTAATCATACCAAAATATGTTAGCCAATACAAAATAATAGAGGTTTCGATGACAGTAAATAAAATAAGAAACATATATTTTTTATTTGGTCACATCCCATTCTCCAAATAAGGTGATAACAAAAAAATCATATTTTAATAATTTTTTTATTGATATTATCACTGTCTTTTAAAATTAAAAAGCTTGGGATTTCCCAATTCTACCACATTTTTATATTCACATTAAACTATTTACATATTCACTTTATTATGTTTTGTATTGTGAGTATATTAAAATAAATTCTTCATATACAAGTAACAAGATTTTAATGTTGAAGCAGTAACATTATTGCTTTTTAGGGCTTCCCAGGTTTCGCTCGTAAATTCGTTCGTGATGCCTTAATTTACATAATGTAGTCAGTCCTGAGTCAACCCAATCATACAGTTGAGTAAGTTGGGAGACATTCATGATCGGTGCTGAAATGGGGACGAGAGTTAAATCAAGTTTATCACTAATAATTATTTGATCATGCGGTATTATATTGTAGATAGCATTTGGTTTCAATTATCTAACTTAATCTACGAATATAAACAAATATGTACGATGTTTTATTTACTATAAAGAATATTTGAATATTTTCTGGTGCAAATTTTATTATCTAATAACCATGTTAAAAATGGTTGTACTATTTATCATATTTTGTTTTAAACGGTGTACGTTTAAACTGCAAATGTATTAGCAATGCAAAACAAGATCAGACGGACCAAACGTGACTTGAATATTTTGAGGATCACAAATTTGACTTTAAAATACAGCAGATTATTCGAGTGCTTAAGATCTTAAATATAATATCAATTGATTTTCAATAAGTTTTTTAATTGAATCAAATAATAAGATGTTAACTGAGATTTGATTTTAAAACGGTTTTTTTATTTATATTTAGGATATATAGAGATACTATTTAATTTATCAGTTGAATCAAGAAAGCGCTTGGTTTAATTTAGTTCATTAACTTTAGTCTACATCTTTTATTGGTTCTTTATTTCAATGAATATTCCAAATTACGCATTTGGAATATTAATTTAGAAGCAATAGGCATTTCAAATCCTTTGCTATATTAATTTAGTCCTTTAAGTCTCTGAATCCATTTGATATTAATCATTAATCCTACAAAATGATGCGAATTATGTCATATGAGAAGCCGAAAATAATTAAAACTAATTCTTATGAAACAGACGTGAAATGAACGCTGAAACTTAGCTGTAGTTGTAAAGCTGAAGGTAAATAGGTCATGTTCATGAATATTAAAAAACTAGGACTGTGACATTTTGTTAATAATACCCCAGAATAGCTATTCAGACGTATTATAAAAAATTCCAGTAATAGTTTTTTTATGGAAAAATAGTTTATTGTAATAAGGCATAAAGAAGAAGGCAATATTCAAAAGATTGTAAAGAAAAAAGCATTTTGTATTGTAACGACGTCAGATAATAGATCTACAAACTTTTGGTTTATAATATTAAATATGGAATTTTTTAATGATTTTTTTTGTTTGATGCTGCATTCTAATTGTTGTGATTACAATTTCGGCAACATTTGGTTATGTGATATTGTCTGGATTCCATTTTGTCTCAAATTCACGACCAATAACAAAGATATTGAAAGTATAATGTTTTTTTAGTGAAGGAAAGTTCGGTAATAGGTGGCTTTGACGTACTATTATTGATGATTAAGTATTCATGTGAGCTATAAATATATCTCCTAATTTGAAGTGACTTAATAATTTGTTTAAAAAGTGTCTATAAATTAAATAAGTTTTTGAGGTTATAGTTGTGTGACTGAAAAATTTATCTTAACATCGTTGAGAGTGATTCTTTCATATTCTTTCTTTCGAAGGACGCGATTGAATGAATTGTAACTTTCAACGCCCTTTTCACGCATAAGATAATAAAGAAAGCTACATTTCGACTTATCGAAAGCCTTCCAAATTTAATGTAATACGTAGAAAAGAAAATGTAACACTTATCATGAAACTTTTACAACCCACAATAGTAGGCTGTATTTTATTTTGTATAGAAAATTTAAATCTTGTCCCATATAATAGAATAGCTGAAAAAACACTTGAGTTGTTTGTATAAGTCTAAATATCTCTTACAAATCTGAAATATAATTACATAAAATGAAATTATTAACTCGATATTAATTAATACATATTATAATTGGTAGTATTATATTTATTAGTTTATGCAATTTATTCAGCAACAAAGAAATTAGTGAAGACCACTTCTTCATTGTTATATTGAAGTGTTTTTTTTTTCTTTGTAATTTGACACGTATCCAATATAACAATACTGGTTATATATTTTATCAAAAAATATTTTCTTAATATACATGATTACTACGTTAAAGTTTTCTACAGTCAAACAGTGAAGAATGTGAAATGGCGCAGTCGGCCCTTGTAATGTTGTACCTATTCCAACATTAAAGGTTATTATTACGTTAGGGAAAAGTGCCTAGGTCAGAGAAGGGACAGGACTTATCGGCTTTAAACAGGATTATTGTCTTGACATAGGGTGGCAAGCGATCATAGAATCACCTCAAACCCATTTTAAAAATAAGTCAAGATCGTACAGGTATTGTAAAACGAAAATCACTGTTTATATTATGAAATATTAAGACTCATTTTTAACATAGAAACTCTAATGTATTTCGTTCTTCACAGATTATTGTAAACGCTGCTTTTGTCCATGGATAGCCCACAATTTGTCTTACTTACTGATAACAAAAGGCGACTGGACCTTTTACCATTGATAATCTACGAAATCCATTCGAAGCGCTGGAAACTACTGGCGATGTGGACGAGATAGCCGACTACGTGGTGAAGACGGTATGTGCACTCGGTCGTAAGCAATGATAAGGCGCACGAAGTGGTCTAAACTTTCTCCTAAAACTCTGGATCTGATGATGCAGAGACTTGAGATGCCATCTTCTGAAGCTGCGTTGCCAGTACACATCTACTGCTCTCTACTCCGTAGCTCTACAACAAGTGCTCTTATTGAGCAGTAACCCCTGTTCTTCCCAAAAACCACCTGGGAGGCGCCGTCTGATGAAACTTAAGAGGACGGTCAAAATCCTGTAGAAAGTTTTATGGACGACTTTATTCATCAAGTGTACATCAGCCGAAAACTGAGGACACTGATGATCATCATGATGATGTTATACACAAGATCTCCCAAATGTTGACATTGGCGAGATAAGATCGCCACTAGAGCAGCTTAGTAATGGCAGGCCCCGGGTGATGACGGCATTACAACCGAGCTTATAAAGGCCGGTTTCCTGAACATTAATTTTCTCGGATCGTTCCTTGGTTATTAAATTTGTCAGAATTATTTAAGTTAATATTTATTTAGCAAAGAGGATGAATATTCATATAAGAATAAATTTAATTTTTATTGCATGTGCAAATTCTATATTTTTTAAATTTTCTTAGCTATAAGGAGGCCAGATAAGTATAACAATGTTAAGATAAATTAAAGTTATAAGACTAAAACTGCATGAATTTTATGTTAACAAAATTATTAAATGATGCTATTTTTAATAAAGTACTGACTATCCTACGTCTCTAAGTAATTTATTTAATATAATAACTTTATAGTGATCGCAACATATTAAATTGATTAGGAAGGGATCCTAATGTAGACAGATCGTACGTCAAAGCATCTCAACTTCAACAACTTCCCGAAAGTTTCATTCAACATAAACTATGTCCGAAGTCCACTTGATTGTTCGTCTATAAAATTAGTACCAAACTTGAAAACAAACTATTTATACTATATATTATATAGGATTACTACATTGTTACTTCTATATTTCTTGTATAATATAAGAAAAACGCTTATAATTTTCGATACCAATCATAATTATATATTTATGACTACTGATCTTGGTATATAATATTTTTATTTATTAAATTTTACGTAAATAAGGAAAGATATTGGTAAAAGTTGATATTTAAAAAGAAAATCAATATTAGAACAATGATAATTATAAATCAAAAATCCAAGAAATCCAAGAAAACGATCTACCTACATTACATTCATCTTTACATTCCTATATTACCATAAACTGAAGATAACATATGTTTTTAGGGCAAACTTAAATATAATTGAATAAAAACATGCAAGTCATGGTCAACAGAACCTACTGTAAATAGAGAAGAATCATATTAAATCGAAATCAATGATCGATTTATAACGAGCGTGTATTTGATAGAAAAAAGTCATATTAAACCCATTGAAAAACAATGTTTATTTAAAATCTTCAACAATTTTGTTGCATTACTAATCACCAGAAAGGGTTTTTGCCCGGAATTTCTAGATGCCTGGAACATAATACGTTAATATCGGAAAGCCTTAAAGATGCTAGAACTAGCGAGAGACAAATTACGGTTTGTTGGATAGACTTAGAAAACGCCTTTGGGTCGATACGACATGAACTAATGAACGCTTAAATGGTATAACTTTCCTACGGTAGGTAATTATAACGTTGGTTTATTTCAGGGCTGTTGTATTTCTCCTATTATATTTAATATAGTTATTAATATTTTAATAGACAAATTAATTAGAAATGAAAAAAAGTGGGGCTTTCGGTTTAAGTTCAACAACAAATACACAGAATGCATACTAGCTTTTGCAGATAATCTCGCGATACTGACACGTAATCCGAAACAATGTCAGGTACTTTTAAATGTAGTTGAGGATTTCTGTACGTGGACCGGCGGAGTGAGGACAAAACCAAGTAAATGTTTTAGTCTGTGTCTGGGTAGACGGAATACCAAATATACCTCTTACGATCCGGGTCTTATAATAGGCGGTCAGTGCGTTAGTACGGTTACGGAAGCAGCTCCGTTTAAATTTTTAGGTAAAAAAATCGATTACCAAGGCCGTACTCCATCGTTGGATGTAATAGTCGATAGCTTTTTAAACGATCTCAAAAAGGTAGACAACCAACTAATAAGTAACGTCAAAAAAGCTTGGATTTACGATAATTATTTAACATCACGTCTAAATTGGCCTTTCCTCGTGTATGATATAAATAAAACACTTTTGTCAAAGTTAGATGCAAGCATCATAAAGACATTGAAGTTATGGCTCGGGTTAGCGCACTCAGCGGACTCTTCAACCTTATTTAGAGACCGAAACAACTTTGGATTAAAATTCAATCGGAGCTCTACAAACATCTAAGAGTTACCAAAAGACATATCATCGGAAAATCTAAAGATGATACTGTAACTTCTCTCCCAAAAGACAAAGTTGCCTCAGAGCTCGAGTCACGACTTCAATTCCATAAAAAATTTATGATAGGTGCTCAAACAAATAAAGTAGGGCTAGGATCAAGTAGGAAAGTTCAAGACATAGACGTTACAAAATCTTTTATTCGACAAGACGAAAACGATAATTACCGACTCCACGCGATGAGCCTAGAATTTCAAAACGAATGGGTGACCATAGGAGATTTTTGTATTCCACTAGCTTTGAAGTGGCGCACCTTAATTTATGATTGGTCCCCAGCATTATTAAAATTCTATCTTAATGCATTCCAAATGACTCTCCCAGATCAAAGTAATTTAGTAAGATGGGGCAAAGCCACCGAAAAGTCTTGCAACATCTGTGGGGAGGCAATAGGAACCGCGAAACACCTATTAGTAGGGTGTAGGGTACTTCTAGATAAAGGTCAATACTCGCGTCGCCACGACAAGGTATTAGAAATCATACGGGAAGCGGTTAGTCTTTCAGTAGCAAAAGCGCGGAAGGGTATAACAACCACCAAACGATCTATAGAATTCGTAAAAAAAGGCTCCTCCAAAAAATCAAAAGGGAAGCCTTATTCAATATTGGGCGCGGCTCCTGATTGGATTCTCATGATGGACACGTATGAAAAGCATTACAAAATCCCTGGGGAGGTTGGTGTTTCGTCATCCAGACCGGACTTATTCCTGTATTCGAAACATCTGAGGCGCGTGATACTTGTGGAGCTTACTGTTCCTTGGGAAACAAACATCCCAAGGGATCACACATTCAAGCTCAATAAGTATTACGAACTAACCATCGAACTGATCGGGAATAAATTTATAGTTAGTTTGTACGCGGTAGAAGTGGGAGCGAGAGGTATAACAGCAAAATCTCTCTATAGCCTACTTAAAGATCCTGGCCTTTCTAGAACAAGCATCGGTTCATTTCTAGAACGTACTTCAAAGGCGGCATTAGTAGGTTCTTTCCAAATTTGGTTAGGTAGGGAGAGGAGTGTGGAGGGTAAGCTACAGCAAGCTATACTGATTCGACTTGTAAATCTTATAGGTTTGTGTGCTAGACGGGATTTACGTTTAGTGAAGAGAAGCAGATACTTCACTAAGCCCACTTGATAGTGGTAGAGAAAATATAATGTTAATATTAATATTAAAATTAAATTTAAAATAATTATTATCATTTTATAAAATATGAATTCTAACCGTAAAATTGTGTAGAAATATGTTAAAGTCGCTATATTTAATATTAATAATAAATAGAGCTAAGTATTTGAACGCATAAAGTCTTTCAAGTTACATATGTTGAAAAAGCAATTTGTTGCATTAAAACAAACATAATATATTATCATTTGTCTGAAGGTCCATTCATAATCCTTTACTTACTAAATTAATACTTAACTTATTTAATTATAGACTTGATTTTTTGGGACAGGTCTAATAATAATCAGTGAGTTTTTTTTTGTCTTCTCAAAAACATAAAATATTTTTTAAACGGTTCATATGAGCGTCGTATTTCAAAGACTGCAAAATTTAAATAATATCCATTAATATCAAAGCAATCTGAACACAGAACACAGAACACATACATTATAAGAAAATTACAGTTAAGAATATTTACCGTTACCAATTTCCTAATAATCTTTTATCATACACGAAGCTCAACAGTTTATTTGCTTATTATGAGGCTATATATACAGCTACTATTTCGGGATTTATAGACAGGTGCTATCGCAATCGGAAATGGACTATCGTAATATTGATATCGTTTTCTATATTAAGCGCAACATTGAAATTGAATCGTCACAGTGACGTCACATGCGCATGAGATTTGCAATGCAATGCAATGTTGCAAAGTTGCAATGCAATGCAATGCTGTATTAGAACTATTTAGATCTTTTTCGTAGCAATATAAACTTAATCTCGCACGTCAAGAGCTAATCCAGTATAAGGCCTTTAATCTAGACCATATGGCTAGAATGAACTTGTTTCCATTCTGTACATACATTTAAAATACATTACTTTATTTAGACATTGTATTTAAATCCGAAGAGCTTATTTGCTTAAATAAAAAAAAACAATTTTATTTAATTAATATGTTAGAGATTCACATACAAAAAACTGCAAAAAATAAGCATTTCTGAAATTAAAGTATGCTGATACTAAAAAAATAAATAATGCGGTTATGACAGTTTATATTTAGAACATCATGTCTTCGGGATCGGAACTAGTGTTTCACAATTCATTTTAGTTACATCTTCGGTCGTCGCATAACGGTCTTAATTTCCTTAATACCAAGTACTTCGAGAGTGAAATACGTCATTATTCTTTTTTTTTTTTTTATTTATGAAGAGAAAATTATTGTATTTATATTTCAATATACAATAAATCTGAAGCTATTTGCCCGGACCATACAAAAATAAATTCTTTCTAGTGATACTGATAACTGAAGACTTTGAATGGTTAAGTCCGTGACAGGCCTGTCAAGATTGATTTAGGTTAACATATATTAAACGAAAGTCGAAAAAAAAACATTGCAACTCACGTAACAATAAGTAACCCTATTAGATAAGAAAAAATATATTGAATATTTAAGAAAACACTGCACTTCTATGTTAGTACTATATATATTACATAATAATGAGTTGATTAACTAAATTACAAGTGTAATGGTGTTGGTACTATTCTGTGTACTTCTATTTGCACGAAATGGTAATACTTTTTCACAATCACACTTTTACTTTTATTTTAAAGTTCAAGAAAAATTGTGATTTGCTTAATATTAATACAAGAAATTAAGACAAACTCGCTATGCTATCGCTATTGCTCTTTAAAATCAAAGGTAAATCTTTTTAGGTTAAATATATACGTTTTTACAATAAGTGTCCAAATGAATCTATAAGCTTATCAATAAATAAATTAAAATATGTATGAAAAGAAATTTAATAAAAAAAATCCACTATAGTGTAAATCATTACATCCAGACCGTCTGGGAATGAATTGCATTGTATTGCGAGTAACTAGTAATCTCAGCAATTTGTTTGTAGTTGTAGATTCGTTTTTTTATCATCCGGCTGCATCACACCGATCCCTTAGAAGTAATTTCTCGCAGTAGTGTAGGGAATCTGGTTGCTCTCATCCCTCAAATATGGCGAAGGGGATGATGGCTGGCTCTTGCGTTATGCTCGTGAACGGGTGCAGCTTGCGATGACTGGTTGTGTTGCAGGCCTTGTTTTTATTATTATTATTTTACTATGTTTTTTCTATATTCGTTGCCTGATATCATAAGGCTTAATTCCCGATTGATTGCGACGGTTTGAGTGGTTAACTTCGGTGATAATAAAAAAATATACGGCTGAGTTTACTGTGTGGTTCTTATAGCTCTAACTTAATGTTAAAGCTATGAGGTTTATATGATATGATATATCATACATGTCATCATGTATGATATATCATATCATATATGATATATCATGATATGATGATATGATGATACCAGATATATCATAATAACTCCAGGAGTTATTATGATATATCTGGTATCTAACTAGGCCCACTTGACTTCCATATAACGTACATAAGTGATCACTGATATTGATTCAAAATGAAAAGATATAAATAAATAAATTCATAATCTTGCAGTAATGTTCAATCAATCAAAGCTATAACAAGTAATGTGCATCAATGGATAGATTTTATTTGCTTGCTTCGAATTAGATGTTAAATATATCTATTTAACATCGTTATAACATAATATATGCTGATAGATTTTCAGCCATCGAAATGACCTAACCAAATTTATCGTATCAATCTGGAAACACGACTGAATGATGTCCATTTCACATCTTGGTGGTTCGGGGTAGAAAGCACCTTGAGAACCGTACTGTTGAAGAAGACCATGCATTTAGGTGATTAGTGGTGGCTCTGGTGGTGATTGAAAGGTGATGGCGTGCAGTTGAATAGTGGAAATCGGTGGCAGGAATCGGATTGAATAGCTCTTTGGAACACTCTACGTTATAGTTGCGTAGAATACGCATAAAAATGCGATATCACTCCACAAAGGCAAATGATCAAGCCTTTCCCAGAGCATTGGGTCCCTGACAACTCGGGTGGTTTATCGTTGGATGCAGTCAAATGGTAGAAGCGGATACTGGGGCAATCCTGAATAGAGATGAGAACAGTACTCCATGTGTGGCCGAACTTACACTTTATAAAGCATGTGCCTTTGGTTTGGCGAGAAGTACTACCTCGCTCTGTTGATCACCCTCAGTTTCTTCAAAGCCAGTTTGGCCTTGCTCTCCATGTGATCGCAAAATTGACAATCGCTCGATATTTTCAGACCCAATATTTATGCTTGGCGAGGCATTAAGAAGAGTGTTCCCGAAGAGCGGTAATACCACTAATAGGATTTTTAAGTGGAAAACCCGCAAGCTTGTGCCTTCTGGATTTAAACTGAACAAGGTTCTGACCGGGAAGCCCATAGGAAGTAAGATTTGAAAGAAGCGCCTCGTGCCATACAGGATCAAAGGCTTCCGACATATGCCAACTAACTGCTAGGCCCTTTCTAGCTTGTTACTTTCAATGGCTGTTGCTCATCTGTGTGTTAGATATTTTAATGTGTCCTACATCTGAACCAATGGTCAGACGAACCCAGAAGAGTATCAAAAGTTACCTGGTAGTTTTGGGGTAGTTATTTGATGAAAGAACATACATATATGTTTGAAAATATCTATAAACATATGTAGCCATGTTAAGTTTATTTAAAATTAAACAAAAAAATTACAGGGTATTATTAACCCATGATTATTTACGTAAAATAAATAAAAAACAATAAACAAAACTAACATTTATGACAATCGAATTGTTCGCATGTAATGGCATTTAGGAAAAATTTAACCATTGAAGTTCGAAACCCAGCTTATAACCCATATGTTTGTTACATTCCGCACCTAAACTGTGCTAATGAGATCGAAAATCTATAAAACGATATTGGAGTTTAGCTCAAACTAGAAAATAAATATTTAAATTTATTTAAATTCCTGATATAAAAAGACCTCTAAAATGTTGATATTTCGTTATTTAGTAACTTGGTAACTTACTTTTATTTTGATTTCTCCCTTTATTTAGCGGTCCAAAACAAAAGAAGATTTTAATTTATGTTAACAAAGTCTAACCTAGTATATTTCTTTTTTTTTAAATTTCAATTGATAACGTAATGGAAAAGAATTGTTAATCGTCTATTTTTATGTTTTTCAATAAAATTTTACGATCTTGTAGATCAACTTAACAGTGTATTTTATGTCTAACTTTGCAGTATAGGTAAACATTACCGAAATTAATGTTTGAAAATATTTATAAACACGTATCCCTGCCCGTGTCGGTTTATTTTTTATTCTATATTCATATAAATTTAAATAAGCTTAACATGGCTATACATGTATATAGATATTTTCAAACCTTCTTCTGGCCAATTAATAAAATGAAAATCAAATTAACTGCATATTAAAATAAATCTTACGAATAAATACCAATACGACGAAATTATGTATAATCATTTCTGTCAGTATCCTCGAATAGCTATTCAGAGCTATTCAATATTGAAATGCCACAGTCACACTCCTAGCTTTTTAAGCTTCCCATACATGGCCTATTTACATACTGCTTTACAGAATTAGTTCCAGCTTTCATTTGAGTTTTATTTTTTAATTACTATTTGATTATTTCTTAATGAATACAACAATTCTCGAATTAATTACCGTTCATTCTAGTATATAGCTTTTGATAGATTGGTTTTGTCATCTAGCACATATAAATTTAGTTTGTATGTTATGGAATCTCGACTTTATTTAGAAAAGTAACAAGAGTTATTTTTATTTTACATCTAATATTATGTCCCATGAGTTATGGAAATTTCGGTTATTTAGCTTAACAAAATAGAACCTTTTGAAAAATTGCTATATAATTTCTCTCGCTCTTTTTGTAACGACAGGCTTGAATTGTACGGTTTGTAGCCGTTATTGAACTTTTTGTATACAAATGACTCCGAACGTTCTCAAATTATGTACTGTACTTATGAGCAATAAACATCTCGAAGGTTTTTGAATAGAAATAAAACAATACAAAAGTTTCAACTGGCTCGTATAACCAAGGTACCACGCACCTAATACAATACAACTTTTTTTTTAAATTTATATAAATATAAAATGAAAATTAAACCGATACGGGCAGGGATTCGAACCCGCGACTACTGGGAAACCGTCTCGTCGCTCTACCAACTGAGCTACCGTATCGCTGTCCGTCTCGGTGAATTCAGCATTCTATATGTGATCGTCCTTATCGGGACGGTGGTGACATCTATTAGGTTTATTTCGAAAATCCTAGCCAATGTTTCTAACTTTTTTTTTTTGTTTTATTTCGAATCGTATGGTAGTAATTACCTAATCGTCGTATTGTGTATTAAAATTTTAAACGTACAACAAGAAGAAACATTTATTTACTTACTTTTACTTACGTACAAAAAGAAACCTAACAAATACAAATAAATAACAAAGTCAACCGTAATAACAAAACAATACCCTGTATATATATATATATATATATATATATATATATATATATATATATATATATATATATATATATATATATTTATATATATATATATATATTTAATTATAAATATATTTTAAAACATGCGAAATATCTTGTTATCTACTATTATAATTCATTTTCTCTCAAAAAGTGATTATTTTAATAAAAATAAAATATTTTCCCCGATGAAAATTAAATTTCGCGCAAAAACACTAGGTCACGTGAATTATACGAGCAATGACGTCACGACACTACAAATACAACAATAACGTTTGTCTTCTCTGTTATTATACGGTTTTCATTGGAAATGGTTAAGCATGTGCTCTTCATATTTGTGTTATAAGACATATGCAGGTGCCAATATGCAAAATTACGACAATTAAAAATCTTGATACACTGTTTATACACGTTCCTAAATGTGTTAAACTTCAAAAATAATAGATTAAGTAAGCACTACGAAATCCTTATTTAATATCAAAAACTTTCGTGAAAATCACTTTGATAAAAGTAATTTATTGTTCATATATATATATAAAAATATATATTTAATATACTTATTTAGTAGTATATTACTTGGTACCAATTAAAATTTTAAAGTTAGGTTATGATATATATTTTTTGTTTACAATAAGGAATTGACATATTTAAATTCGTTTGGAACTTCTTACTACTTACCTTAATATAAAACATAATTCCTAACGTAGAACTAAAAAGTGAAGTCTTTAAAAGCATATTTTCTTTGATTTTGAAAATTTTTACTCCGTTTTAATAATAAATGCACCAATAAAGCCTCGTTGTAAATGAAACCTTTCTACATAATAAAAGAAAATAAAGATAGGTAAAAAACACTTAAACACTGTCACTAATACTAATGAGAAAACTCTTTTCTGGTTTAATTCATTTGGTATATTACGATTTAACCATATTTTTAATTGTAATATAGTTTATAGCCCACATCATTCTTTAGAGCTACCAAATGATATGGAAAATTACTCATTACAATTACTTATAATTATTACAATTAATTATTATTATTAATATAATAATAATAATAATAAAATTACTCATTACAATTACTTATAATTATTACAATTAATTATTATTATTATTATTATTAATTATTACAATTTGAGTAATTTTCGTAGAACACTATTTAACTTGTGTCTGTTTATTGACTCGTGACGTCACGGCAGGATCTATCATGGCGGCCTGCATTTAATTTAACTTAAATCACGCAAAATAACATTCTAATTTACGTACTTAATAAAATAAAAAAAAATAAAAAAAGATAAATAACATAGTTATTGTTTACCTTTAAGTTATCAATTCCAATACTTTCTATAGTTTATTTTGATACAGGTCTAGTAGCCAATTCACCGACACGGGTGTCGAAGCGGTAGCTCATTTGGTAAATTGGTAGAACGCACGGGCGGCTTCTTAGGTGTTGCGGGTTCGAATCCTTGGCAGTATCGGTTGACTTTTAACTTTTAACATAATTATTTAAAACTTTAATAAGTTTAACATGGATATAAATGTTTGTAGATGTTTTCAAACAAAAAGTATTTGTAGATATTATTAAACTAAAATTACATTATATTTATCGGCGAGAAGACGATTTTTATTCAATAGATAATCAATTTATAATTGATTATTGTTATTAATAATTTTGTCAAATTTTTCTATGGAATTATTATAATGAATAATTGTATTGAGTTTTTCCTTTATTTGCTAAAATTTTAAGATTTTAGGTCGATTGGAAGTACCCTTTAGGTTTAGGTTTTTTGTCTTTAGGGTTAGTTTTTGATTCCCTTGCGTGTCTTTTGTTTGAGTGGATATAGAAGTTTGATTTTATTACAGTTTAAAGGTGTTATAGATCTAAAGATTTGATATAAAATGCAATTATAATACCTCTTAGCGTTCATGAGGAAAGGGGTAGTCACTTTAAACTATTAAAAATATTTTATAATATTATGTTACTAAAAAAATATTGTTTTCACATTTTTCCTTGTCTGTGCTATAAAACATTTTAAATTTCAAGATTTCACGGGATCACCTAAAAACTAGTTTTTGATTCCCTAACCTAAAAGCGAGTTTCTAGAATATGCGGAAATTTGCGTCATAAACGGCATAAGTTTTTTTTACAGTTCCAAGGGACAGTAGACCCGAGTACTTGATATAAATTTCAGCCCGATACCTCCGCACGTTCCTGAGAAAAAGGGTCTTGACAGATCGACGGACGGACGGACAACAAAGTGATTCTGTAAGGGTTCCGTTTTTTCCTTTCGAGGTACGAAATCCTCAAACAAATCTAGCTATATTTTAAGACAAATTAATGGTTATGCATTATAAAAAAAGGTTTCCCGCCTCGTATCATTTAAATCTTCGATTAAATTAGTACGAGTTGTAAATGTAAATATTATAACAAAATGTTGACTAATTGAAGAATAATTTGTAATAATATTATATCATATTATATAGTAATATACTAGTATGAAATAATATCATAGTATTTAATATATTAATAGTTCGAATCTTATTATTTGTCGGGCATTTTGTGGACGACTCGTTCCGTACATTGTACAACATGATGTGGGGATATCTACTAGTAGGAGAGCTAGTGGTCCATCCGAGTAACGGTATGCCTGTAAGGCTAGAAATTATTATAGTGATGAGTCATAGCATGCTAAGTACGGTAACCATCGCCTGGCAAACATCAGCCCTGCACGTCATCAACCCCTTTATTTTTTTCAAACTGCAAAAAAAAAAATAAAAAAAAACTTGGCGCTGTAAGCTTGAAACTTTTATATGATTTTGTTCATTAGAAGGGAAGTTTAAAAAACATTGACAGGCGTGTGCAACGAGCACAAGTACCTGACAGGTGAACCGAAAGGTGTGTAATATATAAGTTGAAATAATTTTTTTCCTGTAAAGTTGAAATTTATATATGTGCTTGTCTAGGCTATTTAAAGTAAGTATGTACAATGACAGGCGGTTCTGGCTAGCACATGTACTTGACAGGTGAGGGGAAAGATGCTAGAGGAGTGCGAGATAAATTAATATGTAAGAGTAAAAGTCAAGGGTAAAATATATGTATTTTTATAAGTTTTAATTAAATCTACATAAGTTTTTAAATTAATCTCCATTTTCATCTGATAAGTCATCATTACTGTCATAATAATAATAATAATAATAATAATAATAACAATAATAATATCAGGACAAATTACACACATTGATCTAACCCCTAAGTAAGCAAATTATTTGCTTCTGTTAAGGGTGTTAGACAACGATACAAATACATAGAAATACACATATAAATACTGAGAATATATATAATAAACGACCAAACCCAGAAACACAGACATCTATGCTCATCACATAAATGACTGTCTCCGCCGGGAATCGAACCCAACCTCCATTGCGCCGTGACACGTTAGGCGTCTGCGCTAACCACTCGACCAACGGGGCGGTTAAATCATCATAAGTATTTTCATGTCAGTTCTCAGACCTGAAAATCATGGTTGGAACTTAGTGGATGGAGAATATGCTTTTAATTGGTTTGAGGGGGATACATTGCCTTCTTCCATCTACGAAATATTACAACAGCCTCCTGATACTGCCGAAAATGAGTCAAGTGAAACTGAAGAACAGGTGAACAGTAATACATAACTTTTTCATTTAATAAAAAATATATAGAATTCTATGTAATTGAGCGCAAGATCCAAGATATAATGTTATTATTAATCTATTCAAACTTTGTTTCCTTTCAGAAGATGACATCTGACATGAAAATACTTATGATGATTTAACCGCCCCGTTGGTCGAGTGGTTAGCGCAGACGCCTAACGTGTCACGGCGCAATGGAGGTTGGGTTCGATTCCCGGCGGAGACAGTCATTTATGTGATGAGCATAGATGTCTGTGTTTCTGGGTTTGGTCGTTTATTATATATATTCTCAGTATTTATATGTGTATTTCTATGTATTTGTATCGTTGTCTAACACCCTTAACAGAAGCAAATAATTTGCTTACTTAGGGGTTAGATCAATGTGTGTAATTTGTCCTGATATTATTATTGTTATTATTATTATTATTATTATTATTATTGATGACTTATCAGATGAAAATGGAGATTAATTTAAAAACTTATGTAGATTTAATTAAAACTTATAAAATACATATATTTTACCCTTGATTTTTACTCTTACATATTAATTTATCTCGCACTCCTCTAGCATCTTTCCCCTCACCTGTCAAGTACATGTGCTAGCCAGAACCGCCTGTCATTGTACATACTTACTTTAAATAGCCTAGACAAGCACATATATAAATTTCAACTTTACAGGAAAAAATTTATTTCAATTTATATATTACACACCTTTCGGTTCACCTGTCAGGTACTTGTGCTCGTTGCACACGCCTGTCAATTTTTTTTAAACTTCCCTTCTAATGAACAAAATCATATAAAAGTTTCAAGCTTACAGCGCCAAGTTTTTTTTAATTTTTTTTTTTGCAGTTTCAAAAACATAGGGGTTGATGACGTGCAGGGCTGATGTTTGCCAGGCGATGGTTACCGTACTTAGCATGCTATGACTCATCACTATAAGAATTTCTAGCCTTACAGGCATACCGTTACTCGGATGGACCACTAGCTCTTGGACCATACAATGGATAGGTAATAAATGATTGCAATTAATTTAGAAGAAAATTTTGAATAAAAAAATAATACAAACAAACGTTTCAGATTGATTCAGTCATCTTAAATAATTTCAAATTATCAGTAATAGACTTCATGTACCCCTGGGGCAAAGCTCAGTACCGATCATGAATGTATCGCAACTTACTCAACCGTGTGATTGGTTCGCTTTAGAACTGACTACATTATGTAAATTAAAGGAGCGCGTGAACGAATCTACGAGCAAACCTGGCGACCCTATAGAGCAATAATGTCAGTGCTTCAACATCAAATATTTAGTATATTATTCGACAATTTTATTAACAACACATTGCAGTGGATGATATTATATACACAAAATTTAAAAAATATAAGTTAAAAGATGAGCAAAGTTACTTTTAAAGATTTTAACGAGCCACCTGAAACCTTTATTTAGATTCATTTTGAAATTATAACTTTTTTTTTAGAATGTGTGATCAACAAGCAGATTGTTAACGGTAAGTGGTGCAGTCGCCTATGATTATTATCAGCAAGTATGATAAATTGTTTCAGGAACTAGGATAGGTACGTTTATATCGGCAACGAATTTGCATATAATTAGATATTCATAGACGATGGCACCGTTTACTATAATGTGTGAAGAAAGAAATACACTTAAGTTTATGTGACTAGAGGATCGTCAAAATCAATCTTTGTAGAATACCAAAACTGTTATTAGGAGGTGTCTTGAAGTCAATAATTCACATAATAAGTTTATAATACAAAGATTTTAAATATCATATCCTCAAATTAGAAACTCATTTTGGCTACAGCCTACAATAGCATTTCTGTGTTTGCAAAATGGTTTTAAATACATCAAAACTAAGTCTCTTGGGAGAAAGATACTTTAATCTAAGTAAATTGTTTTTTTATTCAATCTTAGTCAATGCTTGACTACATTCCACCTGATGGTTAGTGGAATTTAGTCTCCGTGGTCAGGCGCATTAACCTAGCAACCTATTCACTCTTCTCCTGAAGACACCAATCCTTGCGCAGACGTCATGGCGATGACTTAATATCTATTACTTCACAATGTTTAAAATAATAAGTTTGACGTTACAAAGCAAAGTACAAAGTTTTCCTTAGCTCACTCTGCAGTAGTTTATTAAACTTTCTATATCAACAGTTTCTTACATGGAAGCTTAATCTGAATTGGACTCATCGTTCAGATCTTTCGCTGAAGTAGTAAAAGAACTGATCGACTATTTTAAGATCATCTTCTTCAATTTCCAAGGTGAGATAATCTACTGGCAATGGCGTAGTTCAGCTCAGTTAGTAGAGATGCTGATACCATATCCCTATCCAAAACTTTGTTACTGCAACTCACTCTAACAACCCTTACACTTACACCAAACTCCAACATTCTAAAAATGCACTGAATCTTACCTAATTATCAAAAAACTTCTCAATAATACTACTACAATCTTTTTTATGGAATTTTAAAAGCAATCATCCTTAGGAACACATATTAATAACTCTTCTTTTTATTCTATTATCTGTCATTGGAAACATGCTTATTTTAATTTTCGGTTTCAGGTCCTTGGTCAGGTTTTTCATCTGTGTAAAGATGACAGGAATAATGAACACATTTTTTTTGATGTTGTTATATTTATCTTTATTACTCTTGCTCATCTCAGTCATTAAACTAATGCTGTGGTTGTGAGAGTCCTTCATATCACGATTATATAAAGTAAACTCTTTTACATAATTTAATAGATATTCACGGCCGCTAGTTTTCTCTCAAAAATATTCTGAAAAGAAAATTCTTTGAATACTTTCACAAATATGTCTTGGATATTGCCTTGCAAATGTGTCTTTCACAAATGTGTCTTGCATTCATTTATTTTTGGGCAACTCCGACAAATGTTCTCATAATCAGGATCGAGAATCATTTACTACGACCATGTGGTATTGAAGAAGGCCATGTTTTAGTTGTCCTAAATTTCTTTATGCTATAAAAGAATGATAGTTCCTATACTCCTTGTTCCTTAGATGTATAATATTGGTATTTTTTTAAATATTTAATTAAATAAAATAAATTTGTAATTAGCCCGTATTGTTGCAGATTCAACTTTAGTTCTAAGTGTTTGTATGTATGTTTCTTTTTTTATCTGTCTGGTTTTAAATTACAAGGACATTTTTATTATTTGCCTTCTCTTGATGAGACTGTAATTATTTAATAAAATGATGAATCTTCCTCGGTTCTCTCCATGTATTTTAGATATCATCGAATTATCGTATCGTATTATCGTATCGTACAGTACCGTTTATTTTATTATATTTTTTTAACAAGGCATCTTCTTATAACAGATGTATATTGTAATGGTTTGTTGCTAGAGGCTTTATCCTTTTCTGATTATTGATTGTTCTGTTAAATAAAAAAAAAACATGTACAAACTCGTTCCAGATATAAAAAGCAAACAATCAAAATTAGTTTGTTATAATACTAGTAAAGATAATAGATTAGAGTCTTAGTACTTCTGCCTTATAAAAAAAGGCTGCGTGTGACATCGCTATATTAATCGGTTGCCTTGTAACGATTACATTTTAAATTAATATTTTAATTTTTAATTTCTTATTAATATTGTACCTATATATTACCATATATACATTGTATAAACATATGCATATTGCCATACAGGCATGTAAAAGAAGTAATATTTTTCTGGTGCATTAAGAAAAATATTTATTCAATATAAATCTATCTTTATATGAAACCATAATACTAGCATTTCACTTTTCTTTTGACGATCTTTATTTTCAAATAGATTTATTATTATATGTTAGAGTAACACACTCTTTAATTAGTTGCAAAATCTTACATAAGAGGAACTTTTCCTTAAATCCTCAATTATCCTTAAATCCTTTTCCTTAAATCATTTATTATCTGTAAAATATAAAACTACATTAACTGTTTAATCTTTAATCTGTCTTTCAATGTATAAATTCATAAAAAGAATTAGGTTTAATAATTGATTATATTATATCACTTACCATATTGATAGATCTGGATCCATTTTAAACTCTTTCCTGGTTATTTAGGTGTATCGGCCAGTACTTTGTAAAAATAGAAGGACGGTAGAACGGACACTAAAGCGGATACAAATAAGATCTTTCCATACTGAAAAAAATAGTAATAGGAAATATTGTCTTATTTTTCATTTTAAGTTTCCTTAGAAATAGCCGGCAAAAATAAACTATTATCCGGCAACCGAAGTTTTGACTTTGACTTGACTGAGTGCTTTGAGTTTGACATTTTGTAGTCCTTTATTTTGTAGTTATCAGTGTGGTTAGATAACATTTTTGATATTTAACCGTTTTGGGATATTATTTTAACTGATATAAAAGATATGATAAGATGTTATGTTAATTCGTTTATAAAATATATAATTTACATACTTTCTGTAGAAATTACACAAAGCTTATAATAAAAAAAGTAATCTTTTATTTCATGATTATTTTATTACCAAACAAAAGTGATTGTTTTTTCCATATTAAGCTTATTTTAACCATTTTAAAAAAAATCTACTTCATGACTTAGAATTGGAGGTATTGATGAAAATCATCGAAAACATGTTAATCTGAGAATTCGCAAGTCACCTTGAACCTATAGGTTACCGCCTTGTCCCTATCATCAACTACAGCTATATACTTGTATAAAATGTTTCAAACGCTTTTAATATTAGTAAAAAAGTAAATGAATTTTAAAAGTGTCGTAAGTTATTCTAAGTACATAGAATAGGTTTGGTTAGGATTGGAAGTAAAATATGGACCGTATAGGTAGAAAGTACCATCTTTTATAAAAAGTGTTTATCTAAATTCATGTCACTATATAATAATTGAAATAATAAGTATAGAGTATTTTCAGTATAGAGTATAGTTCAGTATAGTTGAGTTTTCTAAATTAAAAAATGTTCCAGTCCCTTTATTAATTGCATAATATGCAATTTAAAACTATTTTTTAATGACGACAAAGAAGCATAAGTTCTTATATGCCTATATAACGTATTCTTTTAAATAATTCCGTATTTGCTTGTAATAAAATAAGAATTTCATGACTTCATTATTATTAAACATTCATTTAATAAATCAAAGGACAAAATACAAACGAAAAAAAACGATAAAAACAAGAGTTTGCTAGTATACGTATAATTTTGTATAATTTTTTAGATCAACAATGCATCTTCAGCATGCGTTCCGTCTGAGAGGCATTGTGGAGCATCCTTCTACACCATTGTACTGAGATCTCTTAAATCTGAAGTATTATCCATGGCTACACTTTTATCTCGTAGCTTAGTCTAGGGATGCTGTTAGAGTTACAAAGAGGGCTCGACGCTTCTTATATTACCTGACATAAAAATGGAGGTGAGTAATTTTTCTATTCTAGATTTTAGTCTTGTTACAAATAATTTAATTTCAGGGATTTTTTTCAATTGTAAAAGAAACAGCTTATAATATCTGATACTGATCTAATTAAGAGTACTAAACATGGTGTAATATATTTTTATATAGTTAATGTTATCATCATAAATTGATTAAAAGAAAAAAAATGGTAAATTTAAAATAAAATTAGTATGAAGATAACGATAAATTTAAATCCAAGGTTAATAAATTAAGAAAACAAGAAATCTAAGAAAAGCAGATTAAACATTTTTTTTATAATTTCTAAATTAACATTAATTCGGGATATGTTATGATTTTTTTAAAGAAAACTTAGTATACTTCGAAAAGAAACATGGAAGTTGTGTTCAGCAGAGCCTTTCTTAAATGTATACTGTTTATAGTAAATCAAATTCAATAATAGATACATTTATGCACAATTGTCAATGTAGAGTTGGTGTTGTTAGAAAATTTTGTAATATACCGAAAAAATATAAAAAAAAACAATATTTACTTAATAGAAAGAATCAAAAATTATTAGAAACTTTATAAAGTGTGTAGTTAAAAATAAAATAACATATCCATCCACAACATAAACTAAGTCATACACTTTTTTAGAGTTGATAACAGGTGTGAGCGCCCGGGAATCGGACTTCAGACTTTACAATCGGCTGCATTGTACACCACAAAGGAGATCTAAAGGCGCTGTTTTGGGAAGAGGATTTCAAACAAATTTTGAATTCAGATTCTTAATAGATATATATATATTCAAAGCTTGGCTGCGGCTGATTTGACTTGTAAATCGTATAGCCTTGTATATGCTGGCCGAGCTTTGTGTTTAGTGAAGAGACTTATAAAATTGTAAAGGAAAATATTATATTATAATAAAAATAATAATAATATAATTGGTTTAACCATAAGACATAGATAAATATTAAGTCACTATGATTAAAATTAATAATAAATAAACTTTTACAGAAATTCCAATGAAGCTTATAAAGTTTTTTGATTTCTTTACACGTCCGATGTTGGAAAAAAAATGGAACGCGTAGAGTTTAAACATAAAAAAAATGCGTCTTGTGAAAGTTTCATTATAAAGATCAATTCATACATATTTTTACTTACTAAATAATAAAAATTTATGCAAGCTTCTCACCCACATAAAACAAGTATGTATTTAAATGGTTTTGTTAAGATCACTGATTTTATTCAAACACTTCTAAATTAAATTAATTTCAGACTAATCAGGAGTATAAGAATAAAAACAGTAGGTCCGTAGACCAATATTTATTATAATAAGTGTTTACTAACCGTATTTTATATTATAAGGTGAAATACACAATTACAATTTTGAGATTTATAGGACAGGAGCAGGATATGGACTATTGTAGTATTATTGTGATTTTCTTTACTAATTACAACATTCAATGTGAATAGTCACTGCGATATGCGTGTGGGAAATGCTGTCGTAAAACTTATTCGTAGCAATATAAACTTAATGTCACACGTCAAGAGCTACAGATCTGTATTGCCAGATAACGTTAGTTAAAAAAAACAAACGATGTATAAAAAAGACTAACATTGGTGTTCTACCTCATTTATTTTCAATAATTCAATAACGAGTAGTAAATGTGAATTTTATAACAAGATATTGAATAAAAAAAATGTATAATTTATTGAAGAATAATTTGGAATAACATTTAACTGCATAATCTTTCTTCTCGGTCTATAACTACTTAATTTTACTAAGTGTCGTTTTAAATCTGGAATGGACTAGAAATTTGTTGTTAATATATAATAATGCTTTTGTTAAGAATACTTAGAGGCATCCTCGCGTTCGTATACTTTAGAGAGGGTTAATGAGGGAACGAATATTATCATGGTGTCATTTTGTAGACTAAAATTAAATGTATATGAAATTACAAGTAATTTTTATAGGGTAATGTAATGACTCTTTTGTATACATATACGCTAAACAAAGGAAGAAGTCAAAATGCAAGTAAGTTACCAAGGCAAATAATGAAATTACGATATTGAATCACATAGTCTAAGTCCACAATGATTAACTTCGTAAAATAGACGTCATCGTCAACGTACGTACAACGGTCCTCCGACGCAACGACTTCAATAAGTACAGAATAATATTATTTTTATTCTTTTTGTATCGGGGGTTTTTTAATTTTTTTGTATAATATTTTAGTAGCAATTTTCTCTTACTATTTATTTGGATAAATATGTAATTATAGAATTATCAGATACATTCATGTTTAATCATTATAAAGCCCGGGATTTTGAAAACTGGGTTATAATTCATAATGCATCATTAATTCGACAAAAAGTCAATTCCTCATTTTAAATTAAATAAATCAAAACATGCATAGTATTTATTGAATACATTTAAATTTTAAATTATTTTAAAGAAATATAATATTCTTAGAGTATGTTATTTCAGCTACTCACGGTATACACAATCCCTTACAGAAATATAACTAAAATAAAAGTCAATTCCTTTGATAAAAAAGTTTCCTATAAAAATCTTTTTTTTTTGTTGATTATTTACCAGAAATTATTATATTTCTTGTAATAAAATATTTATCGTCTTATCTAATGTTCCTATTGTCCCGTGTTTCTTTATTTTTATGCTTACGATGCCCTTAATATTATCTCTATTGCATGTTTTTGTATCAATTTTTAACAAAATAGAAAAGTCTAATTTACTTTAAAAAATAATTTAAAAAAACACTTAAATTTTGAGAACTTAAATTTAACTATATCTTTCATTTTTTTTTGTATTGTATTATATTCATTTTATGTTTAAATAAATATGTAGCTATTTTCAAATATATATATTTTAGCAAGGCGTATTGACCCTTATGAAATATAGTAACTTTCTTATTAAATATAGACCATTGTACGAAAATAAACCTTGCCTCTTATAGCATGTTGTTTGGATGCCTAGTTTCAGAAAGAAATACGAGAAATTGAATATGAAGTTACTATATATATAAATATGGGATTCGTGTTTTCACGCGCCTCAAACATTGAGCGAAAACTGTAGTTCCCTCTAATAATGTAAGTGCGTAAACCTTATTATGTTATACCTTCTAAACAGACATAGACTATCTCTTGTCACAATATACGTGGTTAAAATAGTAAAAAATAAAAAAGTATTCTTAAATCGTATCAATTCAAATATCACATTTTAAATTGATTTGACTAATAAAAATGCTCTCTCTCACTCTTATCCCTTTACCATAAGAAAATATTATTTAAAACAGTAGGGCTAAGAACTTCTAACAACCAGTTTACATTTCCTATACAAATAAATTCTTACTATGCAAGTACTGAACTTAAAAAATAACACTGCTGTCCAAAGAAACTATCCAACGCAGACGAAGTCGCGGGTAAAAGCTAGAATTTAAATTTATTACAAACTTTATTACCTACATCGTTAACGATAAAATAACATTTCCATATGTAAATCATACATGTCGAATAAAAAAGAATTACTCGTTATGTTACTTTGATGAAAATAAATACTAAAAAGAAAATCAAAGAGATCTTAAACATACAAAGGAGTTTTGAAGGCGATGTTTGAGGCTTAAAACAAATTTTGTATTCTTGATAGTAATATATTCAAAGCTTTGCTGCGGCTGATTCGACTTGTAAATCGTATAGCCTTGTGTACTAGACGGGCTTTGCGTTTAGTGTAGAGACGAATAAAATGTATAGTGACCTGAAAGTTTTCAGATATAGATGTTTTCAAAGGTACCTTTACTTCTTAAATTATTTTTTTAAATACAATACTAACACTTTTTTGCACATTGATCCATATCTAGTGATTTTTTAATTGCATAAGTGGTTCAACTCGACCATTGCTAGTTTTTCACCTAAATTTTATAAGTATTAAAATGGTTAAGAGTCTTGTTTACGTGAGAGAAGCCATTCAAATCGAAAACTGGGAAAATTAATTAATATTCAAGAATAAAAGAAAATAGTAGGTCCATAGACACTTTAGTCTCTTTATATGATACTTACAGTGAGTATAAGCGGAAAATATTCAGTTACTATATCATGATTTATAGCAGGGTCAGGAAATGGACTATCGCAATATTGCTGTCGTTTTCTATATTAAGCACAACATTCAATTTGAATCGTCACTGCGACATGCGCGTGGGAAATGCTGTCGTAGATCTGCTCTTTCATGGCAATATAAATTTAATCTCGCACGTCAAGTGCTGGTAATCTATAGGGCCTATGATCTATATTTCGTATATGGCTAGACGAGGCTTGTCTCTATTCTGTATAATGATTCAGGACTTCACTACTTTCTTTAAAGAACATAGTCATTATTTTTAGATCCATGCGGAATATTTACCTAAAAAAACAAAGAAAATCAATATATTAATTTGGGTTGTCCGATATTGTGAAATAGCAAACTGCAAAAAATGTTAAGCACTTCTGAAATTGAATTATTTTTGATGCTAAAGAATTAAATAACGGTATCATAAAAGTTTATAACAGAAATATTCAGAACGTCATGTCCTCGGGTCGGAAATGGTATTTCATAATTCATTTTAGCAACAATAGGTCTTCGGTCCTCGCGAGACGGGCTTAAGTTCCTCGAAACCAAGTACCTCGAGAGTGAAATACGTTATTGTTATTTATTTTTCCCTTATAATGACAAGATCTTAAGAATATATCTTTTGTAGGTCCTGCGATTTGAATTTTATGTTGACATTTACATAACGCAATTACTACAATATAGAACAGTGTAACAAAAAATAACTTGTTTTTATATTTTTCTTTTTCTTTCTTTCATAATAATTTTATTAAAGATCAGAAAGTAAGAGGTTTTAAATACTATCTCTGACGTATTTTAATCGCGTATTACAAAAAACAACGGATTATTTTTTAGTGATACTCATAATTGATGACTTTGAACTCATACTCAGTATAGCCATACTGACCAATTTACCTACCTTAATATAGAGTTATATTTGGCTAGAGTTCGATGTTAAACACACTTATACAATACCTATACATAATCTTACCAATATTTTCAACCTTCTTACTAAGAAAACCACATTTCAATCATTTCACAACATTTTATGAGAAGAACGAACATATAGATAGAAAAACGAAAAAAAAACAATGTTGTACTTACTTATAAGGTTTTGTCTTTTATAAGTTTCCTAGACTTAATTTGTAATATTCCTTAAATGTACAGATTACAATGTCAGTGAATAGTTTTGATAGTTATAACATCATTTTATTATGGTAAAAAAAAAATCTCTTATATACGTATCTACAAGTATATTTTGTGTTTCCGAGATGCTTTTATTTTTATCAGGTCAAAATTTCATGTTACTAAAAGTTCTTTATTTCTAACAATATATCAAAAATATGCATGAAAATAATAGATATACAAGTAGTATATACACTTAAACTGTGTCTACTCAAGAATAAAAACCAAATAAATTAGACTAGGAAAGGAAAGTCAGTATTAATATTATTAGATATAATTGTAGTACTCTAGCAACAATACAACTTACAACAACAATACTTGATTTTACACTTGTGATAAGAAGAAAATATGCTGTAACAGAAAACAAAAATATTATCATTATCAACCTATAAGAAATGACCTGAAATCTAAACCAAATGACCAAATCTAGTATCATTACTATTTATTTTTGAGTACCAAAATTTAAATTGTTTGTTATATATAGCAACTAGGTAAAATAAAAATAATTTAATTTTAAATTCAACTTCTAACCAGTACGCTAGCAGTAATCAGCGCTTACACTGTCCTGAAGAAATTCCAAACATCAGAACCAATAAGGGAGTTATTTTTAAATCATAAAATATATAGACGAGGGTTTTATAAAAACCTACAAGGGAAGCTGTTTTGTAATAGTATCTGTTTTGTTGATCCATTTATTTATATGAGATTTGTATTATTAGGTATATTGTGGATCTTACATAAACTTTCTAAATGTTTTCAGTTTTTTAATCTTAGCAATTGTATATATTATATTTATATATAAATAAAGTTGAAGCCCGCATAGTTCTATTCGTTGGGTTAAATTATAATCATTTCATAATCATAATCTTGTAAGTGGTAAAATTTACGTTCGTATTCTAATAAATTTGTAAACGATTTTCATTGTCTAAAAACTCGGATAAAACGACGTTTTATAAAAATAGCAGTTGGATTTGCTTTGCTTTGTCTCCGAAACCCTCTACTTAAGTTTTTTTTAATACCTAGCAAACATGTAATTGGTTTCTTCGAAACGGTACGATAAATCGATCTAGCTTGTTGTTACTTTGAGAAAACGTTGTAACATTATGTTATTGATTAGCTTTGAATAGCTAATCATTAAGATTCACTAGAATGATTATAACGTAATTATATTCATTTGTAAGTGTTAAAAAAGATATATATTTTTTTATTAAAGAACATTTTAATAGTCGCTGGGACGACTAGAATACATTTTTGAGAAATAATATTATAAAAACAACATGACCTCATAGAAATATTTAAGATAAGTTTGTTCTGAATAACATATATTTTGAATGTTTTCAAGCCTAAGAATAAGCCGTTAATTAATTTAAGAAGATTGATATCATTTTCTTTTTAACATAAAGGATTAACAGTTTATTTTAACGAAAAAAATTATGTGACCTTAAACTTTAAAAATATAGATAAAATATTATATTATTTTTTAACAATTTTAAAAAATAATATAATAATAATTTTAAAAATAAAATAATAAAATTAAAATCAGTAACGATCTTAAAAACAAGGGGTAAATAACATTTTTGTATTCTTTTCTCTTCTTTTTCCCTCTCTTAATCAGCGTATATAATGTTCATCTAATTCGCCTTATATTATAATGGCAATGCCATGCATCTCGTTGTATCAATTATATTTAATCTTTATTTACATAAATATAATTTGGTTTATGATTTAATTATCCTGTCTTGAGGAACTTATTAGGAAGATATTACTTTACACATAAAATTGCTCTAATTAAGAAATCCAATTAATATATTAAATGGAAAATATAACATATTAGTTGGTATTTTCTCAATAAAACTTTTTTAGATCGGCCATTATTTTAATGTTATCAAGTATTTGAGGATTTTGTTTATTATTTTTTATTTTTATTTTTTATTGCAGCTATTATAATGTTCTCTATTAAACGTTCTACTGAAATTAGAATTCCAAAAGTATACGTAATTATAGAAATTATTTTCCTAACGAATTATATTTTTTTAAATTTATTTCGTTAATTTTTTTTTATTACTAACTTCGGACTAATCTGTGTTTCTGGAAACGATCGACAGAAATTATTTATTCCTCCCATAGTTCTGTGCTTATAAACATACAACTTATTCACAATTTAGGCATACACCTAAAAATGTAAAGCTATTCTTGTACACAGGGCTACACGATTCACACACAATATATCACTATCAAGAATTTGATCCAAATTTGTTGTAGCCGCCCAACAAGCTCATCACATGTCTTGAATTCTCTATTATTATTTGTTAGTTTATTCTATTCTATTCTTTGCTTTGTTTGTGTTCATTTCTATTATATATAGGGATAACTATTTACCCTTAGTTAGTTATAGTTTCTCTAATCTATATAAGTAAAATGTTTCGAGGGCTCTAGGATCTAGGTTAAAGCAACAGATCGTATTCTTGTAGTTTATCTGTTTGTCGATTTATCTATATGTATGTACACGTATCACGTGAAAACTATTTTACCCGTTGAAGTGTATATATTTTTCCTTAAATGGCAGTTCTATGAATAATTTAATTTTATTTTAAACTCTATTTTCGGACTATCTTATAAAAATAATTATGACTATGATCAAAGTATTGTTTATCTTAGAATGTATATATATTTTTATTATTATTGTGTATCCAAGTACAAATTGAGTTATAATAATTCTAAGATAAAATTATTAATATAAAAATAAGGAACTACGTTTCAATAAATAAAAATAAACTTTCTTATAATTTTATAGGTAAACGAGATCATATTAATATATGAGATAATTATAAGTACATTATGAACTGTTGGGGTCGTAAGAAAATTCTCATATTCAAGAGAAAAATACTATCAAAATCTTTTATAATTTCTAATCTTTCGGAAATTGCCATAATATGGCTATACGGGTTTTGATCAAATCATATTTTTGTAGTGAAAACACATGACTATGTGATATAATTAATTGTATTTTATTTGTTTTACCAACCTTTTTAGAAATATCTAATTTGATTATTGTAGATTTCAAATAGTTGTTAACGAAAAATAATGTAAATTCAACTGTTGACACCAGTTTTAAAATGTTTATGCAACTCTATCATTTTTTTTAAAGTACATTACAGTTATCTAGTTCTTTGCATCATAAGTTTTAGTACTCCAAATCTTAACCTTCCTTAAACCAAAAAGTCTCAGCCATATATATATATCTGTAAGGTTTATATAATTCTTCATAAAATCCACTTTTTATACTTCATTAAATAATTTTAGAATTAATACATTTTATTCACAATTGGTTTAAAAGTTTACATATTTAAAAAATAAAAGATTTGAATTTATCTTTACTTGTCGTGTATTCATATTTACAATTTTTGTTTCAATTAATTAATTAATTAATTAATTAATTTAATAAATATAAAAATGTTTAAATATATGTATATATATATATAAACTTCAAACTTAAATAAAACATTAACACGCGCTAATCTGATTATATTGTTTTATGAAACATAATTGTTAACTGCATGAAAAAAAATCCTAAATAGTTTTAGTGGAATTTGATGGCTGTTTATGTTTTTTTTGGATTAAAGGCGTATATTTATATACCGATGGATATACAACTCCACATTTATTTGAAAAAAAACTAAATGACAACTGTTTTTATTATAATTAAATGATTATACGTAGCTTGTTACTGGGACCTGGGCCACTCAGGGGTGGATTATTGATAACAGCTATCACACAATTACTATATATTTTTAAATTTATAGTCATTGCTTCTACTTATTGACTTATGAGTTAAATAGTGTCACTATTTGCCACATCTTAAAACAAACAAAATTGGTTCATTTTAATTTATGCAGTAACATGATTTGATGATCTGGATTTCAAGATATTCTCAAAATATTTAAAGATAATATTATTGTTGTTGATTTCAAAATCAATTCAATATTGCTTAATAAAACATTGTGATGAAATCGTCTTAATAAAGCATTGTAATGATGTCATCACAATGTTTTATTAAGTAATATTTTATATCGCGATTATGTTTAGGAACAGTTAATGAGTTTAATGAGTAAAACTAAATCTTCATACATAAGTAACAAGATTTTAATGTTGAATCAGTAACGTTATTGCTTTTAAGAGTTGTTACTTTAGTTAACATAATGTAGTCAGTCCTTTTTTTTTTTTTTTTTTTTTCGTTCTTAAAATGCGTTTCTGCATCGTCACCCAGGCCAGGAAGGCGATGGCCGGGTGGTATGTGCGGCATCCGGCGACTGCCATTTTTAAGGCACCCCACTAAAAAACCAACGGCTGCCCACGACGCTACAATGGGACGCCACGAGATCGCTTTCGCACTCACCGTGGCGCCCCGGCGGAACTCGTCCATATAGGGGTACCCCGGGCAACCAGTGTACCCCTACCTCATAGACCTAGTGCAATGGCGAGAGAGGTCGCCCCCCCCTCTCACCTAGGCCTACGGCTGGGAAGGAATGGGGGCTGAACCCTTCTCCTTCCCAACCATCAGCGCTGTAAATACAGCAACGGAACCACTCCACAGTCAACTCTGCTATCAGAGAAGTACCAGAAGCGATCCCGCGACCCTACACCACACGCGCTCCAGCGCACTCCTCCCACGACAGCCACGGAATTCCTCCCGGCGATGCTGGATACGTGAGGAGGAATCCATCACTATTTCCGAACCCCCTGCAACCAAGTGCGCCCCAGCACCGCACCTGGAGCAAAAAGTTCGGCCCACTCTACCCCACACGCCCATCATCAGACAGCCACGGGATACCTCCCGGCGATGCTGGATACCAATGTAGTCAGTCCTAAGTCAACCCAATCACACAGTTGAGTAAGTTTCAATATTTTCATGATCGGTGTTGATGATGACAGTCTATTATCGACTATTAAAATTTATTCTTGGGGTTTTGATCTTTGTTCGATTTTTTTAGCTTCATATATATCATTTAAAGCATATGGACGATGTTTTAATTACTGCTAAGAATTTTTCTTGTTCTACAAATGTAAAAACTGTTATGTTAACAATGATTGTACTACTTTTAATTTTCAAAATTATATAGTATATACGTGCAACGTGCAAACTACTACTACTTTTACTCTGTGGCTCTTTTTCAGAATTAGACACTTCGGTTCCTATTTCGATAGTAATTTAAAATAATTACATATTAAGCTCGTTATTATAAAAAGTCTATAATTATTCATTAATGCAACGAAAAATGTACAGTTATTAAGTAATAGGAATAGACACTCGTGGAATTACGCTAAATCATTGGAACGATAAGCTTGATAGAATGGGGCAAGTACACGACTGGTTCTATAAATTGTACAAAATTGTATTGTGTGGACATTGTTAACTGTACTTAAGTTGCGGTAAATAATGACAAATTATAGAAAATAGATTTGATGTAACTCTTGGGCTAATTTTAACATCTATCATGGATATAACGTACAAGCAATTTCTTGCGACCGTAATTATTATTTGCGACCTTAATTATTATTAATTAATTATGATCATGATACATGTTGAAGGGACAACATGTAAAACTTAGTATGTTATCCAATTTTATTCACAATAATCATTGTGAAAAGTGCAGTGTTTCATATATTTTAAACATAATTAAAAGTATGGTGATCCATCCACAGATTGTCAGTAGTAAACGCAGTCTTAAAGTTATCAGTGAATATGTTAGTGTTGTATATCTAGGGTTAACAATGTTTACCATAATGTGTGAAGAAAGAAATATATGTTTTTAGTATGCAGAGGATAATTAAATGCATTCTGTGAAGAATATCAAAATGTGTTTTAGGATAAGTTTTAACTTCACTAAAATTTAAATGATATTCACATAAAAAAGTCCCATCTTATACAACCTGTTCTGAAGTCAGAATTATTTTTTAATAATTCATTTCCTTTACAATAGATCTTCTCTGTTCGCGAGATGGCCTTAAATCCCTCGAAACCAAGTCTCTCGGGAGAAAAATACTTTAATCTAAGTATATTATTATGTCTTTTTCCTTTGTAAATATAAACCAGTATTTTTATGTTAATGTTAAGACGTGGTCTGTGTGACGTTTTATATTTATTCAGAATAACAACCATGCTGAAAAAGATTAGTAAAGATAGTAAAGTCACGTGTTGCCAAACTTTTCATTGGATTTTAAAAGGAATTATAATAGTAAAGAAAGAAAAGAAAAGAAAAGAAAAGAAAAGAAAAGAAGTTTATTAATTATAATTGCTTTTAACCTACTATTTCAGTTTTATAACTAATTCAAATATGAGATTATTATTTAGAATTTATTATCGAAAAATCATGATAATTCCTCGTAAAAACAATCTTCCTTGTTAGGTGTTCGAAGAAAATAATATTGAGTCGGAAACAAAGTCTTTAAAACTTTTATTTCAAATTGTATGTAGAAAAGAGGAAGATGAACAGATTAGATTAGTAATTGGGCAGCAAGATGGATGACGTCCGGTATTGAATATAATGAAGATCAGGGAGGCATTATGAAAACTTTGAAGTTTTGAAACTCTTTCAAATTAACTACCTACCGACAAACACAAGTACAACAACGAACTCCTGAGTTAAGTTAAATATTAATAGAGCGTAGGTCCGTAGAAAGCAGTTTCGAATGTATAAATCCTACCCCATTACTGTTCATAAGAGTCAGAGTTTGAGTCTAAATAGTGCACTGATGGACATAGATTCATCACTATTCATTTGAGGTCAATCGTATGTCGATCCATCACGAGTTATAAGTTTAGGCGGACTATGCCTAATCAATGTCGATTCGGAAGCATTAAAGCAAAGGAGACCATTATTTCAAAATATAGTTATACTTTGCAATACTTTTCAAATTATGAATCTTATCTTCTATACTTATTATTATTACTTATTTGAGTTATTAATTGACTATAGTTCTTTTATATGTGTACAAAATTTGAACAAAATCGGTTCGTGGGAACTGAGAGAAAATCGCATTCGAAAAAATCGGTTTCAAACAATCAAGCAACTATACACGTGAAACTAATAAAAGCGTTTTAATAAAAAAACAACAGTAAAAGAGAGTGGGCATTACGAAGAACAATATCTGAAGTCCAAAAAACGATTTATGAAAAGAAAAAAATAAGGAAACCTATAAAAATTCACTCAATTCGTTAACCGCAAAAAAGTTTTGAGCTGTAAAACAAAGCCACCAAGGTATTCTAATTAGAATATATGACAGCATCTGTTACAGATAATGACTTGACAATCACAAATAACTATCTTACTTTAATAATTTCAGTCCATCATGTATAACAAAGCCAATTATGTAACTTGTTATCTGTTAAAGTTTTCAAATACGTAAATCAAAGTAACTAGTATATTATTTACTCGACTTGATATTTATGCAATTTCTTTAATGACAATTGATAATGGACTATTCTTATGTCATTATAATTACCTTACTATGACCTCCGATTGCCAAGACCATAACAATACACATCAACCTTATCTATACATATAATAAAGTTGTCACTGATCGATTTCTTTACTTGAAATATATTGTAGTAGTCTTCACTTAACATTTAGTGTTTACTTCATATAAATCGGTTAGGAAACAAAAAAGTTATATCAATTTATCTCAAGCATGTAATAGATACCAAACAAATCTTCTTCTATACATTTAACAAATCTCTAAAAAGAATAAAAATAATATTATTATGTACTTATTGAAGTCTTTGCGTCGGGAGACTGTTGTACGTACGTTGACGATGACGTCTATTTTACGAAGTTAATCATTGTGGACTTAGACTATGTGATTCAATATCGTAATTTCTTTATTTGCCTTGGTAACTTACTTGCGTTTTAATTTTTTTCTTTTCAAAGCGGTCTCCCGACGCCGCCGGCCAACGACGATTTCTATAAGTATATAATAATATTATTTTTATTCTTTTTAGAGGTCTGTTTGTATCGTGGGTTTTTATTTTTTTTTCTTCTGTTTTTTAAAGTCATGTTACTGGTTTCTTTATTTAAATAACGGACTTACTAAAAAAATTTCAATTGTTTAAGAAGTTCTATCAAACTTGCATAAGAACCTTTCTCCCGCACCAATAAAACCTCAATATCTTAGAGATAACTGGTTATATTTCGACTAAACATAGCTAAGAACCATATCGACGAACATAGCTTTCGATTAAAAAAAACCGCATTCAAATCCGTCTACACGTTTGGCCGCTACGTTGCCACAGACAATCACACAGATACACAGATACATAGATCTATAGATCAAACTTATAACATCCCTCTTTTTGAGTCGGGGGTTAGAAATACTCGTACGCGCAAAAACTGCTTGACGGAGTTTGGTGAAATCTAAAGGTTTACCTATAGTTTATACATGAGTATGTACAAAGGGTACGTTTTATCAAAATCGAAATCTACGCGTACGAAGTCGCAGGCACAGCTAGTCTTACATAAATAAAATCATTAAAATTTTTTGTGTTTATTGATTAGGTAATTTAAGGTTTATTTTTACTCTTGGATACGATATAGCATGAGCAAATAATAACTGTTTGTATTTTCAGAAGGTATTTTCAGAAATACATACATAAACAAGAAAATACGTACGATAGGCAACAATAATTAATTATCATTCCATTTTTTTTAAATTAATCGTCAAGTAAATGAAGGAATGTATGTTTTAGAATTGATGGGATCGAAGTGTGGGATGTTCAGCCTTGACTTTTAATTACTGTGGCACTATGACCGAAAATTCTTTACTTGTATTGTTTTGAAATACAAAACAAATAAAAGAGAGAGAAAAAAAATAATTTAAGTATATAAAAAAATGGACTATATCTTTTTTTCTCTTTTTTTTAAATAAATCGGACCTTTATCCATAGGGAAAATTTTATACAAAAATACGCACTAAGGAAAATATTAAGGGCATCCTAAGCATAAAAATATAGAAGCGCGGGACAATAGGTACATTAGAAAATTACTTAAGAATATTATTATTTCTGATGAATAAGTAATAAAAGAACATTTTTTTTTCTTGAAAATCTTTATTTCTATGGATTTGAGTTTATGTTGTAAGTAGCTGAAATAGCATAGTTAAAAATATTATACGAATAATTATTTATGAGATAGTTCTTTGACACAATTGGAATGTGAAGTAATGTTGTATATAAATTTTGTGCAAATATTGACGTATATAATCTCGAAATTATAATTTTGGGTATATAACAGATTTATTTAATACCTCTTTCCGTGCAGTTAATATATTTTTATAAGATATTTATAAGAGTCGTGGAATAATGTTCATTCTGCTTTTCATCTTCCTCATTTTTCCATAGGACTAGTAGTTCCAGAGATTAGTGGGTACACAAAAAAAAAATGAAAGCGAGTAATCCTGTTTAGAGCCGATAAGTCCCATCCGGTCTCTGACCCAGCCACTGCTGCCGAACGTCGTATCTGCTTATCTTTAAATCCTCTCAAACATTTTAAAGGCTGATTTTATCATGCTACATCCTCCGCTGGTTGACTGTAGAAAACTTGAATGTTATGTTAAACACTTAAAACAAATGGTTTTTATATCATTAAAATTGTTACAATTGAATACAAAATTATAAAGAAAACAAATATACATTTTAAAATTACAAAAAGAAAATCAAATGTAATCTCAATATAATAATTGTTAAGAAGTTGTCTTCCTTGAATTCTTAAAGTGGCTGAATAAATTGCTTAAATTATTAAATACTAACTGTGTCTGCGACTTCGTACGCGTAGACTTCGATTTCGATAAAAAGTGCCCTTTGTACCTACCAATATACATTGGTACAAACTATTAACCCTCAGAGTCTCATCGAACTCAATTAAGTAGTTTTCTAATATATATACTGTGATAATATATTCCTGAAAACTGCATTCAAATTCGTTAACCCGTTTCTGAGATTAGCGTGCACAAACATACAGACATACAGATATACAGACATACAGACAAAACCTGACAAACAGACAAACTGAAAAACCATCGTTTTGGGTTTTCTTGCTCTTATAAAGCCTATGATATTTTTTTTATATTTTCTATGTACTTAAATGGATCAGTGACAATTTTATTATATGTATAGATAACTAATGATTATAATAATTATTATTTTTTAATTACATTATTTAATGAACCACCAGATATTCGCTATTTTAAGCAAACAATATGAACAAACCAAGAATATTTTATTTTATAACATTAGTAAAAATTTATTTGTGTGTAGTATCCCTTAGTAATTCTTATTTATTCGATTCCCTCGCATAAGTATTTGAATTGCCATATTTGCGGGCACAATAAATAATGTTTTTCTGGCGCTTATTATAAAAAAAATATTTATTTAATATAAAGCATTCTCGATATGAAATCTTACCCACTAACTTTTTGATCTTTATTTCCAAAGATATTTATTTCTATAAGTTAGAGTAACATCGTAGAAGTTATGAACGCTATCGCTTAGTTAAGTTCGTAATATAAACTTTTAAGTGTGTTATCTGGTACCCTTGATACAAGACTATCATAAATCAAATCGCAATACTCATTTAAAAAATCCGTGTTCTTCGTTTTTGCTTATAATAAAGTATGTATTATATGACTCTATTATTAATAATCTACCATATCTGAATACAAATTTAAAAAAAGTTGGAAAAGCCCCTATTATAAAAAAATGTAATGTTCTAAATCTACAATGCATTTTTTAACATGCGTCACGTCTGAGAGGCATTGTGAGCATCATTCCACCCCACTGTGAGGTCTCTTAAATCTGATGTATTATCCATGGCTACACTTTCATCAAGTAGCTTAGTCTACATACGCAGTTAAAGTTCTAAAATAGTTTATACTATATGAAATAGATTTGAAAGTATTACATTTTTCTATTTAAGTAGCTATACTTACCACAAATGCTATTGCATTTTTTTATAGCATAAAATATGTTATGAGTATTTTACATTAATATAAAATTTTAAAATTAAGATAATAATATTGAAAGATATTTTTATAGCTCCTCAGTTCTTTTTTCACCTTACTCTATGTTAATATCACAAAAATAATTACTTTCTAATTGGCGGGAAAATTAAAAACCTTTTTAATATTCCTATATCTTTTCTGGGGTATGTGTTTAAATTGTTAACAACAGTTTTTAGATTGAATCATTCATTGGATGACTCCAGTGGTTCCTCTGATAGTTCGTACGACCTTATAAAGACAATCTACTGATAGGCCACAAGGAGAAATACTTTGTTCCATTATGTTTTTTTTTATTTATGAATACATTCGTTCTTAACTTTGACTGTTCATAATACTTGTACGCTGATGAACTTCAAATTTATATACAAATCACAATAGCTCTTTGGTCATGAAGATTTGGTATTTTCGTTAATCCCGAATGTAAGTCTATATACTCTTTACTAGTTCGAGACTTGGTCTTTTACACACAATTATAATATTGTAAGTTATCGCTTCAATTTTATTTAAATTTGGATTTCGATTTTTTTGTTATTTTTGAACAATTTCAATAACAACACTAAGGTAAATTAAAGCTAGTAGTCTAAAACTACATTAGTTTTAAATTATTAAGCTATATTAATGTTCCTTCTTTAAATAAACCACTACCTAATCCAAGTTTTTAAGATTTAATATAGTAACTTCATAGCGACCGCAACATCCTCAAAATGTACTCGTATGTTTTGATTAAGAAGGTATTATCATGTATACAGATCGTACGTCAAAGCATCTCAACTTCACCAACTAGCCGAACGTTCCCTTGAACATAAACTATGTTCGAAGTCCACTTGATTGTTCGTCTATAAAATTAGTACCAAACTATTTATACCATATTATAAACAATAAGTACATTATTGACTTTAATAAATATTCATATTTCATTTTTTAAAGAATTTACGCTTTTAATTTCCGATACCAAACAAGTGATATAACTATGACTACTACACTTGGTATAATTTATTTTCATATAGTTATCTAAATAAAGGTTAGGACAATTATAAACGAAACGAGATAGAACACATTTTCTTGAACTATCTTCGTTACCATAAGGAGTAAGATAAATATATAAGTATATACTTAGATTGATAGCAGATGGTTTATTAATTTTAAGGTAAACTTGAAGTAATTTAAATAAAAACATGCAAATCATTGTCAACAGAACCTTGCCTAAATAAAGAAGATTCATATTAACTCAAAGTCAATGATTGATTGATTTATGCACCGATTCAACTTGACTTAAACGATTCATATAAACCCTTTGACAAAGTTTATTTAAGATCTATAGCACTTATATTATCAACTTTATTTTAAATTCAAATTTGAAATCCTCAATCAATCCTAAGGTTTGACTCTTATCTTGTTTTGCATTGCTAATAGGTATAGCATAAAGGTGAATAGACGTTTTAAACGAAAAATCATTTGGGTATATTGAACAGTATTGTTAACAACCAAATGTAATTTGATAGTTAGGTAATGGCTCGACACATTCATATTATCAGCGTTAAGCTTAATATGATTCTCATCAAAATTTTAGCTTCTATCATGAATGTATCGTAGTTCGCTCAACTGTGTGATTGGGTCACATCAGAGCCGAGCATTATGTAAATTAAAGTTTCACGTGATCTACTATCAAACCTGGTGATACTATGGAACAATTACGTTAGTGTTTCAACATTAACTACTATAAAATTATCTACAAAGCCTTAAAACTCCATTATTATTTATTATGCCACTACAAGGTAACTTATTGCAGTATATAAAGCGAGGCTTATACTATTTCTAATATTTTACAGTATTAAAGTTTTCAAAATAAGTATATTTATTTAATTAGATTTTCATGCATAGCATTTAGATTTCCTCAACTAAAAAGTACATATTAATTGACTGAATTTATTAAATCCTAAAACTACCTATGTACTATCTATGCACTGTATACATTTTAATTTGCGTTGTTTAGTTTATTAATTAATATGTATTGTATATAATTATATGCGTATTACGTTTATGTATTAATGTTTATTTGTTTTTTTTTATATATTTTTACTTTGTTTAAAACTTTTAGCTTCCCATCCATGTGCACTAATATTAAATTCCTATCAAAATGCTTGTCTGGAAGAAATCGCCTTTAGGCGATAGGACCGCCTTTTGCATTTACCCTGTTTTTATTTGTAAATATTTTAATGTATTTTTTTATGTGGTATACAATAAAGAATATAAATATATCTCACACATTTCTTTAATTGTCACAACTGTCAGTTTAGATTTTTTATTTTTAGAACGTTATTGTAATATACAGACCAAAAATGTAGTTAATAAAATATTATCTTAAAAAACATATTTAATAAATAAAAATAAATAATATTTCGAAATGTAAATTATATATGTTGAATCAAAAGAAATTTCTCTTTTCGATTTTAACATACAACAAAAGAGATCAAGAGCGCTGTTTGGGAGGAGGGTGTTTAAAACAAATTTTGAAGTCAAATACTTGATAGTAATATATTCAAAGCTATGCTGCGGCTGATTCGACTTGTAAATTGCATAGCGTTGTGTACTAGACGAGCTTAGTGCGAAGAGACGTATAATATGGTAAACGAAAATATAATATTATAATTTAAAAAATAAATTAAAAATTTAAATAACCCCCGATACAAAAAAAAACTCTAAAAAGAATAAAAATAATATTATTATGTACTTATTGAAGTCGTTGCGTCGGAGGACCGTTGTACGTACGTTGATAGTGTCTATATTACGAAGTTAATCATTGAGGACTCAAACGATTCGACATTGTAATTTCTTTATTTGCCTTGTTGACTTACTTGCATTTTAATTTCTTCCTTTATTAAACGATCTCCCGACGCAACGAATTCAATAAGTACATAATAATATTATTATTAATCTTTTTGGAGGTCTTTTTGTTTCGGGGGGTTTTTTTTTTCTGCTTTTTTAAGTATTTCTATTAATCTATCCTAAAATTATAGAGGAAAGATTTTTTGTTTAAATTGAATAGGCTTCGAAACTACGGGACGCATTAAAAAAAAATCTTTTAGCATTAGAATATGATGTAGAAAGTTGATATTTAATACGAGAAATACATATATTATATTTAATAAATAAGGATCCACGTGAAAGTTTCGACAATGTAATAAATTATAAATGTATTAAGTAACATGATTCAAGACTTTTTCATTTGGGTAGGTAGATAGGTAGGTTTCATATATACGAATATCAATAAATATAATTATTTAGAGTTAAAATGATTTACAATCACTAATAACACTATGATGAAGAGATTTATATTATCACTGGCTGTTGCCCGTCATTCTTTATGACTACGATCATAAGCCATATAAATATATTTCTACAGTCTACGTGGACGCAGTCACGGGCAACAACTACCCCTGATAAAGTACTTTACCTGAGTAAGTAAGTGTAAAAACCTTTTGGCCTTCATAGCAAGGCTTTTTTTCCTATATAGTTGGGAACAGCTAATTATTGCATAAGAACCTGTCCCCCGCACGAATAAAACGTTAATATCTTGAAGACGATTATTTCTATTTCGACCAAACATGGATAAGAACTATCTCGACGAGCATAGCTTCCGATTAAAAAAACCGCATTGAAATCCATCTACGCGTTTGGCCGCAAACTGCTAACTAATGCATAAGAATCTCTCCCCCGCACGAATAAAACCTTAATATCTTGGAGACGACTATTTTAATTTCAATCAAACATAGATAAGAACTATTTCGACGAGTATAACTTTCGATTAAAAAAAACCGCATTCAAATCCGTCCACGCGTTTGGCCGGTAATTTGTCACAGACAGATACACAAATACACAGATACACAGATCGACAGGTCAAACTTATAACACCCCTCTTTTTAGGCGGGGGTTAAAAATTGTAAATTTAATATTTTGAAAATATACATTCTAACAACTTTCTTTATCGGTAAAACTATTTCATGAGCTGACGTAGCTATTTTAAAGAAGCGTAGCTATGTTAAGGTTAATATTAATAATACACTATAACAGAAACCATCCGGATAGATCCCCACCCGGTGACGCAGTTACGGCCAATTGGCTAACTGCATAGTCAGAAACAAAAAAAAAAAAAAAAAAAGATATTAAAGCGTATAAAGTTTCTTAAGTTCTACATACTTTTGATGTCGGATAAGAAACTCGTTAAGTTCAAACAAAAAGAAATGTACCATCATGTGATAGTTTCTGTATAAAGATCAATTTATAGGCACTTTTACTACCTGAAATTGTAAGACGCTTTTTTGGGTCATGGGTGTGTGGATATTGGGAGATTTTTTTTAATAGTTATTCTAATTTATCAATGTAAGGTTTTTACAAATTAGGTATTTAATTACAGGTAGGATATACAGATACACAGACACACACATTAAAATTATGACACCCCTCTTTTTGGGTTGGGGGTTAATAATACCCACAACGGCTTGCGCACGAGTTCTGCTTGTTCAATGCAGTTTTTATACTATATAAGTTAATCTTGACTATATTCCACCTGATAAAAAAGGGAAATGTAAAAATGTAAAAATGTGTAAAAATAGGTAAGGGGCATTAACATAGCAACCTATTTACTTTTTTCTTGAGTATATAATATTTTTCAAACTGCAGCTATATATTATATCAGAAACATTCTAAAGTATTTTTCTTTGTCGTTATGATTGCTTTTAAAAGTAGTTAAGTCTTTTTGTGTTAATATTTGCAGTTTTAATATATTCTTTATTACTTGAACGCTTATTATACGAACATCTTATTAAATCTAAAGCTTAATTAAACGTTCATATAATAAGAGGTTACGTAAATATAATAAACTTTAACTAGAATTTATTCAAGAAAGATAAAGATTAACTAGATCTTCTTTGAACTCTTTACATAAAGTGTCTTTCAATTATTTTATATGCGCAGTAAGATATTATATTGTATATTCCAATGAAGGCTAGTTGGCTTTTTGATTTTATTCTATCTACACAATGAGAAATTTCGAGTGGTTAATATTAATTAAAATTAATAAATAATAATAAAATAATAAAAAAAACAACTTATACAAGTAAAAAAAACAAATATTTTATATATTTAGATTATTTTAATGTCAAATACAATTACGGTCTAATTAAATTTACAATTAAATATATTTGTTAGAACTACATAAATAGGATTAAAAGTGGCTTTCTTTTTCACAGACTATACACTGAATTCATAAAAAGTTTGCTGCTTATCTTTAGTGGGTCATGATTAAGTATATATGTAATATACATTTGTTCTTTTGTCAAGAGAACACTTATACGGCGACCCGCTCTTGTGAGCTAAGATATCATATCGGATTAGGGCTGCCACTTGGTCAAATAGAGTACCATTCTCCAAAATGATTATGTATGTATTATTTTTATATAGGGATTTCGTTTGAGATGAAACGTTTATAATGCTTGTACATAATAATTACAATAATTTATTTAATATTACTTATACAATGTTTAATACAGTTTATAATACTGTTATAATTTAATTTAATATCGTAGATGGAATATAATCTAAACTTTTGATGTCACAAATGACAAAATCTCATACAACGTTTATTTAAAAAAAGCACAACCCTATATAAAAGTTGAAAGCTTATGTAATACTTCACTAATCCACATTATATTAAATATCCGTCGTCATGCATCTTACCGCTCAATTACTCTTTAATCTTTGTACGATTTCATTTAATATAATTTAAGAATGGAAGATTAAAGACGATTCTATGTAAAAAAGATCTTAATATACTTGATCACAATTTCATTTAGGATTTCTGATTGCTTCATTATTTGATGATAAGATATGAATATCGAAAATATTATTCAATAGTATTTAGCAGTCACAAATAACTTATTATAAGTAGATTATGACAGTTAAATCTATATAAATATGCATCTTTATTAAATGGTTTTTAGC
Organism: Napeogenes inachia; assembly: GCA_959347355.1. NCBI lineage: Eukaryota > Metazoa > Arthropoda > Insecta > Lepidoptera > Nymphalidae > Napeogenes > Napeogenes inachia. The sequence goes on along the minus strand of OY365793.1, from coordinate 13,957,784 downwards.
TTTAAGTTTTATAAAATGCATTAATATCTAGAACTAAAATTTGATTTTTTTAAATATGTTTTCATTCGAGATATCTTTTATTAAGACAGATAGACAGACAAGACAGAAGGTCAGTGCACACGCATATGCCTTATACAGGTAGACGCCGCTTATTGTGATCACTTTCAGCCAGCCCGTTTTGATAACAATAACCGAATGATAACATTATGCGGATGGTACTTTTTCATGCTAGATTTTAGTGCACATAATAAATGATCATAATGATAAAATATGAATTGTAATAATTTTGAATTGATTTAAGTACATATTAAGTTTCATATTAAGAAATTCCGTTGTTTGCTCAAATTTTCTATTTATTTACACTATCAAAAATATTCTAACATAAGATCTATTTGAAATATCGATCTATTGTTGTTTGACACTTGTTTTCATTCATAATCATTTGAATATAATTCTCAAAATCGTATAATTTTTCGAAGTTTGTTGCTCGGTGTCGAACACCACGTCGTCGTATCGTCGTCGTCGTCGAACAAAAATAGTATTTTCTAATCCTTAAACTTGAGAATTTAAAATTGTACCCTTCTAAATCGATAACAATAAGCGACTTTTGATCACAATAAGCTCCTTTTTTCAGATGTATTGCTAAGGAGAAATTTGGGACTGACCATTTTCGATTACAATAGCCGGCTGATAACATTAACCGTGATCACAATAAGCGGCGTCCACGATATATTTATATAACAATCAGCAACGACTAATAAAAACTATTAAGTAAAACATTGAAAGTGTCTTCCATTAAAATATACTAAATAGAGATTATTCCCCGTTTCAATAAAGTAACGAATGTCTGTTATTCACTTGGACAAAATGTAGTATGAAATAAAAAATTCCAACGTTTCATCTTCCCGTGATTTTTATTCCAGAACTAGAACAACGAATTAAATCTATTTAAAAATATATTTTTATTTAGATGACCATATATTTAATTTTATTTATATTTTCGTCTAGTTTAATGTTCTGCTCTTTACAATTTTAATTTCCCTGATAAATAACCTAAATGTTATTTACTCTGAACTCTGAAAAAACTCTGAAAAAACTGAAAAATCCGTATAATCAATAAACAAAAATAATTATGTAATTATTATGTATTTTATTTAAGCGAGCGCTTACATTTTTTGTGGTACCAAAATGGATTACCTACTTAATAAAATTTTCGAGCCTGAGACATGGGGTTCTGTACATTTCTGTAATAAACTTTTTATGCGTATATTATTTAAATTTTATGGACGTCAAGGATTCTGTTTAAGACAGCTTTAAGATTGTATACATATCTTGCTTTATGAATCCCGTGCTTCAGAAATTGAAATATTATTTTAATTCTCTTCTCATTATCATAATTTTATGTTTTTTTTGTATTATTAATACATACCGTAATGAGGAATATATTATATGATAGATCTAATTAATATAAATCTTAAAATATTCATGTCATATTTTAAAAAAATAAATAATATTTTTGTTTAATTTAAAAAACTTACAGCATCACATTATTTTCGAGGTATAATGATACTGTTACTATAATAAGAAAAGGTATCAGATTGATTTAAATATAGAATGACAATAAACCGATACAGGCAGGGATTCGAACCCGCGACCTCTGGTAAGCCGTACCGTCGCTGTACCAATGGAGATAACGTATCGCTTCTATATTTATATAAATTTAAATAAGCTTAACATTTTTATAGATATTTTAGAAAATGTATCAAAAAATTAAATTAGGTATATCTTAATTTAATGTTTAGTTGGTTTGTTCAAACTTACTATAAAATAATTTTAATTTTATTGAAATTACACTATTGTATTCTAGCTTGAAATAATAGTATTACATTTTTGTAATTAATATTATAATTTTAAAGACTAAATATAATAAAGACTTTTAAAAAATTGTATTTTTATACTTTGTTAAAAATGTTGATCTTTATGAATAATAACATTAAAAACAAAATCCAGCGATCTAAACATGACCAGTTGGATTTAAAATAAGGTACAAATCCTAAACGACTTTCAAATAATAAATAATAATTTAAGCTATTCATTTTTAAAGTACAAACTCTGGTTTCTTGATTTATTATCATAATTATCAGAAAGATTATATGAAGTAGTTAAGAAAGAGAAAATAATATTATTATGTAGCGAGAGAAAATTAACATTTTCTTTTTAAAAAAATTGTGTTTCAAACTGGTGTTTAATATTTTTAGCCTATTACGTTTTAATTTTTTTTTTCTTTGCAATTAAAAATAAAAAATGTAGTATTATATTTTTTTAACAGATAGTTTTGATTTTATACACTTATGTCTTTCAGTATTTTACGCTTTGTCCCTGATATGTCAATCGAATACCATAACTGTATGTGTTTATCTGTAATATCTTTTTATTAATATCTCAAAAAAAGACATTAACATAAAATAGAGTATAGTCTATATAAATATAGAATAATCTATATAAAATAAACAAATACGGGCAGGGATTCGAACCCACGACCTCTGGGAAACCGTCCCGTTTTTCGACACATAGGAATAGGAAACATACGAAGGTGTTAAAAAAAAAGACATTTAAATTATTATAATGTTAAGATAACGAATGAGAATCTTAAGATATTGAGATGTTTTTTTAAGAATCACAACATATGGTTCCTACTAATGTAGCAAAATATAAACTTCAGAACAATAAAAGTGTAATTTCATTTTAAATTCTCATTTTTCTTTAATTAAATCCTTAAATACTTTACCGTGTACAGGCCATCAACAGGTAGACACTTCAATAAAAATGAAGTGTGCTCTAAACTTCATCTTAATAAACGTCAAAGACAACGAAATAAAACTTGTGTACCAATTTATTTCAGACGTTCTACACTAGTACAATTACAAACTGAACACTTCAATGTTGTATTCATTTATTGTTTCTTTAACTTTATACATTTTTTAATTAAATAAATACATCTTATTATTTGTAATATGCATAAATTAAATAAAAAGGAATTTAAAACTTTATATTATCCAGTTAATGGTAAGAGTCGACTTAAAATTCAAAATAACTCTACCTGTATGATACGATTAAAAATTTGTTAGACAAAATCTATGTAAAGCCTCCGACATTCACCACACGTTCTGAGGGCGAGAAGATAAATATGACCCTCTACTTATCCGCAAACATATCGTACATATTTAATATTGCTCTCACGAAAATCCTTTGATGTGTCAAACTTTCTTCTTCTTTTGATAACAACAGATATTGTCCAATGTTGTATACAAAGCAATTTTTCTTGATAGTTTCTTTATAGGTATGTTTTACTTCGAATTAATAGATTTGAAGAATAGTAACAGATCGTGCCTAAGTAGACAGTAAAATAGACTAAATATTTTTATTTTGCGGAATATTAATGAAATTCGAATATAAATATCTGTTCGAACATAAACATAAGCTGAATGCTATTTACACTGCTCAGATAAAACCTTTTATAAATCAAAACACAAAGTTTCGCAACACTTTGTATGCAACATCGTTTGTCTCCATACTACAGCAGTAAAAGAAGAACCATCTAAGAATAGGCTTTGATAAATCGCACATTACAAAGAATGTTATCTTTTTTAAAATGTATAGAATTCTTAAAATAATAAAAATAATAAAAATAATATAAAACCACCAAAAAACTATTTTAGGAGTCTTTGTAGTATACATAATAGCAAAACTTTGATCTTTATTGTTTAACTAAATTATTTATAACCTTTATTTAAGAATCTCTAAAATAAACTCTTAGTAGTGTTATGGTAATATGATATACGAAATAATATCAGTTTTTTGAAAAATACTTAATAAAATCTTATTTATTATCTATACTAATATACTCATGCTAAAGCGTTGATTTTTGTTTGTTCGTGGTAATTTTTGAAAATACCAGGTGAATGTAAAAAAACTCTGTCTATTTAATGGCTTATTTATTAAGGTTATCATTTATGGGCTATATATCGTCATACCGAGATCCAATTTAAGAATATATTAAAATATTATAGCAATGTATTAAACGTCTCTTTACAGAAATATTTTAAATGCCGTTAATGATGTTCTTATGTAGCTTTGAAGTTTCGAACGTGTAATGTCTTTCTTTAGTCCCATTAAAAGTAAAACATGTTTGTAAAGTATCTGAAATAGAATAACAATCATAAAGCCCATTCTTAATAAATTTTAATTAAAATCTAAAATTTTATAAATCTTTTCATCTATTACCAACGTTACTTGCACTTGTAGTAACATGTGTTATGAAAACTATTTAAGACTATAATTTCTATCTATCTACTATGTATTTGTATAAATATAGGACAGTTAAAACAAAGTTATATCAACTTTCAGGAGTCAGAACCAATATATTGCATAATATGTTACGTATGGCTATACAAACTATGTAAATGAGAATTTGAGATTATTTTTTACAAGATAAATGTGTAAAATTCTAAATTTGGTTTATATGTAAATTAATGTAAATGTTAGTAATATGGTGGTCAGAGAATAGAAGCTTTATTTTTTTTAATCATTAGTTCTAGATAAGAAATAAACCACAAAAGGTTTATAATAATATTAATTATTAAACTTTCGAAAATATATGTTTTTTAAGAATTTTAATAATTGGAGCATTATATTTTGGCTTTGGCATAATTAAAATTAGGGTATAATAATGAAACTTCAAATACCAATTCTTAAAATAAAAAAATATAAGTCAAGAAAAGTCAATTGTCATCTTTATTTACTAAAACCGTCTCGTATTTTCTAGACCAATATTTGTGGGAACTTACATCTTAAAGAAAATATTAAAGTACCGTAAAGATGAAACACAATAGAGGCGTCACTTCTTCAAGAGACCTAAAAAGAATGGAAATTACTTAAGAATACTTACCTAAGATTTCTGCGAAAGAAATAATAAATGAATCTACATATTCTCTGTTGACGAACTTAATATTCAGGTATTATTATTTAAAAGGTTGTTCTCCTAACATCTTTTAGATACTTTATTTCTGAAGTTTGTTCATTGTTCATATGTTCATTGTAAGTTCTATGTTTTGAAATATAAAGTATATTTTAAACATCTTTCTTAAGTATATATATATTGAACTTCTTCATTCAAAGACTAACTTTGACATCTAATAAATATACTATTATTTTGCAAACAGTAAAACCATAGAATTGATAAATACATTTGTTGAGTCGAGTCAACGTGTTCGCAAATAATAATAAATAATAATAATAAACTTAATTCTCAAAAACAACTTTAAAGTGTTGATATGTGGCTCTGTCTCCTGAAGTAGTGAAACTGTGTGTTCGAGGGCCAGTTCCTTCTCATTTAGCCTAACATAAAGTTATGGAATATAAAAGAAAATAATTTAATAATAAATGTGTAGATTTGCGTCAATTCGGATATTATATTTATTTTCCTTAAAATAAGTTAAAGTTTTAAGATGAAAAAAAGGAATTATTTAGTGATAAAGATTTTACGTAATGTACAGAGCTACTTGCATGTTATTTTTAAGATAGGGCTAAAGGGTTGAAACTGCCTCTAGCTAGAGTAATTTATCTGCGTACAGACGAGTTAAGAATATTAAAAAAGCGGAAAATTTGTACGAGATTCATATAAATGGTTTATACTAGATACAAAATTAACTCTTTCGATGTTAATATGAATATAAATATATTGAAATAATTTATATTTTATGTTGTTTTTAAAAAGTTTATTGATGCCATGAAATTACCCAAATAAAATAAAACCTTATCTTACTTGTACAAAGAGATAGAATAGAAAATTAGAAAATATCTAAGGTTTTATAATAATATATAGATCTATAATATTAACAAGATCTTCAAGTTGTGTGATCAATAATATCATAGGAAAAATTACACACATTGATCTAACGTTTAAGTAAGCGTTTAAGTATTTGCATGTGTTAAGGGTGTTAGACGACCTCTTCCCAAAAATAGAGGTCTTGTTGTTATTATAAAAAATTAAATCTGTCGTGGTTATCATTTTTAGTTGAATTCAAAATTCAACGAATTCAACATTCTTTCAAATATATAAGCATAAACATGAAATATATAAGCACTGCCGAGTAGATAAATAACATATAATATAACATAGTGAAGTTGATGACGATAACACTTAAGTGTGGTCTACAATGAAATTTTAAATGATACGACCATTATCTAATAAACTGCTGTTTGTTCGCACGTTACATTGTTAAAAGGTTCATAGTCATGTTTGGTCCTAGTTAGTTAAAATGGTTAACATACATTTAGTACGAAATAGTAAAAAGCCAAATGTACTAATAGTAGTACACAAATGCTCGACCTGGTTTTAATTAACTTTATTTGTGATTTATTTTTTGTTAAATTATTATTACGATAAAACCATAAAATTTCCTGCAAATTTATATTTACCTACTAGCAAACATTATTTTAAGGAAAACACAGTAGCGGCGAGGGTGTTAGTCTTTTTCCGTAAGAACATAAAGACAGCGGAGATAAGAATATTTCTTAAAAACCTTATCGTTGTAAAAAATATGTATAACAGAAAGTATTTTTCTTTTGGTAAACTTGACTTGGAGGGACTTCAATTCACTCACGAGAGACGAGGACTATTGTTACTGTAATGATTTATTAAATAAAATTGTAAGGCCAAGTATATAGGTATAACGCTCTAAAGATTTCAATGATAAAAATTTTATGAGGGTGTCGTTTATTCTGTTCATGAAATATTTTTGATCCTTTCGATAGACAAACTGTTGCTGTTCATTTGTTCTAGTTCTGGTTCAATAACAAAACATGCTTGTAGCTCGTTTTCACAGAAATCGTCCAAATGATACATATCTCTGGCAATGGTGTATAACCATGAAGTTATAACAAAGTTCAATGCAGAAAATCCAAAATAAAATCTCTCGCAACCGGAGAGAACTCCAGAAATTAGGTGGTAGATAAAATGACAACTATTGACAACTACTTTAAATTTTACTATTTTAGTTGCTAAATTGGAATGGTTGCTCAATGCAATGATTGTGTAACGGACGTAGGTCTGCCAAGTACAGGGTCCAAAAACTTTGACAATGATAACCGGTTCAACGCGGTTTCAACCGCTAGATAGATAAATTCATGTAGTATGCTAGTATTACGTGTAACTGCATCACAATATTTGAACTGCAAATAAAAGCTGTTAAAGAATGCCAACACGTGACTTCATGTTATAGAATGCTATAAAATGAGGCTACGTAAATCGTTAAGTTAAATTAAAATACAAAGAAAGTGAAATAATGTATATAAATATAAAAAATCAAGAAAAAAATGTGATTTTCATAAAATTATCATTAGAAACCAAAATAACTTTGCCCATCACTAGGCTCAATGAAATAGGTATTTCCTTCATGTTCAATTGTATACATTTTTACGATAAACTCCCATAGAAATCCTTGAGTTGGTTGACTTTTGTATTAAAAAACAATAATGAAAAACCTTATTTTAGTTTGAAAATATCTATAAACATCTATCTAAAACCATGTTAAGCTTATATAAATTTAAATAAATATAGAATGAAAAATAAACGGATACGGACAGGGATTCGAACCCGCGACCTATGGGAAACCGTCCCGTCGCTGTACCATTGAGTTAACATATCGCTACATTATTATACTGTGAAGGATAACATTACTGTTTGGCCCGGGAATAAATTGTATTTTCGCGGTTAACTACTTAAACTTGATCAACTGACTTCATATTACCTTAGAAGTCACCAGTTATGATAGCGTTGGGGGTCAGATAATCCCCTCCTTTAGATATGGCGAAAGGGGTCATGGCTGATCTTGCAAACTTTAATTAGTGTATTTTTTATATTTTCTTGAAAACTGAGCTGTCTGAAAACATCGTTATTATTATTATAATAATGACTTAAAATTAAGCCTTGCCATTGATTGCGAGGGTTTTAGTTGTTTATAAATTGTTTACTAAATATTGGCGTTTGTAAAACAGTGACCACAATAAACAATTATCCGGTTGAGCTTTCGTTAAATTTAAAATGAGGGGTATCTTAAAAGATTGGTTTCATTAGATAAGCATGTTATCAAAGTAGGTCCTCCTGAGACTTCCGTCTGATGTCGGAAAAGATACAAAAAGATACAAATAAATAAATATAAAATAATAAAATGTTTAACATTGTAGGTGTTGGTGTAATGGAAATGAATGAAATTCACATAAGGCTTATTGTATCGGGTTAGGGTTGAGACAGCCTCCAGCAAGTGTAATTTATATTCGCACGAGTCGAGAATAGTAAGGAAAGGTTTGAAAGTTGTTACTAGGATATGATATTGTGGCTATTTATGTAATAGAGGTTTCATATTTTAGTTATTGTAAATAAAATGTTTAAGAGTGTAATTCTTGTATATTCTAAAAGCAAAGTATAAATAACAGGCACTGTTATTAAACGATATATTTCTACTTATTTGATATCATACTTATAATTTCAATTAATTATAGTGAATTTTGAAGCATAAAAATGTTTTCATTTTCTTCAATAAGGTGCAAAATTACTTTTCAACTAAGGGTCTTTTAACAGGTGAAAAGTGTAATAAAAATGTAAGTGCTCTTTAAATTACATCTTCATAAAAGTCAAAGATGTTCAATTAAAACTTCTTCGGGTTCTTAGTAGTTGTCTAATTATAAGATGAACATTTTAAAATGTCGTATTGTGGATATATTTACTTTTTGTTACATTATTCTTTATTCTAAAAAGTTTTTATATAGTCTGGATGGCTTGCCTTGGTGGATATTGTGTAATTATTGTTCTATAATAAGACGATGCTTTTTAGCATTCCATGGATTCACCGTGCAGGTGCCGAGCCCATCGCATTGCAAGGAGAGTAGTGCAAACAATGCCAGGAACTTTCGACCCAGGGGTAGGTTTAAGGGGCCCCTTTATGATGCGCAAACTCTCGCCTCGCCTCGCTCGCCTTTACTGTCTTCACTCCTCTCCCTACTTAACCAAATTTGGAAAGAACCTACTAATGCCGCATTTGAAATGCGTTCCAGAAATGCTAGTTCTAGAAATATATTTCTAAATATATCTTTCGCTCCCACTTCTATCGCGTACAAGCTACTATAAATTTATTCCTACATTCCTAAAACTATAAATTTATTCTTGGGCAGTTCTTTGATCAGTTCGTAATACTTATTAAGCTTAAATGTGTGATCCCTGGGGATGTTTGTTTCCCAGGACACCGTGAGCTCCACAAGTATCACGCGCCTTAGATGTTTAGAATACAGGAATAAGTTCGGTTTGGATGACGAAACACCAACATCCACAGGGAATTTGTAATGCTTTTCATAAGTGTCCATCATGAGAGTCCAATCATGAGCCGCGTTTAAAATAGAATAAGGCTACGGTTTTGACTTTTTGGAGCAGCCTTCTTTTAGAAACATCTCCTATGGTCACCCATCCGTTTTGAATTTATAGGCTCATCGTGTGCAGTCGATAGTAGTTATCGTTTTCGTCTGGTCGAATAAAAGATTTTGTTAAGTCTATGTCTTGAAATTTCCTTACTTTCCCTACTTTATTCGTTTGAGCACCTATCATATTTTTTTTATGGAATTGCAGTCCTGACTCGAGCTCTGAGGCAACTTTATCTTTTGGGAGAGATGTTACAGTATCAGCTTTAGAATTTCCGATGGTATGTCTTTTGGTAGCTCTTAGATGTTTATAGAGCTCCGATGGTTTCTTTAATTTTAACCCAAAATTGTTTCGGTCTCTAAATAAGGTTGAAAAGTCCGCTGAGTGTGCCAACCCGAGCCAAAATTTCAATGTCTTTATCACGTTTGCATCTAACTGTGACAAAAGGGTTTTATTAATATCATAAACGAGGAAGGCCAATTTAGACGTGATGTTAGAAAATTATCGTATATCCAAGCTTTTTGAGGTTACTTATTACACCTTTTTAACCCCCGACTAAAAAGAGGGGTGTTATAAGTTGACCTGTCCATCTGTGTATCTGTGTATCAGTCTGTGGCAAATTTGCGGCCCACCGCGTGGACGGATTTAAATGCGGTTTTTTTATCTTATCCATGTTTGGTCGAAATTATGGTTCTTATTCATGTTTGCTCGAAATAAAAATAGTCGTCTCCAAGATATTGACGTTTTATTCGTGCGGGGGAGAGGTTCTTACGTAATAAATATATACGAGTAATAAATATATACAGGTATATACAGCTGTAGAATAATTACCTTAATTTCCAATGGTTTAAGATTGCATTACTTTCTTCCTTACTATAAAAAAAGGTATTAAAAAAACTATCGAATATATTATAATACCATTGAATAATTATAATATTTGACATTTTTACTAATATACATGAGAATATTAAATATAAGTCATATATTATTTAATTTATATTCATTTAATCATGTAAAATCTTATAATGTAAGTATTATATAAAATCACATTTTAATTAAAATAGTATCTTAGTTTAATATATTTTATTCTACTACTGTACTACTTTTGGTATATAAAAGAAAACGAAGTAATATTCATATAAATGAAATAATAAAATATATAAGAAAGTTAAAGTCACAAAGAGCGAGTGTCTTATCTCTATTTTGTTACGGCCCGCTTCCCGCTAAGACCAAATTTCTTGAGAAGTTACGTAGTAAAGAAAGAATTAAAAGTGCCATAAAGATGAAACACAATAGTGGTGATTCGGCGTCTACGAGATATCATAAGGAAGTGGAAATTACTTAAGAATATTTCCTTAAGATCATGAAAGAAAAAAATAATAGAAAATTCTACTTCCAAGAGAGTTCATTTTGAGGAATACAAGTTCATCTCGCAAAGAACCTATTGTGGCTGTAATGAATTATGAAATAACTTTGTCTACCCAAAGACATGATGTTGTGAATATTTCAGTGATAAACTTTTATGAGAATATTATTTAAATTTTATTGAATACAGAATTCTTTTCAAACAAATTAAAGTTTTTCTACAAATTTGATTTTAAGCGACCTGTGCTAATGGTATTGGTAATTACTTATTTTCAATAGATATATCTTTGTTTTATTTTTAAGTAACTATATATATTTGAAAAAATGTGTTTTAATATTTCTTAAGTACCATAATTCAGAGGAATTCTACTTATAAGTTTTTGTATGTGGCCTTGTTTACTATATAGGTAATTAATTTATCACTTATTTTTTTTTTTAATTACTTGGCGATTGGAAAACAAATAATAATAAAAGTATTATCTTATTTTAATAACAATTGTATGAGCCAAATTATGCTTGTGACTAAAATGTTGTATTTAGTTGGAACTAATAACAAAAACATCTAAAGTGTACTAAAAAGAGACCGTGTTATGTGCTTACCTGTACTCACATCACTGACGAGGCGCTCTTATACACGATCGTGCAAATATCATCTATCAACCGTAAACATTACAGCATTACTATAAAGTAATGCATGAAAACTTGCAGTAGGTGTAAGTAAGAGAATTGACAGTAAGCTCTAAAGTAAAATGTATTAAACTTGCTTAACAATAACGTAACTACGTCCGATGGCCTGAACATATTTTTTTTTTACAAAGCAACAACAGAACTTAAGAATTACGTAAGATGGACGTTTTAAGAATTACGTAAGATGGACGTTTAAGATATTTATTCTTCAGAGTACGAAAATCAATAGAACCCATAAATGTACATATCTAAAATGGCGCAACCAAACTGTGTAGTAAATATAAATATTTATATAAATTGAGTTTAAAGGTATATCAATTTTGTATATGAATTTCAGTATTTTATTTATTTTGACGTTACAAATAATATTGCTCGAAATATGTCTGAGAAGGGTATATTTTGCCTCGGGCAATTTTTTCGCAATAAGATATAAAAGTAAAGAAAAGTAAAAGTACTTGAATATATCGATTGCTGCATTGGTTATTTTTAATATAAACGATAAATGAATACAACGGCGCTTGTAAATAGATATACATTTTATATACAAAGAAAAAATACACTACAATTTTATTTTATACATCTTAAAATAAAACAGCCAATAAGTGCATCGTATTCAAAAAATATGTTCCACGTCCATTTTAAAGTAACGTTACTTGCTTAATATGCAACCAATTAAACCATTTAAAAACAGACTCATTTACAGGAACAGGATAATAAACCTGTCAAGTGTGAAGCTATAACAATAAAATCGTCGCAACAATAAACTACTATTAAGATAAATGATATTACTACATATATTACACTAGAAACTCGGCGTAATTCTGAACGAATTTAATTAAGTGTATGAGAAAAAAAGATATTATGAGTATGTTGGTGTAATTTATAAAAAAAAAACAAATATGCTCAAAATATTATATATCAAATATTATAAGTAATATATTTTAGCATATTTGAAAATATATGTGATACCGAAATTTTACAAGCGACCCATATCACACAGTGACAGGAGATACTCCCTAACAGATAAATCCGCAGAAATCGTGCTACGAATTAATTGTATATTGACGTCTGCTCCTGAGTTATGACTCGGATAAACGTTGAAATTGAACAGTTTATGATACGCATAGAGTTGATTCAATTTTGTGCTTTTGCATCTATTTATATATCATCTATTTATATTCATCTATTTATATATTTTATATATCGTAGCGTAAGCTGAGCTGAGTCCTTTTCGGCTCAACATAACATTTGGGTACATAACACTTAGATAATTTTATTATTCTGTTTTAACTTTTTATAGCTTTTCTGTATGTAAATGTTGTGTAGAGACTACGAATAAATATGTTTTCTTTCTTTTCTTTCTTTTCTTTCTTTCTTTCTTTATTTCGTTATAATTAGTCAGCTTTATTGTCTATTTCAGCTAAATTGCTAATGTGATATAATTTCGGATAAATAACTTTATTGAATAAGTAAATAAAAAGTGTTAATATTTAAAAATATTTAAAAATGAATTTTGTAATACTCCTGTTTTAGTATATATTATTGAATTTATGTCGAAGGAACTAATGTTTTATTTTGGTTCGATCTTTGTTTATCAAACGTATTATTTTATATAAATTAATTTTGACATTTTATAAACTACTAGCTGCCCCTGCGAACTTCGTACCGCCTTAGCGTTGCAATGATGCACTACTTTATTTTGTATAGCTGACCTATCTTAGGTATGAGTACCTATTCAATTTGAACCGAATCCTCCATATAAAAATGAATCCATAATTCCCTGGTCTCGCTATTCCTGAAAATGACTTTACTAATTTTTAATTAAATAAAAAACAAAATATATATTTTCATAATAGTGTTTATTTCTTAGGATTCAATAATTTCCCTAATATTTTTACAAATCGCTATTGAACAACTTTGCATTTTTATTTAAACACTAAGCTCAATACGATGCTCTTTCATCAATATAATCTATGGCTGTGAATGACATTGACATTTGTTACTCGCGTTTTTTAAAGTATGCAAAATTAAATGTACATTTTTCAATATTTCTGAGAGATTTTCTTAATATTTTTTTCCGTAAGAACCTTCTCCTAATAATAACAAATACAACAAAAAAAGAATTAGTGAAATCGGTCCAGCCATTCACGGGTGATGCCGTGACCAAGGAAAACGGGTTTCATTTTTATATATATAGATGACGTAAATCTAACCAGAGATTATATATAGAGAATTTTAAATACATTTTTCTCTCTGCGTTTTAAATATTCATGATCAATATTTAATTTTGATCATATTACTTTAATGGCTCTTTTATCGATCTGTAAATTAAAACTATAAGCCTCAAAATAAACTTACATTAGCATACATTAGGAATAAAACAGAAATAAAAAAAGTGAAGAAAGTATGTATATAACATTCCCTAAAACCTGCAATCAGTCAGCATTACGTCTGACAAATGAGGAATATTATGTTGGAATAAGTAACTTGAAGAACAAACGTGTAAGTATTGTTTTGGGTTTGAAAGTAGATAAGTTAAGTAGAAATGTTCTTAATGATTTATGTTTGTTCGAGTTGTTGCGCAGTCATTTAAGTAATTATATAAATCAAACTAAGTTAATTCTATAAGCCATATCACTATTTTGAATCATGAAGAGAAATAATTTAAAGTTTAAATACAAAAATATATTTTTATTTCCTTTGTCATTTTTAACCCCCGACTAAAAAGAGGGGTGTTATAATTTTGACCAGTCGATCTGTGTAACTGTGTATCTGTGTATCTATCTGTGGCAAATTTGCAGCTTAACGCGTAGACGGATTTGAAGGCATTTTTTTTAATCGTAAGATATGTTCGTCGACAAGGTTCTTATACATGTTTGATTGGAATAGAAAAAGTCGTCTCCAAGATATTGACGTTTTATTCGTGCGTGGGAGAGGTTCTTATGCAATAATTAGCTGTTTGCGGCCAAACGCGTGGACGGATTTGAATTATTTTTTTTTAATCGAAAGCTATGCTCGTCAAGATTCGTTGCGCCCCGACGCAACCGTTTAATAAAGGAAGAAATTAAAATGAAAAGTAAGTTACCAAGGAAAATAAAGAAATTACGATATCGAATCGTATAGTCTAAGTCTTCAATGATTAATTTCGTAATATATACACTATCAACGTACAACGGTCCTCCGACACAAGAACTTCAATAAGTACATAATAATATTATTATTCTTTTTAGAGATCTTTTTGTATCGGGGGTTTTTTAAATTTTTAATTTAATTTTCTTATTATTTATATTATGCATGTAATAAAATGTTTATTAAATTATTTTCATATGTGATAAATTGCGAAATATAGACAAATCGTTTTGTAAATCCAACCTATTATTTACTTACATTTGTAGGCCAGCAGAAGTTTTACGAAAAAAAATTCTACGTATGGATTGCTGGGAGTAATAGTTTACATTGAAAATTCGAAATTTCAAAAAAAAATGTATAGATACACAAAAGTTTTTTTTTCTTTTTTACATACAAAAACGCTAAAAATCATGACTAATAAAATATATTTTAAAAAGAAATCCTAATCACCAGAAAGAGTTTTCGCCCGGAATTTCTGGATGCCTGAAACATAATACATTAATATCGGAAAGCTTTAAAGATGCTAGAACTAAATAGAGACAGATTACGGATTGTTAGATAGACGTAGAGAAAGCCTCTGGATCGGTACGACATGAACTGATGATGTTCACGCTTAGATGGTATTGGTATCCCTCGATAGTTAGCGACATTATTGCATCATACTATTCAAAATTAAAATTCTCCATAATTGTTAATGAAAACCGTTCAAAACCACTCAGTTATAACATGGGTTTATTTCAGGGTTTCTTTAGTTATATTTAATATAGTTATTAATATTTTAAGAGACAAATTAATTAAACAAGAATAAAAGTGGGGTTATCGGTTTAAGTCTAACAATAAAGATCTCGCGATACTGACAAGTAATCCAAAACAATGTCAGGTACTTTTAAATTTAGTTGAGGATTTCTGTACGTGGACGGGCGGAATGCTAACAAAACCAAAACAGTAAATGCTTTACTATGTGTCTAATGTGTAATATGTGTAATATGTGTATATAATTTAGTAAATAAACACAAAGAAAAAACTTTGTACTTTGATCGCTGTTATGCATACGCAATAAGCAATCTCATCTTTGCCTGTCATAAAAGATCCCTTAGATCTTCTCACACAATGCAATAATGGTTTCAAATATGCTTGTTTGGTTTTATAGGAAAGACGGGTTAAATTTCTCTCCGTGATCTTAGAACGTGTTATGAATAATAATATTACTACTGACTTCATTTTCAAATGTCACTTTTATGATAATAGTCAAAGTTAAATCGCTCATCTGGAAATAAGCAGTCCATTTAAAAAAAATGGGTTAGAAATTAAATTTTTTAAGGAAAAGGATAGTTTATTAAATGAGAAACTCATTTAATTAACTATCTATCATTTAAATTAAATTTGTAAATAAATAAAATTGTCTTTGACGTTTAGTAGAGAAGTCTCTGTACAAAATGTAATAATAAATCATAAAGTTTGTACACAGGACTCTGTATAGTGCCAATTAAAGTTAATTGGTCACCTTTGACAATTGTTGAAGTGAAATATAAAGATAACATTTTTTTTACTACTGCATTGCAACAACCTAGAGTATTATATAACATTAGGATATATTTTTAAAAAGTTCTCTAAATTAATTCTGGTTTAAAATTTGTGACGGCTTATTGAATTTTTATCATAAAACAAATATATAATAATAAGGGTGGTTTGCTGAATTTTAAATGCTCGTCATTAGAAACGATTATGTTTATTTTTGCGAACTAGGTTTCTTACTCAGGCTAAAAATGATTTCTGTCTGAATGTGCGCATCAAATAAATAGACATAGTAATACAATATATGATTTCGTCTAGGGAGGAAGAGAAAGGAAAGAATTACAAATTGTTCAGGTTTACGTAATGTTTTATTGTATTTTAGGTATCTAAATAAATTTCTTTACTGTAGTTAATCCCAAATTTTGTCAAATAATTAATACCTTCGTTGGGAACAAAGTTATTTTTTGACAACAAAATATATGTTTGAAAATATTAATAAACATGTATAATCATGTCAAGCTAATTTAAAATTTAAATAAATAAAGAATGAAAAATAAATCGATACGTACAGTTATTCTAATCCGCGACCTCTAGGAAACCATCCCGTCGCTGCACCAATTGTGCTACCGTATCGCTACACGTCTTGGTGAATTAAGTTAACTAATTAATTCAATATATGATCGTCTCTAACAGTGGTAACATCTATGAGGCTTGTGGCATTTTTTCAATTTTTATTTTTATTTATTGGTAAAGAATTTCGAAAAAAGCGTAGATGTCACCCGAATTCCTACCGTATTGGTTTTTTTTTCCATTTTATATTTGATCAAAATCAAGTACTCCTCGAATTTTGGGGGAGAGGAGGCGGGGCCACTCACATAGACCGTCTCTCCCTGACGATCCAAACTTCTCCATAACTCTCTTAATATTTAAACAGAAATAAGAATGTGGTAATCCTGAGTTCATAATGACAAGGACCGTTTGTTGATGAGAAATAAAATTTCGGCCTGGACGGTATTACATTATAACTTCAATAAATACATCGGTGTTACAACTTTCCTGCCCTTGCAATATATCACAATAACACAATATTATTATTTTACTTGTATATTATTTTGCAAGTTTTCTTGTACTATTTAAAATAAAAGATAGAATCAATAAGTTGTAACTCCGTTACTTTTCACAGAACGGCTGTTACCGTTTTAATCCGTTTTTTTCGAATTCATTGGGATATTACAAGAGTTACGAGCCACTTATCCCAACATATCGAATGTCCAAATGGACATTAACTACCGTGCTTAAGATTTAAACAGTTTCTCGGATAATAAATATACTTTTTTTGGATACAATTTATTAACAATGCCAAAAGTTGTACACATTTCTACTTAGTTATTTATGACATAAAATGTTCATGTACCGTGCAAAGTTTATATTGCACTAAGAAACATCTTGCATATTTCAAAAAGTGTAAGGTTTAAATATTTATTCATATTTTTATTATTATGTCGTAATAATTGGTCACTTTTATTTTTACCTTATAACAATTTTCTATTTTCTATGGAATTTCAAAATTTCATCCACATTTATAAATATAATTTAAGATATTTAATGGATATAATATATTTATATATAAGCCAAACTTAAAAAATATATTAGCTTTCATCTGGCATTATATATAAGTAGTTATATATATACTAAAACACATACAATTACTTTTTTTTTTTTTTTTTTAACGTCTGGAATCCTCATGGATACACACCTCCATCCTGGGGAAGATGGAAGTGGTTATGTGAGACTCTTACTCACTAAACCAGACGGTCAACACCTCTCCGTCGTAATGGAGCGCCACGGGAACGCTTGCGCACACATCCGCGTTGCTCCGACGGAAGGCCGCGTGAGCAGCCACCACCTCCATGGAGTGACGCGCCCGGTTGACTTGAGCGCGTCCCACTCCGGGGCTTGTTGAATGGCGAAGGGCTCCCCTGCCCTCCACCCAAGCCGGCCGAGCCAAATCAGGACTCCCTCAACGAAGAAGGTGTCCCGATCCGACTCAACCTGCCGGGGCCAGACCCCGTCCGAAAATGGTCGAGGTCCCGTCCCGCCACCCCCCAACGAAGCCCTCCCTAGGAAGAGCTCCGCCGGCACCTCGCCCGGACTAATCGTCGTCAAGCGCTATTGTACCTGACGACGACTATTCCGGGCCATCACCCTATCAGCGCAACGGCCTCCCCCTCAGCAAGGAAGAGACCGCCACGTACCCCCCACACAGCCACGGGACCGCCCCACAGTCCACTCTGCGCACAGAGAAGTACCAGGGGCGACCCTGCTGCTGTCCCCGGTAGAGAGGACCTGCGCCCTCCCACCCTCAGTGCCCAGGCCAAAAGGCCCGAGCCCACCCCGCAGACAGACCACCCCGAAAGGCAGCCTGTCCGCCAGCCAGCCATGAACCGGGCACAAACCCCCATGGCCGACCCACCCCGCGCCGAGTATTAGCCAACGGCTAATGCAAACCCGAAGGATCACATTAACCGTTGTTGCCCAGGGAGCACCGGCCCGTACCGCTTCCGATGCCACCGGACGAATCCGAGCAACAAGGGAAACAGACGGGCCCACGAGGAGGTTCTCGGCGACGGCCCCCCACACATACAATTACTTAAGATAGTAAATATAAATACTTATATTTTTAATTACTAGATATATTTTGAATACATAATCACGATCAAAGTTATATAGTGCCTTCTTAAAATGAAGTGATTCTTTTTTTTAATTAAATAATTAAAATGTAAGTACTTAACATAGTCTTAATTTCATCTAATTGCTAATTTTTATACAATATGTATATTACAGTAGCTATAAACTTTTAACTACAACAAAGTAAGTAAAATCTATCCAAACAAGTTGATTGAGATTTTATGTTCGTCTTAACTTTTTCAATAAAAACTGGAAGGTGAGATTTACTTCAAAAGCTATAAACAAACCTTGCTCCTAAAGCTCTTTTGTAAGAGATCAGATTATGCAACGTCTATAAGTTTTGGGTTTTTAAGTTAAGGTATAGGATCTAAATATCGATTTCGATACCGAAATGATCAATGTGAATTACCAGGACTTCAACAAATTTTGTTTACAATTAAAAATAACATATATTTATTCTATCTGTTAACCTATTAAGCCATCTCTTGATATATTTTATCAATAGAACCATAATTTGATATTGAGTTAAAGTTGGAATTCCTGACAATGTATTGTCGGCTTATGTTTCATTCTATATTTATTTTAAGTATAAATAAGCCTAATATGGCTATACATGTTTATAGATAGAACATTCCAAACATTAATTTCGGTTGCGGCATCTTTTCAATGTGTACCTATACTGCAAATTTAGAAAAATTGGCTAGGTTTCGAATTAAGCCTAATAGATGTAACCACTATCTAATTCTATATTTTAGAATTTAGAATGTTATATTCATTATGTTAGAAGTGAAATGAGGACATGGACTAATAATACTAATTCATTGAGAAAATACTGATTTTAAAAATGTTTTATGGCAATTTGTATCCTAGTGATAAAGTCTGCTGTAAAATGGCGAATCCATGAAGACGTCGATTTTTGATAACTCGTCATAGCTATAAAAAATATATTAAAATAAGCGCAAAGCGCTCCGGTCGCACAAAATTTTTATCAAACATATATGACGTTAAGTGATATTCAATGTCAAATCATTTTTTCAAAAATATTTAATGTGTTTAATCTGTTTTGTTTATTTGATGTTAGTTTAGTTAGTTTATAGTTAGTTGTTTATTTGATGGGTCGGTAATACATTTTGGCAATTTATATAAATAAAAAATTGCAATGCCTAAAAATATTTTAACTTTTCTTGTTGTAGGCTTAAATTAAGAACTCTATTTTTATTTTTAGTGTTGATGTAAGTCGATCTTTGCATTAAATGTTCAGAAATATTTAACATTATTCCAGAGAATAACATAACATTTTTTTAAGTTATAGTGATAGAAGCATAATTATAAGTAAGTAGAAGTATCTTTGAAAACAAATTTAAAGGACACTCGACGATTTACGTTAAATATAACGTTTAATAAAACTGCTCTCTTTCCATCCATAGAGTAGAATACCGTAAGACATAATAGTTTGGAAGAACACAAAGTACATCAAGCCTAGTAATGGCTATAACCATTAGCTGTGTGTTCTTATTCACATATGTCGCTAAACTTAAGCATTTAGCTAGTGTTTTGACATGATAGAATTTTCAATCTAAATATGTATCTTAAAATATAATTTTATAAATATTTTCATTTAAGTAATATATTTAGATTTTTTCTGATGTTAATTATCCGTAATGTAAGCTTAAAGAAAAAAAGGACCAAGAATTAATCCCTGTAGAATGTCAAGAGGAGTAATATAAATTAAGAACTAAGGAAATAGCCAGAATTTACCCTTGAGGAATGCTCATTTTTGCTATTGTATCCGAAGAAACAATACCGTTTACATACAACTTCTCTTGTCAATTTGATAAAAACGACGAATATATTGCAGACTTTATTATTCTACTTGGAGTGATATGTTATAAATTTATAAATACTCTTAAAATTTTATGAGGGTCTACGAAATTGCACCGTTGAATTGAAAACGAGCTATTACAGTGAGTTTACTTTGAACTGTGAGTGCAAATCAGGGTTTAATACCAATACCGGTGACTTACATTTTTACTTACTTTTATACGTACATTATATAAATTAAAACTAAACATTTGATACTTTATTATTTGTGTAAATTGAAATAACAAAAGAACAATCATTTATTATTATAACTATGATGCTTAGTAATCTGCAACATTTATTATCACATTAATTGTACAAGAAAAACACATTTTTACCTATATGTATTAGATCTCAGTTCAAAGCATATATATATTTTAGAAATACATATGAAGTAAAATCATTTTAAGAGAAGCTACCAAACTTACTGAAGCTTAAGAATATATGATATTTTAAAAACTTTTGCAAAGTAACGTTGTAGCGTTCACATTTTATTTAACTCAAAATGTTCTGTAGCGTAAATTTAGCTCAATAACGTTATTTGATACACCAAAGTTCAAGAACAGCGAAGAATTAGTACTGTTACTCTTAAGCTCGCGATTATTTACTACCGTTGATTCATTATTTTTAATCTTTTTATTATTTAAGTAAGAAAAAAAAACCAAAATCTCTATAAAATAATAAATCTTATATGTATATATATTTTTTGTTACATAAATAAATAAAAATAATGATTTAATGATCTAAATATACAGAGAAACGTCTAAATGTTAAGGAATAAGTAACAAAAACAATTGTCTTGACTTTAACTTTATAGGCTTTGGTAAATTTGTCTTTACATATTTAAAAAAGTTACGTACATGAAAGTAAAATTTCAACATGTGTTGTAAGGGTGAGTGATCGTTAACATTTATTTCGTAAATACATCACTCCATTGTTGCCTTTATGAAGAAAGGTAAAATATTTCCTAAAGCGAGTCAAGCATTGTCGGTAAAATGTCTTGGATGAAAAGGTTTGTTATGTCGTATGGTACAATTTTAAAGAGCAACTTTTTTTTACGTAATGAAATATTCAACAATTTTTACTTGGTCCTATTATAATTACAAATTGATATTACTCATACCCCATAAGGATCAATAACGAAAATTAAACGTTATAATAATAAAAAATAGGTCGACTGTAAAGTGACAGTGAAAAAAAAAGCAAAAATTTCTTAAGAAAAAATATTTCTTATTTTGACATAATAACATAAAGTAAAAGTTGTTTTGTAAATTTGTAAGTTTTACAAGTTTATAGTTTTTATGTTTTTATAAGCTTCTTAATATAATTGCGACATTAAACGAGTCGTTGTATCTTGTATATTAAGGAATTGTGTTTGTAGTTTGGGCCTAAAATGAAAACGTCGACGTCAGGCCATTGACGAATGTTTATGTTGTAAAAATTACGTGTTGAATAGATATTGTTGCTTTTATGGAAAAGATGATGTGTACTAATGTTTCGTTCACGTGGTTTTCCTTCTATCGTAATATTATGAACATTTTTTTAAGGCAAGTATTATATTTGCAGCAAAGTTATATATCATGTAGGCTTTTATATCTAGTATTTATATATATTATATAAAATATTAAGTTTAATAATAATACTAATAAGCAAACAAAATATTTTAATCTTTAATCTTCGAATTTCGTAACATTTGTATTTTGACACAATACTTTAGGAGTAAATTAAATCCTCGAGAAAGTTAGCAGCACAGATATTCTCAAAATGGATTAGAAAAGCTTAAGCATTTAAAGAGATTATGAACATAAAAATACTTTATTATTTATTACTTCTTGTTTTACTTTTATAAATCAATATACTAGCAATTATAATGTATTTTTTTGTAAAAGATAGTAATATTATCACCTTTTGTGCATTTTTATCTGTTTCTTTTTCTTTTATTTATGGTTTGTGTGCAATAAAGTATGAAGTAAGTAAATTATTAACAATCATCTATGCAATAATATTTGTTGCAATTAATCAACATTGTCAATTCAAATATCGGGAGGGATCTATTACGCTCTTTTCGAAAACCTACCTTTACTAAGCTAACTAGTGTTTTTAAATTTACAGTATAAAATAAGATTCAAGAGACTCCACTTTTATTTTGAATAGGAGGTTTAAGACCAACGCATATGTTAGGAACATACCAGAAACGTGCCCTTTTATGCGCTTGGCTGAATTTTGTGAAAAGTTTTTCTAGAACCTTACTTATGTGGCGCTTGTTAAATGACTACATACGTAACTTAAAAGAAATGGTTCTTTATGTTTTTTTAACTTACAGTTTCTGGCCAAGCTAATCCTATTTATTCAACATTGGTTTATGTTGTAATACTTTTATTAGAACATTACAAAAGTATTACAACATAAATATAATAATTTGGTTGGTGGAAGGACCAACTAAAATAAAATTACATTTGCTATATTTGTTAGAAAAAAAATTTGAAATGCAATTTAAATTAGACTCCTAGAGGATTTTTTTTGTATCTGTTAATATCCTTAATATTTATTTTAAGGGTGCAAATTATCCTTTATCCTTATTACCTCAAAAAAAAAAAGCCAGGAAAATGCTTCCCTACTAACTTATACTGCCCATAAAGGCTAATAAGCAGCTGATTTAGCACTCTTTATTCTCATATAAAATGCTATTTACGAGTTTGAGTCGCTATTTCATGCTTCGATGAGCTTGAATGTTTTACTGTAACCTTGTTTATGAATCCACTCTACATACGAATATGTAAGGTAATTTTATGGAAGGTCTTTTTCTGTTTATATATTGTTACGTCTTTTGTGTATTTTAGCAGCAATAAATGTAAAAAGGAAATAATATTTCGTTTGAAAAGAAACACTGTTATATCCGAGATAGGGAAAAATATATTCGTTGTTGCTGCGGATTTATCTGATGGTTTTTGTGTTTAAACTTTCGTGAACCATAATGATTATTAAATATATATTTACCCGGCTATAATCATGTAGTAATAATCGGAATTTGCCCGACTAGTTTCGAACCCATTCGGGGTTCCTATTCATGAGCTCGAAGCCTGGCGGACTCGCAGTGTGAACTGCGTGCAGCAGCTCGCTGAGCGAGTCGCGACGATGGTGGTAAGGGTGGGGGGGGGGGGGGAAGATGAAGTCTCGTCTTCAGAGGTTTCGTGCAGGTCTTCGTTACTCTTGGGTGTGTATATATATATATATACACACATATATATATATATATATATATATATATATATATTTGCAATGAAGTAGATCTTCACCAGATCTATGATTCTAACGAGATCTATAATAGTTCTGTTATTCCTTTTTGTGATAATGTAAAGAATCTGGGACTGACTACATATAAACAACTATCGCGGATTACGCAAGTTAATGAAATGAGTCGTCGAGTGCAATTTTTCAATCCACTCGCTAAAGCGTCTCCAGAATTTCTTACCGTCCAAATAAAATGAAATCCAAAATTCTGTTAGCCAACTTCCTTTTACTACCCCTTCTCGACTATGCCGACGTTTGCTTCTTGGATGCTAATGAGGAGAAACGGGTTGACAGCTTAAAAGATGTCAGGGTGAAAAATAGATATATTTTGCCAAAATAGTAGGCAGAAAATATTTTCATTGATTAGCGTAGATGCAGAATATATTCCTAAGTCTGAAGTTTTTATAGAATTTGTCTAATTAAGAAATTTAAAATATTAAGGGTTTATATCAATTAAACCATTTTTTTAATGAATTTACTTGACATTATAACCATTTGAAATAGGTGTGTTAGGTATGGTAGTATGTGATAGGTTAGGTATCTATATCAAAATGCAAGTCCTCACTGGCAACTATATCTATCTTATGATACGTAAAAACTTTATTCAAATAAAATTATTCTGTTGCGAATAGTTTTTTTTTGTGTTTTAATAAAGTGAAAAATTGTCGAGTGTTTTGAGCACTGAAAACCGATGTGTCCACTCCACTACTTTTCGTAGTATTTTTTATCCAAGTGCTTAATATTTGTGAATTTACTTTTTTGAATAGTTTTCTTTATTAAACCAATAAATGGGAATTGTTTTTATTACGTAGTGATGATAATTTATCCACATTATATACATTATCAGACGTCTAACCGAGAAAAGCTTAGATTGCACATCGTAGAAAGGCAATTTTAATAGCCATTGTAATGAATTCACTCACAATTTTTTTATTATTTTTGGAAATGTTATTAATATGATTGTGTTTTAGACATTAACATAGTCAATTTTTTTAAATCTTCTATCTACAGGCTAGTTGAAAAATACTCTTCTACCTAGTCAGGTCATAAGTTCTGTCACACAATAAATACTTTTGAATTAGAATGCTGGCCACAAAAATGTTTATTGAATTCGAAATTCAAATTTGTCATGAAAATAAAAATATATACTTTTTAGAATTTTCCTCAATTTTAAATTTGGAGTGGACACTTAAAGAAGACTGTGTCGCGGTTATTGCGTTACACCGTTGTGGTTACGCGCCAATTCAGATTTTCGATTTAGGCGAGGCTGCTTGCCTTTCGGGGCGAGCATTGCACGGCCACAAGATCTCGGAAGCCCGCACTGAGCGGCTCCGAACGAGGGCTGGATTGACGGAGCTTGCTCTGATTGGTTTCCGAAGACGACGTACTGTCTTTGGAGGCGCTTCCCATGATGGAGCCTTCTTCTTCTTTAGATGCGCAGCAGTTACGCGTCGTTGCAATGAGGAGTGCAGCCTCGATCCATGAGGTCTGCAAAAAGAGCGGCCACCTGAAGGGCACCATGGTGAAGGCTCTTAAAGAAGCGGAGAGCAGCCTTTTAGAGGTGGTAGACGTTTTGGCGTCTAGAAGAGAGCCTGAGGACTCGCGGCGGATTAGGGCGGATAACGCCCGACTCTGCCGTGAGGTGTCCTTCCTCAGGGAAGAGATTGTTAAGGTTCGGGATGAGCTCGCAGAGTTTAAAAGCTCGGTGGGTTCGCCTCGGCCTGCGGTCTCTTCGAGGGAGTTGCCGTCCGGATCGAGGTCGGTGGATCAAGGCGCGATCGAGGAGTTGAGGTGCTCTGTATTGTCCTCGGTGGGAGTTTTAATTAACTCCCGCTTTGAAGGACTAGAGGAGCGTCTCCTCCCGGCGCGGATCCATCGGCCGCCGCTCGCGGTGGACAGGAGGAGGAAGGAGTCGGTTGTGGCTCCTGAAGAGGACAATCTGCAGGGGTGTCAATCGCCGATCCTGCAGATGTCGTCCTCGAAGGCCCCCGGCACAACCGAGGTCTGGACCACGGTTGTCCGTAGGGGTGGTAAAGGCAAGGGGAAAAAGAAGAGCCCTCCCCAAAAGCCTGTTGTTCTTAGGGCCAGTTCCAAGGGGCAGAAGTCCACTTCGGTGAAATCGAAGACGGACGTGTTGAAATCGGGTCCTCCGAAACTGCTCAAACCTCGTTCTCCTGCAGTCTTAATCAAGCTGCAGGACGGGGCGGCAGCTGCGGGGGTGACTTATGCCCATGTCCTGAGGCGTGCCGCCGAGATGGTCAATCTCGGCGACATCGGCCTCAGGGATGGGCTAAAGATTCGCCGGTCAGCGGCGGGTGCCAGACTTCTGAAGTTGCCCAAGGGCACTCCAGAGCAGGCGAAAAAACTGGCGGAGAAGATCCGCCCAGTTTTAGCGGGTGTAGCAGATGTCGTCCGGCCTGTTCGGCGGGTGGCCGTAAGGCTTAAAGGCCTGGACGACTCTGTCACACAAGACGATGTGGTCGACGCGATTTGCCGCATCACGAACTGCCCTGGCGAGGCCCTCTTCGTGGGGGAGATCCGTCGGGGCGGTTATGGGGACATGGGCGTCACCTTTGCCCGACTCCCCATTGATGCGGCGAGATCCTGGTGGGCTGGAGCTCAGCCAGGGTGGAGTTGTTGGAGGCGCAGCCGCTGCGCTGCTTCAGGTGCCTGGCACCTGGGCATGTGCGTGCGGCTTGCCCGTCCGCGGTCAATCGCAGCGCCGTCTGTTTCCGGTGCGGTGGTGAGGGGCATACCCGAGCCACTTGCACCGGAATGTTGCGGTGCGCGGTCTGTGCGGACCGAGGCCTTGCAGCGACCCACCTATTGGGGAGCCGAGTGTGCAAGGCTCTGCGAGTTCGAGGATTAGCACCTGGTGCGAAACCCTCGAGCGCGGAGCCCAGCACGGAGCCGGCTGTGGCTATGGCAACATAGTCACATCGAGCTTCAGCGGGAGAGGCTGCGAAGGAGAAGGGTTCAGCCCGTTCCTTCCCAGCCGTAGGCCTAGGTGAGAGGGGGGGGCGACCTCTCTCGCCATTGCACTAGGTCTATCAGGTAGGGGTACACTGGTTGCCCGGGGTACCCCTATATGGAGGAGTTTCGCCGGGGCGCCACGGGGAGTGCGAAAGCGATCCCGTGGCGTCCCAGTTGAGCGTCGTGGGCAGCCGTTGGTTTTTTAGTGGGGTGCCTTAGGCAGTCGCCGGGTGCCGCACATACCGCCCTGCCATCGCCTTCCTGGCTTGGGTGACGATGCGGAAACGCATTTTTCCAACGATAAAAAAAAACCACTGTGAAAAGGGTGTTAAATGAAGACTTAGGGCATATCGAAGAAAAACAGGACATCGTTTGGACGCTCGTTTGATGGACCTGAGACTGACGAGATTCCGCGCTTTGTTGAAGCGGTACGCGGGAAAAAAGCTTTGGGAAATTGTTTTTTCGGATGAAAAAAATTTTACCGTGGAAAAGAGCTACAATAAACACAATGATAGTGTACATATTCAGCAGTTAAGAAGCGAGCAACAGTAGTCCTCGCTCATGGTTTGGAATTGTTGGGAATTTCTTATTGGGGCTTAACTGAGGTAAATTTTTGTGAGATAGGCGTAAAAACGAATGCAGTTGTGTATCAAAATACAGTCCTCAAGAACCATGTGGAACCTGTTTCTCATACAATGTTTAATAACAGGCACTGGGTAATCCAACAAGATTCTGCGCCAGCTCATAGAGCGAAAAGCACACAAGACTGGCTGGCGGCGCGTGAAATCTACTTCACCCGGCACGAAGACTGGCCCTCCTCCAGTCCAGATTTGGAGTCCCTTAGATTACAAGATATGGCAACACTTGGAGGAAAAGGCCTACTCAAAGCGTTATCCTGATTTGGAGTCACTCAAGGTATCCTTGATTAAGGCAGCCGCCGATATTGACATGGACCTCGTTCGTGCTGGGATAGATGACTGGCCCCGCAGATTGAAGGCCTGTATTCAATATCGCGGGGGTCATTTTGAATAAACTTAATTGCCATAAGAATCTATGTATTATTAAGCTCATTTTACTTTATAAATGGTTACATAAATAATAAACATGTCTAAATAATTTCAAATTATACATGAGACAGAACTTATGACCTGACTATGTATTATCAATTATTTGTAATATTCATGTAATTTTTATATTTTAATTAGATGTATTTCAAAAGATTGTTTAATATTGCATTATACGTTCAGCAACTCGTAGATATTTCAGAACGTATTTCATGGCCATATTGTATTGTTTTTATTTTAAGGTAGGTATATTAATAACATAATTATAGCTAGGATAGCATAATTTTCTATAAAATAAAATTATTAACAGTGTTCCAATCGTCTCGTTTATATTCATTCATTATAGCAGAGGCCAATAGCAATAGAATGCGAATAAAACATGCAAAGTACCTTAGTCTGTAAGTTAACTTTCATTGTTTTTATTATATATTTATATTCTTTCAATCCAACAAAATTTACATAAATCCATTTACATAAATTATAGATGTTATATTATGTCTATCTAAAAAAATCTACTACAAGTTTTGGCATCTTAGTAAATAGGATCAGCTCTTAAACCATTCAGGAGACAGTTAAATCCATGTTTTTACTATAGTTGACCCTTATATAATTCTTATAGCATCCTTCGTATCTATAGTAGGCATGTAATAAAAGATTGTTAATAATTTAGCAACAGTCTACCATTTTGAGATGTCGAGTATTGATAAATCAGTAAACCATTTTAAATTTATAATAAAACGCTTGTTCTCGTTTGGTCTAGGTAGGTACTAAAATATACTACTGGAAATTAAATTGTTTATTACTAGACTTATAATTTCTTATGGCATTAATATCAAAAAGTCCTTAGACTTCATCAAAATTTTAAAGTTATGTACTTGTTTTTCTTTTAACTTTATTTCTTATGAAACGTTTAATAGTATTACAATAAATATATATATATATTTTTACAATATTTGTCTAAGAGAACAGTACTCATGTTTACTTTATCGACATGACAATGATGTTTCGTGGCATAACAAGTATTGCGTCCTAAAACTAATCCGCAACTTAGAAAGATCAAGAAATTATTTTTTACTTCAGAAATATAAATATTGCACAATAAGAATTGCAAACGTTTTATTTAAAATTTATATTAAAAACAAACATCAGAAATAAATAATACAAATCTTTTAAAAATTGGTAGCTTTTGATTAAAACCGATAGTAGGTTCATGGGAAAAGAATCTTACCGTATAATATACTTATGTACAGAATAAAATTTATCAATTTTAAATCATGCCTTTTTTATGAATAGCGTTTATGTTTACAGCGTGATATGACGTCACTCTTTATTACCAAGAAATCTTATGTATCATAGCGGATCAGGGCCCTGATTTGACCTTGAAATCATTGCCTACTCACTAAATGGTCGATATCGGTTCGAATCAATCTTGTATTGAATTGATGTTTAATGATGATGATCATTAAACTAATCTTTATTTACGAACTGGTTTTTGATCCGCCTCCTATTATAAAAATATAATTCAAATCCTGGATTTTTATCGACGTATCGTACATAAAATACTTTCGAAGATTTCTTTTCCCTTTTGATATTTTTTCTCATGTTGCTTAGTGAGATTTTATTACTAGTAAAGTTGCTAGGTTGTTGGTTTTTATCTATTTATTCCAAAATAATTTAAATAATTTTGTGTGCGATGCCAATTGTTTGAAATGTTTACAGCGTTATTATTGAATTAGGGAAAAGATGATATTAATGACGAAAACGACACTAAAAATATATAAATAGTCTATTTAATTAAACAAAATATTACGCAAAAGATTTTTTCTATCTAAACTCTTTATCTATCTAAAATAGTTTAAAATATCATTAACGACACCCTTTCTTACTATTTCTGTTTTTAATTAACAAATTTCCCATCGCGTAAACCAATTTACATTGAATGCTTTTTTTATTCGATTAGAATAGGGGATTGGACGATTAAAACTTTTCCTTCGATATTATATATTTTAAACACTTGTTTGTGAGTTAAGTTTTTTTTACTTAAAGCATTAATTTTTATGAATGTTGAAATATTATTCCTTCCCAAGGAAATTTTATATAAATTCCGAGAATTAATAGTGTGCGCACTCCAGTTTCACAAAGCGTCTCGATGAAAATATATAAATTAATATGATATAGGGTTAAGATTTTATATTCAGTTGAGTAAAGGAGGTAATATCTATCAATATATAATGGTATGCTTGGATATGAACAATTCAAGTTTTTTCTTCTGGACAAAACTAAAATAAAAAAAAGATTTCATGTTTATTAATAATCATAATGGATGATTTAATATCTTTATTTTTTATATTATTATATTTATAATACTATTATTTATATAAAGTCTGAATTTCTTTTGAATAAAGAAATTCTGTTTTACAATTAAATTAAGGCTGATCAAAGCTCAATTTTATATATTTTTTTAGAGCTCGTGTAAAAACTTATGACAGAAATAAATTTCTATACCTTAATAGCAATTTAAGATACAAATTCTTGCCATTTACTCCTACGCACTGATAAATGACAGCATTACGTAGCACATACTCGTAGCCATCGGTCACCGCTGCTTGTGATGAATCACGCTTCTTAATAGGTCTTAAAATTTAATTGAAAGATACACAAACAATGCTTAATGCTTTATGTTTTTCATGTCTACGACTTTAGAAATACTATTACGATTTTTTTTTATATTAAAGTGATAAATATAAGCCATATTTAGATTTATTGATCTTTTATTTTTCTATTAACAAAATAATAAGTCAGAAAACATGGATAAGAAAATTTCATTTTTATTTTTCGCTCCGTTACAATTTCAGTAAAACTCATGTAATGTTATTCGCTTTCAGGCAACGACAGAAACAAAGTTAATTGGATAAATTAAAAAATGCCACAGGCTTTTATAGCGTACAAGGAATACAGTTTTAAATGGAAGTGACTTTTAAGTACTTAAATAAATCAAAAACATAACTAAACTTATATTTTATTATGTCTTTTATAATGGAAATTTTATAATTGCCTTTTAACTATTTTTCATCCATCAAGTTATTAGAGTGTATGAAAAGTTAAAATAATTACATTATTAAATAATCTATCAAAAAGCATGTTTTCTATAAATTTCCGATATTGACTTTTTAAAACTTTTTGAAATATGTAACTAAAAACCTTACTTCACCATAAATATGTGGAATATTATATCTATGACATTGAAAACATGTCTCGTAAACAGGCAATTGTTGGCACTCACGTACTTTTATCTAAACAACGAACGTGCAAAGAACACTGTCTAGCGGCGGTTTGTTAACAGTCAGCTCAGTCAGTCAGTCAGCTTCAATATGTTGGTAATTCCTAACCTTACCTAACATTTTCATTTTTAACATTTTCTTTCACTTTTTTTTAACGTCTGGAATCCATTATTGATACATGCCGCAGGGAAGAGGGGGGGACGGTTACGTGAAACTTTCATCCATTAAACCAGGCTGTTACCGCCGCCGTCATAATGAGACACCACGGGACCGCTTTCGCATCCGACCTTCAACCGCGGCGTCCCGACGAGAAAATCACGAAGGGATCCCCCCTCAAGGAGAGGCAATCTCCCTTTTTCGCAAGCTTGATAGGTCGTGAAGGGCTCTATCCATCCAACTCCGCTCAATCCAGGCCTGCTACGACAGAAGACCAAAGCCCCCTCCTGGCCGGAATCAGTCACCTAGGTTCAGCTACCTCAAAGCTCATATCCCCGAGATGAGACTACTTTTCAGGCTCCCAGGTAGATAAAACCTTCAAGCACGATCCAGCGGGTGCACCAGATCCCTTAATCCGTTCACTTATACAATGTAGCTGCCCGACAATACACTCAAAGTAGGAGACCCAACTCAAAACATAATAAATACAGAAAAGTTGGGCAAATACGTCTTTGGTAAGAACCCTCCATTAAAAGTTTTAAACGATAACGACGATGATGATGAAATGTATACACATAAGCAACTGTTACGTAATAGGTCGTATATTTTCAGATAAAATTCCTTCCCAAAATAATATTGATTATAATCTTTGAAAGAGAAATAAAAGTTTCGTGCAGAAAAAAGGGATCAAGATCTTGTCATTCTAAAAAAAACTATCGTTGTCCCGCCACCGTATGTAACTATTGACTTTTATAATTATTTTTAACCGACTCCAAAAAGGAGGAGGCTTTTAATTCGGCCGGTATATAGATATATATATTTGTATGTACACTGATTTCTTCGAGGTTTCTTAACCGATTTACGTTATTCTTTTTTTGTTTGATGCGGAATAGTTTCGAATTGATGCCATAAAAATTTGATTTAGGTAGGCCCATTACTTTTTACTTTATGAGCATTTTTGTCAAAGTTTTGTACTAGCTCCTCTGGAAGGAAATCAAAACGTGCTGTGACTAATAACGTCTGTTGTTTTGGATATAATAATGTCTTACAGACTGTACATAGTACTTCAGCATATTGATTAATGGTGGTTATAAGAATACGCTCAGTCATTGAACGAAGTCTTTGTGAAGTCTGACGCGCTGCTACTAGGCGGTTCTTATGTTGTTGAGCAGAGTCGGTTGCTGTACCATTTCGTATCACTTTTAACCTATGTGCCCTCTGCTCAGCCGGCTCGTTCTCTAAGCGCTCATCAATGAGATCAAGTCCATGAGTCCTCTGTCAGTCTCAGCTGACTCGTTCGCCAGACGCTCATTAATGAGGCAAAGCCTATGTAAAGTCTAGCTCTCTGCTGAAAATACTCATTCGCAAGACGCTCTTGGGTCTTACCGAGTCTAGAATTAAGCTGATCAAGAGTTTCTTGACGTAATCGTGATCTCATATATGACTTCATGGCCAACCAACGTTTTTCACGATCTTTAATAGTCTCACAAGAACGTAAAATTGCGTTTCGAAGAGCATTTTTACGGAGACGTCTACTTTTATCCGTTCCCGTTTCTTGAGATCTGTATTTTTTAAAGTGCGCAGCACCTTTTGTAGGTCTATTACCCATGGCTACTTCACAATGTAGCATAAACTAAAAAGTATTAAATACAAATAACTACGTTTAAAAAACTGATTTTAAAACTAAAAAGTAAAAAATAATAAAGCTTTATTATTAATTATATACTACCGATTATTTATTTGTCCTATTTAGTAATAGGTTTGAAGTCGGTGCCAAGCCATTTAACATAGGAATTCGGTTGAATACATTTTCGTATTTTTTTTTCTTCTGGGTCACATACGATGGATGTTTTTTATTGTCATGCAATATCCATTTTTCATTACAATTGACACTAGTTTAGAGGTTTATAACAACATTTCCAGCAGAAGCGATCAAACACAAAACGATTTATACACGTCGTTGATGGTGCCTGTTGTTACGGCTAGCTTTGTACCCAAGAGACTCGTGTACTACAAGAAAAAGTTTTAACATGGTAAGAAATATGAAAAAGATAGGAACATAAACAAATCCATAAATAAATTATTTTATTTTAATTTTTAATTCCATGTTCCCTGGAACATGTTTAATTTTACACTAGTCGTTATTAAAATTACAATTTCTGTATTATAGCATAATTTAACATTACACACAATATTATTACCACCTATTATATAATGTAGCTTAATAAAAGATAAACTAAAAAGGAAAAAGAAAAAAGAAAAAACACAACTAAGAAAAGACTGAGACGGAGGGAATGAGCTTGTAATGATAAATTTACCTTTCAACAAAAACTTTACGGACTGGATGTGAGCGTTTTATTTTGCAAATAAATTCAGTCATTTATCTTCAGCATTTGAAATAAGGGTTGGTTTATTTAAAATAAAATTCTTTAAGCCATGTCGATTATAGTTAATGAAAGATATTTATAACAAATTGTATCCAATATGCTTTATTTAAGGTTTAATGTGTCCATAATATAAAATACAGTTGATATTCGCTGTATGTAAGTTAAGCCACTTCTTTTAGATAATGAATTGGATTTTGAAGTCTATAATATCTATAAACATAAACATGTTTTAGATATACACATATACGACTATGTTAAATATATTTAACATTAAATAAATATAGAATGAAAAATCTAGGAAACCGTCCCGTTGCTCTACTATTAATATTCATTACAGTTCTTATAAATAATTTTCATATAATTAAAACTTTGTCAAGTATAAATACCAATAAATTTAATATGTTTAATTTATCTGTAATTAAGAATTAATAAATCACAAAGTAATCAATAGATAATGGATGTTTCTTCAGACAAAAGTAGCTGCTTAAAACTGCTACCTAAACTCTTCTTGTATTAAACGGTTGTCTATGAAAAAACAAACTCGATCCCGCTCATTAATCACGACGATTAGTCGGGTTTTTGCAATAATTTGGAAGAAGGAAGAATAGATCTTGAGCCACTATATTTAATACTCCTTACTTTACTTATTACGCTAATAAATATAAGTAATATAATAATTTCTTTATAATGTTTGTATGCTATACATACGCAACGATTTTAGTAACTTTTACTTATTTCTTGAAGTAAAGAGAGTTTGATTGATATTGATCTTCACTGTCCAACTTTACAAGAAAATATATTTTTGATAATAATAGTAATATCACAAGACAAATGCCACAAATTGATCTAATACCTAAGTAAGTGAATTATTTAACGATACAAATACATAGATATATACATAAATATTGCGAATATATTTAATAAACGACCAACCTACAAATACAGATATCTACGCTCATCACATACATCACTGTAGAGGCATTGAATATATACATGGCCTAGTTATATACAGTATATTTATTTACATTTATATATGGTAATAATAATATTTAAAAAAAAATTTTAGTTGGAAACAACTATAATTGTTTCTTTATATTCTTGAAATATCGATTCACTAACTTTGATTCCCTCCGATGTAATCTCTCAGCAGTGAAGTGAGTGCTACAACAGGATGGGGCACGTAGTCGAGATAGATGAGTTTGTTACGCTTTCTAGAGATAACACATTATTTAGTTCAAAACACTATACATATATCATTCATATCATATATGAAACTTTCAATGTTTGGTTATTTATTTCTTTGTTATGTATTAATCATTTTTTTATAAAATTCTAATATATACATATTTTATTTATATTTTTTAATGTAAGGTGCGATTTAGATAGCAATATATTAAGTTTGTTCTCTGATATCAAGATAAAATTAAATGTAAAAGTGCTATAAATATTCATAATCAGCAATTTTTTTTTAATTATTTTTATTGAGAAAGATATTTTATACTTTTGTTGTACTAGTTCAGGGATAAATAATCTAAAGACGAAGAATTTTATTAAAGTTTTAAGTTAATGGAAGAAAAAACCGTAATTATTATATTTAATTAAATATTTGTTAGAAAACATTAAGTAAATAAGAAAGTAATATTTTTTGTGCTTCTAGTTCATCTACAAAAGAATTCATTAATTTTATTAGTCTGAAAAGGATGAAACAGATGTTTCCAGTAAATTACAAATAATAAATTAATTATAGTGACGTAGACGACGACATAGATGTTAGATAGATCTTTGTGAATGAATTAACATAATAATTGTGTAACTGTTGTGTGTATTTGTGTTACGGTTCAAAGATTATGTTATTTTTTTTACACATAACCTTTGAACCGCAACAAAATGAAATAAATGAATTCTTTTAATTTTAATTTTATTTTGATATCAGGAAACATAATTGTATTTTAACATAGAATTTCTTCATCAGGTACCTGTCGTGTGGGTTTTTCTTCTAAAACTAACTTCCTCAAAGAACAAACAGACCGAAAGAAGTTCATATGGATCACATAAATAATTTTCAACCCAAGGCCTTAAGACCTTCGGAGCAACGCGGATGTGTGCGCAAGCGTTCCCGTGGCGCTCCATAATGACGGAGAGGTGTTGACCGTCTGGTTTAGTGAGTAAGAGTCTCACATAACCGCTTCCATCATCCCCTGGATGGAGGTGTGTAACCATGAAGATTCCAGACGTTAAAAAAAAAAAAAAAAAAAAAAAAGGCCTTAAGACCAGCAGTGAAGTCATTGGTTATTTGTAACTAGATTCTCAATCATCACTGAATATTACCAATAGAACGTTTTATTTGTCTAAAACATAAATGTCATGCTAAAGTAGGTTTATTATCGATTTTTCTTATGACAGTTCGGATCTAAATGAAAAAGCATTAAAATCGTTAACATGTGAATTTAAAATACAAACTTAAGTATAAGAAATAAAAAAAATACATAAATATAAAATACTAGGGAAAAAAAGTTTCAAATGTATGTACAGTTGTTTGCAAACGCAATCGGCAATATTATCTCCGCCTCACATTATAGGCCTCTCAGAGCTTCTCGTACAAGGTAATAACGGTTTGAAATATGCTTGTTTTGTTCAACAGATAAGAAAGGTTAAAGACGCACTTCTTGCCACAGAACGTGTTGTGAATAAGAGCATAATATTGGCTTTATTTAAAATTTTATATTACTATTTAGATTATTTTGTAACAAGAGATAACATTTAGATAAATATTTATTAAACAGAAATGGGGATATGAACGTCTTTTACAAAATTTTATATATAATTCGTTTTTATTTTAACCTTAAAGCGTTTATGCATACTCATTTCTGTAATAACGAAGGAATGACATTTGGTTACCATTGGATTCCATTATACATTAAAATATTGTATTATTACATCCAAATCAGGGATATACACCATCTGTTAATGGACTGTGTGATGTGTGTGACGAAAAAGAAAGTTTTTAATAGTAGAGTTTAGTTTAAATCTTTTGGATTTAAATATTTTATCGTTATATTATCAAGTTCAAAAACATAGTTAACGAAAAAGTATTTTTTAGTATTATGAAGGGTATTCCATTCCATTCCATAATCGTTATAATAATGTGACAAAATGTTCGTTATTTTGTTATAAGATACGATGGAACTCGTTGATCCTTACTGAGAAAAAAATCCTTTAAATAAGTTAGGATGATAATGGGTACTTGGTATAGGTTACGATTACACGAAACAGGAAATTTTATGATAGATTTTACTGTAATTTAAAAAATATTTGAAATCGTTATCTATGTAAAATTTACATCGATTTGAGAACTGTGCAACCGGGTTAAGAAATATACTCGGAAATTACTTGACTAGACAAGAAGATCAAGACAGCACCCTCATTTTTTCTGGGCTATCCTATTGTGTCTAAAACAATTATGTTATATATCACCGGCAAAGAACAAAGGAAAGAATCAATAAGTTGTAATTGCATCACTTTTCACAGAACCGCCATTACCGTGACCGTTTTAATCCGGTTTTTTCCGGCTCTGTCCGGATATTACTGGAGTTACGAGCCACTTATCCCAACATATTGAATGACCGAATGGACACTAACTATTGTGTTTAAGAACTAAACAGTTTTTCTCAACGAATATATTTCTTTTAAAATACAATTTATTAGTGTCGTGTTGTTATAAACAATTTTTTTTCTTATTTCATTTCATAATCTTCTATCATGAATATAAAATCCAAGCAAATAAAAGGACTGTTTTAAAATAATATGTTTCTTAACGACTTTTATTTTTACGGAAACTAAGAAAAATATTCCTAGAAACATAAAAATATTACGATTAGGTTAGAAAGCAAGCAGGGCCAAGTAGTTTATAATGAGAGCTTGCGCGTAACCTGCCACTTACAGTAACGAGTAAGATGTCTCGAGTTTCTGCTTGAAGATTTTTCTGAATATTATGCTTTTGCCAACATGATACGAATAAATGAAACATACAATTTTTCTAAACTACGGAAATAAAATAAACCTATTTAAAAAAAATAAAATTGAGGATAGAGGTAAGGGATTGGGAAGGCGTATGTGCTTTCTTCAATACATTTTAGTGGGAGGGCAGATAAAAGGGTCAATGAGTAGATTTAAAAAAAATGTTTGAAATCGTTAGACGGTTGGTTAGTTTATACATATCTCTACAACCTGACCTGACTGTTGTGAACTATCTGTTTAACGAACAACGAACGAACGAACGAATGAGCAACGTTTTTTGTTGCAAACATTTTCTGTTTCCTGTTGACCATGTTGCATTTATTTGTAACCATATATCATTATAATTTTTGATAAACATTAAACTTAATATTACAATAAAATATAATGTGGAATATATTACGATATAATATTTAATAAGTGTAGTTATAAAACAAATATAATTTTATGAGATTTTCGATTTTTATATAAGGATTATAAGAGAATATGGTGACTAAAGAAAATGAGATAATAAGAGGCTGATTTATTACAAGAAGCGGTGATTTGATAGCATGGTGCCAAGAGACAAGTGCTCTGTTATACTGTCATTTAAGATCCGAGAGTACTGTCGTGGCCAAAAATTATAACTTTAATTAAAATTTTATATAATAGTACGCAGTTGGTTCCATAAATGTTGAATTGCAAAAAATTAAGAATTCTAATTTCTACTGAATTATATCTTAACTGAAGATATATTTTTGTATGAATTAAGATTAAAATCTTCTTTATTATATCGTGATTAATGGAAAACGCTATCCTTGGTGAGTACCTCATATCGTATTTGCATTAGATTTTTTCAATGCAACTAATTAACAATGCCAGGATGTTATAGTTATTTGTGATCTTAAATGGTCAGTAAAATAAAATGCATATGCCGAAATAATCAGCCTATTGCTTTTAAAAGAAATGGTCTTTTCTACCGACGAAGCACTGCTATATGTTACTGTTGTTTTCTTATTACGTCATTTAACTAAATACTTTTAACATTTAAGTTTATCTTTACTAAAAGAACTAACAATGTTTATGAAGATTTATTTACATAAAAAAAAACATAATAAGAATGAAATGTATGAAAAGTATTAATTTACTGAACAAGACTTCCATCTTTACTTCATAATATATTGTAAATAAGAAATTGAGTACATTTCTGAATATCTATAATCTATTACTGAAATAACTAAAAAGACCTAACGAACATAAATACATGTCGTAAAAGAGATAACACAGCATTTCTGTGAAATAAATTGTAAGTATGAAATGCGAATAATATTTATTTCCTAGATAATAGCATTCAGAATATTTTTACAAAAACTCTATAATAGAATTGCGTTAAGAATATTGTAACATAAATTAAAAATTCTTCAATAAATTGAAATGAATAAACATAGTTTACATTTGAATAAATTTAATAATTTGTTAAATATATATAATATTAATATATATATATAATTTCAATTATTTTTGTAACATTAAAAAATTCTGAATATGGGATTAATCATTTTCGACTAATTATAACATATAATCCTTTTTTACCAGAGATCAGCGTACGTATATTTTTCATTAAAAATGCACCAAAAAAAAAATACAAACCGACTTAAAAAAACATGAACAGAATTCCAAAAAGTAGTACGAAACAACATAAAATGAACTACATTCCTTTTTGTACCCTATCGTATGGCTGTTTTTAATTTAAATCAAACAAATGGCTTTGAATACGATCGAAATTATGACTCCACTTTTTTTTAGAAACCAAAGTAGCGTTATTGAAGACCAGATATTTGTTAACAATCTTTGGTGTTGTGAACTACGAGCAACTTCTACTACTGCCCGATACTGGATTTTCTTTTACCATGACAACGCGACGTGGCCACGGACGTAGCGATCAAAACGAGGTACTTCCATTTTCTAACTTCATCGCCATAAGATGCGCTTACTGCATTCGATAAGTACAGAGAAGTTTGTTTGTTTACGAACATTTTGCAGACAGGAAAATGTGGTTTGAAAATTTGTTTCGACGCAGAAAACTGTGTGTCACCGCTAGTGGAGAGTGCCTTTTAAAAGATTTATACAAAATATGTAAAATATAGATAATTTTATTACTACGATAGTTATTTTGATAAGTAATTCGTTTGTTTAAATTTGATGCGTTTATGGAGTTTGCTTATCTTTTATCTATGGAACTCCTAGATACAATGCTAAACTTATAAATATACTTAAAAAGATCGTTATATATTATTTAATAACTTGTCCTGTGATATTATATTTGTATACCTCTATGGTGTTTATTAATTTCGAGTTGACCCTGTAAAAAGAACATGGTAGCTTTTAAAATATTATTTGTTTTGCAATAACATCAATTTCAATCTATACATTTATTTAAGAAGGATGATGATGATCGATGATGATAATGATCAATGAAACATGTCTACGAAATTGTTAAACAAAAATAATTGGTACGAAACCTATTTCGGAGTCAATAAAATAAATCTATTTAATAATTACCTATTCTATTTTTTTTTACAAGCAACACATGCGTAGAAACAGACTCCAGAAAATTCAGTCAAGCGCATAAAAGGACACATTTCTAGTTTCTATTTATGTGAAGGAAAATTATAATGGCTTATAAGTTTATCGGTTTTATATTGTAACTGCTATTTTTTTATAATTTGTGCCTTGCTATCAGTACTTTTTTAAATTAACTTAATTTCGTTCGGGAACAAAAAGAATGTAATAAATTATTAACGAAATTATTTTAATTCTTCGTAACTCAGCAATAAAAACAATAAATACTAGGCGATGTATTTTATTAATAATTACTTACTTCGCTGGCTCAGTGACCCGAAATGGGTCTTGGCCCCCGACATCAAATCGCGCCATTTTTAATACTATGCCTAAGATTACAGAAATACTAAAATATACTTTTGATTAATTATTAAACTTTGTAAATAGCAGGGAAAAGAAATGTTGTCAATATGTTTGTTTTATATTTTTAAATATGTTTTATGTTTTTTCATACGAACAAAAAATTTTTTTTAAATATTTTAATAATAAAATATTTTATATTTAATATTTTATTATTAAAATATTGGGATTATCGATTTGTAAATTTGCTTAGAAAAATCGCTTAAAATTATATAAGTTGAAACACCAAATTGTAACATTATGGTATTTTCATTGGATTAAACAATAATTTAAACATTTTAATTTAATTAATTTTTTTTAATTATAATATATTATAAAATTGAAATTATATCTTATTGTGACTTGTATGGCTTTCAAGAACATTTTGCAGAGTTATCAAGCTTTTACCTACTTAAAAAACTTGATAATATTGCTGACAACACGCTTTTTGAATTATTCCTGTTTTTAGATAGCAAAACTTCCCGTCAAGTTCCATAAACCGATTTAAATTAGATAGCACTTTGTGTTTGATAAGAAATTGAGTGAGCGATTAAAAGTTTCCGGTCTGTATTTTTCGAATAATATTTGAGCCTTCCTTTTTGTTTTTTTTTTTTTGCAAAGTATTTACTTTTGTTGACATTTTCATTTTGTTAAGACTTTTAAAAAAAGGTATTTAGAATATTTTTTATCCGCAATCCAGCCTCAAA
This sequence comes from Napeogenes inachia, assembly GCA_959347355.1. NCBI lineage: Eukaryota > Metazoa > Arthropoda > Insecta > Lepidoptera > Nymphalidae > Napeogenes > Napeogenes inachia. The sequence continues at coordinate 13,916,255 of OY365793.1, read as the reverse complement.
ATGTTTCGCTGAAACGAAACACTTCTACATTAAGATGCCCAATTCTATAGAAATTGCTGGAGTACAGGAAGAACAATATATAAGTAGTTATTTACAGAATATAAATGGTTTTAATAATGTTAATAGTAAATTAGGTATAAAAGGTACCCATGTAGTTTTATATAGAATAAATGTTTTATAACAATTTCTAATTAAACAAATATTTTAAATGTTGAACAACACAAGTCAAATCTTCTTTTTTAACGTCAGGAATCCATTATAAGTATATGTCTCCACCTCTCAGAGACTACACCACTTGCTACTGCCGCAATAGTGGCTAATCACGGATTGCTTTCGCATTCAACCTCGGCGCCCCGTCGGCAAATACACGGAGAAGGCACCCCGCAAGGAGAGTTGTCCTCCCTTTTTTGCAGGCCTGATAGATTGTGAATCCCCTTCCCTTCATTCAAGTCTACGATAGAAGCCCAAAGTCCCTTCTAGGTGGATACAGTCACCTAGGTCCAGCTACCTCGACTTTATTCTCCCCGAGAGGAAACTACCGTTCAGGCTCCCAGGTATATATATATATTTTTTTTTTTTTTAAATTTCGCCGTGTGTACCTCCGCATGGGTGGGCGGAGTCAGTGTTCGGGCTGAATTAAGTTTTTCAGTTTGTGGTTATTATTTTACTTTTGTGGTGAGTATTTTATGTTGATTCCTATTGTGTGTGCTTAGCTACTACGTTACATAACATTACATCTTTATTTACATTGTATACAGCTTATATTTAATACATTTATTGGTTAGTGCTTTACATTAATTTATACAAGTTCATTTACAGCTCCCAGGAGCCCCAGTGGGCTGTGGCTTTTGGACTTTGAGACTTATGGTCTCGTCGTAATACATTAGCATTAACACCCTATTTTACTTCTTTATATGTTTATTTACAGAATTTTTGAGACCAAGGGGGGCGTGTGCCTTGAGACTTATGGTCTTAATCAGTATATGGGCTTATGATCTTATACATACATTTTACATTTATTACTTATACATTTAGATTATCACTAATACATTTACTATAGCATGTTTTTTTATTTATTTATTTAAAAACAACACAAGACTTATATGTTGAGTGACTCAGAGTTATATGTTGGGTGATCCTCAAAACTTATATTTAGGTAAGATATGTACATTTGGAATATTTCTTAATAATATGATCATTAACTATTTATTTCTTTTTCAGAATTATCTGCAGTTGTCCCGGACCATGGAACAGGTAAGTATGGAGTATGTGTGTATATACATTTATTTATTTATTACAGTGTATATACATTTTTTTTTTTTAATTTAGGTTTACATCCTCCGCCATGGTGGGGCGGCATTGGCACAATGCGGCCTACTTCCAGATGGTCTTCGTCTTCGCTTCGATAGTCCCCCTCTCGGTGGTAGTACCGTGATTATGGGTCATGGCATGGACAACATGCCTCCCCAAATCAGCTGTTGCGTCTGGTTTGCCCTAATTAGCCATGTGTTCCACATGGGGTTAGGGGCGATTGCTTTTTGTTTCATGTGTGGGTTTTATTTACTTTAGATTTCCAGTCACCGGTTCCCTTCTGGTTGTTCTTCTAGTAGCAGTTTTTTTTTTTTTTTTTTTGGTCCGGAAGTTACAATTTTAGTTTCAGTCACGTCGCGTCCTAGTCAGTTTAATCCTAGGTCTTATTTGCCCCTATAACTATCCCCCCCACATATCTACAGTAATCCATAAATTTGTTAATTTTTTCAGGATCTTCCATTATAGCGGGTATATTTGCTATGTCAATCGTCATGTCTATTTCAGTTTCAGTTGCAAGTCTCCTCCCTAGGAACCTAGGGCATTCAGTAATCAGGTGTACAATTTCTTCGTTTGTCTCGTTATCGCAGCTGCAGGTCGGGCTTTCTTTCAGTTTAAACCTGTGTAAGTAAGCAGAAAATCCCCCGTGTCCGGTAAGGATTTGCGCAGTCAGGGAGTCCATGTCGAGTCTAGTCATTATCTTTGCAGCGCGTCTGACGTCGGGCAGGAAGACCTTCGTGGTAGCCGCAGTTTCACCATTTGTGTACCTATTCTGCCAAGTGACTATTGTATCCTCTCGCAGCCTGCGTCTCACGAAGGATATTGGGAACTCGTCGTAAGTAGTCTTCCTTTTTGTATTAAGGGCCGCCGTCAAGCACGATCCAGCGGATACAACAGATTCCTTAATCTACGCATTCAAACCGAACAACAGTCCTCTTAAAGTAGGGCGCCCAAGGACGAATCCAAAATGCCTCTACCGCAAGCCATGGTGATCAGCGGACACAAGTACGAAACTTAAGTCGGGAACTCACCACGCCCAGATTAATTATCCCCAAGCGATATTCAAGCCACATCCGTCTCCCTCTCTCCTGTCTCCCGTCTTTCCGTCAAGCAGCAGTCGGTACTGCTCCACGAAAAGGGATCCAAGCCCTACCCGCCGCAGACAGCTTCCCCCTCGGCAAGAAAGATACCGCCGCATACCTACTATATAACAACGGGACAGCTCCACAATCCACTCTGCAAACAAAGAAGGACCCGGAGCGGCCCCGGTAAAAATGGTCTGTGCCTCTTTCCATCGGCCTATGACGATGGAAACCCGGGTACTCCGCTGCAGGGGGGCCAACCCAAAAGGTTACCCTACCCTGCCAGCCATGTGATCCGGATACGAACCCTCATGACCAGCCACACCGCGCCGATTTAACTAACGGTTAACTAGCCGGAAGGAACTTACTAACAGTTGTTGCACAGGGAGCACTGGCCAGTACCGCTTCAGATACCACCGATGATCTTTTTTCAGTGAGAGCAGGTAACACCCTTTTCCTGGAAATTTGTTATGAGGGCAATTTTATCATCATAAAATAAAACTAAAAAATGAAAATGTTTTTACTGTTCATAAATACTAAAATGTAAAAACTTTATATAAAAAATATATGTTATATTTCATACAATAACAAAAAATATATACATATTATATTTATTCTTTTGTTTTATTGTTCCAACGTCATTAAGGTTAATATTTAACTACATTCGTTGCTTCGAATGATTCTGGAAAAATGTTTGATAATAATATTTTTTATTAAAATTTAATTTCAGAACAAGCCATATGTCTTAGTTACAACTTATCAACTATTGTTAGTAGAATTATGCTACATCTTAAATACTATAACCGACCGATACCTGAGCACTGTTTACGTCATATGTTGTAACAATCACTATACAAATATTTTTGTTCTTTTTAGCATTAAGTGAAGGTAACTTTATTATTCTGTTTATTATATAAATTAAATGTGAATATAGCTAAAAATTGCCATTGGAACCATATTTAAATGAAATAATATTTTGGTTACCAAATCTAATATGTAGTAAGAGAATTCATTTTTATATAATCTTACACTGTCTACTTATAATAGTGACATTATCTATCCTTTGGGGAATAAAAGAGGTGAAAATATCAGAGGTAATACACACAAAACACACGGTACGTCGCAATTACAAAAAGGATAATCCTCAATTACCAACAAAGGACCGGTAAGGCTTTAAGACAAATCTCAATACTTTATTATTGGCTAAAAAGTTAGGGTTAATCCAACATGATTAACTTGTTACAAGTAACTAATACATACTAAATGGAATACTAAACATAATGTTTATAACATACGTAAAAAATTATAATCTATCTTATCTGATCTATATAGTAAAGTTCCACAAGATATCTAAGTCATAAGTTTTTGTTTGATCAAAATGTGTTGTTAACTCATTTGCAGGGTTGATGTTATTATGTACACGTCAAACCTTATTAAATTTTATTAAAAAAGAGCAACTGTTGAGTTTCTGGCCAACTCTTCTCAGCAGACTAGCATTTCAAGCTGGGTGTAGCTAGTTCACAGCATGACTATACTGACTTTTTAATGTAATAATTAACGATTCAAAAGTGATTGCAAAATGCTTTATTGTATAGAGATTTCCTAAATTTGTATAGATATATGTTTATACACATATTATGACAATACACTCTTCATAATGTTTTAAAGAGGTAAAACACTCTTAAAATTCTCAAATTAAAACAACTTAAGCGACGACCGTTCGGAAGTTAAATAAGAACAGATAATGTTCCTGTCACCTTGCTATTTAATCATCTATGATAACGTTATTAATGTTGTTTCATATAAAGAAGAAAAAAAAAGTCAAATAAGACGCATAATGTTAAATTTATTTCATACCAAAATTCAGATATCTATAAAGGAGTCCTCGAGACCCCATCCGTGTGAATTATAATAGCTATTTAAATAGTGGCGCAACATCTGCAAATATATCGAGATTAAACAGCAAATTAGAATTAACTGCTTATAAATCTTCGTATTTACTAAATCATTCTGGTGTACGGAGCGCTACTAATCAATCATTCTGGATTACAGACATAGGACCATTGTTATACATTTAATAACTTCATAATTTTCCTAATGCCACCATGCATCAATCTGTTATTTTTGCTGGCGATATAAAATTTGTTGTATTAAATTTTCTTACTAACACAGCTGTTTCATAAACAGTCTATAAGACTGCCAAGTCGTGACTAAAATCAAATAGTTGATGTATACATCCAAAACAAGAATATATATATTATATTTTTTTTAATTAAAAAATCATTCGATATAAAAAAAATCTAAAAGAATATAAATAATACTACTATGTACTTTTTGAAGTCGTTGTGTCGGAGGACCGTTGTACGTACGTTACGTTACGTTACGTTATTATTATTTTTTTTTTCTTACTGCTTTTTAAAGTTATGTAACTGGTTTCATTATTGTACTTAATGGTCCTACAAACAAACTTTTTTCACTTGCTTAAGTATTTCTATCAAATTTGCATAAGAACCCTACACCGACACCAATAAAAAATCAATATCTTGGAGACGACTGTTTATATTTCGACCAAACATTAAAAAAAACCGCAATCCAATCTCATGATTTTTAAAGCTGGGGTGCACGGATTTAAAGAAAGAGTGAAGGCAATATTTTGAAAGTTACATGCTTTATTTATTAAATAAAGCAACAAGCAAAAAAATTATATATTATAGTACATCATCAGTAGCGCGCGATTATTGTTTGTTTCTATAGATTTAAGTAGTTAGGGTTAGATTGGTAATAAATTGTTTTATTATAACATTTAAAATATCTCAAAAAGTCTTAGTAGGGGTTTGTTTATTTATTTTTAGTATACTTTAGTTGACTTATGAATATCTTAAACTTAAATTTTCAGAACAGTTCATATTTTATTTATTTGAGACTAATAATATTATAAAAACGCCTGCCTCGGTAAATAAGTTTTAAAAGCAGGTATTCTAGTTTTATTCATTTTAAAAAGAAACATGATAATCGAGGCTTACTCATACACTTATGAATGAATAAAGTTTTCGTAATTTCTTGTGTAAATAAAATGGGTTAAGTATAATTAGTCAATACCATTAGCATAATCTTAAAGCGTTTTTAAAATTCAAAAAAATTCAAAATTCAAAATATCTTTATTCAAGTAGGCATTTACCCGCACTTTTGAATCGTCAATTACATTAAATTGGTCAGTATCGTCAGTCTGTGAGTAAGCTACCACCAGCTCGGAATGCTGTTCTGCTGAGAAGAGCTGGCCAGAAACTCAACAGTTGCTCTTTTTAAATAAAATTTAACAATGTTTGACTTATAAATTATAACATCAACCCCGCAAATGAGTCAATGACCCAAGTTCCACACATTTCGATCAACCAAAAACTCTTGAATGTTATAGTAAGATTTATTTAATAATATACCTTTAATTTTAGATTTGAAACCAAGAAAAGGAAGATCTAAGATATCTTGTGGAACCTTATTATATATGCGTATACTCAAGCCCATGAAGGATTTCTTAATTTTTGAAGTCTAAATTTAGGCGTTACAAGCCTAAAGAAATCAAGTTATAGTTAGTAATATGTAAAACGGACGTAAATATATTATTAATACGAAAAGTATGTATTCAAGAAATTATTTATTACGAAATGAAAATTATACAAACGATTACGTATAACAATACCCTCAGTTGACTTCCTGAAATTAAACTCATTACAAATAGGGGTAACGTTAAATGCTTTCTGAGTTATTATAATAATGTACCATTATTATGCATATGATTTCGTCTACTTACCGAGAGTTTTAATTTACGTTAACGGTGAAGTTGAGTGGGTCAAATGGAAACAAAAATGCTTTCAAGGGTTAAGTCATATAAACAGTTCACAGAAGCTGCTGCTTCAGTTAACAATTATTTTTGTGCTTTTTAGGAGTCTAGTTTTTTGTTTTTTTTTTTAATAAAAAAACCCTAGTTATTTCTATTTTCTTTGTAGTAGCCACTACGTTAAACGTGTTGTATCCAAATTGACAGTAACAAAATTTTATGCGATGTTATACAACAATGTTTTAAGCCGTTAGTTGAAAGCGTTTATACCTAACATCTTTTAAATTTTAACAAAAAGTAACATATGTTTCCAACTGCCGTGTCGGAATACCGTACAATTTATATATATTTTTTTTGATCACTTATCTTTTTAAGCTTAAAATCTATTAGCATAATAACAACTTAAAAAAAAACATATAAGTTTTTGTTTTCATCGCATTTTTTTCAATAAACTAATACTGGCAGGTGACTATACAAACTAGCTGTTATCCGTGACTACGTCCACGTAGACTGTAAAAATAATATTTAAGTATTTGACTTATGTACTTAGCCATATAAATATTATTTTTACAGTCTACGTGGACGGAGTTACGGAGAACAGCTAGTAAATAATAAATCATGGAATAAAAGTACCCTAAGTTACTCCTTATTATTCCTTCCAATATTTTTCTTTAAACTTTCAGCTTTATAATATTATTAAAGATTGTCTATGTATATAATATATGTGCACATTGTGTATAGATGAACAAAAATGTTATTATTAAAACTCAATGAATCGCTAACAGATGTTGGAATTATTTTGTATTATAACAAAGGATGAGGATATAAAACACTAAAATATGTAATAGCTCTTTATTATTAAAAACAAATATTAACTAAATAGAGATAATAGCACGACGAATTGTTATTCTGTAATAAGGCAATTTGTTTCCAAGTGATAAAACTGGTCGTAAAATAAGGAACCCTTTGCAAGAGCCGATATCTGTGATAACTCATCTACAACAACCTTTCCTTGAACATAAAAATATATTGAAATACGCGCAAAAGTGACTCGATCACAAACAATTTATATCAGAAATATATCAGGGATACGTGAGGACTTTACTCGGATCATTTATTTATAAGTGCAATTCTAATTTTACGACATCGGACGAAATTACATGGTTCGATCTGAGACGAGCTATTGCAGTAAGTTTATGATGAACTGCGAGCACGAATCAGGGTTTTAGTATCAATATCGGTCAAAGAATTTTTACTTCTGCAATTACATTTTTATGTTACATCAATCTTATTGTTTTTTTTTAATAACTCTAAATGTAGTATATATGTTTTTATGTTAAATGTTATCAATTTATACACATACCAAATATTATAAAAATTCTTATACCCAAATATAGCATCACATATCAGGTGAAAAGCAGCATTAATTTGTTAAAAGTATTAAAAAATGGATATCAGGAAAGTATCCAAATATATATTAGTACCTCAAAATAACTGGATCGAACTGGAGCGCCATCAGATTCTGACAAACGTTCAAGAGGTATGCATAAAAAATATATTTATGTTTTGTTCTTAAAGTTAATGAACAATATTTTTATAAATCTCTGAGGCGTAGATATCAATAAACTTGGTTTGCTTTTTTTTTTTTTTTTTTTTTTTTTTTTATACGATCTAGGGCAATGCTTGACTACATTCAACCTGATGGTAAGTGGAATGTAGTCTTAGATGGTAAGGCGCATTGCCCTAGCAACCTATTCACTCTTCTCTTGAAGACACCCACATTATATTTGGCCGGAAATACCTTAAACTGGGAAATTGGGAAACTAGAATCTGCAAAGCATTAGCTTAAATATTGTGTAGGTGGTGTTGGTTTTATGTAAATATCTTTAAAAATAAAAATATCTACAACCGTTTTTAATATGCTTTTATTAGCTTGGGTTGTATGTATGTATGTATGAATGTAACGGAATCTTCGAGCCTAATTTTCACCAGGTTCCAGCGATCCGATTAAATTGAAACTTTGCACACGTATCAAGGACCGATGACAATGCAATAATTTGATAAAAGTTTCCCATTATCCTCAAAAAAAAAAAAAAAAAACAATAGTTTAAAAAACTAAAAAAACACGCTTTTATTGCTAACCGAACTAAAAACTAGAAAATAATTTTTAATGAGGTACGCCATTAACGAGGTACAACAGTGAATCTAAATCATTTAAACATTCACCAACTCAAAAACAAAAATTTCATTCCAATAGGTCAATCGATATTTAAGAGTTAAAGTCACGTTCCATTAGATACCCCCTGAGCCTTATGGATATTGGAATCTTAATAGTAAACGAAGTTCGACACCAAATGTTAGTGAACACGTGTAAACAGAAATAGTTCTGAAAGCGAATGCAAACTCGTTTGATTAAACATTTACTAGTTTGATCACCACAATAATTGCTTTACATTCGATTTGTGTTGACCTGTTTATTTCGTCTTTTATTTGAATTCATGTCTGTCAGACTCAAATAGTAAATAAAGAAAAGTCTCACATTTATAAATTAATATTACGTGTTAATAGACTTTTTTTTTGTAACTATTTTTAGTAAATTATCTCGGATATATCGGATCTCGGATAGATCAACATAATGTCTCCTTTTTTTCTGTTTGAAATAATTCATAAATATTTTTTTAAAATAATCGTAATTGAGAAATGCTTATAAGTACAAGTAACAATAATGAAAAATAGTTATTATATAAATGCGTTGTATAAATGTTTTTCTTTTTATTGTTGATTTATGATTTATACATGTTATGCTTACACTGAACATATTTTGCCGATCATTCCATAGTTTGTGAGTACGTGCGCAAGACAAAACGTAGGTGTACCATGCTGGATGGTATATTTTAGTACACATCGACGTGGGGTTGGGCCGCTTTAACGGGTGCTCAACTGAGCAACCCAGGGCTCTTTTTCAGGGCTCAGTGTGTTAGATGAGAGCTAGGTAAGCTAGAATCCTGACTAAAACCACTTCCGGGATATCTACCTGGACACTGGCTTCTGTCCAGTTCTAGTAGACTCTTGCAAGGACCATCGTGCACTTCAAATAAAGGCCAAAAAATACTTCAGGTTTGACAATACTTCAAAGTGAACATTAATGACTTAGAAGCTAGTTATGATAAAATGAAAATAAAAGTATGCGTTCTTGTAATATTCACAAATGTTCCTTGTTATGATTAATATTATTACTTTAACTAATACGCTTAATGCTAAGAAATTAAACACATACAATTCGAGCAATTTGCCAAACTATATGATGCATTTTGGGTTATACCACATATATAATGGTATAGTATATGTTGTAAAGCTTGTAATAGTTCTGATATTGGTGTAAAAAATTACACATAACCTTTTTTTTTTTGATACTTTTTTTTAAATAAAATCTTTACACGGTAAAATAACGTCGTAAACCAAATGAACAATAACAATAATATAAAGTTTATGTAACAATAAGAACACTGAGTGGCGAGCACACAATGGGGTCCTCTAATGTTGCAGGCGGTCAGCCGTACACCATTCCTTGGATCCTGTTACCCTTTGCGAATAGTCACCCGATGCTTGTGATTCAACTCACTATAATATTAAATAATTATTTTTGACTAAAGTAACTAGAATAAATATTAAATTTATCAACCACTATAACTAAGTCTCTCAAACCGTTTTCAAATACTCTTAGACTTGCGTTTGTAAGGTACATGCAAACTAGGAACGTGCTCTCTTATGCGCTTGGCTGAATTTTCTGAATCATCTCTATAGAACCTTATTCATAAAATGCCGGTAAGCTTTTGTAGATGAAAATATCATTTAAGTTTTGATTTGAACGTTTTTAGTACACGATTATTTTGTTGTTGATATAATTTCAGTCTCTATTATTTTATCATATTTTCTTAAGGAGTCTATTACTTCCAAATTGAGTATTTGGATTATTAAGTTTGGCATTAAAATTGTAATGATTATATAATTATTTAATACGTGATACAACTTTTGAAAATCAAAAGAATTGTTTGTACCAAACCATCTTAACCATTAAGCTCAGTGAAATAAAAATATCTTTAGCTGCTAGGGAACGGTTGTAGTTGTATCATAGTATTTTTTTTTTTTTTTTTTTTATATTATCTAGGGCAATGCTTGACTACATTCCACCTGATGGTAAGTGGAATGTAGTCTTAGGTGGTAAGGCGCATTACCCTAGCAACCTATTCACTCTTCGCTTGAAGACACCCACATTGTATTCGGTCGGAAATACCGACGCAGGCAAGCTGTTCCAATCCTTTGCTGTACGCAGTAAAAAAGACGAAGCAAAGCGCTTCGTTCGGACAGGTGGAATGTCCACAACAAAAGGATGGATACCTGCCGTGCGTCGGGACGTCCGGTGATGGAAGGGGGACGGGGGAATTAAATTGTGTAATTCCTGCGCACACTCACCAAAATGTATCCTATAGAATACTGAGAGGCTAGCAATTCTACGCCTGTGCTCAAGGCTTTGGAGGTCGGCTCCGACCAATTCGGGATCGCCTATAAGCCTCTTTGCTCGTCTCTCAATTGAGTCCAGAACCGCAAGATGAGACTTTGCGGCACCAGCAAATATGTGACCACAGTACTCTACACACGACCGGATCTGTGCTTTGTATAAAACAAGAAGCTGTTCCGGAGTAAAGTACTGCCGAACCTTCGCCAGAACGGCAAGCTTTGCTGCTGCTGCTCTTGCTCTGGACTCAATGAACCGACCAAAGTTGAGGTTCGAGGAAATCTCTAAGCCTAACAACTGAAGCCGGTCACTGTATTCCAAGGATACATTCTGGAAAGTAGGAGCCACGGTGAAAGGGCTCCTTTTGGCGGTGAATAGACACGTCTGCGTTTTGGTGGCGTTGAACTTGACAAGATTGGCATTGCTCCATGCGGAGACTGCCTGAAGTTTGTCATTCAAACGTTGCACCATGGCTTCTCTTTCAGACTGTACTTGATCTCGACTAGCCCGAGTACTCGGCAGATATCTTTCTACAACTGTGCTGTCGTCTGCATACCCATAGATACCGGGCTTCAACAGATCATTAATGTGCAGCAGAAACAGAGTTGCAGAAAGAACGGACCCCTGAGGCACTCCGGCATTTATTGTCAAGGGTTCCGAGGAACACCCGTCGACAACTACTCGGAGAGATCTGTGGCTCAGAAAGTCCGTTACCCAGCCGATCAGACCAGGAGATATACCGTACGCTGAAAGCTTGCTTATAAGGCTCGCATGCCAGACCCTGTCAAATGCCCTCGAGACGTCCAGAGAGACGGCGACCGCTTCTCCGTTCTTCTCGATGGCCTCGCCTAAAATGTGAGTAGCATACACTAGGAGGTCCCCAGTAGACCTATTACGGCGAAACCCGTACTGTTGGTCACTGAGGAGATCGTTACCTTCTAGGTATGCTAGTAGGCGCGAGTTCAATACACGCTCCATAATCTTACAGAGTATGGAGGTGATTGAAATCGGTCTGTAATTGACAGGGTCGGCACGGCTGCCTTTTTTGGGCACGGGTTGCACATTAGCAAGCTTCCAGGATTTCGGCACTATTCCAGTCATGAAAGAGAGACGATACAGACGTGTCAGTACAGGAGACAACTCAGCTGCGCATGTCTTGAGCAGAATGGCTGGTATACCATCAGGACCACTGGCTTTATTCACATCTAAACGACACAATGTTCTCCATACCTCTTTGTTAGTGATGCGGATTTCAGGCATCGAAACACCGCAGTGAGGAAGATGTGCTGGAGAAGCATTGCCAGTGTCTAGATGCGAATTATCAGCAAACAGAGAAGCAAGTACATTCGCTTTCTCTGTTGCTGTGTGGGCCAGGGATCCATCCGGCTTCAGCAGAGCAGGCAGTGAGGGTTGGCAGAAATTCGACTCGATCGCTTTCGCAAGAGACCAGAAAGCTCGACTGCCAGTTGGTCTGACAGAGAGCTTTTCGCCATTCTTAGCGATTCGATCGAGACGAGCCTTCCGCAATGCCTTTTTGTAGGACTTGGCAGCTTGGTTAAAGGCTCTCTTCTTCGAACTTACATCCGGAGTTTTGCGGCTTCGAGCATCAGCCCAAATGAGATATGCCGAATGTTTTCGGTCTTGAGCATGACCACATTCGGCATTAAACCATGGGCGAGCTTTGCCAACGATGGGTACGTCAGCAAAAGGAATAAAATACTCCATTGCCTGATGCACCACATCGGTTATAGCATCCGCGCAACTCGACGGATCCAAAGAAGAGAAGCAGACCTGCCACCAAGGATAAGACGCAAAAAAGTGTCGCATCTCATCCCAATCTGCTGACTTGTATTTCCATACTCGCCTAACACCATGAGGTTCGAAAGCTGGTGGGGAATATGTAAACACAGATTTCACCAGACAGTGATCGGAGGTTCCCAAGGGAGAGGTAACCTCTACACGATACCTGTCCGGATCAGTTGTCAGCAGAAGGTCCAGGCAATTGGCTGTATGGCCTACCACATCTGGTACCCTTGTCGCTTGCTTCACCAGCTGAAATGTCGGATACTTCGGATATAGAAATGTCGTAGTGGCTTGCTCGTTATTGATGGAGTCATTTGGTACAGGGTCTGAGGTGTAGGTATCATGAACTTAAATCAAAAAGACACACTATGAAAATTCTTGCATTATATGTAAGTATTCATTTGTCACAAATTTCTTAGTAGGTATATAATTATAAGAGTTGCGTGAACTACTGGTACCGTTTAGATGGTCCGTACTGTTTAGCTTTTTCTTATAATTTTAAACTCCGACTCACTGATCTTTAATATTTAAAATGTAACAGTTGCCCCTCAAAACGATTTTGATCACGTTACTCATTACGTCACGTCGCTAACTCAGAGAAAGTTTCGAGATAACGAGTGCTGGCTTTTTGTTGGTCAACGGATATGTATAAAGAAATGACAGAGAGCGTAGTCTTTCAATGATTATCGTGAAAACGTCCTTTTCGTTTATCATTTTCCAGATTTTCGTATGACACAATCGGTTTAAGGTCACCAAGTCTTGGCTAGAAGCTCTGCTGACTTTTCTGGGGGTGGGCAGCTTTATCTCTCAAGAGTTGATCCTCTTGTCCTTTGGTTGTGTTCCTAAATACTCTACAAATCTTGTTCCACATACTTTACTTTTTTTGAGTAGTACAAAACTCATTCCAACTATGGATACTTGCTTTATCAGCTTTGTTCTTATACTCCATTACAGCAACGACTTAGAAGTCGATAAAGTATTTTCTTCTGAATGCTTCTATATTGCTTATTCTGCATTTTTTTTCCTTTTAGCCTCTTTTTTAAATTCCTCGGGCTCCACGGTCCACCAGGGTAATTTTATTTTCCCTTTTTATAGTCCCGCCTTCGGGATGGTATTTTTACAGGCCTTGTGATTTGCTTCCTTCTAATTTTTAACTGTGGAGTCGAGTTTCTCTCGAGTTTTTATATTTTTAATTGTGTAATTGGTAATGTCTCTTCCATCAGGAAAATTTTGAAAGATTGTCTAAAAACCCAAACACTTTGAATTTCTAGGGTTAAAGTACTTTTTTAATTTAAAGTATTTTTAACTCACCTTGTAATTTAGTATGTGGCTTGGCAAATTATAATACAGTAATTAAATTAATTGAAAATTCAATTAACTCTGGTAAATGAAATTCATGATCAATTTTCTGGTAAATTACAACCAACGTGTGCTAGATTGCAATTATCGCAAGCGTGATGTTTATATTGAAACGCAAGCGTGAGAGAAATATTTAACACGACTACTGGTATTTACGAGTATGTACCAGTAGGTAGTAGATACTGAGAGAACTAAACTGAGGACTTGTTATAAAAAACTTGGCAGTAAATAATCTACAACAAATTTTGATTTTTTTTTTAATTAAAATCAGTATATAATATTAAGAACAAATTAAAGAACTGGTACAGTTTCATAGTTTTATTGAATTTAAATTGTATTCAAAGTTTTCTTAGAATTGAAGATGAGTTTTTAAAGGCCGGCAACGCACCCTCAACTCCCCTTGTGTTGCAGTTGTCCATGGGCGACGGCGGCCATTTAACATCAGATGGCTTCATCCGCTCGTTTGCCTGTCTAATTACATAAAAAAAAATAATAATAAAATTCTCAAAATATAGGAATAATGAGAATACGTTTAACTTTTTTAAATTACTTATTTATTAAAATATTTATGATTTAAGTCATAAAATCTGAAATAGTGAAAGTTACTTCATTTATAAATTATTATTTTTTTAAATTCCTAACTAAGAAAGATGTGAGCTCACAGAAAAAACATAAAAATAATAAATAACCCCCGATACAAAAAGACTTCTAAAAAGACTAAAAGTAATATTATTATGTTCTTATTGAATTCGTTGCGTCGGGGGACCGTGGAACGTACGTTGACTATGGTGTCTATTTTATGAAGTTAATCCAATGATTAACTTGACTAGTAATTTTTTTATTTGCCTTGTTAACTTACTTGCATTTTAATTTCTTTCTTAATTAACGGTTCCCAGATGCAACGAATTCAATAAGTACATAATAATATTATTTTTATTCTTTCTAGAGGTCTTTTTGTATCAGGGATTTTTAAAAATTTTATTTTTTTTTCTGCTTTTTATAGTTATGTTACTGGTCTCTGAATTGTAATAATTTAACCTACAGACACATCAAATTTGCAATTGTTTAAGTTTTTATATTAATCTATCGTAATATTATAAAGAGGATAGATAACTTTGTTTGTTTGAATTGAATAGGCTCCGAAGCTACAGGATCGATTTAAAAAAATATTAAAACTTAAGAATCCTACATTATCCCTGATGAACATTGACTTTATTTTATTATAATAATCATCATCACTAATATTATAAAGAGGAAAGATTTGATTGTTTGTTTTAATTGAATAAGCTCCGAAACTACTGGACCGATTAAATTAAATATCAGAAAATCTATCTACATTGTTATTTTTATCTTTATAAGTTTAATTTGACTGAAGACTCATTTAGTAATTTCTATTTCCCTAAGTTGAAGTAGTATAATAAATAAGTAATAAATACTTTACCTAAATACAAATATTTTACAAAGTTAAAGTTAACTGATTATAACAGTATTAAATTATTAACATCAAATGACGGATAATTTTAAGGCTTGTATTAAGGGAAAATATTACCTTCTTCATTTCAAAATTTTGTATTCTTAAATTTTATATCCTGGTTATTGAAAAAATAGCAGACTTCAATCAAGCAGCCATTCATGTTTTAAAATTTTACTAATCAAGTATAAAAATAAATATTAAGTAATGGTTACAGGTAATTATGTTTTGTACCACCGATCTAAAGATGGAAGACGTTTCGCAATGAACTAACAACCAAGTAAACTGCGAGTATATGAGGATAGAGAAAATACAAACAAATAAACCACAAACAATGCGTTTAATATCGTTCAGTGTGAATAACTCGAACTCAATTCGAAAGGAAAAAGATTAAAATGATGAATATACACTAAAACTAAGGTTACAAAAATAAATAAAAAACCCCGCCGCAGGAAATGAGCTTGTAATGATAAATTTACCTTTCAACAAAAACTACTAAGCGAATGTGAGCGTTTCTATTTTGCGTAGTTGGCCATATATTTTAAGCTTTACGAATTAGGGTTCCATTTAAAAGTAAACTTTAATATGTATTGATTTGTTTCCAAATGTTCTTTTAAATAATGTTTATTTCATTTGTTATCAAGATGAAACAGATATGTATTGAATTAATTGACAGGCAGCCGAAGTAAAGTCATGTTATATATTTAAAATCGTCTTTACCTTAGGATGGAGTTATTTAATTAGTTAGAAAGATGTTGATCTTGGCTTACAAATATTGGATTACCAACTTTATAAAAATGTTTGATAGTTTCTTATTACGTGTTAATCAATCTGAGCATCCAATGATGATCTCTCAAGCGCTAATTCTATATTTATCGATAAAATATTTTCGACCAAACTTGTTGCATAAAAACTTCAAGGTTTACACTAAACGTACTCTAGCTATGAAATCTGGCTACTACAGCTTAAACGCACATGGCTGCCCAAAAGTTTTGTGAACTTCAGCAGAGGAAGTATAGTATGTGTCGAAAATACTATATAAAAATATTCTTCAGAGGCCAAGCTTTCAAACAGTCTTAAAAATGATGGATTCGATGAGGGAAATAAATTAAATTTTTTAACGAAGTAGTCAAAGAAAGTCCCTAAATTAAAATTCTGAAGAAATTGGCTTTTCTTAAATTGTGACAATATTTATTGCCGGACTGGTTACGTTGTATGTAACATAACATATAATTAATTTGAAGTCATATTCGTTAAAAAATTAAAATATTGTGAATTGATGCTCGTATATAATTTCTCAGTAGTTAGCATTTTAAACTTATTTTATAATTCCTTTCTCATCTCGTTTCATAGAACTAAAAGTTATGTTACAAACAACATTGTCATCATTAATCATGAGCGACTCGATTTGAGACTAATTCGGTAAATTATACCCAGAGATCTAAAGCGAGCCATTCATAAATTTTTTAAAGAACTAAGTGCATCAACTTGAAAGAATTGAGAAAAAATAAAAATATAAAAGTTATAAGATAAAAAGGGAAAAAAAAATAGATCGTAAGAAAAACACAGTAGCACATAAGTAAAATTTGTGGTATTTAATTAGCCAGCAATATTTTTAAACTACCATTGAATTTGATATAAAAAATATAAAACTGTATATCGTAAGGTCAAACTTTCAAAAGATCTCATTGCTAACTTTCTCTACTTCGTTTTCCCTCTTTCACTGGATGATGTAAAAGAGTATGTACCAGAACAAGAAATGCAAATAATCGACAATTTCCTTTATTTAAAAATGTGTGGACTATGAGATCGTTTGCCACAATCTTCCCATTTTATTAAATATATTCAGAGCAGGAAAATTTTTATTTTTCAGATAACAGTATCTTAATATTAAGGAAATTTAAAACTGTATCAAATGAATAGTCACAGCTCTTGAATACAATACAGATATCTTCTACAGAGAGATAAAACTTCTCAGCATTCCATGGATTCACCGAGCGGTTGCCGGGCCCATCGCGTTGCAAGGAGAGGAGTGCTAACAGTGCCTGGGACTTGCGACCCAGGAGTAGGTTTAAGGGGCCCCTTTATTATGCGCAAAAACGCTCGCCTTCACCCTCTACACTCCTCTCCCTACCCAGAAATGAATTGGTGCTGGTTCTAAAAAGGCCAAGATCTTTAAGTAGGTTATAGAGAGATTTTGTAGTTATACCTCTCGCTCCCACTTCTACCGCGTACTAAACTAACTATAAACTAACTATAAAATTATCCCTGGACAGTTAGTTGGTCAGTTCGTAATACTTATTAAGCTTGAATGTATGATCCCTGGAGAT
The DNA here is from genome assembly GCA_959347355.1 of Napeogenes inachia. Lineage (NCBI taxonomy): Eukaryota > Metazoa > Arthropoda > Insecta > Lepidoptera > Nymphalidae > Napeogenes > Napeogenes inachia. The sequence goes on along the minus strand of OY365793.1, from coordinate 13,898,551 downwards.
GTTTGTTTCCTAGGGAACAGTAAGCTAAGTATTATCTATCACAAAATTACGTAAATTCCGGACAAGTATATAAATCCTTAAACATTCAATCATCTATATGATAACTGAAAATTACTGAGCAATTGATAAGGTTTCAAAAATTGTGAGGCTATGACTGACAAAGATAAAATCCTCCACACTTTTATTTAAAAGCAATTTTAGTGTATAAAGTCGTTTACTGCCAGCTTTCGGCAAAAACAAGTTTATGATATAACTTAAAAAAAAACTAATCAAAATATCATAGGCAAAGCTATTTTAGTATTCCAGTTTTTGGATGAGAAACTTTGAAGTTTTGTAAGCAATTTTAAATTGTATGACGATATATGATAGGTAAGGGTGTTCCAACTGATTGCAAAAGTTACAACTTTGAAGCCAGCCTACTTTTTTGTTGGTTGTGATTTTATTGCTACATGCATCTCTTTTAACTATGTTTGGCTATGTACATAATAATTTAACATAACTATTTGACACTATTTCATTAAAATTCATAATCCAGCGGCTTTGAATTAAAAATAGAAAACGATAAGTCTTCAATTTTAAAATAGTCCGAAAATTTATAATATGAAACGATTTATTTTTTGTACACAAAAGTGTGTTCCAAGCAGAGAACTGCTGATTATCGAAAAAGCACATTGTTAGTAAAATCTACGTTACCTTAAATAATATAATAAAAAAATATTCATTTAAATGAAAACTAACCTGTTTAATTCAATCAAACCTACAATTATCTCACTATATTAATCGCCATTTGAACATTATATTGTATATTGTGCAATAAACAATTAAATAAATAAATAAATATTGTAACTTACTAATTTAAACACGGTCGCAAAATAGTTATTATTATAGTTATACTTATATACTAAGAGCCCGTGAACCCCAGACCTTCCTTATTTTATAAAAGCTGAAAGTTTGTCAGCGCACACTACCAATACAGGTAAGAACGATGGCGCATTATGAAGTTCAGACTATAGTGGCTTCAGCAGGTAATCAGTGCTGAAGGTGAAAAAATTACTACTTTACTTTCGTCATATTATAAAGGCTGATTTTTTGGTAATACCTTAAGAATATTATTAAAAATCACGTCATTCATTGCCAGACACTTTACACAGTGGCAACCCCTTGCCAGACACCCTTAAAGTTATGAAAATTTTAACCTTACTTACGTTATAGTATAAAAGCTGATTTTTAAATATAATAATTATATAATAATTAGATGATGTTTTCTCATCAGCCAGACACTTTTCATAGTTCTAACCCCTTGCCAGACAATAAAATAGGGTAGCTGTAAGAAGGAGCGCGAGGTACTGCACACGTATAGGTGCGAGTGAGATGGCGAGTTAGGCCTATTGTCATCCCCACTGCGCAATTGTTATTTGTACTGCGCATATTGATAGTTAGTACATATTTACAACGGCTAAAATAATTGTTTATGCTATCTCTAATTGTAATTTATTTTATATTCGATATTAAGTAAATATTAATTATTAACGAATAACATGACATATTTTAAATCTGTGCAGACTGTAAAGTACATTCATTATCATTAGTGGATTATAAATACATACATAGTATAAAGCAAAGTCGCTTCCCGCGTCTGTCCCTATGTTTCTATGTATGCTTAGATCTTCAAAACTACACAACCGATTTTGATGCAGTTATTTTAATAGATAGAGTGATGCAAGAAAAAGGTTTGTATGTATAATAACATACTTAATACATTGATTTGCGCTTACATTGCAAACGCTGGCTGATCTCTACGAGATAGATCAGAATAAGGTGGTAATTATTGTATACCTTAAAAAGTTCTACAAGAAAATCCGCGATGGTATATGTTTATCTCTAAGAGAAGAAAATCTATAAGTGTGATATATGGTTAGAATGGTTATTAAGTACTCTGTTTAAAAAGTATTTTATTGGTTGTTTAGGTAAAAACTAGAGAGGTATAAAAAAATACAGTACCTACCTAATATTGTATCCTTATTAAAAACTTTAAATAGATTCTTGGCAGTGAGCGAAGTCTGCCGATGTCGGAATTTTGATTGAATCACTTAAAACAAGTCATATAGAAGCCAATACAAAAAACAAGGAAAAAGGGAATCGTTTTACTACGAATTTAAGGCGTGCGAAGCCTCGGGCAAAGCTAGTATATAATAAGTTTACTATTATAGTTCGTGCATTATATGTGTGATATGTTTTGTCAATGTTGAGAGTTATCGGTACACACTAATTACCTATGAGTGCACACGCACACTACAATGAATAGACTAATCAGGAGAGAGCGTCATTGTCACAGTGAAAGATGCTCTTCTTCAATTTAATATTTTTTACCCGACTGAAAGGATAGGGCTATGTATTTTTTTATTTTTTGGTGTGGATATTTTAAAAGATTATTAGTTAATACACGAGAATATTAGCATTGGGGGTAACATTTTTTGTTTTGTTTTGTTTGTCTATACTGTTAGCTCTGTTGCCTATTACAGCGTCACCGGGGGAGTAGGGGTAACAATAAACATAAATGAAATACGTGAAAAAGTTATATTCATCTATATTGAGAAAAGAAAATCGTTAATCACTCGTTTTAGAAATATCTGATTCCGAGTCTGATGTTTCACCGACATTTATAACAAAACTAAAATCAATGTCAAAATATCTCATGTATTCTTCTTCTTTTTTTCGACCTGCTGACAAATATTGAACCAGACATCTTGATTTTCTCAAAATATAAAGTAGAGCATATTTCGTGACGAGTTTGAATTTTCTTAAAAATTCGCGCGTCTTCGTGAATTGAACTATCTATATGGTATGATGGTAATAGACGTAACTCGTCATCTCACTCGCACCTATACGTGTGCAGTACCTCGCGCTCCTTCTTACAGCTACCCTATTTTATTGTCTGGCAAGGGGTTAGAACTATGAAAAGTGTCTGGCTGATGAGAAAACATCATCTAATTATTATATAATTATTATATTTAAAAATCAGCTTTTATACTATAACGTAAGTAAGGTTAAAATTTTCATAACTTTAAGGGTGTCTGGCAAGGGGTTGCCACTGTGTAAAGTGTCTGGCAATGAATGACGTGATTTTTAATAATATTCTTAAGGTATTACCAAAAAATCAGCCTTTATAATATGACGAAAGTAAAGTAGTAATTTTTTCACCTTCAGCACTGATTACCTGCTGAAGCCACTATAGTCTGAACTTCATAATGCGCCATCGTTCTTACGTGTATTGGTAGTGTGCGCTGACAAACTTTCAGCTTTTATAAAATAAGGAAGGTCTGGGGTTCACGGGCTCTTAGGCTATTACAATAGAATCGATGACCACTATATGGTGTGCGATTCTACCCTTTTTTTTAATAATTATTTTTTTGTGGTAGGTATTACCTTAGATGCAAAATTGCAATAGGTTCCTCAAATATGTGATTTGTCGAGCAGACTTAGTTTTGCAGCATACGCGATTCAAAGAATACGCCGGTTGACAAACGTTGAAACCGCTAAATTAGTTTACTTTAGTTATTTTCACAGTATCATGTTATAAGCCATCCTATTATGGGGTTAATGCATTATATATTACAATATTTGTACTGCACAAGAGGACTGTTGGAGTAAACTATAATATGAGACCACGTGAATTGTTAAATAATAAATTCAAAGTAATTGAAATAATGATTATATATAACCAATATATTTATGAAAATTAAATGTATGTACATAAAAACAATTAGACATTTAAAAAATGTTATTTAATTAAAATAAAGACTAGAAACAAAAATAAACTAGATGTGTCTACCCTAGGCTCTATAAAATAAATAACTCGTTTATGCTCAATTAGCCAGCTCAATTATATACAGTTTTAGAGAAAACTCCCAAGTAAAACCTTTCAAATAAATTTTAATTAAATATCAAAAGAATTTCATAAGATTATCCTAGCAGAGTGTAAAGGATGAATTAAACAAGGTATGGGCTAGGAATTCTTTGTATTTTAGCGTATAACTAGTAAAATAGTGATTAATTTTACGTTATTATTTGATCTTATTGTCACGACTTGCGTAAGTGTTGGGGACCGGGCTGCTCCCCTCCCTTAAATATCATGCTGTCAAAATAGGCCCTCCTAACACTTCCCTTTGACATGCACAAGTGATCTCTTGTATGTATGGATTTAAAGTAGAAAATATATAAATTAATAAATAAATATGCAAAAAATAGAAAAGAAAGGGAAAAGGAGCTGAAATATGGTTAATGTTATATAATGATTTATCAGCTGATTTGATAAATCCTGAGGGAAATCAAAGCGTTGGATATATTCGTAGTAATCGTAATTGGATACATCAAATCGAAAACTCGTCATAATATAACGATATCGGAATAATTGAATTACGATGCGGTAAGTTTTATTGTTACAAAATCCTTATAAGGTTTCTTGCGTTGTAATTATTAGTTATTCAGTATTTATTGAATTAAACATTAAAAAAAGTTTATTATACATTTCAAAATTTTATAATTACTATTCGGACCTTGATCTTAAAAAAACAAAAGATGTTATTGTGTTAAAATATCGTATTGAATAAAGAAACATAATAGATTTTCACCTTGATTTTATACAAAGGTGATTCCATACAAAATTGTATGTTCAGTGACTGTCCCTAAATCTGATAAGGGTTAGCTACGAGACTATTAAACGAAATTTACAATAATAGAATAAATTTCAGACCACGTTACAAATAGTAATATACATAGCGATTTATTATTTGGTCTCCTAAAAACAAAACGTGCCCTACATTAATTAGATATATGATTGCTTGAAAGCACATCAATACAAAACATCTATAAAAATCTATTATAAATCACTCATTTTAGTATTCCTTTCCAAGTAATTTTTGTATAAAAAAAAAATAAATTAGAAAAAAGACAATCTATTAAAAGTTCATCGAGGTGTATAAAAACAATTCCAGCTTGAATACTACGGACTTTGATTTATCAAAGAACGTCTTCATAATGAAACTGATATTGTGAATAAATATGAAACCACAATGAGCGCAAGATTAAAATCAACCTCGGTGAACGAGTTTGCGTAAAAAAACGACAAATTACGCTTTTTAATTATCCGCATCGTACATGTCCCTCGGTTAATAAGAGATCGTTGTTTGCAGACAAACAAACAAACAAAGGTGCTATAAACAAAGGGAGTCCTCACAAAGAACGTCACCACCATGCTACGGAAACAAATTTATTTTGTGGGAATGAATAGTTCTTATTCGCTACTAGTAAGAACCATTTCTGTGTAATTTTATCACTTTGTCATTTGTTTAAGTCACCTCTTGGGAAAACAAAAAGAATTTGTGTGTTATGACGTATGATATCATAGTTTGTTTACTTATGAAAAACTACGATTATCATAAATATAAAAATGTCACTATTATTCGATAATTTTCAGCAACATAAAATGGAAGCAAATTAACAATAATAATAAATTTAAAAAAAGACACTTCACATTTAATTTACGAATAACGTTTAAAGAAAGCAATCTACAATGTTATAAACGAGGGGCCGTTTACGAACCGAACGCCGAGAAATAATCTTCTCATAATAAAACGCTACGTAATAATAATTCGCTATCGCAGATTAATAGGAAGCGCTGACTCAAGAGTATCAGAATAATAAACAAGTATACTTGACTATGGAAGGCGAGGAATATTCATGGCTATGTATTTTGGGTTGTTATTCGATTAATTCTCTTATATTTTTTTAAACATAAAAAAATAACTGTTAGATTTTATGAATATATGTTGTTATTTTAATGAAAATTTAAATGTTAAATAGATAGCTTTTCTAAATTTAAAAAGCAATAACCGTTTTTTTTTTGTTTTCTGTTATTTGAATTTTGAAAACTCGTAAAGTCATGTATTTACCTACGTCGTCGTCTTGTTTTTTTAGTTTTATAACAATATTATATAATATATTATTAACAATAATATTATATAATATATTATTAACAACAATATTAATTTAAGTCGCAACTTTTGAAAAATTCAAGGTGAAAATCCTGTGGTTGAAGATAGACATTTTGACTTAATCATATTATTAATATTACTTTATTTCCAATCTAAACGATAATACCTCAACCATTGATGGATGAAGGAATAAAAGGAATGGCTCTGAGTAAACATTCAAAACCTTTGAGTGGAATTACGATAATAATTCATTCAAATGTAACATCTAATATATTTTTATATGAAATACCTAATTCTCCGGAATTCTCTTAAACTCGGATAAGTATATTTTATAAATATATGTGGTTACAAATATTATAACAATGTTGTTCACCTTTCCAGTTTCCAATTTATATAAATTGTTCAAAGTGTACAATACAACGATTTATTTATTAATTTTTAAACATGTTAGTCATATTTATACATCTTAATTTCACATAAATAAATAATAATTCTAATTACGAGCAGGACTCGAACCTGTATACAAATCTCAAATAATCCTTACATCTTAAATTAGTGCTAATGAAACCTATGCGACAGCTTATAATGTATTTAAGAAAGGTATTTGTATTTGTATTGAAAATTTAAATATTTCAAATCTAGGATGTATTGAAAGTTATTAATATATCTAAACCTTTGATCTTGCTATTTCTTTTAAGCGCATTTGAAAAGTAAGATAAAATAAGACACTTCAATAAGTTGCTTGATTGCTTCCTATTGAATAGAAAATGGAATCAATTTTTAAATATAATGAATGAGCTTTCTTCACAAATAAAAATATATATATTACCCGTGGCTATACTGCAGAAAACTCTATAATTGGGTAATATAAAATACTCCTTAAGATTAGTAATTTAAATAGATTTAAGTACTTTCTCGAACTACTTCAATTACATACGTTGTAACTCGTGCTTTTACTTGCATTTAAACTAATTTCGAATGTCCTTGTTAAGTTTCTAACTATGAATTATATGTATATTTTAATGTATAATATATTAAATACAATTTCGTACTTATCTATATAATGTCTGTTTAAAATTGTGTCAAGCCTGGTGCGTGGACTAGTGAACTTGTATTAATTATTTGTCTCGCGTGTACTGTTCAATGCAAGCACCACACTCGTAATTGAAATCTAGCACATGTTGTTGTGTGTTCTACTTTGTATAATATATTCCTTACATTCATTGTTTTATGTATTATTCCATTAAAAAATGTGTTTTGGATATTCTTGAGTCGAACCAGTCTGATAAATACTTTCGATTGTGACCTTCCGATTCAGAATCTTTATTTGAGTGTATTGTAAATGTCTGTGAAATCTTTGAAGTGGTATTCAGCAAAAATAAAACATGTTAAGTTTTTCTTAAAAGCTTAAAGTCGTGTTGCAATTGTTTTGAACTAAAAGGCCATATAATAAAAATATGTAGACATTACATTTTAATATATTATATGTTTTTAACCTCAATAATGTTATATATTACCTCGTATTGAATACCCAGTAGAACCCTTTATTTACTTTCTAAAAGTAAGTAATGTCTACAAATATAATATGTTCTATTTGCCTTTAGTCTGTATCTCTAAAAAACACGGGCTGTTGCCGAAGGCCTTTTTAAATACATTTTAGCTTTCCTATCTTTTTTTTTTACTGTAACACATAAAGAATTGGTCGAATAAAATTAATGTTTTCTAATGATTATTGATGCAAGAAATAGTATAATCACTGTTATATTAATTATAATTAATATTATATTAATTATGATTTATTCCCAAAAACTCAAATCAGGCTTCAGTTCTATCCATAAATGTGTCGATTAAATGTTAAGCTCTCTGAAGTTTATTAATAAAAATACGTTTAATTGAATTAGTAAAAAGATTTACAAAACATAATAATGTTGTAACAGCAAATTAGTTTTTGTAAATTCAGCTTGCTACTTGAACATAGTTCCTCTCGGTCTTAGGAGGAAGCATTTGGAGAGAATAATAAATAGAATGTGCCCTTATTTACAAAGTTTCGGTTTTATTTCTTGAAATTCACAAATTGCAAATAAAAGTTATGGTTTTTACACAAAGCATACGAAAAATTACAAAAAATGTAACAGTTAAGCATGGGTTGCATTTAAATTATAATAAATAATTAAAAGTATAGTCTACATGAAAATCCAATACCACTAATTAGGAATAAACAAACTACTCTCATGTGTTATAACATAATATTACAAAAAAATATAAAAATATAATTTTAAAGTATATTTAGGATTTCATTCATCGATGTGAACGCAGCCGAAGCCTGCAAGGATTTCGAAGGAAAGGAGATAACGATTTTATTTTTAGGGTTTCACTCGGATACCCGCCCTATTACGTAATTTGCTGAGTTGATCCCTCCGCGGGTTCCAACACTAGTGTGGAGATTGGATTGTGCCACTTTATATTTATATGTGAAATGATTATTGGGTGATGAATATGAAGTGTTATACGTTTCAGGATGTATTGGGACTAATAAATATATATCTTTGATATATTTTATGATTGAATAAAACTCTTTATACCATTTAATAACATCTTTAGTATGCGTAACTAATATAAGCAACTTAATAATTTAGTAACTATAACTAATATAATAACATAATGAAATATTCCATTTATAAAATTTAAATAAGACCGACTAAGAAGTCATATCAAGTAAACAATAAAAGTCCATTCCATTCTAAATAAACACAATTTATTTAGTCCACAAAATCACACACGACAATTGCAGTTCCTATTTCTATTTTGTGAGCCACTAGAGAATCTAGAAATTTTCATGCAAATTTTATGCAAACGTTATTCAACATTTTTGTGAAAGACCTCTTTATAAACATCTAGAGCGTCGTAATTCCTTTTTGGTTGGCCTATATTCTTTGAATATAATTTGTCTCTTTGCTTCAAATATTCTGATAAAAAGATCGTTTTTGGAAGATCACCGTTATGTTATCTAACATTATATTCATTTTTATTTTATTCTATGGTTATAGGTTTTTCTTTTCTTAGTTTATTGACTTTTTGCACTGTTTTTAGGATGGTACCTTCACCTCACCGCCTTCCTCCAATCGCGCTCACTTACCTTTCTCTCTTACCTACCTCTTAAATTTGTTTTTTCCAAAACATCCTCAAAACTCTTTATATTGCGAATGTCCTGGAATACTGGTAACCATTTAATATGAGGTGATATAATTTAGTTATACATTAATGTATCTAAGGAATATATGTGGAAGTTTCCAATTAAACTTCGTTATAAAATTTACATTTTATTATGTAATAAATTGTTATTTATTCCACTTATTTATTAAATATATATATAATCAAAATATATTTATAAATAATTAATCTAAATAAATAAAACTATAGGATTCTGTAATATTTATTTTATTTGAATATTTAAATCTAATCCATTAAGAGTAGTATTACAATATGAGTACAATTTTGTTGTTACATGCAATATATCGATGAGAACTTGTATTTAGAAATGTATTCTTAGTTGTAAATTAAACAATGTTACCTGAGACAAAGCAAGTAGAGTGGTAGACCTCGAGTGTTCTGCCCTTTGTTCCAGCGCCCAGTTGATATTTCTTTTAAAATGGATCTAAGCTATCTATGGATAGAAGAATATTATATTATGATTATTATATATATTATTATATTGAAAAAGAAACATTTTTTTTCTTTGTAGTAAATGACTGTATCGGCAACGGTATGTAAACCTAAAGCTTAAACAAACTAAAATAATAAAATGCATAATTTAACTCTCTTTATACATCAGTGCCATTTAGAGCCTCACAATTTTTTTAAAGTATATTTGAAATCTCTCAATGTCATAAAATAAATGTTATAAATATATACTATTATTAAGAAGTGCTTTCTCACTACACCTTGGACCCTGTTAATCCTACGAGACGGGGAGCATTCCATTTTAAACAAACGTATAAGATTTCTATTGTGTTTAATGATCACAACCTGTAGACATAGCTAGTACGACATTTACACAGATGTATTTGGGTAAATGTTCAAAATGACTTTTAGGTACGTTCCTGAAAACATTTAGGATAATTACTATGTGAAATATATAATTATTAATATGATATTAGTAATTAACATTTTATAAGGCTTATTTTGCTTTCATATTGGATATAATTAAGTTATTCTTTTGAGAGCATTTGTTCCGAATTTGCCAGGATGGTAAGAGCAATAACAAAATTTTATAAGCTTAGTCTTTCTTGTTTATATCACGTTATCGAACATGTTATATCTTACAAATAAACTAACCATATCCAAAATATCTTTAGTTCCTTGTTTATTATATTCATATGTACAATGGATATATATATATATATATATATATATATAGGTATTATTATATATTTCATTAATTTTGATTAATTAAGAATATATCTTATTTAAGCATATCTTTTAATTAATTATCCTAAAATGTTTCGAAGTCTTCTTTGTATTCCATTGTAACAATTTCTTATTGTATTAAGATTATTGTCCTTCTTTAGAACAATTAATCTGCAAGGAAGACATTTCATAAGGAATTATTTATATTCATTCCATTGTGTGAATAACGTATCAAAAGAGGCTGTTTGATTTCTTCCCAGTCCCTCATTAACTTATGGCTGTAATTACATGAAAGTCTCTTGAGATAAAATAAAGAAAATATTTGTCTGCTATTTATAAATCACGTTTATCCTGCTTTTAATTTATATTAATTAATTAAATTTCATTATCTTTCCTTTAATTTATTAAGTTATAATAATATATATTTCTGTGTTATGATATATAGTTATTTCTATATAATATAGTATATGGCTTGAAATTGAACTTTATAGCAATTATAAGTATTTTTAATATAACGCATAGGAAGTGTTTTGAAAAAGTAACCTATTTCAGTAACGCTCATAGATTTTTGTATATTTTGCCCTTATCTTATAAATTTAATATTTTACATTTATAATTTGTTAGAAGAAAATAACATTCATACAAAAAGACGTCTTCCAAACGCACTACTATTTACAAACTATAAATTAGACATGGTATAAATAACCAAATCACTCCAAGACAAAGTTAAACTACCAATATCACAATAAACTGAATATTACTCCTGCGTAGCACTGTGTAGTCTATTGCGTAGCACTGTGTAGACTCCTGCGTAGCACTGCGTAGACGCCTGCGTAGCATTGTACGTACGCTTTTGCGGTTTTTTAAGTGGTTCATATTTTTATGAAACAAGAAACGTAATAAAACAGATTAGTTCAATTGATGGAATATTAGTGATTCAGAATTTCGGCAATAAAGATATCTAGCTACTCAGCAACCAAGCAATGCAAATGCACCAATCATATAAAAAGATACAACACTTTAAGCATCCCTATTATTTTTACATACTATCGCATAGCAGTTCATATTATTATCAGTTGGTCCTTATTCTTATGACAATACGAATTATACCTTTAAAGATGGGAAAGATCATGATCTTAGTCATCTTTAAAGGTATAACTAATAATGAATCATCACTCATTGACATCCAACTATCTCGTGAGAGCAATGATTGAAAATGATTCAAAATTATTTGTTGACTAAAAAAAGTTACACAATGTGCGAGTTGATGTTTTATTATATATGTATTCTGACTTTTACTATTTTAACTAAGCAATTTTATAAGTATTTGCTTGATATACTTATTAAAATTTAAAGTCCTATTAACTTATAATTTATCGTAACCAATAAACGTATTTCAAGTCAAAAGAAAAAAGAAAGGAAAAGACCAAAAAAAACAGAAAATACTAAACTGTAGCCAAAATTGCATCATTTTTGGACATTAGTATGATTTATCTGGCAAATATTGCCACATAAATTATTGCTGACACATTTTTTTGATTTCTCTCTTAGACTATGATGTTATTCATTCTTTCTTTTATATTAGGTAATATTTTATCTGTTTTATGTTATAAGAATATCAGTTTTCTAACATTTCAATGACTTGAAAATAATTGAGCATCTATAGTAATTAGTTTTGAACGTTATTTGTACATATTAATTTAAAATTTATACAGTTTTTTATATGTTACGACTTTAATAAATTTGCACACATTTAGACACACTGTTTCATTGCAAAGACGCTTCTGTAATAAGAAAGATTCGAAAAGGCAGGTAAAGTATGGGCGGATGTGTTAAGAAACTAATACAATATTGAGATCGGAATATCGGCTTCAAGTGTTTGAAACTTTAGCACGTTGTGGTAAATCGAGCTAAGTTCATTTATAGCATAGACCGGGTTAAAGGAAATTTGGTTCTCTAATAATACATAAATATAATATACATATTGTATATTCTAAAGTATATCACAGTCTTGGGAATGCTTTGTTTTTATTTCTTACAGAAACCTTTTTAGGATGTTGGTAATTCAAATATTCAATAAAAGTAATAGACGTAAAAAAAATTGATCACTTTTCATAAGTTATATATTTTTTAAGTTAAAATTATCATTATTTTTATGCATTTTACTTGATATTAGTTATAATGACTTCTATTCATCTTTCGCTATGACACTGTGTTTTATCAGTAAAATATATACTGTTTCAGTTCTCTTCCAAATTAAGCTCTCTTTTGCTTTTTCCGTTGAAGTGACGAATCTCTGTATTGGCTCGTGGTTATACACTTAAAGCAAGCCGCTTATGTAGAGTTCTAATGTGTCTTAAAAAGGAAAAGGTAAAAATAGTAATGCAATAATCAATCCGCTGACCCATTGTATTGTAGATATAGAATTAACTCATTAAATTTAGATTATATCTTTTTTTTATAATATTCATTTTTATACTATACTGTACTATTTATTTGGATGTAAAGATTGTAACACATTAAGGGCATGCATGTCATCTCGGTTCTATTTATAACGTAACCTAGATCTGGAGTCAAGTGAAACATTAACAACCGAGGAAACGCCTTAATGGCAATGGCCTATTTATTAAGAGTATTAAAACGTGACTATTTTAGTGTAGAGCTACTTATTACATATAAATATGCTTTTATAATATTTTTATAACATTTGGATCGATACTTATCTGTAAACTGTATCTATCATAATGATATAGAAAGTAGTAATCTATGTTACAGAAATTCCTATTTTTTTGTCTTGAAGGATTCAAATATTACCATATCAGATTAGAAGATTCGAGTAAAAAAATAATGTATCCAAAGCTAAATAATGTTTATAATTTATAACATAACAAAAGGCAGCAATCGAGCAGCTGTAAATCATTGCACAACAGTTGCATATATTTGGGTGGTAACTTTATGTTATTTTAATAAAAATAGTTTATTTATTTATAGTAAAGTTTGACAAAAAACGTCTATTTATGATGTTAACAAGGTATAAAACATTCGTCTTTGGTTTGATTTCCAGTATTGAAAATAAAACTTTGTGAAGGACCCCTTGGATGAACGGGCATCAACAACAATATAACATTTTGTAAAAGATGCTATGATTTGATAGATTATGTCCAATTTCAAAAAAAGTTCGGAAACAAAGTTCGGAAACAAAGTACAATATGAATTCGTTGAAAGTCCATATTTGTCCCAGAAGAGCCAGTCAGACGTCATCTCAATTGCAAAATAAGACAAAAGACATTGTAGTGAATGTATGTTGGAACTGATCCGGAATAATTCATTATAAATGGATGCTCGAATCCATTTTTTCTATACGAAAACTCACAAAAACTTTATAACAAATATTTTTTTATCGATTTAAAACATATTGAGTAGTTATAATATGCGTTTGTTATAATTATTCTTAGGATTAATATAAAAAAAAGATAGATTCATAGCAAAAAAACGTTTAAATCCAAGAATCCAAAAGATTTTGTTCCGTTACAATTTATTTTGCAATAGATATCACCTTTCTAATAACAAAGTATACTAAATTTATATATACATAAGCACACAAAAAGTGTTAATTATTTTTTTCGAAATAAGCATAACTCAAAGTATTAGGTCCTTACATATAAAATTGGCGTTTTTTGTACTGGCCCCTTTTATCACAAAAAAAACTGACCTCTTCGGTAAGAAATTCTAAATTAAAATTTTGACAGTTATTTATACATGTAGTTTTGTTTCGTTGATCGTCATTAATGTATTTTTATTCTTTTGTTTTTTCTGTTTGCGTGACTCAGTTTACAAAATGGTAAACTTAAAATACCGCATTATTTACGAGTGTATTTTAAGTTTACCAATTTGCATCAAGCGGATTAAAACAGTTTTATTACTAACACCGCAGCCTATAGCTAACTCGGTCGTGGTTTGCGATAGTTCCGCTTCCACAATAGTCTTCAATTCTTCATTATCAACTTGGGTCTCTGGGCGTCTACTTAGCTTGTTCTGCAGGTCGAAATTTTCAATCACTTCGTTGTTGTTACACATACGCATACGCATACGCATACGCATACGCATACGCATACGCATACGCATACGCATACTTATACGCATACGCATACGCATACGCATATACATATACATATACATATACATATACATATACATATACATATACATAAGGTAATGTGTGTATAGTTTGTGTTATGTTTATAACTATATAAAACTTTTTATATGCTTTCTTTTATTCTCTAGAGGGTATAGATTCTGTCAGCTATCGTGGTCTTCTTTGGAAAAAATTTAGAATGATATATGTTTGTTACCCTTCTCTTAACATCCCAATAAATAATAATATATGACTTCAAAGCTTATCTTCTGTAAATATACAAACAGTACTTTTTTATAATATTTTCATAATATTGTACACTACATAAACTCTGATGACATGTTTTTATACAGATTCCATTTAGCTGCTCAAAGCAAGTTTCACAAAATATTAATATATGAAAATAAACCAATAAAAACGCATTTAAATACTCAAAATATTTAAAAGTTATAAATTACCTCTTCGCATGTTATTTTACGAGATTTTTTAAAGCCAATAATTACATGGCACTGTACATTCTAGCTCTGACACCAATTTTATTTAAAACCAATGTGTGTACAATTTTAACTTTTAAAGTATTGTGAAAAACATTTTATAATTAAATACAGAGCGTCTCTTCGCACCTTGGCGTCTGAATTCTTTTTCGTCTGGAAACGGTTTTAGGGATCAGTAGTACATGATACAACTTAAGATAACGATATTCACACTTTGAACTACTCTTATTGAATATAAAGTAATAAAACGAATTAAACATAAAACAATGCGATTAATATATGAAGAAACGAAATCCCCGTTAGCTTTAATATGATATGTTACGTAATATATACAGAACCTGTCACCGCATGTAAACACTTTAAGCCAGTTTGTATATCGTTCGTGAGTACGACAAAATTAAAATAAACTCAAAAGCATGTGCTGACAAAATGCTCCAGTTTTTTATTCTTTGCAAACCATTGTACACCCTTTACACGAAACTTTGAATTAAAAACCTAGATATAACTTGGGTAATACAGGTATTGTAAACTTTCAGGATATCGCTTGCCCTTGACTAGTTGATTGGAATGTCTTGTTGATTGAAAAATTGATCCTTGTTTGATTGATTGTGACGCCCCATTTTGGCGATGAGGGTAACCATTAGGTTTTCGCCTTGTCCCATATCATAAATCTCATCCTCCTTTGGGCCAGCCTACGCAAAGTCTCTGATCTGGTGAACCAGCACATGTTGTTGTTGATTTCGTAAATCCCGGATTCAGTTTAATTTATTTAAAAATATATAAGGCTTCGGAATGAATAAAATATGTTATTAAGATTAAGAAAAGGAAACCTTATTGTTATCTCTACGCATTTGCATTTACACTTTGTTTAACTTTATGATTTTAAACAAAACAACCTCATAAGTCTCTTTCAGTATATTTAATTCTGTTTTCAATTTCGGTGTGTAGGAAGTGTTGAAAATAAAATTAGTATAAACATAATTAAAAAGTCGGCCCTATGCGTTTCGACTTCCGAAATAACTGTTATAAAAGAGTTTAATGTGAAAAAATGTTAATCATTTTATCTTTTTTGAATATGAGGGTAATTTGTAACATATTTATATACAAAGCAGGGATTACATTTGTTTAATTATAATAATGCAATTTTCGTTTTATTTCACGTTTCACGGTGCAGATCCTAAATAGATTTTTATGTGTATATTTCATCGTCTGTAATTTAAAATCTAGACATGAGGTAGTGTGTCAAGCCAAGATCAAGTTAAAAGATCTGTCGAGCAGCACCCTGTGTAATATTTCACGAACCATTTGGAGCCAGTTGTGACTCCTTCATAACTCAAAAACTGTGTCACATAAACATGTCAAGTTCGGCTCATATATTGAGACTTGCAAGATACACATAATATGTGCTCGAAATTTTAGAAACACACCTCAAACGATTATTAATATACTACCGTCTAAGTATCGTCATTTTTATCACTGACTGACCTAAAGATCAAAATTAAAACCCAGATGTCCTAGACAATTTTGAATCTAGATAATGATATAGGTACAAACAAATAAAACAGAAACTAGTTTTTTTTTGTAATTTATTGATTAAGGATCACGTAGGTACAGTCTCTAATGTAACAATTAACAATCAAAATTGGTGCTAGTCGGTCTTTAAATCAACATAAAGATCAACCTGAAGATGAAACCATTAAATTAAATTTTAAGGTCTTAACGAATTAGGTTGTAGACTTCACAGTTTCAGGCGCTGTAAGTTTTATTTTATTTTTCCTGGAGATTTGGCTTGCTGGTAGAAACTAGTCATCGAACACAGGGCTCTTTCATGACAGTTTAATAAGTATCTAATAACAACTCGTATACGAGAACTAGCCAAGTCAGCCCTTAGGTCTTAATACATATCCTAAGTCATTGATATTTTAGGTTGTTATAAAAGACTTTATGTTGTTTTAAATAATGGTCAGTCCATTGCACTTGGCACTGACTTACCTATTTATATCTCACTCCTTTTATCGAGTAAATGGTGCATACTCCGAGTGGTTTAAAATCTCTCGGGGTGTCAGGCAAGGATGTGTCGCGTGCCTTGGCTCTTCAATGTGTTTTTGGACAACAGTACGAAAGAGCTGCTAGAGAGTGAATGTGGTTTCCAAATGGGACAGTCAAGCATAAAATGTATTGCATGCAAGCATTAGCATGTGGTGATGACCAAGTCCTCGTTGCACCCTTGGAAAGGGAATTGCAAATAACGCTGGTCGGTGTGAATAAATCGTTTTTGAAAAGAGGTATGGAGATGAATGCGGTAAATACGAAAGTAATGGTGTTTGAAAGATGTGAGAATGAGGCTCCATAGGCAAATAAATGAGTTTGTGTACCTAGGTATTGTTTCTACAAGAGATGGAAAAATAATAAGGATATTTAGAGAAGAGTGTGGAAGGGAAACATAGTGAATGTAACATGTCATCTCTACATGATAAAAGAATAACCAAAAGGATTTAAAAAACAAAAGTTGATGGAAGAACCCTAAGAGGACGTCTCTGACAGACATACAATGATCAAATCAACGATATCCTCAAAAAGGCTGCAGTTCAAAGTGGCAACAATAAAAAGAGTTGTATGAAAATGATTGTGAATGTGAAAAAGCAGAAAGAGTTGTTTCTGATCAAAGAGAAGTGGTGCTCCATAGTCTCTGCCTACACCTCTCGTGGGACAATGGTGTTAGCTATGTACGTATATATGTATGTATTACTTTATCGTTGAAATTAATAATCAAGGCGAACCAAGGTGGGATATCTTTAAACACAATGAATATCAAAATGTTAATATAAGAAACATAAAAATTTTCTATATAGTAATTTGCTTTAATCCCTATTTTAATATCGAACAAGGATTGACGCTCACTCAATAAATTATTCAAATTAACAATTTCAAACTCGTCAATGGAGTTCCGCATAAAAACTTCACAGCTTTTTTATTTCGAAATCCTCAATTTAAATTAGATTCATTTGCAAAGTCACACTTCACTTATATTCTTATAAACATGGAACCATTTAAAATTTAAGTCCTAGTTAAAATTAGCACAAAATCTGTTTACTGTTACTACTGGTACTAATGAGATGTAATTCTCTTATTTGATAGAGTTTCATAATTTATTAAACGCACAAAAGCTTTGCTTCATTGTTTTTTTTTTGCAATTTTAACAGACTTTGACGAGCTAGTGATTGAAAGGATACTAACTATTTTTCTAACCATTTACTACAACACAGTGGCATGTTTTTTTTGCTATTCTCTTTCCAAATATAATCGCCCCGTTGGTCGAGTGGTTAGCGCAGACGCCTAACGTATAGCAACGCAAGGGGGCTCGGGTTCGATCCGACAGGGACAGGCATGTGTGTGATGAGTATAGATGTCTGTTTTTCTGGGTTTGGTCGTTTATTAAATATATTCTCAGTATTTATGTGTGTATTTCTATGTATTTGTATCGTTGTCTAACATCCTTAACACAAGCAAATAAATGGGTTACTTAGGGGTTAGATCAATACGTGTAATTTGTCCTGTAATATTAAAAATATCACATGCAAAAACAAATCAAAATTGTTATTACAGTTTACTAATACATGTTTTTGAATGCTATAGTGAATGCAATTTTTACGATCAGAATGTTAGTCACCAAGCATAAAAAAATACATATAATGTCAATATCACGAAAATCTTAATATAATTATGTTAAGACAACTGACCCGTTGACCTAACATAATTTCATCATAACGTATGTCGATTATGTCAACAATATGTGATCTGAATAATAGTCATAAATGCAGTATGCTCATTATCATTTACGGAACCATCCTTGATAGGGATCAAGTTATATTTGTCGGTGTATAAAATAACAATATGCGGTTATATTATGTTGTTTCCGGCGCGCTGGATCAGTTGAATAAATAACTCTGTTTTGATTGGACTCATTGGTAAATATAACTATGTAAACTGAAATGCATAGAGTAATATTAAATTTAGTCTATCAATATTTGTTTAGTATAAAGCTTTTATTTATGTTTGCAAATACGGTCAATTTTTATTAGGATAAGTATGTATTGTTTGATAGTAGAGGAATGTGAATTAATATAGCTGGCAATTGTTTCAATAGATAATACTTTTTTTTTAATTACGCTTTTATAATTAGTAGTGCTTTAATAATGTAGCACAAAGCAGCTTTTTATTGTGAAGTGGTAGTTCCCGGCATACGTACATTTCATTTATATTAATTATATAATAATATAGTTGATTTCTTAAAATAATACTAGAGGTTTTTTTATGTTTATGATTTTATATTCAGAATTATTGTTTAAATTCAAATTCAATTGAACTGTTTTGTTTATATAACATGTACATAATTTGTTAACTAAATGATAATTGGTCTAAATCATTTCATTTGAGTACATAGTATGTGGTAATTTATGTATAAGTTTAAAATAATAAACTCAAATATAAATTATATAAACCTAAAACGAGTTCACTTACCTAGTTAATAAGCGTTGTTTCAATATAATCGGTAATTAAGCATTCGAAAAGACTTTGACGCCTTTATAAATTTCATAAATAAACTACACAATGGCTTAATAAATTTTCCAAGTCAGTAATGTATTGCGAAATTTCCACCAACACTGCGCATGTTTGGAGCAGAATGCATACAAATGTTCCAAGTTTAAATCCAGTTGCTTATAAACTGCCGTCGGGATAAGACGTGTTGTGGTCGACTTCTCGCGCTTATGTTCGTGGCGAAACTTTAAGGTGTGTAGTTTTGAACTATAATGTGATTATTGGGACTGAAATAAAAGGTAAGGTTTTAGTCTCGTTTGAATTGTTATTTTTTATTGTTTATGGAAGTTAACAAGTTGAAAAAATTCTAAAGATGTTCGAAACATTTTATGTTTAATTATCTCTCGATAGAATAATTAAGTTCATAAAATATGTAATTATATACATTTGGATGTTAGTTAAATAAAACATATAATACAACATGATTATGTAAGCTACTTAGAGTATCAATAAAAATTCAATAGAGAACCTGATTGAAAATCGAACCTGCGACGTCAGAAGTAGGTATTCTTCTGAAAGAAAACTAGAATATCCGGTATGCCGGTGCTGTGCCGGTACTCTATTTTTTTAAATATTATATTTACTTCCTTGCTGTGTATTACATTGCATCCCTTAAGTATACGATAAAAGTAACAAAGTAATATAACACAATTTTATATAAAAAAAATATCCTATTTAAATAATTAGAACCTTACCAAATTCTAATAATCAAATGAAGCTCACGAATACTACGTAGATGTAACAGCCTGTTAAAAATAGTTAGAACTGCAAATATATTGAAAAAACTAAACATCTTAACTACCAGGCTAAAATCTCGACGATTATACTTAAGGCTAGCAATTTCCTCAGAAAGAATTTATGAGAGTAATATTTTATATCCTCAAAAGCTATGGGACTGACTGCGAGTGTCATGAGAGATTTATTGCGAGTGCTAAAGGTAAAATTTTATGTCTCACTATATAATATGAAAGTTAATTTTCTATTATCATTTATTACTGCAGTTTTGGGTGTAGAGGTTTTTAAAAAACCATATCGTACCTTGGGATATTTGTGTGGTGAAATATAAAAAGCATTATCAACATGAGATAACTATTGCTTTATTTTCTTATTTCTTATATTCTTTTTATTTTAAGGTAATTGAATTGAGAGACTACCGTTAATTATACATTCAGTGTTTGTATGTACAACTTTAAATTATGGCATATTTTTTTTTCTAAAATAGTAAACAGTTTAACTAGTTCCTTTATTTCGGTATAGCGACAGGTAACCGTAACAGGAGTAGTTTCTTCGACTTTGGTTTATCAAACGGCTTCTGTCTAAAGTTCCAATTGTCTAGCTTTAATTGGTACAGAAACGCTTTTGTAACTGTCAACTAATAAAACTTAGCGAGTAAAAGTTAATAAATTATTGTTTATTAAAGACCTGTTATCTTCTGTTTCTTTTTTAATTCTACAATAATTTGTAATTGAATATTTAAAACTTTGTTAATTTACCCAATGAATAATTATTTATTACAAATTTGTGCAAGAGTTATGAAAGAACGATTTTTTTTTGTAAGATAAAATTTGTACGATAAAATCAACATTCTATTTTCTGAAAATGGGTTCAGTAAATATTGATAGAGTAAAAAATGGTTCAAAATATGGATTAAATTTAATTTAAATTCTTATCTAGTTCATCTGACTGTATTTGGATATCGACGATTTTGTAAACTTTGAATAATTATTCACATCTCTAAATACACACATAATTATCCCAAAGAGCGCATTATTAAATTCAACATCCCTACAAACTAGCGTCTAACCAAGAATGCTGGTTTGGGGCCAACATTATGCAGTTAGAGTAAAGTTTATTAAATGTTTGTGATAGCGGCAGTCTGATCGTAATTACTGAAGCAGTTAAAATGCAAATTAACTCCGTTATCCCTATTAATCAAAGTGGTAGTTGGACCCGAAAACAAATTTTGTTCTGGCTCATAAAATCTTATTATTATAACCCTTTTTCTTTGTTTTCCCCTGACCTATTCGTTATTTGTGCGTTTAGGGCCAGGGATGAATGTAAACGGGTTAATTTTAAAATTAAATTTATGGTTTGATGCCTAAATCAAAAATTTGTTTTCTTCTCCGATGTTTTTTATTTGTGAGCTTAAGTCATATGCACATTATTTGTAATATCAAAACCAAGTATTATATAAGAATCGGTGTAAATCATTTGTAATCATTTGTAAATTCTCAAAGATATTCATGATATCTTTAAAATATGTTATATATATCTATCTATCGGCAATTACAGATCGCGAAACTATATAAACCTTAATATTATATATTCCATAATTGAAAACACTCTTTACTCAATCTCGATTTAAAAACAATTTGATATTCCGTACTTTATTAAAAAGCACCGAGATTAAAAGAAAATCGGACACGATTTTACTAAAATTGAATCGCCAGAAGTTTTATATTGGAAAAGATAAGATGAGCCACTTACGGAAAAGTCTTGAACATTTTTAAAGGCAGTAAATACAGTGAACAGAAATTCTAGCTGTCCTATAGACGTTTGTCAGAGATTACCCGTCGGGGAGCGCGCACTGGAAAATACTATAACGGCTTTAATGTTAGTAAAGACAAGAATACAAAAGGGAATTGACTTTTACTTAGTAAGTCAGTTTATTAAATTACAGGTATCATAGTTCCTGATTTACTTCGACGTTACATTTATTCAAAGAATTGGCAGAATGATTGACTGATATATAAGCGTAGATTTAAAAAAAAAGTTTAGGAATGTGATAATTTCGACAGCATTTACATTTATAGTGAACGTGCTGGTATTTCTTTAGATTCAACCAATAAGCAATACCAATGGGGGACGAAAGCTCGTATGGAATTTCCTCATTTAAAAAAAATAAGAATACAGATTTGTGTATGAATGTACATATTGATTGTTATCGTTGTTTATAGACTTATATCGTTGTTTATAGACATAATTTTTTGATGTTTATAAAATATAGACACTCGAAAGTAGGTAGATAAAGCACGGGCTTGGCTAATGACTAAAATCTTTTTTATAGCAGAAACGCTTATATTTTTTTATTTTCTACTCTTTACGATGGTGCTACGAATTTTTTTTTGCAATTAACAAGCTCACGGCAAGAGATGTCACCTACATTTCTAAAATTCCCAATAACTTCTAAACGCAAGTAGGTATAATAAAATTATTTAAATGCGTTAGCGGTTTTTCATTTAAACTATATTTAGTATTGACGATATATGTTTCGAAAGCATCATCTGTAATTTACAGATTGCTCCTTTTACAAACTAGTCGATTAATTTTTAAATAAATTACACTTTTAATTTTGGCATATTAAGTCTATTAAAAGATTTTCGTTTCATGGTTATGGAGGAACTAGATGTCATTTCAAAACTGGTTAAAACTGGGTCGATTCTCAAAAACCCACAGGATATAAAACCTATTCTTTCCCAAATACAGAATTGCTCCAAGTAAATATCATGATGTAATTACTTATTATGGGAATTTTAAAATTCATTAAAGTCTTTTTTTTAGAGAAGAAAAAAATTATTGTGATTGTTATAGCAACAAAACAACCATCTTTCGCGTGATTTGTGTCAGTTGATATTTTTATTATTAGATTCCATTCCATTCCATTTCACAGTCTCAAATGACAATCGAATTCGAGATAAATAAAGCTTCATTAAAATTAGTTTGAATTCGAGATTTTAGCGCGGAAATTGAGGATGACCGCTTGTGATTTATGAATGACATTTAGCTGCTACTTTTATTTTTATTTTCTTCGAACTTTGAATTTATAGCATATTTTTATATCATTATAATATTAAAGTATTCTATAGACGATCTAGCATGTGTTTCTTAAGTAAAACAATAAACAAATTTGATTGTAACAATGATGAACTAAAAGTAAGTATTTGACATGCAAATTATCTATTTTTTATTAAACTTAATTATATATTAAATTTTAGTTTTCAGTTGGGATTTCTTACTTGATTTGATTGATATTAAACTATATTATGCTAAATTGCCCTAAACTTCTATTGTTTACAAATAAAACTTTATTCAGCTAAGGTTAAAACGTGACACTATTATATCAGAGAACCCCACTAAAACTGTTCTATCCCAAAACTTATAAAACGAATTTATAGTTCTTTTTTGCCATTTTATTCGCCACTTGACACCTGCTACTAACCAAACTTTGGTATTTTAATGTGCCCGCGGGATTCTAAGTTAGAGACGTTTTATGGTCCTACTTCTTTGTTCTTCTGGTTACGTCAAGAAAAATATAGTGGGGACTGAAAAAAAATCCAAAATAAAATTATATGTGAGTTAGCAAAAATAATACGTTTGTTCGTTTCTTTCTAAATAATTATCCTCAAGTTTTCTAAATTCAGAAGTTTTTAACATTTTAGTATTGCACTTATACTAAAATATAAAAATGTAATATAAGTTTAATACTAGAAAAAATAAGACAAAAAGGGTTAAGACAGAAAGTAAGAATCATAATTCCTACTAATAAGCGATCCGGTTTAAAAGATTAGCGCGAGGTTAAAAATAAATGTTATCCGGCTGGCATTAAATTCGCTACATCCCCAACATTAATCTTCAACGCAATTGTGCTTAATTCCCATTTCTTCCTCCCAAGTATAATAAATCAAGCTAGTATACATACTCTAGCACCAGTCTTTGTTTAGTGAACGATACAATTGTTGAAATTTGCTTGTTCGCCGCCATTGTTTGTGTTTGTTGGAGAGGAAGTTTGGCCTTTATTAGGCTTATTATGTTACGTAGTGCTTAGGTTATATTATTTAATAAAGTGCTAGTGACAAATATTGAAGTATTATTTTTAGATATCTATCTATTATTATTTTTAAATATCAATACAATTGTTATCTCAGAAATTACATTTTGTTTATATAGATTTACAATTTATTGAGTATAATACAAGTTTTTTTGCATATTTTATTCTAGTTTAATATTGATTTTAACCTTAATTAAGGTGACTTTTTAATATTGGACTTTATTGTACTTTGAATTATTTGTACCCTTTTTTATAATCTAAAAAAAATAGAGAGTTGAATAATATTCAGTCTTTTTATATTTTAACATTAAACTTTTACAGCCAAGGTTCCGGGATTAAGTTAGAAAATGTAATATGATAAAGAAAATTAAGTATAAATTGGTTCATTTGCGACATAATGACTTGAATGTTCGGTCCCTTTTTAATTAAGTTTCTAAGTAATGTGATATAAAGTAAGTCGTAAACAAACAGAGGCTATTTGCATCGTTTCTATGTTAATATAAACGTAATAAAGCAGCTTATTGACAGTTGAATTTAAATAAGTAACAGATTGCAGGAATGTGTCCTTTTTCCACTAAAGTTTAAAAACAAAACAATATGAAATAAGGAGTGAATTTAAAAATAATTTATCAACTTGGAAAATTGGGCTTCCATGTGTCAATTATAAACTTTAAAAAGCAAATATAGAAACGGCCGGTAGTATAATTTTTTTATCTACTCGTTACTTATATTGTATACGTATAACATATTGTATACGTATATAAATAATATAATCGTTGCAACATTTTGTGAGCTATTTGATGACGTGTAGTAAGTTTCATGGCCCTACACTTTGGAATAGAATACGCTTTGTGATGAAACGTGACCTCAGAATCCGTGATGCGACTATAGACTTTAAAATAATTATTGCTAAAGAAATATCTTTATATTATCTTACTATATTATTTAAAAAACCAGCTGGTATTATTTTGCTTTACAATATTTTAGCTGTGATTTTAAAATTGCAAAATGAACAATGCTTTTGCTCACAGTGAATGAAATTCCTGTTTAATGTCAATTGTAATAAAAGAACATGATAATTGCCATTTTAGATTTCTATTTCTATTCTACGCTTTCACGTTGAATTTATTCAATGTGAGAGTTTATTCCTGGTACATTGCAGAGGGGTAGATATTGATATCTAAAGACTCTAAAAATGAAACAGGGAACATCCAGATATCATATTGATATTAAATAAAGTATATAATTAAAAAAGAAATTAAGAATTTGAAATATGTTTGTGACTTTTGAGCCACGAACACAGACCATTTCTTTTTTTTAATCTGTAGATCAGATCAACCAACTTATTTACACAAATGTTAGTATGTTTGATGTCTGAAAATTGGTCTACTTTTCTATTAAAATAAGGCCAAGAGGCGGGTCAGTGATCAACTACGTATAATACGTTTTTACAACGTCAAAGAAATAACTATAGTGTTTCCAACCTTTGAGGCGTATTTATTAAAGGACATATCATATCAACCTGGTAAGGGCTACGAAGGGAGTTATAATGTTCTTCATTATGTTAGAGAGCTTAGGGTAATAAGACTGTAGTAGGATGGGTCTAAGCTGTCGGCATAGGAAGGAAATATGGGTTTTTTGTGACTTAGAAAAGCTGAATGAAAACTTGATTTCCGAACCATTTCTATATGATCACTTATCTCTATTTAAACTAAGTGAGCTACCAACACAAAGAAAAGTCTTGTTTCACCGTTTAAAAATAAACGTTTTTATAATTATTAAATATTATATACATTTGTTTTTTCTAATATGAAAAAAGTTAATTTAGCAACATTACTTTAGTGAGGATGTTATTTTTTTAATATTTGAAAGTATTATGATCCAAATTTAATTACGTAATGTAAATAAAATGTCTTATTTCATATTTAAACTTAATTAAAAACTCATTATCATCTCATTCCAGATGAATGAACTTTAAATCAACGTACATTTTACGTAATTACCGTTGATATATTATAATGCTACCGACCTCCTGGATAATTACAACTGGGAACATTTAAGCTCTTTCAAAGTGAAATCTAAAAATAGATTTGTCATACAGAAAAGATCCAAATATAATTAGAACCAAGAATCCTCGAGTTCTAGTTTTAATATGCGAACATTTTTAAGTCATGTTTTATTTGCAGAAGTATTCCAATTTGTATTCTATAAAGACACATTGAATAATAGAATACGAATGCAATACTAATACCTTACTACATATATTATGCAAGTCCTACATATCTATTAAAAATACTTTTGATTTTGCCGAGGTAATAAATATGACAATATCCCAAATTATTAGACTATTCATAACATTTTAGCAATGCATGTAAAGGAGACAGAAACGTATAACTTTTCATTATCTAAGAGACACGATGAAGACATATTGTATAGTGAAGGCTTACGCGGTTTTGTTCCCAATCAGGTTGAATCAAGAACCGAATTTGCTTGGCAATTTCATAAATTTAAATTTAGAACGTCGCATCGTTGATATTATGTGAGGTCAAATTATGTTATAACGGTTAGATTATGATGGTTGCCCATTAGCATTTGTAAGCTAATTTACATACAAACATAAATACAACCTTTTATATGATTTAATAAAGGTGATAATATAAGCTGTAAGATAATATTGCGTATTCTCAAGAGAAATTTTATACATTAAAATTAGTTGTGTATTTCGCACAATTAAGACCTTAAGTGTAGCCTTCGCGAATATATAAAACAAAGTATTTTAAAGGCTTTATTATGTTACGAAAGCTACAATTATGAAACATATAAATTTCAATTAAAGTTGTCTCGAATAACTTTAATAGGAATTAATGCTAGGAAGTTTAATTAGCAATTAAATACACAATATCTAAGGAAGAAAATTTAACATGATGATAAAGAAAGAAATAACGTACAGTAAAATAAAGATATTTCTAACAAAAAGAGCAATTTCCAAAATCATAATTATGTTTCTGAAACAGAAATACTATAGCATTCCGGCGACAAAGTCGCAGCAGCTGTAAAGAACATGTACATTGCTACTGCACAGATTGATTTTTATTCCAACCGCTACCATTATTTTGACTGAATACTCACGTACTTGAAAATTATATTGTCAATAATTATATTTAGTTTCATCATTATTTCATACCATTTTTTAAATACAAAATTTTTGGCATTTAACAAAGTGAGATTTTACATGAGAGAAGTTTAATGAAGTAGCATACCACATATTCGAAGTGACCAATACGCAAACCACAGAGTAAATTCATGTACACAATCCGGTACTTCATAGTTAACAGTATGATATGAAATTTGCATAACGGGTGAGGTTAGTTTGTTGGCAAACGTTACAAAAGTAATATGGGTTACTTTTTTATAATTGTAGTACAGAAACTCAATTTTGCATTGATAGGCAACAATTTTTTTTTATATAACTATATCTAAGATAAGTATATAGTATTAGTATATATAAGTTTTAAACAGATCTGTTATTAATTTTATTTTCATACTATGAACACTGTTAACGCTAAATCTAGAAAATTATATCCCAGTAAAATTTAAAGACACATTCAAATACTTTTTCCTATTTCATATTTCGTGTAAATGCATTCTAAGAATAGAAAAACCTTAGCATCTTAGCTATAAAATAGACATCGTTAAGGTGTTTATAACACATCCCTCACTAATAAGAACCTTAAAAGTAAGGTTAAACGCAAAAATCCTGAAAGTTGCTATTTCCTTTGTCTGCATTATGCACTTAACGTATCTATTAGGAACGTTCAAAGTTTGCGATAAAAAAAGCATTTTTGCAAGTATTGTTGGATTATCGTCTCAAGACAATGCAATAATAATAGTTTTCCGCTTTGAATCCACACTAGACATCACTTGTGTATTTTATATAGAAGTATCCATTTCAAGTATCCAAGTAGTGCCCGTTCGAGAGCCTAACGAAAGGGTCAGCCATCACCCCCGTTGCCATATTGAGTTAGGGTCACCCCAGACTCTACCGCAAGTAATGCCTTCTAAGGGAACGATGCAACCGGTTGATTAAACCAGAGTAAAAAAAATCAAACAAATGGTTTACCATTTAAATACAATTCATAACCAGATCACGCATACCGTGGTTAATATAATCATTGACACTAAAATGGGATTTTTTTTATCAAATTACTTTTAATATATAAGTTTAGTTTATTTAAGAATAAATTTAAGGCTTTGTTTGGTAGTTTATTTTAAAAACGTATGCCATTGACCCTGAAGAATTGATCTATTTTATGGAGCCTAGTGGTGGGCATAGCTAGTTTATATTTATTTCTATAGTTACTTTTGTGTTAGTCAATTTTTTTCTTGCATTTATTAACATTTTTATGTACATTAATTAAATTTTCTTTAATCAATAGATTGTATACTGTAGTATTTTCAATTTCTTTAAATTTATTTTCTAACAATTTATGTAATGTAGCTACTGCCGGATTTATCTTTAATTTAATGTAATCTTTTTACTATGTTTCATTAGATCAGGAAATGTACCATATTCTATAGGGTTATTGAATATTAATGCTAAGAACGACGTAACAATATCTATTAGCGGCCTTAGTATGTTCACACATATTTTTCACAGATAACTGGTTTTCTATTCACTTATATATTTTTTTAATTCTTACGAAATTAATTAAAATTAACACAACAATCATCAACATTATCAGTAGTAATATTTAAGCCTCAGCGGTTAAGGAGTTTAATATCACAAGACAAATTGCACCAGTTGATCTTACCCCTATGTAAGCAAATTATTTATTGTTTCAAGGGTGTTATACAATGATACATATAAAATACTCATTATAAATACTGAGAATATATATAATAAGCGACCAAACCGAAACAGTACTACAGACATCTATGCTCATCACATACATGCCTGTCCGTGTCGGGAAACGGACCCGAGCCATATCGCTATACGTTAGGGGTCTGCGCTAACCACACGACCAACGGGCGGTTAAAGTTTTATTTGCGTTAACTGGAATATCGTTAAGCATATTTTCAAAAAAAAATTTAAGATGATATTATTTCTCTTTTTTCTATTTAAATTTATTATTTTTATTTAGAAAAAAATAGAAAATTTCTATAAACATTTCTAGCCATGTTAAGCTTATTTAAATTTATATAAATATAGAATGAAAAATATACCGTATCGCTCTCCGTCTCGGTGCTATACGGTAGCTCAATTGGTAGGGCGACGGGACGGTTGCCAAGATGTCGCCGGTTCGAATCCCTGCTCGTAGCGGTTTATTTTTTTTCCATATTTATATAAATTTACTATTATTTGGGATGTATAATGTAAAAAAATAATAAACTTATTTATTTAAAACCAGTTTATCGAGTTATTATACAAATATAACTTTGACAAAGTACTAGTACTGTAGCGGAGTATTCTTGAAGTCTTAGTTAAATAATAATCTATAGTTTCCTATAGTTTCAATTTAAGAATTGGAGTCTGGGATCTTGAATACCTACAGTTCCATAGCAACTAATTATGTAAATTGTTTCTGTTCTTTGGGGCTTCGTAAGTTTTAGACGCTGTGTTCTAATAAGTAGTGAAGTTTAAGTACTATCAAGCTTACCATACTAATTTTACTTTACTATAATTTACTTGTAGCATATGGATATGAACATGCAAAAATAGGTGTATTTTATTTGAAATAAAGTGTACCTATATATTATATTCAATTATATGTATTTTATAATGATTTATAACATAAATAAATAATTTAAAGTAAAATATAAATTTAAATTATTTTACTTAAAATTGATTGCGTTGAACAAAAGCGGCCGACAACCAAACCACATTTAGGTGACAAACGACTTCATCAAAGTTCTAATGGTACAGAGATAATTTATGTCGCGTCGACTAATAATCTACTATAAAAGATATACCTATTTTACAATTTGAAATCATTTAACTAAATCTACAATCTTTTGTTGTTATAATAATAAAAATTCAGGCCTATCCAAACATATACAAATACACAAGTAGTAACGATACATTTACTAGTTCCGGATGACGAAATAGTCGTCTTAATTGTTAGCAAAGTTGGCGGAAAGATGTCGAGAAGCTTGTTAAGCGACACTTTGGCAAAGATTCCGATCTTTTCCTTCAAGTTTATTTTATTATCGATTGGATTAAGTTTACAAAGAAACTGCTATATGGAGTTGTTAGGAAGTTTATTATATATCAATATATATAGTTTTCAAAATCGTTTAAATTTTCTTTCAGATTGTATATATTTTTAATAACATGTTTAATAGTAATAACTTTAATACTTATATACCCAATTAATGATAGAAATTATCAAAATTAGAATATTTAGTTAAGGTTATGTTTTGGGGTATAAATTGTCATAGGTTCGTATTTTCAAATAAATGTGAGGCCTTTTTTCTCGGTTACTCGGTCTGATTCCTATACAATCTAATTTATTAGCTCCCTAACCCCTCAAAATTTCAACAAAAAGATAAAAATCGTTAACGAGAAATGTCGCCAAAACTGGTTTTGATTTTTATTCTCAACAGATATAAGAAATTAAATATTTGTTTGCATAATAAAATACGCAAAAAAATCAGCAAATATTCCTGGTTAATTGTCGAGATATTGTTAAAAAAGTAAGACCGTGGCGGTTTTCCTACAACTAATGACAACAACTCTGTAAAGATAGGAGTATTGCTACCCTTGAGACTTAAAATAAAAAAAACTTGCATCACTAAAAAACTCTTTATTTTAAGGTCTTACCAAACGGTATTTAACGAAGAACAGAAAACCTTGTCTTATCTCTATTTCTTTTAATATTTCCCAAGACTGAACTTAATATCATAATTTTATAAAAGGTTTAAACTTTATTTGCATGATACGCGATTTTAAGGTAAAGCTTTTTAACAATTTTCTTGAGCGTGACTAGGATGCAAGTATAATTTTACAACTTACTCAAGTATGGTTTATTGGATATATGAATTGAAAATCATATTTATTAATTCGAGAGAAGCTAACGATGATATATAAAGTCACGGTAATTTTGAAGTAAAATTGGCGTTAAATTGAAACAGATTTAAAATATTTTGAATCTATTTTTTTATAGACACTAGCTGACTCGGCGAACTTCGTACCGCCTTAGCGTTGCAATGATGCACTACTTTATTTTGTATAGCTGACCTATCTTAGGTATGAGTTCCTATTCAATTTGAACTGAATCCTCCATATAAAAATGAATCCATAATTCCCTGGTCTCGCTATTCCTGAAAATGACTTTACTAATTTTTAATTAAATAAAAAACAAAATATATATTTTCATAATAGTGTTTATTTCTTAGGATTCAATAATTTCACTAATATTTTTACAAATCGCTATTGAACAACTTTGCATTTTTATTTAAACACTAAGCTCAATACGATGCTCTTTCATCAATATAATCTATGGCTGTGAATGACATTGACATTTGTTACTCGCGTTTTTTAAAATATGCAAAATTAAATGTACATTTTTCAATATTTCTGAGAGATTTTCTTAATATTTTTTTCCGTAAGAACCTTCTCCTAATAATAACAAATACAACAAAAAAAGAATTAGTGAAATCGGTCCAGCCATTCACGGGTGATGCCGTGACCAAGGAAAACGGGCTTCATTTTTATATATATAGATTACATTAATTTATTGTTGTCAAAAGTTTAAATAAGTACAAAAGTTTTGAGAAGTGTCACTGCAGAGAATATTTCGATTATTTGACGTAATAATCATAAATACATTTAGACATATTTTTCTTTTAATTAAAAACTTCTCTTTACCTATGTTATAGATATCACATATGAACAAAATAAGTTTTCAAATAAAGTAAAAGAAATATATAAATATATATTCTGATAAATTCAGCTTTATTCATGATAAAAAAAGGAACGGATACAATCGTTTTCGGGGTTTCGGTATTAAATAATCTAAGAAGTATAATTGAATACTATGCGGTAAAATCTTTATTAAGGGTTTTGGAATCACTACATTTTATCCAAAACTGACTGGTTACATTATCAAATTATTATTTATAATGAGGTATAAATTGTTGTTTTAACTTTTCTTCGACGTAACTATTCTTACACTTAAAACAATTTCCTCATAAATCAAGACTCGTTCTCAAGCTAAATAACTTAACGAAACATTGACATTGTTGTGGAATGGAGATGAATTTTACGACAGATAAATAAATATTCAACAGCAGAATGTAAAAATTTCACTAGTTTTAAATAGTTTTGTCTCTAACTTAAAACTGTTATTTTAATAAGGAAATATTTTAGAAACCACTATTTATATTTGTTATTTAAATAATATTTACACAAAATTTAATAATAAAGAAATGTCAACTTTACTGGTTTTAGAGATCCATTTGTAGAATTAATGATTTACTCATCTGAAAATTTCATGCTAATTTGCACTAAAAAAAGGTAACTCGTTAAATAACGTTTCGCCACAGGAGGGAATATCGTTAGCTCTAAACTTTTGTATGCTGTCTACTTTAATGTTCTTAAGTTTTGCTGTTCCATCTTGCTGTGAGCACTTCTCGGATCTTTTCGTCGGAGCTTTAACCAGATAAACAATTTTTACCATGCAAAATTTATATAGCGTTTAACTTTTCTTCGAATTGTATATAAAATCATCTACTTAACATTATTAATTATTGAATTTATGCATTATAATAACGTTCGTTAGTTTATAAAAAAAGTTTCCACTTTTTTATTTTTTAATAACTTACATTCAAAGTTTTATCCTTATGGTGGTGCAAAAAAACACACCGATCTTTGTACATATAATTAAACAATTTTCAAATCTACGTCTAGTAATCAAAATAGTAAAATACCTTAGGAAACGTTCTTTTTTCAAATAAACCTTTACAACTTTTTGGTCAGATAGATAAAATAAATATTTCGTCTGTTTTTTGTTTACTTATACACTGCGGCTGTATTTGCTTCACTACCGAACTTACTGCAGTTATTTTACTAAAAATAAATAGGGGCTGTTGAAACTCCGTGGAGTTTCATAAATACCACTGCACATTTTTCCACGTTAAAATATACTTTTAACAATGTAAATCCCCACTGAACTTTTAATCCGCTTGTGAACTGGAAGTTGAACTTCAATTTAAAATCCCTTAAGCTGACAGTGAAAAATATTAGTACGTCATGACATGATGCGGGACAAATTAGAGTATGAATCTTATTAGGTTAATGTTATTTGATGTATAAAATTAATTATTAAACCAATATAAAGGTGCGAATATTCCCAAATCGCGTGATATTGAATATTAATAACATGTAATACATTACTATATATTCAGTACTATAAATTTCGTGTACAGTTATCATAGTAGTAATTTGAGTAAAATGAAACTTAATATACTTACTGAATAGATGATAGAATGAAAATAAGTGCGTAATAGAATGCTGTAAAAAACATATTTCGAAAAAGTAAAGTAAAATGATGATTTTAATTTAAAGCAATAATATGTGGCACCTTCTTGTACTCACACGATATGCAATAAATAAATTTAGTTTGCCCTCAACAGATATATAATTCCTTTGCCAAGTTTATTATATTACAGTAATAATTTCACTATATCAAGTATATGACTCAAGTAAGAGAAGTGAGCTTTGTTAAAGTTATGATAATGTTTTGAAGATAAACTCTCGCACAAAAGATCGCTTTGCAAGTTTTTCCATTATATTTTCTATAACATTAAACTTTGCCCTTGAGAGTGATGATATTGAAAGAAAAAATCTGATTATTATTAAGAAATACTTAAATTTTGAATAAAGATCCAATTTTATTGTTTCAGATAAAGTTAAAGCGTCATGGAACAAGTCGGCAAGTACTTCGTTATAATTGCATCGTTAATGTCCGTTGAGTTAACAGTCACGGAGAGCAAAAACGAGACTAAGCCCAAAATTGATAGACGGTACTATCAAATGCCACTCTTCATCAATGTCTGCGATATCGTCGACCGAAAGTCTAAAGTACACTGCTATTGCGATAGTAATAAGCCTAAAATGGCGACTAGAGCAGACTGCTGGATTTTTGGTGGAGGATTAACCGAGGATGATCCGATTTGGCCGAGCTTTTCCTCTCAATCCGAAATAGAACATCTCATGTTCAACGTGCGAACTGACGATGCGTTGGATTTTATACCAGCTAAAGCCATAGTACGACTCGACCGACTAAAACACTTGTCAATACAATTTGGAACTATTAATAGAATTTATCCATATGCATTCACCAACTCTTCAACTATAAGACAAATTGTATTGAAGTCAAATAAAATAGCACATTTAGAGAAACATGCCTTTGCGCAAATGATGATGCTTTCAAACTTGAGTCTGGATGACAATCAAATAACCGAACTGAAGAGAGACGTTTTTTTCAACATACCCAATTTGCACGTACTACACTTATCCAATAATAACTTCAGTCTGCTACACGAAGGTTGTTTCAAACATTTAAATAACCTGATTGAACTAAAACTAGATTACAATTACATATCAGTGGTAACGAGAGAAATGTTCGAGGGACTCGAAAATCTTTCTCGTTTAAACTTAAGAAACAATAAGTTGGCTATGATTGGAAACTTGGCCTTCAGTGAGTTGTGGGGGTTGAAAGAATTGATGTTAGATAATAACGGCATCGAATATATCTCTGAAAGAGCATTTGGAGGACTGACACAGTTGAGAAAGTTGATCTTATCTGGGAACAAGTTGACAACTTTTTATGAGGATATCCTAGAAGATATACGAAGTCTTATAGTTTTAGATCTCAGGGATAATCTACTAATAACTATATCATATGAAACTATACGACCTGTCGTCGATAATGATAAATCTCTATCCTCAGTTGTTTACTTGGATGGTAAGTGTATTGTTAAACTTTTCTGATATCATTTTTTTTAGTTTCATTTCACCTCAAATTCAGCGGCTTTCAAAAATATGATAAATGTCACTACAGAATTAAATTCCACTTTATAAGTTTAAGGAATTCAATTAAGGTGATATAAAAAATTAGTTAAAATTAAGTTTTACCGACTTTTTTAAGTGATATAAAAGATGTTGATAATTTATTTAAAATAAAAATAAAAAAATCTTAAAAGAATAATCTTTATTTGAACTATCAAATATAAACAGTATAAATGTATAAGTATTTATTACTAATAAAAAAAATGTCTATCATTAGTTAATTAAAAATTATATTATTTGCCAAACACATTAACATAATTTCTAAATGTACTATGATCAAGTAGGTACATACATTATTTTATTGTGAGAAAAAATAATTTAAAGCTTCAAAATATTTTATAACTTGAATACATACCACATTAATTATGCTTTGTTACGAAAATAATTTCATCTGACTTGGTTAAAATAATCCTGATTAAACTTTCTTATTTCCATTACCCCATTTTAAATAGGATTAAAACTCTATAGCGCTGGAGTTTGTTATAAATTTAGTTTTGCCACTCCGTGTTACTTTTTCTTTTCGTAAACAGAAGTTGATTGTAAGCTGAGCATGGTTATGAAATTCAAATTGCTTTGTCTTTATACAATGCAGAAAGTGTTGAGAACTTGAGAACTTCAACTGAATAGGTGTTAAGGCTACTTTTGCATAACATTTAATTTATGTAACTTTTGGAAAAATAAATTATGAGGAATATTTATTTCTATGAAAATTAGTCAAGTTTTTTTTTTTGAACTTCATAAAATTTTTAGTACCAATGTTTTGTAAGGATTATCATAAACTAGCTAATGCCGTGGTTTTTCTTAGAATAGAAAATGTGACCCCATTCTAGTAAATTTTGTTAGTTAAATTAATTAGTAATTACGTAATTAAAAACACCATCACCGTGTCTTTACCTTTTTTACCCAGTCCCGGTTGAGTCTACTTAAACTTAAATTCAATTATAAAGATGAGTTGTTTCCATATAAAGATATATACTCTGACAGAGCAAGTGTATTTAAAGAAACAAAAAAATCCTTACACAACTACGTATATAAAAGATATCAATTCAAAGATATGAACGATGAAATCTTATTTGTTCTGTAAACAAAGTATCGGTTTATTGTGTTAAATCAAAATGATAGAATGCCACTCAAACATTGTTTACGCCAGCGCGGTGTAACCTCGATAAGACATTTGATGTTAGAAATATATCAAAAAAAATATATAAAAGCCAGTCTTGATATGGGTGTAATTCGTTTATTTTCTTTAGACATGCTTGTGTAAATCACGCAAGCCGTTTCAATCTTTACTCATATTTTATTTTTTTTTTTTTGTCGTTTTTCAAAATAACATTTTATTTAAACAACATTCATGGTGAATGGTTATTTGATATTTTATAACTTTATATTGTTTGAATACAGCTCGTTTTGTTATATTCCTGAGTGGATTTCAGCTGCTGTAGTCTATTGAAAATAAAAATGCTTTTTGACTTCATCTAAATAAAATATTTTTGTGTGATGTTCTGCCTCTATTTTTCTCACAGAAAACGTGATATTTTATAAGTATAGTTTGAACTAAACAAATGGCTATATTAGGTATTCTTTTATATTTAGTCTTCGCAAAACAGTTTTAAAGCAGGTTTTACATATTAAACTTTGGTTAAATATTTTAAACCGAGTAATCATTCAATCATCATTTTTTCTCATATCATATTTTTATATTTTCTTGTTATTATGATATCATATTATTATAGCAATAATAATAAATGCAAGTCAATATAATATATCTACTTATCTTCAAAGTATCCGTATTTAAGATGGAGTTCAATAGATGTTCTATAAATAGGACCAACAAAGATTATCCGCATCCTCTGCCCTCTTTAGAAATGCGAGTCTCGAAAAGCCTTATTGTTAGCTAAATGTTGATCCCATGTTACCATATTTGAAATTAAGATATTATTCATATTAGTTACATTTTTGGCCAGTTACATCAACATATTTGTTTTGTATCATTTTAGGCCCTGTTTGATTTTAAAAATCAAATACAATGTGTAATTGTTACATTTATACATATATTTTTGTTTGTTTGAGTCATTTTATATTCTTTTATATAAATCGTTTGTAATAAGAGTTCTTTTTATTACAAAATTGTATCTAAATTATTTGAATATGACAAACTTGAAACTTTTTGAGTACAATTTTGTTTTGCCAACGTTTAGAATTTTCTCGTCGAATAATTGTATTAATCAATTGTCGGGATGCTGGATCCATTTCAAAGATTTAATTTAAGAATTTGAGGAATACTTTGGTATTCCTTAATAGTATAATAGAAAGTCCGTTTCTATATTCCGCACATAAAAAGTCAAATTGTATAATTATCTCTGAAATTTAAAAAAGTGCATTCTTTTTCCGTTGAATAATACTTAATCTTTTTTTTTTAACGTTAGGAATCCTCATGGATACACATCTCCATCCAGATGAGGTGAGGAGATGTTGAAGGTGGTTATGTAAGACTCCTACTCACTAAACCTGACGGTTGCCGCCGCCGTCATAATGGGACACCACGGGATCGCTTTCGCACCCCGCAATGAGGTGCACCCATCCCTTTTTCGCAGGCTTGAAAGATTGTGAAGGAATCCCCTTCCCCCCACCCAAGCCTACTGCCTCTGTAGGGGGCCGAGACTCACTTCTGGCTGGACTCGGTCTCAGAGAATTAGGTGTAAAACCCGACTCGACCATCATCGACCATGTCCAGTCCCACCGCGGTAGTCTCCCCGTGAAGAGACCACCGGTCAGGACCCCTAGGAGAGCTTGACCCAGCGGGTCCAGCGGCTCTGGTTAAACCGCGAACCACGCGTCGGGCTGCACTAAAGCCCACTAAAAAACCAACGGTTGACCTCATCGCCTTAGTGGGACATCACGGGATTGCTGTCGCACTCACCGTGATGCTCCGGCGGAACCCCCAAATGAGGGGCCCCGTTCAACTTTAGGCACCCTCTCAACGTAGGCCTATGATGGGCGGGAGAGGTCACCCCTCTCTCCCGCCCAGGCACCGCCCAGCTACCGTATCGAAAGAAACCTAATAGGTGTCACCACCGTCCCGATAAAGACGATCACATATAGAATGCTTAATTCACCGAGACGGACAGCGATACGGTAGCTCAGTTGGTAGAGCGACGGGACGGTTTCCCAGTAGTCGCGGGTTCGAATCCCTGCCCGTATCGGTTTTTTACATTCTATATTTATATAAATTTAAATAAGCTTAACATGGCTATACATGTTTAAAGATATTTTCAAAAACTAATTCTTTTATCATTCGAAAACTTAGGATCTTTGATTACAAATTAGTAAAGAACTACAAAATCACATTTCTTCTTACAAGTAACATCGATCTATTAGTTTCTTCTATTCTATTCATTATCATTATACTTTCCTGTAACTCCCGAAATGATATAGTAGTGAATATTATATGAACTGTTTTTATTAAAAGTATTCAATACTTATAATTTTTTAAGCTAAAATCAATGATTTATAGAAAAATATGTAATATAATTTGTATGATCTATACTAATAATAATAACAAAGCTAAAGAGTTTGTTTATTTTAACGCACTAGCTCCTGGAACTATTAGTCGAATATTTAAAACAATAAGAAAATTATATTATTAACAAAGAGCATAAAAAAGTGCCTTTAAAAATATTTCTAATATAATACCGAGAGCGCTGCTTCTTACGATCGGTTGCTATTGACGTCAAACGTAAAATTGTAGTCCACGTGGACAGACTCGCGAGAACAAATAGCTTTTGTTAATATGCTTTTAAAAAAAAGTTAGCATGTTGAATAAAGGTTTAAAAGAGTTAAGTAGTCAAGTAGATAAGTGTTTAATAAAAGGTATTAAACGGTGATACCTAATAAATGACTATGCCTAGATCCCTTGTGTAATAAAATAACATCTTCGTAGGCACGCAATAGAGTCATAGTATGGATACGACATAAAATATCACAAAATAGATTATTCAAAGTGTATATTAAATTCATGTTTATATTTACTTTCCTTCGTTTTATGATCGCATTGATCCATTTAAATTACTCTTTATGGTATTTGTTTCTACTGATAATTATAGATTTGAATACTACGTCTATTTTATTCATAGTTACTACTAAAGTAAGTGAATATGGCATAGGACGATAATAGTTCAGGGATCGCAATGCAATATTTCAACGTCAGTTCTATTTAACATCTAAAAATATTCAATCTAAGAATACGGATGCAGCACGTGCGATCCGAAGATCAAAGCTTCTTTTCTTCGCCAAGTCTGAGGTTCAAGGATCCGTTCACATGTTTCCATGTTACCAACTTCAGTAAATAATTCTAAGATGCTCCTTGAATATAATTTAACTCTGTTTTGTAGATACCGATAATATATATTATTGTCGAACGTATATTTAAGGATTAAAGACTTAACAAAGGAAGCTTAGTAGGGACTAATCGTTGCTGCATAAGTGACTCGAGTAAGTGTTGTAATTCTGCTCATATTTGCTACCATCCATATTGAAATTATTTAATCATTCAACATGTTAATTATACCCTGAGGTAGATAAAATATTTTTCCTTTTTTCTATGATAGATCTGCGTAATTAGTGCTTTAGAAAATCGGTCCTTCAAACATAATGGATTTCGAAATATATGAAGTAAAAAATGCATTTGCGCAAGTACTAAAAATGTGCATAAAATTTTAATTAGTTACATTAGAATTAATGAACGCGAAGAACTCTCAGTAGATTAGAAAAAACTATTAAAATTTGAATTTCAAAAGAGCAATCTCATGCCGTGATGCATATTAAGTATTCAAGGATCTGAGGTTAATGACTTTAAAGACTTGACTTCACTAATTACAGACGGAGAAGGTTCTAATTTAAAATTACTTTGGCGCATAAAATCTAATAC
The DNA here is from genome assembly GCA_959347355.1 of Napeogenes inachia. NCBI lineage: Eukaryota > Metazoa > Arthropoda > Insecta > Lepidoptera > Nymphalidae > Napeogenes > Napeogenes inachia. The sequence goes on along the minus strand of OY365793.1, from coordinate 13,858,097 downwards.
ACTCTTTTGTTTCAGGTAATCCACTTAGCTGTAATTGCCGTCTATCTTGGATATATGTACTCCGTAATGAAACTCAAGACAATACAATGAAACGAGCACTCGAAAAAATATCTTGCGTATCAGATCCAACGAATGATAGACGAACTGAACTGAAAGAGGAAAAAATGGAAAAAAGTAATGTTTTAACTGATGATCATTACGACTATTATGATAAAAGCGACGATTACAGTAATGACAAAGAAAAAACAAAAGTAGGTAAAGCCATTAAGCTAATAGATATACCCTTAGAGACCCTTCCCTGTCCGAAAGAATTAATGCAGTCTATTGAAGAAACTTACGGGCATCCAGTACAGAATGAAATAAGATTAAAAGCATTTTCCAAAGTTGGAAGAGATTTACCAGGTTTTCTTTTTTTTTTAACGCTGTTAGTTCTAATTTAAATATTAATGACATAAAAACATCAAAAAGAAAATTTTGTGATATTAGACATTAATAATACTCATATCTATCTAGTTAATAATTACGTTATTTAATGTTGTAAAAATGTTAGAATTTAAAGTGTTAGTCATGCAAAGCCCGTATGCTACTCTTTTAATATTCGTTTATTAATATTGATAATTAGATATATTTTGTAAATAGTCTTGTAATGGTATAGGCTCTGAAATTTTAGATATAATAGACAATGTAATACATTTTACTTGCCAAATGACTGTTTTTAAATTCTATATGAAATATAATATAACACACATTTTTAATTTACTCAAAGTTTACATGCATTTTAAAGTGTTTATACGTTGGAATAGTATAATATGTAAACAAAATATAACACTAAATATGTTGAAATATGTGTAGTCTTACAAATATGTAAAGTTTATTGTGCATTTCTTAAAAATTTTAGTGAATATAGAATTAAAAAAAATTACATGTATTTCTAAAATTCTTTCTTAATGAGTCTCGTTAAGAATGCTTTAAACTGTTTGAATTGAGTAAGATTAGGATTTAAGATGATTTTTTTGTAAATTATGTTATTAACTTATTTATGGTTTGTAAAAATAATAGATTTACTAAAATTATTACTCTACGTAAAAATGCATTTTCTTTAATTAGCCCCATACATATATAAGTTTTATGTAAATCTAAATTAGAAAAATACATACGAAGTCACATTCGAACTACACTTAAGAAATTACCTTTATAAGTTGGTGACCACAATTCAATAACATTAGTATTGCACAAGAGTCCTTGAATTTTTACAAGAGAACTTTTTGCAATTTAAAAAACAAACACCAGCGTGCTAAATAATAAACGAAATGCGAAAAGTTTTGTCACGCGCAATGTTAAGTGAAAATATGAACCCTCGTCGCTAATATTTTAAAGGCTAACGAAATTGTAAGCGAACATAAAAAAATCACGAAGCTCCCCTCTGGAATTCCATTGCGGCTTTTTTCCGTTTTTAATATGCGCATGTCTCATTCCATTATCATGCCGTTTTCAATGAATATTTAATCAAAGTATAATTAATACTATTTTAGTTGAACATGGACTGGCAAATAATTGGAATGAGATGATATTATATGGAATACGTTGAGCATGTCTAAAAAAAATTATTTGATAATTTTGATAAAAATATTTATTATGATGTTATAAGAAGACATGAGACATGATACGATTATCATGAGCTCTAAACGCTATAGCGATTATTGAATATAATACAGTTATCATCTCTCGTTTTAGTAACTAATAGACTAAACTAACGAAAAATAATTATGTATCTTAAGTTATAAGTTATCCTTGATGGATGATTGTTTTTCTGAAACAAACTACAAAGTTTTGTACAGTAAATTTGATTGCAATGAACACTGCTTACATTTGCATGTTTAATATTCTCCTGAAGCTCGGGTATGTGAAAATTAAATACTCGTTAACGATTATCGCCATCAGAAGCTATTTCCGCGGTATAATTCATTTTCCTTTGAAATATAAAAAATATATTGGTTGGTTAAGGTGTGGATAATTTTTACTTTTTATGCAATGTGTAATTTGTTAATTAATTTTATAGTTAAGATAGTCTAGATAATATAGAAAAAATTGTGTGTTAATTTAGTAAATATTTTGATCAACGTAACACAAATATTTAACTTAGATTATTGTATTTGAATGTTTGAATGAAGCAACAAAATGTGTTTAATATAGATCTAATTGCATTATGTTGTGAATACTTCAGATTCTGTTGTATTAAATATTTCTACGCGTGCGTTGGACTATTATTACCTATTTATTTTAAATGTACTTACAAAATAACATGTATTTTATTTTCTGTATGCCTTATGATGAAATTGACTGCTTAGTATTATTTATAGCTCTTATATCATTACTCAAATCTTATATCTTCTTATATTTTAATTTTACATCCTTTTTATGAAGTCGATGGAAGCCTTTATCAAGTTCTAAACTTGTCGAATAAGTCAATCAAATTTTAAATATATTATACCTATAACCATTCCAAAACTTTTAAGTTTTCATTATACAATGTGCATTGTTTTACCGATTCAAAAAATAAAACAATGATAAGTGTGTATTATGTATAATGTCTGCTCTGAGATAACAAATGGGAGAAGAGCGTGGACGGGATTGACATATTAGGCTGACACCAAAAAACTGGGACAAAGGCAATATATGATGAAAGGATGATGTTTATTATTTCCAGAGATGATCTCCCAAGCTAATTTTTCTAATATTACTGATAGATATAATATCTTATAGATATTTTTCGTCTAAGCTACACCTTAAAATAATTATTGTCTGCTTTTCAAACAAACATTATAAAGATAAAACTTTTGTGTCAAATTACTTGTTTAGACAGACAACATTAATAAAATATTTGTATATGTCCATAAAATTAAGTAATCGATGTTTAATATTTGGAACAAATGTTTAATGTTTGTTTGTTACAAATTCTTAGTTTAACTTGTTTTGGTAATTACAAATAACTTCCATTTAACTGGCCTTTGTGATGAATAAATAAGAATATTAAATTTAATTTAATACTACAATAGGGAGGAAACTACGGCGTTCATGTTTAGCACATTCGAATGCACAGATGTGTTTTGAGTGAAATATAGTTAAATTTTTCTACAGCTTGCGTCGAACGTGGTGTCGCAGCACAGATCACAGAGTGATTTCGTGGTTGGCATAGAATATATATATGCCCGTTTTAAATGAACAATTAGGAGCTTTTTATTCTTAAATATTTTTCTGCCGTATAATCTGAGTCTTGTTAAATACTATTTTGTATTAGAAATATAGTATCACAAGTTTCAGTGTTTTTGGAAAATCATTGAAAAGGACTTTTTTTTTGTGTGGGTCTGGTGTCGAGGGTATACGTATGTTCTATTTGAAAAACGTATGACCAATTTAATTCACGATATGAATATAAGAATTAAAAGAAGAGATTGATTATATAAGACACATTATATCAGTAGTCAGATCAGATATGAAAGAGGTAGGTAGTAGGGATGTATAACTACTTTTTTCATATCTGATCTTTCTTGTAAAATTAATTTATGAAATTGCAGGTATTTCATTAAATGAGTCGTGTTATATCATAATCCTGATAAATAAGTTAAATATATATATAATACTTCCTAAACTATTTGTAGATATATATACCTACATAATTATTATGTTGTATTTTTAAACGGAATTAATTAAATTAATTAATTCTACCAATAAAATACGAGGGGTACCTGACATTTCTTATAATTCGTATAAATTGACTGTGTCTTTCATAAGCAATCCACATTACTAAAAGAAAGCAGCTAATTCAACATAATGCCTTAAGAATACCTTAAGTGCGGAGGCCGTGACGGAGTTGGGTATTAGTAGGATTAAAGAAATAAGTGTGTTTATTTTGTGATGATAGGTAGGTAGAGTGATAGTAGTGAAGGTATTATGATAAATAAGTGTTCTCATGAAAGTTCTATTATATTTATACTGCATACTGTATTACATAAATGAAGAAATTCATTGTATATGTAAATCTTATTTAGTAAGAATATGAACTATATATGAATATAAAATAAAATGTTATGTTAATAAAATTAAGATTGAACTAAAAAAAACTCATACGATTCTCTGCGTTTAAAAAAATATATATTTTAATTTACTGAATATTATTTAAAATATTTTACTACTTCAACTATTCCTTTTCAAGGAGGTTTGAAACTTCGACCCGGTAAAGTAGAACTAATAGGATAATCTTGTTTAAAAGATGACCTGTGACCTTAATCCAACTTCACAACTGCTCGTTATTTTATAAATATATTAGCCCTAAAGCTGCGTTGCCACTAGCTTCTCAAAACAACTTCATTCTACAACAGTTCCAATGGTAGATTCATTCACGCTCGATAGAATAGTGGTTGCAACGCGGTTACTGTTCCATACTAGCTTATGTGTGCGAAAACCAACCCCAACGCCATGTGTTCGTTGATAAGAACGAAGAATACCATTAATGTGTGCGTTCTCTTTGTATATATGTTTTGCGTATCGTGTTCTTTGTACATTACTAATAAAACCGATATACATATATTATCCATTTTTATGAGGGTATTAAATCTACAACATTTTTTTATTAAGAAAACAATATTAATAGCAAAGAAAATTTATGGTTGATACTGCCTATGTCTTACCTAATTTATTCCCATAAGGTACCTGAGTATGAGAATCAACTATTCATCTACCCCAAAAATTCATAAGATTTCGAGAAGTATACACGAGTAATATTTAAATATTAGCATCTTTGTCTATATAAAAGCGTAACTATTTTATTTACTTACTTATATATCAGAATTAGTGATATAAAAAATCTTTCATATAAGAGTATTGTACAGCGTGGGAAAAACATGCATATAGCGGTGAAGGCGAATTGGGAGCCACTTAAGTTGACGTCGAAAGTCTAAAAAGTGATCGAAATTACACTATCCGAAAATAAAACGAATGCACAAGTTTTGAAGGCGGTCTAATTTATTAAGCAGCTCCACATTACGAGTAGCATCCAGGTAGTAAACGTCGGCATAGTCGAGAAGGTGTAGTAAGAGGGAGTTGGCTAACAAAAAGTATATAATATCTATTGTCATTACGTTTTAAATTCATAGAATCCTTGTTCTCTTTACAGTAAATAGATTCACAAACAAATATAAAACATAGGAACACATAAGAAGAGATGTCAAAGTCGTTTTTTTTTAATTTGGAAGGGTCAAAGACATCGATGTAATATTTTTATATCTATGAAGGTATTCTAATAAATTGTATAGGTACATTAAAAGTAACTATGGTGTATATTTTTATAATAGTGGAAAATTATTTTAATTTTAAATAACTATCAGTTAATTACATGAAGATTATCTAAATGGGTCCTTATTTAATGAGCGCATTCAAATGTAATTGCTATTCTAAGTAATAAATATCGGTAGCGATTCTCAACGAACTTAGGTACTTTAACTTAGACTAGATAAATCTACTACTTAAGATACTAGAACAAGTTTGTAATTAAGGTAGCTATAGGTTTTATTGTAGAATACTGTTCTTAATAGTTGTACCAATATAATATTATAATTTGAAGATTAAAGCGCTACGATAATTTAATTGATTTATTATACTGTTTTATAACAGTTTACTTTAACTATTTAAAAGCTAAAAAATATGTATAAAGCAAAAATTTTTATATCATAAGGCGAAAAAAAAATTTATATCATATGGCGAAAAATTTCAAGGTTAAATTGAAATTTGGTCCCATTTTCATTTTATAATGCGCTCACAAGAAATCAGTAATGCGTAATGATATGACTTAAAACGTAAATGCAAAACTAGGGGACTGAAACAGCTGACATCCGCTGACTGTAGCCGCACTAGACCCCAGAAAAATAAAAAATAAATTTACTTAGTCGTGCCAACAAAAACACTGCAATGTATTTTAAAGTTGAAAAAATGTTTATTGTTTATTATTTCGGAAGTGCGTAAAATCAATTTTAATATAAAGTCGCTAACATACATAATAAATACAGCCAGGATATATTCGTATAGAATTTCAATATATATACATAAACTTATTTGCCTGACATGATATGTTCTGTCGTATTTCAATGACATTAACCCTAATGAGCTCTTTAAATGGTATTTTCTATAGCGGACCACTATTGTACTTTGACATCCCATTAGAGTACATATTATTTCCTGGTTAGGCAAACGCTATGCTATCAAATATCGCACTGTGGCATCTAGGAGCCACTATAGTGTAAGAGTTCTAACAAAAATTGCATTAGGTTTTTTTAATTAATTAGGTACATTTTTTTCACCGAAATATACAAATACTCGTACGTTTCGTTTAGGAAATATTTGTATAGGATTACTCAAAAAATATTAAGAATATCAATTATAATTTGAAAAACATTTATCTTATCATATTTTTTGTTTCTTTAATAATTATATCAATATTTTGTTGTTAAAAATAAGCCTACATGTTTTTTAAAATATTACCATTCTGTGGTATGAGATCAACTGATTATATTTTTCCCCTCAAAAAGATACTAATTATTTTACCAAACCTGTATATTATGAAATATTCTTAAAATTTAATGGCGTTTGTTTTAAATGTTTTTTTTTTCCATTCCTTTATATTAATATATAAGAGTGGTTAATTATTGAAAACGTAGTATTTTTTTAAATATATTTTGAGAGTTAGGGTAATTCTAAACAAAAATATAGCTATTTATAAAATAAATAAAATAATAGTTTGTTTAATATATGGTCTATTAATCTTCCAGCTATTTTCTATGGCGTTTGTTATGTCCCATAACCGATGTTCATCTTCGCTTGAATAGCAAAAGTAATATAAAAATATCTTCATTGGTATCCTTTGTTAACGGCACTCACTACATTACTACGATTTCTCATTCTTGATATTGTATGATATTTATTGTATTTTACTCCTTTTTAGTATTATAAGTTTTATATTATGTATTTTTTTTACTTTAACATATATATGATGATGATTTTTTTTACCTTGGCAGTGATAAAAATGTTCAACTTAATGCCACATTATTAATACCATTTCAGACGTTTCTCAGCAATATGCAGGTGTGCAGGTGGTGTGATTATGGCCTGTCATATATCAATAGAACAAAACAGGGATTTGATACTTGAATGAAAGTACATATTATCTTCGATGTGGTAAATAGGCATACGTAGAAGTAAGCAGTGTGACGTCATCCAATGGACAAAGGCAATCAATATCTCCGATTAAATAAATCCAAGATTCTTGCTTCTTCAACCTTGATCTAGAACATGGAAACATGCTTAGAATGATTCACGAGAATTTTTTTTGAACAAGAGGGATCCTTTCATAAAAATATAAAACTCCATATCTGTAAATATATTCTGAGAAACGAATATACTGTTAGTGTGTTTAACCTGTACTTTATTCACAGAGACTAAGTACCGTTGGAGGTAGATAACAAATTTACTGACAGACACCTACAACTCATTTTCTCTTTGACACGTAATCTGCCAGGTATATTAAATATGAGGTTCAAATTAAAATGTAATGAAATATACGTTTAGTGTACGTAAATATTAGAAATGTATGTTGTGTTATTCTTGTAAAATCAGGACCCGTTTAAAATCCTTCTAGTTTTAATTTTAAGGCGGAGAGTATTTATGGAAGGGCTTATCATAAAAAGTATCATATCTATATAGGCCCTTCAAAAGTTTTCATTTGACTTACAGAAGTGATTGTAAGATGAAACAATAAAATATAGTTTTATTCAATGTGTATATTAGTAGAAGTAGCAGTAGACCGAGATTATTTCAAACTAATTATTTATTATAAAGGGTATTGAAAAATTAGGTAAATTTAGTAAATTTATACCTTTCGGTTCCAAACAACAATTGTGTATCAAATAGTTATTATATCTTATAATGGTTTTTGTGTGATTAAGGTACCTAAAGGATAATGAACTATTTAAAATATAATAATCTTAAACCTTAACTGGCATTAGCATGCAGCATGTAATAAAATCATCATGTAATATAATCCTTTTAATATCCGGTATGCTGTCATTTCGACTCGTAGTCAGGTTCGGTATATTGGAATATTTCTTATTTGATATGATTTAAACGGTTGTATTGAAATATAACATGCAAGATTAAAAATATTTTTATTTTGTTTATATATTTATTTATTTCATGTACCAGAGGCAGAAATAGGTACACATATATTAATGGTTATAAGGAATGGTATGGTAGCTATATTTTCTCTTCGAACTATATAAAATATAAAAAATAATTTGGAATAATATCCTACACACAATAAATTAATCAATAATATTAATTAAAAATGAAACAATAAATCAAACAAAAAACGGTAACAGACCGTTTTACGGGATTATGTTTGCAAACGCGTCTGCGTTCTGAATCAGATTTAAATTAAACAATGTCAGATTTATTGTAGTCCTTAATTTTTATTAAATAATAGGATTTTATTTTATAAATAAAACGTACAATAAATAACCTTACCATTCATGAGGTATCTTTTATTAAAATGTTTGTTTATCCTTTATACTTTTAATTAACATTGTATTCGTTCTGTTTACATCCTAACAATTCCTAATAATGAATACTACTTCTTAATAATGCTGAAATAATTTAATTATAATATATTCTTTAACGTTATTTGCTATCGGAGTAATGTTGATTTCATTGCAGACTGTTTCTGCCCGGGGAATCCAAGCACAATTATTTTTAATCAAAGAAAGTTTACTGTTAATGAAAGAATTTTTATTCTGTTGTTACAGCAAATTATCTGTACTAAAAATAGTTTTAATACAATTAAATTAAATTCGCTGTTTCAATTTTTAAAATATGTTTTAATAATATTTGTTTTAGTTTCCTACTACATTATTTCAATTAAAAAAACGAAGTATTTTACTAATACCAAAACAGTAGGTATAATAGCCACAGAAGATCTAAATAAATTATTAAATGAAATAAATTACTGTGAAATTAAATATTGAAAGTTTAAATTAATCCAAAAGATAATAAATTATATGATATATTTAATAAATTAAATTTATCAAAAAAAAGTATATAATTTAGCCTTCAGAATTCGAAACTAAAAATGTATGTATATATAAAAGTTATTAGGTATCAGTATAATCAATACCAATGCGACGTTAGAATTTAAGTACATTACTAGTATGGAGTTACGTAAACAAAGAGTGCAGTCGTGTGATATCAAGTCAAGAACAAAGTTTCATACGTTTTTTGTTTAACTTGGGATGAAAATTGTGAATTGAAATATATAGAATCAGTATTTGTATATCTTCATTACTACATATGTAATAGTATTTATATCTTTGTATTATATATATTTTGTTTTGTCAAGTAAATTATGTATAGAAAGGAATTGAATCGGAAGGTATGGGGTATGGTTTCGTAAACATATTTTTTACATATGTGTATAAATATTAAAAAAAAAAATGTTTTTCTTGTAGTCTATCCGATACTTGCAAGCAACATGTAGGTATTCCGAATTTCGTTACGTGACGTATTCTTCAAAATTACTCCTCCGCAAGCCAAGGGACTTCGTTCCGATAATTATTTTATATTTATTAAGAAACTGGTTTTTATAAATAAAACGTAACTAAAATATATTACTAAAATTGAACACTTGACCGATCGAATAAGTATTCGTTGTATTTTACCACCATTATATACATAGATCATATACATATTATATTATCGTTGGATTAAGTGAGCATAGCCGATTGAAATTTATAGATTAAAAATATATAAGTAACGCAAAAAAATATAATGCCTTTTTTGTAATTGCAAAAAAAAAATAATAGATAATTGTACTTATGTCTAGTATAACGATCGTTTTAATTTTTAATACGTTTTATTTTTACAAAAACATGTTTAGACGAAACGGTAAAAGAGGGCGATAAGATCTTTATGCTTATTGTAAAGAAGTCTTCTTAATATTCCTTTTCATTTTGCTAATGCGAAAGACCAGGAAGGCTTAATAAAATAATGGAAAAGGAATGTCAAATAAGAGCAAATCAATGTAAGCACTCGAGCACGATAAAGGTTTGCTAATACGATGAGAAGAAATTAAAAAATTCTGAAGACTTTCTTTTGGTACTTTGTTATTTTGCAAATATTGTCTTTTAATAAAAAAAAACACATGGTTATAAAAAAGAACATAGAAACAAAGGTTACTTTACAGTCTCTGTAAATATATTCAATTCTATTATACCTACCCTTAGATACAAAATGTATTGTGAATATAAAAAAGTATTTTTTAATGTTATTAAAATTATAAAAATTAAATATTTAATTTTAATTAACTAATTTTCTTAACTATGAAAACTAAATAGTAGATAAGAACAATAAGTAAATAATGAACGCTAACCTAGTTTAGTAACAGTATTAGCCAGTATTCAATTCCTAAAGTTAGGGCCGGCCGTTGTACACTTGGGAATCAAAAATAAATGCTCAAAATATACTGCTCCGAAGTGAACTAGATCGGAATATCTTAGGTAATTCGAACAAATATCTTAATATCAATAGTTAAAAAGTATTGTGTAATTAAATTTAACAACCAAAAACCTATTGAAATCTCTTTAATGCTATCAGTTGCCTTTACTAAAAACCATTACCGTATATTATAATTGTAATGTGTTATCGTTTTTTTTTTTGTTATATGCCATGCTATGTGATTAATAAAATAAAAGTACACTTGCTTCCAGTTAATTTATAAAGAGGTTACAAATTTAGTTTTATAATTTGTTAAGATAACTATTGAAAAGGTACATGACGTTCATGACTGTAAATATTTTTAACCTTCTTTCATATCCGTACTGTTTTTTTTAAATATATCAGGTTACTAATATTAAAAATATTGTTTTGCTATAGTTACAACAAGTTATTATTACCTTTAATTTATTAATTACTGACAGGATACTTACTATTTTATTTCTTAAGAACGGAAATAAAACATTCAAATAACAACATAATTAATTGAAATATTTTCACCCACATAGTCGTACGATGATTTGATTTTAATATCGCAAGTAAATAAAAACTATATGCAAAAGTTTTTACTTTTGTAAATAATTTTATGAACAATACAAACATTATATGAAACATCAATTTTAAGAAATATAACTGGGGAGACTAATATTATATTAAAAAAAATATTTTGTTAATTGTGGACATTTTGTTGCGTAAATCTTTTGGCAAAGATATTAGTTAGGTAAATGATAGTTTAGACACTCAATTTACTATAATTTCAAACAAGAACTTTGAGAAGATGAAACTTTCAGATAAAAAGAAACGCGTTAAATTTCTATTACCCCCGTTTTTTAGTTGGGTGATAAAGTAATGTATTTCATGTCTGCAGTGACCCTCCGAAATTCTTGCAAAGTGGAACCAGTGCGAAATTGCGTTCATTGTTGTGGTAGTGCTGTCTGGAAACTGAAGTGTTAACAATTGTGCTGTCTTCAATTCTAAAATGGTTCTATAATAAACGATTATTTCGAATATGGCAATAATTGTTAGTTAGAATGTTTACCTAACTACTGTTATTGAATTAAAATAATTACCACCTGGACTATGGACTGGACACCTAAACTAATTATGGACCAAAACCAAAAAATGAAAAAAATCCAACCGAATCAAAAATTTTATATTGTTTTTTATGTAATTATTCTATCATATCCATCTATAATATGAAATACCCCAGTTTTCAAAGGGCTCATTTTAAATATGTTTTTTTTTATGTAGAAGAGCAATAGTGTAGTGTTCCATGTTGAGTTTGTATTTTACACTCTTTGCTTGATTATTATTTATGTAAATTGTGCATATTTTTGTCTTAAAGCTATTTTATGCATATTTAAACTTATAAAGACAACACTAATGATTATTTTTTCATTGCTAAAATTACTATATTATAACATTTTTGTAGATACTTGTAGATGAATCCATAGTTGATCTTATTTATAACTTAATATTAATTTTTAATTTCAGTTATCAATAATTTATAAGCGTTTTCTTCCATTAAAGAGAACAAGATAATAAATCATGAATACATCGTGGTATGGGATTACGTTCAAACAAAAACAGTCTGAGTTTGACTAAAACAAGCGATTCAAATCAAATCATCGCAGATTTATGTGTAGACCTTTTTGTGTATAAATATTGATGAAAAAGTAACATGATGTGATGTTGGATAAGTTAGGATCTTGATTTTTATATTTGTATACAAAATAGATAGAGACTTATTTTTAAAAAGTAAGAGGAGTAAAAGTCAAATATATAAACACCTTAGAGCTGAGAACTGAGACTGAGACCGTTTTAAGAACTGAGAACCTGCTTACGATTCTTAAATTGACTTTTTATGTGCAGTAGGTACATTAATGAAATTTACAGTTATTTATTTACTTTATTGGGTTCGAAACAGCAGGCGCTTCACGTTATAGTAAGTGGTACCGTCGCATATACATTTCTATAACTCCGATAAAAAGGTTTTTGCAAAATTGTGACCACTCACGAGAAATATTGAAGCTGAAGGAAGAGATTTTGGGCATCCAACTTTCTTACTCGCCCTACCGATGCTACATAGAAAGATAGTTTTTGCTTTTGCACGTAAATACGGCTCGTGTGAGTGTGGCCTACATATTAGATCATCTATATCCCCTGATAAGCAAGCGGAGTAAAATTTCCCTTAAGAGTACACGTTACTGTGAATTGAAATTTTGTGTCACGACACTTTACAAAGCTTACATACGATCATGTCCTATGCGAGACCCATTTTTGCGATCGAAAATCTTAATTGCCTTAGATGATTCAGAACATCCAGGATTTCCGTGGTTCGTCCGCAATATCGACAGAAATAAAGACTTAGACCTTCCGACTATCGCCCAGTATTTCAAGAGTCTGCTTCAAAGGTACTTGGACAATGCTGAGCATCACCCAAACTCAGTGGTCGTTGACGCCGTAGAATATAGGCCACGTATGACAACTCTACTATTTAGAAGACCCAAGACAGTATTCGTTGACCTCAACGACGGGTTCACGTTAGAAAACGCAAAACGGGCATACCACACCCAATACACGCACACACACACCAGCCTTACCGGAGAAAATTAAATCCCAATTAATGTACGTTGCTCCGGCGTTCTGCCGTTGGAGGACGCTGGTGTCAAGTCCTAACACATTAGCTATTATAACAACTATAATCTGCCATTCACTCCCTTTGGTATGGAGACTAATAGACCTTCATCACTGCTGATGATAATCTTGTACTCCTATTGAAAGGTTGCTATGTTAGTCTTTTAAATTAGAAAATAAGCCCATAAAAACTAGCGTTCAATTGTTTATTTAATGTGAATTCTGTATGTACTATCCGCAATTGTAATATATTGTAAAAAAAACATTAAAAGATTCACCTTCATTTTACTACTGATGTCTGGGTCCTTTTTGACATATTCATAAAATGTACTACTTCTAAATGCGGGTTTAAAAATGATTATTTTGAAAATGTGAATCCTATAAGTAATTGTAAACTTAAAATAACGTGATTGCATCCAAACCAAAAGTCTTGTCAGTTATCCAATTTATTATATTATTAACTAGCTGTGCCTGCAACTTCGTACGAGTAGATTTCGATTGCGATTTGCGAAAACATCCTTGGTACCCTTACCTACCTTGTACCGTACCCTTTGTATATATTAATGTATAACCTTAAAAGTTTCATTAAAATCCGTCAAGTAGTTTTGCGTGTAAAAGTATTTCTAGTTTATATTAATCCTCCATTATGTTTTTTTTATTTTCAGTTTTATTGTATGTATATAGATACATTTCTTAAATACTTAAAATACACTTATCTTTTGATAGAGCGAAAAGTGTCTAATGAAAGTAAAAAAGTAAATATTATTCATAGTGACGCTCAATTTCAAAAATGTTAGAAATGGATACTGTTAATTACCCGTTCACATCCGGGCTATATAATTTTTTAATATTTTAAATGTACAGAGACTACTCCTCTATAGATTTATTATATAATGTCTCCGCCACATCATATTTTATATAATATTTATGTTTATCATATATTAATACTATTTATTACAGAAGAAGATTTGTATGGTACCTTTTATGTGATTGACATAAATTTAGATTACTTTTTTATTTCTTAACCGATTTAAATAAAACAAACATTAAATACTAAGTGAAAACTACTACAATATATTACTGAAAATTGCATCTAAATTGGTTAAGTCGTTTCTGAGATTAGCGTGCACAAACATATAGACATACAGACATACAGAAAACAGACAAAATGAAAAACCATTGTTTTGGGTTGCTTGCCAATGCCAATTCTATTGCCAATTTTATTATATGTATAGAATATGATTATGGCTTGGAAAAATATATTTTATAAATAAATAAAGTCGTTATACGTATATTTTGTATTAAAATAAATAATTTATGTTGATAATCTTATAAACATTATTAATTTTAATTAAGAATGCATATCTTGCTACCACCGAATATAATCTGATCCTAGATTTCTGGCGGGTTATCCTTTGTATAATTAATATTAAACAACAGATTTCATTGCAGAACAGTTGTAATATAATACGGTAGAACAGGGTGGTTTTTGGTTGTTGTTTTTTTAGAAAATATGCACATAAATAAAAATACATGAAGCAGAATTCATATAAATATACAAAAAGACAAATCACGATTAACCAAAATAAATATTTTTTTTATCTATGTGTAGAATGAAAATTATTTATCTATCTAAAAAGTCAAAGCCCTTAAATCCCTTCTTAATAACTATTACTTCGGTTCTTAAATATAAAACATTTAGTACATGCAATAATAAGAGCTATAGTAAGATGTATGGTTCTTTAGAAATCAAAATGGTGAATGAGGTAATTTTTTTCGGTTATCATCTTCTTTATTAAAATTAGGATGTTTTTTAATTATTTTATGTTGAACTAAATGAACCTACGGACACACTAATTTCACTTGTTTAGACGTATATCTAATAATTGTAAATTTGTAGTTTGTACATTTCCATATTCATCTTCTTATTCGGATAAACAAAACAAATATACATGTATTTTATATTTGACATTGTATAATTTGACATACCGCATTGTATATTTTACGCAGCATCTTGGAATACTCCCAAACCTGTCCTTAGAGATTAAACAATATAAAGGAAGATCTATTACTTACACGCATTTAAGAGTTTTGGTTTCTTCTTTTTCGTCCCTTTGCAATATGTGACCCTACCACAACAAACCATTACTTCTTATGTTCCATTCATATTAACTTCAACATTCATCAACTTCAATATTCATATCATATCAACCATTATTTCATATCATCATTTAGATTTGCTAAATCTTTCAATTAAACCGTAGTTATATAATATAATGGTAATTTAATTAGGTTCGTTGATTAAAGTTTTTAACTATCATCAAACATTAACTAATTTATTAACGTTCTCACAGTTTTGAACTTGTTTTAGTCAATATTTTAACTTATATTCACAATATGTGGTCATTATATGGAATTAAACGGGAGTACGAGAATGGTAACGTCTACTTTGAATAAATTACTCTCTGACGTAATGTAGAAGCACTGATTAGTATGTGTTGTAAATGCAGCGCCTAATTTAGTTACTAACCGAAAATGCATTGTAATTAAAAAAGTTTATCTTCTACCTACTCTTATTAATGATCTCCCGTGCTGTAGATATTATTATAATATAAAATGATAATTGTTATACATATCTAAAATATTATCTTATAAATTAGTTATTTATAAAGTATTTTTTAGAATTACAGTAAGTAAGTAAATGTGCATCATAGACCCTTAAAAAAACAAAGACATTATCATTCTAATATATTTACTTCTAGAACTCCACACCTTTTACTAAATAATAAAACTACAAATTCCACGTAAATATTTTTCAAATTTTTAGCGATGGATTTTAAAAACAATGCTTAACCTCAACTATGAAACTAAGACCGCTCACAGATAATATTGTCTTAGAAATTTCAATAATTATTTTTAAATTTATATATAAATAACAGATCTATATATTATTTATTAAAGTAAGAGTAAACTTTGATAAATATATATACTAATAATAAAAATTTATGTTATTATAATTTGATAATCATTTCAAAATCTTATTGAGCTTATTGAGACGTTATGACTTTCATATATATAACACTGTTTCATCCCGACTTATTATCTCAATAATTTAGTTTGAAATACTATTAGCATAAGTAGTCGTTGGTGAAATTAATTATTGAAGTGTCCGTAAAGCTCAAGTTACAATCCAATCTCCGTAATAGGTTAAAATGGAGGGTTTACTGGGTGCTACACTTTCAATTTTACTTTACGAGCATACGAACATTCCGTAGGTAATTCTGTACGTCTCTGTTAAGTTAAATGTAATAGAAGCTAATATTTTCAACTATGTATGAAGTTATTAATACATGCATATATAATTTAAAATATATTAGGGGTGTTACATATATAATTTAAAGTATATATAAGATTGACAAACGTTCATACCCTTTGTTCACATGAAACTATCCATTCATTTAAAGTGTCTTTTGATACCGGTTTTCCATTTTATTGCATTCCATCATAAACAGTTTTACGAACTGTAACAATATTTAAACCAATGCCATGAAAAGTAATTTACCTGATCAGAAGAACGTCTATCTAGTGTTCTGTTATAATATGGATTACTATAATATACGTTTCCGTTACGTAGTTTTTTTTTTGTGTTAACAATAATTTAATTGTTATATTGTTATCGTTATCTGTTATAACTTTATTTTGTGAGATGTGAACCTATGATTACGTTGATATATTTAGATGCGTTTATATGTGATATCATAGTATTTTTGAAGTTCAATTTAAAAGTGTATGCAGATATATGCGAAAACCGCCGATTGATCAAAAAGTGGGTGACTCTGAATATGAAATGAACTATGAAATGTGGCGACAGTCCGAAACAATTTCACATGAGGCGTAGAGGTGATGATAAAAAAGAGAAAACATGGTAGACAGGCCATATTATAGTGCATATTACTAAAAGGTCTTGGGAAGAATGTTGAACATTTTTTTTTAACAGACCAAACAAAGTATTTTAGTTGGTAAGTAAAGTACTCAACGCTCGTTACTTATTTATAATTTTTGTTTGCAAAATCAGTAAACAAAACAATTAACATCAGGAGCCCCGTGTAATCACGGTACGACATGTGTTATGTCATAAACAAAACCGCGTGCAAAAGTTAAGATTCATATAGCCTATGTGTACATTCTAGTACATAAGCTACAACAATGCTAAGTTTTATCTAAAGTCTAAACCCGTATCGTAGTTTTGGCATGATTATATTACAAACATCTGTTCATCCCAACTTACACACATAATATAATATTAGTATAGATTTAGTTTAGAGAAACTATTATAATTAGCATTAGAGACATGTGTACTTTAAAAAATCAAATCATCTTACGAGCACAGCAACAAAAAAAGCACAGAAAATGAAATGAAAATGATAATAAATTGAATTTAGGAAAACCAGTTAGTTTGTATGTCTAATATTAGAGGACTAACTCGAATAAATTTTCATAGGTTACACTTTGTATAGTAGGTATAGCTAAAGTATTTATTATGAAAACGTATGTTATTTTTAGTTATTTAGTATATCAATATATTTTAATTGTGTGGGTTTTCTCAATTTAGAAAATATTACATTTAAAAAAACATAAATAATGTAAAGAAGAATCTATTCGCCTTCACGATTTGGGAAATATTGAATGTCCTTCTCTTTTTTTAAACTGTAGTTAACAATGAGTTCCTAAGGTTAACAACTTTCGAAATTCTAAGCAGTACAAATTTATAAGATTAGGTGGACCAAAATCACTATGAAAATAAGTAAATCTAGAAATGCATTGCAAGAATTATGAATTAATGTCTTTTTACTTATTATGAGTACATAAAAGTGAAATACAAAGACTCTTTGTTAATAGGTCATTGTTTTTGAGTGTTTTTACGTATTTTTGCGTAAGTAAGTACATAATTTTACATCTACGAATGTAAGTGTTTTTACATCGGAATGTTGTTTTATTTTATTTTTTAGCATTAAATCAAATAAATATGAATAAAATATTACCTTTTGATTTATGTGGTTGCATTCATTTACACAGTCATTTTTATTTTGAAGTATAAAAGACATGCTTTATAACAGATGTAGAATTGAAATTGAAAAGCATTTTTTTTGGTTGACTCATAAAATATAAAAATTCATGTACATGCCGTTACTTAACACCTTAACATATACGTAATGTAACATAATTTACTAAAACCCTTGACCGCAAAACACTTAATAAGTGTTTGACACGCACGTAGTTATTCACCTAAAGAGTTCAACAACTGAGGTGTCCTAATTAGTAACTTAATTGCTCCGACAAAAATATTTACAAAAAACGACTCCTTTAATATATAGTATTAGTATACTGGCAATTATTGTTGAGTTTCTTGGGTTCCATAAATTATTTGTATTTTCGGAATTAAATTTTTATAGTATATCATATTTGCTAATAAGATAATTTCATTTAATTATAAATTAAATAATTAGGTTATATAATTGTATAATAATTAAAAACATCGGAAGAAGCCTAAAGAATGTTGCGTCGATTCGGTTATTTAATGTATGTAAGTAAATATGGTAGTTAAATGGCAGAAGTACCTATATTTCAAGACAATTTTAATCATCAATATTTACATAATCAATACTCAAGTTTATTTTAAAATGTTTACTAAGAACGTCCATTTACTGTTATTCTTCTTAAAAAATTTATTTATGTCAGAAAAACTTAAAAGAACTTAAGCAAAAAAATATTTGAAAATAATTATAATATATGCAGACACATAATTTTATCTATCTAATGTATATACATAGGTGTTGATCTATTTGTCTTTTATACTTATAAATAAAAAAAAGTGTATATAAATAAAAAAAAATGTGTAAAAAGTGTATGTGTATGTATAAAGCTTCATCGAAATTTTCAGAAAATCTTTAGATTGACCCAGTGCTTAATTTTAGTCTAATGGCAATCGGAGTATTTTACAGTGACCTGCTAGTAAAAGTTTTTTTACTACTCATATGCCCTTATTTTTCACATTAAAGTTTTAAGGTCAGTTATAACGCCATGGATCTATCCATATACACTTTAAAGAAAGTTGTAGAAGAAAATGAAATTCAGGACGAATCATAATTATTATTGCAGTGGTTTCTTTCTTATATTTAACGTTTTTTTTATTATATATTTCGAATTAATATATCCTTAAATTAGGCTGGGTTTGCTAGTTTTTAATAATATAATTATGCATTTTTATAATAAACTCGTACGAGCTAAGTTTGCCTCATTCTAATAATTTACTTATTTATTTATTACAGGTGCATATACAGTTTTCGTAGTTTAAATTAATGCACATAAAAAAATTGAGAATATAAGTATTCTTGAAAATAACAATTAATTTAAGTCAACAATAGAATATCCAACTATTTTGCATAGCTGACATCTCCAAGATGCCTGACGTTCACGTGCCAGCATTCGGTATCCTACTCCACCTAATCTAGCAAATCCAAAATCGAGGTGCCTATTAAAGACCTTGCACGATATTCCATCGTAGAGATTATCGCCGCAAGATGCGCAATTCTTTGATTCGATTCTTATTATTGATTCGTTATGATTAACGGAACACAGATAACTGTAGCTCCTCGCAACACAATAAATAATTAAAATGAACTTGAGATAGACATAATTTTATATATTTATATAAAATTATAATTCAATATATATTTAATTTTCTTGAAACGTCAAAAACGAGTAGTTGTGAAAAAAATAAGTTTTCGTCGTCGTATGTGGGTTTAATTTAATCTTTTAGATTTCAGTTTTTTTGTAAAAAAACTATAACCAATTTGGTAAAAAAAAAATTAAAAAAAACTTCTTTAAAACGTGAAGCCTACTTAGCGAGTTCAAATAAGATAGTCAATTGTAAGTTAAGAAAAAAAAATAGATTTGGAAGTCTGTCAGTTTTTTCTATAATGCTGTAACTGCATGAATGAACTTAAAAGTATACTTTACGTACGTATTTTTGCAATATTAATAATTGCCAAAATTGTTAATTACTTTGAGGTATTTACAAAATTAACTCTAATGCAAGTAATGTAACAAAAACTTAGTTACTTATTATGCAATGCAAAATTACTGATATGAAACTTGCATAATTTTTAATAAAGACATTTAAGCTGAGAATTAACTTTTTAGAGTGCCTAAAATTTGCTATTACTTTGACGTCATGAAGAAGAGTAATGGTAAACAGTCTTTAACTTTTAAGTTTAAAAAAGCTGTTTTAAAATTGCAAATACTCTTAATCTCTAGATATTCCTACAAAAATTTTCTAATCTTTAGCTAATACCTCCGGTCGTGCCAAGTTGGAGACCTTCCAGAAATAGCTTTTATTTTATCAACTTATTATTAGGAATAACTTTTATTTTAGTAATATTAATAAGAATAACAATATAAGGTGTTATAATATTTAATTGGTTAAAATGTGTATATGTTAAAACAATAATTGTTCTTGTTGCAAGGTGCAGAGTAGATTTTTTTATATTTTTTCAAGATAAAGTACTCAAAATAATTTAATAAAAATGTTCAAAAAGTACCTCTTAAAATAGCAATTAAAATAAAAGAAATTGGAACAGGTATTTTTAATTATTTTGTCTCCAAGATAAGCATGTGTGTTTTTAATAGTTAAACTAAAATCTACTTGCACTGATGTTACTTGACTATCTGATTTAATTGATACCTCTCTTAATTACAAAGCGCATCTCATAGTTCATAATCTCATATTTAGATAGCGCTCTTATTGCAACCCTCACGAAGAAGCTTTCAAAGGATAAATACGTTGTGCGTACACGTTATGATATAGACAATCGTATAAATAATGTTAAATTCATTGAACAGGGTGGCGATAAGTAGCTCAATTGATAGAGTGACGGTGATTTGTAATCGTCCACAGATTTTCTTCTAACTCATTTACTGAATGGCTCTTGAAAAAAAAATTCTTTATTATATTATATTCTCAATTATTATACTTTAGTCTACAATAATACAGTAAAATTGTGAAGGAATAGATTCCGTTATTTTATGATTAATTTGATCTATATGTAACAAGTTAACCTACTGTCGAAAAATAAACCCATGATTAAAACCAAAATACATATTTTTAGAAATATTTATATATGTATCAAATATCCAATAATCAACTTAACATAGCTATACATGTTTATAGATACTTTCAAACATATATTTTTTATTACGTTTAGTCTTTTTAGCCCTTGACGGTTAATCGTTTTTATATAACGGGCATTTTGATAGCTTTGTTTATAACCGAACCAGATGTCGTGCTTCATATATATTATACTTAGTATATAAAAATCCAACAAACGCATATATTTACGTTATACATATTGAAGAAGAGCCAATGTGGGGCCTTATTAGAGCAACTCAATCATCTATGACAGTTTTTAGATTTTAGAAACGACAGATTAACATTTTTAGGATTTGTTGTATGTCTCTCTTTCTATATGTTTACACATTCGTAACGTAAAATATACTGTAAGAAATTAAACGAACGATTATTATCAATGTTTTTAGAGCTTTAATACTTGCAAACACATTATTTTTTTCTTATTTTATGCTTATTCAGAAATAAATTAGTTGGTCAGCAAAAGAATTATAAAAGCATAGGTTTCGTGACATGAAGTAACGTGAGATATTATTCATTTGTATTAACCAAGAGAGAATACTCTAATAAAATAAACATAGTATATTATTCCCGAGCTGACAATAAAATTGCATAACCAAAGTAGGTTTCTGCCTATTGCATTGCTATGTGTGTATTATTTAATATTTTTATTATGCGTAGTGTATACAATATGTGAACAAATGCT
Organism: Napeogenes inachia; assembly: GCA_959347355.1. NCBI lineage: Eukaryota > Metazoa > Arthropoda > Insecta > Lepidoptera > Nymphalidae > Napeogenes > Napeogenes inachia. The sequence goes on along the minus strand of OY365793.1, from coordinate 13,835,979 downwards.
GGTCGACTAGCAATGAAAATATATTGTATAAATTTTTATCAATAGGTATTTTCTATGGGTGTAAGTGTGTAGGGTAATTTAGAATATTATTAAATTGAAACCCTTTAATAATATAGTAATAGTAAGAAGATATATTATGATATTTTTGGTTTATTGTGTCTATGCATCTTTGAGTCTTTGTTGGTAAATTCATGACATTAAATACCATTACTGAAGATGAATAAATGTTATTCACAAAGGTAGTTGTTATAATAATAATAGATTCTATTTAATGTTAAATGTTACCTCAATTCTATTTAATGTTAAATGTTACCTCAATTTATTATTTATTTTGACGCCACTTAAGATACTCTTTGTCTTCATTGTAATACATTAACTAAAGCGTCTTTCACTCTATCAGTAATAAAGGTTATTACTGCAGAAACTCTCCTACTTTGTCATCATAAGGCGAATTAAACTTTGTAATTTCAGAAACTATTAAAAAAGTTATTACTCTACTGGCACTAGATATTGTTAAATTAAAATGTAAAAATGCTAAATACATTGTTCTGAAAATTCCTTATAATAATTAACACTTGCATAATTTAAATAACCTTAAAATTATTAAATAACAAACCAAATTTAATGAGAAACATACATATTCATAATACATCAAATACGATAAATGTTTGAAAATATCTTAAAACATGTATAGCCATGTCTTTATCAGGACGGCGAGTGGTGGTTCGATGTTTATCTAAACTGCATAGTAAGATTCACTGGTTAGGATTTTCAAAAGAAGCCTAAAAAATGTCACCACCGTCCTGATAAAGAATACTTAACTCACCGAGATGGGTAGCGATATGGTAGCTCAATTGGTAGAGCGACGGGGCGGTTACCCGGAGGTCGCGGGTTCGAATTCCTACCCGTATCGGTTTATTTATTTCATTCTAAATATTTTTAAAAATTTAAATACGACAAATGAATAAAATAGTTTTATTTATTTTTATTCATTTAATTTGGTTTGTAATATACACAAGTAATATTCATTTTATAACATTTAAAATCGCAGTAAAATAGTGTGATGGTTTGAGCTCTCTTTCTGTTTAATATTAAAAATTATTTTACCTGCAATGCTCTTATTTGTTAATTCACTGTATATTTATTTTATTTATTTATTTATTTTATTTATAGTATTTTCCTCTTCAATTATTTACTGACAGTTCCGTACTCGATACCATATATCCTACACAATTTCATTAATTTCCTAAAGTACCTACGCACAGTGTTATTAAATTTGTTATCTTGAATCTCAATAAACGACAGGCTCGTCCAACAAATACCCTGATGTTCTTATATTATGTAATCTTTTATTTATGCTGACGCAGATGTTCAGATCTCTATATAATGAAATGCAGATGCTTCGTTGGCAATAAATAGCAGCTGAGCATTATTTTATTTAGACATATTTGTTTTCACAAATACTGCTTTTTTAAATTAAAATTATAACAAGTTAGTAACAGCTTTTATAAGACATATAATAATTTTAATTATAAAATATATACATAACACATATTATATTATGTACTTATATTTTAGCAAAAAAAAACAATTATTTAGCCCTACTTTAAGCATCAGTGGTACAATCATAGTACTTTATAAAACCAGATAAGTCTAGTCATATGATTTCAGATTGGTACTATATTCATATCATTTCGGAATTTCAGCGTTTTTTATTATTTTAGGTAGCCTTTTATAAAGCAGTTTGGGTAAAAACATTTATCTAAAAGTTAGTTTTTAGTGTTCTCAATTCAAGTCAATTCTTAATATAATAATCTAATACTATTTAATGAGTAAATATTTTACATATAATAGGTGAGTACCTACTTATTTAATTCTAATACCCATATGAGTTTTTTATTAGAATTTCCGAAACAAAATTCAAATATGATTGAAACAGTAGGTATGTTTCAAAATTTTTATACTGCCCAGTTACTTATAAATTCTTGAAGGACAAGCACAAGTATCATTCTCATGTTCGAATGATGCTCAATGATGTTCGAGTGTCAATATTTTTAAACCATATCTAAATGTTTAAACGTAATTATAATTAAATTTAAATTTAGAAATTTTACTGTAGGTACACACAGTAAATTTCCTAATATAAGAACTGTTACAACTTTGAGTTGTAATAAATATTTGCAGAAATGAATATCATTTAAAAACATTTCAAAAATTTAAAAATAAAATCAATCAAATTAAGTTGTTTATATAATTTTCAAGTTACATACAAGAGGTGCTTTATTACAATTGACATTTTGTCATTTGTTATAAAGCACCTCTTAAATTATGTAGAAATTTATTGATGCAGGATACAGAATCCAAATTTTATTACAAGTACACTAAATTTTTTTAAGTTATTTAAAAGAAAAATTGATAAAGGTAATAGAAAAGTCTTTTATATGATCAAAAGTCTTTTATATGCAGATGTAATATGTATTTTTTGTTTTTAGTTTTAACTTTTTTTTTAGTAAATGAATATAGATAGGTACTATGCCTAAAATTTAGCTGCAAAGACACGGTTCTGTAACAGTGCAGCCTTGTGATATGCATTACTATAGAAGTTAGTAACCATCAACCAATTTAGAAGGAGGTTTTTTTGTTTAAGATATTAATCAATTATCAGGTTGTAGAATATTTTTATTCATTTGAGTCAATATTATAATATTGGATATGTTTCTTATCAATAACACTTCTTACTTTTTGGATATTCTCCAATTTGGCACGACTCGCGTTGGGGATTAGAGATTTTTTTATACAGACATAGGAAAAGAGATAGGGTAAAGAACTTTTAAAAACGTCCTAAGACACTTATTAAAAGTTTTAGGTTATTAAACCTTTTTCTTAGCAATATTGAATAAATATAAGTTTCTTAATCTAAGAGATATCAGTAAGCAAACAATATTAAATAAATCTAAGTACATTCACATAAAATATATTAAGGCATATAGGTGATAGACACCTTAATTTTAAGCAAAATTGTGTGTATGTTTTAATTTCTTGTTTGCTATCAATATGTGGCAAACACGTATCAAAGGAAATTATTTGCAATAAAGCAAATAAAGTAAGTTGTTTTTGGCTTAATAAGGACAGGAAAGCTACTAAAACTATTTTAAGGTAAATCATATCTAGTATTCATCAAAATAATTTTACAAAAGTCACATAAAAATAACGAAAATGTTACTTGAAGTGGTTAAAAGACATAAAATATAAGGAAAATAGTACAATAACTGAATATTACTTATTTGGTATACACATTAAAATTCTGCCTCAATTTTCTAATACGAAAAGCCAAGAATAAATAATGAAACGACCCGGAATGGGAATGTCAAATGAGAGCAAACCAATGTAAGTACTCAAATGCGATTGAAGACTCTTAATATGTCTTTCCCTCGATAAAGTGGAATAAATTTTTGAGGTTTCTTAAATCATGTTATTTTTAATTTAACAGAATACTGCGTTTACTTAAAATACATTTTTTTTTAAATATTAAACAAAGAACATGGTTTTAAAAAAGCTTAACAAATATTTTTTTACGAATTGATAAAGGAAATGCTTAATTAAGGCAAAAAATATTGAATAAGAATGCAGCATAAGCTGCTTGATTATGTCTTTAAAAAGAAACCTTGTTATATTGGGTGTAAGGGCCATATTATTGTTATACTATATATAACCATGATCAACCAGGAGTAACAACAGCGTGATACTTTTTTTTAAGTTAGAGTTATTGTTAAAAAAATTACAATTAATTGAAAGAATATATTATTCACTACTATTATACGTCTATCTAGTTATAGTAATTATAAAAAAAAATTGAATAATGATAATTATTAAAATGATAATATATTTTTTTTAATATTTATATTTTGTTATCATTATGTTTTACAACATTAGTTATAGTGATATCTAAGATTTTTTTAAAAATTGTATGAATGATATGAATCGATTGTGTACGGACAACTTCCGTTAATTTCTACCTTACAAGTTCTTTAAGGAGTTTTTAAACTACAACTTTTACAGTCACACTGATGCCTTCACAGAAATATGAACATTTGGCATAGTGCATTTTTATTAAAAATCTTTTTTAGAATAATAAGATTTTGATATGAAGTATTTTTTTAAGAATGTTTCATGGTTATAATTTTTACGTCAAGAGACAAAAAATACAACTTTAAAATTTAAAGCCATAATGACAGCAATAAAGAGTAATAAAGCCAAATATAGAATGTTCAGATATAGCAGGTTTATCCCGAATTTTAATGTTTGTTTACCATACGTAAAGCATTGTTAAATATTCTGAATATAACAGCAGACACGTTTCGCGGGCAGCAAATACTGTATAGGAAATTTATATTCCGCGTACATTCGTATTTTACCATTACCATAAATAAGAAATAGAGAATTCTATAGCAAAAGAAAAAAACAATCTTTTTATATTATGTTAAAATTATAAATAAACGTATACAGGGTTTCAAAAGACAATATAAAAGATGGTGACATAAAATGTTGTTTTATTATATCATAAAAAAGTATTTACAAGTCAGTACATAAATAATATTATCTCATCTCATATTTAATTTACTTTAGAATTTCCTTAAAGATAACATCAAATAGGAACAAAAAACTGTTTTACTTTATTTGATTTCGATAAAAACCATGTAATTATTATAATTATATTTAATAATAATTGTTCATGTAATTATTATTTAAATAAAATATGTAATTTTGTTTATTATCTTTTCTATGATAATTTTAATAGTAATAATTATTCGTATTTCATTGTTACAATAGAACAACAAAAGCATTTTATATTTTTTGTACAAACCCATAATTTATTTTAAATAATTTCTGATTAATAAGGAAAAAAATTTATATTGCGGTTAACACAGTTTTACTAAAATATTATGAAAATATTATATCTTAAGACTCCTTTCTTTAACTAGCTCTATTTTAAAGGTTACCTTTTAAGCTTCATAAAAATGTTGATTAATGTGTTAAACATCCGGTTGCTGGCGCAGACACCAAACTTAAAAGAAAGGTTAACGATTTATCCTATAATGGATTGTCTGCCTTACAGCAATGTAAAATATAAAATACTTTATGCTCTGTTACATAATAAAATTTTAATAAGAATTGGTTTCGGGTAGAATTATAATAAAATAAAACTACTGGACGACTTTGATTGTTACTAAATGTAGCGTTAGTTTATAATTAGGGATATATAATAATCTAATTAGATTATTTTAATGGCAATTTTAAACCATAAGCATTAAAAGTGAAAATCACCATAATTTTGTGAGGGGAGAAGGACGTGGCGCTGCAGAAGAAACCACAGAGTTCTACCGTATCTTTCTTGTAATATCATATAATGAAAAATATAAAAAAAAACAAGTGGGTACTTTGCATATAATTGAAAGCTTGAAATCATTAGCAAACATTACAAAGAAATTAATTGGGTATCTAAACTAATTCCATTTCATTAAATAAATATTTTCACATACAATTTAATATTAGAAATGATTATATATTAATATTATAGGAAGCTTTGGAGCACATCAATCTTCACGTCAAACACACTTCTCAACGCTTTACAGGCTTATAAATTTGAAAGAACATGCTGCGCCTCGTCAAAACTCATCGAAGACCCTCTTGTCCTTATATAAGATTTGCCTATTGAACTTATGCAAATGACTTATTATATTGAGTTAAACCATTTAACCAGTTTTTTTGCCAATTATAAAACAATTATCAACCCCATAAATATAACAAATAAAACAATTTCTATCTTACATGTTGAGAATATATATACCTTAAAAATTTCTATATCTTTAACTTTTTTCTTAGTAACTTAAAAAAAAAAAATTCTGTGACTCAAAACTTTAAATATTCTCAGTGTTAATTTAATATAGTCTTATTAACAAGCAATAACGTGGCATTTGTTTTGGAATGTTACCACAACAACTTAAACCATCACGCTATAGAGCTTTGCGAAAAATTATCATTTTCATTATGTTATTAATATTTCAAAAAAAAAAATATCAAAATAAACCAGGACCACTTTTGACTTTTGTTTTTAGATGAATCAGTGATACCATTGATATTGATAATGTTCTAATAACAAAATGATAAATATCTTTTAATTCTTAGTTAAGATCCATGTTGTAAATGTTTTTTTTTTCATATGCTTATGCTTCTATGTTGATTTAAACGTTACAAACACTAATGATCTTCAAATATTGTTAAATAAATTATGGTACTTAGATATCTTCAAACATTTGGACAAAATTCCAGAAATAAAAAGTTAAATAAAATAATAAAAAATACAGGCAAGGTCGCTCACAATATTTAATTATCATTTTCAATAAATATATAAAGAAGAGTACATTATCATACATTTAGTATTTTTCCTCATATTTATAAATCTGTAAACATATACCTAAGCTACGCAAAAAGAAGAATACTGGACAGTACTTAAATGATTTCAAAAATATTATTATTTAAATAAATCGAAAAATATTTTGACGTGACAACGTCTTAAATTAGGTTAAGCTGGGAGTCACTTATGAAAAAGTGTAACGCCCGGTAACGTTACGATGAGTCACCGAACGAGAGAGAGGCCCGCCGAATGCCTTGCGTCTCTCTCCCACTCAAACATGATCGGTCCGCCGAGCAATGTTTTGATTTTCAAATTGATTCTTTAAAATTACAAATATTAAGAAAAAGTGGCAGATATAAGAAAACTTGATTTAAAATGTGTTGGGCAAGAATTTTAACATCTAATTTAAGTAAATGTTTTAATTTTCAACTTCATTATTTACATATAAAAATTTTAATTAATTTCAAATTTATTTAGCAAAAATTTGAACCTTCGATCTGAATAAGTGTTTTGATTTTCAAATTAATTCTTTAAAATTAAAAATATTAAAATATATAAAATCAGAAGTGACGTCACATAACATTATCTGTACTTATTATTATTTAATATGTAGGCCAGTACATGTGACCATACTTGGTAGACACAATTGGAAATAGTATTTTTTTATAACTGAAAAAAATAAATATATAAAATACTGGTAGCAAACAATAACTTCAATGATCGATATCTCCGCAACTAATTGATGTATCGAAAAAGTCTGTAAATAAATTTTGTAAAAAATAATAACATCAATAATATAATATAAAATAAATGATATATAAAATGATTTTACGTGACAACGTCTTCATCGTCCTATCCTCAACAAAATCACTCAAATTATTAAAATATTGTGCAATTTAATAATATTCATATATTTATTGATTCTATTTATTGAATATTTATTGATTCTACCGAGAAAAAGACGTGGTCACGTAAATCTTCGCCCGTAAAACCGACTTTACAGGCAACCATATTTTTGTCATTGTTATAGAAAATATTAAAAAAATGATACACTATGACATCAAATTTATCATAAGCTTACGTTAACACGAGGTTTCTATTAGTTAACTTTAGAACTCATTGAAGACGCATATTTCACGAGTCAAAACATACACTTAGGGAAACATAATAGTCGGTAAAGCTTCGAGGCGTGTTTTTGACATGAAGATTGATAGGCTCCAAAGGTATATAACTGACTACAGCTACAATTTTTTTCGTGCATTCCTTTCTAAAATTAAACAATACTTTTATTATAAGTATATATAATGCGTAATACATGTATATTTATAAATGTACATTATTTATGTTTTTAAATAAACATACCTATATCCTTATAAAGAAATATAAATACAGACGACAAACACACTATAAACGCGAGTTTTAAGGCAGCATTTAAATGATTCGCATGACTGTGCGCGTTTAATATTAGGAGTAAAAAAAAAAAGTTTTTCCTTTACAGTTTTACATAATTTTATTTATTTCCCTCAACATTATAATAAAATTTTATTTAAGTTCCCTCGCTCAGATGCCCGCTCTCAGGCTTCATTTCACATTCCCTGGTGAAAAGTAAATTGCTTAAAATATAATATACTATCTATAAATATTAATATTATTTATAAATTTAGGTCTAGAAATAAACACAACAAAAATACTACGATATTTATTTATTAAAAGTCTGTATTACCGTCATTCTCTGTTACCTGTTACCTTAACGTTTCTTTTGTTGGCTTAAACTGTTCCCCTAATATGAATCTTCTGGAAACTTTCTATTTGGTTGTTGTTTTTTTTATACATTTATATGCAATAAAGAGTTATAAATAATATAACTTTTTTCTATGTGTTGTTAATTTTTTTGTTGGTGCAGCAGGCCATCTTTAAAGATAATGATATATCTAAAGTATATTCCATAAACCAGCCATGAAAAAGTGAACGTCTATATTGATCAGAATTCTCATCAATTGGTTTATTTTGTGAAGAGGTGCAAAAAGATCCGAACATTCTCTTCTTAGAAAATTCTCTCTTTACAATCATTTTAATCATATTCATGTTTAGCTGGATTTCAAATATTTAAATGTATATTTCTTATAAAATGAGAATAAAGCAAATTTGAAACAAAAAACATATTTTTTCTGAAGAATACATAGGTAGAATATTTCACTTTTACTATTCATCCACTCCCAGTGATACTGTCTATCGATCAGCATTACTGTCTATCTATCAGTATATGTATAATATTGGAAAAGCAAGAAACCAATGGTATTCATTAGTTTCTGGTGTGTTCGAGAATGTGAAATAACCTTAAAAATCAATTTTCTTAAAAAAAGTATGTTCGTGTAAACATAGGTTCGTGGGTTCTCCAATATCCCGTTAGATTTATAGATATAAAATAAAATATAATTATCAAATCAAACTTTTATTAGGGAGTATATCTGAACTTACATATTAAGTAACGTTTAAAATCCTTACAGATCCATAAAGTAATAATAAAATACTTAATAACAAATCCCTAATAAAACTATAACAAAAATCATTAATTCATCCCAATTATGGCAGATGACAATTATGTAGCCATTCCATAAAAAATATCAGCATAGGCGATCGTTCATTACGTCGTTCTGCATTATAATTGTTTTGATATGATTGATTTGATTTGATAGATAAAATCAATGCCAGTATCAAAGATTTAAAAAATTCAAATGACAGTTCTAACGATAAGAACAGTTCTTCATAGGTGAAAATTTTACATTCACAATTTGAGTGGCATTTGTTGAGAATGATTAAGTTTCTATATCCCCAAGGTGGGAAGTGGGGTATCCACAATACTTCACCATTTCGATCAATATTAAACTTTGCATTTGATTTCACTCCAAGATTTTCGATTGTCTTTGCTTCCGCTGTAATGGTCCGACTTCAAGTTTGTTTTGGTCGGCCATGTTTACACTTACCGCGTGTCTCGAAAAATCCTAAACATTGTAAAATTAAACCTATCTTAAATCTTCTTGTAGGTTTAAAATAAAATATATTGTGTTGATGACATATATAGATGGTGTTATACATAGAATATGGAATTAAACCACTTGTAAGCTTTATATATATATAGATATTAAAAAAGACCTATCTCGAAACATTACCTTAACATTTCATAATAAGCTTATAATTTTCTCTATATTATATTCTAGGTATTCCAAGACAATCTCATATTACTTGTTTAATTAACCGCAAGCCGCGAACTGGTAATTAATTCGTAACACCACCCCTTACTGCGCTTGTCACATAAATTCCTCAAGTTTGTATTACGCCTACGGAAGTAAAGTGAGCTGGAATTTAAGCCCAAACATTTAAATAATAAGAATGATTTGAATAATACTCTATTTAATAATGATTTGACTAAATTTATAGATGAATTAAATTAAATAAATAAAGTAAATAAGTATATAATTCTTTTAAAGAACCCATTTTTGGTAATGCCATTTGGATACCCTTGAGCTTTCTTTGAAGAATGATAAAAAATCAATTAGTGTATTTTATTTTAGGTAACTTATAAGGCGTAATTAATCACAGAAGAATATTCACTAATCCTCAACATTCTTCAAGGTTGTAAGAAAACCAATAATTGTAAATCTCAACATAGTTAATATACAAAACTTGTATATTACATATGTATGTACACATTTAATATTATATTAAAATAGTATAGAATAGTTTACAAAAAATTCCTGACGTGGCTACAGAATAAATAATTAATATGTATTTATCACGCACGTAATCCATCTAACAAAGTGCTGAGCTGCCTTAATTACGCTGGCGAAACGCCCAACTCTTTTTATTACATATTTTTATTCAAGTTGTACGTTCAACTAAACCTAGTGAATATATATTGAATTTAATTGTCTATAAGAACGAACAAACAAAATAAAAGTAAAAACCCAAAATAAAACACTTTTAGTTTGGTTTACACAGCAAAAAAGGCTTGCCTTAAGCTCATTTAAGGCTCTTAGCAAGGTGGGCAAAGATCTTATCAAGAGTGATAGATTTGACATGTTATATATATAAAAAAAAAATGTGGTATCATGGGACACCAGGTAGGAACGAAATTCCTTCGGCTAATATAGATCCGACACGATTTATTATTTAAGTCCATGAAAGTATTTAACTTAGTATTTTAGGAAATAAGAAATTACGAATAATAAGATAAATAAAAAATAAATTAAGTCCATGAGAGTATTCAGGAAATTTAGTATTTTAGGAAATAACAAATGACGAATAATAAGATAAATAAAAAAAAAAGTAATTCAAACTATTAAGTAAAATAAAAAATGTCTCTTTATTTTTTTTACAGCATTAAAATTACATAATTACCACAAAAAAGTTTATTATTACTATAGATAATTTGGCATATTTGAAAGGGGAGGGGGATAGCTCCCTAGGGTTGAGTTTTGGAATGTGAAACGAGAATATCAGTCCCAACCACATGGTCACCCATGTGATTCGGACTTTGAAAAATTTTGAAGGATGGGACTTGGAATATTTTCTACTACAATTTATATTTTTCAAAATTTAGTGCTAATATACATAGACGGATCTCAGCAGACGAAAGAGAGAAATAAAGAACAACATTTTATGGTGAAAAATAAAAAAAAAACAAAATTAAAAGAAAAAAATACTTAGGAACCACGTGGCAGAGATTTCAATATTTCCTATTAAATTTATATTTTTAAAATTTTGCGCTAAGTAATATAAAATAATCTCGACAATGTCAGAAAGAGATAGTACTTAAACGTTAAAGTGACGTGCTGCTGCTCAAACAGAGCGAAAAATTAAGCGAAAAACGTAAGGTAATAAAATAAATTAATTATTATGTTGTTAATGTTTGAGAATACAATGGCAACGTAAGAAGAAAGAAAATTTTATAAAACCTTTATAATTATTTAACAATGTGTGAGATTTAATATTAAAATATATAAAAGGTGGTATGGAGCCTTAAAGAGCAGCAATGGCTGTAATGGTCGACTGTATTTAGGGTACCATCTACACTTGAATATTGAATTAATAAAAAATATTTGAAATTTGCTAAGTAAAGTAATTATAATTTTTTTATTGTATGTGTGAAGAGCGAAAGCATATGGTGATGAGGGAGAAGATTTTAATAAGACTAAGAATATAGTTACAATAAGATAATTTTAAAAGATTAAAGAAAAACTTTTTGAGTGGCAAAACAAGGACTATAAAGAGTTAATAAAAATAATTTGAGGAGGAATAAAACGAAATAATACAAAAGACAAAATTTAAACAATATAAATTAAAACAATTAAATTTAAACTTAAAAGTCTATAAGGTGGCGTGCAGAGGTTCCCTTATAAATACTGTGCATTAGCGCAGTGGAGTGGTATTGGAAAGAGAAGGGATGAGAAAACGGGGAGAAGGAGGAGATAGCACTTCCGTTATAAATTCTTACTGTTATACTATAACAATTTTTACAGTTTGATCGCGCTGCAAATTCCCTACTTCCTCTAAACTTTTTTTTTTTTTTTTTAACCTCAGGAATCCTTATGGATACACACCTCCATCCAGGGGATGATGGAGGTGGTTATGTGAGATTCCAACTCATTAAACCTGACGGTTGCCGCCGCCGTCATAATGGGACACCACTGGATCGCTTTCGCACTCACCGCGATGCCCCGACGTGATCCAAGGAGAGGGCACCCCGCAACGAGGACCACCCATCCCTTTTTCGCAGGCTTGATAGATTGTGGAGAGATCCCCTTCCCCCCACCCAAGTCTGCTACCTCTGAAGGGGGCCGTCACCCCCTTCTGGCCGGACTCGGTGTCAGGGATCAGATGTAAAACCCGACTCGACCGTCATCGACCGTGCCCAGCCCCACTGCAGTAGTCTTCCCGAAAGGAGACCACCGGTCAGGTCCCCTAGGAGAGCAGACTCTCAATACGACCCAACGGGCTCAGCGGCTCTGGTCAAGCCGCGAGCCACGCGCCACGCGCCGGGCCGCACTAAAGCCCACTCAAAGCAGAGGACCCAACGTCGAACCCGACAAGTCGGGAACCCACGACGTCCAGACTAACCATCGCCAAGCGCAACCGTGGCATCGCACTCGGCAACGATCAACCCAGGCAACGTCTCGCACAGTCTCCCCACCGAGCAATGTTCTGTTAATGCTTGTCCAGACCCCTAAACGACGCAGACGGCCTCTTCCTCAGCAAGAAAGAAACCACTGCGCACCCCCCCGCTGCATACAGCCGCGAGATCACTCCACAGTCCACTCTGCTAATCAGAGAAGTACCAGGAGCGGCTAGCCCCGGCAAGGAGGGCCTGCGTCCTCTCACCTTTGACACCCAGGCAAACTTTCCACCAACGAAGGCCAATGGAAAGAGGCCCGAGCTCTCCCCCCGCGGGCAGGCCACCCCTAAAGGTTACCCGCCCTGGCCAGTCATGGACCGGGCACAAACCCCCATGACCGACCCCCACTGCGCCGGGTATTAGCCAACGGGAGAACCCGAAGGTTCTCAGTAACCGTTGTTGCCCAGGGAGCACCACGAGGAGGTTCCCGGCGTTCGCCCCCCATTTCCTCTAACCCAGCCACAAGGAGCTTCATTTCAAGTAATAACAATACAATTAACATTTAAGATATTATTGGTGTATTAATTATTAACTATAATAGTAAAGTAAATTTGACATAAAATAAGTTGAACTTATATGATTTAATATCAAATATTTTTAATCTTATCAATACATATATATTTTGTTATTATGTATTGCACTTTATAATTACTACTTAACTTAACATATTTTTGGTACTAATCAAAGGTACAGTTTTACATAACACTTTAAAAGGGAAAAAAAAACCTTAAATATATATAAATATAGAGTGAAAAATAAACAGGTAAATAAAATATACGGGCAGGGATTTGAACCCGCGACTACTGAGAAACCTTAAATAATCAAGAAAACGACATAGTACTTGTCATTCTTATAATTCTATTTTATATTTCTAAAAAGTGTATAACATATTATATATATAGAAGTTACTGATACGGACTCGAGTCTTAAATTTAGTACCAAGAAACGTCTTATAATATAGAAGGAAAACCTTCGAAAACCTAAAATTTTTAGTTACATATTTTTTTTTATTATAAATGTATATGTATATGTTATTTACAATTATTTTACGAACTTTGTTTTTCTTTTTTTTTCTTATTTTAACACATAACAGTTTTTAGGTATTTTTTAGGATGAAATATATTCTGGTTCAGCTAATAAACCATAAGCAAACCTTATCTCATCAAAGCCTGTTTACGAGATGCCTAAGTATTCTTAACGTTTTACTATAAGTCACAAAAAAAAAATTTTTTAATTAAAAAAATATTAATTTTCACGTTTTCCTTTTTTCTACTGTTTTAAGGAAAAGAAGCAAATATATATACTTACTTATCGTGATTTGGTATATTACACGGAGTTGTTCTTATGTTAATTTTGCAGAACTTTTTGACTGCCGTAAAATTTATGTTCACAGCTTGTTGTACTTACCAGTACAAAATAAAATTGCTTCATTGGTTATAAAGTTTTGTTTATTAAAAATACTCGTTAGTGTAATCCCCTAACAAAAAAGTTTTGAGCTGTCATGAAACATTCTCTAGTTTCATAAAATTTACATCGCCTTAATTTAGAAATAAATAACCAGCAATTGTTTAATAATTCTTAGCACACGTAACAAAGCATAATTTCGAAAGATTTATTTAATTGATTACTAATCAAACCGTGATAGTTAGACAGTTTCTCAGATGATGTATGTTTGCTACAACAACATATTATTATTATTATATTAAACTTAATATTCTTGCTCGATGTTAATAACTGCAACAAGTAGATGTTTGAAATATTTACAGAACATTTAGTGCTATGCATATAAAATTAATTATGTACATATTAAATATTACTTTATACTTATATACTTATATGTATAAAGTAATATATAATATGTAATATTGTATTGTAACGTACTGACAGTACTGAAACACATGACTGTATGAATGAATTTCGTGTATTATGTAATCAAGAATTAAATAAATGCCTAAATATAACCTTCGAAACATTCATTTCAAGTTTTATTATTTTAAAAAATAAAAATTAATATGAAATAAAAATAAAAAAAAATATGTTTCTCTTTTTCTTGAATTACTCTAAACATTCTTACAAATGATGATCAATGTACCTTATAACGTTGAAGGTTCTTTGTTCTTATAAATTATTGTCTGCCTTTGGGTGTTATTATACCAAAGGGCGCGCTGCTATAGGAGAATATAAAGACTACGTTGTTATTACTTTCGAATTTGTAACAATATTAGTCATATCCATATTTCATAAATACGATTATTTATTTAATATTGCCATTATTTATTTCAACTACGCTTTTCATAAATTTGTTTTTTGATAATTAAAAAAAAAACAAATTGTATGTATTATGTATTAGCTGTTGCTGCAACTCCTTCCACGTGAACTGTAAAAATATTATTTATATGCTTTATTTAATTTTAAAACAATTGCAGTTTTACTACAATCTTATAATTTATTTACCTGTTTGATGTATTGAAAATATCTACTAAATATAACAAAGCGGGCCAAGTGTGAATCGGACTCGCACGTGAAGGGTTCCGTATCATTACATATAAAAACTCTCCTCTAATAAGTTCATATACAGGAATTACTTCCTCACAGAAGAAGGCTATTGCGAAGCATCATCTCTCGCCGATCATTATGCTGATTTGCGGCTGCGAGAGAGAGCTCGCTACTTACTAGCGTGGTGACAAATTCGGTACACTGAAGACCCCAGACTATGCAAATTAACGACACCTAGCTTGCTATAATGGCTATGCCTAAAGTGTTAACATAATCTTTATCTCGAGGAAAAAGTATGAAATAAGGAAAATTGTGAACAACTTCCAAATACATGACATCCTACGCAGAAAGGGTTTGTAGTAAAGTCAAAGACCGACCACAAAGTAAATATTCATATGTTGGTGGGAATAAAACCTTTAGTCTTAAATTAGTAGGTATATTTTATAGGGGGCTATGAAATTCTGTTTTATCTTTGACTTCTACAAAACTTGGAAAACGTAACATAATGAATGACCTAGCAAGAATTCTCAAATGAGGGAAAACCAAGGACCTGAACCGACGTAATTACCCACTAAGGTTTGGTAATATGGAATAAGGAATACGAAACTACTGTACATTTCTGAACACATCATTTAAAATTTGATAGTTAGAGTTTTGAACGAAAGTTCAAGTATGCCTTAATATAAATTTTAGCATATTTTCCAAGTCAGATTTAAAGGCAAAGGATTGAATTATTACTGGTAGTGGTAATATTTCAATGCCAATTTCCATTTTTAGAAACGGACTTAAAATTAAATAAAAACTTTTACCACATAGTAATTGACGTATAATTATAGTAAGTAAAAATTGTTGGGAAGAATCGATGATGAAAAAAAATTAAATACCAATTCGTAACATTTACAATGCCATAAAACTATTAGTGACTTAAGAACTTGTAAACTCGTGAATTAATAACCAACTTTATTAATTCAGAATGACTTTGAGATTATTTGGTGATTTTATTGAATAGATTTAAAGATTCAGATATTCACACAAAAACTAAAAATATTAAGCCTAACTCAAATCAGTAACGTATTCAATTCGGTAAGTTAAGGTTGGTCGTAGTTCATTGGGGAAGTTCATTGGCGAATCGAAAGTAGGTACTCAACATCAAATGAGCTCTGAGGCGGATCTAGGTCTCTTATTCTTATTATTATGTAACACTTAGGGATCCGAATTCTCTTATCGAATTTCGATATTACATATTCATACTGATGATTGATGTTTGAGGGCTAAATAATATATGTTATGATATTTAAATAACTTGAGTCTGATTTATTTATTTTTTTTACCGTTATAGATATTTTGTTTACATAAAAAAGGATCACTTAAGAAAAATGCAGCTTTTCAGCGAACTAGATGTTAACTTTTTAAAGCAAATAGCTCCTCTACAAAATTCAATCAAGTTTCTATTTCTTATTTCGACACCGTTTAATTTCACTTATTTGATAAAAAAAATGGTTCCAATTTTCATATTAATATTATATAAGTATTTATTTTATTCTTGATTACATAATATACAGCGTGTGAAGGAGAGGACGTCGCGTTGTTAGGCCTGCAAAAAATATAAATGTAGGGTACATATAAAAAACCAATACTTATATAAATAATATTATATATATATATATATATATATATATATATATATATATATATATATATATATATATATATATATATAAACACATACAAGTACATTTGAATTCTGTTCATAGTATCTAGATACACACATCTGACACATTGTAAATATGAAGAACAAAAATAAGCTCGTGTTTCCTGTTACTCTACAAAAAAGTATTTTTTATTCAGACATTTTTTTAATAAGTCGTAGTTCATTTTAAATTATTAATCTTTAATAAATTGATAAATACAATACAAATCGTTTTTCTTCTATTAGTTAAAGAGCCAGCTTAAATTTGCCAACACATATTTTACAGTACATTTAATTTGGTTCAGTGAGACTGCTATATCCAATACACAAGCAATGGCTTCTAACTAAGCCCGTCCTCGGTAGGTTTAGAGTCCCTCAGGTGAGTTAGTTAAAATTAAGTAAATTTATAAAGTTTTTTAAGATATCTGACGTTTTATTATGTTATAATATACCTTTCAAAATCGATGACATTATATTTTAATTATAATCAAACATTTTCAGGCATGTTGAGACGATACTTCTTAGCATTCCATGGATTCACCGTGCTGGTGCCAGGCCCGTCGCATCGCAAGGAGAAGACTATAAACGATGCCTGGGACTTGCGACCCAGGTGTAGGTTCACGGGGCCCCTTTATGATGTCTCCTATGCCTTTATGATGGCCCCTCGTCTCCACTATTCACACTTCTCTTTTTACCTAACCAAATTCGGAAAGAAATATTATATACAATATTATATGTATATATCGTTAGATTATTATAATTAAGTTTAAATGATTCCATTACTTATTAATACAGTACATAAAAAGTAATATATGAGATCTTCGGCTATTTTCTAGAAAATATTTCTGAATACAAAAATATCTACTTTATATTATTTTTCTTACAATAAATCAAAAGAGCAATTAATTATACTCTAACGATGTAGCGAATCTGCTCAAAGTAAAAAGTACGTATGAATTGTCCAGACATTGATTAATTATCTATCACCTTCACAACTGAAACATTTTGTTCTGATTTTTAGTTGTTTAGATTCGTTTATGTTTATTTGATTAAATGATAAAATGATGATAATGATCATAAAATATAATCAGTGCAAATAATTGAGTTGAGTGACTATAGTTAATCATAATTTATTGCAATAAATAATGCTTAGTACTCTAAGTGATTTAATAGCAGTTTCTAGGTCCTACAAAATTTTCGACCTAATCAGAAGCAAGAAGTCTTAAATAAGGCAAAGTATTTATGGACTTCAGTACGTAAAGCATTAAAAGATTGATCCCTATTTTCTTAACTTCGATAAAAGCTGTAACAGTATTTTGTTGCAATTAAATAAGGTGAGGTAAGTAATAGTTATGAAAAGCAAAGATGAATAAAAATGTAATTAAGATAAATTTTCTGTGTCTTATAAATTTTTATTTCAAACTTTGTTTTCATCCCTATAATTATTTAAAGGAAATTATTATGTTAGAGACATAAGGGTCCAATAAATACATATACGCACAGTAATACGGTATTGTTAAGCAGTTAACGTATTTTCTCTTCTCATGTGTAATAAATTACATCAACAGAAGCTTGTTTCTACTAATTGAATCAACTACTACTGAGATTTATTTTGTGTTAAATTACTTTCAGGAGTTTCTGACGTGGTATGTAATACACAGATTTGTAACTTAATTGCAAAATAATCATATTTTTTTTAATTTCAAACAACAATCATCAAATTTTTTTAGTAAAAGCCGTAATAAGAGTTTAAAATATCCTACTGAAAAGCGAGTATACCATGGTATCAAAAACTGAATATTAAATATTTTAAGACCTTTCAATATTTATTATTTAATTAGTTTGTCAATGTATTTTTTTGACGTAAAAACGGATTCTAATTTTGAAAAGCTTATATTTCTATGAACTTTGCATTTTACCAAATCAAAAGAATAATTTTTATTTTTGTCAGTCTTCTTGTTCCATAAATAATAAAGATTTCATCGTCACTTAGCATACGTGTATTTGTACATGTTCCAATAGTATATAACATGTTTAATTAACCGCAAGCCACGGACTGGTAATTAATTAGAAACAGCCCTTACTGCGCTTGTCACATAAATTCCTCAAGTTCACATTTCGCCTGTGTAGAATACAGATACCATAAGACATTAAAAACTAACTTTATTAACACAATATTTATATCTATTTATATCTATTTATCTATTTATTTTGTTGTATATATTTCTAAGCAGATGTTGGTGATTTATTGCTACGAATTAGACCACAAATGTCAAGTCTAGTGATTACAGTTTCATTTAAAAGCGGAAGCACTGTAGGTGTGAATAGTGATTGCGGTGTGCTCTTTGAGTAAACTTTGAAAACCTTATCTAGCTTTGTGACTGTGTTAAATTTGGCCTTAGTATTAAATTATGTGAAATATAAAATTGTGTGGTTTACTTTAAATTATAATAAAAGTTTTGACATAGGTTAATTTATTTAAATGTAGGTATTTATTTATTTATTTATTTATTTATTTATGTACCAAGAAAAATATAAATGACAATATATTTATGAAATAATTAATACATAGGATAACTTATCTCTTAGCAGAGATTTCTTCCAGAAACCCTTAACAAAAGTAGACAATCTGTTATTGAGGGTATAGGTACGTAAAAGCTTAAAAAATTAAAAATAATTTAAATTAATATAATCTAACATACTTAAATATAATAAATATATATTATATATCTATACATATATATACTAAGTTATAATAAATAAATATAATTGCACATATACATATATGTATATATACATACATACTCATAAATACATACCTACATACAGAAAAAGATATACCGATAATCACAATATATTTTTCAAGACAACCTTAAAGTGAGAGTAAATAATTCTTCAACCTAAACTTAAAGGAAGCGATAGAAGGCCAGTCTTTATAAATGTGATTAGGGATTGAGTTCCAGAGTTGCGCAGCACGAACAGTAAAGGATTTGCGATAGAATATAGTATTGTACCGCGGTACATCAAGAAATTTTAAGGAAAGACAGGAACGTTCTGGTAAATTTCTGGGTGGACTTAATTGAAAACGATCTCGCAAGTAAGAAGGAGATGATTTTTGAAGCACTCTATAGAGAAGCGTTAACACATGCATATTCCGGCGGATTCTGATCGGGAGCCATTTCAACTTTTGGCGGTACTCTGAAATGTGTTCAAATTTGCGCAATCCATAGATGAAACGGATACACACATTCTGAAGTCGTTCTAACTTACCAAGCAGCTCATCAGTTGCATCTAGATAACAAACGTCCGCGTAATCAAGGAGAGGAATCAAAAGAGATTGAACTAGCATAATTTTAGTTTTAACGGGAAGGAAATTTTGAAGGCGTTTGAGGGAGTGCAAGGAATGATAGAGGCGCCTGCTTACATCGTTTACCTGAGCTATCCAGGTGAAATGGCAATCTATTGTCAATCCCAGATTTTTCACCGTATCCAAATACTGCAACGGAGTTTTATCATAAACTATATGAGGCAAGGTAGTCATATTTAAATTATTGCGTAGTTGTTTGCTACTAATTATTATAGCCTGCGATTTATTAGGGTTAATTAAAAGGCCATATTCGTGTGCCTACAAGCGTATGTTATCAAGATCTTTATTAACAGATTTGATACACTGGTCTAGCTCTGAGAAGGTGGAATGTCTGTAAAGCTGTAAATCGTCTGCATAGAGATGGTAGTGAGAAGATATTATTTTGGAGACTTCGTTTATGAATATAGAGAAGAGTAAGGGAGATAATACGCCGCCTTGTGGTACCCCAGCAGAAAGATCTGTCCAATCAGAGGAACTCTCATCGGACTTCACAACCTGCCGACGCCCGTAAAGATATGATCGAAACCAGTTTACAACGGATGGAGATATTGAGAAGCTGGAGAGGATGCCAAGCAAAATATCAAAGTCTACTGAATTAAAAGCATTACTAAAGTCAAGAAGAACTACTATAGTAAGCTGTTTTCTATCCATTGCGTAACGGATATCATCAGTGACCTTGAGTAATGCTGTTCCAGTGCAATGGTGAGGATGGAAACCGGATTGAAAAGGGCTTAAGAGATTGTTTCTAAGAATGAATTCTGAGAGTTGCTTGTAGACAGCATCTTCTAAAAGTTTTGAAATGGTAGGGAGTATGGATATAGGTCGATAATGAGAAGGTAAAGTAGGATTTTTAATTTTCGGTAAGGAAATAACGTGAGCAGCCTTCCAAGCTGAGGGAAATGAATAGGTTCTTAAGGAAAAATTTAAAATGTATGTGATTGTTGGTAATAGAACTTCGATTAAGGGAATAAGCATGTCTCTACTAATGTCATCATTCCCTACGGCTGTAGAGGAGATTGATAACAATGACTTCTTGACATCTCCCTCCGTTAATTCCTGGAAGACAAAGGAAGAATCACAGATAGGTGGGGTGCAATTTTTCAGTTGTTGCAGAGTTTTGGACTTTTGTTCCTTGGAGAGAGCTATGGGGGGAGTAGTGAAATGTGTATTAAGTAAATTTAAATCAATAGTATGATTGGAAGTATCGCGACTTTTACCCACACCCAGTGATTTTAAGAAGTTCCACATTTGTGTACCTTGAAGATTGTGGATAGAAGAAAAAATATGACGGCGTTTTGCATCTCTACACATTCTATTGCAGTGATTACGTAGCTTTCTGTAATTGTCGAACTGTTCTTGTGATGGATATTTTTTGTAAATTTTTTTAGCTTTATCCCGTTTGGCCATTAACGATTTAATTGTTGGAGAAAGCCAGGGTGCGGGAGCATATCGAACTCGTATTCGTTTTACAGGTGCGTGGATATCATACAACTTAATAAGTTCTGCATTAAAAAAGTTGACTATCTCATCAATACAGTTAAAATCAAACAACACAGACCAATTTACACTACGTGCGTCAGATATGAGATTTGAAGAGTTGATATTTTTGAGACTTCTACGAAAAATAAACTTATGTTTACGCTTGGAAAAAGGTAAGTTATAGGAAAGAAATAAGAGGTCATGAAAAGAAAAAGGTGCTGTGAGCTGACCATGAGTTAATACATTTTCTGATTTGGAAACAAGAATAAGATCAAGAAGTGATGGCTTAGTATTAGGTGCAAAATGAGTTTCAGAAAGGGGTAGCAAGGTAAGATTAAAGGAAGAAATCAATGATTTAAATTTTTGAGCTCTATGATCACCTTTAACTAGACAAGTATTTAAGTCACCCATTAAAATAATGTTATTATAGGAAGGAGATAATATGTCGAGAAGGAATTCTAAAGTAGTAAAATAATTAACATGAAGAGAAGGGCAATAAAGAACGCCAACCAAAAGTTTGGTATGACGAGCTATAATTTCGATGAAAATATATTCTAAGGCAGGTTCATCTGAAGGATTTGATTGCTTAACTATGTGAAAGGAAATATTTTCACGAAGATATATGCAGACACCTCCACCTCTTTTAGAAATTCTGTCGTTGCGTATTAGAGTAAAGTTGGGAATATTGTAGAAAAAGGAAGCAAGAGAGGGTTTCAGCCAGGATTCAGAGACGAGAATACCATCTACATGAACGTTGTTAAAAGATGCAAGAAGATCAGAGTAGTGAGCCGGAATGCTTTGCGCGTTAATATGAACAAAATTAATGCTTTCGGAATTGTTGCAAAAGAGTGAATTAATTTGAGCATTAAAAGAAGGAGAACTGCTGCAAGGGGAGGAAGAATTACTAGAAACACTCACAAAGTCGTCATTTGAAGAACAAGAAAAATATTCATCTTCAAAATTCAGTAAATCTGACATAAATTTAATATAAATATATAAATACTAAAAATATAAAATAAAATAAATATTTATACAAAACGATATAAAAACCTTATTATAACAAAAAAAAAAATATATATATATGCTTTTTACATTTCAAAATAACAATCTACTACATTCATCGTGGCAAAAGGAAAGTATAGTAAAATAATTTGGTAAAGACTCGATAGTAAACACTAGCAACTATACACGAAATAAATGGGTTACAGTAGAATACTAACATAAAAGAAACAAAATATGAAAAATGCATCTTAAAATATGTAAAGAAATAATAATATATAAAAAGGTGATACCTTTCTACTGTGAATATCCGAACGCTCAACTGAAGCGCTAGTGACAACTGACAAATGTCAAAACACTAACAAATATTATAATTACGTTTTATCACTGTCTAACACTTATATGTTTACACTTGTGAATAAAAAAAAGTAAAAAAAACATATGTATTATTAAAGGAAAAGCACTGAACTAATTTAAACACACTTGACGCATTTCAAAATAAAAAGAGTAGAAAATTCAATTCGCCAAGTGACGCTAATAATTCTTAACAACTCGGACTTCAATGTTTTGTTGTTGGTACCTTAAGAGCGCGACGGGTCCTGGAAGATTGCTTGTAATCCTGATTAGCCGAAGAAGAAGATTCAGAGGGATATTTATGACATAAAGGTTGAAGCTCCGATAAAGCAATTATTTTGCTCCTGCTTTTATCCGGCAGAGCAATGACTATGCTTCCCTCTGAGGTCCAACAGTTCCTGATCCCGAAATGCTTACGTGCAGCTGCGAAAACCTCTTGCCGGGGCTTAGTGAGGAACTCGGTTAATGTGCAACCACTTCCTTTAAGTTCGGTTTTAGAGTTCCAGACTATATTTCTATATCTTAAACCCAGAAACCTCACCAAAATGGGACGTGGTCGGTCTCTTTTTGTTCCTAGGCGATGGCAGACATCTATATTGTCAACAACTGTACTAGGCAGCTTCATGTGATCCAAAATAACGGTCCTTAAAATGGAGTCTGTCTTCTCATCGGTACTCTCTTGCAGACCGTGAAAAAGGAGAATTTTACATCTAGATCTGGCTTCATGCTTATCAAATCCTTCTGATAATAATTGCAACTGCTGCCGCAACATAGATAATGTTTTCCAGACCAGACTCTTAAATGCGGAGTATTCAGAAACAAGTCCGGCAAGATCCTTGTGAGTGCCAGAAGAATTTTTTGAAGTTTGAGATTGTGCAAGTTCCTTGTCAAAAAGATCCATACGAGACTCAAACATATTAGAAATCTCGTCCATGTTCTTACGTAGTTGAGTGTGCAAATCCATTTGTGATGTTTTGTGAGAACTGTTGGTCTTGAGAGTTGATTAATGCCACGTAAGTAGGATTGTTACTAGTACATTTAAAACGGTCTTTTGTGAAAAATATATAGAATTATAGTTATTAATAAAATTTTTAAAACTGAGGATCAAAAAGTATGTGTTGCTTATTGTACATCTACCCGCGAAAAAAAAAATATTTTAGTTATATACGGAAATTAATTAATCTGAATTGCAAAAAGAATTTGGCACAAATAATATATTGAGCATAAGTGTCGCAATGTTCATACTTGGCGGGCCCTGGGAAACAATAGCTAGCTATTATTTTAACTATTAGCCAAGAACCATGCCAAATCGCCAAGCCCTTTCGCAATCTTCGAAACAATTAACGTGTTTGAAATTTCAACTTTATGATAACGATCTGTCACTATTTAAAATATGTGATACTGTGACATTAATGAATTAAATAATAATTTATTGACTATATTTAACTGTTACCTGGCATGAGTTGCAATTACTTAAAGGTAAGAATGAGTTTTGTGTACGTATTTATTGTCACCCAACTGCGCCAGCATGTTATGTTTATATAATAAAAAAAAATCTATCGACTTTGACACAGATGTTAGTAATTTTTGTGATTTGACACATGGTAGATATTATCTATCTTCATATATTAAGAGACAGTTAACTGTATAGCAATCATATTTTTTACAATGTCAGCCAATAATGTTACTAAAGATACTGCTTCTGTCAAGCAGTGCATAGATATACGTATAAATAGTTTGGAAGTAACGTCAAACAATAGTAGTTAAAACTAGACATTAAGACTGTAAAGATATCCTTTAGCAAAATATATAATACATTGATTAAAATATTATTAATATGACTTTAAATAAGGATAATATAAACTGTATCAACCAAACCAAACACTGAATAAGAATATTCAGTGTTTGACAAATAAACAGTTAGACATTTATTGTTTATGAACGCTTTCAATGTCCGAAAATATATTCATCCTATATTTATATAAACACTTTCAATATTGTGACTCGTATGCCTGGCTTAAATGTGAAAAAATAATGTTTATTAAAAAGTCGATAGGTAGGTAGTACATATAACAGAATTAATTCCATAAATGGTAGGTCTTTCATTCTATTAAATAAACAAAAAAAATTCAAAGAACGTCCCTACGTATTTGAATTTTATTCGAATTATATTATATGTGTAGGGACACACACATCGAGCGTTTCTGTTGAACGAAAGATTGAACTAGCTTCTATAGAATGAGAGAAATACGAATCGATATTGTAATTTATTTATTTGCCTTGTTAACTTACTTGCATTTTAATTTTTTCCTTTACTTTACGGGAAAACTTTAGATCAAACTTATAACACCCCTCTTTTTAGTCGGGGGTTAATAAAAAAGCTATTAAGTGCGATTTTTCTTTGGTCAAATTCACCTGTAATGTAATGAACTAAGTTTAACCTTTTTGTTTAGGATCAGAAACGAGTCAAATTTGCCAAATTTGTGAGACATTCTATTTAAATTATGTGTCGTGTAATTAAGTCAGAAAATGACATTAAAGTTACATATTTTTGTTCTAAACCTTGTAATAATTAAAACTAACATTTTAGTCAGTAAAAGTTCACAAAACATAGGTAAATAAATGTATTTATCGAAGTTCTTGCAAGAAACTTAAAACGTTTTTAACATCGTTAACATTTTTTTCCAAATTATTTTAACAACCTACTGAATTTTCATTTAACCCGGCGTGAATGAGGTGGGGTATCTCATACCCGTGAAGTTTTAAAACGCAAA
The DNA here is from genome assembly GCA_959347355.1 of Napeogenes inachia. NCBI lineage: Eukaryota > Metazoa > Arthropoda > Insecta > Lepidoptera > Nymphalidae > Napeogenes > Napeogenes inachia. The sequence goes on along the minus strand of OY365793.1, from coordinate 13,810,233 downwards.
TTTTTTAATGTTATTGTTGCTATGCAAGTCCCGCCGTTGCAGTAGCTGGAGGTAAGGGTGTGTTGGGTGAGGTTCGGCATCGAGTTTAGTTATTCACCAATTGCGAATGGAGATATACGATTGCAAAGTTCGCCGGGGTATGACATACCCCACCTCGTAGTTGGTGTCACATATTTGTTTGACAGTAAGTTTATAATTAATTCTTATTTTTAGTATTATGTGGTTTATTTGTGATGTATTATGAAAAAAATGAACACCGGAATAGAAAATGAACACCGGAAAGGAATATTATAGATCATTTAGTTGACAATATTAGTGACCCTTATGTGCCTTCCGAGAACTTTACTATTGATGAAATGTAACTATCGTTTCATGTATAAATTCCTAACAAACCGGCCATAGCTTAGGTGAACTCAAATTTCAAGCTCAATATGCGAAAAAGTTTTACATTCTCAAACTGGAGCTATACACAGGGAAATAACCACCTGAGTTATATGGTATACTCAATACGGCTACTATAAACTATCATAATCTACAGGGAAAATCACTTTAGGGGCAAAAAACCCATTATGCACCGTGATTATATTCGTAATTTAGGTCTGAATTCTGAACCTAATAAAAGATAGTTTTTGCAAAATTCAAAGGAAGTTCGTCTTCCAGCGGAAATACGAAAGAGAATTGCCCATCATCTGTGGAGACCTTTACCAGCAGTTCCCAAAAAAATGGTTAGCAAATATGTTAGAGATGGTGGCTGTCCTCAAAAAAGAAATAAAAAGATAAAACATTGCTGTTCTAAATGTATAAACCCCATATGTATGGAACACGCGAATTTTGTGTGCGTACATTGTGCTGGTTTTTAGGTGTAACTTTAGCGATATGTTACATGATCTCATAAGATTGTTCAGTTCTTCTTTGAGTTAGAATAGTTAGAAAATAGTCTTATTATGTTGATTTAACAAAGAAGTTAGAATTTTGCTAGATTTTTATGCAAAAATTTAACTAACCACCGAAACTTGTATTTTTTTCATAGAATATTTATTAACATAGTTATTTTAATAATCATTAAAACTGTTTGTACTTAAACCTCTTTTCTTTTTTGTAATCTTGTTTGTTTAAAATTGCGTTTTGATTTTTTTATGTTATATAATACAAATTAAACGTTTGTATATAAAAAAAATAACATTAAAGTTTCGGGTATCTCATACCCACCTCATAGTTGGTGTAACAATTACTCACCTCATTCACGCCGGGTTAACAAAATTAGACGTAGTGCAAACCAATAATTACTATTTGTTACATGATAGACGCGGTATTGTAAATCCGTTTAATATAGTTTTATTTATAAGGTGAATCTTAAATATTTTACAACAATCAAATATACACAAAATTACAGAGTATACATTTATTATACTGAATAAGCGACAATTGTTCTCTATGTTTAAATTATTTTTGTTCTAAAGCATAAATTTTTAATTTACATTAAAAAACATTTAGTAACTAATAGTGGCCTTTTGAAAACCTATATAAAACTTTTGAACACCTATTTGTTTTCAATTCAATTCAATTAATAAGTTATTGTAAAACAAAGGTATTTAATACAAATACCAGCATACGCGTAGAAGTTTTCCTAGAATAAAATTAGGAAAAAACTCTGATTCTTATCGCTGCGCCACCAATCAGGTTCAATTATAAATCCAAACTAAAAAGGGAACCCTCAAACACAAGATGTTATCAAAATCTCTGAAACCTTTATAAGAAATTGAGCTATAAATACCGGAATAGAAAAGTGTTTTTAAATGAAAAAATACATGAAATAAAGAAAACTAATCTAATTTTATGTAATAATTATGAAATAAGAATTGTGAAACAAAAAATGTTTTGAAAATTAGTATTTAATAATTAAATTATTTTATTATTAAACCTTTACATGCTTTATCGCATCACGTACGATGTCATTGATTAGTAAAACTACAGTGTAATAATAATATGATGCATGCTCGAACTGCGGCCAAAACGTGACTTATTCTGAAAGTCTCAAGAAAGGCAAGGATTTGCTAACTTTTTGAAGTCGAAATTAAAGTGTTACAAGCAAGTGTTTCATTGTATTGATCGTATGTCTGTCGCTGTTAGTAATATAAGAATTAAAATTTTGATATATATATAGTAAGTTATTAAAAATGTATTGAGAAGTGACCGTAAGAATTCCGATTTCTTTAAAAACATCTTTTAGGGAGTCTCTGGCAGTTAAATAAAAAATAATTTCGGCAACACTGCCCCATAGTAAAATACCGTAAGACAAATACTGTGAAAATAACTAAAATAAACTTAACGTCTGTTAATTGTCTTACTTTTTTAATTGCAAAGACGGCTGAGCTGAGTTTGCCTGCGAGTGACGAGAGATGAGGATTCCACTGGAGCTATTCTATCTAAAGTTATGCGTAAGAAAGTTGTTGAGTCAGTATATATATATATATATATATGTATATTATATTAAATACATTGATTAAAATTAAAATGTTCCGATTTCATAACGGACACAAACAATGAAAGTATTAGTTGGAGTGTAGGAGAGTTTAAAATTAATATTATTCGCAGACAAAGTAATGAGTTTCAAAAATCAAGTCAGATATTATGTAACACATACAAAATAAATAGGAGTAGATGGAGAAATAAATTATAGAGAGAATGTAGGTAATTTCATTGTTTTACAGAGAAAAACAAAAAAAAATGCGAAAGGATTTTGCCAAGCATAAAGTACATAAAAAATACATTGATTAAAATAAATATTTTTATTATTGATTAAATTATTTTACTATCGATTAAAATAAGCATACTTCGCTTAAGGAGCAATCTTTTCTCTAGTGGTCGCTGGATTTAGAGGGAAGAGCCATGAGGGGTATGTAAACCCTATCCTCTGGCTCCATTTTTATCGTAAGATTGTTTTTAGTTTTATAGATAAACGAAATTAAGTTTGCAAAAAATAACCCAAACTTTTAGTAATTAGGACTTCTCTGACGATTCCGAACGACGAACAGATCAATGTTCTAAATTACATGAAGTACTATTGATTTAGAATGTAGAATAGCAAAATTTTAAAGCATTGGGTTTTAATATATAACTAAAAAAATCTCAAAAATCGAATCGTAGACTTATGACGTCACAAAACGAAATTCTACGCAACTTTGCATGATAAATCACTTCAGTGATGAAATCATAATAACTTTTGTATTTCACGGACTCTAACTTTCGATATTCACAAAGGCGTAAAGCTCTGATCCTATGAAAATAATGGACCGTTTTGACTAAAATTTATCGTTAGAACATATTTTAAATTCCATTCTATTGGACATCAAACTCTGCAGTCATTACAAAAATTAGAATCAATAATATATTTTTTTATAAATAAAATTGGAATTCAAATGTTGCCAGATAATAATATGCTATGATATAAAAGACGACCCTTGATTCTTTTTAACTTTTTTATGAGATATGAATGATATTTATCATAACAACACTCTTATCATAAGATCGTATCTTCATATAAGTTCTTATTTCTGCACAGTACTTCTTTAACATGTTACATTTTTTTTGCTTTACCTCGTTTAAATTTATTGAAATTAAAGGGTATCCTTACCTACAAAGTGTTCACTCGCCGAAAAAACTACGTAGTTCGAAATCTTAATCAATTCTTTTATTTAAGTCCATAAAAATAAGTTAAGGCTAAAATGAAATAAATTTACAATTATATTTGGGGATAAATAATAAATGTAAGATTTGAAATCTGTTTGAAGAATGCCAATATATAGCTTAATATATTTATTTATCACATTTTGAACGTAAAACTGTTCTCCTATTATTACTAATGTATTGTTTATGTTTTTAACATCAATGAATTCATCATTTCATGAAAACTTAATTTTCTTTTATTTTGATATCACTTGAGATCGCATTTGTCTTCATTATAATTAATTTATGACTAAGATTTTCTTAACGTCAGACATAAGTTATTTTTTTTTAATTGGAGACAGAGAAAGGTCATTAGGAGACGAAAACAGATTTTTAAATAAACTGCTGAATAACTTTGCATTCAAATGACTACAAATATTATTTGAAATGAATCGGGAATAAAGTATACCAATCGATTTTAAGCAAACATTTTTTATAAACACACTGAATAATAAATGTATGTTTTATTTATTTTTACTTATTAAAAAATAATTAATAAATATCTATACATACATTTTCATTGAATAATTCAATAATGGTAATACATACTTTAACACATTCTGTTTATCCGCAGTATTTCCAAAAAATATATAATATAAAACTTAAGAATGACCAAACGTCCTTCGAAGTTAAAAATTATGTTTAGTGATCTTACCGTTGTAAAATAATTAATTTTCATGTAGTTTAATATTCTATGGCGTTTTCTATTAAAAGAAAAATATTAGATCCTTAAAAATGAAATCGGCGCTTTGTATGTATAATTATAACAAAAAAACTTTACATCAGAAAACATTTTCAATAACAAGTGCCAACTGCTATACTCGAAAGATAAAAAGAAAAACGTTATATTGTTCTATTGATTTTTTTGGTTCACATACAAGCTGCAGCTCGATTTGAAATAAAATGTTGTTATTATGATAATGATAAGCAATACATTATTAAATTATAAATTATATAACAAGAATATAACATATTTACAATTCTTCATAGATTTATATAATATGCTTTTATTACTTGTAATACTAGTATTTCACGGGCATTCAATTTTAATGTTCATACAAGCGTGAGCCTACAATGAAATAACAGTACCTACCTCGCCTCCTTCAGTCCTAATGATTATGTTTACAGCATCTCAATCCCACGAACCTTCTCTTATACGGTAGGTCTGACCTCCGAAGTCGTCCGACAACGGCACTATAAGATTAGTAAGCAAGGCTATCGGTCATAGATAAGTCCAATCGAGACTACCATGCTAACTTTTCTCCATGAAAGGTTCAGGAGCTCGCTCATTTCCCGTGTTACTTCTCACACTTGCAATTCTCTTGCTGAGAACGTCTAAAAGATAGGAGAGTCTAAAGAGGCTAACTACCAGTTTCCAGCTAGCGCCAGAACTGTAAGGCACGCTGACTTCCTGACAAGCAACCAGGCCGCAAGCCTACCCTACAATACGTTCGGGTGCTAGAAGTAGAAGCTAGCTCACCCATCTAACATCTAAGCAAAGGGCTACCCGAACCACCATTGAATCATCATCTCCCTGCCCTTTTCCCACTTTACTTTTTACATGGCATTCGTCCCTTCTCAGAACATGCCCATACCCCGCACGCCTTTTGCTCTTCATTTTGTCTGTCAGTGGCACCACTTTCAAACTTCCTCTGATATTTATGTATTACGTATCCTATCCAATCTTGTTATCCCACACATCTATCTCAACATTCGCATATCCACTGCATGCAATCTCCTCTCATCTATCCATTTGGTTGACCAACACTCAGAACCATACATCACGACAGGTCTTATCAGACATAAGATCGCCCTCCTGGGCGAATGAATTGAACCGCGGTTGAATATCAGTAAGAATTAGTTTTATGAATATATTTATAATTTGTTTTTAAGGTAACGATATATAAATAAAGCTATAAAAGACAAATTAAATCTTAATATGATTACTAGCTTGAATCGACACGAAGAAAAACAAAAAAACAAATAATTACGAAAATGTATTCAACCGATTTCCTATACTAAATGGCTTGGCACCGACTTCAAACCTATTAGGAAATAGGACATTTAAATAATAGATAGTATATAATAAATATTAAATCTTCATTATTTTCTACTTTTTAGTTTTTATTGCTACATTGTCAATTAGCCATGGGTAGACCTACAAAAGGTGTTGTGCGCCTTAAAAAATATAAACCTCAAGTAACGGGAACCAATAAAAGTAGTCGTCTCCGTAAAAATGCTCTTCGAAACACAATTTCACGTTCTTATGAGACTATTAGAGATCGACGTTGATTGGCCATGAAGGCATATATAAAATCACGATTACGTCAAGAAACTCTTGATCAGCATAATTGTAGACTCGGTTAGATTCAAGAACGTTTTGCGGATGAGTATTTTGAGCAGAGAGCTAAATGACTTGGCCTAATTAATGAGCGTCTGGCCTACAAGTCAGCTAAGCAGAGGACTCATAGACTTGGTATCATAAATGAGTGTTTAGAGAACGAGTCGACTGAGCATAGGGCTCATAGATTAAAAATGATACGAAACCGTACAGCAACCGAGTCTGCTCAGCAACGTAAGAACCGGCTAGCAGCAGCGCGTCAGACTTCACAAAGCCTTCGTTAAATTAATGAGGATATTATAACCACTATAAATCAATATGCTGAAGTAGCATGTACAGTCTGTAAGAAATTATTGTATCCAAACAACAGACGTCATTAGTCACAGCATGTTTTAATTTCGGAGGAGCTAGTACAAAACTTGGGCAAAAATGTTGATAAAATAAAAACTAATGGGCCTACCTGAATCAAATTTTTATGGGACCAATTCAAAACTATTTCGCATCAAACAAAAAAGAATGACGTAAATCGGTTCAGAAACCTCGGAGCAATCGGTGTACATACATACATATGTATGTACACATAACGGCAGAATTGAGAAGCTCCTTCTTTTTGAAAAAGTCGGTTAAAAAGCAACAAAACAGTAATCTTTATTTTAAATCATGTACAATATAACAATAATAAAATTAATTAATTATTGAGAGACAATAATATATATATTTTTTAAAATTTTACAAAATAACTAAATCTTTTGAGTTAATAATTTTTTTATAAGAAATATTTTCAATTAAATCGAATATTTTATATACAATTTCTTTATTATGAAATAGAAATATCACTTAATTCCAAATAGCTGCCCCATAATGCAAAGTCCATGTAGCTTTAGAACAGCGTGAAAAGTTTATATTGTATATTTCTTTTAGGTGGAGAAGATTTATTTCATTAATAATTTGTTTAATTCTTTGAAGACCTATTACAAAATTACAAAATAAATACTTGGTATTTAATTCTAAAAAAATAGAATTTATCTTCAATAAAAACCATCAAGTTAATGAAAGTTCAACCTCAACTCTAATGTAATTATGGCAAAAATATTGCAAAATAACTAAAATTCTTATTTAATATTCCAAGCCGATATTATTGAATGTAACAAAAACTACAGCGCCCTAGATTGTATTCTGGCAGATCGCCAGGTTAAGTTCGCGAATCTTACACTACGAATTGGCAAAGAATAGGTAAAGCCGAACAGTTTATTCTTATTTTTTACCCAAAATTGTAATTTTTAAATATATCATCGTTACTAATTCAACCGCCCCGTTGGTCGAGTGGTTAGCGCAGACGCCTAAGGTGTCACGGCGAAATGGGGCTCGGAGACGGACATACAGGGAGACAGGCATTTATGTGATGAGCATAGATGTCTACGTTGTACGTACGTTGACGATCTTGTCTATTTTACGAAGCATTAAGGACTTAGACTATATAACTCGATATCGTATTCTTTTTTTGCCTTGGTAACTTACTTGCATTTTCATTTTTTCCTTTATTATCCCCGACGCAATAACTTCAATAAGTACATAATAATATTATTTTTATTATTTTAAAAGTTATGATATGTTTTAAAGTTATGTTACTGGTTTCATTATTGTAGTAGATAAACCTGAGCACACAAATTTTCACTTGTTTAAGTATTTCTATTAATATTGCATAAGAACCTTTCACCAGCACCAATAAAACGTCAATATCTTGGAGACGACTATTTCTATTTCGACCAAACAGAGTTAAGAACCATCTCAACAAACGAGACATTCGATTAAAAAAACCATACTGAAATCCGTCCACGGGTTTGACAGACACAGATCGACACGTAAAACTTATAACACCCCTCTTGTTGAGTCGGGGGTTAAAAATAAATTTTAATTTAAAAAATTCAAACATTTGATTTTATTAATGTTACCTTTTATTTAAGTCCATGTGAGTGTCCATGTGAGTTTTATTTGCATATAGTCAAGACCTTATCCGTTCACCGTTATCTCTTTATCAACTAAGTTTGTATCATGTAGATCCCAGGCACATTGTTAAACTGTTTCTATGAATAAAGGAACTTGACAAAACTTTTAACTAAACATTGGGAAGAGCCAGAATGCCAAAAGGATTTCATGTCGAAACAATTTTCATTGAACGTAATCAAAATATGACCATGTAAACTAGAGGAATTCTGAGCTACACAATCGACGTTCCCCATCAACTTGCAGGTCTAGTTTTATTTTTAAAAAAATCTTTTTTAATTCATAAACATTCAGTTAGCTATATGCATTAACAAAATTTTCAATACTGAACATTCACAAAAGCCATTTTTTAGATGGTTCGGGTATTATTTTTCGTAAAAAGTAAAGAATAAACTTTTGCTATTGTGGATTATCCTTAAGAGATAAACATGTACCATTGCGGATTTTCTTGTAGAAATTTTTAAGGTATACAATAATTAGTACATTATTTTGATCTATCTAGTAGAGTTCAGCCAGCGTTTGCATTCTAAGCGCAAAACAATGTCTTTGTTTACGACTTCGCATTAGAAATCTTGAAATTATCAGTGGTTCCCCGATGTATTAAGCATGTTATTATACATATAAACCTTCCTATTGCATCACTCTATCTATTAAAAACAAAGTGCATCAAAATCCGTTGCGTAGTTTTAAAGATCTAAGCATACATACATAAAGACATAGGGACAGACGCGAAAAGCGACTTTGCTTTATAGTATGTAACTTGCTGTGCCTGCGACTTCGTACGCGTAGTTTTAGATTTTGATAAAACGTACCCTTTGTACTTATTATTTTTTGTAAAAACTATAAACTTTCAAACTAGTAAGAAGCAATGGTACGACAATAAGAGATTATTAACTTCTTTATTTGTTAACCGATTGTAAAAAAAAACAAAAAGTGAATTCTATGACTATATATTCCCGAAAACTGCATCCAAATCAATTCATCCGTTTCTGAGATTAGCGTGCACAAACATACAGACATTCAGACGAACAGACAAAATGAAAAAAAAACATTGTTTTTGGGTTCTCTTGCTTATATAAAGGTGTATGATTTTTTGAAAATATTTTTTTTTTGTGTTGGTAAAGACAAAAAGATAAACAGACAAAAATTTTAAAAATGCTGAAAATGGATTGTTTTAGTTATTACTTCACATCCTTTTATATTTTTTTAAATATTTTCAATGTACAAAGACTATTCCTCTACAGATTTATTACATGTATAGAATAAGATACTCATGGTACATATTACGTCATTGACATAAATTGTCATAACTTTTTTATTTTTTGAGCAATTTAAGGTTTAAAGAATTTTATTCTCAAAAAGAATACAGATTCACTTACATGAGAATAACATAATAAATGTAACAATTCAAAATAGTCGCCTTAAAAGTACTCAGTTAACGGAATGTAATTTTATAATAGTTTAGTGTTTTAATTACTGCAAAAGTGGGTGTTTTGCAAAATATATTTTGAGAGTTGAGACTTAAATCCATTATCTGAGTTTACATTTTTTATAGAAGTAGGTAATTTGTTATAAAGTTGTGCTCCATCAAAAGTAAATTTTTTTTTTTGCAAATGTGGTTCTTATTTTTGGCAGAACTAGTAAGCTTGGTCTACGGGTGCTACGACTACTGCTTTGCTTTGTGAACGTCAAATTGGAATGTATCGATTTACTGATAATTTTTTTAATAAGAATACAATAGTTATAAATATAAAGTTGTCGTAGGTTCATTATGTTTGTTTCTTTATAAAGTTTACTCGATGATGTCAAACGAGGATATCGAAAAAGAATTTTAATTACTTTGTTCTGTTTTCTTTGAAGTTCCTGTAGTTTTGTTTTGGCAGTGTTACCCCAAATTTCAATTAAATACAATAAATGTGATTTCACTAAGGAATTGTAAATATTATACTTTATTTTCTTAGGTATACATTTCGAAATATTTAACAGTGACCCGATTAAGGAAGAGAGTTTTTTATTTATGTAGTCTATTTGATATTTAAAAGTTAAATGATTATCCATTCGTAACCCTAAGTATTTCTCATAGGTTTTCTGCTCGATTGGAAAGTTATTGATAGTTAGTGGTACATGCGGTGCAATAATTTTATTTTTTGTTTTGAATATAATGTAACAAGTTTTGGAAGCATTAATAGTTAACAGATTGTGGTAAAACCATTTATGTAGAACATCTAGATCTTGTTGAGCTTGAGCAATTATGTCAGTAATGTTGCTACCAAAATAAAATAAGCAGGTGTCATCTGCGTACAAAGTCAGATGACCATTTAGTTTCAAGGTTGCAATATCATTGATATGAATTAAAAATAGTAGTGGTCCTAAAATTGAGCCCTGTGGGACTCCACAGGTGACAGGTGACGCACTACTTTGTATATCATCAATTTTAACTATTTGCAACCTGTTCATTAGGTATGATTTAAACATTTCAAGTACAGTACCCTTAACTCCCACGTTTTGTAGTTTACGTATTAATAGTTTATGACTTACGGTATCAAACGCTTTTTTTAGGTCAATAAATACGCCCAAAGCTATGTTCTTTTTATCTAAATTTTGTCTTATTTTTGTTACTAAATCTATAGAAGCAGCAGTAGTGTTACTTCTAGGTCTGAAACCATATTGATGTTCAGATATGTAATTAAAAGAGTCTAAATATGTAGCCAAGCGGCTGTAAATTATTTTTTCTAAAATTTTCGAGAGAACTGGTAGTACTGATATTGGACGATAGTTTTCTAGGTCTGTTAAAGAACCGGATTTATGTATAGGTGTTATTTTTGCTATCTTTAATGAATCCGGGAATATTCCTTGAGACATCACCTTGTTAAAACAACGTGCCAGACTTACTGATATTAAATTGCATACACATTTTAATGCTTTTGTGCTAATTTGGTCTATACCAGTACTTGCATTTGAATCTAGTTTCCCTATCAGTGCCTCAATCTCACCGGAGCTACATGGTTTTAATTTCAGAAGTTCATGATTGCTATGTTCGTTCTTTGTATGAATTGAGTGTAGAATATTGTGGAAACGTGTTGGTATTTTTTTTGCTAAAAGGGGACCTATCGTAGCGAAATATTGATTAAAAGCGTTACAAATATCGGTCTTATCGGAAAGAATTTTTGAGTCTACTATTATTTTGGAGGGAGCAGCAATCTTATTTGTCTTATTACTAGATGAAATAAACACTAAATGTTAAATAAAGACTGTGATCATATATTCCTAAAAACCGCATTCAAATTGGTTGAGCCGTTTCTGAGATTAGCGTGCACAAACATATAGACATACAGACAAACTGAAAAACTATTGTTTTGGGTTCTCTTGCTCTTATAAAGCCCCCCTATGATGTTTTATTTTTTAATTCCATGTACATGAATGGATCAGTGACAATTTTATTATATGTATAGATTTCCCACGTTCAGTTTATGTTTTGCAGTTGGGTTGCGATTCAACTGGTTCTAAACCATTGCATCATAAATCCTACCTACAAAGTATTGGTAAATGTAAAAGACGATTTATTGATTGAATGTGAATATATTTGTTATTATTTTAAAAAGTAAGACTTTAGAAATAAATGGTAAAATGAGTAGCGCAGGTCTTAATATTGCCATTTAAATAATCATGACATAACTAACACTTTATCATTGTCCGCCAGGTCGTAATCCAATTACTTTAGGTTAGGAGCAATATGTCTAGTACATTGCACAAGATTTGGCAATATATCTAGGTTTGATCGCCGGCCTAACGTCAACCCTCCATTCTATCGCATGTACGTGGGATTTACACTACCTTTCAGAATATTTGAGTAGTATATTATCCAACATTTTTTTCTTATGGTATCCTAGGGAATAGATGAAGTGAACTTATACTTAAATGTGACCTTAAAATATTACATTCAGACAACACACATATTCATATAACACTTATATACAAGTCTATAATTATAGACATGTTTGAAAATGTGGTTACTGTTATCATATTCGAATATTGTGATTTAAATATATTTTTTATTTTTCTTGTTATTTTAACATTATGATGGCTTTCTATACTTTGGAAATATTCAGATACAGTAAAATATGCAGAGACTAGCGAGTCTCGGTAAATTTATTGGTAACATCTTGTGAAAGTTCTTTGATTGATGTCACGTTTTATAGTAATCTTCTGAAAGTTGCATATCCATCAGTATTATGATATAAGTTATGATCCATTATCAAAGTGGTCACTAAAAATCTTCGAATTTTTCGTATGGATAAATTTTGAATAGCATTTATTCATTTTGTCTTTAAATCATTATCCTTAGGAAATCTGAAGAGAAATAGGTATATTTAAACATCTTTTTATAAAATTAATATTTTTTAACACATTATATACTACTAATATAATATCTTTTAATATGTGCATGACAAATATAAAAACTGTCAATTACTTACTTGTGAAAACTACGACTGTAGTCGAGAGGAATTTTTACACACAATGAATTTGTCATTTTATGGACTCAATAAAAAACTATAAACGGCTTTTTCGATCTACCTATTTCTTTTAAGTTCGATGGTCACATTTTAGGTTTGCTTCCCTACTCTATGTATAATATCTCTATGGTATAAGTTGGCTGTGGAACACATAGAGCGGATTAACGCGTGATTAAATCGACTGAGGTATTTTATTTTAAATTCGAGTCATGTATTTTAAGTTTCTCTACGAAATTGAACTCTGAATATTTTAAATATAATAACCTTCTAACAATATCTCTTATTAGTAAATTTAAAAATATCTAAGTAAAGTCACAAAAAATAATAAAATCACTTAAATTTTAATAATTCGTCACCACACTTTTAAAATATGAAATGAATTGAAATAACAAGTTTAAGTCTTTAGTTAACAGATGTATCAAGATAAGATTATGTACAAAAGGATAAAGAATGAAGACTCTTAATCTATTATTGAAGGAGGGTGTATTAGGTTAGCTCTGATCTGCAGCTATCACCCATTGTCATTGTAGGGGGCAATCCGGTGTTTAGATATCTAGTGATTTCCTGGCAAAGTTCCATGAGTTGTTAGTCGTGAATAAGATATGGTAAATTAAAACTCAAATGCAACATGTTTACCTTCACCGAGTTCATGTTACATTAATCCTTATTAATTACAATGTTTGATGTCTAGCCTTTTAATATAAAGAGGTGCCGAACAAAGAATGGACAGGTAAGTAATGAAGTAGTAAGTCGGGAGATAATATATGTTAGTCTATTATCTTGGAGGCTGAGTTGTTACATAATATTTCTTTAAATTATAATATACAGGTAACTTATGTACCAACTGCAATTACAGCTTTCATACAGGTACAGGTTTGGGCTTAAACCCAAACCTTCGATCTAAACGAGGTATTGAGAAATATACTTGTGTCATTCTTGTTTACTGTATTACTTTCTTTGAAAGTAATTAAAATATTATTAGGAAATATTGAATGTTCTCGACACTTGTGAAGTTTGTATGTGTATATATATGGAGTATGTATATATATATATATATATATATATATATATATATATATATATATATATATGCTCCATTAGTAGTAGCAGACCGACCATTTTTAAATGCAATAAATGAAATTCTAAACATAATTATCATTACGTCATGAATATTTCGATTTCAGATTTATTTTAATTTCACAACAATATTACTTGTATTTAAAAAAAATCATTATCTGCAAAAGAACTTTCCTTTCGCTACCAATTTGATACCAAATACCACATTTAACTGTTTCATCAACAGAATTTCTTAAAATAAACATTTAACTGAAATTTGGTGAGAATTTATAAATATTTTCTAAATTACATTAACTATTATAAATGTGTATATTTATTAGAAATGCCTCTGTGTCGTGATAGGTATCAAAGATTTGTTTGGCGAAACAAACGAAAACACTAAGTTGTGCGAAACAACGGACATCTGTAATCAAAAACAAAGTCGCTATATCTCAATTCTATACATGATCTCTGTCTCGGGTATTACTTAAAACTATCGATTCTCTGTTTTGTTTTACAGATTATATTCACTGATATAAGTATACAAAATGTTGCAATTCACCGTTACTAATATTAAATTTTATTCAATCTTTGGTACTCTACTTTCGGGAACTGCACTGATTTACTAACGGAAAGTAGACCAAATGTAATATATGTGAATTTGTTGATTTTGTGACATATGCTATGGATAATGGCTTTCAGATGGATTCATTGAACACAAATTACACACATTGATCTAACCCCTAAGAAAGCAAATTATTTGCTTGTGTTAATGGTGTTAGACAACGTTACAAATTCATGGAAATGCACATTATAACTTCTTTGAATATATTTAATATACTACCAAACCCAGAAATACAGGCATCTATGCTTATCAGTTAGTTACATGCCTTTCCCTGTTGGGAATCGAACCCGAGCCCCATTGCGTCGTTATCTGTTAGGCGTCTGCACTAACCAGTCGACCAACGGGGCGGTTAAAGTTTATTGTGGTTTCAATCTTATATTTGATGTATTTTTACGAAGTATTTGAAATTAATATATCTTTAAATTAGGTTCAGGCAGGGTAGTATAAAATAAATACTCTACATTCTGTATTATATTCTGGACGACAGCCAGCTTCAGTGTGCGAGGCTTACACCACAAACCGTGAAAAATTATTGTCAAGAAAAGCCAACAAATTGTCTCTTGCTTACAAAACTTTTGCATATATTCGGTTCTGAGTATTAGTTGCGTATTTAACTATTTATTATTTATGGAAATAAACGGTATTATAATACAGTAAATAAAATAGTAAATTCAATAATTCAAATAACAATAAACCACAAACAGTTTCCAGTATTTCCAGTATAAGGGTTAGAAAAGAGATTCATAAATAAATTAATTTTGACGTCGGTTAACAGCTGACATAGGTGTCTACATCTGTTTTATATTTTCAGATAGAAATCCTGCAAGAATTTTAATTAACCAATGTAATTTTAAACTGTGCGTTCCAACAGAAGATGCATACTCTTAAACAGATCTAACGAAGGCATTAAAACATTCTTCAACGCATATAATTTTATTTATATAAGACAATATGCGTAGAAAAATAGTTTAAACGCTTTGGATATCCTCACCACAAAACCCAGCATACGATAATCCTTTCTAGCTATATAATCGACGTGATCATCAAAGTGTAGCTTTGAGTAGATGATCACGATCGATCACCACGATCTTTGACCATACTAACTCTTTCAAACGTTTCAACATTGAAATTGTAAAAATATATTATTGGACTATGCCTTCTAATAAAACTAACTACATTGCACTTTTTTAAAATTTAAAACTAAATAGTTTATAGAACAACAATTACTAAGTCGAAATAAATCATTCCGAAAATCTCAATCATCGGTGTTTTTAATTATCTTAAATGTTTTATTGTTATCGGCATAGACCAAAAATTTAGTTTTTAAAAGCAGCAGTAATTTCGTTCAGATATATGTTAAACAATGTAGTATATTTATTTACCGTAACAATTTACCTACTGATAAGGTACTAATAAATCTACTGTGAACATCCAAGTATTCTAATTTTGCAATACGAAAAAAAAATGTTTTTTTATCAAAAGCGTTTAAAATAATTGTCAGTCTGAAAGCCATTATTTATAGCATATGACACAAAATCAACAAATTCACATACATTTGATTTGGTTTATTTTCCGTTAGTAAATCAAAGCTTTTCGGTAAAAAATAAAGGTTATATAATAAGTAATATGCTGTCATATATAATTATCGGGAATACAGCTTAGTTTTTATATGGGCCAGTAATTTATTAAATCGTGTTTATCTCCGCTTTTTCCATTCAGAACGCATTGTACACATAATACAGCCAGTCAATGTTTTTATATGAAGATTTTATTAATTTCTCTGCTAACAGAGAAATATTAACAGAAAAGTAATAGTTAAAAAAACGTATTTATATATAAAAAACGTGAGGTGCACGGTTTGGTACTTCTAAACATTTTATTGAAAGATATGAGATGAGGGACAATAATTTAGAAAATATCTTAAAAAGTACCCTCCGTTTTTTTTATATTTAAATTTTGTTATAGTTCTTTTAATTTTTTATTATTATTATTTATTTTTATTTTTAGTTTAAATGTTTATAATTATATGTTTTTTTTCATTTTGCATCAAAATGCATCAAAAATTTAAATTTTCATATTAATTTTTTTTAGAAGCGTGTTTTTTTATATATTTTTTCATAATATTGCATAGTCATCGGTCCTTGATAGGTATGCAAAAATTTAAATTAATCCGAGTTTCAATGTTATTCAAAATTACGTTCAAAGTTTCAGTTATATTTACACATACATCCTAAAAAAAGCGTATTAAAAAGTCGACGCAGCTACTGCTAGAAAGAATTTTGCTAGGGGTGGAAAAGATTGAATTTTGTTCAAAAGACGATTAAAAATAGCTGCTGAAGAGTTAAACTATATTATATAGCTTTTTTTTTAAAGATAAAATATATCAGGCAAGTCGGTATTTAGTTTATTACATTTGATAAATATATTTGCAAAAGTATGTGTTTAGATTTTGTCAGCATATTTGAGGTATTTGTTGTAACACTCAGCTACAACACTTTTTATAGTTTTCTGCGTAGAACCCAAAACGTAATAAGTAAACGAAACAGTAATAGTTTTCCAATTTGTATGAAATTTTAAGGTTTCCCGGATATTTTATTTGTGTATATAGAATTTCTATTATGCGCACATACAATTAGATCGTGCTATACAAACAGCCTTGTGTTTATTCGAAATATGAGTTATTAATGCAGCCAACTATATTTTTACGCTCTTAATTTATAGCAAAACTACCAAGTCGATATTTAATTTCAGTTACTTAATATATAACATTGAAACTAGTATTTTTTAGTAAAATATTTTGGTCAGTGATATGTTGAAAATAACCATGTTAGTAAAAAAATAAAGATTTTGCAAAACACGGCCAACCTGAAGCTGTCGAAAGTATCTGCCTACTCTATTACGAACTTCTTAATAACGTACTACTTTCAAGCTATAATATTTAATGTAATGTACGCTCTGGGTAGACATTTTAAATTAATGTGCCGTCCCAAATTTCGGTCGCATCTAAAAGAGCGTCGGTGGCTCTTTAGTTTGTACGATAGACATTCATTAATAAGGTCCAACGGAAAAATGCAATATTATTTAGCTAATATTAATTTTGGAAAAAGTGTCTTTTCGGGACCTTTTCATACGGAAATTAAAACGCCACCTCCCAATTATACATTTCAAGAATCAGAATCACGATTGCAATGGTAATCCGAATATTTTTCACAAACTCCTAGTCAAAGATACCAGGTAATTTCATATTCAACATTTAGTATATTTGAGAAAAATGAATTGATTTTGGAACCAAGTTACGTAGTTAGTTAAGTAAATTTTGATAAAATACAAAAATTTTAGTATCCATTAGATAAAGTAAATATAGCAAGTATTGATTTTAAACCTGTCGTTTGAAATGTTTGAATGATTTTTACAAAGAAATCGTAAGTTTATATAAATATGAACAAAAATCATTACAATCCTCAAGTGAAACTTGAACTCACTTTTATATATCATCTATTCACTTAAAATTTTGACACAAAAGTTTTTCTTTAATCAACTCAATCAATTATTAAATCCTGTAATTTTTTCGGTTATTAACTTACTTGTTGATCTTGAGAGGTTTTATTTAATTTTTAATTAACTAACCGAAATTTTTAAAAAACCTTTTAAATATTTATTGTTATTCTTTATCTCTTTATATTTTATATATCTTACATAATATTTTTTTCTAAGCAGATTTTTTTTTATTTATTTTTATCACATTTTATATATTAAACATGCTATTAGGCTGTGTTAAATATTTTATCACATTTAAATATATAAAGAATAGTACATTAAGATATTTTTTATATCCAATCAAAATAGAAAAAGGAATAAACTAGACTTACATGTCACAACATTCATAATTTTATTTCAACGTTATAGAAAATAAATAGAAATAAACACTTATCTCTTTTAATATACACTATTTAACAATTGTCTTTAGTTTTCTTTGCACCGGCAATAACTTTAAGCATGCCAAAAACTTTTAAAACTACAGCAAGATTCTTTGAAAGCTGGAAGGAGTGTAAATGTTTAAGCAGTGTAAGTTGCTATTTTCCAACTATATTCATTCTGCCGTGTGAATCAGAGTTTCAAATTAAATAGATGAAATTATATCAAGACAAGATAAAGTTTCAATATTTAAAGTGTTAGAAAATACGAAAGAGTTACAACTATGTTCTTTTTTTCATTTTACAACCTCAGAGAACCGATTTGTAATAAAGTTTTTCTTACTGAAACTTTTTTACCACAAATATGAAAAGTAAAGTAATTTAGGTATTGTCAATATTCATTCATTCATTCATTTGTCATTTATGCCAGGTAACGTACTTCTCATAGATCTGTTTATCTTAACAAAGCACAAAAAGCAACTTAACCTAATTTTAATTTAACCATTAAAGATATCTTAGTTTAAACTAATATTATAATTAAAATACCTTTTTCAGAATACCGGTGTAGCAAAATAATATGTTTTTTTTTTCTTGATAAAAATAAAATTTTAGTATGAACGTATACCTACATTATAATTTTATATGATACTGAAATTTTTAAAAATAAAAAAAACAAAAGCACGGATTATGATGTTAGTAAATAAGTTAAGAAGGAGAGGATTGAGGTGAAAAAACTGGGGCACTCCTGAAGTGACTGAACAAAAGAAAAATACAAAACCTTTAGCTGTCACTTCTTAGCTTTGGTCTCAAAGGTATGAATTCAACCAACGCAAGTAGATCAGAATTATTTTGTTGTTGTTGTTTAATTTTTTCAACTTTTGTCTATGGATATGTCACATAATATATATTTCTTATGTTCTTTACATTGAGATTTGATATTTTAACGTCTTAACAAAAGGAAGTCTTTTTAGTAGGAATTTTAAATACTATGTTATTTTTTTGGATATTTAAATTTATAAATTTATATAAATTAATAGATTAGCATTAATTCACCAAGACGGACAGCGATACGGTAGCTCAGTTGGTAGAGCGACGGGACGGTTTCCCAGTAGTCGCGGGTTCGAATCCCTGCCCGTGTCGGTTTATTTTTCATTCTATATTTATATAAATTTAAATAAGCTTAACATGGCTATACATGTTTAAAGATATTTTCAAATATTTTTGGATATTTATTGTTTTTTTTTAATTTTATTTATATAGATATGTCTGATTAGATAAAGATGAAGATATTTTATTTTTTGTAGATGTCTCTTAGATCTTCGGATGATCTTAATGTGGTAAGATGATCAGCTTTTTCACAAAGCTTTATAAATCTGGGTATTTCTGTTGAGTATTAGAAGCTATCAAAAGCTTTTGCGAGGTCGGTATTATGTAAACCATGATACTTTTCAATAATTGCAGACCTCAAAATCGAAATGATTTCTTCTAATATACACTAGTAAATAGTTCTTTTAAAAAGGGACCTGGGGACTTAATTTTCAAAGAGGTCTATGATTCTGTCGGTTATATCAGTTACTAAATATATAAATATATAAATATCTGCCTTCTTTTGTAGAAAAACACAATGATGAGATAATATAAGAAAGTTAAACGGCATTAGTCAATGTATTACAATATAAAAAAGGATCTCTCTGTAAGACTTTTAAATAAGAAAGAGAAGCATGTGATTCATAGATTTTCAAGGAATCGCTCTTAATGCTAAGCTACAATGGCTTTCCCGTACAGCTCAACTGGTCAGTAAAATTGGCCCTGCTGCGTACGCTGTTAAAGAAATAAGATCCCTCGAGAGATGAGACTACTGTTAGTTTATAATAGTTATTTTCATAGAATAATTACTCTTAGTATCCTATTCCATAATAGGATACTAAGAGTATTAGTATCCTATTCCATAATAGGATACTAAGAGTATAATAATAATATTACCCCATGGTAATGTTGCTGATATAAATGAAATTTTCATTCTGCAACAGAGAGATCAGCGCAATTTACATTTTTTTTGGTACTATAACAAATTAATCAAATCGAACACCAACTTACTTATTATTTTCTATATTTCCTAGGTAATAATATTAATTATTAACTCCATTAACTCTTAAATTTCTCACATATATTGAATTATTCCTAATATTCAAAGTTTTTTAACCAGGATGATTACGATTTAAGTCGTCTAAAAAAAATTATTATCCATTATAAATAAACGCATATAAATTGCCGTTTCTGGCAGGTTATTATTCTTTTTTGATTTTTTTCAAGATCTATTGATATGAATAACTAATTATCTAGGCGTAAGATGATAATACAATAAATGACAATAACAAGGTGTCGTATAAAAAAAATACTTAAAAAAAATACGTAAAAAAAATACTACTTACTAATACTTTAAATGTTATATAATAAAATCATTAATTATAACACGTGCGTCCTGTTAAGATCATTCCTAGTAACTAATGAGCGCCGGAGAAACTAGTCATCTTTGCCTGATACCCAGAACAATAGGCGTACCCAAAACGACCGCTACACATAGCTTGAAATACTCTACACTATACCACTACGGTGTCTGATAAATAGATGACGAGTAATGAAGGGTTATATTATCATTTATTTTGTTGTCCTAGTTTAAGAATGAAATAATTATTTTACTTTAATTTTTTTACTTATGGAATTAGATTTTAATATTATATCTTTTATTTTGTCTGAATTTTGTGTTATGCTATTCAATATTTTTCTAAGTAACAAAACATCGTTATGTTTTAATTATCATTAAGTTTTCATTATGTACCTATTATACCTCAATATTATTTTTTTACTAATTATTATGAAGACACATGTTTTAACTCCTATGGCTTAGTCAAAAGTATTAATTTTCTTTAACTCTCATTGAGAAATGAAGAACCTTATTTCTAAAAGGTCGTCCTTAGTGCCCAGTAATACGATTTTTTTATAATAATTATAAGGAAGGAAAGAGGTATGACTTTTTTACATTTTAAATTAAATATAATCAGACACTTTTTCATATAAGTGAGTTATATGCAAAAGTAAGAAGTTATTTGGTAGTTTTGTTGTTTTGAAAATGAGATTGCTTGTCTAATAGTAGCCATTTGATACCAAAGCAGATGAATTACGATATAAACGTCAATAAGTAAGTCATTTCCTTACAACAACTTTATGACTACCTACAATACTACTAACTAACGACAATAATAAAAAAAATTAAATGTATGAAGTCCCTTAGTAGGTATAACATGTGTATCTCGAAAGTCCTTGACCTAAGGATGATACTCTACTAACAATTAAGCATTATAACATTTAAGATATGGCATGTGCTTAATTTCATTAAAGATAACTAGGATATTGTTGCAAAACAACTCAATCGATATGTTTTTATATTACTGGAGACATAAATAGCAATTTTATCGTTTCATTTACAGTAGAAAGGAATCTTATTTAATGTAGAATCTCTGATACGTGGTATGGCATAATATGAAACTTACTGTAGCACTATAATCTACTATAAATAATAAGAAAATTGGTAAAAAAATGTTTTTTTACTTATTTTCAAACGGTACTACTATCAATTGGAAATATGATTATTAAACGCTAGAAAATATTAAAATTGTAGGTAAGGTAAGGCATAATATTTTACTATTTAAAGAAAAGGGAAATTTCACCATAACATAAATATATAAGTCGTGTTTCAGATTTGAGCTCGTTTGAATTTTATTTGTGTTTATAACCTAAAGAAGAAATGTTGTTAACAAATAGCTAGATTGACAAAGAAAACAAATTTAATCCCAAATAACGTGATGTATAGAGAAGACGTACGTCGCATTAAATCATAAAACGAGGACACAATAAATAAGTAATAAACATTTAGTGAAATGCGAACAGTCGCGATGACAAGGGTCAGATGAGTTCTGTATAGTTGACAGCTGACACATACTAGAAAGAATTATGTTCATGGTATAATTTAGATCACATTAATCGTTACTTGATATTTATTTGTTTATTTTTTATAATTCGTATAAGGAAAAAAGACAATAACAATGAACATTTCAGAATCACATACAAGATTCACATACTAACAGTAGTTGTCTTCACCCGTGAAAAACTTAGATCAAATTTTACTAAAAAGGTAAAAGAACCAACCATTTACACAATGTGAATATTCTTTATTAAAGATGAAAATATACGGTCTTTTGCTTCTTCTTAAAGGTCCTTAATATTAACATTTTGATCCGGCTTCTGAATTTTTTAAAAAATATTTTTGAATAGTCTGTGTTAACGATATCAACCCTATGATCTTCGTCCATTGCATTAATTTAATTATTAATTATATTATATTTTGGCACACATCTTGTAAAGTCAAGTATGATGACATAATCATTCTCATGCAATAATCAGTGCAGTGGAATGTAGATCAAATGGATAATAAAGGGTTATTCGTAAAAATAAACATTTTTCTGTAAATTGTTTGAGTAAAGATACTGGTAATATAATGTGAATTAATTAAGTTTGGAAATATTTTCAAAGTTAAATATTAAAAGTTACGAACCGAACTATTTAATTTTAATTGGTTTAGAATCTTGTAAAGTTAATTTCCATTGTAAAGTTTCAAACTGTATTTAAAGTAGAAGATAGTCATTTACAAAGTTTTGTTTTCTTTAGTCCCTAAAAGATTTATCTCTTGTACGTGTACAAGATTTAAAATCTTGTATCTACATACATACATCCTTGTATCTGTATAAGGATGAAACATATATATAGTTTAAGAAGAAACATTTATATTATGCGTAGTGAGTTACAAGAATTTAAAAATATAAGTCATTAAAATAAAATCGAATAATAAGTCATTAAGAGTTTTACGACATATACTTAAAGAAAAACAATATAAAGATTTTAGTTTATAAAATATATTAAAAGACAATTTATTGTAATATAAATTTATTACAAGAGCTTGTAGAATAGCTTATAGAGCATTTTAACAAAAAAAACTAAAGACTTGGATTATTATGTTTAATTTAATTAAATTAAAGTCTTGTGAAAGGGAAATGAAGAAGAGCAAGTTGATAAAAAAAATATTCATGTTTTTCATTTAGCGTGTTAATTATATAAGAATATATTTTTTGACATCTCCTTCAAATCAGATCTTTTTTCATGTACATAATATCGTTTATATATTAACAACAGATTTATATTAAATTATTAGAATTTATAAAATTACATTTTATGTAATGCAAAACAAAAAATCATTAGTTAAACTTTATTTATTCCTTTTTTTTATAACCTTCCTTAGAGTCTTGCTACGTTTCTATTTAAAATTATATTTTTAAGATAATAATAATTATTGCACTTTTCCCCACATGGTTTAAGAATAAAGAATGTCTTTTGAACGTCTTTGAGATGTGACATTCTACTCACGTAATATTTTGATTTAATAAAAAAACACAATTGTTAGTTATAATAGGTCAAACTTTTTTTTTAAATAATAACGTAATATAAAATTATATGCAAAAAAAGTAAAACATTAAAAAAAAATTGATTTGTAGAACGATATCAGGAATAAAAAACTGTTCAAAAACATACAGTTTAATTTAATAAAATAAAAAATCCTGATCAAATAATTTTTATACAAATATTTAATGTTAAATTTTAGAATTTCAAGATCATAACATTTCTTCTAATCAGAATCAGTAGAGATTGTTAATAAACTTTAAAATAATATTTTTTTAAGGCTTTTCTTATTAACAGTAAAAAAAAACATTCAAACCGCATGCTCTATAAAAACTGAGGGGTAAGATAAACGTAATTAAGTAATTAAATTTATTCAAGTTAGTAAACTCTCTAGAGCTTTGAAAAGTTTTTGGGAAGAGTTGATCAAGTGGGACAATTAGTGAAAACGAAACGAAATTATAAATAGGTATGAAAGCTTAGTATTATTAGTCATTTCACATGTCTAGTAATAATATCTTATTCAAATCTGGCCACTTACGTATCATACTAATCGAATCTACCGATATATATTACGAAATCCTCAGTTTTATTATTATTGTAATAAATATATTTAACTATATTTTATTACACTGTTGATAAGTGGTAGATACATACTAGCTATAAACTGCAGCTCGTAAATATGTTAATTTAAACGAAGTAATACTATCCTTTCTCAGAATATTCCCTTAAAGTAGCTATTAGTTATATACGGTGAGTGGTAAAGAGTATGACTAAATCCATTCTTTTCCTGTGTCCTAGACTCTTGAATACCCATTCCACTAATGTAGCAATACAGTTACAACTATTCGTATTTGTAAATGTTTATGGGTGATGGAACCACTTACCATCAGGTGGAATATTTGCCGGTTTAGCCCATAATCTTTAATAAGTCAATGCATTATTTAAAAATAATATATAGTGTAACTATTTTCATATTATGACCAATAACAATAACATATATAACATATGTTCGTGAAGGATAAATAAATATCACCATTATAATATAATAATAATACTTCTTAACTTTGCTTACGCATAGAATAGGACCTCTCTTCCCTTGCTATGGATGACGTTAAGGTTATATTCCATCCTTACGAAAAGTGCCAATAATAGATAACCACGATGCGGTATGTTACGGTTGCAGAGTTTAGAAACTTTACAATATCTATTCTTTTCAAGTACCACAGAGCCTCAAGACAGAGCAATACACTTTATAATCAGTGCGTGTTACAAAAAATGACCTACAGGCAAGAGACTATTAGACTATTTTTCTAGTAAACAAGCTCAAATGTACTTCAGATGTGAATGCTGCTTAGAGTTTCACTACAAGGCTAAATCGGAAATCTGTAGAAAGACCAAAGTTAGTGAAATAACTTTTTTAAATTAACAACTTGACATTGCAAAAGCGTTGGCCATGTAGCTTACAGAATCGATAACAGATGTGGGGAGCAAAGGTTATGAAATGGCGTCCAAGATTAAATGGTATTCCAAGATGAAGCGTAGTGTGGGAAGAGTCGATAGACCGATTACATAGTGGCGATTGCGAGGCGTCAAGTGATAGTCAAGTGACGTTAGTACGTTAAGATAACTAGTTTTTGCTTCGTATTGGAAGACCTAATTTCACCAGTGTAAAAAAGAGCTTAAATGGTAATGGTAACGCACATATATTTAATAAATATAACATACACTTTTAAATGAATACTTTTTAAAATTAAAAAAAAGTTTTATACTAATCGGCCTTTTGCTTTTGTTTTTTAATAGTCAAAGTAAAACTTTAAAATATAATCGAAGTCATTACTTTTTTTACTAATCACTTCCTAACTTCACTTATATTATTATTATTTTCAAATAAAAATGTTAAGAACACTATGACATATATCTAATATTATTTAAATGGTTCTTAATTAGGATTTAGTATTAAATAATGTGTCGAACGTACATGTTACAATATTTTTCCAAAATGTATGTGAAATGTATGTGGAGTAAAACTTTGTTAATATTCAGACGAGTTACACTGTAAACTCGTAAAAAAGGCCTGTTGTATGAGTTAACAAACATTTGCGTTAAATAAATAACGGATAACAATGATGACGTCATGTACTACTTTATTTATATACCAACCGTATAAGTCATAACAACAGTTCATAAAACATTTGTTTAGTAAGTAATCTTAAATTAATTACTATTGGCCACTTTTGTTACATTTGTAAAGGACCAGACTTTTATGAGATTAATTTATTATATTTTTTTTTTATTTTCTTACATAACTCGATTCTTATATTAATCGAGAACTATTGTTATTGTTCTGCCAAATAAACATATTGCGTAACCTGGGATTTAAATCTCATCAAGTATAATTATATAGTTTCCCATATATTTATATATTTCTTAAAAATCTTACTACTTTGCCTTATAATTGTACATTTAGCAAAAGAGTAATCAAATTTTTATTCTAAATTCTTTGTAACGTAATAGTAATGTTATACTTATTATATCAAAATCGCACCTTTTATGTTGCTCAAAATGTATATAACGGCGTTTTTATAATAAAAAAAGGAAAATATACAATATGAAATTCACAATTACTATACAGATACACATTATACATATACTACACTTATATATATATAAAGGTACACAAATATATTACAATATTATACACATGTACATATGTCTACACACTACACTTATATTAATAAATGAGGCCTTAACATACGCCGGTTTCTTTGTATTCAGATAATTCAGATAATTTAGATAATTGTAACTCTATCCTACTATTATCACTATTAGAAACCATTGGGGGTGGACGTAAGATCAATTCCTCCGTTACAACAGTATCCGTAGCATTATGACGCATATTTTTGTTTTCCGTAATGAGGGTAGTTAAATAAGCAACTTACTAAGCAAGAAATTGAAATAGCATATTACTGACGGTTTGCCGAGAACGCTTGTGCACCTTTCTTTGTCTGTCCAGTCTAGATTCCCGCGATGAATTTTTGTTTTCTTCTGAACTCGATGAACTCGGATCACGTTTTCTTGTTTGCAAAGTTTCACTACTTTTGTCACACTCCTTTATTTTTTTTGTATTTATTTTTGAAGGGAGGTATCTATAATAACACTTAACTCTTTAGTAATATTCTGACGATTGTTTTAATTTTAAGACTAGACTAATATTCACTTCGAAAGACGTTGCTATAATGAAGATTAAAACTAATAGTCTCTCAAAGGTTCTACAATATTTCCACCAAAATACAAATAAAGTTGGCAGCATTGACACCGGAAGTGAGAAGGGGGGAAAGACTTGACCCAAAACGCTGGAAAAGGAGGTTGCTTGACTGAAGATGGATTTCGGATGTCAACATGGAATAAATAATACTCTTTTTTATGTATTAATATTTATTAAAGTTTTTATGTATTGTTTTTTTATAGACTTGCATTCTAATTCTTAATAGATCATATCATAGATCTGTTTATCTTAACAAAGCACAAAAAGCAACTTAACCTAATTTTAATTTAACCATTAAAGATATCTTAGTTTAAACTAATATTATAATTAAAATACCTTTTTCAGAATACCGGTGTAGCAAAATAATATGTTTTTTTTTTCTTGATAAAAATAAAATTTTAGTATGAACGTATACCTACATTATAATTTTATATGATACTGAAATTTTTAAAAATAAAAAAAACAAAAGCACGGATTATGATGTTAGTAAATAAGTTAAGAAGGAGAGGATTGAGGTGAAAAAACTGGGGCACTCCTGAAGTGACTGAACAAAAGAAAAATACAAAACCTTTAGCTGTCACTTCTTAGCTTTGGTCTCAAAGGTATGAATTCAACCAACGCAAGTAGATCAGAATTATTTTGTTGTTGTTGTTTAATTTTTTCAACTTTTGTCTATGGATATGTCACATAATATATATTTCTTATGTTCTTTACATTGAGATTTGATATTTTAACGTCTTAACAAAAGGAAGTCTTTTTAGTAGGAATTTTAAATACTATGTTATTTTTTTGGATATTTAAATTTATAAATTTATATAAATTAATAGATTAGCATTAATTCACCAAGACGGACAGCGATACGGTAGCTCAGTTGGTAGAGCGACGGGACGGTTTCCCAGTAGTCGCGGGTTCGAATCCCTGCCCGTGTCGGTTTATTTTTCATTCTATATTTATATAAATTTAAATAAGCTTAACATGGCTATACATGTTTAAAGATATTTTCAAATATTTTTGGATATTTATTGTTTTTTTTTAATTTTATTTATATAGATATGTCTGATTAGATAAAGATGAAGATATTTTATTTTTTGTAGATGTCTCTTAGATCTTCGGATGATCTTAATGTGGTAAGATGATCAGCTTTTTCACAAAGCTTTATAAATCTGGGTATTTCTGTTGAGTATTAGAAGCTATCAAAAGCTTTTGCGAGGTCGGTATTATGTAAACCATGATACTTTTCAATAATTGCAGACCTCAAAATCGAAATGATTTCTTCTAATATACACTAGTAAATAGTTCTTTTAAAAAGGGACCTGGGGACTTAATTTTCAAAGAGGTCTATGATTCTGTCGGTTATATCAGTTACTAAATATATAAATATATAAATATCTGCCTTCTTTTGTAGAAAAACACAATGATGAGATAATATAAGAAAGTTAAACGGCATTAGTCAATGTATTACAATATAAAAAAGGATCTCTCTGTAAGACTTTTAAATAAGAAAGAGAAGCATGTGATTCATAGATTTTCAAGGAATCGCTCTTAATGCTAAGCTACAATGGCTTTCCCGTACAGCTCAACTGGTCAGTAAAATTGGCCCTGCTGCGTACGCTGTTAAAGAAATAAGATCCCTCGAGAGATGAGACTACTGTTAGTTTATAATAGTTATTTTCATAGAATAATTACTCTTAGTATCCTATTCCATAATAGGATACTAAGAGTATTAGTATCCTATTCCATAATAGGATACTAAGAGTATAATAATAATATTACCCCATGGTAATGTTGCTGATATAAATGAAATTTTCATTCTGCAACAGAGAGATCAGCGCAATTTACATTTTTTTTGGTACTATAACAAATTAATCAAATCGAACACCAACTTACTTATTATTTTCTATATTTCCTAGGTAATAATATTAATTATTAACTCCATTAACTCTTAAATTTCTCACATATATTGAATTATTCCTAATATTCAAAGTTTTTTAACCAGGATGATTACGATTTAAGTCGTCTAAAAAAAATTATTATCCATTATAAATAAACGCATATAAATTGCCGTTTCTGGCAGGTTATTATTCTTTTTTGATTTTTTTCAAGATCTATTGATATGAATAACTAATTATCTAGGCGTAAGATGATAATACAATAAATGACAATAACAAGGTGTCGTATAAAAAAAATACTTAAAAAAAATACGTAAAAAAAATACTACTTACTAATACTTTAAATGTTATATAATAAAATCATTAATTATAACACGTGCGTCCTGTTAAGATCATTCCTAGTAACTAATGAGCGCCGGAGAAACTAGTCATCTTTGCCTGATACCCAGAACAATAGGCGTACCCAAAACGACCGCTACACATAGCTTGAAATACTCTACACTATACCACTACGGTGTCTGATAAATAGATGACGAGTAATGAAGGGTTATATTATCATTTATTTTGTTGTCCTAGTTTAAGAATGAAATAATTATTTTACTTTAATTTTTTTACTTATGGAATTAGATTTTAATATTATATCTTTTATTTTGTCTGAATTTTGTGTTATGCTATTCAATATTTTTCTAAGTAACAAAACATCGTTATGTTTTAATTATCATTAAGTTTTCATTATGTACCTATTATACCTCAATATTATTTTTTTACTAATTATTATGAAGACACATGTTTTAACTCCTATGGCTTAGTCAAAAGTATTAATTTTCTTTAACTCTCATTGAGAAATGAAGAACCTTATTTCTAAAAGGTCGTCCTTAGTGCCCAGTAATACGATTTTTTTATAATAATTATAAGGAAGGAAAGAGGTATGACTTTTTTACATTTTAAATTAAATATAATCAGACACTTTTTCATATAAGTGAGTTATATGCAAAAGTAAGAAGTTATTTGGTAGTTTTGTTGTTTTGAAAATGAGATTGCTTGTCTAATAGTAGCCATTTGATACCAAAGCAGATGAATTACGATATAAACGTCAATAAGTAAGTCATTTCCTTACAACAACTTTATGACTACCTACAATACTACTAACTAACGACAATAATAAAAAAAATTAAATGTATGAAGTCCCTTAGTAGGTATAACATGTGTATCTCGAAAGTCCTTGACCTAAGGATGATACTCTACTAACAATTAAGCATTATAACATTTAAGATATGGCATGTGCTTAATTTCATTAAAGATAACTAGGATATTGTTGCAAAACAACTCAATCGATATGTTTTTATATTACTGGAGACATAAATAGCAATTTTATCGTTTCATTTACAGTAGAAAGGAATCTTATTTAATGTAGAATCTCTGATACGTGGTATGGCATAATATGAAACTTACTGTAGCACTATAATCTACTATAAATAATAAGAAAATTGGTAAAAAAATGTTTTTTTACTTATTTTCAAACGGTACTACTATCAATTGGAAATATGATTATTAAACGCTAGAAAATATTAAAATTGTAGGTAAGGTAAGGCATAATATTTTACTATTTAAAGAAAAGGGAAATTTCACCATAACATAAATATATAAGTCGTGTTTCAGATTTGAGCTCGTTTGAATTTTATTTGTGTTTATAACCTAAAGAAGAAATGTTGTTAACAAATAGCTAGATTGACAAAGAAAACAAATTTAATCCCAAATAACGTGATGTATAGAGAAGACGTACGTCGCATTAAATCATAAAACGAGGACACAATAAATAAGTAATAAACATTTAGTGAAATGCGAACAGTCGCGATGACAAGGGTCAGATGAGTTCTGTATAGTTGACAGCTGACACATACTAGAAAGAATTATGTTCATGGTATAATTTAGATCACATTAATCGTTACTTGATATTTATTTGTTTATTTTTTATAATTCGTATAAGGAAAAAAGACAATAACAATGAACATTTCAGAATCACATACAAGATTCACATACTAACAGTAGTTGTCTTCACCCGTGAAAAACTTAGATCAAATTTTACTAAAAAGGTAAAAGAACCAACCATTTACACAATGTGAATATTCTTTATTAAAGATGAAAATATACGGTCTTTTGCTTCTTCTTAAAGGTCCTTAATATTAACATTTTGATCCGGCTTCTGAATTTTTTAAAAAATATTTTTGAATAGTCTGTGTTAACGATATCAACCCTATGATCTTCGTCCATTGCATTAATTTAATTATTAATTATATTATATTTTGGCACACATCTTGTAAAGTCAAGTATGATGACATAATCATTCTCATGCAATAATCAGTGCAGTGGAATGTAGATCAAATGGATAATAAAGGGTTATTCGTAAAAATAAACATTTTTCTGTAAATTGTTTGAGTAAAGATACTGGTAATATAATGTGAATTAATTAAGTTTGGAAATATTTTCAAAGTTAAATATTAAAAGTTACGAACCGAACTATTTAATTTTAATTGGTTTAGAATCTTGTAAAGTTAATTTCCATTGTAAAGTTTCAAACTGTATTTAAAGTAGAAGATAGTCATTTACAAAGTTTTGTTTTCTTTAGTCCCTAAAAGATTTATCTCTTGTACGTGTACAAGATTTAAAATCTTGTATCTACATACATACATCCTTGTATCTGTATAAGGATGAAACATATATATAGTTTAAGAAGAAACATTTATATTATGCGTAGTGAGTTACAAGAATTTAAAAATATAAGTCATTAAAATAAAATCGAATAATAAGTCATTAAGAGTTTTACGACATATACTTAAAGAAAAACAATATAAAGATTTTAGTTTATAAAATATATTAAAAGACAATTTATTGTAATATAAATTTATTACAAGAGCTTGTAGAATAGCTTATAGAGCATTTTAACAAAAAAAACTAAAGACTTGGATTATTATGTTTAATTTAATTAAATTAAAGTCTTGTGAAAGGGAAATGAAGAAGAGCAAGTTGATAAAAAAAATATTCATGTTTTTCATTTAGCGTGTTAATTATATAAGAATATATTTTTTGACATCTCCTTCAAATCAGATCTTTTTTCATGTACATAATATCGTTTATATATTAACAACAGATTTATATTAAATTATTAGAATTTATAAAATTACATTTTATGTAATGCAAAACAAAAAATCATTAGTTAAACTTTATTTATTCCTTTTTTTTATAACCTTCCTTAGAGTCTTGCTACGTTTCTATTTAAAATTATATTTTTAAGATAATAATAATTATTGCACTTTTCCCCACATGGTTTAAGAATAAAGAATGTCTTTTGAACGTCTTTGAGATGTGACATTCTACTCACGTAATATTTTGATTTAATAAAAAAACACAATTGTTAGTTATAATAGGTCAAACTTTTTTTTTAAATAATAACGTAATATAAAATTATATGCAAAAAAAGTAAAACATTAAAAAAAAATTGATTTGTAGAACGATATCAGGAATAAAAAACTGTTCAAAAACATACAGTTTAATTTAATAAAATAAAAAATCCTGATCAAATAATTTTTATACAAATATTTAATGTTAAATTTTAGAATTTCAAGATCATAACATTTCTTCTAATCAGAATCAGTAGAGATTGTTAATAAACTTTAAAATAATATTTTTTTAAGGCTTTTCTTATTAACAGTAAAAAAAAACATTCAAACCGCATGCTCTATAAAAACTGAGGGGTAAGATAAACGTAATTAAGTAATTAAATTTATTCAAGTTAGTAAACTCTCTAGAGCTTTGAAAAGTTTTTGGGAAGAGTTGATCAAGTGGGACAATTAGTGAAAACGAAACGAAATTATAAATAGGTATGAAAGCTTAGTATTATTAGTCATTTCACATGTCTAGTAATAATATCTTATTCAAATCTGGCCACTTACGTATCATACTAATCGAATCTACCGATATATATTACGAAATCCTCAGTTTTATTATTATTGTAATAAATATATTTAACTATATTTTATTACACTGTTGATAAGTGGTAGATACATACTAGCTATAAACTGCAGCTCGTAAATATGTTAATTTAAACGAAGTAATACTATCCTTTCTCAGAATATTCCCTTAAAGTAGCTATTAGTTATATACGGTGAGTGGTAAAGAGTATGACTAAATCCATTCTTTTCCTGTGTCCTAGACTCTTGAATACCCATTCCACTAATGTAGCAATACAGTTACAACTATTCGTATTTGTAAATGTTTATGGGTGATGGAACCACTTACCATCAGGTGGAATATTTGCCGGTTTAGCCCATAATCTTTAATAAGTCAATGCATTATTTAAAAATAATATATAGTGTAACTATTTTCATATTATGACCAATAACAATAACATATATAACATATGTTCGTGAAGGATAAATAAATATCACCATTATAATATAATAATAATACTTCTTAACTTTGCTTACGCATAGAATAGGACCTCTCTTCCCTTGCTATGGATGACGTTAAGGTTATATTCCATCCTTACGAAAAGTGCCAATAATAGATAACCACGATGCGGTATGTTACGGTTGCAGAGTTTAGAAACTTTACAATATCTATTCTTTTCAAGTACCACAGAGCCTCAAGACAGAGCAATACACTTTATAATCAGTGCGTGTTACAAAAAATGACCTACAGGCAAGAGACTATTAGACTATTTTTCTAGTAAACAAGCTCAAATGTACTTCAGATGTGAATGCTGCTTAGAGTTTCACTACAAGGCTAAATCGGAAATCTGTAGAAAGACCAAAGTTAGTGAAATAACTTTTTTAAATTAACAACTTGACATTGCAAAAGCGTTGGCCATGTAGCTTACAGAATCGATAACAGATGTGGGGAGCAAAGGTTATGAAATGGCGTCCAAGATTAAATGGTATTCCAAGATGAAGCGTAGTGTGGGAAGAGTCGATAGACCGATTACATAGTGGCGATTGCGAGGCGTCAAGTGATAGTCAAGTGACGTTAGTACGTTAAGATAACTAGTTTTTGCTTCGTATTGGAAGACCTAATTTCACCAGTGTAAAAAAGAGCTTAAATGGTAATGGTAACGCACATATATTTAATAAATATAACATACACTTTTAAATGAATACTTTTTAAAATTAAAAAAAAGTTTTATACTAATCGGCCTTTTGCTTTTGTTTTTTAATAGTCAAAGTAAAACTTTAAAATATAATCGAAGTCATTACTTTTTTTACTAATCACTTCCTAACTTCACTTATATTATTATTATTTTCAAATAAAAATGTTAAGAACACTATGACATATATCTAATATTATTTAAATGGTTCTTAATTAGGATTTAGTATTAAATAATGTGTCGAACGTACATGTTACAATATTTTTCCAAAATGTATGTGAAATGTATGTGGAGTAAAACTTTGTTAATATTCAGACGAGTTACACTGTAAACTCGTAAAAAAGGCCTGTTGTATGAGTTAACAAACATTTGCGTTAAATAAATAACGGATAACAATGATGACGTCATGTACTACTTTATTTATATACCAACCGTATAAGTCATAACAACAGTTCATAAAACATTTGTTTAGTAAGTAATCTTAAATTAATTACTATTGGCCACTTTTGTTACATTTGTAAAGGACCAGACTTTTATGAGATTAATTTATTATATTTTTTTTTTATTTTCTTACATAACTCGATTCTTATATTAATCGAGAACTATTGTTATTGTTCTGCCAAATAAACATATTGCGTAACCTGGGATTTAAATCTCATCAAGTATAATTATATAGTTTCCCATATATTTATATATTTCTTAAAAATCTTACTACTTTGCCTTATAATTGTACATTTAGCAAAAGAGTAATCAAATTTTTATTCTAAATTCTTTGTAACGTAATAGTAATGTTATACTTATTATATCAAAATCGCACCTTTTATGTTGCTCAAAATGTATATAACGGCGTTTTTATAATAAAAAAAGGAAAATATACAATATGAAATTCACAATTACTATACAGATACACATTATACATATACTACACTTATATATATATAAAGGTACACAAATATATTACAATATTATACACATGTACATATGTCTACACACTACACTTATATTAATAAATGAGGCCTTAACATACGCCGGTTTCTTTGTATTCAGATAATTCAGATAATTTAGATAATTGTAACTCTATCCTACTATTATCACTATTAGAAACCATTGGGGGTGGACGTAAGATCAATTCCTCCGTTACAACAGTATCCGTAGCATTATGACGCATATTTTCTGAATTATGACGCATATTTTTGTTTTCCGTAATGAGGGTAGTTAAATAAGCAACTTACTAAGCAAGAAATTGAAATAGCATATTACTGACGGTTTGCCGAGAACGCTTGTGCACCTTTCTTTGTCTGTCCAGTCTAGATTCCCGCGATGAATTTTTGTTTTCTTCTGAACTCGATGAACTCGGATCACGTTTTCTTGTTTGCAAAGTTTCACTACTTTTGTCACACTCCTTTATTTTTTTTGTATTTATTTTTGAAGGGAGGTATCTATAATAACACTTAACTCTTTAGTAATATTCTGACGATTGTTTTAATTTTAAGACTAGACTAATATTCACTTCGAAAGACGTTGCTATAATGAAGATTAAAACTAATAGTCTCTCAAAGGTTCTACAATAT
This sequence comes from Napeogenes inachia, assembly GCA_959347355.1. Classification (NCBI taxonomy): domain Eukaryota; kingdom Metazoa; phylum Arthropoda; class Insecta; order Lepidoptera; family Nymphalidae; genus Napeogenes; species Napeogenes inachia. The sequence continues at coordinate 13,774,677 of OY365793.1, read as the reverse complement.
TTCCACCAAAATACAAATAAAGTTGGCAGCATTGACACCGGAAGTGAGAAGGGGGGAAAGACTTGACCCAAAACGCTGGAAAAGGAGGTTGCTTGACTGAAGATGGATTTCGGATGTCAACATGGAATAAATAATACTCTTTTTTATGTATTAATATTTATTAAAGTTTTTATGTATTGTTTTTTTATAGACTTGCATTCTAATTCTTAGTTTAATAATCATTTGAAACTATGTTTAATAATAATTTGAAACTATGTTTATTATCCCGGATCCTCAGCAATTCTGTACGAACTACTTTCTAGATGTCCCATAGCATTCTTAGTTTCAAACTGGAGCATTCTACAATTACTATTAACTTAAACGATAAAAGTTAGAATTATTTAAGCTTTGGTAAATGTGAATACAGTCACGTATAAAGATACGTGAGCACAAATTAGAATCCACTATTGAATACTATCCACAAATTATATACTAGTAAAGCTAAATGAGTATCTATGGAGTATCTTGACGCTTCAGAAGTGCAATGTAAATTTGTTTAAAATACAATGCTTTGACTTTTATTTTTTTGAAAACGTGGATACAATTTTGGAAGAGCGTAGTAAAAGTCTTAGAATTAAAATATAGATAGGTATTTCATTACAAAAACTCAAACATGCGGAAGGCAATTTTTTGGTTCAGAAGTAATTCTTACAGGGGTAATAATAAATTGGAAGTCGAACGGAAATCTTAAGGGAATAGCTGGGATTTCGAGCGCCGGGCGTTGAGCCAAAACGGCCTTTGTTCAGGTGTCGACTGCGGCAAAGATTGAAGACATACTGCCCATTACTTTATCGCCTACATCGTTTCTGCACTTAATTGGATTAAATATGGACATTTACTTTAACATCTTCCTGTACCCGAATTAAGTAAATACATTTAATGATCATATTATACCTTAATAATAAAAAAATATATGAATATTGCGAATGTAATTCAGTGACTTTTGAATTACACCATATAGAGCTAAATAAGTGTTCTTAAATTAGTTGAAGAAAGTTATAAATAAACGTGCAATCAAAATTTCAAAAGCACGGAGGGGACCAGACTTGCAACCTTTTTCATTGTATGTTTAATAAAATTTTTAAGAGACTTAACATGGCGCGTATTGTTTTCGAATATTGTTTTTAGACTATTTCAAACAAGTACAAATAAACTAAAACACTTTTGCAAGTTTCGCCTCTAAGCTTGGTAGTAAAGTTGTAATGTTCAGTCTTTAAGGTTCTTTTCTATTTTTATAAATAAAAATTGTAACCAAAGATAAATATTTTAAATATTATAGCAATTTTTTTTTATTAACGAGTATAAAGAGTTCAAAATTTTATAGAGTTTTTTATAGAATAAGAAAAAAGATTTTTTTTGTTAAATATCTCCTCAATTTATTATTGACAGTCTTAATACGACTTTCCTTTGTTTCTCTTTCCATTATTAAAATAAAAATCTTTTAAAATTATTTAGAATAATAAACAGTAGCTTTATAGAATTAAAAGTATATAGCAAATGTCAGTAATATCTAGATTTATGAAATAATTATTATTTATGAAAAGAAAAAGATCAGTCTGAATACCTACAAAAACAATGAAATTTAACTAGATAAAATGAGTAAAATATCATTTCAATCTTACCCTAACAAGGATTTATTGAATTCATATCTTGTTTGCTTATTACTGTAATAAGTCAGGCGACAATCTTCTACTCTTTGCGACTCATTGATATCAGGCTATTTCTAATATATAATATAAAATCCTTTCATGTTTGGACTTCTCCCTTACATTAAAATGGTAAATCTTACATTCAAACGTGGTCCATAATATATCTAAAATGGGATAAAAAACTTTCTCCTCTTGTATCATAAATATACATAATTACGCTTTCCCATTAAATTATCTATTCCATTTTCTTGTCTATTCAGACTATTTCTATGAGATTATCTTATACGTGAAATATAAAAGAAAATAAGACACAGTAGGGCGAACAAAGAAAATATTTTCTGGAACTTGTTAAGTTAACGTTAGATGTGTTTAGATATCAGAAAACCAAAAGATTTCATATGTGATGATAATGCATCGTTTACCTTTTCTTACTTGCTTGCATGCATTTTTATATTGTCATAATGTATTTTATATTCTCTTAATACAGTGTTTCATAAACATTGTTCTGCTATGGCCCGATAATTATCAGACTGCCGCGTTCAAATCCACTTTATATTTTTAAATCCGAGCTAGTTTAAACATCTAGAATAAAATACATTTATTAATAGTAAGAATTTTTCATTATATAACATATTTTGGAACATCCTATTTAGTTGTAATGCGAATATTTTTTTATTAAAGCATCTAAGTAAGCCGAAAATGGCGAAAATTTTATCTTAAGGTCTAGCTCCAATTCAAGTCAGTCTCTATGTTTATTTTTAAACAAGTTTTCAAAATCCAGCTTTCACAGTTATAAGTTATAATAAAAGGCATCAAAAAGTTAGTATCTAACAATTCAGTAGGTAATTAATTTTTAAATAAGACGGGAATGTTGCGATCCGGTGTTTTATTTTGAGCGCCTGGTACCGGGTTGCGATCCGGTAAATAGGAAGCGCTGTCCCGGTAAATAAAAATGTAATGGAATGAACAGAGAAAACGCAGTGACATTTGAGGAAACATGAAATTTGAGTAGCAGATATTTTGTGTTCGTTTACTACTTGTTTGTCTTAAACAATTATTAACAAAATTAAACGTTATGTCTCCCAATTAACCTAATTTGGGAATATTATTTATATGTTTTTTACGGAATTAGTGGAAGCGTTACAATATTGTAACGCTTCCGGAATGCCAGATCTAGTGACGATCAATGAAGTTAGTGTTAGGATGCACCGGCGTGATATAGCCGATGGGAGCGCCATCGGCGCAACATTTTACTTCTCAGTTAGTGATCGGCTGCTGCGGATGATACTAAAATCATCAATTGTTACCCGTGCGGTGTGACTATCTACTTTTTTAAATTTATTTATGTGCTGAAAAAGATGATTTTAATTATTTTATCGATTTCTGTTTAAATTATTTTGTAGACTTTATTACATTTTTTGACATAATGACTTAGTTCAGACGCAATAAAAGCTTCATATCGTGGAGACAACTGCTTCTATTTCGACCAAACATAGCTTAGAACCATCTCGACAAACCAAGCTTTCAGTTAAAGAAAAACCGCAATCAAATCCGTCCACGCGTTTGGCTTTTACGTTGCCACAGACAGACACACAGGTACACAAATAAACATACACAGGTTAAACTTATAACACCCCTTTTTTTGGGTCGGCGGATAAAAAACTTGAGATGTTTGCTATATATAAATTACAATATAGTAAGCCTATTATTATGATAGTAGTTTAGACAGAACATTTGATATCAATGATAAAGTGCTTTTGTTGAAAACTAGGGACTGAGGCTAATATATTACTAAAGTTATTTCAATACGTCAATTTCGTAACTAGTTTTGACAAAAGTGAACAAAGAAGAATCAAGTCTTATCATATTGAAATTTGTATTAAATTTTATAATATCTTTGATTCGATTTATATTAAAAATTCCTTGCACACATAATAAAGATGAAGCTCTTATGTTAATCTTAAGAAATAAATGAGTCCAAATTTGAAAATGAGATATTATTTGAAGAATTCATAAATTAGTAACGTTTACATAAGAAGACAAACAACAGAAAAAGAAGAAAAGCATAAAAACAACAGTTTTGAAATCTTTTAAAAAATAATAAATTAATAAGTGGAGAAATGTTTTCAGTCACTTAACACTCATCAGTTTGATTGTTTCAATTCTTCAAACCCAAAAGTAAATTAATAATACTAAAAACTCTATTGTGATATTTAACAAAACTTAGACCAATTATCGCATTTTTAAAGGTAATTCTGTACTGTAAATTTACTCACACATATAATATAATAACACCCATACTTATAAATTCTTACGTTTGTCTGTTTTTTGTTTGTTTCATTAATAAAATGTACAGTGCAATACCAGCGCTGGGCTAAGTTCCAAACTTTAAGTTGAATGTTACTATGAAAAAAAATATTTAATAATAAACAATGGTTTATTAAAACTTAACATTTTGATAACTGTTGAATAATATTTTTTAACATTATATTTTATAGCTTTTTCTTCAAGATTGTTTTTTTCTGAGCTACATAGATAATAATAAAGCTTATGTAATAGAAGTTTTGCAACAATATATTCCAATTGAAATAAAATATTTTTTTACGGGTTTAACTTGCATATAAATTTTAAATTTAATCCGATGTCTTAAATGCTTTGCAGCAATCGTGTTCACGGCAGTAAGACAGTAAGAAAGAAGTATAGTTAATTTAAAATACTTTTTTTGGTTGTATTTTGATTTATTTTCCGTTGTACGGATAATGATTTGTAATGCAATATATTAGTACAGTTTATAAAACTAAAAAAAGTGGTTATTAAAATATCAATTGTCAAGTATATTATTACATTTTTCAAAGTGGAATACTTTATACCACGCCAGAGCACAGGTGTGTCCACTCATATTATATCACTCCAGAAAGCTTTATAGTTATAATATATACTTTTATCAAGCATTAATATACTTTATATTTGTTAATATATACCTGAAACATTTATCTTATAACATAACATTTTTGCGTATCCGAAAGTTTCAATTAGAGTTTTGACAGTTGCCGAAATTTGGCCAAGATGATTGATGGTATTTGTTAGGAAATTTAATATTATATGTATTTATATTACGTTATACAGATGAAAAAATAAGTTATACCTGGAATATTTTATTAATTGACGTATTTGTGTTTAGATAATGTATCAAGTATTTTCCACTATATTTTAGTCCACATTCATAATAAATTATTATTTATAAAACTTATCGGAATTAAAACTTTCTGGCTACTGGCAAGTTTTTAAGCATTATTAATTATTTTGGTGAGTATAGGAATACATTTTTGCAACTTAATAATAAACACAAAGTTGACCGGAAAATCAATCATGAAATTAATTTTAAGTTAAAACTCTCGAACTATTTTTGCGTTTAAAACTAGGAAGGCGTTATCTTCATTTAGTTGTAGGAAAAAACCTCTGTAAAAATTGAAAGTCAGTCATAAAATTTCGTCAAAATATGAAACTAAAAAATAAATAGTATGTGTGATTCAGATTAAAAAAAAATTGTTTACTTAAAATTTTTAGGTATTTGGAATATATCTAGATTATCTTATATCCTCTATTTACAGCAGCAATGCTAATAAAGTCTAATTATGAAATAACAATTCTTTTTTTGCACATATAGCGTCAATTTGATAAAGGAAACACTTTTAAACTTAATATTTACATTGCAATTTTTACATACAACAATAATTCAATACTAGTGGTCGTCCAGTGGCCGAAGTTTGACCGTAATTCATTTAAATTTAATCATTATTAACGTTCTTTTGTCCAGTAATATACCTTTATAATTACAAATTTCACCAAAGCTACACAATTAATTTACTTATCTTTTTTAAACAAATTATTAAAAAATACAAATATGAGAACTGTAACAAAGAACTCACTTTATTTATTTAAGATTTTGGTGAATAAAAAAATGAAATGACAAAAATAAATTATCAATGGAACTTGACATACATATTTATATACGAGAATTTTATTAATGATTGAAACTTCTCTGTATATGATGCGTTTTATAAAATCTCGCTTATCATTTGCAAAATTTCAGCGATATATTTTGAAACTAGCTGTGCCTGCGACTTCGTAGGCACACATTTAGATTTCGATTGCGATAAAACGTACACTTTGTACATATTAACGTATAAACTTTAAAGTTTCATCAAACTCCGTCTAGTAGTTTTTGCGTATAGAAGTATTTCTAGTTTACATTAGTCTCCTATCATGATCTTTATAAAATATTTTCCATGTACAGACAGCGATCATTTACAGTTTTATTGTATGTATAAAGATACAATTCTTAAGCACTTAAAATACATATATCTTTTGATAGAGTGAAGAGAATGCAGTGAAAGTGAAAAGTAAATGTTATTCAGAGTGACGCTCAATTTCTTTGTATAAAAGTTTTTTACATTGGCTATATATTTTTTTCGAGTTGCGTGCACACCTAAAAGAGAAACAGATAAACAGACCAAAATTTCAAAAATTCTAGAAATGGATTCTGTTAATTTTTTTTTAATATTTTCCATGTATAGACATCGAATATTGACAATTTTATTATACGTATAGATATAGATGTAACATCTCTACTTACTGCGACGTACAATTACTCATGTGTAAAAAAAGTTTAGGGATACGCAAATGCAGGTATTATTAGAAATAAATTATTTGCAGAATAAATGTATAAGTTAGAATTTAAAAAATATGTTTGAGCTTCAGCTACTTGGCGAAGACTAGTAAATATAAAATCCCAAGTTGCCTTAAGTGCAAAATTAGCAAAAACAGACTGGATAGCTCACCCGTAGCTCACGTGATCTAAAGTGTTAAAATAGGAAGAAAGAATGAAAGCTAAGCTAAAATTCTTTTGTTCGACCGGTGTTAATATTTCAAAAAGATAGTTATAAATATGTTAACTAAGTATAAACATTAAATATCCTATAAAGTTACGTTTAGGTTAGCTTTGTTGGTATTTCTAGCGTAAAATTATTTTAAGAATAAAGGTCACACCTTTTTTGTTTATATGTTCAGAATTTTTAATTGGCACAGAGTCATTGACAATATCAGGTCAAATAACAAATAATATGATGTAATTTTGATGTTATATCATCATAATATATATACTATTCCTTAATGTAAATAATTAGAATTTAATAAAAGTATAATTTTTAACCACAGCACTGAAAGGTTTGTAACTGTAACAGAGAATATCAAGTTTCTACAGAAATTACGAAACTTATGCATGGGAGCATGTGGGTTCTTAATTTTGTTCCTTTATAAAGAACGTTCTCATTTAACCTAAACAAAAGCTTCGCCTTGCGGTAAAACTTCATTTATTAAAATTTAGTTTTGTAAACCATTTATGTAAAGTCCTCTCACTAATTAAAATAGAAAGGTAATTAATTTTACCCTAAAACTAAATTGGAACATATATACATAACAGAAGCACTAAAGTAATTAAAATGAAAACAGTAAATATATTATGAATAGTATAGAAATAATTCTATGCTATATTTATTTTAAATAAAATCTATAACTTCCATTTATATAAAACTAGCTGACCCGCCAAACTTAGTTCTACCAAACAGCCAACGGATGAGCAGACTTACTGTTTAAAATGAATACCCTGTTACGTATTGTTTATTAAAATATGTTACTTAACTTACTTAAATACCTTGGCCATTTCTTGGTTCATTTCTTGAACTTTTCTTTCAAGGGTGACATTAGTAGGTTCTTTCCAAATTTGGTTAGGTAGGGAGAGGAGAGTAGACAGTGTAGGCGAGCGTGTTTGCGCATCATAAAGCGCGATGGGCCCAGCACCCGCACGTTGAATCCATGGAATTTTAAGAAGCATGGTCTCTATAAATTTGAAAGTCTTTATTAGTATGCATGTATAAAACCATCAAAAAAATTGCATTATGACAAGAGTAGCACTCTTTCGTGAAGCACCTTGTGATATACATTTTTTTGTATGTTTACGAGAAAAACATATATATTATAAAGACCAATTCAGACTACATTTTATTAGAATAGATCTTTGGGATTTGATAATCGTCGTGTTGAATTCAAGTAAAGTCAGAAGTTTAAGTCGTTAGGATCATCGAAATCCTCTGAATGAGTTCGACCTTTGAATTTTTTTGCAAGCTCAAGAATTATAAATTGTTGATCTCTGATTTTGCACGATGAAGTTGCATTGCAAATTGAGCCGTTATATTTTATTACAATTTTAAACAATTTACATCTAGACACTGGCAATGCCACTTCCCCACATCTGTCTTATTGCGGCATTTCTTTTATACTGACACTTCTGTATCACCTCTCTTTTAGGACTGCAATAGTGCTGAAATCCTGGTAGCTTACCATTGTGCAACCAGTGCCCAAAATAAACCAGCCGTGCTGATCCTGCTAATTATAGACCGATTTCAATCACCTCCATACTCGGCAAGATTACGGAGCGTGTGCTTGCACCTAGCGTACCTGAAGTTAAAGTAGGTCTCTTCAGTAAGCGACAGTACCGACTACGCCGCAATAGGTCATAGGTCATAGAGATCTTTTAGTATATGCTACAAAATTTTTTGCACAATTTTTTGGCGAAGCTATCTAAAAAAACGGAAAAGCAATTGCCGTCTCTCTAGATGTCTCGAAGGCATTTGACAGGGTCTGGCAAGTACGCCTTGTTGGAAAAATTTTAGCCTAAGCTACGGTATAATCTCTGCATGCTGGGCTATGTAACGGATTTTCTAAACCAGAGTTCTTTCCGAGTTATTGATGGGTACTCATTAGAGTCATTAACAATAAATACCGGAGTTACTCAGGGGTTCACTCTTTCTGCAACTCTTTTTCTACTGCATGTCAATTATCTGCTCCACCCTGTGTCTATGGTTATGCGGACAATAGTACAGTTGAAGAAAGACGTCTGCCATCTCTTCGAGTCAGTAGGAATCAAGAACACTCTGAAAGAGATGCCATGGTTCAGCATTTTAATAACAACTTCAGGAAGTTTCCGCAAGGAAGAATGCTGATCTTGTTAAAATCTACGCCACTTAAACACAAACGTGTCTTTTATCTCCAAAAGGAGCCCTTTACCTTGGCTCCTACTTTCTAAAAAGTAGGCTAACTTGGAGGCTTCAATTAATGGGTATAGATATTTTTTCGAATCTTAACTTTGGGCGGTTCATTGGGTCTAGAGCTAGAGCCTGTGAAGAAAGAAAAAAGAAAAAAGGAAGAGCAGGAGTAAATAACAGCATGTAAAAACGTAGAAACCAATCATACTGTCAGAAAATGTGGGTTATGAAAGAGCTGGGCAGAAGGCCAAATTTTCGTAAGCGTATAGCAATTAAAAATATTGTTGATGACGTTATACGTAATGACGTCATAAATGAGTACTATAAGATGTGTCTAAAGAAACGGGTGTCAAGCAGAGGTTAAAAATTAATGAAAAATTACAGTTCAAACAAGCGAGCACTAAGCTACAAAAAGATACCGAGAAATTTACTTAAAGTTAAATAATTAAATCAAAGTCAGCGAGCGATACAAGTTTAAAAGTGATGGTATAGCCAAGGAAAAATGATGTGTAAATAAAGTGCAAAAATAGATTATATTGTTTTAGGTGCAATAACTTCGGACAAACTTGACAAAATTGTATAGTAAATTGCGTTCGTAGTGAAATCTAAAATTGAACATAGAAAAATTCAGATCGAATTGCAATTTGACTGATATCACTAACATTCTTTTATAATTGACAAACTGGAAAGAACCGGTAATATTTGTCTTAATAAGAAGTAAAGGACATCAAAACACAGAAAACATAGAAACTATTAAGAGACATTGTCAACGTCAAGTGTCTGATAATCATTCAAACTTAAAATTAAAGCAAAATTTCGCCACTAAAAATAATTATTTCGTAAGCTTTAATGCAATTTTGGTAGTTCATAGTTAGGAGGTTAAGGTGTGTTATAAAGGTGGCTGTGTGGCTAACACCATTTTCTATTTATCTACAAACTAAACTTGTAAAAGACCGCTGTGCCGGATAATATTACTGTCGTAATTTTTGCAGAAATTACGGAGGATGTGTTTGATGCTAAAGGTAATTCCAGACATAGTTATTAAAATCATAATTTATTTTTCTAATATGCTAGCTAAGAGTCTATTTTAGGTGTAAATAAATGAAAATATTATACCATATTTCCACAAATATTGAGTGTATATAACTATAGCAAACGCTAATAAAATTAAAAACATATCTGTTACATTTTGTTAAAATAAAACTTAGAAATTATTATTACATAAGGTTTATTTATTGTCATTGTCTATTGAACCTCATTTTATGTCACCTCTATATTTTATTTTTACCGATTTATAAATGTTTTTAATAATAACAATAATATTTTTTTTCGAAGAGATTTCAAAGTTAGTATTTTTTTGTAGTACAATATTAAAACTTTTCTTTCGTTTAAACTTACATAATACATGTTTTTGTTCATCTTCAGCCAAGGTTACGTCAGAAGGAACAAATGACTTTTATGCCAGTATAAGGAATAAAACGTCTTCTCTGCTGATAGGGATGCGGTTAAGTTCTTACAGTATCTTGAGAATGTTAACATCAAAAACGGATTTCCATTTGTCAAAGCAGTTTATTAGTATCTTAGTTTAATGTGTCAATAACAATCGAAATGGTTACAATATTTATATCATTATAATAGTATTAATTGTATATTAAGATGTTTTTTTAAATTTCAATTAATGACACTGTTAATTTTATTTTTATTGTGAGCATACTCTGGGGATCACCTGTTAATTAATGACATGTCTTTTGCCAAAGTCGATCAACGAGTGATCTACTAGTGTACTCGTACCTAACACATCGATAGACGGTGGCCATTGAAAGTAATGGAAAGATCTGGCGGTTAGTTCGAATATTTCGAGTGTCTTTGTTCTGAAATGGCATATTATATTTACCCATATATATATTTTTCTGGAAAAAGAATTGTATACATTTTAATATATGATAGAAATGTCAATACAAGATGTATTTGTGTAATATAATAATAATAGTAACATACTTAAAACAAGCAATGCTTAAGAAGAGCTTAAGCATTAATCAACATGATGGCTAACGTGATCTTTAGATCAAAAGTAGTTCTTACATAGATGATAATAAATTGTCCTAAGGAAATCTTAAGGGAATTACTGAGATTTCGGGCGCCGGGCGTTACAGGCCCTTTGTACAGGTATCAAGTGTTCAAAGATTGAAGACATACTGCCCATTACAATATCGTCTACATTGTTCTGCACTTAATGGATTATATATAGACCACTATTTAAACTTTTGCTCTTCTCAAATTAAACACCTAGATAAATAAGATCATAAAGTTTGACCATGACGCTAAAGAAAACTTCTGGTATGGTATAATATATAATTGGTTTTAATTAATGTTGGTTATTTTTTATTAATGTATCATTTATAATTCAATATCACCCAAGACAGGTTTAATATTTTTTCGTATATGAAATTACAAGGTAATTACTTAGGCTAAATGACATTTTGTTGAATAATAGTGTTGCTACAATAATGCATATTAAAACATAAAAAAAATCAAATAAGGGAAAAAAAAGATGTCGAAACATTTAAAATGTTACTTTTTATTGCGCCATATAAAGCCATTCTTCATAAAGTGCAATGAAAACCAAATAATTTATCATAGGTTAAACTTAGGCATTAAAGGCATAGTTTTCTTTTATATTTACAAAATTTTATTCGGATTATATGATTATTGTAAAAAAAAAGAAAAATATAATGATTACAACTACTGTCTACTTTATTTAAAACTAGCTTTTGCCCGCGGCTTCGCACGCCTTAAATTCATAGTAAAACAATTCCCACTTCCCTTTTAGGTATTGACTTCTATATGACTTATTTTAAGTGATACAATCATTACGACATCGGCAGACATCAATCACTATTAAAAGCATATTAAAAGTTTTAAATAAGGATATAATATTAGGTACTGTAATTATTTTTATACCTCTGTTGTTTTTACTTAAACGTCCATTTAAATACCTCGTAAACAAAGTACTTAATAACCATTCTAACCATATATCACACTTACAGATTTTCATTGAACATAATCAAAATATTACCATGTAAACTTGAGGTATTCTGAGCTACACAATCGACGTCATTTTCACTATCAACTTGCAGGTCTAGTTTTATTTAAAAAAATACCATTTTAAATGATAAACATTCAGTTAGCTATATGCATTAACAAAATCTTCAATACTAAACATTCATTAATGCCATTTTTAAGACGGTTTACACGGTTCCGTACCAGAGTGCGCCGGCCGACCGTACCGCCGCAAACGCGAAGACCCTATATTTTAAATCTGTAATATCTTAGAAAATATTTGTTTAAATAACATGCTGTAACGGGCTATATTGTTCCATATTAAATCATAAATGTGAAATGTATTTAACCTACTTAATTAGATAAGGATTAAAGCTGTATTTCTTAAAATCGCTTCGTAAATAAACTATTATTTTTCGTAAAAAGTAAAGGATAAAAATTTGCTATTGTGGATTATCCCTAAGAGATAAACATGGTATTTGTTCACGGATTTTCTTGTAGAACTTTTTATGGCTTACAATATTTAGTACATTATTTTGATCTATCTCGTAGAGTTCAGCCAGCGTTTGCATTGTAAGCGCAAAACAAATTTCGTGTTGTGTGCACAACTAAAAGACAAACAGATAAACAGACAAAGATTTTAAAAATGCTGAAAATGGATTCTGTTAGTTATTACTTCACATCCTGGTATATTTTTTTAAATATTTTTAATGTACAAAGACTACTTCTGTACAGATTTATTACATGTAAATAATAAGATTTTCATGGTACCTATTACGTCATTTACATAAATTATCATAACTTTTTTATTTGTTAACCGATTTTGATGAAATAAACCTTAAATGTTAAGTTAAGACTGTGATAATATATTCCTGAAAACCGCATTCAAATGGTTAAGCCGTTTTTGAGATTAGCGTGCACAAATATACAGACGTACAGACAAACTGAATAACAATTGTTTAGGGTTCTCTTGCTCTTATAGAGCCCCCTATGATGTTTATTTTTTTTTATTTCATGTACATGAATGGATCAGTGACAATTTTACTATATGTATAGATTGTAACAGGTAAAAATCTTTCTTGGTTACATTAGACCTGGCAAGATTTATAATTTTATTATGAGGGAGGTATATTTTAATGCCTTGAAGTTTTAAATTCGAACTTTTTTCGGATGAACTAAATTTACTTAAGGGGTAATATCGATTTCAGATTAAGTCAAAAAGTCTAATGTTAAATCATTAAGCAAGTGGTATGTATGGGGCTAAAGATATCATAAGAATCTAGGCACTCTATACTAGGGCAGCGGTATGGCTGTCTTTTACAGGGACTCTTAAAATTGTATTAAACGTGACATAAATATGAAATAAATGAAGTTTTTAATCTTAAATATACCTCAAATACTTGTACTATTAAGTAGTGCTTTTGTTGGGATTAGGTTATTTTTATTTTATTTTACCTAACCGGTAATAATATAATAAAAAGGTAAATTCGTAAATAGTTTTGACACGCAAGATTTTGAATTAATAATTTATCTTTAATCCAAATTGGATAATGTTCAATCAAAATTGGTATAGTTTGTGAAAACGAATGTTTATCAATGAACGAATAAATAAATAATGTCTGAAGTGTTCCTGTACATTCAAGAGTTGAAAACCATGAATTTTCATTTGCCATTTCCTATATTAATTAATTTATCATACATTAATTTTCATTACATAAGTATATTTAAGTTTATAATGTATTCTTTTGAATTTCACATGTTAATTATTCATTATTATTGCGTAGGAATTTTAATTTTTTTTTTAGATACGTAAACGTTAAAATAAGCTTTTATTACTTTTATGAATCTGATTGGCTTTCTTTCTAATTTAGGAATTAAAATATAAGGTAATTCATGTGAAGGCAAATGTAAGTAACAGCGTTGCTTCTAATTATGTTAGTAAAATCGAATTAGTAGCATCGTCATTTCGTGTTCCCCCAATACAGACTTGATTAATTATATGTACATCTGGTAGTCGTATCGCATTAGGTTTAGTGTCGTGGAATCTTAGACTATTAACGCGAGTTTTTCTTGGAGAGATTATTTCCGAATCCCTTCAAAAATCTTTCTTTGATTCGTTATTAGTTATTTTTTATTCTTTATTATCTGTTTTGTTACTGTATGATGACTGCCTATAAGTAAAGATAGTTGAAATACAGAACCATGATTCTAAAATACGAAGAACGTCTAAGAAACGCCACTTTAGCCATGTAAGAAGAAAAAATTGATTATAAAGGTGTGTGTACTACTAACGGCAGCACTATTATCGTGGCCGTATATAAGAAATAATACTGATTTTATGATTAATTAAATAAACAATTAAATTATTTATAGTAAATATTGGATTAAGGAGATGTTGTTTAAAATTAAAAGTAGCTATGACCTAGTTTTGTTGTAATTTACGCTCGATGCTGCCGCTCTTGATATGTTATTGACCCACGCTAGTATAAAGTATAACACCAAAGTAATGTAGTGTTTTTGTTTAAATTAATTCTTTAATTGTTTTCTTTCTTTGATTTAAAGAGTAAAAAACGCATTTATAGGCTTACATTGACCTTATTGACATGACCTTTAAATTAATCGATGAATTACAATAATCCCTGTATATTACGTTATAACACTTATACTTAGTCTTTTTCAAGGGAGATATAGGTTTATTCACTAAAAACTACAATATACATCAGAATCTATCTATTGCTTTTTGTATAAATATATGTAATAAAAAAGTCGAACAATCAGTATTATTTATGATAAACCCAATACTATTAGGTCCTTACATATGAAATCTCTTTGTAAGGAAATACAAATTTAAATTTTTACACGGTCTTACATTTTTTTGTTCTGTGTTTTCTGTTTGCGTTAATCAGATTACGAAATCGAAAACTTAAAATATCGCATTATGTACGTGTACGAGTTCCATCGTAGCACCAGTTATTTTTTACCACACACTGCACAACAAACGGTTACCAATGTAGAAAAGCTTCAATTAGAATGTCTAAGACATTCACGGTACTCCCCGGACATTGCTCTAACCGTATACCCTTCTTTTTAAATTTGGATAACTTCTTGCAAGGGAAAAAAATCAACTCCAAGGGGCAGTCCAAATCGCCTTCAAAGATTTTATTGATTCCCGTCCAATCAGTTTTTTTAGTAAAGGGATCAATATAAGACCTATAAGATGGCAAAAGTGCATAGAAAAATATGGTTCATACTTTGATTAATTAAATACATTATATTAAAAAATCCTCGACTGTTTATTCCTTCCACAAAAAGCCAATTTCATTCGTAAGGACCTAATATATACCTATGACTGATGTAAAGTTTGTCTCTTTAATATTTTATTACACAGTATAGATTTTGTGTGTATATACAATGTGCAAAAATAGAGTAGTTTAACATTTTTGATCGGTCAAAAACATTTTTCTCTCGTCCTCCTTTCTAGCTACGAAACTATAAAAATACCGATGCAAAAATATTCCAGCAATGAACTGGACTAAACTATTTTTGTAGTTGAAGTACTTATATAAATTTAAAAAAATACCTCGAATATCCAGACATCTAGAGCAGGATAGGTACTTGCCGATAATGGATATGTACGTAGTACGTAGTCGATTGATGTCGTCGCTCACATTAGGTCAGTTAAGTCAGTTCATGAAAGTCTAGGTTATCTGATTGTGGCCATTAAATTATATTTCTCAATTTTTTTGTGTTTAAAATAATTATTAGAAGCAGAAGCTTATAATTGTTTAATAATTCCGATTATTAGGTATAAATGATATTTTTACTTTTTTTTAAGAGTTAAACTTAATTTATTATGAATTCATTGATTATGATAGTCTTCTATAATCACAAATCACATTAACAATTTCTATATAACATCTTATTCTTTAATATTGTAATAGTAGCTATACATACTATTATCAAAACCTCAAATGCATCGAACGACCTAATCACCTCTACCTACTAAATGATGAGTGCCTTAATAATGCTTGACATGAATGTCTTGATTATACTTGAGAAACGTATTGAATCATTTTGTGTTTTTTAAAAAGCTCTTAGCCTGAAATAACTACATAAATTTGTTAATTCTTTTAACGCATGGTTTATTAGAACGTCTATGTTCTGTTTTTCATTCATCTATTAATTATGTTTCGTCTGTTGTATTTAAGGTTAAGGTTTAAGGTTTAAAATTCGTATCTAAAACTTCATACATAAGCTACCTCGCACGAAAATTTTACGTTGCAAATTATTTATATGTCACTAACGTAATATGTAATTTAAGATTGAAATTAACAAAGAATTGCAGTGAATTACGGGGTAATTTTTACAAATAATTATTTTCTTATAAGTTTAAAGAAAGTTATTTTTTTTATGTTATAAATATGATCTTATCGAAGGAAAAATTGTTTCCAGTCTAAAGTAATTATTATAAAATGTTTGCACACCCAGTAATTACTACCGACAAAGTAAATATTTATCAACTGCGAGTTTTAAGTTAATTACAAAGAAAATTGAATTAGTATTACATACATAAAGTTTTTTTTTATTTTCATGTTGTTAATTTTAATCTTTTGTTTATTTCTAAAAGACTCTGTAAACGTAATAAAAGATGGACTACGAATAACTAATAATACCATTATCATGTAATAATTTTAAACTTAAACTTCATGGGTTTATCAGCCATTTTAACGTTTTAACGGAATATGTCAAAGTTCTACTGCACGCAATATATGCCACGGCTACACCATAATCCGAGGTCATTAATAGATAAGTGTCTCAGTAGGCTTAGAAATCAAATGATATGCCAATAAATTGATCAGACTTAAAATAATGATTGTAATATAATTAATAACTTCATTTCATTCTTCTTCTTCTTCTGTAACAATCAAATACAAAATAATTTAAACACTATTTCATATATGTTTATTTAGTAATAGTAATAGACATATAGTTATATATTATATATTATATATTATATATTATATATGATATATGATATATTATATATTATATATTATATATTATATATTATATATTATATATTATATATTATATATTATATATTATATATTATATATTATATATTATATATTATATATTATATATTATATATTATATATTATATATTATATATTATATATTATATATTATATATTATATATTATATATTATATATTATATATTATATATTATATATTATATATTATATATTATATATTATATATTATATATTATATATTATATATTATATATTATATATTATATATTATGTATTATGTATTATGTATTATGTATTATGTATTATGTATTATGTATTATGTATTATGTATTATGTATTATGTATTATGTATTATGTATTATGTATTATGTATTATGTATTATGTATTATATATTATATATTATATATTATATATTATATATTATATATTATATATTATATATTATATATTATATATTATATATTATATTTTATATATTATATATTATATATTATATATTATATATTATATATTATATATTATATATTATATATTATAGTATAGTCATATATTACAGTTATATATAAAAAAAAATACAAAAGTTGCATAAAATATGAGTTATTAAGTTATTTGGATTGTTTTTTGTAATAGAAATTACATATTACCTATATTAGCTAGAGAATCGACTACTAAGATATCCGATCAATTGCATGTCTGTACTTATTTATTTAAATCTTAATAATTGTCTTTATAATTGTATAAAGTCACTACTATTAGCAACTCTAATTATTTCAAACAATGACATTATATTTGTGGTTAATCAGGTCTGTCAGATCAGTTAATTAGTTTAATACTATAACTGTAGCTCTATACACGCTTGTTTACATGGTTGTCAGAACATTGCGCATTCTATAAGAATCAACCGGTAGTTAGTAGTAAACAGCAATACTAAAAGTATTCTCTAAGAATGTTTTTTTTTTTGACATTTGACGTTAGATTACTTATATATTTATATTACTTTTTATGACAATGTCTATATACAGTACAATTTGAAAGACGAAGCAATTGAGTCAACAAAAACGTTTTTTTTTTTAATAGCCTTTATGTTGTGTTAAAAATAAAAAAAAATGCTATAAATAGCTATGTTAAGCTATGACAGTTAGTATGAAGATATTAAGCCTTGAATTTTATTTAGGTTTGTGTTGTGATCAACAAACTGTGTTCTATAATTTGTATCAGAAAACAATGTTTTTAAATAAATAAAGACGGCCACAACCGGAGTATCCAAAATAATACAATTCTTGACTTAATATTTAATAAGTATAACTAATTTACAAAGTTACGAGTTTCTTTATCAAAGTTGGAGACAAGACGAAATTAAATAAATGAAATTATAATTAAAATAATTACAGAAAAATAAGTTGTACAAAGGTTTCGGATATCTTAAGAGTTCCTCTCGTCGATTCTTATGAAAATGATATATTGCACCATCGCGTCGTCTAATCAGTTATCCCACGATGCATTGGAATATAATAAATGTCTATTTAGCGATCCCACAATCTATGGAAATATATCAAATAATAGTAATGTCTCGTTTGCTTTTTATATCCAGTTGCATGTTTTTACTTACTCTATTTACGTTTGTATAAACTAAGTCAGTTAAATAAGTTTGTAATTTGATACAAATACATAAATGATGTCATATTCTTTTTAACTCCGGACTAAAAAGAGGGGTGTTATAAGTTTGACCTGTCGATCTGTGTATCTGTGTATCTATCTGTGGCAAATTATCGGCCAAACGCGTGGACGGATTTGAATGCGGTTTTTTTAATCGAAAGCTATGTCCGTCGAGATGGTTCTTATCCATGTTTGATTGAAATAGAAATAGTCGTCTTCAAGATATTGACGTTTTATTCGTGCGGGGGAGAGGTTCTTATCCAATAGTTATCTGTTTGCGGCTAAACGCGACGTGGACGGATTTGAATGCGGTTTATTTAATCGAAACCTATACTCGTCGAGATGGTTTTTTATGATATAGTTATTTGTAATTTTATGTATGTGCGAAATATAATTAATGTCTTGAGAATAGTTTTTGACAAAAATCTCAAAAATAAAATATTACTACTATTAAAATATTTTTACTTTGCCTTCTCTTTACAATATTGCATAAAAGTGCTTTCCACTTTTGACGCGATGCGAGGATAATCGCGTTCATTTACTTGAATGACTTGAGTTTATTTACTTGAATGAGTTGAGTTGAGAGAAAAAAAATAGGAGTTGTGGTTTCACTGAACCCAATTTGATAGCAAGTACCTACCTACTTTTAAAAAATTCTGTTGTTACGTATATACTTTTTTTACTTTTATATTGATGTTACGTATATACTTTTGTATAACATTATTGTATGAAAGTAATCAAAAAACCAATTGTTTTTAAATAATTTCGTTTATAAAAATATCTAACAAGAAATTATAGGAATAAATAAAAAAAAAACTAAAAAATATGTATGCTAGATTAACCATCCATATTGTATTAGTGTTTTAGTAACAATATTTACTTATAAACTGTTAATTATTGTTAGTAGAATTACGAAAAAAAGGATGGAACTATTATTTTATTTAACTGTCATTATTTTTATTCAATATTTTTGGATTGCCGTTGCATCTCGCACTCAACCGCCGTAGCAGAGACGATGCTTTTTTAAGCATTATCGCATGGAACCCACCCGATGATAGATGATAGATGACTACTTAACTGACCTACTAAAAGACAAAAATTTTTAACTTATAAATACACTGAAAGCGTTGAAATCAAAATGTCGGATTCAATTTAGGGTTTAAAATGTAAATAAAAATTATACGCCGATTATATCCGTTAAAAACATATTATTAATACTTCAGTTGCATAATTATAACTGAAACTAGTGAGAAGCTCATAAATAAACAAATATGTATATATGTATAATAGTCATCATGGTGTCAAAAGTTTAAATACAAAAACTAATATTAATTATATAAAACGGATATTGTTTATTATCATTTAATAATCATAGTACCTCTGACTAACATATAAGACCGATAGTCTGGATGTTTGGACTGATGGATGTTTGTTACTCAATCACGCAAAACTACTTAACGGATTTTGTTGAAACTTAGCAATATTGTAGTTTATGTACCAGAATGACACATTGGCTATAGAAAAACTAACTGTTGCACGTGGTTTTGTCTGTGATGTTTGTTACTTAATAACGCCAAAACTTCAAAACGGATTTTGATGAAACTGAGCAATATTTTAGTTTATGTACCAAAATAACTCATAAGCTATAGAAATACTAACTTTTGCACGTGGTTTTGTTTATGATGTTTGTTACTCAATCACGCCAAAACTACTAAACGTATTTTGATGAATCTTTGCAATATGTAGCTTATGTATCAAAATAACACATAGGCTATAGAAATACTAACTTTTTCTCGTGGTTTTGTATGAGACATAACATTGATTGTATGTAACGCTATAATATAACGCGATAAGTAAACTAATTGCAACGGGAGATCCTGTTTTTAATCATTTGGTTCACAGACATTTACATAATTATTTGTGAAAATCCTTCTTATAAACCAACGCCTTAAGAAAGAGTGTTACGTTATTCAAATATACGTTTGTTAATAGAAATATACAATTTTACTATTTTTATGTTTCCTGCTACAGTCTAAGCGGAGTAAAGAATTTTGACGTATGAGGTATCGGTAGATACGTCAAAAATAATCGAAAATAATAATTTTATTGCTTATGTTCCTAACCCTAAAAATATTATTTTTACAGTCTACGTGGACGAAGACACGAGCAACAGCTAGTATTACATATAAATAGCAGTTTATAACCTTTGTCTTCATTTTTTACTTAGTTTTTAACTGTTCTAAGAGAAATTTCATATTATTTGTTTACAAAATATAACAATTTATGTTTAGTTAAGTCGTCTGTCACGTAACTAGACAATAATAATAATATGTTTCATTGGATGTTTCATAACAGTTTATTTAAGTGGGTGTCATTTAGCAAGGAAAAAACATATTATCTTAAATGGCCATCGTACTGGATATTTAAAGGTAATTTCTCTTTACTACTTCGCGTTCTATTAATTCTAAATTGTTTCTAATTATTCGTGTGATAATTATAAATTTTCGTTCATCCATTACTACGTAAAACAATAATTAAAAGAATTTTAATATTTTTTTGTTTTAAATATGTACTTTTGAAATCATTTCAATTTTATATTTTATACATATTAGTATATTCAAAAGATTGCATATTATTCTTTTAGTTTTATTTTCTTGCATAATATTCGATATCTGTAAATCATTTTAAGCACAGCATTTAAGCTTCTAAAAAAATATAAGTGTCAGTAAATCTACAATCGTAGTTTCACTTATATGATTTACACTTTTTTTTGTTACATTATTTTTTAATAAAATCCATTGTAGCCTTACCTGAAATATAACGAGATTTATGTTGAGATAAAGAATGTGAATTTTAACTCTGCAAATACCAAGATTCGGGCTTACGTTATTATATTTTTACGTTATATTTAATAATATATCAATGGATTTTAAGGTAAGAAGATATTATCTACCAGTTTACAATGTCTGTTTAAGAACAGTACAAAGTAGTTAAACAGTAGTAAAGGATCGCGAATTTCACATTTTTTTTTAAAAGTGTTTATTTATTCATGATTATCTATTTGATTTCCTTCAAAATACTGGATATAATATCTTGTTGAACTCCTTCGATTTTCCCTATTATTTTAAACTTCTTTAAATAATTGACAATAAGAGCTTTCAAGACCTTTTTCTACAATTTTTGATATTGAAGTTATCAACGATATTGGCCGGCAGGTGCTAACGTCATTCCTACCCTTATAAACAGGTGTTATAATAGATTCCTGACTAGATGAAAAATTATGGGCATAACATTAGTTCGGGCGAGCTTCAAGAAGCTGGTTGGAATGCAATAACAACCAGCGGCACTGTTTGTCTGTAAATTGGTAATCACCCTGTGTATTTCTTCTTCATCGGTGTTAAGAAGAACAAATAAAGAAAGGCTTGTGACACTTGAATATATGATGTTCGGTTCATCGACTTATAATCACATATATTCAGTATAAAATTGTTTTTTTTTTCTGCTCAGTTCGTTAGTTATTCATATTTCCTATATCCAAAAATTCCAAAAAAGTTTTATTAAATATCATACGTCAGACTAAATCAGTTGACTTTTATTCCTATTTCAAAATTAAATCTTATGAATTGCAGGAATATGTATTACTAAAGTCAAGTCAAGTCCCGAATATTACTAAAATACTCATCCAATTGACTTTATACCTATAGTTACCTATAGTATATAGTATACATATAGTATACCTATAGTTCTTCGACGCCCTCTTTATTGTTTAAAACACTTCAATAGTAACATTTATCCAATACTAACTTCACTTAATAAAGACTTTGTCAATAACACTAATATATAATTGAGTAAATTATTCAGCATTACACTATGCAAATTTATCACAGTGAAAACTGAGAAATTCTATGCGGAAATAATCCTAATACGGAAACTAACAGTGACCGCGCTTTCATCATGTCTGACTGAAATACTGTGACACACGCGGCTACATTTGCACAATTACAAACTTCTATAATATACTAATAGTCATTAAAATCGTTTCATTATTTTTTTTTAATTATAGAAGAACATAAAGAAAAAATATTTAAAAATAATAATTGTGTTCCTAACAAAAAAGAAATGTAGCTATTTTAGAACAGCATTATTTACAATTCAAAACAGTTTTTAAAACTTTTTATAATGGTTAAATTGTAGTAGAGGTTTTCAATTAAGGCCTAAACGATGTATCTATCAACCATGAATGGTGAAAGTACACTCAGTCTATTGGTCAATTTCTAGTGTCTTAACTGTCAAAGAGTTTCATGACAACCTACCCTTATCATTGTCAACACATGTCACTTAACGTAAGTGCTCTCTGGAACTTATTATACAGTCATAATATTGATTTGGTTCAAAAATATCTCAACTATTGACATCTCGAAATTTATAAAACAAATTAATCTCTAACAACCGAATTCTCGTAGACTGATTTAAATATAAAACGAATAATTTAATTCAAACTGATTATAAATTATGAGACAAAATTTAATTTTAACAGAATGCCTTTTGCATAATTAAAAAATATATTATCTTAGCCTATTATCTTACTATCAATAGCCTGATGTTAGTAAGCCATAAATGAACTAAAATTTTATACAACAAATAGGTTTTGAAAAAAAAATTCTTTAAAATTTCATATAAAATGCCAAGAAACTTTTTCCTCCACCCTTTATTAAGGAGTAAATTTACGTACAGCGACACTAGTGCATATTTATAGCTAAATATGTTTTTTTCAATACATAACTAATATTATAGCTATAATATTTATAATATGAATAACATAATAGAAAATAAAATAAATTAAATATAAATGAAATTTTGAGTATAATGAATTAATTACTGGAATAGTACCGAAATCCTTGCCAAAGTACAACCAGTACCCAAAAAAGGTAGCGGTGCCAGTCCTGTCAATCATAGACCGATTTCAATCACCTCCATACTCTGCAAGATTATGGAGCGTGTATTAAACTTGCGCCTTCTAGCGTGCCTAGAAGGTAACGGTCTCCTTAGTGACCGACAGTACGGGTTTCGCCGGAATAGGTTCACTGGGGACCTTTTTGTCTATGCTACATACATATTATTATAAAGCTGAATATTTTTTTGTTTAGTAAAATAGGCTTTTATCCTAACTAACAGTTGGATTTAATAAACCGTTTTGTATATTTTACACGATAAGACCCTGAAATCAAAAATGTACATGATTTTTTTATTATGTACAATGTTGCAATTTTTTACAAGTGTTTATTTTTATTTATTTATATTCTTTATTGTAAACCACATAACAAAAAATACATTTAAACAATTACAAATAAAAACAGGGTAAATACAAAAGGCGGTCTTATCGCCTAAAGGCGATTTCTTCCAGACAACCACATTGAAAGGAATTTAATATTGATGCACATAGATAGGTGGCTAAAAGTTTTAAACATTGTAAACATACATAAAAATAAATACACATTAATACATAAACGTAATACACATATAATTATATACAATACATATTAATTAATAAACTAAACAATACCAATTAAAATTTATACAGTGCTTATACATAATAGAGAATTAATTATACACATGAGTAATAAATCTAATGATAACATTAGAAAATAATAATAATAACAAAAAAAAAATATATATAATAATAAAAAGTCGTCTTAGTTTTTTCCTGATAAATAATATTCCTTTACAGTTTTTTTAAATATAGGCAAGGATTTAGATTTTCTAATAAAGAGAGGTAGTGCGTTCCATAATTTTGTCGCATGGACCGTGAAAGAATGTTTGAAAAATTTTGAGTTATGAGCTGGCATTCGTATAATTAAAAATTTAGATGATCGTACATCATCTGGCAGCCCAATAAACTGAAATCTCTCCCTCAGATATGAGGGAGAGATTTCAGTTTATGTTTACAGAATACTTACTGAAAATCAACATAAAAATCCAAAACCAAACACTACTGATTAACCTCATTTGCGTGAGATGCCTTTAAAACTCGTAAAAGAATTAAGAAACCTACATCACCGTCACGTCACATAAAAGTTTAGTAACTTAAGAAGAAAATAATAAATTACGCTTATATATTTTTGTAATATTGGTAATATCATTTTATCAAAATCTTTAGTAAAGGGATTTTCTTTTTTGATAATTACTAATATCCTATACATACATGAATGCCAGTAGAGACGGTAATCTCGGATAATGAGCGGAATACAAGCGACCTTTGCGTCTGACCGTACCCGGCGACCCGCGTCACATCAGCCGAATAATATCACCCAGCACATACATTATGTACCGCATAATTTTAACATTTAAATAAAATACCAAAGAACCCACATCATGTAAGTTAAAATAGAATACGGAGCTCATTGTCACAACGAGTTATATTTTACATAAGATGTTTTACACATTTCTTTCAAATCCCTAATATTTAACTCTGAATCTGGTCAGCCAGCCACCTCTTGCCGCGAAAATTTATCACAAAAAAAAAAGGGTTTGGTGGACTAGTGCCGGCATTTTTCATTACAGTTTTTTCAAATCTGGCGAGACTATTAAGGCAGATAAGTCTATTGTCAGCAATTGCAAACCATGATGGAAAAGCTGACTGCTAAACAACCTAGGTTGGTCAATCGCTCCACATCACTGCTGCTTCTCGACAACGCTAGACTACTACCACAACACCATACACCACAGACGGCTACCGAGTAAGAAGAACTTCAATTAAAAGGTCTAAGACATCCATCGTACTCCCCGGCCCTTCCTCCAACTTACCATTTCTTTCGATATTTGGATAACTTCTTACAAGGGATTAAAATCAAATCCGATGGGGAAGTTAGTCCAAATCGCCTTCAAAGATTTTTTAATTCCCGTCTCACTATTTTTTTTAGTAAAGGG
The DNA here is from genome assembly GCA_959347355.1 of Napeogenes inachia. Lineage (NCBI taxonomy): Eukaryota > Metazoa > Arthropoda > Insecta > Lepidoptera > Nymphalidae > Napeogenes > Napeogenes inachia. The sequence continues at coordinate 13,749,204 of OY365793.1, read as the reverse complement.
ATCAATGAACTACCTATAAGATGGCAAAAGTGCTTTGAAAACAATGGTTCATACTTTGATTAAATAAAAAAAAAACATTATATTAAAAAAATACATTATATTAAAAAAATGGACTTTTGTTCCTCCCATACAAAATGCTAATTTTTATATATAAGGATCCTAGGATATTTGTTAGCGCCAAATACCTGTAGAATTAACGATTTTAATGATTTTACATTTTTAATGATTATTAATTTTAAATTTTATTATGTTCTTGTTGTAATATTTTAAACCTGTTTTTAATATGTATTTTTTAAATGGAAAGAACTTCACCCCAGCGTCCTCCGACACCATCGCCATCGCATCGAAGAAATGTGCTATTTCATTTTAACGATAAAAACGGTGCGTATATGTGTGCTGTGGTCTGTCTTATATGCCTACGTGCGTCAAGTTACCTAATCGCATCGCCTCGGTCAAGAAATATAGACTTGGCTCTTTTTTTTCTTACTAATGGGGTGTATTCTGCGTCCTCAGCCACCAGTGGGTGAGGTGATACCCAGCTTTCTGGAAGTAGATTTTTGACACCGTTACTGATTTCCAAAATACACTTCAGGATTTTACGAATTATGCTTTTGCAAACAAGAGCTTCCTAAATATACTTTCACTTTAAATCCTTTATAATAAATTGATTAATTATTATACGCGTGGTATGTTAAGAGCATTCCCGAAAACTAATGAGTTGCGGCGAAACTAATCACCTTTGCCAGTTGCAAATTACAAATAACCAAAGGCAATATTCATATCGCAAACGGCAGATACACGTGCCTTTAAATCCCTTAAACTATATCACCGAGGCGTAGATAAACTAGTAAAGGGTTAATTATTTAGTTTTTTTATCTTATAGTATTTTCATTACCATAACTTAGTCAATTGAATGGTATTGTTATCTCTTCTACTTTTGTTTGAATGTGTTATTACATTGTAAAACAAACCAAAATTGATCATTAGTATATTCATGAATAGACATGGAAAAGATAGTGTTGTAATATCGGCTAATAATTTTTTATTTATTGCTATACAATAGAATGAGTAACAGTAGTAGCTATTTTATACAGCCAAATATTATTAATGTTAATAACACGTCCATAAGTTTTAATTATCAGGAGTGGTCCCATTTTACTTAAAGGAAAATTCACAATTTTTTGCCGCCGATGCAACAACAAATTGCAATAGAAAGAATTAATCTATTGCTTTCTTTTTCACATTAGGTAAAGTTAAACAATTATTAAGATTAACAAAGATTTTAGGACCCTTGTTGCTCAATCGCAAGTATAAATATGCTTTACATCAATAACATATGAGTTTATTTGGCAATTTGTGACCTTATTTCCAAAGGTCGTTGTCAGGGCCTAGTCTTGTGACGTTTTTGTAATAATCTTATTTAGATAAAAGGTAGATCTTTCTTTACATTTTAATTTGATACGACAGTTCGTGGACAACAACACCGGAAGTTAATTAGTGAAATTGTTTTAGTATTGATATCATAGCTGATGAAATATAAGTAAAGCAACCTTACAGCGACTTTGTATCGTTCAATAGTATTTTTTTTTGTGTATAGAGGTGCACAATTTGAGTGAATTTTGAGAACTAAGTTATCTTGTTTAATAAATTAAATTTGCATATGCCTTCATTACTAACATGTATGTAACGAAACATCATTCTCTGATCGATCGAATTCGGATTCGTAAATTTATATTTCCAAAAAGATTTAAGTAAGTACAATACTAGCATATTGTATTAAAAGAATATATAAAGTCAGTTTTGATTAATCTTATGATAATATTGAACGGCTGATCACAGTCAAAGTTAGCCGAAATAAAGTATTACAATAAATTAACAGCATATTGTAAATCTACTTACTTATGGCAAAAACTAATAAATTGGATTCAATCATGCGTAGTTGAGGTTAAAAGAATTAAGGAAACCCTGACAGAATCTACCACTGTAGAAAATTTTGATATACATAAAACTAAAGTCTTAAAAATAATATAATTGATCGTATCATTGTTTAATTGATGATTAAAAAACTGAAAATTGTAAACAAATGGGTTTCTGGTTTGTTAAGTTTTTCTTAGAATGTTGTCCTCGTATAACACTTGGAGTAAAACTAAAGGAGGTCTACACCAAATAGAAAAAAAAATGTTCCTTTTCACACTGTACACATGAAATGGGATCACACTATATATATCAAGTAGGAGTTCTTGTGAAAAACAAGAACGGAAAATGTTATTAATTGGAAATTTCTTATTTATTGATAATTACCAATTTCGAATTTCCGTAAAATAAATAACCAATTTCTTCCGTTGTTGTCCTCCCTAGAGTAGGAGAAAATATTAAATATGTCTCATTAACATTAACGTTTTCCATATTTTAATTTTAATGAGCACATATAATCTCTTATTAAAAGAAAGTCTTACAACATAAATTGCCTTCAAATATTATTAATAAATAAATTATTCAGAAACGAATTGAAAATATTAACCTTTAATTCGTTTTAGAATTAATATTAATTATTTTTAAGCTCAAGTTAATACTTGAGAGTTTAAATGAAAAAGGGCTTATTACGAACATAACGAAGCAGTGAACAATAGATTTCTTAAGATGGTCTTAATCAAACTTGAAAAGTAATTGTAATAAAGCTGCCAACTTGTTAAGACTTCTCTCAAGTGGTTAAAGTTGTTAAACATCTTTTAAAACATTTCCTTATCTTTTCACTCAAACATTAACACTATTTGTGTATTTTCCTAAATCATCATATTTTTTTATTATACTTATATTCAGTTTATCCAGAAAACGTAATTCAATTATGATTTTTTAATAAATTTACTTTATACTTACTTAAAAACATGATTGTATATTTTACATAAATAATTTTATTCACGAGAAAACGAAGAGTGTGTTTCATAACATACCTAATATAATTGAGTGTTTTTTAAAATATTTTATTATGTTCTCTAGTATATAGCAAAATCAACTATTTTTGCAAAAATGTTAAACGTATATAGTTGCTATAATACTAGAAAAGACATTTAAATAAACCTATCTTTTAGATATACTTTTATCTTCAGAAATTTGAAAAATACCGGTAAATATTACTTTTATAACCTTTTTAATAACTTATAAATTGGAGTACCCAAGCATTGTTGAGTAAAAGGAAAACAACATTTTGGATCGATAATAAACAGAAATTTCAACGAAGTTAAGTGCGAATCATTGCCAAATAGCGATGCTATTAGCAATTTTCAAATACAAAAGCTGAATTTAAATACGGACTATATTCTCTGTACAGTTCCTATTGGGAACAAAAAAAAATCCCAAAATCCCAAAAAGCGGAGCAGCATCAGTTGTTTTCGAAAACAAAAGTTAAATCTTTTAAACAACATTTTATCAATTTGCAATGTTTTTTGAACGTCATTATCAGTTATCGTCACAAAAAATGCATTAAATACGGGAAATGTTCAAATGTTAATTATATATTATACGAAAACAATGAATTAACTACAATTGGACTGGTAATTTGTTAATTTATTAATTAAATACCAGTTTGGGTGGAGCTCAACAACAGACAATTTGACAGGTTTTTAAAATCTATTTAATATTATTAATGGTGGTCCTTTACCGGATTCCTTAAACCCGGTAAAAGTTGTTTATTTTAATTGAAGTACCAAAAATATCCAATAAAAATTCAATGTTTAAATAGCGCTCTAAAACGCTTCTTAGATAATATGGCGCTGCATTAAATTATCCACATACATTTAAAGCAAAAGAAAACTAAAGTGGAGTTGGAGTTATATTTAACAGTGATTTATATAACAAATCGAAAAATGGTGTGAAGTATCATTATGTAGAAATACGTCGTTCAAAATTCCGGAAAAACTATTTGTAGGTGTTATTTAAAATGGTAAAGTAAATAAATTTTTGAAAATATCTTTTAAACATGTATAGCCATGTTAAGCTTATTTAAATTTATATAAATATAGAATGTAAAAAACCGATACGGGCAGGGATTCGTACCCGCGACTACTGGGAAACCGTCCCGTCGCTCTACCAACTTTTAAATTTAATCCCGTCGCTCTACCAACTTTAATTTAATTTAATTTAATTTAATTTAATTTAATTTAATTTAATTTAATTTAATTTAATTTAATTTAATTTAATTTAATTTAATTTAATTTAATTTAATTTAATTTAATTTAATTTAATTTAATTTAATTTAATTTAATTTAATTTAATTTAATTTAATTTAATTTAATTTAATTTAATTTAATTTAATTTAATTTAATTTAATTTAATTTAATTTAATTTAATTTAATTTAATTTAATTTAATTTAATTTAATTTAATTTAATTTAATTTAATTTAATTTAATTTAATTTAATTTAATTTAATTTAATTTAATTTAATTTAATTTAATTTAATTTAATTTAATTTAATTTAATTTAATTTAATTTAATTTAATTTAATTTAATTTAATTTAATTTAATTTAATTTAATTTAATTTAATTTAATTTAATTTAATTTAATTTAATTTAATTTAATTTAATTTAATTTAATTTAATTTAATTTAATTTAATTTAATTTAATTTAATTTAATTTAATTTAATTTAATTTAATTTAATTTAATTTAATTTAATTTAATTTAATTTAATTTAATTTAATTTAATTTAATTTAATTTAATTTAATTTAATTTAATTTAATTTAATTTAATTTAATTTAATTTAATTTAATTTAATTTAATTTAATTTAATTTAATTTAATTTAATTTAATTTAATTTAATTTAATTTAATTTAATTTAATGACTATAAGGGGACTTTTACGGATTAATTAAAAATTAAAAAATCAATAAAAAATTATAAAATAATAATAGTAGAAAATAAATATACATACATATATTTGTCGAAAATTTTATTAATTCCTGAACAACTAAAATCTTATAAAGTGCCAAAACCAATACGTGCCCTTCTAACCCGCTAGCAAGCAATAGCACGTATATACATAATTAGAGATAAATAATAAGTATTATATATAAATTTATCAAACAAGAAAATATATAAAGTTACAAGGAATAAAAAACAAGGAATGTTATATAGGATAGGCCAAATGACCATAAAATTACAAGAATATTGATTTCTAGACGATACCTGTCAATAAACATTAATAGCAGGATAAAAAAAAATGTTTCATTTAAATGTAAAACTTTAAAGTTTGTAATATTGCACAGGTGCACCGAAAATATGAAACAGGGATTACCTACCGTAATTTATAGGCTGTTCTCCAGTTGTTATCAGATTAATTGAAATATATGGTGCGATATCGTACAATTAGCGGAAAACATTAAAAGAATTACCGCCCATTCAATTTAAAGGAGTAATGTTTAATTTATCAGAACAAGGGTTGTGCTTTTTAGATATCTAATGTTCCATTAGTGTTAGGCATTTTTTTTATTTTGCCAATGTATTCGATGCTATAGCTGTATCTATAAAATTAGTATAAAGAGAAGACCTAATCTATCTTTTTTAAATATTGAATAAGGAATAGTAATGGTCTATTAATACATATAATTAGTCTCATCATAAATATTTATTAACACTTTTATAAATAATACAACAAAAAACATATAATTAGCGGCTAAAACATACACTTACTATCAATTAAAACAAATTTTTGACCCTAAACATAAAATAACATATTTTATTCATTTTTAATATTTTAACCCACCAATACATAATAAGCTTAAAACCCTTTTTTTTGTGAGGAAAATAAAAGTCCACTTATAACTAAATTCAAATCCATCAAGTATTTAAGACTTAATATTGACCAAAAACTCAATTATAAATCCCACATAAATTCTATTGTAGCCCGAATAATGAAGTGCCTATGGATTTTTAGAACACTAAAACAAACAGCTAGCTTCAAAATTTTACGGCGAACTTATGTAGCATTAGCACAGCCAGAATTTCCATAGTGCAACACAGTCTGGGGCGGTAGCATATAAATTTTATTTAATTAATCTCGAACGTGTTCAGAAAGCACTGCATCAAAGTACGTCCCAGAATTTCAGTCGATATCCTCATGTGCTTACGCAGTATTGGTCACCTGACTCCTGACTGTCCTCCCCGAGTGATGAACAGCTATATACCCTTGTTTACGACCGCCCATGCGTATGATTAAAAGGACGTGAGAGTATGGTTCCTTAGCGTAGTCAACAGCGCGATTTTATCCTTTCTCTGGTGGACGTAGATTCTACTGATTATATTTGACAGGATATCCACGGTTGAAAACCGCTCTAGGATACTTACTACAACATCGAAACTCATATAAAATGCACAATAGCGCCCTGTAGAGGTCACGGATTAGACTCTTTCCTTGGGTCTTTAGCGTATTGAGAGCAGTATGCAGAGCAGATTTGGCATGCCAAATGGTGTTTATCAAAGTTATCCTCTCGCTCAAAGTTATCCCTCTCATCGAGAACGAGTTTGTATATAGCCGATAAAGTGCACGCCGCGAAAGAAACTGACACGCAGAACCACATCGTATGCAAGGCTCTGCAGAAGTAGCCCTAAGATCGACTGCACATGAACCCCGCACGTGACGTCTCTCCGATGATGTTCCCCATTACGTATTGGATACATCTTTCGCTAAGATATGCCGTAGCATATCTCCGTCCACAATATTGTGATATTGCGGACTCTGAATTCATAACAATTAGTAAGGGTTAATAGTAAGTTCCATTTTCATTTTCAGGTTAATAGTAAGTTCTTGTTTTTTGAGATAATAGAATTCTTCTCGTAGTAAATTAGTAAGGTATATAATATTGATAATTTAATGTATAACAAGTCTTGCCATAAATATTGTAACAAAGAAAAATACTATTCTTTTTAACTTCAAATAACATTTATTACTTTTACTGTTTGTTACTTTAATTATTTTATTAGTGTATTAAACTTTTTTTTATTAGTGTATTAAACTTTAATACACTAATAAAAAAAAGTTGCTTATTCGAAGTGTTTATTTTGTGTGCTTATTTTCTTTGTTAAAATGTTACTTGATTGTAAAATTTTTCTCATTCAATATTTTTCTGTGACCTTCCTTTACGTACGTACCGCTTTAGTACTTGTTTCGTTTTTACCACCCTATTCATATTTAATTTATCAGTTTAAGTCCTAAGTCATGTCTTAAAATACGCGACATAATTGTCGGTATTATCTTCGTTTCCTGAGATAAAATCTTTTGCTTTCGGACAGGATTTCTTGGAATGTTTTCACTTACTGCTTTGACCACCTTTTTCGTAAGAACACTACGTGGACGGCCAGACGTTTTTCTGTCCTTTTTGATTGATTGATTTTTATTACTAATCCGTAATAAGCATCACAAATTGTTACAAGTGTTTTAATAAAGAGAAACAAAGTCACGTCAGCAACGGAATGAATTTTTAACAGAGAAAGGGTGAATTGTCCCCAATGGACTGTACTTTATTTCTTTCATTGTACACGACCAGGTAGTACATACAAGATGTATGAAACACATAAAATGCGACAAATATCACAAATGAAAATGGCATATTTAGATATGCTGGCATACGCCAGTCTAAATTTGAATTGCGTTATAAATTAAATACGTATGAAATAACTAACAATAAACTATTTTATGTTAGTTAATCAATTATTTAATGATAGCTGCAACGAATCTCTACAATTTTTCATATTGTAAAGTGGAGTGTAGTTACATAATTATAAATAAAAATGGTTTAATAAAATTAGTTCAAAAATTAAATGCTTGATATAAAGAAGACATAAAACAAGTTTTTAAATATTTCAGTATTCGAACATGTTTAAATCAATAGGATATAACGATTCAATAAGTGTCTTACACTTTGCTAAAGAAAAGACGACAATAATATATAATGCTATACGACGATTATAAGCAGGGTTCTAGACAAGTGACGTGTAATCTAAAACACTGCGTGCATATAATATATTATACAGCACATTAAGAACCTGGGTGGAATCAAAGTCGCGGCATATTATTTTTATAAACCCTAGTGTTTTATTGGATTTATCAATGATATTATCCACATGTGGTATAAATGTGAGCTTGCAGTCCAGGATCACTCCCAGATCACGTATTGTGTTGACTTTTTGGATGAGTTTACCGTTTAACTTATACGATGATTTAAACGATTTGTGTTTTTTTGTAAAAGTGATGTGGTAATATTTATCAGGACTTAGGACCATTCTGTTAGAAATACACCAGGAAAACACTGAGTTGAGTTCGTTTTGATGCAGAGATATGTCTGCGTCTGATTCAATCACCTTGTATAATTTTACATCATCTGCATATATGGAACATAAACTATGTTTAGCACAACTTGCTATATCTAGGAGATTGACCTTAGTAGAAAAGTCTACTAAGATATGTTTCAGTAAAACTATATGATGTATGACTCCTTAAACTCTTGAAGGTCTTTTACCCGTTACTCGGTCAAACCTGTCGCTCATAAATTGAATAGAAGCCTCAAGTCTGCGAATAACATGTAAAGTCTCCTTCATTTCACTTAGTTCTACGACGATGCTAGTTTTCATTGTTGCAGAGTTCCTAGAATTAGACGCATATTATCAAACTATTCCCTTTGTAGTAATACATATAAATGTTATAAACGATATTTAATTATTAATTAAACAACTTTGACTTTGTTGACTAAACAATGAAAGCTGGACAGTTAAAATTTTTACGAACAATTTATTTTTGTTGCCGATATAACATATATCTATCAATTACCTAAAAATATATAAATAGGGCTCCCATAGAATTAACGTGGTTCTTCTGGTCAATTTTAATGACTGCAATATGTAGCCGCGTGAAATATTCACAGAATATTTAATTTAGGTAAAAGTATGGAAAGTGGCACTTTAGATAAATTGACGCAGAAAGTGGTATAATTAAAAGGAAGATAAATATTTTGACATACTTAGTACAGTATCTTGAACAGTACTATTATACCAGAAAGTAGTCATCATCCAGCTTTTAATATTAATTTCGAGATCAATTTAAAGGTACCCCGTCTTATTCGTTTGACCATACTGCTGATTACACTTAAATTAATGGCAAATTTTCTAAAACTCAAATTTATTGGCTCCAGCATATTGTAGATAAAAACATTGATGTTGGTGTTTTTTAATTATACTCAATACTTTATAATATATTATAAATAAATTTTCCAACGCTTGATTTAAATCTCCTAAATAGTATTCGCGCCCTTTAATTAGTTAAAAAAAAAAAATCATAAAAGATGGGAAATAAATGGGAGGGTACATTCCTACAATAGGTTTTCAGAATTTAGACAGGAATGCAAAGATGTATAAGCATCTTGTTAAATCTTATTTGACACTCGATTTTGAATTTCCTTGAAGGCTGCACCTTTGTTCTGTCTAAACAATTAAAATGAAACTCTCATTCTTCTATGATTGTGAAATAGTTTAGTGATAGATCATCGTACTATACACCATAAGGCTATCTAAATCTATATTAAATATTTTATTTATTCTTTAAATTTCAATAAAAAAATAAATATTAAGAATGTTGATATTAATTTCTTGCGGTGACTGATAGGTATTGCGGTCGCTGGTTGTTTTGCTGGCCACGATTTTTTTAATGATATTTAATTATTATATATATATATTTTATTTTTTTTATTCAGGTTCTGTAAATATATTATTTAGTTTTTTAACACTTAAATGGAGTGCGTTGGTTCTAATTTTTTGATTCCTTGCAAAATATTGACGTTTATGAAAAAGTGATCACAATAAAAATATACCCGTTGAGTATCCTGAGTTTGTTGTGAAGTAAATAAGAACGGACCAGACCAGGGCTCCCTTGGAACCCTCGTAGTAAACTTTAAGCTAGGATACTTTCTTTACAGAAGGGCTTATTTTGATAAGTTTGATGTCAAAATAGACCCTTTGACGTACACAGGTGATGTCTATTATAGCTTCAAAACGGAAAGGATATAAATAAATAAATAATAATACTTATTGAAAAGTTATATGAGACAAGGGTCAGTAGGCCACTACCGTAATCAAAAATAGGATTGCATAACTTGCATTGTAACAAGTGACTGTTTTATTAAAAGACTTTTGAGCCTATACTAAAATAAGGCATGCCTTACGCACATTCTCATTTTCGCAGCTGCTGTTTTTGGCACAAAAATATATGAGGAATTTCTTCAAACTTTGATTAAAATTTTATCCTTGCTGTTTTATTATATTATATTCAATACAATTTGCTGTTCTTCCTTAACCTAAAAAAAATAGATTATAAATAGCAATAGATAGATTAATTTAAACCAAAACTTCTAGTGTTCAATAAGTAATGCAAAACTTACTGCTTACTAATTTACACTAAGCTGTATATAAATAAAGTTTAATTACGTTAGATTGATCTCCACAGCAATATAAACATGATTTAGGACATATATTATCCCTTTTAATTACCATACACCATAGTTTTTGTATTTTTGCATGTCTTGGAATACAAAAAAAACTACGCAAATACGATCACATCTCCAACTATCGTTCAAAACTTAAATGGCTTTCTGTCAAACATCGCCGAAGTTTTAGAATTTTGTGCACTCTTTTTTCTCTTCTATATGATCCATGCTCTCCCAATTATTTAAAATCTCGTTTTCATTTTCTTGGTGATACTCATAGCCATGAATTTCGCTCCACTGAAAATTTAACACTTCCAATGCCTCTTTGTCGCGCTGACTTCCAATGCAACGCATTTACTACACAAGCTATTAAACTCTGGAATGCATTACCTACCGACATTAGGAAAGCTCCTAACAGAAATATATTCAAATGCCTTGTCAAAAACCATTTGATATCTCAAGTTATTCCTTTGTAAAAAATCTTATTTAATATTATGTTTTATCCTATTATTCCTTAGAAAATTTTGTTATTAGATTAGTAGTACGTTTTTTTTATTTCTCATTTTTTTATATATAACTACTATTTTATTTTGGGTTTGTTATGCACCTTGATGTATTTACTGTACTGTTTATTTGAGGGCTTGGTGGAAGAGAATGCTTGTGGCATTATGCTTGCCTTTACAGAATGTGTCCAACAATTTTTAAATAAATAAATAAAACACTTTGTCGGATGTTTTTCTAATACTATTTTTGCACTCCAGAACTATACAATACTTTTAAGATTTTTTTTGTCTTCTTCCATGATTTGTATAGCAATTCAAACTTAAAATAGGTATGAAGTAACTAAAAACTTTTAAGTAAACATTCACTGGACATGTCCTTTGATGTCACGCAATGCGCGCGTATAATGACGGCGTTTGGACGGCTTAAATTTACTCAATGTTTTAATTTTCACTTTGTAAAATAACTAGAATATTTTCAAGCGTGTTTATATTTTTTCTACGATATAAAGAGGTAAATGATTATTTTAAGTAAAAAAAAAAAACATGAATATTGAAATAAAACTGTTACTGAACCTATCACTATTACTGAAATAAAAATGTAAAAATACAATTTTTAATTTAAGATAATATATTTTTTACTGTTCTTATTCAATCTCATTATTGATTAATCAAGAAAGCTTCAACTGTACCAATGGGAACAGTTGCTTTGAAATATTAACAAAGAACATCCAATATTGCAACGGTAATACGTTGCAATTTTTATAGTATAGATATTAAAGCTTGTAAAACATCTGCTTAGTATTTTTGTCCATTTGTCTACACAACTGATCTATATCAGTTAGTTAAAATTGGTATTATATGAAATAAAAATTGCCATGAATTAAAAAAAATAATAATAAATTTATAATTTTCAACTAAATGAAATTCTGCATTTGTAATTTTCATTACCCAGTCTGGTAGATAAAATACATCAGTTTGAAACCAATTTTAAAAAATCCTTCTAGGTAAGTCAATGAGTAAATGTAAATATACATTACTGAGCTCATCGAATACAGTAAAAATAAACGCAGCAAATATTTTTAACGGTTTTATTCAAAAACAAATTGGCATCGCAACTGCAGTGAGCGGAGCTTCAATAAAATCTGGTCACCCAATTAGCAATAGGTAATAGAATATTTAACAGAATAACTTTAAAAAACTAGCGCTTATTCCTTTTTTAATATTTTTTTTAACTACCCTGTTTTGAAGGATATAATTCCAATATTTACTAACATAGTTACATATTTACATTGTAGCTTTGAAACTTATGTAATACACGTCGTTAATTTTTACATACATTTGATTTATTTTTTTTTTTGGATTGGAATTATTATATAAAATGAAACTGAAAGCATTTTGCAGATATCTGATTTGAAGAATATACTTTTCCTTATTTTTATATTTAGAGCGAGGGAACTAAACCTGGAATAAGTTATACTCATAATCAAGAGCTACGGGTATACATTTTCATACAGCTTTAAGATATGTAGATATATATCTGACATATTTGCGCTTTTAGTATTTTAGTAAGATACATGACGACGTCGCGGTCACTGTTAGTTTCCGTTTATCAGACGCTTGGGAATTCCCAGCTTTCACTATGATAAGTTTGCACACAGCGGCCTGAGAAATATACTAGGTGCTTTATCACTACACCGTACTCTTGATTTATTGAAGTACAAGTTATACAAAATTATGAAAGAAACTTTTGAGTCTAGATATTTATTCCGCATTACCATATTATCTATCAAAAACCATGCTACGAATAATATTTCGCTGAAATACTCCAGTATTCAGTAAAATAAAAAACGGATCTTTCATGGTTCCCCCAAAAAGATATTCAAGAAAAACAATTTGTCTTTTCGATAACCTTATATTAGATAATATCATTTTGTTATAGCAATTTCTGAAAAACATAATTGTTTGAAAATATTATAAACATTTATAGAAATATTAAACTTATTTAAACTGTAAAATAAATAGAGAATGAAAAATAAACCCATACGAGAAGGGGAAACTAGAAATTGTTTTTCATGCTTAATAAATTTTAAATTTTAAATAATGGAGGAGGCAAAATTGTTTAGGCTAGGTTTTAAAATTTCGTTAAGTATTTACAAAAATCGTATTATCAGTGCAATTTTCTTATTGCTGTCGATATTCGAAAGCATCTATTTTTGATTTATATATATTTTATGGTAAAGGTAAAATGACAAAGGCAGTGGGTTCAAATCCCTGATCGTTTGGGTCATATTATTTATATTTATTTAAAATTTAAAAAGTCTAATATGCCATACACATTTGTAAATATATTCAAATGTTTATTTTCTGTTAAGGGTTACATCTTTATTTATATAGTTGATGACTACGTTATGTCTACAAACTGTCGTATACGAGATCATATTTTAAGATAACATTTTACTTTCTCAGCACCGATGGCGTAAGCTTTCATGCGGACAATAAATAATGACACTGACAGCTTCAGAGACTGATGAAAGCAAGACTATTCACATGCTTTCAATGGCTGAGCAAGTGGATGGCACGTAACCATGGAACGTATAACTGTTCAGTATTTCATTTCTTTAACTCTCTAGTCAACAAAGAATATATGACAGACGGTATTTAATTCATATCATTACTAACTAACTACACTACACTAACTTCTTGTTTATATAATATATTTAATTATACTATTTATTTTTACTAACGTTTGTTAATTTTATTTATTAATTTTAACTAATAAAATAGCATTACCCTTGCAACGCTTTTTATAAATTATTTCTTGATTGTTCTGTGTACTGATATACACTAGGATATCTAGATCAATATGTATAACATGATAAGATTATTACTTATTTACGACATTACTTTTAAATTTATAAATAAATATAGAATTTAAAAAAATACAAGACTTTGGACCTGGAATCAAGTTTATTATATAAAATTTAGCAAAAACAATCTTTGCAAATGTGTTTTTTATGTTATCGTAAAGTTTGTTTATATTTAGCTTTAGTTAGTTGTTTCATCCACTCTCGTGTTTTAGGTTGATTTAGCTTCTGTTGCTTATTAAACGACAAAACGAGGGCCCGGATAATGATCAAAAATAATTTCTTTTCAAAATTATAGTTATAATATTTTTGTTGCACTTGTTGTTCTTCTGGGAATGGCTTACTACTTTAACCGAACAATATAAAGTTAATTTGGTATTTATAAAGCATTAATGATACAGTCATTTATAGTCAAAAACTGTTACAAATAATAATATTTAATATTTTTTTAATTTTTAACTAATTAAATTTCTGTTGATTAACTGATAATACAAGAATATATTATAGAACTATATAATACGTACAAACTGTATTATTTTAATATAAAGCATTAACTTATGTGTTAGGGCTAACAAGTCTACAAAATTCATATAATTATTTTTTTGACTATACTTAAGTTACAACCATTATAGACTTTTTGTTAAGGTATTATTAGATGTTCGGTTAGACTGTGTTCCACAGCCAACACATCTAGCAGTCTTCGAACTCTATAAATCTTTGTAAGCACCTCGTTAGTCAGCACTACTCAATTCAGATTTCGTGTTCACTTCTGTGTAAACTGTTAGTGATACCTCTAGAGTAAATAATTTAAAAATTGAAGAAATGATTTCATTTTATTTTGTTCTAAATTAAGATTACGTTTGGATTTTATAGAATCGTTTCTTACCAAACCAAATAAGAAATTTGCATTTTACCTTTTATGAACCAGGATGATTATTAAATATACCTACATTTCCCCAGCTATATTCACGTTAATTAATCGGCATTTTCCCCGACGTCTCATTCAGGGCTTCTTTTCCTGAATTACGGTGGACTCACGATGTAAACTGTTAATTCAAGTGAACATGTATATTTAATCACAGAATTAGATATAAACGAATATAAAAAGGTCCCAATCACGAAAAGATAAGGAATAGTACCTATTATTGTTAAAGTACGTGATATAAGTTTCTGTCTTCATTGTGACATAAATATAAATCATAAATAATAGAAAACTTAATCACTAATGAATGATACTCATCAAATCTAATGTCGTTAGGTTGATTGATTATAAATTGACAGTTAAATAAAAACATAACATTACGATCCAACAATACGCTGCTGCCTTCTGACAACAACATGAGCTGATTCGATCAGCAAGGACAGGCGTGAAATGTCACGAATGACAGATCGTTTCGCGAAGGTTCGATTTTCACATTCAAGCACCGGCTCTGAATTCCTAACCTCTCCCCCGAATTCGATAGCAATCCTGAAAGTGATCCTATAGAGACAGAACGGCCAATCGCTGCTTCTTGTTGCAAACGACAGGCGTATCGTCCCTGCGCTAGTTATCAAAGATCCTCTAAAAGAAACAATAACTTCAGAATCTTCAAAAAGTTGTCATGTCATGTAATATTTTCGTGGATGTCTATGGCAAAAGAAAAAAAAATAATATCAACGAAATAAGAAAAAAAAATACCAATTTTTGTTTGCTTTTTGCATCTCTTAATATATTAGAGTAATTGTATGTCTTAGTTTTATGATGTTAAAAAGACGTTCAGAATTTAAAACTTCATACATTTGTCGTTTCTCAAAACTGACTACGTAGTACGAGGCCCACTAAGCCAGAAGAATCAAGCGCAAAATGAATTGTAAATACAAAATTAACATTGTAAAATGCAGATTTGTAAGTATATTATTTGATTTTTTTTTAATATATCTAACCGTTAAATATATTTTATGTACTTCGGGTGAATGAAAATAAAAATAAACATTTTGGTTTCATGAAATATAAAAGATTTTTATTAAGTGCTAATATCTTTAAGTAAAATTTCTGCAACCTTTCCTTCTTTGAAATTACACTATACAGAATACAATACAAATACTTACCCTTTTTCTACATATAACAAATTACTTAATATTTGACTTAACTATTTCATCAATTAATAAATGCGGACTTCAAAAATATAACAGCGAAAGCCATGATTAACTAGAGTGTTTACATTTTCAGTTAAAAATGTTGAAATAGCTGAAAAAAAAAATTTGTTGTACAATAAAGTTTTAATAAAAAAAATTAATAAGATCAGTTGGTTGAAATGTACTACAAGTCACTCGGAAAAAATCTTCTTAATTGTTCAGTACAATGAATCGCCATCCTTCAGTTTTTGTAAGCCCTTCTTCATCTCTGTGAAGATTTTGCAAAGGCTCTTCTGTGTATATGTCTCCAATCGCCCCATTGTGTTCACAGGCAGAGGATAAATAGGTGTCAATAACTCGGTTAAATCAGTCATCTGGAAATTAATGTTTCTAACTTTAATTGGGCATGAACTACAAAACCAAAAAAAATGTTTTGCCATGTTAAGGAAATGTTAATTTTATATAAAATCGAAATTTATTAATGTTAAATAACACTAACAAGCCTAAACCGTGCATAAAATTAATATGATGATGTCTCAGAAAATTGACAGTTTATGAATCGTAATCCGGTCATCTACCGGTGCAGTAGCGGTCTGATTAACTCGTACATATGCAATAGGAAGTAATAGTTCATAGGTGTTGATTATGTACATATACATTAGACGATGTTAGCTTAAACATACATGATATATATTTCATATTATTTGATTATAACTACCAAAATAATTTAATAGATTTCAGTGTATTGGTTGCTATAAAAAGTTAATTTGCTTGAAAGTTATACTTTTCTCTAGTCATTTTGATAAAATACAGCAGATTCATTGTTCTTTCTTACGTTTATTACTACGGAAGTAAAATTCGCCGTAATAGATTACGCATATAAGTAAGAACACCTGTAAAGTATTCATACTAATATAAACTTATTATTACGAATATTTACACACAAACTCATTACATGTAATAAGTAAAAAACAAAAATTCAAAATTCATTAAAATAAAAATTGTAAACAATTTTTCGTTAAATAATTATTTGAAAATCGGAACCGTTAATAAAAATAATGAAGTAAAAATTACTTCATTAAAAGTACTTTAAATTCACGGCGGTGCTAATAAATATAATAATAAATGTGAAATGAAATTGAATTTTTTCCCCTTAATTGTGGTAAATACGATAATTTATTAGAAAACCTAAAGTAGTTAAGGCTTTTTTTTATAACTTGTTTTTCTTTAAAAAAAGATTGCTTTTAGATATGGCGGTGTATTTATTAGATGGTCACAATTAAATAGTGTTACTACTAAGATTTTCGGATTATTACGACTTAATATATAGGTATATTATAATGCTAATATGAAATAAATAAAATGTCTCAATGTTGTCCAATATGAAACTGGAATGATTTTCTTTCTTTAAATAAACCTTGCGTTTGACTGCGAAATAGAAAACTAGTTTTAAAATGTTTTTCATTAAATTTAAATAACTTATATTTCAATACCTCAATATCTCATTTCTACGATGCATTTATATAATGGCTTTATAAGTTTTGTCCCATTCGAAGGATATAATATCATCATATGCTAGTTATTAAGCTACATAAAATATACACAGTTGACAATAATTACAATTGCAAGTAAAATATACAGCTGTCAGTACTGAAGTAACTAACTAGATCCAAACAGGGTTGTTAAAAAATTGGAATAATTATTATTAATATCGTCACTGTTACCATTAATTGGGAGACAAGCTTTTATTAAAGCTCTGCTCACTGCAGTTGCGACGCTAATTGGTTTTTCCATAAAACCGTTAACTTTTATCAACGTTATATATTTGATTTACTTCGTTTGAATCATTTATTAGTAATATTATTTACCTATTTTTTAATGTTAACCATAATGTTTATAATCTAAGTTATTAAGAAAGTAGGATTTTACCTCAATTTAAATTGATTTATATTTGATTTAAATTTGATTATGATTTGATTAGATTAATTGGTGATTTTTTGAAAATGTAATTTAAAGTTATTTGTAGTAAATGAAAAACAAAAAAAAAACCATACAAAAAGACGTCTAAAAGGATAAAAATAATATTATTATGTACCTATTGAAGTCGTTGTGTCGGGGGACCGTTGTACGTACGTTCACGATGGTATCTATTTTACAAAATTTTTGCAGCTAATTAATGAAAACTTAGACTATACGATTTTTGTTAATTCGTTATTTGTCTTGATAACTTACTTGCATTTTCAATTCATATTCAGCGGTCCCCCGATGGCTTAAACATAAACTGTTTAGGACCTAAATATTTTTGGACCGTTACAAAGAATTAACGGAATATTATAACATATCATAATACTTTAATAAGGATTTCCCATACTTCATATTATAAAGAAAAAATAGTAGTAGTCTTGTTTGCATACGCACATATCGTCTCCATAGATTGGTGGCGAAATGCCCTTCGATGGAGGTCTCCAAACTTAAAATTAGTTAAAAGCTTTTTTATCTCATTGCGTAATATACTCAAATCTTTTTTTTATTAAGGGCTTTAAGGTAAATATTTTATATCTACCATGAAGTTTGACGACCTTAGCCTTGACCCTAACAAGATTTTATTCCAGGGCAACACAGCATTAAACTAAACACAGTGTTAAAATGTATGTAAAAATATCATAATTTAGTACTACAGTTATAAACAAAACTAAATTTATAAGAAAAAATATTCAAAAATAGCTGCTAGTTAAAGAACAAAGTTTTTTGTGTGTATTATTTTACATATAAGAAATAAAAGATCTATCTGCAAATTAACAAAAAACGTGTATTCTATGTTTCTCATCTACCCATTATTTTATATCAACTTTATTAATTAAACAAGTAAACATGAACATATTATGATTTTATGATAGATATCTTAGCTTGAATAATGAAGTTAAAACCTTATATATTATCCCGACACATTTATTTATTTTTTATTTTTTTACATGTGTTGGTCTCAGCTAATGAGATCGAAATAAACATGTCCCTCGCGTATGTCCATCGCCGGCGACCCGCGTCACGTTGGACGAATATTATTCATACACTGTGTATCGCACATTATAACATTAAAATAAATTACCAAAGGATTTACATCATGTCGTTTTAACTAGATTAGGAAGGGCTTCATCACAACAGGGGGAGCTCAACAACACCTGTTACAATTTCACGGATGTGTCAATTAATAATAATAATTATTATTATTCTTTATTGTACACTTATAAACGGAAAATATAAAATAATGATAACAACATAGTAACACAAAAATACAGCCTTATCGCTAAAAGCGATTACTGCCAAGCTACCTTAAGATTGCTGATATGTGATGATAAATTGTATTAATAATAATAAATTAAGAAATATTAAAAAAGAAAATAAAAAATATATAATAATAATAAATAAACAAAAATACAATGAATTTTAGAAGGTGCACAACATACGAATAAATAAATTAGATCTATTCACAATATACTAATAAGAAACTAAAAATACACATAATCATGTATACTTGTGAAGCTTTAATTATATAAATAAATATACATAGCCTTGTGAAAAGGGACTGTATACCAAGACGACAATGAATAATATTATGGAAATAGATATTATTAGAAAAAAAAAATACAGGAACCTTGAAACTAAATTAACTAAAGTTTCGTATTTAGTAACGTATTTTAGTTTGATATCTTCTTAAGAGAAATGTTATAAGGGTGTCAGACTCCTAATTTATTTTTCGAAGAGGGCATTATGAAAATGTGTATACGCTATTCGTAGCCATCGTAATTATGGGTAGGTACTGTTGAAAAATTTATAATAATATTATAAATACTTAAATAAAATATTATTTAATTATATTTTTATTCACCCAATTGCTAATATCTTGTCGTTTTTATGCGCTGTAGAGTTTCTTAGTTAAACTTTAAAATTAATAAATAAATGAAATGGTAAAACACCGTAAATAAATTTGTTCAAAATTATTTTTTAACAAAGATGCAGATGAGAAGGTCTTTTACTCCTTTACTACTACAGTATATTTAAAACGACATCTAAGAGGGTATATTATAGTCAATACTGACCTTCTCCTTCCAAGCAAATAAAAATATACACGTAAATATTACACAATGCTTATTGTGTTCTACAAATTATTAATAATACAATTTATTTAATTGCATACTTACTGCAACTGCATACTTCATTAAAAATTATAGTTTAATACAGATAAATTACAGTCAGATAAAGTTAACTCTTTAGAGTCACTATTAATTCGATGACTTGATTATTTTAAAGTCATGCTCATGGGATAGTTCTGGGATAACTTGTATTTTTGCTCCGTATCTATTTAAAATGTAAGCTAATTGCTTATACAAAAATAGTGTTATTAGTTTTTATATGAACATATTGTGCTTAACCAACACAAAACAGAGCTTTTGTTTCTTAACACAAGGTATAAGAATAAATTAATGCAAAGCAATTTGAACGAGTAATTTGAAAACAAAGTTTTTGGTAATTAATCTTACATAAGACACATGCCACAAAACTTTAAATCGTTTTTAGATCCAAAAACGTTTTCAAATATTCTTTTATTTAAAATATTCTTTAAACATAACTGGGATTCGATGGTGAACTTTAAGGATATATTCAGTAGCATCAATACTACATTATTTACTTTATTAATGAAGGTTTGTGTATATTAAAAAAAAGAATAATCCTTCTTATTGATGTTCCGGTAGATTAAGTAGCAAACAGCAAAGCCTCGCTGAGGGCAGAAGGCACATTAAAGAAAATAATACATGAGCTTCTCCGATCTGAGTCCGACTATAGGAGTCATTATCTGAATTTCGTATGCTAAATTATTACCGGTTTTAACATTTGGTACATTCATTCTTATTTTAGCTTGATCAATAAGAAAATCAAAATTTCCGGTAGTCAATATTAAAAACATGATTTTAAAAAGCGAATAATTAAAAATATATACAACGATTACTGTCCGACTTTCTGCATTGTAGCATTTCAGTACATGCTTAATCTTGGTCCATTCTATATATAAATTCTACAAACCACATTATTTTTCGATTAGATCGATTAGAGCACCTTGAAGTAGAAATGACTAAATAGATCTTAAAATAATTATATAGATGTTAGAGATTCAAATGCTTTATGGCGAAAGCCTTCGATCGTGTATGGCACAGGGGGCTTCTTTCGAAGCTACCTTCCTATGGGCTTCCCGAGAGTTTATGCAAGTGGATCACCAGCTTCCTCACTGGGCGGAGCATACAGGTCATTATAGATGGTTTTTGCTCGGACCCTAAGCCCGTGAACGCTGGTGTACCCCAAGGCTGCGTGCTATCCCCAACTCTGTTCCTCCTGCACATCAATGATATGCTGGATATCTCCAACATACATTGTTATGCGGATGACAGCACTGGGGATGCGGTATATTCCGGCCGTGCAGGTCTCTCTCGGGAAAACGTCGACGAGTGCCGAAAGAAACTTGTGTCTTCTATAGAGACTTCCTTGGGGCTGATCTCTGAGTGGGGTGAACTGAACCACGTACAGTTCAATCCCCTGAAGACACAAGTTTGCGCGTTTACCACTAAGAAAACCCCATTCGTCGTATCACCGCTCTTCGAGAGCACTCCCCTTTCTGCCTCGCCAAGTATCAGAATACTGGGTCTCGACATTTCGAACGATTGTCAGTTTCGTGGTCATCTGGAGAGCAAGGCCAAGTTGGCCTCGAAGAAATTGGGAGTGATTAATAGAGCGAGGCAGTATTTCAAACCTGGCCAAAGACTTGCGCTCTATAAGGCGCAGGTCCGGCCACACATGGAGTACTGTTCTCATCTCTGGTCAGGATCACCTCAATATCAGCTTCTACCATTTGACCAAAATTTTTTGACATTTGACAAAAACAAAACTAAACAAAATGATAAGAATATGCAAAACTTTCTATTACTATTTTTTATTTTAGTAATAAGAAAGCTTTGTTTATCATTATGTATTACAGAATATATTATTTTTAATACTATATATATAAAAATTTAAATATGTATACAAATATATCGTAACGTTTAAAGTACATGTCTATTTGACATTTTTAATTATTGTTTAGAAACAAGATTTTAATGTATTCATGCGAAACTATCGAAACAATTATAGCGACGCCATACATGCTGTTTCATATAACAAAGAGCACACTCTTAGCGCAGATGTCAACTTCATAAACTTAACAGCATATGACTTATACAAATAAGACCTATGACTTATACAAATAAGACATTATAAGAAAGCAAAGAAAACATTCTATTTTAGACTTTTTTAATGACTTACACAAATTTGCTTTTTAGATTTCTTTTTCTCCGAATTAAAATAAAACAAATCTGTATTTAATAGTAGTTTAGTTTAGTTTTTAATGTCGGTAAAAGCGTTCCATATTTGGTGAAAGGTAGTAAGTAATTCCAGAAATGTGCGTATGTAAACAATCCAAAACATATTTTTTTCAGCCTTATATTACAGCTACGTAATAAATATATCCTGATAAAAGAGTTTCGTTGAGTAGACCTCCTTAGATTACACTGGCTTTGCTCTCTAGCAAATTGTCTTTTGTGGAAACGTCAAAAACAGATTCTTTGTGCTTCTCATTAATGGAAAGTTTGGTTTTGGATTTAAATAAACCGGGCTGGACAACAAAATTTATTGGAACAAACATTTATTGGAAATTATTGGAACAATGTGTTTATGTGATAGTTTTTGGTCTTTATTTTAATTATGTCTAAAAATTACAGTCGCACAGTACCCGAAACATAAAAAAACCCTTTTCAATATATTTTAGGGCCTATTAGGATGTACTCATTTCTTTATATATTAAATGGATGCTTTTGTTTTGCAGACTTAAAACTGTGAAAATAAGAAAATATGAATATAAATTTTCTTAACCCGAAACATATGAACTAATTCCTATCATGCATTTGAAATACCTAACTAATCAAACAGCTTTTATTACACAAATTATGTAAAATCGAACTCTGTTGTCATCGATACTATTTTTGTTCCAGTTTTTGTTTTTTATTTATTAGAGTCAAGTATTTCACGGTACTATAGTTGTATTTTACGCGCTAACCGTTAAAACGGGTTGAAACCATGTTAGCTTTAACGTTTTTAAAAACTTCTTTTTACCAAAAAAAAAAAAAACGAAAAATAAGCTTTGTTTTAATCATTTTAATTGACAGCCTGATTTTATAAAACAAGTATATTTTTGAGTAGGTCAATATGAATAACCCATCTACCTTAACCACTTAGTCCATTTACTTTGCTTCGTTAGAGTAAATTTTTTGTAGGTATTTGAATATTATGAAGAGAAATAATCTCACTCTAGTGACGCTCTACTCACAAAATATGAACAATAGCACAGGCATACAAAAAAAAGTATCGCGCTCCAGAAAGTAGACCCCCATATTCCTATGGGTTTCCTATGGGGTGAGAATGAAGGTTGGGTTTGATCTTTTTATCAATCGATCTGTAAAAAATTATAACTTTTCAACTTCTCAATAAGTATAAAAAATGGAGTACTAATCACTTGAATCCCAATAAGAACTTTTCCAAAAGACACAGACGACTACAACAAGGAAAATTATGAAAGATTTTATCTAGATATTAAAGAAATAGAATGCTACTGTCAAAGTAAATAAAATTTTACCTCCAATAACTGATGAAATATGAAGAGAGATTTACCAAAATAGGACTAGGGAAAAAAATAGAGCCCGTGCGGCATCCAGGAGCAAGAATGTTTGTTATAAGAAGAAATTACGATTTTGTTTCAGCACCCCAAAAAACATAGGATTCCATATATATAGATTTTTTATCAAAACCCAATTCTCATTCCTTCACACTTTGCCTTGTATTTGTTAATTTATTATGTCCCTGTGTTAAGTAATATTCACATAATATTACGTAAAGTTTTAAACAATGTTTCACCTACCCATTAATTAGAATTCTTTATTGTCATTCTGTGTAACTTTCGTGTTTTTTTTAGTTATAGATTATTATAATATAGGTCTACGATATATCGTAAGCTATATTTGTTAGAAGTTTGTAATTAATTGTGAATAACAGTAGGAGTTTTATTTTTAAGATAATGAAAATATGAAGTAAATCTCTATTATAAGAAAACAGTAATTATTTGAAAAACTTACAAAGGTACAGCCTTCACGGAGATTCAGTGTTGTGTACTAAAGAAAAGCCATTACGCATGTAACCTGAGATAGTTGGGGTTTAAGAAACGTAGTTAGGAAGGCATAATATGCAAAAATATTTCGGCGCAATTTAGAAACATGGTCGTTTTATAAAGTTTTTTAAATATTTTATAATGTATTATATTTTCTTTAATAATGTATATTCTACATAAAAAATGAGATCCGACTGAACCTAACTACAACTAAATTCGGCATAAGTCGTCCTCTATGACTAAACATATTGTCGACGGTATAATAACCTGGACGTTAATTAATTGTGTTATTGATTCTTCAAACAGTATCTAATATACTCTCTTTCTACAATATAGGTACGAACAGCAAACAATAAGGTACAACCGCGTACTTTTTGACTTATTCATTAACACGCGGCTGTCATTTAAAGTATGGCGAAAATGATTATTTTTCATGAGTTGATGTCCTGTATTTTTAACAAAATGATCCAAGATAGTCAATGTAAACTACTTTTATTGGGATATATGGCTTAGATATAG
Source organism: Napeogenes inachia (assembly GCA_959347355.1). Classification (NCBI taxonomy): domain Eukaryota; kingdom Metazoa; phylum Arthropoda; class Insecta; order Lepidoptera; family Nymphalidae; genus Napeogenes; species Napeogenes inachia. The sequence continues at coordinate 13,724,495 of OY365793.1, read as the reverse complement.
AAGAGAATATAGTTCATCGCCTTTCTTTCCAAAATTTTCTTTAGCATAATAACTTTCAAAGCAATTACTTCCCTTTTAGTTAAGAGAGCGAGTCAACTTAGGAAACCAAAAGATTCATATTTTCAGAAAGATAAAGATAGAGATATCAGATTTAAAAAGTTATTTAAATAATTTATATTTAATTATAGATTTTTTGCAAAAACTTTCATATAGCAAAAAAAATTAGGTACTACTAATATAACGCCAGTTAGGACGTTTCTATATAATCGAATATTGTAGTTATTTTCAACACGACTAGAAGCTTGATTTTCCAATAATTGCTAACTTATTCTATTGAATTTAACGCCTTTAACTGTAACTGAATAGAAATGCCTATCATCAGATGATATCATATTTATATTTACAAAACTATCGGACAATTTATAATATTGAATACTTATTTCGATTCAATGTGTTTCTTAACGACTAAAAACATTACATAGTTTAAACGTTACCTTAATTACTTAATAAAATTTTAATGCATAAATATTATCAATATAACATTCTAAATGTACATACAAAACTAAAACAGCGTCATTTTACTACTCTAATTTTAATAGTAATTGTGTTTAAAACAAAAGCACTAAAAATATATTGTTTTATAATTTTATTGTAAAGTGAGACTAAAGTCTCAAGTGAAGACAAAGTAAAAAATTAAAGTATAAAACTTAAATTAACAAAATGAAAAATATGAAAAACTTGTTCTTATGAGTTCAAAACTACGCTTAACAGTTGAAAAAAAATATTTTGTTAAAACACACTGCTCTTTTATGGCCTTAATCTTTTTATCAATCGTCTGGCAGGGACAATGATGACACCGTTCATTGTAAATGAGTTTTTATACTAGAGTGCGGTCTAGCTTCTGTAAAGACTTTTGGCTGGGCTTCGGTAATTAATTTAAATATGTGAATAAGAAAGCATCATTAGAAATACTAATATCTTTTTACAAATTTAAAATTAAATTGAATATGTAAAACTTAGACCTACATAAGGAACTAATATTAATTTTAATTTTTTTGTTATTATTTTTAATTGAAAAATGAATAAAACCATAAATCAAGTTACTTTTACCGCTCTGCTACACAATAGACACTCTCGCGACAGTCCCGCACAGGTCCGAAAAGCAAAAAGACCCTCTTCGTTTTACTCTTATCTCTCGACTAAACAAGCTTCTCGACCTTCAAGAGTTCTGATTGGTATAAAACCCATATATTATTTGTGACTAAACTAAAAAATAATACCAATTTTTGTACATAGGATCTACTAAACATACTAAAATTTGTTTTAAATATAGTTTTAATTGTAAACGGAACTTCTCACTTTGTAAGATATTGGATGCTCACTTTATTAATAGAACATGTCATGTGTATATGTGATTCAATTCTTAGTAATAACATTTTTGAGGCAGTAGATTACATAAAAACTTTAAGGTTGCTGTGAAAGACAATATCTTTAAATATATCCGTTACGATCCGTACTGCTTAGTATTGAGGTTATATACATTCAAACATTAAATTTGATTGTGGCAACTTTTCCGTGTTCATCTATACTGCAAAGTTAAAAACATTGGTTAGAATTTTCAAAATAAACCTTATAGTTGGCTCCGACGTCTCGATAAAGACGATCATATGTGGAATGCTCAATTCACCAAAACGGTAGCTCAATTGGTAGAGCGACGGGACGGTTTCCCAGATGCTTCAAATATCGGCCCGTATTGGTTTCAGTTTTTTTTATATTTATTTAATGTAATTTAAATAAATATAAATTTTCTTATTTTTGTTCCGATGTCCAAGGTCTTGTTAAATTATATTTATAAAGACTTTTAATAAAATACATTCCCTCATTTGGATTGTACCTTATAATTCCTATTAGAAAATATTTTTTTTTGAGTTCTGTTGGCATCTCAATATTGTCTGCACGAGGGTCGCTCGTTCTTGCATTTGACTACTCACTAAACCTGACGGTTGCCGCCGCCGTCATAATGGGATACCACGGGATCGCTTTCACACTCACCGCGATACCCTGATGTGATTCACGCAGAGGTTACCCCGCAACGAGAAGCACCCATCCCTTTTTTGCAGGCTTAATAGATTGTGGAGGGATCTCCTTCCCCCCACCTAAGCCTGTTATGTCTGAAGGGGGCCGAGACCTCCTTCTGACCAGAATTGGTCTCAGGGAATCAGTTGGGTAACCCGACTCAACCATCATCGAACTTGTCCAGCCTCGCTGCGGTAGTCTACCCGAGAGGAAACCACCGATCAGACTACAACCAGATTAACCATCGCCAAGCGCAATCGTGGCATCGCACTCGGCAACAGTCAGTCCAGGCAACGTTCCGGAACGTTTCCTCACCAATGTTCTGCCAATGCTTGGGATAAAGAGGTCCAGACCGCTAAACAACGCAGATGGCCTCTCCCTCAGCAAGAAAACAGACCCCCGCGCACCCTTCTATACAGCCACAGCCAAAATTATAAAATTGACATTGAGGTTACAATGTACAATGCATGTATTTAAATTAACTTATTTTGGAATCCGAAGATCGCAGATTGAGCGTCATTCGATTTTATGTTGATATTTTAAAAGGAATTTATTATATATTTTACTGCTTATTTTTATTTAAGACAAAAGTAGGTAGGTAATCCTATGGGGGGCACTCTTAGGAGAATCCATGATCCTTTTGAATACATTCTGTATTGGGCGATACTTCACATACTAACGAAATCATTATATTATGCTTTAAAGAAGCCATTGACATTTTTTTTCCATATTAAAGATCGGTTTGCAATTCAGTTTCATTTTCATTTTCAGTCGGATTCGGTCGGATTGATGGGAAACAGTTCAGATGAACCATTGGTCAAATAAGGATGATTTCGGATTTTCGCTTCAAAATCCCTATCTCATCCATTAATTGTTATAGTCTTAATAATCGATTCGATAATAAAAATGTTTGAACCCTCTACTGAATTCCTCGAACAGTGCGTTAAATTATTGATTATAGTGTGCGACCTATATAAATAAGCGATGCCTACCTAAGATATAATAAGTAGGTTTACGTCAATCTTGCGGTATGGCTTACTCTCTAAGCCAGTCGAAGTTACCTATGTCAGGTGGATGAAACAATTATCGACAGAGTATTTATATAAACATCATTCGATTCTTTAATACGCTACAAAAATATAACTATCAATCTAAAACAAAACTAATTAATTTGAACAAACGTTTTATTTGTTAGAATATAAACATGATATTAAAATAAAATAAAACTATAGTAAAAAACAATATTTTGCCAGTAAAATAAAATATACAGATATCTCAATAATTATAATAACCTTATTTTAATCCTAGAATATTATTTAAACCAGTAAAAATCCAATTGTCACAAAACAAGCAATATTTAAAAAAAAAAACGTATAGTTACGTAATTATGATGAATATTCTTAAACATGAACGAAAATAAAATATAAATCATACATTACTCTCATTTTATAATGTTATTAAAAACTTGGTAATTTGTTTTGAATAATTTAGTACGAATATAAATATATGACTGTGAGGTTAATAAGTAGTCATTGAAAATAAATGTAGTAATAGCAAGTGATTTATATTTAATTTCCTAGAACTTTGTTGAACTCTTTAACCATCGGATGGTTCTGACACGATGACAATAGGAAAGTTTTAGTACATTAAAATAATTTTTAAAGATTATTGTAATTACATTAAGAAAATATATTTATTTTTTTTATTTTTTTATTTCTGATCAAGTTACGAAAATATAATGTATATTTATAGATATCAATTTGTATATTATGTTGATTTGTTAGATATATTTTGTTGTAGCGGTTCAGTTTAGCATATATAAAATATATATGTCGTAGATTCTAGTATCTTCCTTTTTTAATATATATTTTTTTATGTTTTTAAATAAGCAAAGTGCTATTAGTCGGCACTCTCATAAAATAAACAATAGATTTTATAAACTAATTACTGTTAGAATAGATAATAATAATAATAGTAATATATTTAACTTTATAAAAACAGTAATCTGTCGTCGTTCTAAAAGGTATAAAATATTTACTCAGAAGGCATAAATAAAAATGGTTGAAGTACCTCCATTAATAGGTCGTTGCATAAATAACGTATTCCCGAGAGACTACCTGAGATAATAAAGACAATTATTCTACTTTTATTTGCGGTAATTAACTAAACGCTGTTCTGTTAATTGTACAAATGGCAACTGTTAGTCTTTATATTTAATAAAGTACAATAGAAGTATATTTTTAAAATCATGGAATTTGTCAGTAATAAAGTGGTTATTGATATACTTGATGTGTTTTGGCTTATAAACTATTCTGAATTATATTCTTCTTGTTTCATATCATGAAAGATTACGTTAAAATTGTTATTTATTTATGGAAACTAGTGTTTATTTATTATTAATTGAAATGTTACAACCGCAATGTTAGAAACGAGTTGCTTACTCAAATACTTCATTGAAATTTAATTTAATTGTAAGTAGATAGTACACGGCAGTATATTTTATAAATATGTTTTATTTTATGTACTTAGTTTATTTTCCCTGGAATTAACTTAATATATAAGATGGGACACTATGCGTCACGCAGACGTCGGAGTCGAAGCTTTTTTATCCGTTTTCTTTCTTGTTTGATTCTTTTTATCTTTGACTTAAAAATCCGAAATTATTATATTTTTTTACATATAAGAAGAATTGTATATATTAAAAAGCTTCAATATATGTATACAAATATTTGGACGCATTTGCGCTTGTAGTGTTTCAGTAAGACATACGACGACGTAGCGGTCACTGTTGGCTTCCTCTTACGAGACGCACGGGAATTCTCAGCTTTTACTATGATAACTTTGGGAAGCACTGTGAGAAGAAAGATAAATTTGGTGCTTTATCACTGCACTAAGGTTTAAGTTTATTGTTTATTCAACCTTTCATATAACCTTTACGAATTTGTGGAAGAAAATATGAAGACTAGTTTTTATTTCATATCTTTCCGAGCTATAAGTGGAAAATTTCACTTATAGCACGGTATTGAATATTAACGGAGAAATCCCTGCTAAACCAGCATTCTAGGATATTCATAGAACCATTAAGTTATCGTATTTTACAAAATCACTTGAATCATTGTCGTGGATCCTAGCAACGGTCTTACGATCTACTATTGGATAATCACTATACACACCAATAAATACTTCCTGTGATTTATTAAATAGTTTGGATAATATTATAATGTAGATATAAAAAAGAAAGATTTGAGAAAGAATGAAGTAAGTACACACAAGCTGTCAATAATTTTATATTTATTACCGCGTATAACAAACCTCTACTTTAGTATTTTTCGTACTGAATTTTTTTAAAGAAAATTTTCTTTTTTACATAAATATATTTATATAGATACCACTATTATAAATGGAGACGAGTATAATCCCATAAATACTGATACTATAATAAAAATATTACATTTGAATTTGAAATCTGTCATTTTTTAACGATTGCTTATTGTGTTTTCTCATTTTAGCGCCAATACATTGTGCAATATTTTGCGATGTTCAAATGGAGTGAGGTGATAAAAAGAACAGAATCGCTGTGTTTGCATTACACAAAGTAGGTATGGAGCCAAATGCGATTTTTTTTAACTGTCCATACACTTGGTATTAGTCCAGTGTTTGTGTACCAGGCTATTAATAGATACAATGAGACTTCTTCTGTTTGTGACAAAGAAAGTTCGGGCCGTCCACGTAGTATTCGCACGAAAAAGGTGGTCAAAGCAGTAAGGGAAAGAATTCGGATAAATCCTGTCTGAAAACAAAAGATTTTATCTCGGGAAATGAAGATAGCACCTAGAAACATCTCGCGTATTTTAAGAGATGACTTAAGACTTGCAGCCCTATAAGAACTGCACTGGTCATTTCTTAACTGATAAATTAAAGATGAGTAGGTGGTAAAATAGAAACAACTACAGAAGCGGTACGAAAAGGGATGGAGCAACATTTTAACAAACAAAATGACCGTATTTATGCTCAACGCTCTAAGGAAACTCTCCAATTAGTCCATCGAGTACAACGTGGACATTATTCGACTTCAGCAATGATTTGATGGAGTGTTAGCTATGAAGAAGTGACTGAACCATATTTTTGTCAAAAAGGTATCATAACATCGGCATAAACATTCTTGAGAAGGTAGTTAAGCCCCTTAATAACACCATGTTCAATAACCAAATGTGGTCCTTCCATCAAGCCTCGGCGCGGGATCATATAGCCAAATGAACGTTTTTATAAAATCTTTGTGAAGTTAAAAGTGCTTTATATTTCGTAATAGTTTATATAAAATCAGACTTTATTTTGTATTAAAATATTTTTTTTTTTTAAAGAAATTTATAACGAATGTAATAACTCGAAGTAGAGGCCTAAGCTGTGAACCTAATTGTATAGCATTATCAGTTTATTATTTTTTTATTATGAAGATCACATTAACAAATGTATTGTATTAAAAGATTGTTTAACAAAAATAATATTACTCAAACACTATTTGGAAATAATAACATAAAAAAATCTATAATACCTACATTAAAAAAGCTTTAAACGATAAAAATATTTTGGTGTCAATGCATTTGATAGTACAATAAAATAAGAAATAACAAAGGTTAGATATGGGAAAAAAAATAACAACCATCAGCTGTCGCCGCTAAGTATGCACATATATTCATTAATTTAAGTATTTTTTACACCACGAAAAATATAAAAATAAAAAACATATAAGTAGCATATAGGAAGTACAACAGGCGGCCTTATCGGTGATTACTGCCAGTCAACCCTGGGGTTTAGAGTAGATGTAACCGACATTAATATGGCAGAGCTACGAAAATAGACATACATAGATTTGTAAATTATTATAAATACCAACCTATACAATTAATAAGCTATAATACACTAAACCATATATTAAATAATAAATATAAGAGATTTGAAAATAATAATAGTAATAAATAAGTAGGGATGTAATAGTAATTTGTTATAAATTTATATTCAGACAGTTATTACACAAAAGTCGTTTTAGTTATTTTTAGTAAAAAAAGTGCTGTTTCACAGATTTTTTAATAAATTTAAAGTATTTGATTTCCGAATAGACATAGGCAACGCGTTCGTTAGTTTAGTGGTAGGTAGTGTGCAAAGGTGTTTATAACATTTGGAATTATGGTCAGGCATTCTGGTAATTAGTAATTGAGATACTCTTATAAATTGGAAGGAGACCTTAAAACCTAAAATCTCTTCTTCATATATGATGTTGTTATAGGGTGGAATCATACGCAGTACAGCAGAGAAAGAACATGTAAATCCCGGCGACGAGGAATAGTAAGCCCCTTGAGCTGTTGTCGAAATTGAGATATGTGGTGATATTTGCGCAAGCCAAATTGCTATTTTACGGTTCATACCGCATAGCTATGTTTTAAAGTCATGATACACAATGTTTATTAAACTATTAGTTGTTTATTCATCTAATTTTTTTTTTAATATACAATAATTTGTAATCGTTTTGTATATTTGAAATAAGCATACTATTTCCTAATTTTTTTCTTTTGACTTAATAAGGGCGGCCTTTAAATATATACTAAATTAAGATGCTGTAGACACGTCTTACCTTTCTATGATATTATAAACATAGATAAAAATTATTTACTTAATTTGATTTCTTAAATGGATTGTTAAGAAACCATAATAAAGTAATAAAAGAAATAAGCCGTACTAATAAATAACTCTTATTTAATAAATGGTTTCGATTACAACTCATGCAATATCATGTTTTAAAATACTAAATTTCTTAGTCAATTTATACAATTTCGCAAAATGTGGCCTATTTTACTAAAAAGTAAGTACTCAACAACAATAATTCATAAACATTTATCAAAATCTATTCAACAACATAAATACCAGACAAAGAATCAGACATACAATAGGTAACTAGGCAAATAAATAACAAAAAATCTACCACTTCGCTATTTATTTGGTATAAGCTTTTATTCTTTCCTATATTCACCAATAAGTTACATATTATGACTATGTCCAAATGTAAAGAGTTTCTTTATAATCGAACACAGAGGCCTTTATTATATAGGAAATTTGCTTCCTGACCCGCTATAATACATTTAAAATATCATATTGTCACATTCCTACACGTGAAATTATATTTTCGTATTCCGGCCATAAACTATTAGTGTTATACATTGATTATGTAAATGAATAAAGGTTTCTAACTTTTAGATATAGTTGATGAAGAATTATTGTATTTACAAGGGCGCTGTATGTTCACTATTATTTAATTAATAAAAACTATTTGCTAGGATACAATTAATAGATGACTAGACTAGACTGCCAGTCTTCTCACATTGTTGGTCTAGACTCTAGGGGATAAAAAAAATGGTAGAAGAAATGAGTTCTTGCCTCGAATTCTAAGTCTATGTCTTATCTGATTTTCCGTTTTCGAAAAAGCGATAGGTGCGTTTAGAAATATAGAGATTTTTTGAGTGCCCGTATTTACTTTATTTAATAATATTTCACGTTTGGCCCCGTTGGTCGAGTGGTTAGCGCAGACACCTAACATGTCACGGCGCAATGGGCCTTGGGTTCGATCCCCGGCAGAAACTTTTGTGATATTTACCTACATATTTACAAACCTTAACATTTGTGTCATATAATGCTGTTTGGGTGTATTCGAAGTAACTTCAACTAAAATGTAAACAAACAAACAATAAAAAAACGTAAACAAACAGTTTATTCAGATTTTTATGACAAACCATTCAAATACCATTCTATCTATTGGATTTTATAAAATACTATAAAATTGACATCGACTACTGTGATTGGTTCACTTGATTAATTGCATGTGAAATGTCAAGTGACCATCGCCATTCGTATTTCTTTCATTCACCGTCATAGTTTTTGTGCATAGTTTTGTAAATTTAAACTCAGACATTTATTTATTGATGATATAAAATATAATACGGGAATATCAATGTCTTGTGATTATTAAGTAGTGAGGAATATATTAAACTATAATAAAAAAAATGTTAATTTTTAATAGGATTAATTATAATAAAATAATTGTCCTTCACAATTTGATGAATAATTAAATATAAACAATGATAAAAAAATAACCAAAAGTGATAATTGTAATTATTTGAATATTTTATTTGACCTCCATTAAATAATATACCAATAATTAATAGAAGTTACACATGTAAGTTTTTTAAAATCTAATTTAGGATTCTTTTATTATTTAGTTTAGAATTTAACACTGAGACATGTTTCTCCTTCACCAATTTTAAATCTACTTAACAAACATCCTACAGAACTAAACTTTCAACAGTCCGAAACAAAACACGTCAAAGGCACGTTGCTTTCACAGTGTTGCTACATTTGTAATAATACTTATTGAATAAGCAAGCAACCATCATTGTCTTGTATTTCTTTGATTGTGTTTCTTATTTATATTATGAGATTACAGTTTGAACCCACCAAAAGTAACAATTTTTATTAATTACTTAATTAGTAGGTAAATTTAAATTAAATGGCAAGCACGCAACATTTATTATATCTAGAATTAAATTAATATTTATTATTTTGTGATAAGCTAATGAAACTATTCATTTAGGTGTACACAAAGTATTATATGGTATGTGTATATGTACCAGCCGGAGTTACCGTTTTAAGTAAACTTATATATTAATATCATAACTATAATTAATGTACTGTCATTAACACTTTATTATATATAATTAGAAAACATCCACTTTCCATGAGCAAAGTATGAGTGGAAGAAATCATAACTTCGTTTTACATTTGAATTAAAAGTCTTGGCTTATTACACATTTATAAAATGTTTTTCAAAGAACTACTGCTGCTGTACTTATTGGATTTTTTCCCATCTTATTTGGTCCTGAAACTTAAATCCATTTTGAATTTAGTTTTTGTATTTGTAAAAAGCTAATAGTCTCGCTATTTGGTAGTGATTTCTAGTTTACCTATTTCGACGTAATAGCCGGTTATTTAAGTTCTAAAATGTTGTTCGCTTTTTACATTATTATGTTTATCGACTGCAATATGTAAATAAAAAAGCTCTTAAAATTCTTATATTATGTAGACTCTGTACTTGTTAAAATTATAATATTTATAATATATTCAAAAGAAAGCTTATTGAACTATATAAAGATATAAATTTATAGGGAAAATAATTCCTTCCTTCGCATTACATTTAGTACACAACAGATGTTATACATACATGTTTTAGATATTAACAGAGAATAATTGTGGTCTTATTAGAATTATTCTCTGGTTCTTAAAGGTACCATAAAAAAACATGGCTATAATCACAAAATATGTAAGATTTTCAAAGATTTGTCCAGAAAGTATAAATATAAAATTGCAGCGTATGATGTTTATTTTTGTGAGAATAAATTATCAATCTATATGACATACTATAGATTTATTTAAGTACATGATAACTATCGGTTTACTTAAAGTAATTTAATTGTACCATATTGATTTCATATCTGATATTAGACAATAACTACTATACTATATATTTATTAAAGATAAGATATTCCATTAGAGGGCCATAGATTAAACATAATAACCGTTTAAAAGGCCTAGCTATAAAAATACTGTATGTTAGCATTTCACGATATGATCTTTTGCACTTATTAGCCACTCTAAAGTGCCAACCTACGAAAATAATGATCGGAATAAAACATTTTCAATTTCAAACAACATATGAAATAAATTAGGGTGAACATTATGAATTATATTCTAAGTGCCTTACAATTGAAAAATGTATTTTAATGTACTTTGAAAAACTTGAATATAAAATAAACTTTAATTAGATATTTAATATTTTTTTACAAACAAGTCTCGATTTCTTATGAACATTCATTTATAGAAAATAATTGAAAAGTGAACTTTTATATACAATATAATTTATTTGAATTAGTTTAAAAATTAATTTTAATAATGTTGTAAGTATTTTTTCCTTTTTTTTAAATGTTAAAAAATATATTAGTGTTTTATTTTCTAATTATTCCAGTCATCGTGACGTTAAATACTAATACACTTTTTTTACAATACTTTATTTTCAAATCTTAAGTTACTTTATTTACAAAACGTTGTACAATTTTATATATGTAAAAATATGTATATATAAGTACACATAAAAATATCGAATAACAATAGTAGATTTTTTCAACGAGTAATTTAAAATATTTTATAAAAGTTGAGGGGTATATTGTTAACGGTTTTAGAATAAGTTTAACAAATTTAACCACTTGAGAGAAATTTGAAGAAGTTAATAACTTCATTGCAATTATTTTTCAAGCTTTATTGAGACCGTCTTAAGAAATCTCAACGTTTGCCCGCTTCATTTCTAATAAGCCATTTCTCATTTAAACTCTCGAGTATATTAACTCTTAATTTTTCTAAATTTTGATTCTCAGGGAACGTAATGTTTCAAAGTTTCAATACTCTTACAAATAAACATTTTATATGAGTATGTTCTCATTATAATTAAAGGTGTAATATAAAAAAGGTCTATTCCATACAAGCTATTTACTTTATATTTAGGTATACCTGCTCTCGAATATAATTAGTTCCAATTTAATTACATTTTGCTACACGTATACCAATTAACGAATTTTAACCCCTGGAACGCACCAGCCCTATTATAAGGTTTCTATTAGTTTTATTTCGAATTACATAGTAAATACATAATCACTCATTAAATCATAATCACTCATTAAATCATAATCACTCATTAAATCATAATCATCAATTGTTTACAAAAAAATACCTGCCTTCATTGCGGCGACAAGTTTGGTAGTCACGTCAGAGACTACCAAATATAAAAGTCCATTGACGTGTCATCTCGAACCCATAACACTTTATACCTTACTGGAGCGATATTGTATAGGATAGATCTAGTAAACTTATTATAGTTCCAGTGCACTTGGTCTCGTCGGATTTAGCAGATTTTGATATTTTGATGTTTAACACTCACATATTGACAGAGTGAATATTGTCCGAAAATGAAAATATTACCACTACTGAAAAGCGTTCTAGAAATTAAGTAAAGCACTGTAAAGTAGTAATTAAAGTGACAATTTGATTAATACATATCGTTTGATGTGAAAAGGAAATGGATTGTAGATATCTTTTGTAATAAAAATCAGTTACGATATCGTAATAAATTTTGGTGTATTTGTGTGCTTTCGGAATTTGGTAACGAAAGTACTGTTCCTAACCTAGTTTCCACGAAATTCAATAAACAGATATAAATAGATAGTTATAAATAGATAACTAATAATAATTCTTAGACAAGGAATTATGTGAGCTGTATATGCCGAGTGTTAACGCCCTTTTCTACAAACATTGAAACATGCTGCCACAGCAAACGAAAAACGTAAAGTCGGCTTTTAAAATTCTGTTCACAATTGTCCATTCACAACCCAATAAGCTTCAAGCTCATAAAAAAAGGATTAGCTGAATATGGAACACAGAAAACCAGTGAAAACCTGCAACCCGGGTTCACTCATTAAGTTGTCTCTTATATTATTGAGGTTATAAAATAAAAAAAAACTAACAAATAAGCCAGATCAAAATTTTTATGATTGGAAAAAAAACGTTTATTTTTTATTTGATGTTCTGTAATCGAACAAAAGGATGAGATAAGTATGTACAATTTCAAGCAATCGTCGTTCTTAAGCAGTAGTTTTATTCTGGAACAAATCTCTAGAAAAGGGCTTTAGACAGACTTTATCTATATTTCAGGCGTTATAAAAAAAATATTATAAGTTTTTAGCATAATACAATTGGAAAAATGTTTGTAACTAAAACAATTGTTTTTATCATTTACAGAATTCGTAAGGTTATGTACATCATTAACAGTTTCAGCATGCGCATTTCAGTCTGTTTTAGACTTCATTCGAACATACTAAACTATGATTTTGATTTTGCAGTATAAATTAGCATTGAAAACATGTTACATTTGAAAATCATAATCGTATGTAATATAGCCACGTTAAGATTGAATTTTAAATATACTTTTCCATCTGTAAATATTCTTTTTCTTCTCTAAAAAAATATAATTTATATACAGAATTACAACGTTTCTGCATCATTTAAGTTTTTAGGGTTCTGTACCCAAAGGGTAAAAAACGGAACCCTATTACTAAGACTCCGATGTCCGTCCGTCCGTCCGTCCGTCCGTCTGTCTGTCACGAGGCTGTATCTCATGAACCGTTATAGCTAGAGAGTTGAAATTTTCACAGATGATGTATTTCTGTTGCCGCTATAAACTAGAATAACAAATACTAAAACCTAGAATAATATAATTATTTAAGGGGGCTCCCATACAACAAACGTGATTTTTTTTTGTTTGTCTATATGTCATGAACTTTTATAGCTAGATAGTTGAAATCTTCACAGATGATGTATTTCTGCTGCCGCAATAAAACCTGATACTAAAAACGTAAATAATATAAATATTAAGGGGGGCTCCCATACAACAAACGTTACTTTTTTTTGGTCGATATTAATAACGGCAACAAGTATCCGATTGAATTATCCACAAAATATTTTGTTATGTAAGTATAGGTAATATTATATTATTTACTTCACAAATTAAATAAAAAAAAAAACAAAAAAGCCAAGGTTTACATTGTCATGTCTTTCCTTAATAAAAACACAGATGATGTACCTATTTCAGTTGTCGCTATAGCTACAGACACTAAAACAAAATGATAATTATTTTTTTAAATAGATAATAATAGTACGGAACCCTTCGTGCGCGAGTCCGACTCGCACTTGGCCGGTTTTTTTATTAACATCTCTCGCCATTCAAGGTATTTGGAACAGTGCCACTGCGACGCTTGCCACTATTTCTTGAGATAGCCTGTATTATTTAATGATCTATTCACTTTTTAAATTGTTTTCTGATATTTTTATTAGCTATTACTCATACAAATATTGGCTATAAGTACACTTACGACGCATACTTACGAGCATGTGTAAACACCTTGTATAAAGAATTCTTTCGTAAAGTTTAGTTAAGTTATTAAAAATGATTAACCTCTCTTGAAAGTTGTTTTTAGGGCTCATGGTATTATTACAGTATTGATGATGGTTGATTTTGGTGTTTAAAACTCTCGATCCTGCTTCCGTTACTCGTCCAAGCCACAATTACATAACTAGATGCATTAGTAACTACACATACTAATACTTGTAGCGAAAACTAAAGCTCACTGCTGTGAATTATTATAATGAATGCTAAACCATTAATTTATTTGCCACATTTGTTTGATTTTACATTTTTATTTTGATGTTCAACGAAAGCATAATACATAAAATAAAAAGTTTTATAACGTACAAATGTGTAACGGTGGTAAATGTGTTTAATTAGATTAGTTGGATATTCATATTTTCTGGTGGTTTTATTTTTTGCTGATTTGCTATAAGGTACATAGTAGTATAATGAATAAGATATATTAAGCTAACAAATGCTTAAGACTGTTTCAAATTGTACTGGAGGATTCAACATTTTCAAATTAAAAACAATAAATAACGAATGAACGAATAAGAACAGCCAGCCACATTGCCATATATGTATATACGATACATACAGCTTCCGAAAAGGATAATTAATATCCGGTGTCAAATACGACATCACTTATGTACTGCAATGGTCAACCTCTAAGCAGACGATGATCGAGACCACGTGTCGTAAATCACTCCAATTTACTAACACCCGTGTCTCTAATTAACGTGATTAAGTTAGCATTGATTGATTAGAGTCTAAAAGAAACTGTTTAATGTTTCCTATATATTTATTTAATTGACTTAAATAGCACATGTAATCCGGACATTCTAATAGAACTTAAAGTATTACAGGTTTTGACTTGACTTGAAATCTACCGCGTAGCGGTAGTAGCTTTCATTAGGTTTTAAAGAACTTAGGAAAAGTCAGCTTCTAGCATTTCTTTAAATGGCAAATTTTATCATAATATGTCCCCCCAAGAAGACGAACCAATATCTTTTAATAAGATGTACCCAAAGTTTAAGATTATATAATTTTAATATAATTAACCAAGACATCGAATTTCACAATTCCTGAAGATTGTATTAGAATGCTCTTATACTAACAAAGAAAATGAAATAGTTTACAGGGGACCTCTGACAAGTATTATTAAGAAAGTTAAATTTACAATAGTAATCCTCTATAGTGTAATAATTAAATGACAAGGTATCTAGGGAAGATGTCTAGAATGCCACACAAATAACAAGAAGTTTGATAGGGCGTAGTAATGGTCCATACAAATGGCACTTTTTATGAAGGATGGACAACGCAACCAGGTTGTATAGGCGATCACACCATGCAGCAATAAATATATTGCGAAAATGGCTTAAGGAGAGAAAAAATATTGTTACAACTTTTCCCATTTGGTTTCAAGAATGTTTCATCAAATGAACCTTATCATATTGATAATTATCGGAATATGGATATTTTTTTTAATAAGTATCTTATGTAGATTAGATACCTATTATATTATATAATAATACCTAAAAATAGAATATATCTAGCCATATGGATAACTAAGAATGATTGGTGATAATATTAGAAATATGACCAGTTATAATATTTGTATTTTTAACTCCCGACTTAAAAAGAGGAGTGTTATAAGTTTGACCTGTCGATCTGTTTATCTGTGTATCTGTCTGTGGCAAATTTGCGGCCAAACGCGTGTATGGATTTGAATGCGGTTTTTTTAATGGAAAGCTATGCTCGTCGAGATGGTTTTTATTCATGTCTGATTGAAATAGAAATAGATAAAGTTGGAATTGAAAGTTAAGTAAAACACTAAAAACTTTGGATTTTTAAAAGATTTTCCTTAAAACCATTTTATCGCGTAAATGGGAGTTTTAATACCAAAAGGAATGTTAACTTTTATAAGCCGGAAAAAAAAACCAAGGCTCAAGTCACTTTAAGGTTTATTAATAATGAAAGCCTTTATATTATATGCCCTCATTAATTTATGGATAACCATTCGAATCCTGTATATATGTTATTGATTTGATCTTGAAAAGCTATTTCATTCACTATTCCATTCATTTTTTATTTTATCTCTTCAAGCCTAAATATGGAAAGATGAATAAAACAATAGACATATAGTTTGTGTTTAACTTATTTATCTAAATGAAAAAGATTTTTTAATTAAATCAATATAGGTATTATTTAGAATTTACACATAAAAATCATAAATATTACAATATCTGTGTAATTTTCTGGTTCAATATTTTGTTTAGATTATAATATTTACAATACGTTAGACATAGTCTAAGGGACAGTAAAAGTGCAAGTGCAAGTGGTCAATCTGTCTGATTAACAAGCAAGTCTCTGAGCATAGTTTCATCTATGTCACTGCTTCATATGTCTATCCATACAACAAGATATAATTACCTTATTTACTTGCACACTTTTCAATACAAACCTTAAAGAAGCCTAATTTTGTACTCTATCGAGAGCGTTATATGCTTAAAAAGGAATAAGTACTGTTTCTTGTACTAACGTATTAATATGTAGATCATTATTCACATTTTTAATTAAATTACCGAAAAAAACTTGTATGTATATTGGACATTAAATAACATAAAATAACTCGATTAATAACATTGTGTTACATAATAGTAATTATATGTTAATATTTTAATATCACGTTCTCGCCACCAGACAATTGAAGTTATTTGGGTAACGATTGTCTTTGTTCATCATAATATGAAAGGAAAAATTGTGAATATTCGTTGTTAAATTGTATTATCAAGGTAAAACCAATAATTGAGCATTTTTGGAAAGATAATTTACAAAATAAAAAGAAAGTTGTTTCAATTTTATTAAGATTACTTTATATTCACAAAAGTTTTCTGAGAAATGGCTGTTAGATTAATTCTGTAAACAATCAAGTACTTAAAAACCAAAAGAAGTTTATATAATATGTAAATTACTTTAATGTTTAAATATTAATAAACAATCTGTTTATTTTCAAATTCCTCGTACTTAATTTATACTACAATCTAACTAGATTAGTAAGTATAGAAAAAAAATTGTGTGCATGTAGTTATTTGAAAAAAGATTTTTTTAAATGCTTGTCGAGCTGTCTGTCTCACTATTTGTCTTGTAAAATGGCTTAACCGGTATTAATTGAACTTTCACTGGAATAAAGAGCAGTTTGTAAGACTATACATATAGGTTTAAAGTGAAAATGAAAAAATAACTTGATGAAAAACTACTTACTATCTAATCTGATGTGTAGTGCTAAGTATAGATATATCTGAAATAACATACCAATTGTCCTTCAGTGTTCTCAAATGTTTTGTTCTCATGTAACTGTAGAGTGGGCAAAGACAATGGTAATAGCTAGTTTCCTTAAAAATAATATTGTATTTTTTTTGTTTTATTTTATAGTAAAACTACTAATATTAGTAAAACTACAAATGTTAAAAAGATTAAATATTTTTTTGACTTCAATAAGTTCAGTATTTATGAAAAAATATTTTTCAAATATAAAATATACAAATATGTATACAAAAAAGCATGGGAATCGCTTAAGCAGTTTAGATTTTCATAAAAAATTTCATACACTGTTTCAGCCCTTTTAGAACTTAAAAAAAGAGTAGCCTATGTTAAGTTCTGGGTTATCAAATATATTTATGTCAATTCAAAATGAATTTACAATGAATATATGATCAAAGAATTAACATTATTCATATTTTATCTACGATAAGTCTACATCAAAAGTTTTTTATACAGACAAATCAAAGTAATATTATTATTCTAATTACTAGCAATTAATTATTTGAAAATTATAGCTCATGCTTATTATTATGTTTATGTTAATAATTATGTTTATTGGGACGATTATCTATACTTATATTATAAATGCGAAAGTTTGTAAGTTTGGATACGTGAATGTATGTTACTCGATCACGTCAAAAAAACTGAAACGATTTTGATTAAACTTGGCATTGATATAGCTTATGTACCAGAATAACATATAGGCTATAGAAATATTAACTTTTGCACGTGGTTTTGTCTGTGACATAATATAAGTTGTAGCGTGACTACGTAGTTGTCACAAGAACTTTTTTTTTAATCGTTAGGTTCATCGAACTTTACATAACTATTTGTGAAAATCTTTCTTCTTAACCGATTGTTTTAGAAGGAGCGTTAGGGTTTTCAAATATATGTATGTCGATAGAAATATAGCCTAATTTAAGCCTAATAGAGCCAAATTTAAGCTATTTGTATGTTCCTGATATAGCCTGAAGGGCTTTAAGGATTTTGACTTATGAGGTATTGCTAGATATTATATTTTGCTTTAAGAAAAGGAAAATGGCAGATTGTTGACGCCATATTGTGAGGTTTGAAAATTATGTTTACAACCAAACCATCTCCTATCAAAATAAAGAGCGTTAAACACTGATTTAATATAATAATATTTATCAAAATTTAATCACAACTGCTTTAAGGAGATATTACTAAAAAAATTGTAATAAGTTCCTACTTATAAGGCGGAAATTAAATAAAAAAAAAACAAAATATGTTTGGGAAGAGAATTTATATATTTTTTTTTTACAAATACATAGGTATAGAAAATATAATATGATAAATAAGTATAAAGACAATATAATATAATATGATATACTGATCTAAAGTGGAATTAATGTTAAAGTGGAATATCAAACAACAAAAAGTTGCAATTTCCCTTAAAATTCGCTTTTAAAATGACGATCAACAAACCCCAGGGTCAAAATTTAAAAGTGGCATTCATTTGGGCGCGACATGCTTTTCACATGGTCAATTACAAATATATTGGTTGTTCACGTGTTTCCAGTTATTTTTGTATATATTTGCATGAAATAATATTTTTATAAATATTCAATACTGTCCATATTGGAATAAAAAAATGGAACGTTGAATAGTACCCATTAAATAAAATGCTTTGTTTATCTCTAGAAAAATGTTCAACACTATTATACATTCGACATACGTACTATATACCGCCTTAACGTACTCGTTTATTTCGTAACCTCTACGCCTCCATATAATTTTTTTTCGAACTTTGCCCATTTCATAGTTCATTTCATAGTCAACATTACCCATATTTTAATCAGTCCGCAGTTTTTATTTATACATTTCAAATTTTCACTTCAAAACTACAAACTAAATAAATATTATTTTTACTCGTGGACGGAGTCGCGAGCAACAGCAATATTATTCATTATTATTAATATATATATTTATAATTTGATATAATTTATAAAATTTATACTATAATCTAACACACAGTCACAGAAATAACAAGATGTCATTTATTATAATCCCTTGTATTTCAAACATCTTTAGAAACATTCAAAGTCAACGAATTGCAAACAAATCTACTACGACTATCTACTAGTCTGAAAAGACTAATGTTTTGAAAGCATCGTCTATTCAAATAATTTCAAAGACTGATATTTCTATGAGCTCATGTTGTCAGTGAACTATTTATATCCCAGCGTATTTACTTCTGCTGTTTATACTAATATTAGTTTTTTGTAGCGGGAACTCTAAGAACAAACTTAGATGTCATGTTCTTACTATAATGACTTCTGTATAAATTTGTATGGCCTGTTTTAAGCATTGAGGTACAGAAATTACCAATGAAGCTCTTTTTAATGAATGGAATACCGTAGGTAGGGGAGCCTGGGGTTGGTCGTGACATTTTATTTTTAAAGCGTCATATTTTTTTATTGGTTTGTTTTTTTTTTACCGGAGTGAATATTTATTTGATTAAGTAACTATGCAGTATTTAAATTTAGAATACTTTTTATATAACAAACCATTAGTTTAAATATTAATAAGCAAATAAGAAAAACAAGCTTGTCAGTTTCAACCCCACACCAACGGCAAGTTATTACATTACCGGGGCAAAATGTTACAAACAAAACCAAATGTAATAAAAACCTTTTTATTAGGAATATTTTTTTTGTATGTGACCAGATCTTACTCACAACATACTCTACCCAAACCCTACCAGATTTCTTCACATCAAATGGGTTACAATATATCAGACAAAAATATTCATCTTCCACGCTTTCTTAATCATTTTTAATTAGTTCCTTTCTTTTTTACTGCTGTAAAATTAACAGTTTTCTTAGTTGCTTTTATTGTTTTCTTGATATTTTTTACTATATTTCCTGGACATGATTTTTAATTTAATTCTTTAGTTATCTTCTCCTTCTCTATTCCGACGCTATTGTCACTATAACTACTTACCTCTGTCACAGCCAGCCCCAGTCTCCCCTACATCTGAAAGCTAATGAGTGAAATATGTTAAGTAATATTTTAATATTCACCAAATAATAAATTATTAGACAATGTTTCACCGACTCAAATTTAATTGTTTCTGCATTTGTACTTTTATCCGGTTAAAAGTTACTATAATAGGGAAGTGCCAGGTATTTTGTAACTATGTTTGTAATTTATTGTTATTCAAACAAATAATTAAATTTATAGATATGATAATACGTAGTATAATACTTGTAGGCACCGATAAAATGGTATTTTAATATTGATAATTGATTTATTGGAATACATTATAATAATAATAAAGCAAAAGCGATTTTTCATAAGATGCGGATATGGTAAAATACTACTAAAGAGTTACCTATTATTACTTATGGAAGCCTAATAATAAATCCCAAAAGAAACAATTGTCTGTAATATATTGTAGATATATAATAAATTTAAAAATAATTTTAATATTATGCATATCCCCTTGCAAAATTTACCTTGGATACCTTTAAAATTTTAAATAACTTTTTTAACTAATAAAACCATAAAGCAAGCAAAACCGCGTGTAAAACCTGGAAAACCATAAATTATATTACAAGAAAATACAGTAATATTATTTTTACCAAAATCGTTAAGACATTATTATATTCTAAATATTTCGAAGTTAAAGGATTAATTGTACGGGGAACATTGTATATAGAAAAGAACATCTTTAAATAAAACGTTTGGTTACATCAGTCTCAATCATTACAGGTCGGTATTTGGATACCGAGCTGGTTTGGCAGCAAATAGCTTCAGCAGTGTTTAAATAGGTGCTTTAAACATTTCTTATATGTTAAAACCTGTTATCCTAAAAAACGCAAATCAATTCGAATGTTAAAAGGAATTAATATTATAGAGTATTAAAGTATGGCGATAAAAGCAGGCTATATTATTGGTTTCAAAGCAAGAAGTTCATAGAAGAACTGCTTTTTCAACTATTTACCCTTAGATTTAAAAATACAAATTACAAAATGTTTTTCCAAACAGGTTGTCTTTACAAGAATTAGTCCTCTCTTGAGAATATTTCATTAAAGTGCTTTATGTTGTTTGGTTTTATCTTTATTCGTATCGATATTGGTTCAATGAGTTCACTGGCCGCTGCGATCAATTATCGAGACAAAGATCACTCTGAGAGGTAAGTAAAATGCTTAATTGAGTTGGCCATTCCTTTGATAAAAAAATGTATCTTATTTAAAGTAAAAGTGGACTAGTAAAATCATATTTCGGACAAAAGTGGTTATTATAAAATACTCAGTTTTATATAATTCTTATACTATATTTATTCTTTGTTTAGCTGGTGGCCTAGAGTTCGAATTCTGTTAAAAAATATGAATAAATACACCAAATTAAAAATACCTTTATAAAAATGTGCATAGAATTTAATTTGTGTTTCCTGGTAACCTTTCGATAAAAACAAAATAGTTTAAATAAAACAAAACAGTTATAAAAATTGTTTGTACAATTCATGAGAGTCAATTAAAAATCTCCAAAACTAGAATGTTTGTTATCTCTCGAAACGAACCGAAACTTGAATTGTGCACTGGATAGTTAACGAGGTACTCAAAGAGATTTATAAAGATTGCGCTCAACCTGCACCTACTAGAGTCTAATGGACCTAATGGACCAATGTGCCTGAACAACTGACGCATACAATTTAGTGGGGAAATGTACAATTTATGTTTCACGTGACAAAAAATGGACTATTTTTATTGTGAACATAAACACAATATAATTTTAATTGTGTTTTTTTTTTTGTATATTATAGAACAGAACGTATTGGGCTTCATCTGAACCGTTCTAATCGTAATCTGCTAAATTATGATTTATGGTCAGTTTTAAAGGATGCGTTTGCGTATAACTGCCATGATATTTTTGAGTATCTAAAACAATCCTAAGCTTGGTAACGAAACATTTTGGCATGAGAGAGTAAATGCATTATTTATGATTATTGTCTCTGTGATTAAAGGCATGTATACAATCCAATAAAAATCAGTTTGAATGAGCTACGTAAGTTTTTAATTCAATTTTATCATTGTGTATATGTATTATATTATTATTATATTTTATTATTTTATTCATTAAATAACAAACATTGGATTAATAAAGGTCTTATGCAATGAGAAAAAAAAATATTTTCTACGTAATAATAGTCATACCAAGACTGCATATGGATGTTGGATTCATCCAAGCGGGGACTTAAGCTACACGGTAGTTGTTAGTAGTGTAGCAGTTGGCAGAGCAACGGGGCAGTATCATATGGGTCACAAGTTCTGCTCTTGTCCGTGTTGATTATTTTTTATTTTCATTTACTCATGTATTTAATTAAAGTTCTTATAAGCTTAACATGGCAAAACATATTTGAAGATAAAAGCAAAATAAACAATATTATACTGTGATCGGAGTCTTAAAATAGATTGACATTTCCTTCACATTTTATCACCCTCGTGTGAATTTTAAATTAAATATAATAAAAGCATGTTTAAAAAATATAAACACTATGTGCATCAGTTTTAAGGTAAACAAATTAGAATAAGTTTTAAAAAAAAACCGTTGAAGCAGGGAATATATCTGTCTTGAGTATTAAAAATTTAATTGTATATGGATGATACGATACGATACGATTATGGTCTAATTATTACAACAAGAACTACAACATTGTTTTTTTAAAGCTTACTGGACTCTGCACAGAATTAAATTGAATTTTTTAATAACTATAAAATGAAAAATAAACCGAAATGGTCCGGGATTCCAACCTGCAGCCTCTGGGTAACCATCCCGTCGCTCTACTAATTGAACTACTGTATCCGTATCCGTACCGTTGATACGTATCTGAATACCTGCCTGTATCGGTTTATTTTTCATTCTATATTTATTATTAAATAAGCTTAACGTGGCTATACATGTTTATAGCTAACTTCATACATTACCTTGAGAGTTTACTAAGAAATGGACACGAAATCTAAATTTAGTGGTGCTGATGAACGAGGCGTTTAAAACGATTTATTGAGACCGTAGACTGCACTTAATGTATTGGTTGTGGGCCACGGTCACAGTACAGTCTAGACTAACAATACCTAAGGAAAGAGTATGTTATTAAACATAATTAAGAATATATAACATGTGTCGGGTTTAAAACTATACAAGAATCTTCGTAACGTCATCAAACCTTACGTTACACCTTACACACGTTACACATTACACACGTTACACATGACACATTAGTTATGTCCAGGGTGAAAGCTCGTTCTTGGCTTATAAAAACACAGGTTATTTATTTTTATATAAAATTAGCACTAGACTTTACACTGGTAGATTTATATACTGTCCAGATAGGAAAAGATAACCATCAGACGGGTAAGAATAATCATGGCTAAAATACTTAATATTGTGTTGGACTCGCGCATGAATGGTAACGTATCATTATTTTTTTAAAAGCGACAAAAAACACATTAATTTTAATGAAAATAGGGGAGGGGGGTGCTTATATTTTTTTTTATTCTAATTTATTGATTTATTGTTAAAGTAAACAAATAACTAAAAATTCTGTAAATATTTTAAGAGCTTACCTGTTGTCATTATTAGTAATAAAACACTATCAACAACTTTTACTTTGTTCCCTATAGTGTTAATTTAATTTGATAAGTTATAAAGATAAGTTTTATATTTTAAAATCGGCCAAGTTACGAGTCCGACTCTCGTATGAATGATTTCGTATCATTATATATTAAAAGCTACAAAAAACACATTTGTATTATGGGAGCTCCCCTTTTATTTTTATTTAATTCTAATTGATTGATTTATTGTTATTGTGAATAAATAACGAAATTTTCTGTAAATATTTAAAACGTTTACCTGTTGCCGTTATTAGTAAAAAAAGGAAAAACACGATTAGTTTTCGGGTTTCGTTACAAGTACGGAACCCTAAAGTGATAAACCGTGTTACAAAGTTGCGCCAATGTAAATCTTGAACTAAAGGCATAAAATCAACAGTGACCAACTTTAAAAGAAAGACAGTGAAAAGGAATTTATAGATTGAATCCATATAATAATAAACAGCAAAATAAAATGGGTACATTGAAAATATTTGTATTAGTACATAATAGTAGTTGTATTAGTACAATGTAGGCTTAGGCTTACAATAATTCTTTTTTAATATCAGCACCAATGTGAAGTCAATGCTCCATGGCACCACTACCGATTTGAATATAGTATATCAAAAGTTTAAAAAAAAATCTTGACAAAATAATTCAATAAAAAACTCGTGGCCTCTTATTATTTAAATAATAATATCCATAACAATGTTAGGATAAAATTTTAACCTTACTCAAAATAATACTGTCTTAATTTATGGACCTGGCAAAAGATAGATCATCCTAAAAAAGAGTGTAAAATACAGTATTCACACATACATATAGTCCATAAAATGAAGTATAACTGTAAAAAATACACGTCAGCAGGAAATATCCGAATAAATAATCTCTAATATAAATACAAACTCTTTATTGAAAGTTAGTTTTAAACAATACATTTTTTCATCGTCAGAGCCATCATCAACTCGAAAAATAAATGCCAGAAACCTGAAAAGATCTGACAATAGAGACTCCGCGGAATCTCAAGTTTTTTTAAGTCATACGTAACTTAAACCCTAAATTAAATAAACATATTGGATTTATTTATCCACTTTGTATTAATAACAGGAATCATTTGTGTCTTTATTGTAATCACTGTTTTCGTAACTCCAATATTTTGTGAGTAATTCACAAACAACTAAAACCACAGCAATAAATCTGATAGGGCAGTCTAATAATTTTAGATCATAAGTAGTCACAGCAAGTAGAAACCCAGAAACTTTAACAACCCTCACGCAAGGGTCAGTCGTCAGCACCTTCACACATATTTGAGGGAGGAGTGTCACTCGGCCTTTAACACTACCACAAATAATGATTTTAAAGAGAAGGTATGATGCAGACCATTGCGAAAGAATAACAAGAAACGTTAAATAATTTGCGCAGGTTACTAGTTAACCGCTATACAATTAATTCCAGGCCATACCGAGTAATGTAATCTTTGACTCTCATATAGATTTTTTTAAATTTAAATTTATCAAATGACGAATTTAAAGTTTTATACCAAAATTTATTATAACACGTCGACAACTAACACTAAAGGAAAATACTCTGAATAAACTTTGAAGCCACGCAGCGATTTTTTCATTTCTATTCCTCATTTAAAAGTAAATTACTTTGCACTTATTTAATATTTTATATTAAAAATTGAAATGTTTAATAATTTTATTAATAAGCTTTCTGACATAAAAAAACATTAATAAATAATTAAGCACGTTAAATAGTAATAGTCATTTCAATTCAGGCTTTAAAAATAGCTTATTACTGAGTTATTTTTGTATAACCATCATTAAGTAAACTCTTTGAGACAAAAAGAAATTACATATTAATTAAATCCGAATAATAAACTAGCAATTGGTTTAAAAAAATAAGGTTGTCCACATGCGAAGTGGTACTGGTCACACATTTTAAGGGCCTAAGATGACTCAAAGAATGCCATTGGATTTTTTTGTGATCTCCCTAAAGCCATTTAATGTGTTGACCATAATACCCTGATACGTAAACTTTTGCATTAAGGAGTTCGTGGCTGGACTGTAGACTTTGTAGCTGTACTTCTCTTTGAATTTTGATGTGTCTTAAGGTAAAAATGGGCATTTGTTAAAGGCAAATTCTTAGTATTTTTGGTGTGGTTGTTTTATTTTGATAGAAAATGGAGGGGTCACGGACAATTTATTATGTTTTACAAAGAGTATTTTGACAAGTAAATTCGTAGCAGATGTAGAATATATTTTAATAGGGAACATTCATGTAATTTTTTTTTGACGTAAATTAATCATTTACCTCTCTATATCATAGAAAAAAATATAAATAGGTTTGAAAAGATTCTAGTTTTTTTTCAAATTAAAAATTAAAACATTGAGTAAATTTGAGCCGTTCAAACGCCGTCATTTGCGCGCGCTTTACGTGACGTCACGATGACACGTCAAGTGAATGTTTACTATGAACTTTTTAGTTACTTCATACATATTTTAAGTTTTAATTGTTTTACAAGTCATGGAAGGAGATAAAAATCATCTTACAAACATTGTATAGTACCGGAGTGCAAAAATAGTATTAGAAAAACACCCGACAAAGTGTTTTTTGTATTCCAAGAGATGCGAAAATACAAAAACAATGGTGTATACCGTATGGTAATAAAAAGGGATAATATATGTCCTAAATCGTGTTTATATGGTTGTGAAGATCAATTTAACGTAAGTATACTTTATTTATAATAAGTTTAATCTAATAGTTTAAATATATAGTAAGTATAGAACATTTAAAAATTTGAGTTTAAAATTAACCTAACCTAGCTTACAAATGTTCAGTATAAATTTCTATAAAAACCGTATTCTTTTTTTGGTTTTACGAAATTTTTATTTTTGTCGATTTATTTCAGGTTAAGGAAGATACAGTCAATTGTATTGAATATATATAACGAAACAACAAGGAGAAAAATGTAATCTGAGTTTGAAGAAAAGAGTTGTGCATCATATGTTTTTGTGGCAAAAACACCAGCTGAGAGAACATTCTCATGAATGTGCATATCAAAAGGCAAAGATTGACATCGGTTAATGAAGCCTTTTCAGAGTTAGTTATCAAAAGTAGTGTTTAAAAAATGATGACCTTCATAAAGAAGTGATATACTCTAAGTAAGTCCTAGTACTGCCCATACAAATGTCTGTGATATTAATCAGCCAGGACTCAGTACTTCTCGTATTGAATGTGATGATCATAAGGCAGAGCCTTGCTTTTCGCATATTGAAGATAAATTACCAAGTGACTAAGCTGTGCAAGTTTATATTAAACCGAAGTATTGAAGTAAAGGTGTCAATGTAAATATACCTGCTGAAAAACAAAATGTAGCATTGTCACCATTTCCTCATTCAACACACAACATTGGTACACAACAGTTTTACCAGTAAAACTATCTGTTTTAAAAGGAAAATTGTTTACCTAAAACACAGCTGATAATACTTCTATAGCATCTTATATCTTCTATATCTGCTGATTATCAAACAAGTTATTTATCTGAGGCAAGTGAAGTGAAAAATGATTCACAGGAAGAAACATTTTAAAAATGTAATGTGTAATAGCATGCTAAATGCTATTAAAAAGGGTTTGTAGGTATTTGTTTTGTTAGAGTTGTTTGAGTATTGAAAAAATGATTTTAGGATTACCTAAACGATTGTATCATTTAATAAAAACTTTAAGCACGAAAATATAGATGTAAATTATTTAGTTTTCTCAGTAACACTGATACCACAGTATGAACTTCGACGCCGATAATTTGAATGGCGTGTCAAATGACGTCACATTTCCTTTCGACCAATGGTGGCGCGTTTTGGAAGTTTGATTTTCGCTCCCTTAATTTACACTTTTCATAAATTATTTTATGGCCGTAAATGGTTAGTAAATGAAAAAAAAATGTTTGGAACCATTTTAAATTTTTTGCATGTTCTATTGTATTTTCTTAGAATGTATAGTATGTATATTGAATAAAAAATATTTTAAACAGATATAGCTCGCGTATAATTCGATTTACTTTAATTGTATTCACCTACATCTCGTTTTTCCGGGAACACGATTGCTGCAAAAGTAATCGAAACGCGCGTCGGGTTAAATTTAAAGCTTTAAATGTAAATCTAATTATACGCGAGCTTCATCCGCTTAAAATAGTTTTAATTTAATTTTACAAAAGAGAACAGTTCTAGTCTTATGTAACATGGATCGTTGGAAGTCCTTTAAAACTGTTTTCAAACACTCCACTATGCTTAAAATCCCATCACTTTATATTTTGGAAAATATATTAAAATTTTCCGAACGCATGCTCTGAAAATTTCGAAAATATTAAATGTAAAAAGTGATTAGTATAATATTAATACTAGATATAATCATAAAATAGTATTCCTAAATTTAAACTCACGAAAACAAAAACAGTAATTATCGGGCAATGGAATTCGTTTTTACAACAAACTGACAAAATTAATTACCAACCTATACAAAACAAAATACTGATCAAAGCTTTTGACAATTCTGCACATGTTGTTTTATAGTAATTACTAACAGGGCATTGTTTACTGGCATAATATAATTACTATTGTTGTGAATGTTCAATGATAAAGTTAAAATTCTTTAAGCTGTTGTATGTAAATGGAAAAGCATTATACATATATGTATGCGTGGTTGGTTATTCTAACCTCCTTTCATTATTACGCTTTCCTTGAATTAAAATTTATACTCACACAACAATTAGGACTGTGACTATAATAGCCAATGCTATGGACAACAATAATTTTATAAATAAGTACAAAGAATATCTAAGAAGTTTCTTACCGGTTCATCAGTATAGATTTATCATTAGGAACAGTGTTATTACATTAATAAAAAAAAACATAACATTTTCTTAGTATTAGTATAAAACTTTTACATCTAAGCTATAAACAAAGAATTGAATCAATGACTATTGTTTTTTTTAATTAAATTTAAATTAAATACAAAAAATGTTTATATAAAAATACATCTACAACCAAAGAATTACTGCTAAAAAGCAATACCCCTTGGTATTGCTTTAGTTTAATAAACAGTGGTAAGTAATTGTAAATAAGGGGATTATTACCTACTCGGTTTTGCTAATTAGTCCTTATAACAAGCTAAAATTAAAAAAATATTTAATGTAATATTATTAATAAAACATGTACTAGTGGCTGGTTTTAATTAGAGCCGGCATTTGTTTGAACTAGGATATTCACATTCTAGCAAATAAACACGCGGTTATTTTCTGGGAAAATTATATAGGAAACTTCTAATAAAGCGCACAGTAGAACTGTGAGTGTGTTAATATTTCAATGTTTGTAATATAAATATAAGCAACGTTATATTTATTGTACTTATGTTATCGTGTTAGTAGAATCGTAAAAGCAAAATATTAAGTTTCGAAAATCCCATACCGCTTAGAACAGTGGGCCCTTGCAGTCAATAATAGCACAGTAAAGATGAAAGTGAATATTTTAAAATGTTCTTAACTTTAAATGGTGAATTGTTTCATTGCTTCAAACATTATCTATAATATAATAGCAGTGGTTAATTGGTACAAATTGTATATTCTATTTCTGAGCAGAGTTAAGAGTCCATTATATTTACGACACTTTCAACCCCTTGATTCGATTCGATATTTATCAAAATAAGTTTAAAAAAAATGTTAACAATGTTATGTTAATGTGAAATTATAATGTTCACTATAATATTGTATACATACTATATATATTAAGAACATAAGAACTCTAAAAAACGTGTTTTATATTAAAATATATTTGGAGAATATAGATGTACTTCAGCGTTTATAAATGTATCGCCGTTCAACACTACTTTGCCCTTGACCATGTATGCATCACAAAGTCGTAAAGTTTTAAGACTTAAAAAAAAAAACATATAATGTTTCGCCCTACGCAGTGCTCTTGTCCGTTTCAAATTCAATCCATTGATCTTACTGGCCATATTTCTTGTAAATAAGCCAACCATATTTTAATCATATTTTTTGGCACAACTTCCTTCAAAGTTTTGACTTTAAAAGCTATATTACTGTCACAATAATTCTCAAGGCTGCAATTGCCTTAGTGTATGGGGCCCTTGCCTTAGTGTAGATTAGTTTAGCAATTTTTTCGTAACTACGAAAGGGTTGTAACTAGGAAAAAGCTTGTTTCCGGGAGTCGGTCGAAAAACCTTAATATTTGTATCATCGTCATCATCATAAAAGTCATATCATCGAATAACCCTATTCGTTGACATAACCATTTATATTTACCTTAATAGATTACTTCTATCATAAGATCTTGTTTAATCTTGTGTAAATCCATTACAAGTTCTATACTTCACCACAGTATATCATTAATATATTACAATTGCTTGGATTTAACTCGATTCAATATGTCAATTGTAAAGGATGTGGTTTCATCAATGTTTACCGAAGTTGAATAAGCGCTTAACCCGCTTCTTCAACTTCAACAAGTTTAGCCGCCTTAACAGTAACAACTAGGTCGTTCGAGATCTTTATCTTTAGTGAAGTTAATTTTGTGTACAAAGGATATTAAGGCGAAAATCATGTTAATTTTTAACATATTTTTTGGTTTTATAACAAATATGAAGTGCTTAGGAATTAAAAGCTTACTTTCTTATAATATTAGTTAAGCATTATTTTCTTATATTAATTTAGCATTTTATTTTAATAATGCACCCTATTTCTATCTTACTCCAATATTATCCGGATCGGCTTAGATATTTTTCTTAATATTATTCTTTATTTATAATAATACGTAAGGCACTAATATTTTATATACTCTTTAAATATTAATTAAACTCAAAATTAAGGATTGCAATCCAGAAAAACGGTTCCGGTAATCCAGCGAATCCGGCATCATTAAGAGTGTACCGGTGTCCGGTGCTAGCTATTTATGGAATAGTCCAAATAAAAAACTTGTTTGACAGTTTGCACTAATTTAAATGGACTTTAGAAACACTATAAAGAAAGGGATTTGAATTTAACATAAATATGTAATGTAAAAACCAACTAATACCAGGAATATATACTAATCAGGAATACGAACTCGTGACCTAGAACCGTACACGCTGCAGTGAATTCAGCATAATATATAAGTCATATATATAAGGCTTCATTTAAAACCCTAACCCATCTCGGATATATGTTTTATAAGGATATATTTTATATTCTAAACTACCTTTAAGTATAATGTCACTTGATTTAATTACTAACGTTACTAACTGAAAAACCGTTCGAATCCGGCCGAAATGAATATGACGCCAAATTGCAATCCTTACTCGAAATACTTTTTTTGTGTATATGTAGGTATTTTTTTGATATTTTTATTAAATAAATATAACATCAAAGAGAGCCTTGCGTCGTTGGGAAAATAAATATTTTTTTATATACGTCTAAAAAAATATATATTTGTTACAAATATTTTATCGATATTTTTAATCTCAAAAATAATAAATAAAAAGTACTTGATAAAAAGCACGTTTAAGCATATATCCTATTAACGCAATCAAACTTACGGTCAATGAACTAAACATGTCCATGCATGTCAAAAGGTTAATTTGCACCCTAGTGTGTTAACTGTCAAACAGTTCCTACCCTTGTCATCAGGACTTAACACGTATGTCACTATAGATTATTGCTTTATTTAACTTATTTTCCTTTCATAATATTTGTTTATTTCAAATATATCTTAACTATTAATTCCTCTAACTCTATGACAAAAAAAAATATCTATTACACAATTTTTCAAGGATTGGGTTATGTAATAAAACGTTTTCAAGTTCACTTTCAAATATAATACATTTTATTGCAATACAAGCTATTTTTAGATATTTTAAAAGGTTGTAGAACGCCTTACAATATTTTTCAATATATAGATGTTGTAAAAAACAAATATATTTTAAAACTAAAATTATATTTATTGGAAGCAAAATTTGAAAATGTGATGAGATGACTTATCAATAGAGTAACTTAAACTTAACTTAAACTGACGAAAACATCTTAATTGCGTATTTCCTAGGCGAGATACAACAAGCTTTTTTCTTGATATCTAAGAAAAAACTGTCAACATTCTTGTTAAACGTCTATTTTATAGTAAGTCCTAATGTTTTGATTCGTTTTAATATTTTGGTGGTCACTTTATTGATGCAAATACATTAATGAATTATTGATTTAACTTAAATAAGAAGAACTAATAAGGTCTGATTATTGCAATCATTGTTTTATTAACTTACATAGTGATATTTTATTGTTATTTGAGTAATCGCTTAGCAAAAAATCAATAGATTTTATTGAACTTTATGTTTTACCTAAAACAGTAGTACAGCAATTTTTGAATATTGTTTTATTTTCTTCTATTTTAATTATTTTATGCTTTACATTCCAATCATTGACCCAGATATACGAATCATACGCTATAAAGTACGAAAAGTTATGATACGTTTTTAAAGGGGAACATCTAGAAGTTTGAAAGATATAAATTATTTTACAAAGACAGTTGGCGAACTAGGCAGCCGTCCCAATATAGAACAAATATAGTTTGAGGATGATATATTTCTGCCGTGTTTCCCAACTTACAAATTGTTCAAAGACATGGTGAACAGTGAACTCTTACTTTAACAGTTTTGTATTAGAAGAAAGCCCGCTTAAGTAATCAATAAACTTGCATCTCAAAGTAATCTCTAAGTAAATACATATTCATGAGTTCTCAGCAGCTGGTCGGTGCGGCCAGTTAGATCATGGAGCTAATATTGACACGACTTAAAATAATACTGACCTACATAAAGCACTGTAACTAAATGTTCTTAAGATGTTCTTGTTAAAATATCAAACTGTTTGGAAAAGAATTTGCAATTCATAATTAATATAATTAATTGAAAATAGTTATAAAAGGGAAAAATAGTTAGAAAATAACAAAATTAAAATGTTCTTATCACAATTTTTTATTATATTCTTAAATTTAGCATACGAATTATCCTTATTTTAATTTTTTTTTTGAAAATATCTATAAAAGTGTATAGCCTAATAATGTATATGAATAAGCTTGTTTATTATGTAATAAATATATAATAAAAAATAAACCGAAAATAAGTAACCGCATCTATATAGTAGCTCAATTTTAATGCGACTGAATGTTTTCCCAAAAGATTTGGATTCTACTGCCCGTGTAGGATAATTAACCATTTATTTCTGTATTTGTTATATATAAGTTGTTTCAAACAGAAATTTTAATACACAAAATATGTTTAATATATCTTTTTCAAACACTTAGTAAAACCGTCGTGGCATCCAATTACTGGCACTTTATTAATAATATGTTCATGATCATAAGTTAATAAAAGTTTCTTTGATAAATTTATAGGATCTCAATTAACGGCCAACTTATAACTTTATTTGGAACTTTCGTTATTAAATTTGTGACTTCTTTGAATGTATGTTATTTAATTTTGCATATTATTTACAATTTATATTTTTTAATATATATAATATTTTTCATGTCAGGCTGTTTTTGCTCTATTTTGATAGCTTTTGAACATAAACATAGAATTAGCAATAACTTGAATTACAATATATATTTAACTACCTGTAATATGTATTATAATAAAATATCTTTTTGTAATTGGAGAAATAATATCAGTAATGAACACCTTTTTTTTAATGCGACGCCGCGTCTAAACGCCGCAGACGGCCTCCCCACCAACAAAAAAGTGACCGCCGCGTACCCCCAAAACAGCCACGCAACCACTCCACAGTCCACTCTGCTATCAGAGAAGTACCAGGAGCGATTACGCAGCTGACCTCGGCACAGAGGGTCTGTGCCCTCCCACCCTCTACGCTCAGGCTAACTTGCCAACGCGATCAAATGATGGAAAGAAGCCCGGGCTCCCCCCGCAGGCAAGCCACCCCGAAAGGTTACCTACCCTCGCCAGCCATGGACCGGGCACGAACCACCATGACCAATCTCCACCGCGCCGGGTATTAGCCAACGGGAGAACCCGAAAGTTCTCATTAACCGTTGTTGCCCAGGGAGCATCATGAGGAGATTCCCAGCGTTCGCCCCCCCAGTAATGAACACCTAAAATATCACTAAGCATATCAAGGTTATTTATTTCGCTGCAAACTAATAACTCTATTAATTATGTGAATTTAATGTCTTTGATAATATAAGTTTTCGTTCAACTTGGAAAAAGGAAAAACACACACAACAAGTTGAACCAGAATTCATAAGCTCTCAATGTGTTAATAAGTTTAGTGTTTAAAATGTAAAAAAGTAAAAACATGTAAGCAAAAAAGGGAGACTAGAATAATAGAAACGACGACACTACTAGTTTTATGATGCTCTCAAATTAACAACGCCTTAAATTTTTCTAAATTTAACTTTAAACATTCAAAACAATAGTAATTAAATAACTTATCTTTGTAACTTATATTTTATTATCTTTTATTGCATTTAATATCTTATTATCTTATATTTACCTATTATTTTACTCAAATAAATTGAGGGTTGACATTCGTGGCACAACATTTATTGAATATTGTCTTTTTCGTTATATTATAGGTTTAAATACTTTACTTTTTGACATATACTTTTAAGTATAATAAATATATTATACCACACGTTACTAAGTACGAAAAATATCAGCAATTCGGAGAGTATTTTTGTATAAACCCTCTGAGACAGGGGTTGGATACCCCTGTCTCATAAGGAATCTAACCCATGTAAATGTATGTTTATTTGTAACAAGTCATGCTTTTGTTCTTTAAAAACATACATTTCATTTTGATGGATTTGATTACATACATTTATTGTTTATTGGTATTGGAGTGAAGTGTGACACGCAATTTATACAGGAGATTAAATTATAAGTTTTTTAATAATATATACGTCTTTAATTTATTTACTATATATACTTATTTAATAATACATGTGTGAATAAAAAGTGCAAGTAAAACTTCATTGGTCAAATAAGTGTAGTTGTATAGTATTTTAATAGATAGCCGTAGTGTATATGATAGATCGTTATATTATTTTTTAACACTATTATCTTAAGTAACATAAAAAATATATTTACACTTTAGGCATGGTTATAATCGTTTTGGGAGCAGTAGTCATGTACTCCTGGAATCCGTTTTGGATACCACAATCACTATTTATATTTTTTATTGCTCTTGATACACTTCTTCTGTCTATTTTTATTGTTTAATTTACACAATATTATTCATGTGTTATGTATGTGAAGAAGTGAAAATCTATAAACCTGTATAGCCATGGTAAGCTTATTTAAATTTTATATAAATATGGAATGATAATACTATCTTATTCTTGTCCTTTCTAAACACAATCAATAACTCAACAGTGACTTACTGGAAAACCAAATTGTATTCAAGCTATTGGACTATTTGCATTAACAGGATATAGCATATAATACAATTAGAAGTACATAGGTATCATGACTATGATTTATAATTTATGTACTTGATAATAAAGACCTTACTGCTTGTGGATATAATGAGATTTTAATAAAGTTTTTATTTTTAGTAACCTACAATCTAATCTAAAATTACAATTCAATCTTAATTCAGAAGATTATTTATTATAAAACTCTACAAAAGCTACCGAAGCGTCTGTACAATATTGTGATAAGGTGTCTCTTATCCTGTTTATCAACGTCTGTGTTTGAGAGTCACGAACTCTTTGCGTGACAATTATATTTAGCAGCTAAATGTTTTATAACATTACATAACATGTCTGTTTATTTAACTGAGTTATATTTGTTTTGGAATAATAATAGACAAAGAGGTGATTACTTTATATATTTATACATCTTGATGCTTAGAAGCATAAGTAAAATATACATGGTCCTAGACAAGGCTGCGAAATAAAATAACATTTAATGATTTTTAATACAAAATTAAATTGTTTAAAGAAAAATTAATATTTTTCATGTAAGATTTTTTAATTAAAAAGTCTTTTATTATACTTAACATGAGATATAAGATAAGAAAGAAATTATTGAAAACTATATTCTTAATTAAGCGTTCTTAAACAAACAGGAGATTTTGTAATACAAGTATGCAAAAAAAAGTATGAGGAATCTATTATTCAGCTTCTATGACGGGTGCTATTTGTCATAGTCGCGCA
The DNA here is from genome assembly GCA_959347355.1 of Napeogenes inachia. Classification (NCBI taxonomy): domain Eukaryota; kingdom Metazoa; phylum Arthropoda; class Insecta; order Lepidoptera; family Nymphalidae; genus Napeogenes; species Napeogenes inachia. Next base: position 13,688,214 of record OY365793.1, on the reverse strand, counting down.
GCATTTAGCAACCTATTCTCAGTTCTTTTTAATCCACCTTATTAAAAATCTTAATTTATTTGCAAAACTAGAAATAGTTAATATTGACTCCTTTACTCAATAGGTACAACAGAAAATGATTCATTGTGCTGAACGAAACAATATAATTCGTCATGGATATGTATTGGTAAAAAAAAATCTCACAACGTAACCTCGCTAGACCTGAGTTTAAGCAAGCCACGTATGGTAAGAAACTCTATTTTTAATACGCTTTTATTAGCTTGGGTTGTATGTATCTATGTATGTATGTAACGGAATCTTCGAGCTTAATTTTCACCAGGTTCCAGCAATCCGATTAAATTGAAACTTTGCACACGTATCAAGGACCGATGACAATGCAATAATTTGATAAAAGTTTCCCAAAAAAAAAATAAAAAAAAAAATAAAAAAAAAAAAATAAAGAATAGTTTAAAAAACTAAAAAAACACGCTTTTATTGCTAACCAAACTAAAAACTAGAAAATATTTTTTAATGACAAAGAGTATAAAATTACAGTAGTAGAAGATCGAACAATTAATCATAGTGAATCGCCTTAATATAAAATTATAATAAAATTTAAGTTATTAACAGAATAATTCAATTCTGTGTAAAAAGCGTGGGGTGCTCGATATTTAAGGTATTACAATCATTCTATTAGCAACTATCTATGAGAGGATAGTTATGAATCACAGTAAAATGCACCCTAATACTAATAACCGATGGTCAATCATTTGGAGTAATGCATTATGTTAACAAGTATTACTTCAGTAACTCACATTCTTGTGGCCAAAAGGGATCTAAAGCAAACGACAACAATGGAAAAGCTTGCGTTATTGATAGCGATAATTTTGACGAGTTTGTGAGGATATGTAAACGTACAACAGGCAGCAAAAATGTACAATTTACTCTTGATTACATCAACGTCGAAATCTTGGATATACATGATGATTCTGAGGAGGTAGAAATTCAGCAGAGCCCTGAAAAGGTAGCAGTAGCATCCCAAATAATTACTTCCCAACAGAATTTAACTGATCAAACTATCCCACTGCAGACATCAATGATGGCACCGATTGATGTAATGCCTCCTAATGTGGAAGATGAGATACAGGTCTCACGAAACCTTAATGAAATTACCCGCAAGACGAAAGATAATATCGTAAATGTCGGCCATGAACTGAAAGCAGAGGAATTTGCCTGGTTCTTTTTGTTTCCGGTTCAGATGTTCCGGTTCAGATGGCGTGCACATGATTAAACCGATATCGATACAGTTCCCGGCGAAATACAGCTATGGGACTGCCGAGAGACGAATGTTACCGTTAATTCTGAGTTGGGCTTCAACCGTCCATAAGATGCAAGGTTGTACAGTTGATCATGCAGTTATTTATCTAGGCTCGCGATTGTTTGCTGCTGGACAAGCTTATGTAGCACTTAGTCGTGTAAGATCTTTGGACGGTATTCGGATTGAAGAACTTGATTGCTCTAAGTTAACAGGAAAAACCCCGTGCAATAGTGAAGCTTTAAATGAAATGATTAAATTACGAAATGATTCGTAAAAAATTTTAATACCCTAAATCTTCAAAAAACTAATTAATGAATTAGACTTATTCCTAAGAGACTTCAACAGTAGAAGTACTAAGGGTCTATTGACAACTTAGCGACGTCAATCTGGATTTTTCCATTAATTGGGAGGTAAAACTAACCACAATGATGAAAGTAAGTCCCATTGAACCGTGAAGGCGATTGATTTCGGATCAATGCCCGTTGATCGATCATACGGAGACCACTGAGTGATGCTTTCTAAAAAAATCTAAGTAATGAAATGATTTCTCAATTTATGAGTTTGTCACAGACTAAAAAATAAAAAATAAACAATAGTTTAAAAAACTAAAAAAAACACGCTTTTATTGCTAACCGAACTAAAAACTAGAAAATAATTTTTAATGACAAAGAGTATAAATTTACAGTAGTAGAAGATCGAACAATTAATCATAGTGAATCGCCTTAATATAAAATTATAATAAAATTTAAGTTATTAACAGAATAATTCAATTCTGAGTAAAAAGCGTGGGGTGCTCGTTATTTAAGGTATTACAATCATTCTATTAGCAACTATCTATGAGAGGATAGTTATGAATCACAGTAAAATGCACCCCACGATTTTTACTCAGAATTGAATTATTCTGTTAATAACTTAAATTTTATTATAATTTTATATTAAGGCGATTCACTATGATTAATTGTTCGATCTTCTACTACTGTAAATTTATACTCTTTGTCATTAAAAATTATTTTCTAGTTTTTAGTTCGGTTAGCAATAAAAGCGTGTTTTTTTTAGTTTTTTAAACTATTGTTTATATAATTCAAAGAACCCTCGAGAACTCTGAGAGAACCTTCGAGTATATAACCTACGGGTTTAAACATCCAGAGCGGTGTCTTCTATATAATTTTTACCCTTTTGCCACGGGTCCTAGGTATATCCTGAGTAAGGATATGAGATAAAATTAGGACGCCTTGTGAAACCATTAGCAAACAAGTACACACATGTTTTAGTTAATTAATAAAATAACTGGAGTGGTACCTCTGTGCTAACGATGGGTTACCTTGGCGCTAACCATGAGTCTTTGATGTATCTTTTGGAGAACCATGAGATACCGTAGGGTTGCCTTGTGGACCCATAAGTGAGACACGTACGCACCTCAGATCTGACTATAATAAACAATTTATAAGTGGTACCTTTTATCTAACCCTGTGTTACCCAGGAGATAACCATGGATTCTTAATGCATCCTTAAAAGAACCATAAGATACCGTTAGGACACCTTGCAGAATGTACATAGCATCGATAGATCTGTGAGAACTTCACACATCAAACATAAAAACTCCAGCAGGTGCAGAGCGCGCACCTCCCATCAGTATGGCTGTATCAGCGTAAAGACGAAAATCATTCAATAGATAATCAATTCATACATTTTATTATTTTAAATAATTATTGTTACTTCAAAATTTCTTTCAAGCTTACTATGTAACTAGTCAAATAAGTAATTGTAATAAAATGTATTCGTTTCAGTATTACTTTAAATTATTGTCGTGTACTAGCTAAATTGTAAATGAAAATGTTTGAATAATTAATGATTAAATTATAATTAATTGTAGACTTACATTACCTGAAACCTAAGACACTATATATTATTAAGACCTGGAATTGTAATGTTAGGACAACTTCATGTTATTAAATGATTGCTATGGGAGATGATCTGGTGAATATAATGAAGTAATATTGAAAGCTCATATTAATTGTTACTCTAGTATTCAAATAGTACAAATATTCTTGGAACGTTGTACCGCTAGTTGTGAAGTTTTATTTTGAAAACGTCATTATGAACCACTATCAAACAATATGATAGTGACGGCAGCAATACTGACGTTACACTTTTTAAAAACACTACTCTTCGACATATATATATAATCTGATTTCGTTGACAAAGCTTTGTGCCTCTCCCAAGGAAGTTTTATACGCGATATGAATATTTTACTTACTTATAGTATTTGTGTTTACTTACTCATAGTATTTGTGGTGATTGAGTCCGTAAATATCAAAAGAAAGCAAGTGAGCTGGAATATCGTGGTTATCTGCTTGTCGACGTTATAGCAACTTGTAACCTCCTAATAATTGAAGGTTTATTACCATAAGCCACATTCGCCCAGCCCGGCTCAACCTTAAGCCACTTCATTTTAAGCCGAGATGCCCCATGAGAGATTATATTTATGTTTTACTTCACAGTTCACGCTTCGCTTACTTCAGTGTGGATCATCCTCCCCTTTCAAAAAGCTTCTTAAAAATATCTAGTTATTCTTTTAAGGCTTCATGATATTCAAAACAACTACCAAATCCTTTCCTTTGCTTTTAAATGCCACTACCTGCCGATATGTTAAGTATATCAGAAGATCACCGGCTGATCGATCATGGCAAAAACCATATTTCGGATCCTCAAGATAAATCAGGATATGGCGTATTATAATATTCTCCATTATTTTAAGAACCAGTGCGTTAATAGCAATAGACCTATAGTAAGATGGGTCGTATTTGTTCCCTATTTAAAAGTTCGAATGGATAAGGGCAGAATTTTAAGTGTTTGTAAGTACGGTTTTTAATTAGAAGTGCTAAAATAGACGGATTAGCGTAGAAGTCAATTCAGGAGCTCAAGTTCAGAGCACGATAGGAGAAACGACTTTCCTTGCCCGTTCGACAAGGAAAATGTATTTCTGTCGAAACATAATGTAAGGCATTGAACTCTGACATCACGAAGTGGTTTCTTTCCACTGTCGTCTATAGTCTAGAATATAGATAGTCAAAGAGCTTAATATTAATATATATATCCAAGAGAGACGGCTCAGCTACTGCGAACTTCACTGGAAGAGAATCAAATGAATTAAAACAACGATCTAAAGTAAGTCCACATTCTATCCTAATCAGTTGACTTATAATATCAGACGCTTTTTGTAGCTTTTAATGTACTACAATGACGTATAATAACCACTACACTCTGCAATAAACAGTGATCAGACGAATACAGGGAGCGTTGACAATAACCTGGCAGTTCTCGGGATGTGTAGTAAGCAGAAGATTCAGTGCAGAGGTCATAAGGCTATTCACAACATTGGCAATTTTCCAATTGAGTAAATAGCGACAAGAGTTTGGAACTAAAATAACCGAAAATATTTACGAAAAAACCTGAAAACCTTACGAAAAATCAATACCAAATACCAAAAAAATCTAAAAGCCTATTACATTTTAGCGAAAACATAAGGTAAATTTGACTTTGGACTAAATATCAATTTCCAAATGAAGTAAGTATCTGTTTCGAACAAACAGGAAGAGAAAAACCCAACAACCAACCAACCAACCCAACAACAGTTGTTCTCTTTGAATACAGAATTAATATCGTCTTTTAAATAATTTTAAGGATACTACATTTAACTTCCAATGTTTCTCAAAATATATCTATTAGAACTAGATTGAAATATAGCACAACGAAATGTAAATCCAAAATACGAATACTTTTCTTCTGTAAACATATAATAAGCGCAAAACAACTATGACTGGTAGAGAAACGGTATATTGTATTTGACAATTTCATTTGCAACATCCGTAATATTCTTTACTAAGCATTAATGAACTCTGAAATTAAGTAATTCTAAAGAAATGAAGTGTGTGAAAATAAATTACGTAAACAAATTATGAGGAAAAATCCTTAATTAACTTTCGCGGTATTTGAAATTCACGGGCCGCTGATGTTAAAGATACGGCAATAATGAGTCTGTTTTCATTATGACAGACTTCTTTGAGTTATTATTTAAACATTTTATTAATATATTTAAATTATCATTATGAGATATAAAAATGGCTGAGTTAATAAATATGTATTTTTAGATGAAAACTGTTTATCTCAAATATATAATAGGGCAGTACAAAAAATCGATTATCTGTATATTAAATATTTTTCCAAAAAACTGATAGGGGCGATTAAAGACAAGTAACAGAAACCAAAAAAATACTTTTTTGGAATTTTTGCCTGTCTGTCTGTTTGGTACGTTATAACGTCGAAACTACTGAACGGATTTGAACGCGGTTTTCACAGGTAGATTATATATAATTTGGAGTGTAGTCAAAACTATGTTTCGTCAAAATCAGTTAAAGGAAAAAGGAAGTTATAATCAATTGAAAATTTACTTCAAGCACTGTTTCAAAACTTTTAAACAGAGTTGAATGCGGTTTACATAAACGTATTTAATTTAGATAAAACCAGAATTTCTACTTTGTTTTATCTAAATTTTAATAATATAACATATTGAATGTAAGCATATGCCCATTTTAAATTTGGGTACATAAAATTTCAAAAGATGGCATGGCAGTGGTTTTTTTTAGAAATCGCTAAAATTGCATATGGTATAGCATTTATTAGCATGTTTTTGCATATGGTATAGCATTTTAAAATTCTACAAAAAAAAAATCTTTAATTGAACATTACTCAAAAACATAATGTTTGGTAAAAATTATTTCGTATTCATATGCTTTATTACGTATAGCTGCATAATGTCCTGGCTGTGTGTGTGTGTGTGTGTGTGATGTGTATGTATGTTATTATATATAAAATTGCCACGGGAATAAGATACTATAGAATTAACTATAAGTTTATTATAGGTCTGGATAATTGTAGTTGCCACAGATTATGCGAAAAGCGACCTACACACATTTTTTTTTTGTTTTTAAACAGATTGTTTATTTATAGGATTGAATTGTTTTTTTAGATATTTCATATTAGTTTTATTTTGAATTGTCTATGATCAGGTTAGCCAAGTTATTATCATTAAACATTTTAAATAAATAAAAAATAAACATATTAAAACTTCAAAACTACGTGATAAATGGTGCCGATCATAACCATTTCTAAATGAAGAAGCAAATGTATATTATGATTGCTAATATAGATTGTAACAATTTTAATTAATATTAAATTTCTTCTTATTTTTGTCGTAACCTGGCATTTATTGAGTAAGTTACTATTGTAAATCTTTTAAAGATTTTTAGAAAATCGTCAAGTAATATTATGTACTACTTCTATCTAATATACCTATAGGTTATAGAGTAAAAACTAAAGTATATAACAATATATTATGTATAATTCATTACACTTATCAAACCTAAAAGCAACAGTAGCGATGGTAGTAGTAATACGTGTATTTTTGTAGTTTTTGTGAGCCTTCCTTTTGAGAACAACTTTCACGACGATTTATATTACAAAAGCAACACCTTCGTGGGTGGCAAATAATTTAAAGAACGTTCGAGGGTGAAAAAGAAAATTAATTATTAATGTCAGTTGTGTTACAATATGTAATAATGTTAGCTTGTGTGTAAAACAAACTAACATTAATACATATTGTATAAACCCAACTTTAATCGTAATATACGTATATTGACGTATATTAAGGATAGCATTAAATTACAGGCTCCGTATTTGTTAGTACCAATTGAATATTTACAAAGCAATCAGAAGCCGCAGCTGCATCATGATGTACACACATGTACTTGCGTGTAACAATTGTCTAGTTCTGAGCAAAGCAGAACACATTATATATGTATCAGCCATTGCAGTTGGAGACAATATATAATATTAACTCATACCTATTGATTTTCTAGTCATAAAATAAAATAAAAAGTTATCATAAAGCTGGTCGTACCTTTCGTGGTTTTACGTGATGATTTCGTGGTACCTAGTTTTACTGTATAAAATATTAAAATAAGAATAAGTTTTTCTTAAGACTTATTTTGTAAGATTCATTTATATCTTAATATAACAAATCTCTGGAAATGATATTTATAGCTTACTAGCTTTTCCGAATTTCGTATTACGTAAGTTATGATTTCTAAAGGAAGCGATGAAGTGCGGTGTAATGCAGTAAGAGAAACAATCAATGTCAACAGGTCGTTAATGTAATCCTTTACACTATCATAGATTTTTTTAATGTAATATTATTAAGTACTACTCTATTTTGGGTTTTACATTTTAAAATCTAAATTTAGTAAAACGAAAAAAATATGAAAACGTTTACAGTATATCAAATATCTGATACTCTAAAAGCTACGCTTTTTTTAGCAATCAAATATGAGAAGTACAGACACACACACCACAATTCCCACAAAACTCTATTTACTCACATATTGCGGTATCGCATGCAATTAATAAATGGTAGGTACAAGTCAATTTAACCACAACAATATACGCATACTTACAATACGATTTTTTTTTTGTTGTATAGTTATTATCTATATATATATTTTAGTCTGTGTTTATATTGAGTATGTGGCATATATTCGTAACTAAATATATAATAAGAGATATAGCAATCTCATGACGTCTTAGTGGGTAAAGAAATGTTTTAATTCAATTCAAAGGGTATTAAATATAATTGATATCCATATAAATACTATGTAATAGCAGCTTGAAATAATAAGAACGATAAAGGATAAAAATGGATATCATCCTACACCATTCAGTAAGGTTAATTAAAGTAGCAGAATCCCATTGACAAGTATCCCAATTAGTAAGTTTTAATAAGGAGAGCTGACGTCAAGCTGGCTGTCGGTCCTAAAAACATATTGCAAATTGCGCCAACATTAAAAAAAAAACAGATAAATTGGTTGATGATTTCTCTAAATAAAATATTGTCAAATTTAAATATAATCAGCTCATAATTTATCGAAGTATAAATAAAAATCTATGAACATATATCTAATTCTTTTGTTCATAAAAAATATTATCTAAGGAATAACGTAGTATTTTAACTTTTATAGATGCTCATTATTACTAAAGTTATATTTTCACTAATATGCAAAAACCAAAAATAGAGTGACATTTAATAACATTAAATTAAAATCAATCTTATATTAGTCTAAAGAATTACGTTACCGACGCGACGGTGTGTGCAATTAATACCCAATTGCACAGGGATTAACTAGAAACCTATTTGACATTGATTACTTCTTTTGTTTTTTCGACTGACTACATTACACTGCACTCCATCCTTAGAAGTCATGACTTACATTAGCGTTGGGGGCCGGGAGCTTCCTCTCCATCAATTATATCAAAGAGAGTGGTAGTATGTTGGCTGACCCTTGCGTTGTTCTCGTGAACACGTAGTGCTTGCGGTGATTGGCTCTCTCGCTGGCACCAGTTTTTTGCAATTTGAAATAAGTAAAATAATAAGGCCTTCATATTGAATTGATTGCTATAATTCTAGTTATTAGTAAATTGCTCATTCAACATTGACGGTTGTGAAACATAGATCACAATAAAGATACAAGTGATAACTATTATTTATACAAAATATTTTTTATATATCAAATTTTTAAATATATTTTTCAACTAAAAATTTAAGTATAACTTTAAAACTAAATGACAAGCCCGGTGGCGATTTTCAGCCGCCAGCTCGTCGAAAGTCTCTAATTAATTTTTCCATTCTAGAGTAGCTTGGTCAATGAAAAAGTATAAAAGGAACCTTCAATAAAGATTGAAGAATGATTTATATTTATACTTGTTAAACATTGAGTCGGATATAATCTAGGCTAAGAATCGTAGTTATTTATTCTAAGTTATAAGCAATAGTTTACAACTTTAAATAAATTATTAATTTTATACTTCATTTAAATTTAAGGATATCAATGCAACGTAAATATCATAAAAAATATCGTTTCTGAAAACTAAAAAAGAATACATCATCTACATACACTTTTTTAAGACCGTTGATTATAAACTATACTTAATATCTACTGTAAAATGTCTGATGATAAGTAAACGACCAGTTTCTAGAAAAAGTAATATTTTTAACATTAGTTTGTGAAATTGTTGTATGTAACGTTAGTACCTACTTATTACTGTCACATAGTTTTTCAGTATATTTAAAGAGATTTGGTAATAATATAACGTAGTTTAATTTAATAAAATCGATAGTTTGTTTTTATACAATATAATGAAGTAAAACAAAATGATGACGTAAATCACCAAACTCATAATTTAATGTTATCAATAATTCTCCGCTAATCTGAGTAATGTTTAATTTTTAATAGGTATCTAAAGTAATCTTAAAAACACTGTCAAATGCTTTATTTTGATTTGAATTTGTAATCTATGAGAGGCTATGCCTCAAACGCATCAAGTGAAACGGACTAGACAAGACAATACGGGGATATCCTCGTCGCCAGGGGTGGTAAATAATACACATGTTATATAAATAAAAAAATATATTAAGGGTTTTGTTTACAGAAGAACGTCTGTAAATTTGATTTGTTTTGAAGGATTCACATTTTCTATTATGATTCGACTTTAAATGATGACTGGAGAGCATAATCTTTTAAGTTGCTACATTGCTCGATACATGACCTTTAAGTCATAATGTCGAAAAAAATACCAAAATTTACTACTTGCAACAAAAAAGAAATGTCCTTTTTTATATAAAATGGTACGAAAAACTTCGTACCTGAGTCCGACATGAACTTGGTAGGTTTTTACCATACTTTAAACTCCATTTCTGTAGTCCATTGTATAAAATACAGTCGTTAACTGGCAACATGTCTACATTAATTTGTTTTCGGTGTAAAGTTTATCTTAGCTAGCGTACCTTAGCTTATCTCGCATTTTATGTTCCTAACTAAGCTACGAGAGCTGAACTTAGATAATTAAATTTAACTTACGATGTGACAATGGTTTAACTACTGATGCTTAGCGAATATTGGTCTGCATTAGCATCTAATTAATTGTGTGCACTTAATAGCAAGTACCTTCATTACTGCAATTTACGAATACATTTTAAAAGTAAAAGGTAAACCATTTTTTTATTTTTATTTTTTGATAGTAAAAACAAATAACATGACACTACGTACAAGTAACATGGAACCTACAAGACGTTAATAAATACAAACTAATAGATTCTATTATCTTATTTGCTTGTAATACTAACGGTAAAAACATATTAACTAACTAGTTGACAAATATACATTGAAGCGATACAAAAACTATCAAGATTCATACAAATACTTGTATACAAACTAAATCAGTACTTAACCTAATTTAAAGTGGGTGTCTGAATGTTTAATGGGTGAATTCAAAAGGAAATCTTAAACAAGCTGCCAGAGTATCTAAAATAGTTTTCTTTATAGCTTTGATATGAAAAAAAAAGCTGCCTCAGTCAAGTCCCATTGACTCGTTTTATATTTATCGTCGGTATTCGTAAATACAATTGTTTTTTAAGGTTCTTGTTTTTTTAATTTAATTCGATTACGACCTCTGTAATATTGCCTATACCAAACCCAAATATTATTGTGATGTATTATAACTTGTGGTAAGTGAAATGTAATCTTAGGTGGTAAGGTGCATTACCCTAGCAACCTAATTACTCTTCTTTTGAATGTATCCACATTGTATTCGGCCGGAAATACCGACGCAGGCAAGCCAAGGTTTGGTCTTAGCTGTACGAAGTAGAAAAGACCAAGCAAAGCGTTTCGTTCGGACAGGTGGAATGTCCACAACAAAAGGATGGATTCCTGCCGTGCGTCGGGAAGTCCGATGATGGAAGGGGGTCGGGGGAATTAGATAGTGTAATTCCTACGCACACTCACTAAAATGTATTCTATAGAATACTGAGAGGCTAGCAATTCAACGCCTGTTCAAGGCTGTGGAGCTTGGTTGTGTTGGTCGAAGCCGACCTCGGCTTCGACCAATTCGGGATCGCCTATAAGCCTCTTTACTTGCCTCTCAATTGAGTCCAGAACTGCAAGAGGAGACTTTGCGGCACCAGCAAATATGTGACCACAACACTCTATATACGACTGGTTCTATGCTTTATATAAAAAAAAAGCTGTCCCGGTGTAAGGTACTGCCGGACCTTCGGAAGAACGACAAGCTTTGCTGCAGCTGCTCTTGCTCTGAACTCAATGAACCGTCCAAAGTTGAGGGTCGAGAAAATCTCTAAGCCTAACAACTGAAGCCGGTCACTGTATTCCAACGATATATTCTGGAAAGTAGGAGCCAAGATGAAAGGGCTTCTTTTAGCGGTGAATAGACACATCTGCGTTTTGGTGGTGTTGAATTTGACAAGATTGGCATTGCTCCATGCGGAGACTGCCTGAAGATGTTGCATCATGACCTCTTTTTCAGACTGTACTTGATGTCTACTAGCCCTAGTACTCGGCACATATCTTTCTACAACTGTCCTGTCGTCTGCATACCCCTAGATACCGGGCTTCAACAGATCGTTAATGTGCAGCAGAAAAAAAATTGCAGTTCAGACCCATTTCCCATAAACGGCTTCATCGAGAAATATGCCGGAACACGACTAGGTCGCTTTGCGACACAACTTTTCCCGATGGATGGTAACTTTGCCGGTGACCCGATTTAATGGCCTAAGAAATCATCAACTATTGTATTAATTCGTAAGGTCTTGTTATAATATAATAGTATATATTATTTTGGTACATGTGTTATTACAATTTTTATATAAAAATATATAGAAGAAAGTTATATAAATTTTATGAAAAGAACTTACTAAATTCTCTAAAAAAATAATGTTATCATTAAACTCCTTTAAAAGTAAATATAACCTATCCTTTTTAAACCGAAAACATAAATTAATATCATAAATATTAAATTATAATTTGGATTGATGACTAGGTATTAAGATGTAAATACGAGGAAGATTCAATACAGTTCAATTATCATTGACAGGGCTTGTTATTGAAATGCATACTGATTCGCCAAATGTTTAACGAATTTATAAACATCCCTTTTGAAAAAAAAACAGTCATCACATAATTTACTTATTATCTGACAGAAATAAAAATTTGGGTTAGCTTTAAAATACTTCTAAAGAAAATGGAGTCGTTCCAATGGTAGACTTTTGATTTTCATTAAACACGTTTTCTTGAAAAATTGGTTATAAATACCACAAAACTAAAAATAATTAGGCTTGTCGAAATACTAAGTGATAGTGATAGATGACTTATTATTGGAGTCGAGAAAGAAAAGGTGTGGTAGATAGTCATAAATAAAATTATCAATGTTGTCCTCATTTATATAATTTTAAAAAATTAAACTACGAATGACTTGTACTGAATAATTAAAAACTTATTTTTATTTAAAAGAACAAACATGAATATTTATAAAATATTAAACTCATTGATGCGATAGAAGGATGGAACGGTTTCGCACTGGAGATCGCTGGTTAAAAGTCCTAAAAATTTGATTTATTTCCATTCCATATTTAAAAATAGTAAAAAAAAACATATCTAATGGCAGTTCTCGTTCGCGATCTAAATAATAATAATAATTTAATTTTATGTTTGTTCAACAAAATTACATTCTTCGTCTCTTATTCTTTGCTTGCGTCAAGATTAAATCTGCCTACACAATGGCTAATTTGTACGAATTCTTTCTAATCTTTGCAGTTGAGATTCAAATTCAATGACAAAAGTAGGTAACTGCAGCTTTACATGGCATGAAAGATTTATCAACTATCGCTTTTTTTACTAATAATATTAGTTCTGATAAATAGTGTTCCTTTTAAAATGTAAGAAAATGTCATTATTAAATTATTATTATATGTACGTTTGCAGAGTAGTATAAGAAATAACTTGAACAAATATATTCTATGAAGTCTAGATTATTCATATTGCACTAAGGCTCATTACAGGTTATACCGTAAGTTGTGTTTTTACGTCGGATACTAGGTTGTTATATTTTAATATCATTTAGAGGCAATTAAAATGTTGAGTATAGACTAAATGTTAATCAAAAAGCGGTGTAAGTACGCCACATATTCTGTATTACTTAATTAAAGTATCTACGGCTTGTTGTTGACCACGTCTTTTTCTCGGTAGAATATTTATTGATATGAATATTATTAAATTGCACAATATTTTAATAATTTGAGTGATTTTGTTGAGGATAGGACGATGAAGACGTTGTCACGTAAAATCATTTTATATATTATTTATTTTATATTATATTATTGATGTTATTATATTTTACAAAATTTATTTACAGACTTTTTCGATACATCAATTAGTTGCGGAGATATCGATCATTGAAGTTATTGTTTGCTACCAGTATTTTATATATATATTTTTTCCAGTTATAAAAAAATACTATTTCCAATTGTGTCTACCAAGTATGGTCACATGTACTGGCCTACATATTAAATAATAATAAGTACAGATAATGTTATTTGACGTCACTTCTGATTTTATATATTTTAATATTTTTAATTTTAAAGAATTAATTTGAAAATCAAAACACTTATTCAGATCGAAGGTTCAAATTTTTGCTAAATAAATTTGAAATTAATTAAAATTTGTAATTGTAAATAATGAAGTTGAAAATTAAAACATTTACTTAAATTAGATGTTAAAATTCTTGCTCAACACATTTTAAATCAAGTTTTCTTATATCTGCCACTTTTTCTTAATATTTGTAATTTTAAAGAATCAATTTGAAAATCAAAACATTGCTCGGCGGACCGATCATGTTTGAGTGGGAGAGAGACGCAAGGCATTCTATGTGTGTGTGACTCATCGTTACGTTACCGGGCGTTACACTTTTTCATAAGTGACTCCCAGCTTAACCTAATTTAAGACGTTGTCACGTCAAAAAAAAAATAAAAAAAAAAATATGGTTGCCTGTAAAGTCGGTTTTACGGGCGAAGATTTACGTGACCACGTCTTTTTCTCGGTAGAATATTTATTGATATGAATATTATTAAATTGCACAATATTTTAATAATTTGAGTAATTTTGTTGAGGATAGGACGATGAAGACGTTGTCACGTAAAATCATTTTATATATTATTTATTTTATATTATATTATTGATGTTATTATTTTTTACAAAATTTATTTACAGACTTTTTCGATACATAAATTAGTTGCGGAGATATCGATCATTGAAGTTATTGTTTGCTACCAGTATTTTATATATTTATTTTTTTCAGTTATAAAAAAATACTATTTCCAATTGTGTCTACCACGTATGGTCACATGTACTGGCCTACATATAAAATAATAATAAGTACAGATAATGTTATTTGACGTCACTTCTGATTTTATATATTTTAATATTTTTAATTTTAAAGAATTAATTTGAAAATCAAAACACTTATTCAGATCGAAGGTTCAAATTTTTGCTAAATAAATTTGAAATTAATTAAAATTTGTAATTGTAAATAATGAAGTTGAAAATTAAAACATTTACTTAAATTAGATGTTAAAATTCTTGCTCAACACATTTTAAATCAAGTTTTCTTATATCTGCCACTTTTTCTTAATATTTGTAATTTTAAAGAATCAATTTGAAAATCAAAACATTGCTCGGCGGACCGATCATGTTTGAGTGGGAGAGAGACGCAAGGCATTCTATGTGTGTGTGACTCATCGTTACGTTACCGGGCGTTACACTTTTTCATAAGTGACTCCCAGCTTAACCTAATTTAAGACGTTGTCACGTCAAAAAAAAAATAAAAAAAAAAATATGGTTGCCTGTAAAGTCGGTTTTACGGGCGAAGATTTACGTGACCACGTCTTTTTCTCGGTAGAATATTTATTGATATGAATATTATTAAATTGCACAATATTTTAATAATTTGAGTAATTTTGTTGAGGATAGGACGATGAAGACGTTGTCACGTAAAATCATTTTATATATTATTTATTTTATATTATATTATTGATGTTATTATTTTTTACAAAATTTATTTACAGACTTTTTCGATACATAAATTAGTTGCGGAGATATCGATCATTGAAGTTATTGTTTGCTACCAGTATTTTATATATTTATTTTTTTCAGTTATAAAAAAATACTATTTCCAATTGTGTCTACCACGTATGGTCACATGTACTGGCCTACATATAAAATAATAATAAGTACAGATAATGTTATTTGACGTCACTTCTGATTTTATATATTTTAATATTTTTAATTTTAAAGAATTAATTTGAAAATCAAAACACTTATTCAGATCGAAGGTTCAAATTTTTGCTAAATAAATTTGAAATTAATTAAAATTTGTAATTGTAAATAATGAAGTTGAAAATTAAAACATTTACTTAAATTAGATGTTAAAATTCTTGCTCAACACATTTTAAATCAAGTTTTCTTATATCTGCCACTTTTTCTTAATATTTGTAATTTTAAAGAATCAATTTGAAAATCAAAACATTGCTCGGCGGACCGATCATGTTTGAGTGGGAGAGAGACGCAAGGCATTCTATGTGTGTGTGACTCATCGTTACGTTACCGGGCGTTACACTTTTTCATAAGTGACTCCCAGTATAACCTAATTTAAGACGTTGTCACGTCAATAAACAATAGTTTAAAAAACTAAAAAAACACGCTTTTATTGCTAACCGAACTAAAAACTAGAAAATAATTTTTAATGACAAAGAGTATAAAATTACAGTAGTAGAAGATCGAACAATTAATCATAGTGAATCGCCTTAATATAAAATTATAATAAAATTTAAGTTATTAACAGAATAATTCAATTCTGAGTAAAAAGCGTGGGGTGCTCGATATTTAAGGTATTACAATCATTCTATTAGCAACTATCTATGAGAGGATAGTTATGAATCACAGTAAAATGAACCCCACGATTTTTACTCAGAATTGAATTAATCTGTTAATAACTTAAATTTTATTATTATTTTATATTAAGGCGATTCACTATGATTAATTGTTCGATCTTCTACTACTGTAATTTTATACTCTTTGTCATTAAAAATTATTTTCTACAAAGACATCTTGAACACTTGTCATAAAAATAAATAATTTGTGTGAAATGTAATATATATAATATTCTCTACTAACAGCAAAATTTTTGATTGTTTATAAATGGTAAAATATTTATTTCAAAGGCGCCAATTGATAAAATGGTTTGATGCTTAGGATTATTGAGATGCCAAGTGATACTGAACGAAAAGTTTCCGATTAAATTTGCCTTAATTGGAAAATAAATTTATTCATAACATCATGATAGTTCTAAGAGCTGCAAAAGTTTTGTGGCTAAGTTCCTTTAAGTATTACTAATGATTTGCGCAACGCACTACTAAGTGATCTTAGAGAACATATAAATCAAGTTTCATGTCATTAGCATCATAAAGCTTTTTGTAATTGAACCGTAAACGTCAACACCATGTCTGAGTTATCTGCTCTTTGCACGAAATTGGAGTACAAACCAGTCAAATTCCTTACAAAGAAGAACAAAACGCTGAGTATTAAAATGTTTAAAGAAATCAGCAGTCACCACCATCCCGATAGAGACGATCATATATATAATATATGATTCAACGAGACGGGTGGCGATAGCTCAAATGGTAGAACGACGATCCCATCGCTGGAGGGACGACCTCTGGAAAACCATCCGGTTTTCCAGAGGTTTCGGATACGAATCAGTGCTTTTCTTTTCATTTTCCATTCTGTATGTATTTCAATTTAAATAAGCTAAACATGGCTGTACATGTTTAAAAATATTTTCAAACAGGTATATAATTATCAGAATTGCGTGAACCAACAGTCCCGTTTGGAGGGTCAGGTCTGTATCACTCTCTCAAATGAACTCTACATCCAACTAACTGCTCTCCAATATTTAAAATGAAACAGTTGGCTCTCGAATCAATTCCGATCACGGGACTCGTTACGTCACGGCGTTGACACCCCACCGTTACAACGGTATCAATTGAGTTACTAATTATCGTTAAATTATCATAACCGACGACATATAGTTTATTCTCTATAAGTCGTACATTTCTTATTTTTCCGAGCCAATCTTTGAAAAACTAAGTCAATTTTAAAAAAGTGTTTTTTGATATCATATCCAACCCTCAAAAAATCATTTTATATATATTATCCCGATTCTTGGAGAAGGTATAGTATTTAAAACTCATACAAACAATATGGAAAATGCGGATAATGGAATTTCTAACCCGGGTTTGATTAGAAGGTTCGCTAACTGACGAATATAAAGCGCCTTTATGTGGTCCATGCCAACTCAAAGCTTTTTGTGTAATCTTTTCAAGAATTTTGTCATTTTCTATATTCACTGACTTTATTCAAATACATTTTTCAAACTACATATCATGTTATTCGTAGTAGGTAGATTAATTAGAGTTAGCGTACATACATTTCTTATATTTTCTGATTAACGTTTTCCTACTAAAACACTATTGTGGTGGCCTACTGTTCTTTTTTTTTGTTTTCAGCTATGATAATGACCATCCTTTCCTTTTTACACATCTGATAATTCAGAACCTATTTTTATTGATTAGGTTAAATACATATTGCTTTTTAAAACTTGAATTTATAATAAACTAAAAGTTAATTACGAGTACACCGTAAAAATATTTCAAGAAAACAATTTGAAGAAGAACAGTTTCTTTTCAGAAAATAAAAATATGTTTGCTTATTGTTAAGAAATTTATTCTTTTTGCTTATTTTAAAGTCTTCTTTGTAATTACTTGATTGTTTACCGATTTAATACGACAGTCATTTGCCACAAAACTTTTTATTTGCCACAAAACTTTTGTGAAGAAAAAAGTAATAATTTAATTTAGACAACCCTCTTTTATCTCGTAGTTAATATTCCCGAAAGTTTTAGAAACAATCGACTTATTTTCGTGATTTTAGCCCAGGTATTGTTTTCTTTTCATATTATCATGGGCCGTATAAATTAAGTGATCTTAAGTTAGGTTGTCAGTTCTGTTGGAATACAACACTGAACTAAAATAATTAATATAATGCACTTTTTTCGGATGTCATAAAATTTGATGAGTTTTATGATTATGCGACTTATACGAAAAATACATGATTTATACGTTTAAGTTACATTTGGCAATTTTTAATCCACATCTTTCTTTAAAAATATATGACAAGACACGTATTTTAAACAAAATTTCAATTACTTCATGTGTTTGAAGCTTATCGTCGCTTTAAGATTTTTCCTTGAAGTTTGTTGATTAACTTAACATGATGTAAAAACTTTGGTTGACTGGTACAAAGTGAGAGGTCTTTAGGACCCCCAAATTTGTTAGTAAAACCTAAATTTAAAATCTTCTAGTGCGGAAGCCTGATTGCAACGGGTCGAGCAAGTTACACTTTATAAGGAATCGGCAAAGTTTGGAGTGAAAAACGGATTCATTTATGTTGGATTAAAACGGTAATATTGAGATGGGACGGTAGTGAGAGGATAATGAAGTATTAGAAATCTATGGGAGTAGGAGAATATACGTTTTGCGCCACAAATGAGGATAACTATTAGAGGAATAATTCATTATTTTGGGTAAGGAATCGATAAGTGTGTCTATAATAAACATTATTATAGTACGATTAATACCTTCACAACAAGTAACCTTTGATGTTAGAAGAATGATGATGTTATGGCTAGAAGGTACTTCTTAACCTCGACTTCATTTCAAATAGTGGAATGTCAGCCCTAGGCAAACAATGAATGGCTGAAAGGGTTTTAGTTCTTATTTGATAATCAAGAGGTATTGGTGAAAGAAAAATTGCGATTAAGACAATTGACATCCACAGAAGAAGAACTTTCATAATTTCGAGTTTTGTTTACCCCCAAGGTCTTAAGAAATTTTAAAGCTGCAGATAAACTGGTTTCCTTGAGAAAATATTGGCGTTTGTGTTCACGATATAGTTGGTAACACCGATTTCTAGCAGCCTTATATGCAGAACAGTTGATTAGTGAGCGATATTTTTTTTTTAATTTACGAAATACACGATCCCTATTTGCATGGCTTTTTTCACGTCATCATTGAACCACAGTGCTGAACGATGACTGACTTTTGTTTTACGAAGATGTGCATGACGGTCAAAGAGTTCTAAAATATTATTATATAAAATATTAATATTAAAAGACTGAGATTGTCTCATCGTTTTGTGCTACAATTAGATCGTATGAGAATTTTTCATTCGATACAATTCTCTAGACACCACTGGCGATGTGAACGAGATAACGGACGACGCGCGACGTGGTGAAGACAGTGAGTACATTCGATCGCAAGCATTACCACACAACGTCCTCAAACCTCCTCCTGAAATCCTGGATCTGATGAAGCACAGATGTATGATGCCATCCTCTGATGTTATAATAATTTTATATAATATATAATAATTTTACAAGTACACAAGTAATTTTTTAAGCGGATATGATAACTTTTCGCGGATACCTCGGAGCTGTATAATCTACATATCGATTCAATATAATCTAAAAGATAGTTGAAACTAATTAATTAAAAATATTCTTACAATTGCTTGAAACCACGTGATTGGTTTTAATAATGTACATTCTATAATTATAATAACTGTCATTGTTAGTTTTGAAAGTTGGAGCTATAATTTGCTTTAAATACTAAATGTCAATTTTCATCACAAAAACATTTGAAATACTGAAACTGAGCTAACTGTTTTCGATACTCGTGTTCGCGTGATTTTTTTTTATTATATTTGACAGAGTTAGCCATGGTACGCTTCTATTACTGGCCTTGTATGAATTTCACACGCCAGCTATTCGAATATAGAGCTAAAACCATGTTACCTTTGACGGTTTTATATTCTGTATTTTTAAAATGTAAAACGTAAAACGTAAAATATGACATTCTTTTCAAATTCTACTTTTTTCTCGTATATTGAAAAAGTTAATTAACGTTTATAGCTACAGCGTCACATTATAAAGTTACGAAACATTAATTACATTAATTTAAAAACCCCTAAAAAGGATAGAAATCATATTATTTTGTACTTATTGAAATCATTGTGTCGGGGAACCATTGTACAAACGTTGATGTTGTTGTCTATCTTACGAAGTTTTACGAGACAATAAATTAGACTATACGATTTGATATTGTTATTTCGTTTTTAACATGCTTTTATTAGCTTGGGTTGTATGTATGTATGTATGTATGTATGTATGTATGTATGAATGTAACAGAATCTTCGAGCTTAATTTTCACCAGGTTCCAGCGATCCGATTAAATTGAAACTTTGCACACGTACCAAGGACCGATGACAATGCAATAATTTGATACAAGTTTCCCATTATCCTTAAAAAAAAAAATAAATAAATAAACAATAGTTTAAAAAACTAAAAAAACACGCTTTTATTGCTAACCGAACTAAAAACTAGAAAATAATTTTTAATGACAAAGACAAATAAAACTACAGTAGATCGAACAAGATCGAACAATTAATCATAGTGAATCACCTTAATATAAAATTATAATAAAATTTAAGTTATTAACAGAATAATTCAATTCTGAGTAAAAAGCGTGGGGTGCTCGATATTTAAGATATTACAATCATTCTATTAGCAACTATCTATGAGAGGATAGTTATGAATCACAGTAAAATGCACCCCACCACACCAACCACCCAACCACATTGATTGATTAAATGGTTTATTGGGATTCCCTTTTCTTACAGCAACAATGATTACACAGTCATATGTGTATTATATCGTAAGTATGTATTATCACATAAAGTAGGTATTTGTATGTAACTTTTTTGATTGTTGCATTATCAATGAAATATAGCAGAGCATAAATATGATACATGTTTGTCTATTCAATGCATTTTTCCTGTAAGTTTTAAAGAGAAACTTTGTTTATCCTTAGGAAGTGCTTCGTAAAGGTGATGTTGTAGAAATATACATTCTTCTTATGTTATGTGCTTCTACCTAAAGTTCAATAATAAAGAATAAATCCATGAACCCTGTTTGGTAGCTATAAACTATTTCTCTTAATTACTAACTTTTGCCTGCAGAAGATTTTGTAACGCCTGAGGTGAATCTAATTAGTATTCCAGCATAGTAGTATTTATGTAATCGAAGTTTATTAGATTAATATGCAAAAGCTGCCTCAGAGATCCAGTAACTTCCATTAATTAAGGTATTTTTTACATAAAAAAAAATCTATTAATTCACACTTTCATATTTTTTTTCTTTCACAAATTATTCCCATACCATACATCAATACGATACGAGTGAGTAGTTAAACTATGTGTTTTGCAAATTAAATATTTAATTATTTTTTTTCTTATTTAATTATTTTTTTTCTTATTCAGATGCAAATTATGCAATACAGTGTAAGGTATTGAGAAAAAGGTCATTAAAAGCTAAATAAACTTTATATTCGACAAGATAATGTTTTCTACCATAATACAAACGTAATGATGTTTCTTGCTAGGCCAAATTTTTTTATAAAAATCATAATTAATAAATATATATAATCCTTTAAACTTAATAATAAACAAACCGATACGGGCGGGGATTCAAACCCACGACCTCTGAGAAACCGTCCCGTCGCTCTACGGCGGAACGGTGCAGTGAACGACCTTTACTTGCGTCGGGAAGGTGGTGACATTTATTAGGCTTCTTTCGAAACTCCGAACTCCTTACTAACTTTACGTTTTCTCAGAGGTCGTTTAAATTCGTTATTTTACTAATCCTATTTTCCTTATCTCACTTTCAATGGAATAATCACATTATGTTTATAGCACACTATGGAAGCGAGAAACATATTTATTATATCAATTTTGAATTAAGACAACTTATTAACTTACAAAATAGTATTGATATGTATATGAATCTTTTTGATTTAATGTTTTCTCATTTCTTTGTAGGTACTAGTTTTTTATCTTGAAAGTTTTGAAAGCACAAATGTACACAAGGAATATAACAAACACATTTTTAATTTATTTTATCAAATTATTTGTAAGGTGGTAAATAAATAAATAAGTAGTATAAAGGTAAATACTTGGCTAGTATCTTGTTTCGTTCTATGATTGTTTTATATATATATATACTACTCAGTGCTGACTGCTTAGACGAAAGTACTCACAATTCACTGTATGCTTGTAGTTGTAGTAACGCGATAATCAAACCAACTAAATGATGTGAGAAAATTAGAATAAATTAGTTTTAAGCGGATAATTATATGCTTGTAAAATAAATATTAAATATTTACGAATCCAACAACCAAAACCGGTAACCCGGCAGTTTACACACGCAAGCAAATGCATCGCTGCCGGAGGGCTTAGGTACCGGGGTCCCGTAGTACCTGACCCGTAGTTCAGCTGCAAACCTATCTACCGCCGGGTGTCTCAGTAGATAGTGCCTCAATAAGCGGCCAACCGCCCTCGCCTCCTTCAGTCCTAATACTTATGTATATAGCATCTCAATCTCACCAACCCTCTGGTCATAAAGATTGAGCCGCTATTCATGTAGTCAAGGTTTATCCCTGTCACATGGACCCTTATACGGCAGGTCTGACCTCCGAAGTCGTCCGATAACGGCACTATAAGACTAGTAAGCTCGCAAGGCTATCGGTCATAGACAAGTCTAATCGCGACCACCAAGCTACCTTTTCTCCATGGAAGGTTCCGGAGTTGTAAGGCACGCTCACTTCCCGTGTGATTTCTCGCACTTGCAATTCACTTGCTAAGAACGTCTGAGAGGCTAACTAAAAGTTTCCAGCTGGTGCCGGAGCTGTAAGGCACGCTCACTTCCCGACAGGCAGTCAGGCCGCAAGCTTACCCTACGATACAGTCGGGTGACCGGATAGATGCTAGCACATCCATCTAACCTCTAATCAGGGGGCTACCTGAACTGCAGTGACCCCCGAAAGGATCTCTGCTTAAGGACCGTTCCAAGCCCCGAAGTAAAAGACCGCAGCAGCCCTTCGCCTTAGGCTGGTCAATCACCTCTCGCTGCGCACAAGATCCGACGAGCCCCCGACAACTGTGGGGACCCAGACGAACAGCGCCGAATCTCTGCAGCTAACCACATTACCACTACGAATCCAATACCAAAACCGGTAACCCGGCAGTTTACACACGCAAGCGCATGCATCGCTGCCGGAGGGCTTAGGTACCGGGGTCAGATAGGGAAAAGCCAGTGGAAAGCCGTCGCTTCGGATTCCGCTACTCTCCGACAAAACAAATACCAACTGCACTTCAAACCGCTTCGCCAACGCACCGCAGCTGTTCAGACCCATTTCCCATATACGTACGTAACGTACCGGAGCACGTACAGGTCTTTTTACCGCACGACTTTGCCCGATGGATGGTAACTTTATCGGCGACCCGATATTATGGTACTATGGTCCGATACTATGGTCTATCACCAATGTTATTTATGTATATTCAGTTTTTTTTAATGCTAAAAATAGTAAAAACCTTTTTTTTTATATCTAGCTTATTTATAACAGATTTTAGTTACAGACAGTTACCTTATATGATCTCACTTATAAAAAGAAACATGATTGGTTACCGTAAAATTACAGTTTACACACATGTCCATTAGAGATTTTGAAACCCGTAGCGGGCTTTGAACGGTTTTGTGAGTTCTGTAAGTAGCTTAACAAGTAATCCTCTTTTTTGAGCTTAAAGCTCAAAGCATTGGGTTTCGGTTAAAAAAATTCGAATAGAGTTCCAATTAGACAGATTTTAAAAGAAACGGATTAGGTGTCAGCATTTCGAATTGCTGTGAATTGTAACCATATTTTGCTTAGGGAGTTTACATTAGTCTTTGTTAAAGTCTTCTACTCATCTATTACTATATTAGCTGAGGAATTATTTGGTTTTAGTTATATGTAACTAGCTGTTGCCTCCGTCCATGTGTTTTTTTTGGATGTGGCTTTTTTATTTAATTTTTTTATAAAACCAAAATTTAAAAGATGGTCGGAGGACCATCTTTTAAATTTTGATTTTTATCATTCCTTATTATTAGAAAATTATTATTCCTTGAGACTCCTCTCAATAAATAATCATTTCCAATAAAAAATACCAAACTGGACTACCTTCTCTGTAAAAAAAAAGAAAAACATTGTGGTTCGTACAACCTCTTCGTGTTTAGTCTATCAAATACACATTACTGAACACAATATGTTTAAATTAAATATTAGTTTTAATTTGAAACCATACTTGTGAAGTATATTTTATATGTCAAAAAATATAAACTAAAAAATATAAACAAGGAGCATTATTTTATATTATATTTTTTTATTTAAGTCTTTTATATTGATATGGTCATAGATGGGGTTTTTCTTTAACGTCATTTTTAGATCTCACATTATGTCGTCTAAAATCTCTGATTTTCCTTTTCTCCATATTTTCAGTGTCCTTTAAGCCATTAAGTATGTAACCAACCGATAAAAAAAATAAATTTAAAATTAAAAAATTAATAATAATATTATTTATTCTTTTTAGAGGTCTTTTTGTATCGGGGGTTATTTTTTTATATTTTATTTTATTTTATATATATATTACAGTCTATGTAGACGCAGTCACGGGCAACACCTATACCTAATAAAGTACCTTACCTGAGTAAATAGCGTAAAAACCTTTTGGCCTACATAACAAGCGCGGCGAATATAGCGCGGGCGAAGCCGCTGGGAACAGCTAATTATTGCATAAGAACCTTTCACCAATAAAACTTCAATATCTTGGTGACGACTGTTTCTATTTCGACCAATCATAGCTAAGGACCTTCTCGACAAACATAGCTTTCGATAAAAAAAAACAGCATTAAAATCCGTCCACGCCGCTTACTTATTTGGCCGCTTCATTGCTATAGATAGACACACAGATACACAGATACACAGATCGACAGGTCAAACTTATAACACCCCCCTTTTTAGTCGAGGGTTGAAAACAGGCGCTCCCGTAGAAATAACGTTAACCTTCAACTTCAACCTTTGTGACTAAACTACGTATTTTTGCTAGTATTTCCATAGAGTACGTGTTATTCTGGCCACAATATTGTTTTATAAGTACTTGCAAGTTTCATTAAAATCTATTCAGTGTTGTTGATGTAAACATCAAAACTTTCGTATTTATAATATTAGTGTAGATGTAATTACTTTACGTCATCAAAGAAAGTTTTTTTTATATCTACTCCTCAGAAATTAAATAGACTAGATCTGATGTATAGCGATAAAAATGTCAAGAAGTTAAAGTACATAAGTGCATTCTTATATTTTGTAAAAAGTAGAACAAGAATAGAAAGCAATACCACATACCACTCACCCTCGTTTCCAAGAAGGGAACGCTTTTACGTCGAATTTTAATACTGCTACTTACACCAAAGGGATCATTATAAACGAGTAATAACCGCGTCTTACATCACAAAAACATATTATGACTATTCTATTTCATTTTAATGAAATACAATTATTAAAACCTTTTATATTATATCTAACTTCGCTTTTGTTTAAAAAAACCCGCTTCTATCTATATAATGTTTTTTGTTTGCAGACTATATTTACTCCTATTCTTGCTACTTGCGGTATCTTCCTAGACCGACCGTCATGATATAAAAAAGAAAAAAAAAATACAACAAATCAACCACAGCCTTCTAGCACAATACCACTCCCAAATTAACGTGGTTATATGTGAGGGAGATGAGGCGACAATTAATTATAAGATTTGATAGTCACATCAGAGATAGTATCTATTGAAATTTACTACTAAAATGAATTCCTTTATTTTTTGGGAATTGAAGCCAATAAATTATTATTTTTTAAACAAATTAAATATTTATGATCTCATTGAATTTAGTCAGTTCTAACACTTTATTGTTTGTTAAAGAGCAAACTACAATTTAGACCTTTTACATTAGGAAGTGTGAACTCCATGCATCCTTTTGGCACAGGAGGAAGGAAGAAGATTAGTTTTCTTAGTAATTGAAATAAATAGAACAAGATTTAATTAGAACTAATTACGTACATAATTTTTTGATGGTCCATTTGACATTAATTTGTATGAGAATACAAGTTGAATTGACAGTAAACATTTAAGAACTTATATAATTACAGACTATTAAACGACTTATTACAGACTAAAAGGAAAGGAAACTTTAAGATTTCTTAAGATGATCTGAATCAAACTTATAAAGTAAGTGCAATAAAGCTTATAACTTGTTAAAGCTGCTCTCAAGTGATTTAATTTCTTAATCTTGTCTTAAAACATTTTCTTTTACTACTCATGTTTTCACACAATTTTCCAAGTTTCTCAATTATTTTCTCATATACATAGTATCTTGTTTTAATTGATTTAACATTTAGACATTTGAGTGTAAAGCTGTGATAGGCTGTTAAGTTTCTTAATTAGTGTGCAAAGCACCGTTAATTAGAACAAAAAGAATATCTTAAGTTTTAATATGGTTATCTAATGTTTGACCCATTAATGAAAACTAATAAGTAGCATATTTATTATAAGTAATAAATTGCGAATTTTGTATTGGAGGAACAATAATTACTACAATATTTAATGAAACATCATTGTAGGGACAGTAATTACTTAATTATGTAATAATTGACCCCTCAAAAGTTATAAATCTAGTAGTTAATTCTAATGTTACCTACCCAGAACAAGTACATAGTTCACCACCAAATTAAATGATAATCGCATTATCACATATTAGCTTTATGCAAAATTATACATTTGATATCTACTTATTATGTACATTTATTATTCATACAAATCGGAACACGTGCAACATTTGTTGCCTACAACTGCAATACAAAATAAATAAATAAAGTATACAAAAGATTCTAAGAAATATGATAATTATATTGTGAAGACCTTGCATAAAAGGTGATCTGTAAACGAATGAAAGCATAAAATATCAATTTTTACTATTACCTTATTTTAATTCTTGCAAAGTTAAACGGTTGATGTCATCGTCATTTTAATTTCAATTTATTGTAGCTTAGATTTCTTTAACAGCTGTGGCTCGTAAGACCGTGAACTATACTATATATCATGACAGGTTGATTTTAATATGTTACAATTCTAGCTATAAAGAAATACCACACTTATTTACTTTGTCTGTGATTACGTTATCTTTCTTTGTCTGTGATTAAGTTGAAAAGTATATGGAGTGTTTAAATCTTCTTTCGTAAGTGTTTTATGTATTTAATTAAATTTAACAACCTTTACAAAATAAGAGAGAAAGAAAGGGCTCGCAAAAATATCAAAGCTTTGAAAAGTCATAAAACGTTATTTCTTTCTAAGTGTACGCATTTTCAACTTGATAAAACACTCAAGTGATGAGATCACAATAATTTATATATTACACGGGTTTTGACTTTCTAAATTCACAAGGACTCCAAATCCGATTCGCAGTACAATGGACCACTTTAAGTAAAAACATGTGTGATTATATGTTCTTTCGGACATCAAAGACAGAGTCTTGAAAAGATTAGAATTTAGGATATAAACATTCGATTTGCAATTGTGGACCTTTGAGTTTTTAATGTACCTACTACACTTGACAATCATTAAAAATGATGACATAGTAATTTATATAAAACGAGGATTAAACAATTTGAAAAAACTTATAAAACACAAAGGTCAAACCAAAAGAGGAGAAATGTATACCGACTGTCTTGAGGAGAGTAGTGTTATAATCTCACAACATGGAGTTAATTATACAATAAGGAATATGTTTTCCAAAACAGATAGGTATCATATCGCATATTAAAAAAAAATTACTACACACATCCATGCATGTAAAATGCGGGTTTGTGTGTTCGTGTATTATGTATATAATATGCAAATAAAACAATTATAATAGTTTGAATTTCTTTTTTTTTATTTTATTTTATTAAATACCTTAACTTTTTTGATATTTCTTTTGTATCACTCGTATCTACATAATATAATTGAGAATTAAGCTTTATGTCGAGCTTAGATTCGTTTTATTAATTTTGATAAGATCTTATCGTCACACTTTATGAAGTGACCTGAAGGTAATTAACGGGTGGGTAATACTGGATCTCTTAGATCTATGAAACTACACATAATACGTTCACACCCAATTTTGAAGCATTATGTATTATGTACTGCACATAATCTTCCACGTAGTACGTGGCTAATGCACACACTACCTATTCTTTGTTCCTCAATCATCCTCTGGATCAGTTTTGATACTCCAATTTGTTTTGTACATGTTTACGCAGTTTTAAACAAAATAAAAACTGCTTAAACGTTTATTTTATAAATTATCCCTATGTATAACAAAATCACATTTTTTGTTATAAAAATACAATATTAAGTGGACTTTCTTGATGAAAGTAATTTGTGTGTGACGTAAGTTAAATTGAATTTCCGAAAACTTTAGATAAACACAGAAATTAGTAAAGTTTTCATTGAAATAGAAACTAATTTAGGATTCGATATAAAGTTAAGTTAGAAAAAGTAAAAAAACTATTCTTTTCTAATAAAAACCAATTCAAACAAAAGATGTATTTTCGTGAAATAGACAATGAAATTTATTGCACGTCTGCAAAACCGATCTTGTACGTAACAATCTAAGCTCGGAAATAAGCGGCTCTCTAAATATTCCGTCTCCAAAGGATAAGAGCAAGTAATATGCCTTTGTTTATTTCGAACCCCCGTTAGTCGAGTGGTTAGCGCAGACACCTATAGCGAGGCTCGGGTTCAAATCCGGACAGAGACGGGCATGTATCTGATTAACAGGGAGGTCTGTATTTCTGGGTTTGGTCGTTCATTAAATATATTTGTAGTATTTTTAATGTTTTTTTATTTATACTGTATAGGTTAATGCTTGAGTACATTCTACCTGATGTAAAATGGAATACATTTCCATTCATAGGTGGTAAGGCGCATTAACGTAGAAACCTATTCACTCTTCTCTTGAAGACACCCATATGTATTTGGCCGAAAATACCGACGCAGGCAAGCTGTGGCAGTCCTTCGCTGTACGAATTAATAAAGACAAAGTTTTGGGGCTTCGAGCATCAGCCCAAATGAGGTATGCCGAATGTTTTCGGTCTTTAGCATGACTACATTCAGCATTAAACCATGGGTGAGCGTTGCCACATCGATGGCCACGTTCCCATCGGGGTACGTGAGCAAACGGAATAAAATACTCCACGGCCTTTAGCAGACCTGCCGCAAAGGAAAAGACGCAAAAAAGTGCCGCTTCTCAACCCAATCTGTTGACTTGTATTTCCATACTCGCCTAAAACCATGGTTCGAGAGCTGGTGGGAAATATGTAAATGCAGATTTCACCAGACAGTGATCGGACGTTCCCAAGGGAGGGGGGGGGGGGGGTGACGTTTACACGATACCTGTCCGGATCAGTCGTCAGCAGAAGGTCCAGGTAATTAGCTGAATGACCTACTACATCTGGTGCCCTTGTCACTTGCCTCCCCAGCTGAAAGAGGTCCAAGGACAACGCAAAATTCCGCGCTTTTCTTCCAGTATGGTCGGTCTTCTGGTACAGGAACAGACAGTCTTGATTACAGACATAAAAGTCCCCCAGAAAGTCGAGCTGCGCTGATAGGTACTGATGCAGAGCCATATCAGCAGCCTCACAAATATACTCAAATATTCTGGTTGTCTGCTGGTCCTGCAAATTACTTATTATTAAATCAATGTTAAATGTATTTTCATGTTTTAAGAAGTAACCTCTATATTTATAAATTTAATGTAACACCAATTGAAACAAACAAATATAATTAATAAAACTTGTATTATGTCTTAACTTATGTTCTCAATAATGAAGGAATTATCGACTTTATTTTCGTATTGCAATTTTGTAATAAATGCTTACAATTAAATCTTTTCTTATTCTGATAACATTCTTTAACTAAATGAGTTAAGTTATCTGAAGTTAAGTAGTGAGTCCTGTTATGATACTAAAAGGTTTAGTATACTATGTCTAGTATTATTACGTCTAGTAGAATAAGGACATAATACAGGATTAAGCGTTCAAAGGACATTGATCTGCGTCTCCGTCAAAAAGAACAAGTAATTGTATTTGTATTTGTATCTGTACCGTTGTCTAACACCCTTAACCCAAGAAAATAATTTGCTTGCTTAAGCGTTAGATCAATGTGTGTAATTTGTCCTGTGATATTATTATTTTTATTACTTAAGATAATTTAATTCCAATAAATTTTTGATCTTACCAAATATAATGAAATAAAAATATATTATATCAAATTTATTGTAATGCATAGCGGACTAAATGAATACATTTTTTTTTTCATCTAACAAAATCTTTTTACAAGATATTTATTACCTTATTCAAATCTTATAGCAAAAACAATCTAATTATGATTTAACAATGGAACACAATAATTTGCTGTGAAATTAAAACTACGTTATGTATCTATACTTGTTTTTAAATAACAATATATAACATAATAGGAATTGTATATAGTGAATGTTATAAACAGTTGTACCTAGTAGCTAATTATTAGTCTGAAAGACCTTTTGAGAGGTGCTAAAGTTATATCAAAAGTCAAACACACAATCAATTAGTGTTTTCGTAGATTACTGTTAAATTCTTTAATAATCAGTGGGTGTCTTGTAATCTATCCGGATATAAAACATCATTTTATAGTGCTATCACTATACTCAAAGAGTTTTTCTCTTTATGCCATTTAGGGAGATAGACATTTAGCTAGGCATTATAATATTATTTTATAGAACAAAACCGGTTTTTACATAATAATGAATTTTATATATGTATGTATATATGTATGAAGTGTTTTTCAAATCCCAAATAATATTATCATTTTCTTCCTACCAAATAATACAAATGAAAAATACTTATGATACCATATCAGCAGTCCATTTAACTGATTATAACATTAAATAAACAGAAACATTCTTATTCAACTTATAGTAATATTTTTTTAATTTATAGTAGTTTTGGCTACATACTATCCACTTACATATGTTCAGTATAAGAATATATAAAATATATTATAGCTAAGCCAAACTATTCTTATAGTATTCTTTATACCTTTGGTATTCCTCAAAACTGGGACTGACTCTATCAAATTTTGCAGATGCCCTTGAACATCACAGTAAATGTTATGTCTCTGATATTATAAGACCAAATTGAATTAAAGGATTTAACCTAATACAGATTTCATATTTATTAATCAGCTAAAATGGATCATTAGCGCTTATCAATCCCATTAGCCTTTAAGCTACCAATCTATTTAATTGAATAATTGATTATGTGTAAATGTTCATTATGTAATAAAATATTTATATGTATTTTAAACTTGGCTGCCACCACTAAAAATTGCAAGCAATTTAAAATATCTTATACTTAAATTTATTTTAGGCAAGAATCATAATGCTTTGTAAATTTGATAGCTTTTCAGTAACGGCTTCATTATTTATTACTTTGTCCTTACGAACCACGTACTCTAACTAAACTTTGGTTCGTTATATTTAAAATATATATATATGTGAAGATAACATAATTATATGTTAATTTATAAATAGAATATTGAATATTATGAAGACTCATAAATTAGAGGTTTTTGTATAGATCTAGCGCTAGTGGTAAAAGTGGACCCTCTTTACATTTTATATTAAAAAATATATTAAAGGTAGAAGTCATTTATATATTTTTTTAATGCTTCTATTTTAGTAATACAAACAGTTTCTACATGTTTTAATATAGAATTCACAGTGTGAGAGAATTAAACTGTTAGACTTTAAAGAGATATTGGTTTTTTTCCGATAAGTAGGAATTTTATTTAGATTTCTTAACTATTATTTTTCAGCAATCATAGAAAAGGGTTTCAATTATTTACTTTTTTAACATTTAGCATATAGTGGTTCTTTCACTTACCTAAGTTATAGGAAAGTATATAAAACTAGCAGACTCGGCCACGCGTTGCTGTGGTTGCTAAGGTTTTGGATATACCTATTACATTGTAGTAAACTATTTAAGAAGTCACGGTATTAGAAAAAATAAAATAAAATAAAAAAACCCCCGACCGCTAAGTAAAGGAAAAAATTTAAAATGCAAGTAAATTTATCATGGCCAATAACGAAATAACAATATTTTGATATAAAATAATATTGTGACTTAAAATTAAGATGTAAGTTATCCTATGTTTCAAGTTGGATCAAACTACACACGGTGTGCAAATTTGATTAAAATCGGTTAAGTAGTTTAGGAGTCCATCGCGGACAAACAACGTGACACGTAATTTATATATATTAAGATAAACAAAATTTTATAGCAAAAAGGCTAAGTCCATAAAAAAAGAATACAACACAATCCTTCGAGTTAGAACATTTTATAGATACCACTAAATATCAAGAACTTTTTTACATTGTAAACAACTTATATTCTTATTTTTAAATGAAAAATGTATTTTTAAGAATATGCATCAAAAATTTATTAGTTAGTATTTTTGATTAACACATTAACGTGTTTTATAAGAACAGTAATATTTGTCATCGAATCAAATATTTGCAATTGTTCTCCAATTCCTAAGTCAGCAAAATAAAATCAAGCCAATTTCACGGAAAATTATACAATACAATAGTATTGCATATTTTTTGTGATTATTTTTTTGGATTGAATTCAATTCCTAATATTTTATTTTTATTCTAACAGATATTCTCATAAAATGAAGTTGAATCATAACAAGTGGATAAACGGAAATATTTTTTAAATACTTAAACTAGGAAACAATAGTTTTATATAATATTACATTTGAATATCGACTCGCCTCAAATATTCAAAGAGGATTTTAATAAATCATTTTGTATATTTTATTTTGTGCGTAGGTATTTGAAATGTTGAGAGTTAAATCAATAAGCAATAAATTTATTTCATACTTCATCAAATTTTATCTTTTAAAATTAAAATCTTTTTTAAGTAGGGTAATATTTTTGAAGAAAATTGAAAGCTGATATTTTTATAAGATGCAGTATTTAATTAGGGAAACAAAATCTTTGTAATTTTATAAATTCTTTGTGATATATACAATAATTCTGTGCTAGAAATTTGTCATGTGCCAAAAGTTGTTGTGATATTATTATTTTTCTGAAAATTTAAAATACTTTTAACAATAAAATAAAAAGCAATTAATGAAACAGCAAATATTCATGAAATTAAAAGCTATAAATGCAGAATACTACAAAATGAAAATATTCAAAATAGATGATTCATAACATATAGTGATAACAGATTATAATTCATAATATAACATACGAGAGAGCGCGTTATGTTAGGAATTTCTGTTATACAAAAATACCGAAATGCTTGGATTATCCGCAGTAATTTATGTTATCGTTGATGTATTATTTTGCTGTAGGTTTGGACTATTTTTAGGTATATACCTAAATTGTTATGTACTAAATTTCACATAACAAGATATATTTACAGTTGTACGTTATTTTTAATTAACCACTACTTTACATTAAATGGAAACGAATATTTAGATAGTTATTATATTTTTTTTTTTAGATAGTATATTTTTTTTAGATAGTTAAAAAAAGTTACTTTTTCGGTATAAGAATATAATATTTAAGAAGCAAGGTACATAATTATAGCGTTACTTTAAAGGAGACGTTGAAAAATGTTATACTATGAACAAACTGTGACTGTCTACTGTAAACAAAATGTTGCTTGTGATCATTAATTTACATTGCACTCGTAGCGTACGTCACACCTTTATCATGCAAGATTTTATCAAAATACATCGCATATTTCCTCATTTATGAACTCATTACAAAGTCACAAATGACTGTAAACTACAAAGAGATTGGAATATGCTTATAAAATCAAATCGACTTTTCTCTTTGCCTTCATTGAGGTTTTTCCTTGTTTGTTTATTTATTTTACATAATCATTGAAACTATTTTAAAATAATATAAAAGGTTATACATACATAGGTATATAAGTTTGGCTTGTAAAACTACATATCTTAGCTTAGTTCGCTTAATTTCTTTTTAACCAAGCTAATCTAGTTTCTCTCGCCAATCTCATGCACTTAACTACTAATGTTTATATCAAATTGTTAAGTTGTTCGATGATATTTATCGTGTTCTTAAAATTTGTCAATTCTGAAAGGTCGAACTTTCTATCCACTTTAAATTAACGAAACGTAGGTTTTTTTTATCTTTACAGATGACATATTTTTATGACGAAATTCAACTAGGTAAAAAAAATATCGGCGCTAAGCAAAGGTTAAATGAAACAAACGGTTTTCTTTTATTTCATTTTTGAAAAAGTGAATTTTATTAACCGCAGCTTCCTTTCGATGGCAATTCAGAAGCTAAAATAAAAAGTTAAAAACTTAATTTTTTAGAGTAAAAAAAGATCAGCTGTTATCGTTTAAGTAGTTGTTGTCTTTAGTGCTGTAATATATACGCGTGCTCTATGCATAACTCTCTCGAGAGATTCATCTGAACCTATATCATTAATGCCCGCAGATTTTTACTTTTTTCACCTTCATCATTTCCTCGCGTCTAGTTTACATATTCATCAGAATTTATTTTATAACCTAATTAATAATATTTTTTTCAGACAATCACAAATTAAGTTCGTAAAATAAAAGACATTGTTAAATAACTAAATTACACAGAGTTTAGTTACGGTATGTATTATTGACTATAATAATTATATTAACATCGGTTAAAAGTAAATATAAAAAGAAACTCCTCAATTGTAAGTTAATCATAATAGTTAGATGGCACTTCTAGATTTTGATAATTGTATTAAACTGACGATTTATTTAATAATATCACTATTTCATTTGTTAAGGTATTAGTAGTCGATGCATCAAATTATGGTCCACACCCAATGCTTCCAGAGCAGTCCAAGATCTATAAATATTTGTTAGTGCCTCGTTAGTGAATACTATTTAGTTCAGATTTCATGCTCATTTCAATGAATACTTTCAGCCTCTTCAAGTTATTTTACACAGTTAATCATATTTATATTCAATGTTAGTAAAATAAAGTTAATTTTCGTAAATAATCACGTCTTAATCACCCGTGCTAACGGGCTGATCCGAGCATAAAATCTGAACTGAATAGTAGTAGAACTATCTTATTTAGATAAAGAAGACCATCTATCTATACCTATAAAACAGAAAGTATGTATGTATGTTCCAGATAAACTCCAAAACAGTTTGACCGATTTTAACCAATTTTCAGGGGATCTTTATTTGGACCCAGCGAGTAATCCTCCAAAATATCCTCTGAAAAGAAGTAGGAAAGAAATCAAAATACAAATAAGATACCAAGGATATCGTACAGTCTGAGTCCTCACTCATAAGCTCCGAAAATTACGTTAAAAGACACCATCGTCAACGTTAATACGTACGATTATCCAACGACGCCACGAACTCAATAAGTAAGTACATAATAATATTATTTCTATACTTTTTAGAGATTTTTATCTGGGGTATTCTTATATCGGGATTTTTTTAATTTATATCTAAAGTTTGTGATAACCAGTGATATAACTTTAAATTTATATTTAAAGTTATATCACTGGTTTCTATATAGCACTAAAGGCACCTAACACATTATATCCACTTGTTTAGATTTTTACTGTCAATATAGCATAAAAACCTGTCATCGACATCAATAAAAGCTCAATATTTTTGAGATTACTGCTTTTATTTTGACCAAACATGGGTAAAAACTATCGGGGCTGACCAGGCTTTTCGATTAAAATAACCGCAGTCAAATCCGAACCTCGTTTGGCGGCTACGATGCCTCAGAAAAAACACAGATTAAAACGTAAACTTATAACACCTAACAAACCTCTTATTGTGTCGGTGGGTAAAAAAGAACCGTGTTCGGTATAGGACTAGGCAACCGACTAAACTTAAACAAAAATAATATGAGAAAGATATACGAATATCACTGAATACAACTAATACTTCTTTAGAAGAGTTTTGACCAGTGCACACATACTTCAACAATAATAACATTCTCTCTCAGAGGAACTGCCCTCTTAGGTAAGCAGTATACTTGCCTCTCAAAGTGATCATTGAGGATTTACATATTCATGAGTTCTCGGTAGCTGGTCGCTGCGGACGGTGAGTTCATTGGACTAATATTGATACTACTTAAGATAATACTGACCTATATGAAGCACTTTAACCAAATGTTCTTCAGAGAAGACAAATTCTTGTATTAATTGAATCTATCATGTTCCTTATAGTAATAGAAAATATTTCTTGACTATTTTGCAGGTGTTGATGTAATATTTTAATTAACTTTTTCTTCTTTATTTCATGCATTTTAATATACAAAAAAATACAAATGTGTATTAATATACTGTCTACAAACAATCACGGGATCGAATTACGGGTAATTTTCAGTAACATGCACTTTCCAACCGAGTTCTGGGTGAATTAAGATAGTTGCCAATTTTTTACACTGACAATTGACCAAATGACTTTACCGATTCACCGATTCCTTTTTATACACAAAAAAGGAATCGGTTAATTGGTAACTAATTGTCTAAATTATCAATGCAAAATTAACATTGCACATGTTGTGTTATTGTATGTTACATTGATTAAGAATTTCATGCTACTGATACATAGGTTACATTAGGTATGGAACCCATGCATGCATTTATGGTAATACAGCATGAAGATTGCCATTCTATCTGATCATCAATCTACATAAACTTTATGTAAAGGTAAAACACCACGCGCCTTACACAATATATCCAATATATTACAAATCTACTTCTATCATTTTATGATTGATTTTATGAGTGATTAAACATGAGTTGTCAGGAAATTAATACATCATAATCATGCTGGAGATTATATTGCAGGTAATCATAAATTTAATATTGAGTATTGGATTAATATATTTTTTTAACATTTTGACACATAATATTATATATAAATTATCATTTATTAGCCGTTATTATTAATAAAATTAAAGGTATTTAGTTAATTTTTAGTGCTAACCTCTGAAAATAGCAGCAAGGTTTGAAAGTATATATTTATTTTTAAAAACCCCAACGCGCAGGTTACAGACCCTTTAACATTGTTTTACGGCCCATAAAAGCCATATGGAAAGTGCGGATAGTGGAGTATCTATTCCGAATTTGATGAGAATGTACCGATCGTGAAGCGCTTTTATATAAAATCTCTAACAAAGAGTTTTTTTTTAATTTTAACTTTATTGACCCTAAAAAAATTTACATCAGTTTTGTGCTAACCCGTGCTATGAGTCTTCTATATTTACCAATTATATTTAATTTTCTACTTGAAAGGGTGTTTCATGTTCTTCAGAGTAGGTGATTATTTATTTAATCTATTCTAATCTAACGAAATAATGGACCGCGAGAAGAATACCATTATCTTGCTAATTAAAGAAAGTAGCTATCACAACTAATTATTATGGATGTATAATATAATAATAAACAATATATAATAAATCAATGATTTATGGGTACAAAAATAAAAACATGGACAGAAGAATAACGAAAAGTATATTTATTGGCATATATAAATAAATTAAAGTTTTAAAATTTAATTATTTTGTTAAATTAATTATATTATATCAGATGTACAGTGAAATGAATATCAATTAGAGCACAACTTATATTCAAAGTTCTGTGCTAAATAATAATAATAATAATATCCCAGGACAAATTACACACATTGATCTAAGCCTTAAGCAATTTATTTGTTTCTGTTAAGCATGTAAGACAACAATACAGATACATAGAAATACACATTACAAATACTGAGAATATATTTAATAAACTACCAAACCCAAAAATACAGACATCTATATCTATGCTCATCACATACATGCCTATTCCTGCCGGGAATCGAACCCGAGCCTCGTTGAGCTACTATACGTTAAGCGTCTGCGCTTACCACTCGACCAACGGGGTGGTAAAATAATTATTATTAAATCAATGTTAAATCTATCTTCCTGTTTTAAGAAGTAACTTCTTTATTTATAAATTTAATCTAACAGCTATTGAAACAAAAGTTATATGAATAATAAAATATAATTAATAAAACTTTGTTTTATGTCTTAACTTATGTTCTCAATAATGAAAGCAATTATCGACTTTACTTTCGTATTGCAATTTTGCTATAAATGTTTACAATTAAATCTTTTCTTATTCTGATAATATTCTTTAACTAAATGAGTTAAGTTATCTGAAGTTAAGTAGTGAGTCCTGTTATGATACTGAAAGGTTTAGTATACTAGGTCTAGTATTACTAGGTCTAGTAGACTTTCTTCCTAGTAGACTTTATTCAGATGCAACGTATGTATATAAAGTATGACTGTATTATTTTTGTGGATTTTCATGACAATTGTTATTATAATTTTATTTCAAAAATTGTTTTCTAATTTAGTGATAGTATTTGAATGATTTCAATTAACTAAAATTTGCATGAGCTTTTACCTAAAACTTTACATATCTCTTTGAAGTGGTTTGGTATACCTATATAGAGATATATATAACAGCGCTAGCGTATTCATAGAGAGGAAGTCAAGCCTTTGTTGTTTGGGATATAATGGAATTCTTACCACGGTTCAAGCAATCAATTTAGAGCAAATAACGCATCACGTAGTAGCAGTAAGCCAGTGGTGAACATAGTGTGGATTAGTTAAGAGTAGAACAAGATCTCATAAGATATATTGTGTATGTTTGTTTTTAATTTATACAAAAAATTTTACTCCTCAACAGAATGTACTTTTTTTATAATTTTGATACAATTATATTATAAATACCTATCGAAAACCGATTTATATTTATTTTTTATATTTATTATTATTGTTATGACATACATAAGTGATTACACACATTTGATATTAAGAATTTAGTTGTCTATATATGTAAAAGAATTAGACGTGACTGTTTATGTGTACTACAAGAGGAGGTCACACGTTCGGAACATTACTTCAGAACCATAACAGATGGTACCATGAAGAATACAGGATTACCAATATACAGAATATTTCAGTAAATTTTACAGAACTGTGATATATTTTAAAACAACATTTGAGAGGTTACGAATTATAGCACTTAAGAACTCTTATGAGAAAATTGGTATGCAAATCAGAAAATTGGTATGAAAATTGCCTATGTTGTCGTAAGTACATGTTAATTGTAAATGCCTTTAAATAAGTATGTGTACATGTGATTAATTAAATGTTGGATTTTCTATCGTCCAGACTTTAGATGTTTATTTGGGAAAAATAAATATAAGATATAATTACTCCAATCCACCAAATAGTAAAGTTACTTAAAGATTGTTTTGCAGTATAACTTTAATAAAATGTATAAATAAATAGACATATAGCATGAATACATTAAATATTGTATGATTAGACATGTGAAGCGGTGACAAAGACGGTGCAATGTTCCGAGACAGGCTTGTAAGCGAGACAATTGGACGTTACAGGTATGTAATAGTATGATATTCTATAACATCCTACATTTTCACTTATAATGGGCTGCAGATAATTGCTAATTTTATAAATGCTACTGTAATTAACTAATGAATTAAATTAATACAATAAGTAATTTTTTGTCGTTAAATATAATTATGTAAAATGAATTATTCGGATAAAAATAAAATTTCCAACTATCAAGAGACTATATGAAGAGTTTAAGGAAAAGTTATGTTAGTTTAAATTATACTGATAATAATAGGAATTTTAACTAAGTTTCTGCAAAATATTGTTGTGATAGTTTTCAGACTGTTTAAAAACAATAGGATAAATGTTTATAGACGTAATTGGAATTTAACGGAGTAATTTTAAGTCTCGATATTTTAGTAGACATTTATTATTCTAAATTTTAATATTAAACCCAAAAATTTTAAATACATAGTGTAATATATTTTTAAAGTAATTATTTCAATAACTTTAATAATATAACGTTAAAGTGTTCTGAAACTCGGAATATTATTTTCTGCTGTCGAGTAATAAAAGTTGCGTATTCCCTTTGCTCTTACTCTCATTTATAAAAAAAAAACTTGTTTTAATGTTTTAGTTTCTTAAAAACTCATTTTTAAATGTAAAATATTTTTCACAATTAAGTAATACTATTTATGTTTCATGTCTTTTCTTTAACGTCTTTTTTGAAAAAAATATTACAAAGGTTTTTTATGAAGTTCAATTCAAATAATGTAAAAGTATATTTCAGACTTGTTACACAAACCTATATTTTTGGTTCTACATATATATATTTTAAAAATATAGGTTTGTATATACCTATATTAACGGATATTGTTTATTGATGCTTAAATCAATTTAAAACATTACAATATTTTCTAAATTCTGGGTTGATTATTAAGTTTAATACACGTATTACTAATGTTGTAGTCAACAATAGTAAGATAAGTGGCACCAAGTTTTTATTTGACTTTTAATCTGTACTTATTTAATCTGTATTTAATCTGTACTTAATTTTAATCTGCACAATAGTGTCATTTAGCCTAGTAATTCTGTATTGATGTAAACAGACCGAGACCAAATTGGTCTTCCTAAGTCTAATATTTGACAACAAATAATGACTTTAGAAGTAAGGCCATCTTTAAGATATAATTTGCTAAAGTTTAATAATGCTGATTTAATAAATCAGGTATTGTTTAATTTTCCTTATTTGCAAATTGGATTGATAAAATAAGATAGTTTTCTGAAGTTTGTTGGCTTTAATATAAGTTAAAAGGCTTTAAAAAAAATGTTTAAATTATTTTATTTTAAATTAGTTTTTGTAACAGAACTACTTATTTCCGGTCATTAAAATTAATGTACCTTTGTACATTTTCAAACCGATACCATTTTCATAAATATATATTATTGAATATACAGGGTTATTTGTAATTAGTTGAGCACCTTTTGCAGGCAGCCCTTCTACATCAATCCTAACAACATTTATTCTACGACTTTTGAAAATTAATAGTTTTAAAAATTTAGTTTTTCCCATACAAAATTTATTTATTGCCTCTAAACGTGCATTAAACTTGAGCAAAGAGAGGCCACGCAACTTGTCAAAATATGTGCCAAGGCCACGTGCATCGGGGCGCGGGGTGGCGGGGTGACGCAGCGGCGGCTATGCACGTTAGAACTTAAAGTTACTTACGAATTTCTTTAAGATGGCGCGTAACAGAAAAACGTCATAATTTTCATTAATATTAATTAATTAAAACGTAAGAAGTGAATCGAATGTTTCTGACGTATAATATTCTCATAGAAGAAACACATAAGTACGATAAAAACAGACAAATGTACACAATCCACTTTAAAAATAATAACTTTAGGCTTCTTAACATGTTGGATCGTCACTATATCACAAATAAAATTATTCTTCATCATGGTTTCTGCTGTTTCGAGTTGTTGTTCGTTCTAGGTATAGCAAAACAGACCTTGTAAAGATCAGGACCCCAATGCTCCATTTCTCAGCCAAAACTCGTATTTCTTTTCATTCTTACTTCTTCTATTTCAGACAATCAATGTATTTTAAATATATTATAAATTATATTTCATAATTTCTTCTTCATGTTATAATCTTAAATTTATTTATTAGTTTTAATAGCAAGTCCATAAAATCGTATTGTCCAATATGTAATTACAATTCATTATAAAACTATTATTTAATTATAAAACTAAATGTAAATTGTGTTATGTAATCCACATACTTGTCATTTTGATTATTTAGTATTTCCATAGCAACATGGTGTAAAAGAGATGAAGCTATACGAAAAAAGGTGGCGCGCGCATTTAACAGTTTCTGACTTTCGCTAGCCTGCCGCGACCTACACTTTAGATTGCTTGCAAAGTACAGAGTAATAAATAATCGAGGAAGCAAAAATTTTTTTTGTTCGTTTATTCTGAGTTATTTATCAAGATTTTTTAAAAATCGTAGAACAAATGTTGTTGGGATTGATGTAGAGAGGCTGCCTGCAAAAGGTGCTCAACTAATTAAAAATAACCCTGTATATGAAGTACGTATTATACTTAACTAAACAAATACGAAATTATTAAAATATATAAAAGTGGCAAAGACACTTAATTTAGTTTATTTTTAAACATTACAGGAACCTTCCCACTAAGATGCAAATGTTATACTATAGTTCAGGTAATTTATTAAGATTACATTTGGGTCGTTTAGGTTATTGAACACGGTACTAAGGATTTAGTACAAGATATTATCAGGTATGTGGTAGAGGCTGCTTAGTAAGCACTTTATTTAGATTATTTTTCAAATACGTGGTTTTCTTAAACGCTAGTTTAATGTTTATTAACATAATATCATAGATTAAAAACATTAAATACATTATAAAGATTTACTATATTATGACCGACAAAAAGACTATTACTTTTAATAACATATTCGTTGTAAGAAATTTATAATTATTGTTTGAGTTACATTTTTAGTTAATATAGCAAGAAATATTTATCCACACCGTACATCTTATCTTATCTTACGACCTACAGGAAACCTTTCTGTCGCTCTGCCAATTAGTCTTACTTGTCTCTATTCATCTTGATGAATCTAACTTTCTTTACAATCATTTGGATTTTATTATTCTTTGCCATAACCATATTATAAAAGTTTACTTAATTTAATTAAAATTACTTTGATCATGCTTTTAAATACTCACAGAGTAATCAAAGATATTATTAATTTTACAAAAATATATGAATTTCTAGAATTTTGTTTAATTCACATTTTTTATTACTTGTTTGTATTTTAGATATTTTTTATGAGCATCTTTTTTCTTCTTGCACTTATTTCATTCAATCGTCGCTTCTTTTCGTAGTCTTATTTAGTCTTATTTTACTCTGAAATGCATAGAAGAGAAAAGCATATTAATTGTATTAATATTCATTTAAAAGGATTCAATAAATATTTTGTTAAATAAATTCTTATCTCATTTTTGGTCATTTGCATCAATTGTTATTAAATTTCCACAAAAAAAATCAAACATAGTTTTTGGGTTTTATAATCTTACTTGCACTGAATAAAGTATCATTACAAATTAGAAACGCTGAGTACACTATTTGTTTGTTGGTTTTTACTGAGGTTGTTTAACATATATGTTAGTCGGAGCTGACTCCTAAGCCACAAATGTTCACAATTCACTTTACACTACACGCTCATTAGATAAACTAAGGCGGTAATTATATCAACTAAATAACATGACCACAGTGTACTAGTCTAGTAGTTTGTCCCACGTTGTAGATTAGAAATGTATATAAAAATAAATATGGTTTTTATTTTGTATATATTTAAGGTGCTAACTATGAACTTACATATATAATAGTTTGTATATTCAATGTTATTTTAAAAGCAATTGCTACTTATTAAATATTTGATACTGAAAATACTAGTTTTACTACTACCAAAATAAGAGTTTTAGACATCTTTATATAGAATAAGGGGTAAATAGACTGTTTGTCTATTACGTTCTTTTTCTGTTTATTTCCTCGAATTTAATTAAAATTGTACTTAACTATTTTCACAAGCTTAAATAGGTATAATTAAAGCTGCGGCACATTATCATATTCTTACGGAAAAGCACAAA
Source organism: Napeogenes inachia (assembly GCA_959347355.1). Lineage (NCBI taxonomy): Eukaryota > Metazoa > Arthropoda > Insecta > Lepidoptera > Nymphalidae > Napeogenes > Napeogenes inachia. The sequence continues at coordinate 13,644,255 of OY365793.1, read as the reverse complement.
AAATGATATTGGCTTTATTTTTTTTAAAACAAAGCCAAAGGATATTTTTAATACAATAAGAATACAAAGATAGTATTTATAAAAGAAATACAAACTTTATATTACCAAGACCTTTTGTAGATATTATCGTATTTTCTTATTATTATTATTTTGTTCTGTGTTTATTAAGCTATACTTTACCACAAGTAAACCAAAATATTAGTCCATAATTGTAACTTGGCTGATTAAAGATATCCTTATGAACTACGGAAAATAATTAATACGAGATAATGGATAAAATATTTTTAGTTTTTCAGGTTTCTTTTACCGACCATAGACCGAACCGGATCATCAATTTTATCAACAAAAATATTAACTAAATTCTAAATTTATACTAGAACATTGATAAACGATGAAATTAATTAATAATGTATGTGGCAGTGATACTAGTATCAATAAATTGACCAGCTGCGTGTTGCAGTGCAATTACACTGTACATATTTATAGTGTAGGGTAATCAGTAAATATCTCTACTTTATCTAACTGTCCCAAATTAGAATTAATGAAATATTTAAACATGCACATAATATAAATGAGTTTTACTTATTTGTCACTTCAAATTAAAAAAAAAACTTTTTTTTTTGTCTGTCTATACTGTTAGCCCTGTTGGCATTTACAGCGTCACCGGGGAAGCGGGTGGGTCAGGAGACCCGCCCTTAAAAAGGGGGGGCCAGGTGGGCCCACATGAGGAACAACGTCCCGAGGGCGTCTCAGATTGAGATACGGACCTCGGCTCGGGGCGTCGTTAGTCAGGAGGGAAGCTAAGGAAATTTGGACACTAGCGTCCTCCGACGGCAGAACGCCGGAGCAACGGAGCACTTACTCAGTTGGGATCTCGTATATACCGGTATAGACGGTGTGTGTCTGTATGAAAAGATAAAAAAAACATAACATTTTAAAGGTTTGACGAATCAGGGTTCTTTTCACTACGTATAACATTCTGCATATATAGAATTTACCAATATTAAAAAGTTTACCGTTTACACTCGTTGCAGTTCATACTATATATTAAAAATCTATATTATTTTAAATAAATTTGATACATCCCAATAAAACTATTTTTGCGAATTTAACTCGCGTATAATGAATTAAATTTTAAATCTAACCCGACGTTTCGAGGTTTAATAAAATCCGTAAAATTAGCTTTATTTCAATGTGTAGTACCTACTCGTGAAAGCCTTAGAACATTTAGTACATTTCAATTTAGAAACGTGTAACTTTAGGCCACATTTGGTTCTAAAATTAATACACTTACGCAGATCAGAATGTGTTTTCAAAAAACCTGCAATCCACCTTAAATTAACCTGACGTTCGTGATGATAACCTGAGATTAGAACATTTAAAAGCATTCAAAATAAAATAACATCTTTATCATACTAGCATAGACAATAAAAACAATAGCGAAATAACGGATATTATGTATTTAAATAATCGGAAATAAAACTTACAGATAAGCTTTCCGCTTCATTTTAATTAAGATTCGTTTCGATTTCTTAAGATGATCTAAAATATACTTTAAATATAAAAAATAAATAAACTTGAAAGTTATTACAATAAATCTGATGACTTACTAAAACCTCTCTCAAGTGGTATAATTTGTTAAACATCTCCTAAACCATTAACTTTTACTCTTCTTTTCATTCAATATTCTTAATTTCTAGTTTTATATAAGATCATCTTATATTGTTGTAAAACAAAATTGTAGTTATATTAGACATATTATTTTAAAAACAAAGAATGTCTAGATTCCTATTTTTTACATCTCTGTAATATCATTGCCTTAGAATCCAAACAAAACATATTTTACAATTGAAGTAAGTTTCTAGATAAAGTAATAAATTTGCAATTACCGTTACGATTATTCCAATGAAGAAACTGAAATAAATATATAAATAAAAAAAACAACGGATCAAGTAGGACTTTTACAGAGTATGTATTTATACTGGCTCCACTTACTTTTATTTTGAATTTGATTTATTCAATTATTATATTTACGATATATTTAAGTCTGTCATAGTAAAATTAAACATTTTGTATCTAATTTACATAAAATTTAATTCCATTGATTTCAGAGAACATTAATATTCATTCCTTAATTGGTAGTCACTTGGAATTTAGATCAGAAACTGGAGCCTAATTTATACGATCAGTATGTCTATTAAAATTTTAGTGTCATTTGTTCCGATAATTGATTTTAAATGTACGCACTTTAGACTGATAAATTATCGTGTGTATATATGGGACCTTTAACGGTAACAGAAAGAATATTTATAATTCTTTTCACATGGTTATTATGACCAATTAATTGCCTGAAAATCTAAATTAATAGCATAGTATAAAAATACACAAATGGTTAACCTCCGCTTCAACATCAAAACCAAAATGATTATGTTCCAGTTGAATTATATAAAGTAATCCGATAGTAATGATACATTTAGATAATAATATAGTATTTTATCTGAACCAGTAGTATTTTTTTTATTGACCAAACAAAACTCACAACTAGAATACGATGTTAATTAAACCATAATCGCTTCATTATCACATGTTATTTGCATGAATTATTAATTACTTGGTTTCTATTATATAGTTAAAACCATTATACTGCATTAAATATAATATCTATCTCGTCGTAAATGAAATGCATCTGTGAATTGTTAATATTCAAAATTGTTAAATTGTGAATAAAATGATTACTCATACAAAACCTGTTAATAAGAGACTTCAAGTATTATAAATCCGTGTAGGAACCCGAACCAGATTCAAAATCTTTTGATAATAGATGTCTTCCTAATAGATGTCCGAATAAATCTTTATTTAACAGTCATTTATTTAATTTTAGTAAGAACAGTTCGTGTGTAAACTTGTCTTACTTTTTACCTTGCAAATAATTATAAGTATACATAAATTTATATAAATATAGAATGAAAAATAGACCGATACGGGCTGGGAGTCGAACCCGCGGCCTCTGGAAAACACTCTCGTCGCTGTACCAATTGAGCTACCATATCGCTGTCCATCTCGGTGAATTAAGCATTCTATACGTGATCGTCTATATCGGGACGGTGTTGACATCTATTAGGCTCTTTTCGAAAACCCTAGTAAAAGTTAGAAGAAGGCTAAACATGTATTTCTTGTAATATGATCTATAAATTAATTACTATATATTTTCTATATATTTTCTTTGTATATTTTTTTTTGTTCCTTTTACTGTATTTTTTGTTTTTAATTTTTTTATTTTGTTGAGTGTAATAAAGAATTTTACTACTACTACTACTACTATACCAACACTAAATACAATGAAATAAGTAATAGTCATTCTTTATCCTCACTTGAAATATTTGTTTGATCTTTATTGCGAGATTACTAAAGCTCGTATTTGTCTCTATTATAATAAATTTATTTCTACGTCAGAAATAATGTTTTTCCTTAGAGACTCAGAGGTCATTAAGATATGAATGTTACTTTATAAAAAAGTCACGGAAGAATTTTGTAATAAATTAATTTCAAATATCATATGAAATGAATGTTAACATAAACGAATAGTAGGTAATAGTACCACCTACTATATATAAATATAGTAGGTGGGTGTTATAGGTAACTAGGTTGTTAACATACAATCTCATACACTCAGAATTAAAAAAATATTTACATTATATTGATATAATAGAGTCAAATATAAATAGAAATATTAATATTTAAAAGAGTGTGGAAAACAGCTAGATCTAACATCTATTTATGAAACATAAATAGTATTATAATTTTTAAAACGTTAATTAAATTAAAAGAAGGGTATGTTCTTGTAATTTATGTGGGGTGACTTTCATTAGCAGATTACAACAACCACCAACCGAGTTCGTAAAAGAAAGCTGCTCCAAAAAAGCAAAACCCAAGCCTTATTCTATTTTCCACTCGGCTTCTGATTGAACTCTCATGATTGATACGTATTAAAAGCAATACAAAATCGCAAAACGTCTACGTTTTATATTTTTAACGGCCCTTCAATTATGTTTCAGTTAAATATTAGTTTGAAATATTAACTTGAGTGTAGATGATGACGATTCTACATTATAAATTTCATTTTATTTTTCGTCAATAATGTGAAAATAAAATAATTTATAATCTAGAATCTTCACCATCTAGGCTTAATTAACATTACAAACTAATAAAGACGTGAAACGAAATGTTTCAACTAATCTCCTCAATGTTATATAAGGCAAAATATTTCAAGCGATACACTTAAGTCTTTCACCAGAAAGCAGTTTTTTAAGTGATAATTTAATAAAGACTTTTAACTATTTGGTGGTAAAATGTGAGGTAGTTGGAATAAAAGTCCCCAAAAAGAGACTAAATAGTGTGGGTCCTAAGCGTCAAAAAGAATTTTATCAAAATTAAAACCTGTCTCAAAAGATGCAAAAAAACGGTAATTAAAAATTTATATATAACTTCGTTTTGCTAAGATAATCGCTTAGACCAAACAGCCCTGGAACCGTCAATATGAAGAGCGCTGTTTTAAAAGTCATCATTTAAATTTATACAATGAGTAATACTCGTTAAAGAGGAATTAACAGTTTTTTTTTTAAAAAGATTATTTAAAAAAACCGTCCCAACTAAAATAACCAAAATATAAATTTATTTAATAATAAAGAAATATAAATTTATTTAATAATAAAGAAATATAAATTTATTTATATATTTAAATTCCTATAACTAGAATATATTAACAACTTAACGAACAACCTACCAACTTTCCAAGCTTACTTTTATATAGTTGCATACCCTACTTTCATGAAGTGGACGTTATGTTATTGTCCCGAGAGCCAGGAAACACAAAAAGTGCATTTTACTTTTTTAAAGCAAAACAGCAGGTGTGGTTGTTCTCACGTATTCAAGTTTTTATTTTTTATAGCAGCTTTATGTATACACCTTCAGCTAAACAAAAAGGTTTCTAATATAAATTACTTTTCTTAATAAAACTTTTATCTGACTGAACGAAATTAAAGTAAAACTTTGAAAAGAGTTATAGTTTTTTTGACGTCAAGCAAATGAGTGACCTATTCTTTATACGATTTCTAAATGTGTTATAATATTGATATACAATTACTTCAAATACTTCAACCACAATATTATCATATATTATGTTTTCCATAATATGCAATGATAATATTACTTGCAGTCATTTTAAAATAGTTTATTTTAATTGGTGTTATTTATAGACGAACAAGATGTTATTGATATTGATTCGGGCCGTTCGTATACCTATTGCTTCTTATTTTATTTAATTTTATTTACTTTTTGAATTATAGCTAAATTCTTCATGCATTCATAGTATAATTAAAGTATATTTCTATGTGTGTTTACTATATAAATTCCTTAATAAAAATAATGTATCTAAAAAAATATTAAAAACCTCAAAAATTATGTACTTAACAACAAAAAATATTATAGACGTTTTACCTAGTTTTAAACTAGCTTCACTTTTGTAAGATCTAATTTATTATTGTAAGCAAAATTAGAAAAAAATATGGTATTTTTAATCCCCGAGTAAAAAAGCGGGGCGTAATAAGTTTGACCTGTCGATCTGTGTATCTGTGTGTACCATTCTAGCAGCCAAATGCCTGGACGGATTTGATTGCGGTTTTTTTTATCGAAAGCCAGCTTTGTCGCGATGGTTCTTATCTATGTTTGTTCGAAATAGAAAAGATCGCCTCCAAGACATTGATGTTTATTTGGTGCGTGTTCGTAGGTAAATTGAGTACCATAAAGAAACTAGTAACATAACGTTAACAGCCAGTAAAAAAATATAATTAAAATTTAAAAAAATCCCCGATACAAAATATGAGTATTATTTTTAGAATAAAAATAACATTATTATGTACTTATGTAAGCCATTGCGTCAGAGGACCAGGCAAATAAAAAAAAATCTTTATTGAATCGTATAGTCGTCGTAATCGTATAGTCCTCAATGATTAACTTCGTAAAATAGACACCATCGTCAACGTACGTACAACGATTCCTCAACTACTTCCATAAGTACATAATAATACTATTTTTATTCATTTTGTATCGGGGTCTTTTTTAATTTTTAATTAAATTTTTTATATGTACACTATTATTTCTAGAAACATCACTGAAAGAAATGAACATGAAAATAAGTAGACATAAATGTATATTCATTTGTTTCTACCTTTTATAATTAAATCACAGAAACCTTAAAAGAAGCGGCATATACATAACTATTAATTGAATACGTTATTAGACATTTCTAATTTTTACGTCATGTAATAGGTATGTGTTGTCTTATTTCCAAGCTTTGCTGTCCGCCATTATGCTATTAGAAAGATAAAATAAAAAAGTGTTTCGATTTTATACTTTTACTTTGTTTTTATTGGTCTTCATTAATATTGCATGCATTGACAAACTATTTCATCACTAATGAAAAAACAAGTTTCTTTTCTTTTTCTAAGTAAACCATTTCTTTACATTATTTTTGTTTCATTACAAATGATAAAATAAATATAATAATTTACCGAATAAATAAATGAATAATTAACCTTTATTGTTCAATCACCGAAAAATACTGAATCGATTTGTTTAGAATTTTGCACACCGTTTAAGTCTCTGTTTCAATATCTCACATTAGATTAAAATGACCGTATTTATGCTTAAAGCTCTAAGGAAGCTTTCCAATTAGTCGACAGTGTGCAACGTGGGCATTATCCGATTTCAGTGATGGTTTGGTGGTGTGTTGTTTCAGCTATGAACATCACATACTTTAGCTATAACATCGGCACTAGTATATCAAGATACCATTCTTGAGAAAGTAGTTGAGCCCCTTAATAACACTATGTTCAATAACCAAGTACGGTCCTTCCATCAAGACTCGGCGCCGGGTCATAAAGCTCGGTCTACGCAGTCTTGGTTGGAAGCGAACGTCTCGGACTTAATCAGAGCTGAATACTGGCCGTCGTCTAGACTCGATCTTAATCAGCTGGATTATGATTTATGGTCAGTTTTAGAGAGTACAATTTGCTCTAAACGGCACGATAATATGGAGTTCATAAAACAAAACATACGATGTGAAGAATTTTCCCATAGAAAGAGCGCTTGCTTCTATTGATAACTGGCCTCAAGGTTTAAAGGACTGTATTGCAGCCAATGGACACCACTTCGAATAAACTTTTTATACTTTTAAAAGTTTTATATTTATGTATTATACTTTTATAGTGTATTAAACACTGTAAAAGTAATAAATGTTATTTGCAATTCAAAAACCATTCTTTGTTACAATATTTATGGCAAGACTAGGTAGGTATATACATACATTCAGTTATGAAATACAATAATAACCTGACGGTTATTACGAAAAATATGACACCTAAGAATTCACATAGATTTAATACAACATTTTTACCTTAGATTCGATATTACATTTTCTTTAGGAATAACATGTTGACATTCTCAGACTGTGTCTCCGGGGCTATTTCCGTCTTATTCGGTATCACATAATGGGAACAAAAGACAGTTCAAAGAACAAAGAAAAATAACTTCTTAGTATAGCTATATATTATAAAGTATCTTAGGTAACAATGTCTTACCTTAGGTAATAGCACTTTTCTTTTTCACTATTCTAAATTTTGTATATAAATTTATAACGTTAAGATAGTATAAAACACTTTGACATTTAAATTAAGTACTAGATGTCCCACATCATTTCGTTTATAAGAACACAAAACACCTCGTCGCATCTGGCGTCAGACCGGGCATTATATCTTGTAAATGCGAAACTCGTTAAAAATTTCTAGACATAACTATTGAAAACACTTTCGTAGTATATATTCCAACACCCAACAACAAAGCCCCCTCCCACCCCCCACTCCCCCCGTGACTGTAATAGCTAACAGGGCTAACAGTATAGACATAAAAAAAAGTGTATTTTTCATTTTTTATGTAATAGTATTATTTTTTAAAACCTAATAGTATAAAATTTTATATAGTTAACGACCTTATTTATTTTATAAAGGAGTACGTTATGACAACGTTGTTTTGTTATATTTTATTCTCAAATGAGTATTGACATTTATAGATAGAAGATACTGTCAAATGTATTACTCAATCATAATATACAAACGTATGTTTTACTACTAAAATAAAATATTTTACTTATTTTCTATGAAAACTGTTACAAATAGGTAAAAGTTTATAGTTCATTTAAATATAGCTCTGTTCTTTCAGGTTAACCGTAATTGTAACTGCTCTAGAACATAAACCAAATAAAAAAACGTGCCCTTACAATCTTAGAGTATTATTTTAGATTGAAATAGGCATACATAACATAAATGACAACAACAGGCTATAGTTGCTTGCTTGCAAAAAGTAGGTTAAATAAAAAAACGGTAACAAACTCCAATGATAGTTTTTTTACATATTTATGTAATTGCTTTTATCCCTAGTATTGACTATGTTAGTGAATTGGATTCAAATTGTCAACAAGCCAGTTATTGTCAACAAAGTCCTCAGCATTGTTATAAACTTTGAATATAAATACACGTTTAATATTGTCAATGATAAATATTGACGAAAAAAATATACAATAAAATATGTTTTATTTATTAGCAATATTTATATCATGTAATTCGCTTTTTTATTAAACAATTTCTTTTACGGGAAACATTTTTATTCTTTTCATTTTCATTTAAATTATAATTATACGTATAACATATTTTGAAAATATCTTTAAACATGTATAGCCATGTTAAGCTTATTAAAAACCTAATAGATGTCACCACCGTCCCGATAAAGACGATCACATATATAGAATGCTTAATTCACCGAGACGGACAGCGATACGGTAGCTCAGTTGGTAGAGCGACGGGACGGTTTCCCAGTAGTCGCGGGTTCGAATCCCTGCCCGTATCGGTTTTTTACATTCTATATTTATATAAAGTATAACATATTTTTCAGGTAGGAAAATATTTTTCATCAAAGTTTTAATATTTCTTTTAATATATTGTAGGTACTGTACTGTACTTTAAAGTATGCATCAGAAGTTTGAATTCAAAGATCAAATTCTTCCATCGTTCGCTCCTTCCTTCCTAAGATTCAAAAATTAATATAACAATTATATTTAATTTTAATAAACACTCAATATTATGTGATTGGATTAATAAATACATTACGTTTGATGATAATACTTCTTTAAAACCGCATTTAAAAAAATGGTGCTAATTTAAAAAATCGGATTGTGCAGCTAAAAAGGCAAAATTCATTGCCATTCATGAATATTCAAACATGACATCCAAAGATTTTCAAGGAATTTAACTTTCTTTTAACGAAAATTGCTCTCTTTATCTTTACCTAGACCATCTGAAAATCAAATACCATCAAATTATTAAATAACAGATTGGGTATATTTCAATACCAATTGTATATTTCCGAGTCAATCAGTAGCCGCAGCTGCTTCAGTACACAACAGTGCTTGCACGTAACCATCGTATAGTTCGAAACAAAGCGTCTCTCTCATTATTCCGTCTTTCAAAACTAACACTGCCACGAGTTTGAGTGACAATCTACATTAGTATAAAATAAATATAAAATAAAAATAAACATAAATTTAATTTATTATGTTATTTACTATATTTCATATATTAATTATAGGTACTGTATAAAATAGATAAGCGTTTAGCAAATATTACTTTTTTAAATAAAATTTAGGTCCCTATTTTACGGATTTTTATAATGTTATCTATTTATATAGGCGAATTATAATATTGGAAAAAAATAAACAAGTGCTATTACTAAAGTAAAGTATTATAATTTAAAAAAACAAACATGTATTCTCGTGTAAGGCCTACTCTTAATGAGTTACGCTGTTTTTAACTACGTGATGCGTTACTCTGCGCCAAACTGATTGCATAAACTGTGGTAACAATTCGGTTGCATGATAAACAACAAAAGCTTCTAATAAATATTAACTTTTTGGCATACTAGCTTTGAATACTTTTAATAAAATGCCACGTAATAATGCAATTAATGACATTATTTTACCCATAGAGCTACCGTATCGCTACCGAATCGCTTGTTAAAGACCGTCCCGAGAAAGACGATAATATATTTTAATAAATGCTTAATTCAACAAGACGGGTAGCGATACGGTTTCCCAGCGATCGCAGGTTCGAATCTCTGCCCGTATTGGTTTGTTTTTCATATTTTATTTAGTTAAAATTTAGATAAGCTTAACATGTTTAAAAATATTTTCAAACATTAAGAAAATCGTATTTACCTAATGTTTTAGTCTTTCATATTCTCGCAATTATGTCGTATTATTGTTGAAGCTTTTTTAACAGGCAATAGTTGTAATTAAGTGTTCTTTATGTATTCGTGAGGGCATTATTTAAATAATAATGATTAACAATGAATATAGGCCACATCTTTCTAATATTTTTTCTCGCATGGATCACATGTTTATCAACAATCTATCGATAATTTATAAAAAGAGCTGCCGCCTAATAGATCCCGCTTTCTTGTGTATTATGCTCATTTTTAAAGGAATATATCAAAAAGAAATGTAAATGTAACTTCAATTACGTTAATGTTAACCGATTCTCACATTTATTTTGTGTAAAAACTTTATATATTTATTTATTTCAACAGCCTGCAAGTTTATACATATTTAACTGCCCCGTTGGTCGAGTGGTTAGCGCAGACGCCGAACGTATAGCGGTGTGTGGGGCTCGGTTTCGATCCCCCACAGGGACAGCCATGTATTATATGAGTATAGAAATCTGTATTTCTGGGTTTAATCATTCATTAAATATATTCTCAGTAGTATATGTGTATTTCTATGTATTTGTGTCGTTGTCTGACATCCTTAACACAAGAAAAAATAAATTGCTTACTTGGGGGTTAGATCAATGTGTGTAATTTGTCCTGTATTATTATTATTATATTATTTTTTTTTTAATCTTCACAATCATATTAGGACTAAAAGTTCTATCTTATTATATAATGTAAAAGATGTGTTGTTGATACTTAAGAAAATTTGCATTTTAACTTTTATCTGAGTTTACACTCATTATTAACACTTAGTTTTTTAATATATTGAGGATACTAAGATTTGGAAAATGATGTAAGCAATGAAAGAAAATGATAAAGTTAAATATAATTGTTAAGGTATACTCCCAAAACAATTCTGTATGCTGACCTAGTTATTCGCACATTTCATTAGCAATCTTCTACAGTACAGTTCCCATGGAACTTTCTAACACATGTGAAAAAATTAGAACACAGTTCACCAGTATTACTAAGGTTAATTACATCCTCATTCCTGTATTTATTATATTGTAGTAATGACAAAAATATTAACGATAATAAGTTTTAAATAAAAAAAAACTTTTTTATGTGTTTAATTAAATAAAAATCCCCTTACTCGTTTCCTAACTTGTATTGAAATACCTGACTTGAATTGATGAGGGCTGACTGAGTCCTTGTTAATTTATATGACTTACTCGGTGCGTAAATAATACTGAGAAGTTGATTATGAAGTACAAAGCTTTGTTAGAATTGCAAAATTTTGTTTAACCATAAGGCAAGTTAATTTAATTACTTGGGGCTGATTTGTTTCATTGTTTATTTAGCTGTTTATCAGTGATTCCATCTGCTCATATAAAATAATTATTGCCTTCTTGAGATTTTTACCAGTAAATTTATTGTAAAGAAAATTCTAAATCTAAACTTTCACTCTCTCACTTCTCAATGAAGAAACTACTATACTCAATTACTCAATAAAAATCTGTTAGGGATGGAATTTATCAAACCTATTCCCTTAAATTAACTGGTATGCCAAACTTGCCGCTTTTGTAGTTTCTGAGATTGCACGATTACGCTGTTAATGGTATTTCTTATATAATATAGACAATTATAAATTCTTATATGAAAATATTATTTGAATTAACATGAAAAAAGATTTCATTTCAATAACGTAAATTTTTTTTTAATTTACCAAAGATTTGAATTGTTTTTTAGACATCAACTTCGTATACATAACTGAAACGCACATTTAAAATACTCAAGACCTCCTATTAAATCACAAGTATTACTTACGTAATATACAAAATGAAAGACTACATTTTACCCAAAAATATACTGAAATACATTTTTATTATAGGTATATGTTCTGGTGACACTTTGAAATATGAATTGAATACGACCATTTACGCTTTTTAAATCGTTCACACGGGATCTCTATATTAGAATTTCATTACCTACAACGCGAAAAGCAAAATAAATAAATAAAGACACGTTCGATGGCCTCGGTAATAAATGTCTGGAAGTGCGATTGGGTGTGTGATAAATTAATGAACGAATCGTACGTTGGACAATTGTGAAAATAATATCTTGTTTTTGCTGGGGATATTTATATACAGACTGCCAAAACTGGTTCATAAGTTTTTTCAAATGTGTCAATTGTAAGATCATAAACAAATTATGTGCCAATAATTTATATAATAACATTTTTGAGTTTTGTTACAAGAGTTTAATAATATTTTTAACCGAAAAAACTATAACAAATACCTAAAGTTAAATTTATTGATTGGGTTAACGTGGAAATATATAGGTATAAAAGTAGAGATAGGTTAGAGATAGGATACATTATAGAAAAAAAATTACATTATAGAAAAAGAAGAATATTGATTTATTAAATTAGAATTTAATTACAACCTACGTATATTAAGGATTATTTCTGTGGGTACTGTTTGAATCAGTAGCAGGGGTTCTTAAACCTTTCTGTTATCGATTTCTGTTTCTTTTATCAAAAACTACAAAACCAGCTGAAAAGTAAAGCTATCAAAACGCGTAGCGCTGAATAAACTTTCGCCGATATGACACTAATTCGCTTTATCACGGAAACTTTTGTAATTAACTGAAACTTTCTTTAAACACAATCAGGGAAGATTATGAATATTAATAATATAGTTGCCGCATCATAAAGGTTTGGTAAGTTCAAAATGTCGTCGGAAAATTATTAAGCTTTTTCTAAATTTTACGACACAAAACAAAACATCATTTCAAATAGAAAAAAAGATGTAACTGAAACAAAAGCCATTTAACGAATTACTAAAAAAATAAATGGACTTTATGAAGTCCAAATTTCCCATCGGAAATTTTCTTAGTGGGTGAGAGTGAGAGTGCATCCGTTAAATTTTACTATGCTCAGCTTAAAAATGATAATGATAAAGCTTTCGAATACTATTACTTTCATATTAGATTAATATCAGAAACCGAAATAATATACGCGTCATGCAACCAATAGTGGTTGCTAGTAGACTGTGGAATAAACCACTGGGGAAAATATTGACCATTAAAAGTATGTTTCGAATTAGCCTAAAATAACAAAACAATTATTACAAAAAATAATACCTGATTATTTGCCAATACAACTCCCGTTTTGACGAGAGACTATGTCTGTAATAACGAAACCAACCTTACAATTAAAAATATTCAAGGATTAGGAATATGTCCAAAACGATTAAAGAATACTGTACATAATTTATTAATAAAATTTGTATTAGTACCAAAAGTATATACGAAACGCATCATTTAATTCAAAAATATTAGCCTGAGAGTTTTAACTATTAAAATTTTTTCTACATCAACTTAAGAAATATGGAAACACAAGGCAAATTTGATAAAATACAAGGTGTACTTAAAACGATACTGAAATATGTTTTGCCATTATTTTAACATACATCTTTTATAAAGTTATATTATATAACTACTTTACGAAATATTTTTAATTAATAATAATAATAATAATAATATCATTGGATAAATTACACACATTGAGCTAACCCTTAGTAAGCAAGTTAAGTTAAGGGTGTTAGACATTGTTGTCTAACACCCTTAATAAAAAAACACCCTTAATAAACAAATACATAGAATTACACATAATAAATATTTCATAATAAACTCAATAAACGGCCAAACCCAGAAATACAGACATCTATGCTCATCACATACATGCCTGTGCCTGTGTACCTTTCGGGAATCGAACCCGAGCCCCATTCTCTATACATTAGGCGCCTGCTCTAACCACTCGACTAACCTAACCAACGAGGCGGTTAAATGAACTATACTTATTTAACAGAAGTACGCTGTAAATTTGTAACAAAACATGTTTTAATTAACATATTTTAACCCGGCGTGAATGAGGTGATTAATTGTTACACCAACTATGAGGTGGGTATGAGATACCCAAAACTTTAATCTTATTTTTTTTATACAAACGTTTAATTTTCATTACATATAATATAACAATCAAAACGCAATTTTATACAAACAAGATTACAAAAAAGAAAAGAGGTTAAAGTACAACCAGTTTTAATGACTATTAAAATAACTGTGTTAATAAATATTCTATGAAAAAAATACAAGTTTCGGTGGTTAATTAACTTTTTGCATAAAAATCTAGCAAAATTATAACTTCTTTGTTAAATCAACGTAATAAGACTATTTTCTAACTATTCTAACTCAAAGAAGTACTGAACAATCTTATGAGATCATGTAACATATCGCTAAAGTTACACCTAAAAATCAGCACAATGTCCGCACACAAAATTCGCGTGTTCCATACATATTGGCTTTATACATTTAGAATAGCAATGTTTTATCTTTTTATCTTTTTTGAGGACAGCTATACCATATCTAACATATTTGCTAACCATTTTTTTAGGAACTGCTGGTAAAGTTCTCCACGGGTGACCGGCAATTCTCTTTCGTATTTCCCCTGGCAGACAAACTTGTGTGTGAATGTTGCAAAAACAATCTTTTATTAGGCTCACGGTATCACGGTGCATAATGTGTTTTTGACCCCTTGAGTGATTTTCCCTGTAGATTATGATAGTTTATAGTAGCCATATTGAGTATACCAAATAACTCAGGTGGTTATTTCCCTGCGTATAGCTCCAGTTTGAGAATGTAAGACTTTTTCGCATATTGAGCTTGAAATTTGAGTCCACCTTTGGTCTGTTTCGTTAGGAATTTATACATGAAACGATAGTTACATTTCATCAATAGTAAAGTTCTCGGAAGGCACATAATGGTCACTAATATTTTCAACTAAATTATCCATAATATTCCTTATTGCAGCTAAATTGTCAATCTTCTTTCTCTCGTCTCGGGTATTTATTCCAGTATTTATTTTTTTCATAATACATCTTGATAAATCTTTAAATAAGTCACAAAATACTATAAATAAGAATAAATTATAAACTTACTGTCACTCAAAATATGTGACACCAACTACGAGGTGGGGTATGTCATACCCTGGCGAAGTTTGCAATCGTATATCTCCATTCGCAATTGGTGAATAACTAAACTCGATGCTGAACCTCACCCAGCACACCCTTACCTCCAGCTACTGCAACGGCGGGACTTGCATAGCAACAATAACATTAAACAATTTGCGTTTTAAAACTTCACGGGTATGAGATACCCCACCTCATTCACGCCGGGTTAAGGGTTATCTAAAATTCATCTCTTTTATTCAAATGTGTATTGCAAATTTTTATAATGATAATTCCTAATTCAATCACTTGTTTGTCTAGAATTTTTAAAATAAACTTGCAATAACGAGAAGTACATAGCATCTGTAAGTGACATTCACACAAAGGAAGATTTGATCTTTGACCTAGACCTCGGAGTTAATACAATCTAAGGAGATTCACTCAACGAAATTCCACAATCTATTATCATCTTTGCCTGGCTTTTCAAAAAACATTTTACTTTTTTGTCATTAAATAAGCAATGATAAAGTTGAATTATTAAAGTATAGAAAATATGTTTGTAATAATCACATTACAAACATAATACCATTTATTTGTATTACTTTTTATCATAAATAGCAATTTAAAGTTTTAAATTGAGTATAAGGATATTTAATGAAGTCTATAACAGAATGTCTTCTTAGCTCTTCTGGGTATATAGTACGCTGTACACGTAATAACGTGTCTGCGGCTGACTACTGCTCCAAGAACACACGTTATTTGGCAAACGCTCTAGCTTGGGATAATTATTTGACGTGATTTACATAACTACATTCTAGCGTTGCATCCACTTATTAATGTTAAACATTAGATCATCATTAATTTAAAAATATTACATATATTTATATCTATCTATATATCTTCAAAAAAATGTGCCTGCATTTTCGTATTGATTAATGAATGTTAACGTTATAACCTAAAATAGATGCACGAATGTTGATAATCATTACACGTGCTCTCAGTCATCATTTGTTAAGAGATAGACAGCCATTGAGTGCTTTAGTACATAAGTCATAGATTTATTTAATATCGGTCGTTAGTAATATTATCTTGGAAGCAATATGTATTATGAGATGAAATATTGTGTGTTTTTTTATTTTATTTCTTCTGCAAAATTTTTGATACAGGAGTATTTTTTTATATTTCTTTAATATTAATAATAGTAATTAATGTACCACCACCACCACCACACCACACTGCCACAAACAAAACAAAGTCATATCGCTAGAAAGTATAAAATAAGAATAGCGTGGTGTATAAAAATATATATCAAATTTAAACTCATATAATATATAATTTGTTTATAAAACGGAAAATATGAAGAAAAAGTGTAACATATATTTTATAATATATTTACTACTAGCTGTGCCTGTGACTTCGTACACATAGATTCCGATTTCGATAAAACGTACCCGTTCAAAGTTTCATCAAACTCCGGCAAGTATTTCTTGCGTGTAGTAGTATTTCTAGTTTATTTTTATATATTTTTTATTTTTAATCACATCAACATGTACGATTAACATGTACTATCATCATATACTATCAATATATACAATCAATATGTACCATCAATATGTACTCTCAACGTGGACTATCATTATATACCATAAATATGTACTATAATTATATACTATCAATATGTACTATCAATACACATATCTTTTAAAGAGTGAAGAGTGCAATGAAAGTTAAAAACGAAATGTTTCAATGTATAAAAGTTATTTACATTAGCCCTATATTTTTTGTCGTATTGCGTACACAACTAAAAGAAAAACAGATAAACAGACAAAATTAAAAAAATATATAGAAATGTATTATGTTAGTTATCCCTTTACATCCTGGCTATATATGTATAATGTGAGGAAAAAAGTTTCTTCGCATTTTATATGAAAAGTCACCTATTTGCTCTATTTTGCCTACTATTTTGTTAAACAACTTTTTTTCATCCTGTAATAGGTGACATTATCCCGTTGTTTTAGATTTTTTTCGACTTCTGATCAAAAAAGAAAACAAGTAGTTTGGGCAGTCTAAAGAAGATTCTAAAGAAAAAGAAGAGTCTAAAGAATTCTATAGATACCGAAAGAGGTAAAACTCTGAAGGTGCAAGATCAGGACTATGTGGTCGATGCATTAATATCTCCTAGCCAAATTCTCTTAATTTTTGCTGAGTGACTGTGTTATCGTGATGAAAGACCACACTTTGTCTATTAATCAATTTTTTTCTTTTGCTTTCTTTTACATTCTAGCTTTGATCTCATCAACTATCATCAATAAAGATGGTTCTCCTTGGCGGTAAAATCTTATAATCAACAATGCTCTTCCAATCCCACCATACATACAGCATCTCCTTATATCGAGTTAACCATGGTTTAGCCACAATCTGTAAAGCCTGGACAACCTCTGACCACAGCCGTTTCCACATGTTCTTATAGTATGTCATGTGCTTTTCATCACCAGTTCATCATTAAGATATTGCTTGCAGAAGTCTACTACATACATTATAACAAGTATAATTATTTTTAAAGACATTTAATACTTAAGCTATCTCTAGACTTAGAAGCTCATTCTCTATACGTTCATTTATTTTGAAATTCCAATATGATTTGCTAAATACAAATTTATACAATGCTTTACATGTTCAATTTATTTAGTCGGTATTATACAAAGCAACAATCAGAATAAAATTGTTACGTTCACAATACTATTACAACAACAATTCCATAAAAGTTCAATTTACATTGAATTCATGTCGAGGTTTATTTCCGTATTGCTGTTACAAAAAGTCAGGATGTTTAAATTTTTTTGTTATGCAAAAAAATCTTAACACCCTTTTATAGTAATTATTATTTACTTAATGTTATTACATGAGGCTCTTATTACGATACGCTGCAGCTGTCAGGAAAACAGGAACGGAAAGTTATTAGGACACACATATATATATATATATATATATATATATATATATATATATATATATATATATATATATATTCGATTTATGAAATTCAAAATGCCTACACGAGAAATTACGTTTTGTCACTTTACAAAGGCTAAGACTTCTGAAATATAACGGATGTAAAATTTATTACAGATAATACGATACGATACGATTGCAAAACAGATAATGCGATCGAAAAAGACAATTTAACCAATTCATTGAATAAGATTTTATAATTTTATATAAATATAGAATGAAAAATAAACCGATACGGGCAGAGCTTCGAACAGCGACCTCTGGAAAGCCGTCCCGTCGCTCTACCAAATGATCTACCGTATATAGATACAGTACTTATATAAATTTTAATAATCTAAAGATGGCTATACATGTTTAATGATATTTTCAAACATAAGATTTCATAATAATTTATGCTACTGGAATAATAATACCTATATACTACTTTTACCTGTTTAGTTAGAATATATAAGTTTATAAGAAATATTTTAATATATTTTTTATTTATGTTTTAAAATTATCTATGGATGTAGTTTACATGACGAGGTTTTATAGGATTTTAAAAGGGTATCCTAAAATAATCCAATTAAAAATATTATCTCAAAATATTATTAAAGTTAATTTAGTATAAAAAACAGGTTTCTGTTACTTAACAAATTGTAAAGCATTGCTTTACAATTTACCTTTGCAATATTGTAATATAAATCTTACAAGTTTGTATTCTTAATAAAACTGGTGTATTTATTTTTAATAACATAGTATCATGTTTCTAAAAACATATTTGTTACAAAATATATGTCGGCGTGGCATAATTACATAAATATTTGAAGCAAGCACTTCAAATCTTTTTTTACGAAGTGTATTTTGACGGATTAGTATGAAATCTTTCACAGTTAAATATTTGTATCGAGAAGAAGTTCAGAAAGAAAAATTGGTATTATATATATGTCACAGATCACGATAATTTAACGATAATTAGTAACTCAATTGATATCATTGTAACAGTGGGGTGTGAACAAAGTGACGTAACGAGTCACGTGATCGGAATCGTTTTAAATATTCGAGAGCATTGAGTCCAGAAGGAATTGATTAGTGAGAGCCTTACAGTTCGGACCCCCAAACGGGAATGGTAGTTCACGCAACTCTGATAATTGTATACCTGCTAATTTGTGATAATTGATTACCTACATTTAATACAAGAATTGTCATATTGTGATTTTGTGGTTTAATTGCCTGAGACCTACGCCTCGGATCTTGTACCAGAATACTCCATCAAGAACGAGCAAGCCACTAACATGCCTTTATCTCCGAAATATATACAAAATCGTGGAGTATCGCAGGACAATTGACATTTTCATATAAGCACATTTTAGATTATTTGATCCTTTTGACATCAAAGACAGAGCTTTGATAAGATTGATTTAGGATAAATAAACGATTTGGAATTTAATTTCTGTCAGATCTTGATGCATTTTACCTTTATATAAAAAGATACTTTACATAAATGTATATAAATCAGATATTAAATAATAAAAACAAGATTATAAATAAAATTTTATAGTTATATATTAAAGTATTACATATATTTCTTAATTTTAATCTCAATTTTAAGTCCCAATGTTATTTTATTGCAAATTATTTGTTTCGAATTATCTGTATACTGTTGACTGGATTGGGTACCCTACCTCTAACTATTTTCTTCACATCTCCAGTTTTCCTAAAGTTGTCTACCCAGGAATGAATCGACTGCCGACCAGGGACAGGATTTCGGGAAGCAATTATAAAATGGGTACGGAATGCGCGTTGCTTGGCATTGATTGAGTGACCATTAGAAAAATACGCTTCGGCTGCGAAAGCGCGCTCCATCTTAGTCCACTCCATGATGGCGACTAATTAACGCGAAAAAAAAAAATATGCACTACCCCCTTGATATCTGCCGATCTCATTTGCATAAGCGCAACTTTCACTTTATTGCGTCAAATTCAAATTAGCAATTATACATACAATTTAACAATATATAATTTAAAAATTTACCAATATATAACGTACAATTTAACATCATAACCGACACGCGATGCTGAGACTAAATTATGAGCTAACTTTAGTGTTTAGTATAGCCGCCCACGTGTCACTTAGACTGACGTGTATATAAATTCATATTATAATGAACATAATATAGTAAAATTATCCCTTGCTTATGCTTCTTCGTCGACTCTATTTATGTGAGAGGGGTCAACCAAAAATATTGTGCATCGATTAGTTCAAAATTAAATTAAAAATTAAACTATTAATAATTTAAAATGATAAATATTATTTTCATAAATTTAAAACTATCTGTCCCATCTACCTCATTTAAAATTGCAAAAAAGATGCCGAATGCACCGAATACCGAATACTTACCAAATATTGCGCGCATCTATTATAATTATTATATTACTGTATCAAGGGTTAGGTAATGGTAGTAGAAAATCAGTCATAGATCGCCATGAATGATTTTCTACTACCATTACCTAACCATTACAAGTCGCCATGTTCTTTTATAAATTGCATCTATGTAAAAAAACATAGCGGCCCACAACATTATTTTTAATCCCCGCCCTAAAAAGAGGGGTATTATAAGTTTGACCTGTAGATCTGTGTATCTATGTGTCTGTCTGAGGCAACGTAGCAGCCAAACGCGAGAACGGATTTGAATGCGGTTTTTTTAATCGAAAGCTTAGTTTATCGAGATGGTTTTTAGATATGTTTAGTTGATATAGAAGCAGTCGTCTCCAAGATATGGAGCTTTTAATGGTGCGAAAGGTTTTTATACAATATTGATATTAAAAATCTAAACAAGTGAAATTAGTGTATTCGAGGTTCATTTAGTA
Organism: Napeogenes inachia; assembly: GCA_959347355.1. Classification (NCBI taxonomy): domain Eukaryota; kingdom Metazoa; phylum Arthropoda; class Insecta; order Lepidoptera; family Nymphalidae; genus Napeogenes; species Napeogenes inachia. The sequence continues at coordinate 13,623,071 of OY365793.1, read as the reverse complement.
CAACATAGACATAAGTATAAAAGTAATAATTTTAAAAAGCAGAAAAAAAATATTTAAATAACTCCCCGATACTAAAAGACTATCTATGTAAAAAGGATAATAATATTATTGTGTGCTTATTGAAGTTGTTGCGTCGGTAGACTTTTGTGAGTACGTTCATGATAGTATCTTTTTTACAAAATTTTTGGAGCTAATGAATGAGGACTTTGATTTATACGCTAATATCAACATATTGTTATTTCGTTGTTTGACTTGATAAATTTACTTGCATTTTGAATTCCTCTTTTACTTAGCGGTCGGGGTTTTTTTAATTTTATATATTTTTTTTCTAATACCATTACTACTTAAATAGTTTACTACAATGTAATAGGTATATCAAAAACCTTAGCAACCACAGCGACGCGTGACCGGCTCTGCTAGTTATATTATATAAAAGTAATTTCTCATTTGCTAAACTATTCACACAAATTCCCCTATAATTGTCTCTTTATGTACTTTACGCCGTGGTCTTACATACATATGTAAGACCACGAAGACAATGCGTCTTCGATGGAATGACTTGAGTCATTCATTGAGGATCTGCCTTTCGTGTCGGTACCTTGGTTAGACATATTTTTTTTGTATGTTAAGTTTTACATGCTTTATTTTGTAAGATATTGCTTATATACCTTTTTTCTTTTCCAGTTTGGTGTGGTATTTGCAGTTTCTGGTATATTTTTTTCTTTATATTTAAATTTATTTTTCAACTTGTTAAAATTTACCATAAAAGTTTTTCGTGCAAAATCCTTACATGATAGTTTACGATTACATTAAATCTATAAGACTCTGACATAAAATATATTTTATTTTATACACAAAATATAATCGACATAATCCATAACGAATACAAAATCAAGTTGTTATGTGATTCCTGGAACTTGAATTATTAAACTTTTAATAACATGTTGTTTAGGTAAGACCCTTGTATCCAATATTCGCTTACAATTAAAGGCTAATATATTGTTATGTTGAAATCTGACGATGTTCATCATTAATATAATAAGGACCACAATTATGTACTAAGGAGCAGGAATATTTACTCAGATCTTATAAAAAAATATAAGAAGCTTGAGGCCCCTTTCGAAAATATATATTAATAGTTTGCCACAATGACAACACAATTACAATATCAAGTTTAGTAGTTAATTGTAGTTTATACTTATATAGTAGAATGAGTTTGACTTACACGCAATAGAAATCAGTCGTAAAATTACGGCTACACTTTATTCTGTTTATTTAGTACGTAACATTTCCTTGATCTTGATTAATGATTTTATTTTTACTTTTTGGTTACGCAGGTGTTTATTAACTGACTTGAATGAGCTTTGTAGTAAGATAGTCAAATTGAACGAAGGCAAAAAAAAATAGTGTAAGAAGCTTTTAGATATAGGATAGAATTGGTATTGTCTATCAGGATATGCAGGCATCTTAGTTTAGTAACAGGAATCGTGGGCTTTTGATGGATTTGTAGCTTTTTTTTTTTTTTTTTTTTTTTTGTTTCCGCGGGGAAAATGCTTTACGCACCGTACCCCTCGCGGGGGAAGCGAGGGGCGTGTGTGGGACTCCCGAAAACGGTGTACCCACTAAAAACCCCGCGGCGCTCCTTCCTCGCCTTATGGGCGGAGTCATGGGTACGGCTAGCCCTTCATCCACGACCCCGCCGGCGACGGCCCGTCTATTACACGACGGACCCCACCTGCCCCCCTAGCTGAGTGGACCAGGAGCGCCCGGTCGTTCCCACCCGACGCGGGTGGTGCCATGTTCAATGTGGGCGGGAGTGTCCCCACACCCCCTGCCCACTGGCCACCACCAAAATTGTGGTAAAGTGTGCCTTCACCAGTTTTATGTGTTCCATCCTTGTCAAGGGGAGTGCTAACCGTCTCTCCTTTCAATAGACACTGATGGATTTGTAGCTCAGCTTCAGAAAGGGTTGGAAATCGGAAAATAACAATATTGTTAGTATAAATTTATAGACCCCAAATATTATGAATGATAGGCCTAGATCAACTCGAAGCGGAGTTTTGGGGGTTAGAAGATGGCCATAATAGCCATAAGACAGTTATAGAGATATTAGCCGCTAGCTCAAAAGGAGGAAGGAACATTGTTGTAGTGATAATAATAATGCCTTGTAAGAGTAGAACTTTGTTGACAGTAGCAAAATGTTTTGTGATTACAATTATAGATAAGTTACAACTGACCTCAACCTGTCAGATTTATCAGCAATATATATATTAAAGTTAAAATTAAGTACAAATTACTCATCCTCAGACGTAGAAAACGGAAAATGTACATTATTTTTTTAAGCAAAACGGCAGTTGTGGTTTTTCCCTCGTATTCAAGTTTTTATATTTTTTAATTCCAAACACAGTTTAACAAAAATGTTTGAAATGCAAGTCAGTACTCCTTTTAAATTTTTTATCAGACCGAGCGAATTCAAGGTAATTTGAAAAAATATATATGAAGCTTTGAAGTAAATGAGTTATTTAATCTCTAGTAAAGATAACGTCTTCACGATTTAAGTATAAAGTATGTATATAGGAAGTGAATTGATTACCTCACTACCATGTAATATACTGGAGTAGTGACAGGCCTAAATAACTCTTACTCGTATATATGCAATAGGACTGATTACTGGCAAAGTAGTTGAGGCACTTATCAAAAAGATAGAAGGTTAAGAGTTATTATGATCCATGAAATCTGTGTCGTAACTAAATGTCATCCTAAATAATTACTTAAAAATAAATAGTTTCATTATTTTATTTTGAGTTTATTATTACGAGAGTACTATGTAGAAATAAACCATATAAAGTTGGAATAAATATGGAGTATATATAACATTTATTTCGAATAAAAAATGTATCCTCAAAACAGTAAATCATTTACAATAAAACGGTATTGAATGTTCCGTTAAATATTTGTACGAGGAACAGAGTTTCGAAACGTTAATAAAATAATGAAGTGAAAATCGCTTCATTACAATTACTTCAAATTTACGGCGGTTTTCAATAAAATTTACGTATAATTAAAATTTTCAGTGGAATCGATGATAATTCAATGATGATAGACAAGTTAAATGAGTTTATATTTTTATTAAGAATTTGTTTTAAGTGGTTAGCATTCCAAACGTGTTTTGAATAGTAGGTATATATGTTTAATATAGTTTTTAAACAATTCTAATTGAAAGAAGCACATACACTTAGTATGTGCTTCTTTGTCTGGTATTTCGGTTCATGAGAACATGAACTCCCATATTGTGTCTTAGGATTTCCGCCTTAATGACAATAAAACAGAAGCACTTCTGCCCTCAAGTGACACTTCATTGATTCTTTCATAGATGCAGACAAACACTCACCACAGTCATACACATTTCACTACCTGGTCCATATATTATCATTTTTTATTTTATATTATCATATATTATACTATCATATGTATTCCAAATTAACATGTGATCATATTGGAGTAACCAATTCGTTTAAAACAGGGCGATTAAAAATTTAAATTTCTATCACAAGGACAAAAAATATTAAGAGTAGTAGTGAATGATTTACGGGCAAAAATGACCACTATTAAAAAACCTGTAACTGTAATAAAGTAATGTAATATTAATAACCACTTGGAAATTACTGAAATTCTGTTAAAAATATTATTTTACTGTTTTTATTAATTTGTAAAAGCAAAACCACCAATTTATCCAATCAATATATAAACAAACACAAAGTATTATGTTTAAACTTACCCGATCTCATGGCAACAAATAGTAACAATTAGTATGGAAATTATTTGTTGCCAGTGATAAACGTCTTTGTTATAATATGTTTGGTATAAAAATGAAGGCATTATATAAGACATAACAGGTACCTACATTTGGAATTAAAAAAATAATAATTTGTTATATTTCTTTACTAGCACATTTAATTAACAAAAATATTTTGCTAATTAAAATATTTAAAAATATATATATCTAATATACGTTCCTGAAGGAGACTACTTAGCAACTTTCATTTTTATGAATGTAAGACAGGAAACCAAAAAAAAACGGAAAAAATACTTGTTAGCATTTTGTTTTTAGGAGGAAATAATCATAAATATTAATTCTTTAACTTTATCGCAATGAATCAAAAGATATAAAATTCTTAGATTTATATCATGATTTGCAAAGAATTACAAAGACAATTAGTCTTTTAATGTTTACCTAAACCGATTACCGAGATATATTATTTACGGTATTATTAAGAGACTATATATTTCAGTACCAATTGAATATTTCCAAGTCAATTCGAATCCGCAACTGCTTCAATACACAGCCGTACTTGCACGTAACAATGGTCAACTTCGAAACAAAGCGTCTTCCTAATTATTGCACCTCACAGGACTGAATGTTATAATATGCGTATAAATCATTATAGTTGGATACTATTCATATTATTTACTTATATTATTGCTTATTATTTATTTATAATTTTTGATTTTCTTTTCTATTCCAATATTATATAAAAAGAACTTTATGACTTTTCAAGTTACATTTGTTCTGCCCAGTTACACTGCTAAGAATGAATATAAGCTTAAAGATTTCTTTTTCAATCCGTTTTTTCTTATTTTACAAGATCCTTATTATATACAAACTGATAATGATTTTATATAAGATGACATGTTTTTTGTAATTAACTAACGCTATTGTTTTTCTATACTTGTTTTCTATAAGACATTATTTTAATAACAGCAAAATAAATTTAAAAAAAAAGATACATTTGAAAGTCGAACTTACTTGTTAGCTTGAGAGGCTCTTTGGTAGATAATAGATGTTTATAGGTTACAAAAAGATCAACTTTTAAATTATCGCGTTTCATTAAATCGATTTAAATAATTATTTAAATCCATCCCCACAGATTCGACGCCGGAGAGCCTGCACCGCTAAGACAGTCAGCCTGAGACCACGGCCGGTGCAACCTGGTTGAAACGTCAGGCAAATAAAAGGTACGTGAGGTATCACGTACCTTTTATGTGCCTGACGTTAATAGGTATATTCCGGAGGCGTTAATTCCCGATTTTTTTAATAATTATACATAAAGGTCAGACAGACAATAAATAATTTCGCCAAGTATTGCTAAGAACATCAATCATAGCCAGAAACTCTGGACATTATTTATGTTAGACGTTTTAATCCTCGAAAAATAATTAGGATTTCCCTGTCAACCGCTAAATTTTGAATATATTTTGGATCATTAAATTAATAATTTATTCTCAGGTATAATAAAGTAATAGAGCTTTGCTGAGGTAAGAAAGTTGGATCTAAGATAATTTTGTCTCTCTTTTCGCTCCTATTCTACTTCAATCACTCCCTGATTTCCCAACGGTGGTAAATCATCTATCATATTTGTAGTAGTCCATGAGGCTCAGTAACTGATTTATCCCCGATACGAAATATTGATTTCATATTTGATATACATCTTACGTATCATGTATGCCGTTCATCAAATCATTTAGTCTTTGAACTACCAATCTATTAAATTGAATTAAATGTGCACATTTAGTTATAAGATGAAATGTAATACGTAAAACTGTTAATAAAGGCTTTATTAACTATAAATATTTATCTTGGCTTTACTACCTTTACTATAAATGTTATAGATAACGTTGTTTGTGATAAGTCAAATAACGTAGAGCGATTTATCAGTCTAACATGCAAAAGAACAATTTTCAGAAAGGCAATGTAAGATTTGCAGATTATTTTATAAGTTATGGCATATTTAGCTACAGCAGATCTATAAAACTCAGAAGAAATTTATAACTTACAAATAAAAATATTAAAATAAATAGTCCCACTAAGAATTAAATACAAATTTAAACATAAAACTTCATTAACGTTAACTAAAAAGTAAACCTAGATATTATAGCAGAATATCATAATAAAACAATATACTAGGATTAAATGACAGAGTTTATTTCATTTTCCATATTTTACAGTACCGAAATATAATGATGTATATTGAAAGAGAATTTGGTTTTCAATTCTTCCTTGTATTCTTAATAGGTGACTAAAAGAGTTGATTACAGAAATTAAAAGCCATAATTTAAAACAACCAAACAAAAATCTAACCACTTTTATATTCAAAATAAGATCTTACCACATTCACAAATCTAACGTAATATATATGAACTTTTTTTTTTCTTTTTTTTGGTTAAGTATAAGACTTTTTTTATAAGTATAAGAGTTATTATAATATAATATATTAAGATTAATTTATGTAGAAGATACTGTTATATATAATTATTTAGCTATGAAGTGTATGAACTCCATAAACGCGACAATCTTTTGATAAGATCTGTGTTTAGGAGTATGTCATATTGTAAAGTTAGAATGTTATAAATATACATAACATGTATATTTATACAGGACAACTTAAATGAACTAAGCATCAGATGCTTAAATTTTGAGACACATATTAAATCAATTTTATAATTTCGATAAACCTTTTCAAGTAATTCGTGAGATTCGATTCAGGTGACGTTTTGCTATAAGTTCTGAGCAAAAAAGGTTTTTTGATAAAACATTCACTTGTTAAAATTAAAGGTATGCAGCGTTTTCTTTGGGATCAAATCACATTCGTTTTATATATTTATGTGACTATGCATGTTTTTAAAGTTGAATATTTCTCAAATTTAATTAAAATAGAGATGATAACAACGTTAAAGTTTCATTAATAATTAACCTTACTATCACACTTAATTGCTCTTACTTTCCTACGTTTTGCATCATCCACATGACATGACCAATTGTAATCTCTTTACTTGAAAGTAGTAGTACTTATGATTATAATTTCTGCAAATCATGATTTTTATTACCAATTGCCTGTTTTTGATGTATTGTTTTATTTTGATTTTATTTTGAGATTAAATAAAATATTTATTATTTTAAAATAAACATATGTTACGATTTGAGCTTATTTTTAAATAAACATAGAATGAAAAGTAAACTTATACTGCCAGGGATTTGAACCTACGACTTCTGGGAGGCCGTCCTGTAACAGTAACCGTATGGGACGGTTGACGGTATCTATGGATATTATTTCATCTGATTTTGAATAGAGATTTAATAAGAAAAGCTAGATAAAACCGAATCAAGTATTTTATTCAACTCGCTAAATATTTCATTATATATTATTTAATTGTATAAGAATGCAACCTGAAAGGTCCTAACTAAATTGCAAAATTGCAAATTTAACGCTGGGTACCAAGAAGTATTGCCTAATATTTAAACGGATTAAAACGGATTCCAAACACTAATCACTAATCCAAACACTAATCCAAAATTTGCCACAAATTATTAAACGCAGAGATGTTTCTATTTAATATTTTAAAATAAATATTTTTTTAACAAGCTTTTAAAAAAACTTAAGTTTTTAATAAAGTGTTACAAATATTGACTTCCGTTGCTGCCAACTGTCAGTACAGACTCATTCTTATTATTTACCATATTAATATTACAGGTAATAATAATCAAATATCAAGGTAAATTAAAATCATAATAAAACTTATAATGATAATTTAAGATAACATTGTTCGCCAAGCCTACGCGGCAACATATATATAAATATCTATTTTATTCTTGTATTTATTTTTACGTTAAAGTTTGTAAATATGTCAAATGATTGTTATATTTGTAGCAGTTGTATTTTAGTTGCATTGTTACTGAGGTATTTTCTTAGGCGGTTACTGAAAATCAATATCGGATTTCGGTGGATGCTAAGCGTCTCTCAGTTTCAACGTAATCTGAGTGATCTAAGTAAAAAGTCCTTATGTGGTCCATATCAAAAATGTAATATTTATGCTTGTTTATTAGTCTTCTATATTCACCAACTTTATTCAAATTCAACTTCATTATTCTAAATGTTCTTCTTATTATGTGATTATGTATATATACAGAACTAATTGACCGCGAGAAGAACACCATTATCCCAAAACACTCTCGTGTTTGAAAAGCTCAAGAGCTTAAAATGGAAATTAGCTAACCTAAATAACTACATTGAATACGTTTAGCTTAAATAAGCAACGATATATCAAGCATTGGAAAAGCATTGGAAGAATAGCGCAATGTGTCTTTTTTCAGAATATATCAATCAAAGGTATTGTATATTCAGTTATATGTTTCTATATTTTGCCTATTATATCAGTCATGTACCGAAGTGAATATGTTTTAGAAAATTGTTAAATGTTAATAACTTAGTGCAAGGCCAATCAAATATATTTATTTTACCTTTAGGGTACTTTTAATGTGTAAAAGTTTATATTTTTAGTTAACTATAACATAATACCAGACATATTAATATACAAGTAAAGTTATATCATAGGTGATTATTTTTTATTTATTTATTTATTTATTATTTATTTGCTTGCTTGCTTGCTTGCTAGCTTGATTGCTTGCTTGCTTACTTACTTACTTACTTATTTCTTTATTTAATCTACATTTGAAGACGTGGAGTTGTGCGATTTCTATAAAAAATACCTCGAAGAAGACCATTTTCCGCAACTTAGAAAATTCGCAAGAAGATTGATTTGTGCGTTTGGCAGTACTTATAAATGCGAACAGTTCTTTTCAATGATGAAAGTTAATAAATCAAAACACTGACGATAACTTGGAAAATTCTTTACGTCTTTGTACCAGTGGAATTAATCCAAACATCGATGGATTAGTTTCCCAAATTCAAGCTCAAGTATCTCATTGATTTCGGTGTTGCTATATAATTTTCGTAGTTTGTAACAAATTTAACGATTTAATTATAATGTTGTACCATTTTTTTTTTCATTTCATTTTGTTATTTTAATAAATTGATATTATAATAATATTGTCGTATTATTTCATGTCTGATATATGGATATTTGCAATAGTGCAAAAAATTATGAACACTACTTGACAACACTACTGATGAAATGAACTACTTTTAAACGCGGCCCGCGAATGTATTTGCACACTAAAGTTTGGCCCACAACTTGTCAAAGGTGGCCCATACATGATATAAAGGCTAGTATAAATCTGTTTACTTCGGCTTAATGTTTTCAAATAGTTTATATTTTAATCATCTCTAAATCATACAAAATCTCCTATCCTTTTTAATTATTAAGGAAATATAGTTTATGAAGATTATAACGTATATATATCATTAAATTTGATGTTGCTTTTAGTACCTAGACATTATATCGAATACCTAATAATATCTAATAAGTAATAATGTCTAATATAATTATTAATTTCGTAATATAGAGAACTAAGGTCTATACAGACAATAATTTAGTCCGCCTGATTCTTAGCTATCACAATCAATAATGCAAATGACTCTCATTCAATGCATACTCATTTAATGAATTAATTATTTATTTTATTTAATCTACTTATTAAACCTTGGCACTTTTTTTAAATATTTCTATTTGTTAGACTTTACTTTAACGTCTCACGTGCATTTGTGCTGATTTTCTTCTTTCTTTCTTTTCCATCACAAATTACTCGATATTTCGATTACAAAAAAGCTACCATTTCTTAACCTTACATAACTAAATATTCCGTTAATAAGATACTATTATTAAGATACTATCATTATGTTTTTTCTTTCATTTGGCGATTTGTAACAGAAATATATTAAATTTATGTAAACATGTATAGCTTAACATGGCTGTACATGTTTAAAGATATTTTCAGAAATATATTAATTAATATTAATTTGAAATCTTCTTCAAAAAAAGGACTTTATATAAGAACATCAATTAAATATTGTTGTATATCAATTTAATCTAAAAGTCATTTCCCTGAAATCTTTTATAAATAATGTTATGACTTTCTTTAATTTATTATGCCAAAACGGTAAATAATGATCGACTTTATTTGGGTAATTGAATTTTACGTGAAATATTTATATTTTCATCCTACATATTATAAGGACAACTATTAAACTTGATAAAATCAGTACGAAATTAATTATTTCTTTGAAAGTATTAATTGACCAAAATTATAAAATTAATGATCGTTCATAATATTTTTAGTGGTTGAGGGTATTTCTAAGCAATTAAAACATTTAGGTTTATGGATTATTGTGTCATTTATATGTAGGTGTGAATAGTGATTGCTGGTATAATCTTAAAATACCTGATCTATTCGTAACTTGAAACTATGTTAGATTTGTCCTCGTTATTAATTTATGTGAAATATGTAAAATGTCGCACTTTACTTTTACACGTTTTACTTTACACATTATTTTGAGCTCTTACTATTTTTTTAAGTATTCTACATGCTTCCTTAATTTATATTATGTATCATTAAAATAAAAATAAATAAAAAGATTAGGCATAGACAGGCAATGGATCACACAAAGAATTGTCCAGTATGGGAATCGAACAAACAACTTCATCAGGTCATCTTGATTATCGTATCGTCATCGTATTATTAATAGAATTATATTCTATCTTTGTTCAGAATGGAACTTTAAAATGATAAAGAAAAGGCAAATCTTATAAGTCTTTGTTATAAAATTTCTTACGTGTTCTATATATTTTTATTTTATTTTTTTTCCCCTACTTCGCCTGTGTGCCTCGGCATGGGAAGGCGAAGTCTGTGTTCGAGTATGAAATGAGTTTTTCAGTTGGGTTCCGTTATTGATAGCGAGTGTGGTGAGTTCGAGAAATGTTGTTTTCTATCTATTTTACTGTGTCCGATTACGTGACATTTAGGTACTTCTTAATTTACTGTTTACAATTTATTTATAATTTTTATATTTACAGATTCTGCAGTTCTACAGTCATTATCCAGGTATGTATTCCTTACATTATATTACTATTACATCTATATGGCTTATAAGGATATGATAAGATTCTGAGATTTTATTGGCTTGTCTACTTTTATAATAATGTTTACATTTTTCTATTTACAGGGTATGCTATGCTGCATGGCACGGGTAAGTATATACTTATATGTACATATATATACAGATATATATATATATATATATATATATATATATATATATATATTATTTTTGTTATTTATTTTTTATTTAATTGCTATACATATGTAAGAGACATGTGGGTAAGGTAAGAGTTTACGTTTAAATTTATATTAGCTTATTTACTATGTCAGTTTACAGGGTCTGTTTTCCTGGGACTGTTGTTTTTTTTTCTTACTTTTATTATGTTATAATATTTTCATCCTACCCCATACTGAGGCCGCATTGTACCAATGCGGCCTTCTTCCAGATGTTCGTCCGCCAGTTCTCTCAGGTGTCCCAGAATGGCTTTCGATGTTAATTCCAATAATTGTCTTTGCCGTTAGCGTTGTATAGTCCACTATGATTGTGTGTTCGTTATGTCAGTTCGGCACTGTCCACAGTCCCATCGTTAGTCATGTCTTCCTTTCGCTTGTAATTCCCTCCCCCCCGCGTATTTACAGAATTCTTGGAATTTGCCCCATGTCTCCTGGTTCTTCATGATTTCCGAAATATTTGCTCTGTCAATATTCATGTCTATGTCCTCTGGAATCTAGGGCATTCAGTTACTACGTGGATTATGTCCTGTTCTGTCATGTCGTCGCATCTGCAGGTCGGTTGGTCAGTCAGGTTAAACCTGTATAAATACTCGTGGGCACTCGTAGGGATTTCTTGTCCTTCGCCTGTATTTTACTACGGCCCGGTACTGCTCCGGCGGTATCTTCTCCACGAGGTGCTCGTTCTAGCGCTTTAAGGACTCAAGTATGTCCTCATCCTTATTGTAGTTCAACACATTTTACAACATTAGAAGAGCGTTTTTATACCGGGCGTCCTCGATTTTGAGTTTATCGCTTGCTTGTAACGTGGTCTTGAGTTTGTTTACGGTTTCCTTCAAGGGCCAACTTATAACCACCTTCTTATTGCGCGCTTTCTGGATCCGCTCTACCGTTTTCAATATTAAAGGTGAACACTTAATATTCACTAACAAATTAACAACGAATTAAGACCAACAACGATATCCCTGTAAGTATTTTGAGATAGCCAATAAGGATTAATCACATACGATCTTACAGTAAATTATAGGAAAAGTAATATTAGCATCAACGTTGACTCTCTCTCACAAGTTGAAATCCATGAGGATGAAACTAGGGCGATTATTAAGAACGAATCGAACTCATTACTAGGAAACCTTATTGAACATATCCCAGCTCTATTAAGCTTTTCAAAAGATACCATACATACGGACCAAAATAACACTATATATACCAATTACGAACGACAATCTCAATAGACAAAAAGAATTACCAAAGCTCCTCAAAAATTTAGTCCAGTAATTGAATCCCGAATTAAACACTCTAAAACTAACTCGTTACAGAGTAAATAGAAGTAACAGTACAGCTGACCACGATCCATGTAACAAACCTTCTTGAGATAAAACTTAAAAGCTTGGACGATAGACCTAGACTATAACCTACATATACTAAATAGTTTCTTACAATATTTTAAATCGTTTGTGGAGGATAAGATACGACTCTTAATAACTCAGTTGAATAACCTTTTATTTATTTTTATTAGTCAATTATACCTACTATTCGTTTATATATTAGGTATTGTTTACGTTTAGTTTAAGAAAGTTCTTTTTTAAGGAAATTCTTAAGGAAAAGCTTTTTTAAAACTCAAATCAATTAAAGTCTTTGGAAGCAAATCGTGTTAAGTGAGGTCTTGCAGATGATTTGGGTTCCGTTATCAAAAGTTTAACAGGAAACTTTAACAACTTTTGAAAAGATTAGAAAGATGCATTAAATTATAAGACATTAAAAATATTCGAAAATAAAGAGAATTAAATAGAATCCGAGTTTAATATTAATATAAATTTAAACAAGGAATGGATGGATGTATTAGTTAAAAATTAAGGAAAAAATAACAATACATTTACCATTATTCTATATTCCATACGACAGTTATTTTACTCATATACTCAAAATTGATCATTTAGGGAAATTTTTTAGGGTAAAATTATATTAGAAAGAAGAAATTTATTATAAAGACAAATAGCTTTCGTTCTTACGGTTAAAATACGCTATTTCATGGTAAATAAAAGTATAAGTGACAAGTATGTTAAAATTAATGATAATACAGTTAAAAATATATATAATAAGAATCAAATCTTACATTAAATATTTCGATATTATAGAACTAGCATACTATTATATATAACCAATAATCTTTACAGATATCAACAACTTCTGTAAACTTTTCATGATAAAAACATAAAAATAATAAAAATAGACATTTAACTAAAAATTTTCGGAATAATAATCCATTAAGGGTATAAAAATTGCTTCATCAATCTTAATTTTATACTTAGAAAATGGGAATGATAATGGGAAATGATAAAAGTAGACTAGGTCTCCAACTAATATTTTTATTGAACTCTGTGTCTTAGAGTACGACATACATAATACTTAACAATTATTTAGATGATATACACATATTAAAACACTGAAAACAATATTTTATAATCGTTGAGTCATTTTGATCCGTTTTTCAATTATTTTCAATCATTCTATTATCAATTCCATCTTCATCATGAATTTAATTAAAATTAATTATATCTTAATCATAATAATGAATAAATAACAACATTTACATTAAACACTGACAAAAACAAACAAAATAGCGTGGAGCACTGGCACAAATGAGTAATAGTCTATACACTACACGGTCAGCTGTTGCGAACTATAGGCGCCGCCATATTGGCCTCGGCTGCTCTGACGAGCGCCTTTCACTTTATCCCTACTCCGCGGCCGACCGTCACGCGACATGCAACACACAGACGAAAAAGTTTGAGACGATGTAATAAAAGTTTCACTTTAAAAAGACATGACTGAATCAATCCATGAGGAAACGTAAGCATTCAGAAATGATTAGACAGCTTTCTAACCATTTTAAAAATTTAACCCGTACTCCAATAAATTTTAGTTTATAACAAGACAGAAGATTTGATGTTTAGGGTCTTCGAGAGCAGAAGCCATGCTGTTGTGAACTTTTTTTTTTTAATTATTCCTGTTTATTACATTCAAGCATTACAATCTTATATAATCATAAACAAACATAATCAAATCTTATGAAAAGATTGTCGTATTTATGTGTTCACACGCTTTGTAACTAAATAATTAGATAGTACATTACCTTGTTCTTAAAACAATCTTATATCTGTTATACTTATATAAAATAAAAGTAAGAGAAAAAATAAAAATAAAAGAGACAAAGTTCATACCTATAATTTTACATTTGTGAATGTGGTAAATTCTTATATAACTAATAATCGAGTGCCTGCTGAGGAACTGTCGGATATGCTTGACAAATATTTTTTCCACGATTTGGCATACCACAATTATCAAGCATATGGGTGTGTAGCTACTTAGTTATAATTGGTTTCCTTTTTTGAATACCACCGGGATCACCGTCGCAGTTTTCCACAACTCTGGTAAAATTTCCGGTATCATATGATGCCTACATTAATTGCAATAATTATTCAGTAATATCGGATTTCTTTAAAATAAAAACAGTAATCTCATCAGGTCCTCGTGATGTATCTTCTATCAAGTCTCTTATTTGTACCAACAAGAAACTATAAAAGACTATTTTTATCATTTTTTATTAGGCTTGATTCGATATCTTCCGAAATACGGAGACAAGGAAGCTCTACAACGCAGTTGAGTGACAAACCTTTTTTTTTTTTTTTTTTTAACGTCAGGAATCCTCATGGATACACACCTCCATCAAGGGGATGATGGAGGTGGTTATGTGAGACTCCTACTCACTAAACCTGACGGTTGCCGCCGCCGTCATAATGGGACACCACGGGATCGCTTTCGCACTCACCGCGATGCCCCGACGTGATCCACGGAGAGGGCACCCCGCAACGAGGAGCACCCATCCCTTTTTCGCAGGCTTGATAGATCGTGGAAGGATCCCCTTCCCCCCACCCAAGCCTGCTGCCTCTGAAGGGGGTCGAGACCCCCTTCTAGCTGGACTCAGTCTCAGAATCGAGCCAGTTGGACAGACCGACTCGACCATTGACCGTGTCCAGCTCCGCCGCCGGTTATCGCCCCGAGAGGAGACCACCGGTCAGACCCCCTGGAAGAGCACACTCCCATAAGACCCAGTGATGCGCAGACAGCCTCACTGCAACACACTGGAGTCGAACGTGAGTCCGCTCACGTAGGGGGCCCAACGTCGAACCCGACAGGCCTTTACCGCCGGCCACGGTGATCAGCCGAGACCAGCAAGAAAAAGGCATAAGTCGGGAACCCACCACGCCCAGACCAACCATCACCAAGCGCAACCGTGGCGTCGCGCTCGGCAACGATTAATCCAGGCAACGTCTCGGACCGTCTCCCCACCAAACACCCTCTCTAAAGTGCTTGGTGGAAACAGGTCCAGACCCTAACCGCCGCAGGCAGCCTCTCCCTCAGCAAGAAAGCGACCGCCGCGGACCCCCCCCCACACAGCCGCGGAACCACTCCACAGTCCACTCTGCTATCAGAGAAGTACCAGGAGTAATTCCGCAGCCGACCCCGGCAAAGAGGGCCTGCGCCCTCCCACCTTCAACGCCCAGGCCAACTTTCCAACGTGATCAAACGATGGAAAGAGGCCCGAGCCCCCCCGCAGACAGACCACCCCGAAAGGCAGCCTGCCCGCCAGCCAGCCATGAACCAGGGACAAACCCCCATGGCCGACCCCCACCGCGCCGAGTATTAGCCAACGGCTAATGCAAACCCGAAGGATCATATTAACCGTTGTTGCCCAGGGAGCACCGGCCCGTACCGCTTCCGATGCCACCGGACGAATCCGAGCAACAAGGGAAACAGACGGGCACACGAGGAGGTTCCCGGCGACGGCCCCCCTGAGTGACAAACCTTAGTTGAACACTTGAACGGTATACTCCACATTTTAGCATTTCGGGATTCTGCGATGAGAACGAATTTGTAAGTATTAAGCCTGGAATTTTCATCATTCCTTCTTCACACCTGAAGATATTATATAAAGAATTAATGAATGATTGAATGAAAATGAAAGTAAGTATGTTATAACTTATCAATACATTCATAAAGCAGTGAATAAATAACGGCTTAAAGTATTCGTTAACGTTAAGGTGTTCTGCGCCTCGGCTTTTCATTTTCTGCTCTCGAGTAATAAATGTTGCATATTCCCTTTGATCTCAAGTCAAATAAATGTTTCAAGATATTTTACTACAAAATATGTATAAAATTTTCGGTTTAGTGGATATTTAAAATAATCAGGTAAAACGATAATTAAAAAAAGGTAGATTAAATTAAGGTCATTGGCGTTTTATTGGAAAAAACTAGGTACAGTTTGTATAAATTGGGTAATGATATTCTTAGATATATAAACAAACTACACCTAAACATAATAACAATAAGACAATAGTTATATAAAATTGATTATTTCGATGGTGTTCATTATCATCCTAAAACGTTGTTTCTACTTATAACTGAGATGCTGATGTTTCAATCCAGCGACATGGTGTATTTGTATATAATGCAATATAAAATAATGTGTATATAAAATTGAGTTAAGTTGGTATCATAGGCCTTATAATAAATGTAATTCACTTTGTGGGCAGTTAATGTTAGGCTGGTGTTGAGCCAGTTAGAGTAATTAATGTAGGGATGAAAGTCAGGCACATGTTCTCATTTCTTTTCGGAATCACCTCTGTGTCAATTACAAATAATTGATTTTGTAAAGTAAGAACTGCCATCTGATCTCATCCGTCACTCTGACTACTGTCTTCAACATTATTTATCATAATATATAATTTGTTGTACAGGATGACTTCTCTGGTTTTCTGGTTTCGTTGTGTCAATCCTTCATCAACAGAGATTTATAGTCTTTATGGGCCATTTTCAAACATCATAATTTTTCTAATGAATTTTATTGTCGGCATTTCTAGGTATCTTATAAATATCTTCAAAAACACCTCCTACTCCGATTGGAATGGGAAGTATTTTTAAGATTCTTAAAGACTTGAATAAACTTGTAACTCCAACATGTAACTCCGACGTACAAATAAACATTTTTATAAGAATAAGAGAATATATTAAAGGACGTTTACGTTTTAGTTCTAATCGATTCTTTCGTTTAAAAAGGTGTCTCATATCAGTAGTGATCGTTTGTATCGTAACTTGTATAAGTAAAAAAGATTTAAAGAAATATTTTATTCCTACTTGGAAGGAGTTTATAAATTGAATATGTTAATGAACGTGTTAGATTTTACAGGATAGTATAAGGTATTTCAACAAGCAACTTCACACTATAAAATGATAATATATATCAGTGCATTATCTGGATAAGTTTAAAGAAAAAAAAGAACTAAACAAATATAATGTTGGAAAATATCTAAAAACATCTAAAGCCTGAACATGGCTTACTTAAATTTATATAAATATAAACAAATATATTTTTTAATATTACAAAACTCACCCGGTACATTAATATTATAAAAATAGTAATACAGTTATTACTGTTTTTATAATGTGGATACAATTACATGCATTAAAAACACTATAAGTATAAAAATCACTTATCTTGCCAGTTGTCCAACACAGACTACCTTTGATAGAGGGTTACACCCATATTTATAACATAATAATATCGACAGAAGCGCCAACAGTAGCTTTTGGAGATATTCAGAACTTTAAATAATATCTTATAATCACAATATAATAGAACAGAACCATTTTAAATTCCTAAATATATTTATAACAATCCTATTTCACACGTTTATTCCAAACCGAATTAGATATGAAAATATAATCATTTACTATCTTAAGGATATCTTCTGATAGTTAGTTAAATCAACATCTTCTACTACTTTAATAATATACCAGTAATAACAATGATTTAAATAGTTCAAAATATTTCTAAATTGGTAAATCTAATTGCTACAACAATATTTCGCACATTTATTGTCAACGGTATTATGTACTTACATAAATATTAATATCTTTACTTTTCCTACATAACAAATTACTATTTAATAACAATGTTATATGTAACAATATTACAATAATATAACAAACGAATGAAAATGAATATGTTCAGAAATTGCACAAAACAGCTTTCAAAGTAAATGAAGTTCTACCGCAAGGCAAAGCTTTTGTTTAGGTTAAACGAGCTTGTACTTTTTACGAGCAATAAATAAAAAACCACCCACATACTTTTTCCTTATTTCAGTTCGTATTTTCTGTAAAAGCTTTATATGTTAATTATTCCTGCACCCTAACTATTGAGATATTTTTTTTTAACTTTAAAACCATATAAGTTATAGTTAACATACTCAAATGTAAATAAAAGGAAAAGATATGAAACATTATCATTTAAACATTTTTTCGCATCAAGAAATTGTTTAGTCTTGGAGGTCTTAATATGAGTGATAAATATAATGTAGGAAAATAAGAATAACACCTACATTACTTTAAAAAATCTATTGTGTAAAATGTAGATGTTATTAGTCATTTACAATAATTCAAGGATAGCAATCATCACGTATGGTTAAAACTAATACACATATTATTACCACTTGTTTTTTTAAAACATTGGGAACTCCATAAGTAAGCGTAAGTTTAATTAAATCATTTAAAGTTTTATAGTCCAAACTTTAAAATAAACTTTGAACCCTTTATTAATAGAAATAACCATTTTTTGTATAATTAAAAAAACCCTATTTGTTGCATAGATCAGTTATTAATACTGATATGTATGACAAAGATACACTCCATGCATTAAACAAAACTTTTTTAGATTCAGCACGTTTTATTCCACTAAAAGGAATATTAACTAATTGCTTAGGTTTGTTTGGTTTTATTATTGCACCAGCTTCCACCAGCAATTATATAAGCTTATATAAAATAATATTATTTGTACAGTACATACCTATAGCCAAGTAATTATTATTAATCATTATATTTTTATCAAATGTCTAAGCTAACATTTTCATTTTATCACTTCGAAAAAAAACTGTAGTAAACATCCATACGTGATCTCAATTCCTTTTATAAAAGATATCCTATACTATCGATATGAAAAAATGTACCTACTCATACTCTGATTTAATCTTATAGATAATTTACGTATACAAAATAACTTCCCACATTTTTTCCAAAAACATACCCAATACAATTTGAATATAGTCCTATGACTGGGTGACACGATGCAGTGATAATGAAATATAAATTAAATACGAACATTCACCCCTTTTTAGCTCGTGAATACAAGCCACTGTTTCATGAATTATTAATCTCAATATTAAAATTTCATAACCTGCGAGAAGCAAATGAATAAAGAAACGTTCGATGTCAATGGCTCGGTAATAATTGTACGAAAAAGCAATTGTGAAGCGATAAATTATGTTATCGTTGCATCTGAGGCCAAAGAATAAATAATATAGATACGTTCAGTATATTGAACTTATTCAGTAAATGAACATTTATTGAACTTATTTGTATTGGAATAGATTTGTGAATGCAGACATTCCTTTCGTCTTACAATTTAAGGTCTCTTTACTCTATAATTGATTATAACAAGTTCTTTTTTAAATATTTATCAACAATACTCTTACGAGTATTGTTGATAAATATTTTTGCAGGCAGGCAGGCCTGTTGCAAAAGTCAAATGATTTAAAACAAAATTTGTCCAGAGCTTAAGTCATAAATGTCAGGAAGAATGAATATGTGTCGATAAATGAACGAATGAACGAATTGAAACGTGGTTATATACGTTCAAATGTAACCGTCAAGGATTTTAAACTATTGCCCTATATTTATGTGACATTTCCATTTATCCATTCGAAATTTCAATAAACTATTGAATATTTATGAAAACTACATAAAAATATATTTTAGTTCATTGAAGGAAAATATATGTTTTTTGTTATAACGATTATTTTTCTGATAAAAATAAGGTTACTTTATAATTAAATGTTTAATATTCAATGGGTATTTAATCCAGACAATATATTAACCGGTAGGCAAATTTTGACATTAGTGACAAATATTTTTAAAAAAGAAAAAAAAAATCGTTTCTGCTCAAGTTCCAATAATCAAGTCATAGCCGTTAGTGTCCTTATCTCATTGGTTCCGAAAATACATCTTCATCCATATATGAAAAAAATTGTTCATTAGAATTATCTTTCCATGCTCACATTTTGTAAAAAGTTTACGTACGTTTCTCTTTTCTTACAGCTGCAACGAATAGAGTACTTTACTGTTCCGTCTGCGAGATTCACACTATGTAAGTTTAATTGATATATAATAATAATAAATAATTAATTTCATTTTCTATTTCCGGAAAAGACAACACGTTAACATTGCAAGGCTATTTCCGAGGAGCTATTTTCCTACATAATATAAACTAAAATAAATAACCTTTCAGCACCATGAAAATGCGGTAACTTTTGAACACTTACGTTGAACTAGATTGACTAGATGTATTGTTTAAATATACTGGAATATTTTCATAAGATTTGAGTAAAATATTTTAATTATATAAAATTTTGGTACAACATATAGACATGTAGGTTATATATAATCTAGCTATTTTTTAAAATGTCATTTAATTTTTTTGACAAAACCAATGAATAAAAATTAACATTTATCCTGTACAATCCTATAACCTCCACGTTTGTTGCAGAACCATATTAATGTGTAGAGCATAAAAATAGTGCAAATTTTATACTCAATGCATTTATCCTGTAAGATTTTGTTTATCTTTGGAAGTGCTGCCTCAAGGTGTAAGGAAGTGGTTTTATAGAAAAATGCATACCGCTTGTGTCCTGAAATCTCCTGAACAAATTTAGGTAAACAACCATAAACGGACAGAGTTTTAAGCTATTTTTTTTACCTGCTATCCACTGTTTTCGGAACGAACAAAAACTAATACAATATTTTAATACTTAAGATATTGATATGTTTTTTTTTATTTAAAATACTAAGATATAATCGTATTTGTCTAATTAATTAAAAAACAAAAATTAGTATGAGTCGTCAATTAGTAGCGCAGTGAACGAATTATTATTGAAAAATTACGGCATCCGATCACGGAATTATTATACATAGAATAGGGCTGCCATAGATAGACCTGGTAGTGCAAGTGTCTAAAAAAACCAAAAGAGGGAAGGTGAGATTTCCATACTTATCTCTGTTTAATTATACATGCAAGAAATAGAAAAAGGTACTACCTTTTTCTATTTCTATGAGGCTACTAAGCCTCATATGCTTTTTAAAAAATTGTAAAATATTGTATATATGTTTTCATTTTGATATTTTACGATATCCATGTGACATTAAAGTCTGATCTTCCCGTCAGAAATCTCCTATTATTAAAAACAGAGCAATCTCTCTATCATAATTAATATATACCTATATGTATGAAATTATCACAGTAAATAGAAGTAGCAAATGCACTTACTTCAGTCCTCTTTACTTATATCAAGAGCTCAAGGTAATATATGAATTACATTAAGGTTTTTGCTTTATTTTCAGTAAAGCCTTAGTAATTTTTTACTTTACTGGATGTGAAATGTCGGAAATATATTATGACATTCCTTTTTAGAAATACAGGTATCTGTCCTTGTCAGAAAAAAAACATAACGCTATGTTTTGTGACGGTTTTGTATTACACTTGTCGATACTAACGATTTATTATTATCTGTAAAAAATAAGTGTTAAATTATAAAATATTTTATAATTAATATACCAGTAACACTAGTATCAATCAATTATGCCTGTCCGATGAATCAGGGCTATTAGATAATACAATGAATAGCTCTTCAATTGATATGTCCTAAATTAGCAACTGAATCAAATAAACAACATGATATAAGTATTATATGGTAAAAATGAACTACATTTACATATCATTTAGAATTTATTGGTTCTATAAAGATTTTTTAAATATAAAAAAAAACCCAGCTTTTTCTTTACGGTAATTCTGTATAAGATATGAGTTGCGATATAAAAAGTTAATGTCGGAATATATTTGTCGTCCTTTATTTTCTTTGATTCTATCTGTATATTAGCATATAAATACCACATAAAATAAAGTACTTACGCAGATATCTTATTCTAAAAGTTACATACTTAAACTGGTCGCGAGGGTCGTGGATTCAAATGAGGGAGGGGAGGGATGTGGTTTCAAATAAATACTTTCTCAATCAATTAAAATTCAAAAGAAAATCAATTCAATCAAGAGATTATTAGTAGCAAACATTATTGTATTAAAATACGTTTAAACAAAAAAAACCTAATATATTAGTATAGATCAGAAAATTAATATATATTAACAACTTGAAACTCCACAGTGGCAATTAATTTAACCCCATTTTCGGAATTACACAATTTGTTTTAAGGTTTCGTAGTCAACGACTTTTGTTCATTTACTTTTATCTCGTTAATCATAATTAAAAACCGATATGGGTTGAAGAAATATATTTGATACAAGATTTTTTTATTCTTAATTGCTATTAATATAAATTTAAAAGAAAACATATCCATATCTCGGCATATTGAACGGAAAAAATAAGATCAAAATCGCCTCAACATAATAATATATGATATGATTTGTTTTTATCACACAAGGGCTAAATTATAGATAGTTGGTAGTTGAAATGTTGAAATATTTAAATATATATATAACTATATACATAAACATCTATATATTTAAGTGAGTTCGAAATTTGCCGTATAGGTTAAAGTTTCATTCTATATTTATTTAAAATATTTGTAGATATTGTTCATTATATAGATACTAATATAGTTTGAATAGAAAGAACTATACGACAAACAGTAATAACTAATTGTTCTCTCATAATTCTTTGGATTTTTATTCCGAAACTATTGTAAATCATATTTGTCTTATTAATAGTTTAGTTTAATGTAGAATTTCCATCATTTTTCAGAAATTTGTTTTTCTTTAAAGAATTGGACGACAATTGAAAGTAATAAAAAATTAGACCCAAGTTACTTTACTCAAATATTCTTCTCTCTCATCTTCTTAATTACTTTTATTTTAACTAATTTTCTTATGTAGTTAGTTCATATATAAAAGATTTCAAAAATAATTGTGTAAGAGTTGAGTTAAAGAACTAAAATTACAAAAGCTACATAAAACTGTTAGTTTGGATTCGTGCTATAATAATTATATGAAGGTATTTCAAATTGTAATTAAACACGTTACTTGAAATGGATGTCTTCAAAAGGTCTAATATCATTTCGTTTTAAGTGATTGGATATAGACCTGGCCTTTAATTTTGGTTATTAACATTTCGGCTTTGAATGTTACTAAAGCCGATAACTTGTACTCATAAGATTTGTTATTATATTTGGCCCTCGAGAAATCAATTAAAGATAACTTTATAATTAAAATAAATTGGTTAATATTAAAATATCTTAAACTAAAAACTTTGCCCCATAACTTGGTATTTTTGATAGTAATTAATTTAAGACACTCATATTTTTGGTATGTTTTGATATTTTATATTTTCCTAAGAAATTTATATATTTCAAAGTAGTCATGTTAAACAATATAATATTTTCGAAAAAACGTAATTAGGTGAATGTTTTAAAAAGCTGAATAAAACTAAAATACCTTATTTGTGTAATTTGCTTTTTTGGTAATTATAAAGAAAAAATAAAGTTCACTCATTTTAAACGTTAATAATATTTTGTCAGAAGTATATTCATTACAAAATATATTATTTTTAAGAGCCAGATATTATGAATATTTGTACATCTAAGTAAAATTTATAATAGGATATATTAGTTGTATGTAAATTTAATAGATAAAAAGATATGAAAAAATGAATAAACAAGTCAGTTCAGTTAATAAATAAATTGATCTAAATATGTTATACCGTCTTGCCATTAATATTGTCAGAAAATATTTTTTTAAATTGATATCCGACCGAAGACGAGGAATAACCACTGCCCACTCTAGTTGAGACTATATGACCATCCTCAAATATATAGGAGTCTGTAGACTTGACAATGTTCAGGTACTCAAAGATAACAAATGTCAAGTATTGTGATATAAAAAACGTTGAAGCCTATATTTGCAAATTCATGTAGTTTAGTAACATCTTAAAAGTGATTAAGAAATTGTTTTCTAAAATACAAGGAATTGTATTAATAGTTAACAATGCAATAATTTTTATACACCAATTTATTGAATATACTTTTATTTTCTAGTAAAATTACATGAAAATATTTGTTAAATTCAGTAACATATTACTATTAAATAAACACAATGAGTGTTTAAGTATTTAAGTAAAACAACATATAGTGTAATAATTCTATTAGTTTATGGCAAGAAAATATAAACTAAAATCAACTTAACCGAATTTAATCATTTGTCTGTGACACAGGTTAAATTGAATGTTCTACAACTTCAGTATACTAAAAAACCGTCAAACCCTAATCACAAAGTTTTAATTTAATCTATTAGTTTGACAATCATTTATTTATTTTCGATAGAAATGTTTCGTATATAAATGGTCTTATTTTAAACAAATAAAACAAATACTGTCATAATATAATTTATTATAAAGTTCTTCTCCATTACCTGAATAATAATAATTACTTTTAGTATCTACTATTTATGTACGAGAAAATGAAAAATTATAACGTTAAATACAATGGAGTAAATAATATAATCATTCATTCTTTATCCTCACTTGAAGTATTTGTTTGATCTTTGTTGCGAGAGTACTGAAAATCGCATTTGTCTTAATTATAATAAATTTATTTCTACGTCGGAAATAACGTTTTTCTTTTTTAAAAGCCGGTCAGAGGAAAAGAGACTGGTCATTAAGAAGCGAATGTTACGTTTTAAATAAGCTTCAGAAGAAAATTGTAAAAAATGGACTTCAAATATCGTTTAAAATGAATAACGAAATATACAAATATCATTATCATTATTATTTTTTTAAATAAATATAATAATATTGATTCCCACGATGAGTATTTGTTCTTATGTTTTAGCTAAAACAATTAGTTAAGTACTTTAAAAAAATAAAGTTACTTAAGATTATGTTTATTTATTTTATTAAAATTGTTCTTAGATATAAAAGATAGTTAATAAATTATAAACCATAAGACACCTAACACTTTTAATTTACCTAATAAGTTATAGTTATTATATAAAGCCACTTAAATAAAAATGGCACTAAATGTTTTCTGGAACTTCGATTATTAAACTTAAATAATATATAATTTAAGTAAGATCCTTATATCTGCTATTCTCTTACATACAAGGGCTAATTATAATTTTTTCATGTAGAAATTTTACAACGTACATAATTAAGATAATACTAGACATACTAGGTAATATACTAAGTATGCATGAAAGTAATTAATTAATAATAAAGTTTCAGACATTAAACATTAACACTTTCAGTCT
The DNA here is from genome assembly GCA_959347355.1 of Napeogenes inachia. Classification (NCBI taxonomy): domain Eukaryota; kingdom Metazoa; phylum Arthropoda; class Insecta; order Lepidoptera; family Nymphalidae; genus Napeogenes; species Napeogenes inachia. Next base: position 13,597,581 of record OY365793.1, on the reverse strand, counting down.
TTGTAAAATATTGTAAAATACTTAGTTGACACGTTTATTTACTTCATGACATACTTGCAATGCTTGCAGATAGCTCCGAACTGTACACGAATACATTACTGCTTTTTCAACACTAAAATTATCAAAAGTATTTTTTATTTTAGACCTTATTGTTGGTATTGTTTCTTTGACTAATATAATTTGTCTGTAGAATGTCAATGAGAAATCTAGGTGTTTTTAAGTTTCTACGAGGCTATTAATTATCGTATATTTTTTCACTAGTTAATGTTTCACATGTTTATTCCAAGGTACACTTTATAACCATAAAACAAAATATTTTTAATGTGTTTAATTTTATGATTGCCTACAAAATATTTTATCTAAAAAATAACGGAAGACTGCAAACGTTCCTGTAACTTCTTAAATGGAAGCTTTTATATATTTTTAATATTTTGTTCACACCGAAGGTGGTTTTTCATAGTAATTAAAATAGTTGTAAGTTGAAAATGTCTGGAGCTAAAATAGCACAGGGTAATGTTTTATGTAGATAATGACTTCGTAGATAGTGATAAAGGTATCCTATATCCCGCTGGCACACAGTTTATGGAAGACCCTGTATATTGAATAAAATAACCTACCTTACTTTATACAGACCAAGTATGCATACATTTTTTCTATCGAGACTATTAAATTTTACTTTATGCATACATTTTTTGTACTGAGGCTATTAAATTCATTTAAGACGAGAAAATGAATTGTTGCTTCTAAAAAATATATTTAACGTTTTTAATATTATGCAGTAAACATTCTGGATAAAGATTAAGTATCAAAGCAACTATTAATCAGTTTTATCAACTGCTAAGTAACTATTAATAAGTTATTAAACAATATTAGGAATAATTTTTCTGTGTGAAACTATTCTAGTACTTTACTAATGACATTTCATTAAAATTAAATGTAGGTATAATTTGTAAGATACATCTGAAAGAAGCTCATTAAGAACTTAATTAAATACTTTTTAAGACTATATTTCATGATATAGCGATAAAACTATTAAAATTTTTTAGCATTTACTTTAAAAATAAACTTTTGAAATATTAATACCATTTTAATATCGGAGTAGTTGTAGCACGTATCTATTAATAAAAAATAGGTTGTCCAGTTATTATTTCAGTCAAAATGTAATGAAAATAGAACAGGTACTTTATGGAATTAGTATAATTACTGTTATTCGGGTTCGATCCCCGGCGGGAGACAGGCATTTATGTGATGAGCATAGATGTCTGTGTTTCTGGGTTTGGTCGTTTATTAAATATATTTTCAGTATTTATATGTGTATTTCTATGTATTTGTATCGTTGTCTAACACCCTTAACACAAGCAAATAATTTGCTTACTTAGGGGTTAGATCAATGTGTGTAATTTGTCCTGATATTATTATTATTATTATTATTATTAGTGCATTTATGCTTTAACGGTTTATGAAGTGCAAAGTACTATTTAAGAACTTTTATATCAAATTATTTAATCCATATCATTTAGGTTATGTATAAATACTCACAGCAACAATCTACATAGAAAACTAAAAGATAAACTTAATTAAATACAAATTAAATTTGATATAATATCGATGAAGACGTGGCTCGTTTGGAAGTTTGGAGTTTAATGCACCTCTACGAATTACCACGCAATACAATAAGGCTTTATTCTATTGACCAACCAAACGTTATGTAATCTGAACAATGTTGTAAAAAAAAAATGTGTGTGTGTGTATTAGTGTACACATGTAAGTACTTCTTTATGACATATTTTTTTGAAAAATGATTCACTAATTACAACTTTACAGGAATGGCTAATTAAGCTAAATTAGATAAAGTTTAAGCAAAAATAAGGATAGCGCGTAACAGAAAAACGTAATTTTTTTTTGACATTGCTATAAAATTTTTCCCATCTGTCGATAAAAAAGTTTCACTTCAAAAAGATGGCGCGTAACGGAAAAATGTGACGCGTAACGAAAAAATGTTACACAAAATTTTTTTCCAACCCCGATAAAGATGTTTCACTTTAAAAATCTTACATAGTTTTGTTATTAGGAAATCTCCATTTTTGATAGGTACAACGTAAAACTAATAAAAACTATATTATTTTACATAACTTTTTTGGAAAAAAAAAACTGAAATTGTCGTAACGTTAAACTGCGACTCAAATAAATATAGTGTCGCAGAAAATATCAATAACTTCACTAAGACAAAAGTATTTGAAACCATATCAGAATATTTTATCAAATTGAAATCCTACAATATTATATACATGAATACGTTCATAATACCAATTTATAATTTTATTATGCATGCACTATATATAGATATAAAATAAAGTACCATATACTTGACATTAAATCTAATAGAACAGATGTAGTTTTACCAATTTTTAAACTCGTAATGGTTTTTTTTATCTGACCGAGCCATATTATGCTACTACTATAATACAACATTCATGTAAATTGAAAATAAAGAGTTATATGGATGCTTAGAGAAATAATGAATCCAAAAGGCATTACTAACAATTTACACAGAAATGAACACGAAATCTGTACTGATTAGTGCCGACTGACGTGGCGCTCAAAGAGATGGCAGAATGCCCTAGAAGTGTTAGCTGTAGACCGCAATGGACCCACTAATTATATCTTAAAATAGCTTCTATATACATGTTTTATGATTTATATAATTGCTTATTAATATTTCATGTTTTGAAAAGTATATAAATAATTATAAATTTTAAACACTTACTGACGACGTTGTATAATGACTCTATGTATGAACTAAAACACAATTATCCAGTTTAGTTAAAGTAAACAAAAATATAGTAATTTTATTTTAAAAATGATTTTGATTGAGTTTCAGTCATAAGAACATATAAAAGAAGTGTCGTTGTTAACTATTATTTTACTTAACAATTTATAATAATTTTCTGTCAGTTCAATTAGATGTTAGTGTAATTCTATTTAAGGTTACCTAGCCTTATTAACCTTATTAAATCATATATTTTTTTACAAACTTAGCGGGTACTTAAATAAAGGACACCTTTATTTAACCTAAGCGTGAAAGAATACTATAATACCACTTCGTTATGGCACAGTCCATTACTTAGTAACTATTGTATTATTTGAAAGTTATTTAAATCTTCTTCTGATTATGATTTATTATTCTTTATATGGTTCAGATTAAATGTTATTCTATTAAGGATTAAATGTTATACACTTCCCTGATTGATTTTAAATACACTAAACAAAATATTTACTTAGTCTGGCCATAAATACTGTTACAATTCAAAATAAAAATATATTATACATATTTGAATTTGGAATCTGTCATTTTTATACGATTGTTCATTGTGTTTTCTCATTTTGGCCTCAATACATTGTACAATATTTTGCGATTTTAAAATGGAGTGCGTTGATAAAGAGAACTCCATACCTACTTTGTGTAATGCAATCACAGCGATTCTGTTCTCTCCAAATGCCATTTTTAAAACTCTCCATACAGTTAGTATTAGTCAAATATTAGTGTACTGGGCTATTAATAGGTACAATGAGACTTCCTCTGTTTGTGACAGGGAAAGATCTGGCCGTCCACGTAGTGTCCGTACGAAAAACGTGGTCAAAGCAGTAAGGAAAAGAATTCGAAGAATTCCTGTCCGAAAGCAAAAGATTCTATCTCGGATAATGAAGATAGCACCTAGAACCATGTAGCGTATTTTAAGAGATGACGTAGGACTTGCAGCCTCTACCGACGCGACGTGGCGTGAGCCGAGGGGTTTACAAATGGGTCCGTGTTAAGACCGAGCTTGTGGAACCTGGTCTATGACTGGCTGCTTCGCTGTCCGCTCCTCCCCAGGAAGAGGGTGCTGTGTTACGTAGATGGTAACGGCGCGCAGGGGGAGTTTCGCAGAGGCAGCCCGTCTTGCCACGGTCAGCGCTACTTTGGTAGCGGATATTAATATTAAAAACACAAACTTCTTCATGACTAATGAACACACACTTGTTTTTAATACAAAATATTGTTACTTTTACTATTTTCTTTTTCTTTATTTTTATTTTTTTATAGAAAACATATATCTTTTTTGTAACAGATACTTTTTCTGATAACTATTCCTGACTCAAACAATATTCCTCAGCGCTTCTTTAATATAATGGTATTTTGTATTATTTATAAATAATTTAAAAAAATGTATTTGCAAATCTCTTGACATGAACATTAACTTGAACTATGCTGCCTATTATAGAAAATACTTTGCTCTTGCAACCGAAACGTACGTTTAATTTTAAATAATGATATGTTATTTTTTATTTATTGTTATTGTTATTTTATTTTTAAACGTTAAGTTAAAACTTATTGTTTAAAAATGAAAAGGTTGGTCCATAAAATTAATGTTTTGTAATTTTAGTGATCCTACAATCTAATAGTTAATGAACTTATAATTTGTGTAGCATATAAAGTTGTTATAATTTTTTGGAAAATAATTTAGAGGTACAAAAATTACTCAAAAAATATTTTGAGTATTTTTTTACTTAATCAGAGCTTTTGTATATATGAAATAATATTTCATAGTCTTAAACATACAATGAAACGACGAAAACGAGATTCAGAGTTAACAGCTTGTCATTTAATTGAAGCTTAAACGAATAGGAATTTCATGCAAAGCGTATCCAGAGGATGTCACAAAGTATATAATATAGCAAAGCTTAAAATAATGTGAATGAATTAAATTTTTGTAATTTATCTTTCGTGGACCATGATGATTAATTAATATTAATATTTGTTAATTAGGGAATATTTTGACTGTTAAATTATAACACGACATAATGTTAAGAAATAAGCCGTAACATCTGGTTTTGTCAATATTTCACAAAAAAGGGGGAATGGAAATTTATTACAAAATTATTTTGTAAAAATATACTTACTAGGAAATGTTTTGCTTTGGCAAAAAGCATTAAAATGCGGCGTATATCATGTAGATATTAGTTCTGGAACGCATCTAAGACTCTTTAACAACTGTTAAAGAGTCTTAGATGCAACTAGGAACATTCTAGGAAACTTCCTAGGGTGCAATTATCGTGATATTTTATTTGAGAGACATGAAAATAACTCGAATAAAAATCAAGGTAAAAATACTTCTACTGCGATGGAAGCAGACATTATTGACGGAGCTTAAACAATTTGTACCATTTTATAAGCTTACGAATACATCGCAGGTAGTAGTTCCAGCACATTTTAGGAACAGAAGGCGATATGAAATTGTAACTGTATGAATGAATGGTAAAAATTATTGCAAAAATCTTGTCAAAATTATTTTTTCTAAAAGTTATTGTGAAAGCATTTTTTATAAATTTCTCAGAACTCTACAGCGTAACTTTCTGAAATATAGTCAAAAAAATATTTGCGGATACGCTGGAGTACAGAAAGACAATACGTACAATACAAGTAAAGTTGTCATTACAGCGCAAGATACTTCCGTATTTGCTATTTAGGCAGGTGCAATTCAAATATGAATTTATAAAAAACGACCTACATTTTTTAAGAAGGAAATTTAAACACAATTAATAATATATTATGATAATTATCTGCTTCTTGACATAATTGACTCAAGACGGGAAAGAATTATGGTACTAAAAAGTTATTCCTCACATTAAGCAAGTTTATAAAAAAATATGTAAACAATATTTAATATCATACTTTTTTGTTGTGAGAGGTGAATGAGAATACTTCATATAGAAGAGTGTAATTCCACCATTTTCATAAACTAACACTTACCTAAGTCTAGGTTAAGTATATACCAACTTTAAACTCACCTACAACACATATATATATGAGAGGAGGTTGTACTCTTATCAAGTCATTACAACGGAAGAAATAATAGCTATAATCAGGTAAGAGGTAAGATGTCATCGTAACTAACTAAATGAGCCAGAACTCTCGGCATCTAATTCTATTTGTTAAAAGATCTAGTAGCAGCATCATATAATGCCTTCAGGTACTCTATCAATTCCGAAGATATTATCTCGTTATAAATAATACACTTGGCCTGAGCTCGGTTGTCCTATCTATTTTCATCTAGAGAGCTCAAGATGAAGCAGCCTCTGACGTGTGCATAATATTACATGTATAGTAAATCCATAGTCGTAAAAAATATATACAAATAATTGACTTAAAAACATAAAACTTAAAAAAAAATCACCTATCAACATTATTTCCTGCAAACATTATTCCTGAAGTTCCAGATGTGTATGCATGCCTAGTTAAGCTTTGCCAATGTTGTGATACAATATTATATACTATATATTACACTTAAAAGGTGACAACGCACGGAACTCATAAATTTTAAACATATATCTTCACATTTCGCTGTTATATGAAGAGTTATTTTGTGACATTGGTTTCGTAATATTAAAACACATCTCGCGTAACAAACTTGAGTGCCGGAAATATTAGACAACCATTGGATAGAAACTAAGAGATTTGTTTATTTATTGAAAATATAATTTATTGTCACTTGAGGTTATTTAAAATAATGATTGAAAATATCTTTAAACATTTATAGCCATGTTAAGCTTATTTAAATTTATATAAATAAAGACTAAAAAATAAACCGATACGGACAGGGACTCGAACCCGCGACTACTGGGAATCCGTCCCGTCGCTCTACCAACTGAGCTACCGTATCTATGATCTATGGTACGGTCCCTGGCCGTATCGGTTTATTTTTCATTCTATATTTATATAAATTTATTTAAAATTATTTATCATTTTATTTGAAACTAGGTGGTAATAGACTTCGTTTATTTTATTTAAACTATTGTTTCGAATTCAGTGTCACTTAGCAATAATGTTTCCCGAAAAATATTTATAAATCACAACATTTATATTTGATGTGGGATGTGTTCGTGTTGACAATGAAATAAATAACTTCGTTTGTATTACAATGATGTTTGTGGTTATGTTTGTTAAATTTTAATTAATTTCAAGATTTAATACTCTATATTAATGTACATTGAGATCTTATTTGTTTTGGATTTATTCCCAGCGTGATCACATGTCTTCACGGTTCTGACCAACCGTTTTTAAATTAAAGGTCCTTTCAGAAACAGACCAAATATGTGAATTTAATAGTTTTTACATGTTGTAATAAACAACATTTTAAACAAGTCTATAAGATAAACTCCTTTTTGTTAGAAAACAAAAACGTTGTAAATTGTCAAGGTATATAATAATTGATTATTGAGTAGGGGTAACTAAAATTAGGAATCAATATCCTACTCATTTATATCATCTTGTTATGGTAATTTAAATTATAATTTAAATATTTTTTATAATTATTGTTTTTTTTTTGGTGTATTCTTATACTCTATATTATCATCGTGTAGATTATTCAACTGGACTACACTTATATATGCCATTCCACATTCTGCGTTTCTTAAATAATAAATAATTAAACCTTAAAAATAAATTAAAAATGACATTTGAATTAAATGTAGGTATATCCACTATATAATAATTTTATTACGCTCTGATTCATTATCAATGATTATGTAACTAATATCAGTGATACAGACGTCAGAGCGGTTTATAATATTGCTTGCATACTACACCACCAATAATTGAATTCTATATAAATTCATATTCTATTATTATTTTAAAATTCAGATAACGAGGTTATAACGATTCGTCGTACGTGTAATGTGTTTAACATGTCTTCTTATTGGCATTCATGATTAATTAGAATTGACGTGTTTAAAACCCACAAATAATGAAAAAATGTGTCGTGAAAAATACATCTTCATTATAGACCCATTATGTCAATTATTATTGATATCAGTATTTAATACGACTTTGTATCAAAAAATATAAAGTAATTACAGAATCCATTCAAGTAGTAAGGAGCCAGGGCCCAGGAGACTTACATACCTGCTAATATCTTGTTCCAAATCGGTAGTATCGTGTTCAATGTTCTAAACGACCTAAATGTAATCTGAATACATTACATGTAACTGTATAGTAACATTTGCATCTTAATAGGACACAGTTTTTTTTTTAATACTGGAAATAAGTGCAGTTGATTATTTACGTCGATAATCTTATAAATTCGGAGAATAAAATATTTATTAATTTTTGTTTATTCATTCATGTATTTGTTTACTTTAAAACTATATGTAAAATATAAATTTGGAAATACCTTTTTATGGAGGAAAAGGGCCCGCCAGCTGTTTTATTTCGTTCACTTCAATTCTTGACACAGGACAAACAGGAAAGTCGTTTCAATAAACTTTAAAACTGGAAAGTACCAGCTATAGGAATTATATTTAATCAGCCTGAAAACTAATTGACCTTTTGAACCAACCGCAAAAGTGCTTCCGATGGAAAGGTCACCTTAAATAAACGATCTGTGCTGCTAATCACACGGAAGGTCTAACTCAATGTAGATGAATTGGGAATATCGAATAAAGAAGATAAAATAATTAATATCAAAACGATGGATGCACTGAGCGTGCTCAAGGATGAAGAAGTATTATAAGTTGCTTTTATATTGATTATTGATATATTGTTACATATTACAATTAAACAACGTAGACTGAAACAAATGAAAACTACTCTCAAAAAATATCAGCAGAACGTTACAAATATAATAATTTATAAATTAAGTAAAATACTAGATAATAACAACAAAAGAAAATTCATTTTCATTTACATTTTAAATATTAAGAATTTTCAAAGTATTCTACTATAATATATATATATATACTACATACTATACTATATATATATATATATATATATATATATATATATATATGTGTGTGTGTAAAATGTAGTACTTATCTCCGGGAAGAGATAATTACTTTCTTGACAGAAACTAACACACTCAATTAATCAATCCAATTCTTGTAATTTAAAAGCTTTGATAATTAATAACTAATAGAATATTGAAAACTATTATCTAATCAAAGTCATTCAAACTGTACCAAGAACTCGGATAAGGAGACCTCACAAAGCTCTACTTGTGAATACAATTCATTATTCATTGACATATGTTAGAGTTAGTTAGGAAGACTAATTTGCTTTCTGTACATCTACACCTGGTTGAGCTACATGAATATCCTGGATCACTATGCAAATTTATACTATTCCGTAATATGACCATATATTATCGTGCCTACAGTTTGGTACACTTGATATATAATAAACATTGAAGATCAACCCACAAAAGTTTGTGTTACGAATAGTTTTCAACATTTAAACACACTTAAGTGCGTAATAACCTAAATGTCTTAGTAATATTTTTTCAGAATAAAACACACAAAAAAAAGTCCATTCCGTACGAATACTATTTACTCTTTTTAGACATAAACAGACACATATATTAATAACTGTCTATGATATAAAGATAGTTTATACTTTAGCCTGACAGAAAAGGGAAAACTAAGAGACGAAGCTTCTCAGCATTCCATGGATTCACCGAGCAAGTGCCGGGCCCGTCGCGTTGCAAGGAGAGGAGTGCAAACAGTGCCTGGGACTTGCGACCACGGAGTAGGTTTAAGGGGCCCCTTTATTATGAGCAAAAACGCTCGCCTTAACCCTCTACACTCCTCTCCCTACCTAACCAAATTTGGAAAGAACTACACAACATATGTTATTTTTTTGTTTTATTGTGAACTTTATTGTCTACGTACTATTTTTTTAAGTAACGAATAAACCTCAAACATTGAACCCCGTCGGTCGCAGGAACCTCAATTGATACAATTTGTTTAATTGTAGCCAGAAATAAAACAGAATAGTATCGGAAGGGCTCTAAACTGCCCCGGTATAATAAAACTGGTGTTATCTTTTTAAGTTGAGGATAAAAGCTGTGTATTATTATTGTAAAATCTTGAATGTCTTATAACATTTAATGAATGAAATGAATATCCACATTCCATGAACAACAATATCACCTTTTACTTTATTATTCATAAATTCACGTATATTTAATAAACGTGGAGTTGTGAGATGATAAATACTTTTTAATATTCTACCAATTGTTTGTTTCTAACCCATATTTTCAATTTATTCTGTGGGACTTGTTACATAATAATATAATAAAGTATGCGTACACAAATAGTGCTACGCCGGATATTAGATTCCGCAAAGGCTCATATGAAAGCTCTTTCTCTAATAAACTGTTACATATATATTATCTTGCATATTATATTATCTTAATATATAAAAAATGCTGTAGCATTTCAAAATCTTTGACGAGTTTGTTATAAAAAAAAATAAGTATTTTAAATACAAGATATTTTAATACATAAACGGCATGCATCTTCCTATTACAACTCTTTCACAAACCACTTTATAGGAAAAGCACTTTCTAGAATAAAGTATAAGCCATTAAACTTTGAAACGGCTTCCCTCCATATTTGTAATTATCTGTAGCACAAAATGACACAAAGATTTATCTTTATTTTCTTTAACTTGCGTTGTGACATTTATGTATATTTAATTATCTCATTTTTAAATAATTATCATACCAATGCTCTGTATTAATATATATAAAAATATTTATTAAAATATGTATGAATTTATACAAAATTAAAAATATAAATATTGTAAATATATCGATATTCTTCTTATCTTTTATATATTTTTGAATTTCTATTACAAATTACTTCATTAGAATATAATACTACGTTTGATCCTATTTAATCCTGTCGCTTTTTATTTTATATTTTTGCTATTGCTCCCTTGGTTTATGTTTTTCTGATAATTTAAACGTGATTTATACAATTGTCTTTGTACAATAGAGATATAACTAACAAATAATAAAGATTTAATAAACCAATGATATAAATTACAAGAATTAATTTCCCATGCAGAAAAAAATCATTTCGTATAAGCACGTTTGTTTACCCTCTGATATATTACAATGATTCTACAAAGTCAAATTTATCGAACTCTATAGGAAAAATATATATTTTTTTGTAAATAAAATATTAATCAAAAACAAAATATTAGCCTCACTGATATGGAACAAAAGGGTAACCTTATCGTTGTAGTTGTAAGAAAATTGTCAGATTTATTGGTAAGGTAAAATATTATCATTCACAGATTATTCTAAAAGATCCTCTTTTTATATTGACAATGTTTTTTTGTTATAACATTATAACAAATAAACTTCATTTAACATAAACTTTACTAGGATTTTTGTTTCCTCTTTAAAAAATCTGTTACTAGTATAGCCTTTGGATATACGGTATACATAAAACTGATACATACGAATAAATAGGAATTAATATAATAAACCCAACAGAGTAAATGAAAATACAATTTCCTATTCATCGTTTATTTCTCACTAGCTGACCGGGCGAACTTCGTACCGCCTTAGCGTTGCAATGATGCACTACTTTATTTTGTATAGCTGACCTATCTTAGGTATGAGTACCTATTCAATTTGAACTGAATCCTCCATATAAAAATGAATCCATAATTCCCTGGTCTCGCTATTCCTGAAAATGACTTTACTAATTTTTAATTAAACAAAAAACAAATTATATATTTTCAAAATAGTCTTTATTTCTTAGGATTCAATAATTTCACTAATGTTTTTACAAATCGCTGTTGAACAACTTTGCATTTTTATTTAAACACTAAGCTCAATACGATGCTCTTTCATCAATATAATCTATGGCTGTGAATGACATTGACATTTGTTACTCGCGTTTTTTAAAATATGCAAAATTAAATGTACATTTTTCAATATTTCTGAGAGATTTTCTTAATATTTTTTTCCGTAAGAACCTTCTCCTAATAATAACAAATACAACAAAAAAAGAATTAGTGAAATCGGTCCAGCCATTCACGGGTGATGCCGTGACCAAGGAAAACGGGTTTCATTTTTATATATATAGATTAGGAATGTTCTCCTCTTTAAGTCATTACACTGTCGTTTATTTTTCATTACTGCACTAAACCAACTTTTTTAAATAAAAAAGATCACGAACGAAGCCCGAGCTAAAATTAAGAAGCTATATACAAGGATATAAGCGATCCTCGTAAAAGCTATTTAGCGAATGAAATAGTAATATACCGTAACGATTATTTTAAATGAACAGAACATTATGCTGTTAAATGTGATTTCACTGTTATTAGCATTATATTAATACTTGAAGCTAAAACTTTGTACTCCTTTTTATTAACTATACATACAAGTATAGTAAAAACAAAAGAGTTAATAAAAGAGAGAGAAGATCATAAAATTTGGCACTGTTAAGATTTATATGGAAAGGAATGCGTATCGATAGCATTTTGATTAAATTATTCATTCAAAGTACATTAAATTAATTTAAAAACATCACACACACCACTTCATTGTTTGCGTTGTCACTGTTGTTATTATATTATGTTAACAATAAGTCGGGGAAGTCATATCTATTCTATTACTTATATTAATAAGTAAAATACATTAATTATAAATAATTAAATAATAAATTGTTACATAGAAATTTTATTTCTGTAGATAATTAAATATTTATAATTTTAATATTATCGATTTCTTATTATCTGACAAATTCGTAGACAAGGTAAATTATTTATCTGTTGACAGCTAATTACAATCTCTTAATTAGTCTGTGACATTTCTTTTTCTTTAAAATATTGAATGTTGCCAGCTTAAGCTAACTTTATAGTCCCCGAAATGTTATTGAAAATATAAACATTTTATTAATAATTACTATTCTAAATTTCATTTATTAATCATTATTCAGATAGCTAGATATTTATTTAATAGTAGCTGTCATATTGTTTCAGAAGTTTAGTTGCAGTCAACGTTGTTTTATTGTTATATTTATTAGTATAACAATTTGTGATAAATTTATTGCACTCGTTTCTTCATTTAGATAATTAGGGCATTGTTCTTAAATTATTTAAATATTAGCCTTCTTCCGATTAATATCAATTTTACCCACATTTCGTGTAACGCGGCGAGTGCATAGCCACATTGTTTGCTTATTAGGCAGATTTTGATTATAAAATTCAACGTCGTGACCTTTAGAGTCTTTTCTTTCGGAAGCACTTCCGAATTGAATATCTTATTAGCCTTCGGTGAGTGTTTTTGTTATTTGTGATCTTATAGACGCATTTGAAGCGTTGTTTCTTAAATTCATTAGTGTGTTTAATTGCAGAGCTAATAATTTAATATGGAATAATTATAATTCCTATTGCCGGCACTTCCCGGGCAGTTTCAAAGTTTGTTGGAACAATATTTTGTAAGTAATTTGAATCTTTATTCTAAATTAGGAGATGTTCCATAGGTTTTGAGACTTTATTTAATGTTATTACGTGGTATTCCAGTATTTGTCCTGATTCGACCCACGGAGTCGACATAGGCTAATATTATTGCTTGCGAGGCCTTTTTCCTCCATAATATAAGGGCCACGTCCAATTATATTGTTTCACAGGTTTTACTTCTCACTCTTCAATTTTATGTACTCGTATTTAATCCTTCCTTGGTACTATCCAGCAGTGTCTGTCCCGAATATCGTCCTAACCGCAGTTTATATACCCTTCTTTATTACCTCCCTCTTCACATAAATAATAATAATGGTCAAATCATCTACTTTAAACGTACAAAAATAACAACTAATCGTAAATGAACAATTGTAAGTATAGGTAAACACGGTATTAAATACTGGATTTAATTATGAAGTCTTAATGGTTCCCACTTTTCTAGCTTATTCAAGTATTTACTGATCAAGCAAATGTCCCTCCTCAAATAAATAATAATCTTAGTCAAATAAACTACTTTAAGCATACGAAAATAACCATTACTTGACATAACAGTTCTAAATATTACTATTTAAGTTAATAAAACAACGATTTAAATAATTACACCTTATTGGTTCTTCTTATTACAGTAAAATTAGTAATTCATTAATTTATATGGATCAATACAGGGACCATTAAAACAACGAAACGAATCAAAACATTACGGATTATTATGAAATAGTCGTTTAACAATAACGTAACCTTATAATAAGGTATTATAAATTATTATTATTTGAATAGATCAATGTGAGATTAGTGTTATTACGTAGTTTAACCTGTAATTTAATCATTACAGGAGGTTTTTTTTGTATACCCTAGAAGATACGGGTAAATTTATAATTGGTTCGCGGGGGTAGACGTGAATCTTCGGAGACTGAGTGAATCTTCGGACTTGTTTGACTGTGATTCTCCAGTACTGACAAGCAGGAGGATCATGCATATGTCTTCGCTTATCATTTGTCAGTGGCGCCTAGGATTTATATTTCAGTAATTTTTATATATAATTTAATATTAAAAGTGTTATCTCAAGTAACCCACCGCTGAGTCTAGCTGGCATTCTTTTAAACATTATTATGGCATTATTTTGTATAACTTCATCAAAATTAATGGTAATGTTTTTTTGTATTATTAACCAATAAAATTATTTTAAACCGCAAACCCACTTTTATTATCTTTTGTAACAAAATAAATAATCGGCATATACTGTAATACCAATTTATTTACCTTCATCAAATCCACAAAAATATAAATTGCAGCATCACAAGCATGCCTTGTTCAACAACCACCTGCTCGTACATCGCCACCGTCACAGAAACTAAATTAAGTCATCAGTGAAAGATATTACTGAGTATTGGCAACATCTTAAAAAGGTTTCTCTAAGAACTGTCTACTAACCTGAAAGGAAAGAGAGCCAATTCTTAAGATCAATTAAAAGTAACATTCCTTTAAAATGTGCTGAAACCTGAGTAGGTACCTATATAAATTTGACACATCTCATCTTATTGTGAGCACGATATCTACAAAGCATTCGAAATGTCGGGTTAATTTTTAAATGTAAATTTAAAATTTACTAATATATATTTTTTTTTCTTCTTGATAAAAGTGTTATTTCAATGTGTAATACTCTTAAAAATCTAAGAAAATACTATTAATTTATCGCTACACAATCGTTCTACCGAACATTTATTACCCAACCAAACATTTCTTTATTCGTTTAATTCTCGCGTCACAGGTTATGAAATTCTTATATGTAGATTAATATAATTCATCGAAAAATTACTCGTATGAACGAGTTGAAAAGCGTGAATATTCGTATTTAATTTATATTTTACAGGTCACTGTCTCGTCTTGCCCGAATATATAATTGTCATAAAATTGTATTTGGTAGATTTATAGGTAAAATGGACTAACGTAATTTTGGCAACGTGATTCTTTTTTAAGATTTAATCACGGTCATGTGTATTTTAATATAAGTATTAACGACTACAAACATTTAAAATCTTTTGCATATTTTTTGTTTCTGAAATGAAATCTTCATTTTATTTGTTATTCCAAAGCTTAGTACCTGTTACATGAAAATATATATAAGGATAAGCTTCATTTTCGTTTTCTTAATTGTAGGTATTTATCTTCTTAATTGTGGTGTGTCTTAAAAAACAATTCTTATTAATATATGATGAAGTAAGTATGTATGTATGTAGGTAGGTATGTAAATATCTAACATTAATATATTCACAATTATGTTATGTATATATATTATGTAGTCTATTTATTTTATATATAAAAATATTATTAGAACATATTTCATATTTTTATTTACCTACGTGTTCCACCGCATATTTATAATGTGTTTAATCTACGTTGGAGGATAACTGAGTACCGTATATATACCGAGTACCGTATATATTTCTTTAATGGAATACTCTAATTCCTTTTAAAAATAAAAGATTGTCTAAATTACTCGTTGAATCCCTAATTAATAACAAGTGTTATATCGGGCTTTAGGATTAAACTAACAAGATTTTTTTGGAGATCTTGTTGACATTTTTCTGAATAAATGCGGTAACCATACAAGAAATGTACAAGGTCACACACAGAATAAGGCCAAGGTCACACACAAAATAAATAAGGCCTGCCGCTGCCAATAAAGCAGCTTCAGCAGCAGCAGTTTTGATTCATGATACAGGCCAGAAATTGAGGATGTGTGTCTGACTAAAATATATGTTAAGTTATTCTTCGACTGGTTGCAAAATTGTTTTAGGAAATCTTGTTACAGTATAAAATACTCCTTGTTGTTCGATTGAGACATAATCGTCTTGGTTAAAATAACAAACGTATACATCAGAGATATAACCATATGTTATATGTATTTTTATGTTGTATTTTTGTTACCTCTAGATGAATTTTATACGAATGTAAGAATGTTATCAGCCAATTTACATTCACTGAACATAGGTCTTTGCTAAAAGAGCACCAACCACCCTTGTCTAAGGCAGCCCGCATCTATTCATTGTCAGCCACCTTCACTAAATCGTCGTTCTACATAAAAAATATTTTATATAAGAGATCCTTTTAATAGTACTTAGTATATTATTTATTATTTATGTAGTCTATATATGTATTCAAATTATTTCAGAAAAAGTTAGATACTCTTTTGATTCTAAAATTAAAATATATATCACAAAAACTGTTTGTAAACAATTTATCTAGAACATACTTATGTACATAGATAGTTACAGCAAAACAGGAAAATAAAAATAACTTTTAAAATGTACACATTTTTAACGTGATACGATTTCTTTTTATAAATAAAATTTAATAACAAAAGGAATATGCAACTTTTGAATATGCAACTTAATATTAACAAATACTTCAAACTGATATTTAGTACTCCATTATTGGATATTTTCAAAATTGATTTGACAAGTAATGACAGATCTACTGTCACTACTTAACGTGGTTCCATTCAATTATATAATAATTGGTTTCTTCAGGAGCGAACAGTGAATGATAAATATGATTAAACTATTAGTTAAAACGTGGAAGGTTTTGGAACCGAATGAATATATTCACAACTATAAATCATAGAAAGCACTTTCAGTTAGAAACTCGGTTTAGTTCTAATTACTGCAGATTTTTTTTTTTAAACACTCAACTTATTCCCAAAAAATAAACTAGTTTATAGAAACTAAAGTTCAATGCACGTATTTCCTACGTTACTAAGTTTATTTCATAGTTCACAGCTCACTGTAGTTACGACAAGATTTCTTTCATATTTTCGTATAGAAAAGTTAGTTAGTTATAAATGTATAGAGTACGTTTACGGTATCCTGGTCAAGATATGTATATCATATTTACGTAGTATTTTTTATTTACAATTATTATATTAATTAAAAATATACAAAAAGCTGTAGATGACATAAAGATATTAAACTTTTAAATACTGCTCAGAAATAAAAGGTATATTATTCAGGTGCTGCAAATTGAACACTGCTTTAAATTGAATATTTTAAGAAATTATGTAATTTGTCATTACTAACAATTTAAATTATGACATGCTTACACTGTAAGAATTGTAAGGTCGAATGGTCCTAAATGAATAGGATATTCGAAACTTAATTTCGGACCCTGTGACCTTATGCATTGCATTAGTATGCAGTTGCATGTTGCTGTGTGAATAGACAAGTGAAGCGGTAACATAGGCGCTGCAGTGTTCATGCTTGTTAGGGAGACAGCCATCTTCATAAGTATAGAATATTATGCAAGCGAAAGTGAAATAAATAAATCTTATACATTACTAACATACATACATCTTGTTCTGTAATTAATTTCATAAGGTATTCCTTACTTGCCGGCAATAATTAAAAATAATTTGCTTACGGCAATTGAAATGCAGGTAACAAAGTCTTCGAAATTCAAAGTAGCTCTTAAATGCCGACGAGTTGTGAAAATTCCGTCTGATTTCCTGGACAGGGGCGGTATAGACCAGACGACTACCATAAATATAGAAATAGGACTGAAGAAAAAAAACTACTTAATAATCCTTTGAAAAGAAAACCATTTCTTCGGAACTGTTTAATAATGATAATTATAGCTTATTAAACGTATTGATAGCTGGGTTCCATTTGTAATACTTTGTGTTTCAACGTCCTTTTTGCGGCGGAACAGTATAATTCAATATTTTAAATGCGTATGTTACGAGGTTGAAGTTGATGACGTTAAGCCGCATAATGTGAATCACAAGAGTAAATGAATGCGCATACTTATTAAATATATACACAGAAGTTTTGTAGTTATTAAAATATAATGTTTATTTAATTCTAATAATTATTATATTAATTAGTATAGTATGGTACGGAGCAATCAGTTAAGTTTCAATTCCTTATTCTTTTTAATTGTTAAGATAGATTTTATTATGAACAATCTAATACTGAGGCTTTCCATTTTTTTAAAACTTTTATCGAAACCACCAGTTAATCTTTGTTAGTGTATTAAAAACTTCCAAGGGAAGGTGTTTATCTAAAGACAATTAGTCGTAAACTTAATGCATGACTAAAGATATCCTGACTTAACTAATGGGTTAATGTTAAACATGTGTACTTTTGAAAAGTTATTATCTAAAACTTTAAGTGATATTAAACAGTGTAAGATCCTAAACTTGGTTACGAGAACGCACACAGATATTTCGTTTGGGGTACTAATGGCAAATGAATGACAGAATCTATAATTTCGTGAGATTGTAGTAAAATGGTAATAATTTCCAAATAAAGTCTTTTTTAATTGCAAGCTAATCCAAAAAGTTGTTAGCCCATTTTTATAATTCTTGCACTTTAATTTAAAAAATATTACTCTTAAAAAATGAGTTTTTTAGCAGAGTTCTTTATGCACTGTGCATTATTAAAAGAATAATGTAGAGATTGTGGTAAACCTAAGGCTTAATGCTTTTGCTTTTGGCAAAACACTCACAATTTGCTCTTCGGAAATAATTGCAGAAGCAAAGTAATTAAGTGCACACTCGAGAGTAGTTTCTAACTGCATTTGGATCGTCTTTCATTTGAAAATTGTTTTTAGTAAGGTTCATGAAATTTAATAAACATTTTAAAGGTGTTTACTTTTTTCTCTATAAATGTACACATGTTTTAATGTTACATAATATATGAAACTTATTAATATTAAAAGATTTATTGTTTTCTACAAATACATGCAAATTTAGGAAACTGGAACATAATAATTAATATGTTGAAGAAGTATTATTTTGTGTGAAAATAGTAGTTGTGTAAAACAATTGATCTATTTAAAACTAAATATACTAATAAAGTAAAATTCAACAACATTATCACCCAATACAGAACATTCTTTCAGTATTCAGTACATTAGTAAATTACATAATCTGATTATCACCAAAAGTAATAATTGATTTTAGTTTCCCATGTTTAGAATGCTGCATTGTTTATAATTACTATGTTAACTAAACATTGAAGTTAATAAATTAAATTATTTTAAATGATTTCCAAATCGATAGTTGAGCAATGTTTAAGCAATTTTATCATACAATATAAGTTATTAATTTTCTTAATCTGTCATATTTCCACGATTCATCTGAGAATTTAAAAAATGTACACATTTCCAACCTCCAAAAAGACATAACCAGAGGAATCCCGGAAAACAAAGTCAGGAAACCGTAGGCATTTTTGTTTCCACAGCTTCCGTGTTCTATTTGAACTAACTTGCACTTGAAACGACGCTTTCAGCAGTTCTATTTTTTTTTTAATTATTATGAGTTTACTGTTTTTGATTTCTGATGATTAAGTTTACTCTTTCTATATTTATTCAAATTGTTGGTATTTATGTACCTTCTCATAGAAGGTACATAAATGTACCTTCTATGAGAAGGTACATGTGTACTGCGTCATAACGCAGTAGTACATACGGTGTGTTACTTCTATGCCGTCTGTCCATAAAGAACTTCATTCATATGAATATTATTATCTTTCCTGTTTATGTTCTGGGAGGTGATTTTTATTTAGAAAGTTTTAATATTAAACATTTACCACATATAAGTGATTTATATGATTCATCCCGCTGAAGATTTTTTTTTTATATAATGCTAATTTCATCGAAGTGTTTATTGATATGGTATCTCATTTGGTGCAGCGACGGACGGTTTTCAAAAGATCAGGATTCGATCTTGCCCGTATCGATAGATTCCTAATTGAAATAAGCTGAACATACATACATACATACATACGAGGGTCAAACCGATTTTTAGAACTGACCCAAGTGGTCAGTTCTAATAGATATAATAATGTCATTTAAAAAAATATGGAAGTTTTTGCCAATATTATTGAGTATGTATTTCATACATTTGTCATTTGTCAAAAACAATGAGTTGATAAATGAACGCATGAACGACTGCCACCACTTAACGTGTTCATAAATGTTAAAGTGTTATGAGCCTCAGGTTTTCATTTTCCGCTTTCAAATAACATATGCTAGTCCATTTATTTCTTTGGTTTTCTTATTTATAATTTAAACCGTTTCTACTGAAGCATAGTATTATGCCTTAAGAATTCCTAAGTTTCAATTTCAATTTAATCAATATATAACAGGGGTGGCCAACCAGTCGATCGCGATCGACCGGTCGATCGCGGCCGCTAGTCGAGTCGATTCCGACTAGGCAAGAAGTATTTAAAAATTTTAAGTTCCAATTAAGATTTACCTGCCTTAAAGGTCCATTAGAATATCAGGAAGTATGTAGTTTTTAAAAATAAATGAAGTAGATCTAACAGCGATTCGTCGGTAAAAAGTCGATCTTAATTCTAAATAAGTTGGCCACCCCTGATATATAACATAAAAAACTCTGAATCAAGCAGGGTTATCTGCAGTTCTTTGTAATAGAAGTAATTTGAAAATCAGGCTATAAAATGCCAAAAACACTTTCCAGTCCTGCTGATAATTTCAAAGATAAAAACAAATTATATTTCAAAGATAAATACAAGTTATATAATAATATACAAGAAAATTACTTCTATATTCAAAATATAGTTGTGCAAGTAAAATAAAAAGAACACAATGTGTGTCAAAATTTAACTCATACTGCTTTCTAGATAATATAATTAGCTGCCGATATTAAATAAGAAATATCTCCTAAGTTCTGAAGCAGTCCATGGCGGTGAACCAAGTGACAGATGATGGCTTAGATCACGTACCTTCAACGTCGGCAAAATAACGAATTGCGTGTCTCGAATTTTAATTATTAATTTAATATTGAGTCTGGAATACGAAAAGACTGGCGGTTTTTTATTTAGACATAAAGAAATAGATATTTTAGATATTAATTTAATGATCGTCCATTGTGCGAACGTCACATACAGATGCTATGTAGCTCTTATTATAATAAAAAAACAATTACATTAAAATGAAACTGGGTAAAAAAGTATTGAATTCAAAATTATCATTGAAAATAAATGTTGTGAATTATTTCCTATAATTAATGTGTCCAATTACCTTAAAATTATGTCTATTAAAGCATGTCTTGAGATTTTTTTTATTTTATTATAATTTACCCCTTTTATTTTATAATTATTTATCTCTTTCTTTAATTTCTTGATTGTATTTTGTGTTTAATCTATTCATTTGTTTTGATCTCTTAATTACACAAAGATAAAAAATAATTAAGATTTTCTCACCCCGAAAATAATAAAAAAATTGTAATACAATCGTATGTATTTGAATTAATAAAACGAAATATACAGTATTCGTTACAGGGTTGTTGTTAGAGCAAACACTGATGTCATCAGTTTCATCATTGAGTTTTGTTTGTATTATTTGTAGCGTTATTATTATTATTGTTATATTATTTATTTAATATTGTATTAAAGATCTGCCTTGTTATTTACTTTATTAGATAAATAATATAACAAAAATATTACAAAATATATTATGTCCGTATCGCAGTTTGAAAATATATCAACATCATACAAACTAACCATTACCGATCTTATGTATATATAGCTGTAAGATTATTTTCACCGTTTTTGAAGTGCCTACAAATAATACTTTTAAAGAATTTAACTCGCATATAAGTAGATTAAAATTGAGACACAACACTGAGGCTAACTGTTTCCTGGCATTCCAAACGCGACATATATAGTGTTTTTCTTTTAAAAAATCAAGAAAACAAAATAGGGTCTTTTACATAATAAATTTAATTAATATTAAAAGTTATATTGCTCATTTTAGGACAATTATTGAACGAAAATGTTATCGATTTTCCAGGCCAATTTATGTTCGTTTGTTGTATTTCTGACGTTTGCGGATTGAAATTTGATACTTGGTCAGTGGTAGGTGGCTTAAAACGTAATTGCTGTTTAAAAGTGGATGGCTGTGGACTTGATAATTGGCAAGAGGCAACAAAATGACAACGAACTCCGCTTTACCGCCTTTTTTTGCCGCTTTTCCCTTCTTTTACACTAACACTAGGAAAAGAAGGGTCTTTCCCTTCCTAAATTCCAATAGGCTTAAAACTTGAAATAGGTGTTGCCAAGGAGGGTTAAAGACGAACGGGTAGTTCGTCATAAAAAAAATAACCAAAATGACATGAAAGAATGCACGGTGGGTGGGGTTTTTGAAAGCAAAACCAGAGGGCCCAAAATATATTGCAAGTGGCTATGGCTTTCGATCTTGCAATAGCAAACACGTTTTTTGAAAAACGAGACCAAAGTGGCATACCAGAATGGCACCCATATAATTCCAATGCCAAATGACACAGAACTGTAACAACTTTAGAGGAAAAAAGCTCATGTCACATAGTATAAACATTTTGAAGACAGTGATAGAAAGACGAATGAGAAACTCTAGTATCACAAAACCAATTTGTATTTATGCTCGAACGCTTAGCAACGGAAGCCTTATTTGCACTGCACGCACTGCACTACTGGTAATGGATGCATTAAAATCGGGCACACAGTAAGAGGCACGCTCGTGCAGGTTATTTGCCAAGACGTACAAAGTAGAATAAATGCGGGATGGATGAAATTTCCACAGGACACTGGAACAACTTGGGGCCCACGTATGTCCGTAAGAAAACGTATTAGTTTCTTGACAGGCTGAATACGGTTTAAACAAAGCGTCCGTATTAGTTAGGGCAAAACTTTTAGTACTGCGAAAAGCTATCGCAATCAGCCGTCTACCAAATTTCAATAAAGATAGTGATTGGATGCACCTGTCGGCTTGGAAACCGGTCACTGACACTATAAATCACCGCCCCATTAGTCGAGTGGTTAGCGCAAACGCCTAACGTATAGCAACGCAATGGGGCTCGGGTTCGATCCCCGACAGGGACAGGCATGTAGACATGTATGTGATGAGCATAGATGTCTGTATTTCTGGGTTTGGTCGTTTATTAAATATATTCTCAGTATTTATATGTGTATTTCTATGTATTTGTATCGTTGTCTAACACCCTTAACACAAGCAAATAATTTGCTTACTTAGGGGTTAGATCAATGTGTGTAACTTGACAGTGACAAAGACATTCATGAAACCTCTTAAGAAGACACTACATCTTTTTCATCTTTTCGTCTCATCTAGCGGTTCTGGACTCAATTAAGAGAGGAGCAAAAAGGCTTATAGATGACCCTAAATTGGTTGGAGAAAACCTCTACAGCCTTGAACACAGGCGTAGAACTGCTAGCCTCTCATTATTTTACAGGATACATTTTGGTGAGTGTGCGCAAGATTTACACGATTTAATTCCCCCCTCGGATGTCCCGACACACGGCAGGTATCCATCTTTACGTGATGGACACTCGACCTGTCTGAACGAAGCGCTTCGTCTTTTTTAGTGCGTACAGCGAAGGACTGGAACAGCTTGCCTCCATCGGTATTTCCGTCCAAATAAAATGTGGGCGTCTTCAAGAAAAGAGTGAATATAGTCGCTAGGTTAATGCGCTTTACCAATTATGACTATATTTCCACTCTCCATCAGGTGGAATGTAGTCAAGCATTAACTTAGTTTTGTATAAAAAAAATATACAAGAAACTCGAACGGGTTAAAAATTTGTCGGGCAAATATTCAATTCATTGCATGAATACAGCCGGATAAATATAATTTGATAACCATCATGATCCGCGTAAATTTTATTACAAAAATAACTTAGAATAAATATATTTCATTAAGTGTTAAGTAAAGTGAAGTACCTAAGTACGTTAAATACGTACTTAGTAACACGTAAAGTTTAAATCAGTTTAAATCAATTAAAAGAATACCAGTGCATGTAGTTCTTGTCAGGTCTCTTTTATAACCTAATCGGAACTGGGAACCTAAAATCTGATGATCAGATATGTTTCATAAATGCAATGTGCTTATTTTAGATAAAAAATCTTTGACTTTGAAATAAAATGAACGCAAGATTCATTATGGTTTAACGATTGTGTTTGTGTAGGAACATATACAGTGATTATTAGTTCCTTTGTTTGTTCGTCAATAGTAAATCGTTCTACGGATTTGTATTATTACTTATGAGATCACTATAATAATTATTCAATAACTTTTCCTTTTTATAAGTGCGATGGTGTCATTGTAATCTGTTTATGTAATATGGAATGAATGAAACATAAAATTAAGATAAATTATTGACACAAGGCTCTCGGTGTTAAAATAATTTACAACTCAATAGGGAAATCGTACAGAATGAAATAATTACGTTTGAAATCTCATCAATAAGATACACACATATATATGTTATACACAATACATATATGTGGATTGAATAAAATAATAACACTGTTTCTTATAATTTATTTACTAATGTGTGTAACGCTATATATATATATATATATATATATATATATATATATATATATATATATATATATATATATATATATATATATATATATATATATATATAGAAGTAGGATTCTTTTAAACAGAGTCTATCTAGATTTATATGTATGTATAAATCAATCTATGTATTAACTCATTCGAATAAACAACAGGAAACATAATGTGAACCGAAAATAATTCTATAAAGTATATCTCAACAATAACTTCAATGTTAATCAAAAACCGTCTATATATTACCGTTAATATATTCACATTAATTTTAGCGACTGAATACGGACGAAAAGGTAACCTTTACCTACCGTTTCAGTTAATTGTATATCGTTGAGGAAAAACAAGTTATTTAAATAAAAGCGTTCTTGAGAATTAATTGGCTTGAGTTTTAATAAGGAGTAAATAATGCAAATATTTTTCAAACAATGGTTATATATTTTATATATTATATTTATAATAAATTACCTAAGGTAAATTGAGTACTACCTAGCACAGAGTAAGGTACATAACAAGTTTATAAGCTTTCTAAAAAAATGTTTCTTTTCGTTAGTATAAATAATATAGACTAGTTTATTCGGAATATATAATATCTATATATATCAAGTTTGTTTGTTTGTTTTTATAAGTTCTTAATAAATCCTTCATTTAATGTTAAGCATATTTTTAAAATACGACACCAAATGTTAAAATAGTCTAAATGGCACTGCTAGAATTGAAAAATATTTTAAAAATAATTGTGAACAAAAGCAGATAATTATTTAATCTATATCAATACTTACACAGAGTTGATGTCTGAGAGGGAACACTCGTGTACCCTCATTGTTATAAGAAAAGAGAAAAGCATATTAATTTTTAACAAAAAAATATATATATAAAAAAGTGATCCAATACCCTTTGAAAAATTTTATTAACAATGAACTTAGATTGACAATAGCAACTTTGACTTGATTATTCAAAGATGGATATAATTAGCTTAGCAGTTTTTTTTTTGTCGTTTCAGAAGAATATGTTGTGAGGGGTAATGATACACATGGTAAATACAACGATAAATGTCAATTAATGAAATGAAAACACCAGCATAAATGAAATCCAATTTTCTTTCGATCGTTTATTTCTCGTCGAGAGTGATTTCTCCTCTTTAATTAAATACACTGAAGTTTGTTTTTCATTACCGCACTAAACCAACATTTTTAAATAAAAAATCTCTCTAGACGAAATCTGTCCCAAGACGTAAACGTTCGTAAACTAGCAAAGCCAGTAAGCTTACAAGGATATAAGCGATCCTCGTAAAAACTAATTAGGGACTCAATTCGTGACATAGTGCAACGACTCGCTTAGAGAGAACAGAACATTGTTGCTAATAAATGCCATTCTATATTCTTAATGTATTCATTAAAATACATAATACACACATATTTATATATCTACAATACATTATAATTAATATACTAAACAATACACATTAACATTAACACAGCGCTTATACATAATGAAGTGGGTATGAATAAAAAATATAAGTAATAAATAAAATATGTAAGGAAAAACATTTATATTTAATAAAGAGGGGTATTTTAAAATATATACTTACTAAATTGAGACAGTTAAAGTTTATGTGTAGAGAGAAGAGAGTGTATGTGTTTATGTGCACACAGATAATATTTTTCTTTAATGTAGCGTAAAAATACATTTTATTAATGAAAAACCATTATACATACTTATTTATCATTTACGATGACACTGACAATTTAAAGAGTATCTACGAGTATATTAGTTTGATATCATATAGTCGCACAGAGTTGATTATCCCCTGCCGTAGAATAACAAACAATATATAAATGAATAGAGGCGCCGCGCTGGTCCAAACCATCCCAAGCATTAAAACATAAAAAAGTCCAATTTCGGCCTCGGGGCTACTAGTTTGTACAGTTTTATAAAAATACTAGCTGACCCGGCAAACTTTGTTCCGCCTTAATGGCAATAAATAAGCAGATTTATTTTTTAATTGGAAAAAATACAAAAAAATGAAATACCTACATTAATCATTCATAATTATTTATTTATTTTAGTACATAGGTTGCTCTTCATTTAAGTACCTTGTGATACACGACATTTTTTGTTTTATTATCAGGCGCAAAAACAAACAACGCAGATGGTCTTCCGACCCGTGAACATGCCACGTATAATTGACCATGGGAAAAACATGAATGTTCTAGATTTAAACCACAAACTTTTAAGGATTGGCCTTGTGATTTGTTGATGGTCATGGCAAACGCAAGACGTATCGGAAATTGAAGTCTTTTAAATTCAAACGGCATATCGGTTGGGATCATCGGTATCCTCGGAATGAGAACTTCCTCACCTTTGAATTTTCCTATCATTATCGTAGCGTAAATTACATTGTTCATCAATTTTCTAACCACCAAACGCGTACCGTTGCACAGTTTTGGTTGGTTTATGTTTCGAAGCATGATTACTACGGAGCCAACCTTTAGGCATAAATTGTGCGGTGGTAAGCCAGGCACGTCCAAAGAGTTTAAAAATTCAATAGGATAGTTGGTGGCTTCATCTTCATTTGTGACGCAGTCAATAGATTTGAATGAATGCATTGTTCCAATGATCTTATTTTGAATTATGTAGTTTAGGTCATCTACATCTTTATTCTTAGCCGCTAAAATTGCTCGCTCACTCAACCATTCATTATTTTTGTAGTTAGAAATAATTTCTGGAAACACATTGTTGATGAGTTCCTCTTTTGATGAGACAAAATTACAGAAATTATTTGGAAATGATATTAATCCGCTCGATTCATTGACAGGTACTTGACCATTACTTGAGAAATCTTCTGCAGTTATATCATTAACCAATGTAACTCTCATGTTTGTTGTCAGTTGTAGTTTCTTCACATAGCGCCATAGATTTGACGATTTGAGGCAAGCGTTTATTTCGTCGGCAGCCGTAGATCTTGGAATTACTGGCAGTATTTGGCGGAAATCGCCAGAGAGTAAAATCATTGCTCCTCCAAAACATCTCGAGTCATTGCGTAAATCTTTTAATGTTCGGTTAAGTGCTTCTAATGCACGTTTATGCGCCATTGTGCATTCGTCCCAGATGATGATTTTCGATACCGCTAAAACTTTGGCCATTGCTGAGTGCTTTGCAATATTACACGTTGGTTCTTCAATAGTTTGAAGATTTAACGGTAATTTGAATGCTGAATGAGCCGTACGGCATCCTTCTAACAATGTGGCTGCTATTCCAGAAGAAGCAACTGCAACCGCTATGTTAGATCTTGCCCGAACAGTTGCTAAAACTAATGACATGAGGAATGTCTTGCCAGTTCCACCAGGGGCATCTAGGAAATATAAACCACCATTTTCATCATCGATTGCCTTCATTAAAGTATCATAAACTTCCTTTTGTTGGTAATTCAATAGGGGTACATTCGTTTGAATAACTAAATCTAATTCCTGGTGATCATATTCACGTTCCCGTTCCAATTCTCGATTAAATGCGTCATTCATTTCACGATATGGTGCTGGCATTCCTAACCTGATTAATAAATTACCGCACATGAGGTAACAGATATCTTCGATCAAGAGTAAAGCACGATTATGTATCTCCTCATTCATCTCAATATCTTGATTTCTGGAACTGACACGAATTTGATGTAAAATATCTTCTGACATATTATCCTTGTATTTGTGCCACAGGTTACATGGGTTTGATGGAAAACATGTCGAAATTATGATAGCGAATAATGTGCGTATCTGACTTGGTGATGCAGAGATAATGGCTTCAGCGATTGTCGTATCCCAATGACTATAGCTTTCTAATAACTTCAATTCTTCACATGCAGCACGATATGTTGGGAATATTACACCATTAACAGTTCGTAGTGACTCAAATGACGTTGGCCCACGCACATTTACCAGCAACAACCGCAAATAGAAACATTCATTATTCTTTGGATGAACTGTATACATACGACCAAGAGCATCAGTAGAACATCTGGATACCCAGGAACCGCATCGCCTTGCTTCCGTCTTTGAAAATTCTTCGATGAAGCATTCCAAGTATAATAACGTGGCATCTCCGAGTAAAGCAAAGTTCGTGCAAACTGATCGCTTTGGCAGATTGCAAAAAAACTGGTCAATGTAGTTGCTGGAGGTGTTTCAGAACGTTGCGTAGCATTCGAAGCCGTGAAATATACTCGTTGACCATTCTCCAGGTGCACCGCCAAATGCATAACAGTAGGATGACGTTCGTGAATGGGAAATGCGAATATACGCCAAATCGCTTCATTACAGTTCACATAACGACCAACTTGATAGCGTGAAATTTCATCGTTTGTATTCGAGGATTGCAGTCCAAAAACCGCCATATCACTGCCTTTCGTGACATATTTGCATATATATTTTATGGACTTAACTGAATTGCAGTATTCAACGTTGCAATGTGTCTTGAACGATTTAGAAATAAGTGGCGAATATGGAACAATCCAACTGTTGTCGACAACGAAATCCATTCTTTTCACTTTCGTTGTGACAGTTCGACCGTTGTCATCTGGTGATCGACGCCGATACAGCGGATAACCATCATTGCCAGTGACAGTCTCCTCCGTTAATTTTCGTGGATATCGTTTAGAGCACTTTCCATCGACCATGCAAGGTGATTGGGGATTGATGGCACCACACGGTCCATGAATCATATTAGTAGTAACAACATCATGTAGGTCTGGATCGACTTCATAATCAGGAATCTCGGCACATATGATATTATCTATTTGGTCAGGCTGAATTCTTTCCACTAACCAAATAAGAATGTGTGCGTGCGGCAGGCCTAGCTTTTGCCATTCGATTGAATACATCCAGCATCGAGTATCTCCAAAGACGCGTTGTTTAACAATAAAGTTCATCAGGGACCGAATTTTTTGCCTGAATATACGTGCTGTGATGTCGTGTCTATCACTTGATGTTTGTCCGGGAAGCAGCAATTGAGTAATTTCTATCCATTTTGGATTGCAGGTAAAAGTAATAAAGGGATCGGGCCGACCGTAATGACGAACATATGTCATTGCATCTTGTGCATATTCATGCATATGACGTGGACTACCAATGTATGTCGCCGGCAGAATAGTTAATCGACCAATATTAGCTGCATTTCCTTCAGTACTAACTGCATCACGTAAATGGATGTACTCCTCAGAACGCAGTTTGGCTTGGTTCAACCTAATGAATGTTAAACGTTCCGTTTCTATTTTTACATACATATCAACGCAATACTGTTGAAACAATCGACGAAACCGCAGCAAATAGTTGTCAGCATTTTGACGAATCATCAAGCGATATGCGTAATAATTCATTGAGCTAACTTTCTTTGTAGTTTCTTCACCTGAAATGAAAAATTTGATAATTAACCATTTGAAAGGCAAATTTTAAAGGCAAACAATACCGACATTAACCATTTTTTTAATAAGCATTATTTTAAATCAGCGTCTTTCACGAATAAATGAAATAAATTATGATACTGATACTCACCATTCAATGGATTTTTCATTTTAATATTAAAATAATATCCATCTTCTCCTTGCCAAAACATCAGCGGGTATTGCAATGTATCATATGATCGATGAGTTTCAGATATTCGTTGCAGTTGCCCAGTATCGCGACGTGTAAGCACAATATCGCGTTTTTCTAATTGTTCATCAACAATCAGGATGGCAACTTCGTCTACTGTTGGAGCATTAAATGTCCTTTCGTGTGTTCCAGATGGTCGTTTATCTGCTTTGATGACAACTTTAAAGTCATCACTTGGCAGGCGCTCTAAAGCACTCTTAAACAACCTGACCAACGCATGATGTTCATGAAGCAGACACTGCAAGTCTTGAAGAATTGCTCGCTTCATTCCTGCATTGATCTCTAGGCGTCGATCAAGTTGTTCTTCCATGTTGCCCATGAAATATATTTGTAAAAATTTATTCTGTGTATCTTCGAAAGGTAGTAATGATCCAATTTTATGATGAATCTGTCCTTGTATCTACAAAATAAAAACCAGACAGTATTAACTGGGTTATAAACACTTTTTTCAGTGAGAGCGTAGAGTTCAGGATTAGACATAGGTACCAATAGATAAAGTAAGATATTCTTTAACTACATTGTATATAACTACAAAAATAAATACCTTAAATGTCGGATTAAATCCTCGTTCTTCGATAATATGTGCCCCAAATGACGTCATTTGGAAACAACCATTGTATTTTTGAGTATTTGCAAGAAAGTGGCGTGATTCTTGTGTTTCGCCACAAAGCAATGAATACAATGGCTCAGGTGGCGGAGTCAACAATGGCAATTTTAATTTACCATTAAGGCAGCATAATCCAGGCGTTTCTCCGGAAAACTTTAATGCACCACAATACTCGCAAACTACGTCCATTTGCCCAATGCAAACGCTAGGATGCAAGCTGTAATCAATGCTGCAATCGTATTGAAACGCTGCTCGATTCAAATCAGCACTTGATAAATGTCTTGTTCTGCGTCGCAAATTATCTATTTGTTGACCTCTGTTGTTCGCTCGACGATTCTGCATTGCTAACCGAGCTGTTTCACGGGCTGCTTCACTTTGCTCTCGTGTTTGAGAAGCACGAAGTCGAGCCATACTATCGCGGCACTGTTCACGTGCAATTTCTTCTTCAGTCCTTTCATTTGCAGTATTTCGTATTCTTCTTGCATTACGGCTTTGTCGGGAAAGATTCGATCGTCTTGGTCTCGGCATTATTAATTAAACTTCACTTCACCTAAAAACTCAAATTTTCAACCATACAGAATTTTATAGTTCACTTCTGTTGTGGGAGTATTTTGGTTATGTAAATAACAATCACGTTATAATCCACATAATATTTTATTAAAATAATCAAACAGTCCTTTTATATCCCTTTTTACATTCTTAGTTTGAATTTTATGTTTTTTACTTTTTTACAAATTACCACAAAGGTAGAGTGATGTGCTAGTGGCCTATGTATTAGTGGCCTGTATAAAACATGTACATAATTTCAACAACTTCACTTCACTTCACTGTTTATATACTATACTGGCACTCTCATTACATTATAATTGTTAATAATTCATTTAATAGAAATAGTTTTATTACTGATTTCTTACAAATATCTAATTGTCATCCATACTTCATTACATAGCTGTCATTATACGTCAATTACATAGCTGTGATTTGATTTTTGTTATTCCAAGTCTGATTCTTTTTTGTTTTATAGTGACTGACGTTTCATGTCAAGTCAGACGGGAATGCTGTCGAACGGGATAAAAAGTATCCTATGTCCTTCTCCTGGCTCTAAACTACCTCCCTGCCAATTTTCAGCTAAATCGGTTCAGCCGTTCTTGAGTTATAAGTGGTGTAACTAACACGACTTTCTTTTATATATATAGATTAACTTTTACGCGCTGCTTTGACGGCGTGGTTGTGAGGTTCGTTAGCCGCTTTCATGTTATCAATCCCCTCCAACTGAATTGAACCTTAAGAGCGATAGTCTTGCACAAAATAAGAACTTTATCCCAGATCTCTATTATAAATTTATATTGTGATAATAAAATACTTATAAACCGTTTTTAGCAGCCCGTTTATAAATAAATATAACATATTATTCTTTTCGCAATTGTTTAACGTACGATTCGTTTAATCATTAATTGATCGCTACAAATTTTTCGAGCCATCGAACATTTGCTGCTCGAGTTACAGGTTATGAAATTTTTATATGGATATTAATAATTAATTGGAAAGGTACTCACTCGTATGAACGATTCATAAAGCGTCACTTGTCGCAAACAATTTTTATTTTATTGGTCACTGTCTCATCGCCCGAATATATGACTACAATAAAATTGTATTGATTATTGTTAAGGGTAATGTAGTTTTATTTACGTCCGTCATATTGATAGATTTAATTAAGGCCGTGTATATTTAAGTATATCTATTGAAATCTATAAAACAGTTTAAATAATTTCGGTTTATTTTGAACAATTGCTTATAATTAAAATTAGCTCTTCGATAAATTTCAATTTGGATACTAAATATACCTACTCGCTTTTATAATCTTGAACATAAAACCAAAATCTACCCACTGTGTAATTGTGAATTCCCAGAAACTACAAAGGTAGCAAAGTTTTGCACGTCATTTTATTTGTTATAAGAGGATATAAGTTTCTGTTCTCTGAAATGGTATTTTGAGAGATTTCATCTTTAAGGAAATCTAAGTTCCATTTATATTGAGGATGAAAGTTTGCATAGCAGTTACAATTTGTACATATACAAATTAGCAAGGACTGAGTCAGGTTAGGGAACAAGTAGTAAAATGATATTTTTTATTACACAGATAATAACGAATTTCTTATATTAAACATTTTATTATAATAATAATAATTATTAGTTATATTTAATTAACCATAGTAGCACTGATAA
This sequence comes from Napeogenes inachia, assembly GCA_959347355.1. Taxonomy (NCBI): domain Eukaryota; kingdom Metazoa; phylum Arthropoda; class Insecta; order Lepidoptera; family Nymphalidae; genus Napeogenes; species Napeogenes inachia. The sequence goes on along the minus strand of OY365793.1, from coordinate 13,564,438 downwards.
TGTGAACAATTGTGAGAATGTGAGCGAGTTCCTTGAGAACTATTTGGTTTTTTTGGCTTGGAAATCTTAATTTGATTTGATTTTCTAAAGCTTGATTTGTGTTACTAGAAAACAATCCGGGCATAAGAATTGGGTGGGCCTATTCATGAATTCTAATCAGGGAAAGCTAGGTATAAGTTATTGCGTTCCAAGTAGTCGTAGTGGAATGAGACTTATTTCCCCGGGACTGGCGGCATTAATAAATGGAAGCACGTCGAGACAGAATATGAAGTTTACGGATAACAAACAAAGGTGGTAGGCATCGAATGCTGGTTATTACGAAAACTCAATAAAACTATCGTATTAATCGAGTAGAAAGATGTGGAGCCACCTTACGCTCAGGCTAGCTGTCTGCTCTCAAAATTCGGAGAGCCGTTGGGAGGGAAAACTATCACTACCCGGACAATCAGTGTTGATGCTATGGCACTGGTGTATAATAAGGCTAAAGTATAACAAAGGATTGGTATTTTAAAAGCCTCCATAAACCACGAGGTGTTTGAATACGAAGACCAAGGAGAAAACCTTCAATACCTCAGGCCACATCATATTTTGGGACGAATCAACCCCCCGGCCAACGGAGGTGACACAGAATCAGCATCGAAGAGTGGTTAGGAATAACTACAGGAGAAGGCAAAAGTACAACAACAAACCGAAGCCACCACGTCAAAACCAAGCCTCACATCAAAATCCTTTATGAAGGCCATCACAGCCGCCGTAGGGTCCATGGTAAAACTATCAAGAATTCCTCTAGGTAAGAAAGTGGTGTATGATGACCAAGAGTAAAATCTCCAATACCTTAGGTCCTTTCATATACCAAAGCCTACCGGTACCATGTCGGCGGCGGTGATGAACATCATGAAGATAAAAACTAAAACCAGCTCTGAATCTACAAAACCTCAAAAAAGAACAAAGGCACAGATGGGAATAGTCAGTTCGCCTTATCTTCCTCTGGGACCAAGACAACCAGGGACGTCTGGGTCCACTGAATCACTTCATAAATGCCTTCCTTAAGTCAAGCTTTAACAAAAGTGACTAAACAGGCTAATTCAATACCTAAAATCGGAAATCGTAAAATCCTAACCAATGTTTCTAACTTTACAGTAAAGATGAACATTGAAAGAAAAACATAACATAATGACGATCATACATACATAATGCTTAATTCACCGAGACGAGTAGCGATATGGTAGCTCAATCGGTATGTCAATAAGTATCTCCTTTAACCAAGATTTTGTAGTAAAAATTGCTTATAAGAGATAAGTAATCTTTTTTGTAAATAATATTTTCACTATTACTGTTTTATAGTATGAAAAGAAATTTTTAATTAAATAAATGAACAGTTTTATTCAAACTTACTGTACTTACTATACAAATAAATTCAAACAACACCTTTCTTGAAACTAGTTCAATAAAACTTCTCATTTTCTTTGTGTTTAGTACGGTTTAAATATTTTATTTTACAACATATAAAAAAGCAGCCCCAGGGAAATAACTTTGAAATGTTAACGTGTCGTCCTCCGCGGGTAACAATAGCAAATGGAACGAAAAAACAGTATTTGCTAACTGATTAAGTCAATTATTTAATTTATATCAATACTTGCTTAGAGTGGATGTTTGAGAGGGAACAATAAGATACCCTAATCATTGTAAAAAAGATAAAAAAACAAAATGTTTTTATTAAAAGATTATTCTAATAGTCCTAAAAAAATTGTTGTGAATGAAAATGGTACCTATATACGGTATATTAAAAAATAAAAAATGGGAAGGACAAATAGTAATTAATAAAATAAAATCAACAGCATTAATGAAAAGCTCACTAGCGCTACCGAAGTGATAATAAAGAAGCCAGTACGTATACAAGGACATGAGCAATCCCCTTAAAAGCTAATTAGCGACTGAATTCGTAACATAGTGTAACGACTCGCTTGAAGCAAATAGAACATTACTTTTAAATGAATCTTCAATGGTATTAGTATTATATTATTATGTAAAGCAAATACTTTGTACCTTTAATAAAAAAGACATTAGAAAAAGTTAAAGTTTATAGGTAGAGTAAGTGATAATATATTTATTTAATATTGCATTGAAAATACATTAAAAATAATGAACAACCATCACAAATATTACTTTATCTTCTACATTGACATTGCAAAATTCAAGTGTATCTTATATTAGTCAGATGTCAAATAGTAACAAAGACTTGATTTTTCCCTGATGTTTTATAAAACAATATATATGAATAAAGCTTTTGAGTGCTGCTTTGAGGTTCGTTAGTCAATTTCATTCATTAGCCAACTGGTTTGGAAAAAATGTAAATAAAAAGACTAACAAATAAATAACAACTTTTACTCTGTCTAACTTAAAACAATCCTCATTTATTTACCTCCATAAATCCACAGAACAAAACCATAGTACGTAGGTGGGTACGTTGTAATTAATATAGAATTTTATGTATTTTATTTCTACACAGTATAAGTGGAGAAAAATTATAAAACGTTTAAAAATTTTTAAATTATGAATTTAAGTTTTCTCGGACATAAGTCTTACAATAGACATTGGTTAAATATAATAAATATTGGAAATATAATAAAATTCTAAATATTTATCTGACGTAAAATTAATGTATGGCTTGAAAAAAATACAACAAAATATCGATTTAAAATAAAAGTAATATCTCTCAGCGATAACTAGCGATAATGATTTTGGAATCGACACTCTACATAACTTTTAAACCGAAATAAGATCGTTATAATCTATAATGTGATGGTAAAAACTTATGAACTATTTTTGCAATTCGTTCATAAATACGCATTACATACGCAAAACGCGTTAATATATCCTTTGCACAATTGTTCAACGTAAAATCCGTTCAATCATTCATATATTGCTACACAATTCTTCTACCGGTCATATATTACCGAGCCATCGAACGTTTCTTAATTCATTTGCTGCTCGCGTCACAGGTTATGAAATTCTTTTATGGACATAAATAATTAATTAAAAAGGTAGTCACTCGTATGAACGAGTAAAAAAGCGGGGATTTTACTGGTGACTGTCTCGTGTCTCCCAAATATGCGACTACAAAAACATTATATTTGCCGTATTCAAAAGTAAAAAGTGGTCTGTATTTTTTTACGTCCATTAAATTTATTTATTTTTATTGAATGCTACAAAAGAGTTTAAATCTTATCGATATTTTAGAACAACTGCACATAATTGAAATTATCTCTTCGTTAAATTTAAATTTGAATTGTAAGTGTATCCGCTTTCATAACATTGAACATAAAGTGAAATCCACCCTCTCTACTCCACCCACTCCACTCCACCCACTCCACTCCACCCACTCCACTCCACCCACTCCACTCCACCCACTCCACTCCACCCACTCCACTCCACCCACTCCACTCCACCCACTCCACTCCATCCACTCCACTCCACCCACTCGTGAACTCTCAGAAACATAATTTTCGAAATTTTGCATACTATGATATAGGTTTCTGTTGACTGATATTATATTGTGAAATTCCATCCCTAAGGGATTTTATTGAGAATGAAAGTTTGTACAGCAGTTTCTTAATTTTAAAAGTGAAAACAAAATAATGTTGATTTACACATTTGAAAAGGATGTTTATGTGATGAAGATAATTCATTTTTAATACTACTCAGAAATACAAGATACATTATTCAGATACTGGAAATGAATTGCTTTTAGATTTAATATTAAATGATTGAAAATGTTTTAAGCAAATTATTAAGTTATCAAGAATAATAATTTAAGGATATGTTGGGACATGATGATAAACATACATAATGACATGTTTTCAGTTTTAGGATTGCAAGGTTGATGGGTTCTTATTAATAATTGGGATTTTCGAAAGTTCATTTCGGCCCTTAGGACTTTACTAAAACCATAACATAACAGACAGAAGACTTATTAATGAAGTAAATAATCATTCATAAAATATAAATCCTGTAGGCATTGTATGTATAAAATTACGTTTATTTTATAAAATAAGAGATAAAAGTAACCGAATCAAAAGAGAAGCAATATCCTTAACAAAAATATGCCATAACAGTTACAATCAAAAATATTTTATTTGAATAGGTAGTTTTTTATGAGTTGGATAGACACAGAGTGAACTAAGACGTGGAGTGAAGATAAGCAAGTCTCTGTTAGCCATTGAAAACAGTAATAGAATATATATATATATAAATATATATATAATATATATATATATATATATATATATATATATATATATATATATATATATATATATATATATATATATATTATAATTAGAATAATAGAATATATATATATGTATATATTCTATTACTTCGTATAAAAAAACTATACTGTTTTCAATGGCTAACAGAGACTTGGTTATCTTCACTCTATATATACATATATATATACTAGCAGACTCGGCCACGCGTTGCTGTGGTTGCTAAGGTTTTGGATATACCTATTACATTGTAGTAAACCATTTAAGAAGTCACGGTATTAGAAAAAATAAAATTAAAATTAAAAAAAACCTCGACCGCTAAGTAAAGGAAAAAAATTTAAATGAAAATAAATTTATCAAGGCCAATAACGAAATAACAATATTTTGATATAAAATAATATTGTGACTTAAAATTAGGATGTAAGTTATCCTATGTTTCAAGTTGGATCAAACTACACACGGTGTGCAAATTTGATTAAAATCGGTTAAGTAGTTTAGGAGTCCATCGCGGACAAACAACGTGACACGTAATTTATATATATTAAGATATATCCAGCCATATATATATATATATATATATATATATATATATATATATATATATATCCATCCATATATATATATATATGGATGAATGAGGATGAATCTATGAAGATGGTCAAGATATCCGACTAACAAGCATCAACACCACAGGCTCTATGTAACCGGCTCACACGTCTATTCAAACAGCAATATTCCATTAATTGATGTATGTCTTATGAAATTTATTAATGAAAGTTCCACTACTCTACAATCTTCAGGTTTTTCATTATAATTACTTTAAAGGTGATGTTATAAAATTTGTGGTATCTTATTCTGCTGATAAATCAAATGTCAACGGATGTTAATTTAAGTTTATTATAGTTAATTTAAAGAAAATATACATTTTTAATTTCCAGAACAAAACTCTTCATAACCCTTTAAAGGTTCACCTTAGGTTAAGGTTCGTAATTATCAACACTATTCAAAACTCAGTAGAATACACTGTTCATAACAAACAGTAACCAGGAAACTATCCATTAGACATATTATGAAACTCAAGTTTACGCAGGGTTTCTAGAATCTATAAATTATCTACTCACAAAACAGAATTTTTGAGAGTAGTTGACAAATTGTTATAAATTCCAGTAAAATCTTTTCAATAGCTATAGAATCCAAAACCATGACGGCTATTTTGTAATATGTAAGACTATTTTGTAATATGTAATTCATTAAAGCCAATTTAAAAAATATGAATATTCTAGAAATAAATTTAAAACGGATTTTTTTGCATTATTAAAAGAATATTGTAGAGACAAATGTAAATTTGGAAGAAGAAATTGGGTGCATTATCTAGTAGGATTCAACTCTAGTAGTAGGTTTCAACTCTATTTCAATTGTTGTTACTTGAAAATTGTTCTTGTATTCAAAGTTGACGTGAGGTTCATATAACTTTAATAAACATATTAAAAGTGCTAACCTATTACTATTTTCTTAATTGTAATAGAGCTATGTTTTGTGTGAAAATAAACTCTGCTTAATAACATAATACATTTGAAATTCTACTATACACCTAGGTATCTATAGTAATTCTGATATTTTTTCGTATAAACCGGCAAATTATAGCAAATTGATTGTTGATGCTGTTCTAAAGATCTGACAACTTGAACTTGGCTTACCACTCCACCGCGTGTCTAGATTAGGAATTATCACTACAGTTAATTAAACTGTGTTTATGTGACTATTTTTTTGTTATTTAAGTTATTTAAAAAAACTAAAACCCATAAGGATAAAATAATTTCCGTTTTCTAAACCAAAAACAATAGATATAGATCATATTTGAATTACTAAAATGAAAATAACCGTATCCATAAATCGAGTGTAGTAAGAGCAAACACTGCTGTCATCAGAACTATGTTAGCGTGTTTTTTAAAGTGAAACTTTTATTACATCGTCTCAAACTTTTTCGTCTGTGTGTTGCATGTCGCGTGACGGTCGGCCGCGGAGTCATAGAGATATTATACATAGAGTGGGGAAGCCAGCCTAAAATGTGTCCATCGAACTTAAAAGAGATAGGTAGATCGAAAAACCCTATCCATCTCTATTTTTTACGAAATTTCGTGCTTCGTCGGCGTCGTATCGTACTTCGTCGGCGTCGTATCGTGCTTCATCGTCGTCGTATCGTGCTTCGTCGGCGTCGTATCGTGCTTGGTCGGCGTCGTATCGTGCTTCATCGTCGTCGTATCGTGCTTCGTCGTCGTCGTCTCGTGCGTAATTCGTAATCGTAAATTGACTGACCAATTGTCATTTTTACTGAAATGCTAATCTAATATTTCAACGTAAGATAAAATTGGATTACAAATTATACAAAATTATATACTATTTAATTTAAAGTATATTTTTTGAGTCAATAAAATGACAATAACGTGTATTCTGTGTAAAAAAGAACCTATTCCTTTCGACAATATTCGAAGTTTTCATAAGTAAGAAATTTATATTTATAAAATTATACTGTTTTTATAATTGTCATATACATATAAAAAATATTTTGGTATTTTCCGTACCTACACATAGGTGTATGTAATAATAAAAATATGAATGCTCCTTCCAAACATGTTTTATTACACTTCACGTAAATAAATGTCCGCCTAATAGGTAAGTAGGCGGTAGTAGTAGGTAGATAATAGATATATTGCTGAATTCTTATTAATGCATCTGATTTAAACTGCAGTGATTAAATGTTGATTCAATTTAAATTTTATTTCATGCAATTTAACTAAGTATTTAACGCCAATTATTTTGATACGCTCCTCAATGGGTTTGGTTGTTAGCATAAAACACAAATACTTATGTAACATTCAGTGAATCAAACGATTAAAAACAGGAGCTCCCGTGGCAACTACCTAATCGCGATATAAGTTATATCACAGACAAAACAGCACGCAAAGCTTAGTATTTCTATGGTCTTTGTGTTATTCTGGTACATAAGCTACAATATTGCAAAGCATCAAAATCCATTCAGTAGTTTTGGCGTGATTGAGTAATAAGCACCCAAACAATATTCGCACTTCTTATATATCATGACAATAAAACAATAAGTTACTTACGAATTTCTTGAAGATGGCGCGTCACAGAAAAACGTCATAATTTTCATTAATATTATTTAATTAAAACGTAAGAAGTGAATCGACTGTTTCTGACGTTTAATATTCTCATAGAAGACACATAAGTACCATAGAAACAGACAAATGTACACAATCCACTTTAAAAATAATAACTTTCGGCTTCTTAACATGTTGGATCGTCACTATATCACAAATAAAATTATTCTTCATCATGGTTTCTGCTGTTTCGAGTTGTTGTTCGTTCTAGGTATAGCAAAACAGACCTTGCAAAGATCAGGACCCCTATGCTCCATTTCTCAGCCAAAACTCGTATTTCTTTTCATTCTTACTTCTTTTATTTCGGACAATCAATGTATTTTAAAAATATTATAAATTACATTTAATAATTTCTTCTTCATGTATGTATAATCTTGAATTTATTTATTAGTTTTAACAGCAAGTCCATAAAATCGTATTGTCCAGTATGTAATTACAATTCATTATTTAATTATAAAACTCTAATCCGATAATTTTATTTTTGGTTAATGTAAATTGTGTTTTGTAATCCACATACTTGTCATTTTGATTATTTAGTATTTCCATAGCAACATGGTGTAAAAGAGATGAAGCTATACGAAAAAAGCTGGCGCGCGTGTTAGATATTATAAGATTCTACAATTAAAAACCACTAAAATAATATACTATAAAGTATTAAATCAGGCTCTGCCCACTATATATATGATCATATTATCTGGATAAGTTTTAAAGAAAAGAAAGAACTAAACAAATATATCATTTTATATAACAAAATGACTCCCGGTACATGAATATAATAAATACAGTAATATAGTTATTACTGTGTAATTATTTAGACACAATTATCAATAACTTAATACAGTGAAATACCCACAATAGTTATTACACATATTATAAACAATATAAGTATAAGAATCACTTATCCGGCCAGTTGTCCAATACAGATTACCTTTAATAGAGGCTAACAGCCATATTTATAACATAATAACATCGACAGAAGCGCCAACAGCAGCTTCTGGAGATTGGTCATATTCACAACTCTAAACATCATTAATTATCTCATAATAACAATATAATAGACCATTTAAATGTCTAGAATATTTAAATGTCTAGAATATTTATAACAATCTTATATCTTTCACACATTTACGGCTTACCTAATAAGATATGTAAATACAATATATTTAATATCTTCAGGCTACTTCCGATAGTTCGTCAAATCAATATCTTTTACTACTTTAATAATGTACTAGTAATAACAATGATATATAGTTCTATATAAGTCTAAACTCTTAAATCTATTGTTACATAAATATTTCGCATATTTATTGTCAACGGTATTATGTAGTTTCATAAATAATAATATCTTTATTTTACCTACATACAGAATTACAATATAATAACAATATTATATGTATCAATATTACATATATCTCTCACGCGCGTTTAACAGTTTCTGACTTTCGCTAGCCTTCCGCGACCTATACTTTAGACTGCTTACAAAATACAGAGTAATAAATAATCGAGGGAGCAAAAATTTTTTTTGTTCGTTTATTCTGAGTTATTTATCAAGATTTTTTAAAAGTCGTAGAACAAATGTTGTTGGGATTGATGTAGAGAGGCTGCCTGCAAAAGGTGCTCAACTAATTAAAAATAACCCTGTATATATTTATATAGATACATACATATATGTGTGTGTGTATAAAATAATTAAATATGATTGCAGTTTACAGAAAACCTAATCTATTTTAAATTTTAGTTTTCCTAAAAATTTTGGCGCCCCTCAAAATTTGCCGCCCTAGGCCCGGGCCTCACGGGCCTAAGCCTAAATCCACTACTGCGCGGAGTAGGGATAAAGTGAAAGGCGCTCGTCAGAGCAGCCAAGGCCAATTAAGGGATGATCGATGTTAGAAAAACATCGATGTTGACATCGATGTCATTATCGGAAGCCCAACATCGATGTTCGATATTTATCGGAAACTGAACATCGATGTTGGATATCATCGATGATTTTTGCATTATTATGTGACAAAGATATAAAATACAGTGAAATCGTTAGAAATCTATTAAGAAACAGCATTTTTTTATATATTCTAATATTTTTTATCTACTGACTGAAGAAAAAGGAATTTTGATAAAGAGTAGAAGTCTTTGTTGATTAGGAGTAGAACCAGCTTTAGAAAATAGTCTTTCGGTTGGCGTTGATGTAGCTATAATAGCTATTATAGTCGTCTATTAAATATAATATATATGTTTTTGTATCGTTGTCTAATACAAGCAAATAATTTGTAAAATGTCTGTAATTTCTCCTGTGATATTAATATGGTTGTGTGTGAACCGTGAGACCGTGAGTTAACATCGTTGACGATTTTGTTAACATCGATGTTACGATATTTTTAGTAAACCAACATCGATGTTAAAACATTGATGTTTTTGTACGTTTAAATTCATGATGAAGATGGAATTGATAATAGAATGATTGAAAATAATTGAAAAACGGATCAAATTGACTCAACGATTATAAAATATTGTTTTCAGTGTTTTAATATGTGTATATCATCTAAATAATTGTTAAGTATCATGTATGTCGTAGTCTAAGACACAGAGTTCAATAAAAATATTAGTTGGAGACCTAGTCTACTTTTATCATTTCCCATTATCATTCCCATTTTCTAAGTATAAAATTAAGATTGATGAAGCAATTTTTATACCCTTAATGGAATATTATTCCGAAAATTTTTAGTTAAATGTCTATAATGTGAAAAAAAGTTTCACTTTTACGGTGGTTTCATAAAACCACACAATAATTTTTTTTCTAATACTTCCAGTAACCATTTAACACAAATAAAAATTGTTGTTTTTAAAATTTGTAGTGTAACAGTAAAACAGTTCATAAAAAATCTAACTTAGCACCTAGTTTTGACAGTTCTTGCATGAAATTAGTACAAAGACAGAAAAAATACAAGTTACATATCTGACTGTACTGAAAAAAAATACAAAAAAAAAATTATTGTGTGGTTTTATGTTAAGAAGCCGAAAGTTATTATTTTTAAAGTGGATTGTGTACATTTGTCTGTTTCTATGGTACTTATGTGTCTTCTATGAGAATATTAAACGTCAGAAACAGTCGATTCACTTCTTACGTTTTAATTAAATAATATTAATGAAAATTATGACGTTTTTCTGTGACGCGCCATCTTCAAGAAATTCGTAAGTAACTTATTGTTTTATTGTCATGATATATAAGAAGTGCGAATGTTGTTTGGGTGCTTATTACTCAATCACGCCAAAACTACTGAATGGATTTTGATGCTTTGCAATATTGTAGCTTATGTACCAGAATAACACAAAGACCATAGAAATACTAAGCTTTGCGTGCTGTTTTGTCTGTGATATAACTTATATCGCGATTAGGTAGTTGCCACGGGAGCTCCTGTTTTTAATCGTTTGATTCACTGAATGTTACATAAGTATTTGTGTTTTATGCTAACAACCAAACCCATTGAGGAGCGTATCAAAATAATTGGCGTTAAATACTTAGTTAAATTGCATGAAATAAAATTTAAATTGAATCAACATTTAATCACTGCAGTTTAAATCAGATGCATTAATAAGAATTCAGCAATATATCTATTATCTACCTACTACTACCGCCTACTTACCTATTAGGCGGACATTTATTTACGTGAAGTGTAATAAAACATGTTTGGAAGGAGCATTCATATTTTTATTATTACATACACCTTTGTGTAGGTACGGAAAATACCAAAATATTTTTTATATGTATATGACAATTATAAAAACAGTATAATTTTATAAATATAAATTTCTTACTTATGAAAACTTCGAATATTGTCGAAAGGAATAGGTTCTTTTTTACACAGAATACACGTTATTGTCATTTTATTGACTCAAAAAATATACTTTAAATTAAATAGTATATAATTTTGTATAATTTGTAATCCAATTTTATCTTACGTTGAAATATTAGATTAGCATTTCAGTAAAAATGACAATTGGTCAGTCAATTTACGATTACGAATTACGCACGAGACGACGACGACGAAGCACGATACGACGACGATGAAGCACGATACGACGCCGACCAAGCACGATACGACGCCGACGAAGCACGATACGACGACGATGAAGCACGAAATTTCGTAAAAAATAGAGATGGATAGGGTTTTTCGATCTACCTATCTCTTTTAAGTTCGATGGACACATTTTAGGCTGGCTTCCCCACTCTATGTATAATATCTCTATGACTCCGCGGCCGACCGTCACGCGACATGCAACACACAGACGAAAAAGTTTGAGACGATGTAATAAAAGTTTCACTTTAAAAAAATCCTATGATACAATCTTAAATTCGGTAAGAGAAATCTTGAAAGAAAGATTTTTTGATTTTTAAAGTTGAAGAATATTTAGGTACAAATTCATATACACAAAACAATCTAAGCAATTTATTTTTAATCCCCTATCCAAAAAGAGGGGTGCTACAATTTTGAGCTGTGTATCTGTGTTTCTGTCTGTGGCATCGTAGCAACCAAACGAATGGACAGATTTGATTGCAGTTTTTTGTAATCGAAAGCGTGGTCCCATCGAAAGATGGTTCTTAGCTATGTTTGGTCGAAATATAATCAGTAATCTCAAAGTTATGAGCTTTTATTTTAAAGGTTCTTATGCAATATTAATGGTCTATTTTAAACAAGTGAAAATTATTGTGTCCGTAGATTCATTTAAGGCAAAAATGAAATAAATAATATAACTTTACAAAACAGAAAAATAATAAGAAACCCTCGTTACAAAAATACCTCTAAAAAGATTAAAAACAATATTATTATGTTTTTATTGAAGTTGCGTTAGGGTACCGCTAAAAAAAGGAAGAAATAAAATTCAACTTACCAAAGCAAATAACTACATAACAAAATCTTATTGTATAATATCAACATCATTAGCTCCCAAAACTTCTTCAAATAGACAGCATCGTCAACGTACCTACAACGATTCCTTAACACAAGGACTTCATAAAGTACATAATAATATAATTTCTAAACTTCTTAGAGGTATTTTTAAATAGAAAGTTATTTGATTTTTTATTTATATGTTCTAATAAAGATGTGCTTAATTAATTACTTTATAAAAAATATATATAACAAGATATATCGACGCATCCCAGTTTGAAAATACATCGACAGAATTAAACAAAACAATAATTATCGACCTTGTATAGCTTATTTAAACTGTACAGTTTTTTTAAGAAGTTTAACTCGCATATAAAAAGATTAACACTTTAAATTTTAATATTTACCTAACGGTTCGAATGCTAACATCTTATCTTCACGTGAACATGATTACTGAAAACCAATGTTTCAAGTAAACGTCAAGATGGAAATTGATAACTATAATACTATCATTGAATCTTCTATTCGATTGATTTTGGAAAAACTGAGTACATTAATATGCGAACAAATATATTTGTAAATCACTACATTCATATTTGATGTGGGATGTATTCATTTTGTAAATGCAATAAATCCTGTTGTGGTTAGTGGAGGTCGTGTTTAAATTAATTATAATGGGATTTTCATTATTTTCTGACGTAGTATTAAATTCATTCAATTTAATATGTTAAAATTACCAGGATTTTGAAATATATTTTTTGTGTTATAATAAAGCTAAATAAATTATTAACTACATTTTGTTTTATTTATTTATATCTTTTTCACTTTGAATCATAATTAATCAGTGATCACTTTATTTTATTATTACTATTGCCTATTTTATTTTTAATATGTTGAAATTTAATTATTTTACATTGTTTTTTAAAAGATTTGGATAATAATTTTACCTCATCTCTAAACTCAGTATTAGAAAAAAACATCAATTCCGCATACATATTATATAATTTTTCTCTATTTTTGTGTAACTCAGCAGATGCCCAATCACTAAATATGAATGTATCATTAACAACCGCTATTTTTGGGGTAAATACAAAGTTAAATAATTAAATGAAAATACTAAAAAAGTTATTATACATTGGGGTTAGAATTTTTCATCAAGGGCAAATAGCGTACTAAGTCATCATAACTTGTTTGATACGTTCTACAGTCACTGGTATAACACATATTTTCTGTTTTGTTTTTCTCTTTTGCTACAACTGAATTTCATAAATTGGCCATAGTGGTCAGAATCTAATGTATTGAATAAACCTTTTTAAATTTGGAATAACACTTGTAGAAATGTTATCAATACAAGTGGCACTAGTGATTGTGACTCTAGTAGGCTTTACAAACATGTGTAAAAGATTATAAGATTTGAACAAATTTAAAAACTCTATGCTATATTTTTCGATTAAACATTTTTCCACAAATGATTAACTTTTTACAAGAGTGTGATAGTTTAAACAAAACCTCATCCATAATCTTTTCAAATTGTTCAAATTTAGATGACGGTGGCCTATAAACATTTACAATTATGAACTCTTCTAATTACAAGATTTCATTCTCCCATCACCGGACATCCCGACGCAAGGCAGGTATCCATCCCTACGTTGTGGACACTCCACCTGTCCAAACGAAGCCCTATGCTTCGTCTTTTTTAGTGCGTACAGCGAAGGACTGGAACAATTTGTCTGCGTCGGTATTTCCTTCTAAATAAAATGTGGGTGTCTTCAAGAGAAGAGTGAATAGGTTGCTAGGTTTATGCGCTTTACCACCTCAGACTACATTTCACTTACCATCAGGTGGAATGTAGTCAAGCATTAACCTAGTTTTGTATAAAAAAAAAACTGATGCAAGTTCATTTGTCCGCTCAACAGAATGGCTCACTATGTCCTTGCGTTCTTTGAATTTTACCTGTTAATTTAAAATAATAAAAGAGCCACAATAAATGAAATTAACTCTGTTGAACGAACTACCAACCTGGCGGTTATTGAAATTAAATATTAATTCATAATTTTTGAGCCAATGTTCAGTGACACAGAAATAGTAATATCAGATGTATTTAAAAACAATTTAATTTCTAATTCCTTATTTCTTATACTCTGAATGTTTTGATGCACCAGGTTGATACAGTTTACAATATGATTTTTACTATTTATTATAACAATTTTTGTATTTCTATAATAATCATTATTATCATTATTTGATATCTTAATTGTATAGCTAGAGGATATCTCTGATGTCTTAATATCTAGTTTAAACTACTACTAATACTAGAACATATATAGGTTATAATGCGTTTCTACTTTATTTTTTATGATCGCAACAAACGATGACTTTTTGTGGTGTAAAATATACATAACCTGCTAGAATCTGGACAACAATGGCTCAGCGATAACAGAACTCATTTTAGATTCTGGAACGGCACATAACATACGTTTAGACAAAGAATTCGTAATAGTTAGGGAAAAGTTTTTAGTACTGCGTAAAGCTATCGAAAGAAGCCGTTTACCGGATGTTAATAGGGATTGTAGTTGGCTGCTACCATCGGCCTGAAAGCCGGTCTTTGATTTTACAAAGAATAAAACTTGCACGTATTTGATAGTGATACAGGAAATGCAGTATGTTTGCAACGTATCACATCGATGGCTGCCGAAGACTTCCATGGGACCTCTGAAGAAAACACTACATCTTCCGCCCCTCCACCACAACCGGCTGAAATAGAAAGCTGTCGCACCACAGTTAACGTCGCGAATATACCTATCATGTTTTAAGCTCATAATAAGCTCATGAATGTGAAACCTCGAATGGTTTCGAAACTACTCCTACAAATATTAAATAATTAATGTGAATAAAGCCGGATAAATATACATTTGATAGTCATTACAGTTTGTGAAAGTTTAATTTCAAAAAATAGTTTGTATAAGTATATTTCCCCACTCCCCCGGTGACGCTGTAATAGCCAACAGGGCTAACAGCATACACAGATAAAAAAATAAATAAAAAAATAAAAAAATAATAAAAAAAAGTATATTTCATTGAATGTAAAGTGTGAATCAATTAAAATAATATACGTCCATGCAGTTTCTTGCCGGCTCTTCTCCATGAACCCCCTTTTGAAACCGGGAAAGTAAAGACTAATGTTCAGAGATGTTTCTTAACTTCAATGTATGCGTCTTAAAAATCAAAATCTTTGACTTTGAAACAAAATGGAACTCATGATACATTATGGCTAAAATGAGTGCATTTGTGAACAAACATATTCAGTGGTTATTAATACCTTTATTTGTTTGTCAATAGTCGTCCCTGTCTTGAGTGTAATGATGTTATCGCCGTTTGCTTGTGTGACATGAAATAAATGTCACATGAAATGAAGATAAATTATTGACACAAAGCTCTCGGCGTGTAAATTATTTACAACTCAATAGGGAAATCGTTCGGAATGGAATAATTAGGTACGTTTAAAATCTCATCAATAAGGCACACACATATGGTACATACAAAGTAGAAGAAACAAAATAATATCACTGTTTCTTATATTATTGTCTTTACTAATGTGTATCACGGTATATTTAGAAGAAATAGTAAACATTTAAAGCAGCTACTTTCAGGAAAATGTAGTTTCTTATTAAAGAGGTCACTGGATTTATATCTATCTATCTACTCACTAAACTATTAGATAAACAACAGGTACCATAGTGTAAATCGGAAATAATGCTATTCTTCTAACAGATAACTAACTATCTTTACCAAGCGTTACCGTTCACTTTTTATAGATCGCTAGAAAAAAACAAGTTATTTTAATAAAGACTTCTATGAGAATAAGTTCTAATAAGGAGCAAATAATGCAATTTTATTAAAACATGTATATGTTTTAAATTTATAAGATCCAACCTAAAGTAAATTGAATATAAAGATACATAGTAAATCTTATAGATTTACTTGCTTTCTAATAAATTGTTCCTAAATGTACCACATTTTTGTACCACAAATAATATTCACTAATATATTCGGAATACATAGTGTCTATATGTACACACTTTATTTTTTTTATAAATCCTTCTTTTAATGACGATCACATTTTTAAAATCAGATAGTAAATGTTAAAATAGTGTTAAACTAATGCAAAATTAAGATATATGTATTATTAAGAAAGATTTGTGAACAGAAGCAGAGAATTATTTACTTCTCAGAAACACATATTTGTCTGTTTTTGAAATAAGTATTAAATTTTAAACTAAAGAGACAGAAACAATCCAACTTAGTTTTAGAAAAACATATATATATACATAAAATGTTACTTATATAGAATCTATTTCAAAGTGAAGAAAAAACAATATTTCATAAATTTACTTAATTAGTTCGTCTTCTTATTTAGAACCAATAGATTGAAGAGCATTGTATTCTATAACTGCACTGTATCACACAAATGGTTTTAATTAATTATAACTAGTATTATATTTAGCTATAGAATTCTATTGAATAGAATTAGGATTTAGGGTCATTTCGCCTGTTTGCGTCCATTTAGTGGAGTTGCTGACTTTGAAAGAGAAAATAAAAATGATTTAGCACTAGTTTTGAATAAAAACTTATGTACAGTGTTAATAATATAGTCTTTTTTATATTCATTTAAAGTTTTGGTGGAAAGATATAACGATTTAACTATAAAAGTGATAAATATCAGATTTGGGCGATTTACCCAGTTTGCGTCCATAAAATCTAAATTGCGTCCACTCATGTTCAGTTTGCGTCCACCAACTTATATATAGAATGTAGGGGAGATTTTTATTAATTATTATTCAGAAAGATTAGATTTTAACAATTTATTGTTTTATGTCTAAATATTTAGCTAATTAAATTTTAAAATATTTTTAATAACAAATATATCATCTTATATATTTGTCACAGCCAATGTTTTCTTCGCCGTCTTCATCTACATCTGATATAAGTATGTCATTACATTCACCGCACTTTGTACTATCCACGGCTGGTAAATTTTCTTTTCAGAGTATCAGTATCTACTGTGACTTTAACAGGAAGTGTCTTTTTCCTACGTTTTGGAGCAGTTCCTTGAACTTTTTTTTCTCTATTCGTTCTCAATTTCTTTTTCTTACTGCTTTGTTTTTTTTTCTCCATCTGCTCTTTATGTTTATAATACTTTCTCGATGCAGACGAAGATATGGCCGCTGGAGTTCTTTAATTAAATTTTCTTGCTATGCTAAAAATTTCAGCCAACATCGGGTGGGTTTTAAATGGATCAAAGGTTTCTGAATGTGAAATGCCTTGAATAAATAATGAAGATGATTGTAAACTAGGCGGCTTTTCTATAGGTGAAATAGATGGTGATACAGTTGATGCTAAATGAATAAAAGCAGTCGGAGGGGGTTTTGATTTTTGCTTTGTTGCTTAGTTTTCTCAAGACTTGGTGTAGTATGAGTTGCCATATCTTCTAGTGGTAAAATAAGAACTTCATCTGAAGATACTATTGAACTAAGCTACAGGTAACTGCCAAAAAGGTGTATAGGCAAAATCATTTTTATTCATGTCATGAGTTTCAGAGTTGCACCTTGATACACTGTGATTTCACAATTTCTAATTTGTTCAATCAGGAGCCGTTAATAAATTACGTTAATTTTTTTTATTATAATTACATTAAGATATTATTGATCGTAGGTATATATAATTTTATTAAATTTAAATAAGCTATACATTTTTAATTACTTTTATAAATAGATAACAAGAAAACAAAGGTGGACGCAATCTGGTCTGTCCTAAATAATAGGTCATAAAATTCGCGTCCACTGCGGACGCAAAGTGGAATTTTTAAAATTTGTATGTACTAGTTTGCGTCCACCTTATTTTAACTGTCAACAATTAAAAAACTTAAGTAAATTCATAATTATGTTTTTCCTTTCTTTATTATTAAGGCCTAGAAACATCTATGTATCCTTAACTTCACATAAAACAATGTAAAACTAACCGTGAGTGGTGTTGCTGCTCACAATTTTTTTACTAACATTTAAGACATTCGCAATCTTTTGTCCCGTGGCTCAGATAAATAATTTTTTTTTAAAGGGAAGGATTGCGCTCAAGGAAATTTTGTTTATGACTGTGTATCTCCTATATATTGAGGTATTGGCAGAAATTACATTTGGTTTTGTTAGAAAGTTCATGAACTTATTTTCGAGTATTTTATGAAAGGATAGCCGTCGAATGGACGCAAACTGGCGATGGACGCAAACAGGCGAAATGACCCTATTTCTTATCCTTTCAGAGGTACTAATGACACCCATTCAAATTAACGGGTGTGATACCGAGCCGTGACAAAATAATGCATTATAAAAACTCAAATCACTCTGAAACTTTCTGATATGTAATTTTCTTTTTCTTAAAATAGTTAAGTAGTAAGTGAAGTTACTCAGCGTCCTTTTCCTAAATCGCAGAGGATACTTATGATTAGCTAATTTAACACGGAACAAAATCTTTATACATATAAACGTAGTAGCAAATGTCTATTAAAAGTCTCGAAAATATAAGATTATATTATAGTTTTCAAGATTACCTTACTTTTACTGAGACTAAAGTACACCTGAAGCAAACGCGTCACAGATAAATAAAATAAAAAGAAGCAAATAGACAGAAGTAATAACAAAAAGACATATATATACTTATTAAAAGTATATTTTATATATATTTTACTAAGTAATATTATTTGTATTATGTATTTAACAAAAAGCAATATTTTTTCAGATAATATTGTAAACATTTTACACTTTAAAATAAAAGAGGGTTTCTTCATCAATTGATTCTTTTATATTTTTATAAATAACACTTGGTTTATATAACTATCACTTATCAATACATATGGATCTGAACACTAATTTGCTTCAGCGCCCAATGAAGACTGATGTCCTTTTATACAAATCTTAGAACTTCATTAAATTTTATTTACAAGTCTTCTATTGACTAACAATATGACAATTTGACACTTTAATCGGAAGTCAAAAGTGAAGTACTAAATAAACTAAAACATTTTCTAATAATTCAACATAACTAACATATTATAAATACATTAAAAATAATAATTGATATAAACTTTATAAATTTTCACAAAATAACCGTTACGTTTAATAAAATTTACTACTTATTTTCATAGGAATAATTACAATTACCTATAAAATACTCAATATTAATTACAGATCAAGACACTATTTTTTCACAAGCTAACAATATATAATGTATTTGGCTATTATACTCGTATATATAAATGTTCAGTTGAAACTGGTATATACAAACTAAATAACGAATGTCATTTGAAATACATTTTGATTTCATTGTAAGGTTATAACATGAGCGAAACCACAAGTTCACTGTGCTCACGCAATTTAGTTAATAAATTTATCGCATTGGAAGCTTAGCGAGTGTACAGTACAGCGTGTGTGTAAAGTGAACTATGAACACTTCTAGGTCAGTAGGCAGCTCCGACTAACATATCTAATTAAAAACCACAAGACAACCAACAAATAAACCATGTGTTCATCGTTTATATGTTGCAACATTAATTTAATAAGTACTCCTTGTAAGTAATTTCTGAAACATTAAAAATTATACTTTATTTGAACTACTCTTCCTGAAAAAGATCAAACAATGTTTTTTCAATAAAACACGATTAGCATCAAGAGACGAGAAAAGATTTGTTTTAGATGGAGGCATCTCCATCTCGTCGTAAAATTTAATTCTATATACGCGAGTTAAATCCGAAAAAATAGTTTTATCATTTTTTATATTCACTTAATCAACTACTATTTTTTTTTCTTAAAATGAAAACTACCTACCATCTCACCTTTTCCCATTCTTCGACTGCGCTGATAAACGTCAGTGTTCTGGATGCGACAAGTCCCACATTAACTTTTGTACAAGATATTAAATAAATATTGTCCACTTTTCCTTCAGGAACAGTATCATATCACATATGTTCATCTCGAAATACACCTGAGTGCTCCAGTGTTGCATCGATTGTTCTCGAAGTGCCAAAGTACAATACAAGTATTTGTCATTGTCAAATATTAGGTCATTGTTGGTCATCAGCTGTTAGTGCTACGGACCTATGGAACACACTCCCTGACTATATAAAGATTTTCTTAATTTAACCTTCATTTAATACTTACTTTCATGTCTATACAATAATGAGAGTTGTTTATTGACGTATGCGTGTATTATGTATTTGGTATCTATGTATATTTACATATTTTTATAAATGTTATATGCTACAGACCATACCCATGTCTATAAGTATCTCCATTAACTATGATTTCTAGTAAGGATTGGTTGTAAGATATAACTAATCCTTTTGTAAATTGTCTCTTTTACTATCACACTATTACTGCTTCATTCACAATTAATTTAAATATACAATAACATTCAAATAACACTTCTAGAAAATCTAGCTCAGTAAAATACCTCATTTTCTTTGTGCTTTGAACGGCTTTATATTATATTTTCTTCATATAAGAAAGCAACCCCAGGGAGATAGCTTTGCAATGTTAACGTGTTTTCCTTCGCGGGTATCAATAGCAAATGGAACGAAAAAACGTATTTGATAACTCATCAAATGATTTATTTTATCTATATTTACATAGAGTGAATCTTTGAGACGGAACAGCAAAGTATCCCAATATTGTGACTGTAAAAAAGAAAAGCATATTCACTAATAACAAAATATTTTTTACATAGATCATCTCTTTTACTTTAAATTAACATCTAATCTAAATTAACATTCTAGCAATTTCGGCTTGATAATTTGAAGATGGATACTATGAACTATGAACTTGGCAGTAAAAAAATAAGTCTTAAAAGACAACGTCTTAGAATTAAGATACACGTTATACCGAAAACTGATACACATGCAAATGATAAATATAAATTAATGAAATGAAACCACCAGCATAAATGAAATTTAATTTTATTTTAATCGTTTATTTCATCCTCGCACTAAGCCAACTTTTATTTTTACACTAAAGTTTATTTTTCATCATCGCACTAAACCAACATTTTCACATAAAAATCTCGATATTGATACTAAAGATGTAAACGTGCGTAGACTATTTATATAGATCCTCGTAAAAGCTAATTGGGGACTGAATTCGTAATATTCGTAATAGTCGTAAACAGTTAAAGTTTACGTTGATACTGTAAGTTTCAAGTGTATCTACGAGTATATTAGTCTGATGTCAAAAAGTCACACAGAGTTGATTATTCTCTGACGTACTAGAAAAACAAACAATATATAGTATGAATAAGGGCATTAGCCTAAACCGTCTAACCTAAAAAAGCTGCACAATTTCGCCCACTAGTTTTTACAGTTTTATAAAAATATTAACTTTTGCGCGTTGCTTTGAAGGCTTAGTTGTAACGTTCGTTAGCCGCTTGCATTTTATCACTGCCCTCCAACTGACTTTGAATTGATGTGAAAAACAGAATAACAAATAAAATAAAAACTTTTACTCTGTTTTAACTAACCAATATCAGAGAAGCAAACTTCACACACGATCCTCATTTAACACAAACGGTAAGTCGGAAAAGTGTTGTCTATTATGTTAAAGATCTTTTCAGCGTATACAGTTATTATAATTAATATCTTCACCAAAATCACAGAAAGAATCCGTAGTACGTAAGTACATCGAAATTATTCTAATTAATAAATAAATATTCTCTTGTTCCTTCAAACTAATTATTATTATTTCTATCTAAACAGTGTTAGGGAAAAACAGCAGTGATCATAAAATTTATTTAAACTTTCGTGAACTCTGATGATTATTAAATATATTTATTTACCCGGCTATAATCATGTAATTATAATCGGAATTTGCGCGCGTCCGCCGCAAGTCCACCATGCTTCGAGCTCATGAATAGGAACCCCGAATGGGTTAAAAACTAGTCGAGCAAATTCCGATTAAAATTACATGATTATAGCCTGATAAATAAATATAGATGATAAAATGTTTAAAAATATTTAATTTTAAATTCATAATGAGTACTGTTAATGAATAGAGATTATCAGTAACCATGTTATCTTGAACATAAGTCTTACAACAGAATTTGACTTTGACTAAATTAATATAATGAAAATAAAGTCATTATAAAAACAATGTGACATTAAATGAATATATGGCTTAAAATAAGGCAGCCAAATATCGATTTAAAATATAAGTGAGGCCTCATACCTTAAGGGCCATAGTCTCGAAGTCGTGATCTAATTTATTAATGATTTTAAAATGTACACTTTCAAACTAAAATAAGATCGTTATAATCTACATTTTGATGGTGAAAAACTCATAAACCATTTTAACAACCCGTTCATAAATAATACGGCATATATTATTACAATTTTTTTACTTAAAATATATAATAAATTAATAAATTGTTGTTGAATGATTTGTTCAATCATTAATTTATCGCCACACAATTCTTCTAAGGGTCATTTATTACCGAACCTACGAACGATTCTTTATTCATTTGCTGCTCGCGTCACAGGTTATGAAATTCTTATATGGAGATAAATAATTAATTGGAATGGCAGTCGTTCGTATGAACGAGCTAAAAAGCGGGAATTACCGAATACAATTTCTATTTTACTGGTGACTGTCTCGTGTCGCCCGAATATATGACTACAATAAAATTGTATGGGCCATATTCAAGAGTAATATGTGGTCTGCAGTTTTGTTTACGTCCATAAGATTTTGAGATTTAAATAAATGTCGTGTGTTTTTTAGTATTTGTATGTAGACTACAAAATAGTTAAAAACTTTTCGGTCATTTAAAAACAACTGCTCATAATTGATATTAACTCTTCGTTAAAATTTAATTTCAATACTAAGTATATTCGCTTTTATAATCTTACTTACATTAAGCTTATATTCACCTTCAGTATAATCGTGAACTCTCAGCATCTACAAAGGCAGACTTCAAAGGATTTCATTTTGAGGATATAGGATACTGTTCACTATTGATATATTAAGAAATTCCATTCCTAAGGGATATTAAGGATGAAAGTTTGTATAGCAGTTTTAGTTTAATTTTATAACTAAGACCATAAAAATGTTCAATATGACCTTTAATTATAAAACTAAAACTAGACAAAATCCGTTAGCTATATATACTGTAAGGAAATCAATATTTATTATGAACGAATGGAGTCGCTGGCCGACGGCAAGTGCAACAATAAAACAAACTGGCTTCAAGTAATTAAATAAAAATGCCTCATTGTTAAGCAAACCTCTTATTTTAAACAAAGCTTTGTATGTCATAATTATCTTTTTAGTGATATTTAGAGTTTATTTGAAGTATAAAAGCAGAATAAAGTAAATCCCAGCTTAGAAACTTATACAATTTAATGAACCTTAGTAACACCTAAATTTTTTTTTGCTAGTAAATCTTAATTTTATTCGCATTTTCAAAAAAGCTTTCTATGTGTTACTATAAAATATATCTAATATCACATCATATCTAATATCACATAAAATATATCTAATATCTATCACAGCTTCAATTTTCAAATTATGGTTATAAATGTGTGTGTATAAGCTTAAAAATATATTTCAATTGCAAATTTTAAGTTTATGCAAATATAAATAAGCGTGTAAAAATGTGTGTTATTATGTGTGGCGTCTACGTTCCAAACATGAACGTATGTTATATGTATTTATATGAAGTATTTTTTATCTCTAGGTGAATTTTATATGTATGTGAGAATATCATTACCCAATTTAGGGTCACTGAACAGATTTTTACCCAATAGAGCGCCAACCACCCTTGTCTCAGGCAGCCCGCATTAATTCATTGGCAGCCGTCCTTACTAAATCCTAATTTTATATATAAAATCTGTATTAAAAAGTGTATATGCTAGAGTTTACATATTATATTCGACTTTTTTTAGTAAATATATATAATAAAAAATAGAAAAATATCAATTGTCAACCCAATTACAGGAGTCAGTAAAATCTTTAAATTTAAATCCGATCTTTTCTTATTTTCTTCTTTTTTCAGATCTATCCTAAGTACATAAGTAGCTAAGAGATAAAAAAAAACACTTTTAAAACTTTAATAGTTTTTATACTTAATTCTTTAAAAAATATTAACAACTTAAATAGGAATTTAACAACAAAGAGAATATACAACTTATATTACTCGAAAGTAGAACATAAAAAGGTGAATTTCCGAACTCTTTAATGTAACGTATTCGTTAACTTATATATTGACTTATAGTATTCTATAAGTCAACTTTTATTTAAGCCTTCATTTATGAATACACATCTGATTCTTGGATAAGTAATAACATATTTACTTTTGATATTTAACGTTCATTCATTTACATATTCATTATTTTTTATTTCTGTCGGTGATCGAGATCTGTACATGGAAAATAATTAAAAAAATGATAGAGGCCGGAGAACCCAAAACAATGGTTTTTTATTTTGTCTGTTTGTCTGTACGTTTGTGCACGCTAATCTCAGAAACGGCTGAACCAATTTGGATGCAACTTTCAGGAATATATTCTGTCGGTCTTCACTTAACATTTACGTATATTTCGTTTTAATCGGTTAAAAACAAAAAAAAATGTCAATTTATGTCAATCGTATAATAGGTACCAAGCAAACTTCCTTTTATCTATACATGTGATAAATCATTAGAGGAGTAGTATCTGTACATTGTAAATATTACAAAATAAATAGTCAGTATTCATTTCTAACATTTTTTCCTGTTTATCTGTTTACCTTATAGTTGTGCACACAACACGTAAAAAATATATAGCCAATTTAATTTACTTTTATACATACAAATTGAGTATGAATGAATGAATAACATTTAGTTTTTCACTTTCATTGCACATTCTTCATTCTATCAAAAGATATATATGTATTTAAAGTGTTCTAGAAATGTATCTATGCAGGGTTATTTTTAATTAATTGACCACCTCTTGCAGGCAGCCTCTTTACATCAATCCTAACAACATTTGTTTTACAACTTTTTAAAATTAATAGTTTCTAAAGTTTAAATTTTCCCATACAATATTTGTTTGTTGTTGAACTGGCATTAACTCTGAGCGTCGGTATGGTGCCCGAGCGTTGACCTTTTAAGTACTTCTTACAAAATACAGTGTAATAAGTAAAAGAGGGAGCAAACATTTTTTTGTTTCGTTTTTTGTGTTGTTTTTCAAGATTTGTAAAAAGTTGTAAGTAGAACAAATGTTATTGGGATTGACGTAAAGAGGCTGCCTGCAAGAGGTGGTCAACTAATTAAAAATAACCCTGTATACATACAATAAAACTGTAACTGATCGTGGTCTGTACATAGAAAATATTTTCAAAATTCATAATAGGGGGCTTCATATAAGAGAACCCAAAACAATATTTTTTTATTTTGTGTGTCTGTAAACGCTAATGTTGTGCACGCTTATATCAGAAACGGATTAAACGATTTGGATACATTTTTTGGGAATATGTTGTCATGTGCTTCACTGAACATTTTGTGTTTGAAACCATTGGTTAACAAATACAGAAGTTAATAATATCTTCTTTAAATAAACTAGAAGTACTCCTATAAGTACGCAAAAATTACTTGATTGAGTTCGATAAAACTTAGAAGATTTATACTTTTTACATACATTGTGTTCAGACTTGTTTAATAATTGTTGTATAATAACTTGTTTAATAACTTGTATAAGTTCTAATAATTAATAAAAGATTAAACATAATGTTAAAATATCCTATGCTTCTAATTCTTAAAACATTTATCAGTAAATACTAAATAACATTCCATAATTAATTGCGTAGATGGCGCTACTGTTGAAACTTATGAACTAAAACATGTAAATTCCAATCTATTTACCATTTAAATTATTATAAATAAATATGACTAACAATTGGTATGCACAAAGGGTACGTTTTATCGAAATCGAAATCTACGCCTACGAAGTCGCAGGCACAGCTAGTGATGAATATGATTGAGAGAAACCGCAGACGGTTTTAACGTATTTATAACGTAAATTGTAAATTGTTCAGAACTGAACATATTTACACGATAAGGCTTGAAAGGCACATTTAAATATAAAACAGAAATATATGTTTATTAAAATTCCATTTTTGTGTAAGGGTGCTCAAATTATATCTTTATAAATGTGTAGAAAAATAAAATATCATGCGTCTTTAATTATCAAGTTTAATACATCCAAATTCAGAGTTTTAGTTTCCTACTAAGATATCAAAAGTTATGAACTTACTCGCTTCAATTCTAATTACTGAAAACTAACACACAGAGAATACAAAATATTTTATTAAAAAGTTAGTGGTGAACGTGATTGCCACAATACTAAGTTTGTTTCATAGTTCACAGCTTTGTATTATCAACATTAAAGAAAAGTTTTACAAAAACTTATATTGTATTTCTTTCGTATTTTAATAATAGTTCAGAAAGTTCAGATTTTTAATGAATATAGTACAATGATCGAATAGTTCTTATTGACTTGGATCTTTGAAACTTAATGCCTTTAGACCTTACTAAAAAGATAACATAAAACAACAGCATGGATTAATGAGCAAGTTCCACTACGGCTAGTCTCATATTTTTTGTCGGAGATTTTGCTAAAGCTATCGATTACGGGCACTCAATTGATGTTATATATACCGACCTCAGTAAGGCTTTTGACAAGGTTAATCGTGATGCTATTGTACAAACTTTCATGTACCTGATTTTCTGATTCCTTCTTGTCTTGGTGTATCTCCTATCTTAGATACAGACAGTATATGGCGGTAGCGAGAGGCTTCAGCTCTGAATATTATTATGTCTTGTCTGGAGTTTCCCAAGGTTCAATTTCTGGGGCAATTTTTATCATTTTTATAAACGATATAGGTAGGTGTTACAAAAGCTCTAAGTTTTATGTGTGTGTTGATAACTTAATATTTTGAAGGCCAGTCGATTCGTCTCTTAACGAACTACTTCTGCAGGCAGATTTAGATAATCTTGTCTCGTAGTGCGAATTAATCGATATGAGTTTGAACTCTAACAAGTGCAATGTGGTAAGATTTAGTAAAAGAAAGAGTACTATTTCTACGTTCTTATGTGTTGACAATGTGCCACATTTAATTGCTTAGTATTTTTTTATTATTTATTTGATATTGGAGTTTGTTGCAATTTGTAACAACGCCATCTATTCATACCTTAGCGATACATAACTACATCTGTTATATAAACAATAGCTCGCGGGTTTATTGATTACCACTTTTTAATTTAGTCATTTTTCTTTTATGTTAATAAAAAAAATTAAAAGCTTTTAAGGTAATTTTGTCTATTACAATTCCTTAAATAATTAATCGAAAGGAACTTCGTTCCATCCGGATGTCCCTTGACACCTCTTAGTTTTTTTTTAAATATTGATCTTATCTATTAAATATAATTAATGTTACAAATTATTTTTATGTAATTATGGTATGTCGCTTATATACATGTAGTTTGCTCCTACAATTATATATATATACACACAAGTACTTATAAAGTTAACTTTATAAATACTTGTTATTTTTATATACATACTACATACACACTAGCACTAGTTCACAATAACAGTTATACAACTAAAACATTGTATTTAAATAAGTAGTATTTCCTAGAGTTGGTCAGACACAGAGTGAACGATGTGGAGTGAAGATAACCGCGTTTTCATTCGCTAGAATGAATGTGACAGTGTTAAGCCCAGTTAATGCAGGTGCCGGGGGTAAACTAAGTTATTTATTAACTAAGTTATTTATTAACTTTCATCAGTATATTTAGTATTTATAATATGATTGTTTTGAGATTTTACATCTAAATGTAAAAATATAACATTATAACCACCGTCATAATGACGGCGTCATAATTTGATAACAAATTTTTAGCTCCACAATAGTAACAATTAATATTCTATTCCATTATATTTCAAGAGGAAAAATAGGTCACTATTTTATGTCTCTTTATAGCATATTTGTATTAACTCATTTAATTAATTAATTATAATATTTAGTTATAATAAAACTGTTACCTATTAAATACAGTATAGTATTTTTATACGAAGTAATAGAATACTATACTATATTAACTGTCTGTGAAGATAGTCAAGTTGTCCGACTAAAACGCATGAACACCGCAGGCTCGTTTACCTAGTTCACCCATCTATTCCCACAGCAATATTCAATTACTTGATCCTGTATGTCTATTTACTTCTTAAATTAAGTAATAATACTACTCTTCCACAATCTTTCACTATTTTTGTTACAGATTTTGAAGTTTTAATTATTTTATCATCATTATATTTCACCATTATCATATCTTTAGACGTGAGGATATACAACTTGTGGAGTCTTATTCTGATATATTTTTGTAAGAATTCAAAGAGGATCCAGTTTCATTAATATTTTCGGAACATATGATGAAAGTGCTAAACAAACTTCAAAGTATATTGCTTTGTTAAAATAATATTGTAGTGGCAACTGGAAACTTTATGCCTTTGCTTATGATCTAATTCACCCACAATTTACTCTTCCGAATTAATTGCAGAAGTAAAATAATTTATTCTATACTTGCACTCGAGACTTGTTCTTGGTTGGTGTAAGGCTAATTTAAAAAACGTTTTGAAGGTGCTACCTTATTACTATTTCCTTGATCGATGTAAATTTGTTTTGTATTGCTACATAATATATTAAACTCAGTTGCCAATATCAACCTTAATGATAACATTGTCATTCAATATGAACTCCTATGGTGATACTATGATACTGAACGACCGGTTTACGTCGCTGTAACGACGCATGCTTTTTGTGGCCGCTGCTTCATATGTTTATGTTAATATGATATATATATGGACCGCATGACTTTATAATCAGAGTGGGTTTTATTTGTCGTCATCGTCCGGCAATCTGAAATTATATATCCTTAGAGTCTCTCTACCCATTTCTCGTATGGAAAAGCGCGAGGCGGTCATCATGCAGTACGCGGCTTGGGTAGGGGGCCTGGGTGGTTTGGTGAGGATGTGGCGGGTGTCGCGAGGGGTTCGTTTTGCGCTCTCGACGTCGCAATAATCTCGGTTTTACGTGCATGCATATGCAAACAATCCGGTAATTGAGTAAATGAGTATAGGATAATTTCGGTCTTATTATTTAATGGATAATATTTTCATTTTGTTATAGGTATGCTGTTTATCTCACTTTTGCAAATTTTTCGTTTGTTAATTATATTATCATATTTAACGATTGTCTACATAATTGTAGAACCTGGGATGAATTTCATATATTTTGTGCGAGACGTTAAAATGTATGTGCTTTATACACAGCGCCATAAGTGATCTCAAATTAAATATAATACAATTTATAAAGATAATTTTATAAACTTTATATATGTATATGTACTATAGTATTTTGTTATATCTATGTTCTTTAGCAGCATCCTGAAATGAAGGATCTTTAATTTAAAATCCGTAAAACGCATTATTTTCGTTTTGATTTGTAATAGAAGTACCGATCTACGATCTAATAATAAATATGCAAATTAAAAATAAACAAAATTATCGAATGCAGAGCTTTCCATCGGTAATCAGTATATTAGTAAATTACATAATCTGATTATCATCGATACTGATAATTGGTTTTCGTTTTGCATGTTTGGAATATTGCAATATCTATAATTAATATGTTAGATTTGTGTTTATAAAAAAAAAAAAATTAACAATTTTCAAATAATGAGTTCAAGTTAATTTCTTGTATCATTATTTTATACAATGAAAGTGAATATTTTAAAGTCAGCCAATATTTTGGGACTGTTCGTCTGAGGAGCATAAGACAATGCATATATCTTCTCTAAAGAGATATAGCAAAAATAATCCCAGAAAACAAAGTGAAAAAACCTGTAAGCATTTTGGTTTTCACCGAGTAGCTTTATCGTTCGATTTGCACTAATCTTCAACTTAAAACCCTCCTCCTAACGTAACTCATCTTGAATAAACTAATCGAGATACATTTTTCTAGAAGTATAAAGATTATGTTCTGGGTGATGATTTTTATAAAGAAGATTTATTTTATTAAATATTACACACTTTGATCTAACCTCTAAGTAAGCAAATTATTTGATTGTGTGAAGGGTGTTAGACAACGATACGAATACATAGAAATACACATTATAAATATTGGAAATATATTCAATAATCGACGAAACCCAAAAAAACCGACATCTATGGTCGACACAAACATGTCTGTCCCTGTCGGGAAACGAACCCGAGCCCTATTGCGCCGCTATACGTTGGGCGTCTGCGCTAACCACTCGACCAACGCGACGGGGCGGTTTACAATATACTATACAAGAGAAATCGGTAAGCTTTTGTAAGCTCATTCGGTAGAAATGCAGACTAACGGTTTCCTACGGGTTCGAATCCTATCCGTATCGATTGATTTTTCAGCCTATATTTATTTTAAACTTAAATAAGCTTAACATGAATATATACGTGTATAGACATTGATGATGTGTAGAGCATATTTTTTTTTTGAGTTTACTTTGAAATAGAATTGTTTCTTTTAGAAAAAGTAGGATTTCATCTTGACTGTTGGTGTGAAACCTTGTAAGTAACCTAAAAACCTAAAGCCTGGTATCATTTTCTTTTTTAACAAATCATATTGGATTTACAACCCTGAAGCGAGGAGCCAATCAATGAATGAAGAATAGGTCCGTAGCGATATCGTATGTTACAAATGTCCGGCAGGTAAATTAACGATTGAGTGACTACCGGCTTTAGGTACGTATTCATAAATGTTAAAGTGTTATGAGCATCGGATTTCACATTTTTTGCTTTCAAATAATAAATGCCACTGTATTCATTTCTTTGATTTTTACATTTGTAATTTAAAAATTCTACCGCAGCGTGGTGTCAGAAGAGAGATTCTAGTTTTATTGTTTATTAAAATAAAAATATATATATAATAATAATATATAAAATGTAACGGTAAATAACTGTTTACTTTTCTAAGTGACATTTCATAAGTTTGTAAAATGTTTCTAGCATGCAAGATTAAAATAGTTTTGAATGAAATATAATTATTATATAAATGAACTAGCTATATCTAGCAACTCCATCCACGTCTTCAACTGTTCAGAAAATTCGATCGGAACTATTGATCAAAAATAGGAATCAAACCGGGTTATCTGCACTTATCTGTGATAAAATTTAAAAAAAAAATGGGGTATTAAATTCGAAAAATACTTTCAAGTCCTACTGGTAGTTTTAGAGACAAA
The DNA here is from genome assembly GCA_959347355.1 of Napeogenes inachia. NCBI lineage: Eukaryota > Metazoa > Arthropoda > Insecta > Lepidoptera > Nymphalidae > Napeogenes > Napeogenes inachia. The sequence goes on along the minus strand of OY365793.1, from coordinate 13,532,758 downwards.
AACAAACTACATAATAATACAAGAAAATTACTACATATTTCTTTATTCATAATAAAACTGAACACATAAAATAAATAAAAAATACTATATATCTTTCCTTATAATACAACTACTCTAACTGCCTCTAATTAAAGTTAATTAGTTTACAGGGAGTCATGAATACCTATGATAATACAAATTTTATTTTACAAAAACGAGCTATACGGGCTATTTGTAACTTAAAAGCTAGAGACTCCCTAAGAGAAGTTTTTAAAGAAATCGGTATTCTTACGGTCGCATCTCAATACATTTTTAATAACTTACTATATATACGCCAAAATTTAAATGACTATAAAAAAACAGCGACAGACATACTATCAATACAAGAAATAAAAATAGGCTCGTAACGCCTAAATTTAGACTTCAAAAAGTTAAGAAATCCTTCATGGGCTTGAGTATACGCATATATAATAAGGTTCCACAAGATATCTTAGATCTTCCTTTTCTTGGTTTCAAATCTAAAATTAAAGGTATATTATTAAATAAATCTTACTATAACATTCAAGAGTTTTTGGTTTATCGAAATGTGTGGAACTTGGGTCATTGACTCATTTGCAGGGTTGATGTTATAATATAATATATTTAATTTATAAGTCAAATTTAATGTATTATGTAATTGACGATTCAAAAGTGCGTGTAAATGCCTACTTGAATAAAGATATTTTGAATTTGAATTTGAAAAATACTGGCACTTTTTTTTATTTACAGAAACATGTCAAAATAAAAAAAAAAATCTTTTCGTAATTAATTTACTGAGAGGAGGCAAGGCTAGAATATAATTATGCAAATTACTTGAAACAATTATCGTGACGCCATAGCATCTGCCAAATAACGTTGTGCTCTTGGCGCAATAGTCAGCCTCAAACACGTACATATGTGTACAGAATATTTAACCAAAAGAGCTAAGAAGACATTCTGTTTTGGACTTCATTAAAGATTCGGACATAATCATTAATCAAGTTGAATTTTAGATCCCTACGAATATATACTTTGCAAACTCTTAATTAAAACGGATTTATTCATACTTATTTAATAAAACAAAATGAATAATTATCATTAAGAAAGCGGGAAAAGTTAATAATAAATAATCCCGTCTAGAGAATCGCTTTAGATTGCACTTGCTCTACGTGTTCTGAATAGTCCTTTGTGTGAATGTCACGTACGTACCTTTCATTATTGCAAGGCTTTTTTTTTATTGAAATAAAACTAGACAAACAAATAATTAAATCCCATAAAAAATACAAATGTAAAATTAGAACTTAGTTCAATTTAATGAAAAATGCCTTGATTGTTTACTGCAAAGTCAATAGAAGTAAGATCTAATTGGGTGCCAGGTCCAATGTTCAATACCCAATCCAGTTCAGTTAAGTTCATTTTTCATTTTTTCTTTTAACTTACGATAATATATTAAAACTAAAGCGAGAACTAGTAAAGTTCTCATTTACTATTAATTATTAAATATCTACTAAACAATTTTTGAAAATATCTTTAAACATGTATAGCCATGTTAAGCTTATTTAAATTTATATAAATATAGAATGTAAAAAACCGATACGGGCAGGGATTCGAACCCGCGACTACTGGGAAACCGTCCCAGTAGTCGCGGGTTCGAATCCCTGCCCGTATCGGTTTTTTACATTCTATATTTATATAAATCTACTAAACAGTCAAGGAGTGGCTTACGTTTGACGGCTAGTTTCAACCAGCGAGTTATATTGCGAAAGAATAAAATAAAAACCTACAGCTTTAGAAGTTGCTAAGTCTATAACATAGTTTATATAAAAACTGGCCAAGTCAGACTTAGGTTTCAATGTATTATCCTCTAATATCATATTAATGTTTTTGATGGGATATAGTTACTTTTTGCTCAGAATTTATTAGTAAAGACTTTTTTTCTCTTTATTTAATAAGGAGGATTTGGTCGCTTAGCGACTTGATCAGCCCCATTGTTACAAGTGACATAATCATTGTTCTCTTAATCAATATAATTTAAAAAATAAACAATACACCTCAATCGCTAATTTTGAAGTAGGATTGGAGAGAATCAAATTACAAGTACCTATACATCAAAAATGTACATTAAATTCTTCTTCTAAATCTGTGCGTTCGGCTCCGATCCGAACACACTCCACTAAAGCGTGGTATACATTCTCTCGTGTGTTGCATAATGTACAATTAGGACCTTCATCATGAACTCCAACACATTCAATGGAACATGCCCGGATCTCAAACTAGTTTCAACAAGTCTCAAACTAGTTACCAACATTTGTCGACTTAGGTTTGAATTATAAAACCAGGGTATCTAGGTATATAATTGTTTGTTCAACTGAACACCTTTAAATCTACATATATACCGGCAGCCATCAATTTTGATTGTTGCTTATTGCGTTACAGGCACAAAAAGTAAGTTATCCTAAAAGAAACAATAAATAAATAAATGCATCAAGATGAATTCTAAAATAATTGACGCTAAACTATCTAGGTCGTCTGGAATAGAGTTTTTTTTATAACCATTAGAGGAATGAATAGGACCAAATATGTATCCCGCAAAGACTTGCGGTTGACTCCAAATGGTTTGTGAACCTATGGTGTTTGCCAGTTCTTTTAACATGAACTTGTCTTACCACGCTACCGTGTGTCAAAGAAAATTGTCGTTAGAGTTAATTGTTTATGTGCTCAGATTTGTTTTATTTAAATTACTTACAGTAATATTTTTTCTCAAATTACTTTGAAATTATGATTATTGAATCATTTTTTACTAAGAAAAATACTTTTTCTTCATTATAATTTAGGTCATAACATTTTTTTTTAGTGTATGCATTTTTGAGCTCTAGAACCCACAAAAATAAAATAACTTACATTTTCTTACCCATAGACAAAAGAAATAGATCATTGTACATATTTGAATTACTAAAACGGAATATACTGTATTCGTACCTCGTGTGTTGTTAGAGCAAACACTGCTGTCACCAAAACTATGTTCGCGTGAGTTTGTTTTGTTGTTTTTTTATCCAGTAGAGTCAGGTATTTCACGGTATTCTTTCTGTCTTTGTGCGAATTTCACGCGTGAGCTGTTACAACGAGGTGCCGTTTGATTTTTTATAAACTGTTTTCTGTTAAATATATATAATGTTTCCTGTTACTCTAAAAAATTAATCAGCAAGAACCACCATTTTAATATTAACACTTTGCTGTTATTCCATGTGTATAGTTTTTAAGCAATATTTCAGTTAAACTCCAAGATATGATGTAGATAAGGACGGAAATTGGTTATTATAAAAGTATAATTGGATCTCCGATTACCTTAATTTATATAAAGATTAATGTTTTACAAAAATCTAACCACGAAATATTTACCTTTGACAAAAAAGGCATTTGAAAGCGGCGTATATCTTGTATTAATTCTCAACCGCACCTGAGGCTATCAGTTTTCTGGCGTTCAAATCGTGAGATATTTTATTTAAAAGAAATGAGAATAACGTAAAAATAAAATGTTATTTATTAACTTTTTTTAAGAAATGTTTTTTAGTTATTTGGTTTTCAGAATTGAATATTTCCAGCTTAAGGGTAATCTAAGTTTTTTTAGAAATGTAAATGAAAATATATTCTTCTTTGTTGTTATAATTTAATGTTTTACTTAATTTATAAATTAGTATATTGGTAACTTACTGCGGAATATTATTTGAAAGTAGCTACTAATAGTTTCAGAAGTATGCATGGAGCCTTGCTTTATATAATAATATATAACCTCCACGTTCTCAAAGACAATAATACCAAAGTGCATCGTTTTAAAATTAATTAATTAGATTTATTTCATATTTCCAAATTACTCATATTTGATTTGACATCCTGGTTGTATGAGTTTCAATTTCATTTATTAAGTTTAATTAAAAAAAAAACGAACTATATTAATAAGCAACCAAATATATTTGTAAATCACAACATTTAATTTTGATGTGAAAATGTGTGTTCGTGTTGACAATGAGAGTAATTAATCCTTTTGTGGTTAGTGGAGCTCGTATTTAAATTAATTATCATGGAATGTATGTTATTTTTTTACATTCATTAAATGTAATACTTTACAATGAATTGATTATCTAGTTTATTCGGAGAAAATATATATTACTTTAATCTTGACGTTCTAGAGGTGCTTTCTCTTAAGCTGACGATTATCGGGAGGAATTCGCCTAATCTGATTTTTTTTTTAAACCTTAATTTCTTTTAACAATTCGACTAATTAATTAAAAAGTTCAGGTTCAGCATGCATATAAAAAATAAATATATTGTATTTACGATTCTAAAACATTTATACATTTTTCTATTGGTTCTAATGTAAATTTAATAGACTTTTTATATATATATATATATATATATATATATATATATATACTACCATAATAATTTTATACGTTTAATATATATTAATTTAATACCTTCAATTAAAAAAATCTATGATATTAAGGTAAATTGAAACTTTTGATGACTCGTTTCAATACGGGACGGAGTGAGAGAATAATAAATAAAGAAAGAGTGAGAGGAATAAAAAAAAGAAGAGGAGAATATAGTCATAGAGCAGCTGCATACATTAAAATTTATCGATTAAGTTTTGTCGTTTTGGCTTATGAAAATCGTCAAATTATATATTTTCCGTTATCCTAGAATTATTACAAGATGACGTTTTTTGTACAAGTTTATGTCCTTTTTTTTACGTCACTATTAAATTGTAAGATAAGTAGAATGTAGACTTTTTACATGTTATTAACCCTCCCTTTCTTAATCTGATGCGCTCGAAAATTTCTGATGATTATTTTTCTTTTATTAATCTGATCGCTTTTATCTGGTTTACGGCTATGCATAGAAAGATCATATTTTCTGAAATTACTTAACGGGGTACAAGGAATCTCCTGTAAATTAATCTGCCGCCATATATGAATTCTATGATCTTTTAATTGAGAAAGTTTATGTTTGTGTATTATAAAATTATATATATTATGTATTGATAATAATATGTACTTCGCACCATCCCTATCTTTTCACGATTTCTTATTTCTTTACTCGAATAGGGTTGTCTGGAAGAAATCGCTACTTAGCGATAAGGCCGCCTTATTGTACTTTTATAATTGTTTTCGATGTATTATTTTATTTTTCTATAATGTGTAGTACAATAAAAGTATTATTATTATTATTATTAAAGTTTTACTAAAAAATCATATTTGTATTATATTCTTATTCATAGGGCATTGTATGTTGTTTTATTGGTCTCATTCTCTAAATGATTCTACCAATTGAGAACGAATTGAGAAAGAGAGAAGAGCTGTTTATTGTCTTGTATAATGGCACTGTGTCAGGCAAATGGATTTAATTAATAATTACTAGTATTATAATTAGTTGTCAGTAATTATTTAAATTACTTTTTATATTCTATTGAATATTTTTATAATTAAATATTATATTCTATTAAAATTATTACATTCTAGTAGAATTGGAATAGAATTAGAAAAAAATACTTATCCTCTCAGAGGTACTAACGACTCGTTAGAATTAACGGGAGTAATACCCGGCCGTGACAAAATAATGCTTTATAAACATTCAAATCTCTCCGTAAGGTAAGAGATACGTGTAAATCTAAGGAGAAACTTTATGATATGTAATTTTCCTGTCCGTAAAAGAGCAAAGTTAAGCAGCGCTGTTCCCTTTTTCATCTGTTAAAGTTTCAAGCTTTATTTTGATTTAGTTTTACTGAAACTAAAGCACACGCCAAAGTTTTTTGTGATTTACTTTAAAGATGAGAAAAAGTTTCACAGTTAACCGCTTACAAAAGTACATAAAAATCCTTCACCGAATTGTTGAGTCACGTGTGAAGATAAAAACAGTTAAAATATATTTAAAAAAATAGACAAAAGACGAAAAGTATTTCTTTTTAACAATATTATCTGTGTAATACATATATTAAAAAAGGAGCATTTATAATAAACGATTTTTTCATTATAAACGTATATATTGGCTATTGTATAAATATCGTTTAAACCTGATACCAACAAACTAAATAACGGATTTCTTTTAAAATATATTACGATTTAATTTTGCGACTACATGAGAAAAAACTACTATTTCACTGCGCACGCAATTTAGTTAATAAATTTATCGCGTTGGAAGTACAGCGAGTGTACAGTACAGCGTGTGTGTAAAGTGAACTATGAACACTTCTAGGTCAGCAGTCAGCTCCGACTAACACATCTAATTAACAACTACAAGATAAAAAACAACAATCAATCCATGTGTATATCGTTCATATATTGTCATAATATATTATTAAGTATTCCTTACAAGTAATATTATAAAATATTTAATATTGTATTTGAATAATTCTTAGTCGAATTAAAAAAAAGTAGAAAACATTCAATTTTTAATCTTTTTTTTTAACTTTGCAAAACAATATATATGTTATTGTCAATTGTCAATAAGCATGTTTAGAATGCATTAAGCTTTTTAAATTTCTAAATCAATGTAGAATGAAAAATAAACTCATACGGGCATACTCTACGTCACTCTACGTATTATGATTCCGTGTCGAAACCCGCTTCAATGAATTTAAAAGTCTATATATGATTCGTCTTCATTGAGATGGTGGTGACATCTGTTAGAATTTTTTAAAACCCTAACCAATGTTTTTAATTTTGCAGTTAGATTAACATTAAATCTGTTCAATCTTAATCTAACTGCAAAATTATTCGTATATTGTAGTATATTATATATATAGATGCCACAACCGAAATTAAAGTTTTAATTTGTCTTTAAAAATTTAGAACCAAATTAAACTGAAATAAAATTTAAATAAACATAATATAAAAAATAACCCAACTTGGGCTTCGAATCTGCGATCTGTGGGAAACCATTCCATTCTAACTATCGCATCTCCATCGCAGAATTTAACATTTTATATATGATCGTCTTTATCGACAATGTACATGTTAATTTAATAGTTAAATGTTACTTCGAATATATTAAATTAAAATATATATTAAATTCGAACATATTAAATTAAGTTTGAATTAAAATCAAAAATACTTTTTTTTTTTGAACGTAGCATTTGAATGTATATAAACATATCCAATCGTTATTTATTGATACATTCGTTTATTTTTCTACACGCACTCGTTTTTCCTAACATTAATGACTTACGCCATGTATTTTTTTTTTTATTAATTCATATGCCTTTCGCTACCAACCTACCTAATCTATTACTAAAACCTAATATATTTTGTTGATAAAAAAATAACAAGAAGCTTTTGTTACAGTAATTTTCACTATTTTTGATTTACAAAATGGAAGAAATACCTACGTTCATAATCTTATCCCACTATAATATATAAGTTCAATAAATGTTCATTTCACATATACATCATTCTCTTCACGTTCTTTTATTATAAAATGTAATATGTATATTTCATGACTTTTTATTTAAATATTCATTTTTTTACAACATTTAGATGGAATGGAAAAGTAAAGTTTTATTACACCTTACATATATGCCTTAAATTTTAATTAATATTTATAATCTATACTGGTTATATTAAAAGGAAGTTTCTTTTAATAAGAGAAGTTTCAGTGTTAACCCTTACCCGTGTCATAGCCGGGAAAGTTTAAAGCAACGTTTGGAGTTGTTATAGTGGCCAAACATTTAGCTTGTTTTGTAGTTTCAGACAAAAAAAACTAAAGTCGAAACGAGAAGTATCAAAAATTTAAAGAAGCAGTCGTTTGGTTCTATATTATATTAAATTCATATATATTATTATTAATTTGATTGGTCTTGATTTAAGACTTAGATCTTTTTTTCAGAAATAATAAGATTACAACAACATTAAGAATTTGTTTTTTTAATCACGTGCCATGACAAATACGAGTAGTAGTTAATGAAATGAAACATTCAGCTTAAACTCAAATCCAATTTTCTCTCAATTGTTTGTTTGCAATCAGAAGTCACCTTTTTAATTTAATTTAATTTAAACTTAATTTTAAACATTTTACCGCCCCGATGCACAGTGTGTCGTCTAGAACAAGCTAGCTGGACAAAAACAACTTTAAGATTTCCTAGAAAAATTAGTGGGGGTAATTAGGGTATTAGTTGGTAATTACACCAACAACAATTGTTTTGACATAAATCATACATAACATCGTTAATGAGGGTAGTATATAAGACAATTGGGTTAAATGCATAATATTATTCGCATTTTTGCTACTGACGCGATTGCATCTCCTAAGGTTATTTTAGTAGTTGTGGTAAATTTTTGTGATGGATTCTATTACTAAGGGTATGTACATTTTTTTTATGTAGTTACAATAAAATTATATTCATACTAAATTAGAATCGGCGCGCCGCAAGTTGCGTTTTCCTTTTAGTCGTCGGAAATTCAAATTCAAAAGACTATTACTAAAAACCTCCACGTATCTCCGGTCTGTATTTTTTTCAGTTGATAGACACATTATTCTAAATTATAATAAAACTATTTTTTTTTGCCCATTTTTGCCCAAAAGCTGTTATTAATTTTTTTTCAGGTAGCAGTTTTACAGTCTCAAAAATGCAGCTTTTCGAAGAATGGGTGAAACATACAAAAAATGACCGAAATAAGGCGCTTTTCATGTTTGTTTTACAAGAACATGACCTCAGTGGCATAACTGAAGCATCTTTGAAGGACATCAAGACTATAATTTCCCGTTTTTCTTCGAAACTTTCGGAGAAATGGGAGAATTCTAGCCGAATACGGGATCGTTTCTTAGCTTGTAATGCTAAGTGGCTAGAAGGTGAAAACTTACAGTTTAATGTGTCTTATGACCTTGCAGAAGCATCAACGTCATCACATTCACTGCCTGGTCCCGGGAGACCGCCAGTGGACCTGGCAAACGCAAGTGCCAAAACCAAACGGCGACGTGTCGATGATTTGGTTCAGTTACGAAGCTCTGAGGAGCTTTTGGTTGCTGCTGAAATAGCGTCTCGTCAATCAGGCAAACGCAACGTCGCAAAACTAATTCGAGAAGTTAGTGAGAATCCTGAAAAGTTCAGTGAACGAAAGTCGAGTGACCTCAAGCAGCAAAGGTGCCTTACAAGTGATGAGGCACTTGCGTGTTATATAGACTCTTAAATCTACTAGTCACGCCTACAAACAGACGCGGAAGTGGAGTATGCTGGCTGGACATCAGGTATTTCCATCATTTCATAGTCTTCGTAAGGCCAAGAAAGCTTGTTTGCCACCGGATGAACGTGTGACGGTAGCTGTGACGCGTAAAAAATGTAAATACTGTAAATATTAATACTGAAGATTATTGTATAGAGGATTCTTCTGAGGATGAACTTAGTGATGATGAATAATTCCTAAGTTTGCCCTCATTATAATCCAATGAATATTCTTTTTTTAGTAGTAAGTTATAATTTAGTCATTATTTAATTGGTTTATTGTGTACTAATTAATTTTTAATTAAAGTTGTAAATATTAATTAGTTTTATTTATTCTTATAATATTAGTTTAATCGTTAGATAATGTATTTAGCTTTAAATACCTATTAGTTTAATTGATATTTCTTACGAATCGTGCAATAAACACCATTATTTTTAATGAATGCATATTATTTTTGGGTTTTGCATCTTTTATGGGTTTCCAAGTATTTTTATTAATAAAATCATTTATATTAGTATCTAGCAGAGGCTTTGCAACCTATATCCATTAAAAAATAATTTTGTCCAGCTAGCTTGTTCTAGACGACACACTGTGCGATGGTCGAGTGGTTAGCGCAGACGCCTAACGTATAGCGCCGCAATAGGGCTAAGGTTCGATCCCCGACATGTATGTGTTGAGCATGGATGTCTGTATTTCTGGGTTTGTTCGTTTATTTAATGTATAGTTGTTCGTTTATTTAAGGTATAGTTGTTGTAACACCCATAACAGTAGAAAATATTTTGCTTACTTAGGGGTTAGATCAATGTGTGTAACTTGTCTTGGTATATTATTATTATTTTCAATTCAATTCATTTCTTTCTTAAACCAACACTTTTATATAAAAAAAATATTACCAGTTTTCGGTGGCAAGAGGTAAAATTGACCACTCTAAGTTGAAGGGCTGGCCAGTAAGCAACCACTAGCTTATATAGTTTTATTTATTTTTTTACTTTTGAGCGCAGGTTTGATAGATTAGTCTTGATGTTCTTTAGCCGCTTATTTTCGCTTCACTTTTCAACTGAATCTAAAATGATGCGAATGAACATAAAACACGGTTTAACTTAACAAATATCGGGGAAACAAACTCTTATATGATTCTCAATGAAAATAGACGATGTATCGCGGACAAGCCTTATCTGTTACATTTCAAATATCTCTTTATTCCACAAAACTAATCGTTAGTATGTACTAACAACGTGGACGTATGTAATTAGAACATACCTATGTATACAACATGCCATACATAGATGTGTTGTAATTAATTTTAATATAAAATGGCCAAAAATATTTACATTTTGAATTATAAATATTTGGAACGAATAGAAAATACCATATAATACCAGTCACATTTTACCACCTCAAGTCAAGAGCAAGAAATCTTACAACAAAACTAGATGTTAGATAATTATTTAATTTATTCAATCTGGGTTAAGTTATAATATAAAATGTACATTTGATATTAGATAAATACATTATTTTTAAGTAGCAAAATATCGAATAAAAATAAAAGTTAAACCTTAAGAGCGATAGTCTCGCAGTGGCTGACCTAATTTATTAATGATTTTAGAATTAAATAAGATTGTTCTTTATTTTATTATCTATCTTTTCAAACCATTTCAAGCCCGTGTTTAAATATCTTTAAAAAATACGTTATATTTTTTTTACAGTTGTTTAACGTTTGATTCGTTAATTATTAATTTATACCTACACATCAAACTTACTTTATTCATTTGCTTCTAGCGTAGCAAGTTATGAATTTATAATATGGGGATAAATATTTCTTTGGAAAGGAACTCGTGTGTACGAATTAAAAGGCTTGTATATATATATCACTGGTCATTTTCTACAAAAGCTACAAAACAATAGCTACAAAACATACTCGGTGCACCCAGCTCAATTCGTCTATGAGATCCACAAGCATCCATCCATCAGGGTACCTTCAGATCACGTCATCAAGTCTGATGGAAAGATGTCATCGAAAGCAACAAAACAAGCCGATACTCGGTGCAACCAGTTCTATTCGTCTAGTAAATCCACTAGCTTCCATCCATCAGGGTACCCTTCAGTCACTCCATCAAGTCAAGACAAATCGGTAATAATCCGTACTAGAAGCAAGATTAAATACAAAAAAACACTAACAAATTGACAAAAAAAAACTGTAAAGTATCAAGTGAGGTTTGATTACATATTTTGTGTTCCTACAACGATCTTTACCAATAGACATTTTTGCAAGAAACATTCTATGCGTTGCAATTATTGGTTTCACTACATTAAGTTTGGTTTTGTAGCATTATGTACCGAAAAGTTGATGATTTTAGTCATAACCGTAAACGCCTCCTTATAGGATTTATTGAATCTTAGTAACAAATATGTAGAAGGTGACAATGTTTTAAATTTCTCACATACATAAGCAAGTCACGTGAAACATAGATTATTGAGTAAATATTAGTGATTTAAGGATTAAACAAATATGTAAATGATTTTTTAATTTTAAACGGCGTAAGTAAAAAATCCATAAGTGTGTAGAGATTTTTGAAGCGAAACATCTTTATCGGGGTTGGAAAAAAAATTAGTGTTAACATTTTTCCGTTACGCTCCAGCTTTTTTCGTATAGCTTCATCTCTTTTACACCATGTTGCTATGGAAATACTAAATAATCAAAATGACAAGTATGTGGATTATAAAACACAATTTACATTAACCAAAAATAAAATTATCGGATTAGAGTTTTATAATTAAATAATGAATTGTAATTATATACTAGACAATACGCTTTTATGGACTTGGTATTGAAACTAATAAATAAGTTAAGATTATAACATGAAGAAGTAATTATGAAATATAATTTATAATATTTTTAAAATACATTGATTGTCTGAAATAGAAGAAGAAAGAATGAAAACAAATACGAGTTTTGGCTGAGAAATGGAGCATTGGGGTCCTGATCTTTACAAGGTCTGTTTTGCTATACCTAGAATGAACAACAACTCGAACCAGCAGAAACCATGATGAAGAATAATTTTATTTGTGATATAGTGACGATCCAACATGTTAAGAAGTCTAAAGTTATTATTTTTAAAGTGAATTGTGTATATTTGTCTGTTTTTTTATGGTTCTTATGTGTTTCTTCTATGAGAATATTATACGTCAGAAACAGTCGATTCACTTCTTACGTTTTAATTAATTATTATTAATGAAAATTATGACGTTTTTCTGTTACGCGCCATCTTTATTTCTAAGTCACATTTTTTCGTTACGCGCCATATTTGAAGTGAAACTTTTTTATCGACGGATGGGAGAATTTTTATAGCAATGTCAAAAAATTGTAACGTTTTTCTGTTACGCGCCATCTTTATTTTTGCTCTAACTTTATATAATTAGGCTTAATTAGCCATTCCTGTAAAGTTGTAATTAGTGAATCATTTTCAAAAAATTATGTCATAAAGAAGTTTCACTTCTTACATGTGTACATTAATACACACACACATATTTTTTTTATTCATAATGAGATTTCCATAATTTATGCTAAAAAAATATTTATGCTGCCAGGGTGCTGAAATAAATATATATATGTATAAACATTTTACAGAAAATACGAAACCTAAATAAAGGAGCATGTGGGTTCTTCTTAATTTATTACTTGAATAAAGTACAAGCTCGGTTAGCCGAAGCAAAAGCTTAGCCTTGCGATGGATCTTAATTTACTTTAAAACCTGTTTTGTGAAATTCGTAAACATGTTAAATTTATGTAATCTCAAATGAAAATAAACTAATTGTTAAAATTTACTTAGCTAAGTTACGATGGCAACGATTACATTAGGACTGAAAGGACACCGCATTATTTAACTTAAACGTGAGAATCGATTAAACCTTAAACTTAATGGTAGTATAGTATGTCTTTTATAAATACAATGATAGAATTTTTCTTTAAAAATACACGAACGTTTGGGCTACTTCATGAATTTTGATAACAAAAGTTATCTCTGCCTTTCAAAATGTTGTAGGAGTTAATTTTGGAGATATATAAATGGTAAAACATAAATCACAAAGTTTTATGAAGGAAATGGTACCTAAAATGGACACAGTTAATGAAGGATGGATACAACGCAACTAGATGAGGCAGACAGTCAGACCTAGCATATTACGATAATTGAGATTGGAAACTGGAAGTAGGTTAAAAGTCCTCCTCAACATTTTCCTTGACCAAAGGCGCTAAGAATAAAGCCAATCCAATCAAACAACAATGGATTCTATCAGATGGTAGCACTTGTTTAAAAACTAGATGTACCTGCGACGTCTTACGATTTCGATTTCGATGTAACGTACCCTTTGTACATATCAATGTATGTAAAAACTATAAACCTTCAAAGTAACATCGAACTCAATAAAGTAGTTTTTACATACCGGTAGGAATATTTCTAGTTTATTTATGTACATCTATTTCATGTTTAATCGCTGATAAGTAGCAATGGCACTAAAAAAAAGAGATTATTAACTTCTTTATTTGTTACCAGATGGTAAAAAAAATATATATTAGGTGAAGCCCATTGCTACATATTCTGGAAAACTGCATCCAAATCGTTTAATACATTTCTGAAATTAGCGTCCTCAAACATACCGACATGTACAGATATACAGACGAACAGACAAAATGAAAAACCATTGTTCTGGGTTCTCTTGCTTATATAAAGTCCTTTTAAATATATAAGATCAGTTACTGTTTTTTTGTATTGTATATACATATATAAATTATTTGAACACTTTAAATACATATATCTTTTGATAGAGTTAAGAGTGTGCTATGAAAGTGAAAATCTAAATGTTATTCAGAGTGACGATCAATTTTTATGCATAAAAGTTGTTTAAATTGGCTATATATTTTTTTTGCATTGCGTGCATAACTAAAAGACAAAACAGATGAACAGTTTTTTTTTAATATTAGAGATGGATTCTTTTAGTTATCCCTTCACATCCTGGCTATTTATTTTGTTATATTTTCAATGTATAGAGACTACTCCTCTACAGATTTATTACATGGATAGAAGAAGATATGCTTAGTACCTAATACGTGATTTATATAAATTGTCGTAACTTTCTTATTTCTTAACCGATTTAAATAAAATAAACACTAAATATTAAATGACAACTGTTACAAGATATTTTAAGAAACTACAACCAAATTGTTTGAGCTAGCAGATAAATTGAAAAACCATTGATTTAGGTTCTTTGGCTCTTATAACGGCCCCTCATCATGTTTTTTTTTATATTTTCCATGTTCAGAAATATATCAGTGACAATTTTATTATATGTTTAGATAATATCAATTGATTTAACGACACCAAGGTGCATGAGAAGTAATAATAGTCCATGGTGTTAATTAGAACACTTGCTGATTTTCATCGCTAACAATCGTTGTCTGTGTACTGAGTGTTTTAAAAGAATATTTGTTTTTATGTTCGGGGAAATTCTATGTCCATCGGTTGACATTTTATAATATAAGATAACAGAAATTCTATAAACATTCCTATATTTTCTCTAACCGTAGGTGTATATTGTATGTGAATGTAAGATATTCTCAAACAAACGACCTTGTCTTGAGCAGCCCGCATCTATTCATTAAATTCACCTCCGTTAAATCATGTTACATATACACCATTTTTTATTTTTATTACTTTGCTATAACTAATTTAGTAAAATATGTGATAAAAAATATATAATAAGTCAATTTTAATCCAATTCACTGGTAATAAAGTTTTGATTTCTGCCACCTTTATTCAGGTTCTAAGTTATATTACATTACATAAACATTTTCACTACACTATGAAAAATTACCTCAAAAATACTTATGTAAGTAGATACAGCTAACTAGGAAAATAAAATAAAACTTTTAAAATGTGTATGTATTTTGTACTAAAATACCATAAAACATTTATTTTACGTAAATGAATATTTGACAACATAAAGAAAGTGCAACTATTATTATTAGAAAATCGGAAAATTGAAAACCGAGGCTCAGAACACTTTCACGTTAACGAATACTTTAACCCGTTATTTATTCACTGCTCTATTAATGGATTACGCATTTGATTAACTATTACTTTATGGTAGGTATTATAATAATAATTAATATTTGTTTATATTTAAATCGAATCATTTAAAAAGAATAGAACTACGTGTTTAGTGACCTCAGAGTTTATTGAATGATACTCATTTGCATTATGGAATTAGTCCTTAGAATAAGACCAACTTAATTGTCCCTAGTATACAACGCAAAGTAAAAAAAAATTGGTTAAGATTGATTGAAAGAAGCCTAATATATGTCTGTACCGTTCCAGTAAATATGTTGTTGTTGTGGTATGTATATTTTATATATTTATTATATATTTATATACATTATATATTTTCATATCTTTATTTATTTTTATAGAAATAAGTATTACCTCTTTATAACAATTTTTAAACATTCATTTAGGTTGTGGTATAGTTTTAATGTTATGTACAACTTAGTATACTGTAGTATAAATACTGCAAAGTCCACGTATTTTAGATTAATAATCATAGTAGACCCATATTTTTAAACGACACATTCTCTTATTAAATATTTTTTAACATAAACAATTGTTAGTTTAAAAGAACTTTAATCTTGTTAATTAAATGTTTGGTTGTATGTTGTAATTATGTAAAGTATTAAATTTATAAACTCTTTAACCAACGAAAATAAGCCTAACAGTATAATATATTATTTAAATAAGTTCAGAGAGTAATAAGTTAATTAACAACAGACGGTACTTCTAAATTATGTTCATTTAGGTATATATGGTTTAATAGTTACATTATAACAAATATATAATTAAATTTTACTTTTTATTTAAATTAGGTTTAAACTCCAATAAATATTTATTTCACTATTTGCAAATGTCTCTCTCATCTGTTTGTTCTGTTGTGTTTGTGTTTGTAAAATGTAGTTTATTTATGCTAAGTGTATTCATAGCAATTAGTTAGGGTAGCTAATTTCCATTATGAGTTGTGTTTTGGGATAATGGAATTCACTCTCGTGGTCAATAATTTGGTATTGAATAATAATCTTTCTATTATGTTAAAGTCAATTAACAACCATTGAGGCACATATTCATTTTTATTAGAATTTCATTCAGAACTTTAGATCAGATTAAAATTTTCTCTGATAGATACCGCGACTGAGTACAAACCAGGGCTTAGTACAAAAAGTTATTAAAAAAACATGTTATTTAAATTAACAGTATTTGATATTAACATTATTTCTATTATTTATTCAGAAAGACTATGTAAATATTATATCTATATTATCTATTGACGTCCAAATAAAGCCTTTTGATTTCATTTATTTTATGTGGTTTGTATTATCAAACAATAATCTTATTATGAACAGAAGTTCATAATGAGATTTAAATATGATATGTTACATCAGTGATAAATAAGAAAGTAATAATCTTGCCCTTTCTAGATACAATGAGCAAGTAAATGTAGGCGGGTCGAAGAAAAAATCGTTACAATTTATTTTGCTGTCAAGCTAATGGAGTGTATTCTTTACCGTAATCAATCAAGAACCTTTTGCGTGACAATATATTTAACAACAATATATATTTTACATTATATTAATATCAAATCTGTTTCTAAAGATTATGTAAGATTGTAAAGTAACTCAGTAAACTAAATATAGAATAAAGTTGACAGATATTTGAAATTATTTTTTTAAACCGATATGCGACCAAAGAAGCATAAATTATTAAACAATGTAGTCAAACGCAAATTCAAATATTTTTCAAGTTTTTTGGATTTAAGCTATATGAATTTACATACAAAGTTTTAAATAAATTATAACACTGTGCTAAGAGGTGAGATATTATTCTTACCTTCGTGTCCCAGCTACCAAACCTCAACGACTCAATAACATACATATATGTTATTCCACGAACTCGCTGATGTATGGCAACGCAGGTCTTACCTATTTTTTTGTTTGCTTCACATCCCGCACTATTTATCGTTTTTTTAAAATTATTCTAAAACATTGGTTATGATTTTCAAAAAAATACATCTCCTATAGGCCGCCTTCATCCTGTTAGAGATGATTGTATGTAATGGGTAATTTATCAAATTGGGAAGCCATACAGTAGCTTACTTGGCACTATTTTCTAGAAGTTGCAATTTCATATCCCGTAAGTATCGGTATTATTTCATTTAATGTATATTTAAATTTTTTAAAACGTTTTTAATGGAAGTTGATATCCAAACAATGACATTTTTATTTTATAGAACATTAAAATAACATGAAAGTTTTTATTTATATCATAAACTTCGTAGAAAATTATAATTGAAGAAAACGTATTTATAGTTTTGATTCAAATATGTATCGAGTCAGTTGGCAGTTCAATAACAAGCCGTGCTTCCTTTAATTAAACAACATTGTATGAGGGACGTATTTACACCTACATTCATTGATTAGCAGTTAGACTATGTTCCGAAGTGTAATTATTTTTTTACGATATTAATTCTTCACATATGCTTCAAATTTTTTTCCTTTCAATCAGTCAATCCTATAATTGAATACTAGAGTTATATTTACTAAATAGATTTCAACAAAATGGTTAACATCTTCAAAACTTAACTCCTTTTATTACTTTTAAACCAATCTTTGATATAAACAAAACATGCGGGATAAATTGCTTCATTGGAAGGAATTGTAAAAAATATGTCTAAATTTAAATTTACAAAAGTACATTTGTAACCCCAGATTCAAAAAGAGGGATATTATAAGTTTAAACTGTCAATCTGTGTATCTTTGTATCTGTGTGTCTATCTGTGGCAATGTAGCAGCCAAACTCATGGACGGATTTGATTGCAGTTTCAATCGAAAGCTCGGTTCGTCGAGATGGTTCTTAGCTATGTTTGGTCGAAATAGAAACAGTCCTCTCCAAGATATTGAGGTTTTATTGGTGATTACAAATAGAACTCACGAATAGAAATCAGAAATGGAGCATTTCTTACAAACTGGGTGTGTGTAAAGATGTATCAAAATTACATTGAGTTACAATACACCATAATAATATTTAATAAATGTAAAAAATTTACTATGAGGTCCTGATCGATTTGAAAATAAAGAAGAGATGAATTGCAGACATTGATTTAATAGATTATTCGAAGTTGACAATACATTAAAATAATCTTATTATTATTTAAAAGGTATGTTCGGTTATATTTACTACAAAAAATCACATGTTTTACAGCAACCTTGATTACAGTAATGCCAGATGTAGGTTTCGACATCACTCGCTTGGAACGCCTGAGAGGCTAACTTCCAGATTCCAGCTGTAAGGCACATTTATCGGTTCCCTGAAAAGCAGTCTGGCCTACGGCTATCCCACATTACAGTCTGTGAATTAGACGTTAACACATCCATCAAACAGAACCGCAATAACCCCCGAAAGTAGATTTGGTCAGAGACCGAAGCAGCTCTTCGTCTTAGACTGATCAATTCTACTTCTTCCCGAGTGCGAAATCCAACTAGCCTCCATATTACCACCGCGAACACCAAACCGATTACACATGCAAGAGTATGCCTCGTCGCCGAAGGACTTAGGAATCGGCTTTTCTGAACCCAGATCTTAACAGCTGACCCGTAATTCAGATGTAAACTATCTACCGTAGTATACCGGGTATTTCAGTAGATACGGATAATTTAAAAATACTAATGGATACTTTCAAAACCATCGGTCCGTTACTTAGCGGCAGGAGGGTCGACCATCTTCGAAGTAATCATTGTAAGTACTCCACGAAATAATACAGAGTAAGAGATTTCTTATTTCTTGATAAATGTCTAAGAAGTGATTGTAAAAATCAAACTTATTTTTAATATATCAACAACTTTAACATGGCAGTCCGTATTTTCTTTTCAGGTGGCTTTTTTTTTTTGATAACTGTTTAGGGCCTAAAACTTTGTTAATATTCATTATTTCATAAGTTTGTTTTGTAAGCTCATAAAAAGTTTTATTTTATTTTAACATTTACTTTTAAATACAATAACATTGTGTATGAACTTAAAATTAACTTTTAATTGAGTTGGTAAGCTTGACAAACTTTATACTTCTTTTTGTCGTTTATATAATTACTAGACATCGAAAATACAATACAAAAATAAGAAAAACTTCTGTAAACATTTAGTTTTACGGTTATTATCGTCCAAACTAATGGTTCTAAAAAACAAAAACGGAATTTACTTAGTACCTACACTTAATAAGAAAAGAACAAATAACGAAAGAAGAAAAATTAGACTAATATCTTTTTTTTTGTCATATGAAATATTAAATTTTATATTCTAAAAAAATGATTAAGCCAAGAATTCGTAAAAGTTGTTTTCCTTGATACTATATAACAGCTTCTCTACCAAATATGGTCCTAAACACTGTTTATATACCCTTCTTTATATACTCCCTCTTCACATAAACAATAATCATAGTCAAAACATCTCCTTCAATATACAATAGTCAATAATAAATAAATAAACAATTGTAAGTATCGGTAAACACGGTATAAAATATTGGTTTTAATTAGGAAGTCTTAATGGTACCCACTTTTCTAGTTTATTCAAGTATTTACTAATCTAGCAAATGTCCCTCCTCACATAAAACAAAATAAAAATTACAAAAATAACAATTACTTGACATAACATAAATATTACTACGTAATTCATTAAAGCAATGATTTAAATAGTTAGACCTTGTTGGTTCTTCTTATTTAAGTTAAATCAATAATTCATTAAATTATATGAATCAATATAGTGACCATCAAAATATTGAAACGAATCAAAACATTACGAATTATTATAAAATAGTAGACAATTATGTACTTAAAACATTAAAATAAACTATCATTCTTGCGAATGAAATCAACTAGGAATTTGGAAACTTTCGGGACACCGTCTCATTCTGAGTCTAATGTCACAATAAATACGATACTACAGTTTCATTTACACAGTAGCTAAATTGGATTTTATTCTATGAAAAAAAATATTTAAAATAACTATATATTAATTCTTTTTTTTTAGTATAACATTAAGTGTAATATTATATTTCAAGTAAATTAATATATACATAAAACATTAATCTGCATGATTTAAAATAAACACTTTATTAATGTTCTCTTATCCGTCTATATCATTCCTTATTCATTATTCACATTGCTTTTAAATATGTTGCACAAGAATCTAAAACGAAATAACGGAATCAATAATACTATTTCTGTAGAGCTCAGCTCTTGTAATCAAAAGAAAAAATTAAAAGAATTTGAAATACGTGGGAAAAGTCTCATCTGGTTGTGTTCCAGAGAACAATGCACAATTGCCTGAGTTTCAGCTACCGAAATAGGTCTATATATACAGTGTATATATAGACCTCTTTCGGTAGCTACAATTCTTAGTAGTGACTACTGCTACATACACAAAATTATATTTGTATGAACTTTTATCTATTTTTAGTTTTTGGAATTGACAAAGAATAACAATTACTTTAAAAGGTAAAGATGAATAAAACACTATTAACAACTTATGCATGATCTAACTATAAAATAATATTAACACTTCATTAGAAACTGCTTGTGATAAGAGAAATTAGTAATATCTAATTATATAAATAATGAGTATATATTTCATACAAAAATGTAATTCGTAAAGCGCTATATTTAAGAGTATTTACTTATAAAAAAATAATGTATTGTATTATGAAATTATCTAATGACAAAATAAAGAAATACTTTATGCATTTGTCTATTACTATTGATATTATAAATAGTAAAAAAACATACAACAGTTAATCCTCTCTTAAGAATATTTAGTTAACGTACTTTATGTAAATGTCAGTAGTATGGTCTTAAGTAGTGTCAATATTGCATCAATAAACTCATTGACCCCAGCAACCAGGTCCTGACAACTCATGAATATATAAATATTCAAAGATGAATTTAAGAGGCAAGTATACTGCTCACTTAAGAGGGCCATTCCTCTGATACAAAATGATCATTTATTGTTAAGGTGAGACTGCACTGGTCTAACCATATCTTGGATAATTTACATCTTAATAGTTTATTGATTAACGATTAAAGACGCATTAAGAGTTTAGACTTTAACGTTAATATTATAGACATACTCATTTATAGACATAAACAGCTCATGAATACTATCTAGTGCAGATATATTCGAAATATGCTTCACAAGCAAAATGATAGACATTAACTAAATAAAATAAAATACGTTCTTGATAATATTTCAAGATCGTATATTTCGTAGCACTTCTACGAATAGGCACGCGCTACGGCAATGCTACAACATAATTAATTTTCAGAACGACTTTATTTATAATTGAATCCGTCGATTTGGACAGATGATAAATTTGCAACCATTATAATTTATAAGCACTAAGTATTCTTAAAAATATTATTTGAATTTAAATACATTGCATATGAAATGAAAAAAGGAAAGGAAAATGCAAAGGAATGAAGAATTTCATTATGAATTTTTATCAAGAAAATTCTTTACATGGAGTTAAAAATATACAAACATATATTTTTAACACACCTCCCGCGTTAGAGGTAATGTTATCCCTGTGTTTCGGGGGCCTCCATAAACATATAAATAACAGATACAAAGCACACCCAGACTCGAAACAACAATATGTGGATCACACAAAGAGTTTTCTCGTTTGAAAATCGAACCCACAATCTCTGGTTTAACAGTCTTGGTCACTAACCATAACACCAATAGTTCATCATTATATTTTATACATTAATATTATACAAAAGGTATAGTAAGGTATTTATATAATTGAAAATGGCAATTAAATTTAGACAATAAATATATTATCTTTAGGTATGTGTGATCTAGGTTCTGATTCGTGTATCTACAAGTAAGAAAATACATAAATCTGACATATGTCATATAAATCTAATGTATTCTGAAATTTACTTTCTAATGGTAATGAGGCCGGAAGTATTATTAAATTATATCGTTTTAATAGTGTTATTTTAAATAATAAAGATTATGCAAAAAAAGATTAAAGCGGAATTGAGACATTGTTCTTACATTTGAAAAACGAGCTATTTACATATATTAAATTTAAATATAATTGAATGCCTTAGATATTCACTGAAAAGTCTGAACGTTTACACGGTTATGAACACTAACTCAAAGAAATTTATTGCCTAGGTAAGTCTCAGTGCTCTAATTTAGGTAAATAACGTTTAAAAAGTAAATTTCAAATTGCCAAAATTACCACCACCATCCGCAAATTCGAGATAATTGGTTTTTATTTTACAATACGAGTACATTTCGCAATGCAGTCCACTCTAATAATACATTGAGTAACTCAGAAAAAATATTATTTAATAGTCAAATTAAGTGGTAAAACAAAATCCGTGTTTAAGATTTAGCGTTTCTGTAGAAAATTATGAAATGACATTCAAAGCTCTTGTTATTAAATAGATAAACGATCTCTTGCATCCTTTCAGTTAAATCGTAGATTTTATCTCACTTTATCTACAATTTTGAACACTCTTTTAGATTTATTGGCTACTTCAGTTAACATTGTAAATTCTGATTCACTGATTATGTTGTATTGTGCACAGCTCTACGGCAGCTAGACCCGAAGACAACTCGTGCGTTTAAATACTTCCCGTCGCTCTGCCAATTGAGCTATTGTGGCGCAACTCACTACCCACCTCTGTACCGAGAGATATGATACAAAATAGAATGCTAGATTCCTCGGATTTTATCTTTTGAAATAATGTGTTTAAACGTATAATTTTTATTGAACTTTAGAATCATAATAATGGTTCAATCACTGTTAACTCATTTAAGTTAAATATTAACACGATTATTAGAAGGTATTTAATAATATCCCTGTTCACGTAGAGTATATTAAAATATAAAGTAATCATATTTTTCTTATACCAGGACCAATAGCCGTTGTAATAAAAATGTTTTATTATTGAATTTGCATGTTTCATTGTTGATTTTTCTTTTTATTATATGAAACTAGGGGTCGCTCGCGACTTCGTCCTCGCGGTTTTTAATGTTGCCGCTAAGTTTCATACAAAATTACAAAATCCATCTATCAATCTATTTAATACCCTTAAGGGTGGAATTTAAACTGCTTGACTTCTATTAGTCACAGCGAGATGACATATAACCTATAGCCTTCCTCAATAAACGGACTCAACACAAAAATATTTTTTCAATTGGGGCCAGTAGTTCTAGAGATTTGTTTGTTCAAACAAACAAACTTTTCAGCTTTATAATATTAGTATAGATATATTTTTTTAAATATATATGTTTACTTTAAAATTTAACGGCTTATTGTAACCTTAAATTGTAGAAGCTAAAAATAAAAATTGTCGGTCGTAAAACTTGGGTGTATATGAACATGTTCAATTGTTATTCATTCATTCGTTCATTTATCTTCACACGATCGTTTTTTTCAGAAACTTATGACCTACGCCACGGGCAAATATTTAATTTGCTTTCCGCTTAACCAACTATGAAAATCCAATACATTTAGTTTATAAATACATAATTGATAAAAACATTTCATACAGTCATTTACAATGCATTCGAGGTCCTCGTCGATAACATATTATTGGTAATGTGATAAATTTCGCCCTAACAGATTTTTATTAACCAACGAAAATTTATGTAGCACTTTTTTAAATTTAGAAGTGAGAATATAAAAATGTAGAATCATACTTGTCGTTAAAATGTTAAATGTATAATAAAAGAGAGAATATATCCTGTGAAACAATAAAACAAAACAACCTCAAGTAATCAAATTAACATGCCTCATGGTTAAACAAAACTTGCTGATTCTAACAAAGCTTTGTATTTCGTAATTAACTTCTCCGTATTATTTATGTACCGAGCGAGTTTATCATAGAAATTAGTAGGGACTTAGCTCATAAATTTATGTCATGACAAGTTAGGAAACTATTTAGTTTTTTTATTTAATCAAATAAAAACGGTATTTTAAAATTACTATTTTTTAATAGGAAGTTGTGTTCTAATTTTTTTACATACATTAGACATTTCGATGAGAACTATACTGATCAAGAATGCCCACGAAATGTGCCGATACCTAATTCAACTTACACGGGGCTTACTCCCAAAACAATTCCGAGTGCGAGGTTGTGAGCAAGCATTCGGAATTAACCTTAGCAATTCTATTTAGCTTTATGTGGTACCAGAAAACGGTAAGTAAGTATCACAATCATTTTCCAAATTGTAATTTCCTCAGTATATTTAAAAAAAAGTTCATAGTAATATATAAGTTTTAATAAATGCTAGTTTTGAGTTCTTGACAGTAACTTGAAAGTAAAAGAGCTAAAGTTTAGGTTGCCTAATTAGTGAAACCATATTTTAAAAGTGTAAGAAATGTTTTATTTTTAAAGATTATTTTATAAGATACATTAAAAATAATTGGTGATCTAAAACTCTAGAATAAAACATACCTATTTTCTTTCATATCTTTACAAACAAGTTTGTAGTAAACTTTTACTAGTAACGTGTTTTAGAAGATTTATTTTTGAAAATAAATATAACCTGCCAAGGTGCTGAAAAAAATAAATACATCAAATCTTTTATAAAAATACGAGACTTACTCAAAGGAATTCTTCATTTATGGCTTGTATAAAATACAAGCTCCTTCCAAACAAAAGCTTGTTCTTGCGGTGAAATTTAATTTACTTTGAAAGCTGTTATGTAAATAGCGTAAACATATTATACAAAACTGGGAATAAACTGACTGATTGTAACGTATTTATTTAGCCATGTTACGATAGAAACGATTAGTTTACTAACGATTTAAACAAAATGTCGTCTCTTATCAGCACTAGCGTGTTGGTTAGGAAACCGAAAGATTGAAGAGGGAACGATAAAAAATAAAAATCCAGAACCCACAATAAAACTTCTAATGAATTTAATTATGAATACTATAATTAGATAATATAATGCAGTGGAGAATTATTCAATGAAGCAATAACCCAATCTATATGAATTACAAATCGTTCTTCATCTGATAATATTAACGAAGCCTTGAAAACTTGTTCCTAGTACCTAAAGATTTTTAATTGTTAAGGGTAATTGTGTTCGTTAAGAAATGTAAGTAGCAAAGTTCTGTTTTAATTAATTTCCTTGAACTTTGTTTAACTCTTTCAACTGTCTGATGTTTAAGACAAGATGACAAAAGAAGAAGTTTTCGTAATTACATCAATTATTATTTGTTATAAAGTTGTTATTTTATCAGAGGTAGGCATTTGCATATATTCATAATATTAATCGTTTATTCGGAAAACACAATAAAACGTAATAATAAGCCCATGAAGGTCCTAAAAACGTTACATAGTTTTAGATTATAATGACTATACCTACTTTAAAAAATATATATTTTTTTAAGTTATCACATATTCTATTTTCATACGGCATACAATATATATAATTCAAATTATTCTATAATACTTCCATAACTAATATATATGTATGTGTTAGTGCCAATGGGTACTAAAACCGTTGTTATGCTATAAGAAAACGTTGCAAGGGACTTAATTTCTTAATTCTTAATTTCTATGGGTTGGCGTTTAAAGTATATATCACTTATTATTTTTATGATTTTTTATATGTAGATTAAGATATATAGATAGTCTTATAATATTCTTTTTTTTTTATTTCTTTTACTTTTTATGTTTTGCACGCCTACCAACATCATGTCCTGTACATCATAAGGTTGGCTGGTAGAGAGTGTCTTCGTAGCATTAAGCCCGCCTTTTGTACTTTATATTGTATATTCTGCAATAAAGAATTAAATAAATACATAAATAAATGTGCTATACTATACTTCCACAGATTTTAAATATTCCAATTTATAATGGGTTTGTCTTTTTTACATGATGCACAGACATAACAACAGTTTCCATGTTTTAATTAATAATACATTTACAAAAAATATATACAAGTACATTAAAATCTATATTGGATGTTACTGTAACCACCATCTGGTGGTGGTTACATATAATCTATTGTAGATTATATGTAACCACCATCATTACTTTCACATAGACGTTATAAAATAGATCAAGCTTCAAAGTCGTGTATCTGTTCTACCGTTATGGCATTATATAAAATTGGAGTATGTTTTGAAAACCTGGACTGGTTTTATATTTTTTGTAATTATTTCTATACCATAATCTTACCTTGAAGGTTTTATATGGTCTTTTGATTTTTTTTTTAGTATTTTTTTTTTTGATAGGTTTTTACTGATACTCATAGTATGGGACACCGAGACCAGTTTAAGTTAATTATAATTTTCATTTTAATGATATCCTCATTGTAGAAAACATCATAATTTTCGTAAATGACTAAAAGCACTTTTACAACAAATTAGTCCATTAGTATTTAAATGTTTTTTAAATAAAAAATGTTCTTTTATTGTACATAACCAACCGTGCTTCAAACATGAATTATATAGTAAAATGAAAAATTCATTGATTTGGTAGTTCTGAAAGAACTGGGCGAAAAAAAATACTTTTTAAAATAATGATTAATATATTATTAGTATGTACGGTTTACTCAGAAAAGAAAAGGTAAATGCTGCTAATGGGTAAGAAACTAAGAGAGAAGCTAGTTCAGCAATGAGATAACATTACAGAGTTATTACAGTACGTAAATAGGTCTGAATCAAATCCAATTTAACACTTAGTACAAATTTGATATTAAATTTACATGTTAATAAGCTAAATTTAATATTTGACTTGTATTGTTAATGAACCAAATATTTGAGTGTTAGTATTAATAAAGTAAATGTATTAGTTAATATTTGATAATATCACGTCAGTAAATTAACTACATACCAAATGTAATTATCGGTTTTGTATTAAAATTACTTTCTTAATACTTTGTACCATTAGGATGCAACTGACGCAATATATTTAGGTATGTAGTCTAGATATGGGTTACGTCTTACGGGAGTTGCGACAAGCTATGAGTTATTTCGATATATCAATGGTAGCTACAAAGTATCCTCACAATCTATGATATTGTAATACGTGATGAATGTAGGATTATATATTTATATATAAATAGTAACGTTTTACCTAAGTTTAGTAATTATAACACTCAGAACTATGTGAAAACCATTCATTTAAGTATGACAAGGTGCCAACTAGAACAGTTAACCTATATCTGACAATTTATAGTTGTGGCAATTGAAGTTGTAATAACAGCACTTACTTAAGCCATTCAACTTGAATCCCAACTGCAACCAATTAGTCCAGACAATAGTTTATTTATTTGTAATATTTATATTATTAATTCTATATTATATATAATATATAATATAAACGTAATACCCAGAAGGCAGGCTTAATAATAATCTTTATATAAATGACGTATAATAATACATTAGGATAGTTATTATGATGTATATAATTATAATATGATAAATAATACATATGAGATATTATTGATATATGTATATATTATATAAATAAATACTAAATAATAACTAACTGTTTCTAACTTCGCGTAAATAAACATGTATTTCTACAAACAAGGGATGAAACGGTCGATTTTATCTCTGTATTTAACTATGAAAAAAAAGATTGCAATTCAAGTAATATGTGTTTTAATGAATTTTTCAGTTTATAGGTATTTAGTAAAAAAAAATAAGGTAAAGTACGAAAGAAACTAAATAATTATAAGATGATATAGATTGCCTCCAATCATAATCAATGAAGTAAACATTAACGTCTCACTTGCAGGGCGAAATATTAACAGAGGTGCTTTGAACTAGATGCATGTCATATGCAAGTGCTACGATGTATTCAAGCAGCTGAGCCGCCTAATTAATACGTAAATAATAATCAAACTATTACTAACGTAGTTATAGGATATGTACATAATATACGATATTTTATCCTTAAGAGCACTTCGGGTATAATACATAATGTTATTTTACACTTTGCAAATTAAAAAAGTGTTAAGGACATTTGTATATAGGTATATTTATGCAGGAAATGTCGTGATATTTTTTATTTTTATTAAAAACAATTATAATGCACTTCACTTTACCAAATGTCATAAAATATTATTTAAAAATGAAATTAATTAAAAAAAAAGGAAAAAAAAAAAAGAAAAGAAAAAAAAAGATAGGTAATATGATTACTACTAGTACCAGTAATAATGTGTCTAGTAGTCTAGAGTCATATTCCATCCGTATAAGTAGTGCAAGTATTTTTTCAAACCTATTTGGGTGATTATCTCTTAATTTTAGTTCGTACGTTAATATATCTGAGATTCATGTAAATTGATGTTATGAAAATGGCA
The DNA here is from genome assembly GCA_959347355.1 of Napeogenes inachia. Classification (NCBI taxonomy): domain Eukaryota; kingdom Metazoa; phylum Arthropoda; class Insecta; order Lepidoptera; family Nymphalidae; genus Napeogenes; species Napeogenes inachia. Next base: position 13,504,114 of record OY365793.1, on the reverse strand, counting down.
TTTGAAGTTTTTCTTCTTTATGCTAAAGGTGACATATTAACAAAAGTTTAGATAGATAGTAGTGGTGCCTTCGCAGTAGGATATTTAGAAACATGAAAGATTTAGATACGTTGTCTTCTTTAAGGAATGGAAAGGATACGAAGATTAGGACTGGTAAGAAGAAAAGAGGAAGTCTCTTTCATTCATGGTGGGAAATTTAGCTATTTCTTTATTTACTTTAAGTTATAATTCCGGATTCTCGTGAGAATGTGTACTACCCCAGCCGAGCTAGTCTATACAAGCTATTTAGATTAGATTTATAAAGATTATTTCGAAAAATTACATTTAATATATCTAAGGCACTGAACTTTTATTAGCTCTTTTAGAGATTATTGTAATATGGAAGCAAATTAATCTTACAAAAAAGTTGTTAAGAAGATTAATATTATAGATTGTCTCAGACTGTAATGGTTGATACATATATAATGTGTTCTGCTTTGCTCAGAACTAGACAATTGTTACACGCAAGTACATGTGTGTACATCATGATGCAGCTGCGGCTTCTGATTGCTTTGTAAATATTCAATTGGTACTAACAAATACGTATCCTGTAATTTAATACTATCCTTAATATACGCCAGTAACATGTTTATATGCAAATTCATTTTGTTCTTTATTTAAAATAAAGTGACTTACAACAGAATCCAACAAGTCATTTATCCCATAATTGCTTTGATCGATAAACATATTCGTCAAATTTAATACTCTTACTCTCATTAATACTCTTACTATTTTATTTGTTTTTATATCAAAATGAGGGCAAATGAGCCTGTGGGTTACTTGATAGTAAGATATCACTGCCGCTCACGCTGTCTTCCAATATCAAATGATGCATAAGAGTTTTGCCGACCTATGAAAAAGCTTGCGTTCATTTTGAAGGTACCCATGTTGTATCAATCGAAAACACAGACAATATAAGTTCATTTCACATCGACGTGGTTCGTGATAGAAGTTCCTCGAAAACCGCACCAAAATCATGCAGTGCTTGGACACCACTGAATCTTAACGAAAATATTTTTTTTATAGTTTGAAGCTGCAAGACCTAACTGTGCGACCTAACCGCTCTATAATCTGTAGTCTTTTGTAGCACGAAGTTAGCCGAATGACATCTCACGTGATTCGTGCCTCATTTCGTTTACCGTCCGCATCTCAGAACAATAACTAAAACAGGCAGAGATAAGGATCACTATCGATATAGCGGATAAGTTTTCACAATGTCACATCACTAGAAAAAAATATGTTGTCTTCGGCAGTGTACGCTTTAAAAATATGAAGCTCCTTCCATGCTTTAATTATTATTCTGAGATCCACACTAATGACTGTTTTCGACATATTTATGGATAATACGTCAGATGTGGTGTTGATAAACATTGTAATATAAGAAAACAATTTTTTAATAATAATATTTAATATTATGTTGTAATAACTATTATGTTGGGATAAACGGGCCTAAAAATCATTTTAAATAACCTAATATTGTATCCAAAATTCTCTTCCAAATTTCTGAATATTGTATATTTGAATTATACTAGGAAAATGAATATATTTCTTCCTAGTATATTTTAAAAATTCGTACAAATACCCTAATGACATATACCTCTGATGAAATTACCTTTGAGATTTACAACACCACTTGTTTATATTCAGTAAATAATAACAGCAACAAATCCTAACACCGAAGTCATTTTCTCATATTAAACTTACAATGGCTGACCTTTAACTAAAGGGCACATTCTTTTATAGAAGTTAATACTATTGATACATATTAATATACCCATATTAAATATACATTTTTATTTCAAGTGAACCACCGCTGAGTCTAGCGGTCACATTAGTATTATTGTTATAATAAAATCAATATATGATTTATTTCTAAATGCAACATAAATTGTTACAATTTTACTGATATAACTATTAAGAATACTTTTAGAGTATTTTTTCAAAAAGAGCATAGACTATATACTTACTATATACTTATTATACTTGTATAGCAACCATACCCAATTATATGGATGCTACAATAAAAAAGGACTTAAATAAAATAATATTCAATATTCCTCATTTTATTTCTCTGTATAAATTTGATCTTGGTTTTCCTATATTGTTTACCTTCTGAAAGTTTTCATGCTCCCTTTAATGTAGATCCGTATTTTGTAGGTGAATTGTAAACGTAACTAACTGCCCTAGGACATGAACCTCTATAAGAGAGTGTGCCCTTTACTTAAAGGTTAACATTGAAAGTATATCAATACGCAAAGCTTTTATTATTTCTTGGATTTATCATTTTCATTATTTACGAATACACCGGAGTTGTAAATATCAAAGGCTATATATAATTATGAATTTGGAAAAATGACAAGAAAAATATTTTTATTTGAATTAGCAGTTCATTTTATTTTAATTAGCCACAAGTATAATGAATTAATCTTACCTAATTATTGTACTGCCAATTGTCTTTCAAAATTTTTCAATTTAGGTGTAAAGTAAGTCAAAATCGATTTCTAAAATGAAACTAGTATATGACACAAAACGCCCCACTCTTTTATTCACAATAATTGTATAATATTTTATCCATTATTCATTCTCATATTACGAATTATTTTCTACTTTTTAGTTCGATTTATTTTAAAGTGTATTTTTTTAATTTTTTTAAACTAAATTTATTTTATAGTTTTTATACTTTTGTATTAAATGCGACATACTTCTCATATATTTTTTGATTATAGTATAATAGAACTAAAACAAAGTTTATATGAAAATTTATTAAATATTTAAAAAAGCAGACTATTGGTTTTCAGTAATGATTTTTTTTTTTAATTTATGATTAATATTTTATAAGAAAATATGCTTCATATTTCCTCTAAACATTAAATATCTGTTATAAAAAAAGTACTACAATTTTAAATATCTGACATAATAGAATGCGGACTCAGCTAAGTAATTGGACAAAGAGGTTAAGGTAGATGAGGCTACCCTTCTCTACTAATATACAAAGCATACACAGTTAAAAGGAGCAGAACTTGTAATTGAAAATATATACATACTTCAACTAAAGCTTTTTCCTATTTTTAGTAAATAACAATACATAAGAATTCAAAATTAACATAGTTTCAACTCGTTTTAATAAACGGCGCGTGAAATTCGTACAAAGACAGCGAGAGTACCGTGAAATTCCTGACACTACTGAATAAAAACAAAAATTCACATGAACAGAGTTCAGATGACAACAGTGTTTGTTCTAACGACACACGAGTTAGGAGTGCAGTTTATTTATTTTTGTGTTTGAAATATATACAATGAACTATACCAGGTACTAATGTTTGCAGTTAAGAAAATGAATATTCATTTTCATTTATTTGTTTTTTATTTCTTTGTTCTATAGTTCAAAACAAATGCATCGAATAAAATATAAGGGGTAAAACCAATTATGGACCAAATTATATTGATAAATTATAATAATTATTTTTGAAAAAAAATCCTAGTTTAATAAACATAATTCTGTGAAAATCTGAAACATTAATTACAGTTAATAATTCAAACAATGAAAAAAAAACGATCAAATAAACACAGTGAATTTTAATGATAATCCTTAGAAGCTTGTTTGTCCAGCTTTATTTAAATCCTAAACCAAATCCTTGCAATAACGAGAAGTAAATAGCGTCTGTATTTGACGTTCACACAAAGGACGATTTGGGTGACCGCAGAGCTAGTGCAATGTAAGGAGATTCACACAACGACATTGCACCAAGGACACCCGTTATTTGGCACAAACTAATGCGTCACGATAATTCTTTCTTTTTATCGTCACAATAACTCTTTCTTTTTTTAAGTGATTTTCATAAATATCTAGCCTTGCATCCACTCGTTAAATGAATACCAAAAACAAGAGTTCATTTTGGGCATTTCGATATATTTCTGTTTATTATAAATAAAAAAAAAGGCAATAGTTGTATGTGTTTGTATGATTGTAGGCTTATCGGTTTCAATGATTGTGAATAATTAAGTTTGAGACCAAAAAGTTCTTAGTGTTATTGTCAATTGTTTGCCAAATAGGCCGACTCTACTTTGAATTTTGCTCCAATATTTTTCGATTTGAAGAATTTGAAGGCATACTTGTATTTTGTCTTTAAGACCTCACCCAAATTAACGTTGAGCATGTTATTATGAAACGTTATTTTGAAAGTAGCAACTGCTCTAATACACGCAATGAATTAGGGTTACGATATGCTAGTGATTGGCGCTACAGAATTTGGTATAAAGATATCCATTCATTACAGTATAAATACAGGTGACTTGGTAGTTCTCAAAATATCAAAAATAGGAAATACATCGATATTAGCAGTGTATATGAACATACCATAGAACCATTCCGAATGTAAACTGTGGCAGATGGTGAAGCTACCTTGGACCAAAGTAACATTATCAGTGGTACGAAATTTTCTCAGAAGAGAAAATTTGAACGACGAACAACGTGCCAGACGCCCGAGCATGTCAACAACAGACGAAAACATTGATGAAGTAAAGAATCTAGTATTGGCCCAATGGTCAAATCACCGTTAGAGAAATTCCTGAGGACCTAAACATATCACCTGCCTCGTGCCATTCGATTTTAACCCATAATTTGGGCTTGGGTTCGCGCTAAAATTCGTGCCAAAATTTGGACCAAAAGCACCGCGTTAACATTGCTAAGAAGATGTTGAACTCGATCCGTGACGATCCAAATGAGCTCCAGAAGTTCATAACGTGTGATGAATCATGGGTTTCTGGTTATGACGCGGCAACCAACGCTCTCTCGTCCCAATGGAAGCTACCGCATGAGCCAAGACCGAAAAAAAGCGCGCCAAGTTCGGTCGAACGTGAAGATTTTTCTCACAGTTTTCTTTGATTGCAGAGGCTTGGTTCGTCATGAGTTCTTGTTATAGGGTAGTACTTTCAATAAGGAATATTACCTGCAAGTTATGCAATTTACGCGAAACAATCAGCCAGAAACTCGCGGATTTATGGAAGAACAAAAACTGGTTCCATGAATACGCCCCTGCTCACACATCGTTACTTGTACGCGAATTTTTGGACAAAAATAACACAGTAATGGTGTAAGAAGGAGTTGAACAAGAATCCCAAAAAATGTTTTTTAGTGCTTCGAGGATTAGAAAAACGTCGGCACAAGCGCATTATATCCGAAGGGGAGTACAAATTGTAGTAACCCCAACTTAACATATTTATTCGTCTAGCCAGCAGTCACGTAACGTACATGTTAGAAGCTGTTCATGACAAAAAAACCATGAAATGATAAACCGATAAATTTGGCCCAATATTAGGTTCGGTAAAGATTAAACAGAATGGTATTAGGAAATCGGTTATTCGGAAAATCCACTATTCGGCGCATTTCTAATAATAATTATAGAAGCTGTTTGCATTCCTACTTTATTGTAGCTACTGTTTGTACTTGTAGCTGTTAGCTAGGTAAACAGTATTAGTACAGAAATTTGTATCATAATTGTATTTGTTTTAATTCGGCGCCTCAAGAATATTCAACAAACTTATGAAATGTGACTAAACTAAGTGAACATAAGTATTTATCGTTCATATAATATTGCGTAGTGAAACTTAAAAGTTCTTAAAGTATAATGTTTTGGTACAACTTCGAAGCATAGATGTAAATCTTAAACAAATGAATGGAGTAGCATTTATTATCTGAAAGCCGAAAATGGAAATCCGAGGCTCACAACATTTTAACGTTTATGAACACGTTAAGTCGTTAGTCATTCATTCGTTCATTTATCAACACCTATTCGTTCTTCCGGGCATTTATTACATACGCTATCGCTTTGGGCCCATTCTTCATTCATTGATTTGCTTCTCGCTTCAAGGGTTATGTACATCCAATATTATTTTATAAATAAAAAATGATACAAAGCTTTTTATTTTATGTTTTTAAGATATATACAATGTTTCAGAGGAACAACTTGTTTAAAATAGATACATTCAAAATTCTATTTCAATAAAAAGAAATTATACAGATGATTGGTTCGATTCACATTTAATTCAAGTCGTGTCTTTTTTGCGTATTCGTTACAAAAAGTAAATAATTTTGAATTTTTTGTTGTTTAGTTAATTATTTAGGTTATTATTTAGGTTATTTTTTATTAGTTGACCACCTCTTGCAGGCATCCTCTCTACATCAATCCCAAAAACATTTGTTCTACAACATTTTACAAATCTTGATAAAACAACACAAAAACACTAAATGTTTGCCCCCTTTTTTACTTATTACTCTATATTTTGTAAGAAGAAGTAGAAGTTCACAGGATACAAATAAATTTTGTATGGAAAAACTCAAATTTTAAAAACTATTAATTTAATAACTAATTACAAATAACCCTGTATATTTACGTGTTATCGTATTATAGCAAGACGAAGTAAATTACACAAGTATTTAATACTAAGATATCATGACTCTCTCAACTTTCAACGACTTCAAATTTTCAGTACAGTAATTCATAACCAAACGTCGATTTGAGGCATGACATTGTCATTGCTAACTAAAAAAAACATGAGTAACAATATGTACAAGGAATTGTATAAGTTTGTATGTTTGGTGTCATAACAGCGAATACTAGATTTGCTACATATTTTAGTAGCTCTACAATTCAGTTAGTTTTGTATTTGTAGCTGACAGGAGTAACAGAAACATCAGCGAGAAGTTATAACAGCAAAACTCATCTACTACTAATAACAATACTGTTGAGTTTGGTTAAACGTCATATTTTTTTAACGAAAACATCGAAAACGATCCAAACTCGCCTCTATTCGCAATTATTTGTTTACACACATGACGAGATTTTGTATAGATTTTAATGTTTGGTAAGAACTTGTAGTTAATTATATTGACTTTTATCGCTCAAGCTAAAATAAAAGTTAGTATAAAATAAAGAAGTATGTTTACTACAAGGATATATGCAGTTCTAAGATTAAAAGAATAAATTTCACACAGTGTAACGAATTTGAAGCTTAAACAATACTGATGTTAAATACAATATACTCGTATTTGTATAGTTTAAAAATAACTGGCTTTTGTGTTTAGCTTTATTTATTCTCAGTCAATTTATCTTATGTAATGTATTGTATGAAATCTATATTTCATAGTTTGATCAAAGTATAGATTGTGGGTTTGTAAATAAAAACTTTAAATACTTTTTAATATTTTACATTTATTGTCTTTATAATAAAAATTCAGTCTGAGTTGAATGTGATAACAATGGTTTTTATTCTCATATTTTAGTATGATTATAATATTAGAAAATTATTTAAAATGCAAAACATATATTCGACATTTGACCAAATACTACTAGGAAAAAATATTATTATTTAATGTTAATATTACATGTTCTCCACACACTTATCAGTTGAAAATAAATGCAAAATTTGACTAAAACAAAAATCGATACTCACAACCAAAAAACAATATTTCAGTCAGATTCATTTCCACAACATAAAAATTAAGTACATTGCCAAATTAGTTAAGAGAATATAAAACAGATAAGAAATTAATTTAATCAGTTGAATATTTGCTCGAGATAAATTACTTGTTATAAAATTAACGATTATAAAAATGTTATAAACTTACGGGAATGCAACTAAGAACTAAGTCAGATCTTTAAATTAAATAAGCGTTTCTATTCTATATAAATATAAAAAATCCGTCAATTATTAATAATCTATTTTACATCATGGCGCTTAATAAAGCACTTTTAATACTTAAATCAAACACAAACGCATATAAATGCATTAAATCACCGCCACACAACTTACGAACTATTTATAATAAATATATTTTTGTACTCGTGAGTCCACGCACTTCAGCGATATTGTTATCACAATTTTGAAAAAAACTACCGCCAGGTAGGATCTATAGCGCAAAACGACCACTATAACATGACCCATAGGAAGCTACACTCATCACTTCACAAGAGACTTCTTTATTCTAGATGTTCATAATAAGGCGATGTTCACACGTACTGTCGTGAGGGTCCGTTCTTCCGCGAGGTCGTGTCGTCGCTGTCCGTGTTGTTGCCACAGTTGTTGTTGTGAAGAAATGACATTTCCACCCCCGCCTCCCCTCCCTGTAAATATATATTTGATAAAATATGACGCATTTTAATTCTCGCATGATTATATTTTCATAATTACTTAAGGTATAACAACTCTTTAAAATGAAAAATTACAGTAAAATATTAAAAATATTCATTATTTGTTATTAATATCTGTGCGGAAAAAAACATAGATAATGTATTATTGAAACATACAAACTATCTCAAGAAATAGTGTCAGGCGTTTCAGTGGCACTATTCCAAATGGCTCAATAGGAAAGATTCATTTGCGTTTTGACAAAAATAAGTTTGATTTATTGAGACATTGCCGTTTATATAATAAAAAAAACTGTGTAAAAACTGTTCACACGGTGTACGTACCTCTCCATGCATGGGATTGGCTGTGATGGTTATAGGCACCTTAGCGGGTAAATATCCGTTAGGGTTCTCAGGGACTGGACCCTTTTCCTCTGAAAATAATAAAAGTTATACTCATGTGTATTATATAATAAAATTAAAGTAATATATAATACAAACATAATTGTTTAATACATGTTTTTGTATGTCTTTTGTATAAAAGATTATTTTTTTACGTATTATACCGTAATAAACCTTATTAAACCTACAAAAAAAAACTTCTAGTAAGTTTAGAGGTTTTTAAGATAGTTTTTTAGGTGAAGTTTAGACTTGTATCTTTAAAGAACTTTGGTTATACAGACTGTATTTTTAAGTTTGACGTATATATTATAAAAATATTATGTATCTTCGTTTGTCTTTTACATTTTCACATGTATCAATAGACCTTTCAATCGAATAGATTGCCTTGATCCTAATTGTTCGTACATTGCTCAGTAATTATTAAGAATTGTGAAACAGTGATCACTAAAAAGACATAAGTGATGACTTAGTAGAAAAGATATAAATAAATAAAGTATTTTATTTATTTTTTATTATATAAATTTAGGCTTTAAAAAAATAAGACAAGTTTCTATCGACACCTCTTCTGAGGTCTGTGAGAATTAACTTTTCATGCTGGTGCTTTGAATATGAAAATATATATATATAACTTTCAATAAGGATTTTGATATTGTTTAATCTATTAAAATGGTTAAAAGACCGAAAAGTATCTTAACCACTCTTAATTTTATGTTCTCACGCGAGAATTGTGACTTAAATACAGAAATAAAATCTTTTATTTATTTGTTTATTTTTATAAAATGAATATATTTTATAACATTTGTTCTTCAATGAGACTGTCAAGACTCAAAACAAAAACGTTTTATAAATTACTTTTAAAATTATAATTTCATAATTCACCCATCCAGGTAAATATAGAAATTAATGCTGACTGAAATGTAAACTTAAATTGTAAAGCCATTGGAATATAATTTATGTATCATACAACATTTTATATTTCATATGATCCTCGTCAGTAAAATTATAACGAGCACTCGCCTATTTTAATATTAAATAACTCTTAAATTTTCATATTAAATAACTCTTTTATTTTAATATTCATAATACTCTCAAGAGAATATTAAGTATACTGTAAATAGAGAATATTTAGACAAAGATTTAACATATTAAATTAAATATGATATAAAACCACCCCACATTTTAATGATAATCCATAAAATAACCAAAACATCAAGATAGGTTTATTAAATTTAAATAATTAACTAAATTGTGGACATGTTTGACCTAACAATGAACTTTAAAATCGACCTTCTGACCTTTATTTAAACTTAGGCTTCTTTTATGTGAAGATAACTCTTTATGAAACACCATATAGCAATCGATATTTAAGACATTTTTAATACGATTTTGTGAAATCAGTATTCCTCTCACAATATTTTAACACATGGTTCGTTCAATCATTCATTTATTGCATTCATTCTTCCGGACATTTATTTCCGAGCTATCGAACGTTTCTTTATTCATTTGCTTCTCGCGTCACAGAGTATGAAATCGAACAGGTGCTCCAGTGAACAAGTTAAAACGCGTGAATGGTCTCTGTCTCGTGTCGCCCGAACATATGAGTATAATAAAATTGGACCGTGCAATATATGTTTGAGTAAAATGTAGTTTATAACATTGGTTGAGAGTTTGTATAAAAAGTTATATTGTTTAAGACCTTTGTAAATGTTTGTATCTGGACTACCATCTATTAAGGTGCTGTAATCTAAAAGTTTAGACGCCATTATACAAAATAAAACCAGCACATTTAAACGGTCGCTTATAAATAGTTAATAATTTGAGAAATATTTTTTTAAACATGTTTAAGGGTCGTCCCACTCACTAGCGGCGGGCCGGCGGCGGCGGCACAGCAGCACTACGGCGGCCAACAGCAGCAGCAGCACGGCCGCGCCCGCGCCGCCCGCCGTCAGCAGCGCGCTCGGCGCCGCCGCCTCGGGCCCGGGAGGGGGCGGCGTGCGGGGAGTGGGGGCGCTGGACGAGCGGAGCGTCTTGGCCGTCTAGGGAGATGTGATAATGATAAAAAAGTGTTTATAAGTGGACATATTCTGAAAGTTGAAAGTACATATTTACGTCGGTAGATATTAATTAAGTTAATGAGAAAAAATAAGAAATTACATTTTAACCACAAGTAATTAGACTTAGCAGAAAAGATGGCGACTCGACAATTCTCTTCGGTTTAAATTCTGCACACGTTGCAAAATTGTTTTATTCTATATTAATAAAAAAAGAGGGCAAGAATATCGTCCAGTGTGTGTGTATGTGTGTGTGTGTGTGTATGTAGAACCGCACCAGTATGTGGCTGAAGCCGCTGGGTGCGCGCGCCGTGTAGGCCTGCATCTTGAGATCGTATGCGGTGTCGTGCGCGAGGTGGTCAAGTGCGAGCGCGCGCGCGTCGCCGCCCGCCGTCACCTTCTCGTAGGAGCCGGCGCTCGACACCGCGCGGTAGTACACGTAGAAACCCTCCGCAGACACGCCACCCGGAGGGAGCTACGAAGAATTTTATACGATTCAGTATATTCATATGTACTTCTACAAGTTATAAGCTAGCTATTGTATTCATGTAAACTTAAGCATATGTTTGAAATTATCTTTAAACATGTATAGCCATGTTAAACTTATTTAAATTTATATAAATACAGAATGTAAAAAACCGATACGGGCAGGGATTCCAACCCGCGACTACTGGGAAAAGCGACTACGGGACGGTTTTCCAGTAGTCGCGGATTAGAATCCCTGCCCGTATCGGTTTTTTACATTCTATATTTATATAAACTTAAGCATAATCCTTGCTAACGTACACTGTGTTCATCCCAGTAACTTTGTAAACTTAAAGGTATACATAAATTGTCGGTTTTATCTGCTAAGATTAGGTATTTTTTATATCAATATTACGTTTTAAGGTAGACTATAAATTATTCATTTTTTTTTATATATTTTTTTTATTTTCATAACAAATATTCACGGATATGAACTAATACTCAAAGCACATTTTCATTACATTTTTTCAACGGCCTTCATTAACTGAGTGATCACGTTATTTGGTAATAAAATTAACTAGTATTTTAGTTCACAGAATAACAAGAAGACACAAGATACATTGTGTACATTCAAATTGTTACGCTTTATTGATCTAGCATAATATGATATTCTAAGTTTTTATAACTAATATTCCAAACATTTAGAGTGTAGCTTACCGTCCAATTCAGCTGGATACTATGTGGTGACAGTGCCGTTGCTTTCTCCAGAACTGGAGTCTTCGGACCCTGGAAGCCACCACGTTGTAAGAAGAACTTGCTACTACTTCGTCCCAATTTGTTGTCTTGATTTGAGTATACGGCTGCGATTCGGAATCTATCAACAATATTGAATTAATATATTGCACTCTTAGATCATAGTCTATTCTTGTATGACCTCAAATTGTCTAGTCAGACTTTATAAAATATTCAGTTATTTTGCACTCGAAGATCAAAGATGAAAAGCTTATTCTTGTATTATCACAAATTATCTAGGTAGATATTATAAAATATTTTCATTAATTGGGGTTAGACATTTCAAAACTATTTAGATTTTGCCCAAGTGTTTAATTTAACTTTTATGAATGATGATATTATCATTCAGAATAAGAATTCAGAATTATTCGTTTTCAGATTTGAAATATGAACGGAAAAGTTATTTTATAAATGTATTTTAAAATCTAATTCAGAAACCTCGTTATCCTATTCCAAAACTCAATTTATTAAATCGTATTCAAACATATTTTCCACTAATAGAATTGTGGAAACGCAATTAATAAAAACGAATAAACATCAAAAACATTTAGTACCGCACTCTGAACACAATTTTTGTTTACTAGATCATTTTGAGCTTCACTAATTTGTTTTTTATATTTATTCGTTTTGTTTTACCTCTAATTATTGTTCGTTATTTTAATAAATACTACTTTTGAATGTCTTTATTGAAAACAGCACCCGGTAGTAATATTTTATTTAGTTTCGAAGCAAAGCGCCTTGGCTGGGAAGTAAATTTAGTAAAATCACTACCATCATCATTATAACATGAAGACCTATTATAATTATGCCTCACATTTGTAGGTGGTACGAAAGCCCTTTTAGACACATTCTTTATAATTTATAATGTGCCAAATTTTATTATATTGAGTTGGTCATATCTAGACATTCGTGATCTGTAAGAAACTTAGCGTTTCAATAATATTTATTATTCAGACTTTACAATTAAATTGTTAAAACTTCTTTTGGCATTAGTCGCTTTTTAGACTTGACTTCAATTCAAGTAACATTTTAATTACCGTATACAAAGTAATCTTTATTAATTACTGGCTCTTGAGTCGAGTAACATACATAATAAGCTACAGTTTACTCTTATTGATTGTGTTCACTCTCTCTTACTTTTATTGACTGTGTTCACTAAATGTAATAATTTATAAATATATAAGTGAAGCTAAACTCTTTAACTAAATCTGTCTATGGAAGTAGTTTCCGATAATAAAGTTTTGTGTCTCCTCAAAGAAATCTTAATAACAATAATAATAAATTCAAATATTTACTTACTTATAATATTTGTCGGGAGTGAGTCCGTCAATTTCAAAAGAATGTATATGAGCTGGAATGTCATAGTTAGCCGTGTGCCACTGGACGTTGGAGGAATTGGTGATCTCCTTGTATTGGACCTTATCACAATAAAGAAATATACACATATATGTTTGAAATTGTCTATAGGCATGTTAAATGTAATTTTTTTTTAAATCTAGAAGTATAGAATGAAAAATTGACCAATAACCGCAGGATTCGAACCCACAACCTTTAAAAACTCGCCCGTCACTGCCAATTGAGCTACGTTATAGCAAACCGCTGTATAAAAATTAGCATTCACGCTTATATCGCATATTATTGCTTTATCAGGACAGTGGCGATATTATTATATATTATATTATTATATTATTTTAGAAGTGTGTAGAACTCTATATTGGTTCAATAGCAGGTAGATTTTTATAATCCTTTGTCGTAAATAAAATGTTATAGATTTCTTTTATATAAGAGATGTTTTAAAATAACCCAGACAAAAAGTATTCATATAATATAATTAGTCTGCTGTACCTTGAAGAACTGTATGGGCAGTCCGTGGTTGTCGTGTGTCCATGACACCATGGCGCTCTCGTCGGACAGACGAGTCACGTTGGGACGCGACGGTGGAATCAACACCGCTACAGACAACACGTATATACTATGTCATACTATGTACACAAAATTGCATTTAAAATAAATATAAATATAACAGTAGAAGCGAATATAACAGAGAAGTGCTAAAGGAAGAATTCAAAATGCAAGTAAGTTACCAAGACAAATAACGAAATAACAATATCAAATCGTCTAAAATCTAAGTCCTCGTTCATTAGCTCCGAAAACATATACACCATCGTCAACGTACGTACAATGGTCCCTCGACGCAACGACATCAATAAGTACATAATAATATTATTTTTACCCTTTTTTGAACGTATTTTTGTATGGTGTTTGTTAAAATGTTAACAGTTTTCATACCTTTATGTTTTCTAGGATTCTTCTTGCTATGTCTTTTCGGAGGTTGGGAAGATATGTGCATCGTCTTTGGCTCCTCAGCTGAATAATCCTAAAATTATGACTGATTTAGAAAATGTATCTATTTAATTTTATAAAATAATCAGGTAAAGCATTATTTAACTCATGATTTAGTAATTACTAAAACAGTTTAGCTTATTAACATTAATTGTCATGTAACATAATAATATTGCAGTATTCCAAACATGCTACTCTAAAACCAATTATCACTTTCGATGATAATCAGATTACAGAATTTGCTAATATACTGATGATAATTTTATATATTTTTAGTTTGCACATTTAGCATTAGGTCGTTAATCGATAACTTTTTCAGAAAAATATAAGCTTCTAAAAAATATAAATAATAAAAAAACATATTTGGCGGTTTATAAAATTAACGACTCGTTATTGTCAGTCACTGATACACGGGCGCGGATTCAAAAACCACAATAATTTACTAGAGGTATAAATTTGTTTTGTCTTTTTTTTTTGAAATATAAAATGTATTTATTTAGAACAATTGGGAAGATTACAATATTTACACGGAGGAAATTTAGAAATTTTAAAATATTTTATTCGATGATATCTGTCATTAAGTAATTTTATTAGACTGAAGTGATCCTAGGATCATTTAGTCACTTACCGTGTCATTGACCTGCACGGGCACTACCGTGAGTAGTGCGGCGTCAAGGGCGCAGAATGAACCCCTCGCGACACCCGCGCCTCCCGCGCCCCCGGCACCCCCGCCGCCCCCCACACACGCCGCGCACTGCACGATGCCCGCGTGGCGCTTTTCCACACGAGAAATGCGCAGTAACGAATCTGCGAAGAGAAAAAAACCAGAAATGACTTACAGATAGGAACGAAACACACTCTAAAGGTAAAGGCGTGTCATCCCATAAGGAGGTGTCGTTCCGTTGAATTGATTCAAAATCTCAATAAGCCTCCTTGATGATGGATGGTTTATTAGCAATCTTAGAATATCTTCCAGATTTCAATAATGTTTTCCAGATTTTAATCATATGAATAAGAAATAGTCGAACCTGGCAAAAACCGCAGACAAGCAGGCAGGGTCTTAACTACCACAAAATAGGGTCGTTTTATAAATCTTTATATTCTATGGCGATTAAATTTGGCGAAGTTACAAAAGAAGTACCTGCATATTAATGAACTAAATAGGAAAAAGAAAACACCAATAAGTTTATTTAATTTATCTCAACCTCACTTCAAAAACAACAACAACTTTCAAGTGAACGGCTATCGAAGTGAAGTTAAGAACTACCCTCGAATCTGCACTAAATTACTTCTTCAAAGTTGATTCTACAATTACTTTTCGAAGAGCGTATTGTGAGTATATTGCCGTAAAGAAAGGTATTAAGTATGAGTTGAGTATGAATGAAGGTAAAAACTCTGGTAAGGTCTATTTCCGAACATATATATTTTTTAAATTAACATTTAACGTTTTTGGATTCACTGGCTATTAAAATTTAAATTTGAATTTACTCATATAATGTTATCCTATATAATGTTATTTCATATAATGTTATCCCATTCTTCTTTGGAGACAACAAGATAAATTACACTTTGTTACTGTATTCATCATATTATTTTATTACAATCATAATTTACTCAGTAAACTTACTTGTCGTTATTACTCCTTCTCCGGTTTTAATAGGTTCAGCATTAAGTAGCCAATGCACTTTAAGCCGGGGTTCCCCGTGAGGAATTCCGCAGTAAATTATTGCGAGAGAACCCTCGCTGACGTTGACACTGGCTGCGGAACCCTCCCAATATGGCGGTCGAAGAGCTATCAAATTCCAGGTCCGACGAATACCGTTCGCCGAACAGGAGTGCAAACCCTAAAAAATAATTGAATTTAGCCGTCCACACAAAACAATTTAAAATTAAATATTATCCCAAAAAAAAATCAATATTCTTGGACCAACCTCATGTTGGACCCCAAACTGCTCGATGAGAAGAAGTTCCCCGGGCCTTTTCCCGGCGACCCCTTCCCAGACAACAGCTGGCGGCGGCGAGCCCACCGCGCCGCACCACAGCCGCAGCGACCCTCCCAGGGAGACCATCTTCGTTAACACATTATCTTGCACTGTACCCACGTAATCTTCTGATTCTAAAAACCTGTTAATGAATATTGGGAAATTGTAGATTATGTATTATACTTAGATAATTTAACTATTGTAGAAAACCGTTGTCTAGGTAATCTTTAGTTTTTTAAGACGTGTGACGGATCGTTTCGCAATTGTATCAAAATTCAATTCTAATGAGAGTAGAACATAGAACTTTTGATAAATGCTGAGCTAGACCTAAGACGAACCTTTAAGGTTGCAATGACATTGGTGGACATGTATCTTAGTTTACATAGTAATATATATATCCCAGGATCTTGCCAGCTAATTTACTGTTTATTCTTTTAGAATTTAGATCCTAGATACTGCCTTAACCTAGAAAATGTTTATAACTGGATAATGCATAAACCTTATTAGAATACAGGTTAAAAGTTTATATGCAACTACGTTATTTTACAAGTTATTTACAATTCATTGGGACATTGATAGAAAGCAAATCATATATTTTCATCATTGTTTCTTATAACAGCAAACCTATATCTTCCACTTTCTTCGTATTGAATCTTCAAATAAGTCCTCTCAGGAAGGTCGACAGTTTGTTCACTTATGTCGTTGGTGGCCGTACAGCCATATGTACCACTGTCTTCAACCGTCGCGTTGTTTATCACTAGAACCCCGAATGGAGTATCTATTGGCTTTCTCGAACCCTGTAGAAAATTAGAATGTCTCACTGTTACCACAATATCATTCTGTTCCAGCATTCATTCAAGCATTTTTATTCATCAACTAATTATCATTGTCAGATCATATCATTGTCAGGTCATTTCATTGTCAGGTCATATCATTGTCAGGTCATATCATTGTCAGGTCATATCATTGTCAGGTCATCAGTCATCGTGTAACAAGTTCATGACCAATTGTTTGTAAATAAAATACGTTACCTTGGAAGTTTCTTTCCACCAGGTAAGCCTTGCTGGTGGTTCGGATAAAGGTTCTCTACAGTGCAGAACCACGGTATTATATGGTGGCGCAATAATAACCCTTCTATCTTGCTTGTTCTTGCTAAGATCCACCTTCGCAATTGAAAGGCGAGCAGGAATAGACACTAAACTGATTGCTCCGTACCATACGACGCACTAAAAATATATATACATACTTTTATATTACTAAATTCAAGAAACATAATATTTCGATTACACTATAATTTTAGTGGGTATAACTAACGAGTACTAGATACAACAACCGTTGAGTTATAAATTAAATTATATAGTTTCAACTTCGTACGCTTTAACGCTTAAAGTGATAAAGTTTAATATGTTTCAAAAATACTTTTTAACAATAATAAGTAAGATTGAAAATGGAAACCAGTTAATAAAAATAAGAAAAAATTACTCCAACAAAATAACAAGCAATAATTATATAAAACAATTTCGAAAAATTGTTTTCTTTTCTAAGGATTCTTAAGCTGAATTTTCTTGAAACCTGTGTTGGTTTTGTAAACCACATTCTTTTGCGTATTGTGATGGGGATTGGGGACCTGTTCCTCGAATTGGTCGATTAATCGATTTTGGCAAGTCGGTTTCCGCTCAATCGTTACAGAATTTAAATGAATTATTATTAACTTTTTATACACTCCTGATTAGTTGATGGATGGTTGTTGCAAAACTAGTTTTTTTAATCTATATATATATGTATTTTACTAGTCTATGTAATTGGTGTATAATTAGATTTAGATACCTCTTATGATTTCACTATCTATGTAATCAAACCAACATTTAGTCCAATAATTCTTACCTGATATAGAGCATTTGGAGTATTTTCACCAACTTGTACTATAAGACGAGTAGAAACGCCTTCTTTATCATTTATGCCATTCACGTCGGTCCAGTCCTTCCACTCCTGGTCGTCGTCTGGTCTCCACCTCCAGGCCAGCCTCTCTCCAGGAACTCGGACTGAACATTCGAAGCTAACCTCGTCACCAACTGGAGCTGTTATTGACTCTGGATGTTTTGTGAACTCCATTTCAATTTCTGTAACCGATTTATTATTAGTTATAAGTTGCCAGGTCAAAAATCATTTATTAAAATATTTTCACTAGGGTATTACTTTTTTCATATCTATATTGTAAAAAAATATAAAAAATGTATGAGACTATAATTAATTCTGTTTTTATAGATTGTTATGAT
Organism: Napeogenes inachia; assembly: GCA_959347355.1. Taxonomy (NCBI): domain Eukaryota; kingdom Metazoa; phylum Arthropoda; class Insecta; order Lepidoptera; family Nymphalidae; genus Napeogenes; species Napeogenes inachia. Next base: position 13,485,638 of record OY365793.1, on the reverse strand, counting down.
TATATGTATATCTTCATAAATGTACTGTATGTAAATTTAATAACCGGTAAAGCATATCAACCGACGATGGTTTTTTTATTTTGCATTCCTCAGATTGCTAAAGCCACTAAAAAGAAATCTCGGCGTCCTTGAAGAATTATTATCCACACCTTATGATCTGGAAATGTGAGTGACGCATCCAATCTGCTTTGATTTAAAAATATGCACGAAATAAAACTTTAGCATCAATATTTAAAGATATCTGGACGACACTTGATTAAACGACAAAATATGATTTGGACGCGGTTTTTTTTGTTTTTACTTACGCATGACCTTTATTAGCATTTAAAAGAGACTTCTCTCAACTAATATTGAATGATCATATAGAATTACTTTTGCGATATTTCTTTTAATAAATATAAGATATACATATTATAATATAATAAATCTGTCAAAATGCGCATCACCATATCATTAAATAACAATAAAAACCCTTTCACGAAGTTTTTATAAATTTAAAATATTATATTGAGAAAAAAATTGAAAATTATAATTCCTTTGATAAGTATATGTTTTTGAAACGTTCAGAATTCGCTTTATAAAACATCAAAATAGTAATTCTTTCAATCCAGATGTCATCAAATTAAGTACGGAGTTATCAAAACAAACATCAAAAGAGTTTTGCGTTTTCCAATTTGCAAGACAACTTAATTACTTGTAATGGCTTAGCTGGAGTAAAAAAATCTAGCAGATGCTAAAATAAAACGTTGTTTGCTATAAAAGAAACCAGACACCACTTTAACATCTTGTTTTATATCGCCTTCGTGAAATTATATATCTCATCTCCTTGAGAGATTATAAGAAACAACTCCCACTTCAATATATACACTCCGTTGTTATAATATTTTCTATTATTGTTCATGTATTTTATATGTTGACATACAATAAAAATATGTATTCTTCACGGGCAGTTACCTAATATGATCTTACTAATAAAAGAGACAACATAATGAGTTACCGTGAAATTACAGTGTACACACACAGTGTACACACACATCCATTAGAGATTTTGAAACCCGGTTGCACGCTTTGACCGGTTTTCCGAGTTCCGTAAGCAGCCCCACAAATAATCCCTCTTTTATGAGCTTAAAGACCATTGAGTTTTGGATGTGCATTTTTAAATACATGCAGCATGCGTCAAATTGTAGAGTAGTTCACCAATAGTTTAAAAGAGGTCACACAATTATTCAAAAATTGTTAAATATCCTCTATTTATCTGCTCTAGTATCAAAGAAATTAATTGGATTTAAAAATAAAAAAGTAAAATACGTTATAAGTAATCGTCAGCAAATATAAAGACACGGTCTATATCGATAAAAATGTCAAGGGGTTAAAAGTACATCGTTCATTCTTATATTTCGTAAAAAGTAGGACGAGAACAGCCAAGCAATTGAACTACTACATACCACTACATACCACTCACCCTCGTTCCCAAGAAGCGAACGCTATTACGTCGGCTTTTATTTCTTGAGCTACATACACCAAAGTGATCATTATGTGGGTACTAAATGCGTCTTTATAAAAAATAACTGCCATTTTATTTCATATTAATGACATGTGATTATTCAAACCTTTCATTTTGAAAACTATCTTCGTATTTATCTACAGAACCCGCTTCTGTGGCTAGTATATTTTATTTGCTGACAATATTCAGTCTGTCAATGTGTGCGTGGCTACCTGCCGCATCCGCCGGGACCGAGCGTCACGGAACAATAAAGAAAAAATAAATAACTACAAATTTACCACCTCCATCATACACAATGCCGCTCCAGTACTAACAAGGTGGTAAGCGTGCGAGTTCACGCGACAATGGATAACGTAAGGTTTGATAGTCACGTTGGAGATAGTTATTTATTGAAACGGCTACAATCCATCTGTTCGTTGGAAATTAGATGCTGATAATTTTGTAAGCAATTAATTTTAATGACCGAACGCATCGAAGTCTGTGAAAAAACAGGCATTACGTATCTACATACACATAAATAAAACTTATAAAAACCTTATAAAAGGGCCGCTTTTATAAGGGATGAAACTCTTTAATTGGGATAAATGTAGCGGCTTTAATTCAAACTAATTACAGACATATTTTATGTTGCTTGTCCGTCCGAGAGTAGGCTTAAATGCTATAAAGCTTATATAGAGTTGCTTTTGATATTACATTTTTAATTATAATGAGCACATACTTATATAAAGTGTTTATTAAAGAAATTCTGGGACTTTGAAACATTAATGTCTATTAGAATACAAAATAAATTGAGAGTTAGTACTTGATCCTCCACTTTTATTTAAGTTTAAAAAAGGTTCTTATTACAGAATAAACGAAGGAGGGAAAAGTTCAGATTTCTTAATATGGTCTCGATCAAACTCGAAAAGTAATTGTAATAAAGCTGCTAACTTGTTAAAACTTCGCTCAAGTGATAAAATTTAAACGTCTCTTAAAAACATTGCCTTTTACTCTCATCTTTCAACACAATATTCTAAATTTATCCTTTATTTTCTAATATCAACATAATTTGTATTACATATTTTTATAATATGAATATAAATTTTGCATATATATAAAATGATATATCACATTTTTGTTGGATTAATATTGTCATAAAGTCCACACAAAAAAAAAAATACAAATGATTTATATTTTTTAGATAAAGTAACAAACCTGCGAGCACTGAAACGATGATTCCAATGAAGTGTAGCAGTACTATTAACCCCATGGTGACTGAAACAAATAATAATATATACATACTACAGTTTCGCAAGCTGAATACATTTCAAAAGTCTTTTTTGGCTGATTCAACTGGCTTATATTTTAAAAACAAAAAAAACAAACGAGTAGCTATTGTTCATTCGATATTAAATACGAAATCATTATAAGTAAATAGTTATAAGTAAATCGATCAAACATTTAAATATTTATATTGTATTATATCTAGAATTTAATTCTAACATATGTCTAAACTAAATAAAGCACTGACCACAAAATTTATTATAAATTAAATCATAATCACTTCATAATCACATGTTAGTTGTTTGCATAATTAATTATTTGGTATATATAATGTAGAGTAAATAATAACATTTCACACCATTCGCATTACGAATAATATTCGTATTCCGTAATGTATTTCGTATTCGAATAATATATGTATTAATCCGTTCGTATTAATCCGTATTATGCTAATGATAAAAATATGTATACAAATTTTAAATATATAAAGAATGAAAAATTATCCGAGACAGGTAGCCTGTACGGTGGTAGTACATATGTTTGAGCGACGGGACGGTTTCCCAGAGATCACTGGTTTGAATCCGTACCCGCTTCGGTTTATTCTTTTTATGTTTATTTAAATATAAAATAAGCCTCATAATACCTAAAAGTTATATAGCCAATACAATTATAGATATTTTTCAAACAATATTGATATAGTACTATGAAATATAATATATTCATATTATATCACATATTGTAAGGACTATTCAATTAAATCCTTAGATAAAAGGTCATCTGTGAATGCATGCTGTAAATAAGGATGTTTTATTATTTTCTTTATCTCAATACTTTCAAAGTAGAATGGTAGCTCTGAGCATCATTTTAATATAAATTTATCGCAGCTTACAATTCTTCAGCAGCTGTGGCTGTTGAGACTGTGGACTGAGCTATATTTCAAGCCAGATTGAACTATAAAATCTTATTTACTAGATATGATTGATAAATCTAGAATATTTATCGAGTCTCGAATAGAATACGTTGGTAGAATTTATGTTAGTTATATATCTTTTGATCTTCGCGTAGTTCGTTAAGCTATTTAATTAATCATTAGTTAAAAATATACTTTAGTGTTGTTTTTAATTAAAAAATACTAGTTAATATAATTATTATTAGAGCATTTATTATAACAGTCGATAAACTTAATTGAGTAAAAATCTAATTTTAGAACTAAAACAACCGAAATTTTCGAAGTAAAGCAAATCAATGCCAAATAGCGAGCTATTAGCTTTTTTCACATACAAAAGCTGAATTCAACTTCGAACTGAATTTAAAATACCATGTGGAGTTTCTGTCTGGAACAAATAAGATGAGAAAAACTCAACAAGCGCAGCAGCAGTTGTTCTCTTCGAAAACATATTGTAAATCTGTCTTTTAAATAGTTTTAGAGATACTATATTATCAAGTTACAGTGTTTCTTGAAAGTTATTTCTCTGTTATCGGCTACAGAACTAAATTGAACTAAATGGCAACGAAATATAAATTAAATAAACGAGCGTTTCTCTTCTGTTAGCGTATAATATTCACAAACAACAATCGCTGATAGAGAAAGCTCAAGCTTAAGTCCTCTAATTGTTGCATTTTTTGTGACAATGAAGATTCAATAAAATAAATAGATAAACAACGAACAGCATTCGGACTGGCATTGGTTAATTGAGCAATTTAATAGCGATTCGAGTTGAGCTCAACAATTTAGCTGCACGTTACAAAGAGTTAGCTAGTCCTGGAACGTGGATGGTATTTGTATTGGGGAGTAGTTTTTAATTACTAACTTTTCAGAGGAAGTTGGATCGTTTTACGTGATACGGGTATTAATGTTTTGTTGCGTGGGATTCGGATTTCAAATGCTGTTTACCAACTAAACTTATTTAACTCGACTAATTAACAACACAGATAAATATTGCGTAAGCCTGTTGTTTGGTAGTTTTAATTAATTTTAATACTGTACACAAATAGACAAATATACTTATCTTAAATCTTAATCGTAGTTTAAAGACTCAAAAAATAATTATTGAAAGTTATAAGCGATAACTGAAAATTATAAAAGAACAACATTAAATAATAACTGGCAAATATAGCAAAATAATGAATACATTTTTAGAAACACAATTATACCAACATGCGTCAAGCTAATTGAATCAAGATGTATGTGAAGAAACATAAAAACTTAATACGAACGGGATTTCATTATTTATTATTCAGTAATCATCGACGTTCAGTAATTAAGTGATTTGTTATTCCCGCCACGCTTGCGACGGGACACAACGTAATTCACGCTCGTATTGACGTATCCTCGCTAATCTTAACAGTTTATTCATGACTTAATTTAATACATCCTTGAAATTACTGACTCATAAATGAATGTCACGTTGACTGGAATATTTATATCGGAATCGGATGTTTTTGATTGACTTCTTTTGACAGCTACCTAAAATGGCGGACAGATAATTATAACGAATGTTCATTATTATTATTTGAAGTTCGGCTGTTTGATTTATAATGTCAATAATTTAAAGCTTGCTGATATTATTAATGGTTTGGATCCCAATGCTAAGCCAACTTGTTACCTTGTCCGTTCATACTTTGCATATGCCAAGCATGCATGCTCTTTATATAGTAAAGTGCAATGTGCATTGAGATACATTGTCATACAAATAAATCATACACTAACAATAGTGCTACTAAATTGAATCGAATAGCTAATTTAGGATCCGTAACATTATCTTCAAATTTGTAATAAATGTCTCTTACAAAACTACAACACTATACAAAATATGATATACAAATCATAAAATATATTTATTTTTACAGAAATAAGTTTGACTCATATTACATATCTATTTCTGAATGAATTCTAAAATAATTTAAACCTCACAAAAGTACTAAATTTAATGGAGAAATGGTATTAAACTTTATAGCCCCACAATCATATTTTTAATAGTTTTTGTCTCGTGAAACTCCGTGTGTGATAAATCCATAAACTTTTATAAAGACGTCTTGAACCATTGTATTCGCCCGCATCACGCGTTTTAATATTTTGTTAGGGCTTCTATACACTGCAGCCGATCTGAACACGAAAAATACGGTTACGGAACTTGGACCAAATTTAAATAATAAATATGCTTGAAAAGCGAATATGTATTTTATACTTTGACTATGAGTAAACGCTCCAACAAATAGAACCTTTGACCATACTTTCTAGAAATTGAAATCGGAAACGAAGGTAAGCTCCTTTATATTATTTAAGACATTACTTACGGTTGATTTATTCAAGTAATAATTGTTATGATTTTCAAATGACTTTGTAGTCTTATTTATTTCAAGTTTTAGATTTTATTACCCCGGGTCACCCCGCTACTTCCTTCGTAAATAAATGTTATTGTACATACTATACTCTTCCTTGACATAATTAACTCATATTTGTGTACCTAAATGTAATTTTAAAACCATAAAAAAATAAAAGTTGTGGTTTCTTAACAAAAAAAAACTATTGTATACAAATTATTAACCGTAAATAACTTAAACCCAACATCATTTATAATAATTCCTGTTATATTACACAAAAACATTTTGCGTTCAATTTGTGTACAAGGTGATTTAAAATATCAATTTACATATTATAATGTTAAGTGAATATTAATCAACTAGGAAGAGACATGACTGCTAACAAGCGGTTATTACAGCGACATGTCTGATATGTACAATATCTACGTCATTTCCAATTGAATTGATCAAATCAACTTGCTTGAATTCAAATTGAAGATCTTGTAAATAGGCTTGCAAATTAGTTTTATCTTTAATATAACTGTAAATTATATGCCTTACGTTCCAATGATGGAATGGAATGGATGGGAAAAACTTTATTATTATAGAACAAGTGTACATATAGTACAATTATATACTTTAATATTATATGTATAATATACTCGCTAGCTCCGATTTCGTGAACTACATATAAAGGTTTTATTTTATTTTATGAGCTTATTAAAAACTATTTCGTATAGAGCTTTATTAATAGTTTCGTTACTTTACTAGATATTAATAAACATTAATTAAATTCGCATTCGAAATAATTGGCGCGTTTACCGAAATGTACAAATCAAGTTATTAACGGGTACTGTGGTTACTTGTTGTCGGTTCAAGCTTTAATCTCATAGCCTAAATACTTAGAAACACAATCCCTTGTAAGTATGGATGTTTACTTAACGAATAATTATTATTACAAATGTGGCAACATTGTGAAAGGAACGTGCTTCTGACGTCTTTTGTTTCGGACTTAGTATTGAAAGTTTAGTTCAGTGGAGTGTTTGTTAAGTACTCTCAATATTGGCGTAGGAAAAGCTTATTAATATCCTACTGTTGTGTTCAAAACTACAACATAAAGGATTCCTTCATTTATAGTTAAACTTTAACCAATTTTATATACTTTACATGGGTAATTTTTACACTTTTATGGGTAATTTTTGACTAACTGAATATTTATTGGACGTCAAGAAATAAACAGATTTAGTTTTTTATTAAACTTTTTACATATTTAGTTATTCATCAAACAGTATATACCTGGATAGAAGTAATATTTTCGACGTTATTTAAAAAAGTGGATTCCATTGTTATCAAACATTTTATTAAAAGCTGATATTATTTTAGATACACTTTAAACGGAGTAATAAATTATTTAAAATTTTAGGGAACAAGATGAAGGCACACTGTAGTAAATCAGTGCTGTAAGGCGGATGACCTAAGAGTTTATGTGTGTGTGTGTGTGTGTGTGAGAGCCAGGAAATCCAACGTCTTGTTCGCGAAGAGCGCTGACTTTTTTTCGTGGTAGATTAATAAGCCTCGGTGTCCTGTGTTCAGTCGATTGTTCCTCGCAAGTGCAAAAACTTCTGGCAAGCATAGGATAGGATACCGTTTTCAATTGATACTACTTTGATTTCTCAAATAGATTAATAATAAATATCTCGTTAAAAAGAATAAATGGGCTATAATTCTTTTCCGTACTGAAAACTGTTTCTCGTTTTAGTTTCGTAGGCGTTGGTCTGATTTAAAAAGTCATAGTGTTGGCAAGCGCTTTATTTCTGGATCATATTGATAAGTACAATCGTTGAAAATATTGTAATTTCTTCGATTTTTTTACTGATCCCATAGCACTATTACACTCTCCTCCTTGTCAGCCTTCGTAAGGTTGTGGAGTACTAAGTTCGAAACAGAAGTAGCTGTGAAGAAATTCATGATCACTTTTCGATTCCGATCTGAAGGTTGTGTTGAACCTCCTCTTATGTAATATTTCTTATTGTAATATTTATTTTAATCTGAAGACGGCCTCTTCTTTTTAATTGTTCAAATTTAAGCGACATAACTTCGCAACACGGTTCCTTTAGTTCCGGCTTTTTGTTCATAAAAGCTAATTGAAGTCGATTAAGCGATTCATTAAGTTGCAAGTTGGACCTTAAAAAGTCACGAAAATGTTTCCGACCCATTTATCTATGACTTTTATATAAATTTACTTGCAATTTTTTTATTAAATGCAATTAGGAATATAGGATACAACTAATTCTTTTCCTAGTTTAACAATGTTATATTTTGAGTTAATATACTTTATAAAATAACAAATATTGAATAAGTAAACAACCTACATTCGCCACAAAGCCTATTCCAAATTATTTGCATAAAACAGTTTAAATTATGAATTTACCGAGACGCCACAAAGCATATAAATTAGTCTTATTTAAATATTTAATAGAAAATTATACTCCTGCTCATTGAAATGTCAACAATAAACACTTTTGGAGGCTTAACACAACGTGCGAAGTCATAACTACGTTTGTACACCATTACCTACTGGGCTACGTGTTTGTCAACATAAATATATTTCGATATTTGCATATTTAAGTAGGTGTTATTCAATTATTTTAGTATATTTTTGTATGACATTTAGCCAAATTTAAAAGTTTGATTATATTAAAAAATATGATTAATTTAATATTTTAACGAATAGATGCTTTAGTTAAAACATATAAAGATTGGACGGAAGCAATTTGAACACAAATTTTGTTATAATTTTGCTTGAGTAAAATATCTCGAAAATCTTTTGTAGAAAAATAAAGTATTTTAAATGTAACGTCATATTACTCACCGTCTTTCAAATGCAAAATATAAAAGACGTAAAATTTTCTAGAAAACTTTATATTGACCGGTCAGATTGTAAAGTTGAATAAAGTTTGGAATGGTTTGAATTGAAGTTATTTTAACAAGAAATGTTTTGATTTTTCTTGCGAAACGTTTTGGAGACATACGTGTCGTGATAAAAATTAACTACAACTTCATAGACAACTCTATTTTTATAGTCTTGATTAATGAGTAACGTCTTAAGTATTAACGTTAATTGCTTAAACTAACATTAATACTACATATTTTATTATCATTAAAAGGTACGTTAATATTCAAAAAGGCCTGCTCTCTCAGCAGGCCATATTGATGTTCTGGTAAATTAACCAGCGAACGGCAAACCCCCGCTGAAGGCAGAACGCACATTAGTGGAAATAATTCATGAATTCCTTCGAGCTGCGTCCGACTTTGGGAGTCGTTATCTTGCATTTCTATGTTCAATCTTTATTCTGTTTTTGGAACATTAGTTCAAATTACTTGTCGCTAATAATAATAATACACTGGACAAATTCTCTAGATCAGGATCTAGCCCCTAAGTAAGTAAATTATTGGCTTGTGTTAAAGGTCTTAGATAACAATACAAATACATAGAAATTCACATTATAAATACTGAGAAAATATTTAATAAACGACCAAACCCAGAAACATAGAAATCTATGGTAATAACATACATGCCTGTCCCTGTCGGGAATCGAACGCAAGTCCCATTGCGCCGCTACTCGTTAGACGTCTGAACTAACCACTCGACCAACGGGGCGGTTATAATAATGGGACCATATTATTATATAGTAAAATTTATACACAATGATCATTTCCGGACCTACCACGTAGATACCTTATAGTACTTCATCTAAATCCTTCCCGTTTAGAAAATCTACCACTAGACTTTTCCCGGTCCAGACCACCGTGAAGTAAAAAGTACCAAAAAATCTTTGCGTATTGGTGTTAGAGTTGAAAATGCGTCACCGGTTCTAATATTAGCGTAGTTTTTTTCCGTAGCTCGTGCTTTTTAAGTGCACTCCACACGTGCACGCCAGCTTTTGAAGCGCTGTATAGACTCGCTTGATTGGTGGTGGATACGTGATGTGCGAACTTTAATTACTACAAACAGGTTGTATTGAGTCAACCTGAATAGAACCTTTGCATTTGAAAAGATTTGAAAACTGAATGAATCGAATGAATTATAATTGAATAACACGTGTTTGAATTGATATCATTATTTATTTTTTTTGCAATAATAAAACGGTTTAATGAAGCAATAATAACTAACAATGTATATCGGCTATTAATTGCTTAAACATTAACTTAATGGTTACAAAGCGATTGGACAAAATAATATGAAGTTAGTCTGTTTTCTTAAGTTATAATATCTAAAAATAGTATATTAAAACTTAAAGTCATGCTATGAGCTATTTGCTGTATAGAGTCTAATTAATGGATTTAGATAAGCCATACAGATAGGTGTGATAGATATTGTGGGTCCTGGCTGGCCGATTAATCACCGTTTATGCCAGGATTTGGTCCCTGCCGTGAGATACGTTTAAGATACCATCTTTTAAGACGTGGATAAGGTGACAGCTTTAGATTAAATAAACTGGTATTATATTACCTTATAATATTATTATTTAACGACCATTTAAGCCTGGATACAGAGGAGTGGACGGGAGATAAATGCAATTTTCTTCTACTATAACTCAAGAATCACTTATATTTGTTTTTCTAATCCTTATAAGAATTACTCTATTCGCATCGCGGTAAGTATCTATAAATGACATGATTACAGTTTTATTTTCGTATAGTTATTTAAATTAAGGAAAATTACTCATGCTAGATAAAATCCTGTATCCGCAATACCATAGCAACTGTAAGAAATGTTGGCTCAACATGTTATGTACGACTATTAGCCTTGAAAAAACATGAAACACATGATAAATAGGTATATTTGTCCAGGTGTAGAAAAACGTGTGAAAAATTGCTAGCCTGAAAAATGATATTTTTTACATTTATTTTGCCGACAGTGGATAAGTGTTTTACATATGTTTGATAATATTCTGTTAACGCTACTTGCTGTTGCACCTTCACCGGGCTAGATAATATAAATTTAGTTTCTTTCAATAATATTATCTAACGAATCTGTTAAGTAAAATATTTTTTTAAAACAAATTATATGTTTAAAAGACGTTAAAATTCTTGTTTGATGTTTATATTTAAGAAGGCGTATAAATAAAATAAGAATAGAAAATACATTATGTCACCTGGAAATCTAATATCAAAGTTTAAATGAGTTTGTATACAATGACAACAAGAGCACCGAGCAGTGTTCTAGTTAGAGCAGATTGCTTACCTAACGAAATAGAGATTCTAGCTATTGGAAAACTATTTTGCAACTATACTTCAGTTACTTGGATAATTCATAGTGATAACATACGGTTATAAACTACGAATACTTATATTTGAATATTTATAAATTAAATAATTTATTTACTTATTTATTTTTACAAATCTTGATAAACAACACAAAAAAAGAAACAAAAAATTTTTGTTTCCTCTTTTACTTATTACTCTGTTATTTCTAAAAACTACTTAAAAGGCCAACGCCCGAGCGCCTTACCTAAGCTACGCTCAGACTTAATGCCAGTTCAGAGCCAACAAATAAATTTTGTATTGTTAAATTTTAATAACTATTAATTTAAAAAAAGTCGTAGAACAAATGTTGTTGAGATTGATGTAAAGAGGCTGCCTGCAAGAGGTGGTCAATTAATTATAGATAACCCTGTATATACACAGAAATGGTGAACTAATAATAGGGCCAATGTTTGTTCTGACGAGTGCGACGACGACGAATTCGATCTAATACTAAATTAATGTTTGAAATATATAATCTACTGGACAGAAGTAGGACTACTCTTGAAAAACATAAATCGTTGATATTAATCGATAATATATAAACTACGTAGGTCTACTCTTTAAAAATATCAATCGTTAATATTAATCGATTTTACTCTAGATAACAAAATAAATCCATACAAATAACGAAAATAATTGAAGCAACGTAAAATGTATCCTTAAATGTGAATGGAAGCCAATTTTTAATTTAAATGTACGATTTTGTAATGTTCCGCAGGTGCACTGAAAACGTGAAACAGGGATTACCTACTGTAATTTATCGGCTGTTCTCCAGTTATTACCAGATTAATTGAAATAAATGGCGCGATATACAATAACAATTAGCTCCAAACATTTCAACAATTCAATTATTTCGAGTAATGTTTTATTTATCAGCGCAAAAGCGTTTTCCTTTTTGCATATCCAATGATCCGCTGGAAGGGCTGTGTTTGGGTTAATTTTTAATTTTATCGATGTTTCCAATACATTCACGGACGTAACTATTAATTCAATGTTAAAATGCAATTTTAATGAAAAAAATCCGCAATTTGTTTATGGTATTTACTTAGTTTTAACGTGAATTTAAATAATAAATGTTAAAAAGTACATACCATAAACAAATGTAACAGTTCACATAAAGTATGTCAATACACTCACAGTAATGAATTTAAATAAATAGTTTTATATTTTAGTCAAAAGTAAAATTCAATTATAAATCAATACCATCAAAATCATTATGAGCATTTGATACCGTATCACAATCAATGAGTGGTTAGAGCGATGGGATGGTTTCCTAGAGATCGCTAGTTCGAATCCTCTGGGTATAATTTTTATTCTATATTTATTCGAAATTTAAATAAACTTAACATGGCTGAACAGGTTTATAGACAATTTCAAACAGAATAAATAAATTAAAGTTAAATTGTTTTTGACATTCACACATACAAGTTGACTATTTTAATTTAATTTACTATATAAGCTTAATAAAACAAAATATAGGTAATAGACTAATAAATGTAACTATACTTAAAATACATAAATAAAATTTTAGATATTAACAAAATGAACATTAAAAATGATAACATGTTAATCAAAATGTGGGTTAGTATTTAATTATATACATTTTTGATTCGTGTGTGTCATAGCTATAATTGGTCTATGAGAACAATTTATAATTATAGTTAAGCGTGGTACCATAAAGACTATAATAACTACGCTATCACCAGTTCTATGATGCTCTCACATTTAAATAGGTTTAAAATATCTTTGAATTAAGAGTGCTAATAGACAATACACTCAAAGTAGTTAGAGTGGAAAGCTGCAAAAGAAATAGATCTTGACGTATAAAAAGTTTAATGGAACGAATGACTGAAATTTGCAGAGACGTCAGAAAAACGAACGTTCGAAAAATAAATAAAACTGCCCTTAAAAAGATCATGAATAAATTTTACTTACTACTAGATACTATTACTAAGTCTACTTTGTAGTTACAAAACCTATATAAACAACTACTACAGTACAAATACAAGTATGGTATAAACCAATATAAAATATGATTTTCTGATAACTTAATAGAATAAGCAGTATGAGAAATCACAAAAAGGAAGAATGAATGAGAAAAACAAAATGGCGGACAAGAACTAGATTAACAAGAAGACAGATAGACACGCTTGGAGAAACACGAGAAGACTTTTATTCGTTGTCACTCATGTATCATAACTATATACAAATTAGTTGTTCTAATAACTGGTAATTTATAATGCTGTGATAATTATTTCATATTTATAAAACTAGTTAAATGAATGTCGTTAATAACCACAGTAATACTTTAATTATTATTTTTAGATGATTATGCTTGACAATAATATGTAAATTTTAATAAATAAATTTATATAATGTAATTTAAAATAAAATATTTTTGTTATTATAGAGCTTTATATGTGAAACATTCTCTACATACCTTTATAATGGATTGGAATTGGTGTAAAATAAATTAACTTCAATTGATATCGTCCAATTAATTACTTCATTATAATTTTTGCAACTTTTCCCTAAAAATATATAGATCTACAAAACCAAATATTGTCCCCAAGTGATTTTAATTAATAAATAACAAACAAATGTAATATGAGACAGAACAAGGTTATTGAATACTTGCATTTTTGGCAACAATTCAAGTTATATTAGTTCTCTTAACAACCCAGTTTGCGAACAAGACGCTATGCCGCAAATCACGTACGCATCTTCTTATCGCCTTTGTATGTCATAAATTATCTTTATACATATATTTAATATTAACTACACAGTTACATAAAAATCTGATTCTGTCGTTAATTCCAACATGATAAAATATTTGCAAGAAAATTCCCGCATGATTTTTCATATTTATTTAACATTCTCAAGAAAATATTTTTAAATATTTTTTATTGAATGAAATTATTGTATCAAGATGTGCATATAGGTTACGGAGATAGTTCATACAAAGGTCGATGCCGCTTGAGTTGAGGTCAAAACAAATATGAACACTCGGACAACTCATTCCTCTCAATGAACTGTTTGTCTTAGACTTCTTCCGTGTTCATGTTAATATTACTAGATATATTCAATAACTTTAAAATAAAGTCAAACTCTATTTGTTCTTTAACCGTTAGATAAATATTAATTAATTAAAATTCATGTAATTTTGTATTTAGGATTCTTATCCATAACTTGTTACCGATATATCATTATTATATATTAATATTGTTTTAATATAAAGCAAAGCCATATTAGTTTCAGCTTTCTTTTAATACAAACCATAAATACAGGACTCAACGGCTTGTAAAATTCTTAAGGTATTTTACTCAAAAATTTACATTTTCAATTTAGACGCGGAATGAACAGAAAATTCGCACGCTGTTTAATACGCGTAATCCCTAAATGTTTTGATCTTGGTGTTAAATTAATTTACGCAACTCTCGACATTGTTTATAAAACAAGAGAGTCGATAAAAGGGTGCGTGGATTAGCAAAGTGAAATGTTTGTTTACGCCTCGTTATTTATCGCGTGGACGAGTACCTAAAATGGTTCAAGACAAAGAATAGCCGGATGATGATAGCGTTCCATTAAACATTCCCTAATTTATTATTGCAAATTGAGTGATGATTATGAAGAAAATGGAGACTGTTTGTATTTGGAATACCAATGCTTTTTACATCCTTTTTGTTTGAAACCACAATTCAAAAACAAGAAGAAAATATAAATATCTAAATGTTTTTAGGCAAAATTATCGAATAAAATCAGGTTTTGTCCAACATGAAACACGTTTTGTGGAATGAAGAAATGTAACAAGTTTAAAAACGCATCCGATTGATATGCACTGAAAAAATAGATCTAAATGTATCTAAGTATATGTGTTATGGATATTAGTTTCGTATATCAAAGCATTTTATAAAATATTCTTACATTTAAACATTTTTTTTTTAAACCAAACGAGAAAATCCCACTTGAGTTAGAGTCTCCCATGGGCATTAATTGTGAATATAGATCTTGGTTAGTTACATAAGAGTTACCGCCCTCAAGCAACAGGGAGAAATAGAAGAAGGTGGAAGAAAAAAAAGAATAAAGCTTTCCATTTCTTTACTGCTGTAACGTTGAAACCCAATTTACCTACATTATTTTAATTTTCTTGTAAATCTTTTGACTACATACTTGCTTACTTATTAAATACAATATGAAGTTCTTTATACTGAGAATGGAAACATGGCAAACATAATTCATCAGAAGTAGAGTCTTGTGAGACGGCTTCAGGGGTTTAAAACGTGTTCAATTTCTGACACAAAGAACCCGCTGATGTTACAAAGGCAGTATACGAAGTAATATTTGATAGGATCCTTTATGTTATTCAATCAATTTGTTTCCTTTAAAAAAAATAGTTTAAACCCACAAGACAACACCTGTAAGTACAATGAAAGAAATGAAGTCTGTGTACCTTGTATACGATGTTGTACTTGAACTTGACACGGTATAATTGGTATAATAGAGGAAGCTTCAGTTAGACTTATCATAACACAAATATTGTATATGTGACTGAGACCACACTTATGGTTAAAGTACGTACTTAGTATGTAGTGGTAGGTGTACATACAATAGTTTTTATTTTAAATATATATATATATTATATATATCTGTGTGTGTGTATATATATTAGCTTTCCTTGTGAATGTTAAGTTAGTATTATTAATGTGTTAAAACACTTTTATTATTAAAAACTTCGTTCAATCTAATATATTTTTAACATTGAAAATTATTAATATTAAGTTCAAAATAGAATAACATAATAATATGTTTAATTTTGATGAGGCGTGTGTAGGTTTAACTAATTTAGTTAATGTAAATGAAGTGTTAAATGTTATTATGTATTAAATGTTAGGTATAAAATGTTATGTATTAAATGTTATGTATTAAATGTTATTATTGTGAAAAAAAACATATTTTTCTTAGAAATAATAACTCTCGCGAGATTATGAAGCCGGAGTAAAGGAAGCGACAACAAATATTTATTTTATTTTTATAAAAAATTAAAGAGTTATCTTTTTTATTTGTCATTAGATAAAATACCAAATTACTAAAACTTACAACCTGCCTTACGCTTAAAAAAAAGGTTTTCCATTAGTAAATCAGTCACGCGAGACATCGCAAAACATATTACATAAGTTTCATTCATGAAGTCTATGCAACCTCAAAAGGTCATTAGCTCGCAAGACAGATAATCTCGGACGTTGAATTGTTTCGTTTTATGTGATATTGTTTGTATAACAATATGTTTTTTTTATGAGACACAGATCTGTAATTTTTTATTATTATTTGAGTCTTCTAAAATGAGTTCGTTAAAAGATAATTTACAGTCAATATAAAAAATATATAGATCTTATTAAGTAGGTATGTCCCGCAAAATAAATTATCTTTAAGAATATAATAAATAAGAAATACATTATTTTCTAAAAACATTTCATTAAAATATTAATAAAATAATTAAAGTAATGTTAAATTCGATTTAAGAAATAAATTATTATCTCTAAACATTTCATTAAGATATTAAAGTAATGTTAAATTCGATTGCTCCTGTATACCAAACAAAACATGCACCTACATATATATTTAAAATAAGTCCCACACTTTTATATTTAGTTTACATAAATGCGGTCCCGGTGGTAATATAACCCGATCTCTGACCTCGAGTTCCTTTGTTACAAAACAATCGATTATCGACAAGTTAATTGTATTGATTCTGTAGTTTCGGTAAGTTATAAACACAAGGTGCGCCTGCGACGATCACGGTGCACTGCATTCTTGAAAGAGGGGCGGGAGAGAGATTGGGTTGCATTCTTACTATTCTTACCTTTTATCACACTTTATCCACTGAAACAACACTTAGACACTTAGCACATATTTATAAGATATTCTCCGAACTGTTTACTGTGACACGAAATATTTACCCTTTGTTTTACATCACTACCGAAATAAATTTAACTTCCAAAATACACGACCAAGTGACCGGTATATAACAAGCAAACTGGATTCATTTGAGCTTCGGGCTTCGGCTGTCGGACGCGGAATGCTATTGTTCTATCTCTTTCTGGCATATAAAGAATTGTATACTATCTCGCTCGTGAAGAGAAAGGCGCCAATGCTCTGCTCGGGCGCCGACTTCTTCCTCCGGGATGAGATTCAACAAAACAAAAGCTCTATTGAAACAAGTTCTAAAATCTAATGGTGGAGATTGACGCCTCAGGTGGTTGTCGAGAAACGACGCTTTATGACTAGTTAATAATATTAAGATTTGGCGTAAAGTAGTCTGTGCGATATCCTATTTGCGTATAGTACCTATTTTAAATAACATAACTCTTTTTTTCGAAAGCAGGTTCAAATATTTAAAATTTCGAGTTAGTGAATAATTTATGTAAAAAATAAAAAAAAAACTTAAAGTTTTTTTTTCTTAAAATTTTCAGTATTTGAAAATGTCACCTTTTTGTTTATAAAATTCACGTTTTTTTATTTACATCCATAGTTTCTGCATCCAAAAGTTCTGCATCAAAAAATTATAATTATAAAAGAGAAATATAAAACACGATGAATCCAAAAAACGTTAAAAAAACTTTAGGAAAAGTTTCGAATCAACTATCGATTTATTTTCGGAGTCGGTATAAGACGCTCATAGGATTAGTGATTACAACAATCATTATAAAAAAGGCTTGTATCATATCTATCAACAATATTCTTTAATTGAAATCACGCGAATCAGCCTCAAAATAAATTGTTTTTAAAATGAAGTTTTTTATTCGTCCTCGGTTGCTTGTATAACATAACCAGAAAAACTAGAATTCAATTTTACTTCATTATTTGTTAGTTAATATCACTATAAATGTAGTATAATATCTTATAACACTAAATGATATCCGATAGCAATATAGATAAAACAGTTTAGACAATTAAGTAAACACCATTCAACGATGATTTAAACCTTACCATTACCAAAACAGTCAAATTAATCCATAGAGCTTACAGAATCTTGCTCATTAATCACGCTATCTAGGTCTAAAAAACATTGAACTTTCCTTTTTTAAAAATATATAATGCTGACTTCTAGGATCACGACGCCTGATGGACGTTACTATGCTGACTTATGAACAGTGCGTGGTATTGCCGAAGTCTTCAGTAAAATTAATGCAGCTAAAAGAGATAATATTGCAATTAAAAACCGCGAAGAGTCGTTTAACACAAAAATAACAGACAACAAATTGTTAAGGCATAAGTAATGTAAGCTAAGTTGGCAGAGCTTTCCCGGGAGTCTCAAGTGTAAGGCCTGCTGAAGAATAATTAATTTATATTTTTTATTAAACAACTTTATATATCTAATTCTCTGTATGGCGATTTAAAAGGTATATTTAAACTTTAAAGGCTATGTAAATGCTAGTCTAAAACTGTTAATGTTAATACATACTTTACCATTAAAAGAAATCTGAAATATCATAATATTATATACGATTATGTTCATCAACACAAATAAAAATACTAAGTAGTTTGCAAACGACCAAAAAAACATTTGCATATAAAATTACTATTAATTTTTTGCCCGTCTTTATTAAAATATCGTATTGTTAAAAAACATCGCCCATCGATTAAGGGGCTTTGGGTAAGTACCCAAAGTCCCCTCTAGGAATTTTGGGCAAGTGCCTAGGGGAAAAATAGTATCGTCACCGTTTCTACTCTCAGTGTTTTGACGAAGGTTCTATCATACACATCACCTTGATGCTTAAACCCGAACCTACCAAGCATGATTATAAATTTACATCCATGACGTATACTAATCACATGCATTTTCACTAATACTGTGGTGGCAAGTTACACTTGCTCAAGTACCTGCCCACATCATTTCATTCAACTATAATCATTTTTTTCTTAGAAAGTCATTAAGCTTTCGTATAATCTGGACCCATCAAGTCATAGCAAAAAATACACCATATATAGGCACTTAGTCAGACAACTGTCGTTCAAACATCGGTAATTACCAACGTTATTGCTGCCTACTCGTATCGTTGCACAAATTATTCCTTTTTTGGCATTTGATTATAAAATGACCGTCAAAAAATTTTTTTTTTGCTTTTCAGAAAACGTCATATTTTTGTATTTCCTTCATTGGTGTAAGAAGTCTATTTTACTCCATTTAGACCATACAGCTTTTACCCAACAAAATCTAAAGATCATTTTTTTTTTGTAGGACCCTCCCTTATGTACAATAAGGAAATGGCTTTCGACAAAATATTAAAAACACGTTTTATTATTTTTATAAAAATGACCGGTTAGTTTATTATGAAATGAATACTTAATAAGCATAGAACGTCTATTTAAGTCAGATCCATTTACACAAAAAAATATGGAAACCTTGATATCGAATCCCACGATTTAGTTTTTTGTAAGATACACCTCACTGATGTTAATTCCTTCTAAATAAAATAAATATTCAAAAGTATAATCCACTACCTACTCACACGAATATACTGTTATTTTTTTGTATGAACTAAAACACGGACTGCATTCCATCAAGTAATATATTATAGTTTTATATTTATTACATCTTTCATCAGCGACATTCCAATTACGAAGCCATGCGGCTATACGGATACAAGCGTGGTTTATAAAGTTTAAGTTCATAAAACCGTTGCGAATAAGTTTTTATAAGTATTTTGTTATACCTTTCCAAATTCTGCGATAGTTTATTCAACATTTCAAAAAGTATCTAATAACTTAGTATTTGTCCTCTTTACGCGAAGTTACAACGCGCCTGAATATTTTAAAAAGCAATATTTTTTCCAACACGTGTTTCATGTTCCTTTAATGTATTAACATACATAATCCATCGTTTAAATGATATTTATAAATATACTAAAGGTAGAATGTTAAGCTTGGTTTTTAATTTAAGATATTAATTATTGTTTTCTACTAGTATGATGAGAATGTCAGTTTCGTTGGATTTATTAGATAATACAAATAAATCAAATTATTAATTTAAACAATACTCATATTACTTATTCAAATAAAAAAAAATCATATTATTTAATACAAGGAAAGTGAAGATTAGATAATTAGAGAAAATAATAATAAAAATAACAATAATAATACTGCTAACTAATAAGTACTGCTTATAGTACTGCTAATAACTACTGCTAATAGCTGCTAACATATTTCATAAAAGACACTTTATTTTCTCCATAATGCAATTTAATAATGTTTTGTTTTAAGCCCTTAAAGTCATTGTAAAGTATTGATCTAATAGGCTTCTTCCCTTTCTAACTTTAGTCAGAATATTCCTTTCCCTAATAGTATATTGTTAATTGAAAATCAATCAAAACTACAGTAATGTAATTTAATATTTTATTCATTTTTGCGACTGGGTATTGAACATATCTCACTTAAACAGACTATTTCTGGTACAACGGATTGTTAATACTATAATAAAACATACATAAGATTACGAACGCACCTTTTTTTTAATTATTTTTGTATCTCTTTATAGACATTGCATAAAGTATACATCCTTTAAGTACCAGAAACCACCTAAATTCAAATTTAAGATATATATCACAATAAATTTACTATAGTAATTTCGTACATTATTTTTGGGGTCGATGCATTATTTTTAAACAAGCCGCCATTTTAAACAACAGGAATAAAAAACAGATCATAAAAACAGTAAAAACATTAATTAACAAGTACAGATGTTTTGTTACTTTTCATGTCGAAAACGATATATTTATTAAATCAATGTCATGTTTAATCAAACAAACTACAACTTTAACGATACTCAATTTTATAATACGTTGTAATTTATTGATATTCAATAATATGCCAGTTTGACAATAAATTGTATTTTCAATATGAAAAATAGACAAATGCATTGAATGTAATTAAACAAAGTTTGGTTACACTATGATGTTGACAGATGCCAAGAATAGTTCCAAAATGGAGGGCAATATCCAAACTAAAGCGCACCATAATATTTGTTGACTTTTCCAAGGCAATATATATTTTTTAATCTTATTTTTAGCAACTGGGACCTGTCATCTGGGTGGTTGCTCCGTGTTTGGTATGGTAGAGCCAGCCCTGATATCCATAACCTATTTTGATTTAGTCATAAAAGAGGGAATATATCTTCTGGTATCATTTTACGTTGATTTCATATTTTTAACTGTCTAAACTCGCGAACTGTCAACATCACAATTTTTAATTTAACTATAATCAATAATTGAATAGGAAAAATCATCGCGGCCACATCCAATTGAGATTAAATACAAAGAATATCTTGACGCGTTCGCTTTTTGCACTATTATATTACTTAAACTAGGTACTTCGTTAATTATAGTATACTTAAGTGAGAGAAAAGGAAAATCTAGTATAGTAAGGAAATACACACATTCAAAGTTACACTGCAATAAAAAACTATTAATTTGAATTAAAACTCATCAGGAACCTTGTACGAAAGTTTCATAAATGAGTTAAGTGAAACCCTATTTAAAATTGTGCCGCCAGTTAACTCAGTACAAAAAGAGAACACCCCATCTTCAACAGTAAAAAATAAATTAGACTAAATAAATTAACTTTATCTCACACATTACTATTATAATTCGGAATGTTCAACTTCATCGTCAGAGTCACCTATTTGTGGTACTTCACTTTCATCCGTACTTTCCTTCTCGGTTTCGACTTGAGGTTTTTCTTCCTGTTCTTCAACTTTCAGTTCTTCTATTTTTTCTTCCGGTTCTACGACTGTTTCAGTTTTATTTTCACTTTCTTTCTTTGCCGGTTTTTTAGGTTTCCATATCTTCATCTTGTTCAACAGATATTTCACCTCCCTATCAAGGTTAGCCATTTTCTCCCTAATACTATCCACCGAAAGTTTAATATCTTCATTCTTTTTCAACGCTTTTTGTTCCTCAACAGATTTTTTGAGCCAACTGTCGGTTTCCTCAATTTTCTTTTCTAGTACTGTAATTTCAACTTCGGTAAAGATGTCTCTGTCGGAGTTTGATTCTTTAGTAAAGTTTTTAGACATTTTTAGGAACTCCTTCGAGCTGTTTAATAAATTACGTATAGCGGCCACAGCTTCTGGCCTTTCTCTATGTTCCCAGTGTTTGTAAAATATGGGATTAGTTTTTTCTTTAAGTAGGTTCAACTTCTCTTCGTACAACTCTGTAGGCGCCTCATAACCATCATCATATAACCAATCTGATGTTTCAGAGCATATCTTCTTTATCTCTTCAATTAGTTCAGTCGTACCACACTCAGCAAATTCTTTCGTATCAATCTTCATCTGAACGTCAACAACAAAAGCTTCCAAGTTGTTTAAAGCTGTTTCCCTCTGAATGCGTTTTTTGTCAACATTATTTAACTTGGTTATCTTACTTTTGGAGCTCTTGAACTGCTCAGGTGTCATTGGTTGCATATTAAGAATTTCTTCTTCAGCTTTTATTGGTTCTTTTAAAATTATAATCTTGGGTTTCGGTTTTGCTTCAGTTTCAGTGGCATTCTGTTTCTCAGTTTTCGTTTCATTTGCTTTTGCGCTTTCTTTATCATCAGGTTCTGGCGCTTTTTCTTCTGGTTTTTCTTCAAGTTTTTCTGGTGTTTCCGAATCCGATCCAAACAATTTACTGATAGTACTTCCTATTTTAGATAAAGTACTGTCCTTATCTTCGTCTTCCGTAACAGTTTTTTCAGTAACAAATTCCACATTTACTAAATTAAGAATACCAGAGTCATCAAGATTAAAATGCGCTTTAATTCCCTTATGCTCAACATTATCAGCGGAATTTTTGGTAAGTGCTTCATTAACTCCGAACAGAGCGACTTGACTTAAGTTAAGAGAACCAATATTTTTTAATTCATTTGATGGTATATGGTCTAATTCTGCGTAATTAACGTTGAAAACAAAATCGTCAGTGTGCTTGTTGAATGTGATGACCTTTTTCTGTGGATAAGTGTTCATGGGTCCAAAAAGCGTTCTCTTTATCTGTAACAAAATCAAAACCTGCTGATTACTAAAGTCCTCATTAAAATACGAACGAAATGATTAAACACGGCTTTTTAAATAGAAATGTTAGTTAAAAAATTAAACCCTTACCTGTTCCTGGAATTAAAAACAAACGGATTTTAATAATAATTGACAATGGGCTACTCTTACAATGAGACATCTAATATTTATTTGATTACAGGAAGCATTACAGAATAAAAAAAATATTCAATGCTTGTACCAGTTTATCATTGCCGTCGACGTGTCGCGTGAACACCACCTGTATCGGTAACACCACCGAGTCCCGCACGTTCAGGGGAGCCACCTTGTAGCCCGTCGCCAGGGATGCCGCCCTGTGGTTAACACATTTACATAATATTTAATTTGGCTATAATTCATAATATCATCAGTTTAGCACTAAGCACTTCTAAAACTTAAACACTCAACTGGAAGTAATTTTATCAAGACAAAAGGTGAGAGCTCACCAAACGAACCGTGAATTTAAATGTATTTCGATCATTAAGAAATATACCAATCAAGTAGATTTAATATAGTAACAAGAGCCAACACACCTATACACGGCTCCCATAGTGGCGGCTTCGTCCGCATTGATGGAGCGCGACGGCTCCAGCCCGACGAAGGACCTCAGCGCTTCCTGCACGGCGGGCACGCGCGAGGCGCCGCCGGCCACCACGAGGCGCGCGCCTGACCCCGACCCCGCCGCCGCCGCCACCGCGCGCTGGATCACACCCGACACGCGGGGCCACAAGTCCGCGCACAGGGACTCCAGCTCCGCACGGGTCACCTGGATCGGGGATGCGATTAGTTAGCTGTTATAGCTACAGAAAAAGTTAGAAAATTAACCATTTATTTGGTAAATTAAAAGATTCTATACAAATAGTCACGTTACGAAGTTCCTGCCGCAGATCAATTCTATCAATATCGGGATCAAGAATAACTATCTTGTAAGGGGTTTTAGAAAAGAAAAATATTAATCAAATCAAATGTAATAACCTGATGTTTGAAGTCCTTATCGTCCAACAGACCCTCGATCTGTGCATAATGTTCAGTATTGGCTGACAGCACTATCTTCAGTCGTTCTGCTTCTAGTAACAACTTCTCCATGGCCCGTGGGGAGGCTCTGACGTCACCGCCGCCGCTGGCCTCCCACGCCTTGATGAGGTGCTCCCGAAGGCGAAGAGTCATCTCTAAGCCTCCCAGGGTTCTATGTAATAGTGATTATAAGATTTATTTCCTATCAAATATGCTTCAAGTTCTATAAGGGAAATATTGAAATAGCAATTAACATAATTAAACAATAACGCAAAATAAGGTGTTCATTTTAATGGCAATCGGCGAAGGTTAAATATCTTTAAATGAATAAACAATTAAAAAAGGAATAATATTTGCAAGAAGAAACCTCAATCATAATTCATAACTTAATCTGTTTAATGAAATATAACTTCTTACACAATATTAAATCCAGTTAACTAACTGTAAATGGCCTGGGACTTTTCCAGTATATTATAACCATCGACATGAACAAGCACTCATGGACTAGACAGCACAGAAGTCTAAATTAGGGTATCTGAAGGGACTGCGAGGGATGTAAGACGGGCGTATGTAGCGCTGATTGGCTCTCCAGTCGCGTTCCGACCCGCTCCTCTTTACCCCACCCCACCGATACGTTACCCCGCTCACTTCCAGTGTATGCTCGACTAGTCAATTGATCGATATTAATATTTTATAGTTGTTTTTTGGTATGCTTTTATTTTAGACTTTTTAATTATTTTATTTCTGTTATATTTGTTGGTGTCTTTGAACAATAATGGATTTTGATAGTGTTTTTATTACCAACGTAATCCTCATATACTTTAATAAATCATAATTTATATACAACATAAACCATAGGTAGGCAATAATTATCAAAAGAAAATTACAATATAAATTTTAAATGAGTACAATAGGACTTTTAGATAATTATTACATTACCTACTTTAAAATAGAAATAAAATAAACAAACAAAAAAAAAATTGTTATGAAAGTATTGTGTGCGCGACAGTACAGGTGCGCTGTCCAAATCCCCTCCATATTTAGCTCAGAGCTTTTCGTTAATGTCCAATACCTACCTATACATTAGCCAAATGTTTCAAACATTATATAAAAACTACTCATCAATCCCACTAAGGATTATAACAGTCCACATTTGACACATTTGGTGGACTTCACTTTAAAAAAAAAGCAAAATAGTAATGATAAAATCTCACCTATCATAACCAACTCCTATAACTTGCAGTTGAGGTACAGTCTCGACATAACCCTTGTCCTTTATCTTAACATTCTTATATTCCACCAGTGCTGCCTTTGTAGACATTGCACCCATGTCAAAGAACAGTGCATGCCAGGCTGTGTCATTGATCTCCTGGATGACAATTTTATAAGATTATTTTTATTAAGGTCTGATTAGTCATTAGACACTCACTAATGTACTCACTCACTACTGTTTCAAGTAATTTTAGTTTTTTAGTTTTTTTTAATATTTTTTTTTATTAAAAAAAAACCTAGGCCAATAAAATGCACAAATTTTAACCAATAATTGGTTAAAATTTGTGCATAATTTATATAGAAATATAGAATTAAATTAAATCAACCAATACCTTTCTTCTAAATATTCCATAGTTAATAGCAATAGCTGTGTAATCATTGATGAGCTGCAGCACATTCAGTCCAGCAAGTGAAGCAGCTTCCTTCACAGCGCGCCGCTCTGCCTGGTTGAAATACCCCGGGATTGAGATCACGCATTCGGTAATGGGTTGTCCTGGTGATGGAATATGTGATAACTGATTACTTTTTGCAGATAGATGCTTTGGGATGACCAAAGACGGAGCAATATGTTAATATATATTTATGGTTTTCGAGTAAAAACATATTATTTATCAATAGTGCAATTTGGCTCTATCCACCATTATATGCTTCCTATATGGTAGACAGTTAATTCAATTTTTAAAAATGACAATCAAAATGATTTTCTATATACAAGTTAATTTGTAATTAATTGGCCACCACTTGCAGGCAGCCTCTATACATCATTCCCATTCCCAACAACATTTATTTTACGACTTTTTAAAATTAATAGTTGTAAAAAGTTAAGTTTTCCAATACAAAACTTTTTTGTGGCCTCTGAACTGACATTAATTCTTAGCGTAGGTATGGCACCCGGGCATTTACTTTTTTAAGTACTTCTTACAAAATACAGAGTAATAAGTGAAAGAAGAAAATATTGTTTTGTTTAGTTTTTCTTGTGTTGTTTATCAAGATTTGTAAAAATTTGTAGAACAAATGTTGTTGGGATTGATGTTGAGAGGCTGCCTGCAAGAGGTAGCCAATTAATTACAAATAGCGCTGTATAAATAAAAGAAATATTTATGTTAATTTATTTTGGATAGAGTATCTGTGAACAGTTTAGTAGAAAAAAAGAACAGATCCATTTCTTTCATTTTGCTATGAAGGAAAATAATTGTAAGGATTGATTTTTCTCACATAACAGTTATTAACTGTTATGTGAAAAACAGTTCAATCCCTTTTTTTTCAATTACCTAGGAATCAAAGCAAAATTCTTTCAAACACTTTTCTCAATATAACAATTAATTATGAGACCTTCTACTTTTCTTACAGCCCCGCACATTATATTATATCCACATAAATATATTAAATGTATCTTACCATGACTAATTTCAGAGAAGTCCTTAGCCTTAGCCAGTAGTTGGGCCACAAGCTCTTCGGGAGTGTATCTTGTGTTCTCATCATGAACAAATTCTGGAGTCCCCCTCTCTGAAGCCACTATCTCATAGTATGGAAATCTTGACCTTAAATTAAATAAGTATTTAGAAATTTGTTTAGTTAATATTTATTTGACAACAATGATTTCAAGATGTCCTTTCTTTGGTCTGTGTTGCATCACATTTTCATAAACCCACTAAGGGTTTATGAAAATGTGATGCAACACATATATAATGAATGCATATATAAAATTCCTACAATTTAATCATATATTATTTAAATTAAACTTGCATTTAAATTGTGTAACCACCATAGCACAAAGACAGAAGACAATCATAATATTTGTTTCTAACTATACATTTCTTTCGTAAGGGAGTATAGCAAAATAAAATGTGTTTACTTCTTAAATGCAGCTTTCAAATCTTAGATCCAAACTTTATTTTTTTAATTATTAAATAGTCACAATACTGCTAATAGAAAGGAGTAATTAAATTGTTACAGCAGTAATATTTTAAATCCATTTAATTACAAAGAAACAAATCCTTCTTTTTTTATTATACATATGTTTTCAATAAATAGCCCCACCTTATATTGACCAAATTGTTTAAATATTAACTCTGAAATTATTGTAGCAAGAAAAAGGTTTTTGAAAGATATTTGAACAGTAACATCATTAACACATTAACATTTCTAGTATCTTAAGAACAGAAAATTATTCAATAATAAAATTTAAAAAAACATCTGGAAACAGTCAAATCATGTGCATAGTTACTTACTTAAATTCTTGGACTAACGGATGATCAAATGGCTTTCCAAGAAGATCCAATAGATATTTATAGGAATTTTTGGGGAATCGAGAGCTGACGCTAACAGCATCTTCTCCAAATGTTCTTTCTCCATTTCTAAAGGCCACAACCGCTGGCGTTTTCCGTTTTGATTCTTTATTAAGAACAATTTCCATCGGCACCCCGGGTGAAACGATACCAATCTTCATCCATTCAGAGCCTAAATCGATAGATATCACGGCAGCCGCATCCACATTTTGATTGAGTAGTATCGGTAAAAATATTAAGCACAACAAACTACACATTTTCTGTAACAAATGAATAAGAAGCTCATTAAAATTGCACCACTTGAATACTCCGGAAAAATTGTGTCAATGCGGTATCATGTTTTGTTAATATAAATGAACTTACGGTATACAGAGCCATTTTTTGTTTTTAATTCACATCCAGTCTCTTAAAATTAACTATCCCTTTAGTTTTAATGGTATATTAACTACTATATCTAGTACATTATTACTTAGCAAAGTGGGCCAGCTACTTTAGTCCACGTCAAGTTTAACGTGTTTTCTTCTTTTTGGTTGATGACGTTGTTGCCAGAATTTTTATTTATTATGCGTTCGGAAATAATTTAAGTTATTTTATTTTTTCAATTGATGTTTTTTATGCGATTAGTTTGTATTTGTATATAAATTTAGAAAGTTGAAAATTTTGTTCATAAACTATGTCTTTTAAATAGAAAATATACCAAACACGTTCATTATTTTTATTCTTTACAGTTTTATCAAACTGAAGTAATCTTTATTAATCTGAAGTAAACTTAATTCAAAATAAATCAGAACACTGCAAAATTACTCTTAAAATAACTGTCCATTTTTAAATTCCTTAATATGTATTAATTTAGTAATAAATATCACATATGGATAAATTGTACAAATTGTTAAGATGATTTGGTCAACAAATTTAATCAACTAATAACAGTGGAATTAACGCTATTAGAAGTTGTAAGCTTGTATTAACCCTTATAAAAATATTGTGTAAAGCAACCTTAAATCACGATCTGTCATAAAATCATAGTAAAGACAAGTATAGATCATATGTTTATTTATGTAGGTTGCTCTTTAGTTTATGATTTGATTGGGTGTTGAGGTGTTTGTTGAGTGTTGATTTTTAGAACGGAGTCTGCGGAATGCTGTTTATTTGTTATTAATTTCTAAATTGTGAGGAAATCAAACATCTAACTCAAAAGGTAAGTGCCTATGTAATACATGTCTTTGATTTCGTTTACTTGCAATTATTTTGCAAATACGTAGATCTGAATTTCAAATATAATTCGTAATATAGACAACGCACTTATATCTGCGCATTTTGGTTTACATACCATGAAAACAAGATTCACGTTGCGTTAATTTATTATATTGTGAAGCGTACGGTGTCATTTACATGCGGTTCTAAAAATGTGACGGGACGCAAGAGGAATGTATAGAGGCAGGCGCCCCATCTAAATATGGAATTAGTGTCAGTCGATTTGTATTAGCTACATCCTCGTGTCATAGGAGCTGTCCACTGTCCCCCTAGTTATGTAATGGCCCTTGGAGTGCGCGTTAGCACGTGCATATGACGGTGCACGCGGCAGTCCACGTAGGAGGTTGAACGCGCAACGCGCACGCGGTAGAACTCTGAAACCCAGTTTCCTAGCAACACGCTGTTGACGCCACTGCTGACCCAATGAATACAAAAACACATGGTAATTATTGTTACATCACATCAACCACGCGTCAGTATTTTTGCGTGTTACGTCGCTAGGTATTTTTATCAATGCGTTATAACAAATATTAATTCTATGCGATAGTATTTGTTACGGAAACTTTATCGTGGAACATTATTTTTGGTGAGTACTTAAGCAATAGTCAAAAATTTAATTGCACTTTGACCTCTATTATTTTATTCTCAACTTATTGATGCTATATTAAGTTAAAAAAATAAATAAATCAATAAACAAGAAAGGAAGTACTAATAATATGTAGACCTCAACATGACCTAGTTCTTATTTCTCATATCCTATTCAAGTTCTAAAAATAGGTGTCACCCGGAAAAAGCTCTATTTTCAAATTGAGGTGTACTATTTGGTTACTAAAAACATTATGAGCCTATCTTTATAATCTATCAATACCTAATTCACCTGACTTCATGTATCAATATCAGTGATACCAAGGCCACATAATCTAGTAAAATGATAATTTTCATATGTGAATTGTCTAAATAAATAATATAATATTTAGAATATTGACAATTCTATAAAATAAACAAGTTCTAGTGTTAGCTATGTAAATATTATTGTAATATTAATGAAATTTACTAATTCTATAAGTGTTGGAGGTATTTTCAATACTGTCTAATATTGCTTAATTTTGTTTTTTGTAGGTGTTTTTATTGGCTTTTTTTTTATTATTACATATATATTTATTCTGTTATTGTTATGTAGCTAACATTTAATAATAATACAAGGTAGGATAAATTTTGTTATAAATTCCAATAACTTTTGGTAAATAAGGAAAAGTGATATTGGTATGGTTTTGGTAGCATTTAATTATATTTCTTATTACATGTTTTTATTCCATTGTTGGCTTTCAATGTTTTGTAAGTGTCATCTGATCTTCTCAAGGTTGCATTTTTTTACAACTACTGATAAAAACTTGTTATACAATATCTTGTTTCTTAAATTAAAAAAAAAGTTTATTTTTAAAAGAAAGTTAACTATTTTTAGGCAGGAAAACTAATGTCATTTAAATGGTATTTTTGTCCATAACTCAGGAGATATCTAAGGTAGTTTCCTATGAATCTCCTAGTTAGCCGTCGCAACATTTCTTTAAATAGCTACGTTATTTCTTGAGTATTTGTTTCTTGTATTTTTAAATTTATTGCCACAAATTGTGAAACAGTTGATGTCTCCTTGAAAATAATTGTTTGTATAAATAATATCAGAAACAATAATACATATCAAAAATTAATACCAATGTAATTGGTCTTAATGACTTTAGAAAAATATGAATCAACAACATACAGGGCAGAAGGTCACTCAATCTTTTTTTAGAAAAAATAAATTATATATCTTGTAAGTAATGTAACACAGACTATAGGCCGATTAAACATTCAGTAGATAGTTCAATATTGCTAGTATTTGAAAATTATATACCTTTAAGAGATCTTGGAGAGATAAAAAACAATATCATTTTCACAAAGCTTCTTTTAGATTGTGATATATGGCATACATATTTCAATTTATAGAATTTATTTATTTATTGAATAGGTTGAATTGAATAGCGTTTAAATCAAGCTACCAATGCAATGATTTTACTCTATTCATTACAAATAAGACATAGCTTCTGGCAACCTTCTCTTTATATATTTATTTGAACCAACAGAATTCTACTGTTTGAACAAAATATAATTTAATTTAGTAATAATTTGAGATGCTGAAAAATAATATATTATTTTTCCATTAAATAATAAAAATCTTTAAAGCATATTAATATAATTACAAAATACTTAATTCTAAAAAAAAAAATACTCTAGTAGAAAATAAATTCTAGTTCGAGATACATATATACAATACATGTTTATCAATTTAATTCTAAATATGTCAGCGTGACCCTATCTGACTGACCGCGTTACTAACTGATTTGAATTCTACATAAATTGTACAATTCCAGTTTGTGTACTTGTAAAGGAAGTTACTATACATTGAATGTCTAAGGTCTTCTCGTGGATGTCACATGTCAATATTATTTTATGTCATGTCAGATACACCATGCGGTACACGATCGTTTATGTTGGACCAGTGCCACTTTCGTTTACATATTCTAAAAGTATTTAGCAATTTAAACATAAACATTTTAAGAAATAATCATCTTAAGCAATTAAATTGTATGTTCTGATAAATGGTTAATTATTTTGAGTAAACGTTTACTTTCCGTAATAAGGGGTATGTGATATCTAGCCTTTTATAAGAATATACAATGAAGAAATACGATTTTCGTTGTATTTAATTGCGCGGTAACGGAGCTTTGCTAACGACCCTGCGCTCGGAACTGAGAATACTAGGTAGGTACATAGCTAGAGCGTTTATATATTTTAAAAATCCCACGTTTTTAAATTTCGAAAACCACTTTGACTATCTCTCACCATTCATTATACGTTTTTTTCTACAAACAAGTCTACACGGGCCATATATTAAAGTATTAATTATTTACATCCAACTTACGCAGTAGTTATCTCGGGGAAATAATGTAATACAATACAATTTACACCTTCATACCAGCTACTTCGTTACATGTTTATCTTCAGCTCATCTTTACACACGTGATGCAATCTTAAGATCCGTGTTTCATTCGTCATAATATTGACGTAACTTTTGAGCAGTAGGTACCTACTGTCGTTTTAGTTGTTCTTTACTTCATAAATTACTCCGTATCTTATGATATTTACTATGGCTGTATATTTTACGTATTATTTTGGCAATGCGATTCTAGAACTTTCCTCTTGGTATCTACTTTCATTATTATAACTTCCTATCATGTTTATAGTATGTATATGTAGTATTTTGAAAAATTATATCCAATCAATTAATAATAGTAATAAAAATAAGATCGGTGTATGTGATATCTTAGATATCGCTTATATCTTTATTCACTTTATTTCACGTACATTTATGATTCCATCGGGATTTACTACTGGTACCTACCTATTTTATTTAATGTTCTAATACAATTCGAGTAGCAGCCTCGCAATTATTCTAATTGTTTACAAATAAAGAAGAACACTTTAATAGGGCTATATTCGTTAAAGTACAATAGTTAAGATAATTTTTTAAAACTTTATTCAGCTTTAATAAGACTTTCAAGAATGTGAATCTAGGAAAAATACTAATTTTTACAAAGCGCATTGCATTACATACAGACACCGCTCGAGGCTGAATTAACGAAGTTCTAATTTTAAATCCCTGTTAACGAAATAGATTTTTTCATTCGTGTCACGTGTATCAATTATTTCTTTCAATGAAAGCAAATCGTTATTCCCTTTTAAAACATCAAACTGGTGGATTGGTCTATCCTTTTTAAAATATAACGTCACTAAATCGGTTTTTTTATTTTACTATCGTTGCATATTCGTTTTATTTCTTATATAGATCCGTTATTTAAAAGAAAGAGACATATATACCAGATAATTTCGTTTATAAAATAAAGTGTACGATTTCTAACAAGTAGAACATCACGCACCGAGGCTTATGTTAAAATTATTTTATAGATGCGTTGCTACTAGGTATATGTGCCAAGTACAAGGAATGTCAGTTAGTCGGTCAGTGAATCGTAAATATAGACAAGAAAATATAATATTTCTATCTGAAACTATC
The DNA here is from genome assembly GCA_959347355.1 of Napeogenes inachia. Classification (NCBI taxonomy): domain Eukaryota; kingdom Metazoa; phylum Arthropoda; class Insecta; order Lepidoptera; family Nymphalidae; genus Napeogenes; species Napeogenes inachia. Next base: position 13,452,258 of record OY365793.1, on the reverse strand, counting down.
CATTGTGCTGACTATATTTAGTTTTTCATTGATTTACTCTAACCCGCTGAAGCAAGGTCAGGTATCGTGCGCTTCGTTATGCGACTGAACATTGTATCCAAGTACTTATAAATAATTTATTTATCACTACGAAACTTAGATAACGACCGTATATAATTTAGATACGTTCCGCGTTATAATTTTTGCTTTAAATCATACTTTACAATTTCAATTTTCTCTCAGGCTTTTATAAGACCTTGCACATTTAATCTCACATAGATAACTATGTAGGTATTTCACTCATAAATATAATACGAACAACACGGATATTAGGTGATAAATATACACGGAGATAATTCATTTTTCTATTAGGTAATCATTAGGTTACCTTTAACAATAAATGGGGATAGTTTCTAATTTTGATTTCCCTGTGCAAGATGGCGCCAATGCGCGGCGAACGCGGCGGGTCACCGGCAAGAGGCGCGCGCGCGTCGCTTCCCCTCCCGCGGCGTCTCATCAGACAGATAGCAAGACACGTCGCGTCCAGCGGGCGATCCTTACGACGTCTTGAAGTTTCCGGCCGCGTCATAGACAACTTCGACGACATACACGACGGCTCTGATGAATCCGACATGGAAACGTCACCAGCGTAAGTATAATTGTTTGGGAAAATTACCTGAGATGATAAGTTTACATTGGAATCGATTAGCTTCATAGGTTTATAATTGTAGCTTCGTTATTACCTGTTCTTTGTTAAAAGATACAGCAAAAAAATCATTGTTGTGTGGAATAATAGCAAGTATTAAAAGGCAGATCAAAAAGTATATATGTATATAAAACCTATAAAATTTAAGTCGGTATCTTATTATTTTATGCGATCTCGTCTCATCAATCAATGATAAGTCGAGTCGCTGATAAGACTATCATCTCTAGGTGACCAGGTAAGACAGGACCTTGGTAGATATTTGCTTGATAATGCTAAACATACAATTTAGGATTGGTAACCTATTTTTCTTAACGAAATAAAAAATATTAAAAACTTTTTATTTAACAAAAAATACTAGGTTCTGAAACTTTAATTATCTTTTCGGTATATTTGGAATGTTTTTTTTTTTTTTCGAACAGTGTGGCGTGTGGCGGCAACGCAGGAAACTTGCCGCCAGCTGATCACGACGACGATTTAACGAGTCTCAGTTGGTTACAGGACAAAAATTTACTTAGCGGTAAGACACAAAACAATATTTTATCACGCATCTTAAATTTCTTTTTTTTAATTTATTATACGAAAAAATAATGGTGTCCAAATACCATAACAATACCAACTACAAATTCAACTTTAGACAGCAATGATTTTTTCCGAATCGGGAAAATATTTACGATGATAGTGTATAACAATGCTAGCGCGATGTTTTAAATATTAATACCATCTAGGCAATTAAAATAGAACTAGGTACATTGATCTAGGAAGCTTTTAATTACACATAAGTGTGGCTTTACACTATCCATTATTTACGTAAATTTACTATAATGGAAATAGAATATCGTTAATTTTTTTAACTTGTATTTAGATATAATGTATACTTTGCCTTAATAAAACCCGGCCTTGTATCAATTTGGTAGTTGTAACACGATACGCTCAAAACTATGCAGACAGACAGACTAATAGAAAATATTAAATTTGTGACCTAATTTGGGTCGGGAAGGGAAGGTAGTTTTTGTTTTAATATATGGAAATTAGGAACTTTGACAGGTACATAACTTTTTGAATGTTATGTAAACAAACGATATATCATTGACATGTCGAAAAGGTAACCTTTGACATATAGGACAACTTTAGTATGCAAATACTTATAATAAATATTTATTTTTATTTACATAAACTGAAAAATGATTTCGCACCCGATTAGTATACATAGTGTTTTTATTTTATTTAAATTAGCATTTCCAAATTGTCTTGAGTACCCCACATATGATTATAAAAATAAAAGAATACATATAAATAATGTGGTCAGTATTTAAAGTACGGATTCCAAACGACCTTCTCGTATACTGATTTAAATTTCAAAGATGGTGTTAACCTAATTTTCTACTAGAATCAAATTTCAAATTAATTTAACTGTCTAGATTTTTATTTTTGACTTAAAAGATTTCTATTATTTTATCTTTCAGGTATAAATCTCACAAAAGGCGACATTGAAGATAGCAAATTGATAAGCAGCCAAGTTGTGGTCAAAGTAAGTATATTGAAAATAAAACTTTTTTAATGTTTAATATTTTTTAATATATCTTTACAAAATTATGACTTCAAGAAAGACTTATCGTACCTAAGAAAAATGGTTTGTTAACTTACATGAGAAGCATTACTTGACGTTGTTAAATCAATATTACTGTTACGTAAAAAGACAACTGGAATAAAATAATATTGAAGTAACATTATGCATATATTAGAGAACTTGTTCGTTTATAATTAAAAGAGTTTTTACTATTATTCTCAATTCCTATTGAAGACACTATCTAGCTGACATATGAAACATTTACACCCTGTAGACCAGTAGACGTGCCAGGAGAAAGTTATTTATATTCTTTGAGTCAAGGGGTGATTGAATTAAAGTTTTATTTACCCCCAAGAGTTCGTTAAGGGTTGATATTTGGGTGTTCCTGAGACATTCCCGATGGGAAATCCTAATAGACACACGGCTGGTTGTTGTTGATTGATTTGATATTATACTTGAATAAAATTGATTTATTTTTGATGTTTGAAAATATCGATAAACATGTATATTCATATTAAGCTTATTTAAATATTAAATAAATATAAAATGAATAATAAACCATACAGGCACGGATTCGAACCTGCCACCTTTGGGAAACCGTCCTGATGCGGTTTAAATTTTGAATTATATATTGAATTATATATAATAACAATAATACAGGACAAATTACACAAATTGATCTAACCCCTAAGTAAGCAAATTATTTGCTTGTGTTCAGGGTGTTCGACAACGATACAAATACATAGAAATACTGAGAATATATTTAATAAACGACCAAACCCAGAAATACAGTCATCTATGCTCTTCACTGCTTCAAGAGTGCTTCAAGAGTGTCTTCACGGGAATCGAACCCGGGGCCGATTGCGTCGCTATACGTTAGGCGTCTTCGCTAACCACTGGACCAACAGGGCGGTTTTATGAATCCACGTTGAGAATATGTAGACTCATACATCACATACACATACATAAGTAGACTCTTACATCACATACAAAATAACGGTACTTAAAAAAGATACGAGGATTTTATTATCATTATCAGCTGTACCCACACTATCAGCATCGTAATTCGCGTATTTATGCAGATGTTTTTTTAACATCGTTTATTTCTGGGTGTTACGTAAAAGTAAACTAGTGACCTCCTTAAGAATTTAGACTTATCTGTGAAGTTGATAAATCTTACTTATTTATAATTTATGATAACAGAATGTCATTTTTAGTATTATATACATAAAACTTTTGTCCTAAAAAATATCAGTTTGTCCTATGGTTATTTATATATCTAAAAGTCAAAATTTACGATCTGTCAATAAGGGATTTTACACGCAACCCTTCTTTGAAGGACCTTTTCTTTCTTCAGAACTGTAATTAAATTATTAAGTATTTTTAACTTGTTGTTCTTTTTTTGCGATATTACATTTATGGTCCGCATTAAATAGGTAACTAAACTAAGCCGGCCAATTGCTCCTCAACTTTGCCTAAATAACTAAATATAAAATATTATTCATTAGTAATGGATTGCTCATGAGCTTTATGATCGTATTGGAGGTAACAAAATAAATAAAACTTTATTTTGATAGACCTATAGTTTATTACCATTTACATTAATATCTTTTGTATTGCATAATGTCATCTTAAAATGATGTGGCTTAACTAAGCACACAAATGCTTATAATCAGAATCAATATAACAAATTAACACATAGTAATTTTTACAGACAGAGCCAGCTAAAACCCCTCCCCCCACTTCCCGCGTGCCCTCTCCTCCCCGCACCCCCTGCAAGGCGCCTCCCTCTCCCCCCGCTACCAACACACACACTAAGCCCCCCTACTCCTTCTCCTGTCTCATCTTCATGGCGATAGAAGCGGCCCCCGCTAGAGCGTTACCTGTTAAGGAGATCTACGCCTGGATCGTACGACACTTTCCCTACTTCAAACACGCTCCCCAGGGATGGAAGAACAGTGTGAGGCATAATCTGTCGCTGAATAAGTGCTTCCATAAGGTGTGTATGATTTTATTATTAAACTGTTTCATACTAATAATATTTGCTATAATAGAAAAGTTCTTATCCCATTTTTACGTCACTTTGTTAAAAAATAAAAAAATTTAAATAGTTGATCACTTTTATGTGCATTACTTTGGTCAAGTTGATGAAAAATCTTTCAATAAAAACTCAATTTCGTTTGAAATAAAGAACGAAGCCTTTATAATATGGAGTTATATCATTATCGTTACACTTACAGGTAGCAGCCGCTCCCGGCTTGGGTAAAGGTTCATTATGGACGGTTGATCCACAACATCGATCATCACTACTACAGGTCAGTCTACCTACTGAAATATTATGTTTAGCTTATTAGCCCTTCTCATTTCCTAAAGTATGTAGGTTTTTATTTTATGTGCCCACTGCCTTTACAATTTCTTCTCCATGAAAAATCGTGAAGACCCCACATTCGAATTCAGAAATCGGTGTAAATTGACACATCCCCTACTACTACTGGTTCCAATATTCATAACTTTTGAAAACAACCGTTAGAGAAGCCTGCCAGCTATCGAGCTACGAGATACTAACGCGTCCGTCCCCCGCCAGGCGTTCGGTCGTCAGCCCGTGCCGCCGGCGGAGGTGGAGGAGCCCCCGGACGCGGCGGCCAGTGTCGGCAAGAACTCGCCCGACCCGCAGCTGTTCCCGTACCTGGCCCGCCGTCTCGCCGACACGCGTGCCCCGCCCGGCGCAGACGAGTACCTGGCCGCCGCCACAGTGCTCGCCATGAAGTACGGACCCGCCGTGCTCGACCAGGTCGGCCCCGTCACTGATACCTTACATGTTTAAACATAACCAATGCTCTTCGGCAATTGAGGACGTCAGAAAGAACGGGAGGGGAGAACAATAAATGTGCTGGGTTGTTTCCATTCATGTTAACGTATCCGGTATCTGTCCAGTTGCCTCCCGAAGCCCACCTGGTGATATCCCGGTGCGCCCGCGACGAGCACTCGTACAGCGGCGGCGAGGAGCGACGCACGGCCGAGGCGCTCCTCAACCTGGCCGGCGTGCGACCACACGCGCCCAGCTAGCGACCACACACGGTGAGCACGCACACACGAATACTCACTGTTTATCTAGGAAACTAAACATGTACTTTCAGTACATTACATATTATTATAAAGGTCTAAAAAACGTAACCACAAATTTCGCCAAAAAAATATGATCTATATTGAAGTAACGTGTTCTGAATCCTCAGTTACCTCCTGGTTGGTGATATCTCCGACTGTATCCGGTGAAGCACATCGGGTATGTGACGTGGACGGCGACATCAAATGTAAGTCTTCCTAAGTAACGCCATGCTTTTTAAACATACAACTGTCTGCTGACGAAAATTTAATTTGCCACAATGTTTATGTACTAAGATGTTATTTATGACTATTTAAAATTTTTATTTAATCGCAAAATTCGAACTACCTTCAGACCGACGTCTAATGAATAATAACGAGTTGATGAAGTTCTTATTTTATTTAATAATATTTTAATAGTTGATATATTTTTATTAACTTGGTGTGTTCTGCTCAAATGTTTTATTACTTTAAAGCGATAATTCTAAGTTATGTAATATATTTCATAGTGAAATTCTGTTTCCGCTGGGGCAAAGCCCCGCACGGTGATCGTTGACATATAAGTTCTAAGAACAAAAAAGGTTTGATGTAAAATCGACAAATTCTTTAAGATTTGTCTATGGTCTCTTAGTAAAGACACATGTTTACCATTATCTAGTCCAATAAAGACAATTCAAGCTTCAGTGATGTGTATTTAAATAAATTATTCAATTATGAGATATCACGCTATTTAATATAAGGTTCTCTTAATAGTGACCATTTTGTATCCTTCGACTTGAATTCATCACAATATAGCTATTCCAGTTAATATAAATATTTTAAACTTTGAAATGTATAATAAAAAATTTATAGACTTCCCTCTCCTTCCGACTTCATCGGCTATTTAATAAATATAACAAATTATGTAGAAATAGTGATAGATGTGATAAAACATATTTATTAAAAGAACGGATAATAGCTATATAGATTCCTGCATTTAGTTTCCCCCTCCTATCTTTAGACGAGCGTTCATAATATTTTAATAAGAAACTATTATTATAATAAGGAAAAGTGTTTATATTTCCGTCGATTCAAGTAATGCCGTTTATTGCCAGTATAATGATTTCAAAGTTGCCATCACGCAATTCTATAGAAACAATGCGACGGAAATGGCACGTTAGGTTAAGTTAAGATAATTTATTTCGCTTAGTCTGTTTTAATATGGAAATTGAATAATATTAAAAACTGAGCAATTAATAAACTTTCGAAACAATCTTGATCTGAACAACCAATATGTATACAGGGCTGATTAAAAAGTATCATTCAATATCGTGAAAAAGTTTATCACTTCAGTAGTGTTCTCTTGATCTTTACATGTGTATGTAGATCTCAATAACATTGATAATAATAAGAACCTGTCACACACACAAACATAGCAGGCACAGACTATATACTGTATGATAAATACTCACCACTTAGCAAATATACATATTTAAACATAAGCTGTATTTTGTGTTCATTACCATGTGATGTAATAACTATTGCTTAGGATTCAATGATTTATTGATTCAAAATACAAATCAGTATGTAGAAGTTTTATCTAGTAATGTTTATGATATAACTAAACATTGTTTTTTTTTATAATATTAATATAAGTGAATAAAAATATATATATTTAATCCATTTTAATAATTTGAAATTCTTTTAGTGCATAATCTATATAAATTGTCTGCCATAATTTATTTTGTGTTATATGATTATAATGTATTGCATACAATTATCACATAAAAATATATTAAAGGACAATTTTATTTATTTATAAATGTATAACATCTATCGCTTATTTCCAAAGATATCACTAATATAGCAATGTTGGTTTGATGTGATGTTGACATAGAATCATAACTAGACTGATCCACGACTGATTTGTGAAGCAATATTATTTATTAGTATATTAAATTTTTTGCGTTTTATTAATAATGCAATTAAGAAAATTTATCGCATCATCTCATGTTATCAGTGCAGTTATATTAGAAATATATTACATTTTAAATAAGCTTAAAATTTAAATAGAAAATTTCAAAATATATTACATTGTAACATAGTATTTGTATTTTCATCTATGATGTTTACGTGCCAAATTATAATTGTATATAACTGTACCATCTACAAACAAATCCAAATAAATAGGTACAAGAAATATATATATGTATATCGAAAAAAATATAACAATTAGATTAGGTGATAAGTGATATTATAGTAACTTAATGCTAAATTAAATACATACATTTTTGCTGTATTTAGAAGCGTCTTCCATCGTACTCATTGATTCTATTAGATTATGTACAGTCGCGAAAAAAAATCTAGCAAAAACTTTCAAAAAGATTACCTAATTTTCAGGCTAATTACGGATTAATATTTTTTTACGCGACTGTAACTCACTAGCCTTTCTTTTGGTGGTATAAATAAATGTAGATGAAATTTTACAGCAATAATTAGTACCTAAAGTAGGGAGAACTTCGCTGGTAGATGCTACGTGTATATTGTGTGATACATTGCGATAAAGCTATATAACATTTTGAATACATAACACTCCAATGTACTTCAAAATATTGTTCTTATCGTGTTGTGGTCTATAGTGATACTATATTAATATCTTCTTAGATATAATTGACACATATTTGGATTTTCATTTACTGCAGTATAAATGTTTATGTAATCAAAATTACGTTGAAAGTTATATCGATATGATATTAAAATTGTTGCGGCTCATACTTTATCGGAAATAATTTATGAATTAATTTATTTTTAATTAGTTAATAAAGTTGTTATTGATTTTTTTTGTAATTATTGGATTGTAAAACGATTCCCTTAAACATAATGTATGGTATTGGTTTTATTTTGTTTGAGAAAATCGTATTATAATTTATGGCGTTGCCTTTGTGAATATTGCTAGAAGCTATTCATTAAATGAATTTTTAATCAAAGCTGGTTGGTATATATTGCAGCGGTGACGTCATCGTTTTGCTTAAATTAGGTATACGTTGGTATTTCCGAACTATAAGTATAAAATTATTGTTGTTGTTAATATTTTCTCCGGCTTGTGAATTACACCTTATGCTATTGTTGAGAGTTATTACCAAATTTTTATTTGACCTAAAATCTTTTGTCTGTGTACATATCCATTAAATAAATTATGTACTGAAGATCATTTTGAGTTTTATTTTAGTGTTATATTCTTAAAGATGTGTGTTGCAGATGTGTTTTTCATTTTAATTATTCCTTTGATGCTTTGAATATGTTTACAAGACAAGGTTGGCCTTTCGATTAGTTTTCTATAAGTTGACTACATACATGGTAACACACCACAATACACATGTTTTATTATATGCCAAAATAATAAATTTTAAAGTACATATTTTGTTTGATTTTCTTCAATCTCTGGAACTACCAGTTCCGAATTTTTAAAACACTAAAGGGCTTTCAAGGTACGATTTACTGCTCACGAAAGGTCGGCTTTTTTTTTTAATGAAAATAGTCAAGTTTATTTGACATTATAATAATTTTATTAGGGAATGAAATTTCGGAGTAAGTAATTCAATAAATATATATAATATATATATAATATAATAAAACACAAACTATAAAATCTAATTTATTGAAAAAACTACATCCACAGTCTCTACATACACGACGTAAGTACAAAATAATTAATATTAATATTTTGTATAATTTTGACTCAAGTCTAGTAATATAGTTTTTCACGTTATTAACTTCTTTATTTTCCTCTCTTCTCAACGTTGTTATTTTTCTTTACATGTATTAAATATATGCAATCATAAAAATAAAGTACATTTAACCACAACATACAGTATGCTAATCAAAATCACAATTAATAATAACATTACATTTTACTGTTATTGTTAATATAAAATATTTTAGACCAAAATAAAGAATAGAATATAAATAGCCAACTGTAAATTCGATATTGATTTTTCACTCAATAATATGTTCGTTGGTAAAAACAAACTTAAATACCAAATAATTACAAAATTATAACTTTTTACAGCTTTAACAGATAACAATTTTCATTTTGCCAAAGAAAATGTTAATAATAATCTTTTTCTAATATTTATACATATAACTATGGTATATGTTCTAGAGCTACTAATTATTAACATACATTACAATATCTCTATACATATTTCACCAATTCTAATACTAATATCAGAAGAACTAAATTCTATTAGCTGGTGTTTTTGGCTACTTCTAATGCAAGTTTTCTAAATAAAATTATATTTCATTTCTATTTCTTTTCAATACCATCTGTTTAAACAGAGGATCGAAATTCGATGCGAAGAATTACAGATTTGGAAAATAAAATCAATTGAATATTGTCTCTAATCATTATTATTATATCAACGAACTATCAAGGAGCTATTGTTATTAACTATAAGGAGCTATTGTTATTAACTATAAGGAGCTATTGTTATTAACTATAAGGAGCTATTGTTATTGATTATAAAAAACAATCGTTATTGATCATAAAAGTGCTTGTAGAACCCTTTTATTAAAGATTTTGCATAATTTCATTACCACAAACCTTTACTTGTAGAGTCGAAAGTCTTCAGACGTTGAGGATGTTAACAAAACGTACACCAGTTTTACCGAAAGTTAATGTAATTATAAAGAAATATAACAAATTTGCTGTCAAAGCCCCAGGTTAACTTTTATTTCATGTTATATTATTGACTAGAAGTATGACAGTAGAAAATCTGTAGCATCCGAAAATGAAATCGACATATAAATAAGTTTATCTTTTATTTAACACATTGCATCAATTGTCAATCAATTATCCTAACATATCAATGTAACCTAACATAATAAAACATTAATCATTTTCTTGGTTCAAGAAAAGTATATTTGACGGGCTTCAGACAACGACTGCTCCATGGGACAGTAGGGACATTTTAACCTGAAACATGCAAAATAAATAAATTACCAGTTTCACTCATTAGTGGCTTCATTTATTTCTGAGTGCATATAACGTATGTATTATATATGAACTGATTAGTTATTTTAATACAAAATATAAAAAGTTATGACGAAAATACGTATATTACGTACGTAAAAGTGTAAATGTATGGTAATAGTCCATATTTTTTTTGACGTGACAACGTCTTAAATTAGGTTAAGCTGGGAGTCACTTATGAAAAAGTGTAACGCCCGGTAACGTAACGATGAGTCACACACACATAGAATGCCTTGCGTCTCTCTCCCACTCAAACATGATCGGTCCGCCGAGCAATGTTTTGATTTTCAAATTGATTCTTTAATATTACAAATATTAAGAAAAAGTGGCAGATATAAGAAATCTTGATTTAAAATGTGTTGAGCAAGAATTTTAACATCTAATTTAAGTAAATGTTTTAATTTTCAACTTCATTATTTACAATTACAAATTTTAATTAATTTCAAATTTATTTAGCAAAAATTTGAACCTTCGATCTGAATAAGTGTTTTGATTTTCAAATGAATTCTTTAAAATTAAAAATATTAAAATATATAAAATCAGAAGTGACGTCACATAACATTATCTGTACTTATTATTTAATATGTAGGCCAGTACATGTGACCATACTTGCTAGACACAATTGGAAATAGTATTTTTTTATAACTGAAAAAAATATATATATAAAATACTGGTAGCAAACAATAACTTCAATGATCGATATCTCCGCAACTAATTGATGTATCGAAAAAGTCTGTAAATAAATTTTGTAAAAAATAATAACATCAATAATATAATATAAAATAAATAATATATAAAATGATTTTACGTGACAACGTCTTCATCGTCCTATCCTCAACAAAATCGCTCAAATTATTAAAATATTGTGCAATTTAATAATATTCATATCAATAAATATTCTACCGAGAAAAAGACGTGGTCACGTAAATCTTCGCCCGTAAAACCGACTTTACAGGCAACCATATTTTTTTATTTTCGTGCCCAATAATAAAGATATTTTCCTTGTAAGTAATATCTCGATCTTATCTACATATATCGTTTATGTACGAATTTTGTGTCGTTATGTATGCATCTTGTACCGCCATGTCTGTTACGTGAACGTATTATTGTGTGTGTGCAATTACTTGAGGCCCATGGCGAGCTTGTTGAGTGCGTCTCGAGAGATGACGTGTCCGCACAGGAGGCGCATGGGCGGGTTGTGGTCGGAGGCCTGCTGCCGCAGGATGGGACACGCGAACACGGAGTGGTAGCCGCCGAAACCACCCTCCTCGCCCAGCTCCACCTGACGAGGGGGAGGTTATAATAACATTATAAATTATTTTAAGTATCAGAAATAACCAACTCCTTAAATAATTTAAAATGACTTTTAACATTTTGAAAGTAATAAAAACGGAACACGACTTCTGGTCAAACATAAAAGGCAAACGCGATAATACCTCTAGCGGCAGCTCGTCGTCGGCCCAGGCGGCCAGCACGTGTGGGTGAGACATCTTGGCGCGTATGTCGTGCAGCGCGGGCAGCACGCGCGCGCCCGCCAGCACGGCGCCCGCCAGCGGGGACTGCGGCGCCACGCGCAGCAGGGAGCACGCCTCGCGCACGAACACCTCCGCCGCCTCCGCGCCTGGAGTCACACGCAATGACGACATTGTTAGGTGTTGCCTTTTTAAAATAGCCTTTTCAGTTTGTTAAAACCGCGTACGTGTTGGGTGACGACTTCCAAAAATTGAACTCGCCGATTATCAATATTATATTTAAGTCGTTACTTATAGCATTCATTTTGCTAATGTGCATGCATTATCATGTTGAGTGATGAAATTGGAAAAGAAATGTTCTAAGTACCCAAGGTATGGTCTGTAGCTAAAATTTTATAATAGAAACTCATCGCCGACTATCGTCTCCGGTCGACAACGAATCTTAAATATTTTAGAAATAATATTCTTCAAGGACCTTACTCTATCCATGTTTCAAAAAGTTACAGGTAAGAATTAATCAAATTGTAAAAAAAAATCTGATAATAAATTATTCGTACCGAGCGCGCGCGGGTCGAGGAGGTGTGCGTAGTGCGGCGGCGGCGGCGGCGCGGCGGGCGTGCACCACGCCAGCGCGCACACTGCCGCCTGCAGCTGCCGCTCGTGACGCGCCGCGTGCGCCGGGAACTGCTCGCGGGCGTACGCTATGGCCGCCGCCACGCCCTCCTCGCGCGCCAGCTGGACATACACACCGACATGGAGTCGCACAAACAAACACTGAGCAGACGATGTGACCACTCGAGAATGACCTCGAGCGCCTGGATGAGCAGACAAACGGACTAATCGCTAAAGTGACAGAGATAAAAACTCATACCGTGTTTTTATCCGTGCCTCTATCGCGTTTCGTACGTACCTTAAGGGCTTGCATCCTGTGCAGCACGAAGGGCAGCGGTGAGTGCGCGAGGTCGCTCCCCCTGGCTGCGACCCAGGCCAGCGCAGGCGCGGGGTCGGCGGCGGCGAGCGCGCCCGCACAACGCTGCAGCGCCGCGAACGTGCTGCCGCGCTCTGCGTCCGCCACGCGCGCCTCCGCCACCAGCGTGTCACCCACCTCCTCCAGGCCCTGAGGATAGTTGTACTTTCATTACCGTCCTCTATGTCGGTCTCGATTTTGGATTTCTATACTAATATAATAAAGTTGTTTCTATACTAATATAAAAATAGGACATGTCCTATTTTAGCGTCATTTGTTTTATCACTGGATCTGATAAAAGAAATTTAGTTGGCTTGTAGTCAAACACTCAAAATTCCAACCCACTATTAACATTGTATGATAAATCATTTGTTGTTAGCGCTATTTTACTAAGAACCTTTGAGTATAAGACAATCTCTGAACAACTTTTATCAATAATAAATAATAGTTAACCATAACTAAAAAAAAAGCACGTTTTATCAAAATAATACTAAAGAATAATAATATAAAAAAAAAAACAAAAAACACATCAATAAATTTGAATTAAGAATAGTATAAATAACTAAAATATTTAATTGTAAAAAAGCGTAGAGTGCATGGTGTCAGTAGTTATAACCATTTTACTGGCAGATATGAGCACAATAATTTTCATAATATCTTTGAAAGCATCATACGCTTTTATTTGTACTTTGTATTCTACGTATTTTTAACATGAATATAATATTAATAAGGCAAAAGTAAAAAGAATTTTGAATAATACACACATCTCTATAAATGTTTTTTTTACAGGTTGTTATAAACAGTAACTCATTTACCTTTAAAATTCTTTTTTTTAAATGATAGCAGTATTTTGAAAGTAATATCTTTAAAAACTATGCTGTAATACTCAAATTATGCTAAAACAATTACAGTGACAGTGATAAGTGCAGATAATGTTGTTTCTTTCCCAAATTCAAACAGTACAGTTCCAGTAAAGACTAGTGCAGAACCAATTTCAAATCCTTTTATTAATTTTATACATAATAGACATGCTGCATCAATAAATATAATAAATATAATGTAAAATACTTGATCTGTAACATGTGCCAACAGAAGAGAGGTTGGAAATAGTAAGAAAAACATTAGTTGTTCAAATAACTACCTGTCTATACAAATGTTGGGCAATGGCCTGTTCCATAATAGGTCTATTAGTGTCAGAACAGAAGGATTCTGCTTTAGGTGCCACAGCTGCATAGTCTGCAATGAAGTGCCGGTCTACAGACTTGCCTACTCTTGATACAGTTGCATGGAGCTCTCGGTGATCTAAAATAACAACATTGTGTTTAAAGTACATATCTATTGTAAAAATAATCATTTATTATAAATTATTTGTAAAACATTTTTTATCAATTAGAATCTATAAAAATTAAAAAAACAGACCTGTTGACAATTGAAATACTGCCTGCTTTACTGAAGAAGTCAAATCATTTACAATGTTTGCTTGAGATTGAGACAAAGTTGTGTTTGATGCTTCTGTAAAGTAAAAAAGTTATATAGATATATTTCAATACATAGTAGTATTAGTAGTAGTGTCTTATTTATGAAGCTAGTGTCTGATGCTTTATAAGTGCAATGTATGCCTACTGGAAAGAAAAACATTGACTTGACTTATCATAACACTATGCAAGATGTTGTATCATACACTGAGGACTTTTTACATAATTATAAATTATAGTAGACAGTCAATAACTAAAATCACGTATTTATAGTTTTTTTTTGACAAACTGCTTATAGATCGTCTCATCATCATGAAAGACAAAGATCTCATTCATTCTCACTACATATATGTTGGGTAGATTTTATTTTGACAGCTTTTTTAGTATCTGATAGAATAATGTCCTGTAGTGTAATATAGATCACAATATCCTAGACTTTGATTTATTTGTTCATAATAAAGTGTATCTAAAATACTTTTTAGTTAATTAGTAGCCTAATAATTATAAATTCAAAGCACTACAGTTCTTAATTTTGTTATATAGTAGCATCCTTATTGATTGATTGGGATTTAACTTCAAAACCCTGTAATTTCAATAAATAATCAGGTCCCTTCTCCTCAGAGCTCAAAACTTCTTTTACTTAAAATACAAAAAGTCTATAAATTAAAATAATTATTTGAGTATTGGGCCTTAGTAACTTGAAGAAATGTTTCAAAGCACTTGAATGAATTATGATCATAGATCAAACTATGTATTTGAAACAGAGTTCAAATTGATTTTTCCACATGTTCTTGAAACAAAGGGTTTGGAAAGACACTACAAAATGGTTCAATCTTTTGAGGAGTAGAAGCCTTTAAAAACTAATAGTATGAAATAAAGATTAGTTCAAGAAAAAGCATGGAAGGAATAAATGATACATGACAGTAGTGTCATAGTACAAACAGTAACATTTATCGATTTGATTACACAAAGTGTAAATGTAATTTTCTAATCAAAATGTATGCCATTTAAAAACGTAAACGAGAGAAAGTCGCACAAAGGCGAAAGAAATGCCAAATCATTATCATGAAGTTATTTGTTATATTTTTGTGTATGTCCACTTACGTTTGCATAGTTCCTTCTTCAACTCTTCAACCTGTTTGATCACATCGTCTAGTATTTTATTTGTGTTATTATTCAATGCTGTAAATTTTGTAGTTGCTTTGTCTAAATCTTGTTCTACTCCCAAACAAGAATCCATCTTAAGTGTGATACACCTACCTATTGAGTATTGAAAGTGTTGCGTATACTAATCTTTAAAGTTTTCAGAACTTCAATATTATTGTTTATAAATCATATATATTAGACATATAGGAAAATAAATATTTTTTTCACAATTCGTAACAAACTTACAAATGTCAATTTATTTCTATTGTCATAATTATAAAAAATATCATCGCTGTCAGAATTATAAAAAGCTCTGGATACCTGGTTAGAATACCAGAAAGAAAGAAATACGTCATTGGATTTTTTTTTGTAATAAGGATAATGAAAAAAATAGGAGAGTATGAAGATCGTTCACATTTTAGTTTACATTAAGATTTAAGGCGTAATGTATTAAAAATATAATGAAATGGCTGCTTGACTTTTCAAGTTATGCAGAATCTACCACCTGTAATTTGCCCAATTATTTGAAAAGAGAACACAGATTTAATTTACGTTTTTTTTGCATTTAGGTTGAAAGGTAAACCAATTTTTCATATCCTAGAATGTGGATCTTAAACATTAAATTACAAACAAAACAAGGGACTTCGAGGATTTAATTAGGGTGGCTTGTTCTATAATCTAACTTAAATACTACGTAAGGTAATACGATGAAGAATTAGTAGTAAACATATATATTTTTTCTCATTATAAAATTTGTGTTTATTCTATTCATTCAATTGTCTATAATTTGTGGTCTATCCACATTTAGCATAGACGGTAGACCGCTCAAATTTTAATACTCATTCATTTCATTCCTTTAGAAGATTGCACAATTTCTTTGCTTTATCGAATAGGTTATTTTTTATTATTGGTGTTTCATTCTTCAAAATTTTTTGAATATTACAAAATACAATGGCGCAAAGTAAATTTAACGATATGGCAGGGAAATTTGCCAAGGGTGGCCCTCCCGGACTTGGTATTGGAATAAAAGTAGCAGCCGTTGTCGGTGCAGCGGCTTACGGAATTTCGCAGTCGTTATTTACTGTTGAAGCTGGACATCGGGCAATTATGTTCAACAGAATAGGAGGAGTGCAGCAGCACGTTATGACCGAGGGTCTTCATTTCCGACTTCCATGGTTCCAATATCCTATCATTTATGATATTAGGTCACGACCTAGGAAGATTTCGTCCCCAACCGGATCAAAAGATTTGCAAATGGTAAATATTTCTCTAAGAGTGCTGTCTCGTCCTGACTCAAATAATCTTTCTACCATGTACCGACAACTTGGAACTGATTATGATGAAAAAGTTTTGCCATCAATCTGCAATGAAGTATTGAAATCAGTTGTTGCCAAATTTAATGCCTCTCAGCTTATTACCCAAAGACAGCAAGTGTCTCTATTAATTAGAAGAGAGTTGGTTGAAAGAGCTGCTGACTTTAACATTATTTTAGATGACGTATCATTAACTGAATTAAGCTTTGGAAAGGAATATACAGCTGCTGTTGAAGCCAAACAAGTAGCCCAGCAAGAGGCTCAGCGAGCTGCTTTCGTAGTTGAAAGAGCTAAGCAGGAGCGTCAACAAAAGATTGTTCAAGCTGAGGGAGAAGCTGAAGCAGCAGAGATGTTGGGAAAAGCAATGGGAATGAACCCTGGTTATTTAAAATTACGTAAAATTAGAGCTGCCCAAAGTATTTCTAGAATGATTGCACAATCTCAAAACAGAGTCTTCCTTCCAGGTAACAGTCTTATGATAAACCTTCAGGATCCTTCCTTTGACGATTTGTCGGAGAAACTAACTAAGAAGAAGTAACATGAGGCTGAGAAAGAGTACTCTATGAGCCTGGAGCCGTCTACTCTTTCTGATGATGAAACTGTTGTAATTATAGGTGGGGCTGCTTCAGTTGCAATTTAGCATTTGTCTGTTTAGCATTTGGAAGTGTTAATTAAAAATAAGAATATGTATTTCTGAATATTCATGATGTTTTGCATTTTATGTTACTTAGTTGTAGGATAGTGTGTATGAGAATCAAGGATTACAATAAAATTCTTAACAGTTTTGGATTTACTCATTTGTGATTAGAATTTTTTTTTCAAATATCGTGATTATGGTTTGATTCTTTTATTTTCCTTATTTTGTACTAGGAAAATAAGAAAAGTTATTAAATATATTTATAGCATTCTTTGGTAATTATCATGGATATCAAAAAAAGGTATAATGCAAGCATAGTATGTCTGAAGTAGAAATCAGGAATTTCTTGATATATTTGTTTCAGAATCAACAGAAATGTAATTTTTTAAATACAGAATGCGAACATATTTCCTATAAATTATATCCTAAATATTTGAAGTGAAAATGAGTTAATAAATTTTTAAAAAATGCCTATAAATATACATATTTTTAAATGGTAACCAATATTATTGTTGCTTAACATTTTTACATATGGTTGAGTCAATAAATAAATTATAATGTTGAAAATTTCATCATTCCTTTTACCATATACATCTTTTCAAATTGTGCAAAAATGGAAAATTTCCAAGTTTTTCCAAATTTCAAGTTCAAATTATTCCTTATGGAGAATGTCTATATAATCAAGAAAAAATATTTAACTTAAGCAGGAAATGTAAATAATGCACTATTAACTAAGTCAATAAGTTTATTATAAATATGCTAGACTGTACATTTTATGGATGTTATTACAGAGGACAAAAAGAGAAGAAATTTACTTTTTAACAGCGGAGGGCTGAGGGCACCGAAATTTAGACATTTCAATTTCTGCTTCAAAGTAGCTCATATTATCATAGCAGAAATATTCTGGAACTTTGTAGGCACCGGTCTTATTGGGTTCCACGCCTGGACCGAGAGGTTCCGTCGCATTATGCACAACCGCACTACTAAGACCAGGGACATTAGCATTAATTGATGATGGTGGCGACGATGCTGAAGAGGAACTGGGGCCTTGGTTCTGCCCTTCACTTAAAAATCTAGGAATTATGTTTAAAATACGGCGAGACGAAACCACTGATCTCGATAACATTGTTGTTTTATTATTTTACAAATCTATTGATTATTACACAACCAACTCTACCAAGAAACAAATAGATGTCAAAAGTCAAAAGAAAACTAGTTGAATTCTTATTTTTGGTCCATTTCTGAGCGAATGCATAGAGTAAGTTAAAATTAAGTATTTATTGGAAAAACAATCTGTACCAAAAGTAATCTGTGGATGTGTAGTTAATTACATACATAGTATTTTTGAATTTTGAGCCCTTAATTTTTAGTAAGTTTCTAATATATACATATTTCAAACTACAATTAATTTAAATTATAAATGAATTGAGAAACAAGCAAGTATATATTATAGATATGTTTAAATAAGTTATTTGGTTAGCTTAAATTTAATACAATATCGTTTTTTTTTTTTTAAAATACATAATTATAATTTTCAAAATAAAATGCTCTGAGATAATTTACGTTCAACTATTGAAATATTAAATATTAATGTAAATCGTTAGTGTCTAAGCATTGGCCAATGCTTGCTCTCCTTTTCCACAATTCTAGGCTCTCGCTTTTGCATAGTGGTTTGCGTTGTCTATGGTTCTTTTTCACGACTGTTTTGGATAGTTTATCTACCTTGCTTATTTCGCCGATTTTTCGGAATAAGAGTGAAAAATGTTTATGATTTAGTGATTCTTCTGTGCTTTAGAGTACAAGAATGTGTTCTGATTATAGTTAAGTGTTGTTTTTGGAATATTATATTGTAAAACCCTTGATCAGCCATTTACATGAAAGGTAAGTACAAAAAATTAGTGCCTCAATATTTTTTGTTTTGGTATAGAGCCATAGTTTTACCCCTATAGCAAAGATAACTTTTCTGCTTATCTTTTGTAAGGGAAAATATATCTTATATGTTTATGTTACTAGAATATTGCAAGAAATTGTGCACACATCGTCTACATATACTATTAAATCATATGTATATCATTGCCGCTATTTTGTGATATATTTGTATAGTTACTCATATAACCCTACCAAATCTGAAAGGACTTGGAAGACCGTTCCGATTTATGCAAGACACATTTACACAGTGCTTTGTTCTGAGTGAGATTTACGTGGGACAACCGTATTTATCGGCGTTTGAGTGTTGTAAATTTAACAGTGAGTTAAAATCAATACATTTTGTCAAGTATGTAATTATTTTTGTTTTTAATTTATACTTATATTTAATGTTCAAATGCGTAATCAGAAGTCGTCGAAAGAAGTGTCAATAGCCTACATTATTAAAAAGTTCATTTTTTACTCTGTGGTTTTATTTCTATTTTTTGGCGTATTGGTTTATACGACTACGCGCGATAAATTTTCTTGAAAACTCAGAGTAGATATTTATTATTCTGAATGAAGTGTTAGTTAGCATTTTACATTAAAAATACTATAAAAAGACTTGTACATACAGTAATTGTGAGTAAAAGTTTGTTAATGTGAAATGGCGGACGCGGTTCCCGTTCGCGATGTTCTGAGTGAGGCAATGGAATACTTATCAAAACTAGGATCAAATTTACGAGTTCGATCGGAAAATTTAAAGGAAAAAAGATTGAGAAAAGATAAATTAAGAAATTCTCATGCTGTAAAAAAGACAGCAAGCAAAGTGCTTTTGATTTGTGAATTGTCAAAAAAGTCTATTGAGAATGTGGAAACCGGCGTAAAGAAAATATTAACCCAAATTGTTGCAACTCAGGCAATCGAAAGTGATGGCGAGAAAATTACAAGCCCCAAGGCATCGAATGTCGACAGTGATATTAAATATGAATATTTCAATTACATGTCACGCAAGTTAAGAATTCGCAATAAAGTTAATTTAAAGCATTTTACATCAGTTAAGGTGGTAGCAAAAGCAATGTCTTCAGAATTCCAAGAAAAATACTCGGTGTTTTATGATTGTAAATTATATCGTAAAAGAAAAAAAATGAATTGTACTGTTGACAGTGGTAACAATAAATCAATGATGGAACAGAAGGAGCCTGACAACAGTATACCTATTACTACAACTAGTGAAGTGCCTGAAGATGTGAAAACCAGCGAAGTCTCTGATGCTGTGGATAAAGATAATGAAACTTCAACTTCATTAGTAGCCATTGGTGAAATTGAACCAAGACAAAATGATAAGGGTAAAAAGTCTAAAAAGAAAACAGATAAAGCAAACCAAAATAATAAATTTAAACACATAATATGTTATAATGATAGTTCTGATAGTGAAAAAGAAATAGAAAAGAACCCTGAAAAAGCTTTATCTGAAGTACAAGTAGAATGTGAAACTTCCAATAAAGATTGTAGCAGTCCTAAAAAAAATACTCCAAGTGAACTTCCTGGAATTCCAGCAACAAGTCTTACAGAATTGGAAAAAAACAGTAACATTGACTTGCCTGATAGTATTTTATCAGTTAGAGATGATATGTGTCCTGAAGAAAAACAATGCAATATACCATTAAATGATAATAATGAAGTATCTACACAATCAGATTGTGGTGATGAGGTTAAAGACAGTGCTCAAAATAATAAAAACGTGGCACCATGCACAACAAATAATAAATCCAATAATAATACAAACCCTACGGATGTTATTGATCATCATAATTCCAACGGTGAAAATATAGAAAAAGATGAAAATATTGAAAATGATGAAAGTATAGAAAAAGACGAAAATATAGACAACAATGTGAGTATAGAAAAAGATAAAAATTTAGAAAAAGAGGCAACAAGTAAACAAAATTTAGAAACAAATGAGACTAGTCAAAGTTCATCTGATAGTAAGCCTTTTATAAAGTGTGTAAATATAAATAAATTGTTAAAAGACACTATCCATGTTGTTGAAAGTGGTAGTGAGGATGAACTTTCTGTTAAAAGAAAGCAGATCAAAGCTGACACAAATAAAAATAAAAAAAAACAATATAATCATTATCAAAGAAAGCCTCTTAGAGCAGGTAAGAAATTTAAGAGTGAAAACCATAACAAAACAAAAGACGATAATGATTACTGGAAATCAAAATCTGATGAAGTTAAAAATTTTAAAGCAAAACAATTTAGTATAATTGTTATGAGGTTGCCCAAACTATCTCAAGATTTTTTAAAAAAATATAATTTGAAACAGATAATTCAAAATGGTGACATTGTTTGTCAGTGTTTAAAACCACCTGATGATGAGAATAAAAAAGATGAAATTGAGTGTGAAAAAAGCATTCCTACTACAACTGCTATTGCTACTACTTTAAGTGTTAAAAGTTCATTGCTAAATGATTCCGACTCTGATGACAATGAAAATTTAAAAAAAATGGATGAAAATCTTAGTACGGATCTTGCTGTTGAGTCGGAAAGAAATTCTCCTAATGTACCAGACACTAATGATAATATAGAAAATAATAGCTTAGAAGATAGAAGTAAAAGTAAAACTCCTGATCCTATAAACAAATCTATCCAAAATAATGACATCTTTAATTCACTACAAAATGATCAAATAAAAAAAAATCTTCTTAATGACTCTACAGATGAAAATACTCCACACAAAAAGAAAAAAAATGAGAGTGATAGTTATTCTCCACCATCTAAAAGAAAACACATAATGGAAAGCATGCATGCAAAAAAAATGTTGCTAACATACTCGTCAAGTTCCGACACTGATGATGAAGAGTTAAAAGGTGCTTTAAAACAAATAAGAGATTATTTGTTAAATGGAAATTCTTCTGATGATGAAAACAAGGAAGATAAAACTGCTAAAGGTCCATCAGAATCTGATGCAAGTTCTATTTGTCTTAAAAGAAAACACTCAAGAAGTAGAAGTGTCTCCTCCCAAGATGAAGCTTCCAAAATGAAGAAGGTCTCGGATAGTGAATCCTCCACAAAGAAAACAGCGAGCCAAACAGAAGATAATATTGATGAAAAGTCAACTTCCAGTTCTAAAAAGGTTAGGAGAGAGTGATTATTTACTGTATCAGTTAGTTTTAATCGTAAGAGTGTAATTCAAGGCTATAAAGTAATTAATTTGCATATATGGAATAAGTCATCTCTAATGCATTTTGCTGTATATGTGATTAGTAAATAAAATAAAATGTATTGGTATAAGTTGATTGTTACGAATGGTATCTAGATTCAATTCAAAAGACTTAATTTTGTTGTTGTAGTGGTGTGTTCTTATTGTAATTAATGTTCTGTTATAGTGATTCTGATATTAAATATTAATTCCTAGTTTTGTCTTTCATTTGTAACTACACTTAAATAGGAATAGACATAGGACAGGTTTAGCTAGGGCTATAGGACTTACTAGTAAATTTCATAAATTCAAACACATAGTTACAATTATTACAGATGGGGCGCTCTAAATCTAATCCAGGTAGCAGCACTCAAAATTCAGATTCTCAGGATACCTATGACAAAGAAATTGATAGGTAAATATTTTTGAGGGTGATGGCATTATCACAAAAATAAATATGTTTGGGGCAAAGGAACTAAATATCATATAATTTACTTCACTACAAAAAACAAATGAAAAGAGAATGTGATGATTAAACTAATGTAAAATATGCCAAATTTTGCATACATATGAAAAATACTAATTTATTTCTACCCTAATTCTTTTGCTTTTTGTTCCCTTGCTATCATTCATATAAAATGTCTATTCCCAAATATATTTTCATAGGATCAAAAATATACTAACCCCAAATCAATATTGATAATGATAAAACAATTATCTTTTAACCTGGTGTCTGTATAATATAGTCTTTTGTTAAGATATAACATTTTGACTAAAGAAAGAATCACGTTAGATCTACATGGGTCAGATGCTGTCTGAAGTTCCCTGATAAAATACATATTCTCAGTGATGACACAGTGTCACAAACTAACCAAGCGACTTCGTTATCCAATACATTACAAACTACTTGGGGTTTTAATCGATTTTGGCTTGTATCGGTTGATGCGGGGATCATTAAACACCGGCAAAGTGTGCCTAATATTTGATGGAAGTTTGAATTTAAATCCTGTTTTAGCCCGCGGCAGTGTCCGTGCTGTAGGTACAGCTAAGCAATACTTTTTAATCAATTAGATTTCTAAAATATTGAAACGAAAAACCACTTGTGTTTGTTATCGACAAACACAATTTACAACATGCAATACACATTATATTCAGAGATATGTACTTTTTTTTTTTATATGTACAAAAGCGCACGACAAAACAACCGGATCTATTTTACACAACCACGCCATCTAGTAAATTACATTATATGGTAATGGTATTCTCGTAGGCAGCTGGCAGTGTTTTGTTTTCGTTGTGTCGTCAAATGTCTCGGTTGGTAGCATCGGTTCGGACTTCGGTTGCATTGTTACATATGAATGTGCGAATGTGCCGTGATAATTTTTCGCTAATTCACCACATTTTTTTTTCTTGTATGTTTTATATGTAACGTATAAATTATACAACATTTTAAATTTAATCTTGAATATTAAAAAAATATATAATATTCATTTATCCTAATTGAAAATAAGTCCTACCTATTTTAATTTTATTATAAGTATAGACGTTTCGGTGTTGGTTAATAATTTTAAGTACTGGAAAGGACATTTTGCATACCTAATGTTATTTTGAAGATATCTTTAATTGTCTTCAAGGAGGAGGAGTCTTAATTCCTCTGTATTTTTTTGTTTCATACTATGGAATAACTGAATATTGAGTGGTTGATTATAATTATTCAGTTATATTATGTCCCAAGAGGAGTGACCCATTTGGGCTGTGGTTGTATATTATTATTGTATCTATCATATTATACTGTACACAATAATTATAAAATTTAAACGTTATTTAAAAAATCGGAACTACCTATGTGTGGGGCCAATGGCAGAAGTTTATTATATTTGGTACTAACTATTACTTACGGCTCTTTCCGCAGTGAAATTGTTCTACTCGCTGTGGTTAACTTGTTGTTTCCAGGTTGACGAGAAGACAGTTTTCTGATGGCGAAATATGTATCGAAATGAATTTAAAGAGTTTCAGAGTTTATCGATTACAAAAGAACAACTGTCCGCTCTTTTCATTAATAAGTATACGATTTATATAAATTGTTGTTTAAAAATATGTTACTTACAGGCTAACAAACTTAAAATCGCTTAATAAGAAGCATCGACGTCGGGACTCCACGTCGACTCAAACAACTCAAAGGTCATCGAGGTCAAGCAGAAGAATGCCGAAGCCGTGCATCAGTGAGGAAGGGTTTCTGAAGGCGGAGAGCAGTTCAGATAACGCTTCGGTTGCGGATAGCGAGGATGAATATGGTATGCGTTCAACATTGTCGTATCATTTTACAACCTAAATTTATATAAATATAGCATGAAAAATTAACCAATATGGGCAGGGATTCGAACCCGCGACTGCTGGATAACCGTCCCGTCGCTCTACCAACTCGGCTACCGTATCTATTATAAACGAAACGGTTTCCCAGTAGTGGCGGGTTCGAATCCCTGCCCGTAACGGTTTATTTTTCATTCTATATTTATATTAATTTAAGTAAGCTTAACATGGCTATACATGTTTATAAATATTTTCAAACATTTTACAACCTGCTTACTCTCAAAGTCTGTAAAAAAATGTGGAATAAAAATACCAGCACAAGCAGTATTCAAACCGTTCACCTCTGGGAGTCCGTCGACGTCTGTCTGCCATATGAGATATCGTGTCGTTATACGCTTTGATAAATTTAACTTTCGAAGTATTGAAATCTGTGTATAATCTTATTAATTTCGAGATTTATTTAAACATTAAGTAAGTATAATACGGCTTATTGTATTTTTTTTTCATTTTCATAGAAGGGGAAGATGTACAAACGGTAACGTTATCCGGTTTGAACGGCGACAGTATCGGCCATCTCGCTAAAGATGACCTGTTGGAGGAGAGTCTCTCGTCCAGCTCACACAATAAAAGTTCTACGGTAAATATAAATAACCATAGCTAATATTATTACTATATTGAATTATTTTAATAAAATATTATTTTTTATAACAGGATGATAAAATGGCTGAATCTGAGGAAGGACAGTAAGTTTAAGAAATATATTTATCGATTAGTAAAACATAAACGTGTGTACAATTATTAACAAAAGACATATTTCTAGTGCAAAATCAAAATCTCGTCGCAAAGTTGCGATATCCTCGGATTCAGAAGCGGGATCTTCTCGCAAGAAGACAATAGGCCCGAAGATGAGCGACTTCGAGGACTCGGAAGACGACTCCGAACCCAAGAAGACCAAGAGGAAGAAGAAGGGTAGCGAAAGTGATGCTTCTGCTGGGTCGTCACTTGATGAGAGGTAGTTTTATATTTATTGTTACAATATATTATTATAATATATTATATTAGACATTTTAATATATTATATGAAAAATAATAATATACATATGTACATAGATAAGATAATTTTTCAATATTTGTCCAATATTTTATATCTTATTTAATTTCTTGAATACTTGTATTTTATTTTACAATTTTAATTAATTTTTAATCATACATTTTTAGTAGCAAAAAGAAACGGCGACGCATCAAAAATGTGGATGAGAGCGATGATTCAGGTTCAGAAACTGAAACTGAAGGGAGAAATAAACATGGCAGGAAGAATATACGAAAGGTATATAAGAAGCATTATTTGTGAATTAATTGCAATAGTATATATAATTAATTTATAATAATTTCAGGTGATGAGTAAAAATCAATTAGAAGAGGCTACCAAAAAAGCGGCACGAGAAGAAAAAGAGAGAATTGCAAGAATAACTGAAAGACAGAAATTGGTATGTACAGTTTTATTAATAAGTTTCATTTAAAAAGAGCAACTGTTGAGTTTCTGGCCAGCTCTTCTCAGCAGAACAGCATTCCGAGCTGGTGGTAGCTTTCTCACAGACTGACTATACTGACCAATTTAATGTTATTGACGATTCAAAAGTGCGTGTAAATGCCTACTTGAATAAAGATATTTTGAATTTGAAACAAACAATTAATTAAAACTCAGCGACTTGGTGTCGCAGTTTTTTACTATAAATAAATTTTACTTATTCTTGCATTATTAGTAATGGTTTATAAGCTACATTAAGACGCTACGACCCTCACAAGCAGTATTATAAAGTGCGTTGAAGTATAGCAAATATATTGTTTTTCTTGGTTATTGTAACGTTTTTCGGAAGTCTAGTTTACTTTCAGTCGCAGGTAACAGAACTTATTTTATTGAAATCGAAAATAACATAGATCTCACTTTTTTGAATTAATATATAAGAAATTAAATATCAATGTATTATTATTTTTTTCAGTACAACAATTTGGAATTTGATGAATCCGGAAAACCAGATGAGGTGGTTTTAGATAAAGTTGTTCTAGACTTTGATCCAGACACTAAAGAGCCGTTGATTGAAGTTGATAAAGGACTGGTTAAGAAGTTGAAACCTCATCAGGTATATATATAAATTAGGATTAAAATATTTTTCCTGACATGTAAATCATATAAATCATGTTTTCTGATAAATAAATAAAATATTTCTTAAATAAATAAAATATTTTATCATATGCCAATGAAGTAATATATATTTGTAATGTATAACTGTACACGTGATTTGCAACATATTGAATACTGCTAAAATGTGTTTTTATAAGTGCACATTTTGTATAAGTTGTTCTGTTAACATACAAAATTAAAAAACTATACTTGTCTAAAAATATTGTGCTTATATTTTAGGCAAACGGTATAAAATTCATGTGGAATGCTTGCTTTGAAAGTGTGAAGAGAATCAAGAAGGATAAAGGTTCTGGATGTATTTTAGCACATTGCATGGGACTCGGGAAGACATTGCAGGTGAGTTTAATCACAACATATTTATGATCTAAAGTCTAAACCAACCTTTGTCCCCGGATCTTCTTGCTTATTATTACTTCAACTAATGGATCTAGCGTCTGCATATTGATAATTTGACCTCAATAAGTAGAGCTTAAAAACTAACAACTAAATTAATAAATTGTAGAAAATTAAAACCATTGTCCATTGCAGGTGGTGTCTCTAACTCACACGCTCCTCACTCACAGCGCCCTCACGGGAGTGAACCGGGTGTTGGTAGTATGTCCTCTGTCGACTGTACTCAATTGGGTCAACGAATTTGGCATCTGGTTGAAGCACACCGATAAGGAATATGAGGTTGACGTTTATGAACTATCGAGGTAAGTTATAGGAGTCGGGACCAGAACTCATTATAAAAACTCACTGACGTACATAGGGCAATAACTCTTATATTTGGCTATTTAAATGTTTAATGATTAGAGGCCTAATTTTTTTTGTTTCCGGTTTATTAATTATATTTTGATACCTAAATTATTTACCTCCAAAATTAGGAATTTGTTCCATAAAGAAAATATCACGAACTTCTTATAAATATAACAAAACGCGACTTACGATTGAGTGTTCATAGAAACAAGGCTTAGATGAAATCTATAAATATATAATAAACTGACATTCTCCTCTTCCTCCAGATACAAGCAGAACTCAGAGCGTTCATATCAGTTGTCTCAGTGGTTCTCGGGCGGCGGTGTGTGCGTGCTGGGCTACGAGATGTTCCGCAACCTGTCCTCCGACAGCAACAAGAAACTCAAGAAGAAGATGATGAAGAGCTTCCAAGAGAGTCTCGTCGAGCCAGGTATCTATGATCCGGAGTTTTGTATCATGCTGGTTTTGTATGACTAAAATCAAAAACCATTTGTCAATGATATTATT
Organism: Napeogenes inachia; assembly: GCA_959347355.1. Classification (NCBI taxonomy): domain Eukaryota; kingdom Metazoa; phylum Arthropoda; class Insecta; order Lepidoptera; family Nymphalidae; genus Napeogenes; species Napeogenes inachia. The sequence goes on along the minus strand of OY365793.1, from coordinate 13,424,015 downwards.
CCTCGTCAGGTCCAGACTTAGTGGTGTGTGACGAGGGTCATCTTCTGAAGAATGAGAAAACAAGTTTGTCGCAAGCCATGAACCGCGTGAGGACGCTCCGACGCATCGTGCTCACAGGCACACCTCTACAAAACAACCTCAAGGAGTGTGAGTACACACACACATATATACATTCTACACACATATCTTAACGCACTCTCGCAAACACAGTCTCAAAGTAATCCTAATATTCACACACACATACTATACAAACAAATTGATGCATACACAGGTTCTTTCACAGTACTTGAAATATATTGCATATGCCAAAATATACCTATAACCTTATGCTCTCATATTGGTCCAGACTACTGCATGGTTCAGTTCGTGAAGCCCAACCTGCTGGGTAAGTACAACGAGTACCTGAACCGCTTCGTGAACCCCATCACCAACGGACAGTACACTGACTCCACCGAGCACGATATACGCATCATGAAGAGACGATCACACGTACTACATAAAATGTTGGATGGAGCTGTACAGGTGTGTGTGTGTTTTTGTATTTCTATATATTTTTGGAACTACAGTGTCATATTCTGGTGGATTTTTGTTTTTTTTTGCTATCCCATAATCCCATGATTATAAATGAGGCATGCTATTTCCAGGTCAATGTAAGCATATTAACAGTGTTGTCTTTTAACAGAGGCGAGACTACGGGGTGCTGGCGCCCTTCCTACCTCCCAAGCACGAATACGTACTCTTCATCACGCTCACTGAAGTTCAGATAAAGCTCTATCAACATTATCTTGACAACTATTCTAGAAGGTAATTATTGAACAAATAAAACTAACTCACCGTGTCATGTGACGTAGGTAAGCGATCGCGTGTTTGAAATGTTTATAGCAGAAACTACTTCATTAAAAGTCGACTTTGTTGGTGAACAAGAGTACACTTATGATTGCGAGTGTAAACAAATCACTTTCATGACTTCGAAAAAGAATAATTTAAATAATTTCGTTGTATTCAATTATTTTCTTTACAGGCCGCTGGCCGGAAAATCGTCAGGCTTCCTGTTCCCGGATTTTCAATCTCTGCAGAGGATATGGACTCATCCTCTTGTACTTAAATATAATTCTGAGAGATACGAAATCATGCAGCAAAAGAAGGTAATTTGGTATCAATATAGACCTACTGTTATATAATTCAGAAACTCAAAATAATTTATGTAAAACAATTTTCCCATTATAGAGGGAAAGGGAGGAAGAAGACTCCGAAGGTTCCTTAGCCGATTTCATTGATGATGACTCCACACCTGATGTAAGTATGGAATTATACACCAGCATGAATTACATAATAATTTATAAAAAAAATATTATTTAAGTTAATAACAATAATTATATTACAGGAATCTTCAACAGAAGAATCTTCAGACAGTTTGTCAGATGTCAGTGATGACAGCCGGAAGAAGAGCAAGAAGAAGAAGTCAGCAAAGAAAAGTAAAGGGAAAGACAGTAAAATAACGACACGACGCGGTACTCGAGCGAATCCAGGTACATGTTCTATGTATATAACTAGTATTATGTGTATGAGTTTTGGTATATTTTTACTCAATGCCCTTCACAACATATTTTTAGCTTGCTGTTTTAGCATGCTTAGCTAATATTAGATAATATTCTAATAAGAATCTTATATGATACTATTTTATATAATAATAAGTCAAATTCCTTATTTTCACTTATAAGTTATAACATAGAAATGTACAGCTTTTTAAGATCTTAATTTAAGAAGTGATTTACAACACATGACATTTTTATATAATTATTTTAACCATACTTTAATTGACTATATTTACTTGTTACCAATAAAAGGTAACATTATATGATACTTTGAAATATTAATTTCCCTTTATCTAATACCTGAGCTCTCATTACGGTAATGATAACTGACTTTTTTTTAATCTGAGTGACTCGCATTAATATCAAAAATCTGTAGCTTTTATTAGATTATAAAGACGTTACAATATTACTCCGGAAATACTAGACGCAATATTAGATCGGTCTACCGAAGCCGGACTTAAATGTGAACTTGACAAGTATCAGAGTCACCTGGGCTTAGTTTTATAAACCTCGATAATTATTTTTTAAATCTTCTTAATTAATAAAGGAAAACTCTAGTACTGATATAGTACCACATTTTTTTCCCTAAAATTTCAGATCGTCTATCCTCGATCGTTCAGTCAAAAGTTGGATTTTGACTTTTATTTATTTATATATATTTTTGTCTCCACTTTTTACTTTCCTTAACGTGTCCACGTTGAAGTAGAAATGGCGGACGACGAGGAGGTGGTGTGTCTGGACGCGCGCGACATGAAGACGGAGAACCCCACGGAGTGGTGGATGACACTCGTCAGCGAGGACGAACTGGACGACCTCAGGCACTCGCACAAACTAGTGCTGCTGTTCGACATACTGCGGCAGTGCGAGGCCATCGGGGACAAATTGTTAGTATTGCATATGAATAACTTTATAAAAACCAGAAAAGTATTTAATGAATTGGTTTTACAACAATAAGTAACCCATAAATGAATTTATCTGAGATGAACGTCTCATGTTTAAAGTCACACAAGCTATCCTTTTTTTAAGTTTAATTTCAAGTAACATAGAATTGATAATATAATCTGTTTTATTACATTACATATATCTAAGACGTCTCACTGTTAAACCCACTAATGATAGACCAACTACCCCTATTTCTTTTCATTTTAAAAGTTTTTATTCCTGTGTTTTTATACAGTAACATTTTTTTTTAATACATATTTTTTGGAACATTTTGTTTAAGTCGATTTTGTTTTCAGGCTGGTATTCTCTCAATCTCTATATTCATTGGATCTTATAGAACATTTTTTGAGTAAAGTGGACGATGCGACGCAGGAGGGAAAAGTCGATGAAAAACTCAATGGACATGTCGGTAAGTTACTTTTAGACAGCTCGGAATAAAAGTCAAATATATTTTATTTCTTAAAATAAAATAAAAAAAAGAAAAAATTCATGAAACAACATAAAAAAATGTGTTTTAGGAACTTGGTCACCCGGACTGGACTACTTTCGACTTGACGGATCAACATCTTGCGAGAATCGATCTATCTGGTGCAAAAATTTTAACAGAGAGGACAATCCTAGAGCCAGGTAACTAACGTTATATCAATTTACCAAATTAACATTTATCCAATATTAAAGATATCGCAGATTGCTACCACCATCCACCAGATACTAAATATTGTGATAATATACTAATTATTTTTCGTTGTAGACTATTTTTAATATCGACTCGTGCGGGAGGTCTCGGTATCAACCTGGTGGCCGCCAACCGCGTGGTGATATTCGACGTGTCTTGGAATCCTTCCCACGACGTGCAGAGCATATTCAGAGTATATCGCTTCGGGCAGAAAAAACCCTGCTACATATATCGGTTTTTGGCCATGGTGTGTAACATATTTGTGGCTTGAAGAATAATAATTAAATTAAATCAATCTTTATTAATTGTATTTGCTTAAACCCAGGGCACGATGGAAGAAAAGATCTACGAGCGTCAAGTGACGAAGCAGGCGATATCGAAGCGCGTCATCGACGAGCAACAGATCGACCGACACTACGCCGAGAACGACCTCGCTGAACTCTACAAGTTCGAGCCGAGCCCACCACCCCGGGAGATACCACCACTACCCAAGGATAGACTGTTCGCTGAGATGCTCAAGGAACATGAAAAACAGGTAGGCTATTAATGTTTATCAATTAATTTGAAATTAAGGACATTGTATGTTAACATGACCTGAATGTTCTATCTCTCGGGTTGGAAAAGTGCAGAGTTTTTGTTGTAAGTCAACGTCCATTCCAAAAAAAGGAAAGTGGTCCTTTTAACTACAGTCCCATATCAGTTACGTCTACACTTTGCGAAACTTTGGAAGGTTTCCCTAATTACAAACTACCCGCCTACCCTCTAGGTATCGATTTCAATTGTCTTCTCAGTGATCGACATTATGGCTTTCGCAGAAATCGCAGAAATAAAGCTAGGTTACAAGTCGAACGTGCGTCGATACTTCAAGTTGGTACAGTTGTTTGTATAAATACCAGTTCGGTCAACTGCTAAACACTTGCTAGAGATATTGAAATCGATTACGAGACGAGCCAAGAGGGTTGTGGGTGAAACTAACCATATTGGTTAAAACTCAGGAATTTGGAACGTGGGCGTGGAGTGACCATTATGTCGGACTTGTTTTCATGACGCAGAGTGTGTAATGGAGTTGCACAAATTGATTGCCCAATCAAGATGCCAGAATCCAAATTAATATTTAACTTTTTTGAAAAACGGGAACGGTCAGGGTGGTTTTAATAAACTTTTCTATGTTAATTTCGCAATCTAAGCATACATAACACAGTTAAAAGGTTTTAGATATTTTCAAATACATACTAGCTTTTTTGTTTTCCGAAATATTGTGATAATTTTTTTTTCGACACTAGACCAACAGAACTGAGTTTTTAGATTTTTTCATGAATATACGCTCCTTGCGGATAGATAAGATCTATTTCAACAAAGCAAATACAATTCTGTGTTATGATGAAATCAATTTATCAAATAATTAAAAATAACGCCAACAATTGCTTGTATAAAGAAAACTTGTAATTATTCTAGATTTACAAGTACCACGAGCATGACTCGCTGCTAGAAAACAAGGAAGAAGAAACTTTAACCGAAGAGGAACGCAAAGCGGCCTGGGAGGACTTCGAGAACGAAAAGACGCGCCCTCCACCAGCTCCCTTCAACTATAACATGCATAATGGAATGAGTACGTTACTTCTACATTTTATATTAACTCCTTTGATATTTTTATTATTAAAAAAATATAAATATATAAATCATGTTAATTTGTTTTATAATCAATTGTTTAACAATGTTCCCAGTGCAAGGTATCTTCGCCCAGCAGTACGCAACTATAGCGGCCATGCTTCGGAAGGAAACTCCCAACATCACCGACAGCCAAATAAGAGACATGCAGGCGCTCCTATATAACTCAAACTCCGCGGCCGTGAGTAGATTATACATGTTCAAATTATTATATAAGTCTAGTTAGGTCATTTGTTATTCAATTTTAAAGTTAACACTATCCTTTATATATTTTATTCCTGTAAACAGTAACATCCATAAATATGAACAAATATACATATAGTGTTGATAGGATTTTATTTTCTTGTTAAGGTTCTGTACCAAAAAGGTTTAAATGGAACCAAGTCATTCCAATAATTTTACCCGTCAGATGTATGTAATTTTTTTATTTAAATCAAATTTATCTGTTTAGATATTCGGTGGATATGACTATGGTGTAAGTTACTGTCGATATTTGTGTAGATATTTTTGTTTTTTCGCTACGCCATACCTGTATTTTCTTTGAAGCATGTGTTATTTTAGCACTATACACATTATATCCAATATACACATTTTTTGTATACAATTATGATTTATTTATATATATTATAACCGTTTTGTTTTTTTTTTACAGTTAATGGGTGAAATATACAAATACGCTCAGCCGGCGATGATGAATCAAAGAATGATGACCCCCGGGATGGTGAATCCAGGTAAAATACATACTTATTGACCAAAGTGGTATTATTATAACAGATAAAAGAAAAATAGACAATATGTTTTACATTGTTATCAATTTTTTATTTCCTCTGATTCTCTCAAAAGTTTTAAATTAATTCAAATGCTATCGCCCAGGTGGTGGCATGAGCGTGGGCGGCAGCAGCGGTCTTCAGTACGACCCGCCCTGGCAGCGTCAGCAGCAGATGCGCATGCAACAACTCATGCAACAGCAAAACGTAAGCACTTTCAATTCTGAGAAATTATTTAATTAAATAAATCGCGTGAATAAAGTTCCCGACTAAAATAATAACTGAACAGATGGGTGCAAAGTACTACGCAGGAGGTCTCGGCAGCCGCGACCCGATGGCCATGGCGCTGCAGCAGCAACGCGCGCGGGAGCTGATGCTGGGCGAGCGCTCCCGCCCCCGGGGACGACCGCCCGGACGCTCCGCCAACACCACACTGACGCATTCGCTCGGGGCGCAGACCACCACCACTGACGTCGTCAACCTGGACTCCGATTAGACTGGTTTGTTATGATTTGTTTTGAAACCTCTATGCTGGTAGGTGGAGGTAAGATTGGCTAGGAGGTCCATCTTATATGAATGCTGAGTTTTTGAGTGTCTAGCTGTATACGAAAAGAAGTGTGCTGAATTGGCATAGTCCAAAACAATTTAGTAAACAACCAAATACACATAATTTAAGTATTCTTAGACTTCACATTGATTCAAAAGTTCTCCTTGTCTCTCAACTCCATATATAGCGATTAAGGCTATATATATCCTTATTCGTTTTCAAATCTACATATGGACTGGTTTGTTGTTTTATTTAAGAAGTCATATCTATTGTGATTGCCGAGTTCCAAACTGTAGCACTCGCTTACAATACAATTCACTAAATATGTACAGTGTATTTATGTATATACATACATAAATACATCCATAAGTTACATTTCCTTAGCATCGTAACTCATAATTATATATAGAAAATAAATAAATTACATCTTAATCATAACCATAGCTTATATTATTTAAGAGACTAATCATTGTCTCAAAAGTTTGAAAATATATTATAAAATATATTTTGTTACAGATTGGTGTAAAATAAAGTGTACAGTGAACATTAAGGTGCTATGATTCACGGTGAGGTAGGCTTGAACAATTGCGGCGTCGCTTATAATGGACTCTTGGTGTATGACCCCAATATTTAATCAACATCTGGATGGTTTAATTATTGAATGTTATATATATTGTCACCTTTCGGCTTGTTCGCCACATATCACGAATCTCAATATTCTTTAAGTCTACCTGGGTCTAAGTAATACACAAGGTATTTTCAATGTTAAATGGTTGCAATAACATATCAAAATAATAAAGGAGCAGCCTACCAACCTTTTCCTATTCGCACAAGCGTCAAATTTTAATGTTCAATGGGTAGTACATATATGCTCAAAGTAATTAATTCTACAGCTACTTGAAAAATAGAGTTTTTGAATTTCAGAGCTATACCTAGTAAAATAATACATAATAATTAGTGTAGTGGCTTTAGGTGAATAACATTATAACACGCAACATTAACGAGTTATATAACAAACATAGGCAGTGTAAATATATATTAAATAAGATTTTATAATTTACAATTTTATTTTACGAAAATTTTTATAAAAAAAACTGTTAGTGTTATTCACTTAAAACCAGTTTAAAGCATTTCTTGACTAAAAGATTTAAAATATTAATATCTTTTATGTCTTGGGGATGCTTTAGAAAGTGTCGGCTTGACTATTTTGTATATCTCTCAGTACAGGAAATTAGTGTTAAGCTATGTTATATGTCAGTAGATAGTAAACTTGTGTAAACCATCCCAAATATTAATGTTGCCAACATAACCATAACATTCATCAAACATCAACTAGCATCACATAGAATTTTAGAAATCTTATATGAATATGACAACGCTAATATTGCATTCAATGTCTTTATATCCAATAACATTTATTGTGGGTGAGTTTATAATACTAGCAGCAATGGTTGAGCCAGTACATTGTTTCTTATGATGGGTTTACACTTATAAGTTTACTCTCATACAAATATATGAAAAATATTACCTTAATAAAAATCTTACTTTTTGTGAAAATTTGGATCTAGAAATAAAAACCTTTAAATAATGAAAAAACTTATTTATGAGTGGTCACAAACTTATCCTAACTGTAACAGATAGAAACTATGGCTGCAAAAATATTGTTTACATTATAAGTTTGCTTAAATCAAATTTCAACAAGACATTGTTATTTATCTAATTATTCAATTGTTTATGCTCTCTTTTTACCTTACACTTCATTAATATGTATGACTAATATGGATCATAATTTATCATTTTGAAATAAATTTAATTTTAACTTTTCACTCTGTAATTATAATAGTTACACACATAAGTTATCATTCCAAAAATATTAATGTGTATTTGAAGTATATTGTTTCTTGATATAACTTCTTCCCCTTACATACATCCTTAGCAATTTATATTATGATTGTTATAATTTACCTTACATTTTGTTAACTGATATGTGAATTACTTTATTTATTGACCCGGCTCTCGGGTGTTTTAGTTGTGATATTGCCTAATCTTAAAATTTTGTATACGTTTATTTTATTGAGTCATGGCAATGACTGTAATTTTAGATTCAGCAATTATAATAGTTATATGATTTAGAATAATAAGTATAATGTACCAGTGTAACAGATACAAATGTAGCATTTCATTTGATGCTGTTAGATTTTTTTTAAGTAATAGGACATTTTGAATGTTATTTTTTTTACAATTTCTTAGATTTTATGCTTACTATGTGTTATTTATAGTTTTACACAAAGTATAATGAATGAACAGTATTTCATATAGTTTAAGGTATTTTTTATCAAATATTTTAGTAACTGACCTATTATTAATTTCTGGTTAGAGAGAAAAGCTTGAGGTTGATCGAGATTGATACACATGTAAGAAAATTGCTGTAATGGTCTATTATTTATGTAATATATAATTGTAACAGTAGAAAACTTCCTATTATTTTGTAGTACAATTAAAGTATAATAAATGATTTGGAAATGTGAATTTGGCTGTTTTATTATCAAGTTATATAAATTAAACCTTTTTAATATGCATATAGATTTTAAAAGATATAACTAACAAGCAACAAACTTAATAATAAAGAATATTTTTAACCTGTTAAATATTAAGATTAGGTATACCAGTTTTAATTCCAACAGACACTTCAAGGTATTTTAATAGTCTTTTTGCCAAAAATGTTGCGTCTTCTGGTTTTGATACATTTGCATTTAACATTTCGAGTCTATTTTCGGAGCAAAAAGACATAATATCACTAGCATTTGCAGCCATTGCATGTATTGGTAAACCACTAGTGTTCAATAGCAGAACTCGACGAATCCGTAGATCTGGATGAACTTGTTCAAGCATCTTCCTTGCCCATTCTACACAGTAAATTCTACTTGTGTCCATTGCGAGTACAACAAAGTCTATGGCAAGCTTTCCAGTCAAATCGGACTTTGCTAGGATATCTCCTAAACTAAAAGAACGCAAAACAACGAGCTTCCATCTGAAATCCCCTTTGGCGTGCACATCTATCAAAGCTTCTGAAACACTTTCTATAATACAACTATTTGACGACAAAACCGCTACAGTCAAATTGTTTCTACAACTACTGGGCCCTACCCATGGCACAATAATGAAATCTTCTTCGATTGTAGACATACTATTTGTATTTTGATAAGATATTGTTCTTAATTTAAAAATTGTTCGCTTAATTTAAAAATGGATCTGAATAAATATAAATAATACAAGGCAGTTGGCATTTGGCAGATTTTTAAATAATGGCATTGACAGTTGTATTTAAGAAGTTGAATATTGAATTTGAACAATATTGAGTTGAACCATAGAATAATTATACATAGAGTAGAGTAGGCAAGCCAGCCTAAAATAAAAAAATAAAAAAAAATCGAAAAAAAGGAGAAAGCAAATGAGGCTACGTTTCTGTCTCTCTTTCTTGCATGTGTGATTTGACAAAGATAAGTATGGGTCTCTTCCAAATGACTATAATAGTAATTAGTTTTCAAATTATTTCAAAATTTAAAAAGCTCTTAGTCAATTCTAAACTTAAATCAAAATGCTAAAGAATTCATTATGTCTTTAAATACAAAAAAGTGAAACATTTAACATTAATAAATATTGTATTGAACAAAATATGTGATGATTAAATAAAAAAAATATCCTTTGTTCTCTTGCTCACTCTTTGATTCAATGAAATCAAAGCTAATGAATTTTTTCAACTAACCGAAATAGCCGACTAATTTTCTGACTAGTCGATCTATTAGTCAAATAATCGATCATTGCTTTTAAGAAATGATTTTATTTATATTATGCTATTTTACGAGTTCAAATACTATTGAAGGACTACACAACTATTATTGATAATTAAATTATATTAAATCAATTATAAAATGAAATTTATCCTACCAGCTTTATAATGGCTTAAATTTTAAAGATTCGATGAACTTTTATTTATTGCTTAAGGATGCCGATTTACTTTACAGGTTAGTAAATAATATAATGAATAATTAACTTTTTTTCTGATCAAAGTTCTTTAGGAACAAAAAGTAAAAGAGATTCGTAACTTATATTAGATAGCTAAAGCAATATAATTTTTGTGGTAGTCCTAAAAACAGAGTCCGTTACGCTCGCGCCGCAGTAGATCCTTGCTAATGCACACCCGCCGCTTAGAGGAACGGCGGATCCTGTCCGCTGAAATACTGCCAAATACTATCTCAAACGGACACTGGTGACGCCCTCTGGGATCAGGTGGTCTCGATTTACTCTATGGCTTTGTGACTTTTCCGTTGATACCTTTATTATTCAACTAGGATCCGCCACTGCGGGAGTTGAGCTGAGCGATTAATGTTGATTGAGCTTTTTTATGCTACTAAAGTCGGTCCAAAGCGCGCCCAAGGACTTCCAATGAAGTTGCTGACACCGGAAAGGTTAAGAGTAACGATTGGCGAGCGCTCACAGGTTCAGTTATGTCTATGGGAGATTCAGTTTTTTTGACCATATCTTTAAAACGAAACAATATTTTTTTGTTCCGTTCTTTGGAGAAAAAGCCTAGTCACGTCCTTGACAGGCGTGCCAATTTTGGTTAAAATTGTTCTAGTGGTTTTCCTGTGATGTTGCGTCAAAAAATTGATTCCCAAACGGTTAAGAGCTTCGCTTACGCTCAGCTCATCAACAGCTTACTGTTACATGATAATGTTGTTCTCATATCCCACGTTTTTCTCTATATATCGTTCCATGACTGACAAATAAAAAAAAATACTACAAATTGTTAACATGGGCAACAGGCAAAACTAATGATTTGTCGTATGGGATATGATACACAAACTTGTTGTGTTGTGTTTTACTGTTTTCATTATTACTTTATTATAAAGTGATAAGAACTTTTACAACAAAACTTAGATTATTGAGAGAGACAACGGACTACGTTAGCCCTTCTCACTTCTTGCGACGCGCAAAAAAGATTCATATAATTTTCATACTGATTTTCTAACAAGGTTATAACAATATTAAATAAAACCTTATGTAGCACTGCTAAACTAATAAACATAAAACTGATTCAAAAAAATATTAATAAAGCGTTCATTATGAAAATGAGAAATGTGGTCATATTTGCGTAAGCTAAATATGAACCGTATAGCAATAATATTATTAATTGAATCAAAAACTTTGTACCTTATTAAGACATCAACGCAGATGCAATGAAATTTGTCGCAGTTAAAGTTTACATGGAGAAGAGGTTCAGAAAGTTAATATGTTTATGTACTATGCCAAATAGTAATAAAAAGTTTATTATCTGTTGATGTAGAAGTATAAATGGAAGTTTTGGTTTGAATCCTCATATTACATTAAACCAAAAATTACGCTTGAATGTCATCTATTAGGCAAACACTAACATATATCCGATCCTTTGATCTTACTAATATAAATTCAAAGTATTCTTTGTTTCGTTATTCAATCGCACCGAAAGGGCTAAATGACATTATCGAGCGATATTACATAGACACATTACCTAGAGTAACATTTACAACTAAAAATACTAATGTTACACACAGTTCAAATGCTACCTAAGAAAACATAAGTAAGTTTAATTAAATATTACTGAAACTGTAATGTAAAGGCAGATATATAAAACTGAAACTTCTGCTTGTTATTAAAGTTGGTTAACAATAAATGTAGTGATTTTTTACTTTTCAGCATCTGAAATATACGTAAATAAATTGAGTCTTGTAATCGACGCTTTGTGCCATATAATCGCCGACCCGAGTAAAAAACGGAGTGCTTTTGGGTTTGTACTGCTTTAGAGACCAGTGGGCGACTAATCGGCACATCCCTAAAAAATATCTATGGAATCATTGATATGAAACTCTTGTAGGCGGGAAAACGAAATACAAATACTTCAATAATATAATACTAATTATAAAAAGTAAAAAGCATATTATACAAATTACAAAGTGGCAAAGTATATTATAGTAACTACAAAAGTAGAAAATAAACAAAATGTTTGTAAAGCGTATTCATACATTGGTAAATTTGTAATTAATTAAATAAGTGAAATATTATTAAAATAAAGTCCTTGAAAGTGTATTCTCAATAATGAACCGTAGAGACGAAAAATTTCCTGACAATGGTTTTGAAGTTTGGGGCGGATATATGAATGCTAAAATAGCAAAACTTGAAGAGCAGTTTTCAACAGGATTTGGAAATGAAAACAAATTATCAGACATATTCAACGGAATCAGCATATATGTCAATGGCTTTACTTCACCTTCAGCCGACGAGTTAAAAGAATTAATGGGTAAACATGGTGGAGTTTATCACACTTATCAAAGAGGTGATGATTTCATAATAGCTTCTAATTTACCAGACACGAAAGTTAAGAAAATGTCTTTGACAAAAGTAGTGAAGCCAGAATGGATTACTGATAGTATTAAAGCAAATAGATTATTAAACTATAAAGAATATTTACTTTACCGATACTCAAGAACGCAGTCTACATTACCTTTTAATAACAGTTCCAAAACAGAAAATGTAGTAATTGGGCCAACTGCAATAAAAACTCGGCCAATTAGTCCCAAGATAGGAGATGGTATTAACTTTAATAATGTTTCGTCTGCTAAACCTTACATAAATCCAGATCAATGTTCAACTTTACAGACTAGTGACTCTAAAAATGGTGATAACTTTGCTAAAACAGCAGCCGACCCTAATTTTATTACAGAATTTTACAATAATTCAAGATTGCATCATATTTCCCAACTTGGTGCATGCTTTAAACAACATGTTAATGATATGAGAGAAAACAGCACTTTTAAATTCCCAGGAAGAGATGAAATTAAAAGAAAAATTTGTGCATTAAAATCTGAAACTTCAAATTTACCACATACACTTTTTCAAAATGGCAAAATAATTATGCACATTGATATGGATTGCTTCTTTGTATCTGTTGGTTTGCGTAAACGACCAGAACTTCAAGGTAAGCCAGTGGCAGTTACACATTCCAAAGGTGGTAAATCAGGGCCAAAAAGGTCTGGTACAGACATATTGACTGAATCTAACTTATATAAACAAAAACATACCAAGAAATATTGTCTTGCAATGGGTATTCCTGCAGATGATATTGAAGTGGAATCAGTTGAGAGTGGTGGTGAAGAAGAATTGGCAGCTTTTGGTTCCATGAGTGAAATAGCTTCTTGTTCTTATGAAGCAAGGGTGAAAGGAATCAGAAATGGCATGTTCATGGGAAAGGCTTTAAAACTTTGTCCTGATTTAAAAACAATTCCGTATGACTTTGATGGTTACAAAGAAGTGGCTTTTACTTTGTATGATACAATATCACAGTATACATTAGATATAGAAGCTGTATCATGTGATGAAATGTATGTTGATTGTACCGAGCTTTTGAAAACAATGAATGTTAATGTATGTGATTTTGCCACTGTTCTGAGGGATGAGATAAAAAGTAAAACTGATTGTCCATGTTCTACCGGTTTTGGTGGTAATCGGTTACAAGCAAGATTGGCAACCAAAAAAGCTAAACCCAATGGACAGTTTTTTCTTACCTCTGATATTGTATATGACTTTATGTTTAATATCAAACTCGGTGATTTACCAGGAGTTGGATACCAAATATCACAAAAATTGGAATGTCTGGGACATCAGACTTGTGGCTCTCTTCAGAGCTTGTCATTAACAAGCCTTCAACAACATTTAGGCAAAAAGACGGGAGCACAATTATATGACCAGTGCCGTGGACATGATTCAAATCCACTGTCTTTTCATACAGTAAGAAAATCTGTCTCGGCCGAAGTCAATTATGGTATACGTTTTGAGAATAATGATCAATGCAAAGAATTCTTAAAACAATTGTCTTCTGAGGTGCATAATCGAATGGTACAGTTTAAAGTGGTCGGCAAGTGTATCACATTAAAACTCATGATAAGAGCTCAAAATGCACCGGTTCAAACTGCTAAGTTCATGGGTCATGGTTATTGTGATGTGATAAATAAATCTACAACACTGCAAAATCCTACTAATGATGTTGAAATAATAACAAAAGAAGTTATCTCTATATGTAAAAAACAAAATATTGATCCAAAGGAAATGAGAGGTATAGGAATACAAGTTACTAAATTAGAGTCAATCAATATCAAGCCATTAAAGGGAGCAATTAATAAATTTTTGACTGCGAAAAGTGTAGTAAAATCCGAAAACGTAGCTCAATCACTAACCAAAGAACCTGTCTATAAATCTAATGAAAATACTTGTGAAATAGATTTAAATGTCAAAGTACCATCAACACCGAAAAAAAATAAAATTACTTCATCAAGTATGAAATCTCCTGTACTAGCTATATCTAAGTCTCCTAAAGGAAAGAGAAGAGGACGGCCGCCTAAACAAACCAAACCTCTAGCTTCTCTACAGCCACTAAATAAGTTTCTTCATGGATCAAATATAGTTAATGAATTAAGTTGTAATAAAGATATTAATGTCAAAACAGAAGATTCGAAAAGAACAATCAAGACGTTAATAAAACCTGAGACAAAAGATACAAAGCCGCAAGGTTTACTTGGACTACAATGGCGTCAAGTGAGAGAGTTGCTCAGAGCTTGGTTTGACAGTGGTCAAGCACCTAAATCTTGCGATGTTAACTTAATTGCTTGTTACATGCGCGAAATGGTTACTAATAAAAACCTAGAAAAGTTATATATTTTAATAAATTTTATGTGTAGAAAAATACGTGAAATTAATAATGATATTTGGAATGAAGTCCAGGATCTTGTTATCGAACAAGTACAGAATGCTATGATAGCTGTTTATGGCAAAAAGTTATTAATCAGTGATGTATAATAATCAAGTTCATGCATATCTCCTCATAAATACTGAAATCTGCAAACATCCTGAAGATAAATAAAACAACATATTTTATACATTTTTTAATGTTTCTAAGGTTTTGTCATAAATTATGTTGAAACATGTAAATGTTTAACATTGGGTATTTGAGTAATTTATAATAAAAGAAATCTATTATTTCCTTTGATGAAAAAAACAAAACATTGTTACATATTATATTATAATAAAAGTTTCGCAAAAATGGCAGTTTAAGGTGTTAATAATAAGCACGTCTTACTTTGAAATGCCAAAAGTCAATAATCCGTAATTATATTAATATTACACTGAAATAATTACATACATTTAATTCCATCCCCGATTTATTCAATCATTTATCTAATTTTACTATCACAGATGCTTATACATAAAATAATTATATCTGCGCTGAAAACAGGAATCGCAGCAAGCCGTTGATGAAAATAAAAAAGTTTTAAAAACCAAATTTGGTTACAACAAAAAAATTAAGCTTCTGATCCACGAGCATTGTTATAGACATTTATTTCACAAAAAACTTTTAAACGACTAAATGTTAGTACTGTCAAATACATAGTCTTTTAAAACTGAAATTTTAAAACATTAAAATAAATAAAATGAAAAATTATCCATACGATTCCAAAACGGAACGGTTAGGAGATCGTGGGTTCAATTCCTACCCGTATCGATAATTCTTCATTCTAGATTTAAATAAGCTAAACATGACCATAAATGTTTATAGACATTTTTAAATATTAAAACATTTCTCTTATTTTTAACTACCGTCATTAAGACAAACATTGGTCTTACTAAGACAACTATTTCAGGATACAGGAATCTAGCACTTTAAATTTTGATGAAGAGATATGTTATTGGTGCAATATTTTTTACGAGTTACAATTCATTTTTTTTAATTTGTCACAAAACAAACAAATGTAAGTTTTTAAATAATGCCAGTAATTAATTTGGCACAAATGCATCGTGGTGATTTCAACTTGTCGACAATACTTTAAAGCTTCATTACTGTTATTAAAATTCTCAAAATGTTAATACAACAACACATACAAATCATATTATTAATTTAGAATTTATAAAAATGACGGTAGTTATATTTAGAAGTGGCTTCATGTGGAATTGGCTGAAATTGAGTGTTTTAATTTCGAGTCTATGATTATTTCGTCTCCCGATCGAATGTTGTACGAGTACAGCTGCTTTGTAGGGTATTTCATTTCCTCTGGGCCCTGTAAGCAGATAAACATATAAAAAAATATAATTAATTTGTTTACTTAAGGGTTAGATCAATTTGTGTAATTTGTCCTGCCATATTATTATTTTGACGATTAGTTGTAGGCATGGTTGTAGTATATAAATCTTTTAAAAATGGGAATTAACGCGTGCGAAATAAGTTTGACTCCGTGTGACTCATGTGCCTAAGATTACGGCCAGTGCCTGGTCTAATGTGAGATAATTTAAAGGTATGTGATACCTACTTCGTGTTAATGGCTCTTTGTGAAGAATTATACGTTATAAAATACGATAGTTTAAAAGTTACATTATTATTTATAGTTAATATTATTGTAAATACAGGGTTATTTTTAATTAGTGGAACAACTCTTAAAGGCAGCCTCTCTTCATAAATCCCAAGAACATTTGTTCTCCAATTTTTACAAATCTTGCTAAACAACACAAAAAAATGAAACAAAAAAAATGTTGCTCCCTCTTTGACTTAATACTCTGTATTTTGTAAGAAGTACTTAAAAGGTCAACGCTTGGGGGCCATACTGATGCTCAGAATTAATGCCAGTTCAGAGACAACAAATAAATTTTGTATGGGAAAATTTAAATTTTAAAAACTAATCATTTTAAAAAGTCCTAGAACAAATGTTGTTGGGATTGATGTAAAGAGGCTGCCTGCAAGAGGTGGTCAACTAATTACTGATAACTCTGTATATTTTTATGGATGATATTACCATCGGGTTTTTTTTTAAATAAACGTAACCTGACGGCCTATTCACTGTTTTATACGTAAATAAAAATACATAAAACAATATGTATTGTAGAAAATAGATATTAAATTAATTGATTATTATTTTTAAATTATTATCTTACTTGTGAATCCCTAAGTTCCTGGTCGACGTAGAACAGTCTCATTTTAGACGCCGGGAAGCCCGCGAGCCTCTCCAGTCGCGATTTGAGATCTGATACAGTTCTGTAACAGACAATCATTTATGGTGGTAAATTTAAAATGTTGCTTCTTTAGAATTGACTATGAAGAAATATATAAAAGAATACATTTCTTAATTCTACTACTAGTTTAGTTTATCTCTAACTACCTGTAAACGTCAATAGTCCGTACTTCGCTGGTGTCGCCACAAGTAAATGTAATTTGAACACGCTTTTCAGGCCGCAAATCGACTGACACCAAGGGGTCCAGTTTTCCATGAACTCCCACTAATTCCCAGTACCTGAAATATATAAAATCTTTATGAATAATGATTTAATTGAGAGGTTTTTTTTGCCTTTTTTTTAGAATCAGATTAATTGACCAATCCTAACTCTTTACACATAAACACCCACTCATTCCTTATATATTTAGTTTAGTCCTACTTTCCAGTTAAGGAATTCATATTAATTAGTTTATGGCGAGGTCAAAGATTTCAATATGTTGTACAACAACAATGTAACAAATTTTTTGTTAATCTATTGCGTAACAATTCGCTACAAACAAATAAGTAACTAATAACCATTGTCGCGGTCGGGGGCTGCGGTCTCAAAAGACCGGAGCGGCGTTACGCTGAGGTCGCTAGAATGGACCTCAGCTACCGCACCCTTCCGCTTTTGTAGGCGAAACGAACCCTGTCCGCAGGAGTGACGTCAAGTCGGGTGACTAATGATCACTCCTAACGGGCGCCGGTGATTCGTTTCTCATGGATATAGGGGGTCTCGACTCGAAGGGGTAATTAAAACGAGCATGTACGGACACTCAGTTAACCCAGTCACGAGTAGCTTTTTCAATCGGGCTCTTCTACGATCCTCCCGCACAATATTAGGGCTCTTCTACGATAATCCCTCACGACGTTACTATTCAGGGCTCTTCTACGATATTTCACTGTTCTTCTTTCTTCAATGTTGAGGTCCGAGGCGAATGGAATACCTCATCCCCATACTTAGCCGCTTAATAACCGGCCGGCTTTACCGTAAAGAGAGCCGCTGAATAGCAACGCGTTTTACGCGTATTTTTACTATGCCCCCGTGACTGAGTTACACATAACTTTATTTACTTTATATACACAGACATTACAATACAATATTCAAAAAGGTTACAAAATTATCTTTATATACACATAAAATGGTTAGTGAAAGTTATACAAATACAAAAGTTACGAAGAATAAAATAGTAAAAAATATAAGAAATTCTATACAATAAAAACAGTTTCAAAGTCTAATTTCTTATAAACTATTATTCTTTTACATAAAGTGTAATACCTTTTTATGTTCGCCCCGTTATATACTATCTATTTAATTTACTATTAACAAGATTTATCTATTTTCACATTCTTTCGGGGTATATCGAGAGCAAAAGAGATAGCCTTCGAATGCTATCTCTCTCTTTCTTATTGTTGCACAAAAGAATGCTCCGTAGCAAGTGCGACAAAGCCTTACTATTTAATGTTTCTATGTGATTTTAAATTTCTACTGAGTTATATGAAAATAATAAATTATGATTAAAAACAATAAAATATCAATAATAATCAATGTCGAGAATTGTCGCCGACATCCTCCCCCTCGTGCGAAGCACCATTTCTTAGCTAGGCGACTCGATGTTCCCTCTCGACGTTGCGCTCCTACGAAGCCGTCGTCTCGTCCGGTGGCGTCCCGTTGCACGTCGTCTGGTGCGGGACCAACAGCACCACCTTGGAGCTAGGCCACTTCAAGAGACCTCCGGCCGTGCGCACGTCAACCACGCGCGTGCGGCCGTCGGGTCCCGGGTAGATCTGCATGATCTCTCCGCGCGGCCAGGTATTCCGTGGCAGCGTAGAGTCGACGATGAGGACCACGTCCCCCCGCCGCAGGTCTGGAGCGTCTCTTCTGCCGTCAAGTTTCCTCGGGATGAGCGTGGGCAGGTACTCCTTGACCCACCTCGCCCAAAAGCGGTCGGCCAGATGCTGCACCGCCTTCCAAGTGTGTCGCTTTATTTCAATGTCGTTGAAGGCCCCGACTCTCGGGGCCCCACACGACCTACCTATTAGGAAATGGTTAGGGGTGAGGGATTCTCCCTCCTCGGTCTCGACTAAGGGTCGAGAGTTCACGATGTGTTCTGCCTCTAATAGCAGTGTATGTAGCGTCTCTTCCTTCGGCTGCTTTTCTCTAAGGGTGACCGCCAGGGCCGTCTTAATGGAGCCCACTAGTCGCTCCCATGCGCCTCCCATATTGGGCGCTCCTGGCGGTATGAATTTCCAACGCATGCCTATAACTTGCGCCTCTGCAGCCAGCTTCTCTTGCTCGCGCGTGTCCCAAGCATCTTGTAGCTCCTTATTCGCCTTCACGAAGTTAGTGCCGTTGTCGCTGAACATGATCCGCGGCGTTCCCCTGCGTGCGACCATACGTCGCAACGCGAGGATCATAGAGTCCGCCGTCAATGAGGTGACTAGCTCTAAATGAACTGCTCTGGTGGTTAAGCAAGTGAATAGCGCCCCCCATCTCTTCTCGTTACGGCGGCCTACAGTGACGGTCATTGGTCCGAAGTAGTCCACCGCGGCGCAGGTGAACGGTGGTTCACCAAACTTCAGTCTCTCCTGTGGTAAGTCTCCTGTAGGCGGCGTCTTCGGGGTGCCCTTGCGCACCTTGCACCACTGGCACTCGTGGGCCGTCGCTCGCACGGCCGATCGTAGTCCTAATATCCAGAACCGCTGCCTTAGTTCGTTCATGACTGTCGCGTGGTTCCCGTGGTTGAAGGTATCGTGATAGTGCTTGATGATCAACCTAGTGATCCCGTCCTTTGCATCCAATACTATGGGCTGCTTCAGGTCGCCGTCTATACCTCTCGCCGCGTTAATCCTTCCTCGGACCCTTAGTAGTCCGTCTGCTATGGTGAGATCCAGCCTTCTAAGCTTGCTAGTTCTGTCAAGTTGCCTTTTCTCCGATGTGTTCTTGATCTCGTTCTTGAAGCATTCTTGACTCCTTCGTAGCAGCAATTGTTCCGCCCTCAACAGGAGGTCGGGCCCTAATGGCCGCGCGCACGCCTGTTCGTCGGGCGTTGAAGGCGAGGGCAACTTCACCCTTGCCTTCTTAGCGTATCTTCTCCAGGCTGGATCCTTTTTACGTGTGATTAACGTCTTCTCAGTCCTTCTTCGGCACAAGTCGATGAATTGCAGTACCCGTGCCGTTGCTCTCCATAGCCTCACCCACCTAGAGAACCTCGCAGGTTCTGGCGTGGACGAGCCGCTTGCGGTCGTCGCGGTCACTGTGTGTTTCACTTCTCTGTCTTCGACTGTAGGCTGCGACTTGAAGCTTCGGTGCTCGGGCCATTTCTCCTCGCTCATACTAAGGAACTCAGGCCCCGTGAACCATCTGTGGCCCTCCGCGAACTGTCTCGGTGCTCCCCGGGTCGCGTCGTCCGCCGGGTTCTGACTTGTCGGTACCCAACGCCACTCGTTTGGACGCGTCGTGTCTTCTATCTCCGCCAACCTGTGCGCCACGAACGGTTTGAACGTTCGGGGATCCGAACGTATCCACGATAATACTGTACTTGAGTCCGTCCAGTAAGTCTTCTTCTTCGGGGCGATGTCCAATTCTTCTATGGCCGACTGCGCCAGCCTCGTCCCTAGTAGCGCGGCCTGCAGCTCCAACCTCGGAATGGATATTGGCTTGAGCGGCGCCACGCGCGCCTTCCCAGCCAATAGATTTACCGTCCAACGGTCGCCTTGACGCTGCCTCCAGTACACCGCGCACGCATAGGCAGTCTCACTGGCATCTGTGAAGACGTGTAATTCTCCCTCTTCTCTAGACGGCGCGAAACACCTCGGTATCCTCAGGTCCTTTAACAACTCTACGTTCTGTAGATAAGACCGCCAAGTCTCTTCGCACCCAGGCGTTATAGCTTCATCCCATCCGATGCCGCTACGCCACAAGTCTTGAATCAACCTCTTGCCCTGTACGAGGACTGGAGACGCGAGACCCAGGGGGTCGAATGTAGACATCACTGCGCTCGTCACCTGCCTCTTCGTCGGCGTCATCTCCGCGTAGACTACGTCCTCGTCTACGTTCCGAAAACAAGTTCTGAAACCCAAGTGGTCGTCTCGCGTGAACCAACGGAGACCCAGCGTCTTCTCTTCCTTCGACCCCAGTTCTACCTCCGAGCTCGCCTCTCTCTCGTCGGAGATCGCCTGGAGTACCGCAGGTCGGTTTGAGGCCCATCCCCTCAACTCGAAACCGGCCTTCTTGTGAACCTGGAACACTTCGCGGGCGACCTTCTTCGCTTCCTCCTCCGTGTAGAAGCTGTGCAGGTAGTCGTCCATGTAGTGGTTAGCCCTAATGGCCTCAGCGGCCGCGGGGAACTCCCCCTCGTGTTCAGCAGCATTTGAGTTCTTCACGTGGATGGCCACGCTAGGAGAAGAACAAACACCAAATGTCACTGAAGTCATGCGGTAGTGCTTTGGAGGCTTCTCTCGATCATCTCCGCGCCACAAGAAGCGCAGACTGTCCCGGTCTTCAGGCCTCACTTTTATCTGCAGGAACATTTCCTTTATGTCGGCCACCACGGCCACTGGCCGCTGACGGAATCGTAATAGGACGCCGAACAACGATTGAAGTAGATCTGGCCCAGGTAGTAGCATATCGTTCAGGCTTTTACCCCCGAACTTAGCTGCGGCGTCGAACACTAGCCTCATCTTCTTCTTAGTCGGATGAGTCACGGCGAAATGAGGCAGATACCATCTCCTCGCAGACGTGGATTCCTGCTGAGCCTCCTCCGCGTAGCCGCTGTCCAACAGGTGCTGCACCTGTTCTCCGTACTCCTTCTTGAGCGCCGGGTCCTTATCTAACTTCTTCTCGATATTCCGCAGCCTGTTCTCAGCCGACTTTCTGTTATCGAGCGTTTCTTCGTTCTCGTTCTTCCACAGGAGCCCAGTCTCGAACCTGCCATCTTCCATTCTCCTTGTGGTTCTGATGAGTTGCTCCAGAGCCTTACCTTCCGCGTCGGTAGAGGGTCGACGCGGTTGGACCCCGAGCGACTCGATCGCGAAGTGGTCCTTCATCAGCTGCTCCAGTTCATCTTCTGAGGCAGCGGTGTGCGCGCACGTCATCACGTTCATTGGTCTCGACGCTCCACCGTCGGAGCCGTGCAGCACCCACCCCAGCTGAGTCAATGATGCTACGGGTTGATTCCTTTTTCCTTTTCTTATGACCCGCGTTATGATGATGTGCCAGTTGTCTTGACCGATGAGCAAACGAGGCTTCTCCTCGTCGTATACTAAACGTTCTAACATACGTTTAAGGTGCGTGCACTTCTTCAATCTCGTTTTATCTAACCTCTGAGGTGTGAGGTGTAGATCCTTTATCGTTCTCACTCCTTCGAGTGTCTGCCGCCGCGAGTGATGCACACCCTTCAGCTTGAGGTTGACGCGCATGGAATCTTCACTTCCCAAGATCTTGCCTCCGACCGTCTCCAGACGTAGAGGCTCCTTCGGCCCCTTCAGGCCGATCTCATGTGCCACTGAAGCATCAAGTAAAGTCACTGTGGACCCTTCGTCCAATAACGCCAATATGGTAGCAGCCCCCTTCGGGCCGTACACCTCTACCGGTACCATCTTCAAATACGCCCTCGGCGCGGTCAATGCGTTCACCGGTAGCACTACGTTGTTTGACTTTTCTTTTTCTTCTTGCTTCTGGCCTTCTCTCTTGTAGTAGTGAAGCAGGTTATGATGCGTCCTCTTGCAGTCCTTGCAAGGCGGCTTCTTACAATTTTCTTTTCTATGCTTGCCTTGCAGGCAATTAAAACACCCTCCGTGCTTTATCACTATGTCCCATCTCTCTTTGACGGACGCCTGCAAGAACTTCTTACATCCCGCTAACGGGTGTTCCCCTTGACAGTGCGGACATGAGGGCTTCTTCTCAACACTAACATCGACCGCGGCGTGCGCGGCTTGTTGTCTGTACGTACCTTGTCTCCTTATCGTAGGTTCCAGAAGTGCGTACGGCCCGCACCGATCCGCCTCTCTGTTGAGGAAGTCGGCCACTGTCACCAGGTCACTTTCTTCATGATCGGCGGCGTAATCGAACCACCGATACTTTAACACCGCAGGTAGCTTCTCCACTATTGTCTTCATTATCTCTGGAGACTGTAGATACTGCGGTTTTCTTAATCCTTTCACTGTAGCTACGACGTTATTCACTTGACTCGCGAATATACATACGTCGCGCGCATTCTCGCCGATCTTCGACAGCCCCTTCAGCTTGTCCATCTCGGCGAGCACTAACACATCTGGCCTCCCGAAGCGACGCCTCAAGGCGTCTATAACATCTTCGGGTGGACACTCCGAATACAAGAGGCTCTTCACCGCCTCCCTTGCTGTCCCCTTGATGGCCTTCCTGAGCCTGGCCATGTTCTGAGGGGGTGTAAACAGCCCTCCCGTGTCTTCATACACGGTCCTAAAAGCGATCCATTCGCCTATCGCGCCGTCGAATAAGGGCAGCTCCGTCATGTAACTCGGCGCCGCCGTCCCCGCCTTCGGCACCGCTTGTATGGCCCTAATGATTGCCTCAGCCAAATCTTTGTTCCCCGACACCGATGAGTGCACTTCTGGTTTGACTACCGCGGGCGAAGTAACTTGGATACTCGGCGGCTCCTCTATGTTCTTCCTTGGCACGTCGCCGGCCCTGTGCCCCTTCCTGGGCACGACACTGGCAGCATCTTCCAACCATTGATGCACTTCCGCTTCTTTATCTTGAATCTCTTCGTCGTCCGAGTCAGCCAACCGCGACAGCTCTAGGTTGGCCCTGGCCACAGCGGCCCGAGCCTGCGCCTCGCGGAACTCTAGCTCCGCTAGTTCGGCGCGTGCCTCTAGCTGTTTCTTCTTAGAAGCAGTGCTTCTGACCGACGACGCTCTCTCGCGTACGGTGGCGGCTGTCGGCGCGTTCTTCGTGTTGTCGGGTTTCGCAGTCACTTCTGTACTCGTAGTTTCGTAGCTCGTTGTGGTCGCTTCCGTCGTCAGCTCCGTGGATGGCTCCGTACTACTTTCCCGTCCCGAAGTACGGGGAGGGGTACGGGCGACTCCCGGCGTCGCGGTTGCTTCTTCTACCGACGGTCGTTCTACAGTTTCGGACCCCTTGTGGCTCCTCGTGACCGGCATGGTTGCTTCGAAACCACTTAATATACACCCTTAATGAATCTAAACCCCTTAGATCCGGCTCGAAGGACCAGATGTCGCGGTCGGGGGCTGCGGTCTCAAAAGACCGGAGCGGCGTTACGCTGAGGTCGCTAGAATGGACCTCAGCTACCGCACCCTTCCGCTTTTGTAGGCGAAACGAACCCTGTCCGCAGGAGTGACGTCAAGTCGGGTGACTAATGATCACTCCTAACGGGCGCCGGTGATTCGTTTCTCATGGATATAGGGGGTCTCGACTCGAAGGGGTAATTAAAACGAGCATGTACGGACACTCAGTTAACCCAGTCACGAGTAGCTTTTTCAATCGGGCTCTTCTACGATCCTCCCGCACAATATTAGGGCTCTTCTACGATAATCCCTCACGACGTTACTATTCAGGGCTCTTCTACGATATTTCACTGTTCTTCTTTCTTCAATGTTGAGGTCCGAGGCGAATGGAATACCTCATCCCCATACTTAGCCGCTTAATAACCGGCCGGCTTTACCGTAAAGAGAGCCGCTGAATAGCAACGCGTTTTACGCGTATTTTTACTATGCCCCCGTGACTGAGTTACACATAACTTTATTTACTTTATATACACAGACATTACAATACAATATTCAAAAAGGTTACAAAATTATCTTTATATACACATAAAATGGTTAGTGAAAGTTATACAAATACAAAAGTTACGAAGAATAAAATAGTAAAAAATATAAGAAATTCTATACAATAAAAACAGTTTCAAAGTCTAATTTCTTATAAACTATTATTCTTTTACATAAAGTGTAATACCTTTTTATGTTCGCCCCGTTATATACTATCTATTTAATTTACTATTAACAAGATTTATCTATTTTCACATTCTTTCGGGGTATATCGAGAGCAAAAGAGATAGCCTTCGAATGCTATCTCTCTCTTTCTTATTGTTGCACAAAAGAATGCTCCGTAGCAAGTGCGACAAAGCCTTACTATTTAATGTTTCTATGTGATTTTAAATTTCTACTGAGTTATATGAAAATAATAAATTATGATTAAAAACAATAAAATATCAATAATAATCAATGTCGAGAATTGTCGCCGACAACCATCAACTAAAATAAAAGCAACAAATCACCAACCTATCAGGTCGATCCGATTCAGGTTTTTCCATATAATATCTAATAAAGGCTCGTTCTGCCGCGTCTCGTTCCTCAACAGGCACAGTTCCCCCACCGTTCAGAGTACGTACGTGAGGCAACCGAGCTACCAGCAGCAACCGCCGCTCGTGCTCCGTGGATTCCACTCTTTCCCATAATGGCCAGCCCTTGAAATAATCATTTAAAATATGTATAATCAATCAGTGTTCAATAACGTACCTAAATAGAATGTTCCTTGTTTTTTTACGTTTATTAGTTAATATTAGGAATATATGTATGTAACAACATTAAGGTCGTTTCCTTTTAAGGAGAAAAAAAATGATATGATCTT
This sequence comes from Napeogenes inachia, assembly GCA_959347355.1. NCBI lineage: Eukaryota > Metazoa > Arthropoda > Insecta > Lepidoptera > Nymphalidae > Napeogenes > Napeogenes inachia. Next base: position 13,398,080 of record OY365793.1, on the reverse strand, counting down.
AAAATTAAAAAGTCACGACTTCGCATTGTATTGTATTGATTTTGTTTTTCAAGGTTTTGTGGGTAGTTGAAGATGCTTTTAAATATACGACTTATATAAAAGAACAATAACAGGAAAGGAATCACTAAGGATATTTCTAGTGCCCTAAATGCATATTATAATAATGTTGTAACTAGAGACACTATAACATAACGGTTAATTTTTTAAATCAGTTAGATAGAGAAAAGGAAAACACGTGACTAAACGAGTATAGTATCTAATAACATCTCCCTTTGTTTTCTAACTACGAGCGTTCAACCTTGCAAGATAGCTGTTTTGCCAGAAATGGAACGCGGAAAATGTATCTATAGCTAGAATACTGCGGAATTAAACTAATAGCATTTTATAAACCTATTTAAGATACATATATTTATTGAAAGGATGGGGTAATTGTAAATTCTATTTCCAATATTGATTCGTATAATTTACAGTATAATAATAGACCAAAATATTGCTTAAATTGTGTTTACAATATATCTGTTTGTTCAATTAATTATATGTTATTATTAAATATAAAAAAAAATATGCAAAAGAACACGGTTCCTTATGTAGGTGGTATTTGTATTACAACTCAAAATACAGAGTCATTCATCTCGCCGGACTGACTCAAGAGTCGTTTAAGGGAACAATACATGGAGACTTGCATTATACTTTAAAAAAAGCACCTACATATTTGTACTGTTTATGGTCCTATTGCTTTAGTCTGAAGATTGCAGGTATATAACATAAGTAGGTATTATCTTCGCATAAATATTACTTTAAAAGTAGCCACTGTATATAAATTGCAAATTGCACTGTTAAGTTTAACAATGTAAAGTCGGGAAAGTTAGTAGCATATAAATGAACTGGAAACAATTGCAGTCCACACGTCCCGAACATTTATCTGTTCCGGCAGCGCACACGCAGGGTTAGAACATATTATATCTGTCATCCGTGAAGTAGGGGAAACCAACGAATATCAATTTAAATAATCGTACCAAGCTGTAGTGGTACCGTTCTGAATCATTAATTACTATATCGATTACTAAAACATCGATTTTATGTGGTTACAATATGAGATTGTTGAACAAATTACCGGTTATAAAGTTAAAAACCAATAGACAAATTTTAAAGTCAATAAAATTTATAATAAGAACACTTTTTCCTAAATGAACACAACTTATTATACAAAAATTTTGCAATATACTTACAACTGACAAAACAGTTTTCTACATTTGTATCTTACGTACAAGTAAGTTCAAAGGTTGAATACTAAGTACAAAGAACGGTTGACCTAACTGCAATAAAACTAATATATAAACATAGGTCAACAGGCCGGCCTGACGCAAGACAATGTTTGCTTACGATCTAGCTACAGTAATGCACTTTCTTACCGTTGGAAAATTTATGAGAAATATTTAACTTTCTTAAAAAGTTTACTCTGTTAACACAAGCTTTTATAGCTATTCTGCCCAATCCTCAACGGTACTTATAGGTGACTGAGTTTATTTGTAATTAAATTCTAATCAGTATTAACATCAAATTTCACATTTCGAATTTCAAAGAACAAAAACTTCGACAATTACAAATATTTTCCTCATTTAAGATACATATTATTTCCTACCGAATGCTCACTCTAAAATCAAACATTTGATGTTCCAAATTTAAGCACTTTAAAATCAGAAGATTTATCAGTTCTTTATAAGTAAATAAGGGCTTACTATTGTCTATATATAGTTAAGTAAATGTATCGTGAATGGAATACCTACCTGGTAATACAAAAGTACATGGATTTACTTTCTATTATTGATCCATTTAGCATGTGTTGAACATTAAAGTGGAGACCAAAGACCGCGAGTGCAGTTAGGTTAGCTCAGAACTAGTGAATTACCTTACAACTTGTATGAGTCAATGTAGGTCATAGCTCCCGATCAGTAGCAGGCAGTTGTTTGTTAGAGTAGGTAGGTACTATATTATATAAGTTAAGTTAGTTGATAACCTTTAAATTAATACTTATATATTAATAAACCTACAGGTACTCAATACCTACGTATGAACCATAAAAAAGTTATATACTCGAAAATTATTATAATATAAAATCACTGGGTATTCTATTAGTGTTAGATAAACTTTAGAGACCAATAAAGATAAATAAAGATAATTATGTATAAAGATTTCCAACTGTTTGAAAAGAAAGTTGTAATTCTAAGCCGTAATGGTAAAAGGAAGTCAGTTTTAAAACCTATTTATTATTAAGTATATAAATAGTGTAATTATAGTAAATTATATTAAAACTAGATAGGTACATACATTATTTCATATAGCGTCATAATAATATGCTAAAAGATTGTTGACAGTTAGTCACCGTTTTTAAAACATTTTTTTTTCAACGATAAAATCCTTAATAACACTTTCAGTGTGAATCAATACGGCCAATAAATGAAACATTCGATTTTTAATAAACACAAAAGAGTTCGTATATGCACATATGATCTTAACGTAGGTGGAGTGGAAGCAATGGCCGTTGAGACTAAAATGATTCATCTGGGAGTCGTTACCGGGTGCCGCTTATCACAGGTAATCTTTCAATTTACTGAAACATTACTTATATTCTAAATAAGAACGGTTACTCACTTCCGACAACTACATGTTAGAATTAAATTGTTTTTGCAATTGGGTTACTTTTTGTTTTAAGTTATTGTTCCTTTATCTTCATTAAATTGTAATTATTTTTTAATCTTTTCAGTAACAAGTAAAATAATTATATTTAATAGGAATTAGAGCGTGATAGCTGCTTTTGGCATTTTTGGGGATTTCGTAAACTTAGTTGTAACAAGTTTTTATTCAAAGAGTTTAGTTATAAATCGGATACGCTGACTAAAGATTATTATTCTATCATATAAATACTCGTGTATAAAATTGATCCAAAGGGAATACAGTTACTAATATTATGTTACATTTAATAACATCAGTTGATTGACAATTAACCTTGACACAGGACAATAGTTAGCATTATAGTTGGTAATGAAATCACTTGCAGAACCGTCGGTATAATAGGTCAGGGTTGCGGATCAAATGGCGCCGGAGATTCCAGCACCAGAAAATACCATCCAAAACAAGTTTATTGTCTGTTTGTGTGTACACAAACCTATTATGAAACCAATGGTATTTTTCTCTATATGATATTTACTACTTTTAATTCGTTGAATATTATTTGAATATGAATTATTTGAAATGTTATTTGTTTTGTATATGAACAAACATTAACAAATTGTCGGTTTGTGACAAATAGATTGTGTTGGTGTTGGCTTGTGTTTGTAATTTTCCGAGACACTCAGCTTTATGCCTATATTCTAAGACTAAGTCAACATAGGATACTTTTTACTACGATAAAATTTCCTCATTCCCACGAGAAAACATAAAATCTTGTTTTAGCTATAATTATGATAAAACTAGAACTGTATGGATTTAGTAAATATATGATGGTTTACTATTGAGGTTAGTATAAATTATAGTTAGTAGCTAGTTTTTAATTACAAATCGAAGTATATTTTTACCCTAAAATATTAAAATAAAAATTTGCAAAGTTACCAAGCTCTGTAAATAGTTTTCGAGATTTTTATTATTTCTACCTAAATAATATGCAACTACTGAAATTTGCAAGTATTTAAAAATAATAACAAAAAAAATCACAAAATTAAGAATTATTTTATAACTCATGTTAAGACGAAACAGTTGGAATTGTTTCTTTATTAATACTTTAAATAACAATTAACTGACAGTGTCTCGTCTAAAAACCATTATACTAATTGCCATTAATTTTATTTAGGTATCAAAGCTTCAACCAGACAAATCTATAGTTAGGGCCTAATAACATTTCTAACACTCGCGACTCTAAACCTCAAAAGTTAAATTCAAATCAAAAATCTTTATTGAAAAAAAGTTTTATAAAAAACATTTTTCCATTATCTACCACCAGCTCGGAAAAATATTTCACAGTTTTTTTTTTCAAATAAACCTTAAATTGTAAATTACAGAAATAAATTACAATACTAGGGTAAATACTCTTAAACAAATAATATAGATGGTTAACTTTCTAGATAACCTTACAAAGTATAATATTTTGTAATAATGTTAGATCCAAACCAACAGAGAATCGTAGCTGTGTACCTATTCAATATGATTACAGTAATAAGAGCTCGATACACACCTAACTATATATTATATATATATATCACGAGCAAGATATTATCTTTTGCATTAATTTAGCACAAGTAAGTAGACCAAGTTATATATTATAAGACGTAAGTAAGGCTATTGTGCAGTCAGATGCAATGCTTCCGAGATGCGAATGTGAAAGGAACCCTGAAGGTTGACTGTTTAATAAAATGTTAATGAACTTTTTGTGATTCATTAATTGATGAATCACGGGACTCCCCTTCCTCATTGTTTTTATAACAACATGACCATTGGCCGAAGTTAATAATCGATCTACAAACCAGGATTAAAACTCCTACAAATTCTGAAATCGGTTTTTAGATACGTGTTTTAAGAAACGAGTTGTAAATTATTTTTTTATTAACAAGAATTGGATCAGGGTCAATTCAATATTATTACTGGCTGTAGATACATCTTTATTTTAAGGTTTACGTTTTTTTAATCTACAACATTAAAGTAAATATAAGAATATGTTAATTAAAAAAAGTTGGTCAAAATAATACATTACCTAATACGTTCATATAATATCGTTCTTTTGTAACATATCATTTAAACAAATGTGTGCCAACTCTTTCACGTAACCTGTAGCGTGACGATTACGAAACCAACCAAATTTAGATTTATTGGCTATGTATTAGAGTTGAAATTAAATTAATCAACCAAAAAGGAGGAGAGGTAAAGGGCAATAAATACCCAAGGTAGCCAATGACAGGTTAATAAGACACTATTATAACATGAATTTCCTTACAAAATATTTTATATCATCTGTATTTTTTTATGTTAATTTAGAATCCAGAAAGGTATACAATATTTAAAAATAATAAAACAGAACTATTCAAAAGCGTTTGATCTCACGTTACTATGATGAAATTACGTGCAAATCTACGTTGTATGTTGCGCAAGCGCAGATTGAAGTGGGGCGTCTCTAAAACTGGGAGACCTTCACCCATTTGATCGCTCCCGAGGGACGCGGTTACACGATACATTTTAATACGCAGTTATGTAAAGTCAGCAGAAAAAGTATCGGATTGAGTTTTTTACATATCAGTTAAGATATTGTTATTGGTGAGAGTTACTATAATAAAATCTGTATGTAAAAAAAAAACAAAATGTTAAATTTAATATGTAATATATATTTTAAACAATCTAAATGATATGTTTAAAACATAATCCCAAAACATTTAGGGTCCTACTGTCAATGTCATATAACAGCTTGATTCAAATTCAAAAGCAGCATTCAAATATATGCAAAGAGTAGATGTTGTACATGACGTAAGAGATTTTAAAAAATGCAATGCTCGGTAAAGGTGTAGTACCAACTTTCTGAAAACTGTCTGAAACCCCATAAACATTAAAACTTTTAAAAAAGGTCGAATTTCGGGCACGTGATACTAGACCTAATTAATATTTGTTTGTGTTTCTAATTTAGAATATGTAAAAAAAAAAATATATATATTAATATAAAAATAATTATACCCGTGTCTGTACTCTCATCACATGTTCTATACTAGTAATTGCAAGGTGATGTAATGATTGGCGCGAGGAATAGAGTTTGCATTAATAGATCTACTATCAATGACGCTGTCGCTATGCAAGGAACATTATTCACAACTATAAGTAATCTACAAGTATATTAATGTATTATTTATATAACAAAGGATTAATTTATTAAAGTATTTATATAACAAAATCGATTAGTATATTATTTTTATGTTTTTTTCCTTGTATCATTTAATTTATGAATATAATATCAATACGTTTTAAAGAAATGGAAATAATAATATTCCTTGATAACTTATTGATTTCGCTGTTTCAAGTTCGATCTAAGTTGTTTGAAACAAACATTGGTACTTGCATTCTTAGTTTATAGGTATGGTTTAACGACCTATATTATGCATCGATCTACAATTCGAGACTGAATATAACCTGGAATGGCTTCCTATAAACTAAATCTCATTGATCGGTTATTGGTCCTCACTACTCAAGAAATAGATTCGTTTTTTAATTACTTTTTCGTATAAAAACAATATTTGTTTAATTAACATATGTTTAGCAGATCTAAACATCAGTGATCTACACATCAGTCAGTGACAATAGCAGTAAAAAAAACAAATATTTCAATCGAACTTCAATGATGCTATATTATACCACATTCTATTGAATATTATAGTTTATCGTATATTGGAAATCAATAACAACTTACTTGCACTCGTAAACTCTTCAAAGAAGGAAACTTGGCGAGCCGATCAACTTCGTCCCACGTGGCAAGACCCGTGTTGTTTAAATTTAAGAACCGGAGATGCCTAAAATATTCGTCAAAGTTATTATAAGCATCTCGTTTCGTCTTATCTCTCGATCATAAAAGTTCAGTGGGTCAATATTCATTATTACCTAATTTGACAAAAGTCACATTACAGTTCCTGCTGTATGTAGATTATACATATTTTTTTAATAACACGGAAGGAGTTATAATAACAAAAAAGTAATTACTTACTGGAAGGCATCATGGCATTTCTTGTTTCCATTATCATCATCGCATTTCTCGCACGGATCTGGTTCAAGTGTAGTTAAAGGACAATCGTTGACCATGAGAGTTTCCAAGTTCGGGAAGGCATATCCTAATTTGGAGATTTCTTTCCAACTACTAATAGGGTTGCCGGAGAAATGAAGTTTCTTTAACTGTTCATGGACCGGTTTGGTGGCGTCTATGTTGAGACGAGTGCAATCGTCGCAGACGTCTTTTTCGTCCACCTCTTCGCCACCCAAATTAACATAGGAATACTCGTTAAGGCTCAAATGCAACTCTTCAAGAGCCGGTAGAGCTTTAAGGAGTCCAAGCACGCTCTGCCATCCAACGTAAGTAGAGTTTAGTACAAGATTACTCAGAGAATCCCAACGGTGACGAAGTGTCTGAGCCGCTTGTATTTGGGCCGAGAGTCTGTTAAAGCTTAAATTAAGAAAACGCACTCGAGGCGTCTGCTCCAATACCGCAAATACCTGTAAATAAGAGATTACATTATCTTAAATTACTGTTCCAAGAAGCATTTATATTAAGATCGGCGATGTTAATGAATATACTAAATTATCTTTGGCTTACTCAGTGTCGGGAATTTAGTCATAATAAAATGAGTTACCTCTTTCCAATCCGTCAATTTATTATTGGCAAGATCCAGCTCAACCACATCAGCACATTTGTCAGCTAAGCCGCAAGCGTCTCCCGCGCAGTCGATGTCACAGTCGTTCAGGACTAGCAGGGTGGGTACACTGAGTCTGGGCGATCGTTTGGGCACAAATATGGCAACTGGCATGTCATCTATGGGAGGATTTACCTCGCCCTTTGCTCCGTATTTCCGCTCCAGCGCTTCCAGCAGAGACGGCATTGTTATCTGTTGACATATAAAGCTTTTAATGGCCAATATAAAACTATTGATTAATAAGAGTTAAACGGTGCTCGGCTTAAAGTATGTAATAATTAAATTTATGGATGTTTCGTCTTGGATGTTAACAAGATTTTATTGGTTTCCGTTCCTTTGTTTTCACAATAGGCTAACTAATAATATATACATCGCTAAAAGGTGAATAAATTCAGTTAACGTTTTAAAAAAAGAACTATAAGGTATATGGATATGACAATAATTTATTGTATATCACATAAAACAATAAATTAACTGAAATTATAATAAATATCGCTATTAGTGTGTAAAAATATTGCCTTTCCAAGTTGTTGTAATCAAAAGTAATGCCAATGAAATAATTACATTGCATTATTATTAATCTAATTTGTCGGGTTACAGAACAAGGGCATTTTATGAAATGCCAGTGACTATCAAATATCAAGGGTAAATTTATAGTGATGAGAAAGGCCATAAAAGTGTTATTTATAGAAAGTATTTATATAATATTAACAGATTAAACGATATATTTTTATTTTATTTTTTATTGATGGCAACTGTCCTTGAGATGACACCTGTTGGTTATGTTGGTAACATATTTTATTGTCTGTATTTTGTAATGTGATTATTACATATTACGCTATACTTATTTCGTAATTGCTGATGGTGGAAACAATTTATTCTATGATTGTATTCTTTTGAAACGATATTAATATCTACTAATGTCTAACAATAATGACAAATTTACGCCGTAAATGTTGCAATAACTAAGTATGTTAACAAAAACGTGTTTTTATTCAGATTTTACGCATTAACAATGGCTGTATTTTTTGAGAGTTTATGCGTAAATAAATCATGAACAAATCTTTATTTCTTTATAGATCGTCATCAACTCCTAGTTCTACAAACTGTTGAAGTGTTTCTGCTGTTAAATGTTCTGAGATTAACATTTTGAAATATTAAATCAAAGTGCAATTTCTATAGAGGATTAGGATCTAAGTTAAATTTAAGCAACAATATCGTGTCTTAATTCTGAAAATTATTAACGTTTACAATTTATATAAATATAGAATGAAAAATAAACCCCGAAAAACAAACCCGCGACTACTGGGAGACCGTCCCGTCGTTCCACCAACTGAGCTACCGTATCGCTGTCCGTCTCGATGAATTAAGCATTCTATATGTGATCGTCTTTCGAATAAATAAAAATAAATAAATTCGAATTCCTGCCCGTATCGGTTTATTTTTCATTTATTATATATATATTTTTATATTTATATATAAATTTAAATAAGCTTAACATGGCTATACATATCGATAGCTATTTTCAAAAACGTTTACAATATTGTAACAAACGTTACCTACGTTTAACTTAAATAAATAAAATTATCACAATTATATATGATATCAAATGTTATAATATCGACCTTGTTCCATAAATACGATTTATTAGGCAATATATATTTTTAATTGTTTATAAGAATTACGATTAAGAAAAGATAAACTCCTTGGAACTTGGATGTAGAAGAAGTGAGACGTCAAATTAAAGGGTTCACACTTAAAACGCGGATAAAACAATAGATTAAATATGAGTTTAGAAACAATGGCCACAGCTTATTAAGTGATATCGTGACGAGACAAGGTTATTTATTTTATTACTATTCTTTATATGCAATTAAAACATTATAAGGTTCGAGGTCAGATTATGTAAGGTTTTATATCAAAAATATTATTGAATTACAATTATGTATCTTATAATATTTATTAAACATTGTATATTTCAAGCAATCAATAAGTTTTTTGATACTTTTCGATACAGACACTATGAATTAAAATTATAATAATTTGTCCCGGATTAAACTCATCGAAAAAACTATTAATTTCTCAACCAACAATCTTAACAGCTGGGATGGCAGAACTATTTTTAACTGTCAATGTACAGTCGAAATACACTCATCGAGACACTCTTAAGGAAGTTAAATAGGGGATGATATTCACAAAGGAAATAGGTATCACTCGAACGAAATCAAGCTTGTTGAAAATTTAAAGATATATAAAGTATAAACTATATTTATATAAATATCTATATAAGCAGACAGTCATAACTTATACTTATTGGTATACTTTTGATGTGTAAGTATTACATATTAGGGGCAAAAAAAAATATTCAAACATAGTTTTTTATGTTGGGATATCCTTTACCACCTGCATCGTACGTACGTATGTGTGTGTGACGTACTGTATGTATGTATGTATGTTATGTAGTATAATAAATATGATAAATAATATTATTAATAGTTTTTTAACATGTAGTGAGTTAAACTAGACAATGGATTTATTTATTAGCGATAATAATCTATTAGCGGCCGAATGTTTAGACCTTCACATTCTATTTTATTATACAAAATTAATGCTCAAAGAGGAGGCACTTATTCTGATTATAAAATGTTAATCAAATAAATTGATGGTAAAATTACTAGCACACACACATATGTAATATACATGTAGTGTGTTGTTATGAAAATGAAAATAAATATAAAAAAGATGTTTTAATTACTAATACATACACATATGTAATATAGACATATGTGAGCGTGTTACTATGATAATAAAAAGTATACAGCTTGTCAACTTCACGTAAGTGTGCGTGTCACTCGTAGTCTACACAGCTAAGTTGTAGCAATTTCTCATTAACAAAAGCAAAGTCGGCATGTAGTCTGAATAGTGCTTTTAGAGAGACGACGTACAAAACTTGAATGTATGTTCGTCTACCATACACAAAATGTTAATAATAAATATCTTATTTCATACAATTAAATCCTTAAAATTAACATTTTAAATAAATATAATTTTCTCTGTCCTTATGTAAATAAATACAACTATTACAACTATGCAACTAATATATAATACCGTTATTCACTTACAACCGCAAGTAAATCACGTGCTTGAAAATAAAAGTAACCGGATTACAACTAATTAGGTGGTGCGATATTTCACTTTATGGCTATACAAATAAGAATTACAATTTCATGCTTGTTTTTATCTTATCTCTAGATACGCCTAACAATGACTTCACCGCACTCCAATTAAGTAACCGGTAACAAGAATTCCTATTAACGTCTTCCTTTACGTAAATGTTGTAACTAATTATAAAAAAAATATAAGTAGGTTAAATTTGTATAATTCTTACAATAAATTATGTATCTATAATGATTTATTATTATAAGTGTGTAAGACAAACAAACCCAATCGATCTTTGACCTACATTTTGAACTAATATTTTTTTTACCAAAAAAAAATTGAGTTGAAATCGGACCGTTTTAGATTATATGATGCCACAGCAAAAAACAAAAACAGATAAGTATATTTAGGTATATCATTATTATTTGTTAACTCTGAAGTTACCTAAATATTTCATAAATATACAATCTAACTTCTTCTACACAAGTAATATTATTTTAATTAAAAAATTTCTTAATAAGGTCTACATTTTTTTTGGAAACGTTGACCTTGAAGAGTTTAAGCGGTTTTCTCCAAGGCCCCATTATAACTTTATTATTTGATAGTAGAAAAGTTCTGATTAGGAAATACCAATAAAATTAAAATCGATTATTATTAGCATCTAAAACTAATGTCAAAGAAACATTATAGAAGAAATGTCAATCATAACTATATTTGACAATCAGAACGGTGGGCACTTAACTAGGCTCTTTTGTATTATTGGACAGGATCTAATGGCGCGACTACTTTTGTCAGATCTCACAGGGGCCAGGGCACAAACGGCGAGACGGAGGGCACCGAACCTAAACGTCTGGACTTTTGTTCTTTGATCTTTCCCGTAATATCAATTATTCATTCATTCATTCAACAGTTCTTTTTCTTAATTTTTAGTCGTTTGATTATAATTTAATTACTTACTAAGTTACTAAGAAATCGTGAGCATTTTACAAATAAATTCCATTAGAATTAGACCAAAAATAGGTAGTTGGTCAAAATCTAAAACAGTCAACGATTAATTAAAGGATAATACAAATAAAAGTAATAAGTTTTTTTTTTATTTTCCTAAACAGCCAACGTTCTAATAAAGGACATCACTAATCGCACGTGCACTAAACGCTTAAGCAAAGCGTAACCAAATCAACCTAACGTCCTTCAGTCGTATCAACAAAAAACTAGTTGCGTATTACATTATTGCGTTGTAATAATATTATAAATAGTTTATAAAGTATTCACGATTGTTAAAGATTCACGTCGAAAAATATGCCTTACTATGAAAAACTTATAAATATGATACCTATATTTGTTTTTTTTAAATATTAACGTACCTATGCAAAATTAATTACGATTTGATTTTAAAGTAAAACCTAATTCGAATGCAAGAGAACTTTAGAAACAACTTGATAAAATCCTTGAAGTCACTGCAGCGTGTAATAATCCATGAAACTGATGGTGTTGTAATTATGTAGGTACATTGTTTACATTCCTAGTGCGATATCTAATGCTAATGCGTAAAACCTTTATTTACTTTGTCATTTTGCTTTGTTTAAACTTAACGTATGTGAGGAAAACTTTTTTTTTTCATATTTTGATATGAATTTTACATTTAAAAGTTATAATAAATAAGACATCAGAGATAATAGATCTAGAGGGAACAATAACTAGAATTCGTAATAATTATGTTTTGTTACATATAATAACTCGAAATATGAGCTGTAAAATATAATAAAACAATGAGATCATAAACGATTAGTATTGAACGGTGCGGTTTCGCTCGGAACGACTAGCAAGGACGGCTCTCTATTTCTGAACGAGTGTTGGGAAATGCGCGGGAATTTTACGCTTCATGTTTCTAAAAAAAATAAAAGCGTTAAGTTGAATTAGTGGTGCCTAAATTGCATATATATTTTTTATTACAAAAATAACATCATTATTTAATTTGGTAAGTCATTAATTGGGCCAGGGTCGGAAGCACGCACTAATTGTTGTTATAATTAATATTTTAAAATTATTGGCTATTTTTATTTAAATTACTTTATTAATTATTAGTCTATTTTTATCAGTTAGATTTTAGAATCTTAGATGATATATTCTATAGGTATTTTTTTTTTTGTAATATAGGTTGGCTTACCAAAAATATAATTTACTAGTGGGGTTAATACAACTAATATACAATTTAATACAATATGATACACGTAATAAGGTAAAATATAATAATGTAGACACGTTTCTAAAAAAATATTAGTAACATTGTCCTAGCTTGTAAAAGTCACTACGTGTATTAACTACGACTTATCCTTAAGATAATAAATGTATCATGTAACTAGATATCTATCTTATCTAAGATATAATATCTTATATCTTTTATCAAAATATTATTTTATCATTTGCATAAATAAACATTGCATTTTTTGTACTTACGCTTGATATCCTTAGCGCAGCGATAGATTCATTTATTAAAAGAATATTCAACAAATTAAAAATAAACTTGAATTGTCTATCGCATTCTATTTTTCTTTTTTTTGAAAACTAATGTTAAATAATTCAGAACCGAAACTAGAACACTATAAACAAAGAAAGTTGTCGCACTTGCAATTTAAATCCTAAAAAATCTCAGGATTACGAGCACTTGCACAAATAAAAAAATATGATTGTTCTTATTAGGTGTTCATCAGCTGTTTACATGTTTTGTAGAGGCGTTTCAAAAGATTCCCATACGCTTCTCTAAACGCTCTGAAACGAAATGACAAGGGAATGTTTACAATTCACATCAATACATTGCACAGACGCAATATACCAGTTTTACACACACACCAGCTATTCTAGTGTGCATAGCAGAGTATCGACTGGTGGTAGGGATATAGTTTGTCGAGGTCAATGACGTTACATGAGACTGAAGAAAGAGAGAACCAAATTCTCTAATGTAATAAAAGAGATAGATATACTCTGTAGGACTGAAATGTAGAGTCTAGAAAATCATTTTTATTCTATTATTTTTATTTAGAAAGGAAAATATATATTTTTTCATAAAATGAATTATTTCTGAATCAGATATTTATTTACAAATTTTGAAACTTTCTATATATTAAAATGTGCATGCTTACCATGTATAGATTGATTATCTATTATATTTCAAAATATGACGAAAAATTTTATTAATTACATTGTTATGTTTCTTAAAAGAAAATAATTTTTACATTTTAAGTTGAATTGTTAAAAGCAACAATGACTTACGTCAAAGTTTTTTTTTTCGTATTTAAGCAGTATTGTTGCATTAGCGATATTTTAAAACCCCTATCTATTGAATTTTTTTAATTAATACTAAAGAGAGGGGTTTTATTATTTTTTAATTATTTTATTAATTGCAAGAAAGTAATAAAAGAAATACATTTAACGGTTTCAGTTTTGCATTTATGAAAGTTTACTTTCTTGGGTAGAGTTATGGAGCACCAAACTTAACGAAAATATCTAAGAAAAGTTTCTTAAAATGAAAACGGTTATATAAAAAATAACCGATTATTTTTTTGAAAATACAGCAATTCTTAATATCGAATAAGGAACTAAATAAAATAAAATGGATTTAAATAATAAGCATGGTGGTTTACAAAAATCTTTTCTAACTATTAAAAAAAAATCAGTTTTAAGTAAGTTGTATAGGTAACAAATTACCCGAGTTGTCTTTTCCACCCCAAATGACAAATAATATTTTTTTACAAACATAAACTCACATTATTAAATATATCTATGTTAAGCTTTATAATCTACAGTCTCACCGTTTTTGACTGTATAGTGTTTTTAAAAGACAACTCCAGCATTAGGAAATTTCCTATTTCAAATTTTCCTATTCCTATATAAATAACGGACATAAAACACATCTAAATTCGGATTGACCACCTGTGGATTATACATAGTATTCTCCCGTGTGGGATTCAAACCCCCAACCTATGGTTAGGCAATTATGTTTCAGTCACCATACTTCACTTTGTATATAACTGCTAACTTTATATAACACGCTAGTGGGATACTGTGCCAGTTTGGCGATTTTTTAATTGTTTTGACGTGACGTGTAAGACAATTCGATGAAGCCGGCTGCATGCACCATAAAATATGACGTAAGCGGCGTTACCTCGCTCTGAGGCGTTCCATTTAAGGCTTAAAATGCAAGCGAGAGCGCGGAACGCGCGACAAAGAGGCACAATCGGCCTCCACGTTCGGCAGCGTTCGACATGTGTCTAAAATATCTATCAAACAAATAAAATTAAAATTTTCTTTTGGAAAATCATTCCATCAGTATTTTCTTATGACGTTGTCACGTTCAACTATCGTCAGTAAACCTACTTTGCAGACAACCGATTTTTTTAGTTTGTCGTCCAAATAGATTGGTACGTACTCTTTATCTCTACTCTCTATATTCTTTTGCAACTGACATGACAGTGTGAAACTTTCAATTTGACACTTGATAATGACAATGTCTTATGTCATCAGTCATGTATATCAATTTTATTATACTATTGCAAATTATCCAAACTACATAAAATGTAATGTACATTAGTAGTTTACTGTTAAAATTAAAATATATGATTTAAAAACATAATCATAACCTTCCTATTTTTTATTCTTTGTTGAATTATGTGCGAGGTTATGAACTGGTATATCAATATTGATAAACAGTCGTTGCTAAGTGGTAATATCAAATCATATAAAGTGGATTATTCATATTAGATAAGATATTTAATACTAGTTAACTGTAAAATAATTATACATATTACAAGTGACTGAATAACATTGTTAATTTGATAAGCAGATTTAATAGATTAAAGGTATGTGTAAAAGATCATATTGTAGTTATATTATATTATTAATTTATTATATTATATATTTCTACAAATTATTCTTATTAATTAAATAATTGGCTTTCTTTATAAGTTGTTCTTTTTAAATCTAAAAAGATATTATATAATAAAAATAACACATTTTTAAAGGTACAACCTTAACTATCAAATTGTGGTGGTTATTAAAGTATCAGTTAGTTTTATAATATTTCATATACACCTTTGGTGTTTAAATACTAAAGAATGCTTAATGACTGTTTTATGCCATCATCATTATCATTTGTCAATCCAGGGCTAGTGAATCTAATGTTGCCCAAGGGCTGCTATATATAATAAAAATATTCATATTCATTATTAATATATAAAAATTTTCAAGTTCCTTTATTAAGCAAATGTCTCATCTCCTTATAAAATATCTTTATATAAAAATATATATTTTTAGTAGACAAAAATTACTGTAGCAACAAGTCATTTCAAGCTAAGACTTGTTGCTGTAAATATTGTCTACAAAAATATATATTTTTTGCTTACCAAATTATGACAAAGAAGATTATTAATAAATATTTTAGGAATAAAGCCACATTAAGAACACCTGTAATTGACTATTTATATAATGAACAAGCGCATGTTCCTCTCAACAAACAATGCTAACTGTTGATGTAATAACACTCATTGTTGTGAAATAAAACTTATTTTGCAGAATGATTGGCAAGCTATCATTGCATACAATAAGGACTGCGGAGGTGATATTGTCTAATGGTGGTAAGCGGTGGATGTCTACCGGGATGAAGAGTTCCAATTTATTTTTCAGACAGGTAAGATATATGATTTACTTGAAAAATCAGTTTTTTTATTAAGTCCTTTATTATTTTTTATTACTTTTTGTTTTTTTTTTTTGACTAACCCATTAAAAAGTATACAATAAAAATGGTTTTATAACTATAAGGTATAGATCATAAAGATGTTTTATAGTAAAATAACTTTAATATTAGTTAAAGAATGATAGTTAATGATTAACAACCATTTGTTTGAGTTTTATTTAGCACTTGACTTACAATATATATAGTATTGTATAGCTTCAAGGATATGTTGGTACTTAAAGAACTTAATATATATATTTATTTCAGTTGTTTGATACAGTGAGTAGTACCTATACATATCTGCTGGGTGACATTAACACCGGTGATGCGGTGCTCATAGATCCTGTTCTAGAACATGCGGAGAGAGACGCCACACTTATCAAGGAGCTTGGCTTCAATCTGCTGTATGCTTGTGAGTCTTTGAGTTTGTGAGTACAGGTATGAGTCAGGAAGAAAGAGGGAAGACTGTTAATATATCACCATATATTGGCGATCAAGGTGTTTTGGTGATATATAAACAGTGGTTTTATCTTCTGTCTCTCTCTTCCTGACTCATACCTGACCTTGTAGCTGTTGTAATAACGCAGATATTAGTACTATTTGAAATTCCCAAATTTGTTTATGTATACATTTTTTTATTCAAACATATAATAAGACTTTATTGTTGTCCAAAATCGTTTATGAAGGTTTTAAATTGTTTAAATGAAAAATTACGGCCAGATATCGAACTCACTAACTCTGAAACATTTCGTCCTACTTGTGATTATATATTGTATTTAGCACTCTACATATAATAATCTTACAAAGGATAAAGAAATGAGAAGCGGGTACAGTACCATAGCCCAATAGCGTAAGTAGAGATGGGAAGGTTTCCCAGAGGTCGCAGCTGAATTGAAAATAATCGATTCAGGTTGAATCCTGAATCGATTATTTTTTCAGATTGCGTTCAATCCACTCCAGTGGTTTTGAGTATATACAATGCAATAAGCCGCGCCAGCTAAAAAAAAAAAGCGACCTTTCGTGTTTTACAGTTATGAATGAAATTCTTAATAGAAATAACATTTCATCACCAAAGTTTTTCAAAATTTAGTGCTGATATATCTTGATCAAATTTCAATACTAATATTATTATAATGCCATAATTAAAACAACTAAATAAAATAACAAGGCTAACAATATCGTAAACAGTTATTTCAATCCAACATATCACTTAAACACAGTGCGTGGTTAATGGCTTCCATATCATTTATTCAGATGAAACGGGTTTAATATACCTAATTTAATTTTAGAAATCCATTTATATGCGCATTATTATTAAATTAAATTATAAATAGAAATCTAATTGAAAATTTATATCGCGAAATACAACCAAATAATATTTATAAGTTCTTAAATTATCTCATAAAATATCTATTAAAAATAAACGTAGTATAAAATTTAAAAGGAAAGTTTTTATTATTGCAGAAATGTAAAGCCGTGGAATGGAAACAACTTAAATAATTTTAAGTACAATAAACTTTTTAATTCGCTCGAGGACAAGCCTCCATTTAGGTACTTTATTTATGTTTTAATATTATTACAGTCTTAATATTAGATACATTGATAGCAAATATAACAAAGATAACAACTGATTGGATAACGAGCATATTATGTTTCGATTTTCGGATATTCCGTTCTCAGCCCAACATACTGATCCATATAGTATCGTAGGTAGTATTACTATTCTAAGTTTTATAATTAAGTGTAGGGAAAAACATAAGTCGCATTTCAGTACCATGATCTGGCCATTTTATCCACACAATATCAAATGCACCCAAATATGTTAGGTACAATAAAATAAACGTGGTTTTATATTTAAATGTAAATGCCATTTAATAATGTTTTTGTAGAGAATAATCAATACAGATAAAAATCACAATTTATTAAATACAATACCTCTACTGTGGTTATAAATATTGTTATTGAGAACTGCTTTCAGAATATAAATGTTTTGTATTTCTAATAAATAATCTAGTTAGAGTTTGGCGCGCGCTGTATTTCGCAGACGGTTTACTTTCAAAGAAGGATTTTTTTCAAGTCCTTAAGCAAATCGGATTGATCTACGTTGTCTGTGGTTGAAAAATCGTCTACATTTTATGAACATTTAAATAAAAACTTTTTAACATACTATATATATAATAACGTTTTAATGTTTTATTTCATAACGTGACAAATATTTTGCTCTAGGAAGGCTGGTTTGACATTTAAATTACTTACCCTAAGGTGTTACGGAACCCTCATTAGCACGACCCACACGTTTGGTTTTGTTCTGTAAATATAAAGGATAATAACAATACGAAATCTGTAATGTAATTAAAAAAACATTAACTTAATGATAAAAACTTATCGTTTGGTCTCATGTTTTAGTTGTTAATGACCTTGACTCGTGAGTTCGAATCTACAGACAGTTTATCCAGTTTGTAAACCACTCGGGAATAGTTTCACCGCATTAGAGCTGCAGTAGTTCTCATAATAATATATTCTATAATATAGATATTATACTATAATCTGCCGCCTCGTTGGTCGAGTGGTTAGCGCAGACGCCTAACGTATTGCGAGTCAATGGGGCTCGGGTTTGATTTCCGACAGGGACAGGCATGTATGTGATGAACATAGATGTCTGTGTTTCTGTATTTTTGCTCGTAATGTGTATTTCCTTGTATTTGTTTCGTTGTCTAACACCCTTGACACAAGCAAATAAATTGCTTACTTAGGGGTTAGTTCTCTGTGTAATTTGTCCTGTATTGTTAATAATTATTAAAAACATACAAATACTATTTATAAATATTTTATTCTAGTGAACACACACATGCACGCAGATCACATAACTGGTACGGGCAAGTTAAAGTCGCTCATCCCAGGGTCAAAGAGCGTTATTGGGAAAGCGTCGGGGGCTCAGGCGGACATTCATTTAGTGGATGGAGAACTAGTCAAGTTTGGGGGTCATGAACTCTTGGCTGCAGCCACGCCCGGACATACCAATGGCTGTTTGACGTATATTTGTCATCAACAGGTAAGATATATGGTTCTGAGTTTAGAAATAATTGATTATAACTATATCTATTTATATTTGTTTTACGTAAGATTGCAAAGTTTTTATTTATGATATAGATATCTATAAAACAATAAGATATGTTAAACAATGTATGTATGTAAATATAATATTAACGTTGCCTTGGTGAGTTCATCAATTGCGTCTGACTTTATCAGGTTATTTTATTACATTAAAGTTTTGTTAAAGTATAAATCAAGCAAGTTTAAAAAAATACTATCTATATATTTGTATAAAAATCTAAATAAAAACACTTTCAGTAACAGTTAACACACATCAATGGAGATAGAAAAATCCTGTTAAATAAATGAAATCTATTTTATTATCTTTTTATTAGGAACACATCTTTTCTAACAGTAAATTGCCCGCGCTAACTAAGGCTCAAACTTAAATAATTAATGTCTTCCAAAGATTTTAGCTGAACGAATAATATTATTAATGTTAAAAAATCACTCCAGGGCATAGCGTTCACAGGAGACACTCTCCTCATTAGAGGTTGCGGACGAACAGACTTCCAAGAGGGTTCTCCAGAAACCTTATATAAATCGGTTCACGAAAAAATCTTCTCGTTACCTGAACATTACACACTGTATCCCGCACACGACTACAGAGGACAGACCGCGACCTCTGTAGGAGAAGAACGGAAATACAACCCGAGGTTAACGAAACCACTTCCGGAGTTCGTTAAAATTATGGACAATTTAAATCTACCCTACCCTAAGATGATTGGTGAGTGGTTTTTATTTATAATTATATTATATTAATATCTTGCTTTATATTTTTTTGAAGAACTATTACGTAATGGATAAATATTCCAATAAAATAAATCTAAACTAAATGAACATTAATTTTCCTTGTATATGCTGTGTTTTGTCTCAGATTTTAAATCATACCTGAAAAAATAGTATAATGAGAATCTATTAAGTTGATGTATTGACAGCATATTTTTTATATAGTTGATATCCAAGTTATTATGTAGAGGCTGCCTGCAAGAGGTGGCCAATCAATTACTAATAACAATGTATGTCTTGTTTTTACAGATAAAGCAGTTCCAGCGAACAGAGTTTGTGGATTGTATTAACAAATATGGTATTTGATACGTGAAATTATAATTAATTGGATCATTATAATGGAAAATAATCTACCCATAATAACATTAATGTTAACAATTATTTTACTATTTGTTATTTGTATGTCATTGTAATCAACAGTAATGATATAGAAAATGCGTCTAAATATGGATTAAAAAAAATGTTTCAATAAGAAACAAATATAAACAATCCAATAGTATATTAATTGTATTCAAGATGTCTCCAAGAGTTTATCATATTTTTTTTTGGTTAAATGTATATAACCGCCCCGTTGGTCGAGTGGTTAGCGCAGACGCCTAACGTGTCGCGGCGCAATAGGGCTCGGGTTCGATTCCCGGCGGAGACAGGCATTTATGTGACGAGCATAGATGTCTGTGTTTCTGGGTTTGGTCGTTTATTAAATATATTCTCAGTATTTATATGTGTATTTCTATGTATTTGTATCGTTGTCTAAAACCCTTCACACAAGCAAATAATATGCTTACTTAGGGGTTAGATCAATGTGTGTAATTTGTTCTGATTTTATTATTATAATATGATTGCACAAATTAAATAAAAATAGCTCAAGTCACTTTTTTAAATGTGAAAAAAAAATATTTAAAGGTAACAAGAAATTCAGCACTTATTAAAATTAGTCATAACATAGAGACAGAAGGACTATATTTAATAGCGGTTTCCTGAAATATTAATGTAAATATCAATATCGATTAAGAAAAGATTACGAAGTATAAGAAAAAATACAATCAAATTGTTTTGCATATATGTATATATAGTAATAGTCTTTAAATTATTTATTTACTATATTATCTTTATTATCTGTTAAAGAAACTTGTAGATTAAAACAAAAGTTAATATTTTGTGAATAACATTTAAGTATCATAAAACAATAAAAATAAATAGTTGTAAGGAAATTGATAATATTTGTTATTGTTTTAATAAAGATTTTAATGTTGGTTACAATTATTATTTATTTACCCCTGATGTTAACTCATTTAATATATTTTTTGGATCAATAATCTAAGAGATAATATTTTATGACAATTCGAATTCAAAGCAATGATTTTACAGATCTAAAATTGTAGCTTACATTTCTATGTACAGTTAATCTGTTTAGCATTTATTCAAGGTTTTTTTATAAAATAAACTTGTTGAAGGCAATTTCACGTTAAAGCATTTTTTCACATTCGAGAATTTGGAGGTACAATATTCTTGGAATAGATTAGGAATATTTCTCTCTATACTTGTACGTGCCATAATAACGTTTCATTTAGTTTAAGACTTAAGTCTTGCTGAATCTCAATTGTAAAATGAAGAACTTTCTAAAAATATACGAACATTATTTTGAAAACTTTTCCTTCCATGGTTCTCAGATCCTAAATATTTAGATTTAAATTATCCGTATTTAAAGACACTACTTCAGAATTTTCAATTATCTTACTAATCTATAAATTATCAGTTACAACGTAAGAAATTATGAACAAATATGAAAACGGACTGTCCATGTGAAAAAAAAAACAGAGAAGCCGAATTTGACCTGTCAGTAGGTACAGTGGCTGCTCAGGTAAAAAAACATTATATAGTGTATGTAGAAACACCCTGTATAAACAGTTTGATATTTTTTGAACTCAGTTTCAAGATTTGTTGTATAACTAATTATCTGATTAGCTTTATTTCTCGTAGCTTAAACATACTTATTACGTACGAAACTATACTAACTAAGAAAGATAAACTTTCGTAAGAAAACTTCATAATTTAACTACAATCTTTGAATCTTTACCTATGAAATCTTTCTCACACGCTGAACACATGTTTTGCACATCAAAAGGTTTTGCATCTGCATCAAAAAATATACTTATTCATATAATGAACGTCAATTTATCTTACCCACAAAAGTTGTAGTATGTTTTCAGGCAATGATCATTTTTGTGAGCAGCCTAGGATTTTGTGGTCGATAAAAATAAAAATACCAAAAAACTTTTACATTTAAACACTGCTTGGAATTAATAATTAAATTATATGAATATTTGTTATATTTTATCTTTAATGTAGGTACATATTAAGAATTTAAATATTTTATGTATATGAAAATGTTAATGTGATTATTAAATATATTTTCCCTTCCCTGCTAATTTATGCATAATATAGTCTTCCACTTTCAAAATTTGTCTGGAAGAAAACTCTTTAAATCGATAAAACAATCTGTAAACAACTTATTTGTACTCTTCATTATATGTATATTGTTTTGTTGCTGTTTGTATACTTTCCATGGTATGGAAGTATAGATATTACTATAGATAATGAAACAAGAATTATTTGAAAGTAAAGCCGAGTAAAGTGAAAGGGATGTACTTAAGGCATCGGTGGTGGGTTGAATGATGCACGTAACAAAGTTGCGTTGCAAAAGCTGAGATATTGTCAGTAGATCTAAGCTTCTATCAACATTAATGATCTACTTCAAACGTATTATATACCATAATACCCCGCGTATTCTAAGATTGAATACAGAGAGCGCTTTATAGGACTTGATATTTAGATTTTTCAAAAGTACTTATTTTTAAGAATAATTTTGATCTGCTTTTACCATATCATTGGTAAGATGGTAGTAATAAGAGATTTGTGAAGAGTATTGTAGGGTTGGCTTCTATACTCCATTTATGGAATCACAAGTCAAACATTATATATACCTATATATATTTTTATACCGACTACAATGAAAGATATTGAAGTGTTTAGATTTTGATTGAAAGTGCAGTATATGCCATAGACATTAATATATGGAATAATTAATAATGTTTTCTAAAACTTGTATACCTATAGTCTGTAGCAAGCCGGCGGCCTTCTAAAATATTACTTAATGTTGAAATATAAATCTTGGTCCAGGCAACGTGAAATAATAGAATTGGAATCGTGACATTAAATACAATAATGTAGCCATCCGACATTTTAGGATGAAATGAAGGTCTAACTTTTGATCTAAAGACATGTACCTAAAGGATGAAATGTACTAAATCTCGATTGTGTCCATTTGTAACTTCTCGTGGTGTCTGTTTTTTCCCTATTTTTCTTAATTTTCGTAAAGTTATCTGATAGAAAAAATATTACATGGAGATTAAGGAGTTCTATTTATTTATTTATTTTGGCTTACAATTCAATCAATAGATTGAATTGTAACACGAGATTATAATGAAGACGTTTCTTGGTTAAAAAAACACATACATTATTATTTGACATTAATATCGCTCATTAGGTTATTTTTTATTCTACAATTAAAATAAAAAATCTCTCTGCAGTAGGTACATATATTTGCAAGTTTTTAAGGTCACAAGTTCTGACATTTTGCCAAGGAGAAGTCACGTCCTCGGGGAACAAGGGAGTCTCAGGGCCGCGGCATTAACACTGCTGGAAACAAAGACAGAATTATTAATGGCTGCCTTCAGCGTTCGTTAGTTTCGTACTACTAGCACTCGGCTTGGCCTCTGATATTAGTTTTACGAGAAACTTATCTTAGCGTACACTCAGGGCTAGTGGTGAAACTTCCTTGTGAGTTTATGCTTTCTCTGTTTATATGTTTATTGAATACTAATATTACGATAATATTTGACATATGACTAAAAACAAAATATTTAAGTATAACTAGAGCGAAGAAGATGTTTAGAATTTAGCCAGGTCGAATGTATAAAATATATATAATTATTTCAGTGTTTTGTGAATTTTAATGTTTACAGAGGATTGGTAAACAATGTTATTGAATACTTTTTTCCTAGAACTTACTGATGTCAGTTCAGTGTGTGTTTTTAAGCGTAGGATATCATACAGTGAAGTCTTGACTTAATATTGTTTTAAAAATAAATACGTTGATGTAACAATATATTACGTTTAAAAATTAAAAACTAACGGAACACTGTAGAACAAAGTTCTCATTAAATAAGTATTATTAAATAAGTATATTTTTTGTCAACAAAATTCATAAAAACATTCATATTTATTATCAACTCACACTCGGAATATAAAGTTAAATATAAAGCAACGTTTACTACCTAACTTATACTGTATAATTTAAATTATTTTAGTTTAAATTCGCTGCCTTAGATACTAGGATCGCTTAATTTTGCTCAAGGAAATGGCAAGGACAATTCCCTGGAGGAAAATCTCATTACAGTAAAGTATATGAAGGTTATTAAAGTAGAAAATAATAAATTACTTCATATAGTAGTTATGTAATACGCTGCCTTTTAACCGACTTTAAGAGCGGAGGTAATTAGCTTTGTATTTATTAATTAAAAATATTTTAATCTAATAAAATAATTTGCTAGTTCAGCAGATGGTGTCGTAAAAGATTTAATTCAAATTTAATTTGAACTAAGTATGATAATAGTAAATTAAATTAATTTTTATATTAAAATTTGCAAGGATATTGCTGGTTGTAACTTTCATTATTATTATGGTATTAACTGATTATTTAATACGTTAGAATTTTTATAATATTCTAATATTGAATTCATGTATTATAATTTTAAATATATATTGAGTAATAAAAGCAAAATACGCATTAAATATTATATATACTTAAATATAATATACTTTACAACTCACATGTGTAAATATTACCTCATATTTTGATGCAATATACGATTTTAAACTAACATGCCCATTCAATTTATTCGTTATTATTTTTTTCGGGATGTTTCTTATATTTACTATTTGGTTTCTGATATTTCAGTATTCTTGCAAAACGCTATGATCACAAAATGTAAGTTGTTATACAAAGGCAATCGCGAAACCTATTTGTGGTTATAGATTGGAAACTATCAGGAATATACTTATTACTTACTAACTTACTTAAAACTTACTAGTGGTTTATAAGCTGTACTATTCCAAAGTTCGTAAATACAAAATTTAGTGAAATAAACATTCCATTAAATTTGTATCTAGGGATTACTCAATCAAAAAGAAAATACTTTTCGAAAGCTTTTCTTTAAACTATATGAATATATTTAGATTGTTTTTTTTAATATCTAGGTTAAGTTTAATATAAGTTTAGTTTAATTGAATTTTAAATAAATATATAATAAAAATGTTATCTACACTAGCAGGATTCGAAGCCGCGACCTTGTAACCGTCTCATCACCTTTCCAATTGAACTATCGTATTGCTAACCTCTTTTATAAATAAAGTTAATCTGTTTTATTTCTATTGTCTATTATTTTAAAACCTGTAAAAGACAATGTGGAGAAAATATATTTTTTATAAAATACACGATTGATAAACAATTGTAAACAAAACATTTGTAGTCCGGTAGAAGGTTAAATCAAAGGCAGTAATTAATTGACCATTCTAATGCTATAAAGTTCGGGGTATATGGTGGCTCCTTAACGGAATTGCCGAATAGCTGTAAAATATGTAGTTTGTTCTGCAGTTTACGTAAACAGAATCGCTGGCAACAGCAAGTAGTAAACACATTATTTGTCAGGTAAGTGCTATGAATCATTGATTTATTTAAAACAATATTTATTAGTCAGTTTCCTGATTTTTTTGAGATTCTCGTAATAGGTGTTTAAATCAAATTCTGTAGCTAGTAAAGTCCATAGACTTATTGATTTTATGAATCATGCATCCAGTTAGTCACCCTTTTTTTGTATTCATTAAATTGTTTTATTCAGTCGCAGACTTTTGATAATGAGTTACCTTCCATTGAAAGTTTTACGAGTATATGTATGTACTCAAAGAGTTTCAGCGTCCTTCAGTATCTTCAAGTGTGTCATGGCCATCTCTGTACATACACTGCAGCTTGGCAAGGTACGTTAGGTAAAAGTTCTTGAAAATGTCCACTGAGACTTGGAATACGATTTATATCGGATGATAAATATTGATCTGCTTATCGTATATACGTAGTGTCTGGTAATTTCTTGTAACAAAAATATTGTTATATTGTTATAATGAAAATATAGAGTAGGTACAATGTTTATGGTTACGGTTCTTGATTATAAGAAAGTCAGATATAACTCTGGCAAAGCGAATAGATTGCCAAACAACCTAAAAAAAAAACTAAGCTAGATTATAAGTTGGTGACTTGGTTGTCAATGTCAAAAAAATAATAAGGTAATAATAAAATAATAAGGTCTTGAATATGAAAAATATATCATAAATTTATAAATCTGAATGCCTCTGGGGAGCAACCTTAACTATATAGAACCTTGACATTTTATCAGTGTAACATTAATTTATTAATTACAAATACTGAATGCCCTTAATTCGTATTCTTATTTAGGATGTTCAGTATTTTTATGTTGGTAGTAAATCAATGTCAGTACTAATTTTGAACAATAAGCAAATAGGTTACAGGCTCGTGTATTGGAATAGAGTCTATACACTTATAGAAATTATCGTCCAAACCAGGAACGTCTATAGCGAGCCAAGTTGGGTCATTAAACACGATACACACGTTAATTGTTCTCGAATATTCGATTTCATTTAAGAGGGTTTTAGACTGTTTTAATTAATATTCGCAATTATTCAAAAAGAAAAACAGTAACTTAATGGAATAATTTATTAAATGGACAAAAAACTTTGTCATTCTAGGGAGGCGAATTTATCTGTATAATACTTATTGACTTTGTTATAAAAGTTTTTATATATTTTTAATTCTAACATTTTTTTTATTGTTTTAAATATTAAAACCAAGAATTTCTTCATTTGTGTTTTGTAAAATAAAACATAAGTAAATAAAAGATTTATCAATCTTTTACTACTATACTAATAATAAAAGTCTCCGTATGTTTCCAGCAGTAGCAACTGCAGTTAGATGTACGCAGGCTTGTGTAGAATGTTCTAGATATTTGCATATGTGACGTCACACTCCCCCAGACGACCGGCTATTCAACGATTGTTCCTTACAGGGAGGCGTAAACTTAATTTAAAATTTTCTCTACTCTTTTTGTCACCAGTTTTTAAAATAAATATAACGAATTTTGAAAATACTATATACTAAACTTAAATTATAAGTACCTACCTAGTAAAATTCTTGACAATAGTAAATAATCCGAGTATTTTTACAATTAGACTACTTGTGGTCCCCGACTTACAGAAATAGAAAATATATAAAATATTTTGATGTTATTGTAAAAAAGCACACTTTTCAATTTTTGTAGATATTCCACTTCAGGTATTAAATATAGCAACAATATAATATTTAATATAAGTATAATAGATAGATTACGTAACAATACGTCATAAAAACAATAAAAAATTAAACATTCCTTGGGTTTCCACGTTGTGTTGCAAACAGTTTAACATTTATTACATTACTTTAGATTTACTACGAACTAAAGAAACCTTAATACACTTAGAAATAAATTAAATAGAATACGTCTGTTTGTCTGATGTTTACGTCGTTTCTAACTGCTTTATTATTGAGAGCCTGTACGTGCGGCGTCTAATACGAGTTCTATAGAACGACCCGATCACACTATCTAGACTTAGATTTCTATGTATTGTACTGTCTAGACTAGACCGCATGCTTTTCTTATTATCTGTGAAGATTAAATATCTAATACCATAGTTCTAAAGTAAGTTTAAGAGCTTTTTAATGTTTTCATTCAATTTATAAGTTGTAACTAAAACTTTATTGTTTTAATACTATAAAGTGTTTGGTTTAAAATATATATATTTTTTATAATAAAAAAGATAATATTATAATTAAGCTTGAGATTGTTACTTTTTTTTTTTTTTTTTATTCTTTTTTTTTTTGGGGCTTTTATCTGCATAGACATGTCAGCCCCATCATACCCTAAGTCTTACTAAATCAAAGAAAGATTCTTACTTTTATTAATAGGTATTTGTATAGCTTATGCAGTAATATCTATTTGGGTCATATCAGTGTACATATACGTCAGTTCGATGACTGCCGCCTGGCTGCCACTCCATATTGATCAGATCTACCCAGATTAACTAAATACAAGCTTAACTCTTTCCTTTTATAGCAGTTTCATCTCAGGATCCAGTGATCAGATTTAGTATTCTCTCTCGGCTTTCTGGTATTAATAGTTTGTCTTATTAGTAAATTAAACTTAATGATTAGTTTATTTAGTGATTTAAGAATATAGTTAATAATTATGATGTGATTTAAATAAATATGACGTGACTTTAGATACGACGATAAGAAATTATATATTATAAAAAAGTGTGCTTTTATCGTTAATAAATTTTATTCTAAAAACGAACAAGTCATGAGGTTTTCTCTTTAAAAATTAGATAATATGTCTGTTTTTGGTGACTTTAAAGAATAACATTAATTATTATACCAGTTAAGACTATTAATGATGACAAAATTAACGAAACATTGATGAGTACTAACAGGTATTTATATATCAGCACTTCTTCTAAATTTTAGATTTCTGTATTTATTGGGCCAAATAAGCCTCTTGAGATCTCTGCGGCTGAGACTGGAAGGTTTCTGTGGGTATATCATTGACATCGATTTATTAGTTCCGCAATAAAGTGGGAAAAGATGCGGGCAGGCTGCCAGTGTTCCTCGTGTTATGAGCGCGCTAACCTACAAAATAAATGTAACTAATTTTTATTATTATGGCCTCTTTTAAAGTACTTTTAAACTTAGAGGACTTAAAATAAAAAAAAATCATTGGAATGAGCTAATAAGCTGGCATTCACCCATAGACATCTTGAAATATGGATGAATGTAGACCATACAATTATACATAGAGTAGAAAAGCCAGCCTCAAATGTTTAAATCAAGAAGGAATGAGAAACAGATAGTGTTTCTCATTCTTGCATGTGTGATTAGACAAAGATAAGTATACCTCTTTTTTATTTTTTAGAGACTCACAGACCGTCCTTTGGTTCCACTATTCTATGTATGATGCTCTATGATGTATACGCTTCGCCACTTAGAAGAAAAAGGGAGTCATAATACAGGAAGAGTTAGACATCCTTCTCCCTCACTCATCCTGACAAATAATAACATAATAGGGGTTCCATATCTTATGAAAGCATGATTTCCTGGTAGAGTTAGACCAGTCTTTCCCAAAGTGGGCGATAACGCCCCCTTGTGGGCGCTGGAACCCTAGAGGGGGGCGGTAAGAGACCGAGAAAGATTTGGGGGGCGCTGGTATCATTTAGGGGGGCGATAGATGATTTGTAACTTTATCTTATTCATATTTGAAAATTCACTAAAACTAATATCCTTCTACTACACAACATCCATTTATTAAAAAATACATGGTTACCGAAACACATCCCTTCTAGGTACAGTTTCGCACAAGTCGCAAATTCGTATTTTTGCCCATATCGATTTATTTTTCATCTATATTTAATACAAAGAATACTCTTTCAATAGTTATACAAGTTTAAAATTATTTATAAACCATTAATATTCTAGTTTATTGTATAAATAAAACCTGACAATAAATTAAATTAACCTTATAATATATAATTAAAATGGCACGAGCTCGAGATGAAGCGACGCGAGATATCGCAAAATGTCTTTGCGTCAGAAATTCAGGGCACGCTGATTTGTCGTTATGCAGCAGTCAGTGAGCATCCGTGCGGGCTTCCTCCCGACCTACCATCTAAACTCGGACTTACCCTAATAACCTTTGACGAAACTCGTGATTGCCTTCGACGTATGAAGAACGGAAAAATGGTAGGACCTGACGATCTTCGGATCGGAAGCTTGAATATCGTTTAGCTCTGTTGGTACGAGCACACCAACAGAGCTAAACGATAAGACCGAAACGAAACGCTTACTGACCTTTTGAAACACATTTTGAACACTGGAAAAATGCCTAAGCAGTGGCAACATAGTTTTATTACACCTATTTACAAGGGAAAAGGCAGTGTTCAAGACTATGGTAATTATAAGGGCATTAAGCTTATGAGTCATGAGCCATGAAGATCTTCGTGCACATGAGTGACCTCAGGCTCCGCCAAAAGTGCACTGTCTCTGAGTCTCAATGTGAATTTCAGCCAAGATCGAGTACTATAGACGCTTCAGAACTTTGATGGAAGTATACAGAAAAAAAAGAGCTCTGCGCGTAACCTTTTCAAATTTGCAATAGGCTTTTAGCTGTGTGCCTCGTCAGTGTATCTGGTGGACATTGTGATTAAAAGAAATCCATCCATCCTTATTTTGAGACTATCAGAGATATGTACCATGACTCCTATGGTTAGGACCTTCGTTTGCGACACCAAACCCTTCCAGATAACAGTAGTGGTTCACCAGGGCTCAGCCCTTGGTCCGTTCTTATTCACTCTCGGCTCAGATCCAAGTAAAGTGCTTCTTTTGGACAGAAAGAATGTGCACACAGTAGGGATGGATACCCACCATGCGTCGAAACGTCCGGTGATGAAGGAAGGAAGAGGGATGGGGAAGTTAAGTCGTGTAATTCCTGCGCGCACTCACCAAAATGTATCCTATAGAATACTAAGAGGATAGTCATTCTAAGCCAGTGTTCAAGGCTGTGGAGGTTGGCTTTAACTTATTCAGGGTCACCTATAAGCGTCTTTGCTCGCCTCTCATTTGAGGTCAGAACCGCAAGATGAGACTTTACGGCACCAGTATATATGTGACCACAGTACTCTACACACACGACCGAATTTGAAATTCTCCAAGCCTAATAACTGAAGCCGGTCACTATATTCCAAGGATACATTCTGAAAAGTGGGAGCCAAGGTGAAAGCACAATGCGGAAACTGCCTGGAGTTTGTCATTCAAACGTTGCACCATGGCTTCTCTTTCAGACTGTACTTAATCTTTACTAGTTAGAGAACTTGGCAGATATCTTTCTACAACTATGCTCTCATCTGATACCCATACCCATAGATACCGGGCTTCAGCTGATCGTTAATGTACAGCAGATAAAGGATTGCAGAAAGAACGGACCGAACGGAGCTGGAGCGTAAGTTAAACCTATGGAGGGGTGAGCCTGAGAACGGTGGTCTTAAAATAAATATATCGAAGACCGAGTACATGGCTTGCAGGAGCCCAGACTCAACTACTATCCATACAGGTCCAGAGCGAGCCGTTAAGTTGGAAAAGTTCAGGTAACCTGGATCTGTTATGCACGAGCCTGGAGGCATCGATTACGATTCCCAAGGCAGGATAAGCGCTGCCTAGACTGGTGTAGTCTGTAATCGCAGAATATCACCTAAAATCAAGGGGCTGATAAAAAGGAGCGTCATCCGACCGGTTCTTATATACGGCAGCGAATGTTTGCCAGTACCATCTCGACATACACAGGAAATTCAAGTCACGGAAATGACTGACCGAATGACGAGGGAGGAAATGATGTTGAATTGGATGTGCGGCGTTACGCGGTCTGATCACATACGTAAAACATTCATTCGAAGTAGTCCAAGATGGACGCCTGAGATGGTATGGCCACATTGCGCGCCCGTTTATGAGATATGTCGGATGGAAAAGCCTTGATATATCTGTTCCTGGAGTGAGATCTCCCGGATGTACAAGGAAGTGCTGGATGGATGTCGAAGATCGTGCAAAGTGGAGTAGGTTGATCAGGAAGACAGACCTTGATATACGTCAGGATGAAAACCAGGAAGATGAAGACGAAAACTTTTAATTGTGAAAAGTGGTATTACTATTGATCAATCTTAACTGTTGTTATTTTTTTTATAAAAGATGCTTTTTATTATGAAAAGTTGTATTACTAATGCTCAATATAAAATGTAATTTTTTAATCAAAAATACTTTTAATATTGAAAGGTTGCATTATTATTGCTCTTTCTGGTAAGATGACTTATTTTACCAGAAAGGAAACGAATCTAATCTGTTATTCAAGTTTTTAAGATGAAAAACATTGGGGGGCGTTACAAAATAACTGACTTTCAAAGTGGGCGTTGGACGAAAGAAGTTTGGGAACCTCTGAGTTAGACCATATAAAAATAAAAAGAAAAAAAAATATGTTATATGTTACCGTAAAAATGTATGTAATATTTCTATAATGTATATATTTCTCTCAATTCCTTTATAATAACGATTTCGGTAAAAATATTAATAACATTGTAATTTGTAAATTGTGTTAATAAAGTTTAAATAATTGTATGAAACAGTCACTGAGCCAATCGGGACTGGAATAAATATGAAACATATTTGCATACCTCAATGGAGACCATTCCATTGTATATAAGTATTTACTGAAATTTACAAAATTATATCCCGTGGGTAATACGTACTTATTCATTCAAGTAATTTCGTTTTCTGAAACAAAATAACCTAATTGATGTCATTATTTCTATTCATATTTACATTTTTTTACTTTATGAAATATGAAATAAAACCGAGATGAACGCGGAATATAAGATTCATCTTGTGTATGTGTTCGACGGTTAAATGTTGATCATATATGTTATAATAAATTATTAATTAATGATATAATCATTTATTACTACATATAGAGGACTATTTGTAAAATTCGTAGAACAAATGTTGTTGGGATTGATGTAGAGAGGCTGCCTGCAAGAGGTGGCCAATTAAATACAAATAACCCTGATGTACATTCATTATAAAAAAACAATATAAAGTTCATTATGTTATGTATATTTATTACTCAATTTTTGTAATTACTCAATATTTGATATGATTTGGTATTATAGCTTTGCTAAAGCCGATTGAAGTCGATTCGATTTCCGGTTTCCTGAATGTTGCCGTATCGTATTATTACGTATTAAAACATTGTTGGAATTATAATTATATACAGCTTTTAATTCATGGATTACTACTTAGGTACATATTTCTAGATTCTAGCTCTGGATATGAGAAATAGATGTAAAATTAAAAAGTACAATGTTGGAAATTTTCTGTAAGAATGTTAGTAATATATATTTTTTTAAATAAATATTAAACATCATGCAGAGGTCGATAGTAACCTGAGACCTTGAAGAGTCCGTCTTTTTCGGTATTATCTATCGATAAAAAAATGTAGTTACATGCTCGTAATAAGAAAAACACATAATTAAAATCAATTACGACTATATATGAAAGAACGAATGATATGATC
Organism: Napeogenes inachia; assembly: GCA_959347355.1. Classification (NCBI taxonomy): domain Eukaryota; kingdom Metazoa; phylum Arthropoda; class Insecta; order Lepidoptera; family Nymphalidae; genus Napeogenes; species Napeogenes inachia. Next base: position 13,364,550 of record OY365793.1, on the reverse strand, counting down.
GGTAAATAAGACATCACTATATTATTATGTTGCTTGTATTACTAATATCCCATTAACGCTACAATTAACCTGCCTTTATTGATTAATTAGATGTGGGTATTTGCTAATTGCTCGATTCATAAACCGATAGCCAATCACTTGTAGATTTAGTCACAAGAGACATTCCGTTATTTGACAGATGTGAGATAAATAGAAACCATTTTTTTTTTACATAAATAAAAAACTGTCACCGGTCTTTCGAATACGAAATTCTGCTGTAGTTTTTAATGATTGGATTGGAGAGAAACCATTTTTATTTTTTAGTTGTAACTTCATTCATTGAACGAATGAAATGTTAAGCTGTCGAATGTCTGATATAGATAAAAAATAAATATGTTGAAAAAAAAAAGGTATTTTATATTGTTCCTTTTAGTTATTATTTACTTATTTTTCTTACTAGTATAAATAAAACAGGTTCTGAGCTATTTTAGTTTAAAGGTTTGTTATAGAGGTGTGTGTGGGCGGGCTTCACTTGACGATCGATGCACCGATGACACAGAGATGTGGTATAATGAGGTGTACCCTTGTATGTTTTGTAACATTATATTAATTTGATTAATTATTATATTTTTTTGATTATTTAGTTGATTGATTTTGATTATTTAGTTGATTTAGTTTCATTCAAATGATAATTATGGTTGGGTTTATTTTTTTTTTGCATATTTATGAGAATGTCGAAAGTTTTTTTTGTAGTAATTAAAGATTTATTAAAAAAATTCTTTTGGAACAAAATATACCGAAAACAAAATACATTCAAATAAAAAGATCCTGCAACTTTAAGTTTCTAATTTTTGGATTTTGTTTGGTATTATTCTGCTTTCAATAGAACAGACTTATCAAGACCGAAAAAAAATAAAATAATTTGCCAACCATTTTAAAAGTAGAGAAACATGGACATTGATTGGTATAAAGTCTACGAGACTATTATGTAACGATCGAGCTTCTGTAGAACATTCTAGATAATAGGTTTAATTTTAAAGTAAATGACCCGACATCGCTACAGGGATACAAAGGGTGAACAAAGGCAAGGAGATTGCGTTGACTAGATTCCTTTAACGTTCCTTAGCTTTTGTATACAGCCTTCCGGAGTCAATCTCTAGCTCTTTAAAAGACTTTTCCGTGCTCTTTTGTCTAATAGCCTCATATAAGAAAATAAAACCTGCTAGCGCGACTCCATAACTTAGATTGTTCCAGAAGTTACTTCTCAAAATTGAATTTCAGAATTGAAAATGTTTTCGTTATTGCCGAGACGAGATTAAATCGATAATACTTTTGAGTTTTCCGTTATTACTTTCTTAATTAAAACTGGAACTTATAACAGTGACTAATTTAGCGCGTGTCCTTTAGGAATTAGGGACGTCGAAAGAAGTTGGTTACGCTGTAAATCATACGTTGGGAGTGTTTGTTTATTTAGCTGCTATTGCTAGCTCATTAGGGATGAAATTTGTGTAACAGCTTATTAAAAAACTGATGCCTCATCATCGGGAAACCCAGACAGGGGTAGACGAAGACAGCATTCGTGATTCGCTTCGCTATAGAAGTCCTCTTGCATTGCGTTTTAACAGCTCTGCGCATGCGTGCTCCTCCTCCCTTCCTCTCTGTCTAACCCGTTGTAATCTTTAACCGTCCCTCTCCCTCCCGGGAGGGTCGATATATATGACGCTAGGTACGCGTAGTCTCGTACCAACTAGTACGCAGGTTGCTGGCGTCTTGCATAAACGTCAGTCGCCAGACGGGAACCGGAGCGCATCACTGCGGCCGCAAACATGTCGCGAGCCGTGCTTATTATTAGTGTTTTTACCATATTTTTGGAAGCCCTGCAAGCTAGCCAGGTAAGCTTAGTATTTATATTTAATATTTTAAGAGTTATTCTTGTTTGAAGCAGCCGTGTGGAGTCGGGCCAGTAAGTCTAAAATCGATTGAAGCGTTCAGAAATGTTTTGAAGCCGGCGTTAAATAGCATAACCGGCTGTTTTCAGCCGCGGATGCCGTAAAAGTTTTTAACACCTACTTCATTCGCGTTTTTTTATAAAATACGTTTTGCAGCTATTGCGTAATCAGTGGTAAGAGATAAAAAATAGTTTAAGTTATTTTATAAAGGAGAAATGGGACCGATTTTTATTAGTGTCTTAGTATATATTTGATTTAAGATTTTCGGTGGATTACATTTTAAAAATAACGATTGCTTCTGTCATAGTTATTCTTAGAAAGTTATTTATACATGAAGTTAGTGTGAAATAAGTATTTTTTATTACGTTATAAAAGAATAAAGCATAGGACACATATCGAAAGGCATAATATTATTTTAAAAGGTTTTAGCATTTTAAAAAAGATTCATCTTATATAATTACGCATTGCGAATCTGAAAGACGATTATATAGATTTATCAAATAGAAAAAAACGGAGTATCTGAAACAAAAGAACTCAGGTGTATAAGACTATTATAGAACAGTATTATTTAAAATTATTAATGGCATATGCCACGACAATGTTCAGTTAAAACCTCTTTTCGAACTTTTAGAAAATAATATTAAAAAAATCGTTTGAATATCTAAATCTAATCTATCTAAAAATATAAATACAAGTAAAACAACCTTAATAAAAATGTATCATTGCAAAGAATTTTCATAATTCAATCACATAATTTCAACTTTAATAAGATATTTAATAAAACTTATAAAGGTTTTTCACACACCACAGGTAAAAAGAGGGTAATATTGAATTTCCGACCATGCTTCAACAAATAAAAAACTCCTTTAATCAAAGTCGGATAAATATAGAAGGGTGTGTTCATTCAGTTCTTCCGATCGCGTGTTGGGTTCAAGTTAATCTTATTATCGTGGAGTTAACGAAACGTACAGCTAACAAAAGAGATCATTATCAACACACACATACACACGCGCGTACACACATGCTGACACTTAGCCATTTTTATATTTTGGAGGTTTATGTAACTGAATAGATTTTATAGAAAATACTGCCATAACAAATTCCGTGCATTCCGTTTTTTATATATATACGTAATTCCTTTAATATATAATATGTCATATATTTGTTATACATTCCTTGGTATGTCATTAAATATTAAACGTCAATATATATTTGGAGTTTCTTTAAGAAAATAAACCATATTAAGGTGAACGCCTCACATCCACTATTAGTCTACTCACGGAGTGTCAAGACTTATTGATTAAATTTTTCTTTCCTACTTGTTTACGTTTTAATTTGCAATTTACAATTGCTTATAAAATAAGTAAAGTTTTTTTTAATTTAAATTATTAACAAATATAATAAATGGGCTATTCATTTATAACTTGTTTAGCTATTTTCATGTACATATGTATACTTATTTTGATTCAAGTCGAGAATGTATAATATCTCTATTTTTATTAAGGTTTCGTTCTTTGTCTTATTATTCAGTAAGGTTGCGACCTTACTGAATAATAAGTTAAGCGATATTTCATACGTCTGTACTAAGAATGAATGTACAAAATATTTTATTTTATTAATTGTTTGATTTGGCTTCTTTGAATTCAAATTGTATATTTCAAAGAGCCTTCTCAGAATATTAATAGAAATAAAACTTAAATAATATATTTTCATAGAATTATTAACTTTATATTTTTTCCAAACTTATAATAATACAATGGCATACTTCTTTTAATGTCATCTATACATATATTAAAATTATCACTGATTCTTTTCTGTACATGGAAAATATTGGAAACCAAAACAATGGTTTTTAGTTCGTCTGCTTTCAGTTCGTTCGTTCGCTAATCTCAGAAACGGCTTAACCAATTTAAATTTGGTTTTGACAAATATATTATCACAGTCTTCACTTAACATTTAATGCTTATTTCATCTAAATCGGTTAAGAAATAAAAAAGTTATGTCAATTTATGTCAATCACGTAATAGGTACCATGCAAATCTTCTTCTATAACAAATAATGAGATTGAAACAGATTAATCGAAATGGATGCAGTTTTCGGGAATATATTGTAATGGAATTCACTTTATATTATGTTTTTTTTTTAACAATCGGTTAAGAAATAAAGAAGTTAATAATCTACGCTTACGAAGTCGCAGGCACAGCTAGTATTAATAAAATACTAAAAAACATGTACTCGTATTTAAATTCATGTTAAATATAATATAGTTTGTTTCCAATATTGTATCATAATTCAATACTGATGTAGTTTGAAAAGCCTTGTCACAGCGACGGAAGCTTTTAGTAGAGAGCTTTTAGTAACATGTGGGGGAAGAAATTGATTTATGTGTAACTAGCTTTATACTGCGGTGTCGCTCGTGTTTTAGAAACTAATAGCTACCTAATAATTTTGTTATTGGTATATGTTTTTTTTTTGAATTCGGTACATACGTATGTATGTAGAGTTCAGGTGATAAATACTTATATTCTCTACTCTACAATATTCTTTTTGGTTAGATACTTCTTCATCACTATAATACGGACTGATGGACACTCAAAATATTATATAATATTCATAATTGAGGACATATATTGATAATTAATTAATGTGAGTTATTAATAAATAAATAATTAATAAAATGAAAATAGTCTTTATTTCACTTACAACTTAGCCAAGTTATTAAATATTAAATACTAATCTTAATTTCAATTGACATCAACCTCCTCGTCAGGTTATCTTAGGACATAGGCATCATCCAGACTCTTCCAGTGATATCTATCTCTAGCTGATTTTCTCCATTCCTTAGGCAGATCGTCCTCCCATCTCTTGACCTACCTGCCTCGACAACGCTTTCCGTCTGGAGGGTGCCATTCTGTTATAATGTTGGACCATTTTTCTCTCTTGGATCTCAACACGTTACCAGTCCATCGCCACTTTAATTATTTTAATTTTCTGATAATATTTACCACATTTGTTCTCTGCTTAATATTCGTGAGTCTGCATTTATCTTTCATTTAGATTCCAAGTATTCTCCTTTCATACCAAGTTGACAAACCTCTAGATTTTTGATAGAGTTTTTTGTTAGTGTCCAACTCTGTCATCCATTAGTAAGCATCGGGAGGATGAAGGTATTAAATATGTATATTTTTGGTTCTTTTCTGTTACTGTTAGTTACTCTCCTTTGTATTTCCCTCTACCTGTGCTGTTTAAGTGATATAACTAGAACTAGGACCTGAGTTATTATTCATATATAAATGTGGGTAATGGGATTAAACACTCATATAAAGTAACGGGAAAGAGCTAGTACATAAAAATGTATAAAGCTTTTGGTTGATTTTATTCATGACGTAATCAATTAAGTGAGCTTCATCTCAAGAGGATTATAATTAGGCTCCAGCGACCTACAGCCTCTGTCATCAGATTGGCTGACATTGGTAACAGATTGTTTATTAATACTAATAGACATTAAATTTATAGGAATTGTTATAGCATTCTAAAATTAATTGTATGCTACTGAAACTTCTATTATTAGAATCATATTATAGTAAATTAATTGAACTACGAATAGATTATTAAAAACTAATAAGACTGATTTTAGTCATTTTGATGATAAAATAATATTAGTTTTAAAAGTTTAAATTAATATATTATACAGTTAACATTTTTTGCTATTAAAATATCCAGTATGTGAATCCAAGTGACTCCTAGTAAAGGACTGACTAGATAACAAGTTTCAGACCTCATTTAAACTTTATAATATCTGAGTAAAGGTTCAATATCATTTAGGTTTAGTATTCGGTTACTTAACTAAATTCCAAACCAAGTATAGTTTTCATTCATGTGTCGAAATATATCGCTTTTTTAAAAGGTTTTTATTGTGCTATAACTACTTTATTATTTTTTAAGAAATGCCAAATAAGAAGAGTTCCAGGAGGTTTTTACGGACGATGTAATGAGTATAACATTAAAAGAAATTTAAAAAAACTATAATAATAAATAAAGGTAAAGCCTTATAAAACTGTTTATGAAAAAAATGAGTTTCCTTTAAAAATATATATTTTTACATCAATAGAGCCTTAATGACGTCAACTTGAAATGAGTACAAAAGTGTTGCTAAGAGCTGTTTTTATTTTATTTTAAGTAAATTAATAATTAATTGCCAACGGTTGTTCGTCAAGTGTAGAGGCAATAATGAGGACGCCGGCTAAATACTTCTTTGTGGAATACAAATTGATTTTATTTTTCATACAAGAAGTGCCTTTTATGTACTTATGAACGTTAAATGGTAAAATGAATACATATGATAAGCAATATTAATAATTATATTTTTTACTAATAATTATTATAAAGATTTTTATTTGTACACATATTCGATATTGCTTCTGAAACTGATTTGCAGTTTAAGCAAACATTACAATATACAATTTACTAATCGCTAGGTCAACTAGTGCACTATTATTGCACTGTGAAAAGGCTGTTTGTGAGATAGTGCTCCCATTTCATTGATGAAACATTTACTCTATATATTTTCGGGTCAAACAGTGCGCTGTAGATTGGATGATCAAATGGGCTCATTACTTAATGCATTTATAATGTAGCAAACAAATGTCAACAAGTAAAAAGTAAACAAAAGTATTACTATAATTTGTTTTAACACAAAGTAAAAAGAAACGATGTTAATAAAAATAGTAACCCAAAGAAAAAAACCTCACACAAACCGTATAATAAAGTTTCATGTAATTCAGTTGCTCGTCATAAATAAAGAAAACTTTTGTTTATAGAGCTCTAAAAATACTATAAAGTGCTAACTGAAATATAAAGTATTCCCAAAAAGGTTGATATACTTTAAAACTTTTTATAACGGTCACTATTGTGGGTATTATTATTTTCCTTCAGGTTTTAAAAATTTGTATTTGTTTATATTTAACCAATGTTACAAAAAAAAAATGTATAGTGTGTAAAAAAGGTCGAACAAAATATCCAATTTCAATACTAAATTTTGTGATAAACATTTTTGAATAATATTGTCTGTGAATACATCCAATGATGTAAAACCTAAAAATGTTTCTTTATTTTTAATATAATGAAATTCGCTACGAGGTAGTTGGAGTTGCTTTTTATGCTGGTGTTACTTTGTAAGGATTTAGAGAAGCTTATGAAAGCTCAAAATGTCATTACCTCTGAGCCTTTATGACGACCATTGTTTTTAATACTTCGGACAGCTTTTGTTCTGTATTGGATAAAGCATTTGTCTTAAATTTGAGGGTACATTTAATTTCTTTTGTTTAAGTTTTCGCGGTCATGAACTAAGACAAATTAAACCTCTTCAATTGTTTCTTTTTCTATGGAGGTGATTTTTGGCCTTTTTTTTTGCTTTGAATTGTATTATAATTTAAACAGATTATAATTACTTTTATTGTAAAACAAATTTATAATTAAATTGTAATGTTATGAAACATTTTTTTTATTCAATTATTATTGAAAAGTATAATTTATTCCTGTTCATTATGTTTAATACAAAACTTATAATTCAAGTCATCTTAAAAACTGAACAGGACATATTCTATGTCCTAGAACTAACTTAACTAACTTAAGTAACGTAAGTAAGTAACGTAACTTTAATTTTAATATAAAAATATTTATTTCAAAATAAAAACCGAACGATAAAAGGCCGTTTTATATTCTCTGGCGTCGATAAAACTCAAAGGTTTTTTCTTTATAAATTCCTATTCGTTTTGTGCACCTGCAATGCGCTTAATTTGACCTCTTGCAGAGATGAGCGTCGAGATAACTAATGTAAACACTCATTTATAAACGTTTTAACTTGTTATATGTCGGAGCTGAATATTTTATTGATATTTAAATATAGTTGCCATCCCTACTAATATTATAAATGCGAAAGTAACTCTGTCTGTCTGTCTGTCTGTCTGTCTGTTACGCTTTCACGCCTAATTCACTGAACTGATTTTGATGAAATTCGGTGTGAAGATAGAACTGAATTTGAGAAAGGAAATAGAATACTTTTCATTGCGAAAAAATTGGTAGAAGGGGTTGAAATAGAGGATGAAAGTTTGTATGGAAGTTCCTTATTGTCAAACATAACATTATGTAAGATGACATAAAATCATGTAAGACGACTAACCATATCGCGCGATATAACCGAATTTCACGCGGGCGAAGCCGCGGGCGGAAATACTAGTCCATTATAATTATATTCGTATCCAATTCGTCATATTGTTTTAATAATACACAGGCGTTAATACAAATAATAGCGTGAAACGTGTATAGATGTAAAATGTCAAACAGTTTCCTGAAACCTCACTATCATTATATTTAATAGGTATATAACGCACTGAAAAATGGGACGCTCTTTGAAGTTTAAACCACGTTCACGAGAATCTCCTTGCTACGCTAAACTTAAGCCTTGAGACTGGTAAGGCCTTAGAATCGGCGGTTTATGCTCCATTTTCTAAGAACTCTCGAAACGAATTTTATACGTGATGTTCAGCGATGCGAGGCGAATTTATGAATACATAAGACTGGTATTATAGGTATATGTTTTCAGTAGCTTGGCGTAAAATAAGTATGAAAGTAGAGGTTTTATTTTCTAGCGTCTTAGTATTTTATTAAACAACTTATCATTTACTTATTCATCTTAAAATCTTTACAAAACTTGGAATAAAAAGGTATTGTCGAGTCCAAAGCTGCATTAAGGTTACAGTATATATAACAATACTTATTCGCCTGTTTCGTGGCCGACTCTCTTCAGACGTATTCAGCGAAACTTTACAGCAGTTTTCATGTAGTCTTTTGTTCAGAAAGTATGCTCTCGTGAAAGATACGTAGGAATGCAGTTAGATACGGGAAGAACTTTAAGCCCCATTGTAGCTACAATATCACATTTTACTGTCTACAATTCAAATACTCTAGCACCAGCATAATTGCCTTTCTTATATTTTCCATTGCATTTTGAATCTTATTCATAAGTAAAAAGGTTTAAAATCCTCTAAGAATAGGGAAGAAGATAACAAAGTATATTTATTATACTTCTACACTTTTATTTTTGCTACCACATTATAAGAATTGGACCTCTCTAAATATATAAGTCCATTTCTGCATTAAATCCCATGTTAATACGGAAATTCTATAGAAATATATGTTATTTTATTCGAAGCGTGTTATATGTATGTAAAATACTTCATATGTGGGCCACTATTGTGATGTAAGAGGATTACAACTTTGTCCACGTTTTAAAGGATTTTGGTCCATAATTTCCCAGCACGTGTTGGATTCTAGATGAATGATATGGCTTTGAAATTCATTCATTTTAATGTTCAACAGTTGAAAATTAAGTAATAAGAGCCACTAGATTAGATTTCACGAGTTTTAATAAGAATTATTTTTAATATAAAACTATGTACTAATATTAATCAAGTTTTATTATTTCCAAATATCTAATCAATTTATGTAGATTAGTATTGTATTCGTAATAACAAATATTCATGAGTATCCAACAGAGAAGGAATTGTGAATACCTTATCGAAGGACAACGGTACGAGACTGTCTAGTTCCAGCTACCCTTGTCCTTTTCTATTAAAACACGTTACATTCTGAAAGCAATCTTATATTATACACATAGAGATTAAAATACCATAAACACTAGTAATATTCTCCATAAGGTCTGTTTATGTCCTTAGTTTTGCAAAACTACATCTAGTTTCCAGTCTATGACGTGGTGTGGTAATAAAATGGCATGGTATGTGGTAGTTTTTGTTGTGGTTCCCAGGCTTGTGTACGATTATCACACTGTGGAACTTGTCCCTGGAAGACTTAATATAGATATCACTTTATATTTAAACATAATATTTTTTGTTATTGCATATGCAATCATAAATATAGCCTAGAATTATAATTGTTTTAACTATAGGTTTTTACTAACTAAAAGTACTAACATTATACAATTCCAATGTTTAAAACTAATTTGCTGTAAATAGTGTACGTTAATAAATAAACTTTGACACAAACACAAAGACAAAAAATATATATATTTATGTAAAACCTATAGTTCATATTTAATGCTTTTTACTCTACAATGGTCAATTTATCACCCATCAGTATTAAATGCTTCACTTCATACTTGCAAACGCCGCCTATGCCAGGAATCTGCAGCGTGGTGAGATCAAAGCTAAATTGGCCTTAAATCAAAGACACCCAGGTCCGACCCACTCAGGGCAACCTTGTCATACATAATACACCCTGGTTAATTGCGTCAGGCGTCCACAAAATGGCCAATGGACCGGCAAATAGGGCTTCGTGCTCTATTTCACCTAACATTGATACCCATAGCGATCTAATCCTCAAATTTTACTCAAAATCATCTTGCGGTCGGTGCTTCGTGGTAAATTGACCATGAATAATTTAATTTCTGCGTCTTATTGTGTGCTTATTTCTCCCTTGGGGTCGTTATTTCTTATGAAATTCATATTTATCTTTCAATTTCTTTTATTTTGTTAATATAATAGACACGTCGTTTAATTTATATTAAATAATTCATTGTATTTTTGGTACAAAACTGAATAAACATTATGAATTAAAGTAATGTGTTTTATTTATAGCGAATATGACAAATATTTTAGCTATTTCGAATCTGATATTTTTTCGTTTTTAATATAAAAAATGTAATATTGATAAATAATATTGCATTCTACCCTAGACGATCTATAGATGACTGTAGTGTAGATAATGTGTGTACACGATATAACAGTGGTACACAAATCCTGTTCGTACTTGTAGACAACAAACGTTCCAATCCGAGCACTAAGATTTGTATTTGCTCTCCACACAGACATCCCAGGACGTCTATTTGGCTAATACAGACTATGCAGCTTTATGTAGCGGTCGAGTGGGTTCTAAGATACATTGGATAGTCTGTCATCGTACATGAGTATACGATTTGTCATACTTCAATAGACCTACTAGCACTAGACTAAACTAGTTAGATGACAGTTCGAAATATGAATAACACTTTTGCATCACAGAACAAAATGGCGGATATATAAATAATTTGATTTTATGAATACGTAATTTGTATTCACTTGATTTAGTTTCAATACGTCATTAAAACCTGATCAACTTGGAAAGAGATACAAATTTATAATAAAAGCTCTATTCATACATAATATTGACCAATATACAGAAGGCTCATCGTAATTACGTAATTCAATTAGAGCGGCAAATTGCCGAGAACTCAAACGTTCACATGTGTTAGTCAGGGATTCTGAATTAGCTTTCCAATCAATACTAGTCTGGTATTCATTCGATATGCGGTTTATAACTTTGAAAGCACATATATGTAATGAAGTTAATAAATTATCATAAGAGATTTTCTAGGTATTTTACGAAGTTCAACTAACCTACACTTTTCTAATATTATGGTTTTAAAGGTAAATGCTTCGGAAAAGGGGACAGATATAAAAGTTTCTTATTACCCAAAAGCTTCTTATTACCTTGGGATTTTATGAGGCCATATTTAACGAGAAGAAGTTCATGATAAAAATATTTTGCTTTATCAGTATATACATTGAAATACGTAACAAGAAGGCGGTAAAATATGTTTTAAAAAACGAATAAAACAATTGATATACGCTACGCTACACGTAAACTAGTTTCTTGAAAAACATTTTTATTCAAATTTTATATAGATATTGTTGCCGTGTTTTCTAGTGCTGTTTTCCGCGGCACAGATTTCCTTAATTTTTTATTCGGTTAACTTGTACCATACTTTCTTAACGATCTTTCTAAAGTTCCGCTTTTTCTTGTGTAAAGAAAATACTTGAATTTTTAGTTTGTAGTTGTAAAAGCATAACTAAAGATGTTGTTACTTTTCACAGTTTCTGTTCAAAATTAAATGTTGTAAAGTTTTTTGTTACTAATAGATTTTATATTAGCGTTTAAATATATGTATATATTACTATAAGCAAAATAAGATTTTGATAAAAACGGCTGTATTGATAACTATTTTTAACCCCCGACTCAAAAAGAGGGGTGTTATAAGTTTGACCTCTTGATCTGTGTATCTGTGTGTCTGTCTGAGGCAATGTAGCAGCCAAACGGGTGGACAGATTTTATTATGGTTTTTTAAATCGAAAGCCTGGTTTATCGAGATGGTTCTTAGCTATGTTTGGTCGAAATAGAAACAGTCGTCTTTAAGTCATTTTATTGGTGCGGGTGAAAGGTTCTTATTCAATATTGATAGAAATACTTAAGCAAGTGAAAATTTGTTTGTCCGTAGGTTAATTTACTACAACAATGAAACCAGTAATATAACTTTAAAAAACAGAAAAAAAAATAAAAACCCCCATACAAAAAGACCTATAAAAACAATAAAAATAATATTATTATGTACTTATTGAATTCGTTGCGTCAGGGGACCGCTTAGTAAATGAAGAAATTAAAATGCAAGTAAGTTACCAAGGAAAATAAAGAAATTACCATATCGAATCGAATAGTCTAAGCCCTCGTAACTTTGTAAAATAGACACCATCGTCAACCTTCGTACAATGGTCCCCCGACGCAACGACTTGAATATGTACATAATAATATTATTTTTATTCTTTTTAGAGGTATTTTTGTACCGGTTTTTTTTTTAATTTTAATTTTTCTTCCTATAATAATTGTATCGTAGGTACAAACCTCCTTAAAATATGTTTAAATATTCAATCCACGCGATCATCATTTTCCGGATTCATAAAATTGAATTGTAAAACATTTCAATCATAAACTGCAAATCGTTGATTTCTATGTCCGTGGAAATATTTTACGAGCGCCGTTAAGCCTCTAAAAGCTTATTTAAGTGTACTCAGTAATGCTGCAGTCAGTTTATTTTGCTCTCCTCTAGAGTCGATATGATATCGATTTTCTATTAAACTACCATCTATACAACAACCACTATTAAAACTAGCATTTTTTCTGTTATAGAATGATCAATAAAATAATAATGTGCATAAAAGAGTATATAAAAAGAAATTTTAAATATGATATTCCATAAAACAGCCCATTATTCAATAAAAGCGTTTCGATGTTAAAGTCCGTAGTGTTTCCGTTATAGACCTAGGTCCTTAGGAAGGCATTGATGCGTTCGTTCACCGTCGCGCCCCTAATGGTATTGTAAAAGTTTAATGGGATTCCGTACGGAATCTCTCTGATGGATTCCATGCCACTAACTGATAGCAGATAATCTGCATGAGCGCCTAATGGAAGGATTTGCTTGAGATTTGGTTTGCCGTGACAAATTTCAGCAATTGCTTTTGCTTTTAGGTAAGAGGTTTATGTAGGTGGTATATTGCCTAAAATTAGACGAAAGGAGTTTTTGTAAGAAAATATGTCAAAGTTTTGACGTAATAATGTCTTTTCTAATCTATTACTTGAGTAACTGTGGAGTGTATAGATAACGCCACAAGGGTAGAGAGCTAACATTCCTATACATTTTCAAACGTCATTACAAGAGGCATCTACGTTCAAGTGCCTCGCTGTGAAATTTTCGTCACTGGTACCTTTAATAATTTATCTTGTCAAGGGGAATATTAAGCAAGTTTAGGAACAAATTACGGACACAAAGTTGCTCGCACCTCCCAAGTTCGCGCGTAATTACCGTGGCATTCGCCCTAATGTCCCCTCCGAGCTCACACCATTTTACTTCAATATAGAAAGCATATCACAATTCCGTTTTGGCGCGAACGAGCATAGATAACCGCTTTATTACTTGTCGTGTTGCCAGAACTTCTGTATTTCTAAAAATCAATACAAAAATTCAACCACGATTCACAGCATCAAGCACAATTTGTCTTTAAATCTGAACTCAACGGAGCTCTCCAACATTTCCAAGAGTCTTTCCATTAAACGCTGTTTTATTATCATTCCTGTAGCCGTAAAGCACTCTGAACTACTGCTTTTGTTAAATAAAACTGAATTATTTCGTCGCGCCAGTTTCAACGTTTTATCAAGAAAATCTACAACTTCAGTTTTGCTACATTGTCTGTTATTTATTTATCGTATCTACAAGTTTATGAACAGTCGTTTATATTACGAGCGGACTTTCAATTTATATTACTGAAGCGTCTGTACGGAGTCGATAAGACAATTTGCTTATTCTAAGTTTGTTTTAATAGCAACATCAATATTTCTGTAATTGCTTCGTTCCGCTCTTGTGGAAGAAAGCACAGAGGGAATATAGTTATATAAATTTTAGGGTTATGTAATATTTAAGAAACTACAGAGGACGAAAGGATGAGCCTTCCGTGAGAGGCTCAGTACCAGGCTCGCAGTGGTTGCTAGGAGTGTCACCGGCACTGCTGTGAAACGGAGCATGTAGGTTAAGGGCCCTTGAAGCTTTGTTAGCGCGCTGTAATCACTGCCGGCCCTCAGTGGCACGCGACTCAAGGGCTCGTGGCGCACTAGCGTTTTGTGCATCTTCTCTTTGCCGTATCTCCTTCCACTCAGTGTTTGGTACCTGCCCATTTGATTAAGTTAAACTTTAAACGCATAGTGTGTATGTGCATCTCGACTCGTCCTTTCTAAATGGGAAAACTATTAAGTCATAAATCAATTTTTATTTATTAATATTACTTATCTATTACTTTAGTGAGTAGGCAATATAGTATAAAATATGAATATTGTATGTTAAAGTTCTCAGATTCAGTGAGTGATTGGCGGCCACCCAAGATAAACTTTCTCCAAACCTCGGTTGTGTTCCAAATATTTTTGTAAAAACAGAAGCACAATCTAAGTAGGTACAGGTATTTTTATTTCTTTTATATAGTTACAAGTTTTTATAATCTTTTTATTCAAATAAAAATACCGCATCCAAATATTGTTTTGAGAAATTTATTGCCGCCGTCCGTGTTCTGAATTACTAAATTTGGTTTTGTAACAATTTTTGTTTTTGAACTTCGCAATCTTTACGACGTCACTGGGAGTAATAAACTTTTTAAACAACCATAACTTTAGAAAAGTACTTTATAATTTACAATTATTTTAATTATTATATAACCATTTTATTATTTATAGATATAACGAGATCGTTATCTGATAATAAATATATATTTTAGGAAGAAATTTTAATGTCATTATATTTTTAAAAAGTTTTTAATTTCAATATTTTTTATATAATCTGCTAGCAATAAGCACCGGGGAATATAATTTCTTAATAAGTAAAGATATTTCAAAAGCTTATAATGAGGTCGGTTTGCTTGTCCTTTGAGGGGGTTAAAGAGGGCCGAAGAAGGGGGGAGGGGGGTAAAACTCATTTCCTGGCTGTCGACGGAAGTTCAGCCGGCCAATAAGCACTGAAAAATTGTATTCAGAAATGCCTGGCCATTTAAGATCTTAATTTTGTATTTCCTTTTCGTTTCTTTAAATATGATTTGTTTTATAAAAACTTTCTTCCATTTCCCAAGGTAAGGAAAGTAGAGTTAATTTATTAAAATATACGAAAATCAGTTCAGATTTTCATAACAGACTTGAGGTTACGTATTCACGTTGACCATTTTATTGAAGTTGCTACTTGTACATGTCGCACGGGTCCTGGCATGTCTCCAGGCGTTGGCAACAGCATATGTAGGACATGTTCTAACATAACAACTTCAGTGTTATCTCATTAGGTTTATTTGTTACAATGTCCGTTCATTTTCCGCACCTGAATTGAAATGAAATTTTAATTCAAACTGCATATTTCAAATCTTTTTTCACTTCACATTAAAAATAATATTATTTATCTCTTGTACTTATAGTACAAAATAACTATTTTTTAAAAGTAGTTCCATTTTATTAAGAGGTTTTATCTGTATTCAATAGAACATTTTCTTAGACTGGAAAAGGTGACAGCAAATGGTTTTGAAATTGTGTAGGAAAGTCAGATTTATATTCCTTAAGATAGCGAGCTCTACTTCAGCTGGTCTTTCAACGAGAAAAGAGAAATAAATTATCATTTCTCATATCATTTGTTCTAGCACTATATGGAAATAAACGATAGGAAACGTTCGTGCAAAGTCACGCCGTGCGCTTCATTTATTTGTGTAGCTTTAGTGCCGTTAGCTACGTTGCTACAAAGTTATCTTCTACACTGAAAATGCTTTTAGAAAATCAGACTGAATATGGAGTACCTCGTTTCAAACGAGCGTTCAAAGTAAATACTCTAATAAGCTTTTTAATTAGCAGAGTGATAGTGATTTAGTTAAATTGTTACGTAATAGGCATCTTTAATTGTCTATTATTTAAATAATAAATAGATTTTAAGTAATATTCTGGAAATAATATTTATTTTTTCCTATGTAGTGAATAAAATGTTTGTCGAAAACAACAGCGTTGGATAATAATTTGAGTACAATTTAGGAAATCTGTCGAGTTCTCTTGATCTAAACAATAATTGTTATTTCGAAGTGGTCGCTTTAACTAAATGCTTTGGGATTTCGAATTTCCACCTAATCCTTATCTAAAGAGTTTCACAAGATCTAGATCCGGATGCAAGGATCAGTTGTTTTTAATTATATAATTAATAAATTGTAATTTCATGGTTCCCTTTCGTTATTTCTGATATTTTTAACTAAAATATAATTTAAATTAAATATGTTACATAACACATATAAATATTGAATACATTTCAAATGAAAAATATATGTCTAAAGTATTTTTCTCAACACAATGACGACTTCTTAAACGCCAAATGCCTATATAAATTATGATTTAACATTTTGCGGCCATGATATTCTCTGAAAGGCCATTCCAGATCTCATCTGACAGATGGATGCGTTGTTTTGGTTTTTATTGTTCCCATAAAACCGAGGCGTGACCTCAGGAGCATCGCTTGAATAACAATCTCAGGATTTATGATTTTCTGCACCAATTTTCACAATTAACGTTTTAGCTACAGGGTGTTGAAGATATTAATTGGTTATAATAAAGTAATAGCGACGCCTTAAGAATAAATAATATATTTTATTATATAGAAGAGAATATCGGAATGTTTTACAGCGCTGAGTTCAAACATCCGATTATATCGCTGCAGTCAGTCTGAATTAATAGTGGGATGAAATAAAATCTAATTTCCTTCACCTGCCCGGGTTATCTCACCGGATATTACGTACTGATGGGAACCGGATATCAATGCTCGTGAGTAACGCCTTTATATATATATCAGATACATTTCTGGTAAATTCAATTATATGAACATTTATTTAATAATATCACGTGTGCAATTGGGTTTAGAAGTCTATATAATATTTGTGGTTAATTAACGTATCAGTTAAAAGACTTTCGTCTCCATTTTTCACCGTTGATTATTAGACTAGCTTTTGCCCGCGGCTTTCCACGCCTTAAATTCGTAGTAAAACAATTCCCCTTACCCTTTTCATGACTTGTTTTAATTGATACAATCAAAAGTACCACATCCGCAGACATCGCACACTGTCAAAAATCTATTTAAAGTTTTTAATAAGGATACAATATTAGGTACTGTTTTTTATTTATACCTCTCTTGTTTTCACTTAAACGTCCATTTAAATACTTTTTAAACAGAGTACTTAATAACCATTCTAACCATATAGATTTTTATTGATCATAATCAAAAATAACCATGTAAACTTGAGAAATTCTGAGCTATACAATCGACGTTATTTTGACCATCAACTTGAAGGTCTGGATTTATAAAAAAAATATATATTTTAAATGCTAAATAATATGTATTTGACATTCAGTTAGCTAAATACATTAACAAAATATTCAATACTGAACATTCAAAAAAGCCATTTCTGAGACGGTTTGCATACCAGAGTGCGCCGGCCGACCGCTATTATACATTAGAAATCTTGAAATTATCAGTGGTTCTCTGATATATTAAGCATGTTATTATACATATAAACCTTCCTCTTGAATCACTCTATCTATTAAAAAAACTGCATTAAAATCCGTTGTGTAGTTTTAAAGATTTAAGCATACATACAGACATAGGGACAGACGCGGAAAGCGACTTTGCTTGATACTATGTAAAATAAACAAAATATAAATTACAAGTGTAAGCCACATCAGATCAAACAAACATTTTAAAATTCATTTAGTGTGTAATATGCAAATGGGAGCCACCCTTTAAATCTAATTCGTGTTGAGAATATCAAACTGAATTCAAAGAGAAACTAGAACGCTTGCAATATGAAACGGAAAATCATCCCACTCGACCATTGTCCAACGTTTTTGAGTATTGTTATTACAAACAGCGTTGAATGAAACAGTTTATTTTATTTTAAATTTACAATACGTTGTTTGTTATCCATTTAAGTTTTGCATATAACGAAATGTATTCGAAATATATAACAAAGATGGAAATAGGTAATAATGTTTATGAATTCTCCATTATGAAAAATCATGATCGTGAACGGAGCAAGTTATCTCAATGTCTAACATCCATAATATTCACCGATCTGAATGAGGCAGGTCATTTAACGTGGAATAAAGCCTGCGTGTACTGAATAGGCCCCATTTGTTAGTTCAGGAGCTGTTGTTGGGCGCCAGTAGGTACGTGTGCCGGCCCATTGAGTCTTGATTATACTTTGAGCTGAACATGAGCTTTAAAATCATTCAATTCCTTTCTCAATTGCTTTGAAAGATAATCTTGTGCACTTAATTAGTTCGAAACTGTGTAAATTTTATTTAAGAAAATAATTTTGATTAATTATAATTTAAGTATAACGTAATGAGTAATTCCTATTATAAATTTAATCTTGCACTTTTCAGTACAAGTTACAAATAAGAAACCTTATTATAATATATAATAAATGAAACCATTATAAGATAAAATCTTTTTAATAAATAGTTCCAGAGCGAGATACGGCACCAGGTATTTCAGGAATACGAGATTTAAACGTGTCGTATTTCATGAGAGTATTTGTTCATTGTTACTTGGTCATTCGTTACGAAAATTGTTTGTTTATAATTGCGCAGTGTTGGCTATTGCAGATATTATTGAATGTAGATTTATATTTACGTGAAAGGATTTTGATGCTTATAGCACTAGATTATAACATCGTTGAAACTCAAATTACGATGATGGGGTTTATAAGCACTTCCAAGATTCATCTTAGAACAGAATAGCTTTTCTTTGCCCGTTATGTGTATTTCAAACACATTTCGAACATTCTAGTCTTATCGAATATATTATATAATAATATTTTTATACTCTGTGGCTGTAGCTTGAGTTTTATTTCTTTATTTACCTTTAAACTTGAGGTCTGGTGAAGCTTTCTCGTAAAACTTTATATTGTAAAGTGAGAGATGGAGAAGATATCCAATTTAACTTTTTCGTCTGAGTTTAAGGTTAGTGTTTTGGTGTACTGGTGTTAGAATCAGTTTTAATTACTTTTTTCTTATTGAAGTAGAATTTCCTTGTCAAGTTATACTCGTAATTTAAAAATTATGAGAAACTATTTTAAATAAAAGTACTTAAGTTATATTCTTAAATATATAAGACGTATTAAATGATATATCTATTAAAGATTATAATGTTAATATTTCTAACATCATCTCATTCTAAGGGATGATGGTGCAGTTGTTAAATCAATTAGTCAAGGATCATCCCCAACTTATTTGTGATGACTCGTCGTATCCTCATTAAAACTTCCATCCAATCTCTATAACGACCTATTTAACGACTGTAAAGTTTCCGTACTCAAAATCATTATGTTCTTAAATAAATTAATTTACATCTTATCTCGAGCAGAATCTGGAGAGAGAAAGAGAAAGAACGTGTTCATTAATTGTTGAAAATAAATATAAAGCTGTAACTTTTTTTTTAAATTAAATTTATATATTTCTTTACTTAGACCTAACGACATGTTGAATTCAGTAAATCTTATGAAAGCGTAAAGTTGCAAACGAGTTAGAGAAAATTCTAAGAAAGCACTACTTGCTTAACCTTCTAATAATTTATGACCCAGTTTTTACAAAATAAAGCCAACTAACCTCATATTTCGAACCTTGAGTTTATTCAGTAAAATCAGTTATACAGTTAAAAAGTGCCGGCAGCTCTCATTATTAAGCTTTCGTTACTCAGTACTTTGATTATCTCGTCCCTGGCACACTGGCTTATTTTATATAAACGTTAAGGTTGCTGCTCCCAATTAACTTAAGACATTCAGATCTTAATAGTTATAGATTTTGGAAATAAAGAATTTAGTATTTTTTTAATTATTAATATTTGTATTCTAAATATATATCAATGTTCAAATACTCTGATAAATCATTAAATTTGATAATTTTGGTTATATAATAAATGTATAATATGACGCTTCAATTGAAATTAGTAAAATATTTAAATACTAAAACGTAAAAGGAAAAGATGTATTAAAATATATATGTAAATTATATACACTTTTTAAGCGGAAGGACAGCAACAGTCAACCCTGACTCAGGGGAATAACCGAAGCGTACTATCAAAGACTTTCATTTCAAAAGACACCTCAAAAAGAGGCCACATTGCTTTAATACTCAGAATATTAAATATCTTTCTAGAATATTTAATTATTATGACGTTATTACATAAATGCTATCCAATATTTTCCGTTGGATTTTCATAAACTTGTTTTCATCAACGGAAAAGGTTTTAATTAAAACAACTGCAGTGCACAAATTTACTTAGTTATTTTTTTTTATCTATAGCGTTGTTATTGACGTGACCCGTTTATATCATTTATTGTTCCCACAACAATTTATTGATATTTCTTCAAAAAGGTAATTTTAAATTGAAAATTAGTTAAAGATTGAATATTATTAAAATTCGTTTGATCTTATAATCTAACTGTCTCGTTACTGGGCACTAGTTTCTGTTAAAAGAGAAAAAAATATATATGTTTAGTTAAAAAATATTGTTAAGAAAAAAATATCAATTTCATTACTTTTAATCTGTAATAATTATATTAATTAGTGGCCAATAAGCCTTAGAGTCAGGCTGTATTTGAAATGTACATACTATATAAGTGTATTTTCTAACATCTTAATAATAAGGTCCTTTATATTACGCCCAGTTAAGGTTAGATTTTTTAATAAAATCTGATAAAAAGAAACAAGGAGATACATATTGTTTTTATTTTTATTTTTTTAATTTATCGCTTAATTTTAGGTTCTACTTATTTATAACCAGGGCGTCACGATGAGTGTGATAGCGATCCCGTTGCGTCCCACTATGACGATGAGGGCAACCGTTGGTTTTTCATTGGGTAGCCTTAAAATGGTAGCGCAACTATGCTACCGGGTAGTCCCACATTACCGCCGGACCATCACTTCCTTGACCGGTGGGTGTCCGTAACGGATTTTTCCAATGCAAAAAAAAGGTTCTACTTATAGATATTCATTTTCATACATATCTCTACATGTTCATTGAGATGTCTTTATAACTATTACCCTTATCTAGGAGATTAATGAGAGACCTTATGACGTCACTAGCCATAAATCGATCCCACGTTGCGTCGTAAACAGACGGAATGATTAACAACGTAGTTAGATGATTAATCTCATCTTAAGTGCAGACCTTTACGGCCCATAGAGATTAGAGAGCCATGTTAGGTACTTAGAGATTAACTTAAGTATTTTCCATTTGGATATAAAATAAAAATCCTAGCTATTGTACGCTCTTCGAATTATAATTTCGTTCTTTTCTCATTATAGCAACAAAAGTTTGGCGAGAAATTACATTCATTTTTTATCCGGTCGTGTCTGTGAAATTATTATGCCGCTTGCCACACTTTCATTATACCGCCTTTTCGAGACTTATCTCGAGGACTCTCTTGCCTTCCTCCCAAGTTTATCTTCGGAAGTGTTTGTGCTTCATAACTTTTAAAATTTTACACACCGCTGCCTTCACTCTTAGCATAATCTACTTGTTTTCTATTTGAAACTTTTTAACAATCTTATAATAAGTATCTATGCATGCAAATGTTTATAAACACCATTTCTATCACTGAAATGTATTTTCCAATTTCCGAGCGGAGCTAAAGATAATAACTGTATATTGGTAATCAACAAATTTAAATACCTATTATGTGGACTTTATTTTCAAAATAAATGTCTGTTTACATGTATTAAGAATAAACAACTAGTAAATGATTTGTTACAACTGCAATATGGAGGGTTACAAAGAGCCCTCAGCCTTAATGATGACTAATCACTCCTGCCCCTACCTTCTGTCTCAACGAACTGATAACAAATGAGGTAACCGCAACCTTTTTACTTGTTCCTCATGAAGCACCATCAAGTCATTATTCCATCGAAACCCTACTATAATGATGGACGAAACTTCATTTATATATAAACTAAGATTAATGTAATTTTTTCCAGCTGACCAGCTCCTTTTAAATCCTAAAACGTATTATATTTAATATTCTTTAAGCACGGAAATGTTTTCAGAAAGAATTTCAGTGTAATAAATGCTTAGTGCTTCAGTAAAGTCCTCTATTTCCACAAATGTTTTAAACAATATATTTTATCTCGCCACCCATTCTTTCATTTGAGTCTCCAAAATGTTTTAATAATGTCCAAATGTTTTTTCTTTTGTTGCTGTTAAGTTATGAATTGCGGTTTTTGTGTGGAATATGGGTGATAGCGTTTTTTTAGGATTGTATTGTTAAAAAAATATGGGTTATCTGTATTGATTTTTTTTTGAACACAGTGGAAATTTAGATTTAGAAGTATGCCCTTTATAAGAAATAAATATCTTTAAACATAAGAATGTTTAAAAGATGGAAATTTGATACTAGTATAAAAAAGGCTCGTGAGTTTTTTAAAGTACCCACGTACACCTAAAGATAAACACAAATTATTCCATTAGTAAAATTGTACACAGTAATTATAAAAAAATCGTCTAGACTCTGCAGCATGGATACATATAGTGAAATAAATTTGTTTTTGAAATCGTGCTTCTTGCAAGTTTATATTGGTAAATTTTCATTTTGCCCAACAGGTTGCTGAGTGGTGTCTAGAGACATCGTTGTATACAATAACTGTACTTCTGTTTCTGTCTGTCTAGACTGGGTTATTAAATATAAGACATTGAAATGTATATTTCATGTGAACTTTATGAGAAACGGAATTGTGAGACTGTTTTCGTGTTTAAAACGAATAAAGGTAAATACCGCTTCATAGATTTTGAACACTAATGTATGTTACAAATAAAATTTATATCACTATTTTTCTTTCAATAAGCAATTGGATATTTGTTTTGTTAAAATTGTATGTTATAACATAAAAGCTTATTATATATAATAAGCTTTTTACATGCTTTTATAAGTTAAAAAGTCATTACCTGTCATCAACAGGCCGCAAAACGTTTGTATTAATGGCGGTCCTCAATAACGCTCTCCCGTGCCATCACTCACCCCTGTCACATAAATCTATTGTAACTGTGGGCTGTCCAAAGTGAAGCCTTTAATTTACATTTTCCGTTGCGGTTAGTGTTAACGGCCATATATTTAGGTATTTATGCATACTCGCTAACGACAATGTCAATGTAAATGACACTTTGACGTCCTAATGACATTCCTTTTTCAAAATTCAAATAAATAAGTTCAGCAATTAACGACCGGAGCCCGGACCTGTAATTGGTCAAAAGTTATGATTGCGTATAACGATATCAACCAATGAGAAACGTTATCACGATTTGACTATCAATTTGATTATTTTATGTTAAAGTAAATATCTAAAATTGTGTAAATTGAACATTAAATAAAGCTTATATTTATTACTATCTATTGACCGCAACTCTTTTCACGTGTACTACAGAATGTGTTCGTAAAATGTGCATTCACTTTTTGGGTTTTCGACAACTTTTCTGAATTGGTCTTCGTGAAAGTGATTTAATTTACGAAACTTGATTATATAAATGTGTCTATTGGAAAGAGGATAGTTTTGAAGATTACCTCTAAAATTCAAACTCTCAGAATTACAAACTTTACCTCTTATTAACATTAACAGTATTTTAGGGGGATATGTTTTATATGATATAAATATTTTTGAAAAGTGTTATAAATCTGTCTTTTATAGTATGCTTTTGTAGTTTAAAAGTATCTATAAACATGAAAAATAAACCATATCGATACAGTGGCTCAATTGGTAGAGCGACGGGACGTTTTCCCAGATGTCGCGGTTTCGAATCCTTGCCCGTATCGGTTTATTTTTAATTTTCTTTTTTCATTCTATATTTATATAAAAGTATATAAACATATATCCAAAATACGACAATATTATTGTGATCACGCAATTGTATATTTCTATTCAATAACTTAAATAAAGGTTAAATTCTTGAACATTAATGAAACGTTAGCAAAACAAATTTAGAAAATAAACAGCTATTTCTCCAACTAATATTGTGACTTAGTACAACACTTAAACTACTAGTAAAGTAATAAATCTCACTTCACTTCACACCAACTACTCTGAACATTCCGAGACTCAGCTCTGGATGCCGTTCCTTATGGAAAAAAATAAAAAAACGGACTTTATTGAATATCAGCCACTGGTTTAATTCGTGCAAAGTAATAAAAAAAAACCGGCCAAGTGCGAGTCGGACTCGCGCACGAAGGGTTCCGTACTATTATTATCTATTTAAAAAAATAATTATCATTTTGTTTTAGTGTCTGTAGCTATAGCGACAACTGAAATAGGTACATAAAAATAGGTAAAAAAGTAACGTTTAACGGCAGCAGAAATACATCATCTGTGAAGATTTCAACTATCTAGCTATAAAAGTTCATGACATATAGACAAACAAAAAAAAATCACGTTTGTTGTATGGGAGCCCCCTTAAATAATTATATTATTCTAGTTTTTAGTATTTGTTGTTATAGCGGCAACAGAAATACATCATCTGTGAAAATTTCAACTCTCTAGCTATAACGGTTCATGAGATACAGCCTCGTGACAGACAGACGGACGGACGGACGGACGGACGGACGGACGGACGGACGGACGGACGGACGGACGGACGGACATCGGAGTCTTAGTAATAGGGTTCCGTTTTTTACCCTTTGGGTACGGAACCCTAAAAATAGAATACTAAACATTATTTCTTTTTCAATATAAATGAAATGTCAAAATGACTGAAAAATTTTGGCACGTGAAACTTATTATTAGGAAAGTATTCATTTAAGTCACTAGTTGTCATCACCATTGAAACGGGTCTTATTTCAGAACACCTTTTAAAAATTCCCAAACCTCTCTCCGCGTGTCAAGCTGCATAGCTTCGCACTAAATGAAAAATTCCCGGACTTCCTGCTTTTATGTAGGGATGTAGTTTTTTATTAATAAAAAATCCTTAGACTAGTTTAATTGTTTTATGCATTTTTTTGTTTTTTTGTTGTTATTTGTAGCCTGTTTCAGATTTCTATTTAAAAATATGGATTTTCATTTCGAGTTAGTTATTAACTATAATTCAAAATGAAAATTCTATATCCTATACGTTAGTATAGTAAAGTTAATATAATTACTTTAAAATAAATGCAAAATATTTATCAGTTATCTACAACATTTTCATCGAACATCCTCAACGTTTTCCGTAAATACGGCAAATATTTGGAGCAATAATACGAGGCCGTGTATAACGTTAGCTTTATGAAATTCTCTAGAATTTTTCTCTCAGTGTGATCGCGTCTTAATTATTTTCTTTAAAGTCTCATAATACTCCTAATGTTCCCGATTTTATTTAATGACTGGCTATATTTTTAAATAACCCTTCTTGGAACGTCTTTTTTCTCCAAGATTTATTATTTTAACTTTAATTAGTTTATGCAGTATTTGGAGGGTAAATTAAGAAATCATTAAAAATTAAATTACTTCCTGGTAAGAACAAACCAACCCTTTTCAAATAGCATATTATAAATAAAATTCGATAAACGATATTATAAAATACCTATTCGAATATCTCGTCCGTGATATAAATTCGGAATGCAGATGCGATAGAATCACGTTTCCTGAGATATCTCAATATTGAAGACTAAGACGAATGGATGGTCTATTCGACTCGCTTGGGTTGTGTCCGAGTCGAGTCAATATGCTGATAATGTGATTTGTTTGAACAAATGTTTGTGTTGCAATTGGTACTAGCATAGTGGATTATCATTGAATTGATTTTAGTGTAGAGCTCTAGCAATGGATGTTTAAATAACTGTTAGTTTACATTAGTTCAACTTGTAAGTTAGACATTATACTGAACTGTACAGTTACATTAAATCTTTGCATGAGTAGAACTATTGCCACGAAAATAGTGAAAACATATAAAAGCATATAACAAAAGGTAATAGATCTAAATGATCTCGGTTCCCAGTCACAGCATATCAGAAGGATTTTAAGTGAAATTCTGACTGATAAAGACAAATACTATCTGGAGAGATCTCGCAACGATAATGGAAGCTGGGTTCAGAACCCTGAGGCGTGTTGTATGACAATTGTCTAACAAATATTCTTCTAATATTAGGGTTGTTTGATGATAAATCGATGATCGGATCACTACAATATACTCTACTTTATTCGGTAATTTTATAGAATTACATTTAGATATCCATCCTCATCATTAAAAACATCTTTAATACTTTAATTTGAAATCAAATCAGCTTCAAATTTGCTTTACAGGTAGAAGTTATATATATTGAGTATAAGATATAGAATGAATTATATTAGAATAAGTATTGTTCTCATCTTGGGCATTGATTCGTGCTCAATGCGTGGGATAGCTACGCTGGACCGGTTTTGGTAAACAGATTTTACTTAACACAGCATACATTTTATGATCGTAAATCTAATCCAAGTTGAAATTCTAAGCTTTATCTGACTCGAATTACCTTATTAGATAGATATGTGTGTTTTGTATAAACCATTTAATTAGTAATTTATTACACTCTTTATCTGTAATTTAGTTGCAACTAATGACTGATGATTTTATCTTGGTATGAATAATAAGAAGTGAGAAATGACTAGGAACTAATTTTTCAATCCTCAGATAAGACTAAACCGGGAAATAGATTGGATATAATTACTGTTTTTCTATAGATTATCTGTCAAAATATGTAAGGAATTCCTTAGTTAAAAGTCGTTTAAGATTGCATAAATATATGATTTCGATCGTGGATATTTATTATAACATAGAAGAGAATATTTATAAAGTAGTTTGTCCCGTTTTTATGAACATACCGTATTATTAAGTTTTTCAATATTGTTCATAAAAGCCCAGTCTGTAATAAAGTTACAATATCAAGGATCTAGAGGATCTGAGGACCTTAAGGCTTATACAGGTAGTTTAAAATATTCCACTGATGAATATTTGCATAATTTGCATGCCTCGATAAATTCTAGAATATTCACACGTTTCAGCATCGACTTGAACGTAGAGAGTAGGCGATATATTTATATTAAAATCGAGATCTAACTTCAAACGCAGAATTCTAATAGCGTGTTTAAATCTATTTTATTACTAGTAGATACTTGAGGTTCTGTTAGAATCATAAACTATAGAATTGCAGTTCCATTTAAGATTGCTTAACTCAAACCCTGTTTTATGTTATAATATTATTAGAATTTTAAATCGACTTCGCTCGTACTGTGTAGATAAAAAGCTCTATTATTTCGGACGGTAGTTCACAAGTTTTTTTTCTATCCCTCGGAAACAGTAGTTTTTTGAGATGAAAAGAACATATCCTTTTCTGGCAATATGTGTTCTAAGTTTTATGATCGGTTGAGAAATTAAGATGTGAATTCATAACAAACAAACATTCACATTGTCTTCTATAATATTAGTTAAATGTCATTCAAAAGATACTTCATACATAATATAGAATCGCTTTTACCTGACGTGATCCTTCTTCGAACAGATTTACCATAAATAAGGGCAAGACTCGTGTGACGTTCCTCTTGTAACTTGTCGACTTCTCGCTGTTCCCTTCTTGTGCACGAAATGGAGAATTGAATATGTAAATCAGCTTCAGTACTGACTTCTTAGACAGGAAATGTATTTATTGCTTGCAGAAATAAATATTCAATATAAGCTACTAGCTTTTTCTTTAACAGTGTGTTTTACACTTTTCTATTTCTAGGAATTAAAATTAAATTAATGTATAACAATCTACCACAAGATCAGAACCTGAGACCCGGTAGTTCGTTCATTTTTTTCGTTTTGCCAACTGAGTGTTCGTGTCTTGATGAATTAGGCCAAGTAATTTTTGGCGTAGGTGAAATCTATTAGGTTTCTCGCTTTAATTAAAATCAAATAAACATAACATAGACATATATAATTTACAATAACTTCAAATAATAAAAATTACATATATATAAAGATATCACGTCAAATGGAGCACAAAGGGAAGAAATATCTTATGTTTGAACAATATTAGACCCAACTCGGACATTCATCAATGTTCATAAAAACAGCCTTCAAAAGGCAAATTGTCAGAAACGGACAGAAGTTGGACCCTAACAATCGATCCTATCCCTTCAGTTAGGGGACATCAATATAAATCATATGGGATAAGGCATCGGCGGATATATTTATAGGGATATTACCAGAGACACTGTTTATTGTGGGTTAGAGATTTGGTTCAATAAAATAAATGGATAGCTATCCTATCCCATCTATATTTATATCAACTTAATGATTTTGAATATTTTATGTTTCGGTAAACTCACATGATTTTGGGTTTATTGGGTTGTTCCTATTTGAATAATATGTTTGAATAAACATGATGTAATTATTCCAGAGTATTATTTGCTTACGATAAATTTTAAACCATTCGCTTAACAAACTTATAACTTTTACATTTATTATGTTAATAAGCGAAAGCGATACTTAAGGTTTTTGTAATGCTTTATTTTTTTGTCATATATATTCTAAACTGAAATAGCATTAGGATAACCTTTGTTAGAAGTTTTCGTCCTTGGTGAATAGAATAAGTTCGGCCCCAGTGATTATAATTTGAATATCCGATAGTTATAGTTTGAGTGGAGGCTTCATCTATTAGTTCAGGACATATTACTTTTTTGAAGTTTAGAAACCTTTCTAAACTTCAACTTCATTGATATCAATGTAATGGATAGTACATGGCCAAGTTTTATAAGTTGTAAAAAGAAGAAAATATAGATTGATTAATCTATACGGGCAGGGATTAAACCCCCGACCTCTGAAAATCGCTCTACCAATTGATCTACCATATCTCGGTTGGGTTTCCATGTATTTTTCATTCTAATTAAAATTTAAATATTTTTATCATATACTAGTTCAAAGACATTTTTAGGCATTACATATTTTTTTTTGTTTTTTAATTTTACGTAGAAAAAGGTAAAAAATACTATGAATATTTAAAAATATAAGCTAGAAAATAATAATATGTGTATGGATATACGTGTTCTCGTGGTAGAGGGTCACAATGGCGCTACAACCTTCAACGGAAGTTGAAAAGGTTTTTGTGCGACAGTCACGCGACTAGCGTCATGTAATATACCGTCCTTCAGGCTTTGTGGCTTTATCTAAGACATCTTAATTTTAAAGAGCTTTTAGACTAGTTGAAACTACGATGTTTTTGAACAACCCACATTTCAAATAAGTAAAATGTATTTTCTTAAGTTTGTTTATATTGTGTTATAATTATTTAGCATTACTATATGTTAATATAAGTGTGATTTAGCAAACAATATTAATTTATAAAGCGACTGTAGATAAATAATGCATTTGGGATTGATAATAAAACTTTTGATTTTTGTGCTAGTTACGTTTAAAGTGTTTAAGATTGATTTCTAAAAACTTGGTTTTTCAAGTAAATGTAATAAAAAGTAAATTAAACAAGTCAAACAATATTAGAAGAAGGATATGTCTTATGAAGTAAATATGGAATGAGAATAAAAGATAAATAAGAGAAATTCGGCTCCGGAATCCACAAACCAATCAAAAACCAAAGAGTAGAAACCCACAGATATTTATAGAACGTCATATCATTAACCGGGTTTATAAAAAAAACCCTTGTCATATATGAGTCATATAATATGACATCTGTCGTATAATGCAATTAATATGTAATTAGTAATAACATGAACGTTATATAACATATAATAATATCAAAGGCCTTATTATTTACTTGTTCACGGGTCGGCGGCTACTCACTCTGTTCCTTCCGCCCTAATGAGCTAAGGATTGCTTAAATCAGTTATTAATTAACTTAATTATATATTATATAAATACAAATTAACATTATTTTAATTAATATTACATTATATTGGCTGTGTTGTTATTTTATATTACAAATAATACCTATATCATTAATTATAATTAGTGGCTAAAAATAAATATTGTAATGTAAATTAAAAGTTTTTATTATCTTGCTGTCTTTGAAAGATGGTTGTCATTGACACAACTATGTAACTACAACTAATTAACTGAAACAAGTGACGCAATTATTTTTTTAAAAGAGTTTCATTATTACAAGAATAGCACTATGAGGGTAGTTGGGATGCAAACAGGCCGGTGAGCAGCCACTCAGGCGTTCGCCCTCTAATGGAATATATTTCTCAATGATCAAAGGAGTGCTTAAAAATGAGTTTGTATTTAATAGAATGCATACTTAATATAAATTAAATTATATTTGCGATAGTTTGTTTTTTGCCAAAATGATTCATCACTGCATTGTCACCTGTATTTTTCTCGAACAGTTCAATAACTTATCTCTATCAATAACATCACGTCTATTGAACGGAAGCACTGACCGAGACATCATGAAAAGGCGCTAAAGAGCTCTTGCTATCAAAAGGGTCCATTATCTTCTTGCTTCTTGATGTGACGTCTATCGACATCCTGGCGAAATGAGTACGAAGAAACCATTATATTCGATATATAAATTGTACAAAGAATTATAAAACATATTTGTCAATAAATACAGTCTATATTCGCGGGTATGAGTAAATATATTGTAAAGGAGTTATTGTATTTAGTTGGAAAAAGGCGATATGATTGGATTTCTGTTCTGTTGCTGTAATATCTAGATATAAGAGATAAAAGAAAAGAGAGATTGAAAGAAGCTTATAAAGATCAACATATTGTGGTATCTTTTTTTGGTACCCCATTGAAAATATGGTTGATATTTATTTTACCGAAATCGGAAGGGATAAAGTGGAGTCGTTTTATCATGGACTATAGATATTAGTATAGTAATGTCTGATTGATATTCAAAAAAGATTGTCAGTAACGTGCCCCGAAAAGTTAGCGTGTAAGTGATAAAAAGTGGGCTTTCCATAATGAAGTTGGGCGGATCTTTGTAAAGTTTTTTTAGGTCGAATGGGGCTCGTTGTAGACTCTCTGGCCCCTAAGCCAAGTTATCCTTAACTTTAGGCATTTCTGGGAGCAAGGGACAAACATTTACGAAGTTTTAAAGATCATTTGTCCTAAATACACAGTGTATTATGTACTTAATTTTAAATCTTTTGCTTGTTTGATGATTTCATAACTCTTCATTATTATAATGATTAAATAAAACATAATAAAATAGACATTTATTGAAATATTTAAAAAATAAATTTAAAATAACTAATATCGTAGCTTTTTTTTTAAATGCCGTTTTGATATTAAGATTATTAAGAAGTATTAGTCAGGTAGGTACTTGGCAAGTTAGGAATTACGACCTCTGTTCTAGGTCAGACTAATTAGGAACTTTAAAAAGCTTTTTCTCACGCAACAGTATTCATTTAATGGAATTATGTTTTAAACAAAAAAAATCTAAAAGTACTGTTTATAAAAATACTCGGTTTTATACTAATAAAGACTCGTAGATAAAGTTCGTAAACGACCTTCGGAAGCACTGAAGCCTTATTTCAATCAATCATGAAATCTATACTTTATGTATAGGAGGCTGGAGTTCAATTTAGGTTGACACCAAACAATGTCTGGGAAACAATGTAATATAAACCTTGGGCAATCGCAATTAAGTTCCTAATGCAACCACTTGTAATCGATCACTTCATACAACCAAACTACTGTGTAGGGTGTTTTATGTGATTCTATAGATTTCAAACAAAGGGTCGCTAATAGAACTTGATAAGCTTTATATTTATTGCAATAAGGTTTATTTTACTGAATGTATTGTTAGTTGATTCTGGGTTCGATCGTAAAATAACTGTTCAGCGTCTGAGCTAATGCTTTTTATTGCTTATGTGCTAAGATCAACGTCGGATTTAAAAATGTTATTCGAGAGTAATACGAACTGTATATTAAAAGAAATAAAGGGAAGGATTCCATAAAAACAAAAAGGAAAACCCTTTGAAACCTTTGTATACAAAATTAGATGAACTCTTAATTAATAAAGAAATGTATACTTTACAAGTAAATTAGTATTTCTTGTTTAATCACTTATTACGAAAATTTACAAAATAATATTTTCTTAAAAGAAAAGTCTGTGCTTACTAATAATAAACTTGAAGAGTTTTGTTTTTTGTTTCAACGTATAACCTTTAGAAATACGAATTACATATTTTTTTGCATCTGTTACCAAAATCCGCGAGGAAGATAAGATACCATAGATATATGTATAGGTAACATACTAAATATAGAAAAAAGTATTGGAAAGTCTTTTAAAACAAAACGCCAAATGCTAATAATGCGTTCTTCTGTAGTCGACGCGCGCAGAGTCGCGGGAAACATCTTAATAATAAAACAAAACTACTTCTTTCTTGATAAATTTATGACTGTGCAAATGGTATTACTTACGTTTATTACCTATGGTATTAGTATTATTTATTACTTATTACTTACACTTTGGAATTCCTTAATATGAGTCGGTGAATCTACGAGACTAAACCTGTGAACTGTACACTTACTGGCAGCCATTTTGAAATGAAATAAGAAAATTGACTATGTCAGAATTAAGAAACGTCTACAGATAAGAAAAAAATATTTGAATTGTGTAGTATTTTAGCACAGAGAGCAATATTTTTAGATTAATAAATAATTAATATATATTAATATGTGTACACTTTATGTAATTAAAATATTGAATATTTTCATTATATAATTCCTTTAAAATAATTTCTTCAGAGACGTTCCAATACACGTATGATTAAACTTTTATTCGTCAAATTGTAAACGAAAAATATCTTTTTTAACACAGTATTTTTATTATTTAAGTTTTTATATTCCAAATCTTTTGAATATTCTTTATAAATCTTACAACACACTTTTTCTTTACGCTTATTTTCTGTTACTTCTTGAACAATGTTCAATTCTCGTTTTCTCGCACATGGGATTATATATAAAGGTAGCTTTTGGTAAAAAAAAAGTGTTTTTGCTTTTTTATTTTGCCCGTAATACAGAATACCTTTAATATTTATATCGCGTTTTACTCAGATTAATATATAACGAATAGTAATGTAATAGTTGTTCGTGAATAAACGGTCCTGAATATTTGAAAGCCGAATATCCTAAGTATTTTCGGTCTGATAATGAAATAAACAAAGAACGACTTTTATTTATAACCTTATAAATATATTAGAAGGTGTACATGTGAGATGGAGGTTTAACGTTTCTTTGTAATACTTGTTATAATAAACGGCTATCCCAGGTGGGTAGTCCATCACGGGAAGCGAAAGGGAAGATGAACATGTCTACGGTATGTAAACTACGAGGTAGAATATTTATTTTGTTGTAATATCCTTGTTGATGATATGGACTATATATAGGGATATAAGTAAACAGCAGGTTTTTTGATGGGAAAATATTCTCTTATTTGGTTTAATTGTAGAGCAGGATATACATATCAGCAAGAAATTTCATAAAAAAATAATTAAATAGACTAAAAAGAGTTAAATTTTAAAGAGAACTTTACTTAAATATCCTTTATTATAAAATTGCATTACCTTCGTAAATTGCATTTAAAACCGTTTTAAATTATGAGGTTAATTTTAAACTGTACAATACAATGTTATTCACGTAGGAACAAAACATAAAGGCAGGCAACTACGCAATTTCACGGCATTATAAACTCATTTTCTGCTCTCAAGTTAGCACAATGTAAAATATTTCGTTTGCTTCCATTTTGTATGGAAATAGGACGAAATAGGGATTGGTTGGATTGCCTTCCCGCTAAGTCATTCCTGTCAGCAATTGGCTTACTCAGATTGATGTTTAACTTCTGTTTGGAATAAATGATTTTGATATTTTAAATCCGGTTTAAACTTATTCCCCGGTGTCCAAACTAGATCAAGATTCCAGTATAACAAAACGAGGCATTTTATTAGATTTTACAAAATAAACTCAATATCGCTATGTTCAATATTTGCACGCTGAAGCTACTGAATATTGAAGCGCTTGTTTTGTGTACTTTAGCATGACCTATTTTCAATTATTTTTAAGCAAATAGGTACTTTTTTAATTTCAATGTACAGAAGAATTGAAACAGTTTTATTACTCCTGTAAATAATGAATTAATGTGGCATATCAAATGATTATAATTAAGTCGATTTCCTTCTTAATGTTTTTATCTTATTCCGATACTACGGACATTTTGAGATGATATGATTATACTACTTCCTTTATATTTTGAAGGTTACACAAGAAATTACATTTTTAGTTTTTCCGTTGATATACGAGTAAACTAAAAATATTAATAATAATGCTCTTTATTAAACATCTATAGAACGATAAAAAACATTAAAAATACACAAGGATCTTATCGCTGTACCAGCGAGATATGGAAGGCTGTGTTATGGAAAAGTACATTTATTCTCTAAAAATCTTCTCTCATCTCTCCTTGTTGTCTTTTTTCGATCTATATATCAAAATGTGTAATATGTTTATATTTTTGTTACAGGTAAGGATTTCTTGCGAGGGAAGTTAGAAAGAATCTGAGGATTTATAATTAAAACCAGTAAGAACATTTTAAAACAATTTAACGAGAAATTTCTCATTCCATTGTCAGTTCTTATCTGATCTTTGAGATATTTGTTTTGCTCAAGTTCGCTCCTGAATTTTCAGTAGAATTTAAAATTTCATTTTTATGTTTTCCTTCAAGCGTTTATGAAAAGGCTCTAGTTACTTCTTTTGTTAATTAATAATTATTAAATAGAAAAACGAAGGAAAAGTTTTGTTATTGTTTAATTATTTTTTGTTGAATAAATTTACTTACTTTTTATTATAATATTTTGTAGCAAAGAAACTTGGATACATTTATTTATTAAAACAAACATACAGAGGACTGTCATAAAAACACGAAAATATAAACAAATAATTTTGCATGTTGGCAACACAGCGCATTGTATGAAAAATTCAAGACTACGAATGTACGTACATATTCAGTTTTTATGTGATGTTATGGTTTTTATGACGGCGGAAGCTGCAAATTGGTCCCTAGGAGATTACGTGCTTATGGGAGATATGAGAAAATCGACTGTGAAATGTTCTATGATTTTTTCATTTCTATTTTGGACCTTGGGACATAAGTGCATGGAAATATGATTTAAGGTATATAATTAATATATTTCCAAGGTATACACCAACTCAAATACTTTCTAATAGGGTCTAGATTTCTAAAACTTGAACCATAATTCTAAAGTGGGTTGATCAGTTAAATATGTGTTATCTAAACGTGGGTGTAAGAAATATAACGGGAAGAGATGTAGGCGGACATCTGAGACAAATGGCTAACAATATAAACTTTTACCGTATATGGTATGTATTGAAACATCTATAAAGAGGGTGAACGACCCCAGGGTTTATTAAGCTATTAGCAATGAAATAGGAGCCTGTATCTGCGCAGATGGAATAAATAAAACAAATCGCTGAAGCCGCATTCGAATTAACGTGACAAAGTGGAAAAAAGACCTAACAAGATTTTAGTATGTGAAAATGGAGCCGTATCTTGTGGAGAATAAGATTGTAATTCGGTTAATCGAAAGGTGTGAGGTGTACATTGAAAGGTAATAGGATTCTGGTAGCAGTGAGCCGAGCGGACAAACAGGCCAGATTAGAGGACATAGGTGCTTGATGGCTGTGTAAATGACGTCTAGTGTTAATGGGCTAACAAGCAAACAAAGACAAGACTGTATGAGGTCTGGCGTTGGATCAATGTTCGCTGTATTGCCGGAGTGCATACGTTAAGCCTATTTAGTATCTCCTTGAGCTATAGAAATTGAGCTTCAACGAATATCTTAATATTTGGGTAGGTTGTATATGCAATTATGTTTTATGAAAAGGGTTTTATTTTTATGGAGTTAAATAACTTTTTCTTTATTTTTTTCTATAGACCCTGACGCAACTGATTTTGGTGCCCATTCGTACGTTTTATGATGGACGTAAATTTTTTACAGTTTATTCTGAAAGTTAGGACGCAAATAACTGGCTCATTGCCTGTGGAGTATCCATTTTCATTACAGAACATTTTATATTCAGTCCCTTTATTCACACAATTGAAAAAAGGGGTGAGAATCACAATATATGAAACCTATTTGTTACGGGTTATAACGAAATTGTTGTAAAAACAATTTTCCATCCATAATATATTGCATTAATTACACATATATAAAAAATAAAAAGAACATATGTATATGATCAACACTCAATATTTCGTCTAATTAAATTTGAAAGCTATAGACATAAACTTCTTGGAGTATGAAGCTGACACATAGTAGGGCGTGCGGCTATCGATATAGTCGATATTGTCACTTCACTACTCCACGTCGAATAACGCCGTGGATTAAACTTTCCCTGCGGTTTGGGCTTATCTAAGGCTTTATAGGGCTCTTGGGCCCATAGTTTGAGTTTATGTTATAATAAACCTTTTGTCTAAAAGCAATTTACATTAATTTTTATACAGTACAATTTGTTTTTATTTGTTACATTTTAATTGAAGTATTGGAAGTTAATCAAATATTTAGAATGGTTTTTGATTTAGTAAAGCAATCAACACCCTTTAACCTTTACAATACCGACATTTGATACAAATTCAAAGCTTCCCCAAATTGACATTACATTTTTCTTGCAAACAAAATTCAAAAGTCACTGCGATCAAGGCAAAAGTGATTAAGGGTGGGGTGGATTTTCTTGTTGTCTTTGATTTCGAACAAGCGGAGAGACGTCCTGAGGGAACTATTAGGGACCCTTCCGAGCACATTGCTGTTATTAATGTATCTTTCTGCAATAACAATAAGGGTTGTTTTGCAATAGAGTTAATATAGAATCGTCCACTGTGCGAAGGGACAGGAAGTGTAAAGTAAATCAATACAATCACCTCTTCATTTGTAGTCAGCACACAATCTTGTTTGGGGTTTAAATTGCTTTCACGTTTTTGAAGGGTGTTTTAAAGTAATGAGTTTACATATTTCAGTTATTTCTTATCATAAAACAGGTATCTATGCTAAATTTACAATTTTGAACAAACAAAAAAAGCCAGTCTTGGGGTTTATAAGAAAAAATCCAAGTGAATATAATAATATTATCGTAAATATACTTTGTACGAACATAAGCGTTTGATATATAAAAGTGCTTCTCGTAACGCAATAATGCCAAGAAAACTGAAAATATGAATTTAACCTGAGAATACACGGATGTAACATAACGTATTTTTTAAAAGGGCGCCTCAAGCATTCTTCAGCTGAGATTATTATATTTACTCGTCACTCCAAAACGGCTTTATATGATAATTTAAGTGTATACAATAATGTTAAAAATATTTTACCAGAATTGTCTCGAAGTGTTTGAGCTTAGAGATGAAATCCTAATAACTTTTTTTTTTCCTGAATGACATTTTTAAAGTTTGAATAACGTTTTGTAGTGAGTAAAATTTAATAACATTATTGAAACTTAATTTAGTAGGAATATGTAAGTAAACATAGGCAATGTTTTCGTCAACTTCAAATATCACTCTGGAGGAAAACAAAATATTCAAGCAATACATACTTTATATAAATGAGAAATTGCTAAAATATTCCAAATGCCACTTTCTTTCAATATAGTACGTATGATACAAAAACCCGCATTGCGTGTTCAAAACAACTTCAGCTATGAACCTATACATATATAAATATTTTATGTAATTTATCCAATGCCGTGGGGCTAAAGTAGGGCAAAAACTATCTGACCCTCTATGACCCTGTGAAGGGTATTAGTGTAATTACCTCACGAATCAATAGTTCCATAGGGTTTTAATATAAACTAAAAATGTCTGTTATTTATGTTCTTAAAACCCATTACGAAACATAGATTACATAATTACTAATGCTGGAGTTATAAAAAAAAAATAAAAATGAAAAATATTTAGCCCAATAACAATTGTTCATATAAATGTGCACAGATTTAGTCTTTGTGGCCATTGTTGGCACCAACGTTGGCACCAATCTCTGCTTGTTGTACATTTGGCAACCATTGTGATGGTTGTTACTAGTGTCTTATTGGTCGTTAGTACGTATTCGGAGGCATTTTTTGTTCCCGTTCTACAGAGCTCCTGACCACTTAATATAATCATACAATCTTTGTACCGCGTTTTGAAATATTTGAAACAACTTATTATATGAAGAACAATTTAAATTTAACAGATATTTATATTCGAAGCCGCACTTTTGATTAAATTTAATTAATTTAAATCCAATTGTACTTTGTATAATTTTAACGTAGACCCAAGTTTGAACGTGTTCAAATTAATTACGATTGTATACAAACATGGAATAATCAGAACTATAGACCACAGA
Source organism: Napeogenes inachia (assembly GCA_959347355.1). NCBI lineage: Eukaryota > Metazoa > Arthropoda > Insecta > Lepidoptera > Nymphalidae > Napeogenes > Napeogenes inachia. The sequence goes on along the minus strand of OY365793.1, from coordinate 13,325,848 downwards.
TATAATTCTCGAAATTGTATGCCGAAATAACCCCTACGTTAAGTGAATAAGATCTCGTTTCTTACTTCACTACCACTTGGTTTAAGTAGTCATACATAGTCAATGCGTTGTCATATCAAACCAGTTCATAGTCCAGACCCTTTTAAGCTGATGAAACCAACTCAAATACCTTAGTGCATAATGTATGCCTTCTCTAGTCCTACGAGATGAAATAATTGTCAGTATTGAATGATCTTAGATTGTAATTTAGGAATGGACCTTTGAATTAGCAATGGGCATACCGCAAAGATATTTTTTTTACTATTACATACACCTGCGGCATACTTTGCTGCACACTTTTACCAGCTAGTTCTCTTTAATTCCAGTTTACTTTTTTTCTCCCTCTTTCGTGTCTCGTTTTATTCTTTCTAATATCCGTCACCATAGATATTGTATTATTAAATTATTTATTTGATTACTTATTATAAATAAACAGTATTCTCTCCTTTATCGAAAATACTTTATCACGGATATATAATTTAAAGGGAGAATACTGAATTGTGGAATAATAAAAAATATAAAACAGAAGAGTTCAGTTTTTACCTAAGACTGGGTTTGACGTAGGTCTGACGTATGATTTGGATACAATGCAAGATTTATAGAGATCAAGGTGTATATAGTAACAAGGTTGCAATGTTAGATGACGTCATCAAAAGATCATGATGTCAAATTATACAGCAATGCCGAATTTGGCGGTAAAAAATAAATTAAGGATTTTGGTAAACAAAGTATCCTTTCACATGCCTCTTATTCAGTCGCAATCCTTGGATTGTATATTTTGACAACAATTAACAATTGACAATAAAGGAAAAAGGTGTTACCTTTCTCTATGTCAAATCACTTATATTGAAAAAACATTACGTGATTTTTTTTTTAATATAGAAATATCTGTGTCAAAAATAAATTAGCCGAATAAGCAGTTAAGTTATATACATAAAAATACATGTATATTGTAATAATATTTAAAAATAAAAATCATTAATGAATATTTCAAAACGCACTGTAATCTATTGAACATCTGAAATATTTCAGTGACATATCAGCTAGGTAATTTTTTTCAAATCAGCCGTAGGTATTCAGCGAAGCACAGAAGAGACAATTCCAAACACCGCCGCTTCATTTTCAGACAACCCTTTCCTTTTTGCAGCTGAAAGAAAGAAAACTAGAGCGTATTCTTGTCTTTTATCTTTTTTCGAGTTGACGACAAAGGAGCCTGAAAACATTGGCTCTCCCACTAATGAAACTTTTTAGTAGTCTGTTGGCAATTCGATAATGAATAGAGAAAAACTATTGGAGGCTTTTACGCATCGCGTCTTTCGGAAAAGTACATTTTGTGGACCATTAATTTTTTAGGTCGTTTTCGTTTAACAATTTAATTACATCTATAAAATGTAATATAATAATATACCAAATAAATAATCATAAAAATGTTTCGTCAAAATAATAGTAACAAAAATTATTTCATCCTACATTTTTATATTTCTATTGCTAATATTTCGAGGTCTGTTTTTTCATGCGTTGTTAATCAATGGCGTCACACTTCGTCATACAGATTTATTTACACACAGGTTTTATTTTTCAGATTATAACAACAGCTATAAATGTCCTGTTACCTCGTTATTAACTGTTTCAAATATTGTTAGTTATTGTTTTGACCTAGTTTTATTTATTTATCTACTTTATAAGAATACATAATAAAAGGTTAGGTCTACTATATGAAAGTTATTTTGTTATAAAAGAAAAATGACCATTTAACAGCTTTCATTTTTATTATGATCGTACCGATGTCGTACTCTGCATTTTGACATGTGTCAAAAGTTGACTTTGAAAAAGCTTACCATAGAGCTTTGTAATTACTTTACGTCAAGCACATCACTCGTCCTTTGATAAATATCTTCACAGTCAATGCACACACGTACAGACAACAGACACATGACAGAGATGGTTCCTATGATCTTACTTACCTACTTACTCTTTATTACACTCAAGATCTTGTTCCATAAAATATCCAGGGGTTCTAAACATATACATAATTATTCAAAAACATTCCTCATTTCATTTTATCCAATTTGTTGGGTTTCTTCTAAAATTAATTAAAACAAAACTAATTGTTTCATACCTAGGAGCTATTCAAATATTATTATAAATAGTAGCTTTAATAATATGTTTTTGTTTTGAATATAATTATAAAAGTGACGCCGGTGCAGGCATTTAATTGGTTTGCTAATTGCTGCCTCGAGATACGACTGCACTGACATGTTTGTTTATTCGCCTGCTTTCAGTTGCTTTACTAAATGTAGAGGCGTAACGAGATACGCAGAATGTTGCTCAACATTAGACATTAAAGTTAGACAACGATTATTTATATCTCTTGTTAAATGTGGAATTAAAGCATAAATAAATACTCTATACTTTATCTACAAAGGTCTTATGTTTGTTCAAATTTGAAATAAAATTTGTAAAAACCCAGAGTCCTCCAAATTTTTTATGAAATCCCAATCTTTCAAAGACCAATGGTTAATGTGTTTTTTTACGAAACTTCAATGACCTTTTCATTATAATCTAAGTGTACTTAAATATGTTTATATTGAATCGCTATATTATATCTTATATTCATGGGGATTACGTGAATAATAATGTTTATTCAGTCCCCTATCTGTTTCGGTTCAAATCAAATGAATTCAATACAATATATGTTGTCCATGATTGCAACGTAATCCGTCTGATATTCAATGGTTTATGATAATTAAATTAGTGGATAGTTTAGCAATATCCGCTCCTACTAAAGGATTAATTATCGCTTTGTTTTGGCGTTAAACTAGTTTGTAGTGTTGGAAACGTGATAGTTTATGTTGATTAAATAAATGTATATATAAATTGCAAATAACTCAATCTATTTCAAGTTACATCCCTATTTCTTGTAAGATAAAACAAAGGCAATTCGTGGCCTGAATGCGCATTTTTTGTTATCGTAATGCGCCATACGGCCTATCTATCTTAATGCGAAAAGATAAGGATAAATTAGGCGTCATCTATATATATTGCCTCTTTCATAGTGAGTGAAAATATTTATAAAGACTTATTTTATGCTTGAGTGGAGAAAAACAACCTAGTGCTTACTTTTAAGATTATAGAATATATATTTACCCGGTTATGGTTAATTAATCGGAATTTTGCCCGACTAGATTCAATCCTATTCATGAGCTCGAATCATGGCGGACTCGCAGCGTATATATATATATACAGGGTTATTTGTAATTAGTTGACCACCTCTTGCAGGCAGTTTCTCTACATCAATTCTACCAACATTTGTTCTACGACTTTAAAAAAGTAATAGTTTTAAAAATTTAATCAGTAATAGTTTTAATGATTTAATAATTAATAATTTTAATAATTTTCCCATACAAAATTTATTTGTTGTCTCTGAACTGGCATTAACTCTGAGCGTAGGTATGGCACCCGAGCGTTGACCTTTTAAGTACTTCTTACAAAATACAGAGTAATAATTAAAAGAGGGATCAAAGATTTTTTTGTTTCGTTTTTTTGTGTTGTTTATCAAGATTTCTAAAAAGTTGTAGAACAAATGATGTTGGGATTGATGTAGAGAGGCTGCCTGCAAGAGGTGATCAACTAATTAAAAATAACCCTGTATATTAAATTAAATTTAAATATGTATTTAATAATTATCCTTGATAACGAAAGTTTAGTTACAAAAAATACTTTTAAAATTTTATTCGACATATTAGTTCACAAATAATAAGTCTAATATGTGAACCTAATCACACCTTATACAAACTTATATTAAAATGCCTCTCTGAATCCAGAAATACCCAGCTAGTTATTGGTCCATCAGATCGAGGGCACAGCGTCAATCAAAGACAGGCTTTGTAACACGGACGCCATTGTACTGAGTTCTGTTTGCAACATCGTTCAAAGCCTCGAGATGAGAAGACAAGTACTCATCTGTGTTGCTACTGAGATATATTCTTCCCTCATAATTTACGAATAAAATTGTATTACTTGTTCAAATGATTAAAAGTGTTTTAAATATTTGTAATAAATTTCACATTATCACTTACATTTGTTGGGAATCTGAAAATGTCTGTTAAAAAATAATTCATTATAAAATGAAATATCTAATAAAATGTTATCGGCTTTTATTATAAAAATGTAGTACAAACATTAAAAATAAAAATTGTTACTTGGCTGTAATTTCTGAATTTAGACCATTTAAATATAATCTAGAACTATGAAATATTCAGTAAAATAACTTCTTGCAGTTGAACCGGATTCTGAGGAAGTTTTCTTAAAACACGTGAGATTTATGAGTAACATTAAGCGTTTTTGGTTGAATTAGTTCCCAAGTTATGAATAACGGTTTTACTTGAATCTACGGTTGGTTTCCATTAAAAGTGTTGAAGGAATATTATTTAAAACGAAAAGAATATCCCACAGTTAGCGACACTTTTTTATGATTTATTTAAATAAAAAATGAATGAACTGGATGAGATTAAAACCTCGTCCATGAACAGATTGCAGCAAATTAAACATTTAAATAGAAAAAGTTAAATAAACTTTACTTAAAATAGCGTTTCGTACAACTGACAAGTAGATGATGTCGGTGATTTTTTAAATTAATTTGCTTGAGAAATTCCACGTAAGCGAAGCTTCATTAAGAGGCTTTACGTTTTGCCTCCATTTTTTGAATATGCACTTTCATTTGATTTTGACACATGCGCCTTTTTTCTGGCGCGAATGAAAAATGTATTGCATTTGACATTTGATGACATGTTTTTTTTTGTCAAGCATTGGATTGTGATAGGTTTTGAGATTTATTTTATTTAGCTTTTATTTTCTTCTCTTGCTTTTTTATATTTCATACTTCTTTTAATAGTAATGTTTTGTAATTTATTAATGTCAATATTATGAACATAAATCATTCCAACTCGGAATAATTATAAGAGCACAGACAAATCACTGACACGTGTTGTAACGGTGCCATAGACAAAGACTGCACTCGGGCGTAATTCCGTGATACAACCATAAAGCTATACTGCTCTGTTCTGAAATGTGACGCTTTTGTCACCACATTGTATGATTACTTTGTTGTTTATACGTTTATTATATACATTTAATTCGCCATATTATAATATAAATATAATTTATTACTCATATTATGGAACTAGGTTAATAAAAAACTTGGATATGGGTTTTTCTTGTTTGTAAATGCAAACAAAAATAAAATAAAGTGAGTATAACTTTAAGAAATAAATGAAAGTCGTGTATTTGGTAAATATTTTAAATTATTTTTGATTTACTTTCCTAAGCCGTGTTTTAACCGACTCAAACATTAGGTTTTCACGACATCTGTTTAAAATAGCTTACATTTTAAAGGGTGCGTACAGTACAGGGTCACTGCGGTATTGACCGACCGCACCTTTATTAGTTGTACCTTCCTGTTATATTGTTGTTTTAATTACAAGTAGAAAGGATAAACTTTCTACTTATAATACAAAATATATTGGAAAATAATCTAATATTTAAATACTTCATTAATAAGGTGACATAACCCAATAATGGCTGCCATATGACGTATTGTTCTTTGTTCCAGGTGAGTGAGTGGGGTAGGGGCGTGCTACTGGGGCGTTTACCCTATTGTCATGAGGTACAGGTAACATCGATTGAGAATCGAGTTACGTTGACAATAATGTATGATATTTTATTGAAACAGAACATAACATTAAACAGAACTAGTTTTGATGATCTCGGTAAATGCATTTAGATTTATTTTGTTTTATATATTAATTATTATTTTTAAAAACTGATACATGTTATACTATAAGATAACTTAAACTGTGGCATGTAATAAATTGTGTTTAAGCTGTGACATATACTTTAGTATCTAGGGTAGGAACGTAGTTTTGTTCCGAGTCATACAGGGGTTGTTTTTAATTATAGGGCACAAAACACGCAAACAAAATTGTATAATTATTAAAAAAGTTCCACGTCCTGCAATTATGATTCATACGTCATGTGTTTTATATTTTCTTTTTATTTTAAGGAACAATAAAAATAATAATATCATTATCACTGGATAGACGACGTGACAAAAACGTAGAAGTACACATCATAAGTACTGCGTGTATATGTAATAAACGAGAGTACCCAGAAATACAAACATCTATGCTCATAAAATACATTCCGGTCCCTGTCGGGAATCGAACCTGAGGCTCTTTGCGCCGCTATACCTATAATATTGGCGTCTGCGCTAACCACTCGATTTTCGCGAACCATAATTTTCTTAATTTCTAATATTTCTTGAAATATTTAATATAAACAATTATGTGGAAAATAATTAAAAACGCCACGTCACGCTGATTGACAGGAACAGATGAACTAAAAACGCTCTCGAGAATTAATTTGTCATTTGCTTGAAGTCTGTCGGTGAATTTTAAGCAAAACGTTTAATTTTTCAGAATTTATTTCTTAAGACTTTTTATTTTTAAATTGAATTCAAGAAGTTACAAAAGAAAATGGTCTTACTTTATTTATATTTGAGCTCTTTTCAACAAAACGTTAATTTATTGTTCATTGAAAATTGTGTTTTAATATATAGGTTATTAATAATATATATAATTAGGATTTTATTAAACTTACTTTTGAATGCTTATACTATTCTTTGTTACTTTAGAAGAACGTAGGTATGATGATCATGAAATGTAAAGCACATTTAGAAACTAAAGTTTATTCATAAATAATAATATATAGTTTGTTTACTTGAGTTCAGTATTCTTTGAGTAAAACATTTTTTTTAATCCTTTTTGCACAAAAACAAAAAAAGACAATTGACGAACTTCGTTAAATCATTCTCTACCAGTCAACCGTCATATCAAACAAATAAAAATAAAACAAACCAAACTAAAAAAATACTAATTTATTTATTGGTTTTATTAACATCCTCAGCGCGTAAATAAACACGACAAAATACTGTTAGTTTCATAAAAACCGAGCGTTTATTAAACTATCAATCCTTGTCTCTTTAAATTCAGATTACCTCGATATTTGGGCCATACTCGGTATACAGCATGGCGGCAATCAATAATCGATCTCGATTCTCGACTCCAATCTGCTTGTAGATGTGCTTTCTAAAAAGAAAAGCCTCGTCAGGCTGTTTCAATAGAATATGTGAAATGCTCGAAATGGGAAAAATTTAAGTTTTTAATTTTCTATTTATTCATTTACTCACACCTAACCCATATCAAATACTTTATTTAGTTGAATAAATTCAAGTCATTTTATTATGTGTTAATTCAATCAATTTAGTATGTTTTTCTAAAATTTTACATTTACCAATCAAAAATAACATTAATTTAGAATCAAATATAAAATTATAAGAGCATATAAATGTATAAAAACTAACAAACTTTTTGTTGCGCAATTTTGAAATTGAATTAATTTTGAAGAGTTCCATCAGCTGATACGGCTTCCTCGGTTCGAAGTACGTCAGAAGCAATCAGACTCTGACAATTCAATCTACGGTGTTTTTGTGAGGTCGAATCAACATTTATATGGATCAATGGTTTACATACAGAACCTTTTTATTCTCCAATTATAAACCTTTTGTCAGAATCAATTTATTTTAGCCGTCATGAATTCTTCAGTAAATCAAAAAAAATCAATATTACTGTTATTATAACAGTCAAAGGTACAATTAATTATTTATTTATATACTTTATTGTATACCACATAAAAAATACAAATTATAGTTCCAAATAAAATTTAAAATAAAAAAAAATACGATTTTTATAATAATAATTCCTTTTGCTAATTGTATATACATTTATTATCCTGACACGGTAATTTGGGTCTTAAATAATAATATATATTATTCAATTTTATAGTTTAAAAGAGCTGTCTGCGGCGGATATCAAATTAAAGCTGTCGTACGCCGGCGCTCGTGTGATATAAATTCAGTGTTTTATTGGACGAGTTGTGAAATACCGCCCATTTAAAAATTGTGAATTGTATTGAAATTCTGACACCGAATTATCTTTCAAACTTATTTGACGATGAAAATATATGTATATAATAAAATAGTAGGAGACATAATCTATATAAAAATATTTTGAGATAAATATCAAATATATTCTGGTCAATCATTAGAATATTAATTCAGGTCAATAAAAAAGTTTAAAATTGTCTGTTAGATAGACATTTGGAGTGTTTATAATATTGCTGAAACTAAAAACTAAAACTGATTTACAAGTAATTATAATATTAAAAAACTACCAGAAATTATTTTTAGGTATAATTATAATACGACAAAAAAACTCTGAGCGGATTTTTATGAAAATTGGTGTGATGTTAACTATACTAGTAAAACAGGATGTTTTATCCTTAAAAATCGCGCACTTGATAAGAAAACGCAAAAAAGGATTTATTTATCTATTAAAGAATCATCTTTAGTTTATGTTGTCAGTGGGAGGGGGGTCTGATGAAGCCGCTGGCTACAGCACGTTAATATATAATCAATAAAAGATTGATTTTTATATGCTTCACATTATTAGATCATCAATTTTATTGATAATTTTTAATATGAAATTATTTTCTTAAATATATCCTTAAAAGATCAGACAGTCAATGTATATAATTAACCGCGTCAGTAAGTCATTGAGATGAATATCCAATTTCGATTGCTTTTCACTATTAATAGCTATCCACTCTCAATCATTCTTGACGCCATCATTCCGAGTATTTTCCATTCGTTCATTCGTTCACTATGTATCTTTATTTGTATGACTCTTTTCTTCTGCATCACACTTTGTCACTAATTGCTCGTCTATTCGGTTTTAAATGTATCTGATATTTCATTTTCATTATATGTCAGTATATTTTTTGTGAAGGCTCGTTTGCACGATTGTTTAATTTGTTAACGAGGTGGGGTAGATTTATTTATGAGGCGTGTATTTATATTTCGTTGGGTAAAATAATAATTCTGTGGCAGATGTTATATTTAACCATTTTTTATTGGCATATTTGTTACAACCAAAACAAAAGGAGAATAAATTTGAGAGACTTTAGATAGATAGAAAATTTAGGATCAATTTATTTAATTATTTTAATAGGTAATTTCAATAATCGATAAAGAGCTATACATACAAAAGTTACAGTAACAAACAGTTTGTGGTAAATTATATTTCAATAAAGTCGCAATCTATTTTAAGAGTTAAATGGGTATTCATTCTGATTCAAAACTAAACCAATAAAATATGATCATTTAGTAGGTGTTATAGGATTATGACAATTAAATTATTTATAAATGCAACAAAGATTTGTTTTTGAGGATTTTTATTTATAGGTTTATTTAACCCCCGACCCAAAAAGACAGGTGTTATAAGTTTGACCTGTGTATCAGTGTGTCTGTCTGTGGCAACGTAGAAGCCAAACGAGCCGACGAATTTGAATGCGGTTTTTTTAATCTGAAGCTTGGTACGTCAAGATGGTCTTAGCTATGGTTGATCGACATAGAAGCAGTCATCTCTAAAATATGGTGCTTTTCTTAGTGCTGGTGAAAAGTTTATTACATATTAAGATTAAACAATATTGATAGTAAAAACTTAAGCAAGTGAAATTAGTGCGTTCGTAGGTTCATTTAGTACAATATAGAAAAAAATTAAATAATTAAAAAAAACCAGAGAAAAAAGAATCTTATGGAAGTCGTTGCGTGGGGGGACCTTTGTACGTACGTTGATGATGGTGTCTATTTTAGAAAATATTCGAAGCTAATGAATGAAGTCTCAGCTTATAAGATTTGATATTATTATTTCGTTATTTTCATTGGTAATTTACTTGCATTTTGAATTCTTTATTTAGTGGTTCCCAGACGCAACAACTTCATTAAGTACATAATAATATTATTTTTATCCTTTTTAGACGTCTTTCCGTAGGGAGGGTTTTTTTTTTATTTAAATCCGTTTATTTTTAATTCAAGATTTGTATTAAATAAAAATATAGTATGAAAATTTAATTACGTAAAAAAGAATATAATTTTCCATTTATTACTTGAAACATGTTACTTATCCATAAATGATTGTTACAGCTGAACTGAACAGCGTGGAGTCTAAAGTCTAGACGACCATGATCGATCGGTGATTCAATATTACTAATAATTCGCTGACTCAGTCCCCTGAAAACATTAAGTACCGACCTGACGATTTATGGGGCTTTGTTGGTTCGGTTACCATTACCCTCTATTTTGTTCACCAACAAGCTTATAATCCATTCATTCGTTCAATCATTCATTTATTCATTCATTCATTCATCTAATTAAATTTTTAACAAGTAAGTTTGTATTATGATACATAGGAACAATATATTTTGTCCAATGAAGCGATCAAGCGCTAGAAATACGTACAGCCAATAATTACTGCGGCTGGACTAATCGATAGCCATTGTTGGCTTATTGGATTATTTTGGTCAAATAAAAGCCACACTCTACGAGTAAATATCGTATATTTATATATATATTATATGGCTTTAATATATTTGTTTATATACATTTATATATCAATCTATTGTTAATAATAATATAATATTTTTTATAACTTAAAGTTTAGACGCAATGCGCCATACATCTAAATTGGTGCGTCAAGGTTATGTAGTGAAGTCTTTACGGTCAGGGCTGCACAACATTTTAATTGCCCTAATATATTATTATAATAATAAAATTCAGGATGATATAAACCTTTAAGCCATAATTACCCATAAATTTAACCAGCAAAATTACCTAAAAAAAGTAATATGAAACTGAGGTAAGCTGAATAAAAATAGATGGTATGGTGTTAATTACATTTCATACATGGCAGGATCGTGAAGCTAATGCGATTAGCGCGCCTTGTAATGGTACGGGCTAGATACATTGCCGCGATAATGAGGAGAGTGGAGCAGCGCTCGGAATTAATTGTGAATTGGATAGCGAAGCGTTTTTAATTGAATTGTACCGAAATAAATTGTTAATGTTCGAAATAATGGTTTTTTTGTCGATAAATTTAGATCTTTGAAAATTATTAACTTCTTGACGTCAGTGTCGAGAACAGTAATGAAGAATGAAATATTTTTTATCTATTTGAAAATAACATTTACTTAGAGATAATCATAGACTTATTAAAAATAGAGTAGGGAAGCCAACCCAGCAGAGCAAGCTGCAGAGGTAATGTGTCAAAGGAAAAAAAAATAAGTCAAATTAGGCTTTCCTATTTATTTCTCTTTCTTGCATGTGTGATTAGACAAAGATAAGTATGGGTTTCTTACCTTCCCTCTTTTATTATTTGTGAGACACTCACAGGCCTACTTATGTCTCCTCTACTTTATCTAAGTATAATAGCTCTATGGAAATTATTATACCAGAACGCTAAACAGACGTTTAATAAAATTCTTTATAAACATATTGTTTCAATTCTGGAAAGAAAATTACTAATGTATTTGCATACACTTTAGTTATTTATAAATAAATACATATTAATGTGATCTCAGCACTTATTTCTTCTCTTCACTCTTAGCTTCATTAACCAAAAAAACATTTTAAGTATAACCTTATTCTGTCTTCCTTGTCATTATTATCCAGAGACAGTCATGTCACTGACAATTTTCACATATTAAGCGTTATATTTGCAAACCGTAACTTCCATTATATGAGGCAATTTTCTACGCAATTTTGCTTTATAACAATGTGTTTTTGATGACGGCTTAATAACCTTAATATTGTGCGTACGGCATTATCCGATTTAACAGATATATATCATATAACACAAAATAGGTTTTAAGAGAAAAAAAAGGATTATTAAATCAAAAATCTTGAAGTAAAGTTTGTAAACTTTACTTCAAGATTACAATGTTCTTAACCACTAAAACAGATAGAAAAAAATTAATAAGCATATTTAGTATTTTTAAATTATTAAAATTATAAAGAAATAAACAATTAAAAAGTTTATGACAATAAAAAAATAAATAATATTATGACAACTATATTTAGACACGGTAGTTCAATTGGAGGAATGACGGGACTCTTTCCAGGAAGTCTAACATTCGAATTCTGCCCGTATCGGGTAATTTATAAATTTATATCTATTTAATCAACAATCGAGATGTAAATGATCATTATATTACTTTTACAGATATCAGTTACTATTCGAATCATTCGAATCGAATTCGTTCTGAATCGTTATGATATATTTTATAAATAGTGATTCGTCGAGTGCACCGCAGTTGTGACCTGACCTTTAAACTAATTTAGATAGTAGCTATCCCGTGTCATTTACTACGCTTCTATCTAAAATCTCTGTTCATTCATCTAGGATTAAATGAAAATGTTGTAGATTTATTAAATGTAGTTTATCCAGCTCTAGAGAATATTTGACCTAAGTTCATTTTTTGTCCTCAGCGTCTTTCCCAATTAAGTTCCAGCTTACTATCAGTACTAAGAATATATTTAACAGAAATAGGATTTTCTCTTTAGTAGGAAGTAGCAAACCACGTTTTAGAAAACTGATAAAAGATATTTAAAGAAAAAATAAGACTACAAGTGCTCTAAAGATATTTTTTTCTTAATTATATAAGATTGTCCAATTCTTTGAGTCATACAAAATGTTGGCGACATGTTCCTTCTCGTAATTACACTAGTCATGTGCCAAATTTAAATGGATATTGTTTTTATTTCCGCAGTGCAGTGCTGTCACTGTATTGATAGATTATTTTTTCGAAAATAATATTTAGTATCATTTCTATATCAATTTATTTATATGGAAATTTAAAAAGTTTTGAAGAAAAAGTATTTTCCCACAAAATTAAAACTTTTCTAGGTAATAAATATTTGATAAAACATTAATAATTGGTATTACCTGGAAGAAAACATTTTAAATGTTTCTTTGATATTATAATAGTAATCTATACTTGAGTATCACAAAAGATGTTCCAGGTATCTGTCCTCGCAAAATGATTACATTTTCTAACTTTGTCTGAACTTGATCTATTTTCATTTTATAGGATTAATTATATTTTGATAATGGAATATTTAATAACTTTAACAATATCTTCATGATTTATTTCACTTTGGTGTCGGAGATGTTATCCGGGAATAACCAGTTAACAATAAGAGCTTTCAAAATATATATTTTTCTATATTTATTACTGTAATTTAAGTGATCAAAAATATTTAAAGATCTCGAGTCAAAAACTTTTTTCTGAACGTGCACATAAATATTATTATTATCAAATTATTAATTGTCATTGCGTGCTTTTGTATTATGCGATCCAATTAAAAGTAAACCGCAAACATTTGATAAGTTGAAGCGCTTTCACGCAATGCAATTTGAAGTTCAATCTATTTCAATAGACGCTTTCACTTTACACTATATTCATAGCGGACCGTCGTCCCTTCAGAAATTGACAATTTCCTGCTTCACTCTACATTTTGCAATTCATAATTAGTTTTTCAAACTATTTTTAAAAATGAGTTAATTTATTTTTTTAATAACATTAAACAAAATTATAAAACATTGTACATTTTTCATTAATATTTCGATATCATTTCCAATAATCGTCAATAAACTATGAAGTTTGTTCAGATCCGGGAGAGCTATCCAATTATGCCCCAAGGCAATCGAATCGCTAGTAATCAGTCGCTCCACAGTCTATACCAATAAATTCACTTTCATATAAATATTGACGAAATTTCAAGCTGATTCTTTATTGTTACATTTTATGCTAACATGTATAGCCATGTTAAGCTTCTTTTAAATTGTAAATAAATATAGAATCAAAAATAAACCGATACGGGCAGATTCGAAGCCGCGAACTCTGAAAAACAGTCCCTTTACTGAGCTACCATATTGGTACTCCCTTCGGTAAATTAAGCATTCTACATACGTATATAGTAATTTCAGTGTTAATGTATACTGCAAATTTAATTGTGTAGGATTTTCGAAAGAAGCCTAATAGATGTCACCGCCCCGATAAAGCTTGCTTAATTCAGCGAAGTGGTTAGTGATACGGTAGTTCAATTGGTAGAGTGACGGGACTATTACCTATGGGTCACGGATTCGAATAACTTATTCGTACGACGTATCGGTTTATTTTTCATTTTAAATCTATAAATATTTTGATCTAAGGATTGGGAACAAAGCTAGGGTGTGTCCGTAAAATAGATCATACTGTAAAAATTGCGACTTATAAACCACTTCCGGCAATTTCCAATTTTCTATACAAATAACAAAATGACAGATGATAGTTCTAAAGATTTGGTAACCAAATTTAGCCCTAAAAATAATATTTTACTATCAATGAGGGTTTTAAGTTCCGAAATAAGATTTTGTTTTGTATTCACATGAAGAAATTTAGAATTTCAATACAGTGTAATTGAAGAAATAAATAAAAAATCACCCTAAAAAGATTATTTTATAGATATCGGATGGAAACCCCCGTATGAGTCTCGTGATAGGAGATATTTTATACGTCATATAAAAAATGGTAAAATATAAACTGTACATTTCAGTATATTTGTAATGGAAAGAACAAACAAAATTAGCAAAATATTAGCAAAAGGAAAAAGTATAATAAATATTTGACATTTATCAACATTAAATATATACTTGTTATTCTTTGCTAAATAAATATAATAATATAATGTAACAATAAACGGCAAATATCAGTATATGAAAAATAGAATTTTAAAGGAAATGAAGATAAAATAAAGGTTCTAAGTTATGTATTGACAATATTTGAAATTAGGAAGTTGAAAGAGACACAAAAATAGACGTAAAGAACTTTTTAAATGAATATTTGAAAATATTTCAAATTATGATAACTGTATTAATTCAAGATATTATACTTCCCTTCTTTAGTAAAATATCATCAGAAAACAAATTGTTATAAGTTCACGGGAACATTGGGTAAAGACATCGGCTGGTTTTAATTAACGAGGAAAATTAATAAGCGATCCCTATCCAATTTATTGTAATAACAATTTAAATTAGAATTCGTTTCTTAAGTAACCAATAACTGAGTATCGAGTTTGAAGATAACTATAACTTAATATCAGTCATAAATCAAAAGAAACATTCTTGGCCGGAATTATTTCAGTCAGTAAATACGTCTATAATCGCATTTTAGTGTATAAATTTGTTATTTATGATATTGTTATATATGAATGTTATAATGAATACATGAGCTCGTATGTATATATAAGAAGGATTCCAGATCAAATATCAGTAGCCAATAATCATATGAAGAATATTGTTTTTCTGAATAGTTGTTTATCTGTATTATTTCATGGATTCGCAATAGAAATATGTTACGGAAAATTATATATTATACAGGTATTATATTCTTTGAATAATACATATTAGAAAAACTTTATATTAAATATATTTAAAACTATTTCCTCTCTGGATTAGTTGAAACTAAATTAAATTTTTCGTAACTTTTAAACCGTTCTTTCATGAAGTCCATTGTTATCCTCAGAGACTCTCCGTCACCGATAACGTCAAGAGATAACATTGTGCTATGTTTGGAAACAGAGCACAAGATTGAAAACTTTTAATGAACAATTTCCGAACAGTTTAAAATAAACGAACAAAATAAAAACACACAACGAACCCTGTAGATATCATGAATATGTAAAGGAAAAAGAATTGTTTCAAATTGACTTTCCTAAAAGTACTTAACATACTTAAGTTGATCATAATGTGAATTTCTTGTATCTAACGTATCGGGAATTAACCTTAGGGATCCAGGCCCCCTATAAAGAGGTTCGAATCGAAATGTCGCTCACCCTTGTCCTCCCCCCTCCCCCTGGTGGGTAGGGTTGCGCGCGCATTCAAAATCAATACGCTTAATGTTACGCACAAATATAAGGCTGAAATAGGGCTGTCAGGGACAGGGTATCGATATATGACGTAAATTATATAATAGTCGATAAAGTCAAATTACGTCAATTTTGTAACTTTACGTTCATAAATGAGTTGTTAATTATTCGGGAAATTTTGTTTATAATATTAACTCATGGAGTACTGAAAATATTATTACATATATTCTAATTTTAATATATATTTATATGTAAATTATATATTTCCCATCATTATTCCTTATAAATCCGCGCGACTGGATCAGTAGAATCCAATTATCTTCGCATCTGCTTGTAATTTAAGTTCAATATTGGCAAATAGCTTTGTGAAAGTGTGATTACATTATCGATATTCTCTACATCACTATATATAGACATGATTAATTAATAAGGCATTAAGATTTGCAAAATTTGACTCCATTTGAATTCGTAATCGAAACATTTGAATGGGCCTTTATAGAAAGGTGCTACTTGCGAATTGAGAAAGTCACTCCTACAATTTCCATTTTGATTTTCCTTGTTCAAAATAATTTTGAGGGTAGATTTTAACTTACCGGACTGTTCTATGTTTATTCTCTTTGTAAATGATTTATTATAACAATTCTAAAATATTCAACGTGAATCGTCGTTTGATTAAATATAAATTAAAAATAATGTTTCTTAGTTTTATTAACTCAAAGATGAAACTACCTAAAAAATATTTAATAGATTTCTTAGCTGTGAAATATCTTTCACTAAGAATTATATTGTACCTACATTTATTTTCAATAACATATTTAATATCAAAAGAAATACATATTTCAATTCATAAACCCTAATAAGACACAACATTTACCTAACATATTCCACAACGTTCTACTCTTAAAACTCTGAAACAAATTAAACATCCGTATAATTTACGACGTGTAATAAAATATAACATTAACCTAATATTATTTACATTAAAAAAACAATCAAAACACACATTGTCATTCAAAACAAGTGTCTCTTATTAGAAGCGATCCTGAAAACCCAATTAATTTAAGAGCCCCGTGGTACGTGATAAAAATTATAAAACTCCCATTAGCATATATAATAAGATATAACGTAACAATAAGAAAATATAACGTCACGAATAACAATATTACAAAACAAAATAATCATCATCCACCTACCCTTATCCCAATTATTTTAGGATATTTCAAGTCTTTAGTACACAAAATAATATTTATACACAAACGATATTAATACGTGTTTCTATAGTTAGCATTTGAATGTATTAATATTTTATTTTACAAGTTCTTTTAATAGTTTTGAATATTTCAAGTCTTTAGTACACAAAATAATATTTATGCACAAACGATATTAATGTGTGTTTCTATATTTAGCATTTGAATGTATTAATAATTTAATTTTACAACTTATTTTAATAATTTTGAATATTTCAAGCCACTCAAAATAATATTTAAACACAAACGATATTAATATGTGCGTTCTATATTTAGCATTTGAATGTATTAATATTTTATTTTTACTTTTAATACAAGTGTATTGCATCGAACCCCAAGTTGTGTGAAGTCGAGAAAATTGGATAACTTCGAGGCGCTATCAACAGCATATTTATCAATAGCGGCGTACGAGATGTATTGGGTGCATAATATATCAGTGGGAGATATTTTAGAAAACATCAAGATGTAGGGTGACAGATAAAGACCCCCAAAATACTATTTTATTTATGGATATCTTTATCACGTATCTTGAACTTTTTGACAATTATTAAATATATCATTTGTTATAAGAATTTTGTTTGGTTTTCTCTAAGATATACACTAAAATATATAAGAGTGTATCTGTATTTACTTTTAAGCAGTAGGTATATTATATTATTTTGCATATATATTATAAGAACATATGTAAAAGTAAACTATCAGCATGTATGTATAGTCTGCTGCTGTAGACGCCGGTGACATCTTATTTCCTCACGTTTAAACTGATATTGGAAAATGGAAGTCAATATATTTTTCCGTCAAATAGTCACTTATGGAATTTTCTGAGTTCCGATAAATGTTTTCGATTTAAAAAGTCAATTATTTATTTTTAACAATATATAAATTTAGTTAATATATTACTTATAATGTATTATTTACATACATTATCGATTTTTTGCTGTAACCTATATTTTTTAATACGTTCCTATAAAAGTTATTCTTACTTATTTCAAGTTACTTTCAACATATACTTTAATGTCGACATTGGAAGCAGTAACACCAGTTACGTATAATCTGAAAAAATATTTTGATCATTTAAAATGATTATCATTATCCAATAAACCACAATGGTAATAAAAGGATAAGTCCTTTTATCCCCTGTTACATCTAAGACATACCAACAGTTTAATCTTACAAACGCAGGGATAGTAAAGGGGTACACAAATTTCATTACTCAAGACTCGTTCATCGTCAAACTTGTACGAAGTACCAAGTTATAAACACTTAGAAGGTTTCAGAGGGAGACGACGTACAATCAATAACTGACGAAGGTTTCATGAGTTAATGTATGTTATGTACATATTCTCTATAGAATGTATTTTTTTAAATGTATAAACCGTATAAATATATAACTAAACCAAACATAATATGGATGGATGTACATCATTTAACATTTTAAAAGCATCAACCGGGAAAAGCTTTTGACGCGTAAATTCAGACAAAATATAAAATGTTAGGGTGTTCGAGATAACATTGTCTAGACGTCTCAAAGCTGTGTTCGGGAAACACTCAGCGTTATCCATAGAAGAGTTTGGTAAGCCTTTCAAAGTCATATTAACCACGTCTTCGAAGACTTGGCAGCCTCGCTCGTATGTAGAGAACCTTGTATTATGTAAATAGAAGAGACTTTTTCTTTGCCTTCGTTCAAAGACAAATGGTTCTGCGCCAAGTACTATTTATCATGTTTACAGCTGGCGCCATTTTGTATGTTATATTTCAGAGGTCAAAGGTTATTTTCCATACAAAGCCGATAGCCACGCCTTTTGAGTGTTAACTTTAAATAAACGGCATACGAGTTTTCCTGAAATTCTCTTTGTGCAGTTTTCGTCTGTTTAATATGAAAATTGAATATGAACTAGTGTAATAAAATTTGGCTTTGTGTTGCAAGTTTTAGATCTAGTTCGTAATAATTTCCATTTAATAAATTTAACGGGTTGCTTTCTTTGTTTTAACAACCTTAAAGGAATGTAATTACATGTGATGGAACCAAAGATGAATCTATTGAAAAATACGTATAGTCATAAGGAAGGTGTTTTTAATTTATCTTGGAACAAAGCATGAATGTGTCAAAGTTACCTCTCAGTACTCTTTAGTGCCGCTTAAGTTTAGACTTCCAAGTAGTTTGCTCAACGGAAATTTCCATACATTTGCATGAACTGAAGTGTCTATGAGCTCTTTTAAACTCTCCTGTTTGTGAGAACTTTGACACAGATATCAATATTTCATCACTCTCAAATTAGATTTTAGACGGTATTTTTTTCGTAAAATTTTTGAAATATATTTTTAAATATTATATATATGATCTTATACCTTATTTAATGAATATAAGAAAATTGTACCAAAAATATAAGCACAAGATCAAAACAAAATAAGAAACATACATTAGAAATAATTTATAAAGAAAAAGATAATGAATACCTTACTTACGTTACCTGAAAATAAATTCGCAAAAGATAAACAATTTTAATATTAACAAGTACAGCACTTAAATGTGTAACTTGTAGCAATTATTCATAGAAATCTTATCTCCAACTGAAATATCTTTATAACTTTTACAAGTACCGTTTAATGTCGCTTCAAAAATTTACATATATTTACATAGAAACTAACTCTGATTTGCTTGTACTTTAACTTGTAACTAAATTGCTCCAGCTTTGAGCCTTGGGATACATATTTATTACGTCAGGACTATTTGAAGAAACTTTCAGAGGACTTCTAAATTAATAATATTTAAGCAAATATTATTTAAGTTGTACTTTATCAGACAGTCAAGTAGTTTAATCGAAATAGATGTTATTAATGTTATCCACACATGAGTGTCATAAAATTTTCAAAATAAATTAAAGTTATATAAAGTCTTATAGCTTTATAATGTAAGTCATAATAAGATGATTATTTAATTTAGAAAGAGAATGCATTAAAATTGGATGACCCGTTGGTGTAGTGGTTAGTAACCCTGATTGCTGAACCGAATGTTGTGGGTTCGATCACCCCGCGGCACAATTCTTTGTTATTCCTAGACTGGGTGTTTTTCCATTATTAATATGATTGTGAACATTGGGATAACTTAATCCCTAAAGCGGGAGTTGTCTTTATAAAAAAAAATGTACCATCTATATGGTCAATTTTGGAGTCAAGGTTGGAGCGACAGGTGATCTTGAGAGCTGAAAAACTGACTTACTCTTACTTATAACTCTTAATGATGATTATCATTTTTATACTTTTTTTTTCGATACTAATATCATATTTTATACTTATTATTCTATATACAAGGTACAATAATGTTATTAGAAAATAATCCCTCTTGTACTAATAAATACAAATCAAACAAATCGAAAAAGTTATAATTACTTTTCAAAGTAGGGGTCAGTTTAATTAAGTTTTATACAATAAAGTTTAATTTTTGAGTTAAAATTATCTTTGAGATAATTTTATGGTTTTGGGCAAAATCCAATGGATGTACAGACGTCGGTATACATTTTTAATGGATATTTTTTACAGTGGTATCGACCATTGTAATTATTTCGATAATTGAAAAATCTATTGTCATTTTTACATCTATTGTTATTAAATATAATTTAAAAATATCTAACACAAGCAAATGTATAAAAAAAATTTTTTTTTTAATCAAAAAATGTTAAGTAATTATCCAGACTAAGTAAAACTAACTTATATAATATATAAAGTTTAAATCACATCCAATTAGTTTGAGACTTAAAATCGTTCTAAGTGTCATTATCGATGATTGATAGAATCGATTTTACCGCTCTTAATCTTGTTGTTATCGAGTGACGCGTATTAATATCAGTCGATTTTATGACTCGCTGACAAATTGTAATATTGATAGTCCTTATATAAATCTTGAATTTATTGCTCGACCCAAATTATGCTAATAAAATAGAATTCATTTAATTACTGAGAGTATACCGAGCATTCTCTGTCAACGTCACTCGTTCAGTCTTGATACTTGAAAAGAATGTTTCCTAATTTCTTTTATTATTATATAAAATTTTTATTTTTTGTATGGAAAAATAACATGATACAAAATTTATATCAGTACCAAGTATCAAAATTAAATATTTAATAACGTAACATATCTGAAAGCAAATGGCTTCGTGTAAATATATTTAATGTCGAGAACATAAAACAATGTAAGCAATCCCCTTCATATTGTTTGTATTTCCCATATCATTCAAATCTTGAACGTATTCTATGATAATTTATGGGTTTATATTTTTTCCAACGCAGCTTTTTGGTGGCAAATATTTGTTATTTTCATTGTTATTTCGCGGGAAAAAAATAATGATATACAATCCAAGATTGTTATGAATCGCAACTTCATGTCGGTTATTGGCACTAAAAAATTAAGAAACTGATTTCAATCTTTAACTGATTAGTTATTAGTTTTTTGACATTTGTCTATATATTATGACATATAATGTAAGCTATAATTGATAGCAGGATTATTTTATTCGTGATTTGTAAGACAATATAACTGGAATAATGTTTACGCAGAACCACAACTTCTTTGTAGGTAATAAATGTATGAATTATTTAGTGTAGTGCCACAAGACTATTACTACGATTGTCCATAAACTACTATACTGTACTACACTAAACAGGTCTCTTAACTTTTAAGTACTATTACTAACTTTTTACTAGCACTAGTAGACGTCTTTGGTTATTTTGTAAATAAATATTTTTTAAAAAAGTTTTTATTATTTTATATTTTCATTACTAGTGACATTTTAAGGTCCAATTATACATAGCATAGATAACTAGAAGTTTCCGCTTCAGTACTAGAGTTTGCACTTAGTTACCCCCTCCCTCTAGAGAGGGGACGTAGAACAAACCCCACATATCACTTAAAATGTATTTGCGATAGTAACTCTAGCTGTTTAAATAACATAGTAACATTTTGAATAGTCTAACAATCAATTCTACTACTACGGAATTGCTGGATATTATTTCATTTCGTAAATTTGAAAATATTTCGAGAAATGTTATCAATTATTCCTTACTTAATAATGAATGTTAAACTTAAACAAAATTAACAAATAACGTCTACAAAATAGAAAAGCAAAACTTGCTTTATATATATAAAGGACGTAATACATATGTATTATATATATATAATATATATGTATTTTATACGATAAAGCTTTGTCGGAGCTTTTCATGATATAACAACATTTCTGAACGTTTTCTTACTGCTGTCTGATAGTTATTGATTGTCATAACATATAACATTACTCAATATTATCTATAGTAGAAGACCATCTGAATTGTGGCGAGCTTGTCAGTTGGTAACAAGACAAGTTGTGCAAGAACGTGCTTCTCCACCCTTAACTAGTACTAACTCTGAATATGAACAATAATCTGCAAAGCGAAACTTCCTAGATTAGAAATTTAGATGGGTTCATCTGAAATATAAGAGCGCTTCAAGTGCTATTCATTAGACGTAGGAATATTGACTTGCTGAATATGTGCTTCAGCGCTTTGATTTTATTATTAATATGTGAGTTCAATTAATTTAAGTGTTCGTTATCTGTAAGTTTCAAACATAATTAGTCGTTTTAAGAAAAACATATAAAGTCATATAGATAAATCAATAGTTTTCTTTTTGATTTAAAAACCACTCCCGTATTATATTAATTTCGCTCTTGGACTTCACAAGCATAAATAAAGAATCCAAAGAACACCCAGACTCGAAATCACAATCTGTGATTCACACAAAGAATTGTCCCGTATGGGAAGCGAAACCACAACCTCGGATTCAGCAGTCAGTGGTAGTAACTACCACACCAACAGGTCATCTCTGTGACCCAACAATAGTTAGAATTAAAAATGAATAATTCATAAAAGAATTATTGATAACACGGAACCTCGTCATCTGCTATCAAACAGATATAAAAGATCAGTCGACAAGGGGAAATAACTTCTGGATTGTTTTTCTTTGCTCATAAAACACAGTGACAGATTCATATTTCAATACGTAAACTTTATCGAATAATGCATTGTTATAACGCGAGAATTTAATATTTTATATGATCCACTTAGGCTACTACCCACATCAAGTTGATCAGCTGACAGACGGGTTGAAATCTCTTTACAGGCTTGAGTGATATGGGCATGAATGTACAATAGATTTGAATGAATTAAATTCTACTCAATGAGAGGTTTAATCTGGACCAGAATTGTCTTGACTGCCTTTAATAATTATCACGTGATAATATCTCTAAAGTGTGTGAAATTGATACATTTGACCCATACTACATACATTTGAATATTTATTTTTAGTTATAATATGTAAAATATCAAAGAGACTAATGAAATGTTTCAGCACGTGATACCTTCAAAAATACAGAAACATTTATAACGGGAGCACTTTATTTAATTATTTAAAAGAAATGGAAGTTACGAAGCGGGAAGTTTATAATTAACTGCACTCTGAAGTCTAGACACGAGCCACAGCTAGTTTTCTTAAGAAGTCTTGTAACATATATTCCTAATACTAATTAGTTGCGAAATTGTATGTAAATAGAACTTTTAACTTAAACGAAAAGTTTAAGTTAAAAGTTCTGTTCACAAGTTCTAAGACCTGCAAGTTTACTTCTCACACGTTCATATTCTCATCACCCACCTTTGAAGCAAAATATGATGATTAAAATTAATTAATTAGTTAATTTAATTTTCTTAACATGAGAAGTTAATTAAATTAACTTAATTTTTGAAAGTAGCCTTATAGATGTCCTCTACCTCTCGATAAAGACGACTTTAACCAGACCGGTTGCGACACGATAGCTAAATTGGCAGAGAGACGGGATAGCCCCTAGGGTCGCAAGTTCGAGACCTGCTCATGTCATTATAAATTTGTGAATGAAGTTTTTTTATATTTGCACAATCTAACGTAAGTGAATATGATAAAATATTTAACTGCTATAAAGATAATGTAAGGTTAGGATTGCATTGAATTTGATTCTAAAATAAAAAAAAATATTATTATAATTTTAATTTTTATGATACATTTCGTGCGTTACCGAGTAGATTTCTTGCTAAAAAAAATTGTATATATGTATGTGTGTATGTATAAAATGTGTATAGCTCCTACTTAGAAAGAATTAAAAAGGAATTAATAATTACACATACATAAGTAAAATGGATTAAATGCTCAAGTAGTTTTCTAAAGAAAAAAAATGTCCTGTTATTTAAAGTACTCATTTAGTATTCATTCAATAACTAAACAAAAGAAACCATTAAGAAGGAAGTGTATTTTCATCCGGACCATTTTTGGAAATAATTTAATCGATTACGAGAGCACTTTTAGAGGAATTTAAAAGAGTGATCTAAAGCTTAATGTCTTTACCGAAGTGTTTTCAATTATCGAGCGCATTTTTAATCATGAAAGATTTTGTAAAATAAAAAATGCGGCTTAAACATCGCAAGCAACAGCTAGTCGGAAATAAAATATGGCGGTAACATACTGTACGTCAAAATAAAGTGTCAATGTCAACGCAAATATCACTTGGCTACTGAGGATGATACAGATCAAACATTTTAAAGATAGGCTGGTAGTTTGGGACAGTTCGACCTAAGTAAATAGATTTGTAATGATACAAGGAACCTTTTTGAATGTTCGTAATTTTTGGGAAGAATCCTGCTGTTTTTATAATGTTATGTTTAAAACAAAAGAATACGGTTTAATTATCCTAATTTTTATTGATTAATTGTAAAGTACGAATAACATTTAACGAAAACCAACTAAATTAACATTAAATATAATAGGAAAATTTTGTAGCTTTTAGATATTAAATATAATATTATTGTTCCTTTTGGTATTTATCAGCAACAAAAGATTTTATACTCCATTGTTTTACAATTTCTAAAGGTATGTAATTTCAGCGATAGTAGAGTCGTTAAATATTTCTAGCCACAATTATTTCCATTGTTCAGATTATTATTATGTCTATTAAGAATATATTTTATTAAGCCCCATTTTATATAAAAATAAAAAAACATAATGAATTCCAAATTATTCATTAATTCTTACCATCCTACTAATTTTTAAACATCAGAAGTTAGAAGAGAGAACATTAGTGTCTTTCTTGAAATAAATTGTATTTGAGATATTGAAAGTAAGTTCACTGACCTCATATATTTCCTGGAACGTAAAACTAGCATTGCAGACGTCTAGACAACCTAAACGAATATTATTTATATGTAATATCCTTGTTTAAGCTTTAAATACTTGGTATAATAACATGTTTAATGTAATGACTCATAAAAACTATAATCATAAAGTATATGAACTGAGATTTAATTATATATCTTATTATATGGCCACGTAATATATAATATATTAATAAACAAAATTATTTCGTAAATCAAATCAAATGATCTGATCAAATAACGTGTGCCATGCTCGTGATAATTAACAGCTGATAAGTTTATTACATTCCAATACAATTAAAAATAAACACCAATTTTGAAAGTATCATTACGGAAAATCATTTATTATTTCGTCATATATTGCAGGTTTTCCGGAATCTATGAATCTATTTTTTTACCAAATACGTTCCTGTCGTAGTAGGGTTGAGCCAATAACTCTTTCAGGTATCCTGTCCCGGACAGATTAACTTCTAAAACCGAACATCACAAAGAAATAGTCCGATAACAGATTTCAACTCAATAATTCTGAAGTTAATCAGATGTTATCAATTACCACATTCATTCATTGTCACATTCTTATTGTTTGTTTTTTGCAGGCGACGAGCGGTGCTGAGCCGCAGGTGGCAGTGCTATGTGAGGCTGGTGCGACCTACCACCCACAGTACATGTCCGCTGGTGGTCGATGGACCCCCGACCTTACCACCAAGCCCCATAACTGCTTGAAGGACAAGATGGAAATACTCGACTATTGCAAGAAGGTGACCTTTATAAATTATACTTGATAGTATTTATTACTTTTATAATATAATAAAAGAAAGTAAATAATTGTCAATACATTTCGATGAAAGCAAGTTTTCTGCAAGAATCAGGATATAGCTGTATCCTGGAAGTTGAAAATTTAATAGTTTTCCCAACTTGGCCAATAATAGAAAGTTCTGTTTCATGGACGATGACGCTTTACAATAGAATTTAAGAACTTTTATTTGATTTAGTAATAAACAGCGTTCAATACAATATTTTAGAATTGGCTGGTATATAATTATTAAGTTTTGTAGAGAAAGGTTATATTAAATTGCTACTAAGTACTTATCATAAAATCCATTTGTCTGCACAAATTCTAATTTAATTTAGTAAAACTAATATTTCATAAAAAATCTATAATACGGCAAGACGATGAAAATTCAACAACTTTTAAAAACTACTAATAATGGTTTATTTATTGGTAGCGTTGCTGTAAAATTATATAAATGTTATTTTTGCTTTGTATTGTTTCTCAAAGAGCAACTACATACGTTAGTTAAACCTATTTATTGACCTCAACAAACTTGATTAAAGTCTTCTGTTGAAGTTGTAACTTTACCTCAAACTTGCAACTTATCCACGATAATGTTTCAAGATAAACAAGTGACCCGTTGGTTTATTTATTTAGGTTTTAATTGTCTGCTTGAGATAACTTAATATTTGTTTTGCTGTTTATACTCCTAGAGTTGTAATTTTTTGAGGAGAAATACTTTGATTCATAAAAATAAACTACAAAGTTGAAAAGCCAAAAATAATACCAATAATGTCATTTTTACCTCCCTCATCATTGTCCAGGTATACCCGAGTCACGATATCACCAATATCGTCGAGGCATCCCACTACGTGAAAGTCAGCAACTGGTGCAAGCTGGGCTCCAACAACGCCGCCAAGTGCAAGGTCACTAGATGGGTCAAGCCCTTCCGTTGTCTTGGTACGTTGCTACAGTTTTATATTATAAAAAAACACAATCACCACACATATATAACCTCCACACGATTCTAACCACATCCATACATATTCCCGTTAACTACAAAGATAATTTGGCGGCAGAAGGCCCATTCCAATCGGATGCGCTGCTAGTTCCGGAGAGCTGTCTGTTCGACCACATCCACAACCAAAGCCGCTGCTGGCAGTTCTCGCGCTGGAACGCGACCGCGGGGCGTGCGTGTGCACAGCGGGGCCTGCGCCTGCGCACGTTCGCGATGCTGCTACCGTGCGGGATCAGCCTCTTCTCTGGCGTTGAATTTGTATGCTGCCCTAAACATTTTAAGGGTAAGTAGTTTTATGAATTTAAAGTAACGCCAAGACAAAATTCAATACCTTCATCACATTTTTAGAAAACGTCAAAATGCACAAACCAATGGAAGTCGGTGTACCAGTTAACCCCGGAGGTGAAGAGATGCTGGCGGCCTCTGCTGCGATGGACGAACGAGATGATGATCTTCTTGATGATGAAGACACTCTCACCGACGACGATGATGACACCTTGAACCTTAGCGACGATGATGACGATGATGATACTGATGACGGTATTTCTAATTGTAATTATTTATATTATCTATATTCTTCCAAAATTTACCTTATTATGTCCCTAATACTTCTTACTAATACTCACTTTTAATAATGAATACAAAAATATTAAAGAAATGTCTTAGAACAAAGGAATCTTTATTAACATCAAATATTTACTAAGGATGCCCTTAGAATAATGCTGAAACCCATAGCCCTTTATAATAGTGCAGGAACATAGTGATGATAGAAGAAAAATTAAATAACCGCTCAATCATTATATTTTATCAGACATGGATGAAGACGAAGACGCAGACCTGACCCGCGATGATGACGCCGAGGATGATGATTACACTGATGGTGATGAGTCTGCGTGGCCACGACCTGACTCCTCCGCAGCACCCTCCACCACCACGCCTACCACTACCACCACTACCACTACCACGGTAAGCTAATTAAATATTAATAAAGCAATTTCTGTTTCTCTTATACTAATTGTATGTTTTGATAGAGAATCCGTTTTATTAAATAGATTTTTTTAACACTGAGGTGATTTGCATGTGTCTATAATATATTTTAAAATAAATATCTCTGAAATGTAAATAGATAGAAATAATAGTAATACTCATATTTACTTTCAAATACAACTATTTTAAATTGAAATGACTAGAAAATTTTATATTGAATTTCATCCCGACACGAGTTCGGGTACACTGTAATATGTAAAGATGTTTCACTGTGGACAAAAAATAACTAAATAGTGTCTCTTAAAATACTGATATTATTTTAAATAGCACTTATACTTACAATTAAAAATTTGTCGTAACTTCGCCAAATGTGTAAATAGTCGTAAATCTTAATTTAACTGAGGGACTTACATACAAAACTATTTACCCTATTTAACTACCTTATGAATGCAGTTTAATAGGTATTTCTTTACCCACCTCATAAACGAAAATTGTAATTAATATTAATTTTTTACCGCTGGGGTAGTTAAGCGTTATACTTAATTTGATAAACAAATATTTATTTTAAATAAAAACTGTCAATACCTACAATATCTTAAATGCCGTCACCATAAAAAATAACTGGTACATGGTATGCAGGCTTCGACTGCTACCTCCGACCCCTACTTTTCTCATTTCGACCCACGAACTGAACACCAGAGCTACAAAGATGCTCAGCAGCGCCTCGAAGAGACACACCGCGAAAAGGTATTATATAAATATGTAATACATGATATTAAAGTATTAAAAAAAAATACACCGTACAATGCCAATAAATTGAACAATTTAATAGATTTATATTTCTTTTTTTACCGTCTTCTAAAAGGAGGGGGTTCTCATTAATAAAATTCATTTCCATACATAAATAAAAATTACTCAAGTTGACTATTTGTATTCATTTAGTTTCCGAACTATTTAAGATTTTTATTCTTTCCATTCATTCAGTTCGCTAGAACTTTTATTATTTTTCTTTCTTGGTTAATAACGAGGTTTTCTTAAACAGATTACTAAAGTAATGCGAGACTGGTCTGAACTGGAAGACCGCTACCAACAAATGATGACCTCTGACCCGACCTCAGCGCAGACCTTCCGCCAACGCATGACTGCCAAGTTCCAGGCTAATATTCAGGTATTTAAAAAAATATATAATTATATAATGCTTATATAATAATGCTTTCAGTACTGAAATGTAGGTTTTTTTACAGATTGTGTTTCAATTAATATTTTTATTATATTTTTAACGAAAAGTATTATTTGCGTATAAAAAAATATTATTTATTGTATCTTTCACTAGTCGCAGTCAGTTCAATCACCGTTTTAAATATGTGCCTATCTTAAATTTCAAAAGGCAACTGAAACAAAATAAAACGATAAAAGTAAACAACAGGTCTATTCGTCAACTCCAAACTAGAAGGAATAATTAAAAAACTACATGTCAAATGTTCATATTGTATTGAGTGTCCCGAGTGTACTAAGAATGTATTAAGTGTACTGTGTAACCAAGGCGCTGGAAGAGGACGGCGTGTCTGAACGGCGCCGGCTGGCCGCGCTGCACCAGCAACGCGTGCTGGCGCACCTCGCCCAGCGACGACGCACCGCGCTGTCCTGCTACACGCGCTCCCTCAGGGACACGCCGCCTAATGTGAGTGACGATGACGATGGTGGTGCTATCAAATATTAGAGTTCTGTATAATCGAGAGATACTGATGGTACGTGGTAGCACAATTACATCTGCAAACATAATGAGAAATGCCGCTGAATTCCTCCCCATTTCACCATGACAAGTAAAGAGGAAGGAAACAGTTTGGGTTTCTGGTTCTTTTAGTCATCCTATGAAGTGAAGCATAATAGTAAATTTGGTCATATTTCCTGTGAAGGTAGTACTGATCCCGATTTATTCAGTCTCACTCTAGCCGGACTCTACCATCACATAATGCTGTTAAAACTCGTCTTGATAAGAAGCACTTGTCCCAGGCTCACCGGGTGCAGAAGTGTCTTCAGCGGCTGGTGCGCGCTCTGGCTGCCGAGCGATCGGGCGCGCTGGCTGCCTGGCGCCGCGCCGCCGCTGCGGGACGGGAGGCCGCCGCCGCCGAGCGAGCCAGCGCAGCCGACAGACTGCAGGTACAAACACATTGCTACATAGAACAATGCACATATAACACACACACACTCATGCTTTTATACAGTAGGCAAATATGAATACACAACATATACAGAAATTAAAATTAAAAGCATACTTAACAGCGACCGATATGTTCCAAGTTGTGAATATTTAACGTTGGAGATGATTAAATTTATAAAACCCATTTTAATGATTATTTTATCATTGTAATATAATTCAGCTTTTACTCGATATAGATTAGCTAAGACGATATAAAAGATTGAAATATATGGAAAACATTGTTTTCTATCTGTAGGTTTATTCGTACTTAATATCTAAACTACATCCTTCGTTTGTTCAGGACGCTGATCGTGCCCTCCAACGTGCCCTTACATCTCTCCGTCGCCGCCCTCATCTCTACGCCAGCATTGGAACTGCTATTGAGGACTACGTTCAGGTAGGCCGACTATATTATTATAGGAATCACAATTTTATATTAGTTAAAAATATATAGAAAAATGATAATCCTCTTCAGTCTATGCAATCCAAGGATGACATGGCAGTATCCCTGATGTCAATGACCCCTGAGGCTGAAGAACTCCTCCTGGACCGTATTGAAGCTGAAGTACAGAGAGAACAGGCGGCTCGAGAACAACTCAACGCGAAGAGAGACCAACGCACGAGACAGAGACAGGACATCCAGAATGAAAGGACCAGGGTGAGGATTTAACCGTTTTACAAGAAAAAAACAATATTTCACGTTCTAGTACGGCAAAGCAAAAATATCTTTATCTCTTTCAGACCTCCAACGGTGTGAAGGAGAGCGAAGAGGCTGACGACGAGGCTAGCGAAGTCAGCGACATCGAGGACACCACCACCGCCCCCACCACGCAGACCTCACCCCCTCCCCCGCCCTCCCCCTCACCCTCCGCCTCCTCCGTACATGATCTCACCACGCGATCCGCCTTCACACAGGAGACCACGACAACGGTAGGTGGAGTTGAGTTAAAAGTAAGTTAATATTAGTTATGGTTTTAATTGTTAATTTAATTGTTATTAGGAACTCATTACCAGCACGATGACTGACGGACCAGAAACAGAGACTGAGACCAGCGACCTCGCTGAAACAACCAGCCGACGATCCACCAGCGAAGTAATTATTTATTATTTTGGAATTATTGTACATTTATTGTTAAGTTATATAATTATATTCTACTCGTCGTTTGATATAAGTTTTTCCAAGTATGCAAATGATATGTAAAGTACAAATTGAAGGCAAAAAGTTTTAACGTTTCCTTTATAAATACTGAAACCAACTTAAGAGAATACTTTGATAAAGTTTTAATCTTTAGTCTGTAAAATTGCGTTTTAAGAAAATGAACTTTGATAAAAACTTAAAACGTAAATCAAACAAAACATATAGATTATGAAAAATAATTAAAACTAATAAAGATTCTATTCGTGATGAATGATGTGATGTGATACAGGCGGAGGGCTCTGGTCTTCGCGCGGCGCTGGAGCAGGCGGAGGAGCGCGCACCACCACCGCCTGCGCATGCGCTCAAACACGAGCTGCAACACTCGCAGCCTGTGAGTACTATACAATACAATACATTACAATACATTACAATACATTACAACAAATATTACCATGATGTGATAATAGGAATACAAAACACAACACTAAAAGTCCTACTTTCTGTTTATGACAGGGGTACACAATCCGCGGCCCGGCGCCTTCCAGCGGCTCTGGAGCGCTGTACCCCGCGCTGTGTGTGGGCGGCGCAGCGCTTGCAGCGGCGGCGGCGGTTGCGCTCGCTGTAGCTCGTCGTCGTGATCGCGCGCCCTCTGCGCAAGGATTTGTACAGGTTTGTGCATATATTACGATATTTTTTGTGTTCCCTCTACCAGCCACGTAAAATGGTTTGAAGTTTTATGATATTAGTAGGTATTTTAATAATCAAGTTGTCCCTTAATAAACATTTAAACATTTAATACAATAATACAACGTTCTATTTTCCGCAGGTGGAACAGACCGGCGCTGTAGCTCCTACTCCTGAAGAGCGACATGTGGCCAATATGCAAATCAACGGCTACGAAAACCCAACCTACAAATACTTCGAAGTCAAGGAGTAAAGTCTTTTCCCTCCCACCAACCACCAGGCCTGCCTTCCTTTCTCTTTCTTACTTCAGGAAAAGTAGGCAATGGCAAGTGCTTAGGGATAAAAAAATCTCGTTAACATTCCGCTTGTCGTGTCCCTTACGTCCTTTTGAGATAAAACAAAGCACAACGTAGACTTCTAACTAAGACTTAAGACAGCGCCATCTAGTTTCGAGTGCAGTAACTAACATTATGATTACAACTAATGTTACTCAAAAGGACCTTTGCAAGGGACTGCGTAACTTTTCACTTCTTATTACCAATTGTGTTGTGTGCTAGATACCCCGTAGTGAGGGTCGTACCCTATCCCTATATCTATGTCCTTGAGTAATTAATTCTTTATGGAATGAATGTGTGTGATGATTTAATATATATCAATGGATTGTAAAGCAAGCCTGGTGGTTCGAAACACTCATTTTAATAATAAAGCTTGTGTGATTAGTCAAGATATTTTTTGCGAGTTTTCGCAATCAGTCAAACTATACCTAATTCAGATTAGAGTTTATATTGTTTTATATGTTATTTTTATGTTTGCACCAAAATATTTATTTGTATTTAAGATTAGATCTAAGTTTCGTCTAGTGTCCTAGAACTCATAAGTGTCACCTTGTAGTCGAGTTATTTAATTAAGTTTTCGAGACCGCATCCCGAGTGATAATGTGCAGTGAATATATCTATCTCTCTTTATTATTATTGTTTCTCACTCTTTCTTATATAATATGATATTGATCTCACTCTTCGTTATAATTTTAGTTTAAATTTAACTCTTCCTGTACGTTGTCACTGGGGCCAGTGGAACAAACGTCCATGGTACGCTGTGTAAATAGACTCCGCGTACAAATTTGATCCTTAACGACTTACTCTTAAAGCCCGCTTTCTTTTTCTAACGTAGATAGAACTAAACGTGAATTTTATGTAATAAAATGCGAAAATATATTTTAATAATTATGTGTACTTAGCATGGGACGGGCGGCAAAGCCGGCGCGGGTAAACGCTCTTAGCCTGTGTAGTGTTCTTCTAGTCACTGAGAATCTTTTTGATCTGATTATTCTTGTCTTCTCTCGTCTCTCTCCGTTTACCCGCGGGACAATACTCGTAGTTCCCTATAAGGAAGGACTGGGTACTCAACGTGGGTGTGAAAGAAATGTCTACAACGCGATTTGTAAAGTTCTGCAGGAGCTTTCTATTATCTAGTCAAGAGGGTGCATTGGTAAATCAGCTTATTAAAGATCATGCGCACATTGGGTACTCGGTGATGCCGAAGCAGTAAGCTTAGTGAGTGTATGTACGTTTAATATATAAGTAGATGTACAAAAGTAATACATTATATAGATGTTTTAGCGTCAGATACATAGATATAAAGCAAAATATTATTATATATCGCATTCGTCCGTTTAATGTAAGGGCTTGCGCTCGTGTCTATCCCACGTACCACACTTAATGTTACGCCGTAGATAAGATGTAATTCTGCCTCAGTATTATATACATTTAAGCTTATTTGTTACATAAGCTAATTTATATACACTAATTCTATTTGTTTACGGGCGTAGTGACGTCGCTACGTTAAGGAAGTCATATCAGATGCGTCACGGCGCTGTGACTATTTAGTGCAACACTTTAGTAAAACGGCGTTACTTGGTTCTCTTAGTTCGGCACCTCGATAAGAGTTGGCGCCACTTTCGAGTTGCATTAAATATGTGAAAAAAGCGCCCGCCCGTGGCTTGTACGGCATTTACGTAAGTTTACTCACTGTATAACGTAACTTTAATCCTGCATCAAGTAACCGCTGTATTTTTACTAATAAGTAACAAGCCGACCACTTATTTTTTTAACAAAACTTTTTGCTCAAATTCAGCTGTCTCTCATCAATAATGATTGTAATCGGTGTTCTAAAGTTATTTGATGTCAACAATATTTGATGTTAGTAGTAATCCCGGTTTATGTAATTTCAGATCACTGTTTCACGTATTTTGAAAATATAATAAATGGTTTGAAATCTTTTGTGTTTCCTGTGCTACATTTTATTGTGAGTTCGAAGTTCAAATTGATTCAATAAATAGGAATATAATATTGGTGTTGTTAATGGCAATACTGCCGCATCCTCAGAGATTTAAATAAACAATGTTATTACTATATAGATAAACTACCATCCTATTATAAATATATATGTAATTATTGATATATGTAATTATTGATTCATTAAAAAAATAAAGGCAAATTCTTGTCCAAAATCAAACGATTAAACAACAAAACATACCACATACCCACTCACGTATTTATCGCTATTGTAGTCGAAAATTTACCAGGAATATTTTTTTAGTAGCTTTATATTAAATTCTTAATACAAATAGTACATCATCTCGTTAATTTTGACATGACTTACAATAACAATTAAGTTTAAGGATAGGAGTAGGAATAGGAAGTTAACAAAACTGATAGGTAGAAAATCGCATCACTACATAGACAAATCTCGACTACGCACACTTACAAATATATAGTGCGAGAATATTGTGTGAATTAAACAATTTTGATACTTTCGATATATACTTATATTTAATGTTTAATTATTACTTCTTTAAATTATTTTTATACTATTGATGATTAAGTATGTACATATTATAGGTACATGTGACAAAATTATAGATTATTATTGCATATATGATATATTTATTAATTCTTCAGTGAGCTAAAAATAGCTGAAAATTTCGGTGGCTGTTACTTGATCTTTTAGACTGAAAAAAGCAAGGCTAGTCAAGTTTAGTTGTGTTAATCATAAAGAGATACTACCTCCAGACTTGGTGGAGTGGACCTGAAGGTATACTAATGGATGGATGCTAGTGGATCTCCTAGATGAATAGAGCTGGGTGCGCCGAGTAATGGTATCACTACATTAAATTTGATTTTGTAGCTTTATGTACCGAAAAGTTGTTAATTTTGGGCATAACCGTAAACGCGTCCTAAGTCTAAGTCAATACATGGGATACTTTTTTGGCGAAAATTTTAAATACTACGGGGAAAAAAGTTGCAATATAGAATATATAAAAAAAAAATAACAGAACATACATCGATTCTTATATATTTTTTTTGTAATGATGCAGAAGAATACTCTGGTAACATTTTGTTAGAGATCTAGATCAAGATACTTAAAAATTAGCCGAGTTGCTAAGATTGAAGGAATTTCGCAGGAGATGTTATTTCAATACACAAACCACAATTGTACAATTTAAAAAATATCTATATTCATTGAGGTATCTAATATGTAGAATAAGTCTTCTATGACTAGTATTTGTATGACAAGTATCTTATTTCAATAAAAGTTTATCTTGACTTAGTTTTCTTTAATGAAAAAGTACGTAGAGTCCTTTAAAAATAAAGAAACCAATCAAAATTGTATGAGATTATCTATACATACATATAATAAAATTTTCACCGATCCATGTCTCCACATGGAAAAATTAAAAAAAAAACATCATAGAAACATTATAAAAGAGAGCAAGAGAACCCAAAACTATGGTTTTTCAGTTTGTTTGTCTGTTTGTCTCTATGTCTGTATATCTGTATGTCTGTATATCTGTATGTCTGTATATCTGTATGTCTGTATGTCTGTATATCTCAGAAACGGCTTACCCAATTTGTATGTGGTTTTCAGGAATATATTATAACAGTCTTCACTTAACATTTTGTGTTTATATGATCTAAATCGGTTAAGAAATAAAAAAGTTATGTCAATTTATGCCAATTACGTAATAGGTACCATGCAAATCTTATGCTATACATGTTTTTTTTTTTTCAAAAATTCATACAGAGAGCCTATAAAAAAGCAAGAGAACCCTAAAACAATATTTATTCATTTTGTCTGTTCGTCTGAATGTTTGTGCACGCTAATCTCTGAAACTGATTGATCGATTTGAATGCAGTTTTCGGGAATGTATAGTCCATGGGATATAGTCTTTTTGTATGTGGGGTTTTTTAATTATTTTTTTTCTGCTTTTAAAATGTTATTGGTTTCTGAATTGTACTAAATGAACCTACAGACACACAAAATTTTAAATTGTTTAAGTATTTCTATTAATCTATCCTAATATTATAAAGAGGAATGATTTGTTCGTTTGTTTGTTTGAATTGATAGGCTCCGAAACTACGGTACCGATTTAAAAAAAAATCTTTTAGCATTAGAATCCTACATTATGACGTACAAAGGTTATATTTAATACGAGAAATATATACTTATATTATATTTAATAAAATAAGAATCCACGTGCAAGTTTCGACAATGTAAAAAATTATAAATGTATTAAGTACCTACCTAACATGATTCAAGACTTTTTTATATGGGTAGGTAGATAGGTAGTTTTCATATATACGAATATTATAAATATAAACATTTAGAGTTAAAAGATTTACAATCACTAATAACACTATGATGAAGGGATTTATATTATCACTAGCTGTTGCCCGTGATTCTTTATGACTACGATCATAAGCCATATAAATGTATTTTTACAGTCTACGTAGACTCAGTCACGGGCAACAGCTATCTCTAATAAAGTACTTTACCTCAGTAAGTAAGTGTAAAAACCTTTTGGCCTACATAACAAGGCTTTTTTCGTATATAGCGAGGGCGAAGCCGCTAGAAACAGCTAATTATTGCATAAGAACCTCTCCCCCGCACGAATAAAACGTCAATATCTTGGAGACAACTATTTCTATTTCAATCAAACATCGACAAGAACTTTCTCGACGAGCATAGCTTTCGATTAAAAAAAACCGCATTCAAATCCGTCCACGCGTTTAGCCGCAAACAGCTAATTATTGCATAATAACCTCTCCCTGCACGTATAAAACGTCAAGATCTTGGAGACGACTATTTCTATTTCAATCAAACATGTATAAGAACCGTCTCGACGAGCATAGCTTTCGATTAAAAAAAAACCTTCAATTTGCCACAGACATATACACATATACACAGATACACAGATCGACAGGTCAAACTTATAACACCCCTCTTTTTAGTCGGGGGTTAAAAACATTTACTACAACATACCTAAAGCGACAGTAACGGTATTTGAATTTTAAAAATATTTATAACAAGGTTCCACGACAAAAGCAAACAAAAAAAACCTCATTTAAATAAATACATTAGGATTCATGTGTAACTACAGAATACATAGGATATAGCACATAACATTATGTATTAAAATTGTTTCATTTCAGTTACCAGACGACCGGCAAAACAATTTTCAATTTTTCAATCTCTCTTTGCTGTCCCAGAATTTAGTTTTGGAGGTCCTTCCAATAGACATGCCAAACAATAAGATATGAACCAACATACGATAAAACCTGGGAGCCCTACTTTGAACCTTACAAATGTTTCTAATGCCTTGGTAAATTTGAAGAGAATTATAGTTTTTTTTGGCAATTCAAACAAACAGCGGCTTTTGCTAAAGAATCATTAGTCTATTTAACCTAAATAATTTATGGATTAAAGACAGAAACAGAATATTTATGAATTTAATCGAAGCCGAACAGCAAGTTCGTATCCGTTTTAATGAGTGTTGAGAAATAATAAATCAGAAATAATATCTATGTTGCAAAGAAATCAAAAAGTACTAACAGTGCCAAAAAATTTGCGAGAAATGTTTAAAAAAAACTAAAAAAAAGTATAAAGTGCTCAATATTTATTCTATTTTTAGTTTTTTATGTCACAAAACTTATGTTGATTATCTACCAAAATGTAATTAATAAGTGACTAGTGACATCTATGAATTTATGGGAGAACTAAGTAGTAGGCTACAGTGACATCTCCAGATGTTAGGTTAGTCCCATAGTTAGTTACATAAATGACAACTGTTTTCACCTCCATTATCTAGATGGCGTTAGTATACTACTACACTAAAGTACATGAAACGTACTTGATTAGTTATTTATGCCAATTCATAACGGCAATTGAGGAATGGAAGCGATATAAAAAGAAGTTTGTCATCTTGTCAATGCATTTTTATCGTTCCATAATAAAAGGGTTCAGACTGGGTTAACTTCCGTCCAGATGTTTAGAAGGTTTACATTTTAATCTCAATTTAAATAATTTAGATGATTTGTAAAATATCATATTAACTCTAAGAAATATATTAGATAAAGATCTAGACAATTATTGTTTAAAGGAAAATATTACTTTTTATGATTATTCGGTTGTGTCTATTTCAAATCATAATACAGAAGGCAATATAAGAAAATTTATTATATAATACATATGGATCAATTCTTAGAACTTACAATGCAAGTGCTGCACAGG
Source organism: Napeogenes inachia (assembly GCA_959347355.1). NCBI lineage: Eukaryota > Metazoa > Arthropoda > Insecta > Lepidoptera > Nymphalidae > Napeogenes > Napeogenes inachia. Next base: position 13,287,126 of record OY365793.1, on the reverse strand, counting down.
ATTATCGCGATGTAAATACAAAAAAAATAAAGAAAAGTATAAACTTCAATAAAAGAAGGTTATATTTTATTAGAAAAATTATTTATACAGGTTATCTTTAAGTGTCTGTATTGGTGTAATAATATCAGTTTGTGAAATATATACGAAATATCAGTCAGATAATATTGTATTGTTAACGTTATGTAAGATGTAGAATACGTAAAGAAAGAAAACAATATTGTTTCGTTTAATCCAAAGATTTCTTAGAAGTTACTTGCCTATTCCTATTCAATCTACCTATTTTATGTTTTATTTTACATAATTAAGAAATAAATACAATATTTTCCTTAAACTCTAATTACAACTACTTTAAGAAGACCTATTTTGACGTTATTAATAGCTACTGGATACTGGGGATTTTGTACAAAAATATAATTACTTTTGGCTAGCTCCGATTCATTATTGTTCGGAATTGCCTACACGTAATATTCCACAAAGCTTTATTTCTATTACGTTGTATTATTTACAACAACTTTTTTAAACATACTGTTTTTTTAAGTCCTTGTGCATAAAAACCGCATTAAATTCTATTATTTTATCGGTTTATGTAACAACACTGTAAGCGCATCTAGTAATTGGAGTAAAATCGTTAATTTGTGTTATGTTCATAATTTACTACCGAGAATTCCCAGCACTTCAACTCGGTTCAGAAAAAAAAAACATTTGCCATTTGAAAAACTAAGTTTGACTAAGTGTTTGCATTATTACTTTTTAATATTTATTATTGTAAAATAATACCAGTTAACACATCCCCATAAGAAATGTTGACGTATGCATAGTACGTCACGGCTTATCGGAGAAGAAAGGCGAACGTGTTTAAGTTTTTTTCCTACAGTACTGGTACTACGCGGTACTTACAGTTGTGCCTTATCGAATTATAATATTTATATATTGTGTGACTATTTTTACAGTTTTTGATTCCTTTTTATCAAAATATGTCAAATTATTTATTAATATTAAATTTTTTATTCACTCATTTGCTTTTTTACTTGTACACGTTTTTAAATAATAACTTTGTTGATTTTAATACTCGCAGAGTTATAGCTTTTAGAAGCGTATAGGTTTCTTATTTTTTATATTCGTTCAGTATGCAATAATAACTCTAATGCTTAAGTTTAGTTTAAAACGTCTCCAGCGGCCGGAAACCGTAAAACTATTAACATTTCTATAATCATAATAACCGACCCGTACCAATAACCCGATGTGTGACTTAAAATCAATTTACTTCGCAAACCATTAATTCACATATCGTTCAATAGTAAAACCGACCAGCTGTTTTGACCCCCCGCGCCTTTCTCTCGCTCTTATTACGTTCACGAAATATCGGCCTATGAATGTTTTGCGGCAGGTCAAGTCACCTGGTGGATAATAAAAGTTACCCTTGTGATAAACACAATGCAGGGAGGGCTGGGCCCTTGTAGTAAGATGCGGGAAACGTACAGACTATGGGAAGAATGGTTTGATCACTTACGAGGTGCAGTATACCGTTAATGTATTTTTGTAATGCAGTGTTTATACTTCGTTGTGTGCGTGTGTGAGTGAGTGTGCGTAATAAAATGCTTAGAATGTTTCGTTATTAGTATGAGTGTGCTCTTCCTAGTTGTTATTTTGTAGCGGGTTCTAGTTTCAAGTTAATTATATTATGATTATATAAATACTCTTCGTTTCTAATACAAAATAACCTCTAAGCAACAATTTTATAAAACCTTAGGTATTTTGAACTTAATGAATAAAATAAAAAACATTGGAGTTACTTATTTGGTCACACATAGGTATTAAACTTGCGTAATTACAAAGATTATTTATATATTGTGTCGTCTATACTTACGTCATGAGGTAAATGTACGAAAATATGGACGCCATAATTGGGAAAAACATATTATATTGTAGATAACAACACTAGCAGAGATGATGTAAAAATATTTTCACATGACTTAGTTTGCATACAAGTTGTTACATGAAATAGATTTAAAAATGTTTTTATTCAAGATGGCGTCGGTTTAGGAAGGTATTTACAAATAGGACTACCTATATTTGTTTTTAAAACGTTTTCTATGGATACAATAGATATTTCAACTAATTTGATAATTTAAATATTATTCCGAAGATTTCTTTTTCATAGATAAAAGAACTGTCATTTCGGATTATGACGTCTCACAGATGTCAAATATCTTATTTTAGACATACATACTTAGTAGTTTTTTTATAAATGTTTCTGATTTTGAATTAATGTACTTAAAATATACAATTATTAAATAAAGTCACCTCAATAGTATAAAAAGCTGAGATCTTTTAAAAGTAGCAATACCATTATTACTAATAATTCTCGTAATCATTTAAACAGTGTTTTTCTATAACTCACAAATACAAAAGTCGGGAGTTTCTAGAGTTGCCAACCATACTTTATAATAAAGTATTTTACTGTATTTATTTTATACTTTATACTTTTGTATGTATGTTAATACTTTATTTCAAGAAACCAAACACTCATTATGGGATTTATGATTAAGTACTTAACTATTTAACATATAAGTTAGATCAGATGATGGAAACGATTAATAATTACTAAACGAAATGTATCTAACATTTTTTTCAGTCAGTCATATCTGAATCATTAATGTGCATCATCCGAAATATTTAATAAAGTCACCGGTTTTTTTTTTACTTTTTATTGATAGGAGCGTAAATTATATGACAAAATGGTTTCATTTTGGCGAAAATAACTGGATTCCCATACTTTCTAACATGTCTTTGAAAAACGAGGTATATGATGCCCAGAAATAGAATATAATAATAATAATATACTAGAATAGTCGTAGAAGAAATAGAAACGAATTGTTTATTTATTTAAATTAAAATGTTGATTGTTAATCAAATCTTAGTTTGTGTTTTTTGTTAGTTTCAATAAGCATTAATATGTAATTTATTATTTTATTTCCTGGTGATGTAATAGCATAAGCGTACCGAGGGAGGTGAGGGGGTCAGCTGCCTCCCCCCTGGACATCGTATAGCTCTCTACTACCTTCTGTTGTCAATTAAAATTGATATTTAACATAATAATATAAAATCAATTATGTTTTAAAACACTGATACGTATTAAAGCATATCAATGTTTAAGAAGCATTTTGTGAAAATTTAAGGTTTAGAAAATATTTCTCAGGAAGGATAATCGGGGACAAGAAAAGTAGCCATTCAATTGTTATATTAGGTTTGTATTATTGACAAATTCAATTCTCTAGTAAAACACGTTACAATATAGAATCTTCAATAGAAGCGAGATTCGGCTAAGAGAAATCACCAGCGTTTGCTCTTTCATTGTTAAACCATGCTCAGACAATTAAAATGACAGCTCCAAAATTACAAAAGTATATTAAAGAAATCGGATTTGAAAAACTATTACTTAAGGTATGTTTTAAAATCACAACATTACTATTAAAAACCAACAGATTTGAAGAAGTTTTAGTTTAAAATAATAGCATTACATTTTTGTTTGTTTAAGTGTAAATTAAATATGAATCGCGTATTAATTCAGTTTCCTACTTAGAATATATATAATATAATGTAAAAAACACAACCTTAAGAAACACTGTTGAAAAATTCATAGGTAGTTTATTTTCTAGATATTATTAACAATTCTCATAAATATTCTGGGTAGTTATTAATTTGATTAATCTAGGTTGTTCTAATGATTTATGTCCACTCTCAATTATAAGAAAAAAGACTATCTCTAAATGTTTACTCAATCATTTCAGATTTAGAAAAACAATAAAAATATCTTTTTGTACATAAAATGCCTGAATAAACACAAAACTGATAAAAAAAATACTAAAATCCTTTCATCGTCAACGATAACATTATATTTAAGAACACTTACGAACATAATAACTATTACATTCGTTATATATTAAAATATATAAAACACCACAGTTGTGTGCTATTTACGTAATCCTAAACAATATTTAGAGAAAAGTAACATGCTTCTTTCTTCATCTCTTGACTCGAACGATCGACTGTTAGATACTGCAGTCTGCAACAAGAGAACTATTGGTAATGCCTGAATATTATACTAATAAAAACTAAAACATATTATATCAATTGAATCTTCTGTACCTACCACGGAGGCATCCATAATGTTGCAGTCGATCTGTGTTCTTGACAACATAATGCGTGGCTGTAACATATTTAGATTTTAAAAACCTGAAACATACTATAAATATATATTAAACTACCGCCCCATAACAAGCTGATTAACTTATATTTTGGAGACCTAGGATAATGAGAAGCGGGGTCTGAAATATGAAACAAAGATTTTATAAAAGTCTCATTAATCTATTGCAATCTGTAACTAGTCTGGTTATAAATACTAAATAAATTTTAGGAATTTCTGTATGTTTTAATAAACTCATTTTAGTAACGTGTTTTCGTAGTAAAATCTTCAAACTTTTAATCAAAATATAGAATGAATTGTTAAAGTGAACAGATTAGACGTGTTTTCCTAGCATAAAACGTGTCGAATTATCAATAATTTTTAAGACCCATCAAATAACTTAGTAGATGTATCTTCGTATATCAAATATAGATCTCGATAGATATCTCAACACTTCTCTGTAGCCGACGAATAACACATGCAATTAAAGCCAGAATTCGGTAAAATCTCATCAACAAACCAAAACTCTTATCGCGAGAAATAAAATCCCCGCTAGGTCTCTTTCTCGTACAATAAAAGAGAGTGGGAGCTCGGTATATCTGGTCAATATACATGACATGATGTCGGATACACAGATGAAAGACTGTTCATTGATGACATTTTCGCGATGGAACAGCACTATAATAGTAAGATTGCTTACTGTAGGTACCTATACTCATAGCTCTAAAAAGGCTGTAGGTACAAGTTGTTAGAAAGGGGTAACTGGGAAGTCACATGTGAAAAAGATGGTATATTTTAATATGGTGGGGTGCCTTACCAGCATTTTTTAAAAGACCAGTCTATGACGAAAGTGTGTCAAGTGGCTGTAAAACCTCTAAGTAGTGTACATTATATAAGTACGGTGGATTAACTGGCAATATTGTCACAAGACACTAACTTCCCATCCTGTTTCGAAGACAAGCCGAGTCTAACATCCTTTTATTATTTCTAATTTTGTCATAGGAGTTCAGCTTAGATCGTATCCATAAATCGATAGAAAAAGCCTATTTTGAAGCCATATTTGAAGAAAGATGTTAATTTTGATTAGATTTTTAGTTATATTTTTTCAGAGTTGGTATTTTTAAGTTCCTTCCTATGCAAGGGAATAAGGGCTACCCTAATAGTTGATTCCAGTATATTGAACTATCATAATTTGTCTGACCAGACATGTGTAGGACTTTGACAGCATTATATATGCTAGCTTTATATGTTGAGTTTTTTAGCATCTGGACATGATATAACAAGTTTGATTGGTGGAAAAGGTTTGTTTCTCTCGCTTAACGTATTACTCTCTTGAGTTAGGTTCGCCAACATCGCGGGATCTGTCCGCAGAGAAAAATGCTGAACATACAGTGTTAGAGATTGTAGTGAACATTATCATGGGGTTGAAAATGTATCAACAGAAGTCAGTAATTTCTAGCAAATTCTGGGATCTTGTACATGAGTATTATAAGCCTATAGCTTTTTGTCTTAAGTATGTTCGTGACTGTCTTCGGAAGTAACATAATCCGGACTTACCTCTTCTAAGAGCCATCAACTTAAAGTTTGTAATAATTTGCGGACGAATGTGCCTTATTATTTGTTGAACTAGTCTGGACGAGAAAATAAACATGTTCTGGTCTGGGTATATAGAAGCTGATCTGTTGCTGAAAAAGCGAAAAGCTGTATGCTTTCCTTTGGCGGGATTTCAGGAGATCAGTATAAGAGCATCAACAAGTGATGGTTTGCCAACGTTATCGAAACCCACCTAGTATTGATCTAGAATAAGATTGAGAATGATTGAATGTGGCTATAGTGAGTAAGAGAAGCGGCAGTCATCCTAATATTCTCTTCGTCGATTCCTATTCAACATAAGTGGAATCATTCTATTAAAAACGAATGAAAAAGAGCATAATGATACATGTAATGTAAGAATATGTTCGGATGATATATAAATATATATAAAATTCACGGTTATTTCCTATTATCACAATAATACATTTTAAAGATACTTTGCACACTTTTATCAGAATACAAATATTTCATACTTTATTTATAAAAGTTTTTTATAAGACTGAACACCATTAAATAATAGGTGTATTTGAAAAGGTACGTACGGACAATCAAATAAAAATTATCATTCTTTGATAGAGATAGTGAGGTTGTCAACTCTAACTATAAATAATGATATAAATAACTGCAAATTATGTATATTATGAAAAAAGGTTATTTATCGACAACTCAATTGTTTTATTAATGTGTAAATTTCTTTTTCTATTATATACCATATACGTTACTTAATAATTATTCTGTAAATTGTTGTTATACATGTAGTTAATTACCTATAAATAATATTGTTTTACTCAATTACACTTAGATATATTTCTTTCTTCTACAACTAACAATAGAATTTTATTAATTAAATTAATCGTTAAGATAAGGAAGGAAACATTCATATGTATTTTAACATCATAAAAACAGGTAGGTATACATATATAGGTTAATCCTCATGTTATTAGGAAAATTTAATTTAAAATCAGCTTGAATATAGAAGACTGTATAATAGCTTTAAATAAATGCAAACAAAATCGCAATCAAAATCAATAAATACAATCGTTTAAATATATCTTTCTCCTAAACTGAAGATAAACATATATTTTTCTAATCACTCAAGTTGATAGAAACCTTGAACATGATAAAAACTTTAACAACAGTTTTTGCAGAAAAGATTTAGGTATGTTACAAATATCAAAAACACCTTAGAATATTATTTTTTTTTTTAAATCATACATAGACTATTTCATCAGACAATAGATCTTATATATATCTTTGTTTTGATTATTTAATGAAATAACAACCATTTTTTTATATTAATGATGATATACCTACTTCAAAAACAAACAGGCCAAAGAAATTACATTATTTTCAAATATCGTTCTCAATGCTGCCTCTTATATGATTTAAATATAATATTAATGTACAGTTTTAAACGTTACATTTCCCATATGTTTGTATAATCTGTTACGTCGTGTAGTCACAACTCGCAACGCTCGTGAATTCTTACTTGCAAATACGTATCAAGACTAGTTTATGTAACACTCGTTACAAGTGAATAGATCTTCTTGGATTTACTAATAAAATAATCTTAATATGTCAACGTATTATTTCTGAGTTAAAAGACAATTAATGAAAAAGTAATTCAGATTAATCTTGGGATTTCATTTTAAATTGATTAAAATAATTAAGAGTTGGATCTTCCTTTCGCTAGATGGCGCGGAAAGTCATCAGTGAAACAACTTAGGAAATTAAATAGCTCTGTTCAAACTTTCACATAAGTTTTATTAAACTGATTTCGCGATGTGTTGGCTTGGATTTTATATATTCTATTTAAGTACAAAAACGCTCACTTTATATTTTGTTTTACTTTCATTTATATTATCTTTTTACATATTACCTAATAAATTTAAACTAACATAATTGGAACTGAAATTTTATAACATTCTTTATATATAATATTGAATACATTATCTATATCGTGTCTAATAATAATTTGCTTGGATAAAGGTCATTCTTTCGTTCACTCACTCATGTTACCGATCACCCGACCTTTACATTTTGAAAACAGACCCTCACGAAAAACTAACAAATATTTATTATCTATTATTAATTAGTTATAGATAAATAGATTAAAAGGAAATAAAACAAGACACATGTTTAAATTTATTTAATCATTTCTTAGCCTAGGACAGGAAACATTTATAAAATAGCAGCTAATCACAATAATATAACACTTACAAAACACTTATAATTATTGTTTCAAACGTTTATATCGCCCCTTGTTTCAGACCACACAATATTAAAACATATTTCATGCTTTAAACACTATTGAAAAAACAAACCACAAATCTACTCATAAATTGAAAATTATATATAAACAAAGCCAACGCAAAAGACAACAAATTACAAAAATAATTCTCAACGGCTCGCCAATGTATTTATTTCTGCTAACGACTTTAAATTTCTTCACTCCCGCTTTAAGTCGGCTCATTAACCTCTGATAATACGCTAGATGTGGCACCGTAATGACGCGGGCATCTTACAGATTATATACAACATACACAGATTAGCTAATTTGATTCGAAATTCAAATTATGACATATTCAACCTCAAATTAGTCATTCTTTTTTGTTCCCTATATATATTTTAAAATAGCGTATTATCTAGTGTGACATCAATTTGTGTATGAAAAATTAAACAGCAAGTTGTATTCTTTGGGTATTTTAATTGTAAAACAAACATTCATTTTATTCATTTGAGACAAAGCCCCAGCCGGAGTCGGAATAGCCGTACAATTTGCGATTATTGTATTCCCAACTTCGTGACTAACATTTTTAGTATTAAAATCGTTTATAATGATTTGAGTGTTAGTCATCAGACTTTAGTTACCAGAATAAAGTAGGTAAGGGATCCCGAGAATAACAGCTTTGTGCTTTGAACCTTTTTGTGGAGTCTTTTTATATAAAAACCCAACACCAACATTTGATATGAATTGATGGTTTCTAAGTGAATAATATCTTTTGTATTTTATGTGTATAAAAGGTATGATTTGTATCTGAAAAGGAATCAATTTAGGAAACAAATCAGCTAAATCCAGTAAGTACCAACGTCTTTTATTTAATTTTCAACAATATTTCGACCTTATTATTGTGCTACAAAGTATAAAGAATCATAAAATGATATATAATTGTACAAACGAACATAATTTATAAATTTCTCCATCATTCAGTTGCCGCCCAAGGCAAGGAGGCGATATACTAAAACAATTAATTATTGACATTTCCATGTAAATTGTGAAATTATAAAATTCTACTCATAATAAAATGTGCGTTATATGATGTACAATAGAATTCATTTGGTAGTTTATTAATATGTAACAGGCTCGACATTATTCTAACTGACTCTTAGATGATTCGAACGAATTACGTCATTGGTTGACAATTTATTAACTCAATTAAAAGAGTTTAAATTTGAGATTTATTTAAATAATTGATATATAATAAACTGCATCGGAATAGAACCTGACAATTAGTTAACGCCAAGCCTGCTGATCGGGGAATGTTATTCAGGAAGGCAGCTCGGTGCCGCAATGGTTGCACTATATTCGTCCCACTCTTTCATTTAATTGTTTCCGTTGGTAGAAAGGGGTGCAAGATCGCTTGTAAAAATGCTACCAAGTCCAACTTCCTGAATATTTATTCCCAGAGGTCCCATTTAAATTTATTACTTGCATCAAATGCCGGATACAACCCGGTGCGATGTGGTAGAAGCCCTTAATTTTTACAATACACAATTCTTATCAACATACAAATTCCATACAAAAAAAAGAAACTACTATTAATTATAATAGTGACAAAAACATTTAAACGCACTACCGCCGGACTCGAAAAACCGGTTAATCCGTACAAAATGGCCGATATAGAAAAGGAATCAATTTTTCTTAAGCATTTTCTTATACACAGCGTTAAGTCAAAAAATGTCGGATGGGAAAACTAGCACAAAATACAAATACGACATACAGGCTAGGCTAATATCACAGGAGGTGCTGGGAACGGTACGCCCTACTCTTCGCTACATCCCCATCGACCTCCGCACTCACTCTCCCCCCCCCCTCCCCCTACACCCTCACTCCTCCACCCTCCTCAAGGTACCTATTTACTATTCAGAAGGGGCGAAACGGGCTCCCGATATATTTTGCGCCAATTAAGATTTCAATAAAATAATTCAGCTACCTTCATTGCACAAAGTAACCGAAACACATTGCACAACCTAGTTTAACATTCCAATACATTGGAACTAAATCATTGAACTAAAATAAATTAACAATGACAACATACTTACACGTATTCGCTAAATAACGATAAGTACGTAATGATATTCAACCAATCATAATGGTAACAACGCGTAAATTGTGAGATAAGGTAACATTCAAAACAAAATATACAAATTAAAACATCGTTTAATAACAGGCGCGCTAAAAATCAGACTTATTAAAATGCACGTTTGATCCAACGCACGGTGTTGGGCCAACGTTGGCCTTGCGGCTTGCCTATCTACACGAGTAAGGTCACATACACATTCGCTCATCTGATGTGGAGTGTCGACGCCGACCGCACGTCATCACTTATAAGGTTTTTCTTTTGTTAAGAGCATATAATACGGTGATACGTAACATTCGATTGCCCACTGTACACCAGGTATTTCTTAATATGCAGGCCGTCTCGCTCGCTCCGCCGTGAAGCGCTCTCGGCTTTTACTTTCAAATTTGATCGGATGAAACTGCTGTAGGTAGTTAACCTACGTGTTGTCTTTTCAGGTGTAAAATGCTAACAATCTCTACACGATTAAACAATAATATAAACTATTACGTGCCTGACTAAAAAACCTTCACAATGTCCGCGCTACCGTTCCCAGTTATTTTGCACTATACCTTAATCACGAATTCATTTAATTAATTATTTATAGTACAATAATGCAATTATAACTATGTCTTATATCTACAACTCCACAACATCGAAACCGTTGAACGTTCTCCGTATTCATCTCGTCTCGATCCACGTGACGTCACAGGCCACTCACGACGGTCAAACACTGCGCGTCCTCCGATAAAAGAAGTGATCGTCGAGCACTAATTGGACCGCGCCCGTCGACGAGCACCTGAGCAACTTTCACTAAATAATAAAAACACACTAACAAACTAAGTACTTCTCTTAAATAACAAAGAATTGGCTAAACGTCGACTGTCCGTTTTGGGGTAACGAGAATTCTATCAATGAGATGTCCAGCGGTCAGGTTGAGGTGCGCTCGACCGCGATCCAGAACGCGTCGGGCACATTCGGGCGAGTTTGTTCAAAACGCGTCCGGTAAGTCGGTCAGCGACTCGAGCGCCTTCGGCTCGCGCGATACTTCACTCGGGGCGCTGGCTTACAGCGAGGAGTGTACGTGCGCAGTGCGGCGCGGTCATGAGTCGAGCACCGTCAGGAGTCCGGCGGGCAGGAGCGCATCTTGTCGGGAGCCTTCTTGCATCTGCCGAGCCAACTGCGCACAACCGAGGTTAGCGTCACCTAGTTCTGGTATCGCGTCCAATAAAGCGAGACACTCGTCCTCCACCGCACGGCGCGCTTTCTTTCCTATCCAAGAATCGTCGCATTCCTCTCTCGCCCTCCTCCTTCGGGCTTCCTTTTCTCTGCGCGCCTCCTCACTCAGACGACAGTAGGTATTGTTAATGCAGACCGATCGACGCAAGTCTCTAGCTGGATCTTCAATGTTCTCCAGCTTTTGGGAGCAGATTTCAATAACACGTTTCCGTTCCTCATTAGCGCGGAGGCGGGCGGAGATCATGGACAGCTTGGGCCTGGCGGCGGGCTCGGTGCGCGAGGGACCGAACATGTCGTCCTCAAACGCGTCCGCGATCTCTGCTCCGCGAGCGCTCTCCCGCTCCTCTTGCGGTGTCATTCTGTAACAATACAAATATAACAATGAATAAAACTCGTTTCCAACCATTTTCTTTTGATTGAAATATCCAAAAGTTGATTTTTAATTAAGAACGGGGCGACTGTTAGCGTAGATATATTTTTATCTAAATGTCATTAACCGAACTTGAAATCAAGGCGTCGAAAATGTAAAAGTTGTCGTAGCCATAAATGTTTATTAAAACGTATCGCGAATCGCATACCATTTAATAATAAACTGAGCCAACGAGTACTAGGTCAAAGAACAATGCCTCGATGCCTAAACGGGCCAATAAGATTCACACTTAATAAAATCCGTCCACAATCGTAATCACATATTATAAGCGTTCAAGGAACCCACAAAACAAGCTTTAAATATGGTGACCTATTATTATTTTATAAATACATACCTCGCTGAAGAGGAAAGAATGAAAAATCCGGACATATACATCACAAACAATTAAGTATCCGATAATACAGTCTAGATAAATATCACAAAAAGTCAATACACTAACACTGAAAGAGCGCAATTCGTCAGCCGTCCTCGAACGGTGGGCAACTATAAAGCCAACACAAACAAGTGAAACAAAACTGAAGAGCGCGAGAGTGGCGCGCGCGCAACTCGACGATCACTCGGCGAATGACAGTACACCTCACTGTAGATAAGACATTGAAAAAGCCCATTGCGTCACCCGAGTACGGCTACGTACATGAGAGAGGAAGCGGGTGACGTACTATGAACCGTCATTTAGACGCTATTGACTGCCATGACTCGTTCTATTTGTTTACGACACAAAAGCTTCTAAGCAACAAACTAATCGGTAAAAAAGGTAAAAAACCCCAGAAGTAACCCAATAACGATCACAAACGAAATTTCCGCGCGAATCAATCGCCAAATAAACTAGCGTCGAGTCTAATTTAACTATGCAACTTGTACAAAGATAAATTAAATGATGTAATTAGAACGGAACAGAGATACAAAGAATATTATTTAAACCAGTGACATAACATTGTGTAAAAATATGACACCACGATTAGAAATGTATGAATAATACTCATGACGATTTTATTCATTCGCGTCATTCCTCAGGATTACAACAGGAAAAATTGAGACGTTTAAACTTTAAGGCTACATAAATTTAACATTACCCTGAAATTTTGTGATAAGAAACCTTTTAAGTTTTAAGTACTATGTTTAAATATAATAAAGGAACAATAAACGACAGCTTTATTTGGATATTATTCCCGGAGTCAACCTGTTAGTTCGAGACGCGCGGTCCGTAGTCGACCCCAGCAGTTACGATCTAATAAATCTCGCTTCCACTCGCTCGAGGTTACAACTACCTGCACTTTCTTTTCTTTGCCCCACACGCGTGCTAGTATGAAACCAGTGACATCCTAACGAATATTTTGTTCAACGTGTCTTTTATATTAGTAATAGATACCGAATCGCTTGGTTTTCGACTCCCAAATCAATTTAATATTTAGGAAGTAATGTATATTAATCTGGTTTCAAAGAACATACGAATATTGATATAAAAGTATATAAAAAATGTATATGTTTAAATATTGCGCTGGTCGTTTTAACATTATTTTTCAACTTTTCTTTGTTCTCAGTATTCGTAACTATCTCGCCACAACTTCAACATATTCACATCGAATCCCAAACGAAACGCAATTGTTAGTATTAAAATATTATAACGAATCGAAGAGCGTTATTCGCTCAGATTGTTCTGGTTTTCGGTACAACGACCGAGCGACCCTTGCGTCCGAATTTTGTCGAATGGAAACAGCGTATACTTATGGAGTGATTGGCTTAATTCACAAAGCTTCTTTATCTGTTGTTGAGCAATATTATGTTAAACAAAAATAAAATAATTTTCCCAAATATAACATTCAATTTGATTTTGATACTTAATTAAATAAAAGTACACTATGAATAAAAATGAATATTAAAAATAAACGGACGGAATTAAATACGTCAAATAAAATCATAATTGAAAACCTTTTAAGCATTAATAAAATTGAATTCCTTTGTAAATATATACCTTATTTTCGAATAAAGGCAAGCTTTAACCCTCAAGGTCTTGTAGTTAGTAGCACATTCTTGAAAGAGGTCTCACATGTGATTGTACGTGGAATGTAGGCGTGAAACGGTACCGCCAACAGTAACCACCTAGATGGTTCATAAAAACCTTAATTTTGTAACAATACGATCAACTTATTTTTTATTACTATTGGCGTTCTCGATTCGTTCAAAGACCATCTATTGTTAAGGAAGTAAATTTTCTTTGGATATAAATTGATAAATAAATCTTATAATGTTATTTGTTTTAAATTCAAGTAAATAGAAAAATAATGTAAGAAAAGTTTTGTTAATCATAAAAGGGCAGGTGTGGGAGTTACTGACTGAGGCACGGCCTACGTACAAATTTGGCCTATCGGTTTAAACAGACATTTGATCAAAGAAAATATCAAATTCTAAGTATATGATAATATTATATATTTTAATACACTCGACAGTTTTACACAAAAATATTTGTATATATACCTACGAATTAACCTATAGAATGATAAATCTCAAGTTAGATATTTTACATTCCATTCAGAGATTCGTTTAATAGTATTATGATTTTTTTTCAATTCGTTTTTTGTCCACGAAAAAACGAATTGCGCGTTATTTTCGTGTACAGGTTTCGAAGTGGCTATATCACATATATGACTTAAGTACCGTATAGCATCGTATCTGTTCTCAAAATTTGAATATATCTTTGGCCATAAGAGACAATAGTCGATGTCAAAATATTTAATATTATAGTAGAAACAAGATTATCTTAAATCTTTCAAAGTTAACAAAATTATTTGTCTCGCCAAGAGACCTCAAAGACAAAAGAATCGATTTGTTTGACTTATTGAATATTGCCAAGCTCATATTATAACAGATAACTGTCTACATGTCTTCTACACTGCCATCGTCAACAACAGTCAGTCTTGCAATTAAAGAAACTATCAATTACTTACCAGTTATACACCAAGAACATGGAACTGACTATGAACATATTTTTGAGGTTTTTTTTTTAATTTATTTATTCAAATGGAGTAGTTTCGTTAGTTGCATTAATGTACTTAATTATACTCTTTACATAGAAATGGCCACGTTAAAGAACAATAAGATATGTTGAAATTAGTAGCATTAAATACACAAAAAAAATGTTTTTTTATTTCGAAATTCATTGTTTTATTCAATATTAGCCAATATTATTTCTCACGTTTTACCATCATATGAGACATTAAAATCTTTTTTTTTTGTTATATGATAAAATTTTATTTAATTTTGCTGGTTATTTATTAATGATTTGTTTTATGAAGAAAAGAACATACAAGGCCGTTGAGAGCTTATCAATAGGTCTCGATAACACGGCTTGTGTAATCAAAGAATAGTGATTCTTATATAATATATCGATACTTCTTTAAATATAACCAATAAAAAATATTATGTATATTATAGACATATATAGCGACTTATAAGTTTTGATCTATTGTATGTAGCTTCTATCGGTTTTATGCTAATCCAGTTTTTCCTTCCTCTAGTATAATCGATTGCGCCGTGAGAAAAATCTAATTCCAATGATTATTGTGGGTACCATAAACAGACAAACAAGTATGGTAACTATAGTATAGAATAATAGAACGAAATATCACCTATTCCTTTCTAACCTTCGCTGTTGGTACAGGACAGCGATACCGTTAAATTGTAACTGTACAAAATGACTATATCGCATAATAGCGCAATATATAAATCTGTAATCAGAAATTAGCATATAATATTTGTTATACCTTGCTGGTTATACACAGACACGCATAAAGTTAATAGACCACAGCAGACAATGAACAGGGCTCCAGCGTTAAATCACTCCTAATAGCATCGCAGTGGACGCGCTGGAGTTATTGACTGCTATATCACTTAGTTTATAGTGGAAAAACAGCCTTATATGAGATGTAAAATATATATAGTTTTCTGTTTTGTACGTAACAGCCAATTATATTACTATTTGTGAGACGATTTCTTACGTCATGTTCCAAGTAATTTGATTGATTGATAATGTTGTAAACTTAATGTTTTCATAATTTAGTAATACTATTATATAGGGAATGAACCTATTTAAATTATAACTAATTGCTTTGATTGCTTCAGTGTAACGTCACTATGCAATTGTATTTGTTAGGGAGCACAGATCATAAAGGACACTAATTGAATATTCCCGTGATTACAGGCGTGGTCATTTACTTATAGCTCACAGATAATATAAGTATTAGAATATTAGAAGCAATGTTCGTAGAATGTAACATTTATCCAAATTGTATTTTAAGGTTGCCATATGGTACAATACGTTTTCCCGTCTCTTATCGAGAATAACGGTGACGCGGTTAAAAGGAAAACTTGTTCGCAGAAACTAATTTCCTTAATAAAAATGATGTATTCTTCAATCTCGCAAGGTTTAACTGTAACGTCTAAAATGTTACGAGTGGTTTCACATTGGCCTCATTAGAGTCTCTGTTTCCGTGACTATAAAAGTTGGTGACATCACTATAAAACTATCGAAATCAATGGTTCCAATTTTAAAATATGTTACAAAGTTCATATTATATTTGAATGCACTTGGGATAAAAAGATTCGTTCCAACAACCGTCCACGAATTTGAAATCCCTACTTTGATCCGAGAATAGGAACCGCATGCCTGTGTGAGAGAGAGCGCTGTTAACAATTACTCAGGTAGAAATTGAAAAACGCGGTACAAAAATAATAATCCTTGTATTCGATATTACAGCTTTTGTTAAAAAGTTAAAAGAAACGTGTTTTACACAACCGAAGAGGTTCTGGACCGTAAAGTATTTTATGACCTCATTCTAAACTCAATCCATTCGCGCTGGCTATTTGAACTTGTATTTAAAAGGGCTTAGGTCAAGAAAAGGCGTCTCATAATTTAAACTACATAAGAATGGTATAAAAACAGCTGTGAGCAATTAGTAAAAAAAATGAATATATTAATTACATAAATGCAAAAAAAAACTGCAACTTTAAATATAAATTAAATAAAAGAACCAATAAAAAACCAACAATTTAAAATCCACATGAGAAGCAATAAAAACCGATGCATTCGTGATAATAAATTAGCGTTAACAGTTAAAAAATTACCTTCGAATCACAAAGAAAACTCCAATAAAATATGATAACACAGTTCAAAGTTGTAAAGTCCACTCATGTATTTATGAAGGCGCTTAATTCAAACATAATTCCAACCTCAACAAGCTGTATCACACGAAACAATCAACTTCACACTTGTCCAAACAGCGGCGGCGCTACTACATAACTGGTTCGAGTCCCGGCGACGTCTGTATCATTTGGCTTCGCGCGCTAAACTGACAGTTTGACATCGGCCGCGCGTGGCAATGGTGGCGTTCTCCAGATAGAGGGCGCGATGAAACACCCCAGTACTATACGACCCTTGCGAGATATCTCATATTTACTGTAATCCATCCTTTAATCATCTTTATTTATAGGGTTATGGGTGACCTTTTGTAAATATCACCTACTGATGTTTGTTTCAATTTTATGGATAGTTAATTTTATTAAATGCACAGCTATGACGAAATTGTTATTCTTTGTTTAAAATATTTCGCAAACTACACATGTTGATGAATTGTGTAGAAATGTCTTTATCAGACAATAGTATCAAAGATAATGAGCAATGCTAAAGAACTTAAATGGCTGACATCAAATCCTAAATTCATATTAAATCTATTTTCCTAGTGAAGTAGATAACACGGTCGTGAATGCTCAATGAATATAATTATTCAAGGCTAAGTAACGTTAGTAATTCGATTATTGTTTGAGGATTTCATATTTGCCTTTTTTTTATACAGTGTTGCTATTTTATTTCCAGCCCTGCCCTGTTATTAAAAAAGTAACTTTCTAGAGCAGTGCTTCAAAAATTTGAAATGAAAATCACATGGTATTAGCCTTTTTAAAATATATAAAATACTAATTTAAAGTGAAATACTTAAAACTGGTCAAGAGTTTTGCAGCAAAACTTGACTGTAACAAAGAACCATAAATCAGACGAATTTTCATAGAGAATTAGTGATTTCTCAAATTACTTTGTTGAAGCAAAGGCGAGATGGAATAGAATCTAAGATTTAGTAGCTTTGTTACTGAAGATGGTACGTCTTGGCGCCAACATTCCTTTGTTTCTCACATTTCACTTAGTAGTGGAAATGTGGTGTCTCATCCAATAACTTATTATTAAAAATATTTTTAAAGTTTTCAACTTTTATATTCAACGAAAATGATAACTATTTTATGAAGTTGAATCAAATTTAGTTTAATTTGAATCTTCATCAGTTAGTTATGTGATGAGACGCGAAGTTCACCCTTGGTGCGTCTTATATATAACAAAGAATGTAATTTGAATAAGCGCCAAACAGTGATAAGCAGCTGGTGGAGTGCAGACCCTCAAATAGCCATGTTCAATGATGCGTGAAGGTGCTCGGGGCATTAATAAACTTTATATTACTGCCATTATTCACAATTACTTGTATTACGAAGGCTGGTCGATCAAACTATTATCGCGATCCATGTAAATCAACTAACACGAACACCCATACCATTCTAAGAATACCCAGGTATAACTGAGTATTTTATCAGAACTCGAAAATATTATTGACTTCAACGGCGTTTATCTTAAACCGGTTTTAAAACAATACAATACTAATTTAAGAACATTAGCTAATCGATAAAGATATGATAATATTAAAACTTATGCAGTATAAAGTATCGCAGAACAAAAAGTCTGATAGGTAACTGAGGTAATCCGTGGCACTACTTAACCCGAATACAAGAGGATGTCGGCTCAATAATTGCTTAGCAAGACTTTCACCTTCGGCGCGCGGCCGCGCAAGGCCGAACCGTTCCCCGTACTTCCGCGGCCCGAGCGACGCTGCCACGCGACACTACGAGAGCGTTTCTGCAATGCTTTCGGCTATTGCGATTTGTGGATTACGTAATTTTATCGTCAACTTATCCGGAATAGAAGGGGACGAGTATAATTAATAATACAGCTTTACAAGTTTACAAGTAAATATACATATATATAATAACAAAATGACACTCTGTTCACGGTTATGTTAAGGCGGCCTATTGTTATTCATTACCTGCTTTAGGATGCGGTATCCGAGCAAGTTTACACGCCAGCCGACCCATATTAACAAAGTACAGTACGATCTCATTCCGACGTTAAATGGATGCTTTTAATAGAGATGATGGCTCAAGACTCAAGACTCCATTATATTTAAACAAACCGGAGCGCGGGCACGTGCGATATGTTAACCTGACATTTTGAATATCACACACTCGTATCTATTCGATAATAAAAATACAGTTACATAGAATTTCACATAACCCTAAATATCGAAGAATTGTTTCCTTCCCTTTCTATTATAAGATTGCAAAGACCTCAAACACAGTGACAACGACCGATACTTTATTAACAAAACAATGGGCTTGATATTATTCTCTTCGGATTATCTCTTATCGCGAAATAGTCGTTATGACGTAGAAGATAGGAATTGTTTGATTACTTATCGGCCGAACAGCAACGTGCGAATACTGTAATAAGTTAAGGTTATTTTAACTGAGTAGTTAGTTTATTTCGAATATTATAATAAGTTGAGGTAACTTTAACTGTATTAAATAGTACCGTCTTTATATATAGGATGATATTAGGTTAGAGCAATATCGTAAAAAACTTTCACGAATAGATTTAAGCGCGGAGTGGAAAGCGGTGAGCACTGCTTTGAGATTATTTTGTTGATATAAGAAATATTCGTTTATCGCAATATTACTATTTGTTTACTATTTGCTTAATTTATGTACTTAATGATAGTTGGATGGAAAATATAAAAGTCACGAGTCCAATGTAACTATTAGGTTTAATTTCAAATAATTTTAACACTTATGACGTATGTGTTATGTGTTGTTTGGAAATTTCCAAGACAAACAATACGTAGTTGATCTGGCGATGTTTTTCAACAATGGTTGCAGTCAGGAGTAATAGTTTTAAATCAATTTATACACTTAAATTACTGCTTTACTGATCGACATTAAAACCGCAGCATTTATTTATTTTAACAAATTCTCAGTAGTTGTAGTAATTGTGTGATTTTCGTGGGATTCATTTTATTTACAATAAACATAACTGACTCCATTTTAAACTAAAATAGTGTTGCCCCAACATATTATGTTTTAATGTTTATTTATAATTATAATAACCTTTTTCTTTTGACATATTTGATTTATAATTGCCTGGTGTGATAGAATGTTATAAAATCGATCTATCAATGTATGGGACACGCTTGTAATTAATAACAGTGTGATGGGTCTTCATAATTATCATATATTATTTTACAATAGGTAGGTATATACTTCAGACGTCATTCACTTGTTATTAGTACTCGTTAAAACTTTAATCATAACTAGTACCGTGTAAAACTCGTTTAAAACAATAAGTAAGTTATAACTTACAATTTTATGACCGGCCAATCACCAGGTATATTACAAAATAGTTTGTTTAGTTTTGTGTCGGAAAGAAACGAAACAGTGGCGACTGGCTATTACGATTTACGATCAAACGTGAACAAAGACGATGCCTGAAGACGCCCGACGATTACCGAAAATTGCCGAAAATACACGATCACTTGGCACTGATACTCGCCACTGGATTGTTTATCGTAAATTAGTGCTTATTTCTTTGAAATAAGGGTGGGTGTAATGTATTGTGTACATCCGGACAACAGCCGGTATTTGATTATTGAATACTGTAAGACGGAAACAGTAACATCCACTTTACATGCAGTTATAAATAAGTTAAAAAGCCTCCTGGTACAGTGTTCATTCTTTCTAGGTAATATCATAAATAAACTTGATAAGTCTGATTGGTTACAAATGTTTAGAATAGTCTAGAAAAATATTAAAGTAAGTAAAAAAAAATCATATTATCTTATGCACTAAACCTTGTCATCTAACCATTCTTTTAGAAATGCTTCGGTTTTATAAATTCTCATAAAGATAATCAGGACAGCTAATAAATTAAAATTATATCTGTGATAGAATTGATCAATGATAATAACATAATTTTCTATATTTTGATTAAATATTATTTCATTTTTATATCATCTATATATGAATGGTGTAATGTTATTTGATATGTAATTAAAATTATTTATAAATACACAAAGATTACTTTATTTTATCTATTATTGTTTTAATTGTTATTATTCAAGTTAGGTAACATGGCGGCATTTCAGGGATATACATAATTTATTAAATTGTCGCACCGAGATCATTATTATGGAGATATAATATTCTATAAATATTTTAGGAAATCTTTAAATAATTAGAATTTAATAGAATAGTCTTTTATTTTCCAACACACACAAGTGAGAAATACATAGGTAGATAGTTTAAAAACCGAGCTTATGCGTACACAGTATAAAGTAGGAAATTTAAATATAAAACAATGCTATCACATTAGTATTAATAATTAAATTAGATTATATATAGACAACACTTTTCTATGGTTGACAGAAGTGTGTCCACATCTCAGACAGAGCCGCGGTATAATATCGACTTATTAGAATTAAAAGAATTTGACAAATAATATATTATTATTTATTTTTTAAATTGAACATCATTTAAAAAGATTCTCCACTAATCTAACACTTATTTGTATTCATAGAACGTAACATACAATGCTGTTTTTTTATTTAGCTTCAAAAGGGTATCCAGTAAATTAGGCAGTCCATGTGATTGGTGACAAGGTGTCTCTTAAAATAATAATCACTCGGCTAATACAATAATAAGATCATTGACCCCAACACAAAGGAATTAATTTACTCTCATATAATTTGAGCCCAAATAATCACAATTGTTATTTCGTTTTAAGAAAATGTTTACAATATTAGTGTGTTTTTGTAATTAATTATACATTATTAGCAACATGTTCAGCTCCTAATATAATAATATGATTATTTAAAACTCACTTACTCACTGTTACGTCAATTGTGACTCTATTGGCGACTCATGAATGTTTTAATATATATTTAATAATCATGGTTTAATTGCGACCGCATTGGTCAAAGATAAAAATAAAAGTTGTGACGTAAGCGTTACGCGCGTAATGAAGGCGCTGAAAAATTATATATAGCTGTCAATGTCACCGAGTGTCATCGACTCAATATAATATTGACACCTGTCATTAAGGAGGTTCTACACGAACCCATTTACGATATCTTTTTGTTATGTAATTAATAATCATTACATCTTCAAATTGTTTTGTCAGTTTGTAAACATATTCAAATAATCTATTGTGTTTGTTTGTTATTGTAGGTGTGGTTTATATTAAAGATACAGTTCTATTAATGGAAAATAATATCTTCAAACCTATTTCGCTTTATAACACTAGCATGCAGGTTCTGTTACCAATAACCGGAAATTGCCGCTGTCTTTGGAATAAGGTAATTTGACTGTCTGTCAGGAGAAAAATCGAAAATGGTTTTAGATTGTACAAAGTTTATTTCTTATTAAAGGAAATGTTGAAAAGAAGATATTATATAATACAAATCGAAATTAAATAAGCAAAATGTATTTGAATAAGTAGAATTACGAAACCCGAAACAATTATATAAAAAATGTTATTTCTAAAGTTTGAAGTCGAGCCGAGAGTCAACACGTAATACAACTTGAATCTAAGTCTCAATCTGTATAAATAAATCGACAAACATACATTATTTCGATATATTTTTTTGTATTTTTAAGTCATTTTTGAAATATTGCAATAACATTTTTATTAAAATTATTAGTTGTCTGTTTAATCATCTTTGGAGCATAAATCGATAACTAATAATAAACAAATATATCGATATTAGATCATCAGATCAATCGATTATAATGTCTTCTTAATCGACAATAAATTAACGATAAAGTGCACCGATGTTATAGATAAGCCTACTGTAAGCCTACCTTAATAGTAAATTTATATTAGATCGAAGTATAAGCCTACTTTTAAATATTGAATTGATGTTATAAACTATTAAAATATTATTATAAATATTTCGTACATGTTAATGTCAACGACATCTTCTATAAGGTTCTCAAAATTTTAATGAAAGATGTACGTAACATGAAAACTGTTTAAAATATCATTTTTAGTGACGAATTTGAAAGGGTCACATTTTCGATGTAGTTTAGGACGAAAAGAAAGGTTGTTGACCCAGCGCTGAAAGCAGTGGCAGAGAAACGAGAGGTTTTTACAACCTCCTTAGTAACGAACACACATGGTAATTACAATGCAGTAGCAATGTTAGTTTTATATGTGAAAACATTTTTATTCTACAAATTAAGGGTGCGCTATATATGTTCAAGATCCATCGGCTGAAATATTTGTTTTTTCAAGTAAATGTTTGAAACTGAATCTGTAGTGACACTGCATATTTATTGATAACTCCACTTATCTTTTGTACCAATTTACGGATCTAGTCGCTAACTAAGAGCTATCGAAATGTTATGTTTATTCAGACTTTGTTATTTATTTTAGTGACTTGTAAATTGTTGTAAATTGTGCAAAATATGATCATAACTGTCTCATTAATCGTAAAATAATCCTGCCCTCCAAATCGCTGCCAACCACAGCCTGCCAGTTAACTAAATCAAAGACAATACACTTATGACCAAAAAAAAAAGATTACATGACAAATAAATAGATCGGTGAGAGGGCGAGGGGTAATCAGTCTGCAGCACAGTCTAGACCTCACGGCGTTGGAGTTCACTGACTGGATGTGCCGCCGAATATAAGTACGTGAATACTAGATCAATTAAAATAGTCTGGATATAAAATACTAAACCTAAGCACGAATGTTATTAAAGTACTCAATTTAAGTATAACAGCTTATTAAAAGTAAAGTAAATGAAATAAAATACTAAGAACTAAATCAGTGTAATGGATTCACTTGAATAGTCCTTTAATTGGATTGACCAGTTGTATATCAGATTAACTGTATAATGTTAATAATAGTTAATTAATTACAAATGCATAGTTTTTAAATCTGTGGTGGTATACAAAGAAAGAATGTTAGAAGATATGTGAGTTATAGAAATATTTGACTATTGTAGTATGCTGATGGTTTAAATAAAAAATGATTGTGTAAATTTTAATCCAATTTAAATAGCTTTTCAATCCAGTAATCCAACAAACCTAAATTAAACACCGTAACTTGAACACTCAATTTACTTTACCAATTATCAAATAAATGATATTCTAGATTTCAAATCATTCATAAACTAAAATATTATTCAAAATGGGATTAATGATATTATTTATTTCTACTAGACTTACAATTTCAATCCTAATAAATCACACTAGCTTAAACAAACTACTCCAAAATAGTCTTAACAGTCAAAAAGGGCTTTAGATGAAAAAACTATAGATAGTAAGATGCAAGCCAATTTAAATCTTACTGTTACAAGATAGGGTGCGAATTAGATCACATCACCGTGGTGGGTACAAAACAGAAAGGCATGACGAGTAAAGCGTAATTCCTCTCATCACCGCTACGATATGTTCATGATTAAGAGCCTTGGATTGATTTTGAAACTAGCTCTTGATATCCTTTTAAATATATTTAGAATTTATTACATTAAATAATATATGCATGTATGTGTGAACAATTTTGAATTTAGAATATTTTTTTTGTGAGAACGTTGTCAACAGCTCATAAAGTAATTTTTGAAGAACATTTCAGTCTATGTTTCGGACTGAACGTGTTACGAAGTTTTAAACAAATAAATATAAAATAACTAATTAACAAATTATTACAACAAAAGAAAACAAATTAAAAGAAAAAAGCCAAAAAGGTCAACATTACAGCAAATTTAACGGCACCTATTATCTTAAACTCCGTAAATTAAGCAGCTAGGTACGTACGACAGAATGAATCTGACGACGAGTCGCGTAGCGCAGTGGACTACTAAGGAATCGCTTTACCAGTTGCCCGACCAGTCGGAAGATGTGAAAGAGATTTCTTTGTCCGCAATGCAAAGGGACGACCGATCGCGTGACAAGTTGGTAGCGAGGCGGTGACATCTGTGGATACCACCGGCTAGGGCTTGCGAAGACTTCTATAATGATACTTCAAAGATGCTGGATAAGGAGGGCGCGGGACAGGTGCGTTCACGGGAAAAGGGATTCAATTGATGAACTCCCATATTAATTCGCCGTTAAACAGGTATTAACCTGAAAGTAAACATTGGAATGTTTACGACGTTGCCGAAACTTATTTACGACTCGTTCCAGTTTAATCACAGCGACGTAAAAGTGTTCTTAATTTGAAATTGGTTAATGACAGAATGTATTAATTAATAATAATTTTAAAAATTAAATATGTTTTAAAGAATCGTTATTATTTTTAGGTGCCTCGTTTGTAGTTCTCATTACAAATGCTTTGTACTGTTATTTGTGTGCATTTGCTTCGTCTCGTAACAAAATGTTTCAGCAATTAATTAGCAGTTAATATACGTGATACCAACATTACCATACAACTATATATTGAAATATGTTTTAATAATCTTAAAACGTAACGAGTTTTGAACGTCGCACCTCTTTGCATTTCGTGATGTGAATACAATTTCTTTTAAATGATTTTTTATATTTTTTATTTAAGCTTGTAAAAGTCAATATAATTAATATAAGGCATTGATTTGATTTCTCTATTGAAAGGAATAAATCATTTTGCAAATGATCTATTTTAGGAATATGCTACAACTAATCTATTAATAAATAAATGATTTCAAAGATAGTATTAAGCTCAAAGATATTTTTCATTGAGTCACCCGAGACGAAAAATGATTGAAAATAATATTATTAATATTGTTTGGGTTTTTATCATTTGCTTGATGATTTAAAATAAATATGTCATGAATACAATAAATAGTTGTACGAACTGTACAGTTGTCCAACAAAATATTATGTAGGTACATGTGTTTAATATATTTTAAATGCTTTTTTATCGAATGCTTCGTCAAAATATTTATTGAGTTTTATTTAAAATGTTACCTAAATTTTGAGTTAAAAATATCAATGTTTTATTATCAAAGGTTTTGTATTTGCTGAAATTTATATTTTTTATATTTGCTGAAAACCAAACTCTTATATATTTTCATTAATGTAGGTATATATATATACATAGTTAGTGATATGTAAATAAGACAAAAGACAACAAAATAAAATAATATTTTCTTGCTAGATAATGTTTTCTTTTTGCATTTATTTTTTGTTAATCTGTAGTAACAAAGAATTACAGTTTTCTAAATACATATATGAACTCCAAGCTGCATGTTATAAACTGTATGAAGTATCTGGTTTATTTATATATTTAGCCAAACAAAATCGTTACTTGTTCATATTTACTGTTTAGATCTCAAAATGCCAGACAAATCCCTAACAGCCATAAACATTTGGGAAATCAAACGAATAGGCGCATAAATTATGTAAGGAATGTGGTTAGCAATTCTATTTAAAATATTAGCGTTCACTTGAATCTATGTTCCACGTGCATACCAAACTATCTCTTATGGGTTTTACGAATAAATATTAAGCTAACATTAACTTACCAAAAATGAATCTAGAACGCTGAGATTACGCGAAAGTGCTCCGAATACTAGTGTCGTAAGTCGACGACCAGATATCTTGAGCTCTCTTAAATTAGTATGAGCAAAGTGGTCGTCGATTTCCTCAAGGCGTATTAAAACAGAATAGATCTAAGTATAATGGTCGTGAGTACCTTTCACGATCTTCGTCACTTTCCCCGCTCCGCCGCGTTTTTCAACGTAATCATTACATCAATATGGCATGTGATCGTTCCGCATGTTCCTCCACACTGTATTTATTGAATGTACATTAAACAATATTATTATTGTCACATATAACCTAACAATCATACAACATAAAACATTATATTTTATTAGATGTTTATTTGCGCGCCAACTCCGTCCGACCTTATAAAGTTGTCAATAACTGTCAAACACTTTCTTTTTTTGTTTTTACTGTCAAAGAGTTTGTATATTCTTAATTTTTTTTTTGAAACCTCGCATTGTCACAGATTAAGAAGTATGTTACGAATTAAAAAGTAAAATGTATGAGTTATGGGTAAAGAGTAGAAATATTCACCTGAGAAAGTCTTGAATTATATGTTTGCGGTCGGTGACTTCTTCTTTTTTTTATTATATTCTTAAGTGTTCGTAACATTTTTAATATAAAGTGGAAATTATTTTGGTGGTTACTTTGCAATATAAATAATATTTATTCTTTTTACAACACATAAATAGAAATCTGAAATACAATATTTAGCAATTATAATTAAATATATTGAAATTATTGGCTTTAAGGATATTTTTTTCTAAAAAAAATTTGGAAGTTCCTCTTTTTATACCAGATCTTATTGATTTTTTACAAATATATCTAGACTAGTTAGGGCACGCGGTGTTACATACAGGGTAGTTAGTGTCACGCAATAAATATACCGCCTGCTTGTAACAGCTCACACAATCTATAATATATTAAGAGGGAATTTCAACCCTTTTCATTATCCACATAAAAATACGCTTTTCAACACGTCATCGATCAATTCAAACTTTGGTTCAAAAAGTATATTAATTTATAAGCATTTCAATTTATTGTTGGATATAGGAAGCCGTAAATAAATATTGAAAACATTTTTGTATACCTACAACCTGATCTAGAAAGTAATATGTCCGGTTTTAATAATATAAACATTAAATTAGCAGTCCAATGTACAATACGGTAATGGACTCCACAATTTAGGACATAGGATTAAGACTTCCCCTTATATCACCAGTGATATATTATTAATGCGGCACTGGAAGCGCCTCGCCGCAGAGAACTGGTTTCGTTAGCTAATATCTCTTATTTCTTTTTACAGAGATAAATTCTAATAAAACCACCAAAACTACTCGTAATTTTCGGGATTAAGAGGGATATTAAAAAAATTCTAGACTGTTCTTATTCCACAAAATGCGTATTGTAAAATCGAAATTTAAACCAATAAAAGACACTGAATGTTTCGTTCCTTTCCATTCGACTGTACCCTATGCTACGAACCTACCTACGCTATAATGCTATACCATATTGAACTCTAAGTCTTATTAATAGTGTTCCAAATTTAAATTTAATGTAAATATTTTATCGGTGGAGGCAAGCATCGAAAACGCACATTCTATTTTTAAAATCGATGCGGTGACCGAAGTGGGGCATGTGTATCTTACAATTATGGAGCAGTTATCACGATTTTGGGGCGTGAGTCTGTTAAATTCTTTTAAGTTGTAATTTGGCTTGATAACAACAAGTACCTATATTTCAATACCTGCTACCTCATTGAGCTTGCAGATTCGAGTAGAATACTAATTGAATAGCTTTTAAAAGTACTTTTTGATGTAAAACCACCCTGCATGCGTACAGTTAAATTTACCTTTATTATTGAAACTACGCTTTCTCCGCGTATAGTGCGTTGAAGCGTGGGTAATCTTTTAGCTTGTCTGCAATTTATGAAACCCTATTGTTTTCTTTTCTCGCACTTTTAATAAATTACCATTGATTATATTGATATCTACATAGTTAACGTGTTTGTAACTAAATAGTAGTGTTTAAGAAGGCTAGATATTTGTATAATGTAATACCTAATTACCGCCTGTCTGTTACAAGCGCTTATCTCTACATTATACAGTTGCGCAGTTACTTTACTTAAACTCTAGAATTGTTGGCAAAATAGGCTAGTTATTTTATAAATTAAATAATTGTATATAATATTCACAAGTGTTTTTTAAATAAATCCGTTTATCTCGATTATAATAATTGAATTAGTCAACTGTTCGCAAAAACAGAATATTACTTAAGACGATTACATTCAAAGTATCATGCTTATATTTACCTTCCAAACAGCGCAAGTAAATTTAAACCCCAATTCTTGCGAAAATAGACTGTATTAAAAACGTATAAGTATCAAAATCGAGTAAACTGAAACAACACAATGTGTGGCCAGACGCACGCTTGTTCGCATAGGGGAGTAACGGCACGTAACTCAAATGACAAGACTGATATTGGCTCCATTGTTTATCAATACTTGTCACTAAAGCAAAAAAAGATAATATTACAAGTGTAATAAAGAATATTAATCATCACGAAATTAATCTAATATCCACATAGACTATTGAAAATTGTCATTCTAATCTCCTAATGTGATTTAGAACATTATGATCGCGTTCGAAGTTTAAAAAGTTGCAAAGTTTACGGGCAAAGCGTGGTAGAGGCCCGCGAACCGTTATGCGGCTGTATCTACTGAGTTTAATGACTTACTGCACAATGCTTGAGTATTTCGCCGCAGGATGCTTCTTGTTCGAAATTCAAAATTCAAATGTAGGACAACATTTTCAGAATTCATTGATTCTAAATTTGAATAGTCGAACACATTTTTTGCGTTCACCTAATTGTAAACTAAAAAACTAGGGGTGAATATTGAATGGTTGGTTCATATTATGTTATGTTCTCGCTCAATGTCATCGTTCACTGTTTTAAATGACAGCGAATATTTAATTTGCACATATACATTTTAAAGTGCTTTGATGTTTCGATTAACCACTAAGTGTAAAAAACACAATAAATCTCAAGGAAGTTTTCTATTATAACGACATTACAATTTAGTACATATTTATTAATAATAACTAATTTAATAACAATATATAAAACCTCTTTCTTTGTTTTTGTAAGACCTTGAAATCCCGATGTTTTAATCCTTCGCCGTATTTTAACTAGTTAAAACACATTGGCTGTTACTATCCTTCTTTATCGTAGTTTATTTAAGCGAGCGTTGACTCTCTTATCTTATCGCCGATGGCGGACAGAAAAATTCTATCATCTGTAATCAGGGGACAGATTACACACATAATATTATGATAATTTGTATTTATTGCACGTTTACTCACTTATCTATTAAGATTACTTTAATTTTGTTTTTTTTTTTATGAAAAATATTTCTCTGTTTACCAAAAAATCCCCTGACATTATACGCAATGAACCTATCCAAATAATAAATTTTGTAAAATCAATACAATACATCGTAATATGATTGTCAGTGGTTAATAACCACAGACCCCTGCAATTACGTATTTGAAAAAGTGCCCTTCAGTCAAACACTTCAACGATGGAATTTAAACCTTATAATATAACAAATAAAGTGTATTATTGTACGAATAAATTATCCTGGGTAAATAAGGGACAGATTTCAGTAGCCCCGGTCTAAAAGTTTGCGAGGGTAGTGACAGAAGTTGCTCGATTAATTACGCCTTTACCCTTACGATAGAATACGACTTGGCGTTACAGAATGGGGTTGTTTACTTAAATGATTGAAATTTTAAATTGAGATTTTAGAATTTAATTGAATTTAAAATGTTTCAAAGATATTATTATGGATATACTTTTTACTTAAATTGTGAAATGTAATTGGAAAGGACATGGTATTTAGAAATAGCTCAAATTGAGACAAAATATAAATATGTACACTTATATATAGTTTACTTAATGTACAATTATAGTTATATTAATTTTTTTGTTGTTTTCTACCTACGTTAATAAAAGTGTCGGCGAAACTGACTGACTTTTGACAACAATTTTTATACGTCTTATATAGGGCGTAATCTTTTTTAATATTTCAATAATAGTGAGGTAAAATGTTATAGATTTTTTTTATTTTATGAATCAAGTGAAATATCAGCGGGTTAAGAGATTTTGGGTTATTATTGTCATTTAAATTATTTTATTGTAATTTATTATTATAATATTAATAATGTTTTATTATTGAAACTGTATTTAATGTAAACACAAACAAATATGTTTTGTAAAGACAGATTCAGAATTCCCTCGCAGACCCCTCAAAAGTGATTTTTGAAGAGATGTTAAGGACTTCTGTGGGATGAGTCAGTATACCCACATTATTATATCTGCATATAAAAACAAAAATAATAAATATTAAATAATATATTTTTAATTACAATTCAAAAATGAACATTTAAATGAAAAATCACTTAAATCTACCCACCATCAAATAAAATTAAGTTAACTCAATATTAAACACGAGATGGCTTGTGTTCCGACACGTATTTGCCTTTGATTTTGTTATTCATTGCCGGGTGAAGGGTGAAGGGTGAGGGGTGACTTGCGACCCCTCCACCCTACCTTATTTTCATATCTTCCACGTTTCCACACAACTCATTATTTCACCGCATACCTTTATAGCAAAAAGTACAAAAACTTGTGTTAGCATTGCATAATAAAGGTCGCTTTGTCCCTTTCTCTCGTGATATAAAAACAAAGGATAACACGTTTAAAATATTCAATGTAGCGCGCGTGCCACAGATTAGTAACAAATCATCATTGAAGTTAATGTTAGTATTTTCTATCATCTGGTAAAGAGGCAGTGCTTTTGTTTGAGTTTACTGGTCCCAGGTTCGATTCAGCGGTTAATAATTGGTAAAGGAAATCAAAGAGTATGAGAAAGGATATATGTGTCTTGACAACCCGCCATTTTGAAGCTTGTGTCCAGCTGTGGCAAGCAATCCAATGTCGGTTATTTCTATAATATTAAAGATTGTTGAGTAATCGATTTAACGGCCAATTTAATTTTAGAACTATAAACTGGAATATCATTGGTTGCGGTCTTCAATTAACAGATTCAATAACTTTACATTCTTGTATCTCTTATCATATGCGGTCTCTGTAATTTATCTCAAGCATATTATCAACTTCCTGTTAATATAAAACAAACTTATTGTAAATTTCATGTGTTTTTGGACAAAAAAAAAACTATGCTTTGTACTTGTAATATACTTCAATATTTGAGATTTTTTTATCAATCGTACGTCAAAAGTCAAAAAGGTGTTACCGTAGATAAAATAAAATATAAAAGCCGTGTGTTTGTGACGAGTTACGAGCACGAGGCTATTTTATAATCTGTGAAGCCAGTCTGCGGCCGGAATCATTTCCATTTTAAATTATAATCAGTAATACCTCGTAATACTTCACTCTTTTAGTTACTTTGTATTCTTCGACTTTATCACTATTATTATTTTCAAAATGTTAAAACAAGCAAAACATAATTAAGTTAATGTCAAAACTTTCATATTGCTGCTGCAGCTTTATTTGTTAATAAACTTAATTCGTAGCTAGGTGTATTTTTCGTGTTTGTTTTTAATATGTATTAACTAAAATCAATAAATCCGTTAATACGACATATTTCGTTACTAATAGGAGTAAGTTGGTACTGTACGAAATATCTGAAACAATTTTCAAGCGCTCAACATTGCAAAATAATCTCATATTAAAGCAAAATGTGTCAAGGAAATGCACCGGCAGTCGAACCGAATTTATACAAATAACTAGCTACTGAATGTCACACTATTTGCACAGTTTAAAAATGTCTAATTTATAAATAAATATTAATAGGCGTTTCAATTTAACAAACCGATCTTTAAAGAAAGAAAGGAACATAATTCTTTAATTACGTAAATTGACGGCGACCACGGCTGGAGGCCGACCCACTTTAACATAAACATTTTGTAGGTCGTTTATCGCAGTCATTCCCCTGGTACTAGCGATTCACGCACCGCTATGTGTCCGCTAGAATAGTGACACCAAAAATATTCATTATTTATTATCCATTACCTCTTACACACGCCATTTTGTTATTACAGATGTGCGTGCGCGGCAATGTACAGCACGTGGGAAATAAAATGGACGCTCTCTGTGCAATCAGTGGCGGGATTTTGTGCGCGCTGTTACCGACACGAGTCAAGGCCGAACATTTGAGAAATATCGTTTAAGTATAAAATGCTCTTAATTACTAGCAAATAGTGTCAATGCTAATTGATATGTAAGCGTCATGCGACCTAGGAAACAATAATGCAAATTATAACCTAATTTAAACTATTTTAATTAATTAATAAAAAACAATAAAATTATATGAAAAACATAATAATGAGACAGTAATTGTCACTATATCTCATATTAATTTACAACCAATATGAGTAAAATTATTGAACATATCAGTAGTAATTACTAGGAACGTCTGCCACAAATAGTTAAACTTTATAACTAAGCTACCTGATAATTATCTATGAAATAAGCAAATATACAATCTGTAAAACATTTTGACTCAATAGATAGTTACAGTTTATTCTCTGAAATCAGTTTTATTTATGTAAAACCTTACAATCAAGTATGATTTAGAATGTAATAGCAAATAATAAAAATGGCGAGTAATTATGAATCTGTAGCGCTCCATTTGTATATTGAACGTTGTAATTGACTTACAGATAAACACCGACAAGGCTACTACGATAACTGACTACTGATGCAAGTTGTAACTTCTCCATTTTGATTTTCGCTATTGTATCACAGATAATAGCTGTCTTTAAAACTGACAGTTGTTTTTTTTTCATTGTCTATAAATCTTGTTATAATATATTTAAAAAATCATGCGGTATAAAACCTTCTTCATCTGTTAAGCATTTTACACCAAGGTCTGTGTGATTGCCATCCGAGTTCCGACCTCGTCAAGAACAAACCAGTCACATTGGGATATATATACATATAGAAATATATAATATACTTAATAAATGCAATATAATTCTTACTAGGTTCCGGATCTTTAATGTCAAGAATTTTACATTTTATTATAGGTATAGTGTTGTCATGTCACTTTCACCAACAAAATGTGTTAATATATAAAATAGATTTTTTACCTATTACATTAAATGCATATTTGATATACTACTACCATGTTCGTAAACAAAAATGTATAAAAACATCAAATAAAATTAAAAAGTAATTTAAATAATATAAGTTTTGTCCTAATTTACCCAAATTTCGTTCTCCCTACAAATATTTATTAACCGTGTATTACGTGTTCCAAAAAGGCATGAAACCGAACCAATAGAAGCGCATGTTCCGAGTCTTATCTTGAATAAATAATGATATTTGAGTCTCGAAACCACCTTCTCAATATGTATATCGTACATGCATACGTTATTAATCTGTATTACCGGATAATAAGGTCCATATTGCTTTGCCCGCAGCTATACTAGTAGCAATGTCGCGATGAAGAGATTACTACCGTAAACAATACAGTTGTAGTGGACTGTTATTTGGTTATTCGTAATAAAAATATAATAAAAAGACAAATCAGTACAATATAACGTCAAAATCAATTGACTGATTTTGATAAAATTTCCATATTTAAATTTTACTTTTTATTTAGAAACATAGATCATTTTAAGATTAAAAACAACCTAATAGTATAAATAAAATTTCCATAAATGTATACTTATTACTGCAGGAAAATGGCTCATTTCCAGCCTAAAAAATATATATTATAAAACAGTATTGTGTATATGTACTTAGTTATCATTTTATATAATGACAGAGATTGTAAGTGGGGGTCATAGAGCAAATAAAATTCAGGTTACAGCTGGTTGTTATAGATCTTAATTTTAAGTCTGAATCACGCTCAGCAGATAAAACCGAGGACAGGTTTAACAAATATTTTAAAATAACCTTCAGATGTATTGTTACCGTTGACTGAAGTAGAACAAAATATACTATATAAAGTAACAATTACTATATAAAGGACTTGAATAATAAAACTTTAAATATGATTTAGGGTTATAACAGGTGAAAGACGAAAAACTGGAGAACAGTTGAAGTAAGGTTTGATAAATAAATAAGGCTATGTAGTTGCAAAGGACCGGCCTCGTGACGTCACAGAGGTCGCGTTTCCTCTTCCACTGAGAACGTGTTTGAATGTTTGTTTGTATAAACAAGATTCATTTCTCTATATTCTGTACTAAATACTATATAATAATGTTTACTTAAATATTGCCAAGGATATTATAAAGAATCAAAAGTACCGTTGCAGAGAACCGTTAGCAATTCGCTATAATCTTAAAATTCAATTTCATGAAGAGCTTCTAATAATTACTTTGGCTTCAAGTCGAATCCATCAATAGTTACATATTTTTTCATCTCCATTCTATTAACTCTTGCTCTATCGATATAAACCCGCAATGCACAATTTTACAATTTATTAAGTGATTTGAAACGAATGAATATTGATGACAGATCGGTTTCATTTCCAGATCATTTGATGTAGGAAACCTCGTATAACTGTTTACGAGAATTATATTTGTATCAACAAATAAAAGATTTAATACTTATAAAATAAATTTGATCCACTTAAGACACAAATTCACTAATTTAATTAAACGTAATTAAATTAAATTTTATTTTTTTTATTTAGCATTCTTTAAATCATTCGATTAGTTTTCTCTTAAAAAACAATTCAAACAAAACAAAGTTTTTGCTCGCGGTCGGGTTTGAGCAAGGTCGTAGAGAGGAACATTCAATGTAAAATTGCTTGTAAAATACATTACCGCGGTGGTACCACACTAATGACAGCTGGTGTTTAATAAGCAGCGATGGTCACAGTGAATGTATTTCTATTGGTTCGTGAACAAATCACGGTACTGTTACGTAGGGCTTTGAGAATAGAAATCGTTTTAGTTGATGTCGTCACAACACTGTCAAGATTATTCAATAAATTCGCTAGTATTTTAAAATATATCGGATATTATTTATTGAGGCCATGACATTATTAAGTTGTACTGTTTATATTATACTTTATGTATAGTTAATTAGTTATATTTGAAAGAATTATACGATGATCGCCTTGTAGTTGGTATACAATGTTCTGTAGGTAGGTAGGTAGGTAGGTAGGTAGGTAGGTATCACTTACCCACGCGTAATCTCATTTGTCGCTGATCTAACTCTGGGAATTACAAGTATATTGTATCAATGAACATACATTTTAAATAATCGCTTTTGTATACTTTATAGTTGATAACATAAAAACTCAGAAATTGTAATTATTTAAGTCTGAGATATTTCCTCAAAAGCATTCGTACAAATTTAATTTGTAGTTTGTTTGTAAGTTTACTTATTATTCCAGTTTTATAAACAAAACAGAGTTCTTATTATAAAATAATTAAAAATGTGCCAACACGAGATTCATCAAAAGACTAGTCGGCCTAAATTGTCTCGTAAGTACCGCCCTCTAGCGGCAGTGTGTGACAATGCGGCAACTAGATCCGCCGACCAGTTGCTCTACAAGTCATGCGACTAGTCGAGTCGTTTTATCCATAACGGTTTGGGGAAATAAAACGATTTTGTGAGCAAGAGACAGGGCATCATTAAATTACAATTTTGTATCTTAAGTTTAATTATTCGTTGGTATTCTCAATTGCTGTTATCTGTTAGTACGTTATTAGTCTCATTAGCCGCGGTATTTCGTTTAATTACATGGTCATTATGTAACATGCATTATTTATTATTAACATTACTGAGAGGTTGAATTTTAATTAAAACTAATATAAAAAAATAAAAAAAAATGTTCGAAAAAATTTCCTTTCGGTCCGAAGGTGTTTTGAATATATAACACTATTTTTATTGTAAAAGACAAATAAATATACTTCAGTGACAAACCACTTTTCTTAATAGAAACCTAAATTTTAAATGAGAAGTTTTTGATAAAATGCCATCTAAAAATAACACAGAGGTGCAAAACCTTTGAATAGTTTTTAATTAAATTAATCATATATATTATTTGAACTCCTACATTTATAAGAGAGCTGTGTTTTATTTAAAAAAAAAAGTGATTTACAAACAGACTAAGTATATTATATAAGCTTATTAAACCGTCATCCGAGCCCCTCGGATTTAGATTGAGGAAATCTGCTTTTTGACATTGATTTCTTGAATACAAATCATCTTCCTGTTTCATTACGTAATATAACACTTATGTTAACTTAAAGAATTATTTGTACTCATTATGTTAATAAGGGCCTTATGTGGGTTGGAAATCATTTAATAATAATAAACCCCTTTATTACTAATACATCTTATTAAGTAATATATAAAAAGTATTTACTTTTTTATTATATATATTTAATATATAATACATTTAAATTAATTCTACCTAGAGTTTAAGTTTACTATTTCCATTGATATTATGAAAAAGAGTAAATCTTTAATACTTAAAGACAGAATCAAAGCATATTCAACTGAGAAAAGTCTAGATTGATTTTCTGAACCTGTTATAAAGCCTGAATATCTATTGCTTCAAGCGTCGCTAGTAAGGATTCCAAATACTATTATATTTTTACAATTTTATATACTTTTAATATTTTTAAAATACTTTATATTTTCCAAGCACTTCACAGTTAGGCCAGTAATAAAGTTAGGCCGGTCTAAAACTATCAAAAAATCCCAAAAAATAAGTTAATATAAAAACTATTGGCAAAACAAAAATTCGTTTTAGCGTTCAAGGCAATAAATATCACGAAAATCTCGGTTACTGCAAACATTGATTGTATTGATATTAAAACTAACCGAGTCAATTATTATTTAAAAGAACAATTATTCAGTAGTTTAACTATCATAATACTAAATATGTATATATAAATCGTTTTAAATCTAATATTTATTAACTACTTTCGTAGGTCTTCAAACACGTTCGTACAAACTTCTATCCCTTACTCAAACCCTTGTATTTTCCAAGAAAGTTAAAACATGTGTATTAGAAAGCCAAATTCGTATTTTCTTGCTATTTTCTTCAAAAATTGCCGATTTACATTGAAACTATTTATATTCAACCTTCTTAGGAGGAACCTTCTAAAGTGTATTTTCATATATAAATGCGACATTAATTGTGTTGTAGGATTTGATAAAGTAACGAATAATGATTCGTTACTTTTATGATTAACTTCTTTGTATGTTTACCTAAGGATCACTATAAAAAAATATTTAATAACAAACTTAAAAAAAAAGCGAAAGTTTTTTTCGAAATATTCCAATTATTAAAGTCGACAATACTTTTAAATATTGATATACCGGAAAAATAATAATTACCAGTCATTTGGATGCTCTAATAAGCTTTCATTATTGCCATCCTCAGAAACCATCCATAATGAAGCACCAATAATGATATACGCACCTTGTTACAAAGACATATGGTTTATTATTCATTGGCAAGTCATGTCATTTCTTTGTTCCTCATGTAGTATAGTTTGATACTCGTTTTAACATATACTAATCTTCAATAACTGTTTATTTAAAATATAAAGTACTGAAATATATTACTTAGTAATTAAATATTAATTTAAAATGGTCTGAAGTTGTTTAATAATCTTGATAGTTCTATTTACATGATCAGGCATCGGCTTAGAACATTACGTAATACTACGACAATGGCGGAGCTAAATATAAATAACGTATAATATAATAAATAGCACGCATACCAATTTTCAAATAATTTAAAGTGTTAATTTTTTTCTTCTTTAAGCAGTATGTTTTTATTTGTTAATGAATATAGCTTACTGTTTTACAAGCGAACCAATAACCGAAGTAATCATTTAAAATTTCCTACTATATATTTTTTTTTATTTCCGAAATTGTAACAAAATTTTAAGACTTAATTCTATATTTATTATGTAGGTATCTAAAATAGCTTTGCTAAGATATCTTATCACTTTTTGTTTATTGACGTCAAACCTAAGATCTATGATGACGATTTTTGAAAAAAATCTAGGTATATGTTACATTATTTTGAATACGAATTTGGGGTAAGGTTAAATAGACGACAGGGTATTTCAGGGTGTATGAAGTATGGACCAGGTAGCGCACTGCGCAGGTGGAGGCTGTGAACCTTTTTCGTTTGATCGCTTCCGTTTTCCAAAATTTGATCTCAATAAGCTCCGTGACCGGGACCAGTCGACACAAAGACACGGTGTAAAGATCTTTGCACCACATATAAAATGATTCAGATAATATGGTCACCCTATTACAAAACTTGTGAATTATCATAATTTATGAGGAAAAAATTGCCATGGAGGACTACCACACCGTTTCAGACACAAAATCAATCTTCAGGATTTCTTTAATACAAGTATTACTGGAAATAAAATATCAAAAGTTTCACAGTTCGTTTCATAAGTTTTAAGTTTTAACGTATGGATGTTAGAAATTTAAAAAAAAAAAAACTTTTGGAAGTCAACCGACGAAAATAATTTTATTAAATATATTTAAATATATAAAAAAACTAAGAACATTTGTATATAAAACAGATTTATAGTTCAAGTATCCTTGCAAATGTGTAAGGGACTTAATTTTAAACCTTCCGATCTTACCAATTCTGTCTACTATTAGGACATATTTTGACATTTCAGCACATTTGACACATCTCAACTGTCAAAAATCCAAAAAAAAAAAATACACCGTAATCGTATACCCATATCTCCAGTCTCCATTTAACTCTATTAGAAGTAGTTTCCAAAAACCCTTTGTGTGCGTCTGCTTTATAAAAGCCAGGGTCAATGTATCTAGTTCTAACCCCAGTTAAAGTTGTTCATGAATCAATATTTTTATATGTAATTATTATTATTTTTAGGTTAGATAAAATAATACATATTTAAATTTATAAAGAAAAAAATGTTGGTTGTTTCTGATTAAGAACGGTTTTTATATTATTTTATGTGTTTTTAAATAAAAATAATATTTTTCTTCATATTTATAAGGTAACGAGGCATCACGAAAAACAATAAGACCTATGTAGTTAGCGACATAGTTGCTTTTAATAAATTGTAATACTATTTAAATTACCATAAGCACTGAAGTGTACACACAAACCCATACTTAATTATTATATATACACGTAAAACACACACACAACTCTATATAATAAGTCACTTAATAATCATATTTATATTAACAATAAAACACTACGTGTTTTTTTCTCGCAGATAATATTTAATGTCGCCATAAGTGTTGCAATTATTATTAATAAATTAAATTAGTATATTATTTGTACAAACAAATCCATTGTGTTAGTACTCGGGACGCATAATATGGATTTTAGTCTGATACGCCTGCACCCTATTTCACTAGACGCTCTCCGCCCTTTTAGTTTATTCAGTACATAGAAAAAACGACCTTATTTGTATACAGTTGAAGTCGTTATAGCGTGACAAGAAGCAACTTTCTTTCGTTGCTATAACACACCCAAATATGATTGTCGCTTTAATACAAGTAAAAATCTTATTTATTCCTGTCGATGCAATCACGTAGGTATTATTGTAATGTCAAAGCGCTTCTAAAATTTTAAAAGACATTTTCTATTCGTATTTCGAAATTTGTTGGAATTTTGAACTATCTTAAATTAAGTTTGTCCTTGATTAAATTTTACACATATCTTGAGCAATTTATATTACAATTTAACAGCAAAAATATATGTCCATAAAATAATTCTTATTATTTATTAAGATAATTATTGTACGGTAATACCTATAAGTATAATGTTTAAAATCCGTTTCATACAAGCACTTCGATGGCGTGACGTTTATGCCAACTCGTTTTATTCAATGAACTGAACCGTTAACGTTGAATAAATTAAAAAATCGTACGAACATGTTTAAAACCCCATTATTAAAGAAATATAATAACCAAGTGAAAGTTATTTTTAAGATCTCTCAAGTAAGGTTTTCATATAACAAATAAATGGTCTGAATTTATTGTTATTCTGAATCCTATTAACTGTTGTTTAATTTTCTGGTTGAAGTATTTAGTGAAAAGTTAAATTAGATCTTGTGATGAACGCAGTAAGGATATATTTTCGTAAACAGGTCATCAGATGACAGTTTTTATTCTGCAAGAGAACACATCATAAATTATAGAACGAGTGATGATAAATTATCTCATAAGTTTGAGGGAAAATGAAATAATTGTCAAAGCCGTTCAAAAACAACTTAAAAACTATTTGTTATAATATTCCATACAAATAGTCTCTCTACTTTCATTTTTATTTACTACCTGCATCGTTAGATACATTGTTGTTAATTGCCAATTATATCATTAAACATAAACTTTAAGATTGTAGATTAATTGCAAGGGAAAGTTCTGTATCTAACACTAATTTCTTTGTCCGCACCATCGCATACCAATTGGTTACGTCACGGCCGTCACGAACACCCCCCCCCGACCCCGTCTCCCCCCCGCCCCTCTCCCTTAGCCCTATGTTATCAATCATTAGGAGATTAATAATAGAAGTACCTATTTAACATATTGTGCATAACAATTGTTGTAAAACAAACGGCAACAGAGAGCGATTACTATTAAAGTTTAATTTGTTGTGTTGATATTCAAAAGTAGCCCTTATCGCCATTAATTAGACTTGCTTATTCCAAACTTGTAATTATTCAAGACATCATATTAAGGTTATGACTTGTTGTTAATTACTGTGTAAACAAGGCTTAAAACGGCTCAAGTATTTAAATTCCCAAAGTTCATTGCAACAACAAAAAATCACCTTTGAAATATCACATGTTACAGCTCCACTTGAACTCATAATAATTACAAACGTCGGTCGAGCTGATGCGATATCAATTAGTGCGTGCCAGATGCCTTGCCACGGAAACCAGTTTCGGTCCTTTTTATTTGATTAACCTTTTGTTAATAAACCATATGTATATTAATATAAAGTAAAATCATCCTGTATGTATCATAAGTAATAATGGGTTCGTATCTAAAACAAAAAAAAGTTGTAGCATTAGCCTACCTGGTAATTAGACAAAGAGCTCAATCGCGTCGGTGACACGATACACAAACATGCACTAACACATCGGGAGCGAGTCAGTAGCGAGTCGTCACGGGGGACGTCTACCCGCGAGCGATTATCGACAAAGACTGAGCCGTGAGCCGTGAGCCATGAGCCGGACGAGACTGAGCCAGAGTGAACCAGCGAGCGTGACCCGCGGCAGTCGGGCACGAGTCTGGCTCAGAACAGCTGATGCCTGTGCGCACCTGTGAACTATCGAGACGGTCTCTTTCTCGCGTATGCGCAGACGTTATTGTAGTGGAATGAACCCCGTGTGAACGTGGCAGATCTGTGAGCTACCGCTGAGCTTACGTGACGTCACGTGACATGTTTTAGTGAGAGTTTAGTGTAATTATGTTACATGTTAGTAGTTGTGCGTAGTTTGGGAAATATTTATTAGTATGTAAAGTAGAGCAATCGGTATTAAACATTTTATTACAAAATTTCACTCATACTACATTCACACAAACACATTCTTATTTACAGTTTTTTGCTACGTGTCGGTTAGAAACTAGAACTTAGTAATGTACTGGATGATTATATTATCTTAGTACCGTTTCATAAGTAATATTTGTTAGCATGTAAATGTAGAGCAATATATTTTACATTGCAAACTTTACTTTTTTACTTATTCACTTACTTTCTATTAAACTTTTTTCCTAGTACCGTTAGTATTTAATAATTAAATAATTTATAATTATGGTACTTCGTAGTCATTGTTAAACCTACTCCTCACGGTAGATAAATATCACACCTCTATTTAATATAATATTAATAAAAAGCTTATAAATATGTGGTAAATATTTTATAAGTAATCTGTATATGACGGATATAAAATATGTATTTG
Organism: Napeogenes inachia; assembly: GCA_959347355.1. NCBI lineage: Eukaryota > Metazoa > Arthropoda > Insecta > Lepidoptera > Nymphalidae > Napeogenes > Napeogenes inachia. The sequence goes on along the minus strand of OY365793.1, from coordinate 13,244,690 downwards.
TATTTTATTACTTTCACAAACTCTATTATAGAAATCATCTTATACATTGTTATAAATTAGACAAAAGTTTATTTTATAACAGATTTGTTTGTTAATTTATCATCCACCCGTACTTGAGTGTATGGCATACATCTTGGATGTACGTTACATACCTGTATATATTTAGAACAGAAGCAATACCTACCAGTGACCGCAATTACACTTTCACAAACATTCTTTGATACCAACAACTTTACTATCGCCGCTGAGGTTTGCTCGTGTGTGTATTATGAAATAGAATATGTTTCGTAAAATATATTAACAGTAAGAAATAACATTTATAAGAAAAAAAATATATAGTATAAAATATTATTTTAATACTAACATGTCAGAATGTCATAGTAATGAAAATGTACTATAATACAAAAGAACTTGAGAATCAGAAACTTGTACGAACAAGAGTGATGAAAGTGTTGCTCTGAACGACTGTCACGTCGACACACCGTGAATTACGTCAACACAACTGTATTGCAACGTATTTTATATACCATTTACACTATATCTATATATAATATATATAACGATTTTAATCTAATAAATAAACTATAAAATAAATACTAGTAATAATATGAAAAACACTCGTAATAACATTTATTTGTGATTAATAATATTAGTTTAATTTATTATTAAATAAATAAATACCAGGCGATCATGACGTATAAGGAGTACGTTTCCAAACTTCGTGAACCGTAACTGCAACCGCAAGCAACGGCCTTATGAGCGTGACCGGTCTTATCATGACAGTGCAATGACTTTTATACAGTTTAATGTAAATCGAAGTACCAGGAGACCATAGGACGGTGACTGACATTCGAACCGTGAAGTTTACCATATTTAGTATGATTTTTTATTCATTTCTATTCAAATACAATATTATAATAATACCGTGATTGTATACGCGAGTACAACTATGAAGCCTAAAGTGGTTCGTAGTTACTTATTGTACTTTCTCAGATCTCGGGTTATAAGGGTACGTTTAAAAAGAAATTCGCTTTTATATTTAAATAAATGTATTTTTTTAATTTGATCGGAAGTCAATGATATAGGACATTAATGATATATTTCATACTTTAATATAAAAAATCAAAATACCTTTCAGACCGAGAGCACTGTACATCACAATATCATTAAAAATAGCTAGTTTTTACGAGTCTCGTAAAACGTTACCACCGGTCGCCGCTCAGCCGGAACTCTTAGTGACTTCCTGGGACCAGGTCTCGCTGCACAATGGACGCCAAACTTATTTACAATAGTCTTATGATTAAAATGACTTTCGAATTAGATTCATTTTAATCAATACTAGTTTGATAATGAGAGATGTAAGTTTATTTATATAAGGAGATAATCTCCAGAACTATCTATTAATTGAATAAGTCTTTTACTATTTAAGGTACATTTTTCCAGATATATATATACATCAAATACTTATTGTCAGACCATGTAATAATAATTAAAAAAAAATCATTTCAGCAAAATTAGTCGAATAAACCTACAAAATTAAAAATAATGCTAATAAAATCTTAAATTAAAATTGTATTTCAAGTTAAATGAGTTAAGAATGAACAGATATAAGAATTCCATCTGTAGTAATTATATTTGTAAATACAACTGTCTTGTCAGTCGTCACAGCGAGTCGTAACTCGAGCAAGGTTGTGACGAGGTTAATAGTTCTGTCGACTAAAAACCTAATTGTTGCTAGTTACAACTGTAACCAACAAATAAATAATTATTTTATAAGCGATACAATCAAAAGTAAGAAAAAAATAGATATTTTTTATAAGCAGTGGCGCGTGAAATAAAAACAACTCGCAATGGTTTATTGAAACAATTTTGAAGTTACTTTATTGGTCGTCTCTTTCATAATATCACACAAGAGCGCCATCTTAATAATTGGATATTTTCGTGTTTGTAGTATAAATAAAACACCAGATACAAGTACTCATCTCCCTCAGCTGATACTGAAGCTGAATCTCGTAATTAATATTGTTCAAAATCACTCCAATCCAGTCTTAGTATCCTAAATGGTATTTACTTAATCCTAAACTACGGGTAAACTATAAATTTACTGAATTAATTACATTGTTATCGATAACTTTAACTATATTCTAAACATTTGTAATTACGATAATAATTCCAACTATCTCCCTCCTTCTATGACGTAATCAAACCCGCCACGCAACTTTTTTTTACGGCTAACGGGTTATATACCTATTATAGATTTTCTCACATTATTTTTTTATAAATACAAATATTTTTTGTAAATATAATATGAGACACATTAATGTTAACCTTAAGTTCCGTCATAACAGACGTTCATTTATTTTATTAGTATTTGTACTATTTATATAAATAATATGAATGTTAATAAAAATAATAATCATTAAACAGACAACATACACGTTATAAACTTATATAAATATTTTTATATACAAAGAAAATAAATGGTTTGTTTATAATCGTATATAAAAAAAATATAATATGAAAATGTTATTTAATTTAAAATAACCACATTTACTAAAGATAAAATCTGAATATGTATCTTATATTAATTAATGTATCCACTAGTAATAAATTATAAGTTTAAAGAATACTCTTATTAATACACCTTAATTATTCTCAAGGGAATAAACCGTTTGTTAAGTAAAATCAAAGTTTATTATAAAGTACCCTAGTTGTTGTTTGTGACTCCGCCTGTCCGGACAAACAGTTAAACATATTTAATCTCGATAGACATCATTAAAAATGTTATATGTAATACTCTAGATAATCTATCTAAACTAACCAAATACACACTAAAGTCAGCCCTAATTAACTATTCCCATACGCTAAATGTTTGATATAAGCACATAAACGAACAGACATACAATAGTTTGTTATTGGTTTCACCGAACGATAGTAATTAAAATATGTTATTTTTTTTTTGAGTTGCTCGTATAAATGATTTTGTTTATTATTATTTATTAATAATTATTTTATTATACTTTAAAAATTTACAAATTTATACTTATTTATAATATTGTAATTAGGTATATGCCATGCTATTTTTTGTTTTGGGAATATCATAGAATTATCCGGAGTGAAACTATCGTATATGTAGTCTTAGATATTAAGCCAATATAAATAAACAACAATAATACTAAATTTACTAATATTTTTCCGTGCAGATATTTCCTCTTTGACTATCCTATTACATGCACATATAAATTAGTTTTTTAATTAAATTTACAGATTTCCCCTTCTTCATATTTCATTATATGTATGGACATAATAAGTTTTTAAAAGAAACATTTTTAGTTTTAATTACTTGCTATTTTATTTCAATTTATGTTATATTGTATAAGTTTTTATTTATGTAATTATATTTTTGCCTACAGTCATTCTACACCTACTCCTAGTATATGTTAATATTTTATAAAAGGTTAAGGTTACTTTGTGAATTGTTTCTTTTGTTCACGAAATTTCTTTGAAATTTTGACATACTGTGTTATAAGTCGTCCTACGTTTGAACTTTAGACATTCACAACATCGAGGACTCCGGGAAAGGGCTCTTCAAGCGTTGCTATAAGGAAGAATATATATTAAAGTAATATATGTATTATTTGGTAATCAAATATAAAAAGGGTATTTAATTTAATATAACTAAAATATTACCAAAAATAATTCTTTAAATAAAATATAAGTTAATAAAATTTAATAAGCTAATTAAAATATGATTTAAATTAAAATCCACAGCGCGCCAAGCCGCAGGTCATCCCTAGTGCAGCTAATTTTAAATGTCTTCTTTATTGTAGTATCACACCATTTCATACTTGTTTATGTTCCGCCATTGCCAAGAACTTTGTTTATGGGAAATTAAAATCTCATTCTGCCTCTGCGATCTAATTGAACGAAAGATGAATATTAGGAAATTACTTTTATTGTATTGTACTTTATCTTAATAACGTTTTATATATACACATCTATACTTTTACACATTTATTTATTTCCTTTAAAATAGTATACTTATATATACATTGGGTACCTTTTAAGTATCAACTACCTGCAGAAGGCCTCGCTCTTCCCTTATACAATTAGAGTTAAGTACTACAAGCCATCAGTTACGAAGTATACTATACTTTATATAATAATGTGAACAGACTAAATTAAAAATATAAAGAATGTACTACAACTTCTGTCTTGTTGTTTTATAAATATTACATGATAAAAACAATGATTTTCCTGACTGTCTGTATGATAATGTACGCTCGTTTGATTTCTTGAACGTTGCCCCATTAAGGAGGGGAGTTAGTAATTTCAGTGGCGCCAATATAATGTCGGGAAAATATTAAAAGTTGTATATTAAACTGTATTACATTATTTGCATGGATATTTACTAAACGATTGGTTTAATATTATTTACACGAATAATTCAGTTATTCGGTTTTAATGCAATTATCAAAGTATGGTATACGTTGGGCTGCCTTTATTATTAAGTATATAGCAGGGGTGGCCAACTTAATCAGAACTAAGATCGACTTTTTACCGACGAATAGCTGTTAGATCTACTTTATTTATTTTAAAAAAAAATTCCTGATATTCTAAGGGACCTTTAGGGTAGGTAAATCTTAATTTAAACTGTAAAATTTTAAATAGTTTTTGCCTCGCCGGAATCGACTCGACTAGCGGCCGCGATCGACTGATTGGACATCCCTGGTATATAGTATTTTTCATGCTATTTTGTTTTCTTTAATATATAGTACAATTGTCATCTCTAAATGGTTGACATCTCTAAATATAAACCTATACCTACCGTATACAAGTATTGAGTACGTACAATGAAATTTTTAGTTTATGAAAGATATTTATGGTTTATTTTAATTGAAGACGTAAATGGAGCAATTTGAAATTAAAGTCTAAGTAAAATAAATTATTCTGTTTTATTCACCTTCTTCGCTAATTGGTTTAATACGTGGTATTATTAAAATAAACTACCGAATTTGTGTTAAATATCATATATAACTTAAATTATTGAGGAAATTGTTACAATTTAATTTGCAAGTTTGAATTTATAAGAAAGTAATATGAGGCCTGTACCTTCAAAGAAATTCTAAACTAGACTATAAATTATATATTAAATTGCTCCTGATAAGACGCTCATTTGACCTGAAAAATGAGAAACGAGATTGAAACACGAAAAAATCTACGTCATCTCGAATATCACTTATTGTGAAAAAGGAATAGTTCTTGTGACTCGTAGATATAAGTATTTAGTTCACTTTTATTAAGTATGTTACGTTATTTTATTTTCTTCTAACTATATAATAAATAATATTATTTTTTTATACATATACCTACCTAAATGTTAAATTCATTAAAGCGGTAGCGACACGGTAGCTCAGTTCGAAAAGTGAAGAAAACAATATTCTAGAGGTCGCAGGATCCTGACCGTGTGAGTCAGTTAAAAAATAAATAAGTATAACATGGCTAACAAATAACATTTTTAACATGCTTACTGTTGCTAACATTTTCATACTATTCGGTATTTCTACAATGGACTATGTATAATGTACAACCCTGAAGCTGTATATGCTAGTAAAATATTATTAGAATTAAATCTAGGATAAAAACATCACAATAAAAATATAAAACATCTAGTATTTTCTTTCGTCTTAAACAATCGTTTCAATCAATCTTATCGTAGAAGTTAGAACAGACAGAAGGTGTCGACTGCAAAGAAACTTCACATCTACATAGACAAATAGCTCTATTGAAAGTATTGAACAGGAGAAATAAGTCAATTATTTTTATATCTTTATTACATCTATGTCATAATGATGTAATTAATATGTAATTATAATTATTATTATACCCAATAATATTCACCGGTCTCGTAATATCACAATTAACATAAATTAGTAATCGTTTAAATTCAGAGAATTGATATTAACATTTTTAATAAGGTCACACGATCATAGACTACAGAAGCAAGTAATATTTCGCGCCATTTTTAATATAGCGGTTGACTGTCATTACTGACATAAAGTATTTTTCTTGTGTATTATTTTCACAGGCGTTGCATAATATATCATATTTTAAATATAAATCATGTCAATCTACACATTATGTTAATCTACGGAAGTTTATAAAATAGAATAATACTATTTTATCTGTAGATATATTAGCCATAAAAATTAAAACCTTATTATAAATCTTGCTAATATCTAAATTGTTTATGGATGCTAACAATCATTACATAGTCTGTGGTTTTGGGGTAAAAAATATCTCCGGTACACTCCATGTTGTCAGTAAAGAAAACCGGTTCAGCACATGTCTTTTGTTTGTGTAACTGCCTTCATACTTATGGTAATACCTTTCATTTATAAAGATTCTGGAACTATTTTTTTTTCACTATTATAAATTTATAAGAGTTTTTTTTTTTTATAAAATAGTAGGTATATACCAAAATAATATCCTATAAATTACCAATTTCATTGACCACGGTTAATTTTCCTGGCTACCGATGAACAATATAAAGCTTAAAAAAGGAATTCTTTTAGTATTCATAACAATTCATTGTAATATTCAGTTCAAACGAACTATTTCTCCAAATTCTTATCTACATAAAGCCCGAAAGCTTTTGACAAGCGTCACTAATATTATAATAGTAACGTTTCCTGACGAAAACGAATAGCCCTCTATTAATTACAATAAAACACAATGGACATATTAGTTTCGAAGTTCGCTAAAAGGGACGAGAGGTTTTTGAAATTTAAATCGACTTGATTTCACTAAATGTTAATTTTAAAAGACAAAGCTGAATATTTGTACAGGTTAAGAGTAAGTGATGTGTTTAATAATAAAATCTTTTAATTGCAAAAACATTTATAAGATTAATATTCTTTATATTTATTTCAGAAATAAAGAAACGGTATTGTAAATAATTTTATCTAATAAAGTACCTGAATAATAATATACCAACTATAATATTTATTACATAGTTCTTGGTATTCCTAGTAGTGACAATTAAATTGTTTAAGTAAATAGTACGGGAGCAGACACCGTAGCAGACCGCTGATTAAAATAAATAACATACATGTTCATTTGTCGGCAATTATAGAAAATATATCTACTTATTATATGTAATTAGTTTTTTTTTTTTTTTAATTCTGTCCCGATAAAGTACGCATATCATATTACAACAAGACGTATCACACCATTTAGTATTAATTAGAAAACAATATTTAATCTCTGCCTTAATTCAGTATTAACAAAATATTGTACAATACAAAAATTTGCGAAAAAAAAATGATTTAAAGAATCAAAAACAGCAAATTTGACGCATTAGTGATGTAACACTCACCGTATAATAAAACATGTAAACACCTAAGATGTTTTTAATTATCGAAAGTAAACACTCTGGAATCTGTTACGGGACTTCATAAATGTAAATTGCAGGTGCATCCCGTTTAGTGTACCTCACTCCCCACCACCCGCACCCACTGCCTCCCCCGTCCCGTCTATACTCTATGGTCTATGGTGAATCGAGCTGAGGGCTGCCATCCGAAACGATTGAAAGAAATCATCTTGTGAGGTTTTTAATTAACATGAAACAAACTAGTTTCATTTAATGTGATTACATTATGTTATATCATATTGTACATATATTATTTATACTTATAATATTTTGGTATAGAATTATATAGTATGTATTAGTTTACATGATTGCTTAATGTGGTATTTATTTGGTAAATTAGACCTCAAATTTAATTCATCAAATAATTGTAATACATTTGGTAATCTCTACATTCGTTAGTTTAAATAAAATGTAATTATTACGCATTACATACTTCCTCGTAATTCAGCTAACTAACAGTTTTCAATATTTGTCTGTTTGTTCGTATATTATAGAAACTACTGGACGCATTATAATATTTTTTATATAATGAGAGCTTGTTGTAAGAGCTGCGTAAAGGATAGCCTGTACTGCAAATAATGCCTCTGTCCTATAAAAAAATTTAATCTAGTTAGCTATAATTGCAAAAAATCTATGTAATACTTAAATTATTACAAGAGCGACTAATAAGTCCTTGCAGTTAAGAAAGTAAATATATACTCTGACATAAAAAAAAATAATAATAAACAGTAGTTAATCAGCAGTGCAGCACATTATGTAAGTGTTTATCAGCAGCTGGCCGGTGACAGCGCGCGCGAGTCTACACGACCTTACAACATCTGTATTCAAACAAAATGGCGACTTACAAGCCGTTGATATTATAAACTGGTTTTGAATCTGATATAAATTCATTTATTTGATGTTATTTTATTACAAGTGCTTTATTTTATGAACCAAAATGTTATAATTCAGATAAAAACATAAATATATATTTTTTTTTTTGTATAGTATAAATATTATTTTATAAACACAATTAAAAATATGGTATAGTACAAAGTAATTAGACGGTAGAGTAACAAAGCCAATTACATGTCCAAAGGCTTCAGACAGGGATAGGTGGTCCTTACGTAGAGTTAATGACGACCTACAATGAGTTTGTCCTCTATTGTGAAATATTTTAATATATTTTATAATTAGAAGAAGAAATATTTTAATATATTCTATACTAATACATCAAGATAGATTTTTTTAAATAACCTCGAAAACGAAAAACTCGCGCAGTTTTAATAAAAAAAATTTATGACTTCGACATTTATACCACTATAGTCCTATAAATTGTCATAATTTTGTAAATTTATAACGTATAAAATAAATATTAATAACAAAGAAGGCTGCAACACGTCATCAAAGGGTCTATCATCTCAATATATCAGTAATAAATGAAAATCCTCCGTCACGTCTGCGGTAAGCGGCCAGTACTATGAGAACTCACTAACTAGACGACTGTTCCCACGCTGCGATCATGGCGACGTAAAAATACAACTGCATTAAATCACTATTGGACATTTAACATCATATTTCAGAAATTAGCATCGTTCTGAAACAGAAAATAATGTTTTTTTTTTAAATTTCTATTTATTTAATTTGAAATCAGGCGCTGTCAAAATAAAATCTTATTAAATTATTTAAGTATTCAGACAATTCAATAAAATACGGACTAATATTATTTGTTCAATAACCACAGTATATAATAACTAGATTAATAAACTTATAAATTCTTTACTCTGTGACTCAAAGTTCCTTCAAGTCCGAACAAGCAGTTTTTAAAATGCTTTCAATATAAACGCACCTGCTCGTGCCAGTGATCCGGGTTCGATTTCCGGTTCGGTTAAGCATTTGTTCCGGTTTGCGTATTCAAGGGTACTAATACGCGATTTCTTTCTTTACAGTGAGCGGTACTGAGATATAATTGTTATTTAAATTACGTCATACATTGTGGTTGTTATATTAGTATTAGAGACAAACTTTGTGTCACTGATAAGTACCTTATTGCGCTATTCTAGGACATATTTGAATAAAACAACAAACAAATATGAATAATTTTTAAAATAACTAATACTCAAAAGCACACAATTTAAGCTACGCACAGACAACAGACAACAACAATTACAATTGAATGTAATAGAGAATTGTTCTCAGCTGACAATAACCTAAAGTCGGTACATAACGAACCTTTTTTAGTACAGATGAAGAGGAAGGGTTCCGCAGGGAGGCAGGTAGAATAATGAAGCCTCCCCGATCTCACAAATTGGTACACCGCTTAGAAACTGTATTCTGACGCTTTAGATTTTGTCTTCATTGATAACGTTTAAAATATCTGTTTATTAAAAATGAATATGTATTTACTTTTATTAAAAATGCGATTGTATGACAGTTTTAAATAGATTTTTAATTATATAATATTTATTTATATCATGTCACGGAAAAAAATCACCTTATCTATATGACATTAAATATGACAATACCTAAAAATAATTGCAGAACTCGAACCCGGGACCTATAAAATTAGCTTTTTCATTTTATTCTAAAAATGTTACTCTTTTTTATTTAAAAGTATTTCTTTATATAGGTTTTCTAACTTTAATCAAAGTTCATTATTATTTGCCAGTATTTTAAAAGATTTGCAAATTCTTGATATAAAAAACATATTTTAATTAAGCTATATAGCTTTTGTGTAAAAAATATTCCAGCAAATTATTAAAATTTACAAGTTGTTTTAGTGTACAAATCTAAAATATTAAATCTTATTATTGCCAAATTAACAACAACCAGAAAAATAAATCTACCTCACATATTAAACATTATACATTCATTTCAAATCGACAGACGATTCAGTTATAGATGTGAAGAGCAAAGAATCATTCTTTCATGTAAACTTCAAAGAATAACGAAATATTTAAACAGTTATAATAATACGAAAAAAAATAACTAAAACATAAAACAAACGATCCCATAATTGCTTAAAAGGTTTATAATTGTTGTAAAGGGATTTGACGGTGAAAAAAGTACACTATAAGTTTTAAATTGAAAGACAAAGAGATGGCATTGACTTCTGGAAGTTTAATCTTAAAGGAGTATAGAAATGTTTCATTCACTCGTTCTTCTTTCATTCATTCTTAACTCACAATTGTCATTGTGCGCAATTTGATTATTTAGGTGCTTAGCTAAATATCATTAAAAAACTAAGTATTTAGTACAGCACAGACTTTTAGATAAGTTAATAATGTAATTTTTATCTTTTTTTGCATTTCTAGCAATCACAGATTTTATAAGTATTTTATATGATGACAGCTGTTTAATTAATCAGTTAGTTGGCAACATCTAACTTAAAATATGATAACTATAAATATTATAAGAAGTTTTATAATTATATTAAGTAACATATAAGTGTTAGTTATCTAACACAGAAAATACTTGCATTAATTTTTACAATTTTTAGAGTATATTTAATAGATCAATATAATCCAAGGTCGAAGTAATTGTACTGTTAATTTCTCAACCGTAACAAAACTATTTGTCGTTTAATGCTAAGTAAATATAGTTTGTAACTAACACTATTACATTTAGATGTAATTAGGTCTGTACTACACGACTAACATAATGATAATTTAATGAAACGTGTTATCATTATGTTGTTCTTAACTTTGAGGTAGTTGCTTTTCAAAAAGGTTGGTTCAGACCTTTTAAGGGAAAACTAACTTTGTCTATCATAAATACATGTATACTGTTAAAGTCTAGTATACGAAGTTATAATAATTTTTAATAAATGTACAACATCATTGAACTGTTTTTCTTTCTTTTATTAGTTCGATATAATAATATCCGTGTTTTTAATTGTCTATAAACACATTTAGCCATATTAAGATTATTTAAATTTTTAAATAATTATATAATGTTCATCTAAATGGGCAATCTTGAACCTGCAACCTCTGGGATAACGTCCCGTCGTTTTACCAATTGAACTTCCGTGTCGCCCATGTTGATGGATCTAAGATTCTAAATAATCGTCTTACCCGATATATATACCCGATTTTAGGTTTCATTCAAAATTCCTAAACAATGTTTATAACATTAGCCTCAACTATTAATATGTCAGGTTCGAATCCTGCCTGTGTTGATAAAATTTCTTTTTTTTTTAAATAATATTTTTTCTGGGGCGTAACCTCTCCACTAAAGGAACATTACAAGCGATCCAATTATCCAACTACCTATAAGTCATTTTTAAATATAATTTATCCTATTTATGTCACACTGACAGATTTAGATGAAATTCTTTAGGGTCGCGGAACACTTTTAAGGAACCGTAGGGATTCTGTTATTCAATAGCAAATAGGTTTTTTATAGCAAATACTAAAACTAATCGTATTAAAAAAAATTGTTGTAACTTTTTGACCAATTAACAATACTCATTATTAAAAAGTTTATTTTATATTTAAAAAAAAAACAAGCAATAACAAAGCCTTATGGAAAATAACATTATTTTATTGATCGGTAAAATGAAAAATGATTTACGAAAAAAAATTATAAATATATCACAAAGCATAAAACTATCATATCGTTGAAAGGCATAATATATAATGCATGTAAATATCAATTTGAATGTAAAAATATCTAATGTATTAATATTTAAATGTTCAGAATGTTGCTGAAAACCACACAAAGCGATGTTTAATCAATATATTTTCAGACGTCTGGTGATTAAAACTAATTTACTAATTGAAATATTACTCGTTACTGATATTTTGCAAATAAAAACTTTATTGGTTATTTTGGTATGAATTGGCGCCAATTTTCAGTGTTTCTTAACATTTTTTAATTAAATTAATTAATTACAGTTTTATTCCAATTCATTCCATTCATTCCTGTTATGTTAAAATTAAATCTAAAAATCACATACACCTTTAAAAACTCACAAAACAAATTAAATTTGAAAAATACCTAAGTTTATTAGTTTTTCTTTGTACCTCATTTTGTTGAAAGTTTAATACACTTTACACAATATTTTTGTGTATGAAAATGCAGTTTAATACTTTCTTATACGCTTTTATGGATTTGAGAGTTACGCTGCTTCAGAGAAAATAGGATAAGAGAAGCCAACGAAGCTACCAGCCCCCACCAGCCTCGACCTGCGCTAGATATTGTACTATAGTATACATTTATATTATATTTGAATACAAATACTTTCTTAATAAAATATTATGCATAGTTAGAAGAACAATGACATACAAAGAAAAACTAAATTTCTAGAACTTTTTGGAACATTCTCGAACAGTCTCACTAAGTGTTTAAATACATTATATTTAGAAAAAAAAGGATTGATATTAAGTTAATTACCTGCCAGGCGAAACGTCCTTTTGTCGGTCGACTCACCGAGTTCATTGATTCCGTTCCTGCGCCCCCCGGCCTGGCTCATATAACGCAAACCAGTTATCCAGACCCGCACTTCAACCCTCTACACCCTCTACTTCCAAGCGTTCAAATGTAGCCAGAGCGGCAGGGCAGGTCATGCAAACTGGTCACGCAGCGCCAACATGTGTTTGTGGCATTGGCCCGTGTGTTTGTGGCAATGGCCTCTACGTTTGTTTATTCAAAATTTTACTCTAAACCTTACGATACAAAGTATGTTTTTTACTATCACTGGTTTTGGAGGTTTCATTATATTATTAAGCGCACGGTAAAATACATTTTGATGTTATTTAAATAAAGCTGAGTTTTGTACGCAAGCTTTTATTTTGATAAGGTATTAATGACATATTAATCTGTATGAACTCTCCGGTTTAATTTAGGTGTGATACGTTTTCATTGGATAAACGTAAACGCTTTAAAGTATTTTGTACTTCATTTAGTTATAAAGAAGACGTCACACTTATAGTGGCCACGACCGAACACAATATCTAACATAGTCTATACTTAATAAGAAACATTTTTAGGAAACACCACATATATTGTTAAATCGTGTTTAAGGAGAGCTCAAGTTACGCTGGTTTGTCTAATCCAGTTTAATTGTGGTCAGTTTTTATCACAAACTAATCTTAGCGTGTTAGTAATGTGATGATTTTGTCTTATAATAGTTATAAATCATAATACTATCCCAATAGAAATATTTTTAAATGTTTAGTTTAAAAACATTTTCTATAGCAGATTCCTAATATATAAAATGTATTTTTTATTTACAATTCCTTTTCCGTATTTATTTCTTTATAAAATTATTTTGTTTAATTATTATAAATATTTATGTTTACTGTTTATCTGAAGGCTTTCTGGAAGAGTCTTTGCGGCATTATGATTGTGTGCAGGATGTGGTCAAAAATATATAAAACTAATAAATGAATATTGTCATAGTATGTTTGAATTAAAGGTATATATACAGATAACTTCATTTTATTTCATTATTTGTAATACATGAAAATGTTATACTTTTGAGGATGTACAATAAAGAATATTATTATTATGCATAAAATTTATTTAACTCTTTACATCTTATAATATCTTTCTTTAAATGTTTATTATAGTTTTTAGTATTATAAATAAAAAAGTCAATGAAATTCGAAAACAATGAAGAATATTAAACAAAAAAAATAGGCAGGTATATAAAGTTTTAGCATTTTTATTAAAATTGTGTGAGACCACACAAACTGTTTAGTAACTTTAAATAACCTATTGTTTGAAAACAATATTATAATAAGTAAAAAATATATTAACTTTTCAATATAAAACTTCTTCACAACAATATTCTTATTATTCTATTTTATATTATCTAAGAGAATCGATTAAGAGATATATAGGCAATGTTTAAAATCACACCACCATAGACTAGAATATAAAAAACACAAGACAGCAAGCACAAGAGCCACCCTCGGACAACCGGCCACCTCCGACTTGTCAATTCACATTATCTTGGGGCTTCTGCACTCGGGTACAAAAAGCCTGCCAACTGAATAAAACTACCATTGGGGATCAGACTGACACGCTTACAACAATTGATTACATTCGGCGTTAACTACATATTTTTAATTATTGTTAAACACAGTTTATTTTGCTAAGTTATTTTATTTTTAAGCATCGTTAGATCTTTAGGACTAAAGTTAATATGCGTTTGAATCATTGGAATGCAACAATCTTTCACTTTAATAATGAAATTCGTAATAGACGCCAGGCGCCAACTATTTAAATATGTCACCTATTAAGTATGTTCCCGTACAGACCGGATGTGATACCTGCGTTGAGCGTCTATGAATAATAACATTCATTAATTCTAGTCATAAAAATCTAATTTTACAATCAGTATTAGTTTTATTGTCTCTATTATTATGTGTAAACGTGTAATTCGTTCCTTAATAGACATATATATGCTCATTTACATTCCATTTGATTAAATGTAAATTGAACATTAAATGTAATAACAAACACATAATGGAAGCAAGTAAGAATTTAGTAATGTATAAAACTAACAATGGTTCTTTAAATACCGTACAGTATCTCCAAAACGCGTAAATATTTAATAATTTTTCAACAAGCAATCAAGTTAAGGGCTCACAATTTAACATCGATGTCAAAGCTACGTTCGTCTCATTTGCCCCTATCTGCTATCACTAAATATTTTTAAAACCTAATTTAGACCTTATGGACTTTGAAATAAGAAATAATTTATCATTCTTCGTCAATAAAGCCCCTTGAAAATAGCTTCTTTCTGTAGAAAGAGGGCATTCGTAGTAGTGTGTGTTGTCTCCTTGTGAATGTGTGAGCGGCTCGTACTATAATGCGTTAGATTTTAGTTAAATTTACTTTACAATTCAATACTCTTTGCATATAGACTTGCGTCTTGAAGCTATATAAAAGCGGCAATGGATGTATTGATAAATTTATTTACAGTTTTTTAGAGCTCTCGCCAAGCAGCTGTTCTACCGCGTTGATAATCATGTACTGTTTCATTTTCTTGTCGCGTCGTGAGTCCGTTTTTATATCGCGCCAACGTTTGATCAAACATTTGTTTTCCAACATCTTGAAACCGTTAAGTAATTTCAATCGAAAGTGTTGACGTTTGTCGTTGTATTAAGCAATATAACTAATTATTTTATAGTGAGGTTAATAACAGTAAGTTGTTCTATTATATTACGAATATTATTATAATGTACATTATTGTTCAACAAATGTCATTTATTGCTATTGTGTGATATATCGTAGTTTATTATATATGTACATGTGTATATAAACTAGAAGAGTTGTATAAAAATCAAAGATTTTAGGAGATTCAAAAAATATTTTGTAATGAATATAAACGCAGGACTGTCAACATGAATCTGTCGTACGCGTCAATAAATACAAGTAGGTAGTTAACAATAAATTAACTTCAAAGTTAGACAAATGAATGAAATATGAACCAGAGCAGGATTCAAACCGGTTATCTCCGGTTGAGCTAACAACTGAGCTATGGTGTTTAGCCATTCATACCTTATAGTAGTACATTGTCCGTGACACTACTGCCATCTAGTACGTAACTTTCGAACTAATCTATTGAAACTAAATTTCTCGATCCAAATATTACTGATACAGCAAAACATTAAATGTATGATGTTTTATAGAATTTGTTTATAAATAATTATGACATATTATTAAAACCACAGGAATTTAAATCGTTCAATGAAATACGTTAAAACTTGTCTCGCAGACAGGTGTCCGCACGACAGGTGGAGTACTTGCACTTATTTACACATATTTACACATATTTACGCATATTTATAGACGTTTATGTTATACAGATATTACACGAGATAGTATTATAATGACACAATATCTATTACAGAGATAAAGTAACATGTTCTATACGAATAATAATATGAATCTAAAAACTTAATAATATATTTGGTTTGCGTGAGTGATAAAAGTGATTTAGAATTTGATATTATTTGTTATAATATTATATTTTATCTGATGGTTAACATAAAGCATACAATATCGTTGCTTCGTGAACTAACTTTGAATACGAAACTTATCTTGAGGTTTTCATAAATAAATCACATTAGACCAGTATATTCAAATTTCACAGATTTTACCTATTATTGTAATGATACCTAATTCTAAATTTTAAATACATATATATGACAGTACTAGTATACTTTAATTCAATTGGTAGACCGACGGGACGGTTTTCCCGAGGTCCCGGGTTCAAATTACTGCTGGCATTGGTTTATTTTTTATTCTATATTTATGTCAAATTTAAATAAGCTTACATTTTTATAAATATTATCAAACATTGATATCTAGTTCTTTAGCAATATGTGTTACAAATAATTGTTTCTATAACTACCGACACTCATGACCGTGATTATTTATACCTAGTGGAAAAAAAATTAAGTTGAGAAAATAATATTTTTTTATTTAAAATCTCAAAAATACCTTCGAAGAAACTATAAATGACAAACCACCGAGCTGATACTTAACCGTTCCATATTAGTTCCAGAAGTGAATGTCATTAAAGTTATAACAAGGTAACATTTAAGTAATAGTGATATTAAAGATGTCGTTCACACTAAGTACATAGACAACCTCGGAGATGAGACAACTAATTAAAATTACAAACGAACCCGACTTTGAAGTCAAATACTTACTTTATTATTTATTTGCCTCACTACAGCTTGATAAGACACTTAAATTTAGAATGTTTTTAACTGAATACAGAAAAATATTTAAAACGTCAGAATTATTATAATAAATATATTATTTTTTATACAGATTTAATTATATCAAAACATATTTTTTTTATAAATAAAACAGCGATTTATTTAAATTAAATATTTTTTTAATGTCACAAATGAAAAAAGTTCAACGGGAACAAAACAAATCCTGGGCATAGACAAGCAAAGTTTTTTACAACAGATCACAACACGCGTTGAGCGCCAAAATAAATATTCAACGATTAACACGGCTGAAGCACCCCTGAAAAAAAAACTTGGAATGACCTAACTGTTATCTGTGCAGCCGATCTTTGTCGACTTTGCTGTATCGAATATTTAGACAAAAACTCTTCCTTTTGTCGTAAATATCGTAGTTTTGATAGTTTCGTATTTTCAAACCATATTGGAACTAAAAAGCAATAACCTTTTGTTCTGTTATCGAGACAAAATGGAGGTTAATATTATCTGTAATAAGAACAAACTATTTAAATCTTCTTCAATATTTACTTAATTACGTCTGTTTTATTTTTATCTCATACCTCATACGAAAATGCAAACAGATCTACAAAATTAGCGCACTCTCGTAGCTAATCAAAGATTTATGGCTAGTAATATCAGCGGTAGTGGTCGAGGCCGTACGTCACAAGTCACAATTACATATTATATAATATGTATCTAAAATCAAGGCATTTCAGACTATAACAAAATATTTTAAGTAAATTTATCTAAGACCCGGAACAATGTTTTTAAAACATAGTATTGTCAAATTTATTAGTAATATGATCGTATATAATGAGTCTCATATTTTATTTTTAAAAGAAATCTCTTCATTTTAAAATAATTTATAATTTAATTATTGTATTTCTAATAGTTATCTTATAATTATTTAATCAGATACATTAGTTTGTACAACATTTCTCAGTCATTTCATAATAGTTGCCCCAAAACCAATACTGTGTTTGAGTTACAGCTTCTGAGTGTTCCCGCGGGATGAACTCCATTGTGCTTTGATACACCCTATATTGAAGATTTTACATAAATTAGGATCATTTGGATTTGTTAGTTCAAAACAATAGTATTTTTTTTGTTTTGTAATACTTTAATTGATAATATAAAATTTATGTTTAATTATAATCTCTACTTTATGTTTTGAACGATTGTGGTAAATTCCTACAATATAATATCTTAAATATTATACATTATTTATAATAGACACGATATAAATTTTTAAATTCAACAACAAAATTAAATAAATATCTGGTAAACCAAAAGCCATTATAACAATGTTCACAAGAATGAAATCTTTTCATTTATTAATTAAATGTTAATAAGCGCTAGTAAAGTAATTGACAGATTTATATCTAACTAAGGAAAAACAACTAAATCCAAAAACTAGTAAGCTTAAAGCCCTTTCCATAGTCGTCTGTCTGTCCATATGGGGTGAAACAATCAAACATGAACTACCCCTGGTACTTAAAATTTCATTAAATGTTTTTAAAAATATTTTACTTGTAAATAGATTCGATTACCTACATTTACAGATGTTATGAATTTATAAAATCTTTCAGAACTAAAATTTTGCAATAACTGCTGATATTTACAAGATGATTTTAAATTCTTACAATAGTTATATTGTATATGAATTTGCAATAATTCATTGCCACAACAGATTTATATATACATAACATTTCAAATACTAAATCTATTTTCACGACAAACCTTCAAGATACTGTAATATTCCGAATTCTATTTGAATCTAAAAGAGATATTCGACGAGTATTATATTATCTTCCATCTTGTTTCTTTATAAACACGATAGTTCTCGAAACGTCGGTTGATAAGAAACCTATAAAATAAAAACGTGTTCAATATAATACTTTTATTTAAAACAACACGTTGACATTTACAACAATATTTTTATTTGTTTAATTTCACTTTATTTCTTGACCATAGACAATTTTAGTCAATCTATTATTTATCCTCTTTGTTTATAGTCTTTACCCTGTGGGTATCAAAAAGATATGTTTAAGTATAATTTAAAGTATGCAAGTTCATCTATTAAGTTATTGCGTCCAGTTTAACAGGAGCTGTTTGTTCTTTGAAAGTGTATAAAGAAAGGTATGTAACAATGCAAACAAAATGGTCGTACCTTTTACTGGGAACGGGCCTTGAGCTGATTGATTCACCGCTCGTGGGAGGCGGAGGTCATCAATTACACGTATTGTTAAATAATTTGCTGAATAACTTTTATTTTAAACAAAATTTTATTGATTTATAATAATATTCCTAAACATGTATATTTAATCTATGGTTTGTATTTTGTTTGTGAACGCAAAGTTTTAATCGCGGGGAAAATACTTGTGAAAAGTTTTATTGACATAAAGACAAGTGTTATGTAATAGTCTGAAATAACTTATATCAAATAATTTAATAATAGTTAACATTATATATAAATAATATATATAAAGCTAGGTCGCAATATGTTTATATATTCAAATCACGGATTCCCACATGACCTTAGAAAATCGAAATTACGTCGAGTATCTTCATCGTAACCTCCATTAGGGATTTCTTTATATTTTAACAAGTTATGTACAGACTCAACTAAATTGCTTTCAATATTAAATTCCTGATAGAATTTGCTAGAAACGATTTTCATTAAATGTTTTCAGAATATCAATTTACATCATACAATTACGTATTCAGTATTTAATTAAGAATATATTTGAAAATCTAAACGATGTTCACTTTATTTGTTTTATTTATTATAGTAGCGTTATAAGTTATTAATATAAATAATAATTAATGAAGCTAAATTAATATATCCATTGTTTTACAAACAGACAACAAACTAACAGTTTGAGAGCACAGATTATCAAAGCTTCGGAACTCTCTAACTTATTAGAGCCAAGGTTACATACAAAAATTATGCACGTAACTTACCTAAAACCGGCAACTTAATTTCATTAAGAAGTATACTCAATATTCGACTCTATTGCTTTACATTAGAGATTATAATGTTGTAATAAAATGTCAATATTGTTTGCCTCCCATGTGGCTACCTGTATGCCTTTCTCGTCCAATGAAATCATCTCTAGACCGCAATAAATTTGGACTCATTTGTTTATGCAGAATCTAAATTTAATGGAATACCTATTACATGTTTTTTTTTAATTAAGCAACTTTGACTCTCGTCGATAACTTGATGGGTCATCAACGTGGTGATTTAATTTGGTCACCAACAACTGTCAATTACTAAGTATTAGTATTGAAGTCCGAAATTGTACCTTAATTGTATTATTTTATAAAATAAGGCATACCAATTAATTATTATTCATTATATAATTATAATGTAATGCTACTTAAAATTAACTATTTGTTACGTAACTTATTAGGTATATCGTGTTTTTTTAATTATTTAAAATCAAACAAGAAACATATTTTAGTTAATATGGATAGGGATTAGTGACAGATATCCAAGAACAAATCATGATACCTATTTACCTATATCTTACTTAAAATGTAAACGGAATAGAGTGGATGGTAATTTTTTAAATATAAATACATAGTTTATATTCTTAAGCGCGTAATTCAATATTTTCTCAACAAAGACAGGTTTTGTTCCAATTTCTTTGTGTTAAAATCAGATCGGAAAATAAACAGAAATAATAATAAAAACATGCAATAATAATAAAAACATGGTAAAGTTATGTGTTACTTTGTTTTCATACATCGTAATATAGATACGTGACAACTTTAGTTGCGCATTGTACCAGCCTGACAAATATTATATATTCCATTGTGGGGAGCGCACGTGCGCGTCGGGCGGCGGCTCCCGAATGCGGACGATCACCAGCGGACGTACTGCTTTCAAATTTCAAACTACATATTGATACTAGCAATACAATTAAATTTAAATCTTATTATATACACATATGGTCTAATTTAGCATATCAATATAATGTACATGATATCTTTTTCCAGAAAACGACAGTACGCCCTCGAGACGACCGCCGCGCATGCGATTCCTGTTCCTACAATTCGCTAACTCCTGTATACCATTGAAGAATTAGTTAAATGTTTCGATGTAAATGACTAAGGAAAGAGTAATGTATATAAAATTATATTGAAAGTAGAGTATTTCGTTGTAGTATATGGGTGGATACTTGCTTAGCATTCGGTATCATGATGATGTTCAAACCACTTTTGTTCACGATTATGTTTTTGTGATTGTCGGCTGGCGTCTCGTTATTCTGCATTTATAACAAACAACACTTGGCCTAATTAGATTTTATACGATTAACTTATTACGCTACAGTTTTAAAGACAATTTATTCATCATCTTATAATTAATAATTTATAACATTATTTGATGTTGATAATTTATAACATGTTAAATAATTATAAACCTAGGTATAAGACGCTTGCATCATGCATTAAAGTTTCAGTCGTGGTTTATATAATGATCCACTTCGTTCTGACTTAGGTATATTGACTTATGACTTGTATTTAAAGATTATTATTTATTAATGATTTGACTTTTTAAAAGATTAAGTGTGGGTTATAAAATACTATTAATTATGTAGGTATAATTATTATAAATATTGTAAATGCATTTGTTCAATTTAATTTAAGGTTTCTTTTGTCTGTTATTTTAAGTATTGTTTTCGAAGTATATAATTTCTATCAAGACAATGGCTTGTTTCAATTTTATTATTATTGTATAATTTTAAAACCATAGCACATCAAAAATATGTTTTTACACAAATTTATTGGATTATGTTTCTTTATTTTTTTACCTTACATAAACGGTTAAAATTTCAGTACATTTTGTGAAAATTTCAGCATAGCTTGTAGTTTCATATTAAATATCTTTGGCAATGGCGAGACTAAAATATTTGGAAATATTTGGTGTTTGGATTTTTCTATTGTAGCCTATGGTGACCCGAAATAAAAAAAATATAGGTACATGTATAGAACAAAAACGTCTAAGTAGGTATGTCGGTACGTAAAGACGTCGAAGAATTATTTTAGTCCTCCGGGAATATTTTTTTTCTGGATCTTATGTCCTTTTCTGTGTGTGTGTGTGTGCTTGTGCGTGTGTGTGTGTGTGTGTGTGTGTGCAAATAGACCCACATTCGCATAATACCTAACATTAGTTGACCGAAGGGCATGTAGGTACTTGGCTTCAATACGATCTTCCTGACGCTTCTTTTCCTGATCTTCTGAATCAACTGTTATAGGGTTTTTTGTGGTTTTGCGCAATGGTCTATGTACAAAAAAATTAACAAAAAACAAAATTGTGCAAAATGCACGAATAGTTGTCAACAAAGTTAGGAGACGTCAATAAAATCATTAAAATCGAATAAGTATGCAATAAAATCTGAGATAATCCAGGTTATGATGAGAGTTAGAAATAACTTTTGATAAAATAATTATCATTCATAATGTATTTAAACACATTAAAGACACAATAAAAATAATTTTAATGTCACGTTGTCTATGGTAAAAGCTGGTAATAACTCACAAGTCTCGTAAGTGTAATCAAAGCACTATAAAAAAACAATTATATAAATGTCACGTTGTCTATGATTATCTGTATTTATTTTTATCTAGGGGCTCTGTCGATATAAACTTTGTTTCAATAAAACACTAAATTGTATGACTCGGCAGTATTGTAGACAAACTTATTTATACCAAGAATTATAATAAAACCAAACAGACTTAAAGTAAGCTGAATGTTTTTATAAAATATCTAAATGATCTAAATACATCCGGATCATTCTCGCCGGATATCGAACCCGGGACCGAGGGGCAAACATCCTCGGTCACTAACCTCCATGGGGTGAGGGTGCTCTTTAGTTTTATACTTTGTGGTTATCACGTGTGAAAAAACTTATCTCTGATTATTTTTAGATCATTTCAATATTATCTACACGATATTTTTTTAAACGTATATGTTCATAAGCTAAAATATTTGTTATAAATAACTTATTTTAAAACAATATATACCTACTTTCCCAAAAAGCGTGTGTTATATTTGGATTTGTATTTAAAAAATATTGTAAATCCATTGAGATCCCTTTTTAATATAGCAAAACAATAAATAAAATTGAAAGTATAAGGACTTTAAAGGTCTCACTAAAGAATTCGACTCGTCCCGATTTTGGTGACATCTGTCCAACACTTGCCTGCAGTGAACTCTGTTACCGTCTTCTATCTAAATTACTAACCAAACACCATTTCTAACTAATACATTATGAATAACCAATAAATATTTGGCTTACTGTATATATTTAATTTAGTATATTATGTATTAAATTCAATTACTAATGATGTAAGCCCTAAGTTAGAGAGCATAGAAGCACATTACTCTTTTAAAAACGACAGATGTTAGGAATTTTCCCCCTCATATCCATCAACTGCTCGTATACAAAAAATATCTTCGAATATACCTATTCTTGTATTTGTTGCTAAATAGTGAATTAAAATATAAATAGATAGGAAAAATACTTACTATATATGTTATGTTTTTCAAATTGCCATAGTTTTATTTCTTTTGTTCTAAATTATAAATTAATCTAATATAATTTAGGAATTATTAATAACATTTCTGGAGATAAAAATACATGATTTGACACCACTTTCCAGAGTTTTGATTTGTTGTCTCGTCATCAACCAATCAAAAATGTTAACACAGGATGTGACATATAACAGCTTATTTGTTAATACTCATATAATAAATGTAACATTCAATATTCAAATATTTATTGGGTCTAATTACCATAGAATTATAACACATAGAATAGGTGAGCCATAGACAGGCCTATGGCTCACCTATTCTATAGTGGCAGTGTCTGACAAGTAATAAAAGAGGCAAGATAATAAATCGATAATTTTCTCTGTCTAATTACACATGCAAAATAGGTAGCCTTATTTGCTTTATCTTTTTTTCGATGTACACGTTTTAGGTTGGCTTCCCTATTCTATTTATAATAACTATGATAATATTTTTTTTAAAAGCTTCTAATTAATTCAAATTCCACCATAGAGTTTATTTTTTTATTTGTTGTTAGGTTGGTACATTTATTAAAAATCTACAAACAGGTGAACCTCATTAAAATTAGTAGTCCGTAAGCCACATGAAACCATACAACTGACCGAAAGCTGTTTAATGTATACGCTTACGTGATAAACCTAATCTCCTAAAGGTTTAGATTGAAGTACCCCTTAAAGTTAATTTTCGTAAAATCTTACGGTCCGATGTATTCCACCGAGATTAAAAGAGCTACACATATTCAATACAGCCTGCCCTGTGTATCCGGATTTCTAAAGAGCGCTAAGGGAGTGGCGGGTCTATTTAAAATGGTTGCATTATATGGAGGCCGCCGAGCATCTAACCAACTAGTCGATCGACCAGTCCTCCGATTAATTGAACATTTTGCGAGAGGAATAATCTCGAGCGTTTCGCACAAAATAAAATATGTTACTGTAGTAGCTTTGTAAAGGAATTTCCGCGATACTTATTTAGTTAGAGACAAATTAATGTACAGCTTCTGAAACCTCTGAGATTAATGTTGTAAGTACCATGTGTTGTACTTTAAGACTATATTTTCAAATATTTCATCGTCGTTCATTAAATATATTCTCAGTATTTAGGTATAATGTGTATTTCTATGTATTTTTATCGTTGTCTAACACCCTTAACACAAGCGAATAATTTGCTTATTTAGGGGTTAGATCAATGTGTGTAACTTGTCATGTAGTAATATTATTATTATCATTATTATATCAAGTGAAACAACTGTTTTCGAAGTAATAGTTTTCATTTTTAAGTATAATTATAAAGTAGATTTAGCTTGCCAGCAAGAAACTCCATGGATACTCTTAATATATAATGTATTTCTGTCATATTATTGATAATTTGAGCCTATCAAAATTATTGTAAGAATCAAATAGAATTCGACTACATCATGATAAAAAAGCGAAGGACATAATAATTAATAACCAACTACACCACCACTGATTCTATGATATTCACACATTTACAATTGTTATAAAGAATTCTAACTTTAAAATTTAATATAATAATAATGATATAATGCCTAAACCTAATCTTAAAACTAAGAATGCTAATAGAAAATACCTTGTAAGCAGTGGTAATGGTAGGTAATTTTTAGGAAATATTTCTCTAAAGGTATCCGAATTCCTCTAAAATAAAAATATTCTCTTATCCCACAAAAAGGAAATAATTTGCAATTAATAAAAAACGTGCCTTATATAATAGAGCTTAACAATTTTATGCGAAAATATATTTAGGGTTGGCGACCATTACAATAAATGTAGGCCCCTCAAAGGGGTTCATATTTACGACACCATCACTTTATGGAACTGAATGTACCGTGACTTTATGGTAGAACTAATAAGGCCTTCAATTAATAATTAAACTAATACTAATCAACGGCTTAATTATTTTATTGTATTATTATATTAACGTATTTGTTAGAGGTAGAGCTTATCTGTATTTATAAAATTTAGCCGCGTTTTTTTAAGCTGTCACTTAAGTCAACAGATTAAAAATCCAGTTGATTGTCAAATTACAAGAAATATTATATATCTGTTCTTATCTCTCTTGATTTATAGATTTTGAAATTTCGATATTGTCATAATATTAAATGAAGAAATTCTTTTGTTATAAAGGCATGAACAATTTCCAATGTATCGTCCTTTTTTAACACACGTAATTCTTATATGTACATATAATAGTTTAGAGAACTAATTTGTAAGTTGTATTGTCGCAATGTGTGACATTTATAGATTGATACAACCATAGAAGTCACTGTAATAGTTGAATGATGGCTTCCATTTAAAACAAACAAACTAATTTTATTCATTTCAATTTAATATATTTTCTTAAGTATTTTTCCAATAAGTATAGTACGTACAATAAGTAATAGTTCAATAAATACATTATTTCCAACGGATAGAAAACTAAAATTACAATAAATCTGTGCTGCGTCGGATACTGTCGGAGAGTTGCTGTAAACCGATTTTCTAGAAAATTCTCTCACCAAATAGCTTATAGCAGGCATAAAGGCATGTTATTTTAGTCTATTTTATGAGAACGGAATTTAATTAAGAAACCCAGAATAAGTAATGGAAAAGCTTATTTATTTGGCGGTTGTTACAGTGACAGGGATTCAATTAAAACCTATACAGACTTTGTCTTTATTTTTTTTGGATTTAACTACCTTGAATCACAAGTACTAGGAGTGCATAATAGTATGAGTGATGCATTTGTGAATATCTGATTCTCGTATTGCTAAAACCGAATAAATAGACAAACAAATCGATTATATCATGATAATCCGGATGTTGTGTTAGTATTCAGCTCGTTGGTATGCACTTGTAAGTTTAATTAGCGGAATGTAATGAATTAATTCATCTTACGTAGAATTTAATTGGCCTCCATAAATGTATAATAATTTAATATAACTGTGTTTTGTTTTTATCAGAGCTGCAAAAATCCTGTAGGGAATGTAGGTCAGTGGAGGCGCGCTAGTAAATGATTCCGTTTATGAAAACTGAATGTTTATTAAAAGGAAAACTTAATTATTTTGTGTACTATTCTTACTGTAATATTATAGAGAAAATAGTCTAAATTAGTTTTCTAAGTGACAATTAAACTAATACAAGAAAATACAAATTATAAGTATATTACTAAAACTTATAACCTCGGATGGCGCAAAGATCCAAACTGGTTTGTGGGTTGTGGGTGTTTAGTGAGTTCGGGTCAATGTCTCGACGCTTGACACACATATGGCGGGCAAATTCATACTGGTCTATGTAAGACTTATATTTAAATTTAGAATTAAGAAAAAAAAACATTTCATCAACATATTAAAACTCTTTGTTGAATTCTTTACTTTTTTTACGTCTATTTTTTCGATTTTAATTGCCGCAATATGCTTTTTTCTGGTAAACTTAAGTCAAATTTTGTAAGAATGCCCTATTCTATATTGTACAATTATTATTATTTATGATGGACTCGATATAAACGGACATTAGATTTTTTTCCTATATCAGAATAAGAGAAAAAGCAGCGAAAGACATAGAAAGAGACAAGAGAGAGAAACAAATATGTTTATCTTGTTACATATATCATTTCAGTAGCATAAGAAACAGTAAAACAATGGTTAATATAAAAAAATGGCCGTTAACACTTCACTGGTATCAAAAAGAAAGAAATACAATCAGAAGACAGTATTTCCACAAATCCCTGGTGACCTGATTAATAACTAGGATACAATAAATTGATAATATTTTATAATACTGTAATTTTACACCAACATAGTTAATAAATAAAATAAACACGCTCAAGTTATTCTAGAAACCTTTGTTCATCGCTATGTTATTTATTTACTTTTTATTTTACGATTATAACCATTAAAACCTTTTTCTTTATTCTCCTGCTACTATATTAATAAACATTGATTATTACAGATAAATACAGATTGACAATGAGAGCCTTTTTTTGTATAGATATTAATAGAATTATATTTTTTGTTTATTAATTATGTCATTTTGAAATAAAAAAGTCTGCCCTTATGTTGTTCAAGAATATGGCAACACATTACATACAAAAATACCAACCACTAAATAATATAAAAATAAATACCAACCAAAAATATTGCATGACTATGTATATGTCTATCTGAGAGTTATTTATTAATAATTTATAACAAGGTCTTATATGTAAGTAACTATTAGTATGAGGTTTATTATTTTATTAAATTTTTATATAAAGTTTTATTTTAATATAACTTTGTATAAAACTTTTATAATTTTAAGTAACAGTATATTTATAACATAGAGATTGTAGCAATGTTTTATTAATAGTAAAAATATATGTTTTTACATATAATTGTTATTAATACCTGTCGTGAGTGCTAATGAGTAGGGATGACACTTCAATATCGTCAACAAATAAGGCTGGATACAAATCCATCAATTATGGCATTTTAAAAACATTGGGCCTAAAAAAGTATTAAATGAATATTAGGCCGTCAATTATAACATATAAAAAATTTTTGCTGTAAAACATATATTTGCATATATTTGCATTACTATCGTTATATACAAAAAAATAAAGGAACTGAAAATAATATAGTTATATAATAAAAATATTAATTACGTTCTTAAATTAATTATAAAAGCCCACTTGCAGTGAGCTTAACAATACTATCGACAAAACAAGCCCAAGCGATCAGTTTCACGATACGTTTGTTATGTCGATTGATTTGGCGAACATTCAACATCTATTGTTAGCGAAATAAATCACTTTTAATTTACAGGTTAATTGTAAAATAAAAAGATACGAGATCTAATAGGCAGCAATCTTAAGTTATTACTTTTACGAGGTGTATTAAATTATATGAAATCCGTAATGTTTAAATTTGGAATTAAAATTATTGCTTTATATGACAACCCAATTGTTTTTTTTTTTAATTTTGAAAACAAATATACACTTGTAATGCTTTGTCTATGGCGTCTTTAGTCTGTAATAAAAAGTCATTACTTGTTTTATGAATGGTACTGTAGGATAAGGTAGCATAAAACGAGTGAATTAGATCGTACCTCGGCGAGGGGAGTGGTATCTGCAGGATATTAAAGCTGGAAAGGCAACGCATATACAAACTTGTAGAAACTTCTACACAATCGCATGAAACAGATTCTGCTATGAGAGCTCGTTTGTTCACATTTTTGTTTGCAATCAGCGGAGAATGTGCTTTGTTTACTTTTTAAATTCAAATAAACATAATATTTATGACATGCACATTACAGACCACAATAAATATAAAAATATACAATAAATACTATTTCAAAATTGTATTCAAACTGTATAGAAAAGTAAATGTCATAAGATAAAAAAAAAACAATGTCAATTAGCTCATAAGGCGCGAAATTATTTATACTTAGCAAGTTTGGAGAACGTGAAAGGAGGGAGTGCGGCGGCGCGGCGAATAATCGATACCCCATAGAAGTAGGGTGGACAGATTATAGCTTTTTGGCGCGAAACTAAGATTGGATGGCCTTTAAAGTAAGTGTTTACTTGTATTATATCAAGATTGTTAGTACAACACAAAATACAGTTTCCGTTTTATTGTTAGAGACGTTTTCTTAAGATTTTGTGCAAAGACGTTATTTTGTATTTGTTTTTTTGTCAACAATTTGTATTAATTAAGTCTGAAGTTTTGAAAACTTTGTATAAAACACATTGTAAATAAATCTCGTATAAGTATTGTACATAAAATATACATAAAAACTTATTCCTATAAAGTATTGTCATCTTAAGGGACATCAGTCCTAAATAGCTGCTTAGCGTGGTCCCCCACAGATGCAATGCTGCACCGGGTTCACTGACCTTTGTTTAGGGATACATATATTCAGTATCCAGCATCTAATGTAAGTACAGATCTCATAACATTTCTTTGACAGTAATTTATACACATAGAGTATATCTTTAGATTAACTATATAACATAACAAATAGAACAAACCAAGTAGAGAACCTGCATGTTAAATAAATATTACTTATAAAACATACTATGAATGTGGGGGGGGTTACTTTTTAAACCTCCCCCCCTCACTCTCACCGCTCCCAAACAACTTATCGTGGAGTCTTTAATACAATGCTCGATGACCTCAGTATAGTTTATCTGTAGGTGGACCCTAAAATATACATGAGTAAGATGAGAATAATCCGCTACGTTCATATTCCACACAATATTTATAGTAATGTATACGATTTTGATATTGCTTAAATTTCTCACTGGTACCTAAAACTTATCTCGAAAAACAATTAAACCGTTTAATCAAGTCAGTAAACCTTAAAATGTTCGTCTAATATTCCTTAATATCTTAATACTAGTTTATGAAAAATGCGATAAGAATAGGGATCGTCCTTGATTTTGTCACTTACGGTTGAAATTAATAATCGAACAACAATCCAAGATAGAAAACATCAGATTGGTTCATTTACACTAAATTCACGGGTCGATTTGACACGGATAATTCAAGAACTGAATTCAATTCTTAGTATCAAAAAATCGGCTTAGGATCGAATATTAATTGCGGCAGTTAGAGTATCTCCTATATTCTTCCGACACAGAATTCTGTCTACATGCCTGCGGGGTTCATAAATGATAATTAAATATGTAATAAATATTTAGACAGTTATAATATATATATTTAGTCATAACATATCCATTACTCTGAAGTAAAGTTAATTCAGTCATGTATAAAGTATGTAAAAAAAGGGCATACTGGCATTCCTCAATGCTAAATCTTTTAATACAAATACTTCAAAATCATAAATAATCCTAATATTATAATTTTGAATATAGGTTTGTTTGTTTGTTAAACTTGTATGTCTTAATTACTCAACCGATAATCATGAAACTTCGCGTACACATTGCCCGGGGAAAAGTAAAGGGTATATAGGGTAACTTTCGTAAAAAATATACTGATCCCGACGGACATAGAAATAACTTTTAGACGGTGTAAGACAAAACAAGACTGTTTTTTATACATATACACTGAGGATTATATCGCTGGCTAATCTAGTATCTAATTCTACTCTGTGTAACTAAATTACAAGTTATAGGTACTCGAATTTTCATTCGTTTCACAATAGGTATTTAAATAATATATTTAAACCATTCCATGGCTCTGCTAACTGAGCTATCGTGTCGCTACACACATCTATGAAACGAGCATATTATACCTCTTCTTCTATTATATTCTTGCCATAAATATTGAACAAAGAAAAAAATATTTTTATAATAGCAAATAACATTTATTACTCTTATAGTGTTTAAGTTTAATACACAAAAATTAAACAATTAAAAATATAAAAGTTTATTTGCGGTGGTGTTTGGCTGCAATACGTTTAAACGTTGAGGCCAGTTATCAATAGAAGCACGCGCTCTTTCCATGGGGAAATTCTTCACTGACAATCGTATGGATTGTTTTAGGGACTCCAAATTATCATGGCGTTTAGAACAAACTTTACTCTCTAAAACTGACCATAAATCATAATCCAGCGGATTAAGATCGGGACTTGACGACGGCCAGTCTTCTGCTTTTATGAAGTCGGAGACGTACGCTTTCAATCAAGTCTGAGTGAACCAAAATTTATGACCTGCTGGAAGGACCATATTTGGTTATTGAACATGGTGTTATTAAGGGGCTTAACTACCTTCTCAAGAATGGTATCTTGATACACTTGTGGCGATGTTTTGATACCTTTTTCACAAAAATATGGCTCAGTCACTCCTTCGTAGCTAACACCCCACCAAACTGTCACTGAAGTCGCATAATGCCCACGTTGCACTCTGTCGACTAATTAGGAAGCTTCCTTAGAGCTTTGAGCATAAATACAGACATTTTGTTTCTTAAAATGTTGCCTAATTATAAAAAAAATCTCCTCCGTAAACCTGCCTTTGTGTACCGCTTCAGTAGTTGTTTCGATTTTAAC
The DNA here is from genome assembly GCA_959347355.1 of Napeogenes inachia. Classification (NCBI taxonomy): domain Eukaryota; kingdom Metazoa; phylum Arthropoda; class Insecta; order Lepidoptera; family Nymphalidae; genus Napeogenes; species Napeogenes inachia. The sequence goes on along the minus strand of OY365793.1, from coordinate 13,213,007 downwards.
TACTTATTCATCTTTAAATTATCAGTTAAGAAATGACCAGTGATTCTCATCTCTTAAAATACGCAACATGTTTCTAGGTGCTATCTTCATTTCCCGAGATAAAATCTTTTGCTTTCGGACAGGATTTCTTTGAATTCCTGCCCTTTCTGCTTTGACCACCTTTTTCGTACGAACACTGCGTGGACGGCCAGATCTTTCTCTGTCACAAACAGAAGAAATCTCATTGTACCTATTAATAGCTCGGTACACAAACATTTGACTGATACCAAGTGTATGGAGAGTTTTAAAAATTGCATTTGGCTCCATACACACTTTGTGTAATACAATCACAGCGATTCTGTTCTCTTTATCACCCCACTCCATTTTAATATCGCAAAATATTGTACAATGTATTGGCGCCAAAATGAGAAAACACAATGAACAATCATATAAAAATTACAGGTTCCAAATTGAAGTGTAATATTTTTTATTTTTAATTGTAACAGTATTTATGGCCAGACTAAGTTTATATTTATTTTTATTTAACATTTTATTAAGCTTAACATGGCTCAATATAAATAAACATATAAATAATCATTATAAAACAGTTCTAATAAATTGGTCTTTTAATTTTTTTTTTAGGTTTCTGTAAATCTATGTGATTGTTAATAGATGACCTTTTCCTTGTTTATGCAGTTATTTCACTGGTAGGGTGGTATATAAGTTATAACAAGCTACCCTTCAACTGCTCCACCCACGCTGAATTTATAAATGTCTTCTTTACATTGAACAATATGTATTTGTACTAAATATCTTAAATATTATTTCTGAGATCTAAAGCTTTCACTTCAAACACAAAATCATTAATTTATTTAACGCGCTTATAGAATTTAATCAATTTCCAAAAAAAAAAATAAGATAGATTTGTTTTATTAATATTTTAAATAAAAACAAAAAAATACAGTAAAAATAAAGTAAATTACAATTTATAATATACATAGCGTCATAAGCCGACCCATACCGCCCACTCATAGCGTGCCATTTGATATTATTTTTTCACAAGTCTAGCTTTAAAGGGCATTAATTATCAATGTATACTAGACATATATTATATACTAGGTCATTTAAATTTAAATGTTTAAATAATTTAATGTTGAATGAAATGGTATAATGTATTTATGTATGGAATTAAGTCTGATTATTAAAAATAGTACCTAACTTATGAAAAACCCGCTGAGTTTCTGTCACCAGCTCTTCCCAGAGCAATTATTTTTAGGAGTTGTTTGTAGCTTTGACATTGAAAAATATATAACAAATTTTCTATAAAGGTTTTAATTTTGATTTATTTGATTACGAACATACATATGGTTTTCATTTAATTGTATGTATTTTTTCTTACATATTTCAATATTTTATGAGAGTAGCCAGACTGCTTTTTTAAATTTAAAGTTCTTGATGCTTTCCTCTAGAATTTTATACTAACTAATAACACTTAAAACTTTTTAATAGTTCTAGAGATTAAGCATCAGTTAGACAGACAAACAAACATATTTATAAAATATGAAACTATTATCCATCTTGACCATTTATATTGTAACGAGACTAGTATGAAACATAGGACGATCGATTAGCAAGACGTGAAGCCCCTTCAGGGTATACGTTATCGATACGTTTTCAGCTGAAACATTTAGTTAAGAAACTAAATTGACCATTGGATACTAAAACTATATGATATATAAAATACAAATCAAAAACATTATGTTAAAACTTTTATATATAATAAATAATAATGTATAATATCAATAAAATGTACATTTTAGTATAAAGCAGTTTATGTTTGTATGAAAAAGATTGGAATTTGAAAACAAATGTAAACTGCTTAAAATATAATAAGATAAAAACTTTTATTAATAATAATATAACAATTCGTGTTGATTCGTTTCAGTTTCAGGCTCAAATAGAGCTATAGAAAACTAGGAAATAAAGCGTATTTTCAATTCCGACAATATCAATGTTATTTTAATTTTTAATCATTCAGTTTCAATCAATAGTGTGATTTGAATATAGTTTTGTTTTATCTCCTTGTTCAGTTTGTAATACAAATAGGTAATTTTTAAGCATAAAGAATATTGTTAAGAATATGATTCTGTTAGACAGAAATACAACAAAAAAATAGGTACAACATTTTTAAAGAATATTCTCAGTATCAGCATATTTTTAATAATAACTTTTTATACATTATATGGGTATATATTTATTGATGTAGTGAAAGAGTTCACACTGCGCGTCCAACACGCTTAGAATTCATGACTTACAGACACGAGCACAGTCGGGTAAATATATATAATAGGAATTATGAAATTTAATATAAAAGAATACATCTTCTAATATCAGATTTTCAGTGAATAAAACTTTTATACATTATTATAACCGAAACATTTCCAAAACTTAAATGAAGCAAAATATTTCGGGAGAGAAATTTCAACAAATCTTTCGTAACAGTGTCCAATTAGTACATATCATACAGGATCATGCATCTCGCTCTAGTTAACTGAACCTGCAAGCTAGTTTGTTTTCACCTATTTTATTTAGAATCTTGATTCTAGATTATTATTTTTAATTATATACATATATCTAAAAGGAATAATATATACACAATTTAGATTTTTAATTTCTCTTTATTATATTACGTTATTTCTAAACGGTTAAATACTTCTAACAGCACTCCTCAAGTTTGCCTTCGTTTTAATGTTCAAAAACCTTTCTAACTTTTTATTACGTAAACTAAAGTATTTAGCGACTTCTTATTGATCTTTTAAGTTGCGCATAGATCGGTTATACGAACATAAAGAAATAAGAGAGAGAGAGAGTTATAGGTTTTTGAAGATATTAAAAAACGACATTCTATTTGTCTTTTAACAGTAAGTTTAATTAGAAAAGATGTTATTTATGTACAGACATCTGTACATAAATAACATCTCAACATAACATTATAGGTACATACCTATAATGTTCTCTAAATTCTATATTCTACAATGATTTTAGTAAAATATATTTAAAAAAACATTACACCAGATTATGAATGTATTTGGAAAAGTTGTCGCGAACAATTTTAGCCAACCGTTATATTCATATAACGCGATAATTAATTCAATGTTATAACTGTTATTACTGCTCCACTTTCTTTGTTTTTCCAAGGCTCCAACTTAACAGCCTTGTCATAACTTGATTACTTAAACTTTAATTTACAACGTTCAAAACGCAAGAACAATACCGCAGCCATCGGGCGGAATGTAGTCTAAACTTCTGTTACAGTACTGACAACTTTATATTATAAAATTAATATAAAAACATCGAAGACTTTAAAATAATGCAATAAAGTCCAAAATAGCACAGCGTTAGGTTGGTATTGATTTCAACAGACGCAACATTGGGTGGTCAATGTTCGTGACAATGACTGACATAACTTGAAACATTTGTCGCACTTATTGCATTATAATAAGTTATAATTTCCTTTGCTGTGAGTTATTTTAACACTGGAAATGACAACTTCGTGGTGGCCGATGATGGGATGACTCACATAACTATCGGCATGCATTCTTCACTCGTCCCGTATCCGTTTCCAGAGATTTTTTTTTTCACTTACATTCAAACTTCTGTGTCGACGCGTCTAATAGCCTTTTGTAATCCGTGTCTGTTCAAGTAACAGTCACTTCTAGATATTTTATTACCAACGAGATTCAAAATTTTATTGTTAGTTTCGTAATGAAAATTTTAAAATTACATTCATTTTATTAAGTGTATAGTACCTTTAAAAAATATTATTTAAAGTACAGCTACAAAATAATATGTTGATAAAGTTATTTTAAAAGATAAGGACTCTATTAAAACTGTGTTAAAGAGATATACCTACTACGTTTTAAAGCGAGGTCAAGTGACGGTAGTCTAACGAATTTGGTTATCATACAAATGTTTCATAAGCTTTGAATACACTCCTAATTATTGGTATTTATTTTTATTTTTTTTTTACAATTTATAGAAAATTTAGTTAACAAAAATATAATTACTACTGTTAATTCGAAAAATATTGAATTGTCATTTTAACACCTAAATTATACCTAAAGACCTCGAACGGTCTGTAAAAGTGATCAAATTTTGCAAATATGTATCAAGGACCAGCCCTTATTAATATTAAGGCAATGACATCCTGAAAATCAACGGTAGTATGTATATAGGTTTTATTTTGTGATATTTACAATATATTAAGATCCTAACTATAGCCATCGACTTCTTCCCCCTCTCCCCCCTCTTCAATCCCGGTTTTGAGCCTATTTCTCTTATAGTCAGAGAACTTTTTTTATATTTCAGTTCAAAAACCATCTCCTATCTAATAACGACAGCCTTGTTCACTTTTTCTATTCACAAAATTTCATCAAAATCTGTCGACTAGTTAGCTGGTAATCTGATAAAATAAATCTTCTAATAGTTAGGTGACACGCTGCAATTACATGTTCCAAAATCATTCAATGTACGTGTATATTTTTAGAATTACAGAAGAGTGATTTAACAAACGCGTTGGTCCACAACGAACCTATTAGAAATTCAATCGTGATGCTGGTGACAATCAACAAAACGTATACCTTGGGAAAATTATATTAAATTAAAAATACAATATAATTAAATTACATACTAATTAATTATATCTACGTGGTAATATAGAGATGTGTAGAGATGAAAAAAGATGCAAGTGTATATATGTATATGTTTGTTATATCTAATATATGTTTTTTTTTGTTACATTTTAATACATTTACGTTCTTCTACGTAATAACTGTAACAAAACAAGACATATTCGTTACCGATAAGTATTAATCTTCAGACAAATAATTTAAATAATTATATATAATGTTTCTATAAAATCACAAAGAAACAATTTTATTATTTTTAAGAACTTAAGTTTTTGAAAACATTATAAAATAATATCACTTGCGTAATGCACTTATAAAAACATAATTTATCTTCATATTATTTAGAGAGTACTAGGAACATGGCGTGTTGTGTGTGATAAAAATAGACGTAAATCATTTCCTATGTCCCTGGCTCAAATGCTCCCGCTGACCTACAAAACTATTGCTCTTCACAAATTACCTATATATAACTTAAAACGTATATATAACTATTTATAAACATACTTATAATAAAGTAAAAACTATTTTTAATATAATCATGGCAAAACATTAAAATTTAATTTACTTGCGCCATCTATTATCGAAAATTGGAATCAAAAGAACAAAGAGTTTCTTTCATATGTAATATTTTAATAATATTGATTTATTTTATCTAATTAATGATAATGTACCAAATTTATGTTTAAAACATCTTAATAGATATCGTGTTTTAGTTTTATAAACTAAAATTTCCTACTCTATTTTTAGTACTTATTTTTATAAAGATTCAAACTTTATTGCTCTAATTATATATTAATAGACAAAGTAGAAACAGATCTATAAAAAATTTATATTTTTTTTTATAATTTGATTGCTAACCGTTCTGCCTATAAGCAAATAGGTAATTGTTTAACTATTAATATTCATAATATGTAATACAAGCAGGTGGCGTATGAACGCTAAAAGCACCTATTACCTATCACAACTCGTATAGTTAAATCTGAAATACGAAAACCTAAAATTACACCCTCACTGATTAGAATTAGAAGTCATAATCGCTTAAAATATAATTATTTTCAAATGTGTAGGACCTATTGTTGGTTACGCAAAGATGTAATCTCTTATTTTATTATTACCTGAGTCGAAAGGGTCTAAAACTATTCGTTTGTGAAATTGGACTCTAAATCGTTAAGATAAGCTCTGTTTTTGGTTAGCTTTCACAGGCTTGTCCATAATCCATAGTAATAGACCATGGCCACTATAGTAAAATATGGTGACTTTGTCCTTAGAACAAGAGAGCGTATTCGCACACATTGTGCGTGTCTTTTGTATGGCTAATATGACAGAATAAAAAGTTTATTTAAAAAGTAAGACCGCGGCATACCTTAAGAAAAAGTTTTTGCAATTTTCCTACAATATAAAGAAAAAATATTTTAAGCGTATTCCACAGACAGCTGATATTAACAATAAATATACCAACCTTGAATAAATGATAACGCAATATGTGTATTAATAATAAGATCTACTTTTATCTTAAGCATATATTATATAAGTTGCCTAAATCAATAATATAATTTGGCTACTACGAAAAATAAATAAAAAGTATCAACTTTAAATAATAATCTTTTTACAAAATTTTAGCATAAATCGGTTCAAAGCGAAGGTTGTGTCTGAATTGCAAAGCGTACAACTTTCTCAATTTTAAATGTCATAGCATATACTTATATAATATAGCTTTAGTAAATATGTACAATATATTATACTTTAAACAACACATGCGTGAATTATGAACTTTTTATCAACAGAAACATATAACACAGGGATATAAGTGATCTAGGTTATTACGTTATTTGGAGAAAAAAGGACGAAATAAGCGAGCAGACGTCTATGACCGTTGGTAAAGCTGTGATCACACTGATATTGCTAGGCTTCAAAATATAATTTATATAAATTTTCTGTCTTCATTTGATTAAAAAACTGTTAAAATAAGAAATATAACTTGATCCTTAAAATTTTGCGAATACATATTGAGATTTATTAAGATTAAAATACATATATAGAAATCCAAATAGAAAAGAGCGTTGTACTACAAAACTTATAATAGAACTTGTATAAAATAATATTATTTATAAGCATGATAACTAAAACTAACTCCCATAACTCATGAAGTTATTTAGTAAGATAAATCTTAGCTTACTGAGCTATCGATCCTAATACCGGGCGTTCCCAGTTCACTGCTGTCATTGAACGAGAATTTTTTTCCTCTCAAAAACTCCGTTTCCACAAAAAGGTGAAAACGGGGCCTTTATGATGAGACTCCAATTTTTATCTGTCTCAGACTTAGATGATGTTATATTTGTATGTGACATTGTTATTCAGCTTGCAAATAACTCGCCGAATTTATTATTTGAAGAATCTTTTGCATTTGTAACATAATTATGAATATAAGGAACATATTATTATATACAAATATCATAAGATGGTTTTATAAAAAGTTGATATAGAAAATAATATTGAGCTTGCATTTATAACACATACAGCGCCATCTCTTGAATAGGTGCGGAAACTACAGACAAAACCAATTAATATTTAATTATATCTTATTTTTTGTAAGTTCTGTCTATAATTTAAATTTAGAATATTACAAATTTCTAAACGGTTTCAAATAACCAGCTAAAAGTGGTATATCCTTCTTTTAAGAAAATACCAATACAGTTAAAATGGAACAAATCGCTGTGTATTCTCGCACGTGATCTCGCATACTTGGACATAAACATTGCATTTAAGCACCAAACACCAAGGAACACAGCATTTCATAACAGATATGCTCGTTATTAGTTCATTGGTTGCTCACTACATGGGAATTTGTGGCAGTTTATTTAGTATACGATGCTTTGTTTAGTATTCGTAAATAATTATAAATTATTTACTTTAACGGAATAATATTATTTTGGAATAGATTTATTTCTTTCCTATTTAAAAAAAAAAATCTTACCTTACAAGGTCTGAATAATTAGATTTTTATTTTTTAATAATTAAATAATAACCTTATAAATGATCAAATTAATTTATTTTTTAGAAATAGCTTTGAACTCGTATACGGATTATTTGTTTTAATATACTCTATATTGAAATGTTCACTTTATAGTGAAACAAATCTGCCCTCTATTACAAATGCATTCAGTGCTTTGATAGCAAATATTTGAAACTGAATAGGGATTTGCCAAAACTAATTAAAAACTAAATAAGTTTTATAACGAGTATTGTCTTTTATAGATTTAGATATAATCTTTAAAAATATTCGCCATTTAAATGAATAAAGGCAAAAACAAAATCATTAATACATATAGGCCTATTGTTGTTCGTCTACTTGTTTGTCGCTACTAAGGGGTGGGGGGAGAAGGAGGATCCCCTCCAGATTCCGCGACCCCTTTTAAAAGAATTCTAGTTGCACGTATGCTTAAAAGAAACAGATTGTAAATGATAACACCAAATCAATAATAAACTTATCATGAAACTCAAGCGTATAAACCACAAAAATCGTAAAACTTTCAAATAAAGCACAGCAAGCTTTTATTGGTAAAACTGAAATACTTACAAGTCGTGCAACTTGTTTGGCAACCGGTCGACTTCACGACGTCAACTTACCTTTAAGTGAAGCATAGAAGTAATGAATAGAATATGATATTGCTCAAACCAGAATACTTCAAAACTGGCTTAAATATTAACACTATTGTGTAAATAAAATACAATATTAGGTGAAGAAGAAAAAAATATATGAAACGACAACTTAAATAATTTTAATCCAATTTGCTTAACATATGACTTACACACCCTTATAAGAAACCATAAGAAATCCCAAGAACCATAAAATCAAATTATGAGAGTAGGTAACTGGTAACATCTCACAAACCCCTCAAAGCTCCACACGGCACACCCCTGTTTTAGTTGCGATTGTATTCGTATTCTGTTCAAGGGGATGAGATAGATCGAAGTGGTTAAATTAATATATTTATTTAATGTAAGCTTTATCATAATTATAGTTATTATTTCTAGACAATATATATATAGTATAAAAAAAAATATTCTCCTTGTATGTTCAATTGTAAAGGTATGAGCATAGAAACAAAAGAACAAAGGCAAATACACACTCGAGATCAAATTTAAAACCTAAAGCGAAAAACGTATTTAAACGTCTTGCATCTTCGCTAAAGTGAACGATACCACGAAGTAGCTTTTGTTCTCGAGAACAATTAGATGTAGTGAGACAGACGTCTTTGAAATATAGATTCTACTAGAAGTCTAAAATATTTATTAAATATACTTACTAAATATTAAACGAACACAAATTGTTGATCTTAAGTACATACGAAGTTATTAACAAAAAGGTAACGTATCGTTTTAATAACTGCAAGGTGTTAAGCTTATAAATTCATAATTGTAGAATTTGTTTTGCTTTGTTTGCGAACACAGCTAAATGTAAGGAACGTCTACTGTATAAGGGAAGGGTGCGACTTCCTCCCCACTTCACAGGTCAATGAAGACAGGTGACAATTAACTAAATTGCTCGTAAAACATTATGTTTTGATTTGTTTACGATAGGTACTGGTTAAAGTTTAGGGTATATTATTAAATATGCACTGGTTTTATTCCTTTTACAATACAGAATATCTCATCTAGCTTTTCATTACTTGTATACAAAATAATTGGTATAAAATCATTTCAATGTACTTATAATTAATATAGGTTATCTTTAATGAACAGTATCATGATACTTATTCAAAAATGTTCCTCGAATCACAACATAGAGTGTGTCAATAAATAATCCAATACATATAGTGTACCTTCGTCAATATAACCTTGATGGAAGGCCAAGAGTACTCCGGGGAAATAGCATTAATTGATTTACTGTTATATTCATGTAAATAGATAATGTTATATTTTATATGTTGCTTGAAAATAATATTATTAGAATTATAGATTAATAGAGGGTATTTTGGAATATATTTACAAATAATGTCTGACCATGCGAACATATTGAGTTATATGTTAGTATATCTGTGTGTCTAGTGGGTATCAAGCAACGCTGATCTAAGTCAAGTAGAGGAAGAAAAACAATGGTTACACGATATACATATATAGTTTTCTATCTCATCTTCACTCTGATAATATATTTTAACCAACCTTAGTGAAACATATTTAACGTCTGTAAATCTGGCTAAATTCACAGATTCATTGATAAGTATATTGATAGAAGAATGATTCTATAATTGTAACATAATGTAATAATGAATCAGCTCATTTTTTTTTTAGAAATACCCTCCAAATATATTTTCTAAGAACAAAATCAATCGTAATGAAAATAAAACATCTGGCGTACATATATTGCAATTCGAGAAAGTGATTCTTTCCTGTTCTCGTTTGAATTGCAAAGTGAATTGCTTTAAACAAGATAAGGTTATATTCTATAAAGTAATAAAATCGGATATACACAGGGACACAAACACACAATCAAACAGATAGCAACACTTAATAATATATCTATGAATTGCAAATATACAATAATTATTTGGTAATTTTGCGAATTACCTATTTGCACTTGTGTGATGTTATCTAGTTGTTTAGCAGTAATCGAAATTTGGTGCCTAATCATGGTTGGGTAGGTGATTAAAAAAAAAATACGTCAAATTAATGTAGTCTGATCTATCTGGCTCAAAAATTAGTTTCACCCTCAATGGGAGAACGTGGTAATGGGATAACTCTAACAAATCTGTAAAATAATAAGTGCATATTTAAAGTTCCAGTAGCAGTAGGTAACTAGTACTCAACTAAACTAAAATTAAAGTATGGCCATGTTAAGCTTATTTAAATGTTTAAATACAATAAAGTGAAAAATAAGCTCATACGGGCAGATTCAAACCCGCGACTTCTGGTAAACCGTCCAGATAACACATTATTCTAAATTTATTTAAAAATTATTAGGTGCAAAAACAAGAGCACAAAAAAAATAAAATGATTTTAAACTCTTTTAAATTAACTTAACCTCTTTGAATTCCGTCACTCTCCATGAATACTTAATACGGACCTCGGTACTAGCGTGTCTGTTTTGAAGCGATCGCTATAATCGATCACACGTCATTTATTATACAACCACAGACTGTCAAATGAATAATAAATATATACATACTATAAAATGTACTAAAAAGTGATTTTAAAACCGATTCATTTTTCCCCCATTTATGCTTATACGAACTTTTGAAACGATGATCGTTGGTGACATTTACAGGGAACAACACTCGAAGCCCTCCCTTCCTCCCAACCCCCCTACTTCCTCTACCAAGAAATAAGGCAGATTAGTACAGAATTTTTAATGCAATATTTTTATCGGCATTTTTATTTTTTTTACTGAAAATGTTCATTCATTTCATTTGTTGCATTATGAGTAAATGCTGTTATTACTTACTTTTAAATAATAATCCTACCAATACCACCGAAATTAAAAAATGTTTATATCTTTGTCACATTTATAACCTTTTCTTAAAACCGAAGGAAAGTGTAATGAGTATTTAAAATATTGGAACATAAATTTCACGTAAATTAGGCAAAGGCTTAAAAAAGATTAAACCAACAACGAACTTAAATCGCAAAAACTTTGGTAGGAAATTGCTATTAAATAATTTATTAAAATCACTCTTTTTCAAATTATAAAAAATAACTTTTCAAGTAATAGGTTTATACACATTCATTTAATATTCGTACTTCTACTATGACATTTAAGTTCTATAGATAATATTAGTTTGTACTATATTTTTACAAAAATAGTGTATTTTTTTAAAGTTTCTAATATTAATACGATGCTTTCAAATATTATAAAAAAATAATAATAATGATAACAGTGAAATGTGTATTTTTGTCAACACAAGGAAAATCATTGATTAGAATTATTATAATTATAATACTTGTGCCAACGACTTCAAGCTTTTTACCAGTAAAAAAAAATATTCTGACACAAGATCTTCGAATACTCCTCGCTCAATGAATACCTCGCCGTTATATCGATTTAGGTTCACAAACAACGATAAGAACCACTATCTCTGAAACATGACACCGAAATCGAATCTTCAAAAGTTACCGATTAACTTACAAACTGAATTTTAAATTCCGTAAAACATATATTTTCTTTGTGTATAAAAGGATACCACTATTTCTAGCTTTAACTGCAAAAAGATACACCAAATCGAATCTAATATCTAATATACATATAATAAAATTGTCTCTGATCCATTTCTGGACATGGAAAATATTAAAAAAATAGGGGGGCCTTTATAAGAGCTAGAGAACCCAAAACAATAGTTTTTCAGTTTGTCTGTTTGTCTGTATGTTTGTGCACTTTAATCTCAGAAACATCTTAACTAATTTAAATGCGGTTTTCAAAAATATATTATCACAGTCTTTACTTAATGTTTAGTGTTTATTTCATCTAAATCGGTTAATAAATGTAAAAAAGGTATGTCAATTTATGTCAATCACGTAATAGGTACCATGTAAATCTTTTTCTATACAATATGTAATAAATCTGTGAAGAAGTAGTCTTTGTACATTTAAAATATTAAAAAAAATATACCAGGATGTAAAGTAATAACTAAGAGAATCCATTTTCAGCATTTTTTAAATTTGGTCTGTTTATCTGTTAACTGTTTGTCTTTTAGTTGTGCATGCAACACGAAAAAAATATTTTTAAAAATTCATACGTCCCCGTATTCAAAGGTCCCCCCTTTATTTTATTTATTTAAAAAATCTTTATTGCCCACAAAAAACAAATGCCGGACTTAGTGCTAAAGCATTCTCTACCAGTCAACCGACATAGTCAACCGAAATCCCAAAATGAGGGGGCACAATATTAAAAATTAAAAAACAATTAAAATAATGGAATGAATATCCAAAACTACTTACTTACACGTACACAATACAAACTAATACATGTAACAATAATTTAGAATATATAAGACTCATATTCTGCTATAGAAATAAAGTATACTAAATATCAACAAATACATAAATTACTAACATAATACATATAGTACCCGGCAATAAATATTGCACATCGACCTCTGGAAAGAGACAATCGGCTAATTTCGGCTTCATAGAGCGTTATCACTGTCGAAAGAAATACAATCATTCCTGTATCTATTAGGAGCTGTTAAAACAAGTATAATTTTCTTCTTTTCTAATTATATTTATTTTATGTATAAAAACATTTTTTTTCTATAAGTGGTTATTTTAATTGGGGAGTAATATAATTTAATAAACATGGTTTTTATTATTTAAAAAAATTATTATTTAGGAAAATTATAACTGCACGTAATAAAAACCATTATACCCATTTTTAAAATGTGACGTTGTAATACAGTAGCCGGCAATAAATATTACACATCGTCCTTTTGAAAGAGACAATCGGCTGATTTCGACTTCGTAGAGCATTATCTACCACAATACCTATTTCTCAAAATAATAATTAAAGCATAGAAGGAGCTTCATATGTTTAAGGCACTGCCGTAGACAACATTTTTTCTTCTAGTGATGTTGTAACATTGTGTAAACTTATCCGCGATATCGATAGTGATCCTTATCTCTATGGTAGTACCTACTGTTTTTAAAAGGCTGTTTAAGTGCTTTCCATCACTTGCTAGAACGAGATACATCAAAAAGTTCTATCACCTAGAGGATTTTGCCGTGTGCGATAACGTTCAGCTATATTCCGTTCTAGAAAATAACTAAGGTAGCATTTAAAAATAATCAATGCGACAAATAAACTAGAAAAACAAAATCAAAAACATTTATTGCAAGTAAAATAAAAAAAAATGGCCAGGTTAACACATATTTTAAATTTTTTATTCGCCACTTTGAGAACGTCTTATAAAAGAAACGAACGACAAATAAATTACAATAAAACTACAGCCTCATTTTTCTAAACTATTAAATATTAGTTATTAAAATATTGCATATAGCAGTCTATAATTTGGTCATAGGATGATTTTCTCTTTATAATTTGTAAACCATTTAAAAAACAAAAATAGTTTATTGTAATGAACAAAAACGTAAAAAAAATATCATGTTGGATCACTTACCGATGGAAGGTTACGTTTTGAACTTAATTTTCATTCTGGAAAGAATGGGATTTACAGCCCCTTATAATGTAGGACATTGCTCTTGCCATTAGGTCATATTTTCTTTCAACAAAACGGAGAACATATGTAAATAACTATATAAATTCGTAAATGAAACTAAACAAGAATAAACCACTGATAACCGACATCAAACATCGGCGCTGAAGAGTGGAAAAAGGTTTGCGATCATACAATCAAATGTGAAAATGAATATAGAAGCATTCAACACAGTTTAGACAATTAAACTGATGGACTAGTGATAAATACAGCTGATAGTGACAGTGATATTGACGTCTTTGAGAGCACAGATGGTGTAATGGAAGTAGCTGAGAATTAGAATTATTATTATTACAATGTCTCATTTCAAGAATAGCTATAATGGTCTTTATTATTTAAAGTTATAATTTTCCTAAATAATAAATTACGTGAACATAATGTAAGCATGTTAAGCTATTGCATGGCTTCTATCGCGGGCATGGCTTCTAGCGTGGAGATCGAATCCAGAAAGTCCGTAACGAAAATAACCTAACACACCAGTATTGTGTACCTATCATTTAACAATAGCGTAAGCGCCAAATTGATAATATGTGTTATGAACTTTATTGTCTACAGCTTAAGGTTTAGTTTAAAATAAATGTTTTACTTGTACAAATGTATTTTTTTCAACAAGGATTTTCATTTCAATGACTTTCTGTTATGGTGTTACAAAAGACCCTGAATGCAAGAATTTAACATTCGTAATTGAACTTTATTCCTGAGATTTAAGGTTAAAAACGTCTTAGCTGTTAATATTATTAACCTTTTTATGATATTACATAGCACTGATAATTTCGAATTTAAATAGGACTAAAATAGGAATTTAAATTGAGAAATTATACCATTCTTATTTAAAATTTTATCCTATATAGCGTAGGAAAACCCTATAAATGAGTAATTTATTCACTAAAAGAAAAAAAAAATGTTTTTTTATAGATCACCACGCACACGCAAGTTACACAACTTGAATTAACATTAAAGAAAAAAAACAACTACATAAATAAATAAATAACTATAGTTGCATAAGTTGACAAAAAATGCTATGCAATAGCTTTACCGCGGCAGTCTCCGAGTGCCACACGTCTCTTTTTAATTATTTTATTTTACCCCAGCTTAAAGCCACCACTTATAGAAAAATTTGTGGCTTTTATACAAAGAATAAAAATAATTATCAATAGAAGCAAATTATACTTGTTTTAACAGCTCCTTATAGTTACCATACTGTTTAAATTTCGTGCGACAGAGATAATGCTCTACGAAGCCGAAATTAGCCGATTGTCTCTTTCCAAAGGTCGATGTGCAATATTTATTGCCGGGCACTATACATACATACTTATATATATAAATATATATCCATATGGACAGATTTAGAAACAAATACATACATACACATATACATACATATACACATACACATATATACACATCTACGCTAACAAAGTGAAATTAAAAATAACAAAAATTATACCATCTCAAGAAGGTATTTGTTTTATATAAGCAAGAGAACCCAAAACAGTGTTTTTTCATATTGTCTGTTTGTCTGTATGTCTGTATGTTTGTGCACGCTAATCTCAGAAACGGATTAATCGATTTGGATGCAGTTTTCGCGAATATATTGTCATGGGATTCACTTCACATTTTGTTTTTTTTTTAACAATCTGTTAACAAATAAAGAATTAATAATCTGTTATTGTTGTATCATTGCTACTTACAAGTTTGAAGGTTTCTAGTTTTGTCGTGGATGAAGGGCTAGCCGTACCCACGACTCCGCCAATAAGGCGAGGAAGGAGCGCCGCGGGGTTTTTAGTGGGTACACCATTTTCGGGAGTCCCACACACGCCCCTCGCTTCCCCCGCGAGGGGTACGGTGCGTAAGGCATTTTCCCCGCGGAAACAAAAAAAAAAAAAAAAGGTTTCTAGTTTTTACATAAATTGGTAAGTACAAAGGGTACGTTCTATCAAAATCGAAATCTACGCGTACGAAGTCGCAGGCACAGCTAGTAATTAATAATTTATTTGAAAAGCTTTTTATTTAAAAAAATTCCCGGTTAAGTCCTAGAAGCACACGTCCAATTTTCTTAATCTTCTTTCCGATACAAAATATTTAAAGTTATTTAATCTGGATGTCTCTTACGACATGCAAATTTTGTTACTTTTATTTACTGTATAGGATTTGTAATTATCACGAGGAACTTCTAAAATAAGCTTTCAGTCAAGCTCTGGACGACGGGATATCTGCGCTCCTCCTGAAGCTATTTCCTATTTAATTTTGTAGATTGCTTTACTACAAACTTAGTTACTTCCTAACGGATATCTTTATGAAGATTCTTATTTGTGGACAATTTTCGATATATTTTTCTACTGCCTTATTTCAACTTACGAAATTTGTATGAATTAACAAATGAGAATTTAACAAAACGCAAGATAATATAATAATCATTAAAGACACAGACCTTGTTAACGTAGTATTGGGTCAAAAAGACTAACACACACTTATAATTTTTATAACAAAATTATTAGTGTAATTGCATATTGTCTTAAAAGCAATTCATAGACATTCTGTGACTCCTTGATCATTTCAAATAATCATCTATAGTTAATTAGTTGAAATGGTTGAAAGTTAGTAACATATTTGACTTATTGGGACTTGATCTCTTGACTACTATATATTTTTATAGCCTTATTCGTAGTTCATTGTACAGTAGTGCTCTTTGAAATGTAACCTTTGAGACTTTGTTCTTGTTTTAACTAAGTTGAGAACTGTTGGTAACATTATTTTATTTTGCTAATGTGTACATTGAGGATAGGTAACTGTATTCTTTTGATTTTAGTAGGGCTGTGCCAAATAATTAATTTGATTGTTATTACTTAAGTATTTATTTTAACATCTGTTAAGGTTTTGATTACTTTCGTTGAATTTCGTTGATAATTTTCTATCTGATAATTATTATTCCACGTATAAGGGCCATATCCAATTATATTGTTTTACAGATTTTACTTCTCACTCTTCACTTTTATATACTTGTATTTAATCCTTCCTTGGTACTATCCAGCAGTGTCTGTCCCGAATATCGTCCTAACCGCAGTTTATATACCCTTCTTTATTAACTCCCTCTTCACATAAATAATAATCATAGTCAAATCATCTACTTTACACGTACAAAAATAACAAGTACTCGTATATGAACAATTGTAAGTATAGGTAAACACGGTATTAAATACTGGATTTAATTATGAAGTCTTAATGGTTCCCACTTTTCTAGCTTATTCAAGTATTTACTAATCAAGCAAATGTCCCTCCTCACATAAATAATAATCTTCGTCAAATAAACTACTTTAAGCATACAAAAATAACCATTACTTGACATAACAATTCTAAATATTACTATTTAAGTTAATAAAACAACGATTTAAATAATTACACCTTATTGGTTCTTCTTATTACAGTTAAATTAGTAATTCATTCATTTATATGGATCAATACAGGGACCATCAAAACATTGAAACGAATCAAAACATTACGGATTATTATAAAATAGTCGTTTAACAATAATGTAACCTTACACACGTTAGTTGAAATTTACCAGAACTTCCAAATAATTAGCAGCAAGCTTAACTTTAGGCTACAAATCATGTGAACATAGCTTAATAATTGATTTGAGCCTACACTATTCACATTTCACACTGATATATTTACTAATAAATTTACCTTCTACGAATTATGTATTTAATAGGGTTATATTTGGGATTCATTATGAAACAAACTATGTACATACGAATATATAACTCCGCAGGGTGTTTCATTTACTCTATGTGTAAAGATAAATTTATAATAGCTATCTCTATTGGAAACCAGAGAATAGTTTAAACAGTACCTAGAATACAATTTAAATAAAGTACAATGAACCTTATAGCTAAGCAGCCATTTCTTACAGACAATCTTATTCGAGTATATAAATTAGATATCACAGAATATTGAAGTTGGTGCGAAGTACCTACATGTTATTGTATAGTAGTACAGACATTAATAAATTATGTAAACCGTATACATATAAGTAATAAATAAAAGACGAAATTTACCTAAAATATTAAGCTAATTCACTTAGTTAGAAAAACTCGATTTTAAAGATTAAAATAGTTGAAGATTGTCTTACGATCAAAGGTGAAAGTTTTCCACGGTAAGATACCTCTAACGACAAATAAATTAATATTATAGGATTTGGTATAGCCAGATGGTTTTTGAGTGTCATACCACTGAATGGCCTTAGTGTTATCAAATTCAGTGAAAACAAAATGGCTCTTGAATGGAAAGGGCTAGAAGGATTAAATAACAAAAGCACAAACCTACAGTTCAAAAGTGTGTAGATAAAAAAAATGATATATCTATGTCAGATTTAAAAAAAAATATGATGACTTCTATATAATATCTTTACTTAAAGCAAACTCGTATAATAATTTCAAGGTCGCTGTGTGTATGTTCATCTCAACAACTATAGCAAGAAATGTAACTGCTAAGCAAGAAGTGTACCTAATGTCACAGCTAAGTTTTTAGCTGAGCTCTACCATGCAGAGGTTCCTAGAAAGCGAGTTTGTTGATAGTGGTACTTATTTAAATAAAATAAAAAAAAACGTTGACTAAATCATAGGCTCATCTAGAATTTATATTAATTCCTAAGAGACATTTCTCGTATTCCTTAATTATAGCTCATCTGATTTTTAAAACACGTCAACAAGCATTGGGTTTAAAAATGCCTAATAAATATAAATACTGAGAGCAATTTTAAGATAAAATGTCGATGAATAAGAAGAAGTACTTGTTTATTAATGTCCAAATCCACATTATTGTTAGTTCCTAAGTATAAAAAAAACATAATTAATTAATTAAACAAGAACTACATTTTCTTGCTACAGAACATATAAAGTAAGCTGTAAAGGCAGCGGCATACTAATGATACACAGCACTCATCACAGATCAAAGATGCTTTGATGTTAATGAAGAGATTCAGGGATTATCAAACACACAAAAATATAGGCGTACCGTTATAAGCAAGCCTCTTATTATAATTTAAAAAATTATGTTATATTTCTAAGAAGTAATCATTAATTCCCCTAAACAGGCTTACTATTTAGGTATTTATATTTTAACTAGTACCCCACATTTCTTGTAAATAAATAAATATCTCTGTTTTCCCAGGTTATTGTGTTTATTGAGCATTTCTTTACTTTTATACACAATTCTTAAAAAAAATGAAAAACGTATTCATTCCCTAATCTTTTAAACGTTCTGTAAATTCTAAGAAGTACCTAATAATTCAATTTCCTAACAGGCGTACTATTCATTTTTGTTTAAAAAAAAAATAAATAAAAAAAATGTGTTTCCCAAGTTATAATGTTTATTGAGTAAATTTAGAGATAACACTGCAATCAGCAGAGGCTTTATAAATCATTTTTAATTCACTAATATATATGTCTAGAATATTCTTCATATTAAGCTAGAATAAGTAAGTACCTAACATATCCATAAGAGGCACAACAGCTTGTTCTACATTCATTGTGAAGTATACGCGTCATAGTAAATGAAGTCGCAATAATTCACCTCCCGGTTACCGGATACTGTTCTTACTTCAATATTGACTGATCGAACAACTGGTTCGGCTACCGCTTGACTGATTGATCGACCAGATGTTTGTTAACTACTAAATTGGTTGCCTATATTTCTAATGATCAATTCGTGTTCCTCAGATACGCTTAATATCATCGTATTTTAATTATTATTTAATTCTATTTTAATAATTATTTTATTTCAATGATTTAAAAATCTATCCACCTAAAAACGTGTTATAATAAGTATTTATATGATTGATTCTATTTCCTCATCCTTTATCGTCATCATACTGTCATTTTTTTATTTTGTAGAAAAAAGATACACAACTTTTAAAAAAAATGGAAAAGTATTCATTCCCTAATCTTTTAAATGTTCTGTAAAAGTATGAAAATGAAATTCATGCGTTCAAAAACATTTGTTCATTTATTTTTTCATTCTATATTTATGCTTATATGAACTTTTCAAACGATGATCGTGGGTGACATTTACAGGGAACAACACTCGAAGCCCGTCCTCCCCCCTTCTTTTATCAAGATGTAAGGCAGATTAGTACAGAAATTTCATGCAATATTTTTATCGGCATTTTTTTTTTTTTATTTTGAACTGAACATGTTCATTCATTGTATCTGTTGCATTATGAGTAAATGCTGATATTACTTACTTTTAAATAATATTTTCCTAACGAATTTAAACACTGTTTAAATCTTTGTTTATGTAATATTCATTTCATAAGCTTTTTTTTTTTTTTTTTTTTTATTTTTTTATTTTAAGCTTTTCTTTATATCGACGTAAATAATAATAATAAGTTTGTATTTAATTAATTGGACCATAAATTTCACATAAATTAGTTAAAGTGCTTAAAAAGGCTTAAAAAGATTTGAGACAAATGACTTTTATCACAACAATTTCGGTAGGAAATGTCGACCAAATGATTTAGGATTTTCTTGTTTCGATGTAATTTATAAAAGCCTACAAGTAGGTTTAAAACTATATGTAGAATATTCGTATTGCTGCTATTGCATTTAAAAACTACCCTAAATAATAACCATTAATCCATATTCTTAGCTCTAATTTTAAAAATTTACATAATTAATAAGTTTGCTTGAAAAGCTTTTTATATCAAGGTTTTTCTCAGTTAAGTCTTAAAAGCACACGTAAAATTTTCTCAATCTTATTTCTGGTACAAAAAGTTTAAAGTTATTTAATCTGGATGTTCCTTACGACATGCAAGTTTTGATACTTTTATTTACTGTATAGGATTTGTAATTATCACGAGAACTTCTAATACTCTTTTTCAGTCAAGCTCTGGACGGCGTGATATCTGCGCTCCTCCTGAAGCTATTTCCTATTTAATTTTGTAGATTGCTTTACTACAAACTTTGTTACTTCCTAACGGATATCTTTATGAAGATTCTTATTTGTGGACAATATTGGATATATTTTTATACTGCCTTATATGAACTTACGAAACTTGTATAAATGAACAAAACGCAAGATAATATAATAATTCTAATTAAATCAATGATCATTAAAGACACAGACCTTGTTAACGTAGTATTGGGTTAAAACAACTAACACATATATTCTTATAATTTTTATAACAAAATTATTGGTGTAATTGCATATCTTAAAAGCAATTCATAGACAGATTATAACTCCCTGGTCATATCAAATATCTATATTTAATTAGTTGAAATGGTTAAAAGTTAGTCATATGTTGGTAACATTATTTTATTTTGCTAATGTGTACATTGAGGATAGGTAACTGTATTCTTTTGATTTTAGTAGGGCTGTGCCAAATAATTAAATTGGTTGTTATTACTTAAGTATTTATTTCAATATCTGCTAAGGTTCTGATTACTTTCGTTGAATTTCTTTGATAATTTTCTAACTGATAATTATTATTCCACGTTAGTTGAAATTTACCAGAACTTCCAAATAATTAGCAGCAAGCTTAACTGTAGGCTACAAATCATGTGAACGTAGCTTAATATATATTTACAAATTAATTTACCTTCTACGAAGTATTAGTTTAATAGGGTTATATTTGGGATTCATTATGAAACAAACTATGTACATACGAATATATAACTCCGCAGGGTGTTTCATTTACTCTATGTGTAAAGATAAATTTATAATAGCTATCTCTTTTGGAAAACAGATAATAGTTTAAACAATACCTAAAATACAATTTAAATAAAGTACAATAAGGCAACCTTATAGCTAAGCAACTATTTTTTTCAGACAATCTTATTCGAGTATATAAATTAAATATCACAGAATATTGAAGTTGGTGCGAAGTACCTACATGTTATTGTATACTAGTACAGACATTAATAAATTATGTAAACCGTATACACATAAGTAATAAATAAAAGACGAAGTTTACCTAAATTCACCTAGTTAGGAAAACTCGATTTTAAAGATTAAAATAGTTAAAGTTTGTCTTACGATCAAAGATGAAAGTTTTCCACTGTAAGATACCTCTAACGACAAATAAATTAATATTATAGGATTTGATATAGCCAGATGGTTTTTGAGTGTCATACCACTGCATGGCCTTTGTGTTATCAGATTCAGTGAAAAAACCTACAGTTCAAAAGTGTGTAGAAAAAAAATATGATAACTTCTATATGATATCTTTACTTAAAGCAAACTCGTATAAAAATTTCAAGGTCGCTGTGTGTATGTACATCTCTACAACTATAGCAAGAAATGTAACTGCTAAGCAAGAAGTGTAATGTCACAGCTAAGTTTTTTTTTTTTTTTTAGCTGAACTCTACCATGCAGAGGTTTCTAGAAAGCGGGTTTGTTAATATTGGTACTTCTTTAAATAAAATAAAAAAAAACGTTAACTAAGTCATAGGCTTATCTAGAATTTATATTAATTCCTAAGAGACATTTCTCGTATTCCTTAATTATAGCTCTTCTGATTTTTAAAACACGTTAACAAGCATTGGGTTTAAAAATGCCTAATAAATATAAATACTGAGAGCAATTTTATGATAAAATGTCGATGAATAAGAAGAAGTACTTGTTTACTAATGTCTAAATCCAAAATATTGTTACTTACTAGGTATAAATAAACATAATTATGAAAAAAATATTGTAATAAAAGAACTACATTTTCTTGCTACAGAACATATGAAGTAAGCTCTAAAGGCAGCATACTAATGATACACAGCACTCATCACAGATCAAAGATGCTTTGATGTTAATGAAGAGATTCAGGGATTAACAAACACACAAAAATATAAGCGTACCGTTATAAGCAAGCCTCTTATTATAATTTAAAAAATTATGTAAGAATTCTAAGAAGTAATCATTAATTCCCCTAAACAGGCTTACTATTTAGGTATTTTTATTTTAAGTACCCCACATTTCTTGTAAATAAATAAATATCTGTGTTTTCCCAAGTTATTGTGTTTATTGAGCATTTCTTTACTTTTATACACAATTCTTAAAAAAATGGAAAACGTATTCATTCGATAATCTTTTAAATGTTCTGTAAATTCTAAGAAGTGATAATTTAATTTACTAACAGGCGTACTATTCATTTTTGTTTAAAAAAATAAATAAATAAAAAAAATGTGTTTCCCAAGTTATTATGTTTATTGAGTAAATTTAGAGATAACACTGATAAAATGTTAAAGAATATTCTAGACATATATGTATATTAGTGAATAATTTTTAATTCACTAATATACATATATGTCTAGAATATTCTTCATATAAAGCTAGAACAAGTAAGTACCTAACATATCCATAAGAGGCACAACAGCTTGTTCTACATTCATTGTGAAGTCTACGCGACATAGTAAATGAAGTCGCAATAATTCACCTCCCGGTTACCGGATACTGTTCTTACATCAATATTGACTGGTCGAACAACTGGTGTGGCAACCGCTTGACTGATTGATCGACCAGATGTTTGTTAACTACTAAATTGGATGCCTATATTTCTAATGATCAATTCGTGTTCCTCAGATACGCTTAATATCATCGTATTTTAATTACTATTTTATTCTATTTAATTTATTATTTTATTTCAGTGATTTAAAAACCTATACACCTGAAAACGTGTTATAATAAGTATTTATATGATTGATTTCCTCATCCTTTATCGTCATCATACTGTCATTTTTTATTTTGTAGAAAAAAGATACACAACTTTAAAAATAAATGCTTTTCTAAACATCGACGTAAATAATAATAAGTTTGTATTTAAATAATTGGACCATAAATTTCACATAAATTAGTTAAAGTGCTTAAAAAGGCTTAAAAAGATTTTACAGACAACTGACTTTTATCACAACAACTCCGGTAGGAAATGTCGACCAAATGATTTAGGATTTTCTTGTTTCGATGTAATTTATAAAAGCCTACAAATAGGTTTACAATTTGTAGAATATTCGTATTACTGCTTTTAAAACTACCCTAAATAATAACCATTAATAATTAACTACCCTAAATAATAACCATTAGTAATTCTTACCTCTAACTTTAAAAAGATACATAATTAATAAGTTTGCTTGAAAAGTTCTTAATATTAAGGTTTTTCTCGGTTAAGTCTTAAAAGCACACGTAAAGTTTTCTCAACCTTATTTCCGGTAAAAAATATTTAAAGTTATTTAATCTGGATGTTTCTTACGACATGCGAGTTTTGATACTTTTATTTACTGTATACGATTTGTAATTATCACGAGAACTTCTAAAATACTCTTTTTCAGTCAAGCTCTGGACGGCGTGATATCTGCGCTCCTCCTGAAGCTATTTCCTATTTAATTTTGTAGATTGCTTTACTACAAACTTTGTTACTTCCTAACGGATATCTTTATGAAAATTCTTATTTGTGGTTTCGATATATTTACCTATTACCTAATGAGCTGATGAAATGAAATGAACTAATGAAAGTTGTGTTTATCAAATGTGAATTCAGCAAAGCGGAATCAAATAAATTGTTATAAGTCTCTATATTAAAAAGTTTTTTTTTATTAATGATCTTAACATTTGCAAAATACTTCTTAATCTAGGGTTACCTTTTTAATAGTATTGGTTTACAAAGAGTACCATACATATTTATCTTGTTTATAACAAATTGCAGATCAAAAGAGAAATTCATAGATAGACTATAAGTTCCTGTACATTTAGTGTACAGTGTGTGTACACACTGGTCCTGTACAGTAAATTAGTTCAAATGGTTGAATTATTGGTTAGTAACATATTTGGCTTTTTGGGACTTGAATGAATGACTATACATTTTTATGGCTTTATACGTAGTCCATTGTTCAGTAATGTTGTTGAAATGTAACTTTTGAGACTTTGTTCTTGTTTTCGTTAAACAAGAAAACTAAGTTGAGGACTGTTGGTAACATTATTTAATTTCACTAATATGTACATTGAGGATAGGTAAACATATTTTTTTTATTTTAGAACGGACTACGGACGGTACGTTTAAATATAGACAAAAAAAAAACGTTTACTAAATCATAGGCTCATCTATAATTCATATTAATTCCTAAAACACATTTCTTGTATTTCTTAATTTATAGCTCATATTTAAAACACGTTCGATATAAATATGACTCTCTCTAAAAGCATTGAATTAATATATTAAACATGCCTAATAAATATAAATACTGAATTAAATTTTATGATAAAACTTCGGTAAATAAGAATTAACATTTAAAAACGTGCAAAAGTCTACTCTGTTATTACTAACAGAGTATAAAAAATAATAAATATGAAAACACTGTATGAACGCAAGAAATATATTTTCAAGCTACTGAATACAAAGTAAGCTCTAAAGGTAGCGGCACACTAATGATACACAGCACTCATCACAGATCAAAGATGCTTGGATCATGGATGTTAACGAACAGATTCAGGAATTTTATTTTTAAAATCATTTTCATAATTAAGGAAAATTAGGCAAGGTTTCATTTGTTTTAACAGAAACCCCACATTTCTTGTAAACAAATTAACAACTGTTTTTGTAGTGAAAAGTTTTTTAGCGGCGTTGCGCACTTTTTGAGATGGGCAAAAAATAATAAACTCGCCATCAGGTCACGTGACCTGATGGAAAAATCGTAAGATGGAGGGAGAGTAGATGTATCCCTAGTATATAAACTATTTAAACTATGAAAATTGAACAAGGTGCTCATAATAGTGAATGAAAAAAGTTATGAACAATTAGCGAAACAAAATGAAAAAAAAATGCATCTCACCACATAAATTATAGTACTTTTGTACAGATGATTAAAGCAATTCGTGCAAAATTATTATCATTTCAAAGTATCTAAAATGTACAACAATCATTTAGAAAAAAACACTTGCCGGTGTTCCGGGAGTGCAACCCGTTGCTTTTTTTCACAAGTTATTGTGTTTATCAAGTAATTTTAGAGATAGAACTGCAATGCGCAGATGTTTTATAAATAATTTTGAGTGCACTAAAACATATGTCAATAAATTTCTACATATAAAGCTAAAACAAGTAAGCTTGTTCTACATTCGTCGTGAAATACGTCGTAGTAAATGAAGCCGATTGACCCTATTCCGAAATTAGGTAACGTCATCATAATGTAATTTCTTGACTATAACAGACACAATGAATATTTTTATCTGTTGTCTACACAAACTTAAAGAAAAAACAGAACAAAATAATCATTCCCACTTTGAAATTTTCTGTTAAAGTAAAAAATATATATGAATGCACTCAAGAACATCTATAGGTTTGCGTTCGTTTTAATTTTTCATTCAATATATGCCGAATAACAGATTTTTCGGGATATATAGAATAAAAAATAAAAATAAATGGGCAAGGATTCAAATCCGCGACCCTTGGAAAACCGTCCCGTCAACGTAATACTTATATATTTATTTAAAACACATAAGATGCAAAAATATTAACAAAAATAAAATAAATGATTTTAAACCCTTTACAATTTAAATTATCTTAACCTCTTTGAATTCCGTCACTCTCCATGAATACTTAAAACGAACTCGGTACCAGCGTGTCTGTTTTGAAGCGATCGCTATAATCGATCACACGTCATTTATTATACAACCAAAGACTGTCAAATGAATAATATATAATAATAATAATAATAATAATATTTATTTGTTGCATTATAAGTAAATGCTGTTTTTACATTGTGTCGTTTAGATGTGAATAAAGCCAGTGGTCCTGATGGTATACCAGCCATTCTGCTCAAGATATGCGCAAGTGAGTTGTCTCCTGTATTGACACGTCTGTATCGCCTCCCTTTCAAGACTGGAAAAATGCCGGAATCCTGGAAGCTTGCCAACGTGCAACCCGTGCCCAAAAAAGGCATCCGTGCCGATCCTGCCAATTATAGGCCCATTTCAATCACATCCATACTCTCCATACTCCATACTCTGCAAGATTATGGAGCGTGTATTGAACTCTGCAACTCTTTTCTGCTGCACATTAACGATCTGCTGAAGCCCAGTATCTTTGGATATGCAGACGACAGCACAGTTGTAGAAAGATATCTGCCAAGTTCTCGGGCTAGTAGAGATGAAGTACAATCGGAAAGAGAAGCCATGGTGCAACGTTTGAATGACAAACTTCAGGCAGTCTCCGCATGCCAATCCAAATGCCAATCTTGTCAAATTCAACGCCACCAAAACGCGTCTGCGTTTTCCAAGGATACTTTCCAGAATGTTTCTTTGGAATACAGTCAATAATATGGCTTCAGTTGCTAGGCTTAGAGATTTCCTCGAACCTCAACTTTGGTCGGTATATTGAGTCCAGAGCAAGAGCAGCTGCAGTAAAGCTTGCCGTACTTGCGAAGGTGCGACAGTACTTTACACCGGGACAGCTTCTTGTATTATACAAAGCACAGATCCGGCTGTATGTTTTCCAGGTCCACTTTCATGTCTACCTCCTGTTCCAGGTCATGTCGGAGATTCAAGAATCTCGGGCAGTCGGTAAGTAAATGTATTATTTCTTCGTCAGTTTCGTCATCGCACTTGCATTCCGGACTGTTGGTCAGTTTGAATTTATACAGGTATGCTGCAAACCCCCTGTGTCCGGTAAGAATCTGCGCAGTCAGCGAGTCAAGGTCCAGTCTAGTTAGTATTTTATTAGCACGTTTAACGTCCGGCATGAAGATTTTGGTAACAGACAGCAGGTCTAGCCAGTCGAGTAACGTCGTTGCCAAACCTCCATCGGTTCCTCCCTGATTTTCCTCCTGGCGAATGATATGGGGAAGGCGTTCGCGTATGCCTTAGAAGAGGTCTACTCCGGCCTCTACTTCAGCAGGAAACTTGTGCAGTCCTTAACAATTCTCACTCAATGCCCTCTACTTAGTACTCACCCAGGAAGAGAAGATAACATTGTCTAACGAGGGTTATGGATCAGGCGAAGGGTCGCGTATCTTAACCATACACGAAGCACAAGGACTCACTTTCGGCTCCGTTTTATAATTAACACCAGGAGTAAGATGCAACTGCACGACAGCGTTCCCCTCGCGGTTGTAGCAGTGTACCGAGACCGAGAACTGTGTGTATTTTACCGACAGCGAGGACGACGCGACGGGCAGATTCATCAGGAGAGCGATGAAGGCGACAAAATACAACATCATAGAATATAATACCAAGATGGCTATAAAAGACAGAAACTTTGCTATCGTGGAAACCTTGCTCGTGATGAGTGAAAAAAATAAAAATAACAGTAGGCCACCACAATAGTGTTTTAGTAGGAAAGCGTTAATGAGAAAATATAAGAAATTTATGCATGCTAATTTTTTATAATATTTTTTATTATATATCAAATACTTAAATACTTCATATTATAACACTGTAAAAAAAAATGATATATATTTATATATGTATATGTAATTGCTCTGCAAAGGACTTACCTTGCTACTATAGTTTTTTTAAGATACCTGTACTAATAGACTCTTTTTTGAGTATGTTATCTCAAAATTCAACGATTACTCTGCCAAATAAAGACTAAAAGCGAAAAGTGCACGGACGACGTCCGTGGATAGAAGTAAAAAATAATAAAAAAATATACCAATATTAGCTCTATCTTAAAAATATCAGGTTTATATAATTAAAATATTTACTTGAAATACTTTTTTGACGTGACAACGTCTTAAATTAGGTTAAGCTGGGAGTCACTTATGAAAAAGTGTAACGCCCGGTAACGTAACGATGAGTCACCGAACGAGAGAGAGGTCCGCCGAATGCCTTGCGTCTCTCTCCCACTCAAACATGATCGGTCCGCCAAGCAATGTTTTGATTTTCAAATTGATTCTTTAAAATTACAAATATTAAGAAAAAGTGGCAGATATAAGAAAACTTGATTTAAAATGTGTTGAGCAAGAATTTTAACATCTAATTTAAGTAAATGTTTTAATTTTCAACTTCATTATTTACAATTACAAATTTTAATTAATTTCAAATTTATTTAGCAAAAATTTGAACCTTCGATCTGAATAAGTGTTTTGATTTTCAAATTAATTCTTTAAAATTAAAAATATTAAAATATATAAAATCAGAAGTGACGTCACATAACATTATCTGTACTTATTATTATTTAATATGTAGGCCTGTACATGTGACCATACTTGGTAGACACAATTGGAAATAGTATTTTTTTATAACTGAAAAAAATAAATATATAAAATACTGGTAGCAAACAATAACTTCAATGATCGATATCTCCGCAACTAATTGATGTATCGAAAAAGTCTGTTAATAAATTTTGTAAAAAATAATAACATCAATAATATAATATAAAATAAATAATATATAAAATGATTTTACGTGACAACGTCTTCATCGTCCTATCCTCAACAAAATCACTCAAATTATTAAAATATTGTGCAATTTAATAATATTCATATCAATAAATATTCTACCGAGAAAAAGACGTGGTCACGTAAATCTTCGCCCGTAAAACCGACTTTACAGGCAACCATATTTTTAGTTTTAAGAATTTTCCTTGTTTTCTCAATCTTTTTTCCGGTATAAAATATTTAAAGTTATGTAATCTAGACGTTTCTTACGACATGCGGGTTTTGATACTTTTATCTGTAATTATCACGAGAAACTTCTAAAATACACTTTTTCAGTCAAGCTCTGGCGGGATATCTGTGCTCCTCCTGAAGCTATTTCCTATTTAATTTTGTAGATTGTTTTACTACAAACTTTGTTACTTCCCAACGGATATCTTTATGAAGATTCTTATTTGTAGACAATATTGAATATATTTTTCTATTACCATAAATGAATTAGTGACAGATGTTTGTGTCTAATGTGGATGAAATAATAATTCAAATTAAATAAATTATCTTTAATACTACAGATCATAGGTTCGTTTGAATTTATGATTTGTGGTATTAATGATTATTTATTAACAAGATTTATTTTTTAATGTTCTTAAGATTTCAATATAGTTATAAACTAGCTGTTGCTGTTGTATTTATGTATTTGATTTGATCTAGGTACTCAGCCATATAAATATTATTTTTACAGTCTACGTAGAAACGGAGTCACGGACAACAGCTAGTAAATAATAAATCATGGAATACAAGTAGCCTAATTTACTACTTATTTCATCAGCTATCTGCAAGTCGAAGTCCCGAAAAAATCGGTACAACCTTTTCAGAGATTAGCGTGTACAAACAGACAGACAACCGACAAAAATTAAAAAAAATATATATTTTGGTATATGTACCGTGTAGACATCCATATTCAGATACTAAAAAGATATTATTCCAAAATTACAAACAGACACTCTAATTTTATTTAGATGAATAGATGTATAGATTAAGGGTAGCACTGTCTACGTAGTGTTGAGTTATAAAGACTAATCTACACACTTATAATTTCCATAGCAAGATGCAGATTAGTGTACTTGTATACCAAGAGATCAATTCATAAATAGATTGTAAGTTCCTTAAAAAAAATAGTCAAATATGATACTAATAATCAATTTGTTGAATATTAGTATCATATTTGACTGGTTGAAATTGTATTTATTATCGACTGTATATTTTTTATAGTTTTATTTGTAGTCCATTGTTCAGTAGTGCTCTTTGAAATGTAACTTTTGAGACTCTGTTCTCGTTAGAACAAGAAAACTAAGTTGAGAATTGTTGGTAACCTTATTTAATTTTGCTAAAATGTACATCATAAATGCTTATACATGTAAGAGATAAGAGTGGCATGCGCTAAATAATTAGAATTGTTATTATGAATACTTATTTATTTTAGCCTATTTTAGTCAGTTTTCTATCTGATAATTTTTATTTTGTATACCTAAGTCAAACCTTTACTAAGACTTTCAACATATAATTAGCAGCAATCCTAACTTAAAACAACAAAGCATGTGAACATAACTTAATAATTGCTTTGAGCCTACGCTATTCATATTTCACACAGATTTATTTACAAATAAATTAGCTACGAAATATGTGTTTAATAGGGGTATATTTGGGATTCATTGGAAAACAAATTACATACAAACAAATATGTAACTCCGCGGGGTGTTTCATTACTGGTCTGCATGTTTTGATGTCCTCACAAAGATGTCCAAACGGAGGATTGATAACAGTCGTATTGATAAGAGATTCGCGGATTATCAAGCACACAAAAATGTAGGCGTACCGAAATAAATAAGTATCTTATTATAAGTAAGGAAAAATATGAAAAATATTAAAGTAGTAATAATTTATTTTCCCAAAACAGGAGTACTATTCATTTATGTTTTAACAAGTACCCCACATTTCTTGTAAACAAATAAATCTGTTTTTCCAAGTTAGTGTGCTTATCTAGTAATTTTAGGTATAACACTGCAATAAGCAGAGTCTTTATAAATCATTTCTATTTCACCAACACATATGTCTAGAATATTCTAAATATAAAGCTAGAACAAGTAAGTTCCTACCATATCCATACGAAGCACAAAGCTTGTTCTACATTCATCGTGAAGTATACGCGTCATAGTAAATGAAGTCGCAATAATTCACCCCCCGGTTACCGGATACTGTTCTTACTTCAATATTGACTGGTCGAACAACTGGTTGGGCAACCGCTTGACTGATTGATCGACTGAATGTTCGTTATCTCCGAAATTGGTTTAACCTATATCTAACACCACTTCCACTGATACTCTTAGATAAATATGAATTATTTATTGTCAATACACTTTTTATTTAAATAGGTAAAACGTAATAAAAGAACTAACGTATTTAAGTGTCGGTAGGAATTTCAAAAATAACTACCTACGTAACAATGCGTGATAAGAAGTATTTATATAATTGATCCTGTTTTAATATTTGATAACGTCATCGTTATGTCATTTCTTGACTATAACACGATACACAATGAGTATTTTATCTGTCGTCTACACGAATCTTTAAAAAAACCGGAAAACGTATTCATTCCCGTACCTTTGAAAATTTTTGTAAAAGTATAAAAATGAAATACATGGGCTCAAGAACCTCTATAAGTTTGTGTTCGTCCTGTTGCTCGGGATATTCTTTTAGAGAAAAATTAAATTACACACGAATAAAATATGGTTTACGGAAGTCTATACCAGCGGCGATAGTTCTTTGGGCCTTCCACAAAATGCCTACCAAGAATGGACTTACTTCGAGAAGAGTTATCAACTTTTTAAAACAACACTATAAAGTTGTTCACAATCCGCGAAGAACCGGCAAGTCTATCAGCACCATTCTACGGCGGGCCGTCGAGTTTGGTCTTCTTACGAAACGCGGTAACAAATATTTTTTGCCCCAAAAACGTTAGAATTCATATAAAAGGGTCGGAATGTTGCTGAAAATGTGTTGTTTTATTATTAAAAGTTTTTTACATATACATAGTTTTATATTGTACGTATATATTTTTTTAAATTCGTATTTCGTTTTTGATAGTTTGAGAAACTAGCGTATAAAATAGTTTAATTAATTTGATTAATTTTGTTAACTTTACTTACCAAAAATATTTAGAAAATTGGAACGTATAATACTTACTTTCTTAATTGTTTCAACTAAAGAAATATCGTATTTTAAATTTAGGTACTACCGAGTGTTAACCTAAACCACACAGAACCAATTTTATTATCATTAACTAGACAATATTATATTATGTAGGTCCACATAAAAGACCGGGATAGCTTTTTACATTTGTAAAGATTTTTCGTTGTCGTAATATTGCTACCAAATATATTAAGCTTCTAACAATACCTTATTTTTTTCAATAGGTCTTAACAAAAACTTTTCGTGTAAATAGACTGTGGGCCCAAGAGCTTATAAGCTTTTATTGTTAAAAAATCATGATCACTTATCCAAGATGTTAAAAAAAAAATATATCTTAGTGAAAAAATACACCTCTTTAGATAGGCCTACACATTTTGAACATTGCTAATTTTTTTCGATGCATCTTAACCTATTGTCTAGTCTTTATGCCAAAGTTTTATTACTATAGACAGTACCTACTCTAAAAATGTTGATAATATCAGAGAGCAACGAAATAGACGTAATTATTAACAACATATATTAATTTACAGACTAACTATAAAAGTTTTGTCTCTCATTTTAAAATGTTTGCCAACTGTGGGTCAACAACAAGATTTTTTTTATCTGTAAACTGGATAAGAAATTGGATTCTACTAAATTAATTTTGAACGGATCTCTTCTCAGTAAGGAAAACTTAAGATTAATATTTCTAGTTGATACCTCTATTACTACCGAAGCTGTCGAAAGAAGCGAGGAAAGGAAGTTAGTCGTCATAATTTGATATACTGATAATATAATACCAACAAAAAGAACCTATCAGTACATAAGTGTTTTCACATATTTAAATTTTGAGAATTAGTGAATTGTTTCCATTACCTAGATATCAAATATTTTGATTACAGCGCCATCTATCAGATAAAAAACTATCATCTGAACATAACAAAGTGTTTATGTATGCAACAACCAATTTGCCAAATCATTGAGATTGACCAATCATATATTATATATATATATAAGTATATAGGATTACAAATAAAATCAAGGCATCCATCAATAATATTTAATATTTGTTTCACCAACTTGTATTTACATGATTACTTAAAATAAACTGTTCTATCAAACAACAATTCAAAAAACAATACCATTATGAATGTACTTATAATGACATAAGCCTACAGAAAGAAGCTCAAACTGTGCAGGACTGTACAAGTCCCATTATACTAAACGGGATACAGAATTATGTGTTAATTATATAATAAATAATATCTCAATTCATTTATATAAATAAAACCAGATTATTAATAAAACTGTTGGAATGCTTACATATTATAACAATGCTAGTTAACATTGAATACTGAACCATAACACGAGGCAATAAGATATAATTTCAAGCGAGTAACAACAATATACTTACGTATGTACACTTCTGAACACCGTAATATCAATAAACTTTAAGCAGTCAAATCGGTCTTTCACAAAATAAGACGCAAATATTGGATCAAACTCTTCGTATTAATGAAATCTCTTGTACCGAGTGTATTTTAAACAATCCACGAACTATAAATATCTAATGGTTGATATTGGATCAAATATTGGCTCCAATTCGACTGCACTACTAACATTCGAGGTGTTTAGAACAGCAAGTCTTCATCTCCTTCGTCCAACAAGTTGGCGACACTGTCGCGTGTGTCTTGCTCCCGGTAGGCTGCCATCATTGCCGCTTTTTTCTGTTGGGTTGCAAAATATTTTATTACTTTTCATTTATAATATTAGACATATTATGAAATTAAAATATTTCTTTTAATGTTTAATAAAAACCAAATCCTAATTTATTTTCCTAATGTAGTTTATTTACAAAAATGACAGCAAAGATAAAAGAAAAAAAAATACAGACCGCCTCAGCCTTATCTCT
The DNA here is from genome assembly GCA_959347355.1 of Napeogenes inachia. Lineage (NCBI taxonomy): Eukaryota > Metazoa > Arthropoda > Insecta > Lepidoptera > Nymphalidae > Napeogenes > Napeogenes inachia. The sequence goes on along the minus strand of OY365793.1, from coordinate 13,178,647 downwards.
GATGATCTTCTTCTTGTCCTGGATCTTCTTCAGACGGTAGAACTCTTCACGCTCCAGCTCATCCAGCTCAGAGATGATGTAGGCCAATGTGCGCTCCAGTCGGGGAATGATTACTGTGAATATATTTAATGATGAAATATTAGTCATTGTTACTTTTGTGCAAAATATTAATAATGCAAAATGAAAATATATTTTTTTTGAAATAAAATTTTATAAACTATGTAAGAGAAAGGAACATATAAAGTTGATGTTGAAGTTAAAATGAAGTTAAAATGAAGATAATTTAAAATTAAAATTACCTTATTGTAATTTAAATACCTATATAACCCTAAAGACTGTATGTATTGAAATTTCGAAGTTAGGGCAACAACCATAGCACTTACCGTGCTCAATAGCGTTAACACGACGGTTAGTGATCTTAATAACCTCATCAAGAGTGACAAATGAGGTCTGAAGAGAAGCCAGCTCTACTAACAGTTTGACAGCACTTTGGAAATTTTTCTTCAGCTTGGACAGTTGTTGTCCTCCTCGGGCTAAACCAGCCAGCTCATATGTGTCTGAACCATCTTGGTAGGACTCAAAGATTGGAAGAGTTACACCTAAAAAGTAGATATATTTTACAGAAATTAAAAATAAATATTCCATATTATTTGTTAAATATCTTTTCAAAGCTCTAGTTTATTTAGCATAAAGTAAAATTTCAAGAATTTTTGTTTTATTTGTTTGTTTATAAGAAATGAAAACAGTTAAGTATTTATATTCTCATAATTTAGTTTATTAATATAGAAACATATTCTTTATAAATATTTTATTACATTTTAATTTTTATATAAATTTCCAGGCATAATAACCTAAAAATTTAAGATATTATCCCTACAAACCATGATTATTATTATTATTACCTCAACTTATATGATTATAATCTGGCATTGATAGCAAATTAAAGAAAACAGCAAAAATGTATAGATAAATAAGAACCACAACATACCAGCAACATTGTCTTTCTTGGAACGGATCTTAATCTGTGCTTTGGTAACGTTTTGAAGTACCACTTGGTTAAACTCTCCAGTCGCAAACTTAGCTTCTGCCAGAGAAAAAGCAGCCTCTTTCATCACTTCACCCATAAGGGTTTTTGTCTAAAAATATTAAGAAAGACACTGAGATAAAATGTTTTATCTATTTATTTGAATTTATTAACTTCTACATTTAGGAACTGTGAAAATAGCTTAAATTGGCTACAGATTGAATTTAAATTAATGAGAAAAAAAATTAACTCTGAATTATATAGTGTGTGTTTTCTGTAAATGCTAGAGAAATTTCAAAAAGATAATAATTATTTTCCAAATTCAATGCATGCCAAAAGAAAACAGTTATTCTATTTTGTAAGACAACTTATATAAATCGAACTTGGTCTATAGAAATATGATTAGAGTCTTGGTGAGTCAATATATGGATCTCACCTCAATGATTTTGCTGAGGATCAAACGGAATCTAACTTGTAAAGCATCTGCTTTCTTTTTTAATAACCCATGCCCTTTCTGCGCTCCAGCCAAACGGGCTTTTATTAACATTTGGGCTCTGAAAGACAAAATTAAGATGAAAATTGATAACACATCAAAACTATTTTCTAATATATGTTACATCACTAATAACTTACCCCCGAGAAGGGAAAATCGCTAATTTTTCCTTTCCAGACATATTGCTTTAGGTGAATATTAGCGATATCCCTAGATTTTTCAGCCCCAATTCCAATCACCTGATGACAGAAGACAAGTAAAGTGATAAAAAATGTCTATGGTTAGTCTTGTGATCTCGATTCAAAAATCATTACAAGTCATTACAAATATGAAAGTATAATATATTTTTTTTATTTATGGCAAAAAAAATAGCAGGTTTTCTTAATATAATACAATCACAATTCATGAAAATATATAATGTAAATACATATATAAAATCAAAATATTATGTTGCTATCTGACGTAAAATTGTATTAAAATAATTTACTTTTTTTTCTATGAGCAAAAGAATTCTGGCAGTTGACATCACAGAGTATGGTTGACATAAGAATTTATTGTTGACAAACTACTCATGTCAATTTTGTTGTCAAACAATAAAAAATGTACAACTTGTAAATAATTAATATATAAACAATAACATTGCCTTTAACTTTACATAAGTTTAGAAAAAATGTAGTTTAATCAAATGTATCTCCGCCACTAGCTTAAACTGGTGTAATAGTTATAGGAAAAATATTATAATATTATTTTATAACATGTCAATAAATTTGTGTAGAATTTGTCTTGAAAATAGAGCTCATTTACCCATTTTTGACGGTGGACAAAATGACACAAATATACAGCATAAACTATCCATGTGTTTGAAAGAAAAGGTTTGGTCTTTTAAAGTTAATTAAATAAATTTATTGGAAAACAAGACAAAGGGTGTCTTGACATACCTGTCCAAGTTTGGTATACATATTTGAAAAAATCTTAATATCGGCAAATGTATAAAATAAAAGCCAGTGCAATTCATTAAAATAATTTTATTTAAGTATGCAGCAGAATAATTTATTTAGTATGAATTGGATTAACATAAATATATTAATATTTTCATAGATAGAAGAGCAAGAAGGCTACCCAAGGTATATATGTGAAGCATGTAAAAATCTATTAGATAAATTGTGTGATTTTATTAATAAATATAAAGAGAGTACTTCAAGACTACAAGAGAATGGTTTAAATATAGTAAAAGAAGAAATTGACCATGAGAGTAGCAATGATCAAACTGATGAAGATAAAGAGGTACCAATAGTATATACTGTGAAAAAACTTGACTCAACTAATAGTGAAGGCGATTCAAGTCAAAATGAACACCTTAAGTCTTCACAGAAAAGTATCAAAATAAAAAAAGAAGTAATAAAGAGATTCTCTAAAAAGAGGGTTCACTCTTCAAAAAGATCTTTAGATGTATCTAATAAAATTGCAACATCTATTTTAGAAGGTGAATTTATCTGGAATGGGGGTGAATGGTGGTAATATATTTTTTATCACATTTAATGAGGTGGTGCAGTATTGTTTAAACATTTATTTTACCTTAATAAATTTACTTACAACAACTACAAATTATAGAAAATATTGTACTGAGAAGGTTTAGATACTTATGAAAGAATTCTGTCATAAAATACTTGGTTGTAAACTAGCTTTTAGAGTAATTTTGAATTATTATTTTCAGTTTATCATCAAAAGAGATCAAAATTACAAGACCAAAACTAACAGCAACTAATTCAAGAAGGAAAGGAATTAAAATACCTTTGCCTAAACAAAAAATACCAAATCCCCCAAAATTGTGTGACCTTTGCGGTGAAGTCTTCAAGTCTCATGAAAAGTTAACTATTCATAAAAAAAGGACTCATCATAGCAAACACTCTCAATGCAAACATTGTTTAAAAATGTTTGGTTCTAGTTATGATTTAAAAAGGCATGTTAAAAGAAAGCATGAGAGAGAGAGGAATTTTGTGTGTGCTATTTGTGGTAAAGGTTTTTCTTTTAGAGGGGAATTAGGGCATCATCATAAAAATGTACATAAGAAGCATTTGAAGCCCCTAAAGGAATTTAAGTGTAAATTTTGTAGCAAAATTTATAAGTGCTCAAAGTCAGTTGTGGTTCACGAGAGATCTGCTCATACGGGTAAATTTGTAATGATTATTGAAGCTATTAATTGGTCCGACAAATAAAAACGCCTTTTTGTAAATCTGGTGTATTTAATTATCAAAATATTTCTTTTTTCAGGTTACAGACCTGCTGTTTGTACCGTTTGTGGCACAAGTTTTTTTCATGATGACTATTTAAAAGAGCACATGCGGCTTCATACTGGAGAAACTCCATTTAAATGCCCTATTTGTGGTAGAGGATATGCTCAAAGAGGAAATATGAAAAGTCACATGAGAATACATAAAAGATCTGAGTTGGATGATGAAACTTTAAGCAAATTGCGACCTAATTATCTAAAACTTCTTAAAGCTTAGCTTTATACTATTGTTATTATTAGTTACTACAAATGTTTTATTGCACTATGTTGTTGATAAGATTAATAACAATTTCTTTATTGTTGATATATTCTAAAATGTAACAAAAAAAATATATACAATTTTGTTATTTATTTGAAAAAGACATTAATATTATTGAAATAGTTTTAATGTTGTTCAAAAATTACATTGGTTTCGTATTTATCTAAATTTTATGACAAATTTAATTATGTTTCATTTTATTTGTGTTTTTATTCTTAAAGTTATAATTAATTTATTTGATGAACATAATAAAGCAATATTTTAGCTAAATATGTTTTTTCCTTGATGTCAATTAAAATTTAGTTCCTAATAAAAATTTAACATATCTTGCATTGCGTACACAATAGGCGAGAAGCAGTACCCGGCTTCTGTAGTTCAACAATATTTCTGTAGTTGTAAATAGACAAAGGTTGTCGCATCAGTCCGATCGAGGAGTAGTGCAATTTGAAGATAATAAGTATAGGGACTGGAAAATAAAAGAAACTAGCAGATGTATTATAAAGAAGATGAATGAATGTGTGCAAGGTGAATGAATGTGTGCAAGGTGAATGAAAGAAAAGTTGATAATAGGATTTTGGAAATAGACAGTGCACAGAAGGAATAATATATAAAAATATAACGCGACTGAAGAGCCAGTCAGCGGTACGTACAGCCGTCCTTTACCCCTGGCAGTCCCCTCAGACTTCTTAGACCTTAGTTTAGACTTCTGCTCAGTTTAGTCCATATACGCTGTTTCATGCTAATAGTTATGACTTATATACAGTAGTCACACAGATAGTGTATGTAATAACTTTTGTAAGACATTAGAGGTCCCAAAAATAACTTAACGGAATTAGGAACGAGAGAGAAAGAAGAGGCGAGTGGTTTGTGTATCAGATTTATAAAAAAATATCCTGAAAATCATCGCTACGAAAACGAAACACATGTTCAGCGATTTCACCGAAATTAAGTTTTTCAGTGTTTATCTATACTGCAAAGTTAGAAACATTGGTTAGAACTTTCGAAAGAAACCTAATCTCAGCCCGTATTTAGGTATTTTTATAAAAATTTAAATAAGCTTAACATGGCTATACATGTTTATAGATATTTTCAAACTTAATTTCGGTAGTGGCATCTTTTCAGTGTTCATCTATACTGCAAAGTTAGAAACATTGGTTAGGACTTTCGAATAGATGTCACCACCGTCCCGATAAAGACGATCACATATAGAATGCTTAATTCACCGAGACGGACAGCGATACAGTAGCACAGTTGGTAAAGCGACGGGACGGTTTCCCAGTAGTCGCGGGTTTGAATCCCTGCCCGTATCGGTTTATTGTTCATTCTATATTTATATAAATCCTTGAGTTTTACCCCGGTAATTTTTAAATACGAAGATGTGGAGGAATTCTATCTTGGAGAATATATATATTTTTATATAATTTCAACTCCTAGACAAATTTCTAACTATAATAATAGACTTATGCCATCTATCATAATATTATCGTAGTCGTTGTAATATCATAGGGTTGATATAGTATATCTCTGTCTAAATAACAGAGAACGAAGTTCGGGGACTACAACATGTTGTCTATGGTCATTACTTAGCTGTCAGAATTGAAAACGATTTAAAATAATAATAAGCACTTATGTTTTGATTGTTTACACTCCTTACTAGTTACTTTATTCTTAGTTTATTAAGGTAGTGGGTTTGAGAATACATTCAACGTTCCAATAATTGTAATAATATTGTATAATGTCACGTACTATAATTCACATAGCGCTAAGCGCTTTTGGTGCTCTTTTGGGGTTCTCAGCGTTTATATGTTTTTGCTTGGTTTACGCTAACGTTGAAGCTGGTATGTGGGCGTTATTATCCGGTAAGTGTTGACTTCCATGAAAAGTTCAAGTTCAATTGAATATTATTATCTATTTATATTATAATTAACACTGATTCATCATTTTAGTTACTCTAAAAGTAATTAACATACAGCATTCTTATTTTTTTTATTATTTTCAGGTGTCCACGCTTCCCTCAGTCTTATGATCCATTATCACTATTTAGGGAATAGCTTACATGTTAACTTTTCTAGAAAAGCACTCCAATACATTGGTGATTTTGGAGTAGTCGGCTTTGTGTCAGGAGCTGCCCTTACATTGTTCTATATCTTCCTTGAAATTTATTACCAAGCTGGTAAGTTGAAATATTTGAATATTGAATTTGTGTTAATATAACTTAAATCTTGTGTTTATACTTTATTATTTTTACTTAGATATCCTTCCAATAGAAACCAGCATAGTTATCAGGATGATTTGGTCATTTATGATGATGAAATGGGGCCTCATACTTTATATTTTCATTAAAAAGTATCTTCGCACATATAATGATCACCAGCTCTTCTCCGAAAACCCAAATATTGAAGAGACATAATATGTATAAGAAATATATAAGAATATAGTGTGTATCTTACACAGCATGACGACAATACATTTAAAACAGTTTTAGTTGATTTATATTATAAGATTCAACAACTAGTTTACCAAAAAGGTGGTTATATATTTGAAAGATTATTAATTATTATGTAAAATTACTACTATTTTAATGATAATATAATTTTTTGAGACAATTACTTAAGTGTTAAAAATAAAAATATAATTTTACAAATTATATACATATAAGGATTATATCTGCTTGCAACATAATTTTTAAGTATTTGTAATTTAAAAATATGTTTATCATATGTGTGATGCTATTTTATGGTTTAGAAAATAAAATATTGTATTGTTTTAGGTAAAACAAAATGTTATGTTGTTATGCAATTATCTTTTGTTGTATTAATTTATTTGTATTAGATGCATGAAATTTTATTAGCATGGTAAAAGTAAAATTTTAGACTGAACATTGGTGAGGGTATTATATATTAGCTTTAAATATTTATTTAGTGTTTATTTTAAACCGCCTTAGGGTTTGAAACTGCAATAATTACTACTAAAAAAAGATACATCTTATTTCAGTTTCAAAATGGGTGTTGTAATAACTAAATTCTTATAAATATTTAGTAGAATAATAATGTTTCAAACTATGTATTGATGTGATAATGAATTGAAGATAAAAAAATATATATTTATCCTTAATTGTAATGGTTACCTTATTTTCTTTAATATAAATATCTTTTTATACAATTATTAATGTTTTATTTTAAACTCAAAAAATGACATATTGATTACATTTATAGCAAAATTTGTTGAGGTCAAATTTTGTGGACTAAATATTATATTTCAAATGAATGCCGTGGTTTATTCTATACATAGCATGGACTATGAAATATTAGTTTATGAATTTTTCGTAAATGTATGTATTTATTGTTTTCTATTCTCATAATACACATAAATTGATTTTATGGAATTTCTCTGGGATCATGGCTAATGGGCTAATAGACCATAATACAAGATACATTATATATGATTATAGATATTTTATCACCTAAAATTTGGAGAGATAGCATAAGCCAGCTTATTGGTCGCGACTTCACTTGAGCAAATAACAAATAGTACACATGTTCAAAAATCGGCAGTCTATCGAAACAGAAAAAAACCTATTTTGTTCTATACTAAAAATTAGTAAAAAAATAGGTTTTTTATTCACACTGAGCCAAAAAAACATTAATAGTAGCGTATTTCCTAGATACCAGTAATCAGGTAATCAGATAATCTGGCGCTAGCGGATCCCGTTAAAATTATTGGTAGCGCAAGGCCAAGCATCAGAAATCAGAGGCATTCAGTTCAAATAACAACGCGCGGCTAGAAACACGTTACCGCGTATACCGAAGACGCGGGAAAATGTTCAGAAACATTTATGTATGACAAGTTTGTAATGTTTTGTATAAAATTAAATTGTGTCTTTTTCATATAAAAGTGAACATCGATGTGGATTTTTTTAATTTAAGATAAGACGTAGCGGTGAGTTAAAATTATGATTTATAAATATTTTGTTCATGTAAATATTATCTAATTATTACCCAATGTCAATTTAAATAATAGTTTAATGCATAAGATTAAAGTAGTTTGTAGTAGATTAGTATAACTAAAACATACATTTCAGTTTCGGTATACCTACCTACCTAGTTATTGCGCGCAATACCTTAAAATAAATAAATAGAATTTGATATAGGTACCTACCTAGTATTTCTTATTTATATGTAATGATAGAAAACACATTTATTCCGATTATACCTAATTTATTTATGTTTAGTTACATGCAAAATGTTATAATACAAAGACTGAGAATATTATAATTTCTAATATTTTATGCCATAAGAATGATAAACATTAACCTTGTTTAATTTTACACTTTTGATAATTTATATTTAAAGATTAAATCAAAATTAATTAATTTCAAAAAAGAATACACAAGTACTCTAAATTTGTAGGTGCAGTTTTTAATTTTATTTCTAAAACATGACTGAAGTTTATTTTTGATAGGTAATAATAATACCTATATATTTTATAGTAGGGATGGTATTATTTTTTCCAAATTATGTGTTGGCTTAAAGAATTAAGTTGAAAAAAAAATATTTCTTATCAAAAAAAAAATGTAAGTATATATAGGTAGTTAGGAATTGAGTAAAGAAACGGTCTCTCAGTTTTTAAACTACTTTTCTGCTTTAAGGCATCAAAAAAAAATTGACAAAGGCTACGCACGTTACTTAATTGATTCAGTTTTTCGACTCAAAGATTCATTGCAACAGGTATGGCTTTTTGTGATTATCATTATTGGTCTAAAACTAGTTATATTAAGTCTTTTAACTTTAAATATAAATCACATTATAAAATTCTATGACTTTGCTACAATAAATATTAAGTAGTTATTACATATTCATCCAACTGACAAAGTATTATTGAAATCTCTTTAATTTAAAAAAATCGAAAAAAAATAGTAATCTTTAATTTATAATTTAAATTTCATTTGATAGTAATAAATATAAATTTCTTTTCGTAATTCGTATTATAAATATGGCGGCATTCGTTCCGTTCCGTTGAAAGGTAACGGCTGGTCCGTTTGTTATTCAGCCAAGACGAGATGCAGGAAGAGGAAGCGAAGAAGCATTCTAATGATTGTTTAAGAGACCATTACATCCACAAGATTGATGAATGAATGAAAGATAGTTTTTATTTTAAGCTACTATAAATAATGCTAGTTATTTACAACTTGAAGTAATTGATTTTTAAATTTGAAAATGTACATAAAGAAGTAATTAATATTAGTAAAGTTAAATATAATTTATAAAATAAATAAAACCTCTTTGTATAATTAAAAACATTATGTCGTAATAGTGGTCTAATCATTATGTATGGTTCGTCCGTTTTATATGTCGTAAAAGATTTCTCTGAATCCCGAGCCTGATGAGATGTCTGTCTATCTATAAACTATTTTTACTTCATGTAGAATATATTACTGCGGCAATAAAACAGAAATTAATATCATTATAAACTTTTTATTTGCCTACCTTTCTACGTACGTATTAGTTGTTTTTACCTTAATCATTTTATAAATAAAATCACAAACGACACCTCGACCTCATCTGACAAATACGTAAGCGGTATTTTATAGAAATGCGAGGGATGATTACTTATAATTAATGTTTCCGGTTCTTTCATACAAAACGCAATTATAGGAACTACCTTCACATCCACATCGATCTTATGTGATACCCGCCCTTTAAATACGTGTAAATGACATCAGATTAAAAAATATTATGTCTTTAGTTTTCTTTGAATTGATATAACTTTTAAAACATTAATTGTTAGATTTGTAAATAAGTTTCGTATAGTACAGAACATATATAAAACCTGTTTACTTTAGTTAATTGGTTCAAATGCATTTAGCTAGGGATGTGCAATATCCGTTTCTTCGGCCATTGTGGCCATCCTATTGTTACAAAATTCCGGTCAATAAATTGATTTGTAATCTTGTAAAAAATAGATATACCTAAACGTTGAGTGTTAATGTAAATGTTTTTTTAAATGTAATTCTAAATCTATATTCTACTTTCTTGGTTTCAACGAATGGAAACTCGTAGCCGAATAAATTGTTTTTAATACGTAAAGTAACTATGTATATCAGACTTAAAGAACGTAAATCGTAGTCTGTGTAAACTTTTTTGTATCTATAATATATTTTTTATTAATATTGTTGAAGAGTGGAGAAAAGCAAGTAATATATAGGTGCGTCTTATATAGGTACTTAAAAGTGATTTGCTTAAAAAGGTTAGAAAAATGGTTTTAAATAAAACTATCACTAGGACTGTTTAATAGGAATATAGTATTTTACCCATAATGGTAACACATATTATGGTAATTCAGGAAAATTAAAAGAACACATCTATTTTTATTTTGGCTTTAGTCTCAATCGAATAGGACAAAACTATTGTACTCATAATTAATCTTAATTAACAAATAATTTTTATCAGATTATGGGATGCTCTATTCTACGATCGTTCCTCCTGTCGCAGATAATACAAAAATAGGGGAAGTTGATTCAGCTGTGCTAGGATAGTATTTTTCGTGCTAAATTGTTTTTCTATAATATATAATACTTTTGACTAAAACATGTCAAGATACTATATAATATGGGTGACAATCCTACGTACGACAGTAATATCTGTTACTATTTACAAAACAAAATTATATATTTTTTTTCATCTGGAAAGATTATTCTAAAAATTAAGATATTTGTAAGGTATAACAAATTGTTTATATCCAAGCTAATTTTTTTTAATCTACATACTCAACTGCAACGAAGTCTACAACACTCAGCCACATTGTCTATGGTGTGTTAGTCTTTATAATTTCTAATATAAATCACAAGTTTGAAACTCGTTACAGCTCTTGATCTATCAACATTTGTCAAATGATGGTACTAAACTTAACAAAGCTGCGAAAATTAGCACTACATGACTCGGTGACATAAACTAATGATCTTAGGTAACGCTTAAACTACATACATTGAAAGTAAAACTGTTAGAACGTGTGTCAGGACGTATACAATTATATCTTTGGTTTTATTACTACATAGAACTAAAGTTACAAAGGAAACATTAAGTCTATAGAAGCTGTTAATAAATGTTTTGTTGTATTAACTTAATGGTAATAAGCTCATAAATAATAGCGTCTATTAGGTTTTATATATGAAATTGACGTTTTGTATGGGAGGAACAAAAAGTCGAATATTTTTGAATATAATGTATTTAATTAATCAAACTATGAACCATTGTTTTCTAAGCACTTTTGCTGTCTTATAAGTAGTTCATTGATACCTTTATTAAAAAAAACCATTCGGACGAAAATCAATAAAGTCTTTGAAGGCTATTTTGTCTGCCCTATCTAACTTGATTTTTTTCCCTTGCCCACATTTCGACAAAAATGGTAATCTGTAGGAGCAAGGTCCGGGGAGTAAGGTGGATGTCTTAGACATTCTAATTGAAGATCTTCTAATTTGGTAGCCGTCTTTTGTGCAGTGTGTGGTCTAGCGTTGTCGTGAAACAGTTATGGTGTGGAGCGATTGACCAGCCTTGGTGGTTTAGCAGCTAGCTTTTCCACCATGGTTTGCAATTACTGCCAATAGACATCTGCCGTAATAGTCTGGCCAGATTTGAGAAAACTGCAATGAACAATACCGGCACTAGTCCACCAAACTATTACAAGTATTTTTTTTGGGTCAATTTTCGCTTGGGGCAGGATTTGGCTGGCTGACCGGGATTCAACCATTGCGATGAGCGCTTCCGATTACATCTGGAATCTAGAGAATCCATTTTTCATGACAGGTAATTGTTAGAATGAAAAGAGGCTGTATGTTAGGTATATGATCTTTTTATTCTACAGTAAGTTTATTTTTCATATCTGTCAGTGTTCTTTTGTTTTTATTTATACTTGTTGTTAATTTTTGAGTGTCAAGTGAATAAAACCAATCTAAAATTTTTACCTAAACTTTTATTCCCACAACCAGTATACCTACTAGTTTTTCCAACCGCGTACTCTGCAGTTAGTGGGACCAGAAAGAGTAGCCTCACTAACAGTAAATCGATTTAAAATCCCTTCATTATTGTGCCGGTTCAGTAACGTAACGCAGCAGTCGACGCGCGTTTGCCGGTTTACTTCAGGCGATTCATGAGGTACCCATCTTTCAAGCTTTTTAATCTTCCCAATTCAAGTGGATTAAAATAGTTTTATCACTAACACCGCAGCCTGTAGCTAAATCGGACGTGGTTTGCGATGGAGCCGCTTCCATAATTCATTATCCACTTGGGTCTCCGGCCGTCCACGGGGCTTGTTCTGCAGGTCGAAATTTCCAGAACGAAAACCTTGGAACAAGGAACGAACTGTGTTTTCTTTTGCAAAACGACCGCCATACACATCATTAAGCCCTCGAGTCGTTTCCGCAGTACTGCTGCCACGGTGGAACTCTTAGTCGTAAATAATGCGATATTTTAAGTTTTCCATTTTGTAAACTTAGTAACGCAAAAAACAGAAGAATAAAACAAATGAATGACGGTCAGTAAATTAAAAAATACATGTGTAAATAGCTGTAAAAATTTGGATTTTTAATTTCTTACCAAAGAGGAGAAGTTTGTGATTAAAGTGGCCAGTACGAAAAACGCCAATTTTATATGTAAGGACCTAATATATTTATATTAATTTTGCGATTGTTAGTAGAAAAAAAGCGTCTGCGATTATGCCATCTTTAGATTTCATTCATTCAGCTTGAAAAATTCCTGAAACTATTACACAGAATATTACATATGTGCTATTTTACGAATATAACACAATAATTAGTTGTACTTAACTGATTTGCAACAGTTCTCGGAAATGTAGGTATGTATGTAAGAATGTAATTGCATTTTTGGCCACACCTGGTAAGGAGGTCAGTTTATTGTCCTTTTGTGAATACATTCTAATGTAATTTATGCACAGAAATAGTCTTTGAATCAAGTGTAGAAAATTGTTTCAGTGTGTTGAGGATGACCTTCGGACTGAAAAAATTCCAGAGGTATAGTTATTTTACTACAATTATTTAAAAAAACTTTTATTAACGACAACATCATGCTGCCACAAATGTGTAGTAGTATATTTACTGATCAAGTAAGTTAATATATCCTGATGTTTTACAATAAAATTATTTAGGTATTCTTTCTAATTTTCGCACTTGTAGAATAGCAAATAAAATAGCAAATAGAATGAATGAATGTAGGTACTTTACATCGGACCTACGCGTGAGCCATTACTTGTCTGAAGAGTACCGGATCCATCCTTTTACAACGGGTGCTTTTGAGACCGCCCGAAGGTACTTAAATATAGGAAGAAACGTCGACTGCGGCTTTTACTACATGAGTTTAAATAAATTAAATGGATTGTTGGTTTATTGAACTACGGTTATAACTTAGAAGGTCGATTATAATATTATTATATAACACTGACTGTGAGAATTATTGAATATCAAACTATCTTAATCGCTATTCGCTAATGCCAATGTCAGGTAATGTCAATATTTCATAATTATTATTTGCCGCCTTTTTTTTCCCGCCTTTTTTATCCGTTGTTAATAAATATATAAAACAGCAGTTTTAAAAATGAGAGCCATATTGAATTTTAAAGTTATAGTTTTAAGGATTAAACCCCGAAACATTTGTCCAAATAGCAGCATCAATATAAATGTGGTAACAAATTATAATGGTTTCTCCATGGTGACTGAAACTTGGTTAAATGATAGTAATTTCACAATATCAAATTATGTCATGTTCATCGTTACGATACTCCTTCAAGAGATAGATTCTTCAACTACCTTCCAATTCGTAATGCGTTTTATTGCAGGAGAAAGTAGGGTCAACATCAACCTCACCTTATCAGGTTTGTTGTGATGATAAATCAGCACGTGTATTGATTTAATATAAAAATAGTGTTAACAATTAAAATATTTCAATAATTTTGAATAAGACCTTTTTTTATTTTTGATATTTTTGTACGATTATCATTTCAGATACACTAGTAGGTCTCAGAAACTCGTCGATAGAATAAGAATTCAACGTAATTTTATAATCAATTTACTTTTACTTTTTGGAGTATAAGCTTGAATTATAATTGTGTCTTACGTGATATTTGCAAAAAAGCTAAATTTCGCTCTTAGATTATGTAACTAAGTAGGTATATATTATTCAAATGTTTGTTTTTGTTAATATTCAACACAACCTGATCAAGAAAAAATCCAAAACATAATTACAAAAAATATAACTAAGCAGATAGTTTTACAGTAATTGTTGTATTTCTGAGTGAAAACTTGAGACATTCTTGTGGTTGTTGACCTTACAATGACATTCTCCCTGAGTTAGTGCATTGACTGTAAGTAAATCTGATTGAAGGATGTGTAAATTTCGCGATAGATGCGCTCTGATGCTCACTTTCATCTCTTATGCAATACAGCTCAGCTTATAAATCTACATGATAGATATATTACACAGATTATAATTTTAAATTAGTAGGTTCTATTTAGAAAATCATAAGTTCAATTAATATTCATTCATTTAATTAATCATCGGATCTTAAAAAAATATGATTCTAACTGAATCCATTTTTTTTTACTTTTTTTATTATTTTAATTCGAGTTTTATGGTAGGCATATTAACAACATAACATATACATAATAAATTTGTTGAAATGATTTTTTTTCTCCTATAAAAAAACCTGCAAGTATATACTTTAGCTGAAATAGTATTTTTTTAAAACACCTATGTTACAAAATCTTTACAAACAAATAAATAAACTGTAAAGCGTAAAAAAAAATACTGTACTTAGATAAATATATATTTACCCGGCTATAATCATGTAATTTTTAATCGGTATGTACCCGACTAGTTTCGAACCCATTCGGGGTTCCTATTCATGAGCTATTCGTGAACTCACGCCGCGAGTTCGCCATTCTTCAAACTCATGAATAGGAACCCGGAATGGGTTCGAAACTAGTCGGGCAAATTACGATTAAAAAATATATGATTATAGACGGGTATATATATATATTTAATAATCATCATGGTTCACGATTATTTAATACATAAAAATACAGATAAGACAATACTTTTTGCTCTCCATTCAACAAAGATTTGCAGTACAACACATAGTTGGAATGCAGCGTGCAGGCTGGCTGAATAACGGTGTCCCATTTATCAAGAGTTTACTAAGAGCTAGATATGTAAGAATGTTTGCTAACAATGAATATAATTAATAAAAGGCAAAAAGAGAAAACCTGTATTAAATATTTTTTATTTCTATTAACTTTCGCTGAATACATTATAACATTATATAGTGATTTATATGCATAATAAACATAATTTATTATACATAATAAAATAAATTAAGTATATCGATTATTTAATAATTAAATATTCTTATATTTATAGTATCTAAATGTATCTAAAATATATTTTACAATAAATTCTACTTTTTTTTCCGTATACATAAATAAAGCCCTGTTCACACAATGTATGTATTTGATAAAGAACCATTACGACCGCTAAGTATACGCTAAGATTTATTTGTCGTTATCTAGTTCGTGCATCCAACAAACACTAAGCTTAACTGGACCTAAGCCATAACGATACCTTTCTGGAACAAAGGCATGCTATGAAAGTTACGATGTATTTGTTCTGTTAATAATAATGTATTTTCTAAAGCGTTCCAAATACCAGTATTTGGACACAATAGAAACATTATAGGTATGATTTATTTAAAAAATCGAATAAATATGTATCTCTAAAAAGTTTTAGAATAAAGACGATCTATCAAATGTAAAAAATAATGTCTAATAATAAAAATGGAAGTATGAAACTATTTATTACATAGAACGTTTGTAACAAAAAAAGTGCACAAGGGAACATAAAAAGTATAAGCTATATAATAATAGTTTAATGTACCTTTTTACATTAAACTCTTCTTACTCCGTTAATATACATAGAACTTCTTGGGAGCTGACGTAGAAACAATGCGGTTCAGGTTGATCGCACTTGACTGAGAATTCTTAGACCTTGTACTTCCGCCAGTTATCACGCGATAGGTTTGTTGGCATCGATTTGAAGTATTTACAATGTTTATAGTATTTTTATTAAAACGCAATTAATTTATTAGGTATAGAATTTATTGCAATTAAAGTTTCAAGTGTTTTTATTTGTTTTTGTTTGGAATAAAAGATATACATTGTATGTAAGTATTTATGTACGTAGTTCATTAACACTTCTATAGAATAGAACAATCCATTGTATATCTTCCTACTGAGTTATTTATACAGATTGGGTGAATGTATATCACTTAAATAATAGATTGTAATTTCAATATTTAGTGTTTATATATGGATCAGGATCGATTATTAATATCCGTTTGAATGTAAGATTTTTAATCCTTAAACTTACAACCATGCTCTCAGTATCGCTATCTTTAATCTTATTACATTCGTGATCTCCACAGGCTGGAATAACAGGAACTGCCAGCAGCTATTTAAAAATCTATGTACATAATATATTAATAGCACAGATAATAATTTCCTCTTTGGATTGCTTTATTGATTTTGTCCTAAGGTACATTCGAAACATTAAATCTTTTTAAATTCCATTAAAAAAATATATTATCTTTCATAACTTCCAAAGTTTTGGTAAGAATGTATTATTTAATTAAACGTTGGTTCGCTTCCTCCACAAATACCGTTTACAAAAGCAGTTTAATCAAGATCAATGATATAAAAGCAATAAATATGAATAATATTTGGAATTTAAATTAATTTCAAACATGTTTTCTATTAACAATTCAACAAAGTGTGTTCAAATAATTATCTCTCAACAAATTGTCTACAGCACTACAATTTGCATTCTTGTTAATATACAAGGAAATGTTGAACATCCCACACGTACCAGTGACTTTCTGCATGTTTAGTTCATAATAGTTTGCCTACTGACAGAATTCATTACTTGTATCTTGTATGTATACAGCTTTATGCATTATGGTTTGGAGTCATCGACTTATTGCCGTGAAATAAAAAAAAAACAAATACGGCTGACCAATTAAAAAAATTACTGTAAATCTCTGTTTTATATAATTAAGAATAGTTTTAAGTGAATTGTAGATTCATGTTGCTAATGCCTTCCTAATTATAGTTATTAAATAATAATATCGAAAATGCAAGAGTTAATTCCAATAACACTAAATATTATTTTTTATTTATTTCAAGATGTTGTCACTATTAAAAAAAATCTTTTGTAAGGTACCATGAGAATCTAAGTGACAGTTTTTATTATGTCATTTTCATTTTGAAGTATATCAAAAACACTATAAAAGATTATCTTTGTTATGTCTAGGTGGAGTCTACGTTTATAATTCCACAAAGCGTTGGAACAACACAGTTCGTTACAATTACATTAACTTCAAGAGGTAACATTCGGCTTGCTCTAGCTTCTGAGGTCGTTCACATTTTACTTAGCAAGGTGTTGTTATTCAGTTCTTTCTATCAATTTATACATTTATTACCAATATAAATTAAATGGAATAATAATTTAATATACCTACTTATTATTTCACAAAAACATACTTTCTAATCTGTGACAATAAACGTTTATGCACACATTCACATAATGAAAATGATACCGTACAAGACAAGTTCAAGATCTAACGGAATGCCTGACCTACATCTAAGCCATTACATCATGACTAGATTCCCAAGCCTGGTATTGACATTGATTTCACGATAAAGGTTATATTACAACAAAACTCGAGTAACACTGGTAGCAGGGTCCAAATAGCAAGTCATCGTCCGTCACCAGTCACGGTCAACTAACGGTGAAGTATGCCCTAGTGAAGGGACACCGAACAGTACTGTCTTCATTTAGCTAAAATCATCTTTTATTGAAGTTAAGTATAAAGTTTGGAATATAATCTGTTGTCAATCAAACAATTATATTATCTGTCTGTTTTATTAACTGTATTTGTTAATATTAATGTAAGAATAGCGTGACAACAATATAATAGCTGTGTCAAGGATCATTAAATGGTTCCCACGAAACCAATACAGATATGATAGATAGCCTTAATTATATCTCGCTAAGGAATAATATGCTTTCGAGATCTTTATGATATTGTAAGAAGTTGAGGTTATATATTAAAAGCTGCATACTGACGCTAAATAGTTTAATTCATTTATTAAAAATAAAAACAGAATTTAAAAAAGTCATTTTATTTTGTGGCTGAAGCGCAATTAGCAGGTGCTTTTTACAGTGTTTTAACAGATTTTGATATAATATAATTCAGTTTAATTACTTAGATATAAAATATTTAAAACTCTTTATCCTCGGCTTTCACAGTCTTAAAAGTCGTGGTTCTGTAGGTCACAGACACAGGTCATCACGAGGGGACCATACAGATCGATCCCGTGCTAGATATAAATACATTGACAGTTCAAAATCAACTCTTTTTAAAGATACTCAAAGTCTTAATTCGTGTGTGACTGTTAGCGTGTTTGAAACGTGATAAGGATATGAAATTTTATAATTATGCGACCTAGCGGGAACGCGGTCCGCTTTAAGAATTCGTGAACTTAATTTCTTTGTACATTTTAAAATTAATTTAAGGTGTCAGGTACTAATTAAATATAAATGTTTTTTATTTTTTTATAGAGTTAAACCTAATATAATTTAAATAAAACTATTTTTACGGATTGAACTCGCGTATAATGAATTAAATTTTAAGTGTAAATCTACGCGAGTTAAATCAGTATTCATCAATAGTTTTATATCAATGTGAAGTACTCGTGAAAGCCTTTGAAAACATTAATCTGATTTATTTATAAATCTTGGAGATTAAAACCAGTTAAGAAAAGCTGTATGCCCTAGAGTGCCCTAGACTCCAGAGTCTAGATAGTAGAGCAACACTCCTAGTCCGGAGAGACATTATCAAGAACGTTTTTATACAGTTACAAGGGAATAGATAAGGGCTGAATTCAAATAGAATTGAATCATCTCTTAAAAATATTCAATCGCTCTATTTTTAACAGACATTGCTTTTTGTGAAATTCGCACATGTAAAAATGTAGGGCTAATAATTGTGGCTAATAATTAAATATAAGATTTAATATATGTATAAAACTTTTAGACACAAATTCATATTCTTAAGAAGTGAGTTATAACAGTATTTTAATTCGCAAATAATGAGATCCCGTCGTAATAATACACTGTTCTGTTTCGCATCGCTGAGAATGTGTATCGTACTGACGACAAAAAAATACTAACGGTGTTCAATGTTATTATATTCTAATATATACTTATCTATTTCCATCTTATTACAGAGTAATTTTACTGTTAAAATATGCACTTACAGTTATTAGTAAAACAGAAAATATAGATTATAATCTCTCTTCAATAAAAAAAAAATTGGTTTTGTTAATTTAATTAAAATACAACGAAGATTATAATTAAATATGTAGTCGAAATTTTTTGCAGACTGAAATTTTCAATGTGAAGTATTCTGCGCAGGCGCAAGCAAAGTTAGATAACAATCGAAAAACCAGAGAGTGAAAGCGTTCCGTCAGATTCACATGTGATAATCTGTTCTTTGGTTACGTCAAGAATACATCAGTCTTCATTTTATAAATAAATATATTATGTTTATTTTTTATATTTATACATATTTATATAATCCATAAAAATATAATAATCCAAAAAAAAAAATAGATTTCGACTTTATTCATAAAATAAACTTATTGGTTTTGGTTTTATGAAAAAAAAAACATAAAAAAAAATATACCGTCAATCATTGCCTCTACCTGTCAAAGTTACGTTATTTGAAGGAGAAAGCATTGGATGAATACCCCTTACAAAGGAGATTCGTTTAGATCTGTTAGATTGATTGGTGTATTAGAATTAGAATGAGCTGGATGTTGAATCATTATTAATCTTTTATTGTATCTGATTGGTTCTATATTTTAAATGCAGTAAATTAACTTGTGTAATTAATGTTATTAAGACTATTGTTGCCTTATATGTTAAAAGTTGCGTATTGTTTTGTACTAACATTTGTATACATACATAGATAAGAAGATTATGAAGAAGGAAGATCACGAGAGTTGAATTATAAATTAAAAGTACTTTTGCGTCCATAATAATGTACCTACTTAGCATTCAATCAGAAGTCATAACCTAATAATAAAATAACGAAATAAAAAAAAATACTTCAGGAAAAATATCTTTAAAGACAACTAGTTTATTATATCTTATCATAGGAAACAAGTAAACAATTGTGACTAAAATACATAAATTATTACGTACATCAATTATTACTAAGTATGTATCTAATATTTAAGTTAAAACTAACATACATTATCTTACAGTACCTACTTACTCCATGTAATCATCGTGGTTTAAATAAATAACTTAATATAAAATAACCAGCAACTAAAGAAGGTAAACAGTTGCAATTTGCATTTTTGCAATTTGCAATTTGCAATTTGAAACTGTTTACATTGCATGCGAATAATATGGGAACGTTTGTATTATCGGAAATGTAATTACGTAGGAAATGTCTTCCTCACTGTTAACATAATGTCTTCATATATTCTATTACAGTTGACTGATCTAATTACATAATGTTGTTTTTGATTTTGTTAAATAAAAAGAGAGAGCAAGACTGAATAATAAATAAATATTTGTTTAAATTTTCTAAGAGGTAGGTATAACCGGACCTCTTCTATGTCGTGTACAGGCCAAATTGTTACAAAGGTTGGTAATTCGTTTTTCCTCCCGTACTATGTTATATAGTATCTTATAATGTCTTAGTCAATAGTAAATATAGTAAGAAAAATACTATAATTAACGACTATTCAAACTGTCCCGTTTTTTGTATTAACTGTGCCTGGAACGGTCCCACAGTGCAGCATAATGGAATAAAGCTAAAAATAATAAACTTTGATGGCTTAAGTTCAATAAGTAAAAGTACATATTTTTTACTTGATTTGTCCTAAAACATTTTTACTATATTCCTAAAATAGGTGGCAACCCTACCTGAGAGGTATGATAAATAATAAAAAGTATTTATTCTATCTATCCTTATTATCACTTTTTTTATTTTTGGTACATTAGAACATTAGAATAGCCAATGTAAGATTTGACAAAAACTGTCTGTGACAAACCGATAACAGGATATAATTCAGCCTGATGTGATATTGATGACGGATAAAACACAGACAGACGAGCATGGTTACCTTCTTATAAGCTTTCTTCACGGTTAGAACAAAAAGACACCAGATATGACATGTTTGACGTAATAATACTGACAAGATATGAAAATGACTTCTAATAGACTATAGCATATAACAATAAAATAATAAAACAACTCTATTTTCTTTTTCTACTTAAAATTTAGAGCCGATTTAGAACAAAAAATAATATGAAAGTAGTATGATTTGATCAAAAAACAATAGCCAAAAATTTTCCGGTAGGTCATATTTATTTTATGTGCATGTAAGAACAAGCCGTTATACTAATATTTACGAGAAAATACATTTCTCAGGTTTCCGTTGTCCCACAGTGCTGGCTCATTACTAACTAACGGAACTTGGGTTGCCTCGGTACTGTTAGATACGTTCATTTAATAGGTTACTAGCGTTATTAAGGGTTACTGGGATAACGGATAAAATACAACTAGAAATGACACTTAGACTACAGACTCACAGACTTCAATACAGTAAGTCCACTTAAAATAAAATAATTACACTTACGATAATGTTTTAAAAAAATATAGAATATATTTTTATGTTGGAATTTTATCAAATAATATATTAAAGATTGCAAAAAATATGTAATCAATACTTTTAGTCGACAGTTGAAACTTTATCTTGAAAAGTAACCAATATGTCAAAAATATTGATGAGAAACATTGTATGAATCATTTCAAATTTCACATATTTCAGATTGAAATAAAATTCTAAAATGTTACTTAAACTTAAAGGCTATACTTACAAAACTGTTATTAGAACTGATGTAATGTACGAAACAAGGTGTTGGGAATTAGAAAACGAGGATGAAAAAAGCAAAAAAGAAGAAAGAAAATGGGATTATTTATCTGTGTAATGAATGACAACAGATGTTTGAAAAATACTAACGTTATAGAAAGGATGAGAAGTTAGAGGTTAACATGGTACCTATGCATAAGAAGACGAATGTGGATAGATATGCAGCTAGAGGGATACCAAAAAAAAAATAGGGAGACAGTACCCATATCTATTTTGGCCGTCATTTCGAAATATATGTCAAGTTTACGTCATCACTGTCAGGTATTCATTTGGTATATTTTCATTTAAAAATTGACAACACAAATAAAAGATATGTAGAAATAACACTTTATAAAAGTTTCTTAAATTAACCGTTTATTAAATGAAGTGGTTCTTAATATCATTAGAATCAACGAAGGAATTACGCTTGCGGATTACTGAAGTAGTAGAGTAAAACATATTGTGCTAACCCTAGCTAGAGTGCGATAAAGACAGAACGATAATTTATTTTTAAATTAAAACATGCAACAATTAAAACTAATTTCAAAGAAACCAAACCAGCACTCGTTTGATTAACTAGTACAATAAAAGAAAATTGACTTTAATCGAAGATATCCTATTAAGGTATTATAATTTGCACATAAAAAGGTGAAACTCATTGATTCTTCCAACCAGTGCCGAGGAACCAGCTTACAATGACCGTGCGAAATAAATACACTTTGTAGAAACAAAGTTCTTCACAAAGCGTCTCTATTGAATGCTGATGAAAAGTTTTTTTGCACCTACGAAGATGCATCTTGTACTGTTCATCAATATGGTGAAAGCAAGTGGTTCATTAACGGTATATTTATGTGCATGTGTGTGTAATAGGGAAAATACTGCACAATATGGATACGTCTGAAGTTTCCCATACTAATTCGTATTTTACTACACTAGCTGTTGCCAGAGACTACGTTTGCCTCTCCCACACATATTAGAAAACATCTATGATGTCTTATATAATAGAAATCCATACTTCTTAAAAAATAATGTAAGTGTACCCCAATCCTGTTTTGTGTTTTCCGGTGAAAGGAAAGAATTTTTGGGAGTGATAATTATTACATATTGACCGGGGCAATAACCTATAATCATATTATATTCCGTCAATACCCAACTAGTAGATTTTCGTCATGCAAACAAATATACAACCAGACAACAATTGAGAAAACCATTGTGGTAGTTATTACTGTCGGAGTCTAGTACTAAACACATACGTTATAAAAAGGCTAGCTTAGTTTTTCAAAAATATTTAATGTACATATTCTTCATCGTTACTATTTTAATATATACACATACTAATCGATTTAAATACCTACATGGAAGTAATGACAATGATTTTCTAACATTAGTCGATTATCCAACATTAAGGTTTAATTATTTCCCTATAAAAGCTCTACCAAGAGAGACAGAAAACAAAGTACCTATGTATTAGCGTTGATTGGTAGGTCATGCGAGGCTCCCCTGGGTATATCGCATGTTAACGAAACTCTGAATAATATATACATTGAGTTCCTATAATTACGATTGTTTGTACATCAACATAAATTAATAATTTATGTGTATTATCAGAATTAATTAAATGAGATCACTACTTTTCTGTATAGGTAACTTCAAATACATTAAGAACATAATCTGTATACCTTATGTGTATACTTGTAATGTACTTTAATTTAAAAAATCAATTGATTGTATTTACATTTTACAAAAATCTAGGATTCGAATTTAGAATTCGATTTTTTTAAGCTTAACATGGCTAAATGTTCATTGACATTTACGCAATTTGATATATTTACATCATTTTCAAGCTTTCTTCATTTAAAAAGGTGACATGTCTTTTAAGGTTAGTTCTTTAGAAAATACGGTAAGTATACTTTTTTAATTTGATTTGATGACATGTCTACATTAGCCTTTATTCCACCCAGTATCTAAGAAACTAGATGCGTTGTCGTGACGACGTAACGGCAACGAACATTAAGAAGATTTGAACTAAACAAAACTTAATCCACGACTGGAATAAAGTGATTTAAATAAAATACAAAAAACAAAATCTTAGATTAAGATAATCTACAATCGTAAAATACTATGGAAAGTAAAAAATCTATACATACATGATAGTTTATTTGACTATTAAAATTTAATTATTGGTATTTTAACAAATTCCGAATCTATTAAATTCGTTGCGTCTAAGAGGGCCAAGTCTGTTATATCCTAACCCAGCTTTAGCAGAGAGTAAGGCTTCATCAGCTCCACACGTGCCGTAGGAAACCGAACCTGAACCGCTGGTTGGCAGCGCTCCTTCTAAAGCTACCGTGCCCAAAAAAGGAAGTTCACCAGCAACGGCTAAAGGACCTTGAATTATATTCTCAGATAAAATAGAAATGCCAATGGGACCGTAAGAGGCACTGGTCACGGCTAAGCCACCAGTAAAAGCTGCCAAGCCAGTGGGGAAACAGTCACCAGCGAATGGAATATCTGGGCGTTGTGAATACACTCTAGCCATATTCCTGAAAAGTGGAGATCCTCCTGCTACTTTCGTATTTGCGTTTCTCGAAGCCAGAAAAGTACGAGCCCAGGGAGCAACGCAGTCGTACGATGGATCAATATAGACACTGGATACGTTCTGAAAACAAAGTTTTAAATTAAGATTTTAAAGATGTAATAGACACAAATTACACAATTATTTTACCTGGAACAGAAGAGCTAAAGCGCAAACACATAGAATAGCTGTTACTTCCATTGCTATGTTTCCTTGTTATAGTTTAACCTCGAATGTTTTGAGATCACTAAGTACCGGGTTTTATACCGGAATGGAAGTACCTACTTATCGGATTCAAACAGCTTCCGTCATTTCGAAACGTCAGTCAGTTTTAGCTCATCGAAATATAACACATACTGAGGTATTCGTTTGTGGAAGGCATATTTTCATTTGAGATTTGATAACACAAATGAAAGATATCGAGACATAATACTTCATAAATAAATACTTAAAAATAAATACTTGATAAATGGAGGATATAGGCTTTATTTCATCCCAAAAAAGTGCTGTTCCCGATGAATTTAAAAATAACATTTCGAATGCCTTCCTACATAACAAGTGAAACTGAAATTGCTATCATAAGCTAGTTGACAATAAAATAAAATGTTTGTTTGTCCGTTTTAGATAGTTTCTGTTTTAATTAATAAGGCTCCTTTCTATCTTATAAAATAGTTAGTATACCTAATTAATCAAAAATAGATGTTCGTTAAAACTATTTTAATGTACAACGCTTCTTACAAAATTAATATATCTTGTTTTGTAATTTACATTCTTTGGGATGAATGTGATAGAAGATATTTATCAATAAAAAGTAGCATTTAATTATAGTATTGTGGAACAATATTGATAAGCGTGTTAATTATTTTCTCTTTAGAGCACGTACGAGTAATTATGAGTGACGAAATACTACGTTTAAATAAATATATAGGTCAAATATACTACATATGCATTAGATTCATTTGTACTGGTGAAATGCTATGCTGTAGTATATTTTTGTAAACATAAATGTTTGTGTATATTAACCCGGCTATAATGATGTTATTTTCAGTTCACGCAGCGAGTCCGCCATGCTTTGAGCTCATGAATAGGACCCGAATGGGTTCGAAACTAGTCGGGCAAATTCCGATTAAAATTTACATGATTAAAATTTACATGATATATATATTTAATAATCATCATGGTTCACGATAGTTCACATACAAAAATAAATGTATTTTTTTTGCAACCAAGCCTTAGCTTGGTTACCAACTTGATTCAGGTGAAAAAAAAAATATTTAGCTTTATTATATAATATATATTTTGCAACAGTATATAAATATGTATATTTTAATTGTTCACAAAACTGAATGCATGTGCATATCTACGTTCTCAGAACGGACATGGCTAATGGATTAAATCGCCAGCGTATACACCAATATACGCCCCAAAATTTTTCCCATCTACCTACTCCACATTGATGATACTGGTGATGGTACTCATTTACATAAAATCACCCTGGCATGGCATCCTGGTTTTTGTTGTTAGATGCTGGGGGTATCGAAGCCTACTTCATTGATTAAGGCAGTGAAGGCAATTACAAAGCCGATAGAACAACTGCAAAACTCAAGATAAAAAAAAAATCGTTACTCGAAAACGTTCAAATTGTAAAACTTAATATACTTTTTTGTTGTTCATAATATTAAGTATATTTTTATCTAAAAAGTTTTATGATTAGAAAGAAATGAATAGAGCAGAGTTTTCTGCAGTTTTTGCTAAGTTCGATAACAATTATATGCACCCTTGCTCGCTTAGTCTAGGTCACATTAGATTTAGTTTGGTATGTGTGTGTTACTATAATTAATAGTTATATTTCAGATAAACATTTACTGTTTTCCAGTAAATATGCCTTATATTTGTTTGGCTAGTTCAGTTGACGGTATAAAACAAATTAATTCTTAGAAAGAATTCGTAATAGGAGCTCAAAATGGCTACCAATTTTTATATTTACGAAGGATATAAAAAAACCGGCCAAGTGTGATTTGGACTTGAAGCTTATTGTACCATTTCATATAAAAGAGATAAATCACATTTGTTGTATTGGAACCTCCCTTAAATATTTATTTTACTTAATGTAATAATTTATTTTTAAGGTAAATAAATAACTAAATATTCTGTCATTATTTTAAACGTCTACCGGTAGTCGTTATTTATATGAGATGTGTGGGATTTTGTGTGGGAGCCACCCTTAAACATTAATTTTATTTTTAGTTGTTCTAGCGCTAATAGAAATAATCATCAAAATTTTAACTGACCAGCTATCACCGTTCATGAGGTACAGCTTGGTGATAAAGGATTCCGTTTTTATGCTTTGTTTACGGAACCCTAAAAATACTGGTAATTGTTAACGCGGTGTTCCGAATAAAAGGCAATAATTCGTTTCTAACCACACTAATAGTGTAACTATGTACTTGTAGAAAATTGGTAATTGCAGTCTGCCCAAAATTAGATGTCATTGAACTTGGACCGTACAGAAATAATACACCGCGAGGTGAAAATTATATCTGGTATAATCTTATGATATAGGATTATTTTTATAATATGTTGGAGTGGAGCAGTTCTCATGATTAGAGATAAGTATCATACCTATCATAGATCTGAAGAAACGCTTACGTTTATGTTTTTAAGATGTGTCTGGTAAAGACAGGTAGAGACAGACAGATACCGATTGGTTTAACATATGTCACAGGAAAATGATATATTAACTAGAATCAATGTGAATCTTTTCTAATATAAAACTACAACTGTTTTTCAAATCAATACATTCGAATACAGTTATTATTAAGACAATTTAAAAAATATAAGTTGTACAAAATCAAACGCATTTAAACATATTGATCCTCCCTGGATAATTAAATGTTTAAATTAAATTATTAGATTAATTGAACAACATTCGGGGTAGATAATTTTCTTCTAAACATCTTAATAATTTCTAATAGCGTCGTGTCATCTAGAAAAATCTACAGCTTTCGTAATAACTATTGTCTAAACACTATATAGCGCCTCGATCATCTGTCACTTTCCCTTTTGTTTTATATTCTCTTTCTAACTCTTTCATTATTTCAGCTCATATAACTTATAAGGCAATTGAATCACCTATATCGATATCAATGGCGATATCTGAAATTAAAATCGATTATACTTTCTCTAGTGAATGGTAGGGTCTGTCTAACGGAAACTCGATAAAATGCCCGTTAGTTCTAAAACTGTTTCGAGATCAGCGGAATACTTTAGCTAAGACCTTTATGGCCCAGAAAACATGTTGATTGCTAAATACAGTAGGTACATTTTGCATACGAAACATTTAACTTGTTAATTACACAAGTTTCCGTTCATGAATAATATTATGGAGAGAAGATTATCATCTTATTATTCGAATTAGATGATAATCGATTCCCTATTTACATTTCATTAAGTATATTACATTAGTCATATTTGAATATTTAAATGTAATAAGACTGGTATGGTTGTTAAATATATATGAATATGTATAAAGAAAAAAGAATGCGAGTAAGACTCGAATCTGTTACCTATGAACGTGCTAACTATTGGTGGATACCATTATCTAATTAACTCTAATGTCATACAATATTATTATTATTATTTTTTAATTTATTGTCATTTTAGTTTGAAGTAAGCATAACATGGCTGACACGTTAAAAATAATTAAAAAAGGTGGAGTTTTCTTTCGATATATAAAAGTAATCACTGGTAGAGAAATATGACTGTAATAAAACTTACTAAATTAATATTTCATGATTCATCTTCAATTCGTTGGAGGTCCATAATATATTAATCTATTCTCACGTACACCGGCGCCGGTCGCACGCACAGCGTAATGAAATTCATTTATTTTTTAATTACATTTAATGGTGTAAGTTACGTCATTACATTCAACCATGTTTAATTATTTGAAGCTGTTAACTAAAATCTCTTTGGTTAATGTTTTTATCCCATAATTAAATCCAAGATAAAAATTAGATACCTATACAAAAGTTTGCAAGAATTTGTCAAAATGTATTCAGATAAATAAAAGGATTTGATAGTATGTAATTGAAAAGCAAAAATTATTAAATAATGTACAGACGAACATAAATAAATACGATTATTAACTTAATTGAAAAGTAGTAACCTGCTGGTAAAAAGCATAAAGTTTAAATATAAATAACATTTTATAAACCCCACGGGCAAGATTAAAAATGAGCGGCCGTCTAGGATTATCTCTGAGAGTCGAGATATTTTATGAATGATAAACTATAGAAGTAAAATGTTAATGTTTTAGATAGTTAACATTCTGCGACAATCAATCCTTTAATCTAGATTACAGAAAATTATGCTAAATTGCTTTCATTTCCGTTGCTGTGACCGCAGATCTGACCGCACTCTGTAATCTGTACCAGTACTTCTAAAATACAATCTCATTTATGTTCTAATAAAATCTAGATGGTATTTAGTTTATGTTAGAGTAATAAAAGGAACCAATTTGCTATGACTAAATTTTACATCAGAATGATTTTAAATAATAAGAAACTTCGTGTATAATATTTTAGGAATAAGACATAAACAAAAACTTCTACTTACTATCGCATACAACTTCTCCTATCATGGCTATCGAAGAGGTCATTGTGATTCTAGCCTCCGGCCTATCATAATACTAAGTTGTGCCTTTCCATGATGTTCAAGTATTTTTTAACGTCCACTCCACCATTAGTTCCTTTAATTATAATAATTAACATAACAAGTTTACCACACAAAGTACTTAAATCTTATAATTGGTTATTAAACCATTATTTTTATTGATAATATTATTTTTAATTGTTCAGGGGTCGTCAATATGTGGCGTGCAATACTACTCGCGGTCTTTGTCTGTGCAGTCCAATGTCGACCTAATAAGGTGCGAGATGTGACCACGTCATGCGACAAAGGATCCGTCATCATCAACTTGGATATGGAACAGCCGTTTAAGGGCTTGGTGTTCAGCAAGGAGTTCTCTAGGGAATGCCATGTTTTGGGTAGGTTTTTATTGTTACTTAACTGAATAACTGTGATAATTTTAATATGTTTTATAAAATATCCTTGGAGTATAAAGTATTAACCAGCCTGCTTATTTGGGATTTCAGTTTCTTCTTTCTTTCTTTGGAAATTTCGTTTTATATTATTGTCTTGTCAATTTCAGGTAAAATGCAAACTAACGTAAGTTTGCATTTGCCTTCCAACGCATGTGGGGTGAGGACTTCTACTATGAACAATACAAACAGAGAGTCTGATGAACAAGAAGATCTATACTATACTGTGGAATTAATAGTGCAGATGGACAAAATGTTGCAACAGTCCTCCGATCAAGAAATAATTGTTAGGTAAGATTTGAAGATGCGGTGATGCCAAGCAAGATTCTGATGTATTTTTCGTGAGTTTTGTTAAGGTATACCTACACTTATATAGCCGGCTGTACATACTTAGATATATACAGGGTTATGTTTAATTAGTTGACCACCTCTTGCGGGCAGCATCTCTGCTGCCTGATGTAGAGAAGCTGCCTGCAAGAGGTGGTCAAGTTCAACTAAATAAAAATAACCCTGTATACAATACTGAGTATAGTCATAGTGGATCACGAAAACTTTAATAAATAACACATGTAAACAATAGTTATCTTTTGTCCTGTAATTTATTGTAAAAATTATTGAGAACGTGTGTAAAATATTATGTTACAATTTATTATCTTTTCTCATACGATTTAAAGGTTTTATCATGTTGTTTCTTTTGCAAACCTTGACATTTGCTAATGGTTATTCTAAGGCGTGGCTATTGAGTCTTATAATATTTTCGTCTAGTCACCTTACTTCAGACCGACCTTCAATGGTTCAGTTTTATCTTTTATATTTAATTACAGTTTTTTCTTTTCATTATTATAATGCTAACAAATTAGTCCAAACCCTACCGTTATTTATTTTATGATCCATTGGTTAATATCTACTATCCTGCTCATTCATGTATTAAAATCTGTACTTACTGTTATCTAAATTTAACGGTTAATCTAAAGTATGCTCCATAGGTGTAAATTACAACCTCGTGCTTTGCGGATAAACAGTTCAGCGCTTGAAGGCGTCATTAAATCTAGACTTCGAGAAATTACTGGCCACGAAGGAAAACGGATAAGGTAATAAGTACTTATCATAGCATATACGTATGTACTCGTATCTGAACGATGAGAACCAGTTAAGGTAAAGCAATTTAGTAAAGAGATTGTCTAACGGCATCACTTGTTATCTATTTTGAGGGGTGGTTCTACCGCGGTCCGGACGATCACTATAACTAAGGTCTATAGAGGAAAGCATTTAAGGTCCGACATAATAACAGGACTGCAACTTTCTATTTAATTAGTAAAAAAAAAAATCATCAGTGCTAGGATTTTGTTAAATGAATATATTATCTATTTAATAGCTAAGCTTTTTTTTGTATTATATACATGTTCTTAACCTAACCTTATCGTATTCTCAGAACGGGTCGTAATCGCAAGGGCTGGGAGAGTGTGGTGGACATGGAACAGAGTCAGCTGCTGGAAGCGGCACGAGCCTGGATGAAGCTTGCGCCCGCACACGTGGAGGTCGGCCAGCCCACGGACCTCGTCATACACTGCACCCTGCCAGGTATATATCAACTACATAGGCCACATTCTTTGGTGTTGGAAGCGGCCCCAGCGTGAGTGAAGCTTGCGCATGCGGCCCACACGTGGAGGTCTCACAGCCCAGGACCTTCATCATACACTACACGATATAGACTGTTCACTTGAAGCTAAGTGGTGCCGGACATCTACAAGAAATGGGGAAGGATGATGGACATAATATGAAGGGGAAGAGCGAGGATTCGGACATCCTGACTCCTGACCTCTCCATCAACATCCGAAACGTAGTTATGATAGTTTATGACAATCTGCTGTGTATCATGTAGGTATTATAGTAAAGATGATGTTGAAACTGGCGTGAATTTGTAACGTCAGTGTGGTTCAACGAGAGTTTGATGTCAAATACAAAACATACTGCATATCACCTTTCTTCTTTGTTTTTAATTCATTTAAAACTTAAGAAATATTAAACATCAGTTCCCCCCTTTATGAGCACTTTTAGGTATGATAATAAATAATAACACCAATCACATTATTGTAACTAATTATATTCTGTATATGTTCCAGTTGGTGTCGGTCTTCGAGTAACCAACTGCATAGCACACGATGGTATGGGTGAAGCCTCACAGAAACTACTCGATGAAGCTGGATGTCCCATTGACGAAACAATCTTCAATTCCCCGACCCTACACCGACATAGGGGACGCGGGGAAATCGACTTTTCAGATTCCGACCAAAGTGTAAATAATTTAAGGGAAACAAAAACCGATCCTGAATATTTGTTGAAGAATATGATGACATATCAACACGCCGTGACCACTTTCGCGGCTTTCAAGTTTCCCGATAGAGCAAAATTGCATCTTTCTTGTGGAATAGAATTATGTAAAGGTATATGTCCAAAGGTTGATTGTAAAGCGTTACAAAAACCTCAACAGACCAAAGACGGTTTGGTGAGGAAGGCCCGTTTGGATAAAGATGCAAAAGGATTGGTTATAGAGAGACTGGAAGTATACAATAGCATCGAAGTTCTAGCTCCAAATATTGAACTAGAAGACGAAGCTTCAATAAGAGGTTGTAAATTTGACTATTTCTCATAGCGTTTACTTATTCAGATTGCACCTTAATAACTACATGTTTTCTTATTACAGGTTCCAGGAGAGTAGAAGGAGAAGAAGACATGCTTAAAGGCTTTTCTCCTGGAGATAAAACAATATGCATGTCTCCAGGAAAAATGGCTCTGGCATTTTGTGTACTTGGAATTATCTTTCTTTGCGCCATTGCCGTTGCCTTCGCTTCACTAGTGCGAGCGAGACAGAGAACACCCAGAGAGCCGGTGCATACATCACTCTCCTTCTACACCGGTAGCAAGAGTTTGTTCTCTTCTAGTGGTAGCAGTAGTTCTGGCCTTAGTGGGAGCAAACTTCTTTTAACCGATAGCCCTTATCTAGATCATCATTCGTCTTCCAGTAATAATTGGCCGTATACTCGAGCATTTTAAATGCAGAATGGTTTACTGATAAAAAAGTGAAATAGATAATGTTGCTCTCTATCTGTTGGAATGGTGATAACTTTTCAAACTACATTAATTAACATTTTTATAGAAGACATATTAAAAAAATAAGTTTGTACCTAATAAATATAAGCATAGGTTATAATGAGGTATGGCTTATGAAATGGGAAAGCTGTAATGGTTATTCAATAATAACGCATTATTATGTGATTTGCTAAGGAACATATGATTATAGATTATATTGACGATTTGTCAGATTGAGGAGATGCTTCTGTTTCATGAATAGAT
Source organism: Napeogenes inachia (assembly GCA_959347355.1). Lineage (NCBI taxonomy): Eukaryota > Metazoa > Arthropoda > Insecta > Lepidoptera > Nymphalidae > Napeogenes > Napeogenes inachia. The sequence goes on along the minus strand of OY365793.1, from coordinate 13,145,501 downwards.
AAAAAAGTAAATATTATGTTACATCAGCACTTCCTCGACACTAAGTTATCTTAGATTAAGAGTATTTTAGTGAATAATTTAGTAATGTGATATATATTTGGATGCTTTATAAAAATATTTCTACATTTTTATAATTTTATACCCTTTGTAACAACGAAAAAAAAATACATTGAACTTTAAAATGGGTTTTATTTTATTAATTTGTGCAAATGATTATGAATTACATTTATTTATTTCCATTAAAAAGCTGAGTGTTATCTGAAATTAATTTTAGTAAATTGGTATTCAGATTTTACACATATAAAAAGTTTAAATTCCAGTATCGTATTTCACATATCGCCGAGGAGACGGGTCATAAAGTGATTGTGAAAATTCATTAAATGTAATTTTTAATAATAGTGATGAATAATTATTATATGCCATATGCATAATTATAATTATATATTTGATAAATAATTGAGATTCAGTGTTGCCAATTCCTCAATTTTTCCCCCCTAAAAGTAATCTCGAAACCCCCTAAATAACTCCTAAACTACAAATTTAACAAATAAAATGTGTAGATTCATTACTATTATTTAAATTTTATATATTAACCTTAACTTATAAGTTATAACATTCTTCTTGAAATTAAAATGATGTTTTTAAAATTTTAATTTTTACTCAATGTTACTAGTCAACTGCAATAAACTAAATACGGGTCAGCAGTTACAACCTTATTTGAAAATTATACCAATAATACGGTTTTTTTTCAAATATTTATCGAAATTTAAAAACCTCTAAACATTTTGTCGCCCTAAAAAAACCCCGGAGCTCTTAATTTCCCCCTAAAATTAGGGGGAAAACCCCTGACTACACTGTTGAGATTTGAGGCATGTAATTCTTAAGCATGTTCGGATAGTAACTCAAGAATATACATGTTACACAAAGAGGGAAACATCTATATTTTCAAAAATATTTTATTACAACTAAGTTACTTTATTTAAGAAAATTATATACCATTTCAATCAATCGATATGTAGTAAGGACCAATAAAAAGTGCTTTAATCTTTTTTTCCTTATTGCAACATGTATCCGCTCGACAACCATAGATAAACCTTGCTCGGTTTACTCTATTATCTATACAATCTATGCCGGTGTATGACATCATTATAGTCAAAGATTATTAAAAAAATCAGAACTTCTACCTTACCTTACTTAAAATATTGTTAAATAGTTATGCATACAATACGAAGTATGTTTTTACAATGATAACAAAATTATTTGACATTACGAGCTCTTTCATAAAGATTTAGTAAAATTATAAGTTTTGACGGATAGCGAATGTTTTATAGTTACTCGACACATTCGAAACCTTCGCCGAGAAATATTTTCTTTAATAATTATTATTATTTTTTACTACTCAAAATCTAATTGAATTCAAGAAATATTTGAAGATTGATACAAAATTATATTGTAAGGCTTATAGACTTTATTATCTATTTATCTATGACTACATTATACCTAATTATACGGAGAAGGATATCCAATTTCATAGTAAATATATGTTGTAATCATATTTTAAACAAATTTGCTATATCTATACTTTTTAAATATTTATTCTTGCATACCTTTTCTGTTATCTTTAGTATCAAAAGACAACTCTGAAAAATTATATTGTTTAATCTATGTTATGGGCGGAAAGGTGATGCTTTCGCGGCGATCTTTGCCTTGCCTTCCCTTCGACGCCGTTCGTACTCGTAGACACGGATGATATTTCGACGAATCTTATGTGAATGGAGATTATTTGTAAGCGTCGTATTCTAACAGTGATCGGGTTATGACTTTTTGTAGAAGACTGGTGGAAAAATATTTATTTGTGTTATAGTTAACCCGGGTTCCGAAACCTACAAACTAGTGATTTTGTGAGTGTCTACGTTAATGTGTGTCAACTGTGCTTGAAGCGTTACCTACCCATTATTTTTGATTGAAGGTAAGGAATTTTGATATATTTTGATATTTATAATGTATTATCTGATCACAATATAAATTTACCAATTGGATTCGGCTTCGAATTTACTAATTTGGGAGGCCCAAATTAGGGTTCGCCGACTATGATGCAGAGTGAAATTCCTAAGTGCTTCTATTGATGTTTGAAACTCCTCATACTCAAACATCATCTATTTTTGAATTCGTCAACTTTATTTCATTGTCGTTCATAAAAGACGAATTAATTTTAATTCACCAAAACGTTATTTACATAGGTACACTAAATCGACCATAAATATTTGAATATATTTCAAATTTGTTACTAGCATACATATTTTAAATTAAACAATAAAGCCACACACTTCAGCACTGCCTGTAGCAATAATAAATTCTATATTAATAATTAGGATATTAATTTATTAAATAATTAAATATTGGAAAGGTATATAATGATATGAATCATAATCACAGCTTATCAGCCAGTTTTGCAGCTAATGGCTTGTGACTATCATGTTACCGAGCAGATATTGTGAAATATTCAAAATATTGCATTTACATAGAGGGTTTTTTTAAAGTGCCAACTTAATATTATTAAAAAAAAATAAAAAATCTATGTATGTTTTATGTTCCATTAAAATAAAATGATTTACTTTTGGGTCATCCAATCACTCACTACTTTACAAAGGCTACAGATATTAAATCAAATTATTTGGAAATTATACCAAAACCTGTATTATGTAATTTGAGATACTAATAATGTACTTATTGTTGAATATTTTTTCTGCAAATAATCATTGAATCAAATTAACAAACATAAGATAGACATTCAAGGTTTAAATTATATAATGATATCATAGTCTTACTCATGACTGAATAAAGTCTGTTAAAAAGCCAAAGGTTGAAGAGGTCGAACATATGACCATCTTGTGTATATTCAAATGATAGCTAAGGCTAGTATGGCTTCATTTTACTAACTGGGTTTCATTATCAAGATCATTAATAAATAATTATTTTAATGATTCAGGTTTATGAGACAATGCTTTTTTTTGTAACTGTTTTTATCATCACACTATAATAATGTTGTGTGTGAGTAAAAATTATTTATAAAGAAGAATGACAGATGTCAAATAATAAAATTTACATTTTCTATATACATATTTTTATTAATAAATATAAAATGTCAGTGTATTTGTTTATTCTCCTAGACTGGTATTATGAGCATTGGTTTTATTTGTAAATAATTTGTTTGAAGAATTATTCAAGGCCACAATTTTCATAATAAATATAGGTATATTGTGTATTTATGCTGTCAAAGAATCTTCTTGATCACACTCTTGTACATGTTCCTGGATTTGAATTTATTTTTTCATACTTCAGAATAAATCTATTTAAAGTTAGAATATTGTTAAGTTGAATATTTCATGCTATAGACAATTATATATATATATATATATTTTATAGGTAATATAAATTATGTATATTTTATGACAGTATTGTAAAGAAGATCAGATCAGAAGATATACAGTATATATTAAATATGTCTTTTAATTTAGAGTCAAAGAAATTATTTTTAAAGCTGATTCACATCTATTACTAAGATGATTCCTTCTTATGTTTTAAAAATATTAATAAAACTTTAATAAATAAGTACTATTTAAATTTATATAAATATAGAATGAAAAACATGGCTATACATGTTTAAAGATATTTTCAAATAAGTACTTCTGTTACCAAAGATATAGTATAGTGATGGGTAGAATTTTTTTTTTGGTTAAACAAGCTTTAATAAACCAAGATGTATTAAAGTATTTTTAATAAATTTAAATATTTTATACATTATTTATAATTTTTGGTTGAGATCTAATACAATTGGATATATAGGGTGATACATCACTAATTCAAATCTTAAAATGTAATAAATTATAAATGCAAAATAAGATGTAATTAATAATATCCAAATTGTTCAAAACCCAGTCAAAAGCTACTATTGAAATAGTAATAAATTTATAGATAATAATATCATGTTGAAATTTTATAAAAACTTTCGAAAATTTAGCTTCTATTGACTAAAATTATTGTTGGACTAGTTTACTTCTCAGAGTATTAATTTTATAATTAACAATCGTTTGAGTCATTGGATGCACCAGGTGACTGATTGAATTCCAACTCAACACTCAAGGACTTACTTGATAATGGATGCATGAAAGGACTTGTGGAATGAATAATTAAGTGTTCTATATGTTTAATATTAGCATCATTCCTATTGTCAGGTTTCTTATATTATGAATTGAAGGTGGTTAGAAATTTTCTAAATACATACAGTTGTCAATTGACACACTGCCTCATATGTAAAACGGATTTTATATTATTTAAAAAATTAATGCAACAGAAAAACTGTTATGATTTTTAGATATTGCCATATCTAGAATTATTATATAAATAATAAATATTAGTAAATCTAAAAAAAAATAATAAACAATAAATCATATGTCAACTTATTATCAGGTATATTTTCTGTAACAGGTGTTCCTTGTTGTTGTTGTGTTTAATTAGTGGCTTAAAAATATTAAAAAAAATTATCCATTCCTTTGCTTGCCTTAGTCATCAATTATCTAAAATCTAAAAAATATATCCTTTTTGCCAACAAAATTTCATGCATTTAAAAAAAATAAAGCTAGAATTTTCTTTAATCTCTTTACTTTCTTAAATCTTAAAATACCCTGTTATAATTAAATTAAATAAAGGTTAGTAGGATGCATAGAAATTAAGCAAAAATTCAAGTATCTAAATTGGAATTTTAAAAGGGTTTGGTTGGGGTTTGATACCTTATCTCTGCCTTAGTGAGTCAGGGTATGTTCCTTGAATTTTGTATTGGTAATTTACAGTATTGTTTCTTTACTATCACATGCAGGTTGCATATTTAGTTTTTTATTATGAAGACTACATAGTACCTAATTAAAGTCATAAAAATAAATACACCTATAATTAGGGTTATATTTTTTTATTATTTGTACATTTTAAATCCATTAAGAATCGAAACATAATTGTTAACAAATTATTTTCTCAACTTATGTATTTTATATACACATATAGACCATCTTTATTTCATATAGGCATAAGACACTAGGCTTTAACTGATGATCCAAAAAAGGTAAAGTAATAATATTTAAAATAATTAGTTTGTTTTTATTTTTACTTGATTGAACTATTGGCTCTTAGGTTACTTTTAACGTTACGGTAGAACAAATTAGATCTATAAGAAATACTTAATAAATGTTCTAAAAAACTAATTTACACAGCCATAAATTAGTAGGTAATTAATTCTATAGGAAGCTGTTGCGAACAACTTCTGCTCATCAACTCCCCTTCCTTGCTCAAATCATAAGCTATATACCATAATTTATATAAATTAATACTTTTTGTTGTAATTATAACAGATCTATTTTTTTCCTGCGAAAATGTTATAATAATTTTGAATTAAAAAGCATGTTTTATGATCCTCTGTATTAACAGTCATCATTTATTTATTTATTTATTTATTATATATGATACTCTTAACAGTTTGCAGCCAATATGGTATAAGATATTCTGCACAATAATAAAGATCTAACCGCTCACCAAAACAAATACTGTGTTCTTTATGAACAAATAATAAAAAGTGTTACTTATAATTATGATCAAAATTTTAAAATACACAATAGTTAATACAAATAATTACAAATATAATAAAAGATGGCTTAGTGACTAATATGATGTAAAAATAAAAAAGCAACAAGAAATCTTAATAAAATAACCATTTTAACTAGTAAACATGTAGTTTTTCGGAGATGTAAACTTTAAAAACCATTCTAATTCTGTCATGTCTTATTCAGGGTATATTTTATAATAATAATGACTCCTGAAATAATTATTAAACCATATTATTAAAAACATTATGTAGACCTAATGTGTATTGATAAATTTATCCAGAGGTCAATGGCATAGCTACCTATTTCTGTGAAGTGGGTATATATAACGCGATCCGACAAATCGTGTATATATATACAAGGGGCGGTAGGGATCGGGAGACGACTGACAAGGTCAGACAAGGAGAAGGGGATGAAATTTGTGTTACCAGATTCAGTTAAAATGTTACTTTGTTCAGATTTGGAAGAAAACCGGAGGACAATTCATATTATTTTGTATTGTGGTAATGAGTATTTTCTGTTTATATAATTATATACTTAATACCTTTAAAAAAATGTATGTTTGTAAATAAATAAATATGTAGTATTTTTGCGACAATAGAACTGTTATCAAATAACGTTATAAAGTCACGCCATAATTCGCTTTTTCCGAGGGTGCTTTGAGGGTGGCAACAAAGTGGGTGGGGCGTGCGTGTGCTAGGGATATTCGGACCGGCGGCGCCAGGAGTTGCCGATCGATATTGCGGGCTCGCGGCTCACTCAGAGCCAACTGTGTCGCGACGCGCTTGTGCGTTTCGGATCGCGGTTTATGTGCATACCATTTTATATAAATATCTGTGCTGTGCAATCATTATTGGATGTGTGGATATGAGATAGTCGTCGTAAACCACTGGTATGATTTTGTATTTTTTGTTTCCGTGTATTTTATGTGTACGGTCCCTTATTTCGTTCCCGGCCGGAGATCAATAGTTTGACGGATGATGTCATAAGTTCAACGTTAATTAGGAAGTGTGTAGGTGTGTACTATTTTGCTTTTATTTTGATATAGTGCTATGATTGCCTTAATTTCTAAATAATTTTGAAGTCAAGACAAATAACAATTTTAGGATATAAAATATGAGCTCCATTCTTTACCCATTATTTTACTGCATTGCTATTATCCCATCGCATTCCTCACTGTTCTGTTGTTCAGTCTAATATGGTTGCCGTCTCTTTCCACGCCCCCAATGACCTAGAAACCTTACAAAATAGGTATAGAGAGCAGGCGCAAACCTGGAGCTAGCTAGACAGATAAATTGCCCTCAATACTTCTGACGCACTATGTAACTTATATCACCGTCGAGGTATTTGTCAGTCCATCAGAAGGTTAATTATTATGATCTGGACTTTAAACAATCATCAAGTTTTTGGTTAATTCAATTATAGACTTGTAAATGGAAACAGAGCATAGATACCAAAATAGTTTTGGTTTACCATCCTAATGTTTTGATTTTTTTTTTTCATGGCACTTTTTTCAAAGTCATATAGATACCTATAAAATAATCGTTCATATTTACAAGAGACTGTTTGGATGCGGTAAATATTTGTACTAAGCTTGAACAAATTGCTCGAGATAATATTGAAATGAAATAAGCCTCTCTTATCAGTAGTCGATGTTTATTTTGTTCGAGCGTTACGTAAAAGTACTAAATTGGGATTAAACATTATTGACTTACCTTACGATTACAAATCGTATACATAGTTATTGAAGAACTTCAAGAGTAAAAACTGCCTTAAGTTCTTACAGTAGCTATGGAGTTAAATTCTTACCTGACATCATAAACAACATAATATTTGTCCCAGTAGTCGGAATAAAGGTTTTTTATTGTTTGAAATTGGTTTCTGGTAGCATTTCCGCTTGGAATAGTTTAATAAGATACTGTTCCTTTCACATTAAATCTTGAGGAGAGGGGACTAGCTGAAAACCAGCGTTTTCCATGACCTCTGTCCTGGTAACCAAGTAACTGAGCCAGTTCTCATTATCTTAGAGGGTTATTATATGTCCAACCTCTTTCTGATATATACCTTAAAACTAAAAAACTGTAACTATATATATAACAATAAACTGTTTTATTATACTATTACAAAAATGAAAAATATATATTGTATTTACTAAGTATGTACAAGTGCGTATCTTCAGGTGTTTATCTGGAATAGTGCAAGTGACGTCATTGTTCAAAGATGTGCTATTAAGTTATTAATTATTATCCCTCGTACGTAAGAGCTGTTATTACAGTTACCTTATCTAAAAAAGCCTTACCTTCTCAAGTGCTGGAGACTTGTGGAAAATTAATTTAACCAACTTACGTAAAGAAAAAAAAGTACGATAGTTTATTTCGAAGCAAGTATTAAATATGTAATTAGCATTCATAAAATAATGACTTAACTGTAATCAATTCTAATTTAGTCGTAAATGGAGCAGTGGTGCTTGTTAATAATAGGTCTTTTTTGAGGGTCATTCTTATTGATAACATCACAAAGAAGCACTAGACCACATCACTTGGTATGATGTCATGCCAATGCAATTTGTGGCGTTTATGACAATGGCTAGCCTCATTTACATTTCGGATTTAATTACCATTGTGGGAACATGATCTTGAGAGCTTAAAGTACCTACCAAATATGAAGTTAATAACGTTAACGAAAGAGAAATGAGTGCTTCGTAACGATGATTACGAAATATATAAACAAGCCCCAGTAACACCAACTTGGTATATATTATTCTCTTGCTAATTTGATGAGTCATCTGAACTTGAAACTAACTCTGTTAATATAATAACATAATACTTGATATTACGCTTAAAGCCATCGGCTATTTGCTTGCGCGGGCGCAGTCGATTTTATAATATACCTACATTTATAGTTAGTTGCAAGTCCGGTTTGTTACTTGCATTACCAAAATGAGTCGTGCCCATCGGAGTTGATTCGTTTTACAAATTAAAAAACAGCAATTTATATTGTTAAGCTTTCATAATGTTAAATAAAAGTTACATAAATATTAAATGCTATTTATAATAACCATTTTTCGTTAACTTTTTGGAGCAGAATTTATATATACTTCTTTATATTATCAATAAATATATCTATATTAACCAAAATAATGTGAAAATATTTACGTTTTCTTGGTTATTTTAAAAGTGATATGTATTTTAGTCTTTTAGGCGTGGACACAATTCCCCCTTATCAATGTTTTTTTGTTTTACGTAATGACATACGACGATAAAATACAAATGTTTCAACATATTATGAGTCTTATAACTTATCTTATTCTCGATTTAATATGGCATTTATTTCTTAATTTTCTAAAGAACACTGTCTTTCAGTACTTACTTAATTGTTAATATCGAAGTAATGTTGCGTGCTGGTACGTTCAATGTTTACAGTACTCTTGTTACTATGTATCTATTTATAAGCACTTGCCTTTATATAAATGACCTTACGCGTCTTTTATATGTATTATATGACGTTAAATAATTCATACTTATTTAGGTTATATGTTGGAATTCGGCTGCAACACTATCAGTACATACGATTATTTAACCTGTCAATTGACACCGTTTGTGACGTCACCTTTCAATACTCATCAATGCAGGATAAACAGATCCAGCTGGAATAGCACCATTAGCCTTAATGAGTTTCCCTAACAGCTTCTAGCTCATATCCTCAACTTGATAGTCTACTCGTCTTGTTTGAACATTGTACGGTCATAAAATTGAACCAAAGGTATGGGTTTTTTACTTTAATTGTAATTACATTTTACTGTAAAGGTATTCCTGGAATATTCTTTTAATAGTTATCGAAATTTACAAATTGGGCTTTGCGGGTATGAGTAATCGTTACTGCGGTTCAATATATTTATTTCTATAAATACTAAACAGTATGTATTAAATGAAAAATTCAAGTGATCACGGTACATAAATATATTTTTTGTTTTCATGACTTATCCAGGTTTATCCATCGTACTTATTTTCTATTAAAAAAGATAGTCATGTTATATGTTAATTTTTAAATAGAACTCTGTGATATAAAGAATCAAAATATAAGAATATTTGAAACTAAATATTAAAGTCATATCATTGTTCTCTGTTTTCTAAAGGAAGTAATCGAAATTCATACAGTTTATGGTACTTTCAGTTAAAAATCAAAACGTTAATTGCGCTAACGAATGGTTCGTGCGAGTCGAAACTTTCTAAAATATTGTTGCAGTAATGCCCTACCATTGTAAGCCATGATATAAAACTCGTTTAATTCTCAGTTATAGTACGTACTGTTATGATTGTATCGAGATGGAACACCGTGGATGTAATGATCAAAGTTGATTTATTTCTTTTCTCTATTAAGATTAGTTTTTTTTTGTATTTATATAATCTTTTGTAGGTAACTACTCGCTACATAGTTCGTAGTATGTTTTTTGTTTTAATCTGTAACTGATAGTAGTATGATTTGTTAAAATTAAACAGTATCTTTGTGTCAATAAATAAAAGATATCTTTGCAGAAAATATTTATCTTTTTCGCTTTCTTACTGTTACGATGTTATTCCACTAAAGCTCATTAAAACAATTTCTTTGACGTCAAAGCCTGAATAATATAACTTTTTTTTATAAAGTTTAAGTTGCGTTGAATACTTGGTTGAGAGTCCTGAATACTATTCTATTGGGGTCGTCGACCTCAGATCCAGTCCACGTCTTGCACTCGCCGACTCACGTAACAACCGCTTTCTGTACACATTAGTGTATAAAATCAATATACAGTATACCTGTATTACAGAAGATTAAAGTTCAGTAGTAAATATTCTGGACATATAGATATACTGTAATCTTGTAATCTATATATAATAAAAAAAAACCGTGGAATTTGCTTTTAAATACAAATATCGTTTAATAAAATTCTTAACCAATTTAATTTTTAATATTTTTTTTAAATAACCTAAAACTAATTGCTATATTGTAAGTAAACATCTTCATTACTCAAGTATGGAGACCAACTTTATGAGATGGTATTCAATTCACTGTAATAATTTGTCGGTTGTTAACCACCAATTTGTGACAATCAAGACGACTTACATCATAAGCTAGTAACTGTGATATCATCTTATGAATGAACTATGATCTAATGTTTTATTGAGACACACGGCCTACACAGTACCGCCCTGAGAATAGTTTAGAATGGATTAAGAATCTGTCTTTGTAAGCTCCGATAGTCAAAGTCAAAGATACGTATCTGGACATTCTTATTAGAAATTGCTCAACTCTTTGTTTGAGCAGCTTAGTAATTCAGATCGTTAGTTTAAAATAATATTTGTATCGAAATATTGTTATCAGTTATTATTTTTACAGATCGCGCCCCAAATCTAAAATCCTTATATTCAACGCCATAACACCCGTTGCCAATAATAGGAAATAACATAAAATTTGGTTTATAAGATAATTTTATTAATAAGTGTTATTGTTCATTCAATTTCAACTGAATACTAAAACTGATATAAATGTATTATTTTAGCATAACAGATACATTAACTCACTTGCTAGAACAGCAGATTAAATTTCCCTTTAAGAGGCTTCAGGAAGCCTGAAAGGGCTTTGAAAAACGCTTGACCCTTTTGGTGTTGTAATTTGTTAATCCTATTTCTGGATATAATTTCAGCTTTCTTATATATTGTAAAATAGCAACGCCACCATTATTTTCTGTAAATATATTTCGTATCTAATCATAGCAAGCATGCTTTTAAGAGCTTAATAATAAAAGTGGAATCGGAATCATAAAAAAATTCAGTCGTTTTTAATTCGTTTGAAGTATGATGACCAACACTGCCTAAATATTTTTAGTCTGTCATTTTAGGGTTACCATAACAGTTAAAACGGAATTCTCTATTACTAAGACTTTGCTGTCAGGCTGTATCTCATGAACCGTGATAGCTAGACAACTGAAACTTTCACAGATTATATTGTATTTCTGTCGCCGCTATAACAACAGATACTAAAACCAAATAAAAATATACATGTAAGTGGGCTCCCATACAACAAATAAGATTTCCTGTAGTTTTTTTTATATGTAATGGTACGGAACCCTTCGAGCGCGAGTCCGACTCGCACTTGGCAAGTTTTTTATTTTATTTTTGGAACTTCATTTGTCTCGCGATAATTATTATTGCAGCGAGGTCACAGTTGAATGCCATCAGCACACTCCCTCGCGTTTATTTAACTCGAAACAAACAGTTCTTTTAGCCATTCTGCGAAATACAGCCAGTTAAGCTTGACCCATTTATTATGTCTCGGTATCGAACACACATACACACATACTAAAACACATTTCTCTCACGTTTAAATGCACACAGGCGTTGTTTTATTAAAACGAGGTTACTCATTCGTTATGCATATAACGTGTGTTGCTTATAATAGCTACTTCATATGATGCCATATTAATATAAATCTACAATTGGCAAAGAACGAAATTTTTTATCGTTCTTATCGATGTATGTATTAATAAAATGTTATGTTTCTCATCCTAGCAACAAACTGCAACATAGTTTTAACTATAAAGTTCTACCTGTAAATTTAAAGTTTGATTTATTAGTTACTTCTGCGTCTGCTTGTAAATTGTATAATAAATCAGAAGATTTATAACCAAATAATAACTGCTCATTGACCATGAAATTACTCGCTCAACAGTCATTTTTTGATAATATTTAAAACTTAAACTTTTTCTCGTGTTCTTTGTCTAATTTTCTTGTTAATCAAACACTTCTATGGCTGCTTTTAACGAAACCTTGCAAGTCACTTCGTCCGGGGGTAGAATTAAGGAAATATTAGAAGTAGGTATATAACTTAAGAAAGGATGCTTCTGTTGGTGTCATACTTAATTTTTCTTTTATTTACATTTATGTTATATATACTTTGTAGTTTAATATTAAATATATTACATTTTTTTCTTTATGAAAATGTTCCTTGTGAGTTTACAAGATCTGACTTTAAACTCAATGTTTCTGTGCGTTGGTAATTTTATGGTCGAGTGTTATATTGACCTAAATAGGCGGATAACGTCATCGTTATACAGTCCGCCGCAAGAACGTGTTTATACACGTATTATAGGGCGTGGTAGTTTCTTTTCTCGAAAAATACATCCTAGAAAGAAGTTAGGCTCAAATACTTGCTTATCTTGTCGATAAAGCTATTATTATTGTATAATATTGATATTGGAAGTAACTTTATGTGCATGTATAAAACCGGTCAAACGTTTGCTTGCAAACAAGCGGCCTTCGTCTCATTGCGGCAAGCCGACGCCCGGTGACGTCACCGCGCTTATGTCATACGATTATCATCGCGACAGAGCCAAATAAACCTGCAAATCTTCACCCTTATGCGGGAAATCGATTCATTCATCAACCTTTATACTCTAAGTGGACTTCTGCTTGTCTCGATGCCAATATATCCGTTTATATATTCACGCTTCACTACTGATCGATTTTCTTAGAAGTGAAGATGATTCGTTCCGCATGAATAGTCAAACAATCAACTTGAAATAAGAGCAGGTATGACGCGATGACACATTATATTCAGTCTTTCTATAATAGTATTGTGTATTATATAATATATATATAGTTTCTTATGGCTTTACCGTAAAGAATACCGCATATACACAAGCGCCAGTGATTTATTACAAAGATATATAATATATATTTATACATAGTTGGCAAGTGGCAACTAATGAAACCTATCCTGCTACTAGAGTTCAGTGGCGACGCCTACGCACTACCTCATTGAGTTACTTGCCCGGTATGATATTGTGCAACCGCAATAATAATAACACTATTTCAATGGCATATCATTCTAGTTATATACGTAAAAACTTGTTATATATATTTTTAAACGTATTTCATATGATTATTACATTGTATAATGTTTTCCAAAATAATTTAGTTTCCTTTGTTTTTTCGTCTCAGTAATCAATAGTTCTTTCAACCATAATATAGTCGATTCATTGGTCTGGTTTCGAGAAATCCTATGACCGAGAGTAATGTACCTACGCGAATTTAAAAATAAAAGCGCTGGGCTTATAATGAAAATCATCTACCAAAATAAAGTTTCGAGTAAAAATTATAGGCATTAAAATCATACGCGTATTGACCATAAAACTTTTGACTTTCACTCCACTCTAAGAAATCTATAGATAATGTAATGACCGGACATCCTTTTGTTTCTGTGAAGCTTTACATTACACGGTGCTCGGTTTTGTTTGTGTGTTATACATTTTAACGGCTTACGTGCTTTTAAGCTCATAGGCTGATTTATCGAAGACTCGTTTATCTTATTAGTCATCATTAAATGCATAACATAAATGAGATCTTTAAATCCAACCCAAATATATTTGGTATTAGGATATATACTTATATAGAGTCTTTTTCTTAACTTCTCAGTAACCTTAATCAATGATATCGTACAAACTGTGACTTAGAGAAAAATCATAATTTATGTCCGCAACCAGGCCTGGTTCGGGCGCGGTCTATATTTAGGTTAATAGATTCGTCCGTGCACCGCAACCAACATAGGAAGTACCTGTTCGTCCGCTAATTCGTTCCAACCTCGACCAGATTGTTTAGTTACCTCTCATGATATACTTTACTAGTAGTGAAATATTTGTAACGCTATTTTAATTCTAACTACCTAAATACTAACTACATATGATACCAACACAAATCTTAATATTCACGATTAACGTAAGACCAAGCTTCTAAAAGCAGTTATTTCACTTAATATTTTCAGTTGTTGAGCGAATTTGAGTATATGATGCAGATCATTCACTGCTGTTGATCTAACAGTTCTATATTTAGCGGCAGCTGATGTCAACATTCATTGGAAGCTGGAAATCGTGCCGACTTATTCTTTAATCACGCAATTCACGAAGATTTTACGGTCGTGGGAATATATTTTTTGCAATAATTGTTGCCAAAGACTGTAATAACGTCTCATTAGTGTCTAGAAAGTAGGTTTTGTACAAACTTAATTCTACGACAGAAGGACGAAACTAACCGAAATTATTTAACGTATCTCAAATATGAAAATGTATTAATGTTTACAATATAGAAATAGCTTTTTAAACAACGTATGCCCATGACTAACTGTTCGTGTTCTCCTGGAGTTGGCTCATGAGAATAATAGATGCTGGTTGATTACAAAAACAAACAAAACAAAGATCGTAGCGCGGTTAAAATGCAGAAGCGGTTAGGACTCTGCAGTTAGTGGAAGCACGCGGTGTTGTGTGACGAACTGTAAACTACTAGTTCTGCGTTCGTAGGAACAGTTACTCGAGACTGCTGTACAAATTGAACTTTATTCCAACACAATAAGCTCCAAAGTGAGAACCTTTCACCTTTTGATGGAGGGTTGCTCGTGATTAAAATCGCATTGCTTCCTGCGGTTTTGAATGAACGGGACGATATGCACATAGTAATGACGGGTTATTGTTTTTGTAATGCTTTGTGGACACACACACGTATATAAAAAGTTCCGCTAGTATGCGTATTATTCAAATATACTGACTATTGTCAATGTTAGTACGAATTTTTTGCGATTGCGAAATATTCTTATTGTACTTTTATTCAAAAATACGCCTTTACTGAAGTTTTTATAATATATAAAATAAATATAAAGGCCTCTTTCAAATATCTAAAACAAAGACTAATGACTGATTATTAATAGTATACATTTGGTTTGATAAAGTGCTCATGAAACGAACAATTCGTCGTTAGACGTTAAACTATAAATAGAACTGACCTCATAAGCTATTTTTGAATCATAGATGACCACATAAAAACGATTGAATCTAAATCTTCAACGATTTGTGTAATAAGCAATATTAACGCTCTGTCCTGATGTATGTATGTACTTATGTGTACTATTAGCATTTGATGAAACTACTTAGGCATAGCAACGGTATACTGGTAGCAGGATTTCCGTTCTTCAATCCGGAACGTAACAGCTAGCGACAATGTCTAACACGAGCTGATCTATTATAGTCCTTATCATCTTCAATATAATGTCGAAATTCCTTTATTGGTTGTATCTATGTGAGATTAAGGACAGAATATAGTGTCCCCCTCTAATACCATGACGTCTAGTCGCTCGCCAGACCTGATGGGAATGGGGGGAATCATGAGGTAAATTATTGCAATTTTGGTCTTGATTGCAAATGAAGTACCCGGTAATTTTTACTAACAATTACCAACTAGCTCAAACCACGGTACAGTCCATTTATTGTTCTTAAATTTAGATATTTCACATGAGAAATCCTTTTTTTATTTGATAAATAGAACAATAGTAATCAACATACATTTATACGTAAAAAAAATAAAAGTTTTGCAGGGTTGCGTGTATCCAGAAGCATAGTATTTTAAATTACTTGAAATGGCCGTAGGGTGATACGGGAATGTATGGTGGCTTTAATGGTAGTCCATGGTGCCGACGCCATGTCTGCCTTGAGGGTCGATGACCCCACGCCTATTGGATACGTTCGCTTTGTCCGACATTTGTTCTTCAGAATGGAGACAATTATAAGACAATATTGTTTAAGTTCTCTTATTGCTTATTCTAAACTATACAAGTGGTGATCGTAATATATTTTCATATATTTTTAGGATTTCACGAAAATGTTAAGTAAAAAAATAATAAGAATTCAATGTAATTGCAACATTTACATACTACACATAATTTAATAACACGAAATCTAATTCTAAAGTTGCAATGTTAACCCTAATTTAGTAATAAAACTATGACACAAAACGAAAAATCTACCACAGTACTAATTATCTATAAAATTACTAATTATTTATAAATACCCTCGACTCCTAACACTATATTATATATATTATTTCGTTTACCCTTTCCACGTCATGAAAATATAGAAAACTGTTAACAAAGTACTTATCGTGCCAAAATTGCATCTGCATAGTAATTAGGAGTTTTGTTTTTATTTTCATAAGAGTTATTCAGTCTCTACATATTAATGAAAAGAAAATTGTTTAATTTGTCAATTATCTTTATTAGCAGCTACCCGTTATAACGTACAACTAGTTTTAGTCACGATAAGTATAAAACAATAAAAATAAAATTACTTTTGCAGCTTTTTTAAAAACTAGGTTACACTTACGGATACAATGTGCATACATATAGACAATATATAAGCAGGAATTTGCAGCAGTTGTTATCAGGAATGAGGTATATCACCTCAAAAGATGATCTCAATAACTAATCTTAAAATATAATTGGTCCTAGTTCGAAAATACTAGTTTTATAAATAATATTTTATTAAATATTTTTAAGATAATTCGTTGCTCTTATGAGCTGGTTCGATCTTTGGTACATATTAATTTACTTAATATATTACGTTCCCTAAAATGTATTTTAATAATATATTATGTAGCTGTATCTCAACCACATAGCATTTTTAACATACATATTTGACAAGGGTATTTTTGAGAATAACATAATGATGAATATAAAGTTAAATAATATTAAAGTAAATTCTTATTACTATTAATTTGATATTTAAAAACAATT
Organism: Napeogenes inachia; assembly: GCA_959347355.1. Taxonomy (NCBI): domain Eukaryota; kingdom Metazoa; phylum Arthropoda; class Insecta; order Lepidoptera; family Nymphalidae; genus Napeogenes; species Napeogenes inachia. The sequence continues at coordinate 13,128,258 of OY365793.1, read as the reverse complement.
TACATGAAAAACTTTACATTTTCAACATTATTAAAAGATTTTTCCACGAGATATATAAGATTTATTGTCTATTGTTCCTTTAGAGACAAAAACAAAGTCAGTCAAAATCAGTCAGTCAGTTTTATATAGTCGGTGTAATTAAAATGTTTTGTAGTTTAGGTATCGTTAACCTTAATAAAGTAATGGTTATTTGCGAATGTCGTTAAATATGTTGGTACTATTATATATATTATAGGTACTATTTGACCTTCCTATTTAAAGTTGTGCTATTGTTGGAGAAGGTCAGGCTAGAAAACAACAAAAGTTTTGGGTGTGGTATTTACACCCATAAAATTATTTATTTTCCTAAAATAAACTTTTGGGGCAAATCTACGTGATACGATTTTATTAATAAAAATTTCTGATATGCATAGTTCTATATATTTGTAGTTATTATTATCGCTTACTGAAGTGCCTACTCTTTACTAAAAAATGGCACTGTGGTCAATGTAGGATTCTAGTGTTATATAGTCCTAAAAATATATAATCTAATATTTATTTTCGTCTCTTATCTACACTTTGAAAAACGGTCTCTGAACTAGATTATTAATGATTTTTAACTGTTTCGGACTTAATGAAAAAAACAATTAAATATCTTGAGTTATTATTTATTCACTGTTATCAATTTAACATAATGGTAAAATATTCTATATTTTTACCCCAGAATGAAATATTGCTTATCTTATAAAATTCTCAAAATTATACAAAAAACGCATCAAAATATTTAGAAGTTTAGAAGAACTAAACGAACAAACAGACAGACTTGAATACTATTAATAGATTAGACCCGTAATGCCTTTACATATATAATGTTTATTCATAATATGTATATCATTAGATGAGACTTATGTAATACTACACTTACCATTGACTTGAGGGTCAAGGACAACGACATAACAAAGAAAACAAAAAGTAAATGATATAAATAGCTTTAATATATATATTAAGTATATGTACACAATTAACATTCATCATATAAGCTGTATCGTCAAGAGGCCGTTATTGAGGACAGGCGACAGTTAACAGACGAGAACAATTAACTAAGTCTGTCTAATTAAAATAAATGCTTACGATTAGAACCTTTGTCATTCTAATAAACGTCTAATAATATATTTAGAAATTACGGTTTATAAATATTATTCTTCCCTATAGTGTTTTCTTCGAATCATTAAAAGTAATAAAGATTCCGATTAAGTGTCGACAGCACTTCAGAGTCTTCTATCTACTCACTATCTAATCTTATCGTCTGAAGTCAGAAAATTCTGTATACATTACTTCAAGTATGTGTCGTGAAAAAATTATATTGCAACGTTTACAAAAATAGACTTATGTGTTATTATAATGCTATATCATATGTGTTGTTTTGTAAACTAAAACGCCCCTTGTGTGTTAATTTGTAAGCTGAATACCATGTGTGTTTTGTTTCGTTAACACGTTTGCTTAATAAACCGGACCAGTCAAGGTGAAATTTATTTTGTAATCTTATTTAGTTGTCATGATGCTCTCTGGCTTGTATAAAATATCATTAGTTTTCGGATCTTTTAAGTGTATATATATACATATAATATATTATAATAATTTTGATGTCATTTTTGAATAATGAATAACGTAATTAGTGAATGACGTACTTATCGTTGGTATTTTTAGTTGTAGGCTTTGACCGGTTACATCATCTCGTAACAACATTATTTAAAAAAATACTGTCTTTAATGTGTTTCAATTGTATACAGTATACTTTTTATTAAGAGGTGCCTTTGATCCGATATGGTTGATATATGTATGAGATACAAGTGATGTATTTGTCATTAGATATCGGAGCGTGGCGCGGTGAGCCCAGGCCGCGATGACGACCGACATCACGGTGTCCCGCTGGGACCCGTCCGTGCGCAGCGGCCAGGAGATCATCGACGAGTACGATGGCGGCAACTCATCCTCAAGGCTTTTCGAACGATCGCGTATTAAAGCGCTCGCAGGTACGTAACTCCTGAAAGTGCTGCTGCTACTGCGACTACTGTTGCTACTGCTGCTACTGCTGCTACTGCCACTTGTGTTCCAATCTGTCCCAATATCCTATATCCTTTTTTTAGTCTTCATTTCTTCCTAGAAGAGAAGTTTTGGAGAGACCCCATTAATAAACCTTTCTCATAACTTGTTTCTTATTTCCTCTGATACTTTATTATCTTCATTAAATAATATCAGACATTAATATCTTTAAAATGAACTTGATATCTTTAAATTGAACCTTTTCAGATGGTATTATAAAAAAAAAATTGAAACTCGGAAAAGAAAAGGATAGACAAGCACACAACCTCCTCCGTTGGTTAAAGTCGGTTAATAACTAGGTTAATTCAACATTAAAACTTTGCAAATTGCAATTTAAATAAAGTGATGTTTTCTATAGAGTTTAAAAAGAATTCAGTCAGTATGATTTTAATGCTTCAAAAGGCAAGAACATACCTTTTGTTATTATTGTGAACGGCCAAGGGCTATATCAAAGTCTAAAGGTGATTGAAAATCGCTCAACAAAAACTATTATCATAAAAAAATGTATGGATTTCAAATATTGCCTATTTAATGCCTTTTTTTATATCTATGACCTTTATTAAACATACAAAAATATACTATTAATTGAAAATTAATGATCTTTGTCTTAAATTGGCTTCTATATTTTACATCTATATGATTCATTTCATTTTCTATTGTTTAGGAATTTGTTCCATCGTTACTGTACTGGAACCGTTTCTTTCTCTCTTCAACACTACGCATTTCTAGTGGTTCTTGTTAGACTGTTGCTAGACTCTTTTAAAATACAGACATGTCTAAAGAATGTCGATTGGATAATGATGTATTGTGTCCTGTCTAGACGCGTTACATCTCTACATTTGAATGGAGTTTCTAAGCTTTACTATGGGCCATTTTAGCGCAAAAAAGGGTGTTCGCTGATGTCATGATAGGTAATTACTTTTCATTGAAATACTTAAATAAAAAGTTTAGCCATTTATAAAAAGATATTGTCAATGAATTGAATCTGTAGGTAGATCCTATTTGAGATTATAGTATTATTGGATTCAGTGACTTTAGTTTTTATTGTAATCACTTTTATTGCAATTTCAATAAATATGCTTATTTTTTTAATTACAAATAGAAACCAATTCAATAATGATAATAACTATATGTCATTTACAATGTATAGTGTACATCACCAACATTAAAAAAAATAAAAAATCTGATTCATATGAATCAATATAAAAGACTATCTTCCTTAAAACGTCAGATTGACTAAAAGCAATTATTGAAAAAATTGAAGTTCAAATTATTCAAAGCACTTTATTGAAAGTAACTTCTTTACAAAAGGTTGGGTAAAGTTATAGTCACAAAGATCCTGGATAACAAACTCACCATTTCATGTACATTTAAAGTTTTTTTAATTATTACTTTGTATATATTTATATGAAGGGTAGGGTAATAATTAATTGTTTCTTATGAGTTGTAACTGTGTTGACATGGTTATTTTATCAGTACTGATAAGAGTACATATCTTTGATTAGGTATACACATAATATAGGTGATGATAATACCATTCTGGAATATATTTTGAAAATAGTGTTTTAATAATAATAAATAAATTTATTGATGTTATAATTAGTTTTAAAATATAAGGACAAACAGCTGTGATATATATATGTATGCATATTTTAAATTACTTACCTTATCATGAATTTGCTATACCGCGGTTTCCGTTTTCCTACAAAACTTAGGGCTTGCAAACAATTTGAAAGAATTTTGTTAGTATTATAATATTCTTTAAGGTATTTTGCTACTGTGATAGAATGAATACTTATCTGTTACGATTTAAGAGTTATCTGATAGTGCGGGTTTCGTTATACGATACCTCGTAACAAGTTTTGGGAAACATTTTTATGTCTATCATATTATAAATAGTTCAATGGATCGACTTTTAACATAAACTTAGATACTTAAGTATCGTTTGATCTCAAGAAAATAAGGAAATAAACTATTTATTATATTACAAATCCATTAAACGAAATGTTGTCGACATCTGGAGCGTGCGTATCGAATATCCTTGTCCAGTGAGCAGTTGAATTTTGTCGCTCTAATTCTTCCCGTTCTTCGTCCATCGTCTCAGTCAATCAGTGCTGGTGCTATGACATCGACGGAGTGCTACGATCTGATCAAACGAGGTGTCGATATTGAAGTGCCCGGTCTCGAAACCTACTATGACAAAGTTGTTTGTGAATTAAGAGGTAAATAAGTGTTTATGTGATGATTCGCTATTACGTGATCAATTTGTATACGCCCATCAAATTGGCACTTTTGTAAAGAACTTATTCTATTTATTTATGTTCTGAATTTTGGATTTTTGGGATTAACAGTGAAGTGTAAAGTTCATCGTTCTACAATTTCCAAAATGTTTGCATAATGTTGTTTTTATATCTATAACTATAATTGTGTATTACTTTTATGGTTTCCTAATTTCTCAATAGATTTAATTAGTTATTCTTTTATCACAAAGTTTACTAATTTATTATAACTATTTATTAATTATAAAAAAAATGGTGCACTTTTGAATAGCATCGATTTCCGCTCTAAAGAATAAAGCAATACGATCCGCATCTCGCATTACTAGTATAAGTTTCCGAAACCAATACTTATCAGGAGTTACTGCGATGTCCCAATCCTCAGCGGACTCATGGCGCAGGGAGAGACGTCCTCGACGATGCCCGCACTGGCGGTTAATGTGTTAATCACTGTTTTCTATATAGTCTGTTTATTGTTTTTTTTTTACTTGTTTCTATTTCGATGTCGAAGGTTGCATTATCCTTTTCCGTCCTGTTACCTATGAAGCATGAGTGGCCATTCCAAGAAGTTATAGTTTATGTAGGTAAGTTATATTTAATTAATTTGTTTAATTTCAGACGAACGAGAAAGTGTACAGAAGAAGACCTTCCAGAAATGGGTGAATTCTCACCTGGTGCGTGTGGGGTGCCGCATTAACGACCTCAATGTGGACATGAGAGACGGCAAGATGCTTATCAAACTCTTGGAAGTTCTTTCTGGAGAAAGATTGGTATGTTCTTTATTTATATAATATGTATAACACTAACTTTAAATAAACCATAACTTATTTTTATTTTTTATTTTAGCCTCGCCCAACAAAAGGCAAGATGCGTATCCACTGTTTAGAGAACGTTGATAAGGCACTGCAGTTCCTCCGAGAACAGCGGGTGCACCTCGAGAATATGGGCTCTCATGATATTGTGGACGGAAACGCTAGACTCAACTTGGGACTCATCTGGACTATCATCTTAAGATTCCAGGTTAGTTTGAAAAAGTACTAACGTGTATTATTCTGGGTAACTTTGTCATGCCACATGAAACCTTAAATTCATAGACATAGATTATAAATTGGTTGGTAACTCAAATGTCTTTCAGATCCAGGACATAACCATCGAAGAGACAGACAACAAGGAAACAAAATCCGCAAAGGATGCACTACTGTTATGGTGTCAGATGAAAACAGCCGGCTACAACAACGTCAATGTCCGCAACTTCACTACATCCTGGCGTGATGGGCTCGCGTTTAATGCAATCATACACAAACATAGACCAGAACTTATCCAGTTTGAGAAGTTACATAGAAGCAATCATATTCATAATCTGAATAATGCCTTTAATGTTGCTGAAGATAAGCTTGGTTTGACCAAGCTTTTGGATGCTGAAGGTACCTTTATTGTCTTTTAATGTTTTCTTCTTTAAGATAAGTTAATTATCATCATTTGCTTAAATTAAGTAATATTATATGGTATATATTGTCTATAATGCCTTCAAGTTTCCACTTATGCATGACTGTACACAATAGTATTGGTCATGCTCTAAATGTGTCTTATTATAGTCTGGGCTAAGTTGCGTTAAGATATGCGACCCAAGATTTTGTGAAACAAAACAAATTGGATATGCAATATTTATCTTAATTATATGTTACTTTAAAAAGCATCTATATATAAATGATTTAAATATGTATACAATTAAATCCATATCTACTATCATCTTTAAAAAATCCTAAAGAACTAATATTTACCGCCCCGTTGGTCGAGTGGCTAGCGCAGACGCCTAACGTGTCACGGCGCAATGGGGATCGGGTTCGATTCCCGGCGGGAGACAGGCATTTATGTGATGAGCATAGATGTCTGTGTTTCTGGGTTTGGTCGTTTATTAAATATATTCTCAGTATTTATATGTGTATTTCTATGTATTTGTATCGTTGTCTAACACCCTTAACACAAGCAAATAACTTGCTTACTTAGGGGTTAGATCAATGTGTGTAATTTGTCCTGATATTATTATTATTATTATTATTTCTAAAACATTTGGTTCCAATTGTATTTTTTTTTCTACAGATATTGCAGTAGAACATCCTGATGAGAGATCCATCATCACATACGTGGTGACCTACTACCACTACTTCAGTAAGTTGAAGCAGGAGACTGTCCAGGGCAAGCGTATTGGCAAGGTGGTGGGCATCGCCATGGAGAACGAGAAGATGATGCAGGAGTACGAGTCACTTACCAGGTGAGGAACTGAAAGCGCTGCGAGGAACATAATAACATTTTATACACATGCTGTATAAAGAAAGAGATCGGCTTGGACTGTTAGTCAATGTATTTTTATAAATGTTTCTTATCATCATATATTGTCATATAATTAATTTTTGTCACAGTTTAAATTCAACTCGACCAAATATGGTATGTACGGTTGAACAGCAAACACATTCACTGTCGTCTTACCCTATTGAAAAATGTATATAGAGTCATAAAAAAAAATCTGAATTAGATAATTTATTAAAGGTTGAATCACGAGACAAATAATAAATATTTATATATTTATAAAGATTGTGCATTTTCCTTAAAAAAACAAATAATAATAAAGTGCCTTGGTTTCAGTGATCTTCTGCAGTGGATCGAGCACACAATCGAAGCTCTAGGAGACAGAACTTTCGCCAACTCCTTGGAGGGAGTGAGACAACAACTCATACAGTTCGCCAACTATCGCACTGTTGAAAAACCTCCTAAGTATGAATTAAACTACATTTTATATATTATTTTGATACACGTTTTAAAATTTAAAACATATTCTCAAAAGCTATCAATGTAATTTTACTGAAAAAAGAAATCTAGTACAAGAGCCTCGAACGGTCGTGAATTATCTTTCTAAATGTTTGACAGTTTATTTATTTTTTAAAATGTCATCACCATCAGGTTCGTAGAGAAGGGCAACCTGGAGGTCCTGTTGTTCAGCCTGCAGTCGCGCATGCGCGCCGCCAACCAGCGGCCCTATGCGCCGCGCGAGGGACGCATGATACACGACATCAACCGCGCCTGGGAGAGACTAGAGAAGGCCGAGCACGAGCGCGAGCTGGCGCTCAGGGAGGAGCTCATACGACAGGAGAAACTGGAGCAGCTGGCCGCCAGGTGGGATTGCCTCGCTTTATATTTTAGCTTACCGAATTTGGATGATCCGTACTATAGTACTTCTGACTTTATATTGGCTATTTGTTGAATTTGCCAAGTCTTAAATGCGTCATACTTTATTGTGTAATCATAAGTAAATAATTCTTTCGAATTAACATTTGTTTATATTTTTATTATAATATTGGAAAACAATTTACATAATATTTATTTTCTTCATATAGTATTTCTGATGTACGTAGTTTTAATATATTCATGTATTTAGTTAATGTATACCAGTGATATATTTTCATGGCAAAAATCATTGTTTTTTTTAAGATTCAACCGCAAAGCTCAAATGCGTGAGACCTGGTTATCCGAGAACCAACGTCTGGTCAGTCAGGACAATTTCGGCTTCGACCTGGCGGCGGTGGAGGCGGCCGCTAAGAAACACGAGGCCATCGAAACTGATATATTCGCGTACGAGGAGCGAGTGCAGGCCGTAGTGGCCGTGTGTTCCGAGTTGCAAACGGAACGGTCAGTCATACGATGGTCACTTTATATTATGAGTCAAACCAATAATACTAGACTCCGTTGAGATTAAAAAAATGTATCATTTTACATAATACCTATATGTAATTTTAAAGCCATAAAACGGCTACATATTTGCTGCAGTGTGTTTAAAGTACCTCGTGTCCCCAGCTACCACGACATGGAGCGCGTGTGTGCTCGTCGCGACAACGTGCTGCGCCTGTGGGCGTACCTGCTGGAGCTGTTGCGCGCGCGCCGAGCTCGTTTGGAACTGTCGCTGCAGCTGCAGCAGAACTTCCAGGTCTATATGCATTTATACACTATTTGGTGCCCAGAACAAACAGATGAGAGAAACACATTCATGACAAGACATATGACATACATGTACCGCTTATATCTTCATGGAATTTAGGAATTACCTGCTTTTGTAGGTGTTGGTTACTCTTAAATTAAGTCTTATAGATTTAGTACAGCCAGTAATAAAACTCTTAAAGAGAATATAAAATTATATAAAAATTAAAATACGATCTTAATTTTACTTTTTTATATCTGCAGGAAATGCTATACATCCTGGACTCTATGGAGGAAATCAAGATGCGTTTGCTGACAGACGACTACGGCAAGCATCTCATGGGCGTTGAAGACTTGTTACAGAAGCACGCCCTAGTCGAGGCTGATATCAACGTGCTCGGGGAACGCGTCAAGGTTGGCATATATAACACGAATACTACTAAGTAATTTAACAGATCAGAGAGACTAAAAATTATTTATCATAGGTGGTAGTGGGACAGTCACAACGGTTCCTAGAACAAGAAGAGGGTGGTTACCGTCCATGTGATCCTGCCATTACAGTAGAACGCATACAACAGCTCGAGAATGCGTACGCAGAACTCGTACACCTTGCAGTGGAGCGCAGGTCTGTAAACATATATATACTCAAACATGCACTGAATGTACATTTTCATTAAGGTAAGCATAAGTGTCACAAAGCGAAGAAAACACTGATTGGCTTATAATATTTGTAAACAGAAAGCGTCTTGAAGACAGTCGCAAGTTATGGCAATTCTACTGGGACATGGCAGAAGAAGAGAACTGGATCAAGGAGAAGGAGCAAATCGTGTCCGTCGACGACATCGGTCACGATCTTTCTACTGGTAAAGAAACTATATTCTATTAAATTATCAAAAATACTTCTATCGTCGTACTACCTTGCCACCGATTGTAGACGAGTGCTATCAGTATTGCAATATTAATTCGCATGCACACTTGCAAAAAAAAGGTTCGGATTTAAATCCACCCCATTGTTATAGAAAGAGTATAGGGACATCCTGTCCGATTTCTATGTCCTATTCAAATATTTTCGTTACGGCTCGGGATCGAAGTCTACTTGTAGGCATCGGTCCCGCTCCACGCAGTAACCCCCTCCCTCCTTAGTGTACCTGCTGGTGTCGAAACACAAGGCGCTGCAGGCCGACGTGGAGGCGCACGAGCTGCAGCTCATGGACGCCGCGGCCGTCGGCGACGAGCTCGTGTCGCAGGGACACTTCGGCGCCGCGCGCATACAGGTACACCTGCTGCTACTACTGCACCTGAACTAACGATCATTTACATATCCATGCGCGTTATTATATTTATCATATATTGTTTATATTTACATTGAGTAAATAGCTACTGAATATTAGACCGTTCAAAATAAATAAAAACATTCTTATTCCGACAGGAGCGTCTTCGCGATATACTTTCGAAATGGAATCACTTATTGGACGTGGTACATCTCCGCAAGAACCGCCTGGATGCGGCCGTGCGCTACCACCAGCTTTTCGCGGATGCGGATGATATAGACTTTTGGATGCTGGACACTCTCAGGTAAAACATCTCATTAATGATATACTTCATTAAATAAGGGACAATCTTTTGTGATTTACATGAACAATGCAACATTTTAAATCTTAGATACGCTGTTGAAACTGCATTGCTTTTTTTTTTTTGCTTAGACTCGTGTCATCGGAGGATACCGGTGTAGATGAAGCCCAAGTACAGAGCTTGCTGAAAAAGCATAAGGATGTTACGGATGAGCTGAAACATTACGCCAATGTCATTCAACAGCTGAAGCAACAAGTAAAGCCATTTGATTATATGCACGATAATACATTTCAGATTTTAAAGAAACAGTTCTTTATAACGTTAGTTTTAAATATTTCAATGAGCTCATTCACTCATTACTTAGTTTTTTGAATAAAAAAATACAACTTGGAAAACAAATTAAGATATATGTTATTCATATTTAGTAGTATCATTAAACATATGTATCGTTACCGTACTTCTATAATATAAGGAACTTTTTATCATTATCAGGCGGCAGAGCTGAGCCCCGAAGACGCCAGTAGTACCGAGGTTCAAGAACGCCTGGCCGCCATAGACTCGCGTCACGGCGAACTGGCGGAAATCGCACGTCTGCGCAAGCAACGACTGTTGGACGCTCTGTCACTGTTCAAGCTGCTGGCCGAGGCCGACGCGGCCGACCAATGGATAGCAGAGAAGGATCGCATGCTGGACACCATGCTGCCGCCCAAGGATATTGACGACGTCGAGATCATGAAGCACAGGTCGGTGTGTTTTAATATACAATATATGTCAAGACGTATTGCTAGGTGAACGAACAATTCGAACTTTAAATTTATAACTTTTTGGGTAATTTTTTTTATTCCGAAATATAACACATTAACGACAATATAAACGTTCACCCCAAATTGACCTTATAAAAGGTGAAGTCGTTCAAGCCGTGCGTCGATTGAAAAATGAGAACGAGATTTTTACGGGACGAATAATTATTTTATACCAGCTGTTGCCCGTGACTCCGTCCACGTGTTTAATGACATTTTTTTCAAACTTCCCTCTAAAACCTTTTTTTTTTATAAAAAATATCCGATGTTACTTTTAATACCTCCAAAATGATGTGTACAAAGTTTTACAATGATCGGTTGATTAGTGTTCGCGTGAAAGCGTAATGAACAAACTTACATTCGCATTTATAATATTATTACGAAATAAATGATTAATAGTAACCCTTAGAAGAACAAGGTGTTAAATTTAATCATACCTCATCATTTAAGTTTGAATAGCTTGTAATCGCCAACAATTCGAACAGGTACGATGGTTTCGACAAGGAGATGAACGCCAACGCGTCCCGCGTGGCCGTGGTGAACCAGTTGGCGCGGCAGCTCGTGCACGTGGAGCACCCGCAGGCGCCGAAAATACAGGAGCGGCAGCAGGCGCTCAACGCCGCCTGGGGCGCGCTAAGGGAGAAGGTGCGCTCGCTGCTTATTTATCGAATTACCTGTTTTTGTGATATGTTTGTCTTCTGAGACGCTGCTATAAAATTTATTCTATATTTTTAGTCTGAGTCTGTATTCTATAATTCGAGAAGTCTCGATAGATCCTAGCGGTGCTAATGCTTTGCCGTATTATACGATTCCTATAAAAGCTTACTATGGGTCCTATCAAGCGGTATGGCGCCGGCGAATCGTCTGGGAAATTACAATAAAAATTTAACAATAACTTTCTTATTTGCACTTCTCGAGGTCTAAAGTCGAAGTTTTTAAACTAAGCTTACATACTTGAGAATATTTCTGAGTACTAGTTGCACGGTTACAAAGGGTTATTATTTAAATTCTTATTATAACGTAGATATATTTATCAAGAAGGGTAAAATTATCGAATACCTATATATATATTTTTTTATTAAGTTGGTGGGGTATATTACATAAGCTACTTATTTTGATGAATCTCATTCTAAAGTAATATTTTCTCAGGCTGAGTCAAAGAAGGAGGATCTGAAATCTGCACAAGGAGTACAGACCTTCTACATCGAGTGTCGCGAGACTGTATCATGGATTGAAGATAAGAAACGAATCCTTCAACAAACCGACAACTTGGAAATGGATCTCAACGGTAAAACTATATTTATATATTTTTTATATCCTATGAATGTATATTTTTTAATTTACCCTTATATTTTTTATGTATCAGGTGTAATGACTCTTCAACGTCGTCTATCTGGCATGGAGCGAGATCTAGCCGCCATACAAGCTCGTATTGCCTCATTGGAGAGCGAGGCTTCGGCCATTGAGAACGAACATCCAGAAGAAGCACGCATCATTCGAGACCGTGTTCACGCTATCACAGATAACTGGGAAGATCTCACCCAAATGGTTAGTTAATAGATTTTTAATATCTACATAGCGCCATGTTATATAATAAAGTATGATCAATTGCTCATGCCATTCAAAAGTATTAAACTATAAATACAAAATTATACATGAATAAACATCATGACCTATATTTAGGATAAAACTTTTACGATCTAATAAGTTTCTAATGAATTACCTCCCATTCTAGCTAAAAGAGCGTGATTCTAAGCTTGAAGAAGCAGGTGACCTTCATCGTTTCCTGCGCTCTGTGGATCATTTCCAGGCCTGGCTTACCAAGACACAGACAGATGTTGCATCTGAAGGTATTATTTTGTTATTGTTCTAAAGTAACCTTGGAAATATATTTTATACTTAATAGAATAAATTTGCAGAATTATCTTTAGTTTTAGGAAAATTATTAATTATTATACTATCATTATAATATGAACTATGCTACGTTAACAGACATACCAGCAAGCCTTCCGGAAGCAGAGAAGCTGCTATCACAACACCAGACCATCAAGGAGGAGATCGACAATTACAAGGATGAATATGCCAAGATGATGGAGTATGGAGAGAAGATTACTGCTGTAAGTTAAGTCGCTGCTGTATGGTACACAAGTGATATTTTACTACTTAAGAAAAATATAACAATAACGTATTTTATACTATCAAATGTTAACAAAATATTCCCAGGAGCCGTCAACCCAAGACGATCCTCAGTATATGTTCTTGCGCGAGCGGCTGAAGGCTCTCCGCGAGGGCTGGGCTGAGTTGCAGCAGATGTGGGAGAACAGGCAGCAGCTGCTGACACAGTCGCTGGAGCTGCAGCTGCTGCAGCGTGACGCGCGCCAGGCGGAGGTGCTGCTTGCGCACCAGGAACACAGGTACAGGGTCGCCTATCACTAATGACCTCTATATGAATTTTTGATATTTTAGTATACTTTTTAATCTTTATTTGTTGTCTTAGACTAGCCAAGACTGAACCGCCAACGAATCTCGAACAAGCAGAAAATTTAATCAAAGAAAATGAAGCGTTCCTTACTACCATGGAAGCGAATGACGACAAGATAAATTCGGTCGTTCAGTTTGCGAATCGACTCGTTGAGGAGAGACACTTCGATGCCGATAAGATCCAACGTAAGTCTGAGAGCATTCGCGCCAGGCGGGACTCTAACAAGGAGAAGGCGCTACAACAGATGGAGAAACTGCAGGACCAACTGCAACTTCACCAGTTCCTGCAAGATTGTGACGAGCTTGGTGAATGGGTACAAGAGAAGAACGTCACCGCCCAGGATGACACATACCGTTCCGCTAAGACTATTCACTCGAAATGGACAAGACATCAAGCGTTTGAAGCGGAAATCGCAGCCAATAAGGAACGCCTGTTTGCCGTTCAAAACGCGGCTGAGGAACTTATGAAGCAGAAACCAGAATTTGTTGAGGTCATATCACCGAAGATGCACGAACTGCAAGACCAATTCGAAAATCTACAAACCACTACCAAGGACAAGGGAGAACGTCTCTTCGACGCAAACCGCGAAGTTCTCCTTCACCAGACTTGCGATGATATAGACTCGTGGATGAATGAGCTCGAGAAGCAAATCGAAAACACTGACACCGGCACTGATCTCGCATCTGTAAACATTCTCATGCAGAAGCAACAGATGATCGAGACTCAGATGGCCGTAAAGGCGAAACAGGTTACCGAGCTGGAGACCCAAGCGGAATACCTACAAAAGACCGTGCCAGATAAGATGGAGGAGATTAAGGAGAAAAAGAAGTCCGTGGAACAACGCTTCGAACAGCTGAAAGCACCATTGATAGACCGCCAACGTCATCTCGCCAAGAAGAAGGAAGCGTTCCAATTCCGCCGCGATGTTGAAGATGAAAAATTATGGATACATGAGAAAATGCCACTAGCTACTAACACCGATTTCGGTAACACACTGTTCAATGTACAGATGCTTCAGAAGAAGAATCAATCACTGAAGACTGAAACTGACAACCATGAGCCGAGGATATTGACAGTCATATCGAATGGACAGAAGTTAATTGATGAGGGACATGAAGATTCACCCGAATTTAAAAATCGTATTGAAGAACTGACTGCGCGGTGGCGAGAACTTAAAGGTAAGTTGACTCAATTCATAAGTAGATTCTTACTACAATATTTAATTTTTTTTTTTATTCTCTAAGATGCCATCGAACAACGGAAAAATAACTTGTCCCAATGGGAGAAGGCGCAACAATATCTTTTCGACGCGAACGAGGCGGAAGCCTGGATGAGCGAACAGGAATTATACATGATGGTGGAGGACCGCGGAAAGGATGAGATTTCTGCACAGAACTTGATGAAGAAACACGAGATCTTGGAGCAGGCCGTCGACGACTACGCCCAGACCATCAGACAATTGGGCGAGACCGTTCGTCAACTGACGAGCGAGGAACATCCACTGAGGTAAACAAACTAATGTACTTTTAGTACCAATAGAGCTTTGGATATTAATATCAACATTTTAAGTACCGTTAAGGTACTGATTTTTTTCAACGATTATGAATGTTATCGTTTAACGACCATAACTTACCGAAAACAAAACATCGTAGCGAACAGATCTCGGTGAAGCAGTCCCAGGCGGACAAGCTGTACGCCGGCCTGAAGGACCTGGCTGGCGAGCGACGCGCCAAGCTGGACGAGGCGCTGCGGCTGTTCCAACTATCGCGGGAGGTCGACGACCTGGAGCAGTGGATCACAGAGAGAGAGCTCGTCGCCAGCTCGCAGGAACTCGGACAGGATTATGACCATGTCACTGTACGTTATCAGCTTGATGTACTTCTAAATGTGCCGTGCATACTACATGAACATATTACAAGCGTGTTTAAAATTAGGTACAATTATACATGAACAAAAAGAACAATTACCTTTATTAATATAATGTTATTATGAACTAGAAAAAGCGATATATTATGTATATATCTACCAAAAAAAGAATTCCAAAAAAAAAGGTGTTACCAACGATTACTTTTCATGGAGATTTTTTTATAATTTAAGATTTTAACGGTCATACTAATATTATACTTGCAGCTATTATGGGAGCGGTTCAAGGAATTCGCTCGCGAGACACAGACGGTGGGTGCCGAACGCGTCGCCACCGCCGAGAGGATCGCCGACCAGATGATCGCCATGGGACACTCAGACAACGCCACCATCGCGCAGTGGAAGGAGGGTCTGCGGGAGACCTGGCAGGACCTGCTCGAACTGATAGACACCAGGACGCAGGTACGGTTTCATTATAATTATAAATATTTAAAATCGGCAAAGAGAGAGAACGGGAAGTTTTCGTTAACGATATATGAGATATCAGACTAGTGCATAGCGTTATAATATGTGTTATCAAATAATCCAGATGCTGGCGGCGTCTCGTGAACTCCACAAGTACTTCCACGACTGCAAGGACACGCTGCAGCGCGTCAACGAGAAGGCGCGCGGAGTGAGCGAGGAACTGGGTCGGGACGCCATCAGCGTCAGCGCCCTGCAGAGGAAGCACCACAACTTCATGCAGGACCTCAGCACTCTGCAACAGCAGGTTACATCTCAGGAATACGTTTAAGTCAAGAAGACTCGTTCGAATCTCATTGGAGTATTTCTCATCGTGTCGATTAAAGATAAAAATTGCGCTCGTAAGCGTAAATCGCGACAAAACCTCACTTAAATATAACTTATATTACGAAATATAAACTATACGTTAAAAGTGAGAGATACGTACAGCGCTAAGGTCTGCTGTAGGTGGAGGCCATCGAGTCGGAGTGTGTCCGTCTGGGCGCGTCGTACGCGGGCGAGAAGGCTGCGGAGATCACGCGGCGCGCCGGCGAGGTGGCGTCGGCCTGGCGCGCGCTGCAGGCCGCCTGCGCCGCACGACGCGCCAAGCTGGAGGACGCTGACCATCTGTATAGGTTCCTCAGCCAAGTGAGGGACCTCACGCTGTGGATGGACGACGTCGTGCGCTCCATGAACACCGGGGAGAAGCCGCGGTGGGTAGACCGACGGTCCTCTTTGAATATATCTTTTTCTAAATCGTTTGCGGACTCGCCGCATCGCTTTTGCTCGTAATTATTATTAAATGTAGAATGTGACCGATCTGATCTTCGATTGCAGCGACGTGAGCGGCGTGGAGCTGCTGATGAACAACCACCAGTCCCTAAAGGCGGAGATCGAGACGAGGGAGGACAACTTCACGGCATGCATCGGCCTCGGGCGCGAGCTCCTGGCGAGGCAGCACTACGCGTCGCCCGACATACGGGACAAGCTGCTGCAGCTCACCAACCAGAGGAACGCTCTGCTGCGGCGCTGGGAGGAGCGCTGGGAAAACCTGCAGCTCAGTGAGTGCACCCACATACTGTACCGACTGGCTCGGGTCGAACGTTGGTTCCGTCTCGACCGCATCGAATTATATACCACCGCCCCGTCGATAGTCTGGTTAGCGATGGCACCTAACGTATAACGACGCAATGGGGCTCTGGTTCGATCCCAACAGGGACAGGCATGTATGTCTGTATTTCTGGGTTTGGTTGTTTATTAAAAATATTCTCAGTATTTATAATGTGTATTTCTATGAATTTGTATCGTTGTCTAACACCCTTAACATAAGCAAATAATTTGCTTACTTAGGGGTTAGACCAATGTGTGTAATTTGTACTGTATTATTATTATATAAAATCATCTATATCGTCGATCGAATATATCACATCTGAATATAACAATTGTAAAAATTCCGCAGTCTTGGAGGTGTACCAATTCGCGCGTGACGCAGCGGTGGCGGAGGCCTGGCTCATAGCGCAGGAGCCCTATCTCATGTCTCAGGAGCTGGGACACACCATCGACGAGGTGGAGAGTCTCATCAAGAAGCACGAGGCCTTCGAGAAGTCCGCGGCGGCGCAGGAGGACCGCTTCTCGGCACTGCAGAGACTCACCACTGTGAGTTCGTGTATCGGATACTCGTTGTTCACTGTATCCATGTAAATGTAGTCTTGTAGAGTTCTTTGGCACGTTTTCTTATCTGTACATAGCTTCTTCACTTTGCTTGTTTGTGGTGATGGGTTTCTATATAATTTTCTTTTCCTTAACCTATATTAGCTTGAAATCAATGCGGGGACTCTATGGCCAAAAGAACAACCTTGGGAAACATGCGACGAATCATCCTTCATTTACCATCCTCCAGCTACTAGCGACCCACCCGATACTAAAAAAAACCGACCTCAACCTTTACAAATTGAGGGCACTAATTGTCGCCCCGTCGGAGATGTAGTATGCGAAATAATGAACTCCATCGACAAATATAAACTGCCAGAGAAGTACAGAGTTAAGCAACTACAGATTAATTATTCACAGAAGCCGTCGATCAAAAATGATTCATATTTATGGACAGCTGTAGCAAATAATAGTTTGTCGACCATTTCGGAGACAAGTAGCCCACCTATGAGTCCGCTAAGGTCTCCCTTGTCGTCGGACATTTACAGTTCAATTTACTTCGAATATAATCCGGATAATGAAATAAACGAAAATAAATTAAAATTAGCTTGCATAGATTTAATTTTGTGGGAAAGGCTCTCCTACCTACAAGTATATCCAAACGTGTCACTTTTAAAACGTCAAAATAGCTCCTCTTCTAAATCTAGCAGTAAGAGTAAGAAAGGGCTTTGGAAAAGATTGTCATGGAAAAGAAAGTCTTTCGACTGCGAAAATAATGGCGAGGTTGCCGTACTGTCTCTGCCGGGACTCACGAGCAGTACGAGAGCAATCAACGACTTGGGGAGTGAAATAAAATACATTCCGTTGTCATATTCATTACTTCTATTGTGCCAAACCCGCAGTTTATTGTTTCCGGAAGGTGCATGGTACTATAACTATATGGATAGTGTAAGTAAATGAATTTAAACAAGTGCTTTGTGTGTTTTCCGTCGCATGCATGTCGTAATCAGTACCATAGCAGATAAAAAGCTTCAATAATACTTTTTCCTCTAGCATCGTCTCGCTCTACGCTCGCTTGCTACCGTAAATGTTTTCCACGTAACGACTATCTCCCGCTATTGACGAAATGGTAACTTTCAGTATTGTTGTTTGGATCATAGTGATATTTATTGTTACGATGCAACGTACTATGATAAATCTCGCATAATTGAAATTTAATCATCGATATCCGCCTAAACGTGCCGGCGGTACTATTGGAAAATTTGCTTTTACAATACGCGATAGAGATAGTCGAGTACGCAAAAATAAATATATACATGTAAATAAACCGAGGTCCGTGAGGAGGCCGCAACATTAACACCGACCGCTTGGTCACCGGCCGCATCGTGCGGTCGTCCGCTCCTAAGTAACGCAACCCCGGCTCCCCGCGACGCGAGGAGGACACTCACCTCCACAGAATCTAATATAACGATCTCAACATGACGAAATGTAATATAATAATCTCATTCTCTCCCGCAGTTCGAGGTGAAGGAGATGAAGCGTCGCCAGGAGGCGGCGGAGGCGGAGGAGCGCGCGCGCCTCGAGCGAGAGGCCGAAGCCGCGGCGCGGGACACGCTCGAGCGCGCCGCCGACGACACGGACGCGCCGCCGCAGGGTACGCACACTTACTCACGGACGGCTTGTACCGACGAAACGCACACTAACGATTTCGTTTCTACAATGCATCCGTGCATTTTACTTCACGGATCGGACTCTTCGGTCCCTTGTTATCGATCCTCATACAATGCTATATACTGGAAAACACGATTCGATGATTGACATCGCTTCGACTCACGGTTTGCAACATGGCACGCATGCGTACGATCTGGCACCGAAACTTTAATGCGACAAATAATATTTCTAACTAATCGATCACCGCTTCGACCGGTGGACGTAGCCTGCGATCTGCGATGTGACACCGATTTAATGATCGATCTCGATCGTAACATAGATACTATTAAAATACTAAAGAGGCCGAGCACGTTCGCCCCCCGATCCGTGCTCGCGTCTCTCGGCATCGCTTGCCGCTTTCCGTGTTAAATTATCCCTTCCGCGTCGCTCGCTCGTCCCTCGAACGACTCCGAACGATGTTCGTTCGCGGGTGGGGCGCGCACGTCGGTGAAGGGTCGTTACTTACCGATGTGTTGTCCACACATGCACTCGCGTAGTCGTAAGGAGAACGTCCACTAAAGCGGCTGAGAAGGCCCAAGAGCGACCGCACTCCCAGCCAGGTAACGAGCGCTTATTATACGACTACCCATCTAAAGATGCCCTTCACGCATGTGCTTAACATCGTAGTGAGTTGGGTGTCTCGAATTAGTATGGTTGAACTGCGCTCTAGAAAGCCACGGGGTAGTTTTTTTAGAATTTATTTAGGCCTTTTTAGGTTTCTAGAGGCTATCATCACAATTTTCTTTCCTGTTGCACCATTCTGTGTTTCACGGTTCTGGTTACTTTCATGTTATAATTGAAGAAGCTTAATCGTTTATCTATATTTCTCATATCACGTTATTTTAATTGCGCCATAGTAACAAAATATTTTTTTTATATGTTAAGTTCTTTTCGACTGTTTATAACTAAAAATATTTTGTAACAAAGCTTCAACTATTTTATGTCTCACATTCAAACAATTATTATATCACAATATATATGTATATTAAAAGTGCATAATGATTACAGCAATATTATTTATATTAAAGATATATTGTTAAAGGCCTTTTTAATTATTTATTTTGATCTAGGTATAGCTTATATATTCGTATAAGATTAACTGCTTTATTAGTTATATTTCTGTAATTATTATTTATTGCACTTATTACAAACAACTCACGTATACACTAGATAGTTTTCTCTTTCATAATCACGGTGATGGTTTGGTACTTTCCATTCTCATGACATTTCTGAATCTAGTATAAGCCATGAAATATAAATATGTATACAATTGTGCTGTCTATTCACCCTGTGTTCTTCTCTTTTGATGCTGACTCGTAGAAGGTAGGTATAACGATGCGGTGACGCGTAAGCCTAATAGCTCTTCCTTATATATGCACGGCTTTTACTATTGCTCGCCTTTATACATGCATGATCTTTATATGTATGTAACTGAATTACTTATTGTGTTCATTATTTTCTTCTTTCTATCTCGGTTAAGTTACTTTGGGGTAAAAAATATATAAAAATTGAAAATTAGGTGAACATTGCTGACAATTTTAGTCCGCCTTACGAAAATAGAGAGTAGAATTAACCGTCGATTTTAATAGCGATTGCATATCAAGTATGCATGTATTTAGTACTTATTCGCTTCGCAACGTATGTGTCAAAATAAAAAAAAAATTTTTTTGAACCTATCAAGTACGTGGTGTAATTTGAGACATATGTAGCGAGCCCGTAGTCGTAACCTAGCATGTAGCACGTAGTGTAGTCGTAACTAGCACGTAGATGTACGCATGCAGAGTCCCCCGCCCCGCCCGCCCAGCAGGCGCCCGCGACGACGCCTGCCCCCGCCCTCGCCCTGCCCCGCCCCTCCCCGGACAAACAGACGCCCGTCAAACCCGCACGCCTCTCCAGTGAGTATAGTGGAGCCGATTCTCTAACTGATTATACGGCATCACGGTCGGGAATCGACTTCATCTAACGTAGAAATAACGGTTCGAATGGTAATTTGTATCACATTCTAATGTATGTAGTGCATGACGCGGTATCTAACATTTTGTGTTTTCTGGTGTTCATTTTAAGTGTATTTAATTTTTTTGTTACATTTTTATATGGCATGATGATGCTTTTGTTGTTTTGCTGCAGTGCAGTGTTGTTTTTATGTTGCTTTGAATTTTTTTTCTTTTTTTTTATTCCTCGTTCCCATCCATATTTCGTTAAATCCTTTATCCTTTGAACAAAAAAATATATATTCCTTATATATAAACAAAAAATCCTAAAACCCTCGGCCGATCCGATCTTCGCTCGGTAAATATCCTCAACGATCCTTGTAAACCTGTACCGCTCCCAACATCCCCGCCTCCACGACAGCAGCCGGTACAAGCTCGACCCCCGTAACCCCCTCCACCTCGGGTAAGGTGAAGACGCGCTCTCGCAGCAAGTCGCCGTTCAGAAGCTTCCGCTGGCGCACCGCCAAGAAACTACTCACCGGACCACATCACAGCGACGACGAAGGTATTCCGGTAGCCGGTGGAGGTGGATGGATTAAAACGTTAAGGATTTTCGGTTCGAGGGCATTCACGCTGAGCTTACTTCATCATTACCATATTAATGGTGAACGGTTTCATCGTCTCTCATTTAATCGCTCGATGGCTAAACGAACCGAAGCCGATATCGAATCCATCCGACCTCGTCCGATCTCTATCGACGTGTCCGCGATGAATGCTTTGTGTGTGCCGATGTGTTTGTGAGCGCATGTTTGATTTAAATATGCAATAAAATATTATTTTATGTTACGATTTTTATTGACGTTAGCGTATGGCGGTAGTATCAAACCGATCACTAGTGATTATTTTATGTCAGTCTTACGATAGTTTTAGTCATAATTTTATAGCATCTGGTTATTTATTGTCGCATTTAATCTAAGTTAATTTACTTATTATTTATACAAATTTAATTTAACTATTTTGTTATTGTTTATTTTCAGTTTGGTCTTTTCTCTATTCGTTTTCGCTAAATAATATTTTAACGCACAGAGGGCGCGAGTCCCGCGGGAGAGGACGAGGGCGTAGAAGGAACTTTGGTTCGTAAACACGAGTGGGAATCGGCCGCGAAACGGGCGTCCAACAGGTACGCGCTCCATACTTATGGAACGATCGACTCGCAAGTGTCGTTCGCGTCACAGACGTACTAAATACGAATCGTCTCGCGCGTTCAGGTCGTGGGACAAGCTGTACGTGGTGGCCAAGGACGGGCGCATGTCGTTCTACAAGGACGCGAAGTCATACAAGGCGGCGAGCGAGCAGCACTGGCGCGGGGAGGCGCCGCTGGACCTCAACGGAGCCGCCGTAGAGGTCGCCGCCAACTACACCAAGAAGAAGCACGTCTTCCGTCTCAGGTGGGACACACGACCGGGTCGGGTCGCGGTAACATTTTGAGTGTTCGGAGGAAGAGTTACATATTTATCTTCATAACTCTGGATTCTAGCGCAACAAAATAATACGTGCGGCTCGCACTATGCACGTCCAAATGATTTATTTAATTTCAATAAGTGTACCACGACATCGGCCACCCTATTAACGTCGAACAGTAATGTACAATACGTTCCTCGCTCCCCAGGCTGGCCAACGGTGCGGAGTTCCTCCTGCAGGCGCACGACGAGGCGGAGATGTCTCAGTGGCTGGAGGCGCTGCTGGCCCGCGCCGCCGCACCCGCCCCGCGCTCGCACACGCTGCCCGCGCACTCCAACAACGAGCCCAAGAGACGCTCCTTCTTCACGCTCAAGAAGAAGTACGTACCGACCGTCCGCCACTACCGCGACGTTCCTACCTCGCTTGACGCCACTCAAATTTCGATTAGGATTGAGATATTGATATCTTTAAAACACAATAATTTATAATGAGCATTATGTATCATATTATTGTAATGGTGAATTAAATTATCCACGGAAGGAAGATAATCACATGATAATGACATTTGACTAAATTATGGTGTACCTCAAAAAACCCCGTCAAGCTTCTACCTGACTCTTATAGTGTGTAATACCTCGTGTTTGTCCACAGCTAAGAGGTGAAGGAGCGCCGGACCGCCGCCCCGACGCCCGCTCATCACGTTTCTCATTACGCACGCGCGTCCCCCGTACTCTGCGCGAGCACGTGCCCCGAGCGCGCGCTCGCGTTCGCGCTCGTGCTCGCGCTCGGTCGCGCACGCGCGGTACGGATTTCCGGACGCCGCATATTTCTCACGACGCTTGCTATCGTAAGCTTTGCTAATGAAGAAATCGTGTCCGGCGGCCTTCCGACGACTGTCGCACTTTTGTTATTATTTTGTTGCGTACAAAAACGTTATTTAAGACTGTTCGATATTTGAGTGTTTGATCGTTTGCCTTCGTCTGATATTTATTAATCGGTCTCCGGTAGTAAAGATATATTTTGACCCGAGTATGATATGATCCCACCCCGCGTGTTGTATCTTTAGACGATTATTATAAATTTTTAAATGCGACGCTGTTTATGAATAGACGACTTCTAGTGTTTAACTCAGATGAAAAATATATACATATATATAACTTATATTTATTTATATACGTATGACATATGTATGTAATTTATTAATTATAGTGTAAATGCAGTTGAACTAGAAATGTATGACGTTTTATTATCTGAAACGTATTCGATAGATGATTTATTAGAGTTACGATGACCAAGCGAATATCGGAAAGGAATTTGAAAATATATGATATTACTAGCTCGATAAATGATTGTAACCGCATTTACAATAGTTAATTTAACCAGTGAACATCGTTTTATTGATTGACATCCGCTAAATTATAGCATATCCCGTGTTCGAGAATATAACGTAAGCTACGTAATTGAATTAGAGTTTAATTTATATTTAAATTGTCTTCAATACACTTCGACTTCGCTGTCGGCTGAGATTGTCGCTTTTAAAAATACATTTTTATATTTAAATTCTTCTTAGATTGTTTGTAATGTTACGGTACATAGGCTAGGCGGGACGAGTACAGTACCTCGGACAGCGATTTTGAAGTACACATTACCTTATAAATTCAAGATGTAAGTACGCTTTATGCCTCATATCGTGCTTTTATTATTATGTCTTATTATTATTTAATGATTATTTTACTGCCAACGATTCACAAATTGTTTTATATAATACGTATTTCGTTCACCATAATTAGATGTTTTTATCACACATGTTTAGTTCTGTTATTGTCTTATGATTATTGTATAGCTATAGTGCGTGTGTGCTTACGCCTCGTCACATGTCGCGTGTATAACTATGTTTAAATATTTTATTTCAAAATTTTACTTTTTTGAGGAAAATATAATAAATGATGTTTTCAAATAATTTTGTCTTTTACTTGAAACCAATTCCAAATCATTTGATCCGTCTGGGTAGTATCGGGTTATAGATAACTTAGATAGCAAGACATCTTTAATGATAAAAGATAATTCTGTCACAATTTAAGATAAACACTTTCTCATCCTATTTTTTGAAAGCACGTAAGCGGAAATAACACAATACTATTTAGTTTATTCATGAGAATACATACATAAATAACATGTATTGTAAGCTATTATTATTGTTAATAGCAGTGACTGCAACTAGATCATGTAATGACGTCGAATGTCTTTCCCAAAGTACTAATCGATTACATGGAGGTGATAGTTCTCAAAGAAATTCTAGACCATTTCAAGTAAGTATTTTTTAAGATTTGGTACATTTATTTATAAAGAGTAAATAAATCAAAATATATATTATTAACGTCTGTTTGTCAAGTTACTTTTAATCAACGGAATTATAGCTAATGCGTTGTTTTTCATAATGTCGAGAATATATTCAAAATATGATAGTTGTAAAGTTGTCAAGAAAAATATTTATAGCCAACAATATGGTACACTACATCGATGCATACAATTAAAAAAAAATTTAATGTCGATGTAGTTAACGTAATTTTTAAGTTTAGATTCTCAATTTAAGACTGATAGTTTATACATACATGAAAATAGCCAAAAGAATTTATGTATTTAATATGAACAAAATACTGTTGCACGTAAATTGCACTTTCTCTACAAAACTTAACTTATTTGGGAAAAAAATCCGAAATTATATATAAAGAATCAATTGATATTGAATATAACATTGTTTAATTACCGAATATAATATAAAATCAATCATTTTAGAAAGAGAACATTAGTACTCTTTCAAAAATTGCTATATTTCTTTCAAAAATTGGAAATCTTACCCTCCTCAAGTTTTTCTATATTTTCCTTTTTTCTATACTTTCGTTTTCTATACCTACCTTTCCTTTTTTCTTACTTGCGTCTAAAATTCCCTACTGCTTTTTTCAAGTTTATCCACTAATTTATCACCTATTTTCCTTTTCATTTACGAGTATGTGTAAATAATATTTAATCAGTTTAATAATTTTTGCTACTTTTTTTTGCTTTCTCTCAATCTATCAATTAATAATAATAAATGGATACATAAAACATTAGATATTATAATTTAGATCCAATCTTTCTGCACGCCCTGATAAATATCTTAGATGGAATCAGAGTTTGAAATATTAAACGTTTTTGGTAGGTTATTGATAATGGCATGCCTACAGTATCAAATTGTCACTTGTGAAAATATTCAAATGAAAAAAGATGAATTGTTTAACTTGCGATTTCTCTACATTTTTAAACAAATATAATAACCAAATTTTACTAATCACATTTCTTGAAACCCAAAATAAAAAATATATTTCACTAGTTATACACACATATATCTCACTAGTTGTGAATTTTATCCTCAAATGAATGACAAGATTACACATGTGTCTTATAACCAAAATCGATTTACCATTAACTATAGGCAGCACTTATCCTACGTGTGGGTGAAGCCGGTGAAGTCGGTTTCTGTGGTGGGTCACTGGTTCATCCGCAGTGGGTGCTGACGGCGGCGCACTGTTGCTTCCACGGAGACCAGGAAATAACACACGGACAGGTTGAACACAACACAATCATATGATAACATTCATTTCAATCATTATAAAGCTTGGCATTTTTTCTGCGCAGCGTTCTGTGATTTACATTATAATAAATCCTTTTTGTATCAACAAAATTGATTACAATTACTTGTGTTTCAATTCTATGCTTAGACTCATTACTGTACTAGATATGACTTGCGTGTAGGTTCCCTTTAAATGTTATTATTCGTACTAGGTGATACTAGGAGCGCACTCTCTTTACGATCGTTACGAGAATGGGCGCCGCATGGTGAACGTGGATGAGATAGTGGTACATCCAGACTGGAACCCGAACACCTTAGCCAATGACCTCGCGCTCTTGAAGTTGGCGAATGTTGTGCAAACAACTAGTACGTATTTTTTTAAAGAAAGAGATTCATTATAATGCCAATTTATCTAAGAGAACCTTATCTTAGATAATCTTGTAGTTGGTTAAATAGACGTGTATTTACAGATACAATTACCACAATTCGTCTTCCGTACCTCCGCACAGTTTCGTCGACCTTCGCAGGACAGGCGGCCAACGCATCCGGGTGGGGAATAGCCGCTAATGGTAAAAAAGTATTTAGCATTTATTTCGTCAACTTTTTATATTTTCTCGGTTACAATATTTAGGTTCTTTTTTATTATTTTTGTGTTATCCTTTTCCTTTATTCGTTTATAAATAAAACCGTCGTAGAATATATATCTAGCTAATATTAATCTAACCAGGGGTTACGTTTGTATCTCCGACTCTTCGTGAGAAGGTGTCAACAGTGATGAGCAACTCCTACTGCAGCTCTCTCTTCACAAGCAGCCAGCTGCCAGATAACGTTATATGTACATTTAGTACAAACGCTGGCGTATGTAAGGTAAATTGTTATTGCTATGCATTTTAAGTTAATTAGCGAAATTGTTAAGCATTTTCTCTAAATAAAAATAATAGATTTGAGAAATGCTTATCTCTTATAAAGGTAATTATTTAATATTTTGTAAACAGCCAAAGGAAAAGCGTTACCAGCAATGTTATCTAAATCGTGACTTTTATTATCTGTACTTAATTGCTTTTTAGTGATTTAGTGACTATCTAATCTTTTGACAAAATTGCTAATAGTGTTTAATTATATTTTGAATATCTTTGAATATAATTTTAATATCTCTTGTTTTAATATTTAAATAACAATAGGTTATTACTTGTTGAAATAATGTCATTTAGAAAACAGTTATTTATATTATTATCTTGATGTTTTTACATTTCTTGCTATCGCATATGGATATATTATTTAAATTTATATTTAATTTAACTAAATTTATTTATATATTATACCAAATTATAGATTTGTTATTGATTTTATTAGAAATATACGTAAATTACGGTAGCTACAGACGGGGAGTTCACTAA
The DNA here is from genome assembly GCA_959347355.1 of Napeogenes inachia. NCBI lineage: Eukaryota > Metazoa > Arthropoda > Insecta > Lepidoptera > Nymphalidae > Napeogenes > Napeogenes inachia. Next base: position 13,100,954 of record OY365793.1, on the reverse strand, counting down.
AACCAAAAGTGATATAAAACTTATTTTAATTAAAAGAATTATAATTTTTTTTTTTTTTTTTTTTTTTGTCTGTCTATGCTGTTAGCCCTGTTGGCTATTACAGCGTCACCGGGGGAGCGGGTGGGTCTGGAGACCCACCCTTGAAAAGGGGGGGCCAGATGGGCCCCCACGGGGAACGACGTCCCGAGGGCGTCTCAGATTGAGACACGGACCTCGGCTCGGGGCGTCGTTAGTCAGGAGGGAAGCTAAGGAAATTTGGACACTAGCGTCCTCCGACGGCAGAACGCCGGAGCAACGGAGCACTTACTCAGTTGGGACCTCGTCTATACCGGTATAGACGGTGTGTGTCTGTATTGTGAGGTGTCACTTATGCCTACGCGTACACGTTATTACCTACTGTGAACGCATCGTCGGGGTCAACGAGTACCGACTTGGGTCTTCTTTTTCTGACTAAAGTAGTCTTACGTGGTCTATACTCTGCGGCGTCAGCCACCAGTGGGTTCGGGTGTCGCTCAGCACGTTCAAAGTACTTTTGGGGAAAGCCCCTTGAAGCACTGAGCGATGGTCGGAAGGTTCAAGTCTCTATGGAGATCGATGTTGCGTACGAACCACGGCGCCCCGGTTGCAATCCGTGTAAACCTGTTCTGAATCACCTGAAGGGGTTTCAGATTAGCGTGCGCAAAAGCGGGACTTGCATAGGACATGACGGAACGTATGCAAGCTTTGTAAAGTGTCACCTTATTGCGAAGGGACATTTTACTCCGCTTGCCTAACAGCGGATATAAACGACCTAATATGTAGGCCGCTCTGCTACGAACGGTCCTAATATGCGCAGTGAAAACTAACTTTCTATCTAACGTTACTCCTAGGTATTTTGCCTCGTCTTTCCAAGGTATCGGTTTATCAAAGAGTTTGATTCGCGGGAGGATCCTTGGGGGGCCCCGTTCGAAGAGCACCGAAACGCTCTTCTCAGGGTTTACCTCGATCCGCCATTTCCGCAGCCAACTCTCAAGGGAGTCGACTGCGGATTGGAGACGTTGGTATATCTCCCAGTGATCCTTAGAGGACGTGTAAAGCGCGGTATCGTCCGCGTACATGGCAAGGTGCACTTTAGATCGCGGCCTAGGAATATCGCTAGCGTAGATGGAGTAGAGGATGGGCGAGAGAACTGAACCCTGGGGAACACCCGCCCTGATGGGGCGGGGAGTTGACAGAACGCCTTCCACTCTGTAGCGAAAGGAGCGATTCGACAGGTAGTCCCGTATGATGAGTACGAGTCTGTCCGACACCTTGAACTGGTATAGCTTGTACACCAGTCCATTGTGCCAGACCTTGTCGAACGCCTTAGCTACATCGAGGAAGAGCGCTCCTGTCCTATGCTTCTTGGCCCTTACAGTGGCCCCTATCAGTATGTGCTCCGTGAGGCGTTGCACCTGATGGGAACATGAATGGTTGGCTCTAAAGCCGAACTGCTCATTTGGGATGATTTTGAGTCTCTCGACTTCCGATCTAAGTCTACAGAGGATGATTCTCTCATATACTTTCCCTAAGGAACTAAGAAGACTAATGGGACGGTAACTACTAGGCAGATGCCGGGGTTTGCCCGGCTTATGGAACCCTATCACTATGGCCTCTTTCCACTGGGCTGGAAACGAGCAACCGGCCAGTAGAGCGTTAAAAATGGTAACCAATAGGTAAATTAAAGGAGGCGGAAGAAGCTTTATCACATTGTTAGTGATCCTATCGGGACCTGGCGATTTCTTGGCGTGAAGCGCCCTAACTATGGACGTCACCTCGTCTAGGTTCGTTTCCTTGATTGGCGGACCGACCGGTGGCTGAGAACACATTATATTGACCGATTTGTCGACTATTTCGACATGATCGCGATCAACCGATTGAGCAGACAGACGGCACTGGCTCTCTAGACTGTCGGCTAAGCACTCAGCTTTGTCAGGGTCGTCAAACGCGATGGCGGAGTTAGGTCCAACCAAGGGAGGCATATCTGAGACAGTGTCCGCCTTCAACGCTCTCTGCAACCGCCAGAATGCCTGGTGTGTTGGAGAGAGCGTCGCAAGCGTCCTATCCCAGCCGCTATCTCTGAAGTCGTCGAGAGCTTGTCTCGACTCCCTCTGGAGACGGCGCAGCCTCCGTCGGTTGTCATCTGTCGGGTATCGGTCATGGGCTCTAATCGCGGCGTTTTTACGGGTGATTAGAAGTCTAATGTCCGGAGTGAATGCTCGGTAACCCTCGAAGTTCACTCGGACCTCCCTCGAGGACTTTCCTATGCTATCTACCAAATGTTCTGTGAAGTTAGTCGCGGCTGAGACAGCGTCCTCGACCGATGTAAGCTGGTCAGGAATTTTGTCGAGGTGCGCTGATACGGGGGAATGGAGTTGCTCTCGAAGCTTCGTCCAGTTTATAATTGTTTTTGTCGCGGGTTCCCTAAGGGGAGGAAGTCCTAGCTGAAATAGGACCGGTCGATGGTCAGAGTCTAGCTCGGATAGCGTCTCGATAGAACGTAACTGGAGTGTCACGCCCTTCAAGAGTACTATGTCGAGCACGTCGGGTCTGTCATGTCGGAAGTCTGTGTCGCAGTATCGCGTGGGACTCAAAGGCGCGGTGATCTCGAAGTCGAGACCAGCCTTGTAGCTTAGCCTATCAAGGAGATTTCCCCTACTGTTTGCGACAGTAGAGTTCCAGCGGGGATGTTTGCAATTTAGGTCGCCGGCCAGAATGGTTGCGTTACCTAATTGGAGTAAGGACTTAAGGTCCCTCTCAACTAAGGCTTTATTGGGAGAAAGATAGACGGATGCTAGTACGATCGACTGATGGCCGGTCATACCCACCTGACATAATGACGCTTCTACGTTAACTAGTTGGGGCGGATCGAGCGGAGTGCAATGAAGAGACCTTTTGTAGTAGATGATGGTTCCCCCCTTCGCGGTTGCCCTATCGTTCCTAACGAGACGGTAATTCGCGATGCGCGGATCACGATTACACGGCTTTAGAAAGGTCTCTTGTACTAACAGGACGTCTATCTGGTACGTGACCACGAAATCGCGTACTAGATCTATCTGCTTAAGTAGCCCGTTCGCGTTGAATGTAGTGACAGTCAGAGAGCGAGGTTTTACCCTTCCACGCGATGTCATCATGTTGACATCGTGTGTTCGTATATCGATTTGATTAGGACGGCGTGCTTGAGGAGCACTTCCATCCTCGCGGGAGGGTTCCGCGCGGAATCCCTCATTTCATTTGAAAAGACTAGGAGCTCTTCGATGTCTATTACACCGAAGAGGCTCGTGACGCACGCGAGCGAACTCGCAACTCCATCGGTGGAGTTACGAACCGGCGGCGACGGTATCGACTGGGGGACGGGCTGTGGGATAATCCTCGGAGGCTTCACCCAAGCGTTCGCGGGTGCCTGAGGGGCCTGGGATGCCAGAGGGGCCGCGGGCCTCCTAGGGGCTAGAGGAGCCCATGGAGGCTGTGCGAACCGAGGAGGATGCCTTGCCGGCTGTGTCCTGCGCGGCGCTTTGGGGCACCCGCGATAATTCGCGGGATGGCCCTTCTGTCCGCACAGGACGCAGCTGGGAGGATCCTCAGGGACCGGTCCCTTCCGCGAGCAGTCGGCTGTCGCGTGGTCGTCCAGGCACTTGACGCACCTTGGACGCGCGTGACAAAAACGTTGGGAATGCCCATAGAGCTGGCAGCGATGACACTGACCAGGAAAACCGCGACCGCGTGGAGGTTCGACCCTAAGGCCGGTGAGTTGGCAGACTGCCTTGACGCTAAAAATTTGCTTTCCTTCCGGGGAAAGCTCGAGATGGACGAGAACGAGATCGAACGGGACCCTAGTGGTCGCTCGGTACATGCGGTGCACCGAGATGACGGGGAACGATTGGGACTTAAGGTCCTCGAAAATCCGCTCAGTAGTGAGCTCCACGGGGAGCCCTCGGATGACCACCGTTAAGCGGCGTTCATCCTCTAGCGCGTAGGTGTGGTATCCGTAACCACGTTCGCGGAGGAGACGAGTCAGACCACGGTGGTGCGACGAAGACGCGGTTTGAACGCGGATACCGTCGGCGGTATTTCGGGCGGACGTGAAATGGAGCTTGTGCTCCGTCATAAGTGCGGACAGAGTGTCCCACTGAGACTTGTCCCTTATGTAAAGCGGCGGCGGCGCGGGGGACTTCCGTGGCGCTGAAGGCGCAGGCGCTGAAGGTGCCTCCGCGGGCGCTGAAGGCGCGGACGACGGCGACGCGGACGCGGGCGCTTCGGGCGCGGTCGGCGAGCGTTCGCGAGTCGGGCCCGGGCCCGAAGGACGGTCGGGCGACGCGGGTTCGCTACTAGCGGGTTTTGAGGCCCGTTTTCGCGGGACGTTCGAGGAGAGCGCTTTCGTCGCCTTCCTCTTGGCCGATTTGGTCTGCACGGTCGTGAAACCGTCGTCCTCGTCAGCGTCCGAGGAAGGGGACGAACTCCCCGACTCGGAATCCGAGGCCGTCTGCTCCGTAGGAGTGGCGGCCTCGACCTCCATGTCGGAGGTGCTCTCGGTCGCGATCGCGGCGCGCGAGTTTGAGGGCGGAGACTCGGTGCCTAACAAGACAGAGTAGCGCAGGCATAAATGTGGCGCGATTTCTTGGACCCAACCATGAAAATGCGACTTGGACAGATCTTCGGGTTCCGCCGCGGATTTGGGGTCCATGGTGGAGCCCGGAGATATGAGCCGTCCTCCCTGCGTGAGCAGGGAGGCGAGTGCCTAACGTGAACCCTATCGAATCTCTGTCAGTAGGTGACAGAGGTGTGCCTAGTACCCTAACGACTGTGTACTTACACGACGCAGGCTATTACGACGAAGTCTTTGAATTCCGTTTCGTACCCTAACTAGGGCGACGTCGGACTTGTTGGACCCCTATGCAGGCTCGCAGGCCCGCAGGTGTGCTTGCGGCGATGACTCACACACAAACACAATCACACCGCTGGCTTGCACACAATGGAGGTCGTTATCTTGACTGGCGCAGGTGTACGAACGGTCGGTGCAGGTGGTCGGTGCAGGTGTCTGGGCGGTCAGCGTGACGGCCCAGGTAGGTGGCGCGAATAGGCGGAGCAGGTAAGAGGGACATGTGTCCCGGTCGACTGCTCAACGGTGAATGTGAATTATAATTAACTAACACAAGAATGTATGGTCCTACATTTTTATTAAGACCCGTCGAGTACACATAACAATAGGTACACATTTTATTCCTATGGAGGGAATTTAAACATCAACAATCCTTTTGGAGTATGTTTCTGGGGTTTTGAGTTATTTTGTTGTTTATAATTTGTAGTAAATAAAACCTTACAAGCTTCTTAAAAATGCTTTCATTAGAATATTTTTTGCATTATCTATTTTAGGGTGATAATGGCGGTCCTCTCACGATTTTGTTCAATGACACAGAAGAAACCATACTGGTAAGAAATCATTCCTCATAGTATAAACCCAGTGCTATAAAATCATCATAATTTTACAGTTTTTTTTTTTAATATTCAAAGCCAACTGTATTTAACCTTTTATGATTCAAAGAAGCCGATGTCTAAGTGTCCCTTGGCCGACTCAATAATCTAATTCTAATTGATCACTGATATCATTCATGATAAGTAATATAACAATCTGCAAGTTTTATCAAAACCATTACAGCCACCCTACAAACCAATATATATACAAGTGTTAATAGTATTTTTGTTCCTAAAATAATATACAGTAAACAACATACTATAATTTTTATAAATAGGTTGGCGTAGCATCGTTCGTTGAAGAAGACGGCTGCAACACTGACTTGCCCAATGTGTTCACCAGGGTACAGCGCTTCTTGCCCTGGATTAGTGACGTCACTGGTATCACCCTGGACTGACTCACATTTCGTTTACTACAGAATATGACGCAATGGAAATATTTATTGTTTTTGCACTATCATTTAGTTTTACTACACGCGTGTTATCATTATTAATAATTTGATAATTTTTATAATAAACTATTGAAACACTGGTATGTTCTTTTCAATTCTAGAGTACCTTAATTTTATTTTTTATATAAAAAAGGATTATACAAGAATACGAAAAAGGGTTATAAAAATTTTGTAGCAATATTTTAAGCTTACTATGTACAACATTTGATGAACTTGGTTTTATTTAAATGATTTCATTGATTTGTTCAGCCGCCATGAATACAAATGTGGCTTCAGTACGAATTATTAAGATATTATTTGACAAATGAATAGCAACTTTGACAGACGTATGAATAGATTTGAGGTAAACAAAAATTTGGACAAACAAAAGATTGGAAGAAGTCTGTATTTTTTTCAAGCTGACCTCAAAAAATATTTTTTATTACCTTACCTGATCTACTTAATCATCTTTGAATATAACCCAATCGTTAAAATTTTATTTAAAGTTAAAATAACGTTCGGAAGAGTTATCATGAAAAATAACTGAAAATTATAAAACCTTTTGTTTGTCCCGATGACGGATTACCTATACAGATAAAGCTAGATTTCGAGTCGAGGAGCGACACGATGGCTCAATTGATAGAGTGACGGCTCTTTTTCCCAGATGTCGCAGGTTTGAGTCCTGCTCTTGATGATATTTTTTCACCATATTATATTTAGGTAAGATTAAAACTATATAATATTTTAGGATGAAAATGATATAAAAGCTAGTAAAGTCAACATCTGATATAATAAAAAACAATTGACATTTTCCTTTTATAAAATCATTATCGCGGATTAATTCCCTTACATGATTTGTTACTTGATTTATTATTGATATCAAAATTATAATTAGTATATAAGTGGATTGAATAAAGTAATTATAAGAATTTTACGTTTTAGATTTTTTAGTTCTTCCGAAAAATGTATTCCATTTTGTCGTTCTGTTTCTTGTTGATAGCGGGAACAACAGCTTTCTTACAAGTACCGTACGACTATCATGCAGAAGTAGGAATTCCTGCTGCTACAAGAATAAAGGAGGCGGAAGATAAAATCTTATCTGGCCGAATTGTTGGTGGTAGTGTTGCTCCTGATCAAGCTCATCCATACCTAGTAAGTGGCTAATATAAACTTTCATTATGTGAATAAAAGCATAACCGTAGAAATAAGTATATTAAAAACTACGTATAATATAAATGAAAGAATCAATAAATTATTATAAACCTAAATTATATTGTTATATCTCTAATTATATTTTTAATTAGTGTTAGTGAATACAATTTCCACACCACAATATCTACCCACAGTTCTCAATTCCCTAAAATGTAATCGGCAATAACACGACAAATTCACTAATCTATTTGGACTCATCAATTATTTTTGTATAATTTGACATCACGTGAGTCTTTCTTTTATGGTTACATTTTTACATATGTTACATTTTTAGGCAGGCCTGCTTATCACATTCTTCAACCACGCAGGAACATCGGCTTGTGGTTCGTCAATTATTACTGCAAACCGGTTAATAACAGCCGCTCACTGCTGGGACACTGGTGCTTACCAAGTGAGACAGTTCCTTGCAGTCTTGGGCTCACAGTTCCTCTTCTCTGGAGGAACCAGAATTCCCACCAATAATGTAGTTTTACATCCACAATGGAGGAGACAATATTTGACAAATGACATCGCCATCATTTATCTTCCATTTAGTGTCACCTTTTCTTGTAAGTGTTAAATTCTAGATAACCTTAGAGAGGTTTATATATTTCGTAATAAATATATTGTTTTTTGTTAAAGCTAGAATTAGTCCAATCGCTTTACCTGAAAATAGCATATCTACCTTCGAGAGCCAACTCGCTACAGCTTCTGGGTACGGGAAAACCACTGATGGTAAGCATCTAAAATTATAACATTCAAAATATAAGTTGGCACAATAAACAGTGCATATTTAAAAGCCTTTATATAAGTACGCTTTGTTTAATTTTAGCTCAATCTGGAGTATCAGTGAATTCTTTGATAAGCCACGTAAGAGTATTTGTAATGGCAAACAATGTGTGCCAGCGCTCGTATGGACCGAATTACATTCGTCCTGACGTTTTGTGTACTGATGGATCTGGAGGTGTCGGCATCTGCGGAGGTGACTCTGGGGGCCCTCTTACTGTAAGGAATCGCATGGGACAAGAAGTCTTGGTAAGTAACATCTAATTGTTAATTTGCTGCGTATTTGCGAAGACTCGACAAAACTCTGTTTTCCTAAGCTGTGATCTGTGATGTTAAGAGAATGAACAGCTGTTCTATTTCGCCTAGAATATTAATTTACGTAATTAATATTATTTTTATTTGCTTTAATTTATCTTTTGCAAGTGTTTCCTTTGTCTGTTTGTAGGTGGGCGTCAGTTCTTTTGCTGCGGACAAAGCTTGCCAACAGGGTCATCCTTCCGGCTTCGTGAGAGTTACAAGTTTCTTGAATTTCATTAGACAACACATGTAATATACAGCGGAACGTTATTAACATACACCTAATTAAATGCCTCAAACCATGTTCATCATATTAAAATGTATTATTTTTTTTAAATGAAAATAGTTTTTTTTAAATACCATCAGGTAAGTGATAAGTATCTAGTCGTTGTCAAAATGATTTGCTGTCATTTCCATACTTTGGTATCTGGTACCAAAACCAACCATAAGTTTTTAAATGTATATTTGCTCTAGCATCTCGCAAAAACTATTACACATTTTTTTTTAAATTTGTTAAGGTTATATATAGGTTGTTGTCCCGTCAAGATATTAAAAATTTTTCTACAAAAGGTATTAATTAATGTTACATTCAAAAAAAAGTAGTTCATGAAACATCTCTATTTATAATAGTATTATTACCTAACCACAGATAATACTGCGTTTGGGCCTATTTTGTTTTATTGTCAATAATGCTTATGCATCGCGAAGACAACTAAAATGAAATTAAACGTGTCTACAGACATAAAGATTCATGTCAAATGGGTTGATGATGTAGGAAGAACCGGTAAAGGTCCGGTCCATGATTAACTTACTATATAAGGGGGAAAGCCGGAGCCGATTCAAGATTTGATCCAGGAGCGGTGGGACAAATTTTATGTGATTTTTTATGAGTTCCTTCTATACAAAAACAAAATCTAATTCAAGTAACTGAAACCCAAATAAAACTCTACATATGGTAAAGTAGAATTTAATTAGTCGCGGGTAGTTATTTTTAAAGTGATTTTTTTTAACCAGGTGCTCCATGAGTCAGTAGTTAGAAAATTTGATGTAAAAGATAAAATATATTTACTTGCAAAAAATTTTAATCATGATTCCGATGATGTAAGTTAAAATGTAAAGGTAAAAGAAAAACACTTTTTATTCAAGCTCCTTTATTTTAACCAGGTACACTTCCATGGCGTTTCTCAATAGAATGCAATCTGGTTCTTACTTTACGTGATATACAATATATGATGACATAAATAAATTTAGTTATAATTCAATCGCAATTGAAAAACATGAAAACATTTATTTAAATATGTAATCACAATTAATCAAACTTTCCTGATAATGTATCGTGTCACATTTTTCCCGCCTATTAAAACGACTCATTCAGTACCAATCATTCATTCATACAGTCTAATACAAGAAATCGGTGTTTGCTACGAAATTTAAAAATGTGCGACGTAAGCTTTCACGTTATAAATTGCGAACCAAACGTTACTTAAATTGTTTAAATACAATAACTTTACAACTGCATTTATATTTCATATTTAATTTTTATTTACGAACAATTTAAGAATTTTAAAGTTTTGTCTTTCTTCGTGGAACGCGTTTGTCATAAAGCCGTTCCACTTTCGATGGCAAGTACAGACATTTTATTTAAATTCTTTTTTTTATTATATCTGTAGAATTTTCTTATATAACAAAATTATGACTACGAAATGTCGAGACTAGAGGTAAAACTTATAACTATTTATTTCTAAAAGTACAATAATAGTGCTTAGCGGATTTAGTAATTTCATAGACAAATAAAAACTTATAAGGTATTAATTTCCCGCCCTACGAGTTACTGCTACAGACTATACATTGATAATTTAAAAACTCATAATTCGATGTTTGAAATTAAAATGACAAGAGTATCGTTAATAATTTAAATTAAAAACAAAATAAATTGTATTAATATAAAAAAGGTATTCTATAATTTATTGCGTTACTATTTAGCATTTTTGGGTAAATTCAAAGCCCATTAAAGAAATACACAACTTATAATAAGCAAAGCTATTTTTATTTACAAGCCTCTCCACTTGCTTAAAATAACTAAATTTACTTTTCTCCTTGAGACAATTCCAGTTTTAATTTCTTTATATTTACACAATAAAATTATTTTCCAGAAAATATTAAAAGTAATTCATTTCTTAAATAAAATATACAATTTAAATGAATAAAAAACAGCACTGAGTATCTTAAAAAGAAGCAATAATTAACAAACTACCATAATACGATATCACAGTTCATTTATGCAAAAGTATTATAAAACAAATACGCCGAGATATTATTGAATTTTATAAAGAAATTATGGCAATACTTAAAATACTGACAGAAAATTTAGATGCTTCAAAAAATATTATATAGTCTATAAATTCAGAGAGTATAGAAGCTGCAAGAATTATTAATCTGTGGTAATTTGAATTGTTTAAAAAAATTACATTTAAAAGATTTTTTTTTTTCACAATAATGATATGAAACACTGTTAAAATTTTAAAACAATGTGCTGATAATAAAATATTGAATGTATTTTTGAAGTTATATAAATAATAATATAACTACATTTTTGCTTTTAACTGCTATACGATTTTGATGTTTTTATTCTAAATACATTTCACACTAAGAATATATAATGTGTGTGTAAACCACACATGGATAGACAAGAGGGAATTTTTATTCAATTTACCAGCAGTTAGACCTAACCTTAGTTTACATCAATAACATACAATGATGAAATGTATAAATAATCTTATTGATGACTGATGAGCAAAAATGTAGTTAAAATAATTAGCTATGTGAGTGTGTCTATGTCGGGCAGAGCACTTTGAGAATGTAATCTGTTAAGAGCGTCGGGACTGTTGGGCTGTCTTCATTTATTGCTTTCAGAACTGAAAATAATATTATTATTAATTTAATTTATTATTCAAATTAAAGAAGTTATATATAGTCTATTTCTATTTGTACTTACTCTTTATAAGAACTTGAAGTGATTGGTTGTCTGGGGGTCCGTTATCCAGGTGAAACGGTATCACTGTAGTCAGATACTGAAAGAAAAAAATAAAAAAAATTAAAACCTAAATATTATATTTATTTATTATTATTATTTTTAAATTAGGACAGTCGTGTTTGGTTTCGTGCTTTGACTAACCTTGGATTCAGAGTGGCTCATATTTAAGTTGGGAGATCTAGGCGGCCCCGGTCTCTTCTTCTTCTCGACATGGTGCTGACGTCGCTTGTTCTGAACAGCCAGCAGCAGGGATATGAAAGTATTCTTCAATTCCTTCTCATACTCCAACTCATCTCGTAAAGCCAACTCTGCGATAAGTGTCTCGGAGAATTCTCGGATTAGTACTTCCAGCTCCATGAAGATCTCGTTCAGTTGGGCCAAAGAGAGTTGACGGAGTTCTGGAAATTATAAAATTCTTTATATAAATAAATAAATATATATTTCTGGAAAATATTGAAGTTTGGATATTTTTTATTAACATGAACAGAAATATATTTAATTTTTAAAACCACAAAAAAGCATAAAAATGTCAAAGTTTTTGATAAAAGTAAAAGACGGAATGAGATAACAGTTAGGGATATCAAAAGTAATTAAAACGAAAATAGAATGATTACACGATTCACGAATCAATAGAAGATCTCGAGGTGAATGCTCCAGCGAAGTATTTGTAAATACCGAGTCATCTTAATCTCATATCCGACGTATCCAATAACTTCTAAGAAATCAATGTCGTTGCATATAAATGGAAACACGAGAATCAGGTTACAATTTACTGAGCAAATGATACGTAGTATTTATATCGTCAATACTTTTATAGTTAGACTACGATGAAAAAAAGGATATATTTTATTAACAATTACGATATTCATTGTCAGTCTTCCCACTGAGCAAATGCTACTTTATAAAAGTCTGCTTTGATTTTGAAAATACTGTATCAGTGAATTAATAATACAAAAATCATTTTCTTTTAATGTTTTACTTAAGTTTCATTAGTGTTAGTATTAATGTTTAATAAAAGAATTGTTATTACGATTTGTTGTGGAATAAAGGGAAAATTGTGTTTTTTTTATATTAACAATAGAATACTTCTTTAGTTAGATATAAATGTGTGTATTTTAAAATAGCTCATTCAACGAAACCGCATCCGAAGTCCAAGTCGAAGAAATTCTAACATCTGTTTGACACATTCGATCCGGGGACGACGGGACAGTTTCCCAGAGTTAGCGGGTTCGAATCCCTGCCTATATTTATATAAGCAAAATATTTAATTGATATGGCTGTATATTCAGTAGCAGTAGCAAAACTAAACGTTTGTTTATATTTAAATTGATTGTTTGGACATAACAATGGCTACTCCGCGTGTTCTAATGTTTATTTATTCTCACTACGGCTCCATATTTATAGCTGTCAATATTTGTGAAGTTCTTTATGTCTGCGATGAGAAACTCTGTCGCGTCATAAAACAGTCTGGGTTAACAACGGCTATGAATCTTCATGGTATTTAACTGGTTTTATTGTGCCTACAGAAGAGTTGATGGTCAGGTGCTTTGAGTACTCATACAACACCCATAAACATGGCTTCATTTAATTACAATTCGAATTGCTAATAGGGAACATTCATGTAATTTTTTTTTGACGTAAATTAATCATTTACCTCTATGTATCGTAGAAAAAAATATAAATAGGTTTGAAAAGATTCTAGTTTTTCTTCAAATTAAAAATTAAAACTTGTAATAAATTTGAGCCGTTCAAACGCCGTCACTTTGCGCGCGCTTTGCGTGACGTCAAATTACACATCCAGTGAATGTTTACTATGCACTTTTTAGTTACTTCATACATATTTTAAGTTTGAATTGCTATACAAGTCATGGAAGAAGATAAAAGTCATCTTACAAATATTGTATAGTACCGGAGAGCAAAAATAGTATTAGAAAAACACCCGACAAAGTGTTTTTTGTATTCCAAGAGATGCGAAAATACAATAACAATGTATGGTAATTAAAAGGGATAATGTATGTCCTAAATCGTGTTTATATTGTTGTGAAGATCAATTTAACGTAAGTATATTTTATTTATAATAAGTTTAATCTAATAGTTTAAATTTATACTTACGAATTGAACATTAGAAAATTTTAGTTTAAAGTTAACCTAACCTAGCTTACAAAAGTTCAGTATAACTTTCTATAAAAACCGTATTCTTTTATTGTTTTACGCAAGTTTTTATGGTCTGTCGATTTATTTCAGGTTAAGGAAGATACAGCAAATTGTATTGAATATAATATGTGTAACGAAACAACAAGGAGAAAGATGTAATCTAAGTTTGAAGGAAGGAGTTGTTCCTTATATATTTTTGTGGCAAAAACACCAGGTGATAGAATGAGAATGTGCATAGTAAAAAGGCAAAGATTGACATCGGTTAATGAAGTCTTTTCAGAGTTAGTTATCAAAAGTAGTGTTTAAAAAATGATGACCTTCATAAAGAAGTGATATACTCTAAGTAAGTCCTGCCCATACAAATGTCTGTGATATTAATCAGCCAAGACTCAGTACTTCTCCTATTGAATGTGATGATCATAAGGCAGAGCCTTGCTTTTCGCATATTAAAGATAAATTACCAAGTGACTAAGCTGTGCAAGTTAATATTAAACCGAAGTATGGAAGTAAAGGTGTCAATGTAAATATACCTGCTGAAAAACAAAATGTAGCATTGTCACCATTTCCTCATTTAACACACAACATTGTTACACAACAGTTTTAAAAGTAAAACTATCTGTTTTAAAAAGAAAATTGTTTACTGAAAACACAGCTGATAATACTTCTATAGCATCTTATATCTTCTATATCTGCTGATTATCAACCAAGTTATTTATCTGAGTCAAGTGAAGTGAAAAATGATTCAGAGACAGAAACATTTTAAAAATGTATTGTGTAGTAGCATGCTAACTGCTATTGAAAAAGAGTTTGTAGGTATTTGTTTTGTTAGAGTTGTTTTAGTATTTAGAAAATGTTTTTAAGATTACCTAAACAATTGTATCATTTAATAAAACCTTTAAGCACGAAAATATAGGTTTAAATTATTTATTTTTCTCAGTCACACTGATACTACAGTATGAACTTAAACGCCGATATATTGAATGGTGTGTCAAATGACGTCACATTTCCTTTCGACCAATGGTGGCGCGTTTTGGAATTTTGAATTTCGCTCCCTAAATTTACACTTTTCATAAATTATTTTATGGCCTTAAATGATTAGTAAATTAAAAAAAAATGATTTTATTATAATAAGATGATAAAAAGCAATCGAAAAAAAAATATTTGAGACCATTTAAATTTTTTTGCATGTTCCCTATTCCAAGCTTTTAAAAGTAACAGATAAGATAGTTAGTTTTAGTATTTAATTGAGCTTTATTTGTGTTTCAAGTTTAAGTCCAGGAGAAAGTAAACAAAGTACTTACTATCCTCATAAAGCGGAGAGCTGAGAACCTCTTTTCCTTTCTCCAGCGCCTCGTTGTATTCGATCATGTCACCCTCTGATGATGGAGTTTCCTGCATCATGTCATCTATTTCCTGGATCACCTGGAATGGGTTTTGTAGCAGCTTAACTATGCGTTATATCTAGGTAGAAGGTGCAAAAGGGTATACAGTGTTTTGTAGTTACGTATAGGTATCCAAACTATATACATATAGGTATAAACATAAAATATTGATCGAACAACACACAACAAGACAATCTATGTTCATATACTGTACTTTATCTTCATAGGAACGCTGAAATATTATTATTAATTTAGGAGCCACATAAATGGTGACGGGTTTAAAATAGACGAGGAATACCAAGATTCCAAAAAAACAAAAACAAAATCTTAATTTATTATTATTTTCATTAAATAAAAGAAAGATAAAGCAAGATGTGTGAAAGCAAACTTGGAAAGACACTTCTGAGTTTTCTGTTTCCAAGATAATATCAACTAAGTCTAAGATACTTTAGATACAGATATTTTGTACTCTTATTTAGTAGATAATTTACCTCATCAGCAGTCTTCACTGGGCACTCATGGTCCTGGTGTAAGCCGCCCAAGATAAGTGCATGCATGTCCAAGTCTGATGCAACCGCCTCATCTTCAGAACTATGGATTTCGTCATCTGGAGTCATAGCACCCTATAAAAAAAGGCTCAAATGAATACAAACCTTTTTGCAAGTTTACCTACAGAGGAAAAAACGATCTCGTAAAGGGTGCAAAAATAAAATGAACGGTCAAAAAAGATGGGCGCTATAGGATTTCCTACTTACAAGTGGCATCCTCGTCCCTCGCTCCAGACCGCGTGACCGCTGCATCATCATAAACTTTAGCCATCTTGCGAATAGTCTTTTAATATTTTACTTATAAACGTCTCTTGGACATAGAAGAATCATAGAATTATTGAATGAAGAATCAAGAAATTATTTCTTCTACTTTTTTACACTTAAAGTTCATTAATCTTACTTTTGATGTATAGTAAAAAAAATGTAATTATGATATTATTTCGAGGTCTGTGAACCTCAAAACAACAATAGTTGCTAACTTTTTCTCATGAACAACGTCCAGCGTAACTAAATTTTTTATGGCGTATTATATTAAGAAACAAAGGTGAAATGGGAACGACCGCTTAATACTTTTGTGTTTTAAAAATGAACGTTTCTTTAAAAAACTAAATAGATATTGGGTGAAAGAAATGTCTTTCTTTATTTCTTATAAATTATAATTTGATTTTTCTATCATTTGTAACATAACTTCCCGGATATCGTATATACTTGTTTTTATTCGGATGCCAAGATTACTCGAACGATCACATCTAAATCTTATTTATATTTAGATATGGAAGTCAGTGACAAAAATTATGAAATAATGTTTTAAAGCAACAGAAATATTTAATTACTAATGAATATTTATGATGTAACGCATTTCTGTAATGTTCGTCTCGAGTTAAAATAATGAAAACTAAAAAGGATCTATTTGACCTGTTCTATTCTACGTTGATGTTCAGAATGAATTGCAAGTGGAACAAATAATGTGGCCTTAGGTTTTATTGTACAGAAAACTGGAGCACTCGTGAATCATCTTCATAATAATTTAAAGAAATATTTAAATATAACAATGATGGTTTCAAAATATTTTATGATCAATGAAGCTTGTTTCACAGGAACGCTATTGTTTTCCTTGTGTATCAATCATCGTTGTATTTTTATTTATTAGTGATCCATATAATGTATAAATACCTTTTTATCGCTGAGATTCAATGTCGGGATGTGCATCTTCCGGGAAAAAGATTTTGTCCAGTCAATTGGGAGAATATTCCCAAAGTTTCCAGTGATGGTCCACCACATTCTATAACAAAATAAATAAGGTATTAATCTTGTGTTTTATCTGTTAAATATGTGGCTTATCTTAACTGTTTTAAATCTCTCGATTGACTTCAATTAAAAATGTCTGTTGTTATTATTTACAAAGAAGCAAGACTTAATTTAATCAGCGGTATATTATCATTTAAAATACATTAAAACGAATTGTAATGTGGATAGACAGTGGTGTCGTAATGGGTGTATTGCATTAGGCCGATAATAAAGATGTTGTTAACGGGCTTGTCATATAAAAAAATAATAAAAGGTGCTCAAAATTCAGAATGCAATATAATAGCATACCTGCAACTAATATTAGCAGATATGCTTTTACAGTATAATGTTTACGATTCACGTTAATATTACTAATTGTCGTATGATTTCTATAATTTTCATTGTCATTGTAGAACACATAGCCTTGCCACACAATTGAAACCACAAATATGATAATAAATGATTCTCTCTATATTTCCCGTGAGGTTAATGCTGGGAACTGCGCAATTGCGTCAATCTCCCAATTATTTGTGTACAAGGTCGGTAAGGATGATGATGGATTTTTATATCTAGCACTTGTTATACTCATAAAATATTGCTATGGATTTACAAATAGTGCCAGATGATTGAATAAATATAGGTACATTCTTTATTGCTTGGTATAATACAATCTTTTAACTCGACAAATACCTATGTTATGTATCGTTTAAATTTCGATGAAGCATGGGGCTGTTATAGCTTATTTGTAGCATGTTTATGGAATGTGGGTTGAATGTGGCTAAATGTGGACATTTGAATACCTTCATACAGTCTGGAACCGTCATAAAACAAAACGAAGGCTCGTGAGTCAGCCGGAGACACAAATTGGCGTCAATTTGAGATCGCGGTGCACATCACGGCTCAATTGAGGAATGTGTCACTTCATATAACATCGTAAGTACTAAAGAAATGATTTCAATGTTTTAGATGTTATTGCAGCAATGAACCACATACTTTAAAATTAATCAACACGTGTAGGACTTGAACTTGTGATCTCTGGGATTTTTATTCTATATTCTTTAAAAAAAAAAAATAATATGTCTAACATGTCATGACAATTTAACATCTTGGAGGTCTAGTATACCGTGCACAATAGCACGGATGAAAACCATATATATATATATATAATTGAATTGGTAGCAAAGTCCATTATTTATAAGATCAATATGTTGTCAAAGATTCTGATTTATTTTTTTTAACTTTAAAAATATTTTTTATATTTTATTATCTGCACCTATTTTTGAAAATAGAATGTCATTTCAAAATAGCTTCTCAATCGGGTATCAAGTAATTATAAACATTGATAAATTAATTGACCTTTGAATGTTACTGAGACAGTTCGGCTATCTCGTCTTATCGTATTGCATGAGGTTGTTTGCCTAATATGGTATGATAGCTTAAGAATAAGAGGACGATGTTTAAGATGATCACTCATTTAACGCGTGATATTTAGGTTTTTAAGGGACCTTACTATTGAAACTTCTTACTTGTAAATTAGTTCGATTATAAAACTTCATGTTTCCTTTTTTGAAAATATACATTCGATTCAAATTTAGTTAGACTTAAGGTGTGAAATTTCGCAAAACCCCAACTTCGCGAGCAGGTTGACGTCGCCAAAGGAACTTAATGTGGGTATAATTTCAGAATCTTCGCTGTCGTAGTAACTGAGATAACATGGTTAGTCTCTGAATGGTATTTCGCTTTTATATATGAAATGTATAATGAAGTCACGGCTTAAAGTAACAATAGCTAATTGTGTTTAGAGATGTGGTACATGTGGGAACGGATCTAAGTCTCATGTTCTGGGCTAATGGGCGGCCATCTTTTTTAAGTTCGTCACACTTTTGTGAATTATAGTGATGTGCAACTCTTAATTTAGCTCTGCCAACATTTATTTGAATATTAATGAATATCGAATGCTTGAACTATTATTAATTCTAATGTGGGTTTGGGTAAGACGATTCAATAATACCAACTAAGTATTTGGAATTTAAATATAAGTATTAATTATTATATTTTACCCAGCTTAGTTTCTTGAGTGTTTTTTTAAACAGGGCGCACTTGGAACCCTCATAGCTTTAATTTTTAATGGGGGGGTGTCTTTACAAAAGGGTTTATATTGATAAGTATGGTATCAAAATACTCTTTTATTTGACGTATACAAGTGATCTCTGGTATAGATTCAAAGTTGAAAAGATATAAATGAATAAAATAAATTATTATAAAACATTGCTGTATGTATGTACGATTTATTACAAAATAGTTATTTTTCATTTGTTTTTTATTCCGATATCCGACCATAGTGATAACCAGAAGAATTTCGATATTAACATAAAACATATATTTTTAATTGTCCTAATTAGAAAGAAAGGTATGTGGGTGTGTGCTGGGTTCCAAGTCGTTCCTTGTTAGTAAATTACTTTAATCATAGTTTCTGTAAGGAAAACTACTAATGACGGAGTTGAGAAGATCTTGACATATTTTCTGCAAGTGAGTAGGTTGGGAGGCTGGATAGCTGGATTGGATTAGATTTTTTGGCTGGCTTTTCTTTGTATATAATTACAATATTATTCACAACAGTTTAATAAGAAAATAACATTATTAAATCTAATTAATTATCTTAAATTCATATAACAGTTGGAGATTATTTAATCTGTTTTAGTGGGCGTTTTTGTTATTATGAACAATACATATGGTAGTGTTATCTGTTTTGCTGCTGAATGACAATCTCAATTACAAGTATGGTGAAGTCGTTGTCTGACGTCAGTGAGCCATCTGGTCTCTTGACTCTCATCTCTCATGGTATGCAAATGACTTTAAGTTTGCCATTTAGCTTTACAACTTTAAAAAAAATACTAATTGGTAGCTTTAATTTGTATCTCTCTTGATATATTAGACTTTTACAAGAAATTGATTTCGAAAATATTATAAATTAAATATTTGGTTTAACCGTTATATTTTATTTTTTTTAATATATTTTTTTGTTTATTGTTTATTTAAAGTAGTGACGTGTTACATTATTTTAGTCTAAATTCTAATTTGTTCTCGTATGTCATTAATCACTGTGACTCTATAGTCAATACTATAAACAAATTTAATTTTATAAACAAGTAAAGTAAGAAGTTTCTATGGAATTTCTTGTAGTGTTTTCTCTATAGACCCTACCCTTTGGTATCGTGCAACTGAGTATGACTTAATAACCTATGAGCTATGTGTTTTGAAATAAAAAAAAACAACGATATTTGATAACAGAATGTCAAATAAGTTTTTTTTTTTAAATATAGTAAACATTTTATTTTTACTATATTTATAGATTTTTATTTCTTTTACTTTTTATGTTTTGCACGCCTACCAACATCCTCTCCTGTACTTCGTAAGGTTGGCTGGTAGAGAATGTCTTCGTGGCATTAAGCCCGCCTTTTGTACTTTATATTGTATATAGTGCTATAAAGAATTAAATAAATAAAAATATAAGTGTAATCTATGCATATAAATAAAATTAAAATGTATGTTAATGATTTTACAATATTACTTTTCTTTAAACTCATGATATTTTTGTCTGTCTGTATATGTGAGATGATGTTAATTTCTTAAAACATATGCTTAATATCGTTTAAAAAGAATCAATACAAGAAATATTTTCTATAAATATTTTTGAGAAAACCTGCTTTGGATTGCCAAACAGGTTTTTTTTTTCAGTTTTATTTTAAAATAGTTCAGTCTGACAAAGTCACGAATCAATTAATATAAAATATGCTGTGATGTGATATGCTTCTATTTTGTTTATTTATTCAGCAATAAGTGAAAGAAAGTTGACAAACAAGTTTTTGGTGTTTGACGTAATTAGTTTTTTTTTGCATGCATTTGTACCAACCTACTAAAGGTTTAAATTAGAAACATCGTCGCGGTATTTCTTTTAATTTATTTAAGGTTTACAAGCTATTGACAAAAAGTGTTAGTATTTTTTATGAATACATACTAACAAAACATTATAATTACAACTTAAGCCGGAGAATCATAACGTTTTGATTTAAGATTGAAGGCTTCAATTTAAAAGAGTGCCGAGAGTAATTCCATTAAAGAACGAAAGAGAAAAATGAGACTGTACTGGAGTAGGTCAAACCCAGTTTGCTAGTCTTTTAGCGCTCGTTCATATCTCAAAAATAGGTTTCGGTGTATGTACAGTATTCGACATTCTGGTGAAGATACTGTAAGTAAGACTCAATCAAATCAAAAAGGTTGTATATATTTTTTACTAAAATGTAATATGAAAGTGACGCTAACATTGTGGTTACCAAAATAGGAACCAGCGTCCCCAAACACGCAGTCAATGGTAAACTGATATGGCTAAGTTAATTTTTACCGTTATATGTGCGTTTGCTTACAAGTTACAACGCTACCTACTTGTATGGGACTCCGGTTAAGTAGACGCTAAATGTTATGCGTTATAAATTATATTATAGATAGTGGAAAAAAATATGGAAAATTTGCAGGTTCTTCAGTAGGTATAATTATTATTTGTCAAAACCAGACCCTACATATATTTCTTAGATTACTTATAAATCTTCCATAGATTAACTCTCTTCTATTTTAAAGTATGTATGATATATAATTTGCATGTTAGGAAAATTACGAAATGTTATTGTTTATTTGTAAAATGACCTTTTGTTTAGTAAACGTTTCGAAATAGTAGAAAAATGTTTGTTTTATTGAGAATTCGCTGTAGGTGTAATTGCCACAACGAAACATAGTTTATGTTGAAATATTTCTCGATTTTGTGTAAACTGTGAGTTTGATTTATTTATATAATAACAATATTGTATGAAACTAAATAATTTAATGGCCGACATACGTTTTTTCTTAATCGACTAATCCATTTAGAAAGCTTGACTAATGTAAATTCGTGTTGGCAACTTTTGATGAAAGAAACGACGTATGGTTATTTTATGTCCTAAATAATCTGGATTATATGAATATGTATAAATTCCTGATATATCAAATAATATATCTATAAAGTCCTACCTAATAAACTCTGTAATAAAAATACTATTAATGTGTAAAACAATGAGGTACATACACTACAGACAAAAAAACGAATCAAGCTTAAATTATAATTGACTAAAAACGAAGGTTCTGGGAAAACGAACCAGACTGGATTTCGGTATCCACATTCCATTGGCCACCATAAAAGAACCGACACTGAGGTCCTATAGGCATCATGTGTATACATCCGTAGTAATAAGCAGCAACTAAACAGTGTAAAACAGGCTTTATATAATCTTTACGTAAGCTATATACATATACAATGTAATATATATTTATACATATTTATGGAATATAGAATTATTTTACAATAAAATCCAAGATGGTCGTGACAATAAACTTTTACCCCGTATTACGATGACATTATAAAGTCAATATCGTTACACATCATTACTCACAGATAAAATATATATTCTACATATAATATGTTCTATGGTATAAAGGTTAAGTGTTGCCATTTACGACTAGTAACCTAGAGTCTAACAAAAAAACCCTTTGTCTATTGAATTAAATAGGGTTAAGTTCGTCGTGTTTGAGTTATAAAAGAAGAATAACATTGTAAGCAATAGCTTCTATATTTATAATAAATTACTGACCTATAACAACATAGAAATGAGGACGAGTCTGTATTTTAAATATGTTATCAAAAAACTATGTTAGGTATGAGATCTACAGATTTTGATTTATAGTCTGTCTCTTTATTGTTCGCAGATCAAACAAAACCTAATCTATTGATTTTGTTAAAATTTATTGTGCTCCTAGCCTGTATACCTATCTACAGTGTCAAAGATTAGCCTAATTTTTAGTTCATAAAAAAAAATAATTGTCGTGGGAAAGAAATAAACAAGGATTGTTATTATTTACAATAAAACTTCAATGTTTTTGGTACATTAAATTGCTGCAAAGATTATATAAGAATAAGCTAGCTGAAATTGTTATCTTATCTGAAAGCTATTACAAGTGCTGATACCCCATAAATAACAAAGGAAATGTCTCCAGCCTTGAAACAAAGGTATCTACGGTTTGTGTCTAAGGATGTTGTATTGATCCGTCGTTGGTTACCATAGCGACGCCTGACCGCAAGCATTTTATATCCATGCTATAAAATAAATTACGGTCAAAACGTATTACCAATAAATAATCTTGTTTTGAAATGTGTTCTAGTACACTATTGCCTTGATGGAACAACTATTTAGTCTGACTAGTCGCATGTGATAATTGAAATCGATATATATTCTCAGAAGACCCATGGCATAACTGACATACATATTTTCTTTCATTTAATATAACAAGGTGTAGTGATATCACCATGGGATTGTCGCTGTAATACACATATTGATTTCATTATACCTCATACAAACAATACATTGAAAAATGTATTCACAACGTCCTTCCGTTCGTACTTTCCTTAGCAACCCTCGATATATTGATTGGATACAGTCGACTACTCACGACCTAATAACTCATATCGATTCCTGCGAATAAATGAATGCCCTTTCATCACAGAATACTGTTGTTTTAATAAAATGTATTAAAGTTTATAAATATTTTAAATATGTTATTAAAACCGACTCCCGTCTAACAGGTTGGTTGCAACACAGATTTATTTCAATGCACATTTAACCTATAATTATAATTTACTTCTTAACAATACTGTATTTGATCTAAAACATTTAAAACTTTATATTATTAATGAAACTTACAGAAACGATCAATGATAAATATTTTTTAATGCTTGTAGGTATTGTAATAATGTATAGGAGAGTGTTATTCTCCTATACATTTGTAATGGACAACGGACACTGCCAAGGCCCAAGTGTCAGATGACCAAGATAAGTTAATAGATAATCTTAATTCCTGAGACACCATCGCCATTTAAAAACATAAGATTGTATCTATTTAACGGTGGGTGGAATTATAAAACCTAAGTTTAGTATTTAAATAATTTTTAAGAGTAAAGAACAAAAAATACACAACCAATAATTGTTAACTTTATAAAAACGAAACGTGTGACATAAGCAATGGCGTTCTATTATAAAAGGCGGGAGAGGATCACATTTAGAATTTTATATCACTCAACACTTTTTTTTTTATTTCTACGAGCGATGTCTAGTAAAATGAGGCCACCGCCGATAGGTGAGTAAATCTTTTTAAAAACGGCAACTTAATCGTTGAAACAGCGAAGCAGTCTTTTATTTTTAAATAATTATATGCTCTAAAAATAAAGCGTTACTTCTTCTAATTGTGCCTGGAATTTTTTTAGAAAAAACATGACGTCCATGTAATAATTCACAGTTCATCGGCTCGGATGTGTTATAGTACCCTAAAATAGATTGGTTTGTATACATTTTTTAGAAAGCAGGTGCGAGATACCCAGATTCAGGGGCAGGTAGTGGACAGACCGCCCCTGGCCACTTCCTTGTTTTAACATAAATATAAAATTTTTACTTTCACAGTTTACATTAAGATCGTCTCTGCTTGAAAGATTTTTTGTTAAGTTTAAAAAAACGGTTCAAAACGCCTCAACATTTTTGTTATGTTTATATTAATTTAATTTATAGTTAGGAAGTGGTAAGTCGGGTGTTTCAATGGACGCCACAGCGCCTGATTAATGACTCGTTCTTTTGGTCTATTGCATTCTTAATTTAAAAATCTGAGGCGTAGATCTCTTCTAATTGGATGATGCACGAAATAAAAAACAACTTAAGTGGCTTCATTCTTTGATACTGATTCTTGGTGGGATATTTTTAACGGATAATATGAAGTTAAATGGGTAGTATTGAGAAGGTAATCGGTACTTTATAAGTACAATAATAAGACTATCAAATAAGATCATCAATCCAAAAGCTAATAGTTAGTTTGCCGGCAGTGTATAGGTTAGACATAAAAATAAAGATTAATTCGTTTAAACTAAAATAGTTTTATATATAAGTACCTAATTTTTTTTCAGTTCTTTACTTTTAAAAAAGGAAAAGTTTTATTAAATTCTTAGATAATACAATTTATATCAATAAATGAACCGAAAGTAAGAGTGTGGAGGCTGTATAGAAACTTGTAAACTCAGACATGACCAATATATTAACATACGGCCTTTGCGGCCATCACAATAAATAGTCTTTGAACAGTAGGCGTTTGCTGCAAATACAATGTTTAAGATCTCGAGGTGACATTATTTACCGCCATCTTAAATGTCAGAATATGTTTTGTCTCAACAAAACTTCAGTTAAAATAAATTGTTATAAGTTTTTTGCTTATTAATTTAAGAAATACCATTTGATTTTTGCTTAACGTGGGTACTAACTAGACTAATGTATTCTTCTAGCTGTAGGTATGTCTTCGTCATGGCATATTTATTTATCTTGTCTGTCTGCATACGTCATTACTCTTCTAGAAATGTAGCTACAAATTGAATTGGTGAGACGTAATTCTATGGGACCAATTGACAATTTAATCTAATCAATCACACTTAACTACAATATAAATATTTGTTTTTTAATCTTTCGTAAGACGTGATTTACCAACGATAACATTAAATAAATAAACTATACAAAAATATTAAATATTTTATTTTCAATAATGACGAAAATGAATATCGTTATAGATTATACTAATATTGTATTGTAGGTATTGATTTGTAGTTCTAATATTTAACTTAGTAAATATTAAAGTTGGTTTCTTGTGTTTATTTGTAAATCAAGGTCTAGTAAGCAATGTGTGACCTCATTTTGGTGTGTGGGTCATGTTGACAGCATGTCATCACAGCGAGTTCTTTACTGTGTCACTTGAAGTGGCTTTTTAATTAAAATCATTTACTTTGTGTGAAGGTTTACCTTAGTTAACACAGATTTAAATTTTTAAGTTACTTTTGATACGTAGGCGAATCTCAAAATCATGTGGGTAGATTTTTTTTGCCTGTATTACGTAAGTCGAATTCTGAATGATTGCGTTTGTCATTGTGTTTTGTTTCCAATAGTCGCGTGATACAGTGAATTCCTTCAAAACAAAGTCATACTAGTATCAGTAGTAGACTCAAGCGTAACAAAAAGAGTTTATCTGATTTAAATCAAATATGAATGTATGGTTTATTTGCGTAAATTAAAAAATTAAGCATTGTATTCATAATTTATCACGTTACAGTCATCATCGTGCTGGTTCACTGCTCAGGAAGTTGATATCGGATAGATATCGCTTTGTTAGGAGTCATTTATTATGTCAGCGACGTACCTTATAAGCAACAGGTCTACCTGTCCGTTTAAATCATATATACTGAATAATTAACTAAACTTTTTTTAAAAAGGCTTCTTCAAACGAAGTCTAAAAAGTATTTAGGCTTACTGATACAAGCTTAGAGATTCAAATTTACTTATTCTATTCAGATTTAACGATAATGTTATGTATAGTTTCATATCCTTATCGTTAACAAAGGAAATAAAACAAGGAAATCTAGATCACAATATCTTTATCGAGTAGTTTGAGGCGAATGACCGAAGAGTTAATTACTCTAATAAAGAACGTATACAAAAAATGTACCTACATATTATAATCTATGTAAATTATTGGCGTGTGAAAGAAGGTTATTACAAAAAAAATTAACTGACTACTATTTTTTTGCGCAAAATTGTATCCGTAATACATTACATAATGACATACTACATAAAATTCGGAACCCATTTTTTTAAGTATTCATAAATTTAATAAGAGAATATAAGTAAGTCATATTTTTTTAAATAACTCAAATAATTACATTCGACTCTTGCATTAATTATTTTATTTCGACTATCGAAAACTTTTTGGGTGTAATTAAGGTGTGTACCCACTTTCTTCAAGCACTTGTACCTTTGAACGCTTCTTTGACAGATTGCCATAGAGGGGGTGTTTCGATTATGGTGTATATTATATAGAGCAATGCCTTAAGTATACTTTATATAATGACTAAAGTTATTAGACTTTATAAATATATATGATTTATTTTAACCGATATATTTTCTCTAATTTCCATTGGAAAACATAAACTGGTTTGGGCTAGTTTCCTACATTAAATTTACAAATGTGATGGTGACTTTTACTATATTTAACAGATAAAGTCGGAGGCAACAACTAGATTTGCAACATATATTTAGAAGAATTGTGTTAGTTTATTTCATTTATGCTTTGTTAAAATGAATACAATTGAAGGAATGACCTAATCTTAAATAAATATTGTTTTGTTATCTCGTTTTTAAATAGAATATCAGTCATATCAAAGAAGTATGTTTGTACTAAAGTAATTGTATTGACAAAGCATCAAATTATTTAAATTTTATTGACTACGCTAATGAGGAAGTAGCTTCACATCCATAAACCAGTTATCTATCTATCTTCTTATATACGATTGTCAGTTATGAATGTTTTTATAGCTTATAACTTTTTCTATAAAGCAAAAGTAAATACAGTAAATATTTCTTATTAGATACTTATATTTAACACATTAATATATTGTTGATGTGATTCATGCAGTTACTACTAGGTATTACATTTGTTTCTTCGTTTACGACTTACAATTATTGTACCGGGGTGCTTTGTAGGGCTTCAGGCTTCTTTAAGTAATGTGAACAGACAACACATGGAAGACTGAATAAAATGTTTTTATGTAGTTTCTTCCTACATATCTGTTTACTACTTAGATACTAACGAAATCACGAAGTATTTTGCTGTACATTGTATGTGTTTAATAAAGGAATTATTTATCTATATACTTTATGGTACATGGTATCTACTACTACTATAAAGTATATAGGTACTTAAGTATAAAGGTTGGCTTAAGTTTTCAAAACGATGGAGTAGATTTGTTTTTATTCTTAACTCTTTTTGCCAGCGGCTTCGCCCGTGCTGTATAAGGACCAGTTTTTATATGTCGAAATTACGTCGGCGTTAAAGCATAACAAACAAACTCACATTCTCTTTTATATTAGACATTAGTTAAGATATCACAAGAAGTTCGCGTTTATGAATCTTAAAACAGATTGTCGAAAAGGAATATATTCATTGGTATATACTCTATAGTTTTCTACTATGTTGTTTATGTGAGCATAATTTTATAAATATTATACATGCAAGATACATTTCAAGATATTAATATCGCGTCGATAAATCTCGATTTCTCAAAGCGCTAGGTTATTGAAACAAGTTATACTTTTCCAAATAAGTAGACTAAATTAAGAAGTGTTCGCAATACCTTCAAATGTGTATATGTGTGTACATGTGTGCAATTAAACTTAAAGACCAATGTTTATTTGCAGTATGCGTTTTATATTTTTTAAGTAAGCTGTATAACCAGTGAAAGCAATTAGTTTTACTGCTGAATGTCGTAACAGTTATGTGACATTTGTAGTTTTTTCACAGCCATAACAAGTTTTAGTACTTAGTTAACTTAAATAAACATGGGTCAGTGTTATTACTATGAATTATTATGTAATGGTTAACGTATCAAAATGTAAAACTAAAACACGTGCATTGTTTTGTGTTAAATACAGAGTAAAACATATTTTTTAAAAAGTATCATACCATATCATCGCTAGCACTTATATCATCGATTTTTTTTAATCTTAAATAATATAAGATTCACTTATTCTCTTTTGTGATATATGAGATTTATATAGAAAATCTTTCATTCCGTCCGTACTTTCTCCAAACGTGACAGACATTTAGAGGAGTTACATAAACGTCCTTGTAATTTAGTTTCCACTACATTTAATATCATCGATACATACTGTGTTGCCAGGATCCTCGCTGGTCAAACCGGTATCAGACTGTAGGATCCAGTTCGACCGAGCGCGATCCGACTTTCTTTGGCTAACACGGAATGGACTTAGAAAAACTAACGGCCAATTGACTGTTCGTTATAAATATATACCTATAACTTGTTTTTAATGAAACTAAATGGAAGTTTAAAAAATATATATAGTATACGTTGTTATCAAAAAAGGTTTACTTAAAACTCTATATCATCGTCATTTATTACAAAAGAAAAAATATTAAATTACTTAGCAATCAGCAAGGTTATTCTAATTTTAAAGGTATTTATTTTAGTCTAACTATTAGGTCCTAACTAAGTAAAGGCTGTTGTTATAAAGTTATCAAATGTTTATTTAAACATTGTAGATTTCTACATAATTATTTGAAGACGGTTATTATTAAAACGTGAGCAATATCTCTTTTTTTCTTTTGTGATTGCTAGAATAGGACGCTCTTACGTGATAAAAATAAGATAATAAAAAAATACCTAACTAATTATTGTATCTAATTACAAAAAAAATGAGAACTGTGTTTCATTGTGATTTAAATGTCTTTTTAGATACTATTTTTGACTTAAACAGCCGTTACGTTTCTGTCTTTTCGAATGTGTGTGAGGAAGACAGCTGTAGTCTCACCATTCTGAAAAGATTTGACGATATATATACATATAGAAAGGTGTACCAAAGGTATTCATAAGACAGAAAGGGACAAAACAACGCACGTGTCCGCTCTTACATTAGGAAGATGAGTAAAGTACAAAGCGAGAAGTATTCACACCAGTTTCATCGGTAAACTTAATACATAGTAACATAAAATATAAATTATTGCCTTGGAGATTGTAGGGATTTATATTCAGACAGGCGTAATAAGACGGTCGATAAGAGGGAAGAGGTCCCTTTATAAGGGCCGGATGGTGTTACGACGCAGACTGTCCTTGAAAGAGTTTGCAATGTCCTTGTTATGTCCTTCAAGGACCCAATAAGACTAAAAGCTACATTTCACCAGCTTAGACTCCTACTTAATATAGTCTCGCAAGTCAGGCAAAAAGTTACCTTCTCTATCTGGTCTATCTGGTGGTAGTTTATTTTGTTATAACTTTATATGGTAACGGCTAATAATGTGATATTGCAAGCTTTATAATCTAGTAAATAATATATTTACTTTATTTATTTTACAGTACTATTCTCTTTTTTTACCTCCTGCTGAATACCTACTTAGAATTTGAGTACCTATTCAAATTAATCTTATCATACTAGCCACGAATACAAGCAGCACCTTCTATAAGTACATTTAGAATAATAACACAAGATAGATAGGTGGTTTGATATTATTGTTTTTAAATAAAACAGTAAAAAAAATGTTTAAAAAAACCGCTAATAAAGTTTATGGCCATTCATAATTTCTGTTAAGTGATTATGAATTAGCGCAATGGCCAGTGTTACAGTTTTAGTCATAGATGTATTTAGTCATACAATCCAGGAGATGACGTGAATCTCGCAAAAATAAACTCAAAGCGGCTTGCTGTGTAAGTAAACACCATCGAAACTCGACGTCAATGTATGAAAGAATATTTATTTATTTAAGGTTTAAAAACCAGGAAGAATCAGAATGAAAGGCTGTCCAATGACAGACATTATTAGTTTTAGTCATGTGACATAACGGTATATTAGAACCGGTAGAATGTCCATCAGTTGTAAGCAAAAACTATTGCGTGCGGACTGCGTTTGATCGCTATTACGATAACCATCAATCATCTTATGTTGTCATATCAAGTGAATCTATTTTTCGATTAAAATTGTATTACATTTGATATATCGAAAACGTTTAAAATGCTCTTGTAAACGGAGGATTCATATAAGCAATGTGTAAACTCTTTACTCATCTCACCTCTTTGCCCTCACGAGCTTAATCTATTTTAAATTAATGGAAGGTCAACGCGTTGAAATAGACCAGGAGCGTGCGTATAATATTGGATCTTTATATATAAGATTAGATATTGTTGGAGACAATAATTTTACCATTTAACAATTTTTTAATACATTACCAAACTAAAAAATTGATTTTCAGTTCTCACATAAGTTTGATTTCTTAATTCTATTATTTTAAAAAATTATAATTAGTTACGAGTTATTATATTTTAATATAATCTGTGCCGGTAATATGTTATCGCGTGTTGGCGACTTCAAGGAAACTCAGTCTGCGGCATATGGCTGAGATGCGTCATTATTTCTAACCAGCTTTAAATTATAATACTGGTACAATAAGTTCTTGATTCATAATTTGATGACAAAATTCTATCAAAGAGTTTACATTATAATAGGGTGCATATATTAAATAAGGCCAAGTAAAACAAAATGGACGTAATATAAGAGTATTTTTTATATATACGTTTTAGGTATTTGTTACTTTTATGCTTATTTAATTTAGTTAAGATAAAGAATGTAGTTAACATTGTGTAGCCTGAAAGGATGTGTTTAACAAAAAGATAATTAACCTTATCTATTTGGCAAACTAGCATTTGACGTTATTCCATATATAGGCCTCGTTGTATTTTTTTTTAATTGTTCATTATGGCCGAAATAAAAAACAAAACGTCAATTAAAAAAAAAAAAAAACATAGCATAGATTGCATACTGTTAAGTCAGTAGGTTATATATTTTATTAACAATAATATGTCAATTGTAATAACCTGTTGTTGTATGACAAGTCAAATGATCATTATTCTTCATTGGGAGGTATTGAATACGTTGTATTCAAAATTACGCCATTACTAAACGCCTTATATTGCTTTTAATTTACTCAACCATGAAATTGATGCAAACCCAACCTTTGTGTGTGGTAAGTTTATTTTCATTTCAGAACAAAGCATTTATAAATAATATCATCTGCTTACTTTATAATGATATAAGGCAGTAATTACTTTATCAGAATATGCTAAGTTCTTCTAACTACCTGCCTTCTTTTATATAAAATGATATTTCTAACTTTAACATTCAAGTAACTAGTATATAAAAAAATAAATACACAATTGATTTATATTATTTTGTGATTAACAAACATTAAAACATAGATTCCTATAATAAAACAAAGAATTAAAGAATCTTATGAATTATTAATATTGTACCAATGATTATAATGGTATTTTGTGATAAGGCTTTTATTTCTAATAACCGCTCTATGGTACTAATAACAATATAACACAAACTTTCTAAAATATTAACTTAGTAAACCGGATTGGATGCATAGGCATGCCTTAAGGGGTCTTTTATAATAGCGTTGTACCAATTAAAGATTTTTTATATCTCGGTTTTTGTTGTATAAGTTCAGAACTTGTCAGTTGGAAAGGTAAATCAATACCCAATTATGTAGTTATGTGGGTAGTCCATTGCGAATCGCAGGTCATTGACCCTCCCGCATGCGTGGGTTATTCGATGACCATACTCTTCACTTATCACCAATACCTACTTAATTAAAGGGATAATAATTCCACACCTTACTATATAAGTACTAGCCATAATAAGTTCTTTGTATATCTTTTCTATTCAAAATTTGTAACTAATTGGATATGTAATATTCAGAGATGTCCAATTAATTTTGTAAAATAAGTATATTGTAAAACGTTGAATAATTGAAATAAGCACCGGGCGTATTGAATTGCAAAATGCACGGAAAGAAAGCAAAAAAAAAACAGAAAGTTCAAGCCGTTTCGTCGGAAACATGCAAATTGTCGACAGTAGACAATTCGCCTTAACGTTATTATCTAGGGCGTGCATCCGTACTGGAAAAACAGTTATCAATGCAAATTGTAACAAAATGATAATAATATATATATAAAGGTGATATAAACCATAATCATTGTAATTAAATTACATCAGAGTTCATACATAATTGTATTGTAATGTAATGTATTTATATTGTTTGTAAGTGATAATCGTGCATTGTAAGTAGGGCGTGTATTATAATATTTTTTTTATTTTTATTTTAGTATTTTTTTTTTAATTTTGTTTTTTTTTTTGTCTGTCTATGCTGTTAGCCCTGTTGGCGTCAACGAGGGAGTATTATAACATATTAAATCAGGAACAAAAGCTTGTTTATTGAGCTATATATATTACCTGCTATAAATCTTACCACATAGACTGTATCGCTACCACTAATTGTAAATTTTCACATAGAAAGTTAGATAATAAGGAAGGCCAAAGTAATTAAGTAATGAAAATCAACATGCGACCAATTATCGTCATATTAACAGCAAATATGTTTGAAACTAAGATTGAAGAGTTGCGGTTATAAAATCTATCACGCACACAACGTAAGGTCACAGGATATGAGTGGGTATACGCATGTTTACAAGTACATACATACAAAATTATGTATCAAATAGTGTTATAATAACAATTATTGTGTTCAAGGTTGGAAAATTGCTTCGAGAACCAGTTATTAGGTTTCTTTACAGTTGAAGACGTCTTTCAATTTCACTTCATATTCTCATATTTATACTTAGAACATCTAGTGATGGTTAAATATAGATTGTTGTAGATCTACCACAACCAAAAAGGCGACATAAAATGACGGCAATTAAAATAAACATCTTAAGGAAGGATGTTCTGAAAATAAACTATGATGTAGGTATTAATAAATATTATTTTATGAGATTCACTAAAGGTATGACAAAAACAGTTTCTTTAATGGTACTTTAATGGTTGTTTTAACATACATATTCACAAAAAAGTTTTCAATTAGCAAGAAACTTAAAGAAAATATTATAGTAAAAGTAATTTGTATTCTACAAGAATAGTATCTAGACAGGCGTGTGTCGTGTGCCGCGATAGAAGTTAATAAACGGCGCCGTACCATGAATAGCAAGTTAGTGAATACACAATTATAGTGCATACACAGCACAAGACATTTATTTTGCACATCAAAATTTGTACTCTATAATTTTGAACAAGATGTTTTTTATGCTAATTAAGCAAGGTTTATCGATATTCAAAGAAAGGGTTGGACTCATGTAAGCCAAGACCATGGATATTTAATATTCGATAAGGATCTCTTTGGACTTAGGGCAAGGTGGAAATAACATCTGTGCAGATACGTAAACGGGAATCACGACCGAATCAATGCATGGGATGCACCTGTTCAATAATGACAGATTGAGTCCATTTTTATTTTTTATTCTGTATTTTGTATATTTATTCTGTATATGTATATAACTATCAGAGGTAACATGTAGTTTCTGAAGTGAATTTGTTTGTTTTGAAACCGAATCCTAACTAAGGGCAGTGACTTTTAGACAAATCATAGGGGAGTGCTGAGGGCCCTTTTGCAGTGAAGTAGTTTTAAGAATTGCAAGGGTTGGAATGTTTACGTCAACGTAATATTACGTGATATACCTAAATGTTGGAAGTTGTTTCATTATGATGCATAATTTTAGAATCGCCTTAAAATAAAATTGGCGGATTGGTTTCGCTTTATTTTTCATTTGCACCTAATAATAAAAGTAGGGTAATTGTTTTGTAAATACTGTTAATATGTCAATAAAGACTGGGATGCATCCTTCGAAATGTTCGCAAATTGAAATATTTATGAGTTTCCCGGACTTTGTAGCATTTAGGTCATCTGGATTGCTTCCAAACTTTTCTCTGACATAAGAAAAAGAACACCGTTTTATTTACAAAACGTTTAATTTTTTTTATCACGAAATAAATATTAAATTATGAGACTTGGCAAAATGTTATCTCGACTTTATTCAACGTATCTTGAATATCATCATCGTTATAAATAATTTCCCACAAAATAAATAACAAACATCATAAGATTTTTTTAAACAAGTAAAACAATAGGGAAATGTGAGAACCTCTCTGTTTTATAAAGAATCTCATAAATATAGAGACTATGTGACCATGACGTAGTCTCTTCAATATATTGTTAGCTTTTATTTAGCTTCAGAGAGAGTCTTTTATATTCTTAAAACTTCAAATGTTTCTATTTTTACAATTTAAAATTTAGGCATCAGTAATGTATAAGCATAAAGATCATATTTAACGAATAACTGTTATTGTCCCCGTAATATCAAATATGGTACAAACGTATGTAAAATTAAAAGTTAAGATTTGGTTGAATAAACGACATTTATTAATATCTTCGTATCTCATATCAATAACTCATTACGATTTGTCAATGTTTGGCATAATTTAAAAGGTCAGTAGCGTTGGTCGAGACTTCATAATAGGGTTTTGGTGGCACAAAGCAGGGCGGGTCGGGATGCGTCATCACTACCCTCCTCACGCACCCTCTTTACACCCCCAACCAAAACATCGATCGATTTTAAGACCAACCACTAGCGACATGCGCAAAGCCCGCCCTTTTTGTTTATATTATAAAATCCTTATACAATCTATCTAAAACTACAGAATATTTCATTTAAAAATTTAATTATTATCATGTAAGCGAATTAATTATATAATAAGCGATAATGTGATACTTACTGGCATTCATTCATTATTTCTTCTTGAGAACGAACTTGCACAGGGGCTAGCTTTTCCACGCTCTCTTCATAATTTCCAAAGCACTTTGTGATTTTCTCATCAAATGTATTCACTAAATCTTCAAGTGACCCGGAGAAAGTTTCCGTAAAATTGTCTCCTTCACAGTTTTGCAAATTGTCCTGTTTACACTTCACCGGTTTAGGTTCGTCATTATCGTTGAGTTTATTGGAGTCCGTTTTCATTTTCACCATATCATTTTTAAGATTATTAATGTTGTTGAGAAGTATATCATTTCCATTTATGGTTTTCTGCGGATAATCTGAGGTCGAAAAGCAATCGTCTGCCTCTTCGATTTGGGCAAGCGGCGCTTCGAACTCTAGTTCGGCCATCCTGCCAGCCGCTTCTCGCATGACCGTTCGTCCAAACACGCCGGCTTCCGCGCGAACACTGCTAAGTTGCTAACTGCGCTCCAACTCTTACGTACCGATTGCCAACTGTGTCGCGTCGGGTCGTTGTAGGGAGTAATGTCTATCTCTACATACATAAGTATTATGGAAAAACATATCTAAGCAAAATGGAAATTACAAGCAATTCCAATCAGACTTGCTTATCATTTTATGGCCTGTTTACATTAAGATTTTCAAGAACATTAATTCTTTAAGGATATGATTTAGTAAAACGATGTTGCTTACTTACCCTATCTTTTAATAAAACATTTCCGTAAGAACATCTGGAATTCATATATTATTGCCAAAACTGTATCATGCGTATAAAATTATTAAAATATGGTATTACACCACTTAAAACTAGAAAGATTAGATAAAACAACAAATTACGATATCAAAATCATTAAATCTATTCTTAATACCTAATGTACTTAGTTGAGATGATCAATATGGAAAAAAATAATTACATTTAATCAATACAAAAACTGGATATTGTATTAAGTACCAAGTCCCTCCTATCCTATTGGGACTGTCGTCAATTTTGGCAATATCTATGGATATCATATACTACGTAGAAGTAGAATGCTAAAAACTGATATTTAATATTCTATTGCACTCATACAAGAATGAGAAAAATATATGCTAACACCATGTAAAGAAACATACACACAAATGAGACACTAGTTATAATAATTTTATTTCGAGAATATTTTTTAATACTTTGCAAATTGTTGTTAAAAATATATTTTAAGGAATTCGAGTTAAAAATATATTTGATAAAATGATTCAATGCAGCATATTAGAATACAAAACAGATTGTGAACTTAATGTTCTCGATTTGTCTTATATCCTGTTAGTATGTTTTTATCGATTTCAATTTATTGATATATATTTATATACATTTTGCAGAAAAACACTTTTTTTTTCATTTTTATTTTTTTTATATAATCTAAGGCAATGCTTGACTACATTCCACCTGATGGTAAGTGCAATGTAGTCTTAGGTGGTGAGGTACATTACCCTAGCAACCTATTCACTCTTCTCTTGAATGTATCCACATTGTATTCGGTCGGAAATACCGACGTAGGTAAGCTGTTCCAATCCTTTGCTGTACGAAGTAAAAAAGACGAAGAAAAGCGCTTCGTTCGGACAGGTGGAATGTCCACAACAAAAGGATGGATACCTGCCATGCGTCGGAATGTCCGATGATGGAAGGGGTCGGGGGAATTAGATCGTGTAATTCCTGCGCACACTCACAAAAATGTATCCTATAAAATACTTAGAGGCTAGCAATTCTACGTCTGTGTTCAAGGCTGTTGAGGTCGCCT
Source organism: Napeogenes inachia (assembly GCA_959347355.1). Taxonomy (NCBI): domain Eukaryota; kingdom Metazoa; phylum Arthropoda; class Insecta; order Lepidoptera; family Nymphalidae; genus Napeogenes; species Napeogenes inachia. Next base: position 13,064,239 of record OY365793.1, on the reverse strand, counting down.
ATAAGCCTCTTCACTCGCCTCTCAATTGAGTCCAGAACCGCAAGATGAGACTTTGCGGCCCCAGCAAATATGTGACCACAATACTTCACACAAGACTGGATCTGTGCTTTGTATAAAACAAGAATCTGTCCCGTTGTAAAGTACTGCCGGACCTTCGCAAGAACGGCAAGCTTTGCTGCTGCAGCTCTTGCTCTGGACTCAATGAACCGAGCAAAGTTTGGGTTCGAGGAAATCTCTAAGCCCAATAATTGAAGCCGGTCACTGTATTCCAAGGATACATTCTGGGAAATGGGAGCCAAGGTGAAAGGACTCCTTTTGGCGGTGAACAGAAACGTCTGCGTTTTGGTGGCGTTGAAGGTGGCAAGCTATCAGGATTTCGGCACTATTCCAGTCTTGAAAGAGAGGTGATACAGACGTGTCAGTACAGGAGACAACTCAGCTGCGCATGTTTTGAGCAGAATGGCTGGTATAGCATCAGGCCCACTGGCTTTATTCACATCTAAACGACACAATGTTTTAAATAACATTGTTTTAAAATGATCTTATATCATATATTTAAAATATTCCTATCATGATGATAGCTCAGTTTGGTGTTCTCATCTTTAGGACTTAAAAATTTCCTAACCACTTTGGTTTATGTATTTCAATTATTTCAATTAATTTTATATTTTTTTTATTAACGGCAAAATATTTCTGTATAATATAAATAGACGGTCGCTTTGTTGAGTTATTGTATTCGTGAATATCACGACCTGATAGTAAAGAGTGGTTTTAGTTTGATATTTGTAAATCTAGGCATTACCTTGAGAAATGAGAAAACAATGGAGAGAAGACATACAGACACTGATTGTTCTTCCAATCCTTTCATTTTCTTTAGCAATATTTATTTATAATGACCAAATAAAAGTTCATCATTTGGAGAGCATGGGACCACCACATTTAAAGTATTTCATGTATTGCATCGTATTATTTACAGTTAGGCTAGTAAATGTATTTTGATTGGAGTGTTGTGTAATTTTTTCTATCTATACATACATCAGAAAGATTTTTCCTGACTAACAGATCTATTGGCACACAGCCGACACTGCTAGGATACTTAAAAATCACAATATGGGTTCCATATCGGGGAAACGAAGTCGGGGCAAGTCGGCTATAATGTAAAAAACACAAACTTTTAATCTACTTTCTTAAATTTTGATTTAATATTTTATTGGTAGCACTAGTTATCCAGTCCTAGGTCGTATTACAAATAGTGTAGAAAAAAAAGTTGTTAGTGTTGTTTTTTTTAATAGTGTAATTGAATTTTTTAATTCGTTGTTTGGATATTTTAAAAAGTTTTATCTTTATTAGTTTAATTTATATATAAGTAACTTTTGTTTCCTCAACATTATATAGTTCGACTGAAGGACTTGTGTCCCTGGTTATGAATAAAATATAATTAATAACTAGGTCACCAAGTTAGATGTTGGTCTATTTTGTTCATGTTTGATGAATTGACAGTCGACTGACGTTATTTTTACTGTTGTCAAGTTGTCAGACGTCAGTGACCAGTGTCTAATGTCTATTGAGTATTGACAGCTGACATTCTCTTTTCGCTTAAAAAATGAAATTTTCTTAATAGTAAATAACATGAACAATTTTCGTTATGTTGCGCGACTAAATTTTGCCTTTATATAATCGTTATGTATTTATTAAAAAGAAGTCCAGATTTTAAATTAATATGTACCTTTGCGCGACATTGCAGGTAGGTAGATAGAATGAAGTCAACGATTATAAAATATATATATTTCTTAATAGTATATCGCTTTGTTTTTCAGTTTTGCAAGGAAGACTCACTACGAAGTTCTTAATTTGCGTAAAAACTGTACGGACAAAGATATAAAAGATGCATTTATTCAGTTGAGTAAAGAGGTATATATATTTGTTTGTTGTTTGTAAATAAGTGATTTCATGTTCTTTAAATACATAAAACCATTGCTATTTTCTAACTCTCATAAATAAGTTTGTTGTCTTTACCAGAACCATTGCTATTTTCTAACTCTCATAAATAAGTTTGTTGTCTTTACAACAACCACAAAAGTTTAATACTAAACCTACATGGTTACAATTATTACATACATACAATTATTCTGATGTGGTAATGTATTATGATCATCCATACATTATGATCCTATGTCTATATTAAACTTGCACTTTACACTAATAAATATTACACTAATGCTAAACATACATAACCAAACCTATATTCTTCCTCCTATATAAGCATCTTAATTATATTTTACAGTTCCACCCAGATAAAAACAAAAGTGCTCTAGCCCAAGAGCGGTTTGTGAAAATAGTTGAGGCTTACAATGTTCTCAGCAAGGCAGGTAGCCGAGCTAGATATGATTTGAATAGCCAAAGCACAAGTAACCCGTATGTGTACAAAACATATGCTTCACATGAGTAAGTCTACAGATAGAACCGAATACAATATCATATCAAAAGCAGCATTGTTAAATATAAATATCATACTATTTTTATGTGTGAATTTCAGAGTCAGACACAATGCTCAAAATAATTTCTATTATGAACGAACAAATAAGTCCAATAATAATTACAAGTCAGATTCATACTATGGATTCAAGGGTATTAAAAAGTTACCAAATACTGTTATCATCTTCATGTGCTTTGGCATTGCCATTATTGGATTGTTTTTACAAATACTTGTAATAAGGTAAGAATTAATAAAATAACACTTAAGTGTCTGTCTGGGCTTAACAATCCTAAGACTTAAAACTAAAGCTTGAAACTAAAACAAAATCTTTAAATTTTCCAATGTATAGTTGAATGGTTGTACAATGTTGTATTATGTGATAGTTTTTAATAATTATGTGTTTTTTAGTAACTCGTATAATATCCATAGAAAGAGATTAAATGAAAAATCAATAAGGCTTGCAGAAGAGTTAGAAAAAGTTAAGGCATCTGCTAAAGGCAGGACAAATCAAGTTAGTAATTTTATTATAGGCTAGATATATTTTTTTATATCTATCTTATTTATAACTTTTTGCTTGTTTCAGTTAGATGGTTTCTGTTTTAGTCATAATTAGAAATTTGCAAGATAACTTCTAACAACAGAATACTTTTAAATTTTATATATTTTTTTATTTAGATGCAGACCCAGCATATAATAGATAAAATTGTCACAGCTGCCAACCCATCTGTTGCAACCGCATCCCTTGGACAGGCATTGGCGAATGAGAAAAAGTGATTGTTTTTTTTATTTACATCAATATAACAAAATAGAAGAATTTATTTACATATACACAGAGTTATTTGTAATTAATTGGTCACCTCTTGCATGCAGCCTCTCTACATCAATCCTAACATTTGTTCTATGACTTAATAAAATTAATAGTTTTTATAATTACTTTTTTTCCCATTCAAAATATATTTGTTGCCTCTAGACTGGCATTAACTCTGAGCGTAGGGATGGCGCCCGGGTGTCAAATTTTGAAGTACTTCTTACTTAAGTACTTAACCCTTATTAAGTTGTCAAAATTATTAATATCTAGATTTTAGTTCAATTTTTTAATTTCAAACAGACTTTATTGATAATTTGACTAAATTATTTGATAAGATGTGAATTGCCTTTGATTATTTCTTTTGGCATCTTTTTAGAGTTAATATAATAAATAGTACAAATAATATTCTGATTTCTGTTTTGTTATATTGATGAATATTTATTTATAGTTTAGTTGTTTTACACTTTAAAATGTTATGTATAAATTGTAAATATGATGACAGAGTAGATATTTTTGTACCTCAATTTAGTGTAATTATTTTTATTATGTAGAGTATTTTGTTGTTTATAAAATATATACCTAATTATTTTATACATAGTTGTTTGAATTTAGTTTATCTGAGAAAAATACTATAGCAGGTATATATTTTAAATGAATCTTTCTAGTAATTGGTGTAATAGCTCTTCAGTGCAAAAAAAAACCAAACTCTATCCCCTATCTCTAACTCTATAAGTTATTTATTAAAGACTTCTGAAAACCTTTCAGGGACTCAGAAAATACTAAATATGAAACTTTTCTTAATGAAGCAGAAGATATATCTTACAATCTGCCCTTAGAAAATTTTAAAGTCACATTGTATGAACTAATAAAGAATATTGTATCATATGTATGTTATTTATTTTGATTCGATGAGAAGAGTTGTAATAACTTTAATGAGTTAAATTCCATAGTGTAATGACTGTAAAATCACTTAATCTGTTTAACACCTTTGCACCTCTGTATCTGAAGGTGTATGTGTTGTTCTTTTATACATAGTAAGAAAAAAAATGTTATCTATATAAACATCAAGCTTTAAATCACATTTTTATTAAAAATAATATTTATCAGACATTTAATTATAGGTTTTATAGTATTTTATTAGAAAAATAATTATTTTGTAATAATTGTATTATGTATATAATTCCTTAATATACACTCTGTCGTCGACATGTGGTGGTTCAGGGACAATAAGGGGCTGTCCGTCCAACAGGATTTCTTTGTATAATGCTATGTAATAGCAGGTGTATCCATACCTCTCAGCGGCCATGCTGGAATATAAACTTGAAGTGTCCAGTCTTACTAGTCGGATTTTCTTTTCTTTAACGGCATTTCTGGAATAATATATTACACTTACAGTAGGATGTAGGGTACTTCTAGATAAAGGTCAATACTCGGGTCGCCACGACAAGGTATTAGAAATTATACGGGAAGCGGTTAGTCGTTCAGTAGCAAGAGCGCGGAAGGGTATAACAACCACCAAACGATCTGTAGAAATCGTAAAAGAAGGCTCCTCCAAAAAATTAAAAGCGAAGCCTTATTCAATTTTATTCTCCTGATTGGATTCTCATGATGGACACGTATGAAAAGCATTACAAAATCCCTGGAGATGTTGGAGTCCGTCATCCAGACCGGACTTATTCCTGTATTTTAAACATCTGAGGCGTGTGATACTTGTGGAGCTTACTGTTCCTTGGGAAACAAACATCCCCAGAGATCACACATTCAAGCTCAATAAGTATTACGAACTGACCAACGAACTGATCAGGAATAAATTTACAGTTTGTACGCGGTAGAAGTGGGAGCGAGAGGTATAACAGCAAAATCTCTATAGCCTACTTAAAGACCTTGGCCTTTCTAGAACAAGCATCGGTTCATTTCTAGAACGTACTTCAAAGGCGGCATTAGTAGGTTCTTTCCAAATTTGGTTAGGTAGGGAGAGGAGTGTGGAATGTGAAGGCGAGCGTTTTTGGGCATAATAAAGGGGCCCCTTAAACCTACTCCTGGGTCACAAGTCCCAGGCACTGCTTGCACTCCTCTCCTTGCAACGCGATGGGCCCGGCACCCGCACGGTGAATCCAGGGAATGTTAAGAAGCTTCGTCTTATCATAATTATTTAGTGAAGTGCAAATCTTAAAGTAATATATTAATAAGTAAGAATATATTTATTATATGCTTATAATTTATTTATTATTAGCAAAATCTAATTGAAGAAGATCGCTAGGAACTTTAATGATCCATTAGAAGCCATTTAATATATTAAATGTCCGGATGAAGAGGGAGGATTAAGAGGTTTTTTGTGCCAATCCTTTCAGCCTCTCAGGTAACCAATAAAGTATTTAATATAGATCAAGCAGATCTGTGAATCTCCCTAAGTCTGTTAATTGGAAGCTGGAACTAACAAGCTGCAGCTATTTAATTCCAGCTTGTTTACCTTAGTCCCTAGAGATTTATTCAACCAATCAGATAGGTGAAGACTGGATTTGACAGAATATTTTTTTTACAATTAACGATTGAGAAACCTACCCAGATTCTGTGCTAGGGGAGCTGTAATTTTAACTTTCTGAGCATGGTTTAACAATAAAAGAGAAAACACTGGTGATTTGTCTTATCTGAATCTCGTTTCTAATGAATATTTTAGACCTTAAAATGTTTGCTAATAGTTTTACTAGAGAATTGTATTTGTTTGTAATACATAGGTCTATAACAACAGAAAAGCTACTTTTCTAAACCATTTCTAAACCTTTATATCTATAAAGGTTATCGGTTTATTTTTGATTCTATATCTATAGAATCAAAAATAAACCGATACGGGCAGGGATTCGAACCCGCGACTACTAGGAAACCGTCAACGGGATGGTTTCCCTGCCCGTATCGGTTTATTTTTCATTCTATATTTATATAAATTTAAATAAGCTTAACATGGCTATACATGTTTATAGATATTTTCAAAAATTTCTAAACCTTCAATTTGTAAACCTTAATTGGTTTTATTTTTTAATGTAAAATACTAATTTTAATTTACAATAGAAGGTAGTAGAGAGGTATACGATGTCCAGGGGGGGGGGGGGGGGGCAGCTGCCCTCTCCTGCCTCCCCCTCGGTACGCCCATGAAATTGACTTAACATATAATTGGGAATTTGATTGTTAGAATCAAAGAATAAGAATTTATAGATGCCAAAATGTCCGAAAAACTAAATAGTTATTGGAAGTAGTTACTCAATAAATTTCACTACTGAATTTAAAAAAATCATAATAAGATATTTTTTATTTTCAGTTAAATAAATAATTGATTATTGATTATATTAATCATTCCGTTCATTGCTAAATTATAGATTTAGATAATAGTAGACTAGATTGTAGACGTGATTGAGGTATTTTATGCACTAATGATAAAGTGAAGTAAATTTTATAAAATCAGTGTGAATATAGAATAATTTACTCTGTTTCTTGAAGTAATGCGTTCATGATCCCTTTTTTTCTCCATTTTTGATCCGTAGCTGCGACTTTTACTTCCACAGCGACCTCATCATTTGGAAATTTCTCCCATAATTTAGCGCCACTTTCCCTTCGCGCCAATATGTATAATATCTTCTGGAATTTTGGATTCAGACACCGTTTTGCCTGGCTGAGTAAGTCGTTGCCGTTGTCGTCCTGAAAACAAATATATTTTTATCAATTTTAAATTATTGTTATTGTGTAAATATGTTCATACGATATTTAAAAAATACTAGAGTGTTTCCCATTTGTTTGATAACTCTTTTCTGCGGTTTACCTATTTGCGGTTGTTTATGCCATAACAATTTGATAAATTTATTTGGCTGTTTTGTTACACGAACTTAATACGTTAAAAATAGCATATATCTGGTAATAAAAGTAATGTAATTTGACATATAAATTGTTTATCTTTCAAATTGATCAATTTTTCAACTTTGTAAGTAGGTTTTTTTTTTCATTTTGCAAAGATTTTTTACTATTCTACTAATCATTAAATGACAACTCTCTAAATAAATATAGAGTGGAATATAAACCAATACGGGCAGGGTCTCAATCCTAATTCCTAAGCTACCTCTAGAAAACCAACCTGTCGGTCTACTACTTTCTTCTATGTCTAAAACTTTTAGACTATGATAGAGGTGAGATAACGCAAAGCCTTGATAGAACTATTAGAGTTGGACTACGTATATTTTTTCTTGTCGTCATATTCTAGTTGCTTCTTCTTTTAGGTCTTTATGTGTGTCCTGTTTGTTATTATCTTGATTACGTTACGTGTATTCAGATTGGTGAGGTCTATCAAGTAATTTATTTTATATTTTCTAGTGATGTGCCGACTTTGTCCGACTAGCCGACAGTAAAATAATCGGTCAAACAGATCATTGCGTTTTATGAATTTTTTGCTAATTCTAAAAGTTCAAATATTTACTATTACTTGAGTCATTTTAAATCAAAAAGGATAATCCTAATAGCGTTATAATTGCCTAACATTTGGTTTATGGACGTTTGCTTACTACTTATGTACCACGACTGTACCTATTGTAAGAATTTGTATAAAATTGTTAAAAATATCCTGAATACTTTTTTTCTGAAAAAGGTTTCTTAGAAACAAATGGTTAAGTAAAAGGAATTGTAACGTTCCGTTACCGTTATAACGTTGAAGCAATATTATTATATCATAATTAATACGTGAAGCATAAACTTTGTGCCTTAAAAATATAGGTACAGTGTAGATATGCAATTTAGCACAGTTAAAATTTAGATATATGGGAAAGTGGACAGAAAGCTAATAATATATGTTTTCTGTACATATTATGTACATATTTTTGTATATGTTAAATAGTCGCAAAAAGTTGAATGTGTATATGTAGGTATGCATAGAGGTATTGGTTAAAACCCTAATATATATTAAAACTTAAAATTACAGTCGAATTTCATTAGGCGACCATTGGTATGTAGGTAGGTACTGAAAATAGATCTTCCTATCTTACTATATACATTCAAAAGTATTATGTGTTTTGTTAATCACACTGAAATAGTTGAAGCCTTTGGCCGTAATTTGGTAGATACATCTTCCCATATGAACCCACAGAATATTTTAATACAATTAGAATGTGGTTTAGAAACAATTAATTGAATTAATTTCATTCAAACGCTGATGCGAAGATACCTCAAACTACAAATATTACTTGTTAAACTACTTGTTAAAGCTAGTTATCAATAAATATAGTGAATTCTTGGATTTATATTTATTTATTTAAAGGCTAAACAGCTTTATACCAGCAAAAACCAAAATTTATATAGTAAAATAGAAGTAAAGTACCTTCAACTATTAAAACAACTTTTCTACATAAATTTAACATAGAAGTACGCAAGTATACTTTTTGCTGACTAATCACCGACTACAAAGTAGCAGACAGGCTTTAGGAATGTTTAGTCGGATTTACCGACTATTAAAAAGAAATTGTTTTTTTTATTAGGTGTGTGTAAAAGTATCATTATTAGAAATCTCATATTTATTATTTTATCCACCATTAGAATTTATATCAAAGTATGGAATTTCAAACTACTTTGGATTTCTTCGGTATCTGTAAAACGCTTTTAGAAATCAAATACTTAGTCGGTCTCATGGTCAAAGTTAGGGGTTCAAGTCTCGTCAAGTGTTATAAAAAATCTGTTATTTTTAAGAAATCCTCTTGAATTGCTACGTTAGGTCTATCTATATTACCACTACCTTGTTCTTGTGTAATTCGAAGTTTGTTATAAAGGAATCTCTGAATTAACGAATGAATGTCTATTGAGACCTCCGGTATATAGACTACTTCTTACTAATAGACATATCCGATAACCGATTATTACCTTTAATAGTAATCTATTACCTGCTCATATGTTATAGATTATAAGAAAACTGACAATAATATAAAACCTACCTCTTTCAAAGGGCATATCCCACTTATCATAGCGCCAACAACGTTTCCCTCATCATCAGTAGCTTTAAATGAGAATCCACTCAGCAGCGAACTGTTAGAATATTCATCGAGTTCTGGGCAAGGATCCTTTTCTGAAGGACACAAACCCACCGCTTGGTTCAAGGGTTCGTCGATGTAGAACGTTCTAGAATAATAAAGAACAGGAGGATGTCGGTCATACTCAAGATTAACATTGTCTGAAATTAATCTTCCTATATTGGCTTTTATTGTGATCTTTAGTAGTTACTATTATCATTTTAACACTAGGTATAATATAGTGCTTACAGAAACGTTTAGTTATTGTTGTGACAAAGTCATAATTGTGTAATATCTACCTAGACTTGTAATCTATATTTATATTAATTGATATAATTAACGGGTGTAGTTATAGTTGTCGACATAGATACTTAGGTCATACACGATGTACATACGGTGTGCGTACATCAAGATATTGCGCAGCTAGTTAGATTGTGTGTAAACATAAATTCAATTGTTCTAAGTAGGATAATTTTATTCTGAGCGTTAGTTAAAGTTAAATAACGTTAAAAATATAAATTTTTCCTTTGAGTGGCTTTTAATTTAATATTTTGATTTCTCCCCAGGCTTTTAGAAAATATATTTCCGTTTGGGAAAATCTCCTTCTCTTTTCTAAAAATAATAAGAAAGCATTGGCTTTGACATTGGGAAGTTGAAGGCTCAGATGGTGATCGCATAAATTACTGTATCATCTTGTTGTCAAATGGAGGTTTGATTTAAATTTGGAAAATCGCTTTAGTAGAAAAAGGAACCGGACGGTTCTGGACATGGAGGAGAGCCGCACCAAAGACTAAGGGAGTTGACAGTGATTTTCCAATTAAATTCAAATCATATCAGGGTCCCCTTGCTTGATCAGTTAAGTTAAGGAAGAGGGCCTGGCAGTTAGGATATTTCGAAAACCTTCAATCTTGTTTATTTACTATAATGCACCAGATGCGACTTTTGAAGCTTCGAGCTAATTCAAGTGGAGCTTTACATAGTCACCTCAACGCTTCGCCAAGTATGGGAGTACTAGATCTAGAAATATCGAGTGATTATCAGTTACGCGGTGACCTGGAGAGCAAGGATAAGGTGGCCTCCAAGAAACTGGGAATAATCAATAGAGCGAGGCAATACCGGAACACAAAGATCTTGCATTATAAAGAGCAGGTCTGACCACACATATAGTACTATTCTCGTCTCTGGTCAAAATCGCCGCAGTATCAGTTTCTACTATTTAACCGAGTCCCACGACAAACCGCTTGAGAAAGCTCAAGCTTTGTGAAAAGCTTGAGCCTTTGGCGATACCGAGGGATATCGCATCCTTATGCGACTTTTACCGCATTTATTACGGATAGATTTCTAAGGGTTATTCAATCCGAATCCTGTCGCCGAGTTCTACTAGTACTGCATGCCACCGCCTAAAACTCCATCTCTACCATCTGGATTTCTCAACAGTTGGAATCTCAAAGTACTTTCTACCACGAACCAAAAACCATCGAATGATTTTCATTCTGTGGTGTTTTCAGATTGATTCAAAATAGGTGGCTTTGAAAAGATCGGCTCACTGACCGACAACAAACTTGTGCATCCTCAGATATTGTAAGATTGTGCGGCGGAGATTACTTCACATTAAGTGACCTGCAGGCTCCCTTGCCCTTTATTTGCCCTCCTTTTAATATAAAAAAGTATGTCGAATGTATTCGATGCAACGAACAAAGTAACGTTTTAAATCTAATTTAAGTCTGCGCTCTTGGGCACTGAAATAATTAATTCTAAAAGCCAAAATGCAACTTGAGAAATTTATCTTTCGATTTCTTTTTGAATATTAAAGGTTATGATTTTCTATTTACAAATTGCTATTTTTTATAGTTCTTTGACAAATAAATATGCATAGACACAAATATTTTGTATACTTAACGTTTGCACATATTCTAAAATGAGTAAAGCTTAACAGTTTCCCCACGGCTCTACGCATTACTGCGTTTAATAGAATAAACATGAAACTATTATTTTATTCATGATTATAATATTATATGGTAATTCTCTGTTTTTATAATAGTGTTATTTATGTAAGAACACGTTTTGTTACACGTTTCCCGCCTTTTAACATAGCAACAATAATATTTTGCAACCAACTTTTTATTCCATTGAATTATTTATGACATGAAGTCGTTAACAATGTGTGGATTTCCAACTTTTTAAACAAATTGCGGGCATCTTGAAAGTATCTATATAATACAATTGATAAATAGTTTCAATGAAAAATATTGTGTAACATTATTTTACTAAAAATTTGTCATAAGCCTGATAAACAATATTATTTATGAGATTAGAACTGGAGCAATTTCCTTTCCTTTCGTTTTATTTCCTAAATTTCTTACGCAGTCTTTATACTTTTTTTAATTATGAACAAGAGGCCTATAATTAAATATTTTTATAACGAGAACCCAACCGAAAATCGCACATACTGAGATAGAGAGAATAAAAAGGCATGGGCCGGTTAAATCATGTATTTTTATATGAATTAAATATTTTGATTCATTACCTTCTTACCAAGGCTTTTACGGCATCTGTATCTTCTGCTGTGATTGGACTTATGTTGTAGAATATTTTCTTTTCCATTTTTGTTAATCTGCGACGAAAAAATGAGAAGTAATGAATCTGACAACCCCATTGAAGTGTAATTATTATAAATTATAAAACGTTTTTAGAAACAACATGAAAACTGGTTGTATTTATAATTATGTATGATATAAATAATACGTACGTAATATTACACAAAATATAACAGAAATGTAAATGAAATTGAAATTAATACTTTAGGAGAGCACAGAGCACTGAAAATATTATTTGAATTGAAATAAAAATGTTTATATTCATAGTAATATGACCTTAATAGGTACACGTTTTTGTGTTATGTACTAAGAAAATGCAATGATGTAGTAAATGCCAAGTATATTTTACTAAACATGCAACGAACATTGGTTTTGATTCTTTATCTCTCCTAAGGTCTCAAATTGACAGTTCTAAAAAAATATATAACCTTTTATGATCGCTGCTTATTCTTTTAACGTAAGACCAAACCTAGAAAAAAGACAAGATAAAAATAGGTTCTTTCAATTCCTAATATATTTCAGTATTTATGACATTTAGTACAGCAGGAAGTCTTGCCAAAAAGTTTTTAATCTCTAACCAATAATAATTTCATAGTATAATAAACCTGTACTTCGTTTAATATTTTTTGAACAAATTAGCCGAAGTAAATGAAGTGAAGCTAAACTAAATTGCGAGTCAATTCATATTAAAAGAAGAAAAAGAGGCTTCATTGTAGGTAAAAAAAAAGAGGTTATTTTTAAATGAAGGTTTAAATGCAATTAACAAATATAACATGTTTAAACACGAGCTGTCCTTGTTGGTATCTAAATCTAATTATTTGAATGATTGTGATTTGATTTTATTGAACTGCGATTCTGACTGCATTATTATTGAAATTAGTTCTAAATACGATCGATTGGATTGAGTTTATGTTTATTTAACTTAAAATAACAGTATATAAGGGCAAGTCTGAAAGTAGCTCCTGTAACAGAAAAGAGGAGCGATGCAAGATTATCATGGTCCATACCATGATAATCTTGCATCGCTCCTACTACGAACCCCGACTACGCTCCTACTACTACTCGACTATGAATCCCGGGCAAACCATAGAAATGAATTTGGATAGATATCCAGAGAAAGAGGAAGGAGGTTCGAGAAGGAGGCCGAAAAGGGGATGAAATGTGTTAATAATGCCAAGAAATAAAGGGGATGGATTTGATGGAACGAAGCGAATTTAAGAAAAAAATATGTTGCGCCGACCCCAGAGACCCTACATAGAGTGGGTTAAGGGCAGGAGAATAATGATGTTTTAATAGGATTCAGCAACGATAGTCTATTAAAAGAATTGTGATGTCTAATTATCAAATATTCGTTAACCGTTTCTATTTTACCCCAGCCTCCTCTCCCATGTAATTACGTTACTATTGTGATGTTAATTCTCTGTGCTATTTAACTTTGAATTATGACATTCTTCAACTTCTAACTTGTTATATCTTATTATTATTCGAATATTATTCTAGAAATTATTGTAATATTTGTTGTAAGAGTGATTTTATCATGTAAGTAGTTCACATTGATACCGGTCGTTACCTACCTGTTAATCAATAATTCAATATTTAAATGGTTATGAGCTAAAGAAATCAATAGACACATCCGTTCTATTGACAAGATTATTGAAAATATGCCAATTAACGATTTTTAATGATTAAATAAGTGAATAATGAAACACTTAGTTTCTGCTAAAATAGGTGCCCATACCCATGAATACCCATGAATAAGTATTTTAACTAACATTTTAATAAAGTATCTAGTACTAATAATGACATGAATAATAAGATAATGTTATGAATAAGGTTTAGCTTAAAGTAAATAGCAAATACTTAGTAGGTTATAATAAATATATATATTATGTACCTATATAGGTAGTACTTCATGATATTTACGACACCTTTCATTTTCCCATTTAAACTATTTAAAGAGAAATAGATAACCAACACTACTCAATACTTAAAAAAGATAACTTGTTTGTTTTATATAAAAAAAAACATAAATGTCGCTTAGATACTTTAATAATATATTTCTAAATCGTTAATAAACTAGTTTTGTTTATAAAATTGTTTGTTTTGGAATCAACGTAGTGTATTTTACTACTACGACTATGTAAATAAAGTTTTATTTTTATGGAAACAAATATTTACATACCTTTTTTATATTAAATTTAATATGAATTATTTTATAATCTCTGTTATTGTCACTCGTCACGTTGGCGGCCCGCGGCTGACTAGTTTTTGGACGCGCAAGTGCTCCAACATAACGGCAATGTTAAAAATAGTATTCGTTAAGGTCAAGTACTTACGAATGTGATAAGATTGCACTTGATAAGTACTAAGCCTTATTTGGATCTTAGAAATTAGAAAATTGAATGGTATAGTGGAAACGAGAGGGACAGAGAATCTAATAGAAAAATAAGTAAGAGACATATTTTAGCAATATAAAATAAAATAAGAAAAAAGAATTATGGTATTTGTATTAATAAGTTTTTCGTTTTTCTTTTGTTATATACTTGTCAAACTGGACGATGGTTTTATCGCGTAGATGCATAAAATTATCACAATCATCTTGATAATTGTTTATCTTGGTATGATATGAGTTCCCATAAATATAATACAAATGTTAATAAGCAGAACAACTTACCTAGGTTGTAACTAAAAATAATATGTTAGGAAATAAAAGAAAATGTATATTATTAAAACTTTATTCATTAAATACTTGATACAACTAAACTTAATTTAATTGATCGCATTTCTTCAATTTTGACTAAAGTCACAATTGACAAAAACATTAACGTATAAATATTTATAATAATATTAAATAGATTAAAGAAGGAACTACTGGATAACTACACACACCAGTGCGCAATTAAACGACAATTCTCATAGCAACAGTGACAAATAGAGTTTTGCTATTATAATTCTACAGGCGTTACAGTGACAAGGAGTATTTGCTTTATTTTCAGGCATTGTGGTTGAATATATTATGGTTATATAATATGTCGTAGATTATTAATTATTTCTAATTTCAAAGTTTAACCATTTTTTGTTGTCTTTTCTATTCTTATTAATAGTGTATCACAGTTATTTATAGTTAAGCAAATTATAAAGGTACTTATGTTTCTTTACAATTATGCTTTCAGTGCAATTCATTTAAACTGGAACACCGAAAAACACTGAACCTCCGTATGTGGGTACATAACTGGGACAACAACTTACTTTCCAAGTTGCAACTCATCTCTGCTTTTATATTTATCTTATGAATGTTTTTTGGGTTTACAGAGTTTTAATTATCTAACGAACGATATAATAATTTAGAAACGGAGATCCACAAGTACCTGAAAAAGAAAATAATGAGAAAAAATATTAATGCCACTTTTATCGATAGAAGGAGTAATAGGAAATAATTACTAGAAGTAAGATAAAAAAATATAATTATTTTATTGAGTAGATTAGAAGTTAGTTAAAACAAATGTTTTAAAAAAATATTTTTTATTATAAATTTTACATTTATAATATAAAAATCAAACATTCTAAATATAGGTAAAGGGAAAAAAATGTTTATCTGTGCTTATAAGTTTGTCAGTCGTTAATAACATCAACACAATATTACCTACATACGCTTGTAATACCTATTTCAATATTTTTTCAGTTATAGAAGAATAATTAATAATAATAATAAGTTATAGGTAAAGTAGAGTGACCAATGGGTCTCCTTTAAATGGGATTACGACGATTGTCATTGAGCAATGAACTTATTAACTTTAGCAGAGGTATACGGTTCCATTTAGTACTTAAACTATACCAGTATACTCATGTATAAAAATAATATCTACCTTACAATTCCTTGAGATACACCCTAGCTTCAAGATGCGGGGGGTCAGGGTGGGGGGCATAGTCCAAGTCGGAGTAGAACAGTCCGTAGACATTCTTGTAATTGAGTCGCTCAGCTGCGGCGGCGGAAAACGCAGATGTGGTATCCATACGCAATGCGCCTGCGCCGATTTCCCTTGCGGTTCGTCTGTAAATATTATAATCGTCAATGATTAATAACTTATTATTATTATTATTTTTTTAATAAATATTTTTTTTCAAATTGCCTATTTTTTCTTCAGTCTAAAATTAAAATAAACCACATATATTATTAAAACTATACCAAGTTTCAATTCAGAGCTGGATATATGTAACTTTTAATTTGATTCAATAGATGACGTAATAGTTTTGTAAATACCCACGTTATGATTCTGCTCTACTCTGTCTAAGAAATATAAAAATAGCTGAAGGTAGTTCTTTTGTTTGAAGTTTGGTTTAATGCGTTTTAGTCTAGAATTATCAGACGGATTAGAAGAAAGTTTTTGTATTTAAAAGCACACTCATTTAGGTATCAAAGTGTTTTACATTGTATATATATGTATATATACTACGAACATAACCAGTACAGAAAGTGCTCTAAAAAACTACAACCCTGACTCATGGGGTAGGTACTTATTTTGACAAAATATTTTTTTATAGAAATAATAATATTTTTTATGGAAGATATTTAATATCACATAAAATAAGTAAAAGAGGGAGCAAAAATATTTTTGTTTTGTTATTTTGAAAAAAATCGTAGAACAAATGTTGTCGGGATTGATGTAGAGGCTGCCCGCAAGAGATGTCCAATTAATTAAAAATACCCTGTAAATTAAAGTACACAGGTAAAGCCGTGTACTTTATTAATGTTATATTGAAAAGCAATCTACAGAGCTGCAGTTATTAAGTTTTTATAATAATAATAATATTATTATAATATTATTATTAATGATGTCTAATTTGCGTGTTGTTTAATAGTTAAATAACATACCAGTCAATGAACATGTATATTTTTTATATCGGAATTACTAGAGCATTCATAATAATAATTGTTACTAATTGTATAAAAACGTTTGTTTTAATATTAATGAGGTTAATGACACGGATAATGGAAGGCAATGAGCCATATAAATGATCTTCAAGCTAAATGAAGTGTAACTTTAGTGTTAAATTAATTAACATTTTTTTTTAATTTCAGTTTGTTAGATTATTTTTTTTCTAAATTTCAGTATTGTTTTCAGTAAATAAAAACCATAGTATTAAATATTTATGTGGTCTTATTATCAACATGTGTCTAATTGTTATCATCAAGTTATATTTTAAATGAATATAATATGGTTTGTAGATTTATATAATATAAAATTCATTTAACAAATATTCATTTTGAACGAATCAAAATAATTTTACAAATAGCACAGCGTAAGTACATACAAGATCCACTTCACTATGTAAGAGCTTTTATACTTTTTAAATACGTCTGAAATATAGAGTAGTAAAATCTGATTGTTATCTAGACAAAATAAAAAAAAAATAATGATATTCATTATTAATGTATTTTTTAAATGAATTTTGAGGCAAGGAAATAAGGATTGTAATAAAAAGTATTCGTCACAATCATAGAGTTGTTATACATAGAGTAGGGAAGCCAGCCTAAACTGTGACCATCGAAATAAAAAGAGAAACTAAATGAGGCTAGCTATCTGTCTCTCTTTCTTGCATGTGTGATCAGACAAAGCTAAGTCTCGGTCTGTCATCTTGAGTTATTATTGTCACTTATATTATTTGTCAGACACTGACACTCATAGGCCTGCCCATGACTCCCCTATGCTATCTATAATAATCCTATGGACACAATGTGTACTATACTGTACTCACTATTTATTCTATGAGAATTTTATAGGAAGTGCGGTTTGACATTTCCGCATTGTAGTGCGTATTTCTTAAACAATGTTTAGCCGGAAAACTATTAAATAATGAATATTTCTTTTTTGGTTATATTTACTTATTCTTTTATAGTTTTATTACTGGTCATGAAATATTTTTAATTGTTGAACTCATCACGGTCATTATACAACACCTTACTTCATATGGTATTTTGTCATACGTCCGCAATGTGGTGGCTATTTACTAAAACCTCTATTTTCATCATATAACTGGACACACTTGTAACCTCCATAGTTTTTGTTATTATTGACATTTGTTCTTGGCTAATCGTGGACTAATCTAGTTGTAGGCAAACTCTTCAGTTTTTTTTGTTCTTTTTTTTACCAAAATCTACCCAAAACATCTATTCTGCCAAGTTTTTGTGTATGCAAATACAAATGAAATCATGAATATTTTTATAATAGTAGATAAATATACGTTTGGGGGAGAATATTGAAAACCATACCAATCAGAAGAAAAGATGATCCTAAAGATTTTTCCAGACAATCTCATTTATGAAATTAAAAAATTAAAAACACAACACAATAATACAACAAAAAATTAAATAAAGTAAATTAAATAAATTTTATGAAAATTTTAAAAAATCATTATTTGAGATATTTTTTTTTTATTATATAAAAGGGAAAAATAAAGTAACGTAACTTTTGAACCGTACTACTGAACCTTTTATAATAATAATAGCTAGCTTTTTACTCTACAAAAATCTTCTAAGATGTACCTATTTGTAAAATATGAAAGTAACTCATTTCCGATTGATAACAACAATTCAATATTGTCATAATATCTAGTGTTAGTACACTAAATTTAGTTTTAGTGTTTTGTATGATGGTATCTAACAGCGTTATTATAAAAATATTCTGGGTTTCTGAATATATATATTTTTTTATTCCACTATATTATAGCAATATTTGGCAAAGCGCACTAATTCAGCAATAGACAATGCACTCTCATCATGAAGACATTCATATTGTAATCGGATGCAATATACCGACCAGGTTAATAAAAGTTGTCAGCAGACTGTCAAGACAATTTGAGAGACCCATCTCCCATATACGATGTGATGGAACACTATGCTTTTGCGACACAACTTTATCGATGGGTACACCTTGCTGGTGACCTGATATTATCTGATACCACGGAGAAAACCTACTATTTTCATTATTGCTATCGTATTATCTTACCAATTATTTATCATATTCCGACAATCTATTCATGGGGGTCTTTTAAGGTTAAATCTCAACAGCCCCGCGAGGCCCTTTTTAGTGCGAAGGGCCGCTTCGCCCACACCTAGCTACGTCACTGTCACAAATATGTGTATGTCATATTTAAAAAAGATATGATTTATATCATAAATATACAGGAACTAACTCATAGGAAGTCATAATTTATGTTAAAATGTAGGAGTTATTAAAAAAACCAAACCTTGTATGTAAAATAACAAACGGAAAAGTCAATCAAATAACAAATTAACACAAGGTTATATTTAGAAGGACGTTCTTATTTTTAGGATTATTAGGCATATTATAATATAGCTATTTTATTATTATTAGAACTTGATTACATGATTAGTAGATAATACCCTGCCAGTTGACTTAAATAAATCGAAAAATTTCTTGATGAATTTTCGAAAAAAATACAATATAAATATATTCATATTTAATGACTTTTGAAATACAAATTTATTCATAAATATAACAACATATCATTGTTTTATTTTAAATAAAAAGTGCCACCTGGTTTTTTAATGTTTTACTGCGTGTTTATTACCTACCGTGTAGTTGTGTGCTTATCTTTTTCAAGTCTTTTATCGCAATTCAATTTTTAATTACTAGATTTCCTAATTGTTAAATTATTATATGGCCTTTATCTTTTACTCACGACTTTGCTTGCTTAGAATACCTTCAGACCCTACTGATCGAATGATTATATATATTATATTTTTGCAATACATCTATACCTATACAATCTATATTTATTTAAAAAAATATTTTCTAATAATTTCGTAATGAAATAAAAACATAATACATTACCTTCCTTAACAAAAAGGCTGTAATTTAACAAAGTTTTGGGATAACGGCGTTATAAAAACGGGTTTTAGATTTATTACAATCTATACAATTTTTTTTTTACTTTTTTTGTCGGTCTGTCTGTCTGTTTGTACACGCTAATCTCTGAAACGGCTAAAACCGATTTTGACCGGACTTCCACTTGAATATATCTGATGTAATAAAGAGTAACTTAGACTACTTTTATTCCATGATTTATTATTTACTATCTGCCCGTGACTCCGTATACGTAGACTGTAAAAATAATATTTATATGGCTAAGTAGTCAAATACCTAAATATTATTTTTTACAGTATTACCTTAGTCTAGTAGTCTACTAACTAGTCTAGTAGTCTACTAACTAGCATAATTTTTGAACGCGACTTTGCCAACTCAATACAAACCATATGGTATCTCATTGTTATACTATTTACATACCTAACCACTGTCATAAAGATTGTTTAGATTTAGAGTTATATAAGGATAGACAAACATAATAGTTATAAATAATAAATTTTTAAGTGATTAATAAAAACAAATAATTATCATTTTTTTTAAATAAATGTACAAATAAATTTACATAATATATATAAGTGACGTCTCAGTAAGTCATTATGTTGTGGCATGACAATGATATGGTCGTGTCCGCGGACTCTTGTGATGGCGACATATTAAATAATTAATTATTTTTTATATATATTTATTTGTAGAAAACTTCACATCTATAATTGTAGTTATTAAGAATCATAGGGGAAGCGGTTAGTCTTTTACTAGCAAAAGCATAGAATGGTATAATAACTGACAAACGATCTATAGAGTTTGAGAAAGAAGGCTCGTCTAAAAAATCAAATCAAAGATTGTCTTAGAAGAGGCTCTTATTATTCACATGAAAAGCATTACAAAATTCCAGAGGATGTCGTCATCCAGACTAGACCTGTTATTCTCTAGATATTTAAAATGCGTAATACTCGTAGAGATCATTGCTCCCTCAAAGTGATATCCCAAGGATCACCCATTTAGCATAAACCCAACAGGTCAGGTACAGGTTTAAAGTTAAATCATACTCTGGAAAGAGATGAAGAGAGTAGACTCTTTAAAAATATGTGTGGTGACCAAAAACTACGAATACAATATAAAACTTTGATTAAAGTCACTTAAAAATAATAACTATTTAAGAGTAATTTATTGTCTATGACAGCTGCATAATAGATTTCCTACTGTTAGCTAGAAGGAAAATAACCATAGAGTTATTATAATTCTATGAAAATAACAAGTCATTTTGTTGTCACATCTTCATTAATTAAACTTGTCAGATGAAGTAACAGAGGACGTTGTACTTTGACTTCATGGACCAGAGAGAATTAAGTTAATTTTACGCTAATTAAATTATACTAATTAAAGTTAAAGTGGATAAAACTACTTTTTTACACCATTTAGTTGAAAAAATCATAGAACCAATTGCTTTTATTTAAATATATGGAATATTAATAAATAAGATAAGACCTATTAATATCAAGATCATATCAAATAGTAATAAATATAATTGAAGTTATAGTTATTAATAGACCGATATTTAATATAAATATTAATTCGTCCAATATTGTAATAAATATTATTGCAAGACATATAAAGATAAGTTATCTGTATTAAATATATTTATGAAGAAACTTAGTGTTTGTTATGACTTTATAGTACTAAAATCAGATTTATTACGACAGAGATCATGTAGTAATAACAACTTAGGTTTTCTTTAAAATTTGTTATTATTCTGTCGATAAACAAATCACGATATCATATTTTTCAGCCAAATTGGACATAAAACATCAATTAAATCACCAAAATAAATTATACAGGTATGCAAAAAAATAAAGAAAAAATCTCACCTTACAGTCCGTTTTAATTTCTCTCACATAAATATCTATATTTTTTTGGTGTCAAAATAATTAAATCCGAAAAATTGCGAATGTTAAAAGTTATAGCAATATTTAAATATATTCATAATTAGTTGCTTCTATATTTATGAAGCTAAAAATAGCCAAAACGTGTGCTATGCAATAATTTTATTAGTATTATAGAATGTTTGGATAATAAAACGTCAAGGTTGGAGCAATCAAAGTTTTTTATAGGCTGTTCTATAGAGTAGATGTTGGGTACCTATTTCCTTATCACCCGTAGAAAATGTCACCTGGGCGATACTTATTGTAATTGAATAGGTGCTTATTAAGTTAGTCGCGGAATTCTTCGAGCTTTAAGTGACGCTGGTCTCCTACTACCGCCAGGCAACAGTGTTCTATTATATATTACATTACAATGTATTTTAATCTGTTATGACATAATGCCTTTGATTCGTTATAAAAAGTTATTAAGAATAGCTTAAACTTCCATGGTAACTTACTTCAGTAATCCAGGATTCTGGTCTCGTCTCCTAATTTCATATTCTGGCAGTAAGGCCGAGTTTGGAATAATCACAAAAGTGTTTTAGTAAGGGTATTAAATGTATACTTACTCAGTCTCTTCACACAGTACTCTCATCAGTCCCCTGCCTCTCCAGTCAGAGTGAGTGGACGCAATTCTGAGCTCCACTGCGGTGTGACAGCTTGGGGGCAACTTATCCCATATCCTGGCTTCCCGGTCTAGATGACCAAGAAGTCGCAAGATCCTCTTGAATTTTGGATGCGGACATTCGTCTGATTTATCTGTATAGTCTACCTCCTGTCGTGAGAAAAATTAATTAATAGTCGTCCTGTCGTGAGTAATTGTAAAATTTAATAAATAATAATGATAATAATAATAATAATATCGGGACAAATTACACACATTGATCTAACCCCTAAGTAAGCAAATTATTTGCTTGTGTTAAGAGTGTTAGACAACGATACAAATACATAGAAATACACATATAAATACTGAGAATATATTTAATAAACGACCAAGCCCAGAAACAGAGACATCTATGCTCATCACATAAATGCCTGTCTCTGCTGGGAATCGAACCCAGCCCCATTGCGCCGTGATACGTTAGGCGTCTGCGCTAATCACTCGACCAACGGGGTTCAAAACATGAACGTCTAAAAGATCATTAAAGGTTTAACTATAGGTATTGTTTCCTTGTATACTGATTTCATCTAAACCGTATCAATCGCTGCTACAACATTGATAATAATTGCCATGATACAAATTAATTAATTTATGTTTACAACAAAGGAATGACTAAATCGAGCAGTGAAGCGAGTTTTTTACACGTGAAACATTAAATGTAATGTAATATTAGTTTTGCGTAGTACTTACGTAGTACATAGTATTGGAAGACATATTATACTATTTTCGTTCACCGTTGTTAAAAATGTTAGTAGCTTTTAAATAGCTAAATATAGAATAGAAATTCAATGACAAGGGCAGGAACCGAATCTGCTAGCTCTAGAAAATCGTTCTGTCGTTCTGCCAATTGAACTACCGTCACCTTATGTATGGTATTTTATAACATCTTTCATATGACATCTGAAAATACTCGAAAAATTTTAGTCATCTAAAGAATTTAATAAAATGGGTTTTTATTATAGAGTTAACTTTTAAAACTTTTACTAGTCTGTTATTAACTTGAGAGTCGAGACTCGTGGCATATATAAACTCATATATAAACTTTTAAATTAGAGACTGGGTACTGTTTGCTTTATAGAAAAATAATTTCTCTGTAAAGATTGTTTATTTGTAAATTACATATTTCTATTAAACTGTAATAAAATATATTCAAAATATTTTTTTTTATGATCGACGAAAACAATCATATTAAAAATTTTTGTTTAGTTTAAAAAAGTACATTTTTAATTAAAATATATGTTAGTATGTACTCAGACAAAAATGAACATAGGCTTTTTCCAAATCTCTCGATTTTTTAGCGTTTTATAAATATGTAAAGCGCATTATTTCCCTTTATCAAGGTTTATTATACCATTCTTATGCCTTAATGAATAACTATTAAATATCTAACCTACCATTATTTCCACCAGTATTAATATTGTTTAAACTAATTCTTATTAAAAATCACAAAGCGTCGCGTTGACATTCAATAACACCTGGGCGGAAGTTATGTTACCAATAACCAGTGCGAGGGGACTTATTAATATATCACTTGTATCAAAAAATACAGTTTAGATCTCTGGAAAAGCTAATTTCTTATTTAATATTAGATAAATTTAGTTGATGTATGATATCTATGAATATTAACCGCCCCGTTGGTCGAGTGATTAGCGCAGACGCCTCACGACAGCGACGCAATGGGGCTCGGGTTCTATTCCCGACAGGGACAGGCATATATATGACGAGCATAGATGTCTGTATTTCTGGGTTTGGTCGTTTATTAAATATATTTTCAGTATTTATAACGTGTATTTCTATGTATTTGTATCGTTGGTCTAACACCCTTAACACAAGCAAATAATAGGGGTTAGATCAATGTGGGTAATTTGTCCGGTAGTATTATTATTATCATTAATATTAATGGTACATTAAAATAAATATACAAAATCGAGTTCATGAGTCTAAGGAAGTTGGTTTTCGCCGTAATCGCCGTGTAAGCCTACCTTTATAACGTGTACTAGCAGTTATTTTATTGTTATAGTTTCGTAGTAGGTATAGGTCGATTAGAAGGGAAAGGTTCATTTCAAACAGGTTTGGTATACCTGACTTTAGTCACACAGCCTGCTATTTTGTTTTCAATTAACGAATAGAGTACTTAATATAATTTGCGAACCTTTTCAATTATAATGGTTTGTGAAAACTTAATAAATGTCGGGAGTCGTTTGAAATATATCATTAAATTTAATGATTGATAAATGATATGATAAATATAATATAAATAATAGATGATCAATTTAAAGATTATATTATTCATCATAGATATGAATAAAATTTATAAATAAAGTATGATTTCATTATTAAGTGCTACTTGATTTTTAGATTGAATTAAATAAATAAATGCATGAAAAAAATCAAATCAAAAAACCCTACGAACCTCTCTTTTGACAATGCCGTTAATGACCATGCCGACAAATTGGCCGTCTTCATCCACAGCAGCGACTGAAACGCCGTCAGCGAGGCTGCTGGAGGTATAGTCCTCCAGCTCATAGCAACGGGACTCCGGTGTTTCTAGCAGGTTGATGGTGAGGTTCAGCGGCTCGTCGCGGTAGAAGAATCTATCATGACGAATTGTCAAATTAAAATTATATAAGATGTAAGGTAACAAAATAAGAATAATAATAATATATTTTATAAGATCAGAAGAGCCTTGTAGGCCACAGCCTAGCCTTGAGGGTTTAAACTTATTCAATCTATTACGTCATATAAGTGTATTTTTTATATAAGTAGCATCTCTAGTAGTCACACAGTAACCCTAGGCGAAAAAAAGGGGAAAGTTTCTTTGATATTTTTATATAAAAAAACTTACATCCACTTAAAATAAAATACAATAGGTTTAAAATCCAATCTCAATATTTTTTTCAAAAGCAAAGTTATTACTGAAATTATAAATATTAAACAGAAAAATTCAAGTAATTTTTATCAAAAAAATACATGTCAATTTATACAAAACACACATATTGTAGCCTATTATACAATAAAAGTTATGTTTTATAAGTCGGCCACATTTATCTTATATCGATTATGTATTTTCTTATATCGATTATGAGATTTACAAAAATCTCGCATTTTGTAAATTTTCCATCGCTTTCAGGAAATTAAAATTTGTTTTGTTCGTAATTCTTGATATCCGTGCTTCATGCTATTTTCGTTGTATTTTTTATGATTTTTATATTACTTGAAAAAATTAAATATAAATGTAACATAAAAATGATATTTACATTCTATATATGTTGCATTTTTTTTTATTCAACATATTTGTGTTTTTAATTGGTAAATACATTGTTTATTGCGGAATATTTACTTTATATTTTTTTATTGTTTTTTTTGTATTTATTTTTACCTTCTCATAAAATCAATGACATTCTCTCTGTCCTTTGGGGTAAGTCTCCTCAGGGTGTAAGGCACAGCCATGGTACGAGGACGCAGGGTGAGCTGCGAAAGCTGCTCTGGCAGCTCGTCCCCAAGCTGGAAAAGAACAACTTTTTAGGTCACCTTTTTAAAAACAATAAATCCTTGAATACAGTATTCCTTTTTAAATTATAACAATGTTTAGGTAAAAGATAAGACCAACTCGTAAATAAATGAGAAACAAACTGACATGACTTGATGGGAAGTCATGCGATATGTAACACGATATGGACTACAAAAGATATGACATGTCTTTATGGTCACTCATCTTTAATTCAGTGATGAGACCTAACATTAATAATGGACTCACAATATTATATCCGTTACGAAAAGAAAAAGCATACTTGTTCTATATTTTCGTTTTTCCTCGTAATTCATCGTAGTTTTTTTTCTATTCTGTTTCTTGATGTATGATTATTTTTTTTTTTTTTTTTTTTTTTCAGATTATGGTTTTCATTTTCTTTTCTTGTAGTTTTTCTTCGTGTGTTTTCGTTTGTTTCTTTATATATAAAATTTATAGTGTGTTAGATTTCTAAGAAGGTAAGCATGGTGTGGTGTCTATCTGTCTAGTTAATGGTGAATGAATTAAAAGGAGTTTTTTTGCCAAAATATGCGACTATAATTACGTAAAAAATGGAACCTATATCATTATAAAAGACAAGATGTCTTACTGTTATCTAGATCTAGAATATCAAGAGAAAACTTCAGAACTTGTCTTTGGTAGTCAAATTACTTGATGTATTAATTAACTTTGCGTAATACAGTGAATAAATTTCACCAAAATGTTAATAATAAATAATAATAAAATGTATAGTTTTATTAATTCGTTAAATGCTAAAATCACATCAAGTTATTCTTTTTAAGATACAATAATTTAGTAACTTACGTTACTTTTAATTATTAAAATAATAGTGGTTACTAATGTGTTCTTTTATATAGAACGGTTTTGTATTCATGTGACAGCTATAAAACTTGAGAACTAGAGTTTTTTAACCTTGAATTATAAGGGTTGTAAATAAATCACCTTTACAATAAATTACCTTTTATAAATAATAAATTAAAAAAGGCAATATTTTTTTTACATAAAATTATAATTTTGTTCAACAACAACAACTTTGTTAATTGTAATAAATGTCACAACAATGTCATGCATAATCTAGATAATTATTCATTGTGCCTCTCTCTTTGCTCCCTAAATTACAAAATGAAGCAAATCGTGACTTGTTACAAGTGTTTTATAGCTACATAATTGTTATAAAGAAATTTGACCTTTATCGACTCACAAATACATACTATATTAGCATAAAATATTATGTTTAAGAGCTAGTATTGCTCATTATTAGCCTTTGTAAAGTAGGTTACGCACTTTATTTTGTCTGCATTTAGCTTTGGTTGTAATTGAATAATATTTTAAAAAAGCAACTACAATAATGGTTGTTTAATAAAATAATGTTATTTTGTAAGTTTCGTATATGTTAAATTAAATTCAAAAGAATTTTAAATAAAAATAAGTAGATATTGCATTTTTTGAGTTAACTGACATGAAAATCTTGGGATTTTTTTCAACTGAGTATGATGCAAATTAGTTTTATGAAATATTAATAATTTGTAATAATTCGTCCCGCTCGTCATCATTGTAATATGTTTAGCAACTTCTGGATATTGTTAGTTTGACAACTACCACAGAAAATAAAAAATTCAAAAATGACAGTTGTTTTTTTTTTTCAATACAAGCCTTACTCATGTGTATACAACTTATAATTTGTTACTAATATCAGTATTTTTTCATTAACTTCCTATAATTTCTATATGTTAAATAACAGAGTTAAAGATAATAAATGTCGGTCCATAATTGTGAATTATTCGCAATTATGTTTAGATCTTAGAGGTGAAATGACTTAAAAGGACTTAGATTTATGTGATTTAGTATAGAATCTGAAGTTTCTATAACATTTTATAAAATAAATGGTAAATTAATACAATTTATGTTCCACTAATAAAGCGTAGTTTTTTAAAGCAAGAAAAATTGCTTTAAATGTATCCACTATATATTGAAAGCAATATTTCTTTTTTCGTTAGAACATTGTTTATGTACTTAAAATTTTTTAGAAATTGGAGATCTTTTAAAATAAATCGTTGCATTTAATCAAAGGTCTGGTTTTATTGTCGGCGGTGAAAATTATATGTAAGATTGAAACTTGCTTTTCATATAAAAAAACACCATGTTACTGTAACAAAATGTAATTCGCCGTAGTAAAGTACTGTGGTGGGTTAAGCTCTGTGCTTTATGATATGAGAGGTAGATAGTTTTCTCTTTGACAATTATTATTGCAATTTTAGAAAACGCACATATGTGTGTGTCGCCTGAATTTAGGATAAATGGATCACATTGCATCGACCGTCAAACCTTTGTTATAGTTAATACCTAAGAAGCAATTAATTTATCGTTTTGTATAAATTATAAAATGTAATAAGTTTTTGAGCATTTTATATAATAAATAAAATATTTCAACTTTTTGTATTTAATATTTTTTTTACAAACTTCAATTCAGCGACTGTAACACAAACCCTCTTTAATACTATCACAGCAAGTTTTAGTTAGAAAAACTCGTGGAAGTAGTGGAAGTAGTTAGTTTAAAATACCTTGTCTATATTAGTATGAACTTCGTGACTATACAGTTTACTATGGATTCTAATATATTCAAAATCACGTCTTACTTTAACTATTGAATAACGATCTAGATATAATCACAAATTATATGTTAATCTAGTAATAATCTATTTAACTCAGAAATGGTATATATTGTTATATTGTATCAATAATCTACGCTACATTTTATTTCATTATTTTTACGTATATTTTTAAAATAATTTATTATCCTGTATATAATTTGTACCTTCTAGTAGGTCATGTAAAGTTAAAAAAAACTTCATTCTTATCTTATCTGATTTTTTAATTAATTAAAATTGATATGTTAAAAAATTTCTTTCATACTTAAAACTGAATTATTCAAAATATCCAGTTTAATATATATTTTTTAATATGTCACAAAAGAAAAAAAAGATCACATACATTTTTAATGATTGTTAAACAAATAAATATTTAATAATTTTAAAAGTGACACCTTTTATAGAATGTATAATAAGACTTATTTCCGTAAATGAATAATATAAAGTTAAATCAATAAAAAAAATAAATTTAAAATTTAAAAAACCCCCGATACAAATAGACCTCTAAAAAGAATAAAAGTAATATTATTATGTATGCTTTTTAAAGTTATGCCACTGGTTTTTAATGGTACTAAGTAAACCTGCATACACTCAAATTTTCAGTTGTTTAAGTATTTTTATTAATCTATCCTAATATTATAAAGAGGAAAGATTTGTTTGTTTGTTTGAATTGAATAGGCTCTGAAACTACTGGACCGTTTTAAAAAAATCTTTTTGCATTTGAATCATTACATACAATCTTTACATTATCATAGGCTTTATTAGCATAGGCTATATATCATCTATATATCGTCATCATAACTAATATTATAAGGAGAAAAGACTTAATTGTTTGTTTTTTTTTAATTGAATAGGCTCCGAAACTGCTGTACCGATTTAATAAAATATTTTACCTTTAGAATCCTACATTATCCCCTATATAGCGCGGGTGAAGCTGGGAACAGCTAATTATTGCATAAGAAACTTTCATCAAAAAAACGTCAATACCTTGGAGATGACTGTCTCTATTTCGACCAATCATAGCTAAGAACCATCTCAACAAACACAGCTTTCAATTAAAAAACCCGCATTCAAATCCGTCCACGCTTTTGGCCGCTAAATTGCCACAGACACATATACAGATACACAGATACACAGATTGACAGGTCAAACTTATAACACCCCTCTTTTTAGTCAGGGGTTAAAAATGGGTAATAAATCGACTACCTATCGAACTATAGAAACCTTGCATATTTATAAACTGGAGTAAAACTAAAAAGTAAAACATTTATCCATAAGTATGACATCAATGGTTGAGTAATTCAGATACACTATACACCCACACACACGTAAAAGCTAATCTATGTTTAATTCAATATAATTATATCAAAAAATTGTTTCTAACTTTATGTAGTGGTTTAAGTCGTGAAGGAATACATATGTGTCAAAATAATTACAAACCCCAGATATACTGATTAAACAATATAATAATTAAATGCAAGTATTAATATTTATTACAAATAATAAAAAACTGACATTCGTCTATCACCTTCCTAATTGCATAATATGATTTCACACAACCGCACAATTACTCACACGAACAAAAACATTTACCCAGACAAACTCAATGCATAAATATTTTATTACATTGCAGATTTCCGGGTTCTAATATTTCGTAAATACGATGCAGTTTTTTATTTGCAGGCATATTGATATAGCAAGAGAAATTAGTAATAAGAACGAATTGACAGATATATTGAAACAATTTAAAAGTCATATAGAGTCTAATATTTACACAATTTACTCCGTTACTTGTACTTGTACTTGTACATGTGTGTGATTCCATTAAAGGGCTCAAGTATCATTTTATAATGAAGGCCATTAAATGAGTCATTTATAAATAACAAAAATAGTAAAGGACACAAATTTTATCCTTGTAAAACACTGCAGACTCCCAACAAAGAATCTGTGTCATTATATAAAAAAAGAATAACGTAAAATGAAATATTTATCTGAAACCAGAAATTTCAGAGCTAAACTAAACTGCTAATATTGCTAAAATTCCAACCAAAACCCATATTCTCTTTTCATTAGAAGAAATTTAAGGATACGGATAGACAGCTATAAATATATAATGAATTCTAAGCAGCGCAACTAAAGTTTTGATTCAGAAAATGTTTTTTTCGAACGTTGTGAAATTTATATGAGAGTAATTCGGAACCTTTATTTTACATAAAAAAATATTATAAATTGCTTAACATCATTTATCTTTTTAACATCTATATAAGAACAATTTGTCATTTTAATAAAATACTACCAAAATGCCCAAAAAGCTCAAGTTTTATTTATATTAATGTTTAATATATTTTTTTAAAAGATAGTTTCGAATTTAGGTTAATAACCTTTTATCCAGCATGTCAGACAGACGTTATGTATGGCTTCCAGTCTATTTCAATTTCGCTTATTAAAGAATTGAAAATAGATTAGGATAAGTTTTTCAAAATATCGTGATAATAATAATAACCAACCATTTAAGTAACATGATAATATCGATTATATCGAAAAAATACAATAAATAAGCCAATAGGTCATCCACAACTAAACTGCTCAATATTATTTTATATTTAACTTAACTGTACAAATTAGATATGACGTATAACTGAATATGATTGATTATTTATAATAAAGGTAGATTATTATTATTTTAAATTATATACTTGAAGTTTTTATTTATTATTTATTTATAAGATGTACACGTGTTTAAATCGTACCCATAAAACCAACGTGCCTCCTATAAATATGTTCTCTTGGGACAGAAATCGGTTTTTTAATCAGAAAAACATATCATAAATCATGAATAAAAAATAAATATAACAATATTCTATTACAATAATTATTGTTATAAATATATCGTAGTGTATATCATCCATGGCTCTATCTTGACTTATAAAACTATATTTCTTTTTATAGGGTCGATAACTACCAGTAATTGATGTCAAAATATGTACGTCCAGTTAGCATGTTTAAGTACTTTATATATTATATCGTGATCTTAAGTCGGAAGTAAGAAGACAACAATAATTTGTTACACCGGAAGCATGATGATTTGTCTCACGGAAAATTACTATATTTGATGTATAGATAAATAATTAGCTTCCTAATTTGTAAAAGATTGCTACGACGCGTTTTTTTTATTACTATTCTTAGTAACAAAATAATATCTACGTATTTCCAAGTACATATTTATAATTTAAAAAAACTAGGCTTTTGAGGATGAAATGGTCTTTTAAGAATTATTATAATTTAAGTATTTATTAGGTCCATTAAGTGTACCCTACATCTAGTAATCGTCATAATGTAAACAAATATTATAATTAGAATAAATATTAATAATTTATATAATAATATTTGATGATCTCGTATTAATCTCTTTTTATCATATACATTGCTTTTTATTTTCAAGTTCAGTGATATTAAAATGTCAGTGTCGTATGTCTTCTGGCCTTGATATTAAATATTATATACCTTTAATATTTATAATATAATTGCTATTATATTTTTTATAATTATTAAGAAAAAACATACACTGCTAAGTATATAACAATTCTTAACGAAATTAGTTTTGGAATAACACTAAACAATTGGAAAAAATAAATAAATAAAAAAATAATAATAATAATACATATGATTAAATAGATAGAACAATAAATAGTATTTTAAAGGACTAAATGTCATAAAACAAGAAAAACTAAGTGATCAATGCAAGCGAAAGGCGAGCATCGAACTCTAGACCTTGGTATTGATCGTGAACAAGGTCTCCTTAGTAAGTCTACGGGTTTCTCGACCGGTTAGTATAGTTAATGGCTTGGCTACGGATAGCATAGTAAACAATAAAAAAAAACTTAATTTGTTTTTTTTTTCTAGTTTTTTTTTACAGTTTAAAAGATAATTAAAGTCTTATACAAACTATTGTTTGACGTGAACTTTGTTGTTATGGCTAATAGAATCAGTTAGTAAAATACTATAAGCTTCAACCAGCTCAGACTAGTTAAGACCTAGGCTAATCTAACAGATCTAGTAACACTTTAGCTCTAGTTACGTCACTAAGCAAATACGAATCAGTTTGAATATTTGTATTTGTTTTTAGAAGTAGACCAACTTGTAGAAAAAGGGTATATTTACTTTAATATTATGAATATGATATTATGAATTAAATTTACCATTTTTTATTGTCTTTAATATTTTTTTAATTTAGTTTCGTACTTAATTATGAATAACACAATTTTTTGTTTACTTTAATATATATAAAAAAAAGATAAAAAAAAGGATTAAAAAAATAATAAGGACGAATTTACTTGATGTAAAAACTTTCATTAATTGTGATAAAAAAATATTTCGTTAATTAAAATACAAAAAATCAATTTGCATTTACAAAACCACATTTCAAATAGTCATAATAATATTTTTTTAAATAAATAACCAGTATTAAATATAAAATAATTATGAAGATACAGATAATAGTAGTGTAAAAAAATAAAATTTAATGTATAATATATAACCAATTTTGATTTATATTTTTATTTTAAAAACCAACCGGAATTATTACCGTAATTATTGCCGTAATTATATCTAACCACTTATTATTATTATTGAGCGACCCATATTAAAGAAAGCTGTTTATAATTGACGGATACCCTTTTTAGGAATCTATTGAATTTATAAGGAAATTCGTTTTATCCTCATTGTAGCCGGAATAATATTATCCGGAACTAAATCGTTGTTTCAAACGTCAATGTTTATTCGATATAAATTCCATATCCTTTATCACAATGCAAGTCACGAATTGACGCGATTGTACAGACAGATAGAAGTAATAAGGCACGGATAGTGTTATTAATTGATATTTTATTAATAAGCTTTTGTTCACAAATCATGTGACAATTAGCGGAAAGGTAGAACAAGTTATTTTAAAAGTACATTTTTAAATATTGGACTGTTGTTGGATGGCTCAGGCGCATAATATAAGATTGTTGTTTTGGACTTTAACTATATTGGTTTTTTTATTACATTTTATAATTTTTTGGTAAAGAAATAAAAAAAACAGATTTCCTTTATTTAATTTCTCAGTTTATGTTTATTATTTATATAATTTTTTTTTGAATTGCTTTAAATTTAGTGATAATTTTGAAGATAAATCACATGTGAATTATATATAAAAAAGGCTTTGTCTTTCAGTTAGAACTATCCGTGTCTAATCAGTATCATCGAGGTCATATCGGGAGACAGTCTCTCCATTGTATTTTCTGTATGAGGATGTAAGTACATACTTTTTATTAATAGCCTTGAACATTTTTTCAAAAAACCGGTCCCAATTGACTTTTAAAAAGTAAGGTTTATCTGGCTTGAAAATAGTCAGGAAGTCATTATAACTTTGAAAATGAAAATACTAAATTATTTTGCAAAATCTT
The DNA here is from genome assembly GCA_959347355.1 of Napeogenes inachia. Classification (NCBI taxonomy): domain Eukaryota; kingdom Metazoa; phylum Arthropoda; class Insecta; order Lepidoptera; family Nymphalidae; genus Napeogenes; species Napeogenes inachia. The sequence continues at coordinate 13,030,230 of OY365793.1, read as the reverse complement.
GCGATAACATTTGTATGGAAAATAATATTGAGTTTTTTAAAATATGACTCATATCTTAAATATATATGTTTTAATATATTTTTTTAAATCACAAATTCGTTTTTTAATAAAAAATCTGTTTAAATTATTAATCAAAGGATGCAAAAATATATTTGGTTTTCTATTTTCTCAGACACTTTTTTAACTTATTATTTTTCAATATTTTACCGTTTAATAATCTTCGTATAATAATTGTTTAAAAATATTAATATTAATAAATGTCAATGTCATGTCACTGGAATTAGTTTTAAGATTTTTGCTTAAATTAATATATACATATTTTAAATCTAACCACTTAGATAAGATTTAAAATGTAAATTTATAATTTATTTCATTATAAGCGAGTTAAATCAGTAAAAATAGCTTTATTTCAATCTGTTGTACTCGTGAAAGCCTTAGAAAACACTATTTGTAATTTTTCTTAATTTGATATTTTAAATGATTAGATCGACATGGTTCGAGCGTAGCTCTACGCCGTAGATGGGATCCACAATTTTATCCCGTAGACCTTTTACTTTAGCAAATAAAACATGTATGGTAATCAAGTATTTTTAAAATTATAATCAATTATTAATAAAATTGAAATGTAGATAATAAAAATTAAGTTACATTTTTAATTAAAATTATTTAAAAATAATTTAAATTTTAAAATGAGTTGGCCTAAGATTGTTTTTAATTTTTTTAATTTTTATTACTTTTGTATAACTATGTGAGAAATAATAATGTTTTTTTTTTATATTATTCACTAAAACGATAATTTTGCAAGTAAGGAAAATCAGACAAATATTTATTTTTATGTGTGGTTTGTATAAATTATTTTTTTGTTTATCACGTTTTCAGTGCTATAAAGGTATAACGTTGTACATATAATTGTAGAAAATCTTACAAATACAAACTGTACTGTAATACTATAATACTGTAATGTAATTTACCGTGTATTTATTAATCCTTGTTTTTTCATGTTCAAAATGTCCTTTCTCCTTCATGTTCACGATGCTCCTTGCACTAGTAACTGCCATCTTGTATAAAATCAAAACGTCACTTTTCGCGGGTAAATTCTGAATCTTAGCTCTCACGTGCTCCCAGACGGGATCGCGGCGAGATTCCAAGTTGGAATGGTTGCGAAATCTCGGTTCTTTTATATAAAGCTGTAACACACTGAGCGCTCAGCCCCCTCGCTCCCGTCCCTTTCATATCCGTGTGAATTAATCTGGCTGTACGAGTGTAGGTGAGCGCGTTTTTCATTAGGCGCAACTTGCATAGATTAAAAAAATTAGGTCACCTCTTTTTGTCTTTTAAATTACTTCAATATTATTATGAATTATGATATATTTATAGATAATCAAAAAGAGGTTAATTAATTTAAAAATATAAATAATCATGTATAGGCATGTTAGGCTTATTTTAATTGATAATATAGATAGGGGCAGAAATTCAAGCTATGCAATCTATTGATGGGATAGTTTCTTAGAGTTGGCGGGTTCGAATCCCTGCCAATGTCGGTTAAATTATCATTCCATTTATTTAATATTTTAACAAGGTTAATATTTTGTTAATAGCCAATCACACACCCATTAAACTGATGTCCTGACCTTATATCTAATAATAATTTGTATATATAAATAATCTAATTTGAATAATGTAACTATTTTAAAAGTCTTTGAAATTAATCTATTTTTAGAATAGATTTATTTAGATGCAGTGTATATTACGTCCGGTAAATATTTTATTTGACGGTCATAACATAATAAAAAATATATATTAATATTTGTATAAATATTGAGTTAATCTGTCAATGTATTGGTATATTTTATTCATATTTATTTATTATTTATTTTTATAGGATGCAAACAAGCACAAATGATTGAGTTGTTTTCTCTTGTGGACTTTTGTAACAAAAAGTAGTTGTGAAACCGGTGTTATGGGAACCTATAATTGTCGTCACTAGAAAAGCTCCATAATATAGAGCTTCCGGAAGCTGATTTATATGCCTTGATATATCCTTTGACAACTAGTAGCTAACTGTAATTTAATGATAACAATGATATCTATCTGATGATTGATAACGTATAACGAAAAACTAAATATGTAACTGAAATGTAGTGGTGGAATAAATAAATGTTATTCATTTAATTTATATAAAAAAAGTTTTCAGGGGTCTAAATCAAGGCAAAAAAATATCATCATAATTTAGTGTACCTTGTAGTGTACCATCATAATTTAGTGTAAGTATTATCATGTGTTGGAAGTACCAATACAGCAGGACATAAACGAAACTAATTTAGGATATAATTACAATACCTACTACAAAACTACTGTATGGCCTGTAGTGACCTATAGTGTGCGGTTGGCTTAAATTTTAAGTAATAGGAAGTATTCTGAAAGTACTATTCACAAAAAAAAAAAATGCCACTATGTTTCACGCAAAATATTACTGTACTGTATACTGTTATTGATATAATAATACTAAAACTTAAATTTATATTGTTTTAGGAGAAACAGACGATGAAGTTGCTGGCCTGTTACAACTTACAAGCGACTATAATATAAAAATAAAATAAACTGCATAGAGTGAATAATGGAACAAATTAGATTTAAATAATTGTTATAATCATAAGAAACATGCAAATAAATACATTTTCTGGAGGTCATAGCATTGCGTACTGAGGAAACTTAAAAAAATATATTCTTACATATAAGTACTAGAAGTAACGAATTTACCTCTAAAATATGATTAGACTTATATGTTTTTACAATTCGATGAATATAACAACAGTATCATTATGTCAATTTACTCTCAGGAATTTCCGGAAATATATCGGACCTTAACCTTGTCAGTGTACTTCTAATAATTAACAAGACTTTCTACAGACATAAGTTAAAGATTATAATAACATGAGATGTTTTTATCCGAATTTAATGTCGATTAAAACAAAAGAATGCTTATACAATTACTGCGGAATGTGAAAACCATATTTCTCTTTTTTTTTAATGTAATCGAAGTATGTATTGGAATAATCATATGTTATTAAAAAAATAAATATATTTAATCTATTAATAATTATATTATCCACGTGTAGTACTTAATAATACTACACGTGGATCATGAAATATTAGAAAAACAACATACGGGATATATAATATTTAATTTAATCATTTCCTTCGGTTAAAACAACCATCTTTTTAAATTAATAATTTCAGTCTGATCAGTTTATAGTCATAGTTTAGTTTAACTGAAATCTTTGTTAATTACAGTAATTTTTAGAAAAAAAAATCATGGTCCAAAGTCGAAGCCGAAGTTTTTTATTTCAAAAAATGTATTCCATTTCACTTATGAAGCACCGGACTCTAGTTTATCGCTATTGGGGGAATTTGTTTAAAAAAAAATCTGTTATAGTATTTGGGACGAAAGGACCAGACAAGCAGACATGGATGGACAAGCATTTGCTGTAATTTAATTAGACAAGTGGAGGTCTATCGTTATTTAAAATAAAAAAACTGTACAAAATTTTAAGAGAGATATGAAGGCGTTTTGTTAACAATGCATTTGTTGGACTGAAAGAATAGCGCCATCGTCAAAATCTTGAATTCTAGACAAAGTAATCGAGCAGAAGAGAAACATAGAATACACTATAATCACTTTTATCAGGCAATGGCTTACAATACAAAAGTGACGGTAAGCACACCTTAAGACCTTAACCAGTAAGAACTTCAACGAAACTAATATTGGAATATCAGAAAGCTGTTGAGATGTTTTCGAAGATTGGTACCGAGATCTTAAGAACGAACGAGCGCGCACGCGGCGGTATTAGCACAATATAATCCAATTACCTATTACTTGTTTAAAAACCACCAAAAATATTCAAGGATTATAATAATAATTCTCGATTTTTCTTGGTGGTAGACCATAACATCGGGTCGCCGGCAAAGTTACCACCCATCGGGCAAAGTCGTGCCGCAAAGCGACCTAGTCGTGTTCCGGCACGTTGCTCGATGAAGCCGTATATGGGAAATGGGTCTGAACAGCTGCGGTACGTTGGCGAACCGGTTGACGTCGAGTTGGTGTTTGTTTTGTCGGGTGTCTAGTCGAGGAGGGTAGCGGGATCCGAAGCGACGGCTTTCCGCTGGCCGCCCGCAGATAGTTGGGGGCCCAATTAGTGGGTTAGCCACCCACGAAAGGCTGCCCCGCCAGCTGCGAAAAATCCCAGGGTGGCTCCATCGTGCTGGTTGGCGACCAGGCGAGGAGGCCCGATGGCGATCCCTGGGGGGGTTCGGGCGTCCCCGCAGTCTCCAGGCTAGCCTCCCAGCGGCAAGACATCACCAATTTCGAAGTCGGGTTTGATACGTACCGCCTCGTTCAACTGCCATTTCCCATCCCTATTCACTTTTATTTATTTTTATCATGAAGAAAAACCAAAAAAGGAAAAAGTTTGTACAGCGGTTGCACTCCTCCTCATTTAAAGTGCACCTCAGTAATATTAGGGGTTTGCACTCTAATATCTTACCTGTCCATCACCACCTGGAGACAGAACAACCGCACCTGTTCTTTTTGACGGAGACGCAGATACAATGTCCCTTAAGCGCTGCGCACCTGGATTATCCCGGATACACGTTAGAGCACAACTTTCGCTCACGTGCCGGAGTCTGCGTGTATGCGCGGAACGACCTCTGTATCCAGCGTCTCCGTCACCTTGAAGACCCCACTTTTTCTTCTTTATGGGTTTTAGTAGACACAGGAAACGAAAAAATCCTGTATTCCTGTGTTTACCGTTCGCACAGCGGTGACCAGGAGACAACTAGATTATTCGAGTATCTCGGTGAGGCTGCTGATATGGCTCTGCATCAGTTCCCTTCAGCGCAGCTCGTCTTTCTGGGGGATTTTAATGCCTGTCATCAGGACTGGCTGTTCCCGTACCAGAAGACCGACCATGCTGGAAGAGAAGCGCGGAACTTTGCGTTGTCCTTGGACCTCTTTCAGCTGGTGAAGCAAGCGACAAGGGTACCAGATGTGGTAGGCCATACAGCCAATTGCCTGGACCTTCTGCTGACAACTGATCCGGACAGGTATCGGGTAGAGGTTACCTCTCCCTTGGGAACCTCCGATCACTGTCTGGTGAAATCTGTGTTTACATATTCCCCACCAGCTTTTGAACCTCATGGTGTTAGGCGAGTATGGAAATACAAGTCAGCAGATTGGGATGAGATGCGGCACTTTTTTGCGTCTTATCCTTGGCGGCAGGTCTGCTTCTCTTCTTTGGATCCGTCGAGTTGCGCGGATGCTATAACCGATGTGGTGCATCAGGCAATGGAGTATTTTATTCCTTTTGCTGACGTACCCATCGGTGGCAAAGCTCGCCCATGGTTTAATGCCGAATGTGGTCATGCTCAAGACCGAAAACATTCGGCATATCTCATTTGGGCTGACGCTCGAAGCCGCAAAACTCCGGATGTAAGTTCGAAGAAGAGAGCCTTTAACCAAGCTGCCAAGTCCTACAAAAAGGCATTGCAGAAGGCTCGTCTCGATCGAATCGCTAAGAATGGCGAAAAGCTCTCTGTCAGACCAACTGGCAGTCGAGCTTTCTGGTCTCTTGCGAAAGCGATCGAGTCGAATTTCTGCCAACCCTCACTGCCTGCTCTGCTGAAGCCGGATGGATCCCTGGCCCACACAGCAACAGAGAAAGCGAACGTACTTGCTTCTCTGTTTGCTGATAATTCGCATCTAGACACTGGCAATGCTTCTCCAGCACATCTTCCTCACTGCGGTGTTTCGATGCCTGAAATCCGCATCACTAACAAAGAGGTATGGAGAACATTGTGTCGTTTAGATGTGAATAAAGCCAGTGGTCCTGATGGTATACCAGCCATTCTGCTCAAGACATGCGCAGCTGAGTTGTCTCCTGTACTGACACGTCTGTATCGTCTCTCTTTCATGACTGGAATAGTGCCGAAATCCTGGAAGCTTGCTAATGTGCAACCCGTGCCCAAAAAAGGCAGCCGTGCCGACCCTGTCAATTACAGACCGATTTCAATCACCTCCATACTCTGCAAGATTATGGAGCGTGTATTGAACTCGCGCCTACTAGCATACCTAGAAGGTAACGATCTCCTCAGTGACCGACAATACGGGTTTCGCCGTAATAGGTCTACTGGGGACCTCCTAGTGTATGCTACTCACATTTTAGGCGAGGCCATCGAGAAGAACGGAGAAGCGGTCGCCGTCTCTCTGGACGTCTCGAGGGCATTTGACAGGGTCTGGCATGCGAGCCTTATAAGCAAGCTTTCAGCGTACGGTATATCTCCGGGTCTGATCGGCTGGGTAACGGACTTTCTGAGCCACAGATCTCTCCGAGTAGTTGTCGACGGGTGTTCCTCGGAACCCTTGACAATAAATGCCGGAGTGCCTCAGGGGTCCGTTCTTTCTGCAACTCTGTTTCTGCTGCACATTAATGATCTGTTGAAGCCCGGTATCTATGGGTATGCAGACGACAGCACAGTTGTAGAAAGATATCTGCCGAGTACTCGGGCTAGTCGAGATCAAGTACAGTCTGAAAGAGAAGCCATGGTGCAACGTTTAAATGACAAACTTCAGGCAGTCTCCGCATGGAGCAATGCCAATCTTGTCAAGTTCAACGCCACCAAAACGCAGACGTGTCTATTCACCGCCAAAAGGAGCCCTTTCACCTTGGCTCCTACTTTCCAGAATGTATCCTTGGAATACAGTGACCGGCTTCAGTTGTTAGGCTTAGAGATTTCCTCGAACCTCAACTTTGGTCGGTTCATTGAGTCCAGAGCAAGAGCAGCAGCAGCAAAGCTTGCCGTTCTGGCGAAGGTTCGGCAGTACTTTACACCGGGACAGCTTCTTGTTTTATACAAAGCACAGATCCGGTCGTGTGTAGAGTACTGTGGTCACATATTTGCTGGTGCCGCAAAGTCTCATCTTGCGGTTCTGGACTCAATTGAGAGGCGAGCAAAGAGGCTTATAGGCGATCCCGAATTGGTCGGAGCCGACCTCCAAAGCCTTGAGCACAGGCGTAGAATTGCTAGCCTCTCAGTATTCTATAGGATACATTTTGGTGAGTGTGCGCTGGAATTACACAATTTAATTCCCCCGTCCCCCTTCCATCACCGGACGTCCCGACGCACGGCAGGTTTTCATCCTTTTGTTGTGGACATTCCACCTGTCCGAACGAAGCGCTTTGCTTCCTCATTTTTACTGCGTACAGCAAAGGATTGGAACAGTTTGCCTGCGTCGGTATTTCCGACCGAATACAATGTGGGTGTCTTCAAGCGAAGAGTGAATAGGTTGCTAGGGTAATGCGCCTTACCACCTAAGACTACATTCCACTTACCATCAGGTGGAATGTAGTCAAGCATTGCCCTAGATCGTATAAAAAAAAAAAAAAAAAAAAAGATTAAGAATTAAGCAAGTGGGTTTGTAAGCAACTCTCACGTGTGGGTCGCTGTCAAAATAATGACGTCCCGCCCGCCATGACACTTACAGCTCCATTCGGGATGTACCCGTTCTTTAAAAATAAAGAAACTTTCGTAAATGTTCAGCTTAACCACAACCACCCTAATTCTAATTGAGTAGTAAACAATCATCAGTCAAAAGAAAGCGCGCGCTGTTAAATATATATTTATAATAAAAGTTGATATTTATTTATGTTTAAAAAATATAGAAGCATTTTTAACAAATAACCGACCAAAAAAAAAAGACAAAAAAGACAATCTTAAAATTATTTACCATATCTACGAATAACTTAAGCCAAAGAATTGAGTTTTAATGAACTGATTGTCTTAGAAATTGCTTTTTTCTTACTTTAGACTAGATTACAACTTCGTGATAAATATCAGATCAGTACGAATTATGTTACAATAGTATAATGAAGATATAGGTAACTGTATGATTAATTTTAGTTACAGGATAAAACTGCACTTGGCAACCGCGTCATCTGATAATACTTGTGTTGTTCTTACCTACCTCTCATTTTAGATATATAAAACTTTTTGTTAAAAATTTTATACTTTTATTGCAAAGAAAGAAAGAAAAACTGGAAAAATATAAATATAAAAAAATGATAAATTAAATATTGTATGATTCTTTTTAAGATTATAAGATGTATCATATGTATATAAGATGACTATTTTAGATGTATTATAATATGACTAAGAGGTTTTTTACTTTGAAAATAAAAATTCGAAGGATAAACCTAATATGAATAAATAGAAGATCAATAAAAAAGTAGTAAAAGTAAAAAAAAAGTACTTAAAGACCTATTCATGGATTTTGTTATAAACATTATTCTTCTGGTAGTTTTTTAATAACATTTTTTCTGTTGATCGTCGTATCAAAACAAAATGAAAACATCAAAAAATAAAACAAAATAAAACATGAGAAAATATTTCTTTACGTAAACTTTGACAGTTGACAATTTAATAAAAAAAATAATAATATTACCGTACATAAAAGTGACATTGAAACTGGTTAAACTACTTTTCCTTTTTTCAAAAAATTACGGAAAGACATTGTCAATTAATTTGAAGGTCGTATTATGAGTTATATAACAGATTATAAATTAGTTCGTTTTTTATTACCGACATGGAACTGTTATTTTATAGAGAATTAATGATAATAAAAAAATACTTTCGGACAAACGTGCTATTAAAATTTATTATAATAACATAATAACATAACAACTTCATAACATAATAAACACAGAAAATTAAAACATTTTATTTAAATACTCAGTAGCTGTTAGTTTCTTTTTTTTTGTCTATATTTTTATTTAGATTTGTTTTGCTGCGTATAAACAATTAGTCAAGCATTGATTCAGTAAGAAACCATGGAACCGATTGATTGAAAACAAAATAAGGTAAATTTATTTAATAAATGAAGAAAAAAAATGTTTTCCTATTTAGTTTTCGCTTTTAAGTGTTATATGTTATTCCTATATATGTTCGTATTATATCTAAGGGAAAATTATATTTGCATTAGTGGGAAAAGTATTTCGAAACTTCATCATAAATTATTCATACTATATATTTATGCAACAACCGTTATGTGACTTAATTATATTATGACACTAACCAATTATGTTATTATATTACGTAAGACATATATTGGACTGCGTCTCAAGGGGGTTTAATAGGGGAATAGGGAGGGGAGAATATGTGTTAGGGCAACACATATTATTTAATATAATTAGTTTGTATGTTTTATGTATTAGCTATGGCTTCGAACGATCTTTTAATTTTATGATAACTTCTCTCTCTCTCTCTATATATTTATATATATATATATATATATATATATAACCGGTGATATTCACGTTAATAGGTTCAAAATTGTGCGACTAGTTTTCTAGCCTACTAACGATTCAAAAATAAATGATAGCTACCTTGACCTTATAATGTGTATAAATTGTGAGAAACCCTATCTTATTCATGCGGCAAGAAAAATACTTATGAATGTGTAAAATGTGTTTAATTAATAATTATTCTTGTGTTCCGTTATATGCAGGTGATTCTAATTCTATATTATTCAATAATATTACATATTATTTTGATACATTTAACAAAATACAGGCAGGTGATAATTATAAGAATGTAGATATAATCTTTAAGAACCAATTATGCCTTTTTTAAGTAAAAGTCGACAGAGAAATAGATTTTTGGAGGTCATTTTGAATAAATGCAAAAAACTAACTACATACCGCTAAAAGTATAACAAAGCGGAAGAAGGAACCAAAAAAAAAAATTTTTTAAACAGAAATTATAATATGATTAAAATTTTAACATAAACCAAAACTTCTCTGTTTTTCATTAAAAAACACTGGGAAGCGAGGGGTCGTAACAAAAGTTTCATTAACAATATTTAGCATACATACTAACTTATAGTAATATAGGTTTTCAAACGATTAGATCATGTAATATCTACTAATATAACTAGATTATCTCCTCTATATATTATATATATTCTTTGGACTCTACAAAATAAAATGGATTGCCAATAATTTGATTTTTTTAAATAATTATAGATTAGAATGTTTTTCATTGTTTAGTATTATTTTTATTATTCAAGAATATTAGATAAATAAATAAACAAAAATTGGATTCAGAAAATAATACAAGAGTCAACATCGTCTTCTAAAAACTAGGACACTAAAAGCTTTGTATGAGATAACAATGGCGTCAGAAAATGCAGATCCAACAAAGTTAAGTGTGACGTCATATATGTACATGTTGAGAGTGACATGACCTAGTTGTCTAGTTGTACCAACATGTCTGACCAGATAAAGTTAAGCAACAGTGGGCCATGTTGTTAGTCTGATGGGTGACCGGATATAGTGCTACGATTTCTTATGTTTTGTTTTACGATAGTAATTAGAAATAGAATAATAAAAAAAAGAAGGTTTTTTGATAGTACTTTTATGTTATATATTTTTTATACTTATATAAATATAAAATATTTTTTATTGCTTTCAATTAGAAGCGATAGTTTTCCATAATGAAATATTTAACAGCCTTAAAAATTTAAATCGGCAAAAATTCGTTCCGGACAGTTGTTTGAATTTTTATTACTGTAGTTATTAATGAATCCTTGTATTATTATACGTTATTTAAAATATTAAATTAACGTTCTGTATAATCCCACTGTAATGAATGTCAATAATTTTTATGTAGTCTATAATATAATAGTCTTTATAGCAAATATTATAAAACCATTATGAATAATTAATATTTACATTATTATGTAAATATCTCGTGAGATAAAAGTTTATACGATTGATGATTGCGTGTTAACAAAACTTGCTGAATAAACTCTTCGACCTGTAGTTTCGTAGAAATAAAACGTAAACGTAAATTCAGAGATTTGTAATGTGATGTAGCAACAAACATATGTTTGAGATATTAAATCGCAAAAGATGGCTTAAGCTTAAGATATATAGAAAATTAATGTACTACGAAATTGTATATCTTTCAAACATCAATATAAAAGTCTACAATAGTGTATATTTCTCCAAAGTATAACTCTTATAGAGGTTACTTCCTTTTTTAATATATTACAAAACAATGTGTTATTTACCAAGCTTTTTATACAATACAGTATTATTTCTTACTTAATTAAATGCATTATATATGTAGTACATTTCATGTAGATTCATACTGCCCTTAACAGCATTTCATTAGAATGGATATTTTTGAAGATATCACAGATTAATAAAGCGGAGAAAAATCTTAAAAATTGTATAGAAATACATCCTGTATTAACTCAATATCAATCTATCTTCACTGCCTCATATTAGTATCTACATTCACCCGCGCGCTTAGCTGAGACGGGTCGCTTGTACTATATATAATATATAATAAAAACGATAATTTATATATTATCTTTAATGTACAACGTAATTTTTGTTTCTTCGTTGTCAATTAATCTTAATAATAAAAATATCATTTTATAACTTTTAATGATTAAATTGTTCATAATTTACTTCCTATAAGCGTTGACATCTTTTGTTCTGTTTTAAATAATTCAATTATTATTACGTCATGGAACTTTATAAGATAAGAATAAATAAATTCTTTGTAATAAATCAAGAAACTTTAGTTGTTTTGTCATTATTTATTTTTATTACATTTTTTATTATTAATGGAATCACACAAAAATATCTCGTGTGGGAATCGAACCCACCTCCTTTGGTTCAGCAGTGGGGTTACTAACCACTATATTTTAATATAATTAATATACTTTTATACTTTATGCTATACAAAACTATAATTTATACTTTATGTTATACAAAATATTAAAGTCTAAAAGTACGCTATAATTATTCGACAACCCAGGATATATTGAAATTTGTAAAAAGAGCTTTAAAGAGTCAAATAAAAAACAAAATTTCTCAATGAACTACTCTTTTTTCTGACATTAAATGAAATATTTGTAATATTCCGCATTTTTTTTATTTTATACGTCATTTACATATACCTACTTTCAATTGTGACAAACTATATCGTGTTTATGGCTTTCCAAATTTAATTATGGCTTTAAAAGCTCTTTTTAGAGAACCAGAAGCCTAAAGACGAAATTTTATGGAAAATTCCATCTTACAGTATAATTGAAATTAATCATTGAATTTTTATACTGAATATTGCTTCAAATTTAAAGTACCTGACTTAAATTTTATTTATTTTTTTAATTTAATATTTAAACACAACAATGTTATTATCTGCATTAAAATGTTCCAATAAAATAGTTTCTGCAAATAGAATATAGTTCCAATGAATATCTACGAAGCGCTCGTGTTTTCCATTATAGAACACGTGTTACACAGAGCGTGAACGGGGAGGCAGGGGTGGTTGGGAGCCACCCCTATAAAGTTACAACAGTAAGTCATATTTGTTAATATCGATGTCATTTCCTTAGTAAATATTTAAAGTGCTCTTCAACGTTTTTTCGATATTATTAAATTAAATTTAGTTATTGACCTATTTTGCGGATGTATCGATTTATCGTTTATATCGATAAATTTTCTTTTAATTATAAGGAAATCGAACCTGAAATATGTTTTAATATCGCGGTCATTTAATTACATTATACATAGTTATGAGTACGGTTAATTTGCATATTTTATTTTATTACTGGCCCAGAATAGTGTCGTGAGGTCTCAATACTCTGCTATAAGTGTTGGAAAACCTTTGTGGTTTTTCAATTCAATCATAATTATAATAGCAAAGGAAACTGTAACATGCGTTTATTTGTTAGTAAAATAGGAATTCCATTGAAGTTATAATAGTCTATTATTAGTTATTGTTGACATGCTTTATTACAGGATAAGGTCCGGTTTTATTATAACTTATAGTAATGTGAGGTTTTAGTTGAGATTTGATCTTACATTTCAGAAACTTGGTTGCCTGTATTTTAATACTTTTGTTTTTTTTTTTTCAATTTAAAATGTACCTGTTTATGGTTATAACCATATTTTAATATGCCAAGAAAGTTTGTAAGTTTTTTGTTTATATAGTTCCTATTATAGATTACATATAGTATTTTTTTAGTATGAAATTTAAATTATTCAGTAAAAAAATACAATAAAAAACGTATTTAATATTTTTTTTCACCATGAATATAGTTTAAGTTGATTGCAAAACTATAAAAACCTCATTAATACGAACCTTGAATCTAAAGGTTTTTTAAGGTCCGATATCGGGTTAGATTATTTTATAATTATTTCCGTACACTTGAATGAATAGGAAAGTTTCAAAGAATCAGAAAGAAGAATAAAGAGAGACAGAGAGAGTCTGAGAAGAGGAGTTTTATGATGAATAAATAAAAAAGTCCTGTAATTTTTGAATAACAAACTAAAACTTAAAATATTTAAACTTTTTTTAAGCTACAAAACTCAATGAAATACTTTCAGAGATTAACTTGTAAGATTTGTATATATTTGAATTTGTCATGTAGATTAAAGCGAAATTAGTCATACTAATTAAACATTTTAAATATATATTCATGCTAGAAATAAGCAAAAAGAAAAATAAACTTTAATCTATACATATAATAAAATGATCACTAATTGATTAACCTAACCTGGAAAATACTAACAAAAATCCATTAATCACGTGATGTTTTTTTTAGCATATTTGAACCCCCCCCTTGGTGATACGTGGTGAGGTTTAAGACTACTCCTACTGCCCCCATACCCAAAGTCACGTGTATTTTTAGTAGGTTCTTATTGTATAATATTGTACAATTATAAATTAAGTTTTTAATTTTTTTTTAATATTATCTTCGTAATTATAAATCCAATTATTCTAGGAAATTTAGGACCATGTCAAAAGTCTTTAGACAGAAAATAATATCAAAGGACTATTCCTTTGAATTACATTATTGTAAAACACTATCACACTACACGCCGCTTTTCGGTTTAAAAATCGGGCGTTTGGCGAAAATTATTTATACACGTGATATCTTCCTGAACCCCTCTAACCCCTTGTGATATTTCGTGATTTTCGCCGAACCACCTCCTCCCCCTTTCGAGCCTCACGTAATTAATGGAGGCCCCTTTATAAGAGAAAGATAACCCAAAACAATGGTTTTTAGATTTGTCTGTTTGTCTGTATGTCTGTATGTTTGTGCACACTAATCTTAGAATCAGCTTAACCAATTTGAATGCAGATAGGAATATATTGTAATTGTCTTCTCCTAACATTTAGTGTTTATTTTATTTAAATCGGTTAAGAAATAAAAAAGTTATGTCAAGTTATGTCAATCACGTCATAGGTACTATGCAAATCGTCTTCTTCTATATCTTTACATGTATTAAATCTGTAGAGGAGTAGTCTCTGTACATTTATAATATTAAAAAATATATAGCCAGGATGTGAACGGATAGCTAACAGAATCCATTTCTTTTAGTTGTGCACGCAACACAAATAAAATATATGGCTAATGTAAATACCTTTTATTCATAGAAATTGAGCGTCACTCTGAGTAACATTTAGTTCTTAACTTTCATTGCACAGTCTATTAAAAGATATGTAATTTAAAGTGTTCAAGAAAATAATTTTATGTACAGGGTTATTTGTAATTAATTGCCCACTTCTTGCAGTAGCCACTATACATCAATCCCAACAACATTTCTAGTACTTTTAAAAGTTAATAGTTTTAAAAAATTAAGTTTCCATACAAAATTGATTTGTTGCCTCTGAACTGCATTAACACTGAGCGTAAGGGTAGCGCCCGGTCGTTAACCTTTTAAGTTCTTCTTACACAATACAGAGTGATAAGTAAAAGAGGGAGATAAACTTTTTTGTTTTTTGTGTTGTTTATCAAGATTTTTACAAATAACCCTGTATATAATAAAACTGTAACCGATCGCTGTCTATACATCGAAAATATAAAAAAAACATATTGTGGGGACTTTATATGTACTTATAAGCAAGACCACCCAAAACAATGTTTTTTTTAATTTTGTCCCTTCGTCTATATATTTGTATGTCTATACATCTATATTTGTATGTTTGTGCACGCTAATCTCAGACACTGATTAACCGGTTTTGATGAAGTTTTGGGAATTTAATAATTTCTTTTGTTCGTACTATTGCGGTAAGACATTTTATCAAAATTGAAATAGTGGTCCTCCCCTCAGGGAATAATATTACCGTTTCCAATATAAAAATAAATTGTACTACCTCTTCTGTAAAAAATATCTGTGATTAAAAATAAAAAGTATATAAATATAAACTAGAAATACTCCTACACGCAAAACTATTTGCCTTAGATGAAACTTTGAACGTTTTATCGAAATCTATGCTTACGAAGTCGCGGGCACAGCTAATCGGTAATATTATCCTTAGAGAAAAGAATAATTAGACGGACCGTACATAAATGATAGATTATTACTATCTACTATATAAATTATATATTTGTTGTGACTTCCGTTATCTTAGGATGTGGCTTTAATCAGTGAAATATGAGTATACTCGAGTTCAAGTTATATTTTTATAAAATATATTAATTATACAACAAAATATTTTTTAATTATGTTTTTCAATTACAAATTGCTCCTAAAATAATAAAAAAAAAAATGAATTTATACTAAAGAGTATAAAAACAAATTTCGTAATATTAAATTAAAAAAATATTTAAAAATAATATGGAGAAAAATGTATCTAATTTCCAAATAGATATTTATAAGGAAATTACATTTGTAAAAAATAAAACATTTAATAAAAAAAACTTACTGTAAGAAAAACTGTTTTTTTTTATTTTAATAACGCTTGAACATTTCTTATACTAAATTCTTTATTTTTTGAATTAAATTCTAATTTCAACTGAAAAATTCTAAGTTCAAACAGCAAAATGCTAAGTTCAACTGACTTTATAAAAGTTTCCGTTATTCTTTTATGTGTGTGATATTATATTGTACCTAAGATAGTTAACTGTACCTACTAAATAGGAACAAATTCCAATTTTCTATATATTTTTCTCAAGAGCGGGGTTAAGTTACCGTTATATGACATTAAACCTTAATGTTTTATTTACTTTATATAACCTCTGTTTGTATGGATTTTTTCAATTATTTAAAAATAATACACACAGACAAACTCAGTTTCTTATTGGTAACGAACTTCCCTCATTTGGAACACGTAACTAGAATTTTAAACATTTTTTATTTTTTTTTAAACGTTTTAAGATATTTATTTTCAAAACAACATACATTACTTTAGAATATGCGTAAATTTTAAAACATATTCATATATGTTAATTGTTATGATATTATTACCATTTTAGATTATTATTGGACACGAAAATCCATATATTATTAAATGTAAAATGTGTAAACAAAACCTGGCTAATTACTAGTTGGAAATGTAACGGTTAATAAAATTGTAGGTCAAAATACATCTGTACAAGCATTTAATACATTGTATGTATGTTTTATAATATCTCGATTACCTCCAGGAGATAAGGACATACCTTGCTATGAATGATAACGATTTGTGCACAAAAACTTGCATATGATAAATAAATTACCTAAAGACTTGTTGCCCTCGACTTTGATCATGAAAATAGCATATTTTTACAGTTATGAGTTTGGAATCTATGTTTTGAAATCAAAGGTAGAGTCGCATATTAGTGGTCTCTACATTTAAAAAATAGACTTTTCTTTATCCTATTCTGTGGGAGTTCTTTTTTATAAATCTGTTCAGATGTTTGTGTATTTATTAATCGTAATGCAAATAATTATATGAGGATATGAAAATGTATTATGAAATCACAAACAGATAATGTAGATTTATTTGTTTAAATTATATATGATGTCTCGAGAGATTGAAATGATTATATTATATATTCGTTCATTGATAAATAAAAACATGTAAATTATGTTATTAACATTAATGTATAAAATCTAAATTAGTAACATAATTATCATATAATTAAATATTTTTAATATAATTGGAACATCGGTTCGTGGAACGCAGCTGATAATTGTAACAGTTGTTTTGTAGGTATCAGACATGCGTATTACATACATACATCACTAATTGCTGCAAAGTGTAATTATTAGACTGTGTCGACCTCTTTAGTGTCTTATTACTAAAGAAGCATCTTATTACTTAGCCTTTAGAGCAATTCCTTGGAATTAAATGTACTCTTGAGCATTAGTATTTGTAAGGATCAAGAAATAGTTTTTAGGATTTTTTTAAAAATATTTTTAACATCGATCATGGTCCAACAATCAATCAGCTTATCGGTTGCATAATTTTATCACAAAGATATTCGAGGTTAACAAGGGAGTTATTTATTGTTCTGTCATTAACTAAAGGTATATTTTGTGAACAAACTTATAAAAAAGTTTTTTCTAAACTCTACATTTTTACAGGTTATAAAAAAATGAATTCATTCTAAAATAGTAGATATTTGTAAAAACGTTCAAAGCAATATTTAAATTATATAACTTATTTATCTTTTGTGACGTGTAAACTATCCTTAACCTTTATTTACATAAAATAATTTACTTTCACGGTTATGGTCGATTCAAAGAAGGTATCATGCTTTGTTATTATAAATAATAATAACTGTCATTCTAGTAAAGAAACCTTTCAAAGGTTTTACAAACATTGATATAGGATACAAAATAAATTCTACCGACTCGGGTTCAAACATCAACATGTGGATGATTAAAAATATCCAACCGTGCAGATATCGAACTCACAACCTTTGGCTGAACCGTCAGGGAAACTAACCACTGGAACAATAGGCTGTCACGATTATTCTTGTATTTATCGTTACTAAGTGAAAAACTGGTTTTGAATAGTGATATGATTGTATATTTATATACCAAACAAGGAAATATTGTTGTATCGTGATTTCGTGAACTTTTGCAACGGAATGTGATATTTTAATTACCTTTTGCTGTTATAGCACTTATATATTAAAACTTAAACCATATTATATCATGTTAAGTAAATAGGTATTAATATAATAATTGGAAATATAACCGGTATTAAAAATGTTATATTAATTGGTACATTACTATTAAATATGGGAATAGTTGTCATGCTTAAAATAGTATACATGTTCTTTTTTTTTAATTCCTTTTAGGTGATATTACGTATGTTGGCTCTGGTTGGCCAAGGTAATACAACTTTTTCACAGAAGATACTCTATAAATATTTTTCCACCTTTCTCCTCCTTGTTCTAATCTAAATTATCTCAACTTTTATATTAAAAAGAGGGCAAAAAATCACTTGTTCAAATCAAGTGATCATTACCGCCCACAATCTTACAGTCTCAGAGGAGGCATTTGAGGGTTGAGAATCTTTTAAAAGTAAGTGGTCGATTTTTTAACCCTTTGGTCGTATCGATTTGAATACATTACCGAAAATTCAAAGTTAATTACATACGATAGTGAAAATGAGTGACAGAAATTTGATGAGCAAACAGTCTTTCGGAACATTCCTCATGATAGATGCCTACGAAGACGCATATAGATACAACATTCACACGCCATGCCAAGGGATCTAGCCTTGTCCAAATCACGGAGTCCTCAAAAATCCGAATGTCTCTTGCCAAGCACGGTTAAACGGCACTAAGTGATTTTAAAGCAAAATCCATCAAGAATGACCTAAGCGCTCAGCCTAGTAAGAAAGCTTGTGATATACTATTATGAATTCTCGGAAAGATTTACGAAGATAGCTTCGAAAGAAGCGTCTTAATAAAAAAAAAAGAAGAACGAACAAAATCAATTTTCTTCATCAACTCCAGAGAGGATCCTAGAATATTCTTGGAGAATTTTTTTTTGAGTTCCCATACTAAGTGAGTTACAGTGAGTAATCTAGAAATTTTATAACTTTAAAATTCTGCTGTAACGTTTTATTGAACATATTTTTATTATTTTTACTAAATATGGAATTTCAATGCAATTTTTGGGATTCCGTCTCCCTTGCTCTTTCAACTAATAATTCTGTAATAACTTATTCTTATGTTTTCAACTTATTTATATAGAAAAACGTTGCAAACATGCCAACCGAAATGTATGTTGAAAAGTGTATTTTCACATTCTCAATAAATATAATTTTAAAATGCATCCATATAGGCTGAACTAAAACCTCATTCTAAGTACACATGACTCACATATGTTATCACAATAGTATAGAAATTAATTGACGCTGTTCTATCGTCAGTTCCTACACGAATTCCGGAAGATAGTATTATATCTGTCACTATTATTGTCAAGGCATTGTCCTTTGCTCTAAGGAAGTGAATAATTCACGACTCCCCCTATCTTAGATCAAGTATACTTCTAAGATAATGATAAGCGTTAAAAATAATATAATTTTATAACATTATCTCAACTCATGGCTAGATGATAGGGCATTGGCACTAGTTGCCCTTGAACTTCAATAAAGTAATTAGTTCTAGAAGTATATCTTTTTTATCCACCCTTCACTGAATAATTGAAAACAACTGAGCTTACAACCATAAAAAAATAATCGGATTGAATTGAATAAAACTACCACGTACGAATTTGTTTGTTTATGTGTTGATTATATAATTTGACTAAACTAAAATCTCAGTATTAGTCTAAAATGTAGTACCTACTTGTCGAGAAGCCATCTTATTTTAAGGGGCTAGTAAATAATATAAGTATATCAATATCACTTAGGAAACTTTATATATATTGGTTAATTGTCGAATGAACTGTCGTTTTCGAGAAAGGATATAAAATTAGAAACCCAATTTAAAATGTATAATCACCAAAAACTAGAAAAACTAATTTATAGGTCATGTGGGAGCAGACAAACAAACAAACAAATAGTAGTTAAAGAACTAATGGTTTTAATTCCGTGTCATGTACTGAACACAAAAGTTTTGCTGTTAGTATTTTATTATATGTATTATCATTATGATTATATCTTTTATTATTAACGGATGAAGATAACACGTAGAATAAATTTAAGTACCTATTTAGTATCCGCAATTCTTTCGCAGTATACGTTTAGGTATTTCCAGGCAAAAAGTGCTTTAATTAATTAGTAGGCGGATATGATTACAACTAATATAACCGCATTGTTTTATTAATTTAAATATAACCGAACGCGTTATGGCCATGATCTTGGGAAACAAACTTAGTTGTCATAGGCCTGTGTGAGGAAATAGTAACATTTTTTGTTAAGTTGTTAACCCTGGGATAATTTGTACGTTGGTAACAAAACAGTAATCCATAAACCAAATTGCAATCAGATATGTTTAAACTTAAGATTTTGTTTAAATTTGGATTGCCATTTATAATCTTGGATCAAGGATTGGAAATATGACTTAGAGAACAACATCATCTTATTCCTTTTATCTTTTTTAATCTTAACATTTTCCCTTTATTAAATGTCATAAGTCCTACCAGCACTCAGAGATAAACATTTAAATTGCAGAAACAATGACAAGTGTTGAAATTTAATTTCTGTTGTTGTATAAATTAAAATGTAGTTGAGACTAACTGCCGCTGCAGTGAGCTGATAAAAAATAATTTACATTTGTAGAAAGGATTAATATAGACCTGTCCTGATTTTGTTTTTTTTTTTGTAAGGTATGTAAAATATTACGTTTATTAATAATCATTGTGTTTCTGTGTTATTTTCATCGAATATTCATATTTTGTTTAATAATATCTACATAATATTTATTTTATAAAAAATACTTATCAACGCATATTTACGTGTTTTTTTATACTTTTAAATTTATAAACTGTCAAAATTAATTGTTATTTATTAATATTATTAGTTTATTAAAGGATTGTGCGTAATATAGGTTTCAGATTGTTTCAGTTTTAAGTTAATTTTAGTCCTAGTTCAACGAAAAATATTTTAAGTGTTGAATATTTATATAAATCGGGTAAACCTTTGAAAAATGTAAAATAAAGTTAAATAGCACGCCATTTTAAAATATTTATATATAAAGGAAATGTCAAGGCCCTCTAGCTAAACAAAAAACTTAGGTCTTAAACACAAAGAAATTAACAAAATATTTTTTAAATATTTATACCGACTAGGAAGTATTTAAAAGCTTCAAAATCTTCAAAAGAAACAACTAAATAAAAGAAGAGTCTATCTAATACATTTTATATCATTTCTGTTATAATTGTGAACATATATTTTTATATATATTTAACATATATTTTATATATATACATATTTGTTCAAGTTGTTTCAGTCTTTACCCGCAACTGGTAATAATAGTCAATAAATAAGGAAGTCAATATTCTCGAAGCCTATTAAACAATTTTGTGGTCAATTTACAAACAAAATGAGTTCGCAATCGACTAGTCCAGGCAAGGTCATAATATCTTGAAAAGTACTAGAATTGGTTTAAATTATACAGTTTTATAATTATTGAAATTATTTTTATAACTTTCATTTCTATTACTTATAACTATTTAGCGTTAATTTAATGATCAGTATATATGTAAACAATATTTCCAATCTTTGATCCTAAATGTTGATCAAGTACATAGTCAGGACTCGATTCTGTGACCTGTTTTAATATCTACGTCATAACGCCAATTAAGCTAAAATAGTAAGTTCGGCATTCCATATAAGTATTTGCATATAATAATCTGTCGGGAAGTTGAATCTTATAATTAAAAATGGAATTGTAATATATTATATGATTAAATGATATTAATAACAACTTGTCACGACATGCCGTATTGTTATGTGTTATTTTAATATGTCAAAGATTTTAAAGAAATATACCCAGAAATTTATATAAATATAGAATGAAAAATAAACCGATACGGGCAGGGATTCGAACCCGCGACTACTGGGAAACCGTCCCGTAATCGCGGGTTCGTATCCCTGCTCGTATCGGTTTATTTTTCATTCTATATTTATATAAATTTAAATAAGCTTAACATGGCTATACATGTTTATAGATATTTTCAAACATAAATCAGAAATATTTTAATTTTGTTGTGAGCGTATTTAAACTATAAATAGAACATAGAAAATGATATTCAACTAAGCCTCATTAAATATAAGCAAAATTTTGTACTGTTTGTCTAGTAGGGGTAATAGCTGACCCTGGTTATCATTGTATTAAGTAATTTATATCCGAATAGTCATCACGAGGAAGGTCGCAGGTAATAACTAGTTAAATGATATTTATAATACTGTTAAAATACAAGCTATACTTAAATAAATTTGGCAGTAATTTATTATTACAGAATACATGACAATGTAAATATAAATAAATTGTTACAAATTATCGCGGAAACCGATAGTATCAAATTACGAAAAAGAACAAAAAAGAAGTTCTTTTAATAAAACATGATTGTAATAAAATATTTTTTTATAATAAAAATATTAAATCACTTTTGAGTGGAATATATAAAAATCTGAATTAGATTTAAGTATATTAAAGGGTGGTAGAACATTTTATAGAGCTATATGATTTAACGAATATATTATAAGCATATATTGACTTAAAAAAAAATACTTATAGGTAGAACTCAACGGTAGACATGATTTCAGCTCTTATCTAGGATGGCTTGATAGTGCCACACTTATGAAAAAAATCGTCGAGAATTATTTTAATTTTCGCTCGGTAACTGAGAGAGTCAAGTCCCCAAAACCACTCGTTTCCTAATGCTGTTTGGTTCTACTAATTTTCAAACTATGTTTTTTTCAAGCATCCATGGTCAACCATAAAAAATAAAGTTGTTAGAAAAAAAATACTATGGTTTGAATATATAATATCTTCCTGCAACACGAATTATTACGATAAATGGAACGGCTTTGTACTTTTTATGTTACAAGTATAAAAAAACTGAATTTACTAACGTACATAGTAAGAAGATAATACATATAAAAAAATACTTCCATTACTTCCTGTATTGGATAGATACCGTTATTTGTTGTATTTTTTTATAAGTATGTTTTTTTTTGTTCTAGGCAGGAAGAAAACGAGCATAAAGATCACTGTAAGAGGGCTTATAGAAGACTTGCTGGCCGTAGAGGTCCCAATTCCGGTCGAGCGTATTCAAAGTATACAGTTATTATACACAGAAATGTTGTATAATTCACATTACTATTCATTAGATATAACTTCCATAGTTGTCAACACTATAAATTCCATTTAAAATAGATTCGTCAAGTAAATAAAAAAAATATTTTTTTTTACTTTTTAACACTTTTATGATTGGATATAAAATAATACAGTTTGATAAAAGTAAAAAACAAGATTATGTTAAGCCAAAAGTATTGAGGCTTAGAAGTCCAGATAATTATTTTATTCCTTAACAATTGTTTGTGTAACACAAGTCGTACCAAAGCCATAAAAAATCTTATTAAAATGTTAATTTTCTTCTGATCAACTTTCATGAGTCACATTTGTAAAAAGTTAATGGCTGACATAAACTTTTTATATCACGTCAAGAAATTAAAAATGTAAACAAATGTTAAGTAAATGTATACGGAACTGACTTAGAATACGTTACTAAGTTAGTTACAGTTAGTTACGCAAATTAGTTATATCAAATTAAATCCAAGAAAAATATTTATTCAACGCCAGTATTGAATAAAACATTTTTTAAGTTTCAAAGCTACCGCCCTTTCTACTAACTAACTAACTAACTAGACTCGGAAGGCTTGTTATAGGTTTTTAAGACCACACTTATATGACCACACACGTGATCACTTGTGTCTTTATTGTGATCTCTGTTTCACAAAGGTTAATAATACGGAAAGAATAAGATTTTAGTTAATTAAGATTTAAAAAACAGTGACAAGCAAGACGATCACTAACCGCAACTTCCGTTCACTAGCACAATGCAAGGATAAGGCAAAGGATATAATTTCTAGAAGTTCATGTAGGGCTTCACAATTATGATACAGTGAACAAAGCTCTTATTATTAAAGGCCTTGGTTATTAATTCGTATTTAACATAAAAAAATTGAACATACTCTCCTCCCGTTTTGTTCACATATTTTGCCAAATTTGAATGTTTGTTTAGTGACAGGAACATAGTAAATGTGTTAGACAATTTAATAATTGAGTGAGAATAATTGCTTAAGTGCTCATAAAATTGTTAATTGTTTATTTACTTCCTTAAGTCGTTTTATGTTATATATTTTCGTGTTATTAAATGTTTTGGATAATATGGAATTATGAGTAATATTGTAATTTATATGTGATTTAGGATGTTATGTAAGTGGCTACTCCCATTTATTAAATTTGGCCACTTATTAGATACTCTCATTTATAAGATACTCTCATTTATTAGATACTCCCATTTACTAGATACATTTATGGAATACTCTCATTTATAAGATACTCCCATTTACTAGATACTCACATTTATTAGATATTCCCATTAATTAGATACGTAGGTATTGAAGCTGTTTGTAAAATTACGAATTAAAGTAAAACTAAGTAGTTTCCAGCGACTCCGTCTTCGTAGCTTTTCGAAGGACCCTCTAAACACTTTCAGTAAATTAGACCGGTGCTTCTATCAATGATTAAATCCGTAGAACCGATATATTATCCTTATTTTTTTTGTAATATATAAAATTATATAGATTTTATAGCCTTGTAAACTTCAAATAATTGCCAAAAAATAATTTTAAAACCTCACGGGAATCTAGAGCTAAGTGTAAACCTAAATTAACAAACTTCCAGCTTTAATATAATAACAATATCAAGGACTTACATTTAAAATAAACAACTACAAAAAATTACTTACTAAATACTAGTTACTAAATACTACTACATAAGAATTTCTTCTGTTTTGTATACGAAAATCAAAAACGCGATACATACCGCGACTTATGATAAAATATTATTTCCTCCTTATCAATTCTCCATGATACAACCTCAATCATCTATGATAATTATAATGGGGTTAATATATAACCGTTTAGGCTTACCCATTAATTATTATAATTATAAATCAATAATTATGTTAATTATGAATACCGTGATTTAAAATATCTATACAATATCTAATACATGATTGAACTAAAGGACAACAAGTTTTTTTATGATTTAATTATACTATTATCATTTATAATTTTTTTAATATGGATATTATTAAAAATAGAAACTGATACAAAGAGTGCGGTAACCTTGATAAGTCTAGCGAAGGTTTTCAAACATAGATATATAGATATATATAGGCTACTGCGTGCGTATGTGCGTGTTGTATCCACACTGAACATCTCTACAAATGATATTCACAACCAAATTTAAAAAAAATAACTAATTATGAACATCTATACTAATATTATAAAGCTGAAGAGTTTGTTTGTTTGAACGCACTAATCTCTGGGACTACTGGCCCGAATTGAAAAATTCTTTTTGTGTTGCATAGTCCGTTTATTGAGGAAGGCTATAGTGTATATATCATCTCGCTGTGACTAATAAAGTTAAGCAGCAATGAAAAATGCTGCAAATTTAATATAATCTTATAGATTCTGACTGACTTAGTTATAGCATACAGTCTAAACCGCAGGTCGTAGAGATAGTAAAGTTGGAGGATACATTTGTTTTTCTACGTAGTGGTGTACTAAGAAAAGATTTTTAGAATTTTACCACTAGTTTAATATAAGATGTTATTATGTTATTGATTGAGAATAAAATAATTTATTTAAGTATATTAAAAAAAAAGTATAATACCAAAAAATATCTTTTGTTATTATATGGTGATTTTTGTGAAGCCTAAAACAAGACCAAACCGTTAGGTTATTTAAAAGTCCTTTGTAGAAAAATACCTCCTTTTGTATGATTCGAAGAAACTTTATAGACATATGGAGCAATTTTAAAACAAGTTAACTTTTTTAATGAATGAATGAACAATTTTCTATGAATAAATATCTTCCGTAATTTTTAAATAATTCTAAAATGGATCGTAAATTAGCAATAAATGTTTCATGCTCACGAAATCGTGGGCCAGTGATTTACTAGTATTATTATATATTTGCTCTTAATATATACAAACACCTACACGGTATGTCTATTAATATATATTAATGATATTAATATTTATAAACGCGGTTACAATAAAGGTTATCTTTATTGTTATTTTGTAATGCATTTATTTTATCTTGCAATTAAAATGTTTTTTAATGAACTTACAATGATAACTATATTTACTTATTAAATATTAGAAAAACAATTTCTATAGAAAGGTTTATTTTTTTTGAAATTGTGTTTTTTTTTTATTTTGCATATGTATTTAACATTTTTCACAGAAGTCTTAAAGCAAACATTTTTTTAATAGAGTTTTAAATTATTTGTCTATTTTGTGGAAATTTGTTAAAGTATTAGTAATTTTTTTAAACCTTTCAAAGTAATTACGAGTTACTTAAGACCAGTCTATAAATTTGTCCATCACTATTAGGTTATATATGGTATCATTATTTTACGAAGTGACAGTTGCTAATGTCAAATTTGGAATCTAATTAAAAGTCCGTCTAAAGTTTTAAAAGTCTTTCATTGAAGGATTGACCTTGGCCGAGGTTTTTGATACATAGATAATATTTAGCGAAAGTAATCTATTTATGATTTCTATATATAGACTGTCGAATGTATTCAGAGGTCATGTTCTATTTTGAACATATCTATAATTAGCTTATAATATACGCTATATAATAAATGTTATATTAGAATTCAAAATACAGGAAGTGGGTAAATGTTCTTAGTTCACGTTATATCTTATCTAAATATCTTAAATGTCTTAGAATTATTAAAATGTAATTTATATACATGGATGATTATGAATGAAATTGAACATATCTATAATGAGCTTATAATATACGCTATATAATAAATGTTATACATATTAGAATTCAAAATAGAGGAAGTGGGTAAATGTTCTTATATCTTAAATGTCTTAGAATGATTAAAATGTAATCTATATACATGGATGATCTATACATATAACAAAATCGTCACGGATCCATTTCTGTACATGAAAAATATTAAAAAAAAACATCATAGGGGGCCTCTATAAGAGCAAGAGAACTCAAAACAATGGTTTTTCAGTTTGTCTGTATGTTTATGCATGCTAATCTCAGAAACGGATTAAAAGATTTGGATGTAGTTTTCGGGAATATGTTGTCATGGTCTTTACTTAGAGTTAACAAATAAAGAAGTTAATAATCTCTTATTTTCGTACCATAGCTACTTACCAGTGATTAAACATACTCCTATATTTACGCAAAAACTACTTGATTGAGGTCGATGAGACTCTAAAGGTTAATAGTTTCTACATACATTGGTATGTGCGAAGGGTACGTTTTATCGAAATCTAAATCTGCGCGTATGAAGTCGCAGGCACAACTATTCTTTAATATTTCGTTCAATGCCGCCATTCTGGGTACCACGCAAGTTGTGTCACATTGTAGGCATTGACTAAATAAATTCGAAAACTGCTCAGAATACCTCAGAATATTTCTGTGATAGTATTAAGGATTATCGGCTTGTATATGATATATATTGTTATTATATACATCTATTATATGTCAGTCATATAGTCTATAGACTAATATTTATTGTAAATATAATGTACATAGTAAACCTGTTCTAGACCAGGACTAGAGCCCGTGTTACGGTCAAAAGTATAAAAAGTTTTTTTTTAAAGATAAAATAAAAAACCAAGGATTAAAAAAGAAACAGGTTTTGTGCATAAATTTATGAACCATTTCAAAATAATTTATAATAATCTCAATATTGAACTTTCAACACACAGACTTAATAAAGCTTATTATTATTATTAACATAAGCTGAAATTTTGATTAGAGGTACCATTTAAAATGCATTTAGTTATAGATTAGAAATTCTTACCCTAAGGAATTTCAATAAAGGTGAAAGTTTATGTGAAAATCGGCAAAAAAACCTGGTTTATAGAAATAATAACTAAAAGGCCTATTTGACTTTAATAAATATGTGTGCAACTGTAAAAGTATTTTAGAAAAAAGCATCAAGTCAAGGGTATAAGGGAAGAAATTTTTTTACTCAGAAGTACGAAGCCGTTAGAAAAATCCACCTTTTTAATATATGAGAATTAGGTAAGTATTAGTTGGATGGAAAATATAATATAAGATTAAAATATTTATGATATTTTTTGTCGACGGCCACGTAATTAGCAATATTGCTAATCGCTTCTAAAGTGACTGACATGATTTTATATTAAATAAATAAATTGCACATCTGCCATTATATGTACAGTCTGATAAGTGGTAAATGAACTTGGTGATAAAGATAACACTATTAATTGCGTATTGCAATTATCTGACAGGGTTTATGCCCTATCGATGGAAATCTCGCAATATTCTAGCAGTCATAACATTACTGAAAAATAATGTTAAGCTTTAGTCTAATGGATTAATTTTAGAACAAGAACATCGGGTATGTTCTGGTTCTAAATTTTATTATATAATCTCTCGATACGATGATTAATAAATCTTTCTATTAGGTAGAGTGATCAAAAACTAATACTGTATATCATACTACAACATTTGAAAGATACGATCTTCTAATTAGAATATCAATATTTTGCATGCAAACTCTGAAATAGTAGGAATTACCTTAATGACTACTTTATTCTACAGTTTAACTCTAATATCTACTTACCCGATATCACTCAGATTATTGTTTTATTTGATTTAGAAATCGCTTTTATCTATATACTATTATTGATGCTAATTCTCTCTGAGTACCGCTGAGAGTACGATCGTTGCGGGATATGGAGTAGGGACAAGAGGATGTTTTGTAATCTCTCTATTATATTACATTAAGTACTTGCTAACTATAACGTCAGCAAAAAAAATAACAAGAAATCTGTTTGTTATATGATGGCATGCATGTTTTTTATAAATATAGAATACATTTTTTCTTACTCAATAAAGAGTAATTGTTATTACAATGATTTTTGTTAACTTTCTAGATTTCGTTTGAAAATTAGTAAGAATAAAATGTATAGGCAGGTAATTAATACATAACACAGTATTTCTTGCTTTTTATTTCGAATACCATTTAATATACCAAACAAATTGTGATTTGTCTGTTTACTCATCTTTTGCCCGGAAACGCTTTTCAAGAGTGTTTTATTTACATTCTTGAGACATTGAAGAAGTTGTTAAAGTATATTAGTTCTATAGGTAGTTCATTATTCCTAGCAAAATATAAGGTAATTAGTTAATAGTGGTAGAGGTAAATGGAAAGAGGTCGGCTAGGGCTCCGATTGATATGGGGTCCTTCAAGGTTAAATCTTAGACCCAATTTTCTTCCTTGACTATATAAATGATCTACCTACTTTTGTATTCATAATGACATAGTATTGTTTGCTGATGATACTTCCTTGAAACGGCACCAAGTAATGTATGATGATGTAAACAAGGCCCTCTCTCAAATACTGTATTGGTGTAGTATTAATAACCTCTTAATAATAAAAAGACTAAACTTATTAGATTTTTGACATCAAATATTAAACAGTTGTAAAATATACCAATGTACTTTTAAATAAGAAGGCGAACGATGTGGTGGAATCCACCATTTTTCTAGGAATCACCGTTGATGCGAAACTACAATGAGGACCTGGTAAAGCTGGATTGGTTAATAAACTTAGCACTACTACGTACGCTGTTAAAAAAAATAAGATACTTCACCGAAGAGACCCCTGCCAAGTTGGTTTATTATAGTAACTTTTTAGTTATAACAGTATATTTTTGAAAATCTTAATTATGTACATAAGAATACCTACTAACAATTTTATTACGCACAGTACAAATACAAGTAATAAAAACGAGTCCCCTGTTACTATACATGTAAAGTATACAATTTTACAACAAGGTCCCAGCAAACGTTCAAATATTCAGATTTATCAATTTAAGAAAATAATTAAGGAAAGTGATTGTTACGTTACGTGTTAAAGTATACTACGACGCTCTCAAATATTTAGCAGTTGATGCACCGTGGGTCGCATCAGCCTCTAGCTGTTGAATCTGTAGTCCTAAATTACAACGAACAGTAGTCTTAGTAGACTGTTTTTTTTTGCTTTCAGTACTTAAAAGTGGCAACAGGGAAAAGAATTAGTTTGCAGGAAGTCCCAAATCTGTGCCCGAAATATTAACGCTACGCTTAAGTGGGTTGTAAAAATTGGGTTGATTTGTTTTACTAAAATGTCTTTATTTCAAAATTTTTGGCCTTTGAAAAATGTTTACCTACGTGATAAAAGTGTAGAAATCGTATCATTACGTAGGTACATTTTATATTTGAACGACGATCTCAATTTATACATATGTTTATGCGATGTTAAACTTAGTTATTTTTTTTAGTAAATATAGAATGATAAATTAATTGGTATGGGTAGAATCTGAACTGGCGATCTCTGGCGAACCGTCCCCTCCCAATACTGATTTAGCTACCGAACCGCTATATATATATATATATATATATATATAGCGGTGATTAATCATATATTAAATACGCTATTAATAAAGGTTTTAAACTCTTTCACAACATTTTAAAACATTATTTCGGTTGTGACATCGTTTCTATAAGCATATTATTGCAAAGTTAGAAGTTTTGAAAGAAGCCTAGTAGATGTCAGGTCCGTCCCATTAAAACCATAATATATAGAATCCTTAATTATTGACGCGGATAGCGAAACGATACCTCCATTGGTAGAGCAAAGAGACCTCACGGTCCCATGAGTTCGAATCACATTCATATAGATTAACTTTTCATTCCAAACTTATTTAAAATTAATACCTACATGTGTTATAATCGATGAAGTAATAAACCGTTGGTTTTAAATGTAATGCAGATTTGACGTTATTTTTATAGCTTAATGGTTAGAGATCTAAAATAAGCATATTTTAATGATCTCAGATTAGTATAAATAGATGAAGACTTTGTTGTGTTTTTCTGTAAATAAATTTAACCTTTTATTTGAGGAAGAAGCAGTCCTTACGTCGGGGGCCGTTGTACGTACGTTGACGATGGTGTCTAGTTTACGAAGCTATGAGGGCTTGGGCTATATGATTCGATATCGTAATTTCTCTATTTGCCTTGGCAACTTGCATTTTCATTTCTTCCTTTACTAAGCGGTCCCCTGACGCAACGACTTCAATAAGTAGATAATAATATTATCTTTATTCTTTTTAGAGGTCTTTTTGTATCGGGGGTTTTTTTAAAAAATATATTTTATTTTTTTCTGCTTTTTAAAGTTATGTTACTGGGTTCTTTATTGTACCAAATGAACCTACGGATACACGAATTGTTTAAGCATTTCAGGTGTTTAAGCATTTCTATCAATATTGCATAAGAACCTTTTACCTGCGAGAATAAAACCTCACTATCTTGGAAACGACTGTTTCTATTTCCACCAAACATAGCTAAGAACCATCTCGACGAACATAGCTTTCGGTTAAAAAAACCGCATTTAAATCCGTCCACGCGTTTGGCCGCTACATTGCCATAGACAGACACACAGATATACAGATACACAGACACTCAGATACACAGATCGGTAGTTCAAAATTATAACACGCTTCTTTTTGAGTCGGGGTTAAAAAGGAGCCTTTAATAAAAATTATAGCAAAGTATTAAGAGTGTAAAATGTTGACTATACGGTCTTCTTTCCGTTAACAGTGCTGATTTGATCTCGGAAAATGAAAAGCCCTTTTGTAATCCAAACAAACGAAAAACGAATTAAAAAAAAATAACTACGTTAAAAAACCGACTTCAAAACTAAAAATAATTGAAGATTTAATATTAATTATATACTACCAATTGGTATTAAACCTATTAGTAAATGGGACATATTATAATAATTTATATGTCCTATTTACTAATAGGTTTGAGGGCGGTACCAAGCCAATTATTACAGAAATTTGGTTAAACACATTTTTAATTTCTTTTTTTTGTTTTTCCTCGTACTGATTCAAGCTGCTAATAATATTAAGATTTAATTGCTCTTTATTATGTTTATTCACGTATGTTAATCATTAAAGTAGGCATTTCATTGTATTAATTTGCTCGTATTCATTTAAGTGGTTAAATACAATTATTTGTTTAAGGCTTGGCACCGTCTTCAAACCTATTAATAAATAGGACATATAAATAATAGGTAGTATATAATTAATATTAAATCTTCATTATTTTTAGTTTTGATGTCGGTTTTTTTATCGTAATTATTTTTCTTTAATACTTTTTAGTTTTATTGCTGCGTTGTCAATTAGCTATGGGTAGACCTACAAAATATGCTGCACGTTAAAAAATATAGCACTTAAGAAACGGAAACGGATAAAAGTAGTCGTCCCCTTAAAAATGTTTTTTGAAACACACAAATTAGACTATTAAAGATCGTGAAAAACGTTGTTTGGCCATGAAGCCATTAGGAAATCACGATTACGTCAAGAAACTCTGGAACAGCATAATTGTAGACTCGGTGAGATCCAAGAGCGTCTGGCGAAAGAGTTTTTTGAGCGGAGAACTAATAGACTTGGCCTCATTAATGATCGTCCGGCCAACGAGTTATCTGAGCAGAGGGCACACAGACTTAGTCTTATTAATGAGCGTTTAAAGAACGAGTCGGCTGCGCAGAGGGCTCATAGATTAGAAGTGATGATTAGGTATTTCAGTCGGGAAAATGCTTATGCCTATCCTAGATGTTGTACCCACGGAAATTATACACGTTTTGAACTTAACCTCATTACCAAAATCAATTCTCACGCCTGAAAATTTACTCCTATTACTCCACTGCTCACAGAATATTATTTGATTTTTGGGTAAATAAACTAAACCTCTTTTTTAAACTTTTAATAATCTACTAAATACTTTCAAATCTGGTTTATGTTCTTTCTACCGCACTACTTCTGCATTAATCAAAGTAAGAGAAGATGTTTGCAATGAGATGTACGATAAAAAAGGAACAATTCCCCATATTGTTAGATTTCAGGAAAACGTCCATTTCAGTCGACTTTGACGTGTTGCTATATATATTACGTTTTCTTAATATCACACCGCCAGTAATCGACTACATTTCCTCTTAACTACATCGACGCCGACGAAGTTTATACGAATGAAAACTTTTCAGATTGGACAGACGTAACTGCATGTGTACCACAAGGCTGTACATTATCGCCTTTTTGAAGTGAAACTTCTTTATCGGGGTTGGAAAAAAAGTTAGTGTAACATTTTTTCGTTACGCGCCATCTTTTTGAAGTGAAACTTCTTTATCGACAGATGGGATAAAATTTTATAGCAATGTTAAAAAATTATGACGTTTTTCTGTTACGCGCCATTTTTATTTCTAAGTCACATTTTTCCGTTACGCGCCATATTTGAAGTGAAACTTTTTTATCGACGGATGAGAAATTTTATAGCAATGTCAAAAAATTGTAACGTTTTTCTGTTACGCGCCATCTTTATTTTTGCTTAAACTTTATCTAATTTAGCTTAATTAGCCATTCCTGTAAAGTTGTAATTAGTGAATCATTTTTCAAAAAATGATGTCATAAAGAAGTTTCACTTCTTACATGTGTACACTAATACACTACACGAATTATTTATAGTAATTTCATGTTACTACCATCTCTACACAGATGATTTGCAGCTGTATTGACAAACTACATTTAATAACCTGGATAATGTTATTAACGCTCTCAATAATGACCTCAGGAGAAGTGCAATAATAAATACAGCCACCTTAACCAAATCAAGTCCGAAAAATCTCGGTATTATTATGGATTAAAATACAAACTCTACGCTGCCTAATAATTTCCTATTACTTCTCGACTACTCTGATGTATGTTTCTTGTTGTGAGGAGCTGTTAAATAAAATTCAAAATTTGTGCATTCGTTTTGTGTACTAACTGAAAATGTTCGAGCATGTGTCGGAATTTCGAAGTCACCTAAAGGAAACCATCCCTATCCGCCATTGCCGGAATGTGCATATTCAGACTTCCTTACAATATACGGTTTAAATAACTTCTCTCCCTCTTATTTACGTGGATACCACATCGCCCGTGTATCTTTTTAAAATCCCTAACATAACGACATAATAATTAAAAAAAAAAAAATTCCGAAGGTTAACTGATAGATCTCTTAAACAAATAAGTTAAGCCTTTGTTTTTTTTCATTTGCTAATAATATTAAGATTAAATTACTCTTTTATAGGCTTATTTACGTATCTTAATTTTTGAAGTAGGCATTGCATAATTCACATGCCCATTTAGTTTAAGAATTCTGTTGAATACATTTTCATAATTTTGTTTTTTTTTTTCATTATTCTTTGATTAATAATCAATAGATTGAGCTACTTGTAATTTTAAGATTTAATTGCTCTAAAAATTTCAGTCAGGGATTTTACCCCACGACATATGAGAAACCGCCACTCTACCAATTGAGCCACCGTATTTTTAAACATAAAATGTATTCAAATTCAAAATATCTTTATTCAAGTAGGCAAATGCCTACTGTAAATACACGCACTTTTGAATCGTCAATAACATTAAATTGGTCAGTATAGTCAGTCTGTGAGTAAGCTACCACCAGCTCGGAATGCTGTTTTCCTGAGAAGAGCTGGCCAGAAACTCAACAGTTGCTCTTTTTTCTAATGAAATTTATCAATGTTTGACTTGTACATTATAACATCAACCCTGCAAACGTGTCAATGACCCAAGTTCCACACATTTCGATCAACCAAAAACTCTTGAATGTTATAGTAGGATTTATTTAATAATACATAATAACACGTGACAGAGCACTGTTTACATAAATATATTATTATAATATATAAATAATTATAATAATTGCATAAAATGTATATGTAGATTATTATTTATTTTTATATATATGAAAGACCCATACCCAAAGAAAAAAACAAATCATCAAATCATTTATATTCTTTTTCTACACAGAGTATTTAAACTTAGAGGGTACATCATTGTGATAAAAATTACATTCTATTTTATTAGCGCACGCCTTGCCGTATCTACAGGGCTTCGGGTGGTAGTAGTGGCACGTCGGATTCACGCAATTGGGATAAAATTTACACATGCTTGGCAACGTGACGCTGGATATGGTTTTGTAATTCGCTGCAGGCACCACGTGGGAGGCTGTAACAATAATAAGTAAGTAAATAATAATATTATTATTCTATAACAGGGGGTTTCTAAATATATAAGATATGTTTAAGTAAGTAGCGTCAATGGCTTATAAAAATGAAAATGTGTGTGTGGTTGACCATACACATGCGCGTATAGTGCAGGTCGCCGTGAACTGGTACACAAAACCCTTGGTAGACAGAAGTTACCAATTTAAAAATTTGAATTTCGAACACCAACCTAGTATTGGGGACGGCGTTCCGGGCGCGCTCAGTGCGTTGGGCGCGTGTGAGTACACACAGCCGCGTCTAGTGCATGCCGCCGCGAACTTGCACTTCGGGTGAGCGAAGGCGCACGACGACCCGTATCTACACAGCGGGAATGTACGACACCATACAGTCTTGCGTTCTGCTGTGGATACTGAAATGGAATTATAAGACAATTACCTTGGGTCCTACCTATATTTGAACAAAAATATATAGATAAATTATTAATATGGAATTGTTTAATCTTGTTGTTTACTGAATTATTACTTACAAGGCGGAATGGAATCAAATTTATGAGCGCTTGCCGTAGTGCTTAATGTCACGTGGCTGTCG
The DNA here is from genome assembly GCA_959347355.1 of Napeogenes inachia. Taxonomy (NCBI): domain Eukaryota; kingdom Metazoa; phylum Arthropoda; class Insecta; order Lepidoptera; family Nymphalidae; genus Napeogenes; species Napeogenes inachia. Next base: position 12,994,480 of record OY365793.1, on the reverse strand, counting down.
CTACTAGCGCTAACCGTTCTCTCTCTTATTCTCTCTGGTGCCTTCTCTTTCTTTTTGTCCACATCAAAGACTATGGGAGATGCTCTTCTTTTTTTAGCTGGTGGAGATTTATTATCATTATTGGTGTCAATTTTTCTTTTTTCAACTTGTTTTTTATCTATAATATCATTACATTTTTTTATTTCTTCCTGTATCTGTTCCTCTCTTTTGATTATGACTTGTGTGTTACTTTCATCGCTGGTATTACTTAGTCTTTTTTTGTGGCTAGTTTCTTCCTCTTTCTCTATTTCCGGTTTATTTGTATTGTCGACTTCTTTCTCAGTCTGTGCTTTTGTCGTCTCATTAGTCTCTTTATTCTCTTCATCTAAAATTCCTTCTGTTAGCAGTTTTTTTGCCAAAAAAGCGTTAGGATGGTATCCATCCATTGTGACTATGAACTGTGTGTCCTTGTCTTTGTCAACTGTAGGATTGTGGATGTTGCTAAAAAAAAAAATTTAATTAGGCATTAATTTAAAATATTTCTAGAACTTTCTAGAAATGTACAAATTTATTTCAGTACAATAGTCAAACTGTTAAAACACTCAGATTAAAAAAGAATTGGTACAATCAACAAATGTCTTAAAGTGACTTAATCAGAATTTTCTTTCTATAATAACTTAAGATATAGTATGTGTACATTGTATGTAATTGTGAATTATTATTGAAAAATACTTACATGGTATCCATTAAGGTATCATCATCACAACTAGAGGGAGTTGCGGGTACATATTCTGTATTTTTGATTACTTTTGTAATTGAATGTGGTTTAAATGTTTCTTTATCATTTACATCATTTGAGGTTCTAAAAAAATTACCGACAATTATAATATTTATTATTATAGAATGCTTTTAACTACTAGCAAAAAGGGATTTGACAGCTGATCTGAGACAACTTTTCTTATAAATATGAAGTTTAGGTTCATTCATATATTAGGTAAATCTTCTACTATTTAACCATTATCTTGTGGAAGTTATAGTAGATTAGTTGGATATAAATTTAAAATATTAATCATAACCTATTTAGGTATTACATATTGATATAATCTTCTTACTTGGAACTCTTGTCTTCTAGATCAATATCCTCTCCCAAGCTGATGGTATCTCCTTGGCTGTCTGACTGTGTGTCCACGGGCACTTGTATGACTATTTTCTTGGCTTCCACCGCACGTCGCATCGGTAGTACTAGCGCACGTTTGACTTTATGAGATTCTGTATCTATTTTTGGGGGTATCTGTAAATATTTGTCCATTATTATCATGATTTATTGAAACCAAAAACTAACGCTTCAATGTTTTAAATTATTAAGGATTTCTCAGACATTATATTATTATATTATTAGTGTGATTGTTTGTAGAGAGAAATCTTGCAGTTATTAAACAAAATTGTATTTAATTTTATAAATAGACAACTAGCTGCTATTCGAAAAGAAATATTTGTCTATATACAGTCAGTAAAATATTTGTATGACAAAACGAAAGTTTGTTATATCAAACCAACAATTACATAATTTTTTATATAAATATAGAATGAAAAATAAACCGATACGGGCAGGGATTCGAACCCGCGACTACTGGGAAACCGTCCCGTCGCTCTACCTACTGAGCTACTGTATCGCTGTCCGTCTCGGTGAATTAAGCATTCAATATGTGATCGTCTTTATCGGGACGGTGGTTAGGATTTTCGAAAGAAACCTAATAGATGTCACCACCGTCCCGATAAAGACGATAACAGTTGTGATGTGAAATATGGTATTATAAATAAATAAACAAATGTACAGTCACTACAAGTCGTAAAACTAACATTAAGCAGACTCTTGTGCGCATCGGCGACGGCCCGTAGCAGCAGGCTGGAGGCGGGCGCCGGCACGCGCGGCCGCGGACGGACACGCACCACCGACGCGCACGAACGAGCGCGACTGTCCACCGACACCCTGCGAGGAGAATATGGGTTAACACGAGTGGTTTAACTGCCCATCGATACACTAGGAAGGAAACACATGTGAGCTCGACTGTCCATACTCATACTGGGAAAGGGTACACCTGTGAGCTCGACTGTTATCGACATATTGGGTAGGAAACACCTATGAGCTCGACTGTCATTACTCACACTGGTAAGGGAACGCATGTGTGCTTTGTTCACCGATACACTGGCACATTGTTTGTTATGATATTATTGTGTTTTTATGAGAACGACGGTCACCTATAAATGGGAGGTCACTATGGGAGTTTTGAGCTTTTTGTTACTTATACCGTTTGTGGGTTTACTGCGGCAATCCTGGGTTGATGTATATTTTTTTTATACTATCTAAACCATGGACGAGCTTTGCCACCAATGGGTATGTCAGCAAAAGGATTGAAATACTCCTTTGCCTGATGCACAACATCGGTTATAGCATCCGCGCAACTGGATGGATTCAAAGAAGCGAAACAGACCTGCTGCCAAGGACAAGACGCAAAAAAAGTACCGCATCTCATCCCCATCTGCTAACTTGTATTTCCATACTTGCCTAATACCATGAGGTAAAAGGTAATAAGGGGTTTTTTCTGATTTTGATTCATTATATCTTCAAATAATTTCAAAGCCAATGGCTCTTCTAATTTATTAATATTTATTTGGTGAATACTTAACCAGGCAAGCAGTATAGGATTCTATGGCGATGAGGAGTAACAGTTAGATTTGATCTAACTAATTGCAAGAGGAAGAGTGGCATGTTATCAGAAAATTGTACTAAAATAATATTGCATGAACACAGCTGACTAAAAACAATAATCATTGAATTCAAAACCCTATTTCAAATGAAAAAAACTCACTTTGAAGTAAGTCTCTTTGTGGTAGATTCAAATGATTCCAAGCTATCTTGAGAGGCTGATAACTTTTTTTGTTCCGAGTGAGTTCCCAATCGACTTCTAGCTGACTTGGTTTGTGGTTTTATTTTAGGCTCTTTTTCTGGCGTAAATCTGAAAATCATTATGTATAATATCTTATTATAATTTAAATAAAATTGTATTAGAATTCAAAGGTCTTCAATTTTTTTAAGCACTATAGTGTTTTCTTTATACATTTTATATATTAATACCCAAAATATATACATTTATATACCTTATAGCAAATAAATTTAGACCTCATTACACTTACAAATTAATAAATCAATGATCTTATTTTGATTTCAGTTAAATATCAATAAGGTTAGTTATATTACATTTTATCAAGAGGATATTTGTTTAAATAACAATTATGACAGGTATTATAAGGATCACCAAAATAACAAATAACAGGAGTTAATATAACATGTCCTCAACATTCCTAAGTAACATAAAAATGGCATCATTCTTACTACCTTATATTTTAATTAACAACCTTTCAGGACTTTCTGGCTTTTTGGTTTCAATTTCTTTTGTTTCCACCGGTTTTGGTATTTCCCGAGCGCCAAGTCGTTCGCGAATTGGTCGTTTGGGAAGGTTGAGTTCTATATGAGGCAAGGTTTCCATTTCCTGGGGTTCTATTGGTTTTGGAGGTAATTCAGGTTTAGGAGGGGTTGGGGCTTTACGACGTAGGGGCGGGGTAGCCGGGGTGGGTTGTGATATTTCCTGAAACAAAATCGGATTTGAAGTTTGGGTAAAATGTAATTAAATTACTTCCTTAGTTTTCTAGGGAAGGAATTTAAAAAGGAAAATAACTCTTCTCAGGAAAAATAAGCTGTACAGAGTGTGTAAGTGTGTCCAAACTACATATATTTTCTAAATGGTATAAGGTAGCAAACATTCTTATTTGACATCATATTAGGCCTATTAGCTAGTAAAGTTATGATTACTCATTCTTACCTGAAAAACATCCTCAGCAAAATCATTCATTAGTTCTTCAGCTTCTGTCCTTATATTTAAAAAGTCTTCATCATCCGACATAGAATCCAGCTGTTCAACTAATTTTTTTTTCAAACCTTGTATTTTTGTTTCTATTTGAGTTATTTCAATCTTATGTACTTCAACCATTGCTTCATTAGTTATATTTAATGTGTCATTAGTTCTAACACTTTCTTCTGAAGTGTGAACTGTGTGAACTTCTGGTTGTGTGATTGTTTCTGGGTCTATTATAGGAATAACTGGTCGTTTTGGCTCTTTCAGTTCTACTTTGGAATCATTTGTGCTCTCTTTATATGTTTCCAGTAGAACTCCATGGTTTTTTAAAATTTGACCGGCAAAAACATCAGTTATTGATGGTTCCGAGTCCTTTTCAATATTCATTAACAAAGGTGGTATGTTAGGACGTATCATCTCATGTTTGCTCTTTTTTTTACTTTTGTGATTCTTTTTATCTTCCTTTTTGCGAGCTTTCTCTTTGGCTTTATCTTTCTTTTTAGATTTTTTACTTTCAGATTTTTTTGTTTTATCTTTTGCTTTCTTTTCTTTGGTTTCTGACTTGTCTTTTTTAGCATCAGTTTCTAAAAAAAAAAATTATGCAATTAAAGAAAATGCACAATAAAAAAAGACAATTATTTGTTCATAAATTAATTATGAGATGTTTTAGAAATAATATCAAATACAAAAAAAATAAGCAAACAATAGCATCATAAGTTAAAAGGGCATTTACTCAAGGGTGCTGCAACAGTTACTTCCTGAAGTTTCTTTAGTACTTGATGCAACCAGTTCACAAATAACTCGGTATTATCACCAAGAAATAATTGTAAGTCATCTTCCATTTGAGCTCTGGTGCGTTTATTGGCTACCATAACCATTACATAGTCTGGTAACTCATCATCTGTTAGCAGAAACAGAAGTTAGTAACCAATAACAATAATAATAAAATAAATTCAACACAAAATGTTGTGTGTATCTACATCCTTCTTTGACAGTCTGAATGTAAATATTTATATTTATAAATGGAAACTAATATTAGTAGCAAGTAGAAATATTGCTTACCAACATAACACCCCAATTCAGTAAGTTTGGCCTTGATGGCAGACTGAAAATAATCAATAAATTATACAATTTGAATTTTGATACTATTATATTTAGCCATTTTATGTAAATGTTATGGGTCTTAAATGTTTAAATATAAAGAAAATAATATATTACTTACATTATAGTAATCTAATCTATTTTTTTATGAAACATAGGTAAATTACCCATTATGTACCAAAATCCAGAAAACATGCAACATTATTTATAACTAGAGCTTTATTTTACCAAACCTGTTGTTTCTATAGATAAAAATATGTAGAAACTATTATGCTTCAACGAGTTGTGTTTTTAAAATCTACTTTTATTAAATACTTACTCGCATTTTTTGACCGATTTCGCTGCCGACTACGTCCATTTTCGAGAAGTTTTTTTTTACTATTCTAGGAAATACAAACTTATGTATATTAATCTATATATCTTGATCAGCATAGAACATTTTATAAGACCTAAAACATATCAAATACCAAAATGCATAAAATTTTACACCAATTTCCATTAATTATGTCTATACTCAATATCCACTAGCCATTACAACTTCTTCTGTCATTGTAATGGTTTTGACTTCTGACAGGTGGATAAACTGTTCAAAAACTTTATTTTGTATTAAATAAAACGGTTTTTTAACTTTTTAACAGGAAAACAAGCAGCTGCAGTATAAACAGACAAATAGATCAAGAGTATAAGGGATTCATTGAATGTATTCGTTAAGAAGTAACTGATTAATAAATAAAATAGTTTAATTCTATACGTTTTTTAAGAGTTACATATATTTCTATGATTAGAATTTAGAGCCGTTTCTTGAGATCAGAATTGAATTAATTCGTTTCTATGAGCAGTAGCGGATTTAGGTTTGAGGACGCCCTAGGCCCGAGACGATATGGCGCCCTTTATCTTTTGTAACAGTATATATATATATATATATATATATATATATATACACATATATGTGTGAGTGTATAAAATAATTAAAATAATAACAATAATAATATGAAATTTAATTCAGGTATAAATTAAACATTTATTAACAACTTACCGTTAGGGGCTTCACATTACATAAAACTATAAAATTTTTACGAAAAATTGAAAAATAAAAAATTTATTGCATGAGTCAACTGACACTTGTATAATTTATCATGGTGAAATAATGTTTCGTTTTATAATAAAGCGCAAACAAATGTTATAACTAAATTTTGAATGAAAAATATGAAAAAATCTAAATTCGTAAATAAACACTATGCTAGCATTAAAAAAATAATTTTTAAATCTTTTTGTTAGATATTTCAAATTTTAGGACTTGCCTGATTAATTATTTTAGCTAAGAAATTCTACCCTCAAAATGGTTCTATGTTTCGATAGTAAGAGCGCAATAAAATAAACTTTAAAATTTGGTCTTGCAGTTTACAGAAAACCCAATCGATTTAAAATTTTAGTCATCATAAAAATTTTGGCGCCCCTCAAAATTTGCCGCCCTAGGCCCGGGCCTCACGGGCCTAAGCCTAAATCCGCTACTGTCTATGAGTCAATTCAATAAGAGAAAAATTGAAGGCCTTGCAAACAGAGTTTCTATGCAAATTTTGTGAGGTGTAACGAAAGTAAAAGAAAACAATTACCGGCTATCCTTTCTTCAGGATTTATATCAGCTTCTAAATTAGATAGATGATATACTTAGCTATAATACGAGCAGATAACCTCGAAATTTAAGTAATAAAATTAGGTCTTAATATTAACTCTGTAGTTGCGGGAAATAGAGACAAATAAATCTTCTTCACTGAAAAATTACCTTCTGAAACCTACACTAAGCACGTTGCAAATATATAGGTGCAATTACCATTTATAGTTTTGTGGTGGCAGGACCATGTTTAAGATTAAATTTTCTGAATTTATTTTTGTGAAACATAAATACATTATGAATATATAAACGCCTATAAAAATAACTAATTAATTTTGTAAACAACAAAAATAGAGTCTGGGAAGTTCATCTAAAACTCATTGATTATAATGCTTTTAAGATTAGTTTTAATTTCGGCAGATACCATTTAATTTAATACGTCCCTAAGTCAATTTTCAAGAGACGCCTAGCTAAAACAATTTTATATAGGTATTATTTCCCAAAAAACTTTTCTCAACTTAATAAGGCTTCTGATAAGAATGGCAGGAATTTTTGCCTTTCTACAGTCTAACTCACTTATTTACTTGTTTGGTACTACTACTTACTTACTTTTTTGACTATCATAGAGCCATAACCTTCAGTATTGGAATTATAAGCATCATGTAGAGCAGAGGTTCCCAAACTTCTTTCGTCCAACGCCCACTTTGAAAGTCAGTTATTTTGTAACGCCCCCCAATGTTTTTCATCTTAAAAACTTGAATAACAGATTAGATTCGTTTCCTTTCTGGTAAAATAAGTCATCTTACCAGAAAGAGCAATAATAATGCAACCTTACAATATTAAAAGTATTTTTGATTAAAAAATTACATTTTATATTGAGCATTAGTAATACAACTTTTCATAATAAAAAGCATCTTTTATAAAAAAATAACAACAGTTAAGATTGATCAATAGTAATACCACTTTTCACAATTAAAAGTTTTCGTCTTCATCTTCCTGGTTTTCATCCTGACGTATATCAAGGTCTGTCTTCCTGATCAACCTACTCCACTTTGCACGATCTTCGACATCCATCCAGCACTTCCTTGTACATCCGGGAGATCTCACTCCAGGAACAGATATATCAAGGCTTTTCCATCCGACATATCTCATAAACGGGCGCGCAATGTGGCCATACCATCTCAGGCGTCCATCTTGGACTACTTCGAATGAATGTTTTACGTATGTGATCAGACCGCGTAACGCCGCACATCCAATTCAACATCATTTCCTCCCTCGTCATTCGGTCAGTCATTTCCGTGACTTGAATTTCCTGTGTATGTCGAGATGGTACTGGCAAACATTCGCTGCCGTATATAAGAACCGGTCGGATGACGCTCCTTTTTATCAGCCCCTTGATTTTAGGTGATATTCTGCGATTACAGACTACACCAGTCTAGGCAGCGCTTATCCTGCCTTGGGAATCGTAATCGATGCCTCCAGGCTCGTGCATAACAGATCCAGGTTACCTGAACTTTTCCAACTTAACGGCTCGCTCTGGACCTGTATGGATAGTAGTTGAGTCTGGGCTCCTGCAAGCCATGTACTCGGTCTTCGATATATTTATTTTAAGATCACCGTTCTCAGGCTCACCCCTCCATAGGTTTAACTTACGCTCCAGCTCCGTTCGGTCCGTTCTTTCTGCAATCCTTTATCTGCTGTACATTAACGATCAGCTGAAGCCCGGTATCTATGGGTATGGGTATCAGATGAGAGCATAGTTGTAGAAAGATATCTGCCAAGTTCTCTAACTAGTAAAGATTAAGTACAGTCTGAAAGAGAAGCCATGGTGCAACGTTTGAATGACAAACTCCAGGCAGTTTCCGCATTGTGCTTTCACCTTGGCTCCCACTTTTCAGAATGTATCCTTGGAATATAGTGACCGGCTTCAGTTATTAGGCTTGGAGAATTTCAAATTCGGTCGTGTGTGTAGAGTACTGTGGTCACATATATACTGGTGCCGTAAAGTCTCATCTTGCGGTTCTGACCTCAAATGAGAGGCGAGCAAAGACGCTTATAGGTGACCCTGAATAAGTTAAAGCCAACCTCCACAGCCTTGAACACTGGCTTAGAATGACTATCCTCTTAGTATTCTATAGGATACATTTTGGTGAGTGCGCGCAGGAATTACACGACTTAACTTCCCCATCCCTCTTCCTTCCTTCATCACCGGACGTTTCGACGCATGGTGGGTATCCATCCCTACTGTGTGGACATTCTTTCTGCCCAAAAGAAGCACTTTACTTGGATCTGAGCCGAGAGTGAATAAGAACGGACCAAGGGCTGAGCCCTGGTGAACCACTACTGTTATCTGGAAGGGTTTGGTGTCGCAAACGAAGGTCCTAACCATAGGAGTCATGGTACATATCTCTGATAGTCTCAAAATAAGGATGGATGGATTTCTTTTAATCACAATGTCCACCAGATACACTGACGAGGCACACAGCTAAAAGCCTATTGCAAATTTGAAAAGGTTACGCGCAGAGCTCTTTTTTTTCTGTATACTTCCATCAAAGTTCTGAAGCGTCTATAGTACTCGATCTTGGCTGAAATTCACATTGAGACTCAGAGACAGTGCACTTTTGGCGGAGCCTGAGGTCACTCATGTGCACGAAGATCTTCATGGCTCATGACTCATAAGCTTAATGCCCTTATAATTACCATAGTCTTGAACACTGCCTTTTCCCTTGTAAATAGGTGTAATAAAACTATGTTGCCACTGCTTAGGCATTTTTCCAGTGTTCAAAATGTGTTTCAAAAGGTCAGTAAGCGTTTCGTTTCGGTCTTATCGTTTAGCTCTGTTGGTGTGCTCGTACCAACAGAGCTAAACGATATTCAAGCTTCCGATCCGAAGATCGTCAGGTCCTACCATTTTTCCGTTCTTCATACGTCGAAGGCAATCACGAGTTTCGTCAAAGGTTATTAGGGTAAGTCCGAGTTTAGATGGTAGGTCGGGAGGAAGCCCGCACGGATGCTCACTGACTGCTGCATAACGACAAATCAGCGTGCCCTGAATTTCTGACGCAAAGACATTTTGCGATATCTCGCGTCGCTTCATCTCGAGCTCGTGCCATTTTAATTATATATTATAAGGTTAATTTAATTTATTGTCAGGTTTTATTTATACAATAAACTAGAATATTAATGGTTTATAAATAATTTTAAACTTGTATAACTATTGAAAGAGTATTCTTTGTATTAAATATAGATGAAAAATAAATCGATACGGGCAAAAATACGAATTTGCGACTTGTGCGAAACTGTACCTAGAAGGGATGTGTTTCGGTAACCATGTATTTTTTAATAAATGGATGTTGTGTAGTAGAAGGATATTAGTTTTAGTGAATTTTCAAATATGAATAAGATAAAGTTACAAATCATCTATCGCCCCCCTAAATGATACCAGCGCCCCCCAAATCTTTCTCGGTCTCTTACCGCCCCCCTCTAGGGTTCCAGCGCCCACAAGGGGGCGTTATCGCCCACTTTGGGAAAGACTGATGTAGAGGATCAAACATCGTACCAAAACAACCAAACTTAGTGTACCTACGTGAGGAACACTAAGTGTTTATTGTATCTACGTGAGGTACACTAAGTGTGAACTAAATTTGTACATATTTGCACAAATTTGTAATTACTTAAGCTTTATTTGTTTTAATTTATTATCAGATTTAAGCTTAATCGTAAAACTAAACCAGGTAAATTTCCCGCTTGGTAGACAAAAGATCTAATCCTGTCTTTACTTACGACTTTAAGATAAACAGGAATACAAAATCAATAAAAGGAAATCAGACACTTATCAGTTAAGAAACGATGTATAGACCTTACTCAGGGTTACAAAAATGACATGAATAACTTAAAACAATATTTTTAAAATAAATCCAAATGATTCCTTTAAAAAAACAAACCACTTCGATTGTTTTAACCTTTAAACGCTATGGACCATATGGGCAGCCATTAAAACTATCCTTATATTTAAAATACTCTATGGGTGCAACATATTATATAATCTGTGATCTTTTTGTGAAAGTAAACACATTCTTTTTCACCTCAAGAGGATTCCAAATAGCATTACAAATGACCTCAATATTATCGACTTTTTCTCTAGATCCTTATATAAAATCATTTTCACGGAAAAACTAAATTTGGAGAAATTGCAACGATTAGATACAAACGAAAGAGATGCAGTTGAAGAGTCACGAAAAGACTCTGATCTCTATTTGCTATTAAGTGTTGCCATTGATTTTTATTATATTTTTAAACTCATCGTTGCAGTACAAAATTATATCCCTTGCAATCCTATCCTATCCTTTCCTGTCTTAGAATTGTCCTAATATAGTAAACAGGATGATTTCTAAGACTTTCTATACAGATTATACGGTTGGGTTAGGTTATGGCGGTATTATTTCAAACAATTCTTGCAGCATCTCTATTATATCTAATTGGGTCTTGATATTTATGTTACTATGGCTCATAATAGATCTAGGTATATAGTCGTAGTTATACTAGAATTATATCTTTAAAATTTAGAAGGCTGTCGAATCAACATAGAGGAATCAATTCTTAGATAAGTCAGTTTAATATCACCTTAATGTAATAATGACTTAAAATAGTTTATTTATTTATAAACTTCGCAGAAAAATTCTGTACATATCTTAAAAGATAGAAGAAAACTATCATTATTAGAGGTGAAGAAAACATTTATTTAATTTTATATTCATTTATTTAACAATCTCAATTATTTCACTAAACATAATAAATTTTATTCATATCTCCATTAAGACTATTTGGGAAGCTTTGGGATTTTAATACTTAAATTTAATATGGCATTGCAATACAAACATAGATATAAAAAATAAATAAGTCATAAACCTACTTAGGGAAAAGTAATAACGGAATTTAGTTTTTAAATTAAAAGTAGAATGAATACTGTTTTTCAAATATTTAATACTTAATTACGTATCAGAAAATGTTGATTTCTTTAATGTATTATAAGGGTCCATTCATCGTCAAATTAAATTTTCCTTACAGCTTTAAAAAAAATTGTCATACAATTAAATAATATCAGCGGGTAACATTTCAAAACATATTTACAAACATCATCTTTGGTCAATACATAATATTTAATGAATACCAAATAATTTATTTTGTTGGAATGATTTAAATTTTCTGAGGCATTAATAATATTTTTATTGGAATGCAAAATAATGTCTTATTTTTTATTAAAAATACTTAACAGCCAACTTTCATAATCTGGCTATCGAGTTATAACTTACTGATAGCTAAGTTTAAAAAGATTACAATTATATTAAAATCTTAAAAAATATATCAATTTATACATTTCAATCCATTTAATACGTATAATACATAAACATTATTACTTAATCTTTTATAAATATTTACCTAACTATATACAATATCAAATTAATAGTGTCGCTAGTTAGCAGGACGGAAAGGTTTCCTAACACTTGTCTCTCACTTATGTATATTGTCATAATGGTAAGGTATTTATAATCGTATTATAAATAATTATAAGCAGCTTGTAACTTTGTTCATGAAACTGTCAATACGGAATTGTAACCTAATTGTAGCCTTATTCTATATAAAGCAGTGTGCTAAGTGCAAAATAGTTCGGCATGAAAAACTGCTCAAAATAGTACGACTATGTGCAAAATAATATATTTAATACGTCGTGCTAAAAAGCGACACATTAATCTAACTCGAATCTCGTGACCTTCATGTTGCTATGTGACCCCAAACCGCTGGTTGCTGTTTCATTTTTGGGTCCAAAGCTGGATCTTCTCGATCCAGGCTCTATCTTCCGGAAGTCGTGGATCCCCGAGGGTCTGCTCTGGACTCCCCCAGCGACACTTGGCTTAAAACCGTTCGTGTGTTGCTGAAGCTGTACCCGTGACGCTCTTTCCATTTCTCTAAAAGAATGAAACTAATTATTGAGGCAAAAGATTGTTTGTAAGACATAGAAGCTAAGAGTGAAAAAAATAAGACAAATATAGAAAGCATTTTACAGAAATCAAAATGAGAAGTGATTGACCATTTATAGCGCCTTTTTTAAGTCACCTTTTTGTAACATCTTAAAATAATTTTAATTTTATTAATTTGCATCTCCACTGTAATTAAAACTGCGTTATACTAGTTACATCATGTAACATCACAGGCAAAGATACCATCGAAGATACAATAAGCGAGTGTTCCTGTGTGTCAGTGTTCTTGTGATATGCAAGCGATGAGATGAGATGAGGATTAAACAGAAATGGTGGAAGCAACATACGCATAAAATACCACGAACAAACAAATGAAGAAATGGTGTACTATTTTTGAGATAAATGAGACGACTGAGGAGATAAACTATCTGCTTTAGATATGTAAGCAATGAGGAATGAATATAACGTTTGATATGAGAGCAGAGAACTATCTGGGACACAAATGGACGTGTTACACCATCGAACTGGTACTGAGATAGAAGAAGAGGCATCTGATATGCATGCCATGTGGATTTAACACAAATGGTGCGTAAAGGCAGCTTACACACACACCACCACACACAAACAGACACGTTACAGCACCAAACAAGCAATGGTACCTTCAAGTTCTGATATAGGAGGCGAGCGCGGAGGTGCGCTGCTTGTGGCATGCGGGCGATGAGTGATACGCACCGCTGGTGGGCAACGGCAGCGAGCAGCACAGCGCCGCCTTGTACGCCGCGCGGTACTGCGCGTTCATTATCACGTAGATGATGGGATTCACGCACGCACTCGCGTACAGGAGGAGATAGCCCGCTATGTGGAATACTGGAATAACATTTTGATGTTATGTGTAAAATATATTGTAACTAAATATATATACCCAAACAGTTTAGGTTCGATTATAATTCTTACAAATGATTTTGAAATTGTTTAACATATGTTTAATCGTCACCAGTTTTCGTTTTACATACAAAGTTATAAGGTAAAAACGTGTGCATATTTGTGTTTTTAACTGTTTTATTATTAATAAACAACAATTTTAATAATTAAATAAGAGAGTTTTTGCTTGTATAAAAGTTATAGTATTTTTATATCCTCAGAGAAAATACGCAGCAGCCGGCATTGCCCCTTAGACTTTATAGCGACGTTATAAAATTAAAGTTGCGAATGAAATTGTAACTTCTATCTCTAAAAGGTCTTCATTTCAGTTGCTACGATTGAAACATTAAACAAAAATGGGATACTCAAGTTAAAGACAAGTACAATATTTCTGTCTCTCGAATTGTTTTGTATAAAAGTAATAAACACACCTGAAACATGTAAATTATTTTGTATAAAATAATCGACTCACCTGGAAAATGTACGTGACTATCAGCGACCTTCGCGATAGTGATGGGCAAATAGCAAACGAGGAAGGAGAGGAAGATGGCGAGCACCATCTTTGTTATTCTCCACTCGTTGCGACGGGCCTTGGTCTCTCTCGTGTCCTTTATTGTCGACCTCTTGTCGGTATTATTGAGGGTCCCGGGATTAGTGTTTTGGGAACGTTGGTGATCCCGCATTCTTTGTTCTGAACTGAAAATATATTCAAATGGTTATGGTTAGATGTTTTTATTATAATAAATATAAGACTCGATATTAGTAAAAAACGCTAGAGGATGAAAAGTGTTAAAAAATATTATTGGTAATAAACGGATCCGTAAAAAATTCAATTTTATGAAAAAATCTTCATTTATTTTCCCACAAAACAAGCAATCGTCGCCTGACCCTATAGATAGGCAAGGTAAGTATACATTTTTATGACCCCGTAAAACTTAATATAGTATAAAAACGTCAGCTCCCCATTTGTTCTTGTCCCATAAAGATAAGGGAAGCGCTTTAGTACATAAAACATTCATATTACCTGCCTCTTATAACCAGATATCAGAAAACTCTTAGATTCAGATATTTCAAAGTCTCGACTAATGATTGACTTGTTTACGATGTAACATAACCCTCTAGTTACGTTAGTGCTAGTAAAATGGTAGTAAAAGTTGACCTAGCTTAAACTATACGTTAGAAAATATGGTTTGAGAAGTAGAAGGTTCTAAATTATATTCAAGTAATTATTATGGAGGAATTATCATTTAAATGGTAATATAATTTAAGCGTTAATTAAATATAACTATGTATATTGATTTTTTTTACCTGTGCACAACCCAAAAAATTCTAGCATAGCATATAAAGATGAGCATGGCGGGTACAATGAAGGCGATCACGAAGAGAGCGGTTTTAGCTGAACGTCCGAATTCATCCGTGACTATGGAACAAGTTCCTAGTTCTGGATCGTAGTCAAATTTTCCTGTTTAAAGAAAAAAAAAAACTAGAATTTTTACTATCAACTTAACAAATTAAAAGACAATATCAATATAGTTGTTTCATCTTGTAATTGATCTACAATTAACATCATAGCTATAGATAGATAGAGATTAAGATAGTTATAGATATAGACTAAAAGAAAATTACTGTTTTCGTTTATTTTTCACAGAATATAATCTGTAACACTATATTTATAGTAGTAGTAGTTTTTAATTAATATTTGATATTGCAATACCATGTTATCTATGTTAAGCTTCGAGGGCGCCCACAGATCACACCTACTCGTTTTGTTGAATAATATTTTTTATTTATTTATTGTCTTTACAATATAATTGAAAATCGTATTGTTGCTAGTAAAAATGTAACATACTTTAATCTTTTTGTACTAAAAAGATATAGTAGCTAACAAGTGATTTGGTAAAACATATTTACAAAATGTCTGCTTCAAACTGATTGGAGTTAGATGAAATGTAAATTTATTTGACTCTAAGGAATACCCGCGTAATTTAGGAGGCTTTCTAGCTTCACTGATTTAGTTAATAGGACTTGTGGTGTCTGCAAAGTTTATTCTTAATGATCTATAAAGACAGGACTAAGATTAATTTTATTGCCGATTATAATACGAAAGCTGTAACATACATCTTATAACAAATAATACGATAATGTAATGGCTATTAATTCTGAGTTGATCATATTTTTATGGGCTAGTAAATTATCTTCTAATTTCAAAGTGTACTGTTTGTGAATTAATTCGCGAATTATGTGTTTGACTTGGAAGTCACGCTCACTGACTCGCACACGCTTTTCTAAGCAAGTAGGAACAAGAATATGTAGTAGTATAAAAAAAATATGATTGCTCTGCAAATTAAGCATTAAACTATGTTTCTAGAATTTTATCTTTGTGTACTATACTAATGAATAAAACCTGCTAAGTGCGAATCAGACTCGCGCACGAAGGGTTCCATACTAATACCTACTTATAAAAAGGCCAAAAAATCATGTTGTTTTGTAGGAGGCTCCCTTTAAATATTTATGTTATTTTGACTCAATTATTATTATTTTGATGTATTTTTTGTTATCGGCAAAAGAAATACATTGTTTAAGAATATGTTGGTTGTCTAGCTATTACTGTTCATTAGATACAACTGCTTATTTTCAACCTAGAGATAGACAGAGGAACGGCGAAATATTACTAAAAGGATTTCGTTTTTACTCTTCTGATACGAAACCCTAAAAAATGCTATGATTTCGTCCATTACAAAGCAAAATACCGGGCTATTTTCTTTTCATTCTCTCTTTAAAGAAAAAAATATAAATGTTGTTTTTCCGTGTGTTTTCGCAATCATATTATATATTAAAGATTTTTTTAGATATTTAGTTTTTCTTTGAAGACACTAAGCTTAACACCCAACGAAGGTGCAAATAATGTGTTATTATTGAAGGTGGTGGAAGATGAGTGTGTGACAGCTGGATGTTCAGCGAAATACTTGATTAGTTGATATCGTAATATTGTTTATGTTTTATATTTATTATTTTAATATAATGAAATTAGGTGGTTTCATTGTTTATTAACATTTTCTATTGTACGTAAATTGCTATTCAAAATTAAATTTAACGCCTTTTAAGCAGTAAATAAATAATTTCAAAGAATCCATTATTTATTTAACCGCCATGGAAGGTAAATTAATCTAGTAGAAAATAACTCTGTCTAGACAGTTTATTGAATTTTCGTCTTTACATATTTACTATGGGAGATGGTACCAGTTACCGTCAAGTATAAAAAATAAATATATATAGGTACAACTTACCCCAGATTCCGATAAGAGTGGGTATCTGCATCCCGTACGAGAACACCCACGAAAATACAATCATGAGAGCTATGTTGTGTTTGCGGTACACCCTCCCGTACCAGCTGTGGTGAGCGATCATTATATATCTGGAATAGAACATGTTTGGTTACGTTACGTTATCTTGTTCGAATATAGAATAAAATAAAAATGTATGCTTATATAAATATCAACTGATTGGCTGTCAAAGCTGACAACTTTTCCGATTTGTTGTCTGTTGGTGACGTCATAGACAGCCAATCAAAACGCTGTGAACTGTTGACAGTGCTGTCAAAACATTTTTACTTTAATCATTTTTCCAAAAACTGGTAGTAAATGTTGGTTTTAAGTTTGACAGAATTAGAGAAAATATAGATATATTACTTATAGATTAATTCATAATTAAATATGTGTACAGAATCTTTTTAGTAAAACTTTTGTAAGGAATTTATCTTATTTATTCTTCTATTTTCTTAACGCCATGCTTGGGAACCATTAAAACGTCGTCGTTTTGAAAATGTAATACACAGGTTAATACAATTAAAACTGTGTTATTTATGTATCGTTAAATGTATTAATATTTTACTAAAATAAATTTAATAAAACGAAGGTGTATAGTATTTTAACAACGATAAATTGTTACAATATTAAAATATATTATTAACAGATTTTTGCGTAAGTTAGTAAATCCAAAAATAATTTATCCTAAATAAGGCGTAAACTATTAGAGTGGTAGCATCATTATTTATATTAAAACATAAATCAGAGATGATTTACAAATTCAGGGCCATTCTAAATCCTAAGTATAATCAGTCATTGTCCAAGAGTTGTTTGAACAATACCATAATAGCACCTGAACCAAATTAATCTGCTATTGTCAATTTAAACCCGTTCAATTCAATAAAACTTTTAATTTAAATGTTAAGGATTTAGTAGTAACTGTCAAAAAGACAAAGTTACTATAATTGATTTGTACTTCAAATAAACACAAATAAAAATATTTATTCTAGTAGGTAGGTAGGTACTTAAAATAAAAATATTTTACGTTTTTGCTGTAGGTCCTACTAAAACCAAATTTAATTATAAATTTCATACAAAGACTACATACCTACCTATAATGTGTGAACGCAATATCAAAGTTATTTAAAGATTTTTGGCTTATTTTCAAGGCAATTTATTTTATTAATGATAACATGAATTTGTGTTCTTGATCTTATAACTCGTGATATTTTAAAGATAAGATGTACCGAAAATATATATTATTAAATTAATAATTTATTAAATTGGTTATTTTTATAATGTAATTTAATTAATATTTTTTCCGCTATTAAAGCGATAGATACCTATATTAAAAATATTCGTAAGAAAAAATAAATTTATATACTATTAGTATATTTTATTCGGAATAATGTTGAAAACACCTGTGCTTGAAATATATTGTCTTTTGCATAATTCTTCAGGTGAGACGTGATAGTATTTTATTTTAAGATATAGTAAATAACCCAACAATGTATATGGGTGTTTGTTTGTTACACTGATGCCTTACGGTTGAGTGTCTACTGAACTCAACCGTGAAATTATCTCGACATCTTGCACACATGTAGTCTTTTTTGTTCCGGAGGAAATAATCAAAACTTTTAGATGGCCCTCCAACAAAACAAGACTATTTTTTACCTTCACTCGGGTAAAGTCTGTAGGAAAAACTAGTCATGAAATAAAACTAAAATATGCGGTGGAGTTACTAGCCTTTATGATAATTTACCCAAAATTAATTTCGATAGTAAAAACAGTTGCTAGTTTCTAAAGCAGTATAAAATGGCTATATTTTAGAAAATAAATTAAGAAGAATGAGTCTATAATAAAGTTGTTAAATGAAATTAAATAAGTTTTGAAATTAAATAAGAAATTTTGATTAACCTTTAAAATTTGATGCTTGTATTCATATATTGATATTATCTCCTCCTTTCTCTACTACACTTGAGTTGATTACTAAATAGTAATTGTTGGTAATTACGATTCAAATGTCAATGGAGTATATTACCAATTTTTTTATATATTAAGAATTGAAGAATGAAGAATTGAAGAAGATAAAAAAAAACAAACAAAATGTTAATTTAAATAGAAATTACCGTATTCATTTGTTTGATATATGTATGTATTGACCTATGGTATAAGTACAATGTACATATAAAGGCCGCGCGTGTTCTGAATTGTTATTAATAATTTGTTTATTCTCCAGAGCCAACAAAATATTTTTTTTTCATTCTAATTTGAATAGTCTATAAATTTTACTTTTTAAAATGTCATATAAAAGTGCCCTAAATTCGTGAACTCTTGCTCCATTATATATGACAAATGTAAATTATAAACGCAACATATGTGTATTTAAACAGAAAATACGGTAATAAAGAAAGAGTTGGAGTTTAAGAAGTTTTAATTATTGGATCGTATCGTATGGTATCGTATCGTATCATATCGTATCGTATCGTATTGTATTGTATTGTATTGTATTGTATTGATGACTCATTATCTACATATTTAAAATAAGTTATTCGTGAGTCACGAACTCTGGACAAGTAAAATATTTTAACTATACAGTTTATTTGCACAAATGAATATTAACGTTTTAATTATTCCTCTGTGTATATTAAAGCTGTTTATTTATATTTTTTATTATTTTATATGATCTAAATGTATACCTTTTAAATGTTTTGCAGCTACCGTGTCAAGGAAAAACTATAATTAGATATGCTTGTTTCTATTTAGCTAGTCATTGTTATTAAAAGAAAAAAAAAGGGGAATGTATTGTTAAAAAACATTTAAAATTATTTCATTTTAAATGTTTAGTCTATATAATGAATGTTATTGTAATTTCATTCATTCATTTAAAAAAATTCTAACATTTTGATCGATTTCAACAAAATGAATGATCAATCAATTAAAATCATTAATCAAAGCTGTATTTATAATTCTCAAGCGACTTACCTATTTAAAGTAATGAGGGCTATACTCAAGAGGGAAACGCCAACATTTCCATATCTGAGAAAGGGTACCAGTTTACAAAGAGCTCCCCCGTGGGACCAGGTTCGAGTCCAGAAGCCTGATATGGCGAATGGGAGAACTATGGCGCAGAAGAGGAAGTCTGCGATGCAAAGACTGAAAGAAAAAATTATAATATGTAATACAGTTAAAACGGTAATAATGAAACGATTTTGTACACCTGGAATGTAATTGGAATGGAAACAAAATATTCGTGAATTAATTTAAGGAGATACTGGTATTGCGATTTAAATTTAAATTACCGGGAAATTGGTTAATAATTATATAATGTTATAATTAATGAAAAGAATTTACATCGTTATCAATATTTTTTCGTATTTATACAAAAATACCATGATGATATTTTAATTGTCTTTATAAATTATTATCACTGGTGTTCCTTGAACTCTTTAATAAATATAAGTCACGTGTTTAAGTTTATTTTCAAATCGTTTATATTTTCTCAAACCGCATTAAGCGTGAGTTAATTTATGTTGATTCATTATTTGTTGTCTCAGTAACAAATGGTAATAGTTTTGAAGTCACGAAATAAAACCTTTCCAGGAACCAAATGAATTAGGGATCTTTATCTTTTTGGTCGTGTTAAAATTTCTCTAGAGACTGAAATAGTAATGAAACACGACTTTTTCTGAAGGAGACGAGTTATAAATGATAGCAAAAGAAAAAGATAATATTTATATTTTTCGTCAAATACGTCTCCAGTATTGAATCGTATGACATTGACTCGTCAATTTACCTGATTGATCGCGCCTGTTAAGAATTTTCCAATACGTCTGTCAATGACATCCTCATTTCCTTATCAAAGAGAATCTTAAATTATCATACAAATTGCTTTATTTAAATCCTTAGGGACGATGGAATTTAGGAGTCATTTATAATGTTTTCCAATTAAGTCGTTTAATTAGTTGCATATTACTTACCTTATAATGAAAGCAGCGGCTACGTTTCTTACTTTCGGACATTTTAAAAGGGCAACCACTGTAAGGAGGTTGCCAAATAACCCGATGACCATAATAATACCAGTCACCACAGCGGCAAAAGTAAGGAGTGTTGGCGAAAACCTGATAAAAATAAAATAGTATAAGAAACGTGTAAGATGTTTGAAAATATCTATAAACATGTATAGCCATGTTAAGCTTGTTTAAATTTATATAAATATAGAATGAAAAATAAACCGGTACGAGGATTCAAACCCGCGACTACTGGGTAACCTTCCCGTCGCTCTACCAACTGAGCTACCGTATCGCTAAGATAGAAACGTAACACGTAAGATGGAAAAGAACTCATTTTAAGGTGTAAATTTAATAACTTGCTATAATATTCATATTCTTTTAACAAGTTATGTAAATCTAATTATAAAAGAATATTCAAGACATTTCTAAATTGGTCTAGTATAGTTTTCAAGATGATGTTTTTAGTTGCAAAGTTGTATAACAAGCAGAAACTTATGCCAATTAGGATTAGTATATAATTGTGTTTTTATATAAAACATTGTAATTTATTTTTAAACCTATAAGGTATTTATTAATTGTGCTAGGAATAAGTACTTACTACAAAACGTGTCGTTTCTATAGTGTTCTTATTATTTTATTGTATTAAAAAAAATTGACAATTTATTGTTTTTGTGTATTCAAGGGGCATTTTCTATAGCACCCGGAAACTCTTTATAGGATGTGAGTGCGCACAAAAATGAGTTTTTTATGAAATTATAAAAGAAATATAATACTGCGCCATTTAAATATATTTTATAAAGAAGTAATTTTGCTTTGAAGAACATCTGTCTATATAATAGACTTTTGTTAAAGCTTGGAAAGAATTAAAAGTCTTTAAATACTCCTTTGAATATTAATTAAGAGAAGCGGATTTGTTAAAAGAAAAAAAAGCTATTTAAAATAAAAGTTGTAATTATTATATTATTTGTATTTGTGTTTGAATATTATTATTTATGAATAATTAACTGTATACCTAATACAGATACTCAAACTACGAGTTTTTGATTTCCAATAACCAGGTGGATTTTCACAACGAAAAACTGAAAGACTAATTACCTTCAAAGTTCACACAGACCATTGTTCTATATCTTTAGTGTTTTTATTAAGATATACCAAATTAGACTATATGTTTGAATACGTTTAGTAAACTAAATAAGTAACTCGGCAATTTACCTTTTTTTACATAAAAAATATAGTATATATATATTTATATATATATATATATATATATTGTACTATATTTCACTCAATAAGAAAAGATAATATATTTGATGATAGAACACACGACTATTATACTCACTTGGAAAGTTCGCTTTGTTGCACATTAGAGATCATTTCTTTTGTGACGTTAAAGATGCTGGAATCGGCCATTGTTAAAAAAACTATAACAAAAGAGAAACATTATTATTATTAGTATTATCTATAAAAAAAAAAAAAAAATTATATAGTATAATGTATGTACCTACATATTTCTTAAAAAAAATGTGTTCGGAAGTCTTAATTATTTTCTTACCCAACATAATTTTGGGTATAATCTTGTTAAATAAATTATCGCCATCTGGTATTACGTCATGGGGTCAGTGGGACAATTTAGAATAACCTCCGTAATTAGACAAAAGTGCACTCTTAAATTGGTATTTAACTGTAGTGGTATTTGGCACATCAATTGCATATAAAATACTAACACTGGTAATTCTTTAAACTAAATTATTTTTTCATGTCTTTAAAACAGTGGTAGTGGTATTTAACGGTAGTGGTATTTGGGACATCAAGTGCATATAACACAAACCAAAACAAAAACAATAATTCTTTTAATCAAATTATTCTTCTAGAACAAACAAATTATGAAATCTCATTACACCATATTCTTTTCGTATACGAGGTGTAAGTATTTGACAGGATGCTCCTATAAGGATGTACCTAAACACGCTAGTCACAGGTTATTTTCGTCAGAGGTCAATGAACTATAATGACACAATAAAATTACATACCCACTACAAACTTAAATTATCAAGTTTGAATATTATATATTAGGGTTGTCACTAAGCTGTTTGAATATATTATGAAATATATTTATGTGAATGAGAGCTATTTAATTTACATACAAATTTCCCCAACAGCCCTGTATTCTCATGAAAACAATTAGGTAATTTGTCTTACGTATATAATTGAATTAACGTGTTAAAAGTGTATTCTAATATTCCTCAGGAAAACTCAGAAATAGACGGAACGATGGATAATAAATTATCAACGTACATATGAACCTTTTATATATTTTCTAATTTTCAGCAACTTTACTCAGAATGTATTTTGTGTACACATCCAGTGAACCAAACAATAATATAATAAATGTTGAAATGGTTATCTTTTTAGAAAGATATCGTCTTCTTTGTTTTTGTTTCACTTCGTAAAATTATGCCAAGGCTGATCAAGAGCTACCAATGCATGTAATTTACATAATTTGCATATCTATGCGTAATTAATTAAGTGTATAATCCTATAATAATTATTGATCGGGAAAGTGTACTTTCCATCAGGTATAAAAAGTAATTTACCGTTTATTTACCACGTTTCTCTTAATTATTGTGAATAATATATTCGTTCATGACAGTTTCATTTTACACAGTCTTGTTTCGTCTAATTAAGCCTTGAAAATTAGCGGCTGATATATATGTAATATAATAAAACACCAAGCCTTAATTTAACTTGACAAAGGGTAAGCAATTTTGCGTGAAATAATATAATAAAACTTATATATTTAATGAGTTTTTAACGTACATAAGCTAATTTCCGTATGATAAAGCCGCTCCCTACTTTGTACCACACCTATTTCGCTTCACTGAACACAACAGTGTCAATGACCATGCCCAATGTGGATGGGACTTATTGGACAGATTAAATGATTTGAATTTAACAATGCTCTATAAAGTTGTATAAAGTGAGAACTATATAAATAGGTCATTTATTAATATACCTATTTAAGTTGGAAACATCAACAAGACACAATTGAATTCATGTAAATTTTGATTAAATATATATATTTATGATGGTTTTTGAAATAAACCAACACTAAATATTAGAAAACCAACATTTATAGAGCATTTTAAACGTATAGAATAAATGGTTCGTTTATCTCGTTTGAACTAGGACTAAGTAGACTGTTGAATAGGTTTTCTTAACTTTGTAACATGTTAGTTCTTACTTTTATACTTTTAAAACTTGTGGCAGTTACTCGGGAATCAGTACACATTCTTGAAATAATTCAGCTTTGATATTTAATTGAAAAGGTTTTGATAAATGTTGAGTAAACAACCATTTGAAATGAAGTTTATTTATTTTCCTTTTATGGTTTTAAAATTGTATTTCTAAATCCAATACTTTAATAAAGTCTATATATAAAATTAGCTTTTGACTTATAACTTTGTCTTAGTATATTATAGAGAGGTCCGGAGAAAAGTAACTCATATGTAGAGTCTTTGTCTGAAGAAGTCTTACTTAAGTGACTATTTAGTGACTGCTAAGTAGTACTTAAATGATTAAGTTAAATGAAATTACACAAAGATAAACAATGACCTGGAGATAGATCCACGCTTCTTTTTTTCCAGAAAAATACAAGGTTGTGAGAAATCGAGGATCAACAATTCAACAGCAGAAGGCATTGGGGTGGTATCACTGTTACTTAGATTATTAGTTTTTCTTAGCATTCGTCTCTTTCCAACCCCTTATACGATAGTGAAACCGCAATCAAAAACTAGCTTTATATATTTTGGACCGAACACAAATATGTAGTTGTTCATCTTTATATAACTATTAAATGAAAAATAAACCAAACCAAATTCGAACTCGCGATCTCTGAGAAACCGTCCCGTCGCTCTTACAATTGAGCTACCGTATAGTAAGATACGGTAGATATGCGGCGGGTTACGGCTGCCCGTATCGTTTTATTTTTTATTTTATATTTATATAAATTTAAATAAGCTTAACAAGGCATGTTTACAGATATTTTCAAACATAAAGTAGGTGTTTTAAAGAATATTAATGAGTTTGAACACAAAATATTTTTTCTGGGACAAGGGATAAATAACAAAAAAAAAACTATTTTAGGTAAAATATTACTCTTTTTGGTCGTAAATTCATGACTACAATATAATAAAACTATATAGTGTACATAAAATATAAGTTTTGGTTATTATATATAAGGTCTAGTCACGGATTAAACACTGATTTAATAAGTAATGAGTTCATATTTCGTCGACATATTTGCATCAGACACGAATTCAGGGGGTTACTTTGTCAGTTTATTTTATCCACTACATGCATACTAAGTTTGGGAGATATTAATAAAATGATATAGCTTTAAACGTGTCGTTCTACATGACTGGATTTCAAAAGATGGGAATAAAAAATATCAAATATATTTTTACATTTTGAAGGAAATGAGCCAAATTTAGAAGTTCACACGTTTTGATTTTTAAGTCCTACTTTGTAATAAAATATTTTTTTTATGTAATATTTGATTAAATAAAACAAAACAAAGTTGGATTAGATTTTATTTGACTTGTCGACGCCACAACTAAACAGGTCCGATAAAATATGAGGGTATAAAAAAATAGAACTGGCATTTTGAAATGGTATTTGAACCGCTATCAATAGAAAAATAAAGCCTCGAACATGTTTAACAAACCGTTAAAAACAAAACACTGTAGATAATTAAAACCGCCCATAAACAAAATGTTGAGGAATACCATTAGAACTATTAACACTTCTAGCTATTTTAGATTCGGATTTTATGAAACAGTAAATTCCTTAACACAAACTTTCTTTACGTGCTCAATACAACATATAAAATATAAAAGACAAAGTAACATGTAATATTAATCATAATTTATAGAACTTTCCAGAATTGGAATTCTATAAAATATTTTTCAAATCAAAATGAATCACTAGTGCTTCGTTGAGAATGTATTGTACCGTTCACAAAAGATATTTATTGTTTTAGAGAAACAATAGGAAACCGTCCCCTTGGACACGGTTGTATATACTGAGAATAGGATAAGATTACTGAACGAACCAAAAAAAGGTTTTTCATAAAACGTGTGGGTTTATTTTTTAGGACATTCTTTTAAAATCATGAATCATTGTGAACGCTTATAATTAGATTGTGTTTTTAAGGTTTTTGTAAGGTATACAAATTACAATTATTTTTTGTTAATATTAAATAATATAGAAAAATAATATTGAAATAACAAGCTAGTTTCCTTCTCTTAAATCATTATAATAATTCGAGGTTATTCCAAATTTCTTGTAAGTTAAAAAAGTTCAAGAATCTAGACTTTGTCTTTGAAGACTTCAAGCTTAACTTAAATTTACTGCGTTAAAGTGATTTTCGATCCTTGTTAAGAACTTTTTTTCTTTTAGATACAGTAAAAAAAAATACATTTTTATTTCAATATGTCTACGTATGTATATGTCATGTCTAAAACCTATTACGTCATAATATATAGATAAACAAAAGTATAAGCAATCTGTGACAGCGATTACTTAGTAGATTCTCTCGTCGCCAGGGGTGACATTATTCCACTTCTAAGTAATGTACAATTTAGGACACGAAAACATTCGAAATTGTCTTAAAGCAATTAGGAAGAATTTGTTATTTATGAAGCGGAAGCGACTTCATTTAACATTTGGAACAGGTAGGCTTTGTTATTTGTTTATTATTGTCAGTAATTATAATATTGTGTATAATAAAGTAGAATGAGAGATTTTTTCTCCTATGTTATTTAATTTCTCGTATATTTAAAGGAAATAACTAAAAATTTTACAGTATCTATCTAAAAATATAAAAGTGTATATAATGTTATTTTTACATCGCAAAAGTACTACCTTATCATTTTCCTTCGTAGCATTTACTCAGTCGTTTTAAAATAAGTATCTAGAAAGACAATACATCTGTAGGTATTTGAATGCTAGTGTACAGTGTTCTTTTACTTGTAGTTTAGTAGAAGGATATGATATACCTAGTTATTATTTACAATGTTTTTCATGCGGATTCACGTGCGTTCGAGAGTATTAGATTAGATAAAGTTTTTAATTGACAATAAAAAAAACTTCGATACAAGAAGGCCGTTGTAAGAACTTTGTCGATGGTGTAGACATCGGAAAACTTCGTAAAATCTATTTTACTAATGGGGAACGAATGAGGTAATGAATAATTGCTTAGACTATACGATTAGATATTGTTATTTCGTTAATTGCCTTGGTAACTTATTTACATTTTGATTTCTTCCTTTGTTTAGCGGTCCTCCAACGCAACGACCTCAATAAGCATATATTATAGTAGTATTTTATCCTTTTTAGAGGTCTTTTGTATTCGGCGATGTTTAAAAATTTTAATTTAGTTATTTTTTTCGCTTTGTAGTTATGTCACTGGTTTCTATATTGTACTAAACGAACCCACAAACACTAATTTTTTTCCATCTTTAATCATCATTAAGCATCTTTCACCATCACCAAAATGTTGACCAAACATAGCAAAAAAGCCATCACAACGAACCAGGCTTTCGATTTAAAAAAATCACAATCAAATCAAATCAAATCCAATACCATAGATAGACACACATATAAACAGATACACAGGTCAAACTTATAACACTCCTATTTTTGGGTCGGGGATTAAAAAAACTTCTATCTAAGATACACTTATTTTTCATCAAATGACGCGAGTCCTCAGACAAATGATAACTTAGGATTTACGAGCCTCGTTTTTTACGGGATTGACGGACAAATTTTCACCTTTATAAAATGATTTATTGCATGTTATAATCCACGATATTCTGTCGATACGAACATAGTAAACATACGTCATTTCAATGTTTACTTCATGTAGGCGATCCTGACAATTGAAGTTGTCTGAATCATATTTCATGAACGGGAGCGTTGCACCGACAATTAACTAATTTAACACGACAAAAGCTAAGTGGATGATTCGTTAACTTTAATAGAGGAAACGCCTACAGCATCTGTGGTTTAAATTTCTTCCTTTGTGAACTTAGTATATCAATAACGGTCTTAGGAACCATTAAAGAAAAGTGATTTTAAAAAGTTTATTGACTATCGAAAACAGATTATCGTTGAAGTTATTGAATGTCAAATATTGAATTTTCTTTTATCTCAGGCTTTACTGCTAATAGAATATAATAAATTTCAAAGGATTGTAATAATTCTATTAGATTTATGCATTAATTTTAATATACCATGATTCGTTTGAGACTGTCATAAACCTTAGATTCATTACCTTTTCCATCTTTTGTAATCCGCCCAATTTAATTAAATCGTTTCAGTCGTCAAAACTTTATGGATATTGTTTACAGTTGTAACGACTGACGGGATTCCATTAATTGAAGTTATGTCTTAATTTTAACACTAAAATGGATTAAAATCCGTGCACGCGATTTAAACATTTTATAGCTGTGAATAGAAATAAGCTTTTTTATGTTTAATAAAAAATATATATTTTTCTATCTATATGTAATATACGTCAGTACTATTAACAGTTCTGATACTTTTTGACCATTTTTATATCAAAAAGTAGGCATGTTTTTTTTGAAATTGTCTTTATAAAATAAAATGGGTTTCTAGTAATGATTTTTTTAAATGTTTGAATGACTATCTTATATCTTTTCATTAATTTCTTTTGTATGACTTTTTTTTTAAATTAGGTAAAAAAGAAATGTCAATTTTAATGTTACCTTATCCTTGTCATTTCTTAAATTGGATGCATTTTTATCAGGTCTCGTTCACCTTGACAAAACTGAAGGTCGATGTTACTGAGGTTATGACAGGAAATAAGCTATTTATTTATTTAATTTAAGATAAATATACATTAGATACCAGGTATTTATCATTTACATCTTATAATGAAACTTTGTACCTACGTTCGTTTTTAACACGTTACTACGTCCATTCTATAATATTTTTCCGGGTTGATACATCGACTATGGTGAAATCAAAGCCTTAGTTGAATGAGTCATTTAAAAAAAATAATGTTATTGACTCATTGTCGATGAATCAGGTTGTAAATGGAATTTGCGACGTAAGATCTTCATTTGTTTATTCAATAGAGTAGCTGTTTATACTCTCAGAATTACATAAATAAACAATATAAAGAAGAGATATTAGAATGTTATCAATGTTTGATTATATTTTATCATTGAAAGGAGGCTTACGATGTTGTATAGTAAATCACCGATTATACTCTACTGTATTGTTGGAGAACGACAATGGTCAAATTTGTCACGGTTCAGCGATCATTGCTTGGGAATTTGAGGCATTTTAAACATAATATGTCACGTAATACAATGATTGTATTGAAGAATGTATGAGTGTTATATTAATTGTTTCAACACCTGGGGTTACTCATAAATATCATTTCATAAAAGGTTTCAACTTTCACCTTTTAATATTACAAGATTCATGTATGAATTGCAAAATTGTTGGCAAAATTTACTTTAACTTTAAAACTTTAAGAATCTAAATAAAAGTTTTAGTGAACTATTATATAATACGATAAAATATTCGCATAAGAGTCGTAGCCTAGTTGGCAGTGCACTCAAATGTCTGGCACTGTCTAGAAAATAAATTACTTTCAGTGGCGTAACAATAGCTTAAGCACCAAAAACCTGCTATTAATAAAAGCATTTGTGTAAAGACTGCCCTCGTATACGGGCTGGCTCGACCAGATGGTACCATATCTCAAATCTCTACCATGTGCTACTTTCATTATTTCGTGGAAGATGCCACCACTTTCCATCAGGTGGCGGTCTGCTCGTAACCACACAATGATATCAAAATATATTTAAACAGACAACAGACAAATAGTTGCAGTAAACTGAGTATCGTAATAAGATCTCTGTGACATTGTTTTGAGTACAATTGAAGATTGTTTTGTTTATCTCTTACACGACCGTTTGTAAATTGAGTTGGTATCTTAATTTAGAGCTTAGTGTGTATAACATAACATTAAAGATAGTTTTTTGAAAATATCTTTAAACATGTATAGCCATGTTAAGCTTATTTAAATTTATATAAATATAGAATGTAAAAAACCGATACGGGCAGGGATTCGAACCCGCGACTACTGGGAAACCGTCCCGTCGCTCTACCAACTGAGCTACCGTATCGCTGTCCATCTCGGTGAATATTGTAAGTTATTCTATACTTTTTAAAAATATATTTAAAAAATTTAATACTAGTAGTGTAATAATAAACTATATAAAATTTGAATGATCCAAATTTATATTTGTTATTAACTTTCCCTTGTTTAATGGGTGAATTGTATGAAAATACGTAACTAGGGGTTTAGGGTCAGGTTATATGTTGGAGAAAATTAACATGTCAATTCGTCTGAACTATAATTTCCGTTACAAATATGTAACTACATATCATTGGTTTTCCTTTGTATAATATATTGATATTGGAGTCGGAATTGTAAGAACAATGTGAAGGTTAATAATTAACGTTGCTTTTATGTGTTTGTGTATTTGTTTTATAATAAGTTCTTTATGTATCGAAAATAAATAAATGTATTATTCTACTATAAAGTAATATAAAGTATTAATAATTCTAACAATTTCTCGTATAATTGATATAAACGATAATTAAAACATTGTGTTATAAATGTACATATTATACATAATATACAAATATATATTATACAAATATATAATATACTAATATATAATATACTTATTTAGAGTTCCATTCCTAATTGTTAGCTTTCCTATAATTGGAGGGTAAGTTTTGATAAAAAAATAAAGATATCAGTTGATGGTATGACTAAAACATGTAATCTTTGTATGGAAGTTCAATTGACTTAATAAATAATTGTAATATTTTTTTTTTTTTATGGAAGAGGTGGGTAAACGAGCTGGCGGGTCACAGATGACTTGTGATCACCGCCCACCCATGAACTCTTGCAACATCCGAGGATTCACAAGAGTGTTGCCGGCCATGTAGGCCATGCCATATTGGATACTGATTTGATTAAGAGTAGTGTATATATAAATCGTCTCCCAGCTGAAGGTAGTGTGTGATCGAGAGACTAAGTTATGTAACAGAACTAGTATAATAAAGTGTAACAGTGATAGTAAAGAGTTTAAATAGTAAACAGTTTAGTACGTTTGTGAGCAGTGCCAATAAAGTCTTTTAAAGAATATAACGTGATTCTTCGCATTAAGCGTTCTAATATAATGATCATTAACAAGACCCAATTATGGGAAATTATGTATGTAGTTAATTAATATTGAATTCTGGATATTACGTTGTTGCTGAGGAATTATATCAATATTGTATAGATTATACAATTCTCTTGAAATCTATTATACAAATAATATGACGTATATTCTAAGGTTATGGAGATACTTTACTCGGAAATAAATTACAAGTTCTTATATAGTAGTAATGTAAATGTGACTACTGATGATTCAATAAACAAGATATTTACATAAATAAGTAAGTGACGTATTACTATATTAATACTCAGATAACTGGTTTTGTATAATGTAATATTACATTGACATTGTTTAAATATTTGTTTTATAATCATAAGAATTGATTCGACATTTCAAAAACGATTCTCTTATGAGTCATATATAGTATCCTTCTCTAATATCGATTAAAACTAATCGATTTTGAACCTTACTTATAAATGATAGCACTCTCTTGAATTATAATATCGGTAAGGTGTTGTGACGTCATTTGTAATACAAACTGCAGCAGACGGCAAATATGAATTTATTATGAATTCATAGTTTACACACGATGGTAGGTACTTCTTATCAATATTATAGTTAAAAGTTGAAATATTATATAAGGACTGCTTGCTAGTGGTTAGTCACTGCTAAACCAAAGGTATGGGTTCGATTTCTACACGATACAATAGTTTGTGCGATCACAGATTGTTGTTACCTAGTGTGGGTGTATTTGTATTCATTATTTATATATGTGTGAAACCAGGGATAACATAATCTCTAGTGAGGCTAATAAAGGAATTCGTTAAAGATAAATTATATATATTTATATATATATATATAGCTTAGGATCTTAATATGTATTTCGTGGATACCTTTCATTTGTACATATACGACATAATAAGTTAACGAAAACCCAAATATATCGTATCTGATTAAGATCTACAACTTAAATTGGTAGTTTGGAAACCGACTCCAGGGAAAGAACTTAAATATTCTCCTAAACTGTTTGTAACAAGATTTGACAAGACTCTTGACATTAACATAGTCAACCAATTAATATATTTAAATGAACTCCCTTGATAATTAATATTTGCAAAATGTTCTCTATTTGAATGCCTGGCCTTCTGTCTGTAATGAGCGAAGTAAATGCTCAATAGTTTCTCTAGCTTCTTTTAAATGTACTTCATTTATCTTTGTTTCATCTTAGGTTCTTGTTAATATTTCTCCAGTGTATATCAAGGACACAGATGCACAGTGACAAGTCAGAGAACAATTATACCTAATTGAGTATCATTGGTACTGTCCACTGAATGCGGGCAAGTAACAATTACGTTTGTAATTTGGTTCGAATATGAGCTTGAGATATCTTGTTTCTAACACTTGAAGGATAAGTGACATTTGGTATGTTATATATAATAATATATTAATTTAGCCTAATGATTTAATTTACTTGCTTTGAGGTAAGTGGTGTCATTTGAATACCGCCTCGTGTCACAAATTAAGGAGTTTGTAGGTGCAGCCAGATTTCTTAATATGGATGTGACATGCTTGTTGAGTGATGTAACCGTTTTATTCGATTTTATTTAATACCAACATTAATTTATTTTTAAACTGCACTGGGTTGCTTTGAGTAAAAAAAATAATAATATCAGGACAAATTAAACACATTGATCTAACTCCTAAATAAGCAAATTATTTGCTTGTGTTAAGAATGTTAGACAACGATACAAATACATAGAAATATATATAAATACTGAGGATATATTTAATAAACGACCAAACCCAAAAACACAGACATCTATGCTCATCACATAAATGCCTGTCTCTGCTGGAATCGAACCCCATTGGGCCGTGACACGTTAGACGTCTGCGCTAACCACTCGACCAAGGGGCGATGAAAATTGATATATATTTAATATTTCGGAAATTAAATTTGTAAATAATGATAATAATTTTATATCAAGATTAAGGGAAACCTTTAGCATCAGTAGGACTAACGCATCAAGTTTTTATTAGACAACATAAGCCTCTTATGATGGGAATAGGTCATTTGGATGAGCTTGTCACAGTTAAACAAAGTTGTTAGTACTTAAACTCAGTTTAGGGGTAATTTTGACTTAGCTTTGTACCAACTTGCTCGACGGATGTTGATATTAAGGATTTAAGGCGGGTTTACAATGTAACATACAATATATATTTAATCTACATTACAGGTTATTCTATATTAATACACGTTTCTTATGGGTATAGTGTATATATTCTTAAAAACCAAATTACCCTCTCAACCGGCAAGTTAATAAAAAGTAAAAAAAATATCCTGTAACATAAAATTGATTACAGCATTGAGTGATAAAGATTTTCTTTTATACACGTTATATTTAAAACACTTGAATAATGTATATAATTTATATTTACGTGGTAATAATTCACGCCAGATTGGATTTATACGGAGGCCCCTTTCGATATATTACTCGTTAACAATAGCCCCTGACCTGAGAATTATTAGATTTTTGGGGCAGTATCCTTATCACACGTCTCTAGCTGGTGTAATGGATTATCGTAAACATAATTATGATTTGAATGTTTCCTATTAACACAGTAATATATATTTAACTTCGTATTATTCTGATTAATCTTTACGAAATGTTAGATTAAAAGATACTTTTTAAAATTTTTATTTTTCTGGCTGGTAATTTCAATTAACACACATTTGAACCCCTATGTTAAAATAAATTACCAGAGTAATTGAAATGTCTGTCCAAAAAAAACTTTCAAATTAATAAACACAGTATTGTAATCCGCTGTGCCACATGCATGGATCTGTACATTTTTAGCCTCGATATTGAAAAAAAATACATAGGCTTTTTAGTATAAATGATTGTGGTTCCTAAAATAGTACCTATGTGTAAAGATAAAAAGGGACTTATTTTAAGCCATGTGCATAAATATTTTTAAAAGCAACATCATATTATAATACAAGTATCTAACAAGAAATATTATAGTACTAATGTGGTTCTATTTTTTTTTACTACTACTCAGTTTACGCCAACAGCTATATATATAGATATATGCCTACAAATTAATATGATATGTACGTTGTTTTAACGTTTCTTAGTTTTTATCATTTATATAAAACATTTTATTTATAAGACAATCGATTTCTTTAAAAGAGAAGTATTAAAAACAACAAGCACTTTTATTATTGATGATTATTCCGTTAAATATAATTACAAGGAAAAATATAATAAAGAGCATTATTATTCAAAATAAGATAACATTCAAATTATTATTAAGATACGTCATGCTATAAAATATTACGATAGAATACGAACAGACAAGTAGCGGTTAAAGATAACCTATGCCATAAATAAATTATCTAAATATATACGTTTTAAATTGTGACATATTACTAGCAATTAGTCACTCCTTTATCTATAAGGTTAGAACCTTCAAGTATGGTTCTCTTTGTAATTAAAGATAACTATATATTGAAAATTTATTCACCTGAAATGCAATTTATAGCAAATTTACTCACCTGAATTTTGCATATTTTATAATTAATACCTACAATTATTGCAAGTATTTATAATTAATACCTACAATGTATTGCTAGTCTTTATTACTCATCAGAACATATATTTTTTAAAGTATTACCTATTAACTCGAAGAATTAATTAAAGCAATTAGTAATTTAGAACTCACTGAAATAGTTTTAAGCAGTTTAATGAAAACTTAAAATAAATACCATTACATATTTTAGTATTTAATTCTTTTAGTGTAATTAATAAATATATTTTTAGTATATATTTTTTAGTTCCAATTATAGCAACTAAATTGTGTTTGCTACCTTAACGAAGTTTTTGTCTTTAACTAATTTAGTAAAATTTTAGTTAACGCTTGTTTAAAAGACGATAATTGATTTCAATGACAGCAATTGTGTTACTTCTTGCTTATTTTAAGAACTTAAAACTTATTATGTGTCAGTCAATGATAACCGTTAAGTAAAATAGTGCATGAAAATATGTTTTTTAAATGTCTAAGAGATGAGTGGTAAGTAGTACGTATTAATAGGAACGATCTGAAGCTTCATATGCACCAGTGGCTATGTGTAACATGATTTAAAAAATATGTGTGTTTTTTGTTAAAACCGGAGTTTGTATATCATTAATATTTAGCCTTTATAGCGCGATATCGTTACACATAAGTTTAAGAAAAAAGAAGTGAGCTTAAGAATGAGATTTTACTCAAATATCGTTATTTTATGAAGTAGCACACAAGTACTACAGCATAAGCAACAAAAAGATATACTTATATTTTTTAATATTATTATCTGTGATGCATTTTGTTTCATCTAGTTGTGTAAAGGGTGGCAGTTATTTACGTCTTTCTACTTACAGGAATATAATAACGATTCATTTCCTATCTACAAAAATAGTTAAACCTTTTTAAGTTTATAATTGCTTTAGAGTAAGAAGTTTTAACAATATTAGTATTAGTGAGCTAGTAAATAGAATACAAATAAATAGAGTATAGACTGAAAAATAGTTTTATAATATTATAATTGACTAATTCCATATAACGAATAAAAAATGCCATATCTAACAAACCGTTAAATATGACCTGGATTCCACCAACTGTGCAAACATTTTTCACAACTAGTGATGCGATGAAACCGATTATATTTTTGTTTATAGACACATTATTTATTTATAATATGATAATATATTAGATAAAAACAATTTAACCTCCTTACTTAGATTAGAATGTAGTATAATTTCCTGCTCCATTGTTGGAATGGTATGTAGGTTTTATTTCTAAAGTAAGTAAAAATCAATCATTTACTATATATATAACATTTATTAGCATCGAATGTTGAACAAAGTGATTTCAACAAATGTTATTACCTAAGTAAACAATAATGATCGTATTCTGTAACGATGTCTCTTGACAGGATCATTTATTAAAACAAAAATATAGTCAGTTTTGGCGTTGTAGTAAATTTTTAAATAACATAAATAATGTAGTTTTTCTTCATGTAATATATTTTAGGAATATTTTTTCTTTTGAAGCGTAACAAAACCCATATATCAATGAGCGACTTTAGTGAGTAATAAAATGTGTTCTTTCTTAATTCACGGAAATCTTTGAAGGCGGGATGCTGTGTTATTAATGTTATTTACGGGGAATATTTTATAAATAATTGTATAGTTTCATTTCCTGTTGTGTAGTCTCCAACAAAATGTCTGTGTTACGTTTACAGTCAGTTAAACAAATAGGCTATTTGATTATTCTATTCATTTCTTAACAGATGTAGAAGTGAATTTGGCACGGTTAGATATTTGACAATATTCATAGAATCCGTGTGTATTAATGTGTGTGTGTGATCGTGTATACTGTTATCTATTGCGGACATATTGATTGATAATTTAGTATTTGATTCGATTTTTACCGCGGGTCAAAGTGTTTTATACAACAAAAATTCAATTTTCATCAATGACTTTTAGCCACAAAAATCATACTAATAAAAAATAAAGAGAAAGCTTGAAATATATAAGTACATATAGATAAATAAAATCGTGCTATAAATTAAACTTTACTTACATTTTTTTATAATGTAAATATGTCTAGTATATATGAAACCAACATGACTTGACAAGGGTCAAGTCGGTTGTCGATAATATAATAGAAAGGTCAAGGTATGAGTACCTTAGTACTTAAGTATTACTCCTTTATGTAAGATGACTGACTAGATTATCCTGCAGCAACATGAAACAATGAAATTATGAATATTGGAAAACTGTGTGTTTTAAAATGGTGTATTGTGTATGCATTAAAGATAGGTAAAATAAGTTACGTTTTATTTAAGGTAGAAACTTGATAAAAGGTTTATTCAGAAGTCAGAGAGAAAAATAGATAAAGATATCAATAAGATTTTAAATCTCTGACAGTCTTAATATTAATAAACGTTATTTATAAAATAAAAATAGTCAAAAATTTTGTTACAAGCAAGCATTAAATAAGTTATTTTTAAGCACAGGATGGAGCAACATCTGGTAAATAGGTAAGTGAGGGTGTTTCTAAAAAAGATATGCAGGTACTTGGAATACAATTCTTTTTTGTGATGCGTTTGACATTTTTGTGGAATCAAAATTGTAATATGTATTAAGAACAATGTCTTTTAATTGTCAAGCAACTCGAAGTATTATTTTAAAAATATATCAATTAATAATTAAATTGGATATGTAAGTACATATGCATTAACAATCAATATTGTAAGTATTGATAAACATTTTAATTTGTTTAGATAATAATTTCAATTCTTGACTCACCGAATTTTCACGTCAGTTAAACAATCCAATGTTATTGTGTCTCCGTCGATTCAACAGTCAAGTAACGTTTAATTTCTTTAAACACAGTAATCAGAGTATAATACAATGTTGTCATTACAATCAAACGCAATGTATATTTTAATGTTTCAGTCATCACAAATAATTTTAATATAATACTGCCCAATTATATATAAATTACGATAAAATTCGCGCCAATTTAATAAAACACGATACGTTCATCGGGATAGAAGTTATCTGTCACACTGATGTAAATACAATACTGACATAACGTGACGACCAGCACAATGCGCATACGCATTCTAGTAGCGGAGTGAGTGGGACAGATGACTCATTCTTTCAATGCCGGCTGCGTCATTCATAACTAGATCGCAATGTAATTTAAACGTTAGTCTAATACAAATAAGGAGTTAAATTCATCATCACAATAAATGCCTTGCTTTTAAAACTTCATAGCAATTTAAGCTCTATTGTGATACCGTTGTGGTTGATGGTAAAGATAAAGTATACCTGCTTTCCTTAAACTGGGACTTTACAATGACTGTCGCAGAACTTGTATATGCAGATGCCTACCTCGAATAATAATATTGAATTTAAATGGTTTCTTATGACTAAGTAAGGCACGAATTTATGATAAATTCTAGCTAAGCCTATAGCCAAATGACAAACGCTCGCTACTGGTAATATTTAAATCGAACCTTATGTCAAATACATACATTTATCACTATTCGATTAGACTTCACGCCACTCGGTCAGGCTCTTTACTACTACATTTATGTATGTGGGATCAATAAGCTTATGAAACATCACATTATTTTTATATAATAATATATGTTTATATTTTAAGCTATCTGTAAATATGTTATTTGTACCTACTCTTAAATTTTGAATATGATTTATTTAATTATAAGTATTGAAATGAAAACACGCGAAAAGGACTCAATCTTGGTACATACATCCCTGTCGATCTGCTAACTGTGTTATCATGTTGTTATACGCCATGGTGAATTGAGCATTCTGTAAGGAATATCCATTGTTGGTATTTATCTGAAGTTGAATTAAATAGGTTACTAAAACAAATAAGCTTGATTGACATACGAATACTTACGTTATAATCCAGCTATCCATATTATTATGGCCGCCACAGCTATATTTCAGAGTATCAAGTTATGTTAAACTATAGTTTTATAGTCTTGACAATAAATTTAGGGTTTTTGATAAGAACATGTTAATACAGCTTTTTATATGAACTGTCACGTACAGAATAGTTTTTCTCGATACCCTAGAAATCACAGATTCGAATGTCGAAAGTGGAGAAACCACTTATCTAACTTCCTAACATTTGTTCGGAGTTTTATCTTTTTCTCCTAAACTCGGTCTCATAAATCTTCTAGTATTGAGGTGAGATGCGATGTTGATATATGGCGTTGCAAGTTAAATAATGGCTTGTTTGTCCTTTCCGACACTTTCATAACTGAAAATATTCTTGTCAGCAATATGTACACCATCTTTCCTATTTCTGTTATTTGTCAAATAGGAACTTTAAGAGAAATGCCGGTAATAAGGACATATTTTATAAAATATGCACTTAATTTCGAGTCATTAATAATAATATTAAATACATAACATAATAGAGACACTAATTAACAACTCTAATTAAGTTTAGTGATTAGTTATTATTGCTTGAGTAATAAATAACAGCTAGCCTCGGGCGTTGTTCATCAAACTTAAATTGCCTACATATGAGTTTACCCGAATTGTTATACTTTACTCTTTACCTTAAGTTGTTTTTGGGGTTAGGGTTAATTACGTAATATTTACAACTTATTACTTGCTAGTTATAATAATTTGTTATAACTGTACAATATAATAATGTTATATAATGTCATAATTTATGAGATAAAAATGTAGTATTCGACTAATTTACCAAATTATAATATTGTACGTAATAATTTGTGTTTTTATATTTATTTGTAATTTAAAAATGCTCTTTTTTTAAAAGATCTCATATGTAACTTTTATTTTAATGTTACACTGCAAAATTTTTATTTTATTTAAAAATGAATCTCAGAATTTTCTTTATTTTCTCGTAGACTAGAATTGTATTAAAGTTACAGCACTTACGATATCTAAGTTTAAGAGACTACTGGAACTTTGCCAAATCTAATTTTAGTTTTTGCATTATACTGATTACTACAGACATACCTATGGAAGATTTTGTTAGTTATAGGTAGTTCTTAGGCGTCGAAGTATCTTATTTCTTACAAAATAGATAAAAAATATAAATAAACATTTTTTTAATAATTGCTTGATGTTGTTTTAGTAGTTATATTTTGTAGCACTCTTTAAATTATTGACATATCGAAAGAAATAGTAGGGCGGGCTTACTATATACCAAACTGCAGCAGTATTATTTTCATTTATTTATTACATTTCACGTGATAATAATAACGTTATTAAAAATATTGACAAATAAAAATAGATATTTTACGCAAATAAAATTTTTACTTCACTAAATTATTTATTATTGTACCGTAATAAAAATTGTATAACAGAGGTGGAATTTTACCTGGAAATCACTTACTTACTTCTTCCTTCAGCTTCAGCGGTGCACGATTTTATTTGTTCCGGTCTGTAAAGCTGACTTGTATTAAGTTGAGTAACGAATAAGTACTTGGTCTTGAGCTAACTCTTAGTATAACTTACATAAATTTATTTTA
This sequence comes from Napeogenes inachia, assembly GCA_959347355.1. Taxonomy (NCBI): domain Eukaryota; kingdom Metazoa; phylum Arthropoda; class Insecta; order Lepidoptera; family Nymphalidae; genus Napeogenes; species Napeogenes inachia. The sequence continues at coordinate 12,954,301 of OY365793.1, read as the reverse complement.
TATAGGATATCTGTCATACTATTTATGATTAAAGATTTATTGAAAAAAGAAGAATATTTTTTTCTCGTTTCAGAAAAACCTTTTTATATAAAAGGATACATTACCATATTGCTTTGATTTTTATCAGTACTCGGTTCTGATGATTTGATCTATGAGGAATTGAGAGAGCTTCTCAATGTTATAGTTATCCTCATAGTTCTAATCAACAAAATCAATCAATCAATGATAAGAATCGGCGTATTTTTGTTAGAGTTTTTACTATAATAAACAAGTTAATATGTTTTAAATAAAGAACCATAAATATTATATAAACGTCTATGTGATGAACCAGACATCTATGCATATTTTAAAACACGAAGACAGTTTACAACTCAGACATGATACCGTGCACTCCAGATAGAACTACGAATGTCGAGACGTAACTACATGGTAGTATATATAAAATGTAGATAAAAGACTCATTTTATATGCAATGTTTCATTTTAAACCTTCATATAAACAAAATGAAGTAGTTTGAAGTTACAAAATAATGAGACGAAAATGTACAAAGCTTTATGTTGTAACTGCAACGTATTTGAACTATAAGGAATGTATAAAGAGGTGTACACACGATACAAAAAAATATATATTTATTTCTATTTTAATATTAAGATAGTGTTATTGTTGTATTAGTTAATATGTGAATATAGATTGGATACAAATAAGAATACAAGCTTAATCAACCGATTTTATTTTATTTTTTACTTTTTCTTTGGATATGAAAATTATGAGGAAAGGGTGATGTTTGTTTGTTTGTTTACCCATTGGCCATTAAAGACCCTCAGCAGATTCTAATGCAACTTTTGGTGTGGTGATAGTTTGTAGTGTGTAATTTGTCCTGATATTATAATAAAAATATTAGGACAAATTACACACATTGATCTAACCCCTAAGTAAGCAAATTATTTGCTTGTGTTAATGGTGTTAGACAAATACATAGAAATACACATATAAATACTGAGAATATATTTAATAAACGACCAAACCCAGAAACACAGACATCTATGCTCATCACATAAATGCCTGTCTCTGCCAGGAGTCGAACCCGAGCCCCATTGCGCCGTGACACGTTAGGCGTCTGCGCTAATCACTCGACCAATCGGTATTATTTATGTACATATACACATAAACAATACTTTTTTTTTGTAGTAAAATATCAATGAGCTACAAATACAATTGTGTACGGACTTATGGGAATAGGTATATATATTGTAAAAATATTTTAAGATTTTGTCTTTAATTAAATGGCGTTTGACTATTCTATGTAATCATCATTTAAAAATAGTGGAGCGAGAATAACTATGTATAGCTAAGGTGTATACAGCTATGTATGGGTTCTTTCGGTCCCTCGTATAGCTATATACCATACACCATAGCTATACATACAAATCATGTATCACAAGTGGGTAATAGAAGTTATGATGGATACCGCGGGAATATACAACATCCTCATTACAGAGCGAGGGGACAGATAAACAAATAGTGGGTAACACTTCGTTTCAAGGTGATATGACATTTATATTAGGAATTCGTGTCAGGACCGCAATTTAGGATTGCCTTATGTATCAGTCAGGAAATCATGTTTTTACTTTAACTGGTCGGAAATAATATATTTAAATATGTGTTTTTTTATTACTCATTATATGTTATGTGCTGCTAATATTAATTGTGTAAATTGTTTTAAGTATCCTAATATAAAAACTAGTAAATTGAGCTAAATATTGATGGAGAAAGTATTTGTTCTATTGTTGTTTATTTGAGCTTAGGAATCAAAATTACTAATTGAACACTAAATATGCAAATTGTTCAATTCTGTTTTACACCATTCAAATAAAGTATATAAACATTATATTGTGGTACATTTCAGAAAGTAATTTATTCAATCGATATACACATAATTTTATTGATTTATGTACTATTTTACTATGTATGTACTATCTTTACAACTGCTGAGGAAGCTCGATTTACTTTTTGGGCCTTATCAGATAACCCTATTAAGTGCCGTGCTTTCCGAATCCTCCAATTTATTTAATTCAGTTCGAATAATAGTGGCTAAAAGGAAAATAATAGAATTAAAGAAACAAGATGTGGCTAAAGCTTTTAGCTTGACGCAGATTAATTTAATAAGAGTTAGGATTTTTAATAAGTTTCTAGTTTTTTTTTGTTCAAAAACCATTATTTCATTTCACAATTTGGTATCAGCAAAAATATATTAGCTGGAAAATACTTGTTAAAATGAACGCATAATTAACAAATATCTACTTCACATTAAGGGTCAGTATTTAGCAACCAATCAACGTTGGAAATTAATTATATCGTAAATCCCAAATGAGGTGAAATATTGTGGTCGTAAATGACATTTATCAGTAAAATATATCGTAATAGTATTATTAATAGAGTATGGGATTTTGGAAATTAACAATGAATAGTAATTATCTAACAATTAATCAACAATAAATTCGTAATATGAAATTATTTTAGTATATTTTTTTAAATAAATTATAGTCTTATTTTCGTCATAATGTATTTACTGGACTACGAGATGTTATAGTACCTAGTTTAATTTATATAGTATATAAAAAAAATACAGACAATTTCTAAAATGCTTAGTTCAAATTAATTTATGTTGATTTAATATACTGTCCCCTTCAAAACCTTAACTTCCTGGTACATTCTGTCAATTGAGCTTATGCTACAGCTAACATGACCTAAATATATAAATTAGTGATGGAACTTCAGTTTCGATACGAATTTTGTATGTTTGTATAAATTTACTATTAAAACAAAGATTTAATTTGAACGAACTATTAGAATATTAAATAGTGTATTTTATAGGATTATTGTAATTATAACAAGATTAAAAATATAATTCTTCATTTATTTAATTAATTAAATATAATTTAACTATCAATTAGGTCATTAGTATAATACAGTATTACCCTTAACAACCTTAAGAACCGCTAAGCCTAGATCAGAAAAACCAATTCATTAATAAAAAATAGGTTATATCTGTTTTGCCTTTTATTCATACATTTAATTTAACAAAGGAAAACGGATTTCCTTTTCTGAATAACTCCGAAGATATGATTATTCGCTCTTGATTCTTTACTTGTCAATATATATTTATGTCGATAAACAAGCTAACTTCTTATCCAATGATCTTTTTTTTTCACTGAGTATCAGCTTTCTTTTTACATATCTATTGGAATAATATGATTTACATATTATACTGCAGGAAATATTGTTTTGTCATCGACGAAGAGAAACAATAAAATTGTCTTTGTAGAACAAATTTCATGGTTTCCTTATATTGTTTTATTTTAATGTCTGGCAATAAAAATCACAGATGGTGACAATATGTCAGAATAAGGTTATTGTTATCTGTCTGTACATTCACTCTTTATTAAAATACGTAATATATAATACTATTTTAAAACTTAACTAATGGATATGATTAAACAATTCTGTAAATAATAAATTTGACATTACTTGGTACAAATAATTATTTTAAGCAATAAATAACAATAATATATTTTAAATGAGTTCTTTAGATTTATAATATAATGAGATATGGAAATTTATATATTTTCAAAAATCTCAACGGAATTTATCAGTATCTCAAGCGTATATATCAGTACAGCTCTAGGCACAACAAGTCTTAGACCCTGACCTAAACAATGAACCTTATAATAATCATTAAAATAATTAAGGGTAAGATATATTGGGATATTATTCTTATTGTTATCCGTTCATTATACAGCATTCAAGATATTTCCACAAAATGAACCTTTGATAGATATCGAACCCTTCAAATTGAAGCTTTTTGAACATTTAGTATCCAAAGTGATGTCTTCAATATTATTATATCACTTATAATTTACGATTTTGACATTTGTTTTCAACTTCCTCTACAAATCACATTTACGAGATAATTGGTTCTTACTTTAAACTAAAACGGATGAATACCAAAAAAAAACACGTGTTTTTTTTTAAATTAGTTTAATAAATAAATTAAAGCACCATGCACAGACACATAATTCTTTAGTATATATCCTTAATATTCCGAAATCATATTTCCTCATAATCCTCAGTTGTCCTTCAGTAAGCATCTGCCTTTATATCAATAGAGGGAACAATTGCTTCCGTTCGTTTATTAAAGTTTCGATGAAACCTAATGGATTAAACAGTTTAACTTTGAACTAATATTAACGATCTCTTGGATTTAAACTTGTGGTTTCGACAAAATTCATGTTCTATAAATTAAAATCAATATTTAATCAACCTGTAAGTCGTAAGGTTTTTTGTCTTTAAATTAATTTGCAAATGTACTCATAATATTAGAATCGAATGAAATATTATACACATTGTATTGATACATCAAACATAGGCGTAAATACATTATATACATATATAGTATTCGGAGAGATTAGTGTGTACTGATTGAGTATTCGAATTTTCAATTGTTGTGTTACGGGAAATGCTTCTATTGTACAACAAAATATAGCACAGATATATATACTATTTCAATAGCTTATAAGTATAAGCAACTGTAACCAATGTTTAGAATGAAAAATACCTTTAATTAATAATAATAATAAGAATTAAGTGATTAGTTACGAAATGTTTTATCGTTTCATGGGGTAGACCTGATTTGAAGAGTCTGGTCAGGTCATTCAGGAGTTATCTTTATATATATTAAAATAGCCCGTATCCATTCAGAAGAGTCTAGACATGTAACACAGTTTATATTATGACAGTATTATAAATCCTGTGTTCTAGATTTTTATAATGATAAATGTAATATTTAATAGGAATGGTTAAATTGTTGTTTGTATTTTCAAACATCTGTTTATAATAGTCGCTCAGTTTAATTACACTAATCGTGTTGCACTCAAAGTGTCTTTTGTTTACACGTTGAATATATTCTAAGGATAAAAAGTTGTATGTTTAAAATATATATAATATACCACTATATATAAAATAAGAACTTTTGAAATAAATTTTTATTCCATGTAATTTATATTTATTTTTTTGAAGGTTTACATTTTTGATTAATGAAAATAGGTATATTAACATAAGTTAATATAAATAAATAAAAATATTTGTACAGCTTAATTATAAATGTAGATTGTTACAATAAAAATGATATTTCACTATAATTATAAAATCTCACAAGTTAAACTTTTATTTTGCTTACTTTGAAGTTTTTATTATAATGAGATACTTAGATCTTATAAAATATTTGCGATTTGAGTGTTCTACGACCTAATTAGCTAGAGTCTTGGAGAAAATGAAATTATAGTATTTGTTTAATAAAGTGCTAATTAGACGTTAATGAAGTTTATTTTTTTGGTGTAAATACTTAGTCTGGCCATAAAAACTGTTACAATTAAAAATAAAATATATTACATTTGAATTTGGAATCTGTCATTTTTATACGATTGTTCATTGTGTTTTCATTTTGGCGTCAATACATTGTACAATATTTTGCGATATTAAAATGGATATAAAAAATTTAAATAGTGATAAAGAGAACAGAATCGCTGTCATTGCATTATAAAAAGTAGGTATGGAGCCAAATGCAATTTTCAAAACTCTCCATACACTTGGTATTAGCCAAATGTTTGTGTACCGGGATATTAATAGGTAAAACGAGACTTCCTCTGTTTGTGACAGAGAAAGATCTGGCCGTCCACGTAGTGTTTGTACGAAAAAGCAAGCAAGCAGTAAGCAAGAATTCGTAGAAATTCTGTCCGAAAGCAAAAGATTTTATCTCGGGAAGTGAAGATAGCACCTAGAACCATGTCGCGTATTTTAAGAGATGACTTGCAGCCTATAAGAGCAGCACTGGTAATTTTTAACTAATAAATTAAAGATGAATAGGGTGGTAAAATCGAATCAACTACTGAAGCGGTACGCAAAGGGAGATCACAGAAAAAAATTGTTTACAGATGAGATTTTTTTTTACAATCGTACCAACATTTTAACAAACAAATCATATTTTTGCTCAAAGCTCTAAGGAAGCTTCCCAATTAGTCGACAAAGTGCCATATGGGCATTATCCGAATTCTGTGAGGGTTTGGTGGGGTGTTAGCTATGATCCTTCAGTCACTTCTGTGACTGAGCCATATTTTTGTGAAAAAGGTCAAGTCAAGTCAAGTCACCATTCTTGAGATACCATTCTTGAGAAGGTAGTTAAGCTCCTTAATAAAACCATGTTCAATAACCAACTATGGTCCTTCCAGCAAGACTCGTTGCCGGGTCATAAAGCTCGGTCCACGCAGTCTTGGTTGGAAGCGAACGTCTCGGATTTCCTAAGAGCTGAAGACTGGCAGCCGTCTAGTACCGATTTTAATCCGCTGGATTATGATTTATGAGATTTATGAGTCAGTTTTAGAAAGTACAGCTAGCGCCATGATCACTTAGAGTCCCTTAAACAATCCATACGATTGGCAGTGAAGAATTTCTTCATGGAAAGTTTTTTTTTTCTTTGTTACAATATTTATGAATATTATTTATGAATACAAGACTATCATACTGTATACATATGTATGTATAATGTATACTATATGGTAAAGTACATTTTAGTGTATACATATTACTCAATATTATCTATGAATGTCAATTTGTTATTTCTTTTTAAAAACCTAAGTGCATGCTAATACTTTGTCTCCTCTACCCAAAGGTTGAATGGAAGAAATTGCTCTAGCAAAAAGGCCTCCAATTGATTTTTTTTATTTGTGCTTATTATTGTTTTTTTTTTTAATATTTTTAGAATAAAAAATATCATATATGATGATCGGCTAGAAATGTAAAAGTACAAGAACCTTTAACTAATAATAACTCTCACTAAAGATATCCCCGTTTTCCAGTACTTGCTTTGATCAAAATAAATTGCCCCTATTGTCTTATGTTTATAAAAAACCTAACCAATAATTTAATTTAAAATATAAATCTGATTAACACTTATAATTTAAAATTCTAAGGTACGATAACAATAAATACCTTAGAATTTATCTAAATATGAGATATTTTAAGAAATAATAGCTTAGAATTTATCCAAGATGATACAACCACAAGAAGATCAAATCAAAGTTTTAGAGGAGAAGAAAATATAAGTCTAGATAATTAAAGACTTCAAATGATGAGGGTCCTATTTTATTTGTGAGAACATTCAACATATTCATAAATTATTGTAATTCAAAAATTTGTATTGAAACTGTACTTATATAAAGTTATTTAAAATTCGATATAAAAATGAACAATCACATAACAATACAATAAATTGCCTTACAATAAATATCAATATTAGTATCAGAAAAAGCTTCTTATAGTCTTAAGCACCAAGTAAGCTGCGAGCGCCCATCCGGTTGCGATAACCAAACCACACACCGTGCGATAGTCAGTGTTACCTGTAGTGCAGTTCCCATACCTGAATAAATAATACATTATAATATTATACAATATTTATCCTTTATGAGGTATAGTCAAATAATGCGGAGGGATGAAACTGATGATTATTCTTAAAACCATCCACATACTCTTCATTCGCTTAAAGAAGTAACCTAAAAAGACATGTGACTTAAAAATGTTACTGCAAAGAAAAAAATTACATATAGCCTATGTATTAGGTAAGGGTAGATGTATAGATAAGGACCTTTTAAATTAACTAAATTTAAATTGTACTGTGTACATCATATTTTGGTTATATAAAAAAAGAGTTAAATTTGAATACGAATCATAGTTTAGTTTGATTGCATTTAGAGTTAAAATTCTAATGTAGTATAATTCAAGTTTGTTACGTGTATCTAATGTGTGCTACATTCAGCAACTTTAAAGTTATAAGTGTAAGAAATAGATAGGTTTCACCAACTTAATCAAGACTATGACCATGATGATACCAGTAGTTGCCATACTCCCCACAAGAATCACAGTTAGGAATGTTGCTAGAATTGCTCGTAGGGTTCCTTCTAAGATCGCCAAAGTTAATTTCGCAAAAGTTGTAATGATTTTGATGATTCCGTCCATTGAAAGTAATTGAGGTCATTTCGAACAGCTGTAATGAAGAATATTTTGTCGTATTTTTGTAAAAAACTTCTTGTAATTAATAAAACCATTGAAAAAATATCCTCTTTATAGTTCTTCACCTTATTACTGTTTCTGTATAATTAAATAACTTACAAGTATTTAAAAAATGTCTTTCAAATAACCAAATTCTAATTTTGATAAACTTTTAAAATAATTGAACTTTAAATATAATGAAACTTTTAATGTACAGAAAGTTTTAAACTTTTCTAATATAACTAAATAATCAAAACATAAAACATTACCGGTGACGTCAACTTACGTCTTAAAAGTCAAAAATGGTTTGAGGGCCAAAAGTAAAAATAACAAAAAGTATTTATTAACCTAAAAAATAACGTGGCATGAAAGTTAATAAACTGTATGAAATGTAATTATGTAATAAACTATTCTGACTATTTCTGTTTATAAAATATTTTGACTATTTCTGTGCTTTGAAAAGTTTTAAAAATGTTCAAAGCAAAATAGCTCTTGCAAATTTAATCCAACTTCAACTTGCTTGTTACGAAATAAAACACAAAATATACGCTTTTGCGATTAACTTCACTGGTTTATATGCCTTTTATATGCTTCAAATTACTTCAGCAATAAAAGAAAAATAAAACTTGGTGGATATTAAGTGAAGAATATTATTCACTTTGTTATAATTTTCAAGTTATGAAGGCACTAAAGTGCTTCATTGAGTTTTAAAAGTTTTAAACGGACCATTCAATCCTTAAAACCCTTGAAAAGTTTTCCACTGTTTACGACATTACTATTCAAATTAAAAACCCTTTTTGGCTCTTCAACTGATAATGAAAGGAAAGTACAAATGAAGGGCATTAGTCCTAAAGGTTGTAACTTCTTTTGTAATTGTATTTTAAGAAACATACATACAACTAATATATCTAATGAAGAATGGTATCTCGTTCTTCCATTACTACACATCTAACTTGTGGTAAACAATATTTTTTTTGAATATTTTGTATACAATTAGGTACAGAAGTGTTTTTAATGTAATTTTTTTACAATGAGTTTTAGTTAAAATTCGAAATATCTTTATTCAAGTAGGTATTTACACGTACTTTTGAATCATCAATTCTTATATCAGAAAAGTCAGTGTGTAAGCTACCGCCAGCTCGGAATGCTGTTCTGCTGAGAAGAACTGGCCAGAAACTTAACAGTTAACAGCTCTTTTTAAATGAAATTTTACAATGTTTTACTTATACATTATATCATCAACCCTGCAAATGAGTCAACATACCGTAATAGCAGTATTAAACTGACTTCCGTCTACAGAGTAAAGGATACTATAGTAAAGTAATATAACATAGTACAATTCCAAGTACAATTGGCATCGCTCCAGAAGACAAGGGGATGAAATGCAGTGACTGCTTCAACTGAACTTAAAGTGGGTCATGGTGTGTTCGAATTTATTTTTGCCAAATTTTCAATTCTAGGACAATGCGATTACGGATATAGAGCATTAAATTTATGAAACATGTGATTCTGCCAAACATTTACTCGCAGACGCTTCGTCTGGTTTGAGTGTCTCGTAATTTACAGCACTTTAGCTTATTGGGACGATCTTATAAGTACTTGGAAAATAAAACTTTTTTATTTTATTATCATAGGATTATATTCGATTCATAGTATTATTGTGACACAATAATTTATATTGCGCCATATATTTAATTTATCTAGTATTCCAATGTGTATGTTTTTTCTATTTTAAGTATCATTAATTATTAAGGGTTTAAAAAAAAGTGTAAAAACTAAGGTAAGTAAGAACAAAATGAAAGTATGGAACGATCAATTAATTACTAAAAATGTATAATGGATGTAAAGATGGAACGTTTAGGCTTCACACCCTTTCCAGGGATGAAAAGGGTTTGAGAACAAAAGTAGGCCAGGTAAATTAAGATATATAGGTTTGAGGATTTAAAACAGTTTGTCTATTATTAATTATAATATTAATAAATTTGTACATGACTTCCAATAGAATTAAGAAATAATTACAAGTGTAACACATAATACTTCCAGACCAATAGTCAATGTAATCAAACTAAATAGGTCGGAAAGCATAACGAACAACTTTTCTAATCTTTAATTCATCGCGGTGTAAGCGGATGAAGTTTTCCCTCGATACAACTGATTTTACCTTCGCTTATTACCTCTCCCTTCGGGCGTCTGTAAATTGACTGTGAAGACTTTTCAAAGAGGGTATTAGTCTTTAATTTATGTATTATATAACTTTGTTTATTCAATAAAATAATTAAAATTAGTTCACTTAGAATATATTTGAAGTGATTTAATGAATACTACATACGAAACAAAAATAGAGTTTTGATTTTAAATACCTTATTTATCTTTATTATTCAAAATATTGTTTTGGTATATGTCGCAAAACTAGAGATGACATATAGCAGGTCTTTCTATATACTATTAACTGATCAAAGCAGTGTGGCGCCACATTAAGTGACTGGGAAATGTTATACATGTGCAGACATGTCAAAACAGCTTATTTGTTGCCCCGAGTTTTTACTTCATTTTTCATCAATGCTTGCTTGATTGGAATCAAAATGTAATCACGCTTAGAATTATTTATAAACTGATTAATGGAATTTTGGAAATCAGGAAAAAAGAGGAAAAAAAAATGCAATATAATATCCGTGTTTCAGGACATGCATATATTGAAACTGTATATTTTTCACATCTTACCTAAATATACAACATAATATATAGTGGTTACGTGTATGTATGTATACGTGTAGTATATCAATAATGATATCAAAAACTCAAGTAGGAAGCCTCAATTAAATATCCGTTAAAAATTCAATGTGAATATTACTAAATATTTAAATTCAAGAAATTAAGTGATTAAATATTATTATATATTTTAGGAATATTATTTACTAGCTGTGCCTGCGACTCCGTACGCGTAGATTTCGATTTCGATAAAACGTACCGTTTGTACATACCAATATATACACTATAACCCTTTAAAGTTTCATCGAATCCATCAAGTAGTTTTCGCGTATATTTATAGTTTATATCTATATCTTTGTGTATTTTTTTAATCACAGATATTTTTTAATTGGAAAGGGTATTATTATTTCCTGAGGTAAGAAACACTATTTTAATTTTGAAAAATGTCTTACCGCAATGGTACAAAAATAAGAAATTATTAACTTCCTTATTTGTTAACCGATTTATAAAGAAAAAAAAACTTTTTATGTAAAGTGAAGCCCATTCATCAAAGATTAGCGTGCACAAACATACAAACGAACAGACGAAATGAAAAGCATTGTTTTGGTTTCCCTTGTTATATAAAGGGTTTTAATATTTTAAATGTACAGAGACTACTCCTCTACAGATTTGTTACATGTATAGAGGAAGATTTGTATGGTACCCATTATGTGATTGACATAAATTGATATAACTTTTTTTTTTCTTAACCGATTTAAATACACACTAAATGGTAAGTGAAGACAGTTACAATATATTCATGAACACCGCATTCAAATTGGTTAAGCCGTTTCCAAGATTAGCGTGCACAAACATACGGACATACAGACATCTACGCGTACGAAGTCGCAGGTACAGCTAGTTTTACTATATAATCTCTATTATTTTCCTTAATTCATCTTCATTATAACCACTTCTCGTCAGTAAGATAATACGCAGTAACATAATACTTCAAATGATGTGGAAATTCTCCAAGTTATTTCGTACACGTTGATTTAAGGGGTCTCAAGTTTGTATACTTAAAGGGTCAATATTGGCTATTATGACATGTCAGATCATCCGCGTAAGTGAGTTACCAAGTGGACTGAGATTATTTACAGACTATTTACTGTTTTTCATCATACAACATATGTATTGTATTGTATGCGGAAATGATTTTGATTACTATTTAAATAATAAATTTTGTTGGCAGGTTTTTATGATGTTGCTGAATTTACTTAAACTTTAGAGAGAAGGTATTAGTTAAAACAACAAAACATAGGAATAATTATACTATAATTAATTCCATTTATTATGAATACAAAGAAACAATGAAGGAAAGTTTCTATTCATATGAAACAAGTCTTTAACAGTAATAGAAACGAAATCATTTACCGAAGCCTGTCAGAGCAAAGTTTTTCCGTAAGCTACTAGATACTTAAGAAGTACTTCCATGCATTATTCATCCAACAATAATAAATTTCATCCCAAATGTCACTGGATTTTGCTTTGAGTTGCTGAATTATAAGATATATATCTCACCGTAACCTCCTTTCATCCCTGTTCACCCGAAATTATTAACTTTAGTCGTTTATAAGGGTTGATTCATTTCATTTTATCCTTATAACCAAATAATTAATCATTTATAGGTATTTTCTTATTAGAGATAATTGTTCCTATGGCCTTAATACGTATTGCTTTACAATGTCTTTGATATTCCATTGTTTTGGTGAGTTTAGAAAAATCGGTAATAAATCCTTACTTAAAAATGTATACTGTATTTTTGATATATTTATAAATGGTAATAAATAAATCTTAAGAGAGTTCCCTATATTTTTGTTTATAAAGCCTGTTAGTTTAGAATTAATTAATACCTTCAAGTTCATACAAACCAATTGTGATCTGTATAAACTTATAAATTCTTCTGATCTTAACAGAAACAGGAGAAAAATCAAACAAAATAATTTGTGCTTAAATCTCAAATAACAGTACTGTCTATCGACAGATCTACGATCTACCGGTTATATCTAGTAACGAGGTGTGAAGTACGGACAAAGATGATAAAAAAACCGAATCATATCTTTTATTTTGCCTTATACAACATTTTAAAATGATTGGAGTTAGAACTTGTAAGTAAAAACAAGGACAAGAAATTTTGTACCATTTCGACCAGGTCAATGCCCAATTGTAATTGTAGTCTTTAACACATCGGTGGTGATGATTTAATACTTATTTAAAAGTAACAGATTAATTTAAGACGAGTTAAAAAGACCGGCTGGAACACTCTACATCATATTTATGATCCAGCAAAAAGCTTTAACGGTCTTATTATGCAGAGAACAGAAATTATAAATCAAGACAAGGCCTACCAGGAATTCCCCTTAAATTATATTTATTTCTCCAAATATTACTATGAATATTCATTAAAATACAAATCTTGGCCAAGACTTGTTCAACTGGGCATTACTTGGCTGTTTGTAAATTCTGATCAGACCGCAAATGGTAATTTTGGGTTTTCAACCTTAATAGTGATTTAAATGATTTCTGAATTAATCCCGTGGTAAAATTATAAGATAATAAGTTTTTTTTACACTCTAGATGAATTTTAAATCATTCTAGAAAATCTAATAATATAAAAGAAACGTCTAAATGTTTATGTACCTATTGTTTTCTATTTGAACCTAATGGACTTTTGACCTTAACTGTAAATTTTATTTCAGATGTGTTTGTGTTTCTCTGACAGCCTCGAAATATAATACGTTTGTTCAGTGATATTTTCTTTGATTTAGTTATTTAGAAACCTGAGTGTGAATGACAATAGTTGTATGATGTTAACGGTTTTGCTTATTATATTTTACTGAGAAAACATAACATTCATGTCTTAGAAGTTTGACATCAGGAAAGATAATCGAATACTCGATTTGCAATCAAAATATTTTATCCTGAAGGAGCGTTAAACTGAAGTTTTTATTTTTTTTAATTTTTATCATTTCTACTTTGAATCCATACTAGAGAGAGAGAAGAGAGAGAAAGAGAGAATAAAGAGAGAGAGAAGAGAGAGAGAAGAGAGAGAGAAGAGAGAGAGAGAGAAGAGAGAGAAGAGAGAGAGAGAAGAGAAGAGAGAGAGAAGAGAGAGAGAGAAGAGAGAGAGAGAGAAGAGAGAGAGAAGAGAAGAGAGAGAGAAGAGAAGAGAGAGAGAAGAGAGAGAGAGAGAAGTCTGGAATGGGAGTCTCAGGAGGACATATTTTGATATAATACTTATCGAGTTAAGCCTAACTTAAAATTAAAGTTACGAGGGTTGCGATGGTTCCTGGTCTGAGAAGAACCACACAACAAACTCAGCCGGGTATTTTTTTATTGTGATCATTGTTTCACAAACGAAGATATTTTGTAAACAATTAACGATTAAAAATATAAGCATGTGTGAACGTCGGAGCTAACCGAATATGTTTTCTTTTATTTATATGGATGTATATCAAAACTTAGCCATCATATTCTCTAATTAAAAATTAAAGTTAAATATTGAGACAAGAAGACCCAGAATCTGTCTAAGAAACTTGAATTATTCTTATGTTTTATATAAATAAATACATATTTGTTTGAGTGATGTAAAATATTTTTATAAAAACATAACCAACATAAACTTTCTAAGTAATCATATCATACAGACTTTTACGAATACATCAATATTTATTAAGAAAATAAAAACAAAAATACAAAACAAATCTAAATAAACTAGTAAAAAACGAATGATAATAAAACAAATAATATTTATCATATGATAAAAGTTTTATATGTAGATAGTGAAGTTAAATCGTTATATCTGAAATGATTAAATCTCACAGTGGGGAAATGAAACGAGAGTATAGTTAACACAGTCAGCCGCCATTAGCCCAGCGGGGTTCTTGTCTGCGTAAGATCTTTAATAGAAAATATATTAACTTCTATCCCGTTTATATTCTCCGTGCGTTGACTTACAAATTTAACATAGTGTTTTGTTACTTTTTTTATATAATATGAATGAATTTGCTTGTCATTCTTGTTGTTGTTTTAAACATGAATCATGATTTGTTGGTTAAATAATAAATTTGCAAAGTTTTGAAAATGCGATACAAAAATGATATACAGGGTTATTTGTAATTAATTGGCCACCTCTTGCATGTATCCTCTCTACATCAATCCTAACAACATTTTTTCTACGACTTTTTAAAATTTAAGTTTTCTTGTACAATTTTTTTTTGTTGCCTCTGAACTACTATTAACTTTGAGCATAGGTATGATATATTTATCAAGATTTGTAAGAAGTCGTACAACAAATGTTGTTGGGATTGATGTAGAGAGGCTGCCTTAACTATTGCAGGAATGTGCTCCTTAATATCTAACTTTCTCTATACCTATCAAATAAAGATTTATATTGAACTAAATGTAATTTTTCTTATTATATATTATATAACTATAATTTATTTAAAATACTTAATATTTTTTTTTCATATGTTAACAAATAAAATAGTATCTAATAATTAAATTACTGTTATAATCTTAAGAGTACACTAATATAGCACGGTGAAGTTTTAAATCCTTTCATAGCATTTATTCTTTCGAGCTTGAATGATAAAAAATAAAGTAGTCCAAGAGAGATGCTGTCAATGATCTCAACACAGTTAATGTAAAAGCAACGAAGGAAACTCTTAATATACACACTAATAAATGTTAGACCCAAATAAATCAAATAAGATCCATATAACTCCAAAGAGACCCTTCCAATACAAAATATTATAGCAAAAATAGAATATAAATAATTAATCGATTTACATGTTTCCTGGTACACAGATTATCTTATAGGACGGAAATTGAAGAACCTTGAAGGTAAAGGGCGAATATCTTATAATAAATGATTGAAGTAAAGAAATATACATTTCTTTGTATAAATAAACTTATCAATTGATAGATGACAGAGTAAGAATAAATAATAAATGGACTATCAGTATATAAATAGAGCTAATCCTAAGAAAAAGATAAATACATTTATACGTTCGTAGACAGGAATAGTGTATATATATATAAATGTCGGAACTACAGAATTGGTGTGCTATCGTCGGATATGACGTAGACCAGACAGGGTAGTCGTGCGGAAGAGAAACCGCAATACATTAAAGTCACAATTACCACTCAAAGTACTTAATACCAAGTACACTACCGAACTCCAACAAAACGAATTACCATATCTAACCAGAAAACCTACCGTACGACTTTAACAGGATAAGTGTCTGTCATGTCAACCCCCCTCCATGATCTAGACTCTGTCATTTGACATGTCACGTGATTTGTACCACGTTTCGTTTAGCATCCGTACTAGTGAGTGTCTTGGATACGTCCGCACTAATGTCTGCCTCAGACATATATAATATATGTATCAAACAAAGTTGTAAATGTTGTTAGTTACACCTCAATCTCACACAAGTAGTTATTTAATTACAACTCAAGAACGGCTGTATCCGTCTTAATGATATTTGGTGTTTTGGTATTAATGACTAATGAAATATCATTTAAGTTCACAAAAAAACCTTTGTTTATTGAGTATTTTAGGTATTTGTATTAAAACTTTAATGACTGAGCTTCGTAACAATATTTATAACTTCTCAACAGATTACAATCCCATCAACTAGACTAAACTACTAGAATAGAATCAAGCCCACCTCGAGTAGACTCGTCACTAGAGTGTTCTTTCTTCTTGTTTGTGATGTGTTTTGAAAAATTATTCTGTTTTTATTGCTTTTCTTATGTATGTTTAACGACCCATGTCGTTGCGAAAGTTTCTAATTGGACTCTGTAGATGGCGCTAGGATCATATTTCAGGATTCGCTTCTCTATTATAAATAAAAGACAATTAATCAGATACGAACATTTAAAAATATCATTAAAAACAATTAAGTTCGCCAACCATAATAATACTATTACTGTAAACAAAAGAAAAAAAAGTTACGGGTATATTAACATAAAGTTTTTCGTTATTATAAACACCTAGCGCCTATGAATGAAAAATTCCATTAAAAACGGTCTAGCTATTTTTAAGTTATAAAAATTTAAATTAATACTTTAAAGTTTTGTGTCTGAGTCATAAAACGTATATTGATCACAAAATCAAAAAGAAAGAAATTTCTATTATAATATAAATAAATATTATATACTTTCATTTCTTAGTTATTTTAAGGTGAACTGTTTAAATATGATCTGAATACCTAAATGATATAAAACATAAAATATTTAAAGTCTTTGAGGACAAATCAGTGTCACCTTGCCATGAATATATATTTTTGTCCTACCGTTGTTTGACATTTTTATTTTATTATGAAATGATTCTTTTGGACGTAAAATAAATAAACAATTATTGGAAGTGTTTTTAGGCTATTAGTAATATTAAAATTTACATAAAAATAAAAGAAGAAAACATAACACATAGTTTCTTCTCTTATTACAATTTTTAACCCCCGACTAAAAAGTAGGGCGTTAATAGTTTGACCTGTCGATCTGTATATCTGTGTATCTGTGTATCTGTGTATCTGTGTGTCTGTCTGTGGCAATCTAGCGGCCAAACGAGTGGACGGATTTGAATGCGGTTTTTTTAATCGAAAGCTATGTTCGTCGAGATGGTTCTTATTCATGTTTGGTCGAAATAGAAGTAGTCATCTCCAAGATATTGACATTTTAGCTGTTCCCAGTGACTTCGCCTGCGCTCTATAGGAAAAAAAGCCTTGTTATGTAGGCCAAAAGGTTTTTACACTTATTTACTCAGGTAAAGTAGTTTATTAGGGGTAGCTGTTGTCCGTGACTGCGCCCACGTAGACTGTAAAAAATATATTTATATGACTTTCGATCGTAGTCATAAAGAGTCACGGGCAACAGTTAGTGATAATATAAATCCCTTCATCATAGTGTTATTAGTGATTGTAAATCATTTTAACTCAAAATTTTTATATTTATTAGTATTCGTATACACCTATATGAAAAAGTCTTGAATCATGTTACTTAATACATTTATAATTTATTACATTGTCGAAATTTTAATGCGGATCGTTATTTTTTCTCGTATCAAATATAACCTATATTCATCAGAGGGATAATATAGGATTCTAAAGGTAAAATATTTTATTATATCGGTCTAGTAGTTTCGGAGCCTATTCAATTCAAACAAACAAACAAATCTTTCTTCTTTATAGTAATAGGATAGATTAATAGAAAAACAACTGAAAAATTGTTGTCTTTAGGTTTATTTAATACCATCAATAAACTAGAAACATAACTTTAAAAAACAGAAAAATATAAAATTTAAAATTTAAAAAGCCCCCGAGAATAAAAGTAATATTAGTATGTACTTATTGAAGTCATTGCGTCGGGGGACCGTTTAATAAAGGAACAAATTTAAATGCAAGGAAATTACCAAGGCAAACAAAGAAATCACGATATCGAATCGTATAGTCTAAGTCCTCAATATTTAACTTCGTAAAATAGACACCATCCTCAACGTACGTACAACGGTCCCCCGACGCAACGACTTGAATAAATACATAATAATTTTATTTTTATTCTTTTTAGAGCTTTTTTTGTATCAGGGGATTTTTTAATTTTTAATTTAATTTTTAGTACAGGTTAGACTTTATAAAAAAAATAATGAATCTTTTGGTGATATTGAGAAGTCTCTAAGCTAATAATATATGAAAATAGTCATCTCGATTTTAAAAAAATAACATAATACTGGCATGCTTTAGTATATTTTGTAAAAAATTATCATAAAACTGTATGTACCTTAATAACGTAGATAAAATATATATATATATATATATACATAACAAGGATTTGGATTAGGATTATCGGGGTTAGGATTATTATTGATGTAAACACGATTTATCGAACAAAATTATCTTTAAAATAATAAAAAAACAAAATTACACAAATATTCAAATAATTTATTATTCTTAACACTTAATGAGTATGACCGCATTTCTGGAGTAGAGTAATACTGTGGATTATTTACTACCACTAAGGGAATAGTTTAAACAAATAGTTATACTTCGAAACTATACCTAATTAAATAGATATAGTAAATCAAAAATGTGTGTCTACATGTATGTGGGCTTATAAATTGAGAATTACTGATTCTTTTTAGGCATATGTATATCCAGGTAGGTTTAAGCCCATAGTTAATTACAAGAGGAAATCTAGGGCAGGAATTTTAGAGTTCTTTTCGAAAAACGTTCGGGTCTACGACTGTACGTAGCACTACAAGCATATTATATAGTTTAGATTCCATGATTTTTTTTATTGTGACTGTATAAAAAATCCATACCAACGTTTGATATGTTTTCATATATCAGAACAGTTAATTTAATTGTAAACTTTTATAATTGTTAATTTTAATAATAATTTCAATAAGTATCCAAATAACTCACACTACAATGATTTTGATAAAAAATGCCGGTATTTTATATATTTTCATTTATAAAATATAAAGAGGGTAAAGTAGGGTCAAACTGGTAGTTCTACGCACGTTGTTGCGTGTACCAAGTTTCGTTCTGGTTAATTATGTTCTCTTCTCTGATTGTGGATAACAGTGATATTTTCATTTAAGTTATAGTCGACCGTTATTTTTGTACAACCTATTTGCTGGGGCGTAAATAAGCCTCAATAAATACTGTAACATATCTCACCCCGACAATGGCTTTCTGTAATATATGTATTACTCTGTAGTGTCCCTTACTTTACAAAAATTAAATTGAGGGAGGTTTTTAGTTCCATGGTCACTAAGTGAAGTTTAGTTCCATGGTCACTGAAATATTGAAAATAAAATTTAAAAAAGTTTAATAAATTTTACGATAATAGAATTTTCGTTCATCTAAGGTAATTTAGATATATTGTTTTAAATATAATTTTAGCGTTTAACTAGAGAATAAAACCTTTCACCATTCTAATTTAGTTACTATAATTTTGGTGTCAGAAATGAACAAGGAATATTAATGTTTAACTAAGACGGTGTGTGTAGAGAGGGTTTCTTGAAATATTCTCCTCTTGAAAAGACAAGGATCCTTTGAAACCTTTTCAAATTAACTACAGGTTACAAGAATACTTCACAGTAATTCAAAGTGTCAGCGAAGTATTCGAGACTACAATAAAAATATATATTCGAGAGTAATAAAAGTAAAAACCACTTTATATTGACACTTTCTTATACTCTATATAAGATATATGATCTCTACAAGTAAATAATCATTGTCTTATCGAAGGTCTTTGTTCTGTTTTCATATAATTTTCGGCCGTCGAGCCTTCTTATATATCAAGATTGAAATTTATATGGGATATTGATATTGGGTAAATTCAGTGAGAAGTGCTAAAACTAAAATAATATAATTGAAGTACTTGAGACTTAAGTTTTACAAAGTCTGAACATCTTTATGTACTATAAATAAATATACGAACATCTATATGAATTATGAAATCAAAGAAGTAAAAATCGTAATATTATAAATGTTCATAGAGAATATATATAGTAAACTAATTTAGATTGTTATTGCTTTGAGCGAACTTGTGAAATGAGAGACACTATATATATTTGAAGGACAGAATGTAAAACAAAAGTATAAAATATTCATTTTGTAAAGGCATTTGTGTTATGTTATTCCATAGAGTTACCTTCCGACCTTCGCTCAGTACTTCAAGGGGCTTTCCCAAAAGTACTTTGAACGTGCTGAGCGACACCCGAACCCACTGGTGGCTGACGCCGCTGAGTATAGACCACGTAAGACTACTTTAGTCAGAAAAAGAAGACCCAAGTCGGTAGGTACTCGTTGACCCCGACGACGCGTTCACAGTAGGTAATAACGTGTTCGCGTAGGAATAAGTGACACCACACAACATACAGACTTAAACCGTCTTTACCGGTATAGACGAAGTCCCAACTGAGTAAATGCTCCGTTGCTCCGGCGTTTTGTCGTCGGAGGACGCTAGTGTCCAATGTCCAAATTTCCCTCCTGACTAACGACGCCCCGAGCCGAGGTCCGTGTCTCAATCTGAGATGCCCTCGGGACGTCGTTCCCCGTGGGGGCCCATCTGGCCCCCCCTTTTAAGGGCGGGTCTCGTAACCCACCCGCTCCCCCGGTGACGCTGTAATAGCCAACAGGGCTAACAGTATAGACAGAACAAAAAAAAATCCATAGAAGGATAATGGCATGTTATTATTTTATAAAATTAAAGAAGCGTTTAATAAATAACAGAGTATTTAAGGTCAGAGCTTTAAGTATACAAAATCTTACAACTGCACGATTAATAAAATCAACAAATTAAAATATATTTTCTTGGAATAAAGTTAAGAATTTATTAGAGCTCTACGATATTAAGAGAGCTACATGAAATGAAAATTCTTTCGTTGTGCATCTATTAAGAAATACTATTATGTGATTAAAATTGAATTGATGTTATAAGCTATCATTACAAATACAAAAAAAAACTAATGCGGTTTATTGTACAGATAATATTTTTAAAATAGTGCTAACCTATATTTTAATTTTGTACTTTTTAGTCTAGTTTAGATGGTGTAAATAGATATTGTAATCTTAAAGATTTTGGTGTATTTTTCTTTGATAAACAAATTTATTATTCATATGAACAAGAAGAATTATTTCTTATCTGTATCAACAAATATTATAAAGCAGAAGCTGAAGTTCCAGAACACTGCTCAAATAAAAAAAAACAATATTATGTTTTAGAGAAACTTTATTACAGATAGAGTAATCTATAAAATATTTGTTATGTGTAATTTATATAAATTAAATAAAACCTACATAAGTCATAAACTTGAAAATATTAATCAATCAAACTATTATTAATTAAGTATCCATTAATATAAAATTAATTTAATAATTACATAAGCCACGTGACTACAATAGTCGAAGGTTAATCGAAAGGAAATTCAATAAGGCTTTGCTTACACTTCATTTTATTTCTTGTTAATATTTTTTTTTGCTTTATGTCCAAAAAATATATAATATGCGGACCCTCTATACTTTAACACTTCTTTCATTTTTATGTTACAAACATAAGTTTCTTTACTTGAATTTTATGCAAGTTTAAATAAAGAAAGTAAGTAACACACAGAAGTAAGTGAACTAAAATAGTGAAGCTTATTATTTTAGTTGTGCTTATCCTAGCTTTACGTTTAAACTACTAACCACATAACAACAAAGTGCCGATATTTGTAAGCCTAGTTAACAATATGGCAAATTGTTAGATTGTAAACGCTTCATGATGTTTGACCTCAGTGTATATGTCAGTGTCAATTGCGACAAGCTATAAACTAATTTTTTTTAAACCACTCCGGTCAACGGCATCACTCTATAACTTTTCTATAACTCACTATCTTTTATAATTAATCCATTGGCTTGGAAAAAGCATGTATCTAAGATTGTTTTTATTTATTTTATTTCATTTATTTAGGGTTCTGAAATTCGCATAGAATCTTAGGACATTCCAATAATTGGTACGCCTTCGTTAACACGTTCACTGCGTTACGAGGTCTATAAGATGTCTTGCGGGACTTTCGTATTGTGCGGGGACTGAAATGCTGTTGTTTCACTCCTTGCGGGGGGCTCTAACTTGTAAAGTCCTTTATGTATGAGCAAGACAAATATACACATTTGTAACCTACTTGAAGGTGAGTTCATAGACATAATAAAAAAAATTAGGGATGGATTAGGTCCCTAACGCACAGTACTATAATTTTTTCATTACTTGCGTTAGGGGATATTTTAATACTCGTGGAATTATAGGCCTCGTAGACGCAAGAGCGGGTGGGGGGGCGGCGCGGGCGCTGCGTGTCTCGTTTTAGTGTTGTTCAAGTATCGATGTGAGGGGACGCGTGCACGCTTTGAAAATAACTTCGCGTAAATAAATCAACGTGTTTATATTTTCTAATTGTTTTGTTTTGATAAACAATGAAAAAACGAAAAAGTGTAAAAAGTCAATCGATTTTTATGATCAAATTTTTATTGTGCGCAAATCATTACGATTTGCGCACAATGTAAAAAGTCAATGTGCTTACCATGTTTTAATGATAAACATTTTTTATAGTTTACAATAAATAATTAATTCGTAAAAAAACTTTTTCTATCGACAAATGACATTTTACTTAATTCCCATCACTAGTCACTTCACATATTGCTCTATCTCTGGTTGCGGAACGAGATACAATCGATGTCTAATTATTGATTTGGATTTGTGGCTTATTCTTATGTCATAACTGCGTGCGAACCTAGCAAAATATAGAACAGTAGACTATCTTTGACCCACGAAATTTTTAAGTATATGTCATTGTTTTTGTTGAAGATATAAATTATTTTCAGAATTGTACTTTTAGGGGACTGATTAGGTCCCCAACGCACCCGGGGATAAATTAGTTTCGAGATCTTTTAGATCCCTAACGCACCAGCTGAAAGTTTTTTAATTATGATGTCGCAGTGAACGTGTTAAGCGGGACAGAGACTTAATAATCCATAGCTAACAGCTGAATTTTTGGATTGTATTTTTAATAGGTAGATAAATATTTTTATAGATTATTTAAATATTATTCTTGAAATAATGAGAATAGCAAAGCGATGATCAAAAGTTACTTCTCCATATTTTTTTTATCTGAATAGTTCATGTTAAAAGTATCAAATAGTGTAATGTGCAATTCCCTTTATTTTAATTTTAATAAGGTTTCAGTTTTAAATAACTAACACAATCAATTCTCGTTAACGTTACCGAGCTAACGATGCTGGAGTCATTTTTGCAAAATTGCAAACCTATGTAGTTATGAGAAATGTTATAAAATTAAGAAATATGTAAGCATAACTCAACATTCCACTTCTTTGGATTATTTACTTTAATAAGCCAATATAGTAATAAATCGTATATCGTAATTATTCGAAAATACAACGTATCTCGAAACTGCTTCGTAATAATTTGGGTTTTCAAATTAATTTACACGCCGTTTATCAAGTAAATAAATTATAACTATTTTATCATTTTATTAAATTTATTACAAATTTATAACTTTGTTAAATTTATTACAAATTTATCAGTTTATTAAATTTTTTACAAATAATGATTTGTTAGCGGGTGAAGCCGCGAGCACAAGCAAGTGATATATATAATCGTCAATCTAAAGGAACCCAAGGCCTACGAGCTAAACAGAAAAATACTTGAATTACTGATATTGAAGATAAAATTGATTTACGTCCCTTTGAGGGGTTAAAAAAGGGTTCTTCACTAGAATTAAAATACAAAGAAAACGTGAGAAATAATAGTAATCTTATTATTTTTAGTTCTGTCTAAAAAAAAATCCAGAGATAAAAGATGAAGATGATAGACTAAAGCTTTTATTAAAATAGGTTGTTTTATTTACTTTACAACCTAAAATGTATATGATTTTTTTTAATATATATTTTTTTATTATTAAAATACTAATAGACAGCTCCAGGAGCAACCCTTAGGTAATCACTTAAGAAAAACCTTTTGTAAAAAAAAACCAAAAAGGTATATAAAATACTTATAATATGAAAACAAACACAGAGCGGTATTAACAATTTTATGCTTGATATTTACGGAAACATCAAAAGCAATTTTAAACAAAGATTAACAGTAATATTGAGGTTTGGCGATAAATCGATAACAAGTGGAAGAAAATTGAACAAACAAAGACATAGGACGTTACCCCGGGGCGTGAAAAGTTGTTTTTACATTTATTGTCAACACCAGCTTGTTTACTGAACATTTTTATGTATTTGAATATTAAAACGTTATTATAACAAGGCTTCAGAAATATAATAAAACTTATAAGTATTTTGAACTGATCAGACCTGGTCATCATTGGATGAGTGTTATGATTTTCATGCCAAGAAAAATTCTACGTTCTTGCAAAAAAGTTGGCAAACAAACCATAATAGCAAACAAAAAATAAGTGAAGGACCTTAATTTCAAACAATAATATTGAATATGAAAATTCTTAAGTTGACAAAGGTTTAGAGTTTCCGAGTGCTGAAAAAAGGCTAACGCCCTATAAGAAGATGACTTCAGATTGAAAATATTGACACAACCACCCACTGTCAACCACAGTCTATAATGCTATAATGGCGGCTACGAGAAAAATTGTTTACACATTACTCCGAATTCTTAAGTTGGTTAGGAAAAATGTTTTATCAATATTATGGCCACTTTTTCGCGATTCCGTTCTTGTTTACATACTTGAGAGTGAATATGATTATCATACTAATGATATGACACTTGTAATGAATGTTAGATGTGACATAGCAGTTGTAACATCCCTCGAAAAAGGAGTTCTGTGGAAAAAAATGTTGTCTTTAATGTGTGTGTGTGTGTGCGTTTTCGTGTGCGTTTTCGTGTGCGTGTGCGTGTGCGTTTTCGTGTGCGTGTGCGTTTTCGTGTGCGTGTGCGTGTTGTGACTGTTAGTATCAATTTAAAACAAGCGAGCTTATAAGAAAGGTTGTTAGTAAGATTTGGCTTTGGATTGGATATATAGATAATGATTTGGATTTAACTAGATATAGGTTGCTGAATTCGTCAAGGACAAAAACTATATATAAGTTAACAATTACGTGCGGTATAATTGTCATTAATAATAACTTAACGTAACACATTTCACCTTGGATTTTTTTTCCTGTCCCTTAAGAGCTTTTGTAATTTAGTTAAGAAATAATTGAATTCTAAATATCCTACTTTGAAAGCAAAAATTCTTCCATCAAAAACTTTTACTTTTAATTTATTGGGGAGTACTTAGAAAGCGGAAAAATTTTAAAAATTTAAAAAAAATAAATTCCGAAATCCATCTTTCAGAAACTCCTAATATTATTACCTATTTAAAAGTGATGAAAATCTAAATTTATTCTTTTTTATTTTATACAAGTTACTTGAGCAAAAGATAAATGCTTCTTGGGAAGATTCACAGTAAATTGTCCATTCGGTTTTACTCGTAGCAATTGTCGGAATCAACTATGCTAGCATTTTGCAAATTGCCTCGACGTCGAAGTTATTTTTATATGAATTGTTTTTGTAATTGTTACATAATGAATGATATTTAATCTTTAGAGGTATATTAAGGAAGTGAATGTCCAATTTTGTTTAAAGCTTTTTTTTGTATATATCTAAATCTCAATTCGAAAAATATATTTTGAATTTACAATGGCTTGAGAGTATATCTACGCTTAATTATAGAAATGAAGATTGCTAACAAATAATGAAGAATGAAGTGGAATGATTCTTGTTATATGAATAGAGATCTGTTATAAATATGTGAAGTTCGATAAACTTCACATATAAAAAGGAGATTCATGGTGTGTGAAATTCTTTTACATTCCTTTGTCGACAAACATGAAAAATATTTTTCTGTTGGAATTGATATTACTCATAATTGATTGGTAATTTTACTACCGTCTTTTGCGACTTTTTATGTTATTACTGTCGAATATAAAAAGTTTATTAATAAATCAAATTACTTGTAATCGTCGGTAATTCGAATTCACAATGTATTTCAAATTGATTTTTTTATTTTTTTTCTAACAATAAAAAAAAAAATCACATGTAAACATGATGTGATCTATAAAAAAAAATCATCAGGACACAATCTGAGATTTCTAAATTACCCCGATATATTTTTTTTTAATTGCTTCTTTTATTTGCTTCTATTTCATTGATGATAGAGATTTAAGTAGATATAAACGTAGATTCAGTTTCCATAATAACTAGTTGTAGATATAAAAGATAGTTGTAAAACTAATTAAATCTAACCTGACCTGTAAAGTGTTTTATAGTAGTTAAAATTATAAAATATATACTCAAAAGATTTACTTAAAATAATTTATTAATAAAAAACAGACAGAAAAAAAATATCATCAGAATAACAAAAAATAAAAACAAAATAAAAATGTACATTACACCGAATAAAAATTAAGTGTAATATATTTCATTTACACAATAAAATTTAATTAAAAAATGTAGTATTAGTATAAACATTTAAATAAAAAAAAAACAATAATATTAATTTACAAAGTGTCAATTTGTTATACTGTCAATTTTATATATGATGTGACACCTATAAAAACCCGACTGTGCCGGCAAAATATTTTTATTGAAAATAATCAAAACATGACCATTAAATAAACTTGAGAAATTCTGAGCTACACAATCGACGTAATTCTGACCTTGCAGGTCTGGTATTATTTAAAAAAAAATCTTCTAGTTAAAATGCTAAATAATATGTATTAGACATTCCGTTAGTTATATGCATTAACAAAATTTTCACTATTGAACATTCACAAAAGCCATTTTTGAGACGGTTTGCACGGTTCCATATCATAGTGCGCCTGCCGACCGTACTGCCGCAAACGCAATGTCCCTATATTTTAAATCTGTAATATCTTCGAAAATATTTATTAAATTACATGCTGAATAAGGCAATATTGTTTTATATTAAATGTAGAATATATTTAAGTTACTTAATAAGATAAGAATTAAATCTGTATTGCTTAAAAGCGATTCGTAAATTAGCCATTATTTCTCGTAAAAAGTAAAGGATAGAAATTGGCTGTTTTTGGTTATCCCTAAGAGATAAACATATACCATTTCTTGTATAACTATTTAAGGTATATAATACTTAATACATTATTTTAATATATCTCGTAGAGTTCAGCCAGCGTTTGCAATGTAAGCGCAAAACTATGTGTTTGTTTACGACTTTGCATTAGAAATCTTGTAATTATCAGTGGTTCTCTAATATATTAAGCATGTTCTTCTATATATAAACCTTCCTCTTGTATCACTCTATCTACTAAAAAAACTGCATTAAAATCCATTGTGTAGTTTTGAAGAACTAAGCACACATACAGACATAGGGACAGACGTGAAAAGTGACATAACTATGTATCAATGTACAAAATATATTTATAAATGAAATTAAGGGAAACTAAATGGATACTGGCAGGTTCTAATCATAATGGAATAGCAGGAGATATTTCAACAACATTCATTTTTTAGACGATAAATTGAATACATTATTAAATGCTTCCGGAAGCATGATTACAGTAAGTATTATAATTTAAAAACATGTCAAAAGTTGTAATGTTTTCAAACAATTAATAATATTTGAACTTTTTTTAAATAATTTTATTAATGAGCTACCCAGCGGGGAAACTTTTAGCGAACGAAAGGAAACGAACGAAACGAACGAAAGTTTTAACGATTACGATGGCCATTGTCTGTGTTAAAATTTTTGTGTTATGTTATATATGTAAATACATATAATTATGCATAGAAATAATAAAATAACGTTTTAAATATAAATATAATTTATTGAGAGCAAATCTCCTTACAGGGAACGATAAAAAAGTAATCATTGCTTTTTTTCTTCCCGAGCCCACGAAACACCTACAGCTTGAGAAAATCACATAATTAAAATATATTCTGTTCATATTAGATTTATTGGTAATCTTATGTTTCGTGTCATTTATCTAAAGTCATGTTTTTGCACCTCTCTGTACATTACGGTGGGCAAATGGACAGCGCCTCTGAGAATTATTTTTATTTATCTTAAATTACAAGCATGTATGTGATGAGCATACATGTCTGTATTTCTGGGTTTGGTCGTTTATTAAATATGTTCTCATTATTTATAATGTGTTTTTGTATGTATTTGTATCATTGTCTAACACCCTTAACACAAGCAAATAATTTGCTTACTTCTTTGCTTATTTATCAATGTCCTGTGTTATTAATATTATTCGACCAATACAGAAAAGTAATTATTGTTCCACTACAGATCGAAAAAATATTGAATCTTATGCTTTGTACGTGGGACTCTATAATTTTAATCAAGGTAGTATATAAAATTTGCTTCTATAGAAATTGTGATATAGATTTTGTCATAATTTTCTTATTTAGTGGTGGACGTATCAGTTAAAAATAGTTCATAAGACTCATAGATCGTTTCATAAAACTTTAATTTGGAGATAAAAACATTTTATTTGAAATTTTATTTTTATTCCATGTTTATTTATAAATAAACTTTACTTAGCTTTGATTTATATTCCAACTGGTTAGGTAGTTTCAAAAGCTTTGAAATCTACTGCAATAGTATAAGTGCATTTCCATTTAATCTTTTCAGTTACTTCGCTCGAAAATACCGAATTCAAAAACTAGGTGGAAGTGCTTAAACTTTAGCTTTATTATTTAAGAGTTAAAATAGCACTTCAATATATGAATACGGATAAGAATAATAAAATGTTAATAAACCTATTTAAGAAGTAGTTATTTGAGATTACCGTATGTAATCTAATTAATCTATATAACTGTGAAAACCTCCAACATATAGACAAAGTAGTCGACATTCTGACACTGAACAAACAATATATAACCTTCCCTTAAAGTGTTGTTGTAAATAGTTTTGTTTGGGGACTAACGTTATAGCAATACTTAACTATACTTAAGGTTCCGAAGTTATCCAGAACAGGGTAATATTCATTGCTTAGATATCAGATTAAGATGTGCTGTTGTTAAGTGTGGATTGTTGATCCGACTTTATTGTGCTTTAGTGGCATTTTTGGGATTATCCGGAATATAGTTGTCATGTTAATAGCTTTCAACAATTACATTTACTAAACTATTACTAGGACATTAAGAATTCGAATGTCTTTCATTGTCTTTATATTAAGTAATAAGTTTATATTCTATTATGCAATATAATATTTTTGATTAATTTAAATTTTATAAATATTTTTATTATAAAATATCAGAGCTTAGGGATTTGAAAAACGACTAAAGACGAAAACGTTATTTCAATGACATATCAAACAATTTAAGTCGTCAAACTCCGACAGTATCTCATACCCAAGGGAACTAAATTTAAAACTCTATTTTATTCCACACAATTCAATCGAAAATTTTGTCAGACATAAATTTGACGTCTAGCATTTTTCATTCAAGAAATATATGTTTTCGAACGCTACATTCTAATGGGATTTATTGTAAATTCTTTAATAATATTTACATGAATAACTTGTTGGATTGCACATATATAATACATATTTTGCTTATACAATTTAATAGATATATTACTATATACTTTAAGTCAATATACAGCTATGTATATAAATATATATGTATACAGTTTTTAAATGATTCCCAGTGTTACCATTACTATAACTTTTCTGCTTTGTATATAATTAAAATGATTTTTAATTATCCATAAATCACTTGTAAATAGAGACTTAAATATTTCTACATAAAAGGAAACCTTAACTGAATCTTCTTATGTTTTTAATTAATATGAAACTATAAATTGGTTTTCTGATTATGCTCTTTTCTTTTGACCTATTATTATACATAAAAACTTATTTGTTACATGTTGTTTTATTATAATAAAAGAGATTCATATTTATCATAGATATTTAACTAAATAAAATGAAATCATTTGGCGAGATATCAGAAACGATAGAGTACGTCAAATTGGCCATCACTAGCTAAATAAATGTAACTTATGCTAACAAATTCTCGACGGCTAGAATACTTAAAAGAGTCTTAACAAAATAGTCTGGATGTGAATATTAAATATGCAACGTATAGTCTGGATGTGAATATTAAATATGCAACGTTAATTCAAAACACGTTACCGGACTTACAATTACTGTAGATATTCGCAAAGGAAACGACTAAACAGTTAGTATTGCAATTGTTTGATAAGTGATCGTTTTGATAAATTTTCTTTTTGGTAACTATAAAAGATATACTAAAAAAATTACGTAATATAAAAGATATACTAAAAAAAATTTCAGAACAGATATAAGAACTTTAAGGATTTATTGCACTAGAAAATGCTTAGAAAAAAATAAGAAAGGAAAATCTTAGAAAACCATGAAAGAACGTCGAAGTTCCATTATATTTAAATTGAATTTTGAGAGTCTTCTTTCTATTTCTTATTTCGAGTTCTTAAAGAGAAAAGTAGAATTTAATATCTGAGAAATTTTAAACTAATGTACCTTTAAAAGTAATTGAAAAATAATAAAAGCTTTAAAATATCATTAATTTATTTAAAAGTTCCTTTAGTTAATAACTTATTCACTTATTTACTTCTATAAAATATCTATTTATTATGTATTATCTTTATTAATATATACATATTACTTATTAACATATAAGTTACGTATTAATATACGTAAAGAGGCAATTTTGTATCCCTTTTGAAGAGCATATTCCGAGCATAGAGGAATGTGTCATTTGGCATTGTTAAAATTTATACGAAGTAGTGCACAGAGCTGAATTTGTATGTAATTTTTATTACAAATATAATAAAAGATTAATTGTTTACTTTTTCATAATAGATATCAAATACACAAATTAACTGATATCAAAATGTGCCTTGGAATAAAATAAATAAATAATCGGACTAATGTATGCTTTTTATTACAAAAATATTCAAATGTCAAATTTTAATTGATTTAGATTCACTTCCGGTGTAGAGCCCGAACCTGTGATCTTTGGTGTATTGTTTGTTGTTAATCCATTTATCATTATCATATACATCAAATGTAAATAAGCCTAACTTGACAAAAATACTTTCTGAAAAAAGAAAAAACAAGAACTTTTTTTCAAAAGTGAACATTATTTAAGAGAAAACATATTCAATTACTTTAATTGGTATTTCTTCTTCTCTACATTCTAATTCTACATCAAAACCATTTGCGAAGTGAGTTGGATAAATTGCTTCCTAGTTTGTGAGACGTGAAAGTTTAGAGCATTTAAATTCAACCAACGAGAAATCAACCCTCAAAACAAATTAGTCGACTAATTCCCACATGTCTAACCTCAGTAGTAGCCCTGGATCAAAAGTACCTAAGGCTATTTAGGTATGATTTAAAAAAATAGTGAAATAGGAAAGAATAAATTGAATGGGTCAGCGACAAAAAATATAAATCAAATATTTCTCTTATAAAAGACAATTAGCGAAAATTGTTAGTACTTGTGTAAGCCTAATGATTTTGCGGTAAAACTAAAATAATCTCGCAGCCACAGCTGTACACACAATAATGTAACAATTTAGAAACTAAAACAGAACAAGAAATGTTATATTATATAATAAACAGTAAAATAAATAGTAAAGTAAAATAATTAATAATAAAATACTTTACATCAATTTAAAAAACATATATTACTTTGGAAACTGTTGAATTTGTATTATCATTTGACGCCAAACATATTTCTAATGTGATATTAAAAAGTATTGCACATGACATGAAATTTCACGCAAGCGAAAACCTTATAGACATGAGAAGTTAGCGTCATTGAACCAGCATTTAAATTAGCGTTTTGCATACTAATAAGGGAAGCAAAGCGAAACAGGATGAATTAAGCTATTATAAGTAACGGGTTATTGACAGCACACAGCATGTGTCAGATATTATTTGCAAAACTATAAATACGATTGACCCTCCGATATATATATATATATATATATATATATATATATATATATATATATATATATATATATATATATATATATATATATACCTATAACACCTATAATTCAAAATAATAAGGGAGTTAATATACACAAAGTTACAATAATTCAAACCTTAAATATATAGTACGTATACATTTTTTTATGACTTAAAAATTAAAAATATTTTTATAAATTTAATACATTTGTAGCTTAACCAATGTTTACTTTGTAAAAGCTGGGTTTAATCCTATGTCGCCACCGCATCTATATTCTGATTGAGGAGAAAATTAAGCGAATGGAAATGATGTTTAAAAACTCATGGTTTGGTAGGGCTAAGGTCAGCGGGACGCGGTTTGAGAGAGTCTATATTTAGTGTTTATTATTTGTATGTTTGTGAAACACAATTTTAGATATCGATTGTTATTATTATTAGTCAATTACTTTTGGTTTCAGTCGTAATCAAAGTTGCTAAATATATTTAATAATTTACTAAGATTTTTAAGCGGTTATATTATATAAAAAATCCTTTTTAAAATGTATGTGGGCTTTTTAATGCTTTTTTTTAAATATAGAACTAATGTAAACTAAAGGAATGCTTGAATCTAATTATAGTATGTTGTGATGGAGATAGTAATTGGATTCTCTTGCAGATTGAATTTACTTTAACATCGAATTGAAAATACCACGGCCAGACGTATTGGCTCAATATGTTATAGTGAACCGTGATTTTATTTAAAACCTTCCTCTGCTTGAGTTTAGTTGAGCTTTCGATATGTCAAAGGTCATGGTCTACCAGCCCTTATACTTATATACATACGAAATATACAACTCCTTCCATGTTTCTATATAATATTTAATAACTCGTAATTTAAGACTTGGTTTTTAGCTATATCATTTTCACACAACTTCATGTATGTGTTTGTCGGTAGTTCGATTTTTTTAAAAACACCATCGACCTCCATGTTTGAATTTTTTAATTAAATCCTTTTCATCGTTCTATATTACGTAAAATACTAAAAGCAGATAATTACTGTTCATCTTTTCAATCACCGTTCTTAATTCAATACTAACTCTTACATTCAAATTTCCAACTTTATGCATTCTCGTCACGCCACACATCCATCAGAACAATCACTTTTCCGCACCATGCACTGGCCTTGCATGTACTCCTTTCAGAGTCCAGCCATCTGATCCATGCAATGCAACTGTCATTGTATTACTGTTTTATATTTTTTACACTTTACTGTAAATTGAAAACGGGAGTCGCAAATCGTTTTTGTGATAGCAGACATTTTACTCAAGCGGAGTTGATTCTGTGTTTTGATCCTTATATAGATTTGGCTAACATTTTGACTGGCTAGTCCGTGGTACCAAAGTCAACAATGTCTTTAATACTATACATAGTTTCAGTAGTTTCCTATTTAAACAATAATCCATTTGGGACTACTGCTTTCCCATCTTTGCTTCCGAATAATTTTTCTCACAATATACAAATTTATAAACCTGACAAAGATCCTTTATTTGAACATCTTTAGTTAAAATCTTTCCAATATTATTTTTTATATAAGTATCTGATATTTAAATCATCTTTTTTCTCTTCTGTCTTTTGTAATTTAGTATTTTTTTTCCCTCTAGTACCATTTGTTTAATTATACATTTTATTCTTTGTACTAGCTCTGGCAATTACTATCTTTCTTTTAGATCCTTGTTTCCATTCCTCTTATATAGTTTTTTTATTCAATTTTTCTATTTTTTTTTGGTAATTTACTACTCTGTGTTTGTATTGTACCTTTCTTTTACTATTAATAGAGCTCTCTTACCGCAAAGACTCGCCAAAGACAGTCCTTCTATTCTTTAAAGCACTATATGACACTGTTCACAAATACACTAAACTGTTAACCATTTAAACTCTTAACTATCACTGTTACACAACTTAGTCTCTCGATATCACACTCAGCGGTTTATTATAATTGTTACACTTTTATCACAATAGTACCACCCCACAACTTGTACTCCCAATTTCACAATGCCTACTCTTAACCGAGCTGCGATTTATATACTTCTTATTCTTAGTCAAATCAGTATTCAATATTACATTTATTTTATCAATTAAACTTCTATACAGAGATTCAATTGTTTGGGTCAAATCAACAACTTATATCTTTATTTTTAATCAAAACCAAAGTACTACATGTATAAAAGCTAACACTATTTTGTACCTTTTTACTCCACCACCATATAACTTTTTCCGCTTAATCACTTTTTGCGTACTCTACATTTCTAATATTCTACAGCTATATTAAACATACTCTTATAGTCAGTATCTGGAATCTTATTGCAATTGATTTTAGCAGCGAGTTTGGATTTGTCTTAGGAGTATTACTACAGTTCTTGAATTATACTTCTTTATGTAAGAAATTTATCAATTTGTTTTGCGGTAGGTACATGAAATCTTTATGTAGTTTTGAAAAATAAATACCAAAATTATATTGCAGCAGAACTTAGTTGTACGTTATTTAATAAAAAAAAAAACGACAATATTATTAATTGATTACCGTTGGTATTGTTAGCACTTCATACTCAAAATGGTGAAGGTGTGAAAGGAATATTTTTAGTTACTCATATTCCATATTATTTTCAGTCATTGCTTTCATGATGCTTGGAAATAAAAAATACAAGCCTTAAATGAGTCTTAGTTCTCTGCAATAATAAAATGTGTACGGTGCTTAACACACGACTCTCAAGTTTGTATTTCTTCAATTAAAATAAGCAAGATGTTTTCCTTTGTTTTGAATGTTTTCTTCATTTCAAAGGAAACAGTCAAAATTGTCTGTTCATAATAAACATAAATATGTTACAACTAAAGTTGTTAAAATACCTGTGTATTTTATTAGCTTTTGTTTTTCATATGCAAACCTTGCAAATGAAGTATTTTAATTATTTTATTATCTCAGACGACATTCAATAGACACTTTAATCGTATATCGTGCTAAATTTGATAACGTATATCCCATTAGACGTAATATTTAATTAACAGCTAATTAATTAAGTTAAATTTAACTTTATGTCTCTTGTACTAACGATTTTACTATAGAGGTTATCTTGGAGCAAATCGAATCATATAATATGTTAATGTGATAATGTAATTGCTATAACCGTATAATAGTATTACTATTTACGTCAATTGATATCACGTCTTTATCCGATCTATTATATCTTCATGCGATTCATGACTATACTGTACAAAGTATTTAATAATGTCACAAGTTTAATAAAATTCGATTTATAACATAATATAAGGTGAAAAGATATCGCCGACATTGTGTAATCCTATGACGACGTTAAAGGGTAAACAGGTTTTAAATTTCTATAAAATTCGTAGACATAATAACAATGGAAACTTACTGTTATTAAGAAGTTAAATAAGTTATATTTTAAACATTGTTATTATACGAAAAGTATTGTTTTATTGAAAAAACTTTAAATTTCTTTTCATGGTAATGAAAATTGTACGGTAGTACAATATGATTAGATTTTTTTTTGCGCTGTAACTAATTTGATCAGAAGATTCATTTCAATTATTAAACATATTATTAATTAACAAAAGAGCAGTACAAGTTTTAAAAAAGGCAATTAAAAGTTTTGGATTACAAAACGTAAAAGTACGCACCATGACTAAGAACTTTTTATAAAACTCGTAATGGTTTTTAAAGCTAAACTTTAAACGCTGATAGAATGACGGTTTTAAAGTAAATTAAAATTTATTTAGTGATTCCAGTTCTTTATTATTAATTAAATGTACATGAAAATGTATTCTATTAAGCCTCAGCTAATCCGTGAGACAAGCAGAATCAATATGTGTGTGTGTCATCAATATGTGTGTGTGATCTATAAACAACCTATACACATTGAATGAACTGACGTAGGTAGTGAAGTGAACTGATCAGTTTGCATACAGTTTAAACTCATGGAATTAAGGGTTGGTTGTGAACAAGGCGTATTCATAGCATCAGAAAATTTACTGTCACTAAAAACAGTTATGAAAAGCCAAAAAGTTGCTTGCATAACACTCGTTTGGAATCAGCAAATAGATATTGAATCCGTAATACGTACACTATCCAAATCACTTAAACATACAAGTTATTAATTATCTGTTTTGATTTATGCCACTTCCAGAATTTACAAATAATGTAGAGTGTATTAAAATTGTTTGCTATCTTTTTTTTACAATAAAAATATATTTATTTATTGTCGAAAGTAAATTTTATTTTAATTTTAAGTTTAACCTCAAAATGTAATTAAGCCTGTGACGTGATGTTTATAAGAACATTTTATGTAAAAGTGGTTTAGTAACTTACGAAACATGTTATAACATGTGGATTTTATTAAAAAGAGGTAATCGAGATTTTAACATTATTTATTATGTTCAACAGACTGTATTTTTAGTTTGAAGAAAATATATTATAATGTTAAAGACATTAACATACATTGTTTGTTTGTTATTATATAAACGAAAAATGAGTTTCATCCAATACATGTTAAATTTAAACACCTTTGTTACATGGAAATAAATATATTTTATTTAAAAATAAAATTAAAAAAAAATTGTAGATGTATAAAATTAAATTGAGAACTTACTTAAAGAACATAAATGATAAATACCAAAAAGTATAACGTCCATCAAAAATTTTTTAAAAGATTAGAAAACATTAATTATTTTTTTTTAATGCAACAGTTAGAGGTCACGGATTGGATATAATTGGGGTACAGGCTAGTTTAGAGAAATAGATGTTGAATGACAGATTGTTCTAATAGAGAAAAATTAAATTCTGTAAACTTAGGAGCTTAAATCGTTGATTTAGATGATGAGTATGATGTTTTTGATAATGATCTTAAAAGATGTTATCAGTAATAAGAATAGGTACAACACTAGAATAGAAAAAATAAAATATGATTATTCTTGCGATGGCGAATTTATTTTTATAGAGTGCTTATAAATTGAAAGCAAACATTTTGGAGGCACTCAAGGTTAAAAAATAACATACATGAGCGTAATCATAAATCTATAAAAATAAAGGAATAGATTATTTTCACGTCTGATTTGTAAAACACAATATATAATTTATATATATGAAATCTTCGTAAACCAATCTCGAAACTCAGTATCCAAAATCTAACACGGAAAAGGGACAAGACACAAATTAGATAACTGATTATATATTTTAAAATATCTATAAACACGTATAGCCATGTTAGGCTTACTTAAATTTATATTGATATAGAATGAAAAAAAAACCGATCCGGGCAGGGATTCGAACCCGGAACGGGACGGTTTCCCAGTAATCGCTGATTCGAATCCCTGCCAGTATCAGTTTATTTTTCAATCTATATTTATATTAAGTGATTGTAAATTGACAAAGAAATGAGATGGTATTTGATATCAACAAAATATTTATATTACTTAATTAATGTGTACTTTTATGAAACCTTTGTATACGAATTGCTTATTTCTAACAGTTATGTCCAAAATTACATTACGAACTGCAGTTTGAGTTTTTTGTTTACAATTTTGCTTACAATTTTAAAATTGAGACTTTGTTAATCGTCTAGTCTCTAGTAAATGCTGTCAGTAATAGTACCTTGTTTTATTTTATTTTATTATAAGTAAAAGTACGCAGGATAACCTCACAGAGCCTTATGAGTGTATCGCATGTTACTGAAAATGAGAAAAAATATATTTTTAACCCAACCTTTAATTTTTGATCTCATATAATGTTATTTTTCGTATAACAAGGATTATTTTTCTTTTTAAGTTCATCATAAATTAAAAAATCTTTTTTAATTAAAAAGGTATATTTATTTAAATATTTAGAAATATTTTTCGTGTGTAATAAGTTGATAATCTTCTAATAGGTTGATTTGTAATGTATAGTGACAAAAGTATTTGTTTTGAAAATATTTTTTCAGCATTCATGAAATTTTATGCTTTTTTTTCCTATTTTTGAACTTTAAATTATGAATATAAAAAAAACGTTAATCTTCGAAATATAATTGGGTGCAAAATGTAAATATCAAATAATAATTAATTTACAGTAATCTTGGCGTGGGAATATTGCGGAGGCCTTCATCCCTCATAAGTTGAGTGACCTCACAAACATTTGATAAAAGCGCCGTGAGGCTCAGCTTCTGCGACGTGCGCTTATTTTTCAGCACCCGATTCAATCTGAAACTATCAGTCGGCGTCCAGCCACGCTGTGGGTAAGACGTTACCACGGCTTTAAGTTAGACCTCATTCGTGTTTCGTAAATAACATCGATTGGTATTTCGAAAAATATATAAGTATTTTAGTCCATGTTTTCTTAAAGTGTGCATTGTGTATAAAAGTGAATTTAAATAATTCTGAACCGCTAACAGATTGTTTATTGAGTTTGAAAAACTTTTGTTTACTTAACATCGTTCTCATTGAATGTAAAATATAAATGATTTCACAATATCATTGCGATTTATTATAAACATCAGAACATCTTGAATCGGGGGACTTGTTAATTGAAATACAACAGAGAATATTGTTGAAATGTATATTGTTTGACGTACAATACAGTTACCAATGAAGTTTCACTGCAAATTGCAATTTACGAGCGCATATAATACTTTGATTGACTCGTCATAATTGTTATACAAGTCTGCAGTGACTTCGTATTTCATAGCTTTCGGCTGGCGACAACGAGCGGAAATCGTTCAACGAATTCTAAACACATATCGAAGATTGAAATAGCAGCGCTCGCCGACATAACCGTGAGTTTGAGTTTTGTTTTCTTATTTCCTACCATATGCTGTGTAACAACACGTAATGCAACAATATTGTACCGACGTTTAATTTTAAATAGTTTGTATAGAACAGCTTATAGTTTGTTTTTTTATTCCTTTGATCTACATCCTTCACTGAATACACAGATTGTGATCGAATTATATCAAGGCAATGTAGTGATAGTAAATGGCAGATGTTTTTTTCAGTGCTTTTAACTATTTTTGTGTGACCTTAATTTTTTTGTAAAATTTAGTTAACGCTAAGAATGCTTAAATTATCTATTTTAGAAATGAAATTAATTAATAATTTTTATTTAATCAAAAAAGTGTTATTTCTTATAAATAAAAATATTTTATATTTTACAACGAGATTTTCTCAATTTTATTAATCTTTAAAAAATCTTAAGTTATATTATATTTTTAGATCCTTAAAATTTCAGTTCAACCAATTAACCTATAAATGTATAATTATATTATGATGTTTACTTGTAATAAATGCCTTAACATATGTTATAATATGTTATACGCTGTCAAGACAGGCTGTTTTATCACTTTGAGGTGATGTTATTATCATTAACTCAGTAGCTACTAGCTTTTTGTACTGAAAGTATATTTTATATATCTATATATTTGTATATTGCTCTATTTAGATTATAGAAATTTAGTTAGCTTAGTTAGCTACATAAATTTAGTTAGCTAAATAAATAGAAATTTAGTAAGCTACATAAACTTTGCTTTACATTTTCATCACCAAAGTACATTTAAATCTTAAAGAAGTCTTACTAAGATTAGTTTAAGTTATCAACATTAGTTTAAACCTCAAGATAAAACTTATAATATTATAATATTATGAAATTAACATAATATATATTTATAATATGTTGGAGGTGGTATAATTAAATTAAGTAAGGTAGGTTTTAATGTTATTAATGTAAATTAAATTAGTTCATATTTTTTCATTTACTATTTTTTTGTCATTTACCATTCTTTTTGTATTTTTTTTTCTAATAATCATCATTATATCCATCATTAAGCGTTTTGGGGATGCCACCAGTACACCACCAGTTCAGAAAATGGTTCAGGACGAACCAGTCCCTTCGCCAAGATTAAATCTACTCTCTTAGCTTATCTTTATAGATTGCATTCAGCTCAGATTTACCCATTAGGAACGTTGGAACCAGAACCATTTCTCTACCAACTATTTCTAATTATTGAGATAAATCTGATCTGCCTATATTTACTCTGGAATTTAATTATCTTGGATGTGCAATTACTTTAAAGGTATTTAAATTGCAAAAAAGTTTTTATTTAGAATTGCGGAATTCTCTCTATTCTCAACCGTTTTGTAATAATTTCTATTTTATATTTTATGATAATTGTTTAGTTCATTATTTAGCACTAACAAAATAAGTTAATATATAACTTATTTTGTTAGTGCTAAATAATGAACTAAACAATTATCATAATAGATAACAAATAACATTTAGTGTATATTATATATATATTAATTCGATTTTCGAAATTCGAATTCGATTTTTATAATTTTCGATATTTGAAAATTATAAAAATTATATTATCGAAAATTTATATCGTAATTTATCAAAGTTTAAGTATTGGCCGGTCCATCATCAACACGAGCATCAAATGCAAATTTATATGAAAATAAACTTATTTTTGTTTAAAAACAAAATTTATTACAACAGTTTATCATCCATTGAAATATATAGTAAAGACTGCTATAAAATATATTTAATTGCGGGGTTTTGGCTCCAGTGATAACCGAAGACATAAAAATATTCAGTCTTTTATTTACTTCACGATTTATAACTTCTTGTAAGGAATCATACCTTAAAAAAATATACGCTCTTACTGAGTAGCAGTTCCTTAATAGGATAGATAAGTCATAATTTATGCCAAGCATAGTTAGCATAATTAGCTAGAGTAATTAAAAATAATCAAAACATAAAAAAGGTTTATTAAAGTTTCCAAAACCTTCAAATAATATTCGAAACTCAACTTTTAATCGAACAGTATTCCTAATACGAGTTTTAACGAAACGAAAAGTATGACAGACTGCAATCGTCAATTCAAAACGTAGGATTATTTTTAGTAATTTAGGATAATTTATAGCATTCTATAAATCATCCTAAATAACTAAAGATAAATATAATATATAAATAAAATATTTTTGAAATATGTCAATAGATTTTGATTCATAGTGTTAGTAGTAATAGTTTATGTTTTGATTTGACGATTTAGTAAACTGTAATAATGTATGTAACGTCAAAATTACTAGGAGGTACAATTGTAAATTGTAGTCAATTATTTAGCAAAAAAAAAAAAAAACTATGAAATACTAAATAGCAATAAATAATGTAACATATGAGGGAAAACTTGCACAGTGGTCATCAGGTGGCGATAATTGTTTAATAAACTCAACAAAGCCCAAACACCAATCCCATATACGAAAAGAATTCTTTATAATTTTACACCGATATTCAATTAATACCATTAAAAAAAAATAGAAAATTCAATCTCTACCATGAAATCCAATTCTAAAAAAAAAAAATACCGATTGTAAGTATATCTAGCACAAAACGACTTTTCTTTTACTAAAAGGTCTTCATTAAGTTCTTAGGTACTAATAGAATTATAATCGGATTCCGCTCGGTGTGCGATCAAGTAATAGTGTTAATATTATATTTGTTTGTACATAGTTATCATTATTTCTTAATCCTATTATTTTCAGTTATCATTATTTATTAATCCTGTTAGTTTATTTAATGTTGTAGTGCTAGTAGAAAATATAGTATAGATTATTTGTCTTTCTGTAAAGTAAGATTGTTTCCGTAAAGTCTAAGGCAAAATAGATCGATATTGTACAAGCAACTCTGTTTATTGTACTCAGTTATTTTAATATAGGTATATTCCTTTTTAATTTTTTTTAGCTTTATACTTTGTAGAACAACAGAAAAATATATTGTTTTTAAAAATATTTCTTTCTTTAATATATTGCATGTGTATAAATAATTGTTGGTGCCAAGTGCCAAAACATTAACGCCTAGAATTAAATTATAAATTAAACGGGGAATAGCGTGTTAGTAAGTAGTAAAAGTCTAGAATTTTACCTTAACTTTTAAAACATTCTTAGATCTAACACTTCTACTTTTGTTGAAGTTTATTGTTAATGCCAAACAATATTTTTTAAAAGGTAAGTAGGTATATATATTCAATTTATGTTCATATTTATTTAATTAATACTAATTTAAAAATATAATTAGTTTTATATTATTCATCTCACGCTATTGGATTTAGGTTTCGGGTAAATTATTCAATTCTAACCTTCTTGTTTTAATTAATTAATACTACAGTTATAATTAAGTTATTTCTGATGTTTACTTTTATTTTAGTTAAGTCACAGTTTTAACGAAATTTATATATTACTCCTTTTCATTATCTAAAGTATCATAAAAAAATATAAACCGGGAAAGACATTATCGGATTTTGCCATATTTTACAGCAGTTACTTTTAATAATAAATCTTTCAGGGAGAAAATCTCTAGAGGTTTCGGATATAATGCTCCACATATATCTTCTTTTAGTTACAAAATACAAGTTTTGTCCTAGTATATTAATAACGTAGTGGCCAGATGATGAGTATGACAGGCTTATATTAGCTAGAAATGATAGAACAAAGAAGTATAACTTCTGTGAAATACAATATAAAAAAATATATATGTTTACTTATTAGTGCCATTTTAAGATACAAAGTTGATAATTAAATATATAAAAGAGTCTTTTATTCTATAACTATGTGAAATCAAAATTATTATTTTTGAGTTATGACATTATTATTGTTGAGTTGAAATTATTGTTGTTGAGTTAAGACGGGTTGGTGTTTAATCTTTCTTTAAGAAATATGTAACATTTACAAGGACTTTCTTCTTCAATCAACTCGAAAATTGTTAGACCTGTGTACTTTTGATAACGTAATAGGACCGTTGTTAAAATATAAAGGTAAGAAAATTCAACAGCGTCTTTTATTAAAAGAAAATTTGCTGGAACTAGTATGAATTATATTGCGAGAGCATCATAAAGACAAAATAGAATACGTACGAGACTAAGATTATTTTCTTACTTATAAAAAATATATTTTTTAAAACATTTTTATGACCATCCTATAAATACTATAATAGAACTAGTGGGTTATGGTATAGAATCTAATAGACATAGTGGGTTTTGTCAATGACTGTACAAGTCCTAGAATTAAAAAAAAACGAATTAATGAAATGTTTATTTAACATTTTAGCGATGTTAATTTTTTGAAGATAAAACGAAAAATTTTTAGAAGTCGCAGATTCGATTCCTGGCCGTGTTAATAAGTTATTAAATATATTTTAAATAATCTATATTTAATAAAGATTTTTATTTGAAGATAGCCAA
Source organism: Napeogenes inachia (assembly GCA_959347355.1). NCBI lineage: Eukaryota > Metazoa > Arthropoda > Insecta > Lepidoptera > Nymphalidae > Napeogenes > Napeogenes inachia. The sequence goes on along the minus strand of OY365793.1, from coordinate 12,910,689 downwards.
TAACTAAAAAAAACTGTAATCTGACTAATAATTATTTTATTAATCATCAAAGATATTTTTAGATGCGGAACTCATGTTCAGGTGCGCACGCGCAGCGGTGTAGTATGTTATTTTGTAAACAGTACTTACGATTTGTTTGAAATAACTCTTGCAATAATATGACATCCTATTTTTAAATAACCATTAAAATAAATAACTATTTTTAAACTACTTTTAACTTATATCATCTTAAATTTTTTTGATAATATTGAAAAAAAAAGAATTTCGTGAGACATACATTTTAGTATCATAAAATACATAGTGATTATTTTGTCTCCGTAAAAACTAAAAAAATATATATTTTAGTTATTACCTCCTGTGTGAAATATACCGATTATAATAAATGTCCCTTCAATGAAATACGCTTACCACAAAATTGAACCCGCATAATTTATGAAGTTACTAGACTCGAAAATATGAGGTTCAAAAAAGTCATAAAACTCGCCTAATCAACGTCCTTTCATAGGCTCTGGATAAATTTGCTCTCTTTACCCAAAGAGACTAAGTTTAATATCAAATACTGGTTTGAATTAATGCACATAGCACCCTTCATTTAAATATTTTCGACATCCCTGTGTTATATAAATTGGATATCAACTTTTTCCCAACTCTTGATTCTGTACCAGTGGGGGGCAACTGAAACTGACAGCTGAAGTTTAGGAGTCAATGACCGCGATAAATATCTACCGTTTAATCCAATAAACTTCAGAAGTCCTGTAATTTCAGCTATTTGTTGACGTTTTCTTTGTTCGCAACAGCCTATTATAATTTGGAGAATTTAAGACCAAGACTTCTGTAATAAAACAATTTTTAACGAGTTTCCTGTCGGTAGAAAACTTATTAATCGCAACTTTGATAACGATTTGCGACAAATATGTTAAATTAGAACAAAAATAAGTTGTTAATTGTATTTTTTTGTTTCTCTTCTTTAATATTTATTAAGATATCAAAAAGTTACAGAGAAATTAATTTCAATAGAAAATTAAAATAGTATGAAAAGGATTATTATTATATAGAATATTACCTGCTATTATATTTTTTACAAAAAATAAATGTCATAAATGAAAGATTGATTTTAAACAACAATGGTAACTACGTGTTAATAACAAAGCGAGAAAAAATCTCCGTCCTTGTAAATCCAATTTTAAGTAAGAAACACCGCTCTACGCTAATTTGGCTATTTAATGTAATGCGTTTTTCATATTTAGTAACCATAAAAATATATATAATGTCACTTAAAAAATCCTTAGCTATTAACCTTCATTATAAACGAAAACAATGAATTAACCTGTCACGTACATAAATCCTCTTTTAGCCACATTTTGCATGATAATAATATAAAATAAATTTAGGTTTAATTTTTGACATTACTTCCTCTGATTTGTATTCAGTGAGCGGTTTTCAAATGAGAAGTAATATTTAATAGCTGCGGTAAAGATAGACTTAATGATTAATTGTTAATAACTTGTGCCTAATTAATAAAAGTTAATGGTTTTTGAATAAAAAGAAAATGTATTCAAATTAATTATAATCTGTTTGAACAATCATTGTAGTTATGACGTTACAATATGATGATGAAGTTTTGACTTAAGTACAGTTACGGGTTTTAACGCGTTCAGCGCTGAGAGGATCATAAAAACATCAGCTGATTTTTGAATCATTATCTCATAACTATGCTTGAAATAATTTAGTTAGAGTATGGTTCTATTTTTAAACTTATTTACAATAATCGGATGTAATTATTATAATTTAAATACATTTTTTACAAAGAGATAGAGTCGGTTTCTCTGTATATTTTAAGAGCGTATAGCTGAGTTAAGCCGTTTCAATGTATTATTTATATAAACGTATTTTGTTAAAGAAACTCTTAAACCCCTAAGATCTAACTTTATATACTTGAAATAATCTTTATTAAAAAAAAATGTCATAACACCAAATAAATGATATTAATCATATTCCAATAAAAATTAATTTATAGAGACAAGTAATTTAACAAATTAGCATACTACTACACCTAACTGTTTGTTCTAAAGGAATTTTAATTACAAAACAGGATTCTGTTGAGAACAATGTCTTTACGCTCTGAGATTTTGAATAATAGGACACTACTTACGTCTGAGGCCTAGATAAGGATAATAAATCTTTTTACATGAAAATATAACATTTTTTCACAGACACAAATAACAATAAAACATTTGATTTTTATCGGCATTTTCTTTTTTTTTTGTTACTTTGAATACATTTTATTTTCCTTTGACAATAGACATTCTTAATATCATTATCTTAAGCTGCATAACATGATACTCATTTTAAATTTGAATTTGATTTTGTAACATATCAAACTTTGTTCGGTGTGATGTGAACCGATGAAAACAAAGGTAGGTATACGTCGGAAATTTCACATTGAGTTCTAAATGACTTTGTTCGTATAAACGTATTCTGTCTGTTCTTGGACAAATTCCATTTATAACAAAGCACATCACATTCTCTGAAGCTTTGTTATAAGATCGTTTAACCTAAGCTCTGTATTTTATATTCGAATTAATGAATAAAACATAAACTTTATTTAATGCTCGCAGTGACTTTTTGTACCAAACTATTATTTGCAGATTTAGAGGTGGCTTATAATAAAATCTAAATTTATTTATTAAAATTAAATATAAATTTGTATTTTATTCTGAACTGTTGTTTAAATATATCTAATTGACATCGAGTAAATAGGATATATTTATAGTATTTATTTTATCTAATTATTTACTCATTAAAATAGTTATTTTGTTCGAGATGCTTATTTGTTTTAAATGCTTTTTATTTTATGTACAATATAATATTATTTTAATGATTTATATACATTATTGTTCAGACCTGGAAGACCTGTTTGTCTTATACAGAATACTATATAAGACAAACGCTGTTGGATTTTGTAAAATAGTATAATTAAATACTAAATAGCAAAAGAAACGAAATGTTATTTTCTAAATTTAAAAGTTTTTGAGTAAAAAAATGAAAATTTCGTTAGATATATAAAAACTTTTTATAAAATTCCGTCGTGAAATTGTATTACCGTTTAATATTAGATCTGAAAATGTACAATGCGTTCACATATCGTCCTAAATATCGTCTCTAAAAATTTCATTTCATTGCTGCTACAAAATTGAGTTGCGTATTAATTAATACCGTAGACAGAATCTCGAACGTCGTTTCGACAAATATTAATTATCTGCCAGTTATATTAAGAGTAACCATGGAAACGAGGCGTCCAAATTAAAAATAGTATGACAGAAAATAAATTAAAAAGATTGTTTTACTCTGAAATCTCGGGAAGTAGGGATGGTAGGTTGGTTACAATAGTAGTGGATAACTCATTGCAAATATTTGTAATTGAATCTATGAATAGAGAGGAAATAGTGATGGTAGCATATAAAGGGGCAAAGACTTGGCTTCAGGTAATATACTTACCTACTAGGTACTATTCTGTCAAAATAGGCTACTAGGCATAGTAGTTTCTTTTGATAGTATAGTAGCTACTTTTGACAATTTGAATTAAATTACTATTTTATTGAAATGCAGTTCACCACTTTTTGAAAAACAACAAAAATTGTTTACTATTTAATATTTAATTTAACTTAGATAGCATTCATTTTCCCCGAGCTCGTAACGGAACGCTTTGTGTTGAACTAACCGGAACAGCTTTCAGAACCAATTTAAATAATATATTATGAGCAATGCAGTATGCTAATTAATTTTAAAATATTTACACTATATGGAAAGTGCTCTTTAATTTAAATAGTATGTTTGTTGGTTTGGTCAACGTCATTGATGTCGGAATTCTTAAACGCAAATCTCTTTCCATTATACGTTATAAATATTATTGGTCCCACCTGATTGTACGGTCTGCTTGTTTAGTTGTTTCCATTACCTTCGGTTGATTAGATTCGTCTAAGAAGACATTGCAGGCCTTCACATTTTTTCTAATATGTCTCTCCATCTTTTTGGTCTTCCCAATATAGATTTCAATTGAATCTATTTAGCCATTTTAAAGTACCACCGCACAGTGTGTCGTCTAGAACAAGCTAGCTGGACAAAATTATTTTTTAATGGATATAGGTTGCAAAGCCTCTGCTAGATACTAATATAAATGATTTTATTAATAAAAATACTTGGAAACCCATAAAAGATGCAAAACCCAAAAATAATATGCATTCATTAAAAATAATGGTGTTTATTGCACGATTCGTAAGAAATATCAATTAAACTAATAGGTATTTAAAGCTAAATACATTATCTAACGATTAAACTAATATTATAAGAATAAATAAAACTAATTAATATTTACAACTTTAATTAAAAATTAATTAGTACACAATAAACCAATTAAATAATGACTAAATTATAACTTACTACTAAAAAAAGAATATTCATTGGATTATAATGAGGGCAAACTTAGGAATTATTCATCATCACTAAGTTCATCCTCAGAAGAATCCTCTATACAATAATCTTCAGTATTAATATTTACAGTATTTACATTTTTTACGCGTCTCAGCTACCGTCACACGTTCATCCGGTGGCAAACAAGCTTTCTTGGCCTTACGAAGACTATGAAATGATGGAAATACCTGATGTCCAGCCAGCATACTCCACTTCCGCGTCTGTTTGTAGGCGTGACTAGTAGATTTAAGAGTCTATATAACACGCAAGTGCCTCATCACTTGTAAGGCACCTTTGGTGCTTGAGGTCACTCGACTTTCGTTCACTGAACTTTTCAGGATTCTCACTAACTTTTCGAATTAGTTTTGCGACGTTGCGTTTGCCTGATTGACGAGACGCTATTTCAGCAGCAACCAAAAGCTCCTCAGAGCTTCGTAACTGAACCAAATCATCGACACGTCGCCGTTTGGTTTTGGCACTTGCGTTTGCCAGGTCCACTGGCGGTCTCCCGGGACCAGGCAGTGAATGTGATGACGTTGATGCTTCTGCAAGGTCATAAGACACATTAAACTGTAAGTTTTCACCTTCTAGCCACTTAGCATTACAAGCTAAGAAACGATCCCGTATTCGGCTAGAATTCTCCCATTTCTCCGAAAGTTTCGAAGAAAAACGGGAAATTATAGGCTTGATGTCCTTCAAAGATGCTTCAGTTATGCCACTGAGGTCATGTTCTTGTAAAACAAACATGAAAAGCGCCTTATTTCGGTCACTTTTTGTATGTTTCACCCATTCTTCGAAAATATGCACTTTTGAGACTGTAAAACTGCTACCTGAAAAAAAATTAATAACAGCTTTTGGGCAAAAATGGGCAAAAAAAAATAGTTTTATTATAATTTAGAATAATGTGTCTATCAACTGAAAAAAATACAGACCGGAGATACGTGGAGGTTTTTAGTAATAGTCTTTTGAATTTGAATTTCCGACGACTAAAAGGAAAACGCAACTTGCGGCGCGCCGATTCTAATTTAGTATGAATATAATTTTATTGTAACTACATAAAAAAAATGTACATACCCTTAGTAATAGAATCCATCACAAAAATTTACCACAACTACTAAAATAACCTTAGGAGATGCAATCGCGTTAGTAGCAAAAATGCGAATAATATTATGCATTTAACCCAATTGTCTTATATACTACCCTCATTAACGATGTTATGTATGATTTATGTCAAAACAATTGTTGTTGGTGTAATTACCAACTAATACCCTAATTACCCCCACTAATGTTTCTAGGAAATCTTAAAGTTGTTTTTGTCCAGCTAGCTTGTTCTAGACGACACACTGTGCACCGGTGTAAGTTTAAAAACAAGACCTATATTTTAATTTATATATATTTTTTTAAATAAAAATATTGTTTATAATTATATTTCTCTATAAATAAATAGAAATTAATAATAATTTAACAAAAAATATGAAAAAAAAAACACTGAAATTTATATTATTTAAATGTATAAACATTTTCTAATGATACAAAAATTTGGTGTCTGAATGTTTACTTAAATAATATTACTTATCATCATCTGTTGGATTACGACACTAAGTTAAATGAGAAATCTAAATAGAATTCTTCCGTTAGTATTTGTTTTGCTTACGTAAAACTTTTTTTCCTTCATCTCGTTGTCGTTACAAGTATATATAATATACACACTATAAAATTATTACTTTTGTATGATAATATAATGTGTTCTATTCCTGCCATTGGTTAATTCGTTCGTGTATTATGTTTTGTGTGAGATATAAACTCCTGTGTCGGTATTACATAAACAAAAAAATAACGGACACAAAATAGATATACCCAGACTGGGAAGAACAATCTTTAAAAAATAATTGTCCAATGTGGCAATTTATCCCAAATCTCTGGCTCAGCAATAAAAGCCCCACGAACAGCAAGCCGTCAAAGTCGTATTTAGCCTTGATCATTTCACTTGTATACAGGGTTATTTGTTATTGATTGGCCACCTCTTGCAAGCAGCCTCTTTACCTCAATCCCAATAACATTGGTTCTACGATTTTTTACAAACTTGATAAACAAAACAATTTTTTTTGTCACACTCTGTTACGTATTACTCTGTATTTTGGAGGAAGTACATATAAGGTCAACGCCCGAGACGCCATACCTACGCTCAGAGTTGTGCCCGTTCAGAGGCAAGATATAATTTTTGTATGAGAAAATTAAAAATTTTAAAACTATTACTTTTAAAAAGTCGGAGATCAAATGTTGTTGAGGATGATGGAGAAAGGCTGCCTGCAAGAGGTGGCCAATTAATTACAAATAACCCTGTATATTAAAAGAACAAAGCAACTCTGTCTGACTGTCTCTATGTTATGCTGTCAGGACTGCGTCTCTGACACAGTTTTAAAATTAAATATAAAGGTATTTTGAATCCTGGCTTTTAATCTGACTACTTTTTGTTTAAAAAAGATAAAAGTGTGTATTGGGACCAATGATTTTTTAAGATATCGTGTTTTTTTTGGACTAAAACAATATATTGTCATACAAATTAAAACATAAATCAAGCACCGGAACCAGCTAGATCAATAGAACTATTAAAACTATTGAGAATATATTTGGCTCACATATACTCTATCAGCCGTTGCAATGGGCTCTCAAACTCGGGATGCATATGGATTACTCGAGAGACCCAACAAAATCCTATCAAACGAAGTTATGAGTTTATTTTACCATTGTACCTAAAATAATTTTTTAAAGTTAAGTATTCGAATCAGATGAAACTATTGTTTGTTTAAATTTAGCCTTTGGTACTATTGCTTAGTTTTTTTATTGCTAAGTTTTTTTTTTAACCGATTGTTAGTTTATATTTAATATGTTCGAAGTAGAAGTACTTTTAGTAATGTAATAATAGTATGTAATCTATCAAATGGTATGTATGTATCAAAGCGTTGCTGAGTATGTTTATTTAAATCATAAAGAAATGAAAATATTAATCCAACTTAAACCCCATATTATTTTCTGGTGAACATGTCTAAAAATATTATAACTGATTTTATTTAAATATTGAAAGTAAGTTTGAAATTATATGTAGAAAGTTTTTAAACTAGGACCAATTAGGTTTACTGAATAATTCAAGGCTTTATTTAATTCGTTTCTTTTTAACTATGCGAAAGCTTTATCTTTAATTAATTGTTTTTTTAAGTTGTAACATTAGTCGGTGACATTATAATCTATCTAATCTGTACTGAAATTTAACGATTAGCTACTTTATTCGTGCAAAGGCTATATTAGCATGCTCATAGAGAAGACCAAACAACAAATGATAACAATGCCGCCATTTTGAATTGATCATGCAACTTTTTGCTTTGTTCATTAAACTATAGTAAAAACTATTCATGAAGTTTTAACAACAAATCTCTTACATATCAAGTGCCAGAGTATCATAGTATTGACATTTTATTATGAAGCGTATTTAAAATACATGACAGCAAAAAAATCCATAACGATTTTTCTAAAATCTAAACAAATAATAATAATGTTGTTGCTTACCCTCGCATTTTTAAACAAATGTTGTTGTTTACCCTCGTATATTTAAACAAATTCGGCATATTGAAAGAAGCGAGTAACTTAATATCATGGTAATAAACCTATCTCTACATCTCAACACTGACTTATTAGAAGCGTGCGTATCTTATTCTAATTTTAAATTTGGCTCAAAATATATTTTACTAGCGACCGCCTGTGGTTTTATTGCCGCTAAAGGAACTTACGTCGCGAATATTTCCTTTGAATTAAGCTCGCTGTTTCAGCTTACATTACAAAGCAACTTATAATAAAGTTAATAATGTTACAGTTTCAATAACTTTTAGCACATATTTAATAATAGGAACTTTGTTCAAGTAACAATCACGTAGGAATATATTTAACAAAGAGTAGTTATGACTGTGATTTAAAATGCTACTGAAAAGGACTTGATTTCAGCTCAAAGTTGTTTTTCAGTTCAGGCTTTGTGCTAAAATTGATAGTATTATTACAATATTAAATAATTTAATTAAAAATTCAGCCCATATTGTTTAAGAAATATTAATTAGTTCAGAACTATTGAAAAGCGTTATAATGATTTGCTATGTTTCTTGAAGAAGGGATTTTCCATTTTTCACTATATGTTATTAGGACTCTTCTGATCTTCATTTACTCGTTATTGCTTGATGTGTTATAAACAAAGTACATCAGACATTACTTAGCTTCCAACTTGTGAAAGAATCTAACTAATTAACGTTTGAATGATAAAGTATATTACAATGTTGTCAAATATTTGAAGGATGATGTACCAAGAGTATGCAGCGATGGCTGTTAGGTTACTTTTTTATCATATTATTTTATCATTTTATCATTATTGCAATGTATTTAAGTAATTTTGAATTAACTTTTGTTTTAAACAAAAAGAGAACATGACAATCCCGCTGAGTTTCTTCCGCCAGCTGTAGATCTCTGGGAATTATCTTTGGAGCTTCTTATATAAAACTTTTAATATATTTTTTTTTATTTTAATTAAACAGAATTGAAGTGAAGTGCTTTCGGAGATTAGCCTCAACAGTATCTAATATTATAAAAACCTCTCTCTCCTATTACTAGTTTCGTAATTACGCAAAAAAACATGGTTTGCTTACAAAGTACAATTTATTATTTAAAAAAACTTTTAAACATCATATGTTTTATTTGTAGATCTAAATGTCTATCGAAATTCCTCTCAACATTTTGCAATCAGTCCTAGAACATATCACCATTATGGTAATGGATATTTCTTCAGTGTTAGTGATTCGTTAAATTAAACAATCTATCTATTTTATAGACTTGTTTGCATAATTTTATACACGACTAGCTTTTATGCAAGCAACTTCACATGCACGGTACTGTGAAGGTCCACCATTTGTGAGTACATCTTCATCAACACACACACGCAGATTAAATTATTATTATTATTATTATTTTTTTAATTTCAAAGTTATGTTCTGTCTCAAGAATTTTATTTATCGTGTATATAGTACCCACCAAATAATATGTAGTAATAATAGACTAATGATTTGTTTTGAAACTATTTATTTAAATATTTATTGACATTCTAAGTTTAAAATATTCCATTGTATCTATCTATCTATATGATTATTTAAGGTTAAGATTGTCACTTCCAGGGCTTCTTTAAATAGTGGTTTCTGTTGTTGGCTTAGGATATTATTAGATTATCCTTAACTTGGAAACCCTTCTTTTATATACATTTAAATGTAATATAATGAAACCCTAATATATTTTTATGTATAAATTAATTTAATAAATTATAATTAATTAAATAAAACAAAAAAAAATATTACACAAGAATATTATATGGTTTAGTTAGATTCTCTCGTAAAAATGACATTTTATAAGCCATATAAAAATGACTTCTATGTGTAGAAGTTGAGATTAATGCATTATTTATTTATAGCATCTAAAAGTCACTTTTATGTTTCACAGGCCTTATGTAACCCAATTTTTATCTGGTACAAAACTCTACACGTGAATAAACATAATGTCGAGCGGTTTACAAAGTTTACAATAACTTGAACGAGACACAAATGTTGCTTTTAAAAGAGTAAAGATTTCTAATTTGATATAAAATATCAAAATACCCAGCATCGCATATGTATACAAAAATATTATTTTCCGAAAACGGTTCTTATTTTATATATTTGTTATAAATGTATGTTCATATTATCATATACAATAAATATTTCATCACCATCTTTTTGTGGTGTAGAAAAGCAATAGATATTATCTTTACAGCTTTTTTGATATTTTGATGTGTTTCTTGTTTGTCTATATATTGTATAAATTTCACAGTAAATATTTATAAGTGATGATATGTGACTTATTATTTGGACCATGGATTAGGTAGGAAGAAACCGAAGTCGCTGGAAACAGCTAGTTGAAATATATTAGTAGTAAATTGTAGTTCAACAATAAAACTGCTACTACGTGTATATATATATATATATATATATATATATATATATATATATATATATATATATATATATATATATTTCGCTGCAAATATATTACATGCGCCATTATATTATAATATAATAGAATCTGTATATCTGACATTTTGTTGACACAATAACATGTAGAGAATATAATATTATGTAATATTAGAAATAGTGAAATAAGCCCTACACATATTAGGAGCTGTACTTATTAGGGTCCTTTATTCATCTAAGGACGATTCTATTTACTTTAGAATCCTATACTTTTATAAAAAGAATATTAGATACATAGTTTTGTTTCAATTCTCTCGTTTGTAAGCCGATCGGCTTTATATTATTGTTGTAGTTTCGCACAAACGGATTGTATATTCGAAGCCCTCTTTCACTGTTTTAATCAAAATGCCAGGGTATTAGGGGTAATGGCGTCTGTCTGTGTATTTAAATTATTTAATTTTACCAATGCAGCCAATAAAGAGTTTAAAGACAAATCAAAGAATACTTAATTACTTTTAAGCTTTGTTTAAAAGCTACTAATGCAATGATTAAAAATAATGAAGAAAAAAAAATCTTAGTTTTAACTCTCATATAATTTTTTTTGTGATCTATGCTGACTATTAATATTACTATTATTCATACCCAAATATACTTCATAAATGATATTCGAGTATTCGTTCCAGACAATGAATAATTTGATACACAATATATTATATATACTAACTCAAGAGACATCGATAATATCAAATCTAAATTTCGAGGACATCGACCTAATTCGATATTTTGTCTCTTCTGAGAAATACCATTTCAGATTGAACAATTGTCAAAAACGTGTGAACATAAACAAACAGATACTTACATAACTATCTATACTATATTATCTATATAATAAAGATATTGTTTGTAATTTACTAAACCAACGCTGGGGTAATATAAAGGCATGTGATACCGTATGTTATTACCAAATTACCTTAAAAGCCAAAGTTACCAAATTACCTCAGCACACTTATTAATCACAGATAGCGACATTGTTAGCGATTATTAGGAAACTTAGTATCCTTGGTGTTGCTAACAGTTTGATGTTTATTAAAGTGTCAGACGTGGAGTGTTCCAACTTTTGGAATTCTTTGTTTTGCTTTAATTTGCAAGGGTACTTTAGACTTGTTCTTTTTAAGATGCCTTCGAGAAAACAACTGTACACTTGAGAAAATTCCTTAAGGTCTCGAATTTTCAATTTACTTTATATACTAAGGTGCTTTAAAATGTCCTTATTTTGTAATTAAAAAATACGATACTAGTTCTGTAAAATATATAAAATTTAACTTCACATACAATAATAAAACTGCTTTTATATATGTTATGTTATAGTTATGAAGGTTTCTGAATTCGTTAATAAATATGGAAGAAAAATTTATTTCAATATCCCGAAATCGACTACGATATGATATAGACCAAAAAAGAAATGGTATTATTCGTATATCGGAACACAATCTTGGGGTATGATGCATCAAGTCACATTTGTGTTTTGGAAAGTGGAGACACCCTTTGATGATTTAGGTAATTTCGAAAATTGAAGTGGCAACACTACCAAGTATCTGTATCTAAATATCTATAAATTTGTTTAAATTACAACTTGTGCATGTTCCTGATTCTCATTGTATTTGTTACTGTTATTTGCTTTGAAGGAGATTTTTTTCAACACATTTGCGGTCATTCACCTCTGGGAAATAATTTGTTGTTACAGCTTATGTAAAACTTTTTAGTGAGAGCAAGTGCAGATGTTTCTCGTTTAGGATTTTAATGAAGAAAATTTGGTATTCAAAATATCAATCATGTGCTTAATTTTTGTGTATATCAAAAGTTTTGTCTGCTTGAATTTTAGAGCAATCTCTGAGGAGTGTCCTTATTTATGAACCTGAAAAATATTATAATATTCTCTCAGAATTAAAAGCTGTACAGTTACTATAAAAATAGACGACCATTATAACTTTTCTTATCACGAACAAAAGTATAGTTCAACCGTGAACGCAATAAAACAGGATCTACACGAGCGGGATCTCACACAGAGCTTAACCGATACAGACAATAAAATTTATAAAAATAACAAGTGCATAGAATATCGTGATTCGTGGTCACACGTGCCACCAAGTGTGTACACGGTTTTACGGCCTTCAATGCGCTCGTAAAACTCTTCTAGCATATTAATTTATAAAATTAACATATTTATATTATCAAACATAAAGATAAAGTAGACACTAAAGAGAAGTGGTTATATTTTAGTTGCTTGATATGTGCTAGTTCGATAGTAAAATATAAATATTTTATTTACAGTTTTAGAGTTTTAGTCCCGCACTAAGAAATAAAATAATATTAACACTTCTCACTAAAAATATAAATAAATTTTTATTAAATGTTAGTCTGGTTGAATATTTACCTTGTTTTAAGCTTTCACGATTTGTATTCATGTATTTATACTGTAAACGGGACACACCTGGAGTTTATAAGATTGACTGCAGTTGCGGTAGTTCCTATATAGGTCAAACTAAGCTGAGAGAGTTAAGGAGCACATAGCAGCAGTTAAGAATCGCCAGGTAAACAAGTCAGCGATCGCGGAGCATCTACTTGAGTCGGGACCGAACCACTGGATCGAACTTCACAACCCGAAAATTGTCTCCACTGAACGTTATTACTATAATAGGAAGCAGTTGAAATCAGGAAATACAATAATTTTAACCGGGAGGACGGATATAGGTTGTCGGCTTCGTGGAATCCTTTTATCGGGAAATGTAGACGTCGTTATAAATCTTCAGATAAATCGTCGAATGTTGTGAGCGTTGTGTGTCGGGTCCTTAGTGTTTTGAATAATAATAGTGGAGATCAACCGCGGGTAGTTAGAAAAACTCGCGCGGCTAAAAGACGGTGACACCATGGAGCATCAGTCTACTCGTGACCACGGCCGTTGCACTACGGCCGAAACGTCGAGAGTCGAGGTAAATATTTCGATAAAAATAGTACGCGATTAAGTCCCGTTTACAGTATAAAAACATGAATATTTTCCTTTCATTCATGTCAAGAGAAAGGATTGTATGATTTTTCTATGAATAAATTTAACAGAAACATACTTCAAATCAAAAAAGTTACCGCAAATACAATCACTATAGTAATGAATCTAATCCAAGTGAAGATCGGATTAATTCAATAATGGTAGAATTGAAAGCTTGCAGTGATTACAGATGGATTTTAAACGACTTTAGAATGAGCAAGATCTCTTCAATTCATAATAAAAAAAAAACATTTTTTCTAAATAATTAGATATTAGTGTTACCAAGATGATCTTCACCTATCAATAAGCTATCGAATTATCTGTTAATTTTCCTATTGTTTTATACACGTTTTCATTCGAACCTTAATTAGATATATAATATTTACGTTACACAATTAGACCCCGAAGCGCCAACTAATGTTGATGAGATTGAAATGGTAATGTTACTTCAGCTCAAATTTAACAAGCCCTCTTAATATAGACCTAGTTAAAAGGTATTTTGTTCACTAATGCCAAAAAGAGAATAATTTAATATAAATAGAAACAAAAAAAAATACATTATGAATTATGCCAGATTTTTTGATTACCAATTTTTATTTTGCATTTATAATTTAGTTATAAGTTAACTTTATTTTATTTGTAACTGTATGCTGTGTACTAAATAAATATATTCTATTCTATTTTATATTTATTTTATTGTCTAAGAATTTAAAAAATATATTTTGCTCTTTTAAAACGAGATCATAATATCAGCTAAATTGTAAAAAGTACTAAGAATAGCAGATTAAAATACGCAGACAACGCTTGACCTCCCCATTGTGGTTTAGTAATCACGAATCGTATGTAATATATAGTATATGAATGTATTTAGGTATAGAATTCAGGAGAACGAGTACGTGAGAAGTTGTCGGATCGTAACGGTTCATCAGATATGGATGACTCGATTGTCAATTTCAGATGTGGCTATTGATCAGGGTTTCCGACCTGAACTCGTCAATTCTTGGGAAATTTAGACAAAATGTTTATCTTAAAACAAATAGTAAGATTACGGAACAAGGAAATATTAAAAATGTGAAAATTGAAATGAAAAAACTTAAAACCAGCAAAAAAGATAAAAATTTGGTCGATATCGGGCAATATACGGTCGGAAAAAATGAACGAGAAGTACAATATAACTCACACTCGATTTCCAATAAAGAACGATTTTTGGACTTCTGCCACTCAATTTATTTTTGACGTACATGAAAATGATATAGCGGCTATAAAAGGGACACTAAATCTATTATAGACGTCGCATAGGACGTTATAATTTCTTCTATATCGTAATGATGACTATAGAATGTCTGCAAGTCACGTCGAGATGGACTTAAGATTTTCATCGTCCAAGAATGTACCATAAAGAATGGCCTAGATTAACTTGTCCTATTTTGTCACCTCTAGGACACACTTATTTTAATGCGTCAGTGAACAGCCTCTTCTAGATTTTTATGGAACAGAGATAAGTTATAACTTCTTCTGTACAATTAATAACAGTTAAGTATGAATTGTGTGGTTAAATATATTTTATGATATTATATGTTTCAATCAAACAAATAATAGATATAATATATTAAAAAAACATTGTATTAAACATAAAAAAAAGAAATAAACTACTCTGCAAAAGAAATTGGCTATACTATGTTATTTAAATTATTAAGACAAATTAATGAAACGGATAAAAAAACGGAATTAAAAAACCATCAATTATCATAAAAGATGGACTATCATAAAAGCTTTGTTATATTTGTTATAACCGGATAAAAAAAAATGTATTTTTAACAGACCTACATAACATTCTTGTTCTGTGGGTGAATTAAAACTTTTGGGATATTGGTATAAAATAAAAGACATTTATAAACAAGGAAACAAAATTTATTGTTTCTATGTCTTTATTACGTTTCGGGTTAACGATTTCTAGAAATTAGTAAGTTGGTGTTGAAATTTCTATGACATTTAGTAACTGTAAAAAATGTATCTGGTCTAAAAAGCTATCTTACGTTTCAAAAATAAACAGTATTCAATTTAACAATATTTTTACCATTTAGTTGGAACTATTCAAACAAAAAATAATTTCATTTAAAATATCAATAATAGATTGGATCTGGTTCGTACAGAAACCAATTATACCTTTTACATAAGAAAACCGAATCAATATTTTCATAGTTTGTTTAGGTTCTCTCCAAACAATATCACATCATAGGAATGAGGTTTTTTAAATAAATGTACACAATAAATATGTCATCTATGTAATACCTTCGTGAAAAAAAATTATTGTAATTTATGCAAAAGAGCTTTATTTAAAACTAGGTCAGTTGTAAAATAAGTTAAAGGACTGTTCATTTCAAGTAAATGACACCAGCCGGTGAATTAGAAATTGGTGTGTATAAGGCGATGTCAACTTTAAACCTAATTCAATGAGGTTTTTGGGTTACTCCTATTAAGTAGCTAATATGGGTCAAATAAACAATTTTATTTCTGATCGTTGTAGTTCTTCAAAATTAATTGAACAATATGTATTTAATGTAGACATATAATATCATTAACTAAAAATAATTATTATCCGAGTGCCAAAAAAAATTTTTGCATTTTCGTTTTTTGTAACGACTTCCTAAGGGAGGTTTTGAAGTGAGGTAAACTGAATCTTGTTCACTCATCGCTCATCCTTTCATATTAGAAAAGATCTTAGTAGCGGTGATAATTTACAATAAGGTAACTGGGTAAAAATACAAAAACTGGCCAAGTGCGAGAGCGAATTATTTAATAAAAACAGAAAAAATCACGTTCCTTGTAAGGCGGGCTGCCTTAAATATTTATTTTATTTTAATTTATATATTTAGTGTAATGTGAATAACTAAATATTCAGTGAATATTTCAAGAGCCTACCTGTTGCCATTATAAAAATCGAGCAATAGAAATTTAGGTTTATTTGAAAAGTTTGTTGTATAAGAGAATAAAGAAGAAAAGATATATTTTGTTCTAGCGACAACGATTATGTAAATCTGTCATTTAAATTGTTATCATTTGTTTTGAAAGTATTTTCATAGATCGAGGAATTTTCATAGTTACTGCGTTACTGCGAAACATGCTGAAAGTGAAAATAGTTTTTTAGTAATTTATAACGCAATAACTAGTTATACGTGTATCTCTACATTTATGAAATAAAAAAGTTTTAATCAAAGTCTCGCATTTACAAAATTTGATTTTCTGCAAATTGCATATTTGAAAGCCTGTAATTCAAATATGCAATTTGCTGAAACTGTATAAATTGTATATATAAGATTTATTTATTTATATTATGCATCAGAGTTTTTATAGGACAATATTAGTACCTACATAAATGGGGAGATAGAATGATCTTATCTTAAAAGATATCTAATAACAATAAAGACACTAAACAATATATCGAAATCCACGGTATTAAAAACTTTGTTGAAGTTTAGAAGGACGAGAATAGATAGGTTTTTATACTCAATAGTGCTTTATGCTATGGATGGCTTTATGTAAGAATGAGAATAAGCTATGTGCAGTACGAAAACCTAATTAGAAACAACTAAGGAGATTGTTGTACGTTAAGAAAATAAATGATGGTTTTAAGATTGCAGTTTTTTTTTAATTTTGGACATGAATGGAGGGATGGATATAGGATCAAACTGGGAGGAATAACTAGGATTATTGGTTTTAGATAGTGGAGTAATATATGCCAATTTCTAGGAAGAAGAAAAATAACAATTTGTTAAATAAGAGTTGAGGATATGTGTTATAACCGCTTATGTAGTGTCAAGCAAAGAATCAATTTTCGAACTTATATTTATTATAGCTGCTTTAATAGATCACTTCGTAATTTTTATGAAACTAAAACTGCACAGATAAGTGGGTAAATGTTGTTTAATTTATTAAGTTCTGCTGATTTCTTTTAATCTCTCATGATTAATCTTGATGTCAAATTTGATAACTTTCAGATAAATTAATAACAGAAATAAGTTAGTGCTTTTAAAAAGCTCCATAGTTGTGAAGTCTACTTGTTAAGGGTCCAAATAAAAATGATCATTTTTTTTTCTGACCATAAGTTGATAGTATTTGATCATAATTAGTAACTACATTATTCAATTTACCTTAATAATCGTCTTGAATATATATTTTTTAATTTCGTTGTAGAATTCGTTAGATTATGATGGCCTTGTACAAATTATTAACGTCTGTATAAATTTTATCTACAATCTTAAAAAGTTTATTTTTTAGGGTATATTTTAAATATTATGTAATTATAATATTGTTCGATATATTTAGACTAATTAATCTTGAAAAACCTACGAACATGGAAGGGAATGTGAACTGAAGCAATTAAATTAGCATAAAGGTATATTAACGACCTGTAATTTGCTCTTCCTAGCTACATTTTAAAATGCCTCTCATTTATCACAAGTATAAAATGGCTTTTTAAACCCTAGTAACATTCTGATTGAGGTCAAGTTGCTTGGGGATTTTGAGGTTTATAGTATTTGTTGAAACAAACATAACATAAATTGCTTAGTTTAAATTGTGAGGTGAGTTCCGTATAGGGTTAGAAAGTAATAATTGAGATTAATAATATATATTGTATAGAAAAACGTGAATAAGTAAAAATACTTAGTTTAATATGAATCTGGGATCATAACTGGAATTGTGAATTCATGTTAGTTACAATAGTCACGTCCGTCATAAAGCAGAGTAATCCAAACAAAATGGCCGTCTCTTCTGATTTTATGTCAGAAAAGTAATTATACAGCTTTCGTAACATCTTCTGAATCCCTAAATCAAGCTCTTTTAGGCCACGTCCCAAAGATTGACAGGATAATCAGGACAAGGGTGCATCAGATAAGCGTTACAAAAATTTGTAACAAGTCCCTATTATTTAACATTGATAAATTAGTTCCTTGATATATATTTATGTAAATTTATTTAGTAATATTATGTAGGTAGATGTTAAAATACAATTTTTTATAATAAATATTAAGTTCAAATGGTTTAGCAGAAATCAAAATAAACTCTAATATTTTTCTTATTCTTCTTCAGGAAGTGTGGGTTTGAAATTTTACCCCACCTATTAATAACAACTTGTTATTTCATCTTTTCAAATATGGAATTCTCGGAAATGTAAAGGAAGGTAGATCTTAGAATCTAAAGAAAAAGGTTCTATCTATAAAATTATTTATTCGATTTTTTAAATTACCTTCGAGTTTTTAAATTATCAATCATCCTGAAACTGAGTAAATAAATGAAGATTTTACAGTACATTTAGTTATTTTAAAGCTTCCAAGTACAATTATTCACCGCCCCTTAAACTGTTTTGACGTTCAAATCCGCAAACAAAAACGACTTTCTAAAAAGCAACTTTATCACAAGTTGTAAAGAGCTTAATTTGTAAATGTCTACATACAAGCATCATTAGACCCGTTAAAAGAAAAGGATTAAGGAGGTTGTTACCCTAAGCCCATATATTATAGAGGATAAACTTAAATGTATGTGCTGTCTTTTTGAACTGTTTTAGCAAGTCAGTGCTGTTTTTTTGCCTAGATTCGTTTATAGTTCTAAACTAATCCTCCGAACGTATAAAACGTATTTGAAGTCGGAAGATCCGTTCTTGGTACAGTGAGTTAAAGTAGCCGCGAGCCACAGCATTATATATGCGATAAACCAAGTATCAAAGGGAATGTATATAAATCAGAGTTCACGGTAGTTAGACAAGTTCTTGAATATTTTGACGTGAGTAAATATGGTTATTCTTACTAAATATTAACCTTATTTTTGCAAATATATAACTTTTATTATGTGTCAGCTTGTATGTTTTATAAACGGATTTGGATGAAATGTGGTATACGAATATTTTGTTACCCAGTATAACACTTGAGTTACTTTTAATCCTGGTTAATACCTTCAAGTCCTTATAAATGTTCAACAATGTTTTCTAGATGGCGTTGGCGAATTAGAAGAATGGTTTCGTTTTAATGTATAGAATATTTTCAATCGCGCACTGAATCACTTGTCGACTTAAATTTACATATATTACTTGTTATCGAGATGATCCCGGTAAATTACTTTTTTTTCTGATAAATAATTTGGTTTAGTGAGTGTTCCATGGTAATAAGAGGTTAGACCAATTATTCGTCTCGTCTCAGTAATCTAGGAGAATCTAAAATTTTCTGGTTATTTCAATTACTAAATTCAACAATGCGTGGTGGTTTGGCGACTTTTTAAACTTCGTCAGTCCGACATAGTAAGGCTGGTTTTTTTAAACTTAAACAACGCAGCCGAACCTGCTCGAAAGAACTAGTTGATTTATAAAATTTATTAGCTTTCCCAAAAGATTATAGGTATATATAAATTTTATTAATAGTTGTTTCTGCTAATACGTATTACGAGATAATTACATCATTAACATTTTTATGATTGATTAATATAATCCTTTTCATAATTTAATTGACAAAAGAAATTTGCTTATGATCTAAGAGTTCATAACTATATTCTGTCTTATAGCAACGTATTCAAACAATCTTTTATGAAGAGACACTTAATTGCTGTAATCAATTTTCTCTCTAAGCTAAGCAACAACAACAATCTCGCTATCATTAATCTTGTCGAAATTCAGCATCTTCTAACGTCTGCTTGCGTATGAAAAATTGCCCTGTTGGACTATTCTTCCAAAATGTCTTTGAGTGGAAAGAAAGTATTTATTATTCTTTTGTTCACCATATATATGTATTACATTGAGGAAAAACTGGTAAAGATTTAGAAACATATTGAATTCCCATTTTATCGGTAGATTATGAAGAAGTCAAAAGATTTAAAGTAAATTTTCGATAAGCTAATTTTATTCATTTATTTTAGTTTAACTTTTATCATGTGGGATGAGAAAATGACATGTGACATACAATTGAAGTTTGTTATTTATATTCGTATATTCTCTAAAATATTTTAAGTTCCCTAAAACAAAATAGAAAAAACTTTTTGCAATATACATTTTCATTTATGACCTAATAACTAAGTTCAATAATAATAAACGAAACCAAATCGTTCTCAAAGCATGAGAATCAAATTCTAAGATCAATGATATAATTCGAGGTTATACCAGAAAAGACTTAAGGATAAGAGGCAGAAATATATTAACAATTTATTAGATTTTCTAAACTTTTCTCCGATATCTACAATCCATGAGCTAACTTTAGTCTCGATTTGCATACAAACGACACTTGAAGTTGTCATTTACCAAACTTCCCCAACAAATAATGAGCTCGACCTCCAGACCCTAAGTAGCATAATTTTACAAGAATGGTGTATAAGAATCAATTAGGTCCAAGGAAAGAAACAATTTCATGGCGACAGTTTGAGAAAATACATTAGGCAGTTCTAAAAGTTACTTTAAGATTCTATTTCATTACTTATATCTATAAGATAATTTTAGACAATCTAGTCTAGATATTTTTTGTACTCACTGGAGTCTCACTTTGCAATATAGATAGAACAACTTATAAACTACTTTGTATAATATAATCCAGAAGATGGTCTGGGATATTGTGGAAAGGTTTTTGACTTAATTCACAAAAAATGTCACCACTCCGAGAAATTACCCTTCTTTATGTAATGCGTAGAATATATTTGGGCAAACAATATATAAACCTTAAGCAGACAATGGCGTAACATATTCTATATAAATTATATTCATAATATACTATATAGTAGACAACAAAATTTATTGGAAATACAATTGTTCATATTTGTTTTATCTTGTTTCATTACTCCAACTATGTAAGTGTAAAATCTGTCTAAAGTTTACTAGTTCTATAGATAAACAATATCTGAGAACGGTTTAAATCAAACTTTGTAACTAAATTCAACTGAATGTTGTTTGTAATTTGTTCAAATGTGACTTTAAACTGAATTAAATTTAATTTTATTTAAACTGTTCGATTTATTGATTTTTTAACGGTTTATTATTTTTGTAACTATCCAAACGATATTCCTCTGATTAAAATGGTAGTAATGCGTGTGGTCTTAAGTAGCTTATAATTAGAAAGATATTATGTAGAATTAATTAATTAAATTACCATAATTGTCACACTCATCAAAGCTTAAACTTTTGTTGAAATAACACAATATAAGCTACTTAAAAAGTACTTACAAAAAATAAAGGAATGAAGATAATATAATAGGTATTTCTAGCTTAAATATCTTTATTATACTTATAAATCACTTAAAGTATTAACGATTTACAACATTCGGGTTATGATAATAACCATCTACATTCTACAGCTTAATGAGTTTTACGGCATTTAAATTGCCAATTCCTTAATGTTATTAAAATTAATATCGGTCTGGTTAATTTTATGCTTAAATATGATAATTTAGAAGTTTTTTATTTAAATCTCTCTTATTACTTCTATTATTTGAAATTATAACGCTCATTTTTTGTGCAACTAAATGTAATCAGTTTTTACAACTATATTAGTAACTTAAGTGTAGTAAATATAAGATAACAAGAAAAAGGTAGAAAGATAGCGATAATTGGGGCTTGGGGAATTGGATTGAGACATTACGATTCTTATATATTTTTCTATAGAGATCGGAAACATCTTGATGTTGTTATTAAGTTTGGTTTGAAAAAGATAATATTGTCTACCGCCACCTTTAACGATGTAATAATAAAATTAAGGTTATATATAAGTAATAGATATATTTAATTGTATATATATTTTTGTTTTTTATTATTAATATTTTTGAAAGTATGCAAAAACTTAAAATATGGTTGGTATAAAAGGTAAATTATTTCATTATAAATGTTTATTTTTATGAACATATTATGCAACTAGATTTTCAACGCCAATATCTAGAGAAAAATATACAGAGAAACAAATTGAAAGAAAAAATACCAATGCGGCTAGAATAAAAAACCGTAGCAGATCGTGTAGACTGACGACTCCTCAATCGCATTCATCTGCATGGATATAGTATAGCGGTATAAAGGTTACCTAAGTAGTAGATTAGAATTTAAAATATAAGCAATTTGCCATAATAATTTTAATCTATGAATAAAATGAAAAAATAAAAAAAAGCAAAGAATTCCACCAAAAAACCCTTGGCGAATAGTAATTCTTACATTTATTTTATAAACTAAACTAAGAAAACGAAAGCAGGAATTACTTTCTCACGAAATTATTATTTGGTTGGTGTCCATCAAGCTGGAAAGAAAATAAAATACTCTATTTGAGACGGCACATGGCGTCAAAAGAGTCCCGATTTCCCTCAAGTAATTTATAGTTGCCTTTCGACAGGTCTTATTAATTGGGGTTTTTTGGTACATAGGTGATTATTATTTATTTATACGGGAGGATCCATTAATATAATGTATATAAATACTTTAGTTTAAGTTGTAAGTAAGATAGGACGTTTTTCGAGCAATATATATATTTCGTTATTATTAGCATTTGGACTGCTTTGTAGTTAATAGGAATATATAACTTGTTATATTTACTGTTTATAAGGTTAGATGTATATTGTTTTTACTATTATTATGAAAGATATTAATGCAATTTTAAAACAGTTTTTAAATGCATTTTAACAAAAATGTATGTTTGTAGCTCCAATTATAAAAATATTCACGAAAGGTACACGTTTATGTTAGAGCGTTACAAAAAAAGACGTTTGATTTTACTATTTTCAGGAAAAATCTACACATTAAATACTTAATAACAAGCTATCGTGTTATAATGAAAACATACAAAAAGCGTTAATAAACTTTAGTTTAACATAATCAGTTTAAATTCCAACAAAGTTAGCAGACCAATCATTCTACATTTCAACATTTCGTATTTTCTTTTGTAATAACATCGAAATGGCGGCCTGCCAATAGTGTAGCATTTCCTAAAACATCTAACAATACACAAAACCAAATAACAGTTACGATAACTTCTAAATACCATTTAAATATAATTATGTTATTGTAGAGTATATTTTTAAATTAACAACAAATAAATACTTTTTTTATAATGCACTTAACAGCAAGAGTAATGTTTAAAATAGTCTATAATAAGGTTTAATCATGTTAAGCTTATTAAATTTGTATATAAATGTTCTAAGAATGATTTTCTATACGGGTAAGATTCGAACCTGCGTACACTAAGAAACTGTCCCTTTGCTAAATCAATTGAGACACCGTCCTGGCGATAGACCAGAATGCAAATCTTCGCACCGATGAAAATAGCATTCTATATATAATCGTCCTTAGTGGGACCGAAACCTTATTTATAAGGACATTTTTCGTAAATATGACTGAAAATGTGGGTCAATTCGAAGATCGATGTGATGGTTTCGAGAGGTCGCAGGTTCGTACCTGTAAGTATGGTACAATTATACTTTCTAAATTTAAAATGCTATGCCATAAATAAATATGAAGTTATTTAAACGTGTCCATTCTGTACCGAGTTTCGTCCCGTGTGTTTTACTTTAATTAGTCTTTTCTCTGCCATTCTCACAAACGTCAACACGTGTTGAGTTACGAGGAACGTTTTTTATTACTCTCATATGTTACACATGTGCCCTTTGAGAGCGTTTGATATCATTATAACCGTTCTAATCTTTTTAAATCTCTGATTTCCTTATAAAATCTTTAGACTTAGTAATTTTTTTATATTTTTCATAGAACACGTGGTTTGTGCTTTTGTTTATTAAAATCTTAACCTATACGTTTATAAACGTTACAATAACCACAGTATAAAAATTTTAAAATAATATAATAAAAAAAAGTCACAGTAAAATATTCTATTTTTTACTGGCCAGTATGTTTTACCAAATTTCTAGTCAGGTTTTATGTGTTAATTGCTTTATTCACAGGGCCCGGGTTTGTTGTTCAGTTGTTCAGAAATGTAAATAAAATACATAATGAATTTCTTCATATATCGTAATCTTTCTTCAACATTACCTACTGTCAACAGGGGAAATAACCATCACTGTAGGGATAATATTGATGCGCTATATCAAATCAAATTTAGATTCTCATAAACATGATGAGTAACTGATGTGATTCTGAAAATCTAAGAAGTCCAGTCGGTCAGGTTGGCGAATACTGACCAATAGGCCAATATCCGACCCACTTCCACACATACCAACTCGTAACATTTTTAAATAGTTACATTTCTAATTACCGAACCTTGGTTTAAATAGGTTGGTACAAAAATAGTGCATAAATATACCGCAGATGCCAGATCTTAATATTTACTCGTTTACTAAATAGATTCAAAAACATTTAATACGAGTAAAATTTAAACTTATCGCTATTACGATTAGTTATTATTGAATTTTTTATTCATTCTAATATTTATATAAAACAAAATTAACTTAAAACTTTATATATCGAAAGACGGAATAAAGTAATAAATCAAACGCATTAAAATGGAATACCATTGATAATATTATTCTTAATATTCAAAACCATTTCATCAAAATCCAAACACGTTTAATATTAGCATAATAAAATAAAACGTGGTCCTAATAACTGAATTGCAAATGAAAATAATATTCAACTTAATCTTTTAGTTAATGTCGATTGAATGATTGAACACCGACGTTTTATGAATATTAAATATTCTTTGTGTGGTCTGAACAAATGATTTTAATAATATTGAAAATTCAATATTTTTTTTTAAAAAGCTCATCGAAACATGAATCATAAATGTACAAAAATACTATTATTTACTTCAATTCATAATCAATTTTTCAAATGCTTGCTATTTAAAACGTAGTCTCTATAGCTTTTAAAAGCTCCTACAAAGTGTCGGTTCCCGCAGATTGCGAAATATAAGAGATGTATATAATCACAGGTTTGATTTGATAACACAGGTTTGATCTTTGAGTATTCGAAACTTGCTAATCAGATTGACAGCTTATGTCAATTTATAACTTGCAAAGACGATGTGCACTTGGATTAAGTAGTTTTAGAATCTCAGTCCAAACATAAAACTACGCATAAGATGATATCTTATCAAAAACATCACGTACAGATCCAATCAGTGGATTAAGGTTTTTATTCACCGAGGTTGATTGGGACTTATTCAGGTAATACGTGTTAGTACAAATTTGAAACCTAACAACAGATTTCATAAAAATAACCAGCATTAAAAAAATACTATCTATTTAGTCTGGTCTAATTTTCAACACCTTAAAAATAGTTTTTATTACCGTATCGAACCAGATTAAAGATCACTGATGCAATAGACTGTTAAGTTAACTTTATATAAACTTCCACCTCAATCTCACATTTATTACGTATCGTAAAACGTATAAACCTATTTACACAATAATATATATCGTCGTAAAGTTCAACGTGATATATTTATTTTTAAATATAATCCTTTGAATGGTTTTACAATAGAAATTCAATACAAATGAGCATTTAATGTAACATAAGATATTTAATAAATACCACAAAATGAAAGATGTACTTTAAAGTTTTCATATAACGATATTTTTATTTTACTTAAAAGCAATATTTTTATTTTACTTAATAGCTGCAAGTAATAAATTGACAAATAAAAATGAAATAATGAAAACAGCTACCTGTTATGAACAATACCTCAATATGTAAAGTAATTAAAAAGTGCACTTTTCCAATATGTAGTGATTAAAAACCATGTTTGGAGCTACAACATAAAATGGCTAGAGGCAAAAACATTCACCTGTTGACATTAAAATTGGTCCATATTATTCTATACTAGCTGTAGCCTGCGTCTCCGTCTGTGTAGACGTCAGAGGGTAGCGTTTAGAAAACGCATGTGCTCGTTTTTCCCGTCAGCTTTCTTCCAAGAAATTCTCTTTTGTATTAACAGGATATATATTAATATAAAATCTAAGTTCACTATGAAGAACATTTCTAATTATGGGGGAAAATATATTTTAAATCGAATGAGTAGTTTAAAGATTATTTCTATATATATACACACACATAAAGAATCAATAACACTTTGTAATATTACTATAGATTATTTACTATATATACTAAAGACCAAACATGGATTAAGTTTGAAACCAGTCTGTCAAAATGATGTTACAATAGGCTTAAATATATATACCTACATATAATAGTCATCATGAACCTTCTAAGTTACAAGTAGAATATAAAAGGTACTATAGACTATAAAACTATTAACATAATTATATATAGATGTTTGAATCTAGTTTAATTCCCCTTAGTGTGAAAACATGGAGACCCTTAATAGTTGTCCGGCTGGTAAGCCTCCCTCTCCTAATTTATGAGGATCGTGCTTAGCTGCGTGAGTTTGAGAAGGCTAATGTCCAGCAGTGGACCGTGATAAGCTAATGATGATAAAGAATACTGATTGGTGGACACAACTAGGCTACCATTTATTCACTTCTTATAAAACAGTTCAACGAACCTTTGTCCTCTTTAATTTTGTATAATACATTTATCTAGCGACCTTTGTAATGAGAATTGTAATTAGCCGAGTAATATGAATTATGTTTATTTTATAACATGTTTATTCTATCTGAACGTAACATTTTTAATTGGAATTTTCATAAAAAAAATCATCAACATTTTTTTTTCCAGGGAATTTCTAAACATTTTCTTAAATCGAATCGAAACCAATGAACAATTTTACAATTCAAAGGAATACAACAAAGTCGGTCTAAAAGTTCTTAAGTAATATTTCTTTGATATTACGGCGTAAATCTATAAGGTTTCATGTTATCAAAGAAATGTAACATGATACATATCAGGTTAGTCAACTCAGTACACTAACTAATCTGTTTAGGAAACATGATTTTCAGGAAGATTAGACATTATATAATTTATGTATGTTTGAGAAAACGAATCAGATTTTCACTTTTGTGTTTAAATGTATAAATTATCTTGATGTCATGCTTTGATGAGTCATAGGATCTTTATCTATTTATATATGTACTTTTAATTTCCTATAAAATGAAGGATATTATATATAATAAGAATTTTAACAGGTAATTTAATCTTTGGTAATTTAATAATCTAATATCTGAAGAATTTTCTTTCTATTATATTATTTATCTCTATATATCAATATAAGGATATTTCAAGGTTTATACAACTGAGGCCCTAACTTTCATTTTTCTTAGTTATTTATTGTATAACGTACTCAATATTAAACTTAGTAATATTTATCATGAAAAAAAGTTACCATTTATACTTTATTTTTCTTCAGCAAATATATAATGTACATAATATGTATTAGTTAGACGTGTGACAGAAATGATTCATGATGTACAATTAATAACACAATAAAAGATCTCTTATTTGCTGACCCACGAGAATTTCAGCCCAATTGATTAATTGACAAGTTTTATTTTTAAGGGTCGATGCTCTCTCTTATTGTAATCTGACTTACATCTGTGAAATCTTAGATGTATTTTATCTTCAACCTCAAACCCTCATCACGTAGATATTGGCAAGTTCACAATTTCAGCTCAATTTACGTTGAAAGAGGGCCAAGTGATTTGACCTTTTTTACTACCACGTTGGTCGAGTGGTTAGCACTGACGCTATAGGACTTGGGTTCGATTCCCGACAGGGACAGGTATGTATGTGACGTGCATAGATGTCTGTATTTCTGTGTTGGTCGTTTATTAAATATATTTTCAGTATTTATTATGTGTATTTCTATGTATTTGTATCGTTGTCTAAAACGCTTAACACAAGAAAATAATTTGCTTATTTAGGGGTTAGATCAATGTGTGTAATTTGTCCAGTGATATTATTATTATTGTTATAGAAATATATTTTTAAAAAATATGAAAAGGGGTACTAACTTATTAAATTATTTGTGTATAAAAGTTTCAAAAAGAGATATCAGTGTACAGGGAACGGCCTCTACAGGTAACAGTAGGATGATTAATAAATTATACCAATAAAAATAAATTATTAATTTATTTAATTCCTATTCTCTCTAATTAAACTCTAGTAACTAGTTGGACCATGCAAATATGAATTTCATCGGTCTCGATTACTTATAAATTAATATCTTAATTATTTTCAAATAGTAATAAATCTTCATGAACAATCACTTAGCAACATGAAGTTACTGTATATTCAACGACCAATCTCTTCTACGTCCGTCCTTACATTATTCATACCGTATTTTATTCCTTAGAAACACTTGCATGTAACATTATCTATATTTTTTAAAATAAACTGCAATCAAGTCTGGTGACTTATGAACTGTCACGTATACCGATCGGGATAGCCGTATCCCGGGATACTTATATATCGGGTTACGTAACTTATTACGTAACCCGGTATATAAATAACAGGACTTACCCGAAATGGACTTGTTATTACGTGAAAATCTGTGGAGGAAGCATTTGGCTGATTTATTCGCACTTTATCGTTGGCAGGTTGTTGATATTAGGTTAGAGTAGTATGACTGTGTGTTTATTGGATTGAATAAATGACCCGGTCGGAATTATGAGGTTTATGATTGTTATTTTGAGTTATCATGGATTGTATAACATTTATTGGATATAAATTATTGGCATGAATGTTTACTTAGTTCAGTGAGTGTGTGATTAAATAATTATAATTCAATTTGTTTATTGTTATTCAGTATTTTTAAAAAGATAATTAAAATTTTGATTAAAATTAAAGCAATTGGTAGGAAATTAAAAATGTTGTTTCCTCAGAATACTTGACTGAGAATATAAAACTGAGTACGAGGGATTTCGGGATACATATTCATTTATACGTTTTGAGAGTTTGATTATGAAGTTTCAACACGTAGGTATTGGAAATTTACTCAAAGCGAATTACATTACTTCGAGAAAGTTCATAATGTACGAAGTGTGAAGTAATAGATATATATTTTGGATATGATTTAGAAACCATATTCTAGAATTTAAGATTCACATGATTTAAAAAGGAGGGATATTTATTTAATATTTTTATAAATGGATTCTTGGAATTGTATAAAAAAATCTTTAAAATAAGCTAATTGAATATGAAATGGATTAATGTTTGGAAATGATCTATAAATTCAAAATATTCATTCATTTCATATTCAATTAGTTTTTTTTAATGTAACACAAATATTGATTGAATAATTTATAAATAAAACAATTCATTAAAGCGAATAGCCCCACGATCAGTGACAATATATTTTGTTATTTTTATATTTAGAGATGTTATTAGATATTAACATATAGAATAAGTTGTCAAAAATAAAAAACAGAGGCATACCATTTATAACTTTTTACGATGCTTCGTATCCCGACTGTAAAGACCGATGTAGTGTTAAACTACTGCGCCGTAAAACAACAACTGCCATTAGAACCTGAAATGTAGTATTTAACTTGAAGTAGTTCGTAAAAAGTATTCTTTGATAGTATTTATTTTGCTATTATTTTATAGTATCTATTTGATAGTTCATGATAATGAAAAAAGTGACCAGTTTTTAATTCTTTCACATTAATTAACTTAATTTTAAAGAATGCAAAACTGATTTATTTTTATTTTTAAATTGCATGATTATTGTATTAGTTTTTTTTAATTGTATGATATTATTTTTATTTCTAACGTTCTTATTAGCTTACAGCATTATTATATATAAAATTAAATGCATCGAATTAATGTAGGTCTTTGTTTTTCTTTACAATTTATGTATTATATTATTAAGAGAGTCCAACGGTTGATAAGTTAGAATAAAATACAGATACTGTAATAATAACATTTATTTACGAAACATAAAAGACCCAACCATTTGAATACGAATGCGATCTGTAAGACAGCAGACATGTTTTTATACCATCTATGTGTTCTTTTATAGGATCGTCCGGTACAAATGAGATACTTTGAATATAACTGAAATGCATATTAAAGATGACTATATAGAATATATACTCGTATAGATAAGTCTGGTATAAAAAATAGTATAGATACATAGTGTGTGTCTCTCTGATCTCTTTTCTTTAATCTATATCTATGTAAAACTTAACACCCTATATATTAAAGATCATCACTTGAGAACGACACATTTGGCACCTTTTTGTCAATTATCTGGACATGGATGAAAAATACTTTTTATTACATTTCGTTAATTGAAAATATCAAATTATAACTTCCAGATTGACAATTTAATTATATTGATTTTACCATATTATTTATTGATTGCATACGCTCGAAGCTGGATAAGTTTATTGATTCAGAAGTTTATTGGTCCAGACTAATTTACAAAAGTTAATGAAGACGTACTACAATTTATGATATTATGAGACAGAAGTAAAATAAATAATCAATTCCTTTAAACTGTCAATGTTTTCTCGATAAGTAATGAATATGTGTAAATATACATTATTTTGTAATGTAGGTCATCCGGTCATTCGAGCTTTATTACACTTACAGGAAGACGACATTATACCGATCATAAAACAAAATATTTAAACAA
This sequence comes from Napeogenes inachia, assembly GCA_959347355.1. Taxonomy (NCBI): domain Eukaryota; kingdom Metazoa; phylum Arthropoda; class Insecta; order Lepidoptera; family Nymphalidae; genus Napeogenes; species Napeogenes inachia. The sequence goes on along the minus strand of OY365793.1, from coordinate 12,879,652 downwards.
ATTTCACATAAACCGTATCTGAAATGTGAACATATTGTGCCGAAGATGAATTGCAGTACATTGCCCTGGGCGGAACTTGCGGGCGCCTTAGAGTCGCGCACTGGGGGGCTGCAAGCTTTCAGGCTATAAGCGTTGGTATTCTCAATAAGTGACATGCAAAAAATATAGGCCATCCTCTATCAGGCTTGAAAAGATTTTGTCCATCTAATAAAAATAACTTATAATGTTAATTTAATAATAATCTAAAAAATGATCGATTGATTGCCAAGTAAACTCTTTTTTATGCGTGTAAAATTTGTAATATTTATATTATAATTATTACTTGGTTGTCCTTTAAAATGAAATTAAGTGGGTTTATTATTCCATTACATTTATACAATGCGGTTTCCACTAAAAGTTATGTTTTCACGGATAAAAGCAGCTTTAACGCCAAAAATAACTATTTGACGCCAACGATCATAATATTTTGAGGTTTTATCCTTTCTTGTTAGTTATATTACATAGTTATTTTTATTCTACAACGATATTCTTATGTGCTTAAATAAGGAAATAACTTTCAGGAGTTTTCCAGATATAACTGCTTTTAAAGTCCCATAATTGTTTATAAGAAATCGCATGCTTACATAAGCAAAAGGAATAACTTTCAAGTTGCGGCTTAAATGTATTCCCCAATTAGCCATTGCCAACAATTTTAGTATGAAGAGCTCTCAAAGGATCATGTAACTTTACACTTACTTGAAAAGTTTTCAAGAATTAACGTGTCAGATACGGTATGTGCGTAACTTCTTAAAATTTTCGAAAAAGCTTACAGCGTAATATAATAAGGTAGGTATTTATTTCATTGATATATTGAAACTACTAATCAAGACTACTCATAATATAAATATTTGCTAAATCCACTCAAGGAGTTTTTAGTTTTCTGCAGATGAATCTACTCAAGCCAATTTCAACCAAAGGCAACTAATTCATACTAAGAATAGTCAAGGTAAAGTCACACCCATGCGACCTTTGAAAAGTAAACGAACTTCGAAGGCTGGGTCTTAGATTCTCTGGCCTCCATGACCAAAATACCTGAAGGGCAGAAAACTTCGAGAGTTAACCTGTATTGGAGAACCAACTAATCATTGTTTTTTTGACGTTAATGATTTCTTTAGTTAGCTGTCTTGGACGTAGTCTTTTGAAGAATTCCAAGCTTTGTTGTTGCTTAAAGAGTTCCTACGGATACTATGTCCCTCTTAGGTCTAATTTGATAACGTGTGGAGGAAAAGTAGCTTGGATTTTATCAGTAAAATATGGTTTCCACCATCTCACTCGCGACCAACGTCAAAGTCGCATAACAAAGTTACATAACAGAAAGGAGGGTCAAGAGAACATATGTCATAGGTTTTATATAATGACGTTATAGAACTGTTGGCTTTAAAAATATAATAAAAAATACATAAAACACCAATATATATATATATATATATATATATATATATATATATATAAATATAAAACATTATACGTACATTTATAGGTATACACTTGCTTTATACATATATAAGTTTATATAACTTTTTAGATTATGTATTAGTAAGAGTCTTAATATTTATTATATTATTAGGCTTAAATTCTTTAAAATGTAATATTGCAATCACGAATGTATTAATATAAATTGTACAAATCATGTTTTTCTTTTTTGAATAGTGTTGTATATTATTTTTAGTTTGATAGATGAATTATAGAAAGGTTTTAGATTGGCAACGAGTTAATCTAAAACCTTTCTATACTTGTATAATAATTATATAACGACTCGTAAGACATCCATTATATATGATGTCAAAATAAAATCAAAGTTGAACTGAAGTTCACATCATATTTTTCCAAGTAATATTTAATGTGGATTGTATAGATGTAGTTTATCATACTGAATCTTATATTGTTCGCAAAACTCTTGATTCCCAGCGAAAATGACAAGGCTGTTTCCGTACAATGGAATGAAATGTTGGACGTTCAGTTGTGTCATTGTGTGTGTTAGAGCATAATCCCAATAATCCCTCTGAGCCTCATATAGTCCTACCTTTTCTTATGACACAGAGTAAGTAATACTCACACACACATTCTTACATTTTGTTTTGAACACACAAGTGAGATATATTTAGATATGTCTTTATTGTTTGCATAAAATGCAGTGTACATTTGATTATATACATGTGTGCGTAATGTAATAATGTCAATTATGAAAGTAACTGTAATGTTACGTAATGTAATGTTATATTTTAGGGATGACAAAGACAGATCTGGGATATCAAATTTTATTACCAACTATCACTTTCCCCAAGGATACGCATTTGGACGTAACTTCCGACACATTTAAGATGTCTTCTTATATGTGATCACATTACGTCATTATATAGCTACTAAATAAATTACCTAGGCCTTCTTGTTATTTCAAAATGTATTTAATAAAATTAATTAAACTTATACCATTAATTATATTGTATTTCACGTCCATTAAATTACAATAATCTTTATATTTTCAAAGTTTAGAAAAGCTTTATTTATAATCTATATTGATAATATCTAAGTATTTATATATACTGTATGAGGTAAAAGATATACCTTCTCATCAACTATCACGTAATACCATTATCACAAAACCTTAATAATGTTATAATAATGTTACCTAATAAATCTTGTATTACGGCTCTTACAAAAAGATCCATATTTGCCCATTAGATCCCTGTTAGATCCCTGGTATCATTACTATACTTAATCCATCAATGGAAAACAATTATTTGTTGTTATCAAATCTAAGTTATAAGAAAACGTTGATTAAGTGTACGAGTCTATTATATAATTAAGTCAAAATAACCTAGAATTATAAGTATTATGGTAATTTATGCAACTGTATCAGTTCCATTTTAGCTATTCTAAATAATACCGGACCGTGTTTGAATGGATTTGGATTTGTTTGAGAAGAGTTTCATCGCATATTATCACACGTTTAATGGTAATTGTGTTTATTGATAGATTATTTGGGAATTCTAGATTCAGATTAATTCATAAAACACGTTTTGAAACACTTGATTATTCCACGTATGGAAATAGCTGTTAGTAAGCCTGTTGGATTACATTATGGCTATATTTCCTTTATAAAGTATTAATAATCAATTATTAAGGAGGTGATAAAGAAAAAGAAGATTGGGGAAGATATAAAGACTAATCTAATATCATCTCAAAACATTGAAATAGAATTAGTCTTATTACAAAATGTTTTTTTTTTATTATAAAATGGTACAATAATGACGCGAAAAGAAAAACCTTATATTTTCATAAATAAAGTGATTTTACTCTGAACTTAAAAACAACCGTGAAGTAGATTCTACTTAACTTTAAAACTACACTTAATACACAATCCAATTAACATCCAAAAAATGAACCACACTTATTCTAGACTGTTTATTGACTATTCCTATTCCAAAAATCAAATCAGCATTATAATTAAATAAACAAGAAAATGTTTGTACCGTGACACAATTTGCTCTCGACGTCAATACAAAACGAACGTCATTTCAAGACCTAATAACCAAGAAATAAAAACGATATTTCATTACCAACATGACCCGAAAAGAAATCGGGTTACTTGTCCAAAGAATAAGATAATGTTGCAAATTTAGGGTCTACTTAACACCCCACGCCGTCTACCACGCCCTTAATTGAAAATAGCAGTTATACATTTGATCGTTCTGCTTCGTTTTTATATTACTTCCTTTTCAGAGGTTTAAGAATAATGTCGGAAGATTCTCTGAAAACGTAATCAATTCAAAAATATACATTTTATATTTTTGGTGTTTTCTGCAATTGACATGACGTGACGTGACTGATGACTTCAGTATTTACAAATTTGTTTGTATGTCTAAATAAAGTTATAGAATAAGTTATATATTTCTAGAATAAGTTTTTATCCGGGTGCTCAGAGCTATGGGCTATATCCGGTTATTAATGATGTTTGTAGCCTACGTACTTACGTACATATATTAGGTACACGAATATTACAGAAATAATATTAAATTATCACATTTAGAAAGATCTTATTAGACAAACTGAGCTTGTATTGTTTTATATATAATATGTTTTAAATGATCTTATTTGCCATATTGTGCTTGTATTGTTTTATATATGTAATATAATCACCATATATTACTTTTCATATTTTATTTTATATTATAAGATTATTACAATTTTATTTCCTTTAGGGTAACGTTATTTGATATTTAATTAATAATTTGCGATTTATGGTGTTTGAAAAGCGTTCTGTTTCAGTAATTAGACCTCGGAACGGTTTTATTAAAATTCTTATTATCCTAAATCATCTGTTAGGAAAAATGATCCTCGTCAGGTTACTATGATACTATGACTAATAATGTCTAGACGAAATTTCTTTTTACTTTATTATCTTTAAAAACTTTTGAGCGGTTTAATACAAAATCAAAAAGATAATTGTGACGTGTTTATTTATTTTACGAAATGTGTATATTAGAAAGCACATTTGTCTTTAATGGTAAGTATAAAAGTAATGTACCTCGACACTCACGCAAATGGAGTCTTAAAACAGAGTTTTATTACATTACATTCTAATTTGTCCCTTCAAGAATGTGAATTCTTTTACATTTAAAGCCGAATATCCTATAAACATAGGTTAATAGTGAAGTCATTTTACCAATTTTATTCTAGAATAATACTATCTCCTTATAAAAGTTATTTCAGCTTCAGTAATCTCATATAAACAAAAACACTTAACTGTAGATTTCAAATAACAAAGTTTTGTTGAATCGAGACTATAACTTTTATTGAAGTCAATTTATACAAAATTAACTACATTAACTATAGAAGGCAAATTAATAATACAAAAATAAAATATTGTAAATCCGTCCACAAACGCCGAAGTAATTGCGTTACATACATACAAGCAACATATATATGAATTGAGAACCTCCTCTTTTTTGAAGTCGAATAAGAAGTATTTTTTTTAATACTTTTCATTCATGTTTCGGAGAAAAGACCTCTACAGTGTTTTAAAAATGTGATGTTAGTATTCTGACATCACTGTCTTAGTCTTCGTGATGGTATTCAAAATAAAATTTGATTATTGTATTGTGTATTGTAAAAATTACAACAATTTTAAATAACACTAAAACGATTACATTGCAAAGTAAAAAGTTACTTCAACTACTTATTTTAATAATAACATAATAATTGTTAAGAAATTATAAACAACGATAATCATTTTAAGTAATAAAATTCATAAATTTATCTATTCATTGATGTTAATTTTTACGCCATTTTAATGTATGTATGGCCTCTATCAATTCAAAATATTAAATGCAGAAACACGATGACATGTAAATTACTATGAAAGCAAACTATGTCTCTGCATGCATAGGCTTAGTTTGCTCATCATCATGATGCATGAGGTCGCACACGTGCTGGTATAGTGGGTGTTAGAAATATCACCATAGATATTGCGTTACTCCTGATATTGAGCATGAGAAATAGTTTATTAGTGTTACGATACTCATATATTTTATGTTAACGAGTGATATAGTTGCGAGATTATTTGTTGTATCGGATACTAACTTATTATTTCAGAAACAGTATGGTTGACTGTGACTGAAAAAAATATCCGATTCAAATATTTTTTTTAAAGCATGTAAATTATGAGATGTAATATATGTAAATTTAATTGACTTAATGATAATCAGTAACATTATAGTTATGCAACAAGCTGTCACTTTTCATAATTTGTTGCAAATTATTAACATAACTGAAAAGTCAGAAATGTCCGTAAATTGGATCGTACCTGTCATATAGATTAATTAACATTATTTCATCACTATAAACTTTAGAATCACAAATAAAAATTAAATGATTAATAAAGAGATCAATATTCATTACTAACATACTTTGACTCTCATATTACCACATTTTTCTAGACATTATTCTTCCCATATATGGCACTGAATTCAATCTTTTGATGAAGAAATATTTCTGAGCAGTAAATTAAATGCCATTCTCTTTGTTTTGTATAGGAACCTTTGCTTTTTATTCCATAATTTCCATTTTTATTTTACTTCTTTTTGTGCGTATTTTCTTTTCGTCAGTTTTGGTCTCTTTCTCTGCAACTTTTTTCATCAGTCATCATTTTATCAGCCTTAAGGATTCCTTAAACGAAACTTTTTTGAGAAGTTTGATTGTACTCTGAGGTGATGGAAAATGTATAGTCGACGTTGTAATTTCACGAAATTTAAAAATTGTGGCTGAATGCGGTGAAACATTTGTTTAATAACTCTGTGTTTTGCATAAAATAAATAATTTTAAATAAAGAGATCCAATTCGCTCCCCCTGATGTGATCCGAATAATCCCATATTAAAAGCTTTTATAATACATATTTTACACTGGAACCTATAACATAATGCTTCCAAACGAACATGTTTTCTTTAATAGATCCCTCCCGAGTTAATATAATTAAAGTTTTAAAACAAACCGTACCAGTGACATAAAAAAATAATGAGATTTCAAAATCTCAAAAACTAACTTTCAATTAGCGCTGACACTTATTTAATAGTTAAATCCAAACATCTCCAATGGCTGGAGGTGAATAAAGATCAGGACCTTAAGAACCCAGTTACTAATGTTCCGGGTCAACAGGTTATTCAAAATATTAACGGATTTCTTATTTTGATCCGATTTACCTATCGCTTCGATTCCCCTGTGTCTACTTACCCTTAATTACTATGCCTTACCCTACTTCCAATCAAAAGTTACAATATCGCTGCATCTACAACTCTTTATTTTAATAATATATTTGATGATGTTTCAATAATAATAATAATTGTTATTGAATTTACATAACTTACTGTATATTTACTGAACATTATCATTATGCATTGATATATTTATTATTATTGCAATTGTCCTGTTCATTATGTAAGATAAAGTTGGATAGGTAATTCACTCACATTCAATTTAAGTAATTACTTTGTAATTATAAACAATTGATGTTGATTTTTCGCATTGAATTATATATTTTAGAAATTATATTTCGAACACTAAGCGACTTCTATCTTATTTTTAATAATCATTTTCATTCCTAATTCATTGTTTTCTTTGTCAGATACATTCGGATTTCTCAAATGTTATATAAAATTATATTCAGCGAAAGACAATATGTATCTATCTCATAGCTACAAACTTTAAGAGCTTTCATAGCTTGTAATATTGCTTGAATACATACTGACATGCTAGGATGCTGACGCAGAAGATCCTGGGAGGAAAATGCACACCTATATCGTGCTGTCACAGCAGATTACAGCTAAGCTATACTGTATTCCGTGTCATTACTTGACAATATGACAGAATTCTTAAAGAATTTCTCGAACTTAATAAGACAAAAAGAATAACAACCATTTTACTATACTTTTACAATCTATATATTAGAAAGTATACGTAATTCTATACATATATGATTTCAAGTTTTAGATAACTTTCAGGGTGCTATCAATCTTTGATAATTTACTTAGCACACATCAGGTCTCATTAATCTAACTTAAGATTTCAAACCATTAGAAGTATCGTTGATGTACTAGATTTTATTGAGGATATTAGATTAAAAGAAAGTAATCTTATATGTCTGAACTTAATGTTTTATAAAGAGTGCTTTGATTATGGTAACTTTGATTTAATTATAAACAAAAAAACAATATTTTTTTAAAAACTTTTTATCTCAAACTTTGATAACCATTCAGTTCAAAGCAAAAATGTTGAAAGGAAATAATCTGTCTACAAATGTTCTGTAGTCAAAAGAATATACTGTTCAAATCAAAATAATTTAATAATTATTTAAAAACTAGTAATTTTCTTTATTTTATTCTTATAACTGTATTGAAAGAAATTTTATTCAAGATCAAGATAGAAATCTTCAATACATAATTAATATTCGCCAAATAACCTACCTAATTAGTATAAAAAGTTTTTATCAAGATACTATAAAATTTACACTACAAAAATAATTACTTAAAACCAAAATTACCTAAACATTTTATGTTGTACTGGAACAGCATACCTTGAATTTTAACACATTTAAATGATATTAGAATAACCATATTGAATTTATAGACAACAGACTTTTAACAAACAAACACTATATTCAGATAATAAAAATAACACACAAATAATTTTAATGATCATAAAATACTTTATAATATTTTTTATAGTTCGTATATATAATTTATTATTCATAATTTTTATATCAGACAAGCAAATACCGATAAGAAACGTAAAAATAAAAGTTACAAAAATCATACAAAAACAAAAAATATCTTTCGTCGACAACTTTATCTTCAAACTAATTATAGTCTTAAATCATATTATCTGGACTGTCTAACTAATATGTTTATCGCGATTAACATATTATTTATCTGCGCAGGTCAATAAAGCGGACTCACACTTCCTGACCAGCTGCCCGATAGCCCGAGCCATGCCTTATCGCGTAGACAAGTTCTGGGATACTTACCAGTCGCATGCGCATAACCCAACGTGATGCTCAGTGATGTGCTATGAGTTTTAGAAATTGAAATGAGTGATTCGTTACAATGGGTGATCTTTTACCGAGTATACCGAAGAGTACGTTGGCCAGCGAGGTAGATTATAATTGGAGTATTGGACTCGACACCTATAATACTGATGAAGAACTGGCTAATGTGGAGCTTTTCAAGGATTATCCAGAAGGATTGGTGCGATTTGCTTCTGTCTGCTGCGTTCTGTTCATGCTGGTCGGAATACCTGGAAATTTGATTACTATTGTCGCTTTAGCACGATGTAAAAAGGTATTTATTCTCAAATACTACTATTATTAAATTATGAATTTAGGTCTATAGAATATCGATTTATGTTATTCAATTTAGGATTTAACTTGATAAAATTATTTTAATATGTTATGCTTTAAAAAACAATGTTTTATAATATAAAAGGACAACTGAAATGATTATCAAATACTTATTTACCCGGCCATTCCGACATACTTCTAACTCATGAATAGGAACCCCTAATGGGTGCGAAACTAATCGGGTAAAATTCCGAATAATTTACTTGAATTGTGTTCAAGTAATTATTTAATAAGGATAATATCATATAACGATATTAATTTAATAAATTACTAGGAACAATAAACCAAATATTTTTCTATTGTTGTACTTATACTAAAATAAAATAGCTGAAAAAAGAGAACATATATATTTTATTGTATTACCATATTCATTCAAATTTCAATCTATTGTTTTGTTCAAACATTCCATTCCGCCGCTTATATTCGTTGATGGAATTTAATATTTTTGCTCAAAATATATCTGATATAATATAGAATTCAAAAAAATTCTTTGCATTCAATGAAGTATTCTTGTTAAATTCATAAATTTAATTGAAAATATTAAACTTAAACAGTAGATCATTTCGTTTTGTAATTACTTATTTCCCCCGACGTAGATCGTTATATTATACAAAAAAAAAATAGATAGAAAAAAAGAGAGTAAAAGTAGATTATGTACCTTACACCCTTCTATAATAAAAAATATAAATACTTTTTATGTCCTTATAATTCTAATTCTGGCTGATTATCAAATACAACTGAGATACATAGATAAATTAAGTATGTTTTTAAAAGAATACTAAAATAGACAAAGTATAATTCTGTTTGTCCTGTCACATTAAAGATAAAACGGTCATCAAAGCGGACAGACAAGGCACCCGAAAAATACAAAGATAACAAAGAAATGTCACATACATTTCACACGGCTTCCTATCATTATCAGTTTAAACAGAAGCTACTATATTTTTTATCTTGCTACAATTTTATTTTATATTAATATGTAGATCATATTTAGTTCACTGGTTAACCCAAGTATTTTTCACATCCGGTTAAACACATAAGAAACATTGTATTTGTATTTGTATGTATTGCGTTCTTTTGCGTATTACATATCCCAATTTGCACTCTCATTGATTTATTATATATCCCATTCAAATTCAGATCTTATCGATCTGGTACTACTGTACATTACTACCAAAGTCTCTTTATATAAGTATATAATAAGAAACCTGAAAAAGACCTCAATCTTTTACGAGATTTTAATTAAGGGTCACTTGTACTAAATGTTCTGTAAAGTGTTCATTGTACTGAATTACTTGATATAAAACCCACAAAGATTCATTCATTTTTATCTTGGTAATGGTTTTGTTCAAATAAAAACGATATATCAGATACAAAAGGCGTAAGCGTAAAAAAGAGGCGTTATTTGTACTCCAATAATTACGTTATAGTCAATTTATCTTCGCACAGCCTTTCATTATTAATTTGTACTGTATTTATATAAGTATATTTACTGTAAGATTAATTAATATTTGTACTGTAGTGTACTGTAATCACTTTAATAAGCTTTACGACTGCTAATAAATAAGTTTTTATTACAAAAATGTTTTTACCAATATCGTTATTTTATTCTCCAAAAAAATATTTACGCGTACTAAGCAATATAAAAAACGTGTTTCTTTGATAACTTTGAGGTAAAAGGAATTACTTATTAATGTTTTGGGAACTCATTTTTCCCTAAGGTTCATCATGTAGTTATTTATCATGTACATATGTATAATATTATATAGTCAAATAATATTAACATTTTTCTAAGACAAGCATATCATATTTTACTTTAGAAAAAATAAATAGTTTAAATGTTACTTAAATTTAATTTATTGTGAAATTGTTTTAAATTGAAATCCTTAAAACGGAAAAAATACATAAACATTTTTTTGAATGTAGACGTAATCTTTTTATTTTTAAAGTAACCTTGCAAGTTAGTAAGGCAGTTTTAAAATTTTATTAAATGTATAGTTTATATAATTTTCAAAATCTATAAACAAATGAATCATAAGAAAGATTATTAATAGTAATTTTATCTTCATTTACCCTAGGTCAGTGTTCATTGTAGTTGTAATAAATAGTTGCATTTACGAGGATGCCGATAACAAAGTCCGTTAGTTTATCTTGAACAAATATACAATTATACATGAATGAAGTATTTGACTTCTAAATAGTTTTTGTATATAAGATGTATGTAATAATTTATTATTATAAATTAATAAAAAATGACCAATAAAATATTGTATTAGAAATCGCAGCAATTAGCAAAACAATAAATAATTCAAATATATTAAATTTATTGTATATCAAAATTTAAACATAACTAAAACAATGAACCCGTAGACTAATTTTCTGACAATCCTCAGGTACGAAATGCGACGGCAGTGTTCATAATGAACCTCTCCTGTTCTGATCTGCTCTTTTGCTGCTTCAACTTGCCGCTCGCAGCATCCACATTCTGGCATCGGTCCTGGGCCCACGGAAGAACACTTTGTAGAATGTTTCCACTTGCAAGATACGCGCTAGTTGCAGTGTCACTGTTCACTGTTCTTGCGATAACAATTAATAGATATGTAATGATATCACACCCACGGCTTTATCCTAAGTACGTATAATTTTTATTATCATAATTTAAGAAAACTATTAAATAAATCATGTTTACGATTCCGATTCCGATCTCCGATTAAACAAATTAGTTTCTTCAAATTAAATTCTTAATTCGATTTATACCTGTTGCTTGTTTAAATGAATAAAGATAAACAAATTACAAAAGAGATTAAAAATATTTTTTAATGTTTTATTTTACTGTTTGTTTTCCAGACTCTACAAGAGAAAGTATTTAGCAATTATGGTCGCTAGCACGTGGGCCTTCTCGTTCAGTGCGCTTATCGCGACGTGGCTTGAAAAATGGGGTCGATTTGGCTTGGACCCTTCTATAGGATCGTGTTCCATTCTACCGGACAAGAATCACCGTTCCCCAAAGGAATTTCTTTTTGTTGGTGCTTTTATGCTGCCTTGCCTGGCTATAGTAACTTGTTATGCTAGAATATTTTGCATAGTTAGAGAGGCAGCTAGAAGATCTAGAGCACCTGGTCGTGGGAGATTGAGGCCTGGCCTTGAAGATTCTGCTGTAGGATCTGCGTCTACCGCACTTGAACGGTCTCCTGGAACTGAGAATGGCTACAATTATGTAACAACGACAAAGAAAGCCCTACTTGCGCCACCAACTCTTCATTGCCCTTCAACACCAGGCCCGGAACGATCATCCTCTTCAGGTGTAGATACTTTGGATGGTCATGATGAGGAATGTGCCCTTGATGCAAAACCTAGAACACCAAACAGTGGCGACACAGCTAAAAGACTTCGGCAAGCAGCTGTAGTACTAAGACGTTCCCCGGCTCCTGTCAGACCTCCACGACTAACACCTAAAGATAGAAAACTCTTAAAAATGATAATGGCCATAATGCTCTCATTCTGGGTATGCTATTTACCAATCACGTTGACGAAGTTATTCAGAGAGTTCACATCACATCCTGCAGCAAATATTGCAGGATATATTTTGATATACTTAACGACATGTATCAATCCTATCATATATGTGGTCATGTCAAGTGAGTACCGGCAAGCGTACAAGAATCTACTAATGTGTAGAAAGAGAGCGTGACGCTCGCCTGGCGATGGTGTTTCTGAGAAACTCCCGCCGTAACTTAGGTTTTTTCTCCATTAAATATTTGTAATGAGAATCTAACATTCAGTGATGATTATGATAACTGAAACTAATACGTGACACACGTGAGTGAATTAATTTATTAGTGTGAGTGTCTACATTTTTATGTAAAATAGTTATAATCGCGAGCCGTCCGTGGTTAAGCTATATAAAGATATGTGAAATAAAAGTTAATAAGTAACAAATTATATAATAAACACTCCAATAACTATAAGTGATGTTGAACAAAGATTAACCAAATATTATATTTAAGGTACGTCATAATTTATTAAAATATTGTAAAGTTGTTGTGTAAATTATTAGGAACTTTGTAATTTTGTAATAATTATCAATAGGACGCAATGTTAACATAGTATAATAAAAGACATTATATTGAATAACGTAAATGTTTTGTAGAAGTATTATATAATGTTATGATTATAACATTCCCAAACATCATATACTGATAGATGTCAAATGTTAACAATATTTAATAGTTAATGACTCTTTCTGTTTATTAACATATGAGATTTCTATCCTTCATGACGTTAATGATAAGCTAAAGGATCGAACAAACCATCACACACACATACACACACACATCATAACTGAGTCAATGGGAAAACTTCAAGAAAACCTAATAAATATTATAGTTTATGGAGAACGCTCATTTGTAATGGAATAACTGCAAATGTATGACGTGCAAGTGTAGATTTCAGTAAATATGGGTTTGCAAAGTGAAGTGTTAGTGAATGCAAATGGAACGTTGTCTGACGCTGAGCTGGCTGCAGTGGAACTCTTCAAGGGATATCCGGATGGACTGATGAACTTTGCAATTGCCTCTTGCGTGATCTTCATGCTTGTTGGCATTCCTGGAAATATCACCACAATCGTGGCATTGGCGCGCTATAAAAAAGTGAGTAGATATTCTATTAAATATATTTAAAAAAAATTACACTTATAAATGGATCACCCAGGTCACCCAAATAGTAATTGCTGGTAGAAATGTTATCAAAATTAATATTTAGAGACTTCTTTGCATTAACTACTTACTAAGCAACAGATCGTCGTTTATACACAGGGTTATTTTTAAGTAGTTGACCACCACTTGCAGACAGCCTCTCTATCAATCCCAACAACATTTGTTGTACAACTTTTTACAAGTGTTGATAAACAACACAAAAAAAACGAAACATAAAATGTTTTGCTCTCTCTTTTACTTATTACTCTGTATTTTGTAAGAAGTACTTAAAAAGTCAACGCTCGGTCGCCATACCGACGCTCCGAGTTAATGCCAGCTCAGAGACAACAAATAAATTTTGTATTGGAAAATTTTAATTCAAAAAATTATTAATTTTAAATTTTTTTAATTTTTAATTTTGAAAATTGCTATATAGAGGCTCCCTGCAAGAGATGGTCAACTAATTACAAATAACCCTGTATATGTTTATGCGGTTCTGAATACTCTATTTATGTCTTTGGTATCATTATTATATTACTCAGAGGTTTTACATTACGTATTATGTTGTGATGATGTTATTATGACCTAAAGTAAAATTATTTTAATGTTTCATTATTTACTCATAAAAAATTAAAATCCTTTTACATCTACTAGTAGTAGACCTTTTTTGTGTAAAATATCTATTAAATAACGTTTAGTAACGAAAATAACAGTCGTGTTATAAGTAACACGACTGTTATTTTCGTCATTAGAAGTAAGCTTCTAAAATATCTCTCATGTGTGTAATTAATAGTTGCATTAATAACATCTCTCATACAGCTTTTAAAATTTTAGTAAAATAATTAAAAAAACAATACCCATCCTAACATGAGAAAAAATAACTGCAATGGCAGAAAGGAACTGATTAGAAAAGAGATTATAAACCTGGACTACCAAATGTGTATATGGAACCATTTGATTTGAACTCAAATCCATATTTATTAATTTATATGTATAACTAGAATGACGCAAGTAATGGTTTAGTTAACCAATGATATACTACATATCTTTATGAATAAATAATTGTTTTACAATTGTCTTACGGGTTATTTGTTGTCTCAATATTTCCTCAAGTATGAAATAAGAAATTATGAGTTGACAATATTAACTTATTTTACTTTGAATAAAATTTAAAACGGCGTATATTAACAAGTGTAAAGGTATCGGATACTATTTATCGAATATTTCACCTGAAGAAAAACCTAAAAACTTTCTAATACTCCCAATATCGATTGATAAGTTACATTTTATTGATAAGTATTTTCCCTTTGGACAGATTTATTAAGGCAATATATTTAATTTTAAAGAAAAACATTGCCAGTAAATTAAAAATGTATTCTTCAAAACGTATCTTTTAGCATCAAGGGTATCAAATACAATTTTCTTCTGCTCTTTACTGTCGGATATAGTAACGGAATAACGATTGAAATGATAGAAATCTAGTGTATTATTTTTTTTATCATCGTTTTCTCTTCGATCTTTTATAACAATGTTTATTTTATGTGTTTCTATTTTATAATATAGAACTATTGTAGTAACATTTTTTTTTATTCTACAGATAAGAAACGCTACGGCTATATTCATAATGAACCTGTCCTTCTCGGATTTGCTGTTCTGCTGCTTCAATCTGCCGCTCACCGGTTCGGCTTTCTACTACCGCGCCTGGATCCACGGTCAATTTCTCTGCCGAATGTTTCCTTTTATAAGATATACTCTGGTTGCGAACTCTTTATTCACTGTTCTCGCAATAACCATTAACAGATATGTTATGATTGCTCACCCGAACTTATATACCAAGTAGGTTTCTTAGTCTATTTTTATTATTTCTATCTATTTAATTTGAAATGAGAATTTACAATTTACAACGCTTTAAAAAAACAAACTCAATCAGATGAGCTAATAAATTTAGAAACAAATTATTTTCAAATGTAACTTTTGTAAACTTTATTCTTAAAATGTTAGTTATTCTTATTTTAATAATATAGCTTAACGTCTACCTCAATATAACTAATTATCTAAAACCAATTTTTGCTTCTTTACAGATTATACAAGAAACGAAATATAATTATTATGCTGGTGTGTACGTGGATGTTTCCATTCGCAATAATGATCCCAATATTTTTGGGAAAATATGGCCGTTTTGGATTAGATGTAACTATTGGGTCCTGCTCAATTCTAAAAGATTCAGCGAACCGATCCCCAAAAAAGTTTCTAATTCTAACATCATTTATATTACCATGTGTAGCAATAGTATTATGTTATGCAAGAATATTTTTTATTGTTCGAAAAGCTACCAAAAATTCATTAAATTCAGGAAGACCACTTCCTATCCCAGATGAGGTTTCATCGGCAGATCTGTCAACATCCTCTTCAATGCGTGTTATTACTGAGGATAATTGCATTTTAGTTGCTGAATCACCAAAAACTAGTTATATGTTAACAAAAAATTCCAACACTTCCAATCAGTCTACTAATATAGAAATATCACACAATATTAAAAGACAACCAGACGAGCTGAAACAAGAGCAAACAAATGTTTACCGAAGAGGACTAAAGAAATCTATAGAATTTCTAAAATTGTCTCTTCCTACCCAAAAGGATAGACGACTAGGTACTATGATAATATCTATAATGCTAACGTACTGCTTATGTTTTTTACCAATGATGATAATTAAAGCGCTGCAGGAAAAAAGTCCTCATCCAGTATTAAACACTGCTGCCCATCTTTTGTTCTTTTTGGCATCTAGTATTAACCCAATCATATACGTGGTAATGTCTAATGAATATCGAAAAGCTTATACTCATTTATTTAAATGTCCAAAAACTTAATTCTCTCTATATTTAAATAACAATACAATTAAATTAAACAAGCTAAAGCTACATTTTATTTGATTGATACATACTCATGTTATTATTTAGGTTTAAATGTATAAAGTGTGTTATTTCGAAATGTATAAATGTGTTGATGTTTTGTAAATATTATTAAAATGTAATGTTTGCGGATTGCATATGTTATGATGTAGATCATCAACGATTATGTATTTCGTGTTATTTGTATTAGTAATTTAATATCACAGTTTACTGATAAGTATTTATAGTTAATGTTAAGACAAATACGAAGTAGAAGTTTATATTATTATACAAGTATTCGTAAGGTTTCGTACATGATCAATGGGGCCCAAAAAAATGTTCCAGCATTCCGTATTTAGTACGTAATATGGTTTTCCAATTCTTGTTAATAAACATTTACTTCTCATGTTAAAGTATGACAGATCAATCGAACGAGTCATAATACTTTTGTCATATTTTAATATACATTTTGGAAAATCATTGCAATGTGTAAAACAATTAATAACGGTTAAAATTTTTTTTTTTGTGTATCTATTATATAATAATTATAAGTGCGCGACTGATTTTTATTAATATTTATTTGCTTTCTTGGTATTTATAATATAATAACCTGAAAAATATATACATGAAATAAAACTTACCTAAAGTTTAAGCAAGAACAAATGTAAAGAAACGAAGTATTGGATTGATAAATTATAAAATTTATCGTTTTTAGAACATAAACTGTTTAGTATGTAGCAATAAATTGTGACAAGGGAAAAACTATGGAAGCAATTACAATAAAAATATATTAAAAAATTTATGACATTTCCGCTAATACCAACAGCACAAAATATACTGTTTTTAATAAATGGAAAATATATTGTGTGATATTTTATGAAACTAAATGTCAAAGACATAATTTTATGGAAAGTCAGAAGGTGCTGTTTTTATCCTGGATTAAGGATCTGATCCTAAATTTGGCTTCTCACTAAGATGTATGAATATTTTTTAATATCCACATTTATTTTCTTTTATATATTATTTTATTGGACATGCCAGTGATGCATATACAATTATATTGTATAGAATAGAATATATTACTGTTTAAAATATGACCCTAAGCTAAGTAATGAATCAATGCTCTGCAATTTTATTATTATAAGACTCGTTTCTCGTTCCAAAGATTAATAAATTAAATATAGATTATAAATATAATGTAGATTAAGTGAGGTTTTAATGTCGGGAATGTGATAGGATATGTCTGAAACAATTAACTTAGAATAACATTTTTAAAGAAAATTATACTGGTTACACGATGTTGTGTTATGAAAGATTACTTTAAGTATTATTATTATATTGTATATTTTCTAGTATCTGACAATTTCCAAAATATTATTCTCTTAAGAAATAGAACCCTAGCCATTGTACTTACCAAAGATATAATAAAAAAATCAAACGTTATTTCGCGACTGCTTTTTCATTTACTACAGTCTATATCTTTCATACATATAACAAGATAGTAACAAAGATGGATTTGTCCGTAACATACATACAAAACTTTTTATAATTGTTCCCTGTTTGTTTCTATGTATATGTTTGCGCATTAAACAAAAATTGATTAAATTTACCTTCTACACCTGAAATTCGTCTTATTTTTACAAAAACAAAATACATACTCATAAATAAAAAACTGATACGGGCTATAATTATAACACAATATAAGTCAAATGACATAAGTCAAAATATAAGAACAAGTTTTTACCAACACAAGAAAAAAACATTTTTTTCTTTAGGCCCATGCCTATAATCTATACATATATAATTTCTGAAATTGTCTCTTCCTACCCAAAAGGATAGGCGACTAGGTACTATGATAATATCTATAATGCTAACATTGTCACTGGTCGATTTCTGTACATGGAATATATTAAAAAAAAAAACCTTAATTAGGGCCTTTATATAAGCAAGAGAACCCAAAACAATGGTTTTTCATTTGGACTGTTTGTCTGTATATCTGTATGTCTGTATGTTTGTATATCTGTATGTCTGTATATCTGTATGTCTGTATATCTGTACGTCTGTATCTCTGTATGTCTGTATCTCTGTATCTCTGTATGTCTGTATCTCTGTATCTCTGTATGTCTGTATGTCTGTATGTCTGTATGTTTGTGCACGCTAATCTCAGAAACGGCTTAACCAATTTGGATGCAGTTTTAGTAATATATTGCAGTAAGTAGTCTTCACTTAAAATTTAGTGTTTTTTTTGATACAAATAGGTAAAGAAATAAAACAGTTATTTAAATTTATGTCAAGCAGCGTAATATGTACCATGCAAAACTTCTTCTATACATGTAACAAATCTGTAGAGGAGTAGTCTCTGTACATTTAAAATAAATTTATAACAAGGAACCATGTGAATGGATATTTAACACAATCTTTTTCTAACATTTCTGAATTTTTTGTCTGTTTATCTATTTATCTTTTAGTTGTGCACGAACCACGAAAATATATGTGGCCAATGTTAATAACTTTTATGCAAAAAAAATTGAACGTCATTCTGAATAACATTTAATTTTCACTTTCATTGCACACTTTTCACATTACCAAAAGATTAAACGATTTAAGTATTTAAATCGTTTAAGATTTTTTTGTATATTTATATGTACCTTATAATAAAACTGTAACTGATCGCTGTCTTTGCATAGAAAATATTTTCAAAAATTCATAATGCTGGGACCTTTATATAAGCAAGCAAAAGAATGGTTTTTTATTTTTTCTGTTCGACTGTATGTTTGTATGTCTGTACATCTGTATGTTTGTTTGTGCACATTAATCTCAGAAACGGATTAACCGGTTTGGTTGCAGTTTTCGGGAATATATTGGCATGAGCTTTACTTTATATTCAGTAATTTTTGTTTAAACAAATAAAAAAGTTAATAATATCTTATTTTCGTTCCATTGCGGTAAGACTTTTGTTACAAATTGTCTTTGATTAATTAAAGAAAAAGATAAAAATAAACTAAAAATACTCCTACACATAAAAAATACTGGTCGGAGTTTGATGAAACCTTAAAGATTTATAGTTTATACATGGTTAGTTGTATTAAAGGGTACGTTTTACCGAAATCTACGCGTACGAAGTCACAGGCACAGCTTGTAACTAAATAAAGCTAATAGACAACCTTTAACTTGAGTGTAAGAAGAGGAGGGCAGACGAAACTGTTAACAGCTAAATATACAATAAGTTAATACATATCCTCGGTAGAGTAGTTTTTAAATGTTTGTCTTCTTTTAACTAACTTAGCGCCAAATGACACCAAAAGGGTCACGACACATATCGGGATAACATTTGTGACACGATTGTTGTTTATTACAGTATCTTAGCGAGGGATTGCGAACATTATACAAATTCTCTTGTAAAGAAAGTCTGGTAAAACCAGCGTATAAACTGTGAAACATAAAAAAAATACTTAGTCTATGTTATGCATCGGAGACTGTGCTAACATGGGGGGTTTGTATAATTGCTGCATATAATTGCCATTCGACCCTTAAACTACTTGAAAAAAAAAATTTCAGTTTAGAACTTTAGGATAGGTTTTATGTCTAATTCCTTCATAGTACTCGCCATAAAACTGTGGAATAGCCTTCCTGATATATTTTGACATACTCCTAATAGGCAAGTATTAAGGAAACGCATCAGAAAATATCTTTATAAAAGATCATACTATTTATTTATTCTGTTCTAATCCTGTTATTACATATTTTTGTTTTATTACCTGTATCTACAATGATTGCTTAAGGTGTATTAGTAATTTATGCATTTATTATTAATTTATGTAAGTTCATATTATTGTTATGTATTTATACATTTGTTATATATTATGTTTAAGCATAATTGATATGCTTAGTTTTAATTGTTTTTTGTAGAAAATGCTTTAGTATTAAGTCCTTCGATTGCCAACTTTATCTTTGACAGTAAACTATTAAATAAATAAATAAAAAAACGATATTTAACAGTATGAACAACAAAAAGTATATTTAATATTTTCAATAGGTTTCTTTCATTTTGGATTTTTTTCTTCTTATGTCATCATCGGTTGATAGAGATATTTATAATAAAACACGAATCCAAGGTGTCATCGAAATTGGTTGAGCGTTTTTCATTATATTTAAGCGAGTATTCACCCATATATATTCCTCCATAATAATATACATACAAATAACAAAAGCATTGTCGCGTATTTTCAAAGCAATGGCATATATATTTAGATTAAATGACAAACTGCTCCATACATTTTATTAGAACTTCTAATGAATATGTGATGATTGGCAATAGTGAATTTGCTATCAAACTTATATGCTTTAAGTAACCAATGATTTGAGGCTTGAATAAAAAAATGGTACACGTAATACACTTAGTTTTCAGTTATATTGCAGATTACAAATCTTCAATAGATAACGTATAGAATGACTTTGTTTTGCTATTTTTAAGGTGAATTTGAAGGATTCACATGATAATTCGGTCATTATAAATATAGATATTAGATGTGAAACATGATGATTTTAGATAAACGACTTGCTTTATGCACAAGGTTGATAATAGATAATTTGGGTGTTATTTATGATATAACATCGGGGCTATCGTAATGTTTCATTTGACCTCTCGTTAGTCTTCAACACCCCGCCCAAAATGACATTGTCCTCGTGTATGGATGCATTAGATGGTAATAAAGATGACTTCGCCTTCATGCATGCATGTAAAACATGGGCACCAACCGTGTTAGTACAGTATTGATACACTAGCAGATGTAATGCTAAAATGTTCTCTTGCTCCTGTCAGTCCTCCACAGCAAGTAGGTACCATTAAATTAAACATATAAAACTCTCGATAATTATAATGACAGTAATGTTCTCATTCTGTTCAATTTTACTTCTGTTGATTACTTTGGTATAGTCATTCAGAGGTCACATCACTCTCAGCATAAAATATCGCAGTATTTATTTTGATATAATTACATTTATTAACGATAATTTCTATATGAAATGACTACCGGCAAAAGTATTCGAATTTACGAATGTAGGTATATAAAAATGAGAATGACGCTAGTCCTGCGAAAATATTTCTAAAAAGCTTCTGCCGTAACTATCTGTCATTCACGGTAAAATAAATGTACAAAGGATTGAACATTCAGTAAAGGTTATGATGATAACCGAACTTTGAACCCACGTATCAATACGTGAGTCAGGGCATGAATTAGTTTCATGTCAAAAATGAGTATGTTAATTGATTGTGAACGCGGGCAATCCGTCATAATTCAATAAACAACCCTATGAATGTAGGTAATGATGAACTAATAATAATCAAATATTGTACGTTGCGTTTCAATTATAATTAATTAAAATAACCCACCTGTTGCTAGCAAAGCAAAGCCCGTTTGTCTACTAGCTAAGTAGCTAAAATCTCGTCAAATTTATAGTTTGTAAATTTAATGTTTTGAAGAAGGAGGATATCATTTTAACATTCCTAGACATTATTTTCATGTTGACTGATAATTGTTATTATACTAAGCTTATTTACTGTGATATGTGGTTTCCGGAATTCATGGAGTTACTGATAAACATGAAGGATAGAACAAAGTACCATAGACTAGTGAAACCCGTTTCGTATACAAGACTGAGTCATTAGGAAAACTCCAAGAACAATAAATGGATACAATAATGTTTATTGAAAAAACTCATTTGTAGTAGGATAATTGTCGATGAAGGACGTGCAAGTGTAGATTTCAGTGAATATGGGTTTGCAAAGTGAAGTGTTAGTGAATGCCAATGGAACGTTGTCTGACGCTGAGCTGGCTGCAGTGGAACTCTTCAAGGGATATCCGGATGGACTGATGAAATTCGCAACCGCCAGTTGCATTATTTTTATGCTTGTTGGTATTCCCGGAAATTTCATCACAATCGTCGCATTGGCGCGTTACGAAAAAGTAAGTAGGTAAATAAATGTTGGATTGAATGTTGATAAAAACTACTACAGTTTTATTCAGGAAAAATTAAGAAAAGTAAGTAAACGTTGTATCAGGTATATTTATGAATTGTATACAAAAACCAATTAATACATATTATTGTTCTTTTATGTATGTAATAATAACGTATGTAATTATTGTTCCTATTACATTATACTTCTACAGTATGATTTCATGACAAGTTACATGAAATTCATCGACGTATGTAACTGAGTAATCCGTTCAATGTATTATGACTATATTATATGCTCGATTATATACTCGAATACAATGTACCCAATTTATTTAATATAATGTTAAATCAACATTAATCCCATACTTCAAATTCGTTAATTAATGTACATGTAATGTAAAATCAACATTAATCCTATACTGCAAATTCGTTAACGAGATAATAAGTTACCAATTGTAATTATTTGTCACTCAAATCCGATTATAAACTTGAATTACCGGAAGTTGATAAGCAGTTACCCTACTCAAACATTAATTGTCTAATTACATCGTCTTATGTAAATAAAGACTCGTAACTATAATTAGTTTTAAAATATATATATAAACTTTGTAAGTAACAAGGAATAAGTTTTCCTAAAAATAATAAAAATGTTTTAAGCCCGCTATTTTTTTAACACAAAGCCGCATTTATCGCTATATGATTAATAATAATGACGCAAACTATGGTTTGGTTAAACCAATGATGTGCGTCTATAGTTTATAATTTAATTATATTCAATTATCCTTATAAATTGATGTAATTGTAGGAGTGTAATATCATAACTATAAGTGTTAACTTCAAAATTTAATATGGAGTATTGATTTACGCGTCCAATGTTTTATACAGATATTACAAGTCTAGAAAAATCAATAAGCCCATAGCTATAATAGGCACAATAATATTAATGAAAAATTTAAATAATTTATTAATTTAAATTATAGTTTTATATCATAAATAATAATATGCTCGGTCACTGACCCCGTAGGTAATAAAGTAAGAAAATAATACAGTATAAACAATCACATTTTTTTCTATATCGAATCACATTTGGAGGTGAGAACAAAATTGGATAATATAACCACGTATGACTTAAAAATAAAATAAGCCTAGCGAAATTTGGTTGAGTATATAAATTATTTTAAGGAAGTTACTTTCGATATATAAATATTTATAATAATAATTCCCCTACAGGAGAAAAAAAATATTTTTTATAAAATTATAAAAACTAGATAGAAATAAAGATATATTTATATATATTTAAAGATTTATAAAAGCAAGCAAAAAAAAGGTGATACCTTTAAAAAATATATTTTGTTAAAACAAAGCCTCCAGCATCTCTTCAATATAAACATAATTTGTCCCCTGCATTATAAAAAAAATGTTTAAAAAAAATGTTTTTCCAAAATATTATTTAAGATTTTGTCAATGATGAAAAATAATGAAAAAAATTTATAAAAAATATCTTTCATCATGCTATTATCACATTTTTCATTTTTATTAAGGACGGTAACATCTATCTTATGTATCATCATGTATCTTAGTAACATTTAGCATAAAATAACTTACATTTAACATAACATTAATAATTATATCTACATTTTGTTTTCTATTAACAAAGATACCACCATAAAGGGATTTCTTTAGTATCTTTTAATAAAACAGTTACTTTTGTTTTTATTGAAGACTATAAAACTAGGTTGAATCCAATAACCACATGATAGAATATCACATTGCTGAGTATTTGCTTAGAACCGACTTTTATGGCACATTGTATTAACTTAACTTCAAAGGAAAACATAAACAGTGAATTAAAAAAAAATTATAGCTTTACTTTTTTACATCAAGTTTACTCTTTTTACCGCCAAAGTAGGTACGTTTTTATTTATCCATAAGTATTTTCGGATACTAAAAGGATGTTTATTTTTGTAATCTTAATGATAAAAAAGAGGATAGGGACTGAAATAATAATCAATCCGAAATATTTTATCATAGAATCTTAAATATATTTATCAAATATTTTGATAAGCATTATCAATTATAATAAAACATCTCAAGCATTTGCTTGAGATGTTCTATTATAATTCATATTGTGTTTCCATTCAACCATCTATCTATGTCATAATTGGTTGTAACAAATATTTTTTTATTCTGCAGGTACGGAATGCGACGGCAATATTCATAATCAACCTGTCCTGCTCAGATTTGCTGTTCTGCTGCTTTAATCTGCCCCTCGCCGCTTCGACTTTTCATCGTCATGCCTGGATCCACGGTCAATTTCTCTGCCGAATGTTTCCTCTCACAAGATATGCTCTGGTTGCGAACTCTTTATTCACGGTTCTCGCAATAACCATTAACAGATATGTTATGATTGCTCACCCGAACTTATATACCAAGTAGGTTTCTTAGTCTATTCTTAATAATTGTATCTATTTAATTTTAAATGAGAATTATGATAAAATTTAAAACTTAGAATCCAACTATAAAACCTAAACGTAATTAAAAGTTTTCTAAATATAGAAACTTTGACAAAAATATATCAAAATATTTTTTTTTCTGGATTATTTATTTTTTTTTTTTAAGTAAAGATCAATAATTTTTCTTTTTTATTTTTAGATTATACAAGAAACGAAACATAATTATTATGCTGGTGTGTACGTGGATGGTTTCCTTTTTAATAATGATTCCAATTTTCTTTGAAAAATATGGCCGTTTTGGATTAGATGTAAGCATTGGATCCTGTTCAATTCTAAACGATCATAACAACAGATCTCCAAAAAAGGTTCTATTTCTAACTGCATTTTTTCTGCCATGTATAGCCATAATATTATGTTATGCAAGAATATTTTGTATTGTCCGAAAAGCCACAAAAAAGTCATTAAATAAAGGAAAGCAAGTTCCAAACCAAGAGGAATCGTCATCAGCTGATCTATCTACATCCGTCTCAGTGCGTATTACTGGTGAAACCAGTTGCAACTATAGTGTGGAACCGATAAAAACTACTAAATTATCATCAAAAAATACAAATAACACTGACCGGACTACTACCTTTAATATAGAAATGTCAGAAAACATTATAAGACACCCAGAAGAGTTAGGAGAAGAACCTCCAAGACTCCGTAGAACAGGACTAAGAAAGTCTATGGCACTCTTAAAAATATCTCTTCCTACCCGTAAGGATAGACGGCTTGGGACTATGATAATGGCCATAATGATATCATTCTGCTTATGTCATTTACCGATAACAATAACTAAAGTATTACGGGAAATAAACCCGCAACCAATATCAAACATAGCTGCCTATATTCTCTTATATTTGTCATCAAGTATAAATCCAATTATATACGTAGTAATGTCAAATGAATACCGTAAAGCGTACAAAAATTTATTCAAACGTCGAAAAACTTCGTTATCACCAAATAAAAATAATCCAACGTAATGTAAAATTTTAACAAAGGTAGTAAAGCTTCATTCTATAAAATTTGAATACTCAAGTTAATATTTAGGTTTTAATGTATAAGGCGTGTTATTTGTATATGTATAAATGTGTTGATGTTTTTACCTATAAGTATAATTAATAATCAAAAACAAGTGTATAAATAAGTATGAAGAAGTGTTCGATTTGTATTGAAAAGTTAAATCATATAATAGATAGCAATTATTCTGGCAAGGAGAAGAAAACACATAGACACATTCGACTATGGAAGCTGTTATAAAATAATTTGCTTTAATTACTATACATAATAGTTTTAGTATCAGGCCTAGCATTTATAAGGACTTCACTAAAACCATTTCAGCTGGTATTTCAACTGCGGTCAAAAATAGCATCTAAAAATATACCTACATTGATTTTTTGCGTTATTAGTTCTATTAATTAAAAGAGAAATAGCAGCTGGTTTTAGTTTTGACATAAAAATTACAAAATAGAAGTTATAATTTATTATTTTTTATATATTATCTAAGTATGTTTATCAGCAGTATAAAACAGCATCTTTTAACAGCAGCATGAAATAAATAAATAGATGTAATATAAATTGTGTGATATTTTATGAAACTAAATGACAAATACATAACTTAATAGAGTTTAAGAATGTGCTGCCTTTATCAAATTTGATTACACATGGTAGGGAAAAACCATATTCAATATTTATATACGCCAAAGTTTCATACAATTTTGAAATGAATATTGTGTACGATATAATATTACTAATTAATTAATATCCTTTAAGCTAAATAAAATATCGAAACATTGTAAATATTATAATATAAGTCTATGTCCCGTTCCAAAGAATTTATTAAAAATTAGTCACTTAAATATGTAAGTAGATAATAAGTTAGTTTTTAATGAAGGCAGACCATACGTCAGAAAACAAGTTAGTAAGTAGTAAATAAGTATGTATTATGTTAGAAATATTTTTTAAGGAACATTATAATGCCTACAAGAAATTGTGTTCCAAAAGAAAATAAAAAGTATTATTATTGTTTTGTATATTTTCTATTATCTGATATATTCGAAAAATATTTTTGTTTTTATAAATAAAACCCTGGTTTTCGTCCTTACCAAATAAATTTAATAACATTTAACGACTGGACTCGTTTATATTAGTTATTTTCATAATATTTTGATCAAGGTATTATACTATGAGACAGTGCTTCCGAAATTATTATAAATCATTATAATTAAAGTTAACAAATCCTTTAAGGGCTTGAGTTGTCTAACACCCTACACCCTTAACACCAGCAAATAATTTGCTTACTTAGAGGTTAGATCAATGTGTGTAATTTGCCCAATGTTATTAAGTGATATTATTAGTACAGAATGTTAGTCGAATCATAAATAACTCCATATTTAAATAAATATAGAATGAAAACTTATAATTAACTCCCATAAGGTTCACGTTACGTATCGGAATATGTTACGGAGGGAGTGCGTATTGCTATCTGCATTTTTTAAATCTGTATAAGTATAAAATTCTTATAAGGTAAAAAAAAGGATTATTAGTAACTTACATAGAAATACGTGCATAATAGTGCATCATATACAATAGTTTAAAAACTAAATTCTCTTAACAAGTCTAACACATTTTTTACCAGAAAGTAACAAATGGTTCAATAAATTTGATAACACTTGTATTGCAATATATTGTGTAATATTATAGTAATTTTGGGCTTGCAACACTGCCGTGCACTAACATAATCGAACTGTTTCATCGGTTTTAGATAGCAAAATACAAAATGAACTATGGAAAACGAAGCCAGATTAGAGTTATTTAAGGTTATTTGGATCATCTTTCATTGGCCACGTCAATAAAGAGAAAAGGTCCAAATGGGACAAAGAATCTATTGAATATTTATTACTTGGATATTCTGATAATATTAAAGGATACAGATTGTAAAATCCAATAAAAAAAATTACTTGTAAAGAAGTGATTGTTATGAAAAAACAATTGGTCAGTGTGGATATTGTGTCTGAGGAGAATTGCTTAAAACTAAGATAGATGAAATGATAAACAAAAAGCAAGATCAGAATCAGATTTAACATTGATGTAAGAGATTATGGACGATTCGCCCTCAGATTGTGCCTAGTAAGTACGAGGATTGTACTGAAATACATAATAATTATGATAGTGCAGCTAGATCTCTCGGTGCATAAGCACCGAATAGGTATGGGCTTGATGGTATGTGCTGTACAGTAAATGGATAGAATGAAATAAATGAAATGGAATGGATGATGGTGAAACCAATCTCTTCCATCTTTAATAAGTTATGTGAACTAAAATCAAAGAAAATCAGAACACATATTGATTGCTTCAATTAATATTACAAATTATGGTTAGTCTTAGAGAACATGGCCAGCTTGCTCTAAACGACACACCGACACTGAGTTCGAGATTAGTAGCTTCGTTTATTAAGATTTATTAATAGAATTAAATGTACATTTATATAAGGAAATAAAGTGTATACTGATAATTACTGCAAACACTCATTTGTAGTAGGATGGCTCAAAATATATGACTTCGAGTTCAAGATTTCAGTGAATATGAGTTTATAGAGTGAAACGTTAGTGAATGTAACAGGAGAGTTATCTGACGCTGAGGTAGCGACGGTGGAACATTGTCAGGGATGCCTGGAAGGACTGATGATAGTTCCAATGACCTTTTGCGTTATTTTCATGCTTTTTGGCATTCCGGGCAATATTATTACAATTTTGGCATTGGCACGCTACAAAAAAGTAAGTTGATCTTTTTTTATAAATAAATAAAGTTCATAAATGTAAAAAAAATATTGACAAAAAAAATTACGTCTATGTTATTATTGGATAATTTATCCAGGTCACTTAACCTAATATCATTTGTTAAATATAATACCTTAATTTGTATTTAAACCGTTATTAAAATATATTTCCACTGTTAGCAGCAGGTGGAGGATACTGTAATTAAGGATACTATTTTATATCACTGTTGTTTTTCCTAAATGTTGTTTTAAACTAAGTTAATTATTTGAAAATCTACTTTACAAATAAAAATATTTTTTCCATATTTAATCTAAGAAGTATATTTTTGTTTACAAAACTGATTAATATGAATACGTTTTATACTCGTTTACAAAAAAATAATACATCTGAAACTGTATATAACATACACATAACATAATCGAACATGCCAAATAAGTAATACTATTATTTAAAGAAATACCAACAATATCACGTAGGGGGTAGTTGGAATAAAGATTTTTTTTTAATATTAATTGCTGATTTAGCCGAAAAAAATTAACTATAGTTTTAGTTTAAGTGTTTACAGTTTATTTTCTTCAAACCTCCTAACCAGAATATCTCGGACTATGGCTATCAAGAGTCAAGAGATTTCAAACTCTCTAAAACAGCCAAAAAGTTGAGTAACATTTAATCGCGCAAGATCACAATAAAAGACAGAAAGTCTGTTCTCGTTGAAGCCTTGCTCTAGACAAGTGAAAAATCATAAAAACAGTAAACGGCATTGATTAACAATCAATAACATTAATAAATCAAAATATATGCTATTCAAAATAAATTAAACTATTAAAATAAGAACAATTTATTCTAATAATGATAATTATGAAATCTAAAAATAGGTGTAACCACTCTTATGGAGTATCTTTATAATAACTAGTAGGTAATCCCTACTAATATTATAAGTGCGAAAGTAACTCTGTCTGTCTGTCTGTTACGCTTTTACGCCTAAACCACTGAACCTATTTTGATTAAATTCGGTATGAAGATAGAACTGAACTTAGGAAAGGACATATCATACTTCTTATTGCGAAAAAATGGTAGAAAGGATTAAAATAGGGAACGAAAGTTGGTATGGAAGTTCCTTATTGTCAAACATAGAATCGTGTAGGTAAGATTGTTCAATTGTCGCGCGATATTAGTTCTTAATAATATTCTAGTTATTAATAAAATTAAACATACAACATATGATGATATATGAACTAGTCATCATTTCGATGTGGCTTTGGTTTTGGTATGGCACAAGTTTCATATATGCCACCAAAATTTATTACATGACTAATTTTCCTTTTGGGAGGACAAATAGTTGTGTGCTGATATTTAATAAATATGTTTTATTTCCTCAAACGTGATAACCTTATGGCTTATAGTTTATACTATCGAAACCATAAAGCGCAGTATTGGTTTATTGTTATGGAAATAAAATACAAAATAAACTTGTTTTTGCATCTAATACTTTTTGGATAGTTGTTACGCCGGATAAAAAGAGCACCTACATATTAAAACATTTATATTCCGGTTAAAAAAAAATATTACACGCATAGGTATTACAACTCTCAAAAGGATAAAATGATTTGACCGCGATATTTTAATGTGAATCATTAACTGTCGAGAAAGTTCTTAACTGTTTGAAATGCTTGAAAAGTTTAACTGTTTGAATCAAATAAAAGAAAAAATATTGGAAATTTCTTCCTTTGGAGGTATTTTTGTATCGGGGGTTTTTTAAATTTTAAATTATTTCTTCTGCTTTTTTAAGTTATGTAATTTGTTTCTTTATTGTACTAAATGAACCTACGAACACACTAATTTTCATTTGTCCAAGTATTTACTATAAATATTATATAAGGACTTTTAACCCTCATAATAGCTCAATATCTTAGAGACGACTGCTTTTATTTTGATCAAACATGACTAAGAAGTATCTCGAAGAACCAAGCTTTCGATTAAAAAAAATCACAATCAAATCCAAGCACTCGCTTGGCTGCTACGATGCCACATACAGACACACAGGTCAAACTTACAAAAACCCTCTTTTCAGGTCGAGGATTAAAAATTTTACTTGAAATTACTTCGAAAATCCTAACCAATGTTTCTAGCTATGCAGTATAGATAAATATTGAAGACATGCCACAACCAAAATCTATGTTTGAAAATATTTATTACCAAGTACGCTAAGCTTATCTAAATTTTTAAAAAATATAGATTAATAAATAAATCGCTACAAGCAGCAATATGAACTGAAAAATTCAATTTTTCAATCCTAGACGTGGCGGGTTCGAATAATGGCCCGTAAAGGTTTATTTTTCGGTCTATATTTATTAAAAAATAAAATATTTGTAAGCATGAATTAAGTTATCGTGAATGTTACTTCTTCTGGATAGAAATTTAGGGATCTATTTGCAGAAAACTTTGGAAATCTAATTCAATATTTTATATTTGCAGGTACGAAATGTGACGGCAATATTTATAATAAGTCTGTCCTGCTTGGATTTGCTATTTTGCTCCTTCAATCTGCCACTTGAAACTTCGCAGTTCCATCACGGCACTTGGATCCATGGTCAATTTCTTTGCCATATGACTCTTACTACAACTTATGCCCTGGTAGTAAATTCGTCATTCCACGTTCTCGCGATTACTTTCACCAGATATATTATTATTGTCCACCCGGAGTTATATACCAAGTAGGTTTCTTACTTGTCTAATGTTATTATTAATAATATTACCTTATAAAAACCAAATTCAATCAGATGTTTTTATAAGTATAAGACTTTTTGTTTTTTTTTATTTTATTTTTAATGGATGTATTTAAATACTTTTGTAATAATTAGTAAAAGTATACATCCAAAATGTTTAAACATTAGCTTCAATTATTAATTTAGTTCCTATCTAATAATTGTTTTTGCAGACTATACAAGAAACGAAATATAATTGTTGCGCTGATCTTTTCATGGATACTTACTTTTATAACAATGATACCAATTGTTTTTGAAGAATATGGCCATTTTGATTTATATGTAAGCAATGGATCTTGCTCAATTCTAAGGAATCATAGTAAAAGACCAATCAAAAAGTATATATTTTTAACTGCATTTGTTTTACCCTGTATAGTAATTATATTATGTTATACAAGAATATTTTGCATTGTCCGAAAATCAATTAAAAAGTCACTAAAAATAGGAAATAGCATTCCTAACCGAGTAAGTTTTACTGGTAAAGCTGGTTGCAACCACATGCTAGACCTGAAAAAAACTGTAAAATTTGGTTTAACCAAGGATATAAACACTATTGATAAGTCTACTAATTTGGAAATGTCAGACAAAAGTATAAGACAATCAGAAATATTGGAAAAAGAACCACCAAGGCTTCACCGGACAACTCTGAAAAAATCTATGAAATATTTGAAAATGGCTCTTCCAACCAGGAAGGATAGACGTCTTGGAACTATGATATTAGCTATAATTATATCATATTTTTTATGTTATTTACCGATAATGATAATTAAAGTATTCCTAGAAACAGACTTGCACCCAAAACTAAATGTAGCGGCGCATATTCTTTTCTATTTATCACATTGTTTAAATCCAATCATATACGTGGTAATGTCAAAAGAGTATCGAAAAGCCTATAAGAACTTATTCAAACGTCAATAAACTTTTTCTTTTCGAATAAAAATGCCAACTTTAGCTAAAATCTAGTTAAACCAGCTAAAGCTACAAATGTTTTTTATTTATTTACTCATATTATTTAACTTTACTTAAATAATATGAGTATATATGTATACATAAGACAGCCCATGCTGCATATTATTGGAAAATCTGAAAATTTGTAGTAGACATTCAAAGAATATTTGCTTATAGGTACTCATGTTTTTTTAATTTAATGCAGGCTAAGAGAACTAACGTTATCATATTTCTTTCGAAACTATCTTCTTATTGGAGCTTATGCAAGATAATCACCAGCTTTCTTACCGAGCGGAGCATACAGATCGTTATTGACCATTTTAGGACCGTAGTCCGTCAATGTTAGTGTAACCCAAGACTGTGTTCTATCCCCAACACTGTTCCGTTTGCATGCAAAGCAGCCCCGGGAGTAATATCATGTGAAGGCCGGCAACGCTCTTATGGCATCCTCTCATTTTTCAAGATAACGTCAGCTAAAGTAATTACTTACCGTCAAACGACCCGCAGGCTCGTTTTTCTTCCTATTGATAGAAAAAAAAGAGAAAGTAATTCTAAACGTTTTTTCAGTTTCATTAGTAATACTAAATTACGGTGGGGCGCTAAGGTTGGTAAAAATATTTACTTCTTCAATATGCTTATGTGTTTTGCGGCAGTCTGCTCTAGGGATTAGGTTTAGTTCTTAAATATGGATCTATCACTGTACTTTAAAAAAATAATTTAAAAAAATGGTCCATGTTCGATATAATCATAATAAGTCTCTGAATATAGACTTACAAAAACCAAAAAAACAATTTATGTTTAATTTAATTCGTTTTAAAATAAATAGCCAAAAAGGTATACTTATGACCAATTTTATCGGCTTTTATAAAAAGCATACTTATGTTTACAACTTATTATTAACATAAGGACTATTTTGACTATAAAATGATCTGGCAAATACCAACTTGTCGACAATTTTGCATATGACGCTTTACTGTAACTATTCCAAGATGTTATTTAGAAGGGTTTGTTGTCGAAGGTAACATATTATATAATTATTATTATTCTGAATATTTAGAGTTAAAATCCTTTGAACTCCTTAAATGTGAGAGCATATAAGTAGACAATAGTGTGGTTGGTTATTCTAGTCTCATTTTTTTTATGACGCTTTACTTGAATTCTAATTTGTTTTTACACATAACTATGACTGCATGTAATTGGTTAAAAATATTACAAAATTTTTAGTTATAAAAATAAATTACAATAGTTGTCATGGAAATTCTTGGCGATTCTTCATGGAGAAAAACCGCCATGGGTCTGAGTCTGTGAGAGTCTGAGAGTCTGACATTTCATAAGTACAATTTAACTTTCTAACTATTTTCCTACCGTCTCAAGTCATTTAAGCATGCTATTTTAATTAGGATTTCATGACATGCTTAGTCTAAAAAAATCTATTTTTAAGATTTGTTTTTATTGTTGCCGGCTCCAATCAAGGAATTATTTACCAAGAATATTATTATTTCCTAGAGTACCTACTTTGGCTCTAATAAACTGTTTATTATAGAAATATTATCTTGAATTTATTGACATATGAAGGACGTGGCAAGATCAGAAATTTTGTCAGGATAAACAATTATTATCAAGAATAGTTTTAATAAAAGATTTCTATTAAAAATGTCTATCTTTGAAGGCAAGTCTCGTAGGTCGTAACATACATTTCTATTACAGTACAAAGGAATCTGAATTTAAATTAAATTGAGTTCTTGCATATTTTAACAATAACGTACTTGTAACAGTAATATATCATTTGTTGTTATGAATGAAGAAAATGTTTATCAATGTAATCTATTTACCTACATAAAAAAGGTTATGGTCCAATTGACTTCAAATAGCTTTGTTTAGGTTTTAACAAAAATCTTTTTCCGTAGATACGCTTTTCGTTCGTTTATCAGTTTTGTTATTAAAGTCGTATGTTTCTACTTTACGGGTTAATACCCAAATAACAACTGGAGACAGGCAGATGGCAAATATGTTTTTCTGAGAAAAAATATTTGCTTTTTTTCGCACTCATAGTGGAACTAATAACATTGAATTAAGAACATTGTTAACTTTTATGTCATATTTATTTTCTTATTTTAATACTAATTCAAAATAGATATATATTTCTAATATATTCTCGCAGCCATGGAAGAGAGATACTTTAAGGAATTTTTTTAAAATTTCTGCTAGGTATAACTTTTTAGCCAATTGGTTGCAGATTATAGGAAGACATTTTTTGACACGTTTATATTAGATTTTTACATTAGAACAGTAAAAAATATATATATAATTATATATTTATTTGTAACTTTCATTACTAAATTGAATCTCACAAGATTTTTAGATTTGAGATTATAGATTATTGAGATAGTATTGAGATTATTAGCTCTAAACATAAATATATATAAAATTATTCACCACAGAAATAATTTCCTCACTTAAAGTTCTAATCTAATAACTTTGCCATCATTAAATAAAGATTAATGATTCGCAAAAAGCTGTGGCAACCGAGGAACTACTGCACAAACTCAATTCGTCGCCTTTTTATGACGGACAGGATATGATGGTGTTTTTATGACAACGAAAACGAATAGTTTTTTTTAAACGGCCCCGGTTATTATTTTTTTTTATAAATTGCATTTTTCCAACTTATTAGAAACCGTTTGTTTTAAAATTTAATTTTCATAATTTATGGTTATCGGTTACTGTTATTGTTTTTCCTTCTATTGAAAACCAGCCAGCCGGAGTGTAATTCTCTAATGGAACATTTTTACTCATAAATCATAAAGGGCGCCAAAAGTCACGTATAGAAATAGCATTTGAAAGTCTGTTATATTGCAATTACGAAGCAAGGAGGCGCTTGTCAGAAATTTACATATAAATTAAAATAAGTTCGTAGGTATAAAATATATTTGATTTGTTAAATCGGTAGTGGTAAAGATATTTAAATTGTAATAGGATAGTAGTAATGGATTCATAATATTTATTTATGAAATTATTAAAATGATGATTTCAACAAAAAATATCTAATCTTTAAATAGTATACGAGAATGTTGCTTCCCGGTGTCTGTACGTTTAGAAATTACAAACTAAGTATCGGGTTATTACTGAGTTTACGTTAATAAACCGGGTTATTTGAGTAATAATTATGTATTTATAACAACAATGAGTATGAGTAAGTAGCGAAAATTTGAGTTACAATTTTAATGTCGTAAAAAGATATTTAGGTCTGGATGACGAAACACCAACATCCTTACGGATAGTGTATAGTTTTTCGAATGTGTCTGTCATGAGAGACCAATCAAGAAGCGCGTCTAAAATAGAATAGGGCTTCGGTTTTGGTTTTTTGGAGAAGCCTTCTTTTACGATCTCTTCAGGTAGTTTGGTGGTTGTTACACTCTTCGGCGCTCTTGAACTTGAACTAACGAAAGACTAACCGCTTCCCGTATGATTTCTAATAAATTATCGTAGCAACGTGAGTATTGACCTCTATCTACATTTAAGTATTATTTTTTTGTTATTGTTTTATCTGGGTGTACAATAAAGAGAATTTATTAATATTATTATTATTACATTATATAAAGACGACACTTATTATGCTAAAGTTTTAAAAAAATAGTTATAAAAATCATAGCTTCCAGGAACAAACAATATTTTTTTATTTAAGTTTAACAATGATATTCAATGGTTAAAGTTAATTGTATTAAAACTGTTTTTTGATTAAAAGGAAATCAAATCTATTTTTCATAAAAAAACTCCAGTAATTTTGAATATTATTTCCTTTTAAATTTTCATTTTATAATTCCCTTTTAAAATCAGTCGTGTTTTGATGAATAAGTAAGAATTATTTTTTGCTGTGCTATCAAGTTTTATATTTTGAAATTTGATTTATTGCAAAATATACATATTTCTATATTTGAAAATGGTTGATAAGTAATCATTTGATTAATTTATTTCCTTTCTTTTTATGTATTAAATAAATTAACAATATAAGCTCTGATATTGATTAAGTTTTGTGTGTCTTTTACTTTACAAATTTATGATCCAAGTATTTTTAACACTTCGGCAAATAAGCTACATTCAATGAATTATTTAATACTTGCAGCTTTTAAAAACATAAAAGTCACCGGTAGGTACTGTCACAAAAGATGCTCCAAGTATCTTCCACTTAACTAAGACACCAACAAATACTTACGTTTTCTTGATGTATGATAGTAAATATTTCTTCAATCATTCCGGTCCCTCACTTCCTATGATCAAACTTTATCTTAAGTTACATCTTAAACTTTAGTTACAATAGCGGGTAAGGAAATTGGCTTATAATTGGACAAGTTGAATAAAGCCTTCTTTTACCCTTTCCATTTATTTTATTAAAATTATGCATTTAGCATTATGCATCAACATCCCCAACCAATGTTTGAAAAATACCAATGTTCTCTGAATAATTTTATGTGTTTCAATGTGATCATTTCTAAAAAAAAAATTGTTTTGTTAAATTGTTGTAATGTTATTTAATTATTTATATTAATTTATTTTATTCTACTATAGTATCTAATAATAATGTCAGATTCCTAAAAATTATTTTAAAAAGTTTTAAATCGGAGTTGATAAATACCAACACCAATATTAATGCAGTAATAAATAAATTAAAAAACGAACGAGTGTTTTAATAATTTAATTTTATGTTAAAAGTAATAAAAAGGACGTTTTATTGAATAATTAATTAGTAATGTAATCAGTAGAACCATTTATTACGCATGATTGAAATTGGCAGAAATCTCGATTGGGTTAGATCGAAGGTAAAGATTAAAAGAATCTTATTACAGATAAAAGAACAGAAATTTGAATCAATTAACAAAATAAAAGATAATTTAGATATTTAGAATATAACCTATAAAATAAATTATTACTCCATCATCGTGGCTCGTTAGTGCATAAAAAGATGGCGGACATCGTTGATACTGATTTATTGATATCATTAGTTGTGGAACTTTCAATGATTTTACCGGAATTTAACACGACACAAACGAAGCCGCGACACTCTGGTTATTTCTCGCGCCCTTTACGTTTAGTTTTTATTAAATTAATTGAGACCAATCTTGGTAGAATTCTTTTATTTATATTTTTAAAACAAAACATAATTGAATGAGGATTTATAAAGGTATTCCTAATTCAATAATTGTTAAGTGTTTTTAAAGTAAAATAAGATCATAAACATCAGACATATACTGACAAACAGAACCTAAAGATAACCTTTTTTAATTTGCCTATATTTGAACCATAGTCTTACGTAATTTTTAATAATTATTTATTTAATATTTATTGTGTATATGAATGACGTATAATATGATTGTTTTGTCCAAACATGTTTTAGAGAAAACAATCATTGCAATAACATAATTAACATGTATTTTCCATGTCATTGATAGAACTGGACAATTTTATTTCCAGTATATAAAATATTTATCATTAATAATTATTTAAAAAAAATGGAAACTTAAAAATGATGATTCTTTTTTTGTGATTTTAATTTTAATGGGTCTGAACTTAAAATATGTTGTAATTAAATTAAGTTATAATTGCAAAAACAATGAAACCGTTATTTTACAAAATGAAGTTCATAAAATAATGATAAAAATATTACCTAACTTTTTCTTTTTTTTCTTATTTTTTTTATTTTCTACTTTTACAAAAGTAAATAAACATATTTGGTTATTTTTCTAATGTAATAACAAAATTTAAAAGTTTTATTATACTCTTTTTATAACATATCTTTGTACCTTTTTATGTCCAATTATATAACAAACTCAACCACCTTCTTAAGTAATATTAGTAACAAAAATATGAGCTTGCTATTTTAAAATTATATTGAGATCGAAATATGTATGCCAATATTAAATGTTGTAACACATTGATAAGGCCTAACTTTTCAACGTCATATTTACAGTTAAATAGAATATTAAAGTAATATTTTAAGCTTGATCACCAATTTCACAGAACAACGAGTAAACATTATTCATAAAAAGAGACGAATGAAATTACCAACAGCAAGACATTTGGATGTCTACCGTTTATATAAATTATGTTTTTTTTTCTCTCTAATGGAAATATCATATGTAAGTTTTTATTTTCTTAAAAAATATGTTAAAACACTTACGTTTTTACGTAAAATACATGAATAACGGCACAAACAAGCAACCAATCACGGAACGTTCAGAATTACGAGTTTATTTTAAATTTGTTTTAATTTTTTAATACTTATGACTTCATATTTTTATTCATTGAGTGTTTTAAATTTTAAATAAATAAAACTATGCAAAAATTATATGAAATTTTTTATGTTTTATTTATTAGTTACATATGATGGGTTAAACAAATCATGAACAAAATATAAATACAAAGTGGTTGAAAAAATAATTAATATACAATTATCTTAATAATACATAGTATTTATATTTACACGAATTTCAATGAATTCAAGTTTGAACATTATTTTCATTATTTACACCATTGTCATCGACAATACAATTTTAATAATTTTTAATTTTTAATTAATTAAAAATATTTATTTTTTCCTCCTCTTCTAACGATATTGTTTGATGCTTAGAAATTTTTAAATCAACTTTAAACGTCAAATTAGTGTATACGTGTACACAGGCTACTACGCGTGCGCTAGTCTGGCTCTCCGCGCTATTATCATTAGCATGTCGGTGACGCGAACCGAGGATTTTACCCTCTACCAAAACGCTCAACGCGCCTAAAGAAGTTTTCACTTCAAAAAAATTATTTTATTTTTGAATAACCCAATTGAACTAAATATTAATAACCAAATTTAAAGTATTAACTTTATTATATATATATAATCCTACGATAATATTTCTTATTTTTGAAAAGGATTTAAGCACACTTATTAATAGAGCTGTGGTTTCATATAACCTCGCGAGCTTTTGATAGCTTCGTTTCGTGTACAAATAATATATGACATGATTCTGACTTCAAAGTGACTTCTATACAAACTTTCATCGTTTTAAACCATTAGGGAATAGAATTTCTCAAATCTTTGTATGCTCAAATAATGATATATATTAAGAATAAGCATATTTTAATATATTTTATTAATATTACTTTAAGTTTACAATGCTTATTTTTTAAAAATAACCAAAAAATACTAATAATTTTATACATAATATTTATAATGAAACAGACCTCAATAGTAGGTACATACAATAGTTCTTATTTATTATAAAACAAGGAATAGTGAATTATTTTTCTGAAAGTCGTTGTCGGCGTACGTCGGATATAAAAAAATACTTAAACTAAAACTTCAGCAGAAATATAAAAAAAAAAATATGTTTTTTAATAACTATCGGTTATACGCGTAAATACCCTCACAAAGAGTGGCGAGAATTGCGAATAGGAAGCCTCGTGTTTATATTCGATAGGCTCTCAATTCCACTCCGTTATGTACAAAGAGTTTTGTGTACACGGACGGTGAAAAACTTAAACCATTGGGAAAAAATTCAAACCAAAATTGGCTAAAATAAATAAAATATTTTTTGTCCAATTTGTTAGGAATCTCGTTCAATGTTATATAAAATTCATCTTTAAAATCTACCTTGTGAATAAAATTAATTTTTGAATTTTATAAACTTTTCAATTTAACAAAAATATGTGTTAATAAAAAAAAGTAAAAAACCAGACAAATACAATAAATGTTTATTTAATAAATTTAAAATATTAAAGCAGTTACAACAAACCTACGTAAGAAATAAACAATGCAATAAAATCACCCAATTTGTTCATTTTCATTTATAAATGTTTTACTAATTAATTCATTGCTATTATTATTAGCAAACGTTGCTGTTTGATTGATTCATTCAATGGAATTAATGAACTCTTAAAATATAATAATATAGGCCCTGTATATAAGATAAAATAAATCTTAAGATATTATTTTCATGAACTACCAAAATTATCTTAAACAATATTTACTCCTAAGTTTGTTTTGGATCCAATTTCAATTTCATTTTGCGTATAACGAAATCTTTTCAGATTTTTCTTTCCGACTATCCAATCAGAATATGGCTTGTTCCAATCGGAATATTAAACTAAAGTGAAAGGCAAAGAGATTTTTTCATGTGTATTTTCGTCAAACTAAAAGACAAAAAAGAGATTCTTGAAATAACAAAGTCTCTCTCATTTAAAAATCCCACATGAAACATTCTCAAATGAATACTGTATGTCATATATTTTTGTATTTATAGACCATAGGAATAAATAAGGTGTCTAAAGATGAAACAAAATAGTATTTAACAATTTAATGACGATCGCGTTTCGTTTCTTTGTAACCAACATCATTTAAAACTTTTAATTATATACAATTATTTAAATAAATGTTTATTATATTATATTCAATAAAATATTATTCATAGAATAAGGGTTTTGAATAAATGAATACTGACGCCTTGTAAAAATAAATAAATCCATACATTTACATTCACTCATTTTGTGTATAAAAACATAACATACTCAATATTTTTGTTTTGTGGTCCAAGACACTAATTAAGAATAAAGACCTTATTTCAACCTGTACCATCCTTTTAAATATGAAATGAGTATATTATTATTTTATTTAAGAATCATTAAGCTACCACATAAAAAAATAAAAAGAGCCGACTTAACTAATCTAGTTTTAGAGTTCTCGATCATTACCCTTCGGAGAAAAAGAGTTTTATTATTTATTATTATGTGTTCAGTTTAACAACATAAACAAAAATTGACACGATTGTGCTGTTTCAGTGTTAGCTAGAAAGAGCCAAGGAATATATTATTATAGTAGTAAGTGGCACTAAAATTTGGCACTTCTAGGGATTAAATAAAAAGAAGATCACTATTATATGTTATCAAGACACGATGAAACATTCAGATTCCGGCGAAGGGAAACATGGAATTGGATTGATTGGTTTAGAAATCCTGACAAATTCAAAAACAAATATTGAACTTGATATAATCAGGTAGTTACTCCTTAGACAAATCTGAGTAAGAAACATCGGAGTTATCTAATATAGAAGAGAATAGAATATATACAATTATAGACGAGTTTTTTCTAGAATTATTTTTGTTTAGAAGAAAACGAATCCTGAAACCGTCTAAGTGAATTAACAAATACTGAAGTTTACTGCAAACTTCATAAGGTTTTACTATCGGCAAATAGCAGTTAAAAGATTTAGAGATTTTTTTTTTATATCTGGTTCGGAGAGCCCCAGTATCAGTTTCTATCATTTTACTACTTGCAACGACGGGCTACTTAAAGTGTCGTAAATCCATTGCTCTATGAGAGGCTTGATCTTTGAGCTTTGCACAGCCATACCCTATTTATCATGGAGAGTGCTCCCTAGAGCTTTTAAATTGATTCTCGTGGCCAACCTTTATTATCGTACTAACTCTTCCAGCTGACCCGTATGCTTGTTTATACTTTTATATTATATATATTTATAAATTCTAGTCATTATGTTACCGTGTATTATATAGATGGCATAAAAGTTTTTTATTTTATTTTTTTCCCGGGAAAACACAGATACAGGTTTCGGATTAACATTTATATGTATAACTTTTAATTAATTAAACTCATAACACATTTTTATTTATTTTATACTAGAAACCTGTTATATTGTTCAACATATTTAACCTTTTAAGGGTCTTTTATCATAAAGGCTAATAAAAATGTAAATAATATATGAAAAAAGCGATTTCGAACAAGATCCTTTGAAGTAGGTAGGAAGGAATGTAATATGTTTTATTTCATTTTGTAGAATAGATCGAATCAAAGGAAGGATCAAAAATAATCATCAAGAGAATGTTTATTTGAAGAGTTAAACAAACGAAATATATTTATTGTAATAAATCAAAAGATCTATAAACCTTCTTTAGGAAGTTATAAAAGGTTTTAAAGTATTTTTGAAAAAGATATTTTTAACA
This sequence comes from Napeogenes inachia, assembly GCA_959347355.1. NCBI lineage: Eukaryota > Metazoa > Arthropoda > Insecta > Lepidoptera > Nymphalidae > Napeogenes > Napeogenes inachia. Next base: position 12,837,201 of record OY365793.1, on the reverse strand, counting down.
TGATATGGTTTTATAACCTAATATGGTGGTGAAGTATCGATATCCTATGACGAAGACTTCCTTTTTCGTCATAGATAGGGTGCGAATATGGACCTGTACCCATCACCCATCACACTGTTTCATTTAAATACATTGTTTCTATTACATATAAGTCATATACGAAATATTTATATAATACATAATTCGTTTTGAAATAGGTTCATTCAATTAGTTCACCCTTTAGTTTCTTGACTAATTGCGTTTCTTTTTTTACCCAAAGCGATTACGCTATAAAGAAAGTTAACATCTCCTTAGAAGTAACATTTAAAAAATTTTTACTTTTTATAATTTTCATTAAACATATAGAAATAAATTTATTTATTTATTTATACCTTTTTATTTTGAACCAATACCTGTGTACGTCAAAAGTAAATATTTTATTAGTTTCTCATTTTTATATTTTATGTTGCCACTTGCATTTTATTTCCCAGATTTACATAACAGTAAAATTTCCTTACAATTAGAAAAATTGCTTTTCAGAAAACTGATACTCTAACACCGATGATACTCAGTGCATGCCGCACGCTAAAACTAGATAGATTACTTGTATACTGAAATTGAGTATGGCTAAAGCTTCGTAAATTTTTCAGATTTTTCAGACATAACACAGGACGGGACTTCAGCTTAAACTAAAATAGAACAAAATTTTTAGAATGATTTAAAACAAAACAAACAACGTTTGCACCAAAAACAATGTTTAAATAGATGAAATAATATTAAGGCGGGCCAACAACTAATATATACTATATATAAAATCTTAATAAATCTACAAAATAGTAAATTATTTATGAACACCTTTTTGAGCTCATTTATTACTTAGATAGAAATATAACCATACAAGTATAAAGCATTCATCATAAAAGATCCCTAAAGGTTAAACAGAAAAATGATCCACTCAAAAATAGCAAGACTATATTTTTGTTTACATTTTCTAACGGAAATAAAGTAGGGTTGGATTGAGTATTATGATGGAAAATAAAACTAGGGACTTTTTCAGATAAATTATATTGCTAACACGCTGATAGACTTTGTTTACTTATAACGAAATGGCCTGAATAATAAACGTTTTATATGTGTTTTGAAAGTCAAATGTATGTAAAAATATATAAACTGAATCAGCACCTCAAAGTCTATAACTTAGGAATATTATTTTTTTTAATTTCAGCTAGGTCATTTCGCCTGTTTGCGTCCATTTAGTGGAGTTGCTGACTTTGAAAGAGAAAATAAAAATGACTTAGCACTAGTTTTGAATAAAAACTTATGTACAGTGTTAATAATATAGTCTTTTTTATATTCATTTAAAGTTTTGGTGGAAGGATATAACGATTTAAATATAAAAGTGATAAATATCAGATTTGGGCGATTTACCCAGTTTGCGTCCATAAAATCTAAATTGCGTCCACTCATGTCCAGTTTGCGTCCACCAACTTATATATAGAATGTAGGGGAGATTTTTATTATTATTCAGAAAGATTAGATTTTAACAATTTATTGTTTTATGTCTAAATATTTAACTAGTTAAATTTTAAAATATTTTTAATAACAAATATATCATCTTATATATTTGTCACAGCCAATGTTTTCTTCGCCGTCTTCATCTACATCTGATATAAGTATGTCATTACATTCAGCGCACTTTGTACTATCCACGGCTGGTAAATTTTCTTTTCAGAGTATCAGTATCTACTGTGACTTTAACAGGAAGTGTCTTTTTCCTACGTTTTGGAGCAGTTCCTTGAACTTTTTTTTCTCTATTCGTTCTTAATTTCTTTTTCTTACTGCTTTGTTTTTTTTTTCTCCATCTGCTCTTTATGTTCATAATACTTTCTCGATGCAGACGAAGATATGGCCGCTGGAGTTCTTTGATTAAATTTTCTTGCTTTGCTAAAAATTTCAGCCAACATCAGGTGGGTTTTAAATGGATCAAAGGTTTCTGAATGTGAAATGCCTTGAATAAATAATGAAGATGATTGTAAACTAGAAGGCTTTTCTATAGGTGAAATAGATGGTGATACAGTTGATGCTAAATGAATAAAAGCAGTCGGAGGGGGTTATGATATTTGTTGCTTAGTTTTCTCAAGACTTGGTGTAGTATGAGTTGCCATATCTTCTAGTGGTAAAATAAGAACTTCATCTGAAGACACTATTGAACTAAGCTACAGGTAACTGCCAAAAAGGTGTATAGGCAAAATCATTTTTATTCATGTCATGAGTTTCAGAGTTGCACCTTGATACACTGTGATTTCACAATTTCTAATTTGTTCAATCAGGAGTCGTTAATAAATTACGTTAATTTTTTTTATTATAATTACATTAAGATATTATTGATCGTAGGTATATACAATTTTATTAAATTTAAATAAGCTATATATTTTTAATTACTTTTATAAATAGATAACAAGAAAACAAAGGTGGACGCAATCTGGTCTGTCCTAAATAATAGGTCATAAAATTCGCGTCCACTGTGGACGCAAAGTGGAATTTTTAAAATTTGTATGTTTTAGTTTGCGTCCACCTTATTTTAACTGTCAACAATTAAAAAACTTAAGTAAATTCATAACTATATTTTTCCTTTCTTTATTATTAAGGCCTAGAAACATCTATGTATCCTTAACTTCACATAAAACAATATAAAACTAACCGTGAGTGGTGTTGCTGCTCACTATTTTTTTACTAACATTTAAGACATTCGCAGTCTTTTGTCCCGTGGCTCAGATAAATTATTTTTTTTTAAAGGGAAGGATTGCGCTCAAGGAAATTTTGTTTATGACTGTGTATCTCCTATATATTGAGGTATTGGCAGAAATTACATTTGGTTTTGTTAGAAAGTTCATGAACTTATTTTCGAGTATTTAATGAAAGGATAGCCGTCGAATGGACGCAAACTGGCGATGGACGCAAACAGGCGAAATGACCCTAAATTATTTTTGAAAACACTTTTAAGCTGTAAACATTAAAACAGTTGACTACCATTCGAGGTCATAAAACTGCAACTACTCAACCGAATATTTATCAAATGGCACTTATTAACATGAGCCAAAGCTGGCAGAAGATATCATATATAAAAAAAAAATGTTTTTTTTTTTAGATATCATATATAAAACGTAACAATACTAAAGTCTGAATACGATTCATTAAAAGAATATTAGCAACCAAAATCAATAAATATATTGCATTCCTGCTAAAGCAATATTTAATATTTATTTATTGATTTTGTTGCTAATATTCTACCTGTACATAAAATTATATATATTATAGATAACGAAGAAATACTTTACTACATGAACTAATACATACGAATATAATTAAAAATTATCTCGTCTAAGGCTAGATTTAATATAAGTAAAAAGGCTACGTTTCGAATAAGTGTATAATGGTTTCCATTATGAAATACTTTGTCTTTATTAATATTATACAAATTATTTTATAAATTATTATATAATATTATATGAATATAAAACTTGATCCAGTAACCAAATCGGTTTAATTTATATAATATATAGGTACAGCATTGGTTCAACCGAATTAATGCTTACGTCATACTATAATAGAAATTTATTATGCCATGAATACTGATTTCTGTTCAAAAATGTATGCAAAAAGTTCAATAACTTAATAAAAACTAAAATCCTTTTATTTTATAGATCGCGCAACAAAGGTTTCATAATCAATAATCGGTCGTTCTTTAATATATATAAATATATTTTATCTCTAGTTTTTCGTCATGTTTGCTTAATAATGTTTTATTAAAAAAAAATTAAATCCAAGAAATGGTTTTATAAGCTAGAAAAACATTTGAAACACTCGTGAAATTTCATTGGACGTTACGTGACTGGAAAATAAAATTGTATAAAGTGTTATCATCAATGATTGTGTTTTTTGTTATTTATACAAGAAATTTAATATCGCACTGTTTTACAGAAAGAAAAGGTTCAAGCTTATATTAATATATTAGTATTATTTAGGTTTCGAACACAGTCAAAGGGTGAGCATATACTTTGTGAATTCCATTAAATATTACTTAAACACTGGAAGCATTATTATTATTATGATAATACGGTGTCCAATGTAACTCCAATAAACAGATAATATAAACGTTTATTTTATTAACAACCCCGGCGTATGACAAAAGTAACTGGAACATTTTAGTCATAAATCACAAATAGCACCAGAAGTTTCACGTCACGTATTGGGAGAGCATTCGTGACTCTGTTTTATTTTTATTTCATTGAAAGGAACACCAATAAAGATTAAAATAAGAACTAAAATTAAAGTTTATACGACCTGAGCTTTTAATGAAGTCACAAACCTTTTCTGTCAAAAAAAAATCCAAAACTATTATTTATAGTTTTAAAATTTATAAACACGCTTTTATAAAAAAAACCTCGCTAAAAATAAAAAATAAATGTTAAATAAAAAATATATACATCTTAATAATTATGAATTAGAAATAGTATAAATAAAAATAATTATATATATCTTATATTTTTTCTGGTGACAATGAGCAATGACAATGCAACACAGTTTTTTATATATTCTGATAATGAATCATTAAATATTTCTAGAGAGTATTAACAGTAGGCCCTTTTTTACAATAAATCTGTTAAAATAATTGCTTACATATCTCATGCAGAGTATCTTTATTATAATATTTAGCAAAATGTTATTGGAAAAACATGGCTTAACATGCTAAACACAATTTTAAATTTTAATGATTAAGTTTTTCTAAAAAAACCTAATAGAAGTTGACTCTATCTAGGTAAAAAAGATTGTATAGGTAGAGTATGCTTAATTCATCGAAGCTGGTAGCGCTAGGATCGTATAGTTAATAAAGTGACTAGACGGTTTCCCAGAGGTCGAACGAATCCATAATTACTTATCAAGTATGTAAGTACTAACTAAAATGAAATATAATTATAAAATTTCATAACATGCTTAAATAATGTGTATACTATACTTACATTTTTAATTAGTTTAATATCATTCGTTTCAGTTCTGTTTTCATTGTTTCGGATGATGTCAAAGACGTTGCTGGATGAGAAATTCTGTTTGGTATTCCAAATATTTAACAAAAGATCTGTGTCCTGAACTAATATGAAAATTACTTTAAAAGTATTTACCACTTAATATTCACTTAATACACGTATAGAACTTGAAGATGGGAGTACAATGAGATTATTACAATAAATCAATTGCTTAAATCAATTAATAATACACAATGTTTAATTAAAAGTGCTGAAGAAATTAGAGGTCAGGTTTAATTGCTATTTTTAATACAATACTTTATTACCATCTCATGTTAGGGGCTTGTTGAAAGTTGTTAAATTTTAGCAAATTCTTCTATTGGTGGTTACAGCCATTATAAGTTTGGGATTTCAATTATACGAACACAAACATTAAATTTTAAATAAGCGTTTCTATTTTAAGGGTGGGGGAATATTATATAATAAATCTATGGCCAGGATTTTTATTATACATAAGTAGAGCTTTAACAAAACTTGAGTAATGAATATGTGCTGTATTGTATTTTTGATTTAGAAGTGTGTGTATTTATATTTATTTATTAGTATACAAGCATACATATAATTTTAAACGTACATATTAAATTCACAAAGTACAGAGTACACAGTGAAAACAGTACTAGTGAAAAAAAGTATTTTCGATTAAAGAGCTAATTCTAATAGCAATTGCCGTTTCGATGATGCATTTGCAATAACAAAAACAAATTCATAGAATGGCTGAAATTAATAATATATACAATTTCAAATAGAAATCGTCGTATCGAGTGGAAATACAGTCGATTTCCTAATTCCCAATATCGATAGAAGTACACGCAGTGATAAGCGAGGGATTATCACAGACAGAAACCATCACACACGAGACATTTTCATCCTTGAGTACCGACGAATTTTGATTATGATACGTGTGGTATTTATTAATTTATCTGAGTCCTATCTAATGCTAAAAAGCAACCTAATTACATTTTAAATTCATTGTTCTATTAATATTTAATTGTCACATATAAACTCCAAAAATGCTTTTGGTTCACATTCTAGGCAACGATAAATAGATTATTAAATGAGTCAGGGCAACAAACAGTATTTATTATTTGTGTACTTATACATATAATTATATATATCTATGGGATTTATTAGGTAATCCCTTATATAGGCATAGGTATATATAATATATAAATATACCCGACAGTAAGTTATTCATAAACATTTTTATAAAACTCTTTTATATTTAGATAGAAATATAACCACGCAAGTATATAAGAGACTCATCGTAAAAGATCCCAAAAGGTTCCGCAGAATAATGAACTAGACCATTCCAATATAGCACCAATACACTTCTGTTTACATTTGTTACGGAAAATAAAGTACGGTAGAGTTAAGTATGACATATGACATAAAACAAAATTTGTGGCCATTTTATCTTTTGGTTACATGCTGATAAACTCTATTTAGTCATAAAACTACGATTTAAATCCTAAGCCTTCTAGGACGGTGTGAGTAACGGAAGGGATTGGAAGATAAAGTGATAAGATAAATTCGAAAAATAAATTAAAATTTTGAATAACCCCCGATACAAAAATACTTCTAAAAAGAATAAAATAATATTATTATTTACTTATTGAAGTCGTTGCGTCGGGGGACCGTTGGACGTAAGTTGATGATGGTGTCTATTTTAAGAAATTACGTGGGTATATAGTCTACGTTTCGAAAAAGTAGTTTCTTGATGTGCCTTGGTCACTTTTTTGCATTTTAATTTCTTACTTTAAAACAAACCAAAAGTAACAATTGTAAGTTGTTATGATTAAAACTAAACATTGTTAATAGTCATAGTTCTTTATTTGATGGTAGCAGAGCGAACTTTGAAATAAATTATTCTGAAAAATTAAAAAAATAAAAAAATTATTTAAAAAAATTACATCAAAGCTTAAACTGCTTTTTCCAAATATTAAATATTAGTTATCCTATTGTCTAATGTAATGGTTATGAAAACGTGCGGGTATTTTGTAAATATTCAGAGAAAATGAAACCAAAGAGAGCAAAAAAAAACATAGACTGCGTCAATAGGAACGAGACTATTTAAAAGTTACTTACTTAAATAATAAATATAAAAAAATAATTATATTAGACGGTCTTGTATAAAATTACGAACTCAGCTTATATTATAAAATATTATACGATACTTAATAATAAGAATAATATCAGATTTTTTTATGTAGTTAAAATATAATTAAAACTATTAGTTTTTTATGAACCAAATAAAAGAATTTATAATTTATATGTATCATAAAATAATAATAAAACATTTTAATTTATCTTTTCTGTAATTTGACAGTTTTCTTATGCACACTTTATTATTATGACTAATTAAATTAATACAAGTTTCTGCTGAAAAATAAACAATGTTATTTAGAAACGTTAACGTAGATTTTACTTTACCCACAAATTGCTTAATGACTTAATGTTAGCGTTCAGCTTTTATAATAAAACTTTTTGAATATTGGAAAACCGAATAATTTACCTTTCAGTCTAACGAGAAAAAGTCAAATTGTGGTAAATTGGGCATTGCAACTTCCTGAAGTTTTAAACGTAAAGTAATTTAAATCATTAGACGTATGGTAAAAGCTCAGGATGATCAAAATATTAGTTAAAACTGTAGTATCCTTGTTATATATTGCGGCATGTACATTGCATAACACAGAACGAATAATATTTACATTCTTAAATATTTAAATTTGAAATAAATTCAATTTAATTTAAATGTTTTATTTTATAAAAATGTATTTATTAAGGTTATGGGTTTTATTTTTAAAAGCCGTAAAAAAGCTATCCTATTTTCATAATTAAATAATATAAAATGTTTTTAGGCGGCTTTTTTGCATTTTAGTCGAAATTAAAACATTAAAGTATGTTTTCTGTATAATACAAACCTTAAATTAACGCTGTTAAATTAAATGGCAATAAAGACCTTTTGTCATGGGGTTTCCCAGTTAGGTTAATACTTTTTATTCTCTTACTAATGAGTTTTTTATACAAAATACTGAGACCTTATGTAAATATAAAGATAAAACTCAAGAGTTCTTCATCCGTTACAAGTAGGTTTTAATGGACCTACTTTTCTTCAAAGGTTTTTAATTTTGTAAAATATATTAAAATGTTATGGAGGCAACTGAATTTTTATTGACTTCCTTGTCATACACAATTAAATGCATTTGAAATAAAAGAAATCGTGGTACCTGTAAGTTTATACAAAACTCACACACACACGTAAACAAAATGTATGATACAATTAGAACAATATTAATGAAGTCATTGTTATTTTAATATTTTTTTTATAATTTTTTTAGGTTATTTTATAGTTGGCAACCACTATTGACGTTTATTTTTTTTATAATTTAGTTTATTTATTAATGCCAAGGATAATGAACCGATAATAGTTACAAAACGAAAATGACAAGTAATAACAATTAGTAAATTAAACATCTTATTAAATTGCTCATTTTGTACAATTCTCATTATCTTAAATGAGAATCAGGAAAGCTATCGAAAAACAAAACGAAGGAAGAAAAGATTAGGATCCTATTAGTAACCAGGTTATATTCAAAGAGATTTCATAAATTGTTTTCGATGGAGTTTTTTGTAACTAAACAATGTTATTAATTAGGAGCAGCGTTAACGCCTATTCAATTATGTGCAATTTGGATTCATTTGCAGAACTTTTCGGGAATCCAATAGAAATATACACATATACTAGAGATAATAATAATAATATACTTTATTGCACACCACAAAGTTAAAAACAGTACTAAAAACAATATTAAAAAAAAACAGAAATTAAAACTACTTATAATATATCTATACAATAAGGCGATCTGCTTGCTAGGTAGCGATCTCTTCCAGACAACCTTATTCTGTGAGGATCGGATCATGAGAGATAATAAAGAGTGATGCATGGTGATGATAAAATAATACTAATATAAATACATGCATAACAAAATACTTAGTACAATATACATACATTCATATACATACAATACATATACACATGAAAAACATGAATATACACAATATATACATACACTATACATACATACGCTTTCTTACAATGGCCACGTATATGTGTACACCAATTAAGTTGACAGCATTGCTCTCTCAATGTTTTTGTTCTTAGACCTTAGTGACAGCCATACTGTGAATGACTGATCACAAGACAATCATCAATTTGCAATATTATCGGGACATTGATACTTACTTGTTGCTGACTATAAATACGTTGAGAGGACAATATTTAAGGTAAAACAAATTAAATTACAATTTTTCATTGTAACACTCTTGAAAAAACTAAAAAACAGAACAGAACAATTAAGTATAATTGTTCTGTTTTTTTTACTTTTTAATGGCCTTTTTACATTAAATAGAAATACCGTAGTAATCTTTGGTTATTTCACTTCATATGTTTAGATAGTTTCATTGATGGAGAGAGGATAACAAATTAAATTAGTTAAATTAAGTAGTAACTCAATCTTTTACTATTCCGCAGATACAAAACGCAACGGCAATATTCATAATAAACCTGTCCTTCTCTGATTGGCTTTACTGCTTCAACATTCCTTTCACCGCTTCAGTCTTTCATAATCACGTCTGGATACATGAACAAATTCTTAGCCGAATCTCTTTTTTCACAAGATATACCCTGTTCGTTAACTCTTTGTCGCAATGACTATTAACAGATATATTCTACTTGCCCATCCGAAGATATACCAAGTATGTTTCTTAGTCCATTTAACTTACGCATTAGTATAATTTTATGAATTAAACAGAAATTTTATTTACTAATATTGCTCTAACTTATAATAATAAATATAATATAATATTTACATTTATTAGACATTTCTAGGCAGACCCATTCTAGTGAGATTCATTCTAGATGAATGTTCTAAATAATTAATATTCTGCCTCTAATACAATAAATAATGTAATTGTTGTTTTTATTTTCTATACATACATCTTGTTTCATTAATTGTATGTTTAGTGATCTCTTACATCCATCCATTATACAACCAAATTAGCCACCTTACTAGATCAAAGTACGCTTTTTGTTATATTTTTAAATTATTTATATGTAATTCGTTCCACGTTAGAATAGTTTCATTTAGCAATAAACATTATTAAAGGTATCATATCAATACTTGGAGGAAATAATAAATAAGCCTTTAATAGATGTAACCTTTTGTTGAGATAATAATATTTTTTATTATTTTATTTCATTTGCACTCTAGGTTAAGATTAAAATAAATTAAATAATATTATCTTTTTTGAAACAATTAAAAATTTTTGTGTGCCGTGAGAAACAAGTGAGTGACAATAGTAGTGGTTCGAACAGTCGTAATGAGAGTAGTCGACGCATCCGAAAGAGGGTAGACAGATATGTCTGTCCTTAGAAGATGTCAACACTCGCCATACCAGTCTTCTCGTGACCATGGAGCGTGTAACCGCTTCGAAATATCGAGGTAATAATAATAATATAACTGACCGTGGCAATAATCCCGTTTTTGTACATAATTCTAATTAAAAACTATTAATTAGTATTCGTGTTAACACTCTTTATATATACCCTATACTTTATGTATTATATGAGTTTGTTAGAAACTAACTACAAACATACGCTCCATCATGAACATTATACTAACTCTATCATGAAAATTGACTACTCCCTCATATTATAAATTGAAATTTGAATTTGTTATATAAAAATGTACAAAAAAATCTTAGTTACTTTAATTAATAGCACATAAGAAATGTTTTTATTTTTCAATTCTTATTTATAATGTAAAAGATTATTTAAATTATATGTTTAGCTTCATGGCCGAATTGAACACAAAATTGCATATTCATTCTTTATTATTTTGTCCCTAAAAATTGAAATTATCGAAAAGCAAGTTATTAATATAAAATCAACGTGCTTAAACCTTTATTATATTTCCAAAATAAATATAAAATTTATACAAATCTATTTTTTTACATTTGAAATAATTTTGCGTATGTATTTTTTTAAGAAACTACTTGCAGGATTAAATTTTTTTGTGGTTATTGGTTATAGCTACAGTCTCATTAAAAATTAACTTTATACTCAGTTAAATTTTATTCTTTTCACAGGAAAACATAAAAAAGTAATTTCTTCTGTAATGAAAATAGAACAAAACAATAAGACTTATGATGACTAGTATGATGCTAGTTGTTATTTGAGGCAATATACTGGAATCTCAACCCGAAAAAAAAACAAAAGGAAATTGGAATTGGAAATTCTAAAATCAGAAAAGATTCCAGAGTCAGAAGAGCCGACATTAGTGAACAGAGAGCACGTTTTTAATTTTCGACAACTGAGACTGTATCCTGTTTATGACTGTGTCCTGGACAGTGTTGACAACTTAATTCTTAGGAAAAAAAATCATATTTGTAAGAAAAAAATATATAATAAAACGAAAGTCTTTTTAATCGATATTATGAATAAACTAATGAAATACTGGTTCATAATAATTAAATATCTTATTTTACTACACATATGAAGTTTCATACTACTTTAAAAAATGCTTAAGCTTTTTTCCTTTCCTGTCTTCTTCCAATTGGAATATTAAAGAAAAGTGCCTATTTTAAATTAAATTTTTGTAAAATTAAAAATAAGATTTAACAAATAAATGAATTAACCAAGCCAGTTATTCACCACATTATATGTTACAGATTAATTAACTTAAAATGAAATTTATGTAATGCTTTGTTTTTGTAATAAGTTGTCCTTTCATTTGATTTTATATTTACGTAAAACTCAATTATTAACAAGTTATCTGAAAAGGAAATTAATTTCCATAAGCATCTCCCGTTTTAATGACGATCATATTACGTTGCTTTGTACACACCATTAAAAAGTGTTGCTATTAATAAAATATTACTTATAGAACATTTTAAATAAATTGATATTATCATCCTGCCTTGTAATAATAAATTCATTGTCACTATCATATTTTTGTTCTTTATCTATTTAGGTACATTGCGATAAATTATAACTTGCCTATTTACGAATTTTGATAATGTGACTCGTTGTTATGATATGACAAAAATATCATTGTAAATGTGAAGTTATTGTAAATAAAACTTAACATTGTTAACAGTTCTTTATTTGATAAAAAACTTTTATGGTAGAAGAGCGTAGTTCGAAATACATTAATGTGAAATATATTAAATTATTTAGAAATTCTAGCGAAAAGTTCAAACTGTATATTTGTAATAAAATAATAATAATTCATAGACTAATAAGCGAAAATCTAAGTCAATCAAGAATTTTTCTTGCGTTGTGCTAAATTACTATACCTATATTTTTTATAATTAGTTGTGAAATCATTATTAGGCTTCATTTCCATTTAATTGCAGCGGTTCTAGTTTCGAAAATTGCTCTTAATATTAATAATAGAAACAGAGATCACAATAAAAAATATCCGGCTGAGTTTGTTGTGTGCTTTTTCTCATATCAGGACGCTTTTGAAATCCTCATAGCTTGAACATTAATTTGGAAAGTACCTTTACAGAAGGACTTATTTCGATAAATCTGATATTGAAATAGGCCCTCCTGACATTAACATTTTCACTACACGAAACATTATACGAAATTAAATTACTATATACGAAATTATACTAATAATAATACATTATACGAAATTAAATTACTCATTAAATATATTTTATGATTTAACAATTTGTATGGCATTAAATAAAGATTGTTTCGGTATTGTTCCTTACACGTGTTATAAATATTAGAATCTACGGTAAATTATAACAAGTTAATGGTAGGTAAGTATACTATTATTATTATTGGTGTACACAGGTTTTTTTTAATGCTGTAGGTTCTTAATAATATGGATTATATTTCAGCTGAAATATATTCATGTAATTACATAACTAATTAGTCGTATTTGGGCTTAGTATGTTATTTAATAATAACATACTAAGCCCATTTATCTTCACGTATAATAGTCACACGAGCACTAGTACCTACACACACACACACACACATCTACACTTACACACACACACATGCACGCACACACGCATGCACGCACAAACACACGCATGCACGCACACACACACACACACACACACCTTTTTGTTTTGTTGTTACTTTGATTTTTCTTTATTATTCTCCTAGAATTAGTTATAATTTTAATTTGTTGTTGTCTATTATTCTCAATCATACATTTATATCTATTATTATATAATTTAAAGTAATGTTCTCTGATTAGATACAGAGATATATTATTCACATTTTTTAAATGATGTTACCAAATTTCAATTCTCTTACTTTTAAGGGTTCGGGAGCCTGGAGATCTGTAACACAGGTTTTGAACCTAGTACAAACTCCAACTCTCGAGGAGGTATTTATGGATTGTAATTAGTTTTTATTTATTCTACTAATGCTGTACCTTTTCGAGAGAAATAAATGCTTTTTGTTTGTATTGTATTATTATTGTATTCATACCCATATTGTGCAAAAGCAAAAGGGCCAGTAACAGAAAATACAAATTAAATCGGTTTTATCATTTTATGAAATATGGTGTTTATGTAATTATTATTAGTAACTTTGTAATAAAAAAATGAATTTCCATATCGTTGATTAGGGCCGTCATATTTTTTTATCTAGGTAGATTCTGTTTGTTATTCAGATACATATACATTTTTTAATCTCATTAATAAAAAAACTGATACGTTTGAAGTTTCTTCTTATATTCTTATTATTAAATAGCATCATTTTTTTTTCATAATATAACTTCAGTTCGTAATTTTAACATAAGACAGGATAATTTAGGTAATTGTTTATTTATTTTTAATATTTAGAAAGAGTCTAATTACGATTGACGCAGTCCATGAATTATTTTACGTCTGTTTGGTCTCATTTCTTTTAAATGTTTTTAAAAGTATCAATAAAGTGTATCATTGCTTCGAAAGTGTCGGAGTTAAAGTATCGATACCAAAATAACTTGGTATCGAACTAAAAGTATAGAGTACCGCTAAGTATCGATACTTTTATCCCTATCAGTGTACCCACATCGTTCTCATTCAATAAATATAATTCGTTCGTAAAGTTCTCGTTTCTTATATCTTTTCTACTTTGAATAAATCATAGCTTACATACGTGAAAATGTTAATGTCAGGAGGGCCTATTTCAATATCAGATTTATCGAAATAAGTCCTTCTGTAAAGGTACTTTCCAAATTAATGTTCAAGCTATGAGGATTTCAAAAGCGTCCTGATATGAGAAAAAGCACACAACAAACTCAGCCGGATATTTTTTATTGTGATCTCTGTTTCTATTATTAATATTAAGAGCAATTTTCGAAACTAGAACCGCTGCAATTAAATGGAAATGAAGCCTAATAATGATTTCACAACTAATTATAAAAAATATATAGTAATTTAGCACAACGCAAGAAAAATTCTTGATTGACTTAGATTTTCGCTTATTAGTCTATGAATTATTATTATTTTATTACAAATATACAGTTTGAACTTTTCGCTAGAATTTCTAAATAATTTAATATATTTCACATTAATGTAATGTATTGTAATTTCATATGTAATGTAAGTGTAGATGTGTGTGTGTGTGTGTGTAGGTACTAGTGCTCGTGTGACTATTATACGTGAAGATAAATGGGCTTAGTATGTTATTATTAAATAACATACTAAGCCCAAATACGACTAATTAGTTATGTAATTACATGAATATATTTCAGCTGAAATATAATCCATATTATTAAGAACCTACAGCATTAAAAAAAACCTGTGTACACCAATAATAATAATAGTATACTTACCTACCATTAACTTGTTATAATTTACCGTAGATTCTAATATTTATAACACGTGTAAGGAACAATCCCGAAACAATCTTTATTTAATGCCATACAAATTGTTAAATCATAAAATATATTTAATGAGTAATTTAATTTCGTATAATAATAAGCATTAAAACATCATTAAAGTCTGGTGTAAAAATACAAGCAATCTTTCTGAACCAATAATACCACAGTCGAAATACGTTCCATTAAAACAATGGAAACGCCAAAACAAATAAAATATATTGCTTTCACAGACGTGTACCCATTACCTGTGAGAGGCTTATACAATTACAATTATATTTATTGAATGAGAATGACGTGGGTACACAATGATGTATGGTAGAAATGTAAATTATGCGGGGTTATTTTTAATTAGTTGGCCACCTCTTGGAGGCAGCCTCTCTACATCAATCCTAACAATATTTGTGTTACGACTTTTTAAAATAAATAGCTTTTAAAATTTAAGTTTTCCCATACAAAAATTATTTGTTGCCTCTGAACTGACATTAACTCTGAGCGTAGGTATGGGAGTTGACCTTTTAAACACTTCTTACAAAATACAGAGTAATAAGTAAAAGAGGGAGCAAAAATTTTTTTGTTTCGTTTTTTTGTGTTGTTTATCAAGAATTTTATTAAGAATTATATTTATTGAAGGAGAACGACGTGGGTACACACAAACACAAAATAAAAAAGCATGATTTGCATTTCTAAACACTTTGCAATAACCGAGACTTTTAGGCTTTGATTGTATGATCAATTTGAAGGTTTATTTTTTTGTGCTTCTAATACTAAAATCTTATTTGCGACTTTGTTAACTTGAAAAAAAAACTGCCAAAAACGTCGAGAACTTTTGATTGATCCCGGGAACTAAATTTTCACACTTCCAAAACATTAGATAATTTTTTTATTGCGATTTTGTAGTGTAATGTAACCGAAAATAAATAATGTACAAGCTGGATAGCTTGTACATTATTTATTTTCAGTTGTTTACTTAATAAATACTACTACTACTACTATATGGTGTTACTGGGTCAAATGTAAAAAAAAAACGATTTTTGGATGAGTATTATAAATACGTATAAAAAAGGCATATTTAACACATTTGATTCGTTTAGACTAGCAGGTATACGTATACATATAGAATGCTTAATTCATCGAGACCGAGAGCGATAGGTACGGTAGCTCAGTTGGTAGAACGACGGGAACGGTTTCCTAGTAGTCGCGGGTTCAAACGAGTCGCCTGTATCGGTTTATTTTTATTTTATATTTATATAAATTTAAATAAGCTTAACATGGCGGCCTGGCTACATGTTTAAAGATATTTTCAAACAGTTATGTTAATGTTACTGTTAGCAATTCCAAAAATATTTGTGGACTCTACCACATCCGTATACTGAATCGAAACATTTAATAAATTCCACTATATACATAATTTGCTGCAAAACTTAAATAAAATAAAATAAAGTTAATCTTTCGTTAAGTTAATATGTGTATACAGCCTTAAAACAAAGTAAGATCATTTGGCAAACTTAAAGATAATTGGAGGAGATACAAATAAATACGAATATGTGAAAATAAATATACTTTATCACGTTGAAATTCATAGTAAATATAAAATAAAATTGTCAGTATTTTTTTTTTCGTTTATATAGTAAATTTATATTATAAAAGTAACATAGCATTTTAAAAAATGATTCAACTCTTTAAGCATAGTAAAGCAAAGCACTTTTAACCCTGAAACTTTTTAGTGCTTTAATATTTTATTTGAACATAGTAAAAGTAGTACGGATTTCATTCATATTTGAGTTTAAGAGATAAGTCTTTGAAACTTCTACAACATTTTTAATATACGCTCTCCTGGAGCAAACTATTCACATCAATCTATTCACATAAAATCACGAAGTTTTATTCACTTCATAGAAAGTTTTAGTCTTTTTAGTTATAGCCTTACAAAATTCTAAAGTAATATTCACTTCGAAATTCGATTGATCGATCGATTGGTATTCGAAATGAATTTTTCATAAAGTTTTAGTTCATGGATTGTACCGTGATACATTTATTGAAATCAGTTTTGCACGTCTATCTTTACATCACAATAACACACACACACACACACACAATAGGCAGATACTAAATAGAAACATTTTTTTTTCAATTTCTAGTAAAATTATATAGCGTCTTTAAATAAATGTTTTCGAAATATAGATATTATGAAAAATTTCAAACTATTTATATCTATTGCACGTAACTTGTAGTAATATTGAAGATTTTCAACTTATCGAGTTAAACTTCAATGGGAGGACAGTAACACGCTATTGATACGAGTAGTATCGACAACAATGGCAGTATCAATGTTATGGTTGACTTTGGATATCGATCCTCTCATTTTCCAATAGTTTCTTTATATAATTGATATTAACTAATAGTGATGCCTTATTAGGTATATTGCACTTATTATTCATACACAATACACTCATTGTGTTGATAAACTGTTTTAACCTTCCTTAAATCAACCGCCCCGTTGGTCGAGTGGTTAGCGCAGACGCCTAACGTGTCACGGCGCAATGGGGCTCGGGTTCGATCCCCGGCGGAGACAGTTTTTTTTTTTTTTTTTTTTTTTTTATACAAAACTAGGTTAATGCTTGACTACATTCCACCTGATGGAAAGTGAAATGTAGTCTTAGGTGGTAAAGCGCATTAACCTAGCAGCCTATTCACTCTCCTCTTGAAGACACCCACATTATATTTTGCCGGAAATACCGACGCAGGCAGATTGTTCCAGTCCTTCGCTGTACGCACTAAAAAAGATGAAGCATAGCGCTTCGTTCGGACAGGTGGAGTGTCCACAACGTAGGGATGGATACCCGCCGTGCGTCGGGACGTCCGGCAAAGGAACGGGGATGGGGGAATTAGGTCGTGCAATTCCTGCGCACACTCACCAAAATGTATCCTATAGAATACTGAGAGGCTAGCAATTCTACGCCTGTGTTCAAGGCTGTGGAGTTTGGCGTCAACCAATTTAGGGTCGCCAATAAGCCTCTTTGCTCGCCTCTCAATTGAGTCCAGAACCGCAAGATGAGTCTTTGCGGCACCAGCAAATATATGGCCACAGTACTCTACACACGACCGGATCTGTGCTTTGTATAATACAAGAAGCTGTCCCGGTGTAAAGTACTGTCGCACCTTCGCAAGTACGGCAAGCTTTCCCGCAGCTGCTCTTGCTCTGGACTCAATGTACCGACCAAAGTTGAGGTTCGAGGAGATCTCTAAGCCTAACAACTGAAGCCAGTCACTGTATTCCAAGGATACATTCTGGAAAGTAGGAGCCAAGGTGAAGGGGCTCCTTTTGGCGGTGAACAAACACGTCTGCGTTTTGGTGGCGTTGAATTTGACAAGATTGGCATTGCCCCATGCGGAGACTGCCTGAAGTTTGTCATTCAAACGTTGCACCATGGCTTCTCTTTCAGACTGTACTTCATCTCTACTAGCCCGAGAACTTGGCAGATATCTTTCTACAACTGTGCTGTCGTCTGCATACCCATAGATACCGGGCTTCAGCAGATCGTTAATGTGCAGCAGAAAAAGAGTTGCAGAAGGAACGGACCCCTGAGGTACTCCGGCATTTATTGTCAACGGTTCCGAAGAACACCCGTCGACAACAACACGGAGAGATCTCTGGCTCAAAAAGTCCGTTATCCAGCCAATCAGACCAGGAGATATACCGTACGCTGAAAGCTTGCTTAAAAGGCTCACATGCCAGACCCTGTCAAAAGCCTTCGAGACGTCCAGAGAGACGGCGACCGCTTCTCCGTTCCTCTCGATGGCTTCGCCTAAAATGTGTGTTGCGTACGCTAGAAGGTCCCCAGTAGACCTATTTCGGCGAAATCCGTACTGTCGGTCACTGAGGAGATCGTTACCTTCTACGTACGCTAGAAGCCGCGAGTTCAATACACGCTCCATAATCTTGCAGAGTATGGAGGTGATTGAAATGGGCCTATAATTGGCAGGATCGGCACGGCTGCCTTTTTTGGGCACGGGTTGCACGTTGGCAAGCTTCCAGGATTCCGGCACTTTTCCAGTCTTGAAAGAGAGGCGATACAGACGTGTCAATACAGGAGACAACTCACCTGCGCATGTCTTGAGCAGAATGGCTGGTATACCATCAGGACCACTGGCTTTATTCACATCCAAACGACACAATGTTCTCCAAACCTCTTTGTTCGTGATGCGGATTTCAGGCATCGAAATACCGCAGTGAGGAAGATGTTCTGGAGAAGCATTGCCAGTGTCTAGAAGCAAATTCTCAGCAAACAGAGAAGCAAATACATTCGCTTTCTCTGTTGCTGTGTGGGCCAGGGATCCATCAGGCTTCAGCAGAGCAGGCAGTGAGGGTTGGCAGAAGTTCGACTCGATCGCTTTGGCAAGAGACCAGAAAGCTCGACTGCCAGTTGGTCTGACAGAGAGCTTCTCGCCATTCTTAACGATCCGATCAAGACGAGCCTTCCGCAATGCCTTTTTATAGGACTTGGCAGCTTGGTTAAAGGCTCTCTTCTTTGTACTTACATCCGGAGTTTTGCGGCTTCGAGCATCAGCCCAAATGAGGTATGCCGAATGTTTACGGTCATGTGCATGACGACATTCGGCATTAAACCATGAGCGAGCTTTGCCACCGATGGGTACGTCAGCAAAAGGAATAAAATACTCCATTGCCTGATGCACCACATCGGTTATAGCATCCGCGCAACTCGACGGATCCAAAGAAGAGAAGCAGACCTGCCGCCAAGGATAAGACGCAAAAAAGTGCCGCATCTCATCCCAATCTGCTGACTTGTATTTCCATACTCGCCACCATGTGGTTCGAAAGCTGGTGGGGAATATGTAAATACAGATTTCACCAGACAGTGATCGAAGGTTCCCAAGGGGGACGTGACCTCTACACGATACCTGTCCGGATCAGTTGTCAGCAGAAGGTCCAGGCAATTGGCTGTATGGCCTTCCACATCTGGTACCCTTGTCGCTTGCCTCACCAGCTGAAAGAGGCCCAAGGACAACGCAAAGTTCCGCGCTTCTCTTCCAGCATGGTCGGTCTTCTGGTACGGGAACAGCCAGTCCTGATGACAGGCATTAAAGTCCCCCAGAAAGACGAGCTGCGCCGAAGGGTACTGATACAGAGCCATATCTGCAGCCTCACTGAGATACTCAAATAAACGAGTTGTCTCCTGGTCACCGCTGTGCGAACGGTAGACACAGGAATACAGGATTTTTTCGTTTCCTGTGTCCACTAAAACCCATAGGGAAGAAAAAGTGGGGTCTTCAAGGTGACGGAGACGCTGAACACAGAGGTCGTTCCGCGCGTACACACTGACTCCGGCCCGTGAGCGAAAGTTGTGCTCTAACGAGTAACCGGGATAATCCAAGTATGCAGCGCTCAAAGGACATTGTATCTGCGTCTCCGTCAAAAAGAGCAAGTGCGGCTGCTCTGTCTCCAGGTGGTGGTGGACAGCTAAAAGATTTGAGTGCAAACCCCTTATATTAGTGAGGTGCACTTTATATGAGGAGGAGTGCAACCGCTGTGTAACCTTGTTCCTTTTTCTTAACTTTTTCATAAAAAACAATATATATAAAAGTGAATAGGGATGGGAAATGGCAGTTGAACGAGACGGCACGTATCGAACCCGACGTCGAAATTGGTGATGTCTTGCCACTGGGAGGCTAGTCTGGAGACTGCGGGGACGCCCGAACCCCCCCAGGGATCGCCATCGGGCCTCCTCGTCTGGTCGCCAACCAGCACGATGGAGCCACCCTGGGATTTTTCACAGCTGGCGGGGCAGCCTTTCGTGGTTGGCTATCCCACTAATTGGGCCCCCAACTATCTGCGGGCGGCCAGCGGAAAGCCGTCGCTTCGGATCCCGCTACCCTCCTCGACTAGACACCCGACAAAACAAACACCAACCCGACGTCAGACCGGTTCGCCAACGCACCGCAACTGTTCAGACCCATTTCCCATAAACGGCTTCATCGAGCAACGTGCCGGAACACGACTAGGTCGTTTTGCGGCACGACTCTGCCCGATGGGTGGTAACTTTGCCGGCGACCGGATGTTATGGTCTACCACCAAGAAAAGTGAGACGGCATTTATGTGATGAGCATAGATGTGTGTTTCTGGATTTGGTCGTTTATTAAATATATTCTCAGTATTTATATGTGTAATTCTATGTATTTGTATCGTTGTCTAACACCCTTAACAGAAGCAAATAATTTGCTTACTTAGGGGTTAGATCAATGTGTGTAATTTGTCCTGATATTATTATTATTAAATAATGATTACATTTTTATAAAATTCAATTAAATAAAAAAAAATTGAACCAAACATTACCGCCATTGATATAATCGTAAATCTTAAAAGAAAGTTTTATAATTATATAAGAATTTCAATAAGAACAACAAAGGGTCCAGTTTTGTTTATGACTTATGACCATATAAGTATGCAATATGCTAATCATCACCTGTTCTTACCCTAATCATTTATAATCTGTGTAATATTGTGAGAAATCGCAATCACTTTAACATAAGTTATTAGGACCGTTCGCTGGCATGATGTCATTGGCATTGGCACTGGCATTTTTGAAATGCGTATTAGTAAAATTTCCCCAGAAATTGAGATAACTAATATAGGATATTATCCACCTGTATTTTTGTCTCTTGAACTATTACGACATTACTATAAAATATGAGTTATTACGACAAATATGCAGAGGTATTTTTTAAGCCGATATTGATTGGCATGATTGGCCGATATGATGGCACTATTGAAAATACCAAAATATATTTATCTAACTCAATTTTGTTAGCGAAGACGTCTCCACAATACTGTATCCTATCGTTGTGATAATAATATATTCTTACTATATATTTTTCTTTATCAATATCTCTAAATGGGTTTTTGGGTTAAAGAATGACATACAGACATTTACATTACATTTACATAAATTATTTTTTTATAAATATATTATTTACATAAAATTTCTCAAACGATTTAAAAACTTATATCTTTTGATAGAGTGAAGAGAGTGCAATGAAAGTGAAAAACTAAACGTTATTGAGAATGACGCTCAAATTTTGATGTATAAAAGTTATTTATATTGGCCACATATTTTTTCATGTTGCGTGCAGAACGAAAAGAGAAATAAACAGACAAAAAATTCGAAAATGTTAAAAAAACATTGTGTTAATTATCTGCTCACATCCTGGTTTTATATATTTTTTTATATATTCAATGTACAAAGACTACTCCTCTACAGAATTGTTACATGCATAGAAGAAGATTTGTATGGTATCTATTACGTGATTGACATAAATTGAAATAACTTTGTTATTTCTTAACCGATTCAAATTAAATAAACACTAAATTTTAGGTGAAGACTGTTACAATATGCTACTTAAAACGGCATCCAAATTGGTTTAGCCGTCTCTGAGATAAGCGTGCACAAACATACAGACATACAGACAAAATGAAATCCATTGTTTTGAGTTATCTTGCTTATGTAAAGGCCCCCCCCCCCCCCTCCTTAAGTTTATTTTAAATTATATTCCAAGTACAGAAATCGATCAGTGACAATTTTATTATATGTATAGATAAACTGTAGTAATTCCGATTTCTTTTAATTTATTTCTTAAATATATTCAAGTGGCTTCATGTTGTAGATTGTTCGAACAGCCCTCTTCTGCAATACAAATATAGTACCAATGTAAGATGCATTACCCCATAATAGTATGTCATATGCTATGATACTGTGAAAACAAATAAAGTAAAAGTAATCTTGCAGTTTCAACGTTTTGTCAAACGGCGTATTCTTTGAACCGCGTATGCGACATAACTAATTCTACTCGACAAATCACGACATAGACATTGGTTTATTTTTCATTGTATATTAATTTAAAATTTAAATACGCTTAACATGGCTGGCTATGTATCTATACTTTCTTACATTAATTTTGGTTATAGCATCTTTTCAATGTTTATCTATACTACTCAGTTAGAAACAATATTTGGGATTCATATTTTGTCCATTCATCTATTAGATGTCCAAAATATGAAGATGTCAAAATTTCTGTGAAATCCAAATGTTTTCGCCATATAGCCGACTAACTTCTAGAAAGTTAGATGTATTGTATTGTATTACTTTTGAATATATTTTTTTATTAGGCGTAAGAGTAAAATGTATCAGTCAGTATCTTGTGATTTTATTAAATTTATGACTAAGTCGACTAGAGTATTCGAAACGTCGGGTTAGATTTAAAATTTAAATTTAAAATTTAATTCAATATATGCGAGTTAAATCCGTAAAAATATTTTATTTTAATGTAATGTATTCAAGATAAATTAAAGCTAAAATGTAATTAAAGATTCTACATATTATTATACAGTTGAGTTGAGTTGTGGTTAGGTAAAACATTATAATAACAGAAATATTATATAAATTACGAATAACGCTTGAAAAGGGACTAAATAAGGAAAAGTTAAGACTACGTAACGCCCCTTGACAGATGCTGTATAGCATTTAATCTGAAAAACTTTTATTATTATAACCATTTTCTTTATCTATCTAAAACTCGTATAATTATTCAAAATTATATCAGAGTTTGTTTAATAAGTGTCAGATATCTAATTTAGAAAGTTATATAAGCTACTCTTTACAGAACTCTCTTATATGATTTCTACGCATAAGTTTGACAACAAAATGTGTCAACGTACATATGTTGAAAAAGAAGCGAAACTTAACCAAGTTTACGTACGTAGCCAAGACTTTTCAAGTGACAAAGTTTTCATCTCGGGTTGTCATGTAATTTGAAGTCTTGAGACGGCTAATTTTGAATATTCATTGAGTATTAAGCTGAATGAATTTGCTTATTTTCTCTATATGAAATTAAATTCATCTTTATATTAACAAGTTACATACTACTTACATGTTGGTATTTTTTAGAGTTATATTACCTTTATCCTACATTATTCTTCGAAAATAGTAAAAAATGGCAATTATATATTGGTTAATTATGAAGTTTTGAGATCTCAACTTACTTAAAACTCAAGACTTAATATCTTACTTAAAACCCAAGAGTTAAGATCTTCCTTAAATAATTTGCTCTACGACTGTATTAAAACCTGAAAAAATGATTATTTGTAAGAACCTGAATCCGAAGATTGATCATATTCAGGCCATTTTTTGTGAAAATTTTTATCATTAAATTTCTTATGAAAAATTACTTCCTGGGCGTTAGACAATAAATTCATGACTTTATTTAAAGAAAAAAAAAAGTAAAGATATTTTAATAAAAAAAGTAATAAATAGGCATATACTGTAAATTATTCGTATGGATGTAAAAAAGATAATATATAAAACCCACATAATAAAAATCGGCCAAGTGCGTGTAATATAAAAAATGGCAAAAATTACACGTTTGTTGTATGGGATCTCCCATGAATATTTATTTTATTTCATTTTTTTTTTAATTTTATATTTATTGCATGCGAGACCCTGCTCTTGTAGCATACATCCATCACTAGATCTTGAAGTCACTCTATCAAGTCTAACGGTAAGGTCTTACCAAAATTACCAAGACAAGCCTAGGTTCGACGCACACACTTCCATTCTACTAGAATATCTCGTAGCATCCATCCATCACTGTACCTTCAGATTACTCCATCAAGTCTGATGATAAGATCTTATTAAAATTTAACAAGAGCTTAAGGCTATATTAAACTAGATGATCCAGTAGCAGCTACCGAAATGAAGGCAACTTTAATCCGTAAATTTCAGGGTTACGAAATGCTAATCTTGTCCCTTCGTGCTCTTTTAACAGAAATAGGAAGTTTGTATTAATTGTACCGTTTCATCATTGTATGGTACATTATTATTATAAGACCCCCGATACAAAAAGGCCTCTAAAAAGAATGAAAATAATATTATTATGTACTTATTGAAGTCATTGCGTCGGGGGACCGTTGTACGTACGTTGACGTTGGTGTCTATTTTACGAAGTTAATCATTGAGGACTTAGACTATACGATTCGGTATGGTAATTTATTTATTTGCCTGAGTAACTTACTTGTGTTTTAATTTCTTCCTTTATTAAACGGTTCCCGACGCAATGACTCCAATAAGTACATAATAATATTATTTTTATTCTTTTTAGAGGTCTTTTGTATCGGGGGCTTTTTAAATTCATATTTTTTTTTATGCTTGTTAAAGGTATGTTACTAGTTTCTTCATTGTACTAAATGAACCTTTAAATACACATTTTTTCAGTAGTTTATGTATTTCTTTAAATCTATCCTAATATTATAAAGAGGAAAGATTTGTTTGTTTGTTTGAATTGAAGAGGCTCCGAAACTATTAGATCAATTTAATAAAATATTTTACCTTTAGAATCCTACATTATCCCTCTGATGTACAAAGGTTATATTTAAGATGAGAAATATACATTATATATGTATTTTATTTAATAAAATAAGGATCCCCGTGAAAGTTCCGACAATATAATAAATTATAAATGTATTAAGTAACATGATTCAAGACTTTTTCATATGGGTAGGTAGGTTTCATATATAAGAATATTAATAAATATAAACATTTAGAGTTAAAAGATTTACAATCACTCATAACACTATGAAGAAGGGATTTATATTATCACCAGCTGTTGGCCGCGATTCTTTATGACTACGATCATAAGCCATATAAATATATATTTTTTACAGTCTACGTGAATGCAGTCACGGGCAACAGCTATTCCTAATAAAGTACTTTAAGTGAGTAAGTAAGTATAAAAACCTTTTGGCCTTCATAACGAGGCTTTTTTTTTCTATGTAGAGCGGGCAAAGCTGCTGGGAACAGCTAATTATTGCATAAGAACCTTTCACCAATAAAACGTCAATATGTTGGAAACGACTGTCTATTTCGACCAACCATAACTAAGAACCACCTCGACAAACATTGCTTTCGATTAAACCGCATTCAAATCCTTACACGCGTTTAGCCACAGACAGACACACAGATCGACAGGTCAAACTTATAACACTCCTTTTTTTAGTCGAGGGTTAAAAAATGGTAGTTTCTGAAGGATCAAATCTTAATCTTATTTTGTTCTTAGCTTATATTAACAATATACATTAAATAGGTTAATGGTTATTAAAAGTAATGTAATCTTGTCCGCCCATGACAAAAGAGAAAATGTATTAATTATTCTTTATTTAATGTTTTCCAATTAGGATTTTTATTTTTAAATTATACAGTAAACTGATTTCACCATTGTTAGGTTGACTGGCTTTGCTTACTTTCATAGTTTTATGTCGTACTTTATTCGTCTCTAGGAATCAAGGCCAGTCGTAGAATAAATTTTTATTTTTCAAAAAGAGCCTCTCAAGCTACATTCAAGATGGGTCCTGGGGAGTACTTGAAAATTATCTTTCAAGTGCTGCAATACTAACTGCTTTTATCACTCCATATCTTAGAAAATTTAACAAGCGATTTGCGACTTGATAATGATAATACTAAATGGATAAAATAAAAGTTCTTAAATGTAGTCTCAAGAAAACAAAAAGAAAATTGTTATTGGGGAATGGAATTCCTTTTATAGAACTAGTAGTGGCGTGGTTGGTTATTATAATATTCTTCGCGGTACCGTGTTATACTTGAATTCTAATTTATTCTCACTATCAGTATGTAATAATAAGAAATAATTAGAAAAAAAAAAACTCGCGAATAAGAGAATTTATATTTTAAACATTAAATTTTGACCCAAAGATTCAATCGCTTTCCGGCAATAGTATTCATGTCAGTTCTCTTATCATCTAAGGTTACTACGATTAAGGGTATATATAGTTGAGGATGCACTTAAAACGCACTAACACAAACTATTTTTAGGGATACGTCTGATTCAGAATTTAATATAAAATGTGTAGAAATACAATGAAATCCGTTGATAATAGTTTTATTGTTCAATTTCTCTTTAAATTATATTAGCTTCGCTTTAACTAGCATTAACTCTGTCAAATATAAATTGTTTTTTAATTTAATAAACGAAATAATAAATAGCGTAGGTATGTCTACTTAATAAGAATTGTTGAATTCAGAGGGAAAATAAAGATTAGATTTTTTATTATCTGCACCTATCACAAACAAAAACTTCACCTCTTTATTAGATTAGTATAAATGTATGTGTCTCAACTGTCCTATTCATCAGCTTATTTTTGACACAAACAAACAACATATAAACAAAGACATTTTTATAACAGTAGTTAACACATACACATCACAAATATCTTAGAATCAGAAACCCTTTCTTAATAGGAAAAGTACCGCCCGATTTATGATTTCCATATAAAGTTGTCCAAACTCCTAAAAGAGTTTTGTTCTTATTTTCAGGAAAACTACGAAAGTTTCTGTTCTCATAATGATAAGTATAGTTTTTTATTACATGTAATTCGAATCATACCTAAAGGATATTATCTCTTAATTAGTTTGCATTCTTACGAAGAAAATATTTATATTAAACTAGCGGACCCGACAGACGTTGTCTTGTACACGCGTCTTTAATTTTAAAAAATCAAACTTTAAAAAAATATATATATTAAAAAGTTATCACGTCTAACGTCTAACGTCATTACATGTACGTTTATCATAATTCGACCCATTGAATATGTAAATAAAGATTTTTTGTTTGAATAAGTGAATTTGTTCCAATATTTTTTTTTAAATTTCACTTTTTACGTAGCGAAGCACGTATCGGGCCGCTAGTAATAAAATATTTTTCTTATTTCTATCGCAACGCCAACTGTCAGGGCAGACTATAATTAAAATATAATATTATTTAATATTTGACATTGCCATGGTAACGCAGCCCGTCGGAAAAAATGTGAAACATTCTAAAATCACCACCTACTTACACATTAAAAATTAATCAAAAAACCATTTTCCAGTGGACCAAATTGTGAACCGAAACAATTCTCAAGTCCCCTTGAACACACACAAAGAATTTCATAAAAATCGGTCCAGTCGTTTAGGAGGAGTTCAGTGACATACACACGCACACAAGAAATATATATATAAAGATAATACACTGCACGACGGTATGAAATGACTAGAAAGTAGGGCGATATCTTTTATTTAAAGAAAATACTTTAAAAATTTAAGGCACGCATACGAGTAAAACCCGCGATATCTAAGGGAGCCTACAAGGTGCTCCCAGGTATGATGTATTAACCGGAAAGAATTGGTGCACATGGCTCTATCACTCATCGTTCAAAACTTACCTATAATAGATAAACCTCCTTCACGCCATCAAACCTATTAAAATGACTGGATCTATCATCTAAAAAAGTACGTGAAGGTAAATAGGCATAAGGTTTTTGAAGTGAAACTTCTTTATCGGGGTTGGAATAAAATTTAGTGTAACATTTTTTCGTTACGCGTGACATTTTTCCGTTACGCGCCAGCTCCTTTCGTATAGCTTCATATCTTTTACACCATGTTGCTATGGAAATACTAAAAAATCAAAATGACAAGTATGTGGATTACAAAACACAATTTACATTAACCAAAAATAAAATTATCGGATTAGAGTTTTATAATTAAATAATGAATTGTAATTACATACTGGACAATACGATTTTATGGACTTGCTATTGAAACTAATAAATAAATTAAGATTATAACATGAAGAAGAAATTGTTTAATATCATTTATAATATTTAAAATTCATTCATTGTCTGAAATAGAAGAAGTAAGAAAGAAAAGAAATACGAGTTTTGGGTGAGAAATGGACCATTGGGGTTCTAATCTTTACAAGGTATGTTTTGCTATACCTAGAACGAACAACAACTCGAAACAGCAGAAACCATGATGAAGAATAATTGTATTTGTGATATAGTGACGATCCAACATGTTAAGAAGCCTAAAGTTGTTATTTTTAAAGTGGAATGTGTACATTTGTCTGTTTTTATGGTACTTATGTGTTTCTTCTATGAGAATATTATACGTCAGAAACAGTCGATTCACTTCTTACGTTTTTATTGATTAATATTAATGAAAATTATGACGTTTTACGAGTCATCTTTATTTCTAAGTCACATTTAAAAGAAAATGTGAATTATATTTACATGTCATAAAGAAGTTTCACTTCTTACATGTGTACACTAATACACACACACATATTTTTTATTATAAATATGGGCATACGAGCATAAGAGTCACTTGAAGGCAAATGTTCACGACTATGCAAATCCAGAGAAATAATAAACGTTGCCGGTTTTTGAAGTAGTAAGCGCTTATTTTAAGACACCCAAGTAGTATCGTGGAAACCTGAAAACCTGCAGATAATGTTTAAAAAAATTGTAATGTACATATATTTATTTTATTTTGTATGTAGATTATTTATAACAGAACTCGTGCTTTACAGATTATACAATCTCTGCGTCGATAGGGGCTTATAAAAATCAACAACAACAAATAACGGATACAAAGTACACTGAGACTCGGAACGACAATGAGTGGTTCGCATTACCTGTCCCATGAGGGAATCGAACCCAAAACCTTTGCCTCAGCAGTCAATTTGTATTACAAATTGAATTGGAAGCTTAGAACAAATCGAAAAAAATATTTCAAAAGATGTTCAACATACGAAACACTTAATTTATTAAACAATATTAAACTGTTTAAAGAATAAATAATAAAGATAAATGATAATTAAGTTACGTTCACATTAACTTTTAGTTAATTCTCTTACTATTTGATGACATATAATTTCCTAAAATTGCCCAAAATATACCTATTATTTTGTCAAATAATACTTTTTTATTTAATTATGTTTTAAAAAGCAATAATCTCAGGGTTTTATTACTTTTATATTATTTACAGTCAATTGGATACCACTTTAATAAAGCTATCGATGGTATAGTAATTCAATTAAGTAATGTAATGTAATCATTCAGTGAGAATCAGTCAATATAAAAACGGCGGTTAACACCTCTTATGTAATATGTTGTTTGTTTGTTTGTTAACAAACTAGAATAATAGACAATCCGAAGCGAATGAACTGTGCACTAAAAAGTTTTGATATTTTACCGGTCCATAAAGAATAAGATGTATTTTTCATGGACATATTTACATCATAAAGACGATAGAAATCAGGAATGACAACAAAACCTAAATAATAAACCAAACAGTCTCAGAATTGTTGTATGGTTGAAATATTCTGAAATAGTGTCAATTATTAAGGTATTACATTGGTAGCTTTTGTTTTTCCTGACTATTTTCATGTGTCAGTATGGTATTACAGAATTACGTACAGGCTTAATATTGTTATTAAAAAAAATAGGTTATACTTATTTTCTGATAAACAGAGTAAATCTTAGTTTGGCTAAGTAATAGACTAATCTTAAGATTAGTATAAAAATTATTTGTTAAAATTAGAACTACTTGTAATTATTAGTTATTTATAAGGATTAGGATTATGAAAGGATTATTTAATTTTTTTAATAGAAATATGACAATTTAGGTAAAAAATCCTTATACATTCCAACAAAATACTTAAAACAAGCCTAGCTGTTTGTTTTAACATTAATATAATATAAAGAAAAAGGTCTATTTTTCATTAAGTTTTAACAAATTATATAATTACAAAAAGTACAAATAGCGAAATTACGATAAAATAAGTTTTACCATTTCATGTTAGCTATAAAACATGGAAATAATTTTTACATAGTCACGAATTAAACTAATATTTATTCTCTTTATATTCGCGTAATTCCCTATGACAACAAACCAATCACTATAAATTCACAATAATACTACTACAATATTAATTATGCAACATACATTAACATTACCAATTCCGTCAGTATCTCTTTTCTTTTAACAATAATATATCAATTAATATATCAATTACATGCTAGTTAAATAAATATATTACAATTAATATACAAATAAAAAACGAAATATATTTTTTATTTGTATGTTTACAACTCGTAAAAGTCTAGGAATAGTCTTCATAATTCTAAGACTTTTCTCTTTTATAATTTTGTAGTAAAATTAAACATGTTTTTGAAATTTGGATCGACTTATTGATGTAAATTATTAAAGAAAGTTTATATCCCAAACCTCCTTAATGAAAAATTAATAGACATTTTTTGTATACTAATATCATAAATCTTTGTAAAACAAAGAGGCGTTGTTTATAATTAATTAATATTTATGCATATATAGATATATTGATAGATTTTCATAATAGAAAACTTTATCACTAACTCATGCTAGGGATCGATCAATAGTTCATTAATCTTAATAATCACTTGTTGTAACTATGTTAGATCTTATGTTATGAAACTTTTAACATACATAAAGTGCCAAAAGTCCAAAGCCTTGCCAAAGGGGAACAATTGCAATTAGTCTGAAATAAAAATAGAATAAACAAATCATCAACATTGGCAAGCCTCTGATCTCTGCGATATCGTTCGGACGATTGTACTGCAATGTCGCTTCCGTCTTAAAAAATCAAAGACATAGGTAATACCTTTAACATTTCTTTCGATAACCCTAAAAAATATAAAAAATACTACCAAATCATCACGGGTACCTTATGTTACGGAACGTTGGATGTACCACGATTTTAGGCTTTTTTAAATATTTAATACGGTTTAGGATGGTCCCATGGAATGTCTTTAAATCCAATCTATAAAAATGCAATTAATATAATCTTACCTTACCGGATAATTATACAAAACCGGCCCGTCCGTCATCTTCCTGTTTAGGACTACCCAACACTAAAACATTTCTTTGAATTCTAATTATCTCCATGTTCTATAACGTTTTCGATATTTGGAGAGCATATTCTCAAGTATTAAAACGAATGCCAAAGTATCAAATCAAGCTTTATTTGAACGTCTCAAGCATTTACATAGCACTGACTCAATATTTTGTTTCCAAATAATATTCTAGTACTCGTAGTATCTAATATTCGTGAGATACGTCAGTGACAAATATGATACAGAAAAGAAATGATAATCTTGATAAGCTTTATACTGTGAAACTAAGCTTCATAAGATAAGAAGATCATTATCTAAAACAATTTATTATTTGAGACACCGTTTTGATGTCCAGATAAGAAAAAAACGTTCTACTCGCCTGCTTTGATTATGTTTTTTTAATTATCTTATAATTACATATAATCAGATATATCAAGAATACAGTACACGTAGAAGTTCAATTAAAATTATTAGTTCACTGCAATAAAAGTAACTATAAAAATATCTTCCCATCGGCATGGTCGTTGGCTGCGTGATGAAAAATATTTCGATTTCAGAAAACGAAGACAAACATCATTAATTGGGCCCACGAATTGTTTGCTCCAATAATGTTTTTTGTTTTATCTCAGAACTCTGTCATCTTTTTTTGTTTTTATAATTTGATTCTGCAGAATGTTTTTTTTTTATAATTGGTATTTTTATTTTAATTGTACAATCTTGAGTGGTGCTGTTCTATAGTCTAACATTTGTGGTCTATCGATATAATGTATATAACCCGTAAATAGTACAAATATCGTTAGTTCTAGTAGTATCATTTTACTTTTATTACTATTTATGGTTCTGAACGACGCGTAGGTCGACACGACCTGTACGAATAATCTAAAACTAAAGTTTTTATACACGTTTTCTGGTCCTATATTTTTTTATATTTAATTAAAACAAATAGAAAATAAATTTACTGAATCCATTATTCAACACATAATTGTGTTTTGTATACATATATCTTAATTAATTATAATTTAACGATTCATACAGTAGTTACTTCTATAGAGAGGTACAGAAAAAGCGTGAGACTAAGCAGAGAGAAGTGGATTATCTTTTAAGATGAATACATTATTATAGGTATTTAGAATAAATTAAAACTTACTAATTAAAATTCAAAATGTCATATGGAATAACTAAAGATTTTAAAAAGCAATCGTTTAAGAACTTTGTTTCTTTTTCGTCGTTTTCGTTTGTTCTTTTAAGTGAAGAATTTCAATAATTATTTAGTATAAAACGGACTCCATACAGTTACATACATTCGATGCATATTTTAAATTTAACTACTAAAACATTATTCAAAGTGTTCAAGATGCTTGCCCTCAATATTGTTTTAAAATACAAACAAACTAATGTTATCATACGGGTTATCTGTACATATAATACAATTGTCACTGATCCATTCATGTACATAGAAATTTAAAAAAAAATCATCATAAGAGCAAGAGAACCCAAAAACAATGGTTTTTCAGTTTGTCTGTTTGTCGGTGTGTTCTGTTGTTATGTACATTCAATCAATTTTCTTTTATTATTTTTCGGCTACTATAAGTGGTGGCGGTCGAGTTACTCGTCGCCAATTGTTGCTAATTATGATTAACACGAATACGATTTGGTTGAATAGTACGATTGGTATTGTAATTTTTAGGTGTCTCTGTTTATGTGTTTTTGGGTAAATATTGTGTTCTTGACTCCTCAGAAAAGATCACCGGTGTCTTAATCCGGAAACGCACCACATGCTACACCTCTGTATAGGTGTAGCATGTGGTGCGCTTCCGGATTCCGTTGTATAATGTTGTAAAATAATGATCCATATCAAATAGTCAAATTTTATCTCGAATAATAGAAACGCGGTTTATTACGTCAAAAGCTGCGTTCGTCTGTTTCGTCTTCTAAAACCGATCTTTCAGGGCTAGGGTTGTAAGCCGCCTACGTAGTCCTGTAGCTATCCTGCAAACGAAGCTAAAGGGGAGAAGGAACGCAATGTACACTGTTTAAGATATTTCGTTCAGTATTGATTATTTATTGTCTTAATATTATATTTTTTAAGATATGTTATGATCTAATAATGTGTGTTTGTTTTAGGTATAGATGTGTATATATAAGAAACAGCGGTTGTATATATAAACCAAATATATATAGTATAATTTGTTTTTAATTTACAACTTCTAGTTACAACCCCCGAATAAAAAAAAATCTTTTTCCCTAAGTATTTTTGTAGTCGCCACTATTATCGCCACCTTCGGGATAAGCAAGATAAGATGTTATCCACTCGTACTTTGGTCGCTTAGCTGGCACTTCCGTATGTTATAGGGTCTTATTCTAAACCGCAACCTCTCATCTCATCTCATAGCAACCACACATGTTCCTACTCCATCTACTTTGATCAAGATCCATCAAACGGTCTGTCAAATATACAAGGACATACAGTCAGACAAACAAACCGACAATAGACGAAATCTTTAAACAACTGACATAGAAAGACCGACAAAAGTTAACAATAATAAAATTGGGATCATGAAACGACAGATGTAAAGATAAACAAAATCATTGATTTCTAGAGATGTGAAGATAAATTCTTAACACATAAATCAAAGTAAATAGGATAAGATTCATTCATTCATCAATTTATATCAAATTTAATTAAATCTCATGAACGCTAAAAGGTATCAGTGTGATTTATTTTGTTTAAGTTACGAAGGGTCCTGAATTGTGTCTCGTTTATTTATAACAAAGAAGGAATAATTCCCTCCCTTTCAATCTCTGTTTCTTATATATATATATATATATATATATATATATATATATATAAGAAACTATACCATACCTTTTCTTCAAGGGAAACAATTACAATATCTGTTGTTTCAGAAATGATTATTAAATAGACTTAAGATTCAATGGAGTTTTCGATTATTTTTCCACATAAATATAACATTAAAAAACACAATTTATAGAATTTTATTAAAAATGCTTTTTTTCTTTTGTGTAAATGTGACAATTTGTATTTATTTATTTAACTTGTTACTTCAGATACGACGTCCAATATGCTGTATAAGCTCCTTGGCCAGGTTAGATATGAATATAATTCACACTATACTTTACTAAGAGTTGTAAAAAGCATATTTTTTTATAAAAATAAATAATTGCTTTTAATTCCGAAAATACAATCTGTACCTCTGGACAAATTTTATTTAAAAAAAAAACACGTCTTTTTAACACGTCTATTAACAGGAGGTAGTCTTGTTAGTATAGAAGTAGACAGACTTTTATCTCCTAAAAATAATGTTTTTTAGTTATATTATTTATTTTTTTGCTAGTTTACAAAAATATGTGATAAGATACGTTTTCAAAATATATTTTTCATTCTCTGGATTTTCATTTTCTGGATTGTGGAGTGTTTGAGATTTGATAGGCCATTCTATAAATAACTTATTCTTTAGGCTACTCAAGCACTGAATGTATTTAATATATACTTTAGTATCAAATAGTAACTTTTCATACCAAAAATTGCCCTAACCCTCCGCTAGCTAGAGCCCTGTATTGAAAAGTGTCAGATATTACTTTAGACGCTCTGTGTCAGTCCGAACTAATGGGTCCAAGATTGTAGAAAGTTTGAACAAGACTTTTTTGATAATGTAAGTCCGAAAGAATTTACCTTCCAGTTTATTTATTAATTTCATTTTCTTCGTGTTTGTTTATCAAAGACTTAACTTTATCCACAAATTGCTTAATGACTTAATTTTACAGTTCTGCTTTTATTATAAAAGTTTTTGAATATTGGGAAGCCGAATAATTTACCTTTAAGTCTAACGAGAAAAAGTGAAATTTCTTTGTTGTTTTCTTTGGTGACAAAAATGTGAATTGCAATTTCCTCAAGTTTTAAGCGTAAAGTAATCCTAAAGTAGGTATTAGACGTATGGTAAAAGAAAAAGGGTATTTAAAAGTTTCCTTAAACCTTTTGCTTTGCTTTTTATTATATTAGGTTAATAATATTCTCTTACTTATGACTTTTATTCTCTTACTTATGGCTTTTAATAAAAAATACTGAGACCTTGTGAAAATATGAAGATGACACTTAAAGGTTGTTTATCCGTTACGAGTAGGTTTTAATACACCCAATCTACTGTATTTTAAACTTGTAACATATGTAAAAATGTATTAAAATCTTATCGAGGGAAAATCCAATTACATACCAATGAAATAAAAGAAAATGTGAAAATTATAAGAAAATGTCTAGGTACACAATGTTTTAGACAAGTTGATCTTCACTTGTATTCCCACAGCTACAAGACAACGTATAAAAAATATGTTTTAAATAATAATATAAATGGAACACTAGATTTTTCTGTTAACTATACTATTAATAATGTCAAAACTCAAAATATTTGAAAGTAATGACTCAAATAAACAATATATATGTCACCATTACAACAATAACAATATTAATTGTTTTGTTGTAGTTTATGTTTTAAATAATTTAATTACTTCATCATTTGGTTTCTTTATTAATGTCAACGATAATGGATAGATATGACAAATAATTACAATTAGTTATCAAACATCTTAATAACTCGCTCATTTTGTTCCGTTCTCATTATCTTAAATGAGAATCAGGAAATCTATCGAAAAACAAAACGAAGGAACAAAAGATTAGGATCTTATTAGTAAGCAGATTATATTCACAGAGATATCATAAATTGTTTTCGATCGATCTTTTTATAAATGAACTATGTTTCATTTATGTCTAGGTTCGTTTCTTATCCATTTACTATCATTGCGTTACGATCAAAAACTTTTTATACAAGAATACTATTTTTACAGTGATCATTGCTTGTATTTGTTCTTTACATGTATAGCGATGTATAGCTAATTATTTTTTTGTATAAATATAGATTGAACAAAAAATCGAAAAGGGCAGGGATTCGAACCCGCGACCCCAGGGACACCGTCCCGTCGCTCTACCATTGAGTTATCATGATGAATGCCTTAGTAACATACATCGATTTAAGCGTAAACACTTAGTTAAATATTTAAAAAAGTATTAAAACAAATATTATACATAATATTATGGTAATTTTTTTTTAAAGAACGTATTTAGCAAATTCAGTCATTTTCAATTGTTCTCATTCTATTTGCAGTTGCTGATACAAAAGTTTTTTCTTTCTTAAATACGTTTTCTTATTATTTTAGATCTAAGAAAGTAATCGCAATGGTATGAATGTAATGTATTGATTAAACATTCTAAATTTTAAATAATATTAAAAATATATGATCTATACAGATGCCACTAGTGGGAGTGATTCTAGCATGCTCTATAAACATGTTTATGTGAAGAAAATACATTTAGAAACTTAACACTTATTGAATTACATTCAAAAATATTAATAATAAAATTCAATTAAAATAGATCACACATCAGTAAGTAACACTTAACTTTACCAATCTCGTAGATAGAGCATAGTTCTCTGTAAGTATGTCAACTGATCTCTAGATGCAATTTGCAGTTTTACTTTGAAATTTAATTAAAGCTTCATAAAATTTCCTCATATAAAATCTTCATTGAATATGACATATTGCAGGAATATAATAATAATAATTAATAATATTACAGTTTCTACGAGAATGTGTCATATAAGTAAGCATTTTCCTTATTCCGAACGAATCCTTATTTGATTTAATTTCTTAAACATTGTTTATAAGTAAGGCCACTAGACTTTTGTGCACTGACTGCCGAAAAAAAAAACATTTTTAGTCTTCTGTAAATTTCATATATATTTTTTAACTGAAATAAGTGGTTCATGTTTTTGTTTTCTTATATATTCTGACCAATAATTACTTATTTAGTTATAGGGTATAAGTTGGCTGTTTTTGTAATGTAACCTAAG
Organism: Napeogenes inachia; assembly: GCA_959347355.1. Lineage (NCBI taxonomy): Eukaryota > Metazoa > Arthropoda > Insecta > Lepidoptera > Nymphalidae > Napeogenes > Napeogenes inachia. The sequence goes on along the minus strand of OY365793.1, from coordinate 12,799,541 downwards.
TAGATTTATACTAAAAAGTGGCATCATTAAATTTTTTTAAATAAAAGTTGATTATGTAGGCACATATTTTTTTTTGCTTAATAGAATTAATTTAGTTTTAAAAAGGTCTGACATCTAATTTTCCTACAACAATTGTATATGGATAGGAACCTCCACGTCTACAATACTGTTAAGAAAAAACTTCGTCCATACTTAAAGGTTAAGAACAGGCCTTTGGTAGCTCTAGAAAAATAAGATAACACTCAGTTCATACGGATAAGTATTATAATACTTTAATTATGGTCCAAGATAATTGAAGATAGTAAAGCTGTCTTTAGAGCTAAATTTGACAAAAAATGAAAACTTTATTTATAGCTAACATATGATTTAAATAATCGATTAAACTAAGAATATGCTCAGAGCACAATTATTGTGATTAATTAAGGTTGCTAAGTAATTCTTAATAAGTATAATAAAATTAAACATAATTTCAATTATTTATGCATTATTTAAATGGACGTATTTTTAAGATTGTATACTGGAAATCAGTTTTCAAGTATTTTTATATATATCACAACCTAATACATAAAAGATGACAGATGATGAAATCTGTTTAAATATAAAATCAAAAACCTTATTGGAGCAAACGTAGGCCCAATTTATAATGTTTGTCTTCACTAAATATCTCGGTGTTCTCTGAAATTCAAATATATTTCTTCAAACAAGCACCGATTGTGACGACGGAATTTTTAGTTATTATTGTATATTAAGTAAAAATGTATAATATTTAATATTATATAAAATAACATTTTATATAATATCCTTGATTAGCGATTGATTTATTGAATGAAATCTTAAGTCAAATTCTGTCAATTTTCAAACAAAAAAAAAACACGATTCAGTGTTCAATAAAAGCATAATAAAACAAGTCTAAACATATAACTAATTTATTTGAGAGAAATTAACACTATAATTTCATTAAATTAATCAACACGAGCAGTTTGAAGACCGTAAAAGTAAAAGTAAAAGTCCGTCAGAGCCCTTTGACGTCATATGCGTTCCGGGTCATAAAGCTCGGTCCAAGCAGTCTTGGTTGGAAGCGAACGTCTCGGACTTCATCAAAACTGAAAACTTGGCCGTTGTCTAGTCCCGATCTTAATCTGCTGGATTATGATTTATGGTTAGTTTTAGAGAGTACAGCTTGCTCTAAACGCCATGATAATTTGGAGTCCCTAAAACAATTAATACGTTTGGCAGTGAAGAATTTCCCAATGGAAAGAGCGCGTGGTTCTATTGATAACTGGCCTCAACGTTTAAAGGACTGTATTGCAGCCAATGGACACCACCGCGAATGAGCTTTTTATATTTTTAATTGTTTTATATTTTTGTATTAAACTAACACACTGTAAAAGTAATAAATGGTAGTTGCAATAAAAATTTTTTTTTCTTTGTTACAATATTATATATAAAAATACAAAACAACTATAAATTGCCATAATAGAGAAAATAGAAAACTCTAAAATATTAAAATAAGAATTATTGCTGTTAGCATGATTTAAGTATAAATACAATAGACAAAACAATGTATATTTGGTTAAAATATCTAAATAAAAACTCAACTCAATTAGAGAATACAATTGCAATACATAAAATCGAACAAACCGACCATTAAAAACAAACAGTAAAACATTTATAACGATGTTATGTTATTAAAATGAATTTGTTAAATTTTCAGCATCGCATCAATATCGTATTTACTTAAAACATTGAATTTATCATGAACCGGCATGGGGATATATGTTAATAATTTATTATTAAAATTTTGAGAAGGAAATTAATTTTATATTTTTTTTAAAGTTATTATATTTTTATTTATTTGATGTAACGTTACTAGATTTGATAACAATAAATTCTTTAAATCTAACTGCGCCGTAAAAAGTAAACGCTTTTTAAAGCTAATGGTCCGTGTCGTCAGATAAATAAAGTATTCATGAAGTAGTTAGAGTCGAATATAAAAGATCAAACAGACATCCAATGCCTCGAACTTGATACTTTAGACTGTGATCTCCTAATAGCATTCCAATTTATTTTCTTTTATGTATTCAATATAAAAACTGATAGTGTTAAAAGGTTTTCAAAGATTTTCTGTTTCATTATAATCTAATCTTAAGTCCATTTAACTACGACTTTATATTTTGTTGATTGCAGTTTTAAAAATGTTTACCAAGAGTGTGTATGAACTAGCAGTAATATTACTAGTCTAAAGACTACGAGTGAACTATTTAAAAGGTTTAAGATTTATTATTTTAAGTAACACTTCCCACCCCATATATGGAATATCTGGTCGTGGATCCTCTTATGCACGACATAAATTATAAAAGAAGATGAATTACCTATATGTCTTAACGTTTTAAGCACTCGTGCAATTGAGCTAAGACGAGATGTCAGGAGATGATGTGATATGATGTTCCAATTTTAAGTATTTATCTAAAGGTATTTTAATATTTAGTTGAGACATTCCTTGCAAAGGTAATATGATTACAATTCAGTAAATCAAACTCTCGTAATTTACTACTTCTAATAAATTTGAGAATAAACTTTAAGGAACAAATAAAAATCACTTACGTTCAAAGATCAATTCCTGACTCTCGTTACCTGAGAAAAAGATATCACATAGAAAACACTTCGTCTCAGCTTTTCATGTCAGTGATTAACGTTCCACACCCTTTCTCTTATTTTATGTTGTTTTTTAAACAAGCACTTAACACTAGATAAATATTTATAATTAAAATAATATAAGATAAAGCTTTGTTAGATATATTGTTTATATATATGTTTTCGCAATTATTTTTTTTTTTCATCACCTTTTTTTAAAAATTATAACGTAAATATCAATAAATTATAATTACATTTGTTAGTGAGATCTACCCTATATTGTTTTGATTTACGAAATATAAAAAGTTTTAAGAAAAGTATGCCTAAAAGTACCGTAGTAATATGCATGCTGCAAATATCGCAAGTTATTAGTTGGTTTGCATTACGAGATATATAAAACCTCTATTAATATACCACCGAGAAGTTTATAAGAATTTAGTAAGTAGAAAAATAACGTGACGTTAGCTCGGTTAAGATATTTCGAAGAAGCTTTCGCCGTCACTAATATAATAATAATATTACAGGACAAATTACACATTGATCGAACCCCTAAAAAAGCAAATAATTTACTGTGTTGAGGGTGTAAGACAACGAACAAACACACACACACGCACGCACGCACGCACGCACGCACACACACACACACACACAGATAATATGTTTAATAAACAACTAAACCCAGAAATACAGACATCTATGCTAATCACATACATGACTGTCTCTGTCGGGAAGTAGTTTTGTATCCAAAATAAATATTAGAGACAGACTGTTAATATTAGCGTAAGCATAAGCATAAGCATAACCATAGAAAATAAGCACAAGTATAAACAAAAATAGGTAGATTCTGCCACATTTTGTTTTTATTTATTTTTTAATTAATTAACATAATAATTTTGTATTTATAAAATAATAACAACTCTATCAGTTCTATGTAACATGTATTGAAAAATAAATTCAAGGAAAAGCATTAAGCTATTGCTTTTTTGCCTATTTTATTTGCGTCCATGCTACTTGACATTCAATATTAAGGAAAAATCTTCTAAACTACCAATTAAAAATATAGGTCTAAAAAATAATACTGTCAAACCTTATCTTTTGCGCTAACGTTAGCGGCTGACGACGCAGTTTTTGGTAACATCAAATAGTTAGAATTGCAGGCAAGAACTGGTTAGAAAGCTTCATTTGCTATATTTTAGTTGTGGTTCAGTATCTTTAAAGTATCAGATCAGGAACGTTTTTAAATCTAGTTATAAATAAATGGATTGTTTTTAGCTACTAGGTATATTAAGCAAACTATGAATGAAAACATGAATAAGTTTCTTATAGATCTGAAATATTAAAAGGTAGAGAACCTTTATAATTGTCTATTGCTGAACAAATTTACCTGAAACTGATGGTAATCGTAATATTTCGCAATATTCGTATAATTTATAAACACCCCATATTTATTTATTTATTTACGCTTTATTGAATTAACAAAAGGCGAACTTAATGCCTAACGGCATTCTCTCCCAGTTAACCTCTGTGTTGGTGAAAAATTGTGGTAGGCGTTTAATAAATTTAAATTTAATAAATAAAAATAAATTAGAAAAAAAAAGGACATGATAAATATTAAATATATACTATATATCTATCTATATACACTTACACACTGATACATACATATATATAAATTGAATAAACGTATACACATATCTAAATACATACACATTATACATATTATTATTATAACATCATGAATGTTGAAGTTTTATATTATGAGATACACATTTCAAATTAACACACGGATTATGGGGACTTTAAAAAGTGCTTTTTGACAAGTTTCTTAAAGGTACTTTTGGATGGTGCTCTTCTTATCTTTTCAGGAAGTTGGTTCCAAAGAAGTATTCATATCTAATGTATTACATATCTAATGTATTACAAATTAATTTAATTTTTTTTTTGGGAACTTGTTAGAAAGACATGTTATCGAAAACGACAATTCATAATGGTATTCATAGTATATTCAGTTTGTTATATTAAACATGGAATGAGATTAACGACTTTAATAATACATATTAAATATTGTAACATATACATTTCAAATTTATGTTTGTAATGTAAATGGATATTGTATTATATTTTAAGCTGGTTCGACGAATATCACAGAATAATATATATCTATAATTCATAAACAGACAGGAATGAAAATTATCAGAAGCCAGTCATTTATATATAAAAAGATCTTGTATTTGTATATAAAAAAATGTGTTTAACGAATTATCTTTATCATATTTCTACGAAACGTGACGTATACAAATGTACGTTTTTATATTTAATGATTTTGTGACTTTATAAGAAAAGCTCTGGTTGAAACCATATAAACCTTATGGTTTACCTCACGAGCTTTTAACAGCAACTTTGCTTTGTCGACAAATCGTTAAAATGTTTCTTACTTCAAAATAACTTCTATAGCGCTTTCATCTTTTATTTTTAAGACCTTTATGCTATCGGATTTTAATTATGTTTGTATTAATGAATACTTACATGTAATATATTTCAGAAGTAAAAATTTTACTGATATTACCATAAATCTATAACATATACCATAAATCTATAACATATACGTTAAACGATCTACGAACTAAGCTTTTTAAAATAATTTGTATAACAGACATTGTGGAAAGTTAAGAAATACATGAAATAGTATTTGCCATCTCATAATCTTCATGAACCATGAAAAGAAAAAAAATCTATAAAATCCGTATGCACTGGATGTTTTAACAACTTCACTTTCATAAAATTACATGCATTCATTATATAGATATAAGGTCCTATTTCAAACATTTTAAAAAGTTATCTAAACGTTCCACGATAACTTTTTTCCACGTTTTCAAGCGAGTGCTTTTGATCTAACATTTAATAGAATTAAAAGAGAGTGGTTTTATTAGAGAACGTCATATCTTTAACAAAGTAACTTTTAGACGATTTTAGAATATCGTATCTAATCAATTGTTATATTTCTTTATTTTAGGCTTAACACATTCTTAATTTGTAATTTCCTATTTAGGCTCATTAATGCAGAGTAGGGAAACCATTTGCGATAGATACCATTACCTGATCCACGACTACAAGATACATACAAATCTACGGACCTATAAATAATTTTGTACATGACGCCAGTCGCTTCATCAAGAGTAGAGCAGTACAGGTGTACTCAAGAGAGCGCATCAGTCATGCTGAAGAAAGTATTTGTTTATACTCTCATAATACCCTTTATTAAACTTCTGTTTCAACGTACGAACTTCTTGTAAAAGAATAACATTTAATTTCAGAACAGTAAAACTAAATGGAGGATGTGTGCAATCTTCTTTAAAAAGTAGGATTTTGGTTTTGGATTTTGGATTTTGGTTTTACAATTACGGGTAAATTTGAAAAAACGCTATCTAATGTATTCCCAGCATAGTTTTTAAGAAAGTTATATTATTTCAATGCGTAAAAGCTTAAATTTTCAACTAGTTCTAAACCCTCCTCCTGATCTTCAGCTAAATCTTTTTTTAACAATGAATCCGATCATCTTTAATAAGAAAAAAATAAATAATACCATTTGGTATGAAATTACTTTAAATTAATATAAATAATGTGCAAATAGAGTAGATATTTAATTAATTAATAAATAATACATAAATATGTAACACTTTTTGAGTTTGTTTAAACATTATGATTAAATTCGCATTACAGTTCAATTTCTTAGAAATAACATTATTTACAAATGTAATTAGCTCCAGTTCTCATACAAAATACTTTTTACTCGTTAATTTTCATTATTTTCACGGGAAAAACCAAAAAAAAAAGTTTTTGGCTGTTATTAAAATAGAACAAAACTGCTAGACCGATTTTCACTAAAATTAGTATGCTGTTAGCAGATTATCTGTGCCAATATATATAAAGTTTTTCATCCAGATAATATAGTATAATTCGTGACTCTAAATTAATGTTTTAAAAAGTAATTTTAAAACATTGGTTTGGGTAAAATAATAAATGCTTAAAGTTTGTTTTTGTTTGTTCAGATTTTAAGTGATCATAAATGGACCAATTAATTCGAAAGCCTTTATGTACTCGCATAATATTTACATGGAAAAATAGCCAACAACTCATATAACACATCTAGCGATACGAAGACGAAACTTCCTAGCATTTCATGGATTTACCGTGCGGGTGCTGAGTCCATCACGTTGTAATGAAAGGAGTATAACCGTGCCTGGAACCTGCAACCCAAGTGTAGGTTTAAGGGGTTTTAACTATATTAGTTGCGTAACTTTGAATCTATCAGAGGCACTAAACATTTTTTTTTAGAGTGCTCCTCGGATATGAAGTCCACTTGGGCGGAGTCGCGAGTCACAGTTACTGTTACATTAATGTGAAACTGTAAATGTCTTGGAAATGGAGTGTTAGTAATACTTAATTCACAAGAAAAAATCGGGACAGCAATGATTAACCGAATTTCATGAAATATATTCTATCCATTTTTTTTTAACAATTTTATGCTTTATCGTATAATAAAAAAAAAAATCTTATAAATCGATGTATCAAATATAGGAAGGTTCATACAAACACAAACTCTTACAAAGATAAATATGACATTTTATAACATTGTCTTAGAAAAAGAAATATATTAACTGTTAAAAAAAGCATTCAACAAGAAAAATACATAATTATAAAAAGTTGTTTAATATGTATTTTCATTTTAAAATAAAACCAACTCAATATTTATATTTTTCAACATTGAGATAAAATCACAATAGACAAATTTATACAATATACGAACTACATTTGTTATTCATGATAATGATTAATCGTTTTATTAGCCCTTAATAGGATTTGTGAACCCTTAAAAACACTTATTTCAATACGCTGAATATATCTGAACAAAAAACAGAACACATTTACTTAAAGTAATATTCCCACGTAAGTTACCAAAATTATCTAAAAGAATATTTAAGTATGTTTTGGATCCAAATTCAATTTTATTTTGGGTATAAGGAAATCTTTTTTCTTTCCTGGCCTTCTTCGAATTGAAATATTAAAGAAAGTTAAAGGCAAAATTACTTTTTTATATTTGTATTTTCGAACTAAAAATAAAATAACAAAAGAAATAATATGACAAAACCAGACCATAGACGACTCTAACCCATATCGTTAAAAACAACTAAAATACAGGGATGAAAATTAGTAATGCATATTAATTATCCTTTGATATGATTTTATATTTATGTAAAACTCAAGTATAAACATGTTATCTAAAATGAAGATAAAATCCCATATCCATTTTCTGCTTTACTAGCGATTTTAATACATTGTTTTGCATACACCATTAAAAAAAATTTACATTGTATAATAGATGATCAATTTATAAATTTTATAATTTAAAATGATTATTGCTACTAAATTTCCTTGAAGTTTATTATATAATTATTAATAATTAATTGTAATCTTGCATTTACTGAAATGTAAGAAACAATTCATTAATAAGACCTGCAATTGTAATGCTAGGACAACTTCTTGTTATTGTGTCATTGTTATGACGGGAGATGATCTAGTGAATATAATTAAGTAATATTGGGAACTCAAAATAATTGTTGTACGAGTAATCGCACAGTAAAAATGTCTCTGAAAGGTTGTAACGGTGTCCGTTTAATAAACGAGGTTTTAATTAATAATAATTTAAGAGTAATTAGTTGTGAAGTTTTGTTTTGAAGAAGAAATAATCACCACCATCACGAGGAATACGATATTGACAGCAGCAATGCAATGAGCAATGAGGTACTTCAAAAGTGAAAAAAGTAAAACAAACCAACAAACTTTACCAGCATTTATAAAAGATAAAACAAATAGGGAGCATTCGGCAAATACACTATTTTACGTTTCATTGTATTGATAAAAGAATTTTAAAGTAACCATTCAGTGAACGATATGTATATAAGTTTTTTCAGAAGATTTCAGAAGAAATCGACAAAAATATTATACCTAAACCGGACTACTAGGCTGCTGGAAAAAGGTAATAACATATTTAAAGAGCACGAAACACTTCAGTAATGTGACTCAATAATAACACTCAGAAATATTAATGGTCAATATGAAATCATAGACTACTGCGATGTACATTTGACATTGATTTGTAATGCATGTCATAAAATAGGTATTTTGACAGGGTGGCGCAGTGTCATTGGGCCAAAGAACAGGTCCATAGCACGAGGAATACTTGTTAAAGTCGGCGGCAGGAATCGTTGTGATAGCAGTATTTGTATTGACGGCTTGGGTAATGATCATCACACATTTGCTAACTTCAGACTACCTACCAGGATCTATGATATAATCATAAAAAAAACATTTCTTCAAAGTATATATAAATATGTAAACAGCTTATAGCTCAACGTTCTAAATGAAAAATTTAATGAAAAGGTTTCTGAATACAAATAAAAAAGTCATGGCAAATACCAAATTCCGAAGTAGAATGAATTCTACGTTACAGCTCGGTGTCGTAAAAGTCATTTCTCTTATTTACTGAAAAACACAATATGCTTACAACACAATGGTTCAGGGTGTAATAACTAGGCGGTTATATATTCATTTGACAACTATGTAATAAAATATAATATTTTAATTTTATTATGTACATAATAATGGTAACATATTTAATTTAGTACACCTTTTCGGGGTCATGAGAGTTTAAAATGTGTGTAAATAATATATGAAAAAATGCTCTCCGATAAGCTCCTTCCTCTATCTACCTACTAAACTATATAATATATTTAATTTTATAGACGTTCTATTCAGAGAAAGTTTATAAAAAAGTAGGTACATAGTATAGGTTCAGATATTATTTAAAAAGACATATAAAGAAACGAACCAAAAGATTACAGTTTGAAATTCAAAATATCTTTATTCATGTAAGCATTTTTACGCTCTTTTTCCGTGTATTATTTATATACAGAACTTGTGTTAGCTTCCCTATAAACGGAGGGTAGGTTTTGATAAAAAAATAAAGATATTAATTGATGGTATGACTAAAACATGTAATGTTTGTATAAAAGTTTAATTGACTAAATAAATAATTGTAATATTGGATACTGATTTGATTAAAAGGAGTGTATATATAAATCGTCTCCCAGCTAAGAGAAGGCAATGTGTGATCGAGAGACTAAGTTATGTAATAGTCCGGGAGCCAGCTACCAATTTTCGTCATGAATTTCCTCCCGAGTGAAAATTTGTAAACTGCAATAGAAAGTTGTGTTATGAAGCTTCGCGGTCGTCAGCTGCGGCTCTGGTGGTGGAGAAGGCAGTGGCAGCCTCCCACGCACGAAGAAAAAAAAAATTTTTTTAATCATTTCCTCCCATTCTAAAATTTCTTGAATAATAGTTTATCTAATATCTTGAAGGGAAAATAAAGTCAGCTGACCATAACATGGTGGATTATACGTCAGCTGGCCGCCCGAATATGAAAAAAAATAAAAAAAATTCAATGATTTCCTCTCAACTAAAAATTTATCAGGTGATAGTTTATATGTTACTGTGAATGAAAATTAACATCAGCTGGCTGTATCTCAGTGGAAAGTTCGTCAGCTGGTTACTTGAAATGTGTAATGTAGCTGCATTTATCACCTACTGAATCTTATCAGCTGACGACTTTTCCCTTTACTTAGAGCTAGCTGATTTGTTTTATTATTTACAAGAGTATATTAACTATTTTCTTAAAAATTTTCATCCAGGAGGAAATCACTTTTCTCAGGTTGTTTGGCAGTATATTTGATTTGATAATAAATATGCAGTTTAATAATGAAGGAAATATAGTTATAACTAAAGTTTAATTAATCAATAATTTATTGAAGCATAATTTTATAAATTAATGAAATTTTATTTTAATATAATGAATAAAAATACTAACAACGGTTATTCATTTTCGCTCTCGCTTTGGCTTGAGTCGCATCGACGCAGTTTTAGAATCATATAGAATGTAATTTAATTATAAAATACATTAATTTTAAGTATGTCTTATTTCCTTTTGCACCCTCTGCTGCGACCATATATAATTAATAATTAATAATTAATTTATTAATTTATTAATAATTAATTCGTTGTAATTTATATTATTATTACTTTTGATAACAGCGCACATATACACTTAATGCTTAAGTAAAAATTATATTTGGGTGTTTCTCTACTAACGGGAAAGTTTTGCATGAAATTTGTCCGGCTCACTTTTTGTTTTAAAATAGGGTTTTAAATATATAGAATGAAAGCTAATAACTAGCGATTTTCAAGTCTATAAAAGGCTGGAAGATTACTTTGCTGTTTTCAAAGTTTTAAAATATACTTTAAATTTATTACACGCACTTAAATATTATTTTAAAATTGGATTTAAAGTGAAGATTCTGGGATGGTTGGGATTAAAAGAAAAAAAGATATAAAACATTTACATGATCAACCGGTAGCCTCAAAGATACTGAAATGTACTATAGTTTTAAATATTTTCTTAAATAAAAAATATCCAAAACAATGTGCAAATTCCTTGGAACATCAATTTTCCCGTTAGTAGAGAAACACCCATATATATAATGTATATGCTTACTGTAGAAGTTCTCAATAGTGTAATTCCCTAGTTGGAATACATTACACTAAATTATACTTTTTCTTACAATGAATTGTTAAAAAATTATAATCGAAGTAGTAGAAAGAAATAACATTCTACCCATATATTTACGTTAATGTTGAAGGTGTCTCTTCTGATGTCGTTCTTATTTTTCCGATATTTTTGCGGCAAAGCAGTATAACGTCGATAACACTCACTATGATACAACTGAAATAGGTTAAGTTGTGTAGGAAGCACATTATTTTGACCGGTTAGATTATTAACTTTTCGCATTGTTAATATAGATCTACACTTATTTTAATTATCTTCACTAAATAATTTTGGAAGAACATTAGTTTTTTTTACAAAAGTGGTAACGTGGTACACGTTAGACATTTTTATTTTTAATTATCCGTTACTATAATAACACTATGTTCGACTGACCAACTTAAACATGGAATCTTTCACTTACCATTCGAGTCACATTATAATTTCAACTTACACTCTCGTTAGTGTGTTTTACTGTTTTATTAGTGTGTTTATAAAATCTGGAGAGGGTAATTTGAATCTACAATCTAGCTACAATGTAAAAAGGGCTCATGTATTACTTTAATTTATATAAGAAAAAGAAATAAATAGAGAAAAGTGATTTCCTCCTGGATGAAAATTTATAAGAGAATAGTTAATATACTCTTGTAAATAATAAAACAAATCAGCTAGCTCTAAGTAAAGGGAAAAGTCGTCAGCTGATAAAATTCAGTAGGTGATAAATGCAGCTGCATTACACATTTCAAGTAACCAGCTGACGAACTTTCCACTGAGATACAGCCAGCTGATGTTAATTTTCATTTACAGTAACATATAAACTATCACCAGATAAATTTTTAGTTGAGAGGAAATCATTGAATTTTTTTTATTTTTTTTCATATTCGGGTGGCCAGCTGACGTATAATCCACCATGTTATGGTCAGCTGACTTTATTTTCCCTTCAAGATATTAGATAAACTATTATTCAAGAAATTTTAGAATGGGAGGAAATGACTAAAAAAAATTTTTTTTTCTTCGTGCGTGGGAGGCTGCCACTGCCTTCTCCACCACCGGAGTCGCAGCTGACGATCGCGAAGCTTCATAACACAACTTCCTATTGCATTTTACAAATTTTCACTTGGGAGGAAATTGGTCATGAAAATCTGTTACTGGCTCCCGGACTATAACAGAACTAGTATAATAAAGTGTAGCAGTGATAGTAAAGAGTTTAAATAATAAACAGTTTAGTGTGTTTGTGGGTAGTGCCATAAAGTGTTTTAAGAAATAGAACTACTGTCTTGGTCATTCTTTGCAGTAAGAGAGTTCTAATATTTGTATATAGTAAATATACAATTTACATACAAAAAAGCTAACGCATACATTCGGTACTTTTCAACTCTTTTATGTATTTTTTTTTAAATTATGATACTCATAATATTATATTATATAATATAAGAAGTTATTAATGTATCCTTACATCAAAGTATCCTTACAGAATCTGGAAAGGATGCGGTTTCTTACCCACCCCGCTGTTTCATTTACATATAATTATATATTGTATCCGAGGAAGTATCAGTTTGTAGAAAAAAAATATATAATGCAGGCAATCGATTTCAAAACCCGTTAAAACAAAATCAAGCTTTAGTATCCCCCACCATCCAATAAAATATCTAGACAATGTTCAAATATAAGTTAAGATAACCAGAGAATACAATCATTGGAAAACTACCCCCTTAAGTAGATTCAACATAAACTGATGAATCATTGTCACCTTGTGTTTAGTAAAAACCGTAACTAACGATTTGATAAAACAATAAGCGACTTCGAATAAAATGAATTGTTAGATTTTAAATTTATCTTCAATAATATTAAATAGCTTTCGTACAAAAATTTAAGGCTTTTATGTAACAAATACGTCCTGACTTTGTGTGTTTTTTTTTATTTGATATATCGTTGTCTTACCTTTTACCAGATACAACATACAACTAGCCAGGTTTTACCAGATAGGTAAAAAACAACAATTATTTATTTCTTTAATAATACTTAGGTTTTAAAAATATATCAAATATTATCAAAACCAATATTATCATCAATAATTAACGTCCGTATGTTATAAAAGATCTATTATTAATAGTACTACTAAATCGAGGTTTACGTATGTACGTATAACAAATCTTGAATTAAAAAGAACATTAACTTTCAATATTATTGCAATTAGAGCGTTGAAAAGAAAAACCCATTAAAAAAATAAATAAAAAAATTTAAAACACTCGATACAAAAATACTTGAAAAAGAATAAAAATAATATATTATGCACTTATTGAAGTTGTTGCGACGGGGACCGTTGTACGTGGGTTGACGATGGTGTCTTTTTTACAAAGTTACAAGGGCTTAGACTATACGATTCGATATTGTAATTTCTTTATTGGCCTTGGTAACTTACTTGCATTTTAATTTCTTCCTTTACTAAGCGATCCCCCGACGCTACGACTTTAATAAGTACATAATAATGTTATTTTTATTCTTTTTAGTGGTCTTTTCGTATCGACGGTTTTTTATTTTTTTTATTATTATTTTTTTTGCTTTTTAAGTTATGTTACTGGTTTCATTATTCTATTAAATGTATTCTGCATAAGAACCTTTTACCCGCATCAATATCTTGGTGACGACTGTTTTTATTTGGACCAAAAAAAGCTAAGAACCATCTCGACGAACCAGACTTTTCGATTATAAAATATATATACACAGATCGACAGGTCAAACTTATAACACCCTCTTTTTGAGTCGGGGACTAAAAACAATCACAAGTAACATAATGAATTATACAATCCATTGTTATCCCGTCAATTAATTTGATTTGAATCATTAGAAATTAAAAGTACATTTTAAATTTTAACACGCTTTTATTAGTTTCACGTGTATGTTTGCTTGTGACCGACTTTTTCGATTTTTTGTCTCATTTCCCACGGACCGATTTTGTTCAAACTTTGCACATATATCAAGAACCAATGGTAAATTATTAATTCGATGACATTATCTCATTATCTTGATAAGTATTTTCAGGATTTTATTGTGTATTACCTATTATGTAACAAACAAACTGTTATCAAGCGGTATATAAAATAACTCCTGTTATACCTTCATTGTTTAAATTCTTTAAAATATTTAATAGAATAAACTATAATTTTATCAGCCTTTTCAGCAGCATTCGGCATTTTCAATTCATCTCAATTTTAAAATATTACATATTTAATTCCAAGATATGTATCAAAAAACTCTTTGAACTTAGAATTGTTGCCGCCTTAGAGATCTTGCTTCTGCTTACCGCTTCGACGTAACAAAAACAAAATGTCAAAGTAACAAAAACAAAATGCAAAATAAAACGACTTATTTAGAAGACCTCGTAAGAAATTACAAGCTATGCAAGAGCTTACCCAAGCAAGTTAACTTAAGCATGAACAAGTTGAAACATTTGAAAGTATTCATCAGCATTTCACGGTTTACTGGAATGCTGATGCTGATGATCCTTGTTTTGTTAGTCATCACAACAGAACGGTTGCTTAATTGTAAACAACCTTTAATTATAAACATGCCTAGAGAGACCAAATTAGTCAAACATACTTTGAGAATGATAGCACGATAATTGTCTTATAACACCTTATACCGTAACACAGATGAATTTACACAAATCTATAATATATAATTTTATATTACAAAAATATAATATATTTTTAGCTTGAGATTAGAGTGTTTGTGTGGTAATATAATACTTAATATAAAAGTGTTGTTGTAAAAAAATATATAGACATCTAATCAGGTAAATGAAAAGTAAGAATAGTTATTCAAATGCGAAAAAATTTAAAAGTTTTTCTCGATATTATATGTTTTCTTAAACTAATATGTTTTAAATATTATTTTATTGATACAACAATATGTTATGGGACAAATAAAATCATGTATAATATTAAAACCAATCCGCTTTAAATAACCCCTGATATAAAAAGATCGCTAAAGAACATTATTTCGATGTAGTTATTAAGTCGTTGCGTCGAGGGACCGTTGTACATACATTCACAAATATTTTACGAAGTTTTTGGAGCTAATGAATAAGGACTTAGACTATACGATAAAATATTGTAATTTCGTTAGACATTTGCCTTGGTAAATTACTTGCATTTTAATTTCTTCCTTTATTGAGCACTCCAACCTGCTACCTTAACGAAACTGTTCTGTTGCCCTGCCAATTTAGTAACCGATTAGCTATCCACCTCGGTGATGATTTATTATACATTATCGTCTTTATCGGGACGGAGGCGACATCTATATACCAATATATTTTAAATAACTTGTATAATACCAGAACGATATACATTTTAAATTTGCATTGTTATTTCCTTAATTTTAATGTAATAGCATTTGTAATTAAAACTAATTAAAGCAAATTCAAAACATAATACCATCTCAAACAAATATGTACAAAATATATGGGGGTCACTCACACGAGGATAATAAGTTGTAAATTAATAATAAATCTGATATTAACAATATTTATTTTCATACAAGTAACTATATTATATCGTATATGAAAAGAAATACTACAAAAATATATATCCATTGTAAAAAATACAAATAATCTTTCTAAACAAACAATACCAAAGTTAAACACGATCTATCATATAATAAAAGCGTCAATATCAATAAAAGTTATTACGTCAACAGACGTAATTATTACCTGTGAGGCTTGATAGGAGTTATATTTATTTTACAAGGCATGTATGAAAGGGAGTATTGTATGTACACATAAATGTTGTTGCAAATTTAAAAAATTCATACATATAACAAATGATACTACATGTTCGTAAATTAAAACCTAATATAAGAAAAATAAAATTACTATTTTTAAATTCCGGGTTCTTGTGTACGCGACTTTATAACCTCGGTTTCTAATAAACTTCATGATGTTCTTAAATAAAACATCGCAAAAGAAGGGGGAAGCGCTCGCAGTCCTAATGTATCTAGTTATCTATTCAGTCACATTCGGCTTTTACATCATCAATATTATTAATGTACGAACTGTGTCTATTCAACAGTGTAGTATTATTTATATAGCATATAATAGAAGAATGTCTTATGTAAGATATTAAACTTCGGAACCTAATATCTTTGAATAAATAAATATAAAACTATAAGTATATTAATTTGCTCGTTTTTCTTAGCGTCTTCTACTTTATTTGTTTTTATATCAGCAGTGTTCTGTGCAGTACGTCTCCATAAGCAACCACTCTTCTCTTTTAACATTTCTGTTTCTTATGTTTTGAATAATTTCGTTTAAATAAAAATCATACTGAGCAGAGTACTTTCGCTACACTATAGAAAAAGCTACAGGTAGTTAAGATACCACAGAAAGATACCCAAGCGAATTTAAGTGATATATGTCCTATCAGAATTCCACCTTCCTTATCTAATATAAGTAGTACAATAGTTAGTAGTCAATTCCTAGATTATCACCTACTTTACCCGGAGTTCATTCAGACTTTAGAAAGAGAAGACGCAGTGCCATCACTTTTACAAGTGTAATTGATGACATATTGAAATCAAATTATTGTATTACAATTTATGTATGGGATCCATCAAATTCTATTCTCGCGGCTGGTACTAAAAAACTTTAGCGGCCCTTACCTAAATCTTTACCAAATCGTAATTACTATTTCAAAAAGGAAAGCGTGATTGATATATTGCATCGACCCAAAATAACTTGGATAAGGGTAGGACGATAGTGAATTACGTATCGTCATATGTAAGTAAGGATATGATTTCGTTGGAAATAAGGTTGAAAAAAAGAAAGATATAAATTACTTAAGGATGACAAGGCTCATGATTTTAAAATTATACATCTCATAAACTTACTACTACAATATATTGACCCAATATGTATTATATATATATATATATGTATAAGTCTGTAAGTGTATATAGATAGATGTATATGTTTAATATTTATGGTCTTTTTTTTCTATTTTTTTTAACGCCTACCACAATTTCCATCCACAGAGGTTAACCTCTGTGGAAGGTGAGGGAGAGAATGCTATTAGGCATTAAGTTAGCCTTTTGTTAATGCAATAAAGGGTAAATAAATAAATAAATAAATATAAATTTATAAAGTAATTGATAAACATGGATAATAGATAGATATTAATACTATTATAATAAAGTCATTCAAAGATAAGAACTTCCCATTGTTTATTGAATAATACATATTTAATATTTTGATAGATCGTCTTTAAATATAATATAATACGTAGTAATATCACATGTAATTAAGTTATATACCCTTATTATATATATATAAAAGCATTTGTTAGCAAAGGAGGAAAGCATAAGCTCCTTCCATTTTTACATAATGTCCATAATTCAACCATAGGTACCAGTTTCATATTCCAGGAACACAACTATAATACCTGTCGTTTGTATTTATCATGGGCTCATTTACAATTAAAATGACCGTCATCTCAGTTTTCTCCTTAAAGTACTGTATTATCAAGAATCTATATTTTTTTGAGATGTTGTATATATAACTTTTTGTTAGACAATTAGAGTCCAATAGTCAACGCAAAATATAAACGACTTTATACACTTAAATGTCACAAACAGCTCCGTATCCCTAAAAATAAATAATAGTTCCACCCATTAATATCGACGTACGTCGTCGTCATTCAACTTCGGTCTCTATATTGAGTCTAAAACCTATATAAAAAGTATTATTTACTCAAAAAGCGGTTGCTAGATTTATATTAATTAAAAAGCTCACTCATGCATACACTGTTTGCCACACTGATATGGATTACCAAAATACTAGCTAGAAGCTTTAGAATCGTTTGAGGGACGATGAAGATAATTGAGGAGAGAACAGAGAATTGCACAATTTGATTTCCCCATCACTTTTCCATCAGCGAATATATATATATTATGTACTACCTACCACACAATTGGTATTATATACAACATATTATGTATTATATTGCTAAATTAATTTCAAAGCAGGTAAAAATAAGATAACTATTGGTAGAGAGACGGAACGGTTATCCTGAGGTTGTTTTTTCTTCTGCTTGTGTCCATGATAATTTGTTTATATATAATATAATATTAAATGTAATTACTCATAACAAATATACCATTTATTCTTGACAGATTAACAAATTCCTAACTTGTCAGATTGTAGATTAGGTAGAGTGCGCCTCAAGTCTCGTAACTTTGTCTAACATGTTAAAACTTAACGTTGTGACAACCAGCATTGTTTGCAAAAGTAAGTTCACGTCTCGTATAAAGACGTAAGATAAGAATACTTAAATCGTAATACGCGAACGGTAATTAAATACTATTAAAATGAAAACAAAACCTGTCTTTTACAGGTGTTCAATTAAAAAAATAACATTTAAAAGTTAGTTCGTTTGTTCTCATCGCAAAACTACAAATACAAAATTTATTAATTTGGCCTTTCATTGTTTGTTTGCTGATCTGAATATTTTATTCAATTTATATTTCCTTTTACTATTAAAATAAATGTTCATGTTCAATGAACAATTATTTCAATTTAATCATGTATTAGATTTATATTTCAAAAATACCAAACAACAATTTATTAAATTACTAGCTGTGCCTGCGACACCGTACGCGACATTTCGATTTTGATAAAACATACCCTTTGTATGTAAAAACTATAAAACCAATGTATGTAAAAACTATAAAACTTCAAACTGGTAAGCAGCAATGGTACGACCATAAGAGATTATTAACTTCTTTGTTTGTTAACCGATTGTTAAAAAAAAAAACAAAATATAGAAGGAATCCCATGACAATATGTTCCCGAAAACTGCATTCAAATCGATTAATCCGTTTCTGAGATTAGCGTGCATATACAGACATACAGACGAACAGACAAATGAAAAACTTTGTTTTGGGTTCTCTTCCTTATATAAAGGTCCCCCTGTATGAATTTTAGAAAATATTTTTTTTTCGTGTTGTGTGCACAAGTAAAAGACAAACAGATAAACAGACAAAGATTTTTAAAATGCTGAAAAAGATTCTGTTAGTTATCACTTCACATCCTGGAATATTTTTTAAATATTTTCTATGTACAAATACTACTGCTCTACAGATTTATTACATGTATAGAATAAGATTTGCATGGTACCTATTACGTTATTGACATGAATTGACCTAACTATTTTATTTACACCAAATGTTAAGTGAAGACTGTGATAATATATTGCTGAAAATTGGATTCAAATTGGTTAAGCAGTTTCTGAGATTAGCGTGCACAAACATACAGACATAGACAAGCAGACAAATTAAAAACCATTGTTTTGGGTTCTCTTGCTCTTATAAATGCCCCCTATGATGATTTTTTTTATATTATTCATGTACAGAAATGGTAATGGTACAATTTTATTATATGTGTAGATAAACATATAATAAACTTCATTTTGCTATCGTGTCAATAATTTAAAATAATATGTATGTAAGAGAATGTGGCTTCTAGTTCGATTGTTCGGGGTAGTTTATAGATTTATATAAATATAGAATAAAAAATAAACCAATACGAGCAGAGACTCGAACCCACGACCTCTGGGAAACTGTCCCGTCGCTCTACTAATTGAGCTACCGTATCGCGAAACGATTTTTCATTCTATATTTATATAAATTTAAATCAGCTTAACATGGCTATACATGTTTAAAGTTCTTTTCAAACATTAGTTTATAAATTCTAATATCAAGGGATTAAATAAATCAAACTTTTTACAAAGTTTCAAAATTTAATCAAACTAAGGACCTTATGTATTAATGTTACGACAATATAACAAATGAAGGTGATAAAATTAGACAGCCCAACTTAACTTAATATAATCTATTTATACGTTATTTAAATTGCTATCTTGTTGTATTTTTGTATAGTTTATATAAGTGTGAGATTTCAAATTTAGATTTCTAAGCATAACTTATGTTCTAATAAAGTTTAAAATTAAGCCGAACTTAGCCAATACTTTAATAATGAAGAGGCTTATTTTTCTAGTGGTTCAAGGTTCCAAAGCACTTTGACGTTACTAAAATAATACAATTTGAATAAGTTATGAGCATTTTAAAAAGTGAATGACAATTATTTTTTAATTTAATTAACGATATCATCGTAACATTAAAATGTTTGGTTGAATATAATTTATGTTCGCTCGGATCTTTATTAAGCAATGTGACATAATAATGCAAAACAAAGAACATGAAATTGGTATATTAGAATAATAACGACATTATGATTTTTATATCGTTTACATAAAAATTATAATTGGTTTGCTATATATTTATTTTTATAATTCTTATTTATTTTCTTTAACTCGTTTTCTTTTTCCTTAGTATCTAAAAAAGATAAAAAAAGGTGTTGTCTATTAAGTCAATTTCTGTTAGTTAGGATGAAGTAACCCGCATAATGATCGTCACATTAATTGATACTACTCATACGAGTATTCATATTCGCTTTCAACCCAAATTTCGCATATTTTCTTCACATTAGCGTAAAACGCATGTAATCCCAATTCGTAAAGTGTACTGTCTGTCTGAATTATACCATATCTCGAAATATGCCATCTCTTACCTATCAAAAGTCCTCGAAGTGACATAACTTCAAGAGAAACCTGATAAGCAATTTTATTTCTTGACTTACAGTAAGAATATTACAGTCCGGTTTTTATCAAAATCTTTCAGTCCGGTTTTTGTTTTGGGGACAGTACAAACACAGCTCTTCATAGGATTGTGGAAGATATCCAAGTTGCAAAGGAGGATAAACTCTGTTATCTGGAGATTGACTCTGTTCAATCAATCGATTAATGACATGCTCTTTGCTCTCCTTTTACAACTTTACATTTTCTTATGCATGGACAATATTATGTCAGGGCGGCGTGATTTAACTGTTGGTGAGACACAAGGTGGTAATATCTCCCTCCGTCTATCTTAACACATGTCTAATGATTGTTGCATATGATAACGGTTGTTAAATGAAAATGATTAGGGTATATGAGATCTCATACACCCTTATCATCTGAATTTGACGACCTACAAGTTTACGCACACGCTAAACTGACAAATGACAGCAATGATCCTGCTATCAGTGTAGTTAATAATGTTAATAGCGTTAATTTGCTAAAATGTAAGGTATAATTCCATGGGCGTACCGAGGAGAGGGCAGGGGGGGCAGCTGCCCCCTCCCTGGACATCGTATAGCTCTCTACTACCTACCTTCTATTGTAAATTAAAATTATTATTTTAC
This sequence comes from Napeogenes inachia, assembly GCA_959347355.1. NCBI lineage: Eukaryota > Metazoa > Arthropoda > Insecta > Lepidoptera > Nymphalidae > Napeogenes > Napeogenes inachia. Next base: position 12,777,957 of record OY365793.1, on the reverse strand, counting down.
AATAAAAAATAAAACCAATTAAGTTTTAAAAATTGAAGAAGGTTTAAAAATGCTAGGCTAGGTTAGGAAGGTTAGTCGGGGACGAGAAATGTATCTTTTCAGCTGTTATAGACCTATGTATTACAAGCAAATACAATTCTCTAGTAAAACTTATAGCAAATACTTTATAAGTCTAAAATCTTCAATAGAAGCCAGATTCGGCATAGACAAATCACCAGCGTTTGCTCTTTCATTGTTAGACCATGTTCAGAAAATTTAAATTACAGCTCAAAATTACAAAAATAAATTAAAGAAATCTGGTTCGCCACAGGTAGCGTTAGTTGTGCAAATAAGATGATATGGAGCTTTATTCAATAAAATTTTAATAATTTAAAGATTGCTTAAACAAAGTAAATCTCGGCCTCTATCTTAACTCTAAGCTCGGTTGTAAAGGTCATGTTACTAAAATTTACTGTAAAGTATTTTTTTTTAGTTTGTATCTTATATTGTCACAAAAAGGTCTTACTCATTGTGACCTTAACTCTGTTAGTATAATTTCTTATCTCACCTCTCAGTGACTTAGCTGTTGTCTGCTTCTCTGACATCTCCGAACTTCATCTTTACGAATCGGAGAGCCTTCTCAATACTGCTCCTACCTTTTTTTCTAACCTCTATAAATATTACCATCTATCACATCTTAATGACATTGACGTTAATTATTCTGTATACTTATCGTTTCACATTCTTACCCCAGTATAATTCTTCTTCTTCATCTTCTTCCCCCAGTATAATTCTTCTTCTTCTTCATCCTTTTCCACCAGTAAGCAATTTTCCAGTATTTCCAACGTGAATTGGAATTATTAGTAAATATTCATAATTTACATTTTCACTCCTTATCGATTTTTTTAGTTTGCAATCGTGCGCTTATTCTATTTATTAGATTCTGATTTTCGAGAAAGTTCTATTCAAGTTTATGCAAATCTTGTAACTGTTACTTACTAGAAAATGTAAATAATTCGCTGAGAAAGATGATTTCTAAAAAATCAGTCGATATATACCTCTGTGATATTAATTGATATTAAAAGATATATTTATTACTTATATATATACTAGCATATCCAGCCCGCTTAAATTAAAGATGTATTAACTCAAATACAGAATAAAAAATATATTAAATATAATAATTCACTTAATATAATTATGTTTCAACCTGATTTTTTCATTTTCTTCTACTCGTTTCTCTAGCTTGTACATGGATAGTATTATAACGTTTTAACTGACCTTAAATAGTTTTATGTAAAAAACAATATCAGTAGTAAAAAAACTGTCACTGACAGTTCAATATAAAAAGTCTCCGATCGTCACCAAACTTTGCAGGATTACCCGCAAAACCGATTAAAATTTGGTTTAAATCGGTTAAAACGTTTTGGAGTTTATCCGGAATATACATACATACTTTCTCTTTTATAGGTATACATTATATGAATGTTTAATTTTATCAATATATATTTATTAATATTACGATGTATGTTAGCTAAACATTCGGATATACAAGAGGTATAGTTTGTAAGATATACAGCTCTTAAATACACGATCATATCCTATCCTACTAATATTATAAATGCGAAAGTTTGTAAGGATGTGTGTATGTTTGTTACTCTTTCACGCAAAAACTACTGAACGGATTTTCATGAAACTTTGCAGTAATATAGCTTTGATATCAGAATAACATAATAAGTTAAAATTTATAGGGATTTATATAATTGGGTGATAACGATAACAGTCAAGTAAGTCGAAAAAAATCAGCCCCCTGAGAGCTATATTGGCGTGCGCTGCTCTTATTGTTTGAGTTACACAAAGATAATTACTGTAAAATTATTTATCTTAAATAGTACCAAATAAAAGTCTGCGAGAGCATATATCTATCTTTTATGTGTGAGTCACTATGACCAAAATAGTGAACCAAACATACAATTTAATTGGAAATTTTTTAACAATGCACATTTTAGAATATTTATCAAACTCTCAGAAAATTGATATCTGTCACTTTAAGTATTGAATGTAAATAAATTTTGTGTTTTACACTAAGTAATTTGGAGGAATAGTTTAAGCTTTTAAACGATAAGATTGACTTAAAAGGAATGTCTAAAACGCCTAAAAGGCGCGACGCGCGGAGCGAGCGAGGGGGGAGCCGTCATCACTGAGTGGTCCCACCTAGGGCTTCCAATCCCGCAGCCTGCATCCAATCTCGGTATTTGCGGGACTACAATTTTTCAATCCCGCGGGATCTCGGTATTTACGGGATCCCGCATATTAAAAAATATTTATACTTATGTAAGACAAATAAAAAAAAATATTAATCAACTAACTCCATATTTAATTAGGCATTAGGTACTATTAGTATGAGATCAATAAAAATCAATAATAAATACTGTAAAAACAAAAAAAAACTATCCTTTAGAAAAAAAAACAGAAAAATATTTAAAAATCAAACTAAACAAATTTTTAACTCAAGACCATGATAATTATTGAAAAACTTTATAATTATTTAGTTCGGTCATTTGGTCAACTTTCAATTGAAAATATTTAGGAAGGGAACGAAATATATCTAAAGTGTCAGCTGCCATACAATAGTATATATGCCTATAGTCTTCAAAATACGTCATATAGTTTCCAAAATACGATATTTCGTATTTTGGAGACAATGTAGCCGGCACCAGAAAAGGCCCTTTCGGTTTCTTAGGACTTTTCAGTCCCGCAAATCCCGCGCGGATCCCTCGCCCGTAATCCGCAATACCGAGATCTCGGTATTCCGGGATTGGAAGCCCTAGTCCCACCCGACCGGGCAGACACGCGAGGGCAGACGTCGTTGACGGTTGTGTTCATGTTCATGTTCAAGCGATTTTTTGTATGACAAATTCGATTCTCAAAGCCATTTATTGTTTCATACAATCTATACATATAATAAAATTGTCACTGAACCATTCCCGTACATGGAATTTAAAAAAAAAAACATCATAAAAACTTTAAATATATTTTTGACAGTGAGCGATGTCTGCCGATGTAGTAATTTTGATTGTATCTCTTAAAATAAGTCATATAGAATACAAAAAAGGGAAGTGGGAATGGTTTTACTACGAATTTAAGGCGTGCGAAGCCGCGGGCAACAGCTAGTATTATATAAATAATAGATAATGAACCACTCTGCGGTTTTAATTTACGTCTAATACTTGAGTTGATATGAATTATTTGCATGAAAAGAAAACACTTCATAAGTTAGATACTACCCATTTTACGAGAAATTATGTTTATATTTAATCTACGAAGGAGCACCGCGAACGTACCGTGTGGCTTCAATATAATAACGTTTACTTTGAAAATAAGTTTTTCAGTCGCCAAACAGGTGAAAATTAAATATCTATATGAATTTTATATCCCTTGGTATTTATAACTTCATAGGATAATTTAATTTTTAATTTTTTTCATACATTATCTACTCCATAGTCGTTGAATTCCATTCATAAATATTATGAAAGAGGGGTGTTATAAGTTTGACCTGTGTACCTGTGTGTCTATCTGTGGCAACGTAGCTGCCAAACAGTGGACAAATTTGAGTCGTGATGGTTCTTAACTATGTTTGGTCGAAATAGAAGCAGTCGTCTACAAGATATTTCATTTAAGTGGTGCTGGTAAATTTTTCCTATACAATGTCGATAGTCAAAACCTAAACAAGTGAAAATCGTAATTGTGTTCGTAGATTCTTTTAGTCAATCATAGAAAAAAATAATAATTTTAAAGCAGAATTATATTTTTTTATTAAAAAATAAAAAAAAAGTCTCGATACCAAAAGACGTCTAAAAAGAATGAAAATAACATTGTTATGTACTTATTGAAGTCGTTGCGTCCGGGGACCGCTAAATAAAGGAAGAATTCAAAATGCGAGTAAGTTACCACGGCAAATAACGAGATAACAATATCAAATCGTATAGTCTAAACTCTAAGTCCACATTCGTTAGCTCCGAGAAATTTTGTAAAATAGACACCATCGTCAACATACGTACAACGGTACCCCCACGGTACGACATAATAATGTTATTTTTATTCTTTTTAGACGTCTTTTTGTATCGTGTATTTTTTTTAATTAAAAAAATATATATTTTTGAAGGGAACACTTATTTAAGGTCGTTGTGATTTGAAAGCCAATAAACGAAGAAGCGACACTAAAAAGAGACAGACACATAAATTCATTCAACGTTTTCTCATCCCATCTCTTTCTAATACCTCGCCAATGCATAGTATTTATAAGAGAACCTATACACGCCACGTTACAGCCTTTTAAGTTTAAATTTAAATGTTTTAATTTGTATAGTTTAAATTTTGTTTATTCCTCCTCAAAACCCTTTTTAATTAAGTATTTATTTTCCTAATTTTACCACTCAAGAAATATTTAAAATCTTTTAACTATATTCTTATTTTTTTTACAGTCTTTCCTCATCACCACATGTTTTGTTCTTCACATAATATAAATAATTTATAATTACTATATTTAGCAAATTTCAAATATTTTATTTATTAAATATTCAAGTGTACATGATACCCTAAAGATCTCATTTATATGAATATCTGAATATACTCGTTAAGGCTCCATACAAGCTTTTATATATTTTAATATTAATTCTCACATATTGTTAAGTAATGATATAGATTTTATAACATTTTCTCTATTTTTTACGTTGCCACCATATTCTCAAATATTAACAACTGCCTTAAATATTTTTTTTACTTTAAGCAAAAAACGCTTAATTTGTATTTAACATTATATAATTAAACTCCGTTGGAGCGACAATACCTCGCTTTAACGAGTAGCGTTTCTATTCAAGATTAGAAATCACCCAGAAAGGCCCCAAGGCACAATATCTGGTTCACTTTTATGGATTTTTAGATTTCATTACTCAATTATTATTTCTTCAATTTTTTTGTCTTTCATTTCTTAATATAAAATTTTTAAGTGCTATCTCTTTCAGTCACCGCCGAGATTATTATATAATATTACTTGGCGCAAAATTTTTAAAAACATAAATTTAATAGGAAATTTTGTAAGTCTTAGCCACGAGGTTCCAAAGTATTTGTTTTTTTTTATTTTGATTCTATTATTTTGCACCATACAATTTGATTCTCTGTCTTTTTCTGTTGTCTGCTAAGATGTGTTTTAGCATGAAGATTTGAGAAATGTAAATTGTACTTAGTAGAAAATAATCTTAGTCCCATCCTTCGAAAGTCCTAACCACATAGATAAGACCACGTGGTTGCCTGATATCCTCATACCACCTTCCAACCTTCAACCCTTCCAAATCTTCCCCCAAAGATCGAATCACTTTCACAAATAGTTTTGGTTTCACAGAAGATCAGTAATAAGCGCTATATTGTTAAAGTAGTTTTAATGAACAGATCTCATTTTTTTAATATATAAGTATGTTAAAAGTGTACGATATTAAATTTTACATATTTATAACTATATTATAAATAACATTTCTATGTCAGATCCATTATCTCTCTATCTTATTTGATATCTTTTTAAAATAAAAATAAAAAATTCAAAAATTTTCATCAACATCATAATATTTGGATTTTCCATTTAAGCCTGTTTTTTAAATGAGGAAAGGGTCTTTAACCATTGACTCGATTCAAACATCCATCAACATGTAAAAAAGAAAAAAATGGAGACGTCAATCATTTGTTTCATATAATACGTTTTTATTTATTATTTTCTCCATCACAAACCTACATATAACATTACCGGTCAAAGTAGCAAATGTCAAGAGAAATAAATAAATAAGGTATCGTCAAATGTGTCTCGAATTCTTTGTCACATAAAGGAACAATTCAAGTGAATCCTCGTTACCTGAGAAAAAGAAATCACATAGAAACAACTTCGTCTCAGCTTTTTATGTCAAGTGATTCACGTAGGTACCTACCGCAACTCACCACTTGGGTATGTTTTCTTTTACCGCAACATTCAAGTGAGGATTGAGTGTTATCGGTTTGAAACCTTTAATTATGATAAAAAAATATAGGAAAACTTTAGATACAGATTATATAATCTGTTAGATAGATAAATCATTTGTGTTCGCATTTTTGTTTTGAACTGATGATGCTTTTAAATATTGTAAATAAATAAAGTAAATAAATAAAATAAATAAATAAAATATTGTAAATAAATAAAATTGTAAATAAATAAATGCTAAACAATAATATAACACATGCTAAATATTATGTAGTATTTATAACCATTTTATAACATTTTATCATAATATCATTATTTTAATGTAATAAAGCTGAAAATATATATATTTTTTATTTTTGTTCGAGCATATTATATTAAGCCGCTTTAACCCGATCTCAAGTAAGATAATGGTTTTCTACCGCCTAGCAAGCTCATATATTTCAATTATGTTTCAAATAAATTAATTTAGGTAATTAAGTCATTTAAAGTTTGTTACATTTGAAAAAAAAATATTAGTCAGGCAACCAATTAACAAATTACTCTAAAATCTAAAATAATCTCACACATGATATTATGTGTTTCACAAAGTACTAATAATTATTAATGATGTTATAATAGATTTTTTTATTACTATTTAATATGCAGTTCGTTTTTGTATTAAAACTTTTTTCTTATTCATGAGTTCGTTAGTGCTGCCATCCGGAATTCCCCGGATTTGTCCTAGTTTGAAGGGCGTCCGTAGGCTGTCCGGCAGGGGTATATGAAGTGTCAGTGTTTTGTTGTCAGGGGAAATTCAAATTTTTGTTACCATATGACCTCAGAAAGAGTGTTTAATTTTATTTTAAATATCTATTATTTGTTGCAGTTACATACGTACTTTATTCGATTTGAATAACAAGCTGTATAAATAAATAAAAGTAAAAAAATGATAACGATGTTTTTAGTTTGTTGCAAAAATACTTTTTTAAAGGTTTTTAAAGATGTCCGGGATTTTTGTCGTGTTTATCCGGCGTAGGCAATTTAGGTAATGGCAGTCCTAGTTCGAAGCATGGCGGACTCACGCATCACGACGTGAGTGGACGTGTAGCTTGTTGGATAGAAATTAAGAAAGTTATTCTTAATTTAATTCTTAAATATTTCGTACAAATGTAGAAAGAATGTATGATATTGTTAAAATGGATTGTATTCTAATAAAATTAAGTATATTACATTATTCCTGTTGATCTATAATGTTTCATTTTTTTATATTGAAGGACACTTATCTTGTTTTTTATCTTACTATCTGTCTCTTAAAGTCTTGAATAATGTCTTTGTTATATTGAATTATTTATCAATGTTATGAAATAAAACTTACTACGCATTTTCAAAATTTTATATAGAAAGTCAAACGTTTCTTGTTTTATGTTATGGTATTTTTATATATGAAGAAACATATTTGATTATACAAGATAAAAGATAATAGAATCAACCATACAATCAGAAATATAATATTAACCAACACCATTCTAAGGTTCATGTGATGATGGTTATCAGATTGTTTTGATTGATTGTGATTCAGATTGTCAAGTCATGTTTTCAGTGTTTCAGCGTTCACTAAAATCGTAAAAATATATAACAATTATAACTATGTTGAGCTGAATTAAATTTTACATAAAAATTACATACAAAGGAAAATAAACCCATACGGGCAGGAATTCAAGCCTGTGACTACTGGGAAACCATCTTGTCGCTTTACAGACCATGCATGTGCACGCACTCACGCACGCACTTACACACACATATATAATATACATATGTGTGTGTGGAAACAAAAATAGTAACAAACCAGCCGCTCCCACCACTAAACCATAATGAATAAACTATCTATAGAGCTTTTACCCATAAAGATAAATATAATTTAAGAATTGACTGTCTTTAAAGAATCGCGCAGTAATAAATATATTATCTTTTGTCGATGTAATTGAAAAAATAAATAAAAGGTTTATTTATGTTCTCATTTATTATTTTATTATTATAATGTCCACAAGATTTTGAATAATGTCTTGAATAATATTTATAACCTTTTAAAAAATAAAATATAAAAAGGATTTTTTATATCCTTTCTATATTACCAATATAAATGAAGAGAAAAATTTTAATAGGGGTTGAAATTTATTCATGAGTACACGATACAGGAAGATAGACAAAATAAGAGTTCGTTATCCTCTTGAATGGGCATACTTTTTTCCATTTTCACGTGAAAGGCTTTATTCAGGCCTACTTCAGCTTTTCATTCGACATATATGGATAACATTATTTTTATTACAAGGATATTTTTAATACGTTTGGTATTTTGCAAATAAATTAATGTTTTGATAAATTAGTTTCGATCCAATTACATTCCGAGTCACCGTAATTTAAAAGGCTTAAAGCGCTTTATTGTACACCATTGTGAATAGAAATCACACCTCTCGTATTTATGTTTCAAAACCTAACAATGTAAACATATATTTTTTTTTAATTATCCTTTTTAATACCAATAATTCTTTTACTGGGTTGACTGGCATAGAATGTTTTTTTAGCATTTTAAATTAAATAAATAAATAAATAAATATTTATAAAAATTATTACCATTAAGACTGTACTTTAAGAACTTTTAATTGGTTTTCATTCATTTTATAGTTTACCAAAATGTACTTACTCTTTATCAATAAGGCCTATAGTACATTTTATTTACCTGTCTTTTCTTTTTGTTTTTATATCTCTGTACTATAAAAAAATATAATTTCATAACGTACGTAAGTTTTTTCTTGTAAAATACCTACCATCACCTCTTTCAATACTGAAATAAAATGTGGTTTATCCAATATTCTAGTAGCAATCATTTCATGAAAACTGTTGTAATAAATATCTTGTAGAAATAGAAATTATAAGGCAGTAATAAAACATATCTAAATTAAACCAAGGCAAGGACACTATACTTACGTTGATAGTTCGATATACAAAAACTAAAATAGATATTTCTCCTATTATTATTTGGATAATCTAAATTATGAAAATAAAACTAGATATACTTAACACTTATTAATATTAACAAGTTATTTTTTATTGATTAACTAGCTGACCGGGCGAACTTCATACCGCCTTAGCATTGCAATGATGCACTACTTTATTTTGTATAGCTGACCTATCTTAGGTATGAGTACCTATTCAATTTGAACTGAATCCTCCATATAAAAATGAATCCATAATTCCCTGGTCTCGCTATTCCTGAAAATGACTACTAATTTTACATTAAATAAAAAACAAAATATATATTTTCATAATAGTGTTTATTTCTTAGGATTCAATAATTTCACTAATATTTTTACAAATCGCTATTGAACAATTTGCATCTTTATTTAAACACTAAGCTCATTACGATGCTCTTTCATCAATATAATCTATGGCTGTGAATGACATTCACATTTGTTACTCGCGTTTTTTAAAATATGCTAAATTAAATGTACATTTTTCAATATTTCTGAGAGATTTTCTTAATATTTTTTTCCGTAAGAACCTTCTCCTAATAATAACAAATACAACAAAAAAAGAATAAGTGAAATCGGTCCAGCCATTCACGGGTGATGCCGTGACCAAGGAAAACGGGCTTCATTTTTATATATATAGATTAATATAATATTAGAAATCTAGAACCGACATATTATGTATTTTTTTCAAATGTACCTTATCTTGCCATATATATAGCATCTTTTACTGAAGAATATAACTACGAGTTACGAAGTTATAATTTTGTAAGTTTAGATTATAATGTACATTTCACACAAATCCCTTACACGGAAGCGCTACAATTAATTACTTTCTGAATAACGTCTTCTAGGGTAGGTACTTAACGTGGAGTGATTTATTCCAGAGCTTAGATCATTCTTGCTTAATGTATTTTCCACCTCTTCAGTAATTAATTTCGTGACATTTTCTTAATCAACCGATAACCCAGAATTAATTCATCACCAACACCTATTTGGGTCTGCTATTTATAAATAATTATCACTTATGTTAAAAATTACTAGCAAGTAAAAAAAAGTACAAACAATATATTATTTCTATGCTTTGCTATTATTATATAGATTGATACTCTTATCACTTTGTTATTAATAGAACTCATATCATCCTTGTTAATTATATTGACTTAACACTTCACAAATTCATACAAAACTAAATGGCTTAAACAGTAATAATAATATCACAGGACAAATTACACACTTTGATCTAACCCCTAAGTAAGTAAATTATTTTCTTGTGTTAAGGGTGTTAGACAACGATACAAATACATAGAAATACACATTATAAACATTGAGAATATATTTAACTAGTTGTTGCCCGCGGCTCCGCCCGCGTGGAGGTCGCTTTTCGTGTAATCTTTAAAACTTTTAAAGAGTAACAATTTCAAAGAACATCATTTTGCGTAACTTTCACCGTTTTCGTAGCGCACGCAGTTTTTTGTTTATTTTTTTTACACCTTGCGTTAGAATAGTCAAGTTTCAGTAATCATCCCTAATTTTTTTGAAAATGAAACATAGCCTATGTCACTCGGGAATAGTGTAGCTTGCCAATGGTGAAAGAATTTTTGAAATCGGTCCAGTAGTTTCGGAGCCTATTCATTTCAAACAAACAAAAAAATAATCAAACCTTTCCTCTTTATAATATTAGTATAGATATAGATATAGATAAACGACCAAACATCGCATACATGCCTGTCCCTGCCGGGATTGGAACCCGAGCCCCATTGAGGCGCTATACGTTAACCACTCGACCAATGGGGCGGTTAACAAAAGACCTATTGTCTAGAAAGTTTATCGCAAACTTCTAAAGTAAGTCTGATTTTTTAAAATTTTTAATTTAATTTTGGACCGCCGCGCCGCTCCGTTCTAAAAACTAAAAGAGCATGTATAATGTTGTAGCGACTGTCTGTGAATAAGTGTATGTTTATTTGTTTGTCATTGTTCTTGGTTAATGTATGGATTATTCTTTTTAAGCTGGTTTTGATAACGATAACTCTTATAGTAAATTTAATAAGCAGTCACCAGCTAGGTGTGTTACATATTAATGCCGGGAAATTTGTCCTTATTATACAGGATATACACTGGTGTACGTTGTATAAATAATTTTACAATCTGAAGTTTCTTTAAAGGTAAAGACAATGTTGATTAACATATTATATAGGACAAGCCACAGAAGCTCAATCTACCGCTTCGATGAAATCCCTATCATTTTCAAGCGTGACATCAAACGCTTATTTGCGGTGACGAAGTCAAGCATTATATTAACAAGAATGGCTAGAACTCCTTTAAATTTATTTGTTCTACAACTTTTTACAAATCTTGATAAACAACACAAAAAAACGAAACAAAAAAAAATTGTTTCCTCTTTTATTTATTACCCTGTATTTTGTAAGAAGTACTTAAATGGTCAACGCCCGGGCCCCATACCGACGCTCAGAGTTAATGCCAGTTCAGAGACAACAAAAAAAAAAGTTATGGAAAAAATTTAAAAACTCGTAGAACAAATGTTGTTGTTGAGATTGATGTAGATAGGCTGCCTGCAAGAGGTGGTCAACTAATTACAAAAAACCCTGTATATATACTTTATAATAACTATAGTTGGTTCGTCCAGTAATAAATTTTTGCAGACCACATTTTATTTGACAGTGAAAAGTCATGGTCTAAAAGAAGTAATACATGTTTTAAGTGAGTTTCCTTCTCTTATTTTTCATAGGAATGAGTGAGAGACGATCAGAGCCGTCACCTGGCGGTAAGTGCAACTACGAAAGCTTATAATTTAAATTAAATCTGATGTAATAATTTTAACATTACAATTTTTTTTCTGGCCGTTATAAAATTTTCTGAGATATATAAAGATGAAAATAAAAATACTAAAACGTGTTTGAAAGCAGTTTTAAGGGATTTCCGAGGACCTTTGCTGAACAAAGCTATCCTATGCCTCCCTTAGTGACTCTGTTGTACTCACGCTGTTACAAAATTATTATCATTAAATATTATTGTATTATATTATAGCCAATTTTCACAAAAACAAATAATCAATGTAGTGTTTGTCTATCAACAATTCAAAATCCACAATTTTCACAGGAATGCGATTAATATATTGGTAAGAAACTAAAATATGTATTTTTTTCGCTTTTCTATTCTCGTGTTAAATAGTATAAAAATATATTATTATTGTTCATACAATTTGACTAAAAAACTTGTTTATCACTAACACTTATACTTACACTGGTATTTGTACCTGAGTTAATGTTATAATTTACCAGTGACGTCAATAAATGTTAGTCTTGGGAGGATACTTATGATCTAGAGCTAACCTATAACAATTCTTAACAAAATTTGTAAGTATAAAAAAAATAGTAATAATCACTATTATGAAATGCTCGCAATTGTAAACAATTAGTAACAAATTAAAATAAGTTTTTAAGGAAATATATAGAATGATAAATAAACCGATACGGGTAGGATTTCCTATATACGGGTATACGGGTAGGATACCCGTGACCTCTGGTAAACCGTCCCAGAGGTCGCGGGTACGAATCCCTGCCCGTATCGGTTTGTTTTTCATTTTATATTTCCAAAAAAATAAATCTTAACATAGGCTATACATGTTCATAGATATTTTCAAAACAATAAAAATAAAATTATAAACAAAGCTTTCTAATACTTTAATACCCAACAAATACATATAAAACCTTTAAAGAAGTTTTGTCATTGAATATAAATCTCTTTACGGCCTATATTTTTAAAACAAAATCGAGTTGATTTCTCATTGGTCAATCATTGACGTCTTAATTCAACATACCATATAATGTAATTGTATAATAAATAATCTTACAAAGATGTCTTGGTGCTTTAAAATGTCTCTTCAACTACCGAAAGGGCAACGTAAGTAGTATAACAATTTTATTTTATTTTCCTTTTTAATATTATAATTTACAGTTTAACACAGGTTAACACTAACATTATTTTAATTTAATAGTAAGTATAAAAAAGATTTGCAGCTTAAAAATGAAGCGTAGATTTTAATTTAAAAGAAATCAAAAGATATGAGATTTAATTAATTTATTAAACAATATCAAACTGCCTGCCTTTTTATTAAATATGAGGCCTGGATCAAAATGACACAGCATATTGACTTTTATTAGAAAATTAAACGGTTATTTGTTTTGCGGTCATTTTCTGTATTCTAGAAACACAATGAATATTCATAGAGATGTAGAACATTGGTTTTAAGTATTATTTTGCCTTTGTCGTTTGATTAACACATTCCTCACTTAATTTATACGTTTACTTACATTTAAGGTTCATATTCTTAATTGAAATACACGTTTCCTAAGTATAAAACAATATATATATTCTTACAAGTACCCATAATATTTGAAATAAAACTATCTTTACGGATTTAACTCGCGTATATTGAATTAAATTTTAAATGTAACCCGACGCGACGTTTCGAATGCTTTGCAGCAATCGTGTTCACGGTAAGACAAGATGGAGGTGTCTGACAGTAAGTCAGTCAATTAGTCATCTACCTCTACTAAATACTAATTAGCTGACTTACTGACAGACACCTCCGTCTCGTCTCACCTTGAACACGATTGCTGCAAAACATTTGAAACGTCGGGTTAGATTTAAAATGTAAATTTAACATTTAATTCAATACACGCGAGTTAAATCCGTAGAAATTTTATTTCAATGTGTAGTACTCGTGAAAGCCTTAAAAACACTACCTATATATAATACTTAATTAATATATGCTTTTATATAGTAAATCAATTACTTGTCTTTAAATTAATCAGCCCTTGAAGTCAACTATTTTATTAATATTACAACAACATATAATATATTTATAATAGCCGTTATCATAAATATAATCTGTACTTGGTATTAGACGAAAACAATAGAATATTGACTGGTGTCATGATTATTAGTAAACGTCTTCACTCTTTCTTTCTTTCTTTCTTTCTTTCTTTCTTTCTTTCTTCCCCCTTCTTACCTTTTCCCCCTTCTATTTTCCTTTAGGTAGCATGTTCAAAAATCAACTGTCGAACACCCTTGCTCCAATATTATTCCAACATTTTCTTTAAAAAAAACTTGCTACAGTTTCAATAATGTATAAAGTCCCTGTTTTAACTTATTTCCAAGCAAAGAAATTGGCCTTTTTTTTAAATGACACATTTAGTAATTTAATTATTTATTACAAGAAACAAAATGAATGATGATGATAATAAACAAAACGTGTTTACGCTTAATTTTTTGATAAAATTTGGCCCACCTTACCGAAAAATGCTTGTTGTCTAAATAGTAATTAGAATATTGTTGGTATAAAAATGAACCAGAAAATTGGAGATTATAGTTGTAATAGCCTGGCTTTTGAATTTTATTGGTTTTTTTTATTCTAGCTCGCTCATGTGTACCTCCGCATGGGTGGACGGAGTCTATGTTTGGGTTTAAATGAATTAAATTTTTTTGAATGAATGAATGAAATGAATTTTATTGGTTACGAGACGCTTGGTCTCTAGACAAATTTGCACAATACCTAATTTTAAATTCTTCTTCATTGCCCTTAGCATACCAGACTCAGCAAAAAGTTGTACAGCCATGTTTTTTTCTAACTTAGCTTGTAACGGTTTCCTTACACTATTTCTGATCATTCGTATCTATTATAGTTGATTAAAATATTCAAATGGATGTTCAAATTGATAACTGCGATTATTTACTATTCTCATAAAATTCTTCTAAAATTCTAAATCTTCTATTTTAATTTAATTCAATTTTTTCACAAAAATTAAAAACAAGTAAAATATTCAAAAGAGTATAACCTTCTTTTGTGCTCACCTGAAATAATTGGTTGGTCACAAAGAAACCATTTTTTATTTTTATCATCGAGATTTGATATTGTATTTGGTCAATGTATAAAATAATATCGTATTTTTTTCCAGAATAAGAACTAAACCGTTTTTATTGAAAACAATGAATACATTATACCTTTATTCTTTATATATTAAGAAATATCGTTTCAGTAAGCTTCGTCGATCATTGGCCGTTAATGAATCCAAACGATATGGCGTTTATTATAATAACATATATGATTTTCATCCTTAAAGTTGGACCAATGTTCATGGAGAAGAGACCGCCATACAACATAAAACATGTTCTCTTCATATATAATGTCATTAAAGTAGTTAACTCCAGTATTCTAGCGTATAAGGTAAAAAATGAATAAATTAGTGACCAAATAAATATGTATAAATAATGAAATGAATACATTATTTTTCAGTTTCTTTCATATATAATGGATAAGGGATTGTTTCCGAGAAAATGTGTACATGATGATCACACTTTATACGTAAGTAAACCTTTTTTAAAATGTAACTAAATATTATTTATAAACAAATTACTTTTTAAAAGTTTTTCAAGACCTTTCTATTACTGATTTAGTGGAATTTAATAATAAATTTACTAAGAAACAAAAATGCTAAGACAACATTTAAGAATATTTTTCTATTATTGGAAGATCTGTTTATATATGCATAGAAAATAAATATACCCAAATACAAATAACGAAGAAATAAATCTCTCGTAAACCATTTCACTATTTCTAGATAATGTAATACATTGTATGTAAACGTGCGATTATTTATTTTTATGCATTAGGTAATTACCTATAGTCAGCACAAAACCGCATTTAAGATCGTATGATGTCAGTGTAGTTGTCTGAATATTTAAAAATCTAACCTATATTTCCTTCTTTTATTATATATTTTATAAAAATACGTATATTTCCCAAATTAACTATAATTAACCTAAAATCAAAATAACATCCAATTTTCCAAAACCGCTATTATTGTATAGCATGCATAAAACACAAGAAATGGTTTATTTAACGTTTATTTACGATGTCAATCAAATTCTTGAACTAAACTTTTTAAATCATTTATATATACGGTGAATACCTTATGTTGAAAAAAAAAAAACATGTGTAAAATCTTGTTAAATTACTTTTTATAGATGATCGCCATGCTCTATTGGAAGTACATGATTACAAAGATACTAGATTTATTAGACACAATATTTTTTGTTATCCGGAAGAAAACATCCCAGAAAACGTTTCTCCATGTCTACCATCATGTATTTATGGTGATGATAACATGGTGTTGCTTGAAGTATGATCCGTCTGACCATTGGGCGTTCATGGCAGCCGTCAACTGTACCATACATGTGGTGATGTACATTTATTATGGAATATCCACCCTGGGCCCGAGTTATGCGAAATATCTTTGGTGGAAAAAGTATTTGACTATAATGCAATTGGTTAGTATATTTATATGTTATTATTAATTATATTAGTTTTAAAATTTTATTGTAGGATACATATGTGTTAGTAGTTTTATTAATAAATAACTTAAGTAAGCATCTCCCAACGCTTATACATTATGTTGACAATTATTATTTGAGGTTATATTTTTATTTTCGCGGTTTTTACGTCGCACGTGTAACAAGAAAAATATGAAGGTGAACATTCATAAAGCTATTTTTTTTAAATAAACATTGGAAATGTTGTTTATTTATTTTGTTCTGTTTATTTTGTCAACCTAAGCTTAAAAAAAATTCTAAGATTATTCAAATATTACTAACGTTAATAAAAAAAATATAAAATAAAAAAAAATATAAAATAAAAAAGACATATCATACCAACATATTTTTATGTCTTAATGATTAATGTACCAACCCACAATATAGGTGATCATTAGATCATTTTGTATCATCCAACTGCCTTTATATTACTTGGGTTGGTCTAATTTGTCAAAATTTTCCACACTCTTCTATTACACTCTATCTCACTGAAGACCTTCTTCTTCGCCACTTAATTGTATACGTACTTCATTAATATCTTCTTAAAAATCTCCTACATATTTTATACTATCGAATCATACTTAAGACACTTTTTAGCCTACTTTATCTATTTTAACAATATTTATCTATTAAGATGATGTAATATCGTGAAGATAATAATATCATGAAACAATCATATAATGAAACATATAATATAATGAAACAATCAGTTATATATATTAAGTAGCAATTATTTTTATTGACATATTGTGGCAAGAAAACTTGTAAAGGTAAACACTAAGTAAAACGTATTTTTGTATGTAATGTAAGTAGGTTATTTGATGATAAAGTAATATTTTTTATAATTTTCAGATGCAGTTCTTGTTAGTAATAGGGTATATTATAATCCAGACATATACATCTGAATGCCCGATGCGCGCTATCACATACTGGCTTGGTTTAGCGAACTTGGCGTTTTTCTTTTGCCTATTCACGGACTTCTACAGCAAGCGATATATAACTAGGAACAAAGATATGACCTATAATAAACAGGCAATAAACTAGAACATCAATAAAAACTATTAGATTCATGTTAAGAAAACATCCAAAAATACCCAGCAGATTTTAGGTTAAACTGATTGTAGTTGACAATGTATTTTAATATATATATAATATATATTTTACCAACATAATATATATTATGTTGGTTATTGTTTAAAGTTAATTAAATATCCGTAACTCTATTAGTGAGAGCAATATAATTATTTCTGTGTTCATAATTCACGTCTATACCTACCTCTCCCACTGAGCTCATTACGAGCCGAGGTCTTTGTTTGCGTTGAAAATCGCTAAATTCTGTGAGAAAATTTACGCCTGAACTCGTACTAATGGTGATTTAACAAAAACTTTGAAGGCATGTTGGAATAAGTGATTTTGGTTATGGCCCTAATGTCTTTTATTTTATATTTTTCTACTTTACAAATACAATAAAAAATTAAATGCTTTAACGATCATACGTAATGTATTTTCTCCAAACGATTATATATTTTGTAATGATCCTCGTTTTTATATTCTACTAATAATACATAAATGTTAAACTTCTATTTTTATCAGTGAATCCCACAAAAAGTACTTTTTATCTTAATTTTATGTCGGATTATAAGTTTCCGGTTGAGAAAACAAGGAATCAACATTCGACACTAGAGAACCCGATGAAGCTGCCACTGTCTGCTGCTTTATTGTTTCTTTTTTTAAGAAGACTTCTGCTCCTTATCTCCCAATGCTAGGCAAGAGCTAGCTTATAGCTGGAAATTAAAAAGTAAAGTGTTGGCAATCCTGTTTAAAAAAAATTATAAATAGGTGAAATGTGAATGGTAATCGCTATTGGGACATAAAAAGCCAGATTTTTTAAATAATCATAATTTATATCATCCAAAATATAAATATAGACATTTCAACAACACGTTGAATACAACCGATGAAACAATTGGATCACTGTAAAAACCAAAACTTAAAAATGTTATGAAAAAAAACATTTTTTTTATATTTCGCATATTTTTTTAATTTTCTTGGAAGATTTCTCTGTAATTGAAGTAATTTCGAGACCTCGTATTTCTTACCTAATTAAAATTTTAAAAAATTATTACGATATTCTAAAACTCATAAAAGATATCTTCGAAAATGAAAAATATGGTAATGGAAAATTTATTGGCATTTGAGCAAAACAGATTCTTCATGAGTAATATATTTTCTAAAAATATAAATAAAAAGATAACCAAACAAATTTTGTATACCTAGTATACTCTAAAAATACGAACTTTTGAAAAAGCTTTTATTATTTTTGTTAACAACGTACAGCGAATACTTAATTATATACTAACCAGAGTTTATATATACAATATTAAGTCCAAACTATCCAAACACAACTTTAAGGTAAGTAGAACCAAAGCGTTCAACTTGCGGTCAATGTAATGGATGGTGCAGAGACTGCATAAATATAATTTGTTTTGACTGGTTCAAGACAACGCGTTCTGTTGTGTTGCTGTGTTGTATTGTTTTGTTGTGTTGTGTTGTTGTTGTGTTTCTGTACTGTTGGTTACAAGATGATGGCTGTATAGCAGCCATGATTGTGCGATCAAGCTGAGTTGATGTTAACTATATTTTAATGAGGGCTGTAAATTACTTCTATCATACCCATCTATTGTAATAAATAAGTTGATTTAGTATATCGCACCTCCGCTCAAATAGTGTCACAACTCAAAAAAAATGAAAATCTCTTTTATTGCACTATTCATTTCAGAGAGCTTCAAAATCTTATCTCAAATAATGTCATTTAAATAGGATGATTATTTATCCCTATATTGAGCTCGTGACAATATATCGATAAGTAAAAGTATTGTGTTATCAAACATATACAATGTCACGTCTCTGCTTGCGCAAGGTTTTCATCTGTCTGGATATTGTATAGAATGTTGGTTGTCGATTTATGTCGGTACATGTGTGGACAAAACTTTAAATAATCTGATTTTTTATTAAATTATAGTGGACTTTGTCCACATATGACAGTTTATTTAATTAGGGTAAGTCAAAAGTTATTATATTTTTCAAATTGAAATGAGTTTGGACATTGTATATGATAAGGAAAAGCTAAAAGTCCTTTTTATTTTGGCAACAGTATTGTTTATAACATAATGTTTATAACAACGAACTAGGGAGGTAGAAACAGATGATTCAGTTAAAGATCCATATCACAATATAGAACGTAAAAAAGTAAGAAAAAGGTCCTTCCTCATCGCCGCTCACCATCATCATGTACTTCAAGTTCTTGATTATCCAGTTTAAGTTCATCTTTTAACAGAACAAGTGTATCCTTATCTAGCTTACCTATTTTGTTAAATACTGCAAACCAAGTAAGATATTCACGATTCACGAACTGTGTCCATCAATTTTACAAGTATCAAATGCCGAAATCAACTCCGGGAACAAAATGTTTTGTTTTGCAGTTACCTCGCAGCTTCCTTGCAGCACCTTCCAGCACCTTCCAGCACCTTGCAGCTTCCTTAAATTTATCAAAATAAAATTGCATTGTCATACCAACCATGAACCAACTTATTTAAGTTCCTTTTCGGACAGTTGTTCCGGGCAGAACAAAAATAAATTTACAGTCGAGTTACATACGTATGCAGTCGTGAAATACATAAACTAAATTCGATTAGTTTTTAACTCGTCTAGGGTTAAAAAGTATGTTTATATTAGGTATAATATAATGCTGAGTCAGTGACAACCACTAGTTTTATACTTACAATTGTATTTTCCAAAATTTGTAATTTTAAAACTCTTTAATAAAACAATATTTTGTAAATTATTTACTTTTATTATCTCTAAAGTGTCACAAGTCAAAAAATAAATAAAAAAATAATATCTTTTAAAGCTACCTACCCGACCATTTGGTAGATCTTCATAAACCATTTAAACTTACTTAAAAACGTATAGCGCTAATTTTGTTAGTTTTTGAGTTATGACCCGAAAATTGAAATTTTTGCTTAGTATAATTTTCAAACGCTATTTACTCGAAAGTTTGATTTTTTGACTTATGACACTATTTGAGCGGAGGTGCGATATGTACTAAATAATCTAAAGAGATTAGCTTCAGGTGGAATAAAATACGGAAAAAGTAATAGGATTTAATATTTCATAATTGAAAAATATCTCTGAGAGCTTTATTAATTTCTGCATTCAGATAATCTGATAGAAAATCCTACCATTCAATAATATTTATTAATTAAAGCGCGCGAACAAGTATCCCAACCCGAACTTTCAGATCCAAGTGTAACTACCGCATAGTATTTATATATTTTAAATTTTGGTTTACTGGTAAAAGGAAGTAAGTGGTATTTTGTAATCCTTTAAATTAACAAATTATATAGATGTTGAAATGTCTGAGTTAATCTCTCTTTGTCAGGTCAGATCGAGCTAAGTCTTACCAGGATTACGTGTATTAATTAATTATAATTTAGTTTTAAAATTCTTAAACACTATTTCACGAGATAAAAAGATCATACATCTGTGATCATCCTTTAAGCTCTTCAGACGTTATTAGTTTATCCTGAACTCTATGCTCAGAATGTCGAAAATCTCTTAAAGTAGCTAACTAACTAACTTACCAAGACGCCACCTTTTCCAGTGGAATGTATCTATACATAAAACTGCAAAACATACGAAATGAAGTACGGGAAATAAAAAAAGAGGTACGCTATTTTTATTATTTTCACTATTTTCACTATATATTTTATTACACGCTTTTAATAGTTTCACGTGTATATTTGCTTGTAACCGACTTTTTTAAATTGCGATTTTATCTCATTTCCCACGGACCGATTTTGTTCGAACTTTGTACAGATAGCCAATTAATAATTCGATGAGATTACATCATAATTCTGATATGAACATATAAAATATAACTTTTCTGAAAATAAAATCATTGCTAAAAACATATTTGTTTCTAAGAAATGATCTTTTTATTATCTATTAGATTTATATGTATTTTCAAGTAGATTTTTTTAGATCTATTATACTATATTTAATAGACATATGAAATATATATCGAATTTGATACACAATTAAAAAAGACACCATTTCTCGAAAAAAAAAATTCTGAAACCCAATCATTAATAAAAAATTTGCTATTTTAATTATTTTTAAATCGATATATAATATACTTTTCCAAGATATTATATATAATATATATTAGAAGAATGTCAAATTTCTTACAAAAGTAAAAAACTTAAACAAATAGATATTTAATGTTTAGAGGAGACATGAAATATATTTTCCAATAAATTATATAAATTTTGGTAAAATAATTCATTACCGAAAACTAATTGTTAAGTAATAATGTGCTTCTTTAACTATTTCATAAAATTATAAATATTCTATTTTTGCATTTAAACATTTTTTTTTTCATTCTATTATATTATAATCAAAAAATATATGAAACATGTCTAATTTGATACAGAAGTATAAAAATCATAAAATAAATATAGTTTAAAAAAAACTAAAACTTCGCTTTAAAAATGAATCGAAGTAAAAAGTAAAAAAATAATATGAGAATGAATAATGAGCAAAATATATAAATAATAAAATTATTGTGGAAAAAAGTGTGGGGCGCCTCGTGCTATTACTTTTGTGGCATTTTTCAAGTCATAAAATGCCACAAAGTTTAAGTTTTTAATAGTAATTGAATATTTTCAAAGATGAATTTGTAAATAAAAGTTTCTAAATAATTTTTAGTAATGAAGATATTAATTTCTAAAGTAAGTCAAAATCGAGTTCAAAAATGAAACTAGAGATATGGCACTAAGCTCCCCAGGTTTTTTTCCACAATAATTTAATTATATTTTGACCATTATTTATTCATATCATGTTCCGATATATTTTTAACTTTTTAGTTCGATTCATTTTTACGCGTGTTTTTAGTTTTTTTAAAGTATGTTTTATTTAATCAGCATAGTTGTATTTAATTTTACAAAAAATATAAATGTTAATACGATAATATCTAATATATTTATCTAATCATCAACTATAATATCTAATCTACCTTGCGATCAAATTTTATCACATTGGGATTAGATATCAAAATCCCATTTAAAATATGATTATATTATCTCCTTGAACTTCTGATTGGTTATCAAATTTCGTAGACCGAGCTATATTATTTAATGCAGAGGAGTATCCTATATAGAAGGAGAGGTATATCTATTATTTAAATTCTATATTATCATTTGTTCACATTCTATCTTTTTCCACCGGACTCGCTGTTGTTGTATGTTGTATGAAGACGTCTAAAAGTAATTTTTCCTTTTCTCTTTTCTTTACTATTCTTTTTCTCTTTCCTATTACACCATTACTCTTCACGATATGAAGCACAGTAACAAAACACATAAATATGTATTCAATTGTTAAATGTTAAAAAAACATATCAGTCTTTGCGGTTAGATAACAATGTACCTACATCACATTACAGCTATAAATATAAATGACTACTTCCAAAAGAATAATATGGAATAAAACTAACCAAACGAGAATATCTAAAGGTAATGTCCATAATAAATTGAGGTCCTGTTTATATTATAGCCTATTGCATAATGGAAAAGCAATTATTATATTTATATGAACCAATGCCAAAGCAAACAGGTTAAAAATAACTAAAATATAAACTTCCAAATATTTGCCTCCTACTTTAAGGATATCTACACAGAATAGAAAATATAAGGACCCGTTTACTTACTATTTGACATATAATCTATACTACTATTATATGTGCGAAAGTTTGGATGTTTGTTACTCAATCGCACCAAAACTACTAAAAAGATTTTGATAAAACTTTGCAATGTTGTAGCTTACCAGAATAGCACATAGACTATATAAATCTTCACATTTCCCCGCGGTTTTGTCAGTAACGTAACATACGAGTAAGTTATAACGCGATTACGTGATTGCCACGGAAGCTCCTGTTTTTAATCGTTTGATTCACTGAATTTGACAAATTAAAAATAAATAAATAAAGAACGTTGAATACTTACACCACCCACTAAAATGCTTTGTTTGGTCTGTAGAAACTAGGAAAAATGTTCAACATATAATTTTGCTTCGGACTTTTGCCACATTTTATAGTCAGACATTTTGATCAACCCTCAGTTTTCATTCGTCTACTTCAAAATGTAAGTTCAAAAACAATTTAAAAGAAGTCATATAAATATTATTTTTATAATGTACATGGACGGAGTCACGGGCAAAGGCTAATGTTTTTATATTTTATTATAATGAAAAATAAACTACATTTATTGAAGAAGAAATAAAGAAAAATAAATGAAAATTAAGTGAAACTTTGAAAAGAATCCATTGAACACTTTTCTTTGTAAAATTTAATACACAGAAAACTTTTCTATGGACTCTATGTAGAAATATCCTACGTCCGTATGAAATAGAAGTATTTATTCAAATATTGCACTTATAAAAAGTCAGACTTTTTGCGGTAAAATAAACATTCAAAATAATAGTAAGTAAGTATTATATCCTTATTTTGGTTAAAGACATCTTGGACATGGTGATGTTGTAGCAACAAGTGGATTATTGTCAGGCTTCTCTATCGTATTTAGTTTTATTATCGACTTTAGATACAAGAACGCGTTTAATGTGGGTTTTGAGTTTTTCATACGTCTGATATTATGCGAGATTTGGGTCATTAATTGTATCGTATAAAACGCCGTTTTTCTAAACGAGTCTGGATTTAGTGACTATTATTTTATTATTGTTTTTAGTGTTTGTGTTATTTAATTCCCTGGTTACATTAAATGTTTGGTCATTAAGTATGTATAGTGATCACGGAGCATAAAGATGGTAACGGTAGCAGGTAAATATAAAAACATTAATATGTTGTCAACTTATTAGCTTATTTGTTTCTATTACTGATGCAGCTGAAACTAGCTTTCCATTCTCCAATCTCACAATGTTATCTAGATATTAATCATCATCATCCATTGGATGTATCTGATAAAATTTGACAACAAAATGACTATAAGTAATTATAAATACTTAAAACGAATTCTTATGTACTAACAAAACATTATGGAGTTATAAATCTAACTATCGACATTTTCATGCCATTTGAGTTAAGATGCGGAACAGGACCCTTGTTTATTGTATTTTTATGGCCTCATCGAAAACGAGCTCATCGTAAAATATATATTACCTATCGATTTTCGAGTTGTTCTTATTATCAGTTGTCCAAATCGGTTTTTGTGTTAAAATTTCGCATTTATCGGAAGGGGGCGATATCTTTTATGGTTTTTAAGAAAATCTTTATGAATGTTCCTAACTTTGCAGAATAGAACAACATTGATAGATGCCAGAACCAAAGTTAATGTTTGAAATTCTTTAGCCGTGGAAAAATTATATTAATAACCAAAATTTTAACAAAAATTAAAAAAAAATATCCTTTTTACAAAATTTGTAATTTTAAAATGATATCATTTTTAAAAATATTATTAACGCTAACTGTGCCTGCGACTTCGTACGCGTAGATTTCGATTTTGATAAAACGTACCCTTTGTACTTACCAATGTATGTAAAAACTATAAACCTTCAAACTGGTAAGCAGCAATGGTACGACAATAAGAAAGACAAAATATAACGAGAATCCCATGGCAATATATTCCCGAAAACTGCATCCAAATCGATAAATCCGTTTCTGAGATTAGCGTGCACAAACATACAGACACACATACGAACAGACAAAATGAAAAAACATTGTTTTGGGTTCTCTTGCTCTTTTAAAGGTACCCTATGATGTTTTTTTTAATATTTTCCATGTACAGAAATGGACCAGGGACAATTTTATTATACGTATAGATATAGAAATAATAATTCGTCTAAAACTGACAAGTTATGTTTATATAAATCAGAACGTACCGTATATGTATAGAGCCTAATATTATTATTTAAAGTGATCTTTTATTCATTTTATGCTTATTATTAATTTCAGTCCTTATTTTACGTGACATTTCATACTTCATAGTTAATTCACTTAATTTTCATATACATCTCATAAATATAAAACATACCGACGTGTAAACATATTCACAACAGAATCACAATAATAGCCAGTAATTTCATTTTCTTGTCCTTTATTATACGTAGACCACTCAGAAAGTTTTCCGAAAACAAGCTTTTTATATAAGAAACACTGGCGAGTTATAATTAGTTTTGAAATTCCATTACCTACAAGTAAAAATACATTTGTGCCAAATTAAAATTCCTATTTTTTTTTACCAACATTAGGAGAACATCGTGAGTTATTAAAATATAGATGTTTTTCGGTTTTTTTTTTAGTTTTATGCAATTATTTTAGTAGTACCTCAACTCGGTCTTGAAACCTGAGGAATCATTTAATCGACTTTGATGGACAATGAGCCTTCTAAAACAACTGTGTACCGCTGCTATAAGCAATTTAAGAGTTAAGAAATATTTGAAGTCAGACAGAAGTCAAAGGACAACTCCTTTGACTTCTTTAATGGAAGAAAACCGGCCAGTACGTTTAATATTATGTATGTATGTGTTGGAGTTAAAGAAAAAAGGGCAAAAACAAAAGCATCAGCAGCATCTTTTCAGCGGAAGAAAAATAAGAAATACACTATAATCACGTTTACATGGGCAATGTCTTACAATCAAATATAGCACTAAGCACACCATTGATCTTTAACGAAATGAATTATTGTTTCTAACTAGGAGACCTAACTGTGCTAATTCCACAGGAACTTATCCTGTGGAATTAGTACAGTTTGTCGATTTAATCCCGATCAATGGTTCAGACCGTAACACGAAGTTAGTCAAGTGACCTGTCACGTGATTCGTTTTGCGTTTCGTTTAGTTGCCGTACTAATGACTGTATTATATTTAAAAAAAACTTAGGAAAAGTTGTTAAAATTATTATAGCGGGTCACTAAATAGCTTCTTTAAAAGAAAATTGAATAGTTAAAACTCGACGCGTAGACATAAACATACCTAATACCTACTGTGTGTTCAATGAAGAAAAGTTATTTTTTCCGTTTGAATGTCTTCAGACAAATTACTAGAAGCATAAAAATATTCAGCCGCCCTAAACGATTCTATTATCATAAAATTGAAGATGATTGCACAATTTCGATAAAAATCTTCCGATTATATCAGGTGATTATGCAAATAGAAAACCAGTGTTAAATTTCTTGCTATTACTAAATGTACCTAATCTCTTTAATGATTTACGGAAAATCTAATGCATTGTTACCTTCAACCTAAAAATGTGTAAATCACTTAACATAAATTAAAAATACACTTTAGATAAATTAAAAAAACAAGAACTCTATGAAAGTTTAACTTAGTTTCACTCGTCTTTGGTGAAATGTGTTTTAAAACTGAAATATTTTCTTAAAATTTTGTGACACAAATAAAATGAATAATTTTTTAACGAGATTATATAAGATATACCTATAATACTTTATTGTTATACAATTTTCCTTTCTAACTAATTAACTTTGAAAGTTCCGGAGATACTTTTATTGTCAAGTTTCTCTAAGGGTCATAATATCGTTCTAATTGGCAAACTTTACAAATTAGTCAGAGTTTCTAAGTTATAAAAATATGTTTATAAAGTTGCAGTTTCTAATATAAAATGTATTAAAACGCTAGTACGAATTAATAATTATTTTATAAAATACAAAACAATACAAAATCGCTTGAAACTTGAGTTTAGACGTGACGTGTATTTATTCAGAAACTTTAAGCATTTTATGTATATTTTTACCTTCACTTTATAACTTAGAATTGGTCGTTCTTATAAAATATTTATTCATTGTTATACCTTGAAATTATTTTTATATTTTTACCCTGTGGAGGTAGAAAACAAGTGAAAAGGGCGCCATAATTGAATTTTGCTCTTAAAACTATCGTAACATTGCATATAATTGTATCAAAAATTAAAGCATATATTTTAATTAATTCATGTTTAAAATACAAATTATATCTTAGTCCTAAATTATAAAAATATAAGGGGCTCAACGCTACTAACAAGATGAACTGACGGTTTTCGTTTTGCACAAATTTCTTTTATCGATAGTTACAATAAATTATACAATATATAGAAAATTAAGAGATATTAAGTTTCCTCGATACTTAAACCGTAAACTTTTTGATGAACATAAAATTATAAGATCATGGAATATCAATAATAATAATATATATTCCGAAACTTTTAGACCTGTAATTTTAACATAGGCTACACGAAACCATTAGTTTAAAAAATATAATTATTGTAAGTTTTTTGTCGTTTTAATATTTTATTGTATGGTTACCTATACTATTTATCGCCAGCGGCTTTATATACTCTTTCCCCTAACATAAGCCATATACCATGACAAAATGCAAATAAATTAAATTTCTAGTTTAATATTAATTTAAAATCCATTTCATATATTCAGATGTGGAAATTAGATAACTTTCCACAGCAAAAAGCATCTTATATGTTGACTCTGAAAACCCAATCAAATTCCCTTTTAGAGCAGAGTGCGCCACTAAACAAATACTAAAACATAAACTATTTAGTTTAGCTGTGTAGTTTATAAGTAATAATTACTTTTTCGAATGAAATACGGATAGGATTAGAAATAGACTATTTTAAACATTTTTACAGAGCAGCAATTTCTGTCAAATGTTTGTATTTTTGATATTTTAACACTAAGTACGACGTGTTTTATGTAACAAATAGGTACCTACTCGTATGGACATTCATCTTCAATTAACTTATACTTAGCACAAATAACCGTTTGGTAACAGTTTAATTTAGTTAGAAATGAAAACAGCTTCTTTCTTTCTGCCTAAAAAAAAAACAACTCGCAGACTTAATTTTTTCAAAATAATGAAATACAACAATTTGAAAGATCTTCGATAGAAATAAATTCCCAATGCCTTCTAATATAATCCGTTTGTTTAAGATATTCTTAAAAGCAAAATATTATTAATTGAAGAGAGGAAATATTATCTTAACGACTTGGGGCTTCGACTCTATCCACTTTGAAGCTCGTCAAACTTCACTAATGCGATAAACGCTCTGCGGGCTTGAATATTAAAATAGATTAGAATTCTGTATTTGGACAGGTTTATTCCAGAAAATACGTTAAATTTCTGACTTTTGAATAATTACTAGAGGCAGTTCAATGTTTCTGATAATTTTGTTAAAAGTTGTTACTGTTATTAGTATTAATGTTATTTAGAACTTGTATATTGCTGGTTCTAAGGAAAGACAAAACTTGTGTAATTTAATTTCTAAAATAAGAGACGGCCAGAGCAAAAAGTTTTTTTTGTAAATTACCCTGACTGTCTGTGTGTGAAATATAAGTTGATCTTTATATTTAAAATAATATACAAATACCTACATATAAAAAATAGTTAAAATCGATACTACGTTTTAATTATTAAAAACTATTATTAAAAACGTTGACGCCAGATGGTTTCTCAGTCAGCGTAACGTAGGTAAGAACTTAACTACGCATATAACACTCATTAATTTTGTGGGTTAGTTTCAAGTTGCAAGTTTGAAATTTACGATCTGATATCTTATCTCATATAAACTCATATCTTATTAAATATCTTATAAAGAATATTATGGATGTTACTATGTGTTAAAATTGATTCCCTATAATAATACTTCAAAATTGATTGCAGTTATTTTTATTAAGGAAGGAATAGAATCCCATCTGGTGAATTTACAACGGACCTAAAATATATTTACGCCATTGTTACAAAAAGGTTATTAAAATTATTGAGGATAAATGTAAAGACATGCCTTTCTATAAATATTTTACCTGTGATGTTTAAAGAAAGTGCACACTTAAAAAGACTTACCAATTTACAGGTTTTAGGTTAAAAAAAAAAAGATTTAAGTAGAAGGTTCTTATTTGTGATATCGAAGCGTGGCGGTCACGCGGCGTGCGATTTCATTAATAAGAACCCTGAATAGGCTCGAATCTAGTCGGGGAAATTCCGATTTATTTTACGTGATTACATTAAGTATATGTGTATATATTTACCCGGGGGGTAAATATATACTTAACATATTTGACTACTTTCCTTCTGGAAATATTTGGGTTTATTATATAATAGATTTTTGTGATTTTCTTTGGTTAACTAATTTCAAAATGGTTTCGGTACTTACAATAAGAGAAAATTCTGCATAAACCGAAACCAATTAAGATATGGTAAAATTAAAATCTGAAAATTCCTATATTAAACCGTATGTAATGTTTGTTAGTTTTTCAACAGTCAATAGGACATTGTCAATAATAATGTTGCTAATTTGTTTTATTATCGATTGGTGAACCTTAACTTACCTAAGTCTGTTTCCCTAATTAACCTTTGAAAGCCTCGCAATATGGGCAAGGTCATAGGTCCGATACTAGGGTCTATCTGGGAAAGGTCACAGGGGTTAAAAAAGGATTAAGATTAAGATCCTGTATAATATAGATGAACTTTGAGCCTCAGGGGGGTTCCGCTGAGGCGTCGCGGTGAATGCTTACGCGATCCCGTGGCGTCTCATTGTAGCGATGAGGGCAACCGTTGGTTTTTTTAGTGGGGTGCCTTTAAAATAGCAGTTGCCGGGTGCCGCACATACCACCGGGCCATCGCCTTCCTGGCTGGTGAGACGATGCGGTAACGCATTTTTTCCAACGCAAAAAAAAAAAGAAAAAAAATATTTTTAGATTTAAAACTAGGAAAAGGAAGATCTAAGATATCTTTATAAACTTTTCAAGCCCATGAAGGAATTATTAACTTTTTAAAGAAAAAATTTGGGCGTTACTAGTTTATTTTTATTTCTTGTACTTATTTTATGCATGTCTATCAGTGTTTTTATATATGCAATTATATTTTAGTGTATAAATAATATGTTATTGAATATATATAGAGAAGCGACAGTAAGAATACAAATTTCTTTAAAAACATCTCTCTGGGAATCTATAATTTTTAAGTTACAAAAGTCCCACATAGTTTTTTTTGTGAAATAAATATAGAATTAATTTTAGCAGCACTGCCAAATAGCAAAATCCTTTAAGACAAAAAATACTATGAAAGTCCTTGGGCGTCAATTTTACTTTACAATAATAAGTAGTCTAGTTGTCTGGTTTTTAAAATTAATCTGAAGTAATTCTAACAATCATTTCTTAATATGTAATTCTTATTTGGAATAAAAAACCTTTGTTATTATAATAAAAATATAGGTAAAGACATATAATAGATTTATATCTATTATATTTATTATATTCACTTAATTATTATCTACACATATCCAAAAATTCAACCTTCAAACACTAACTCGTTTGAGGTGTGTCTCCTATCCACCAAAACACTAAACTATTTTCCACATCACTTGAGTACTTGATATCATTATCTATTAATTCTTTATCAGTCTTAATTATGTTTTCTGACTCCTGTTGTTCTTTATTGTCAACTTTTTCTTCAAGGGCCATAACGGGATCCACAAAATGATATTGGCCAGAACCAGTAGCCAATATCGGTCTCAATGGGTGAATGGATATACTGTTACAGCAGTCTTTGTGCATTGGGAACTGAAAATGAAGTATTTAATTGTTTAAGTATATAAGATTACTCTTAATAGATATATAGATCAAAGTTCTTTTATTTAATTATTATTTTTTTAAACAATGAATTTATTAATT
This sequence comes from Napeogenes inachia, assembly GCA_959347355.1. NCBI lineage: Eukaryota > Metazoa > Arthropoda > Insecta > Lepidoptera > Nymphalidae > Napeogenes > Napeogenes inachia. The sequence goes on along the minus strand of OY365793.1, from coordinate 12,746,830 downwards.
GAATTAAATTATTAATAAATAGGTACCAACTTACAGCTAGATAACCTTTGAACTTACCCTAAAAGTAGCATTATCCTTATCATCAGTCACATCTAAACTCTCCATCCAGTTTACATTATCAACATCCCACACTTTTACGATTCCATCTGTACCACCCGTAACTAAGAATTTACCACATGGTGATATATCAAAATATATCCTTTGGTTAGTATCCACTACTCTACTTAGGATATTAAGTGGTCGTCTGTAATAGCGAATGTCCCAAATAAGTAACCTATGATCCTTTCTTGCTCCTGACACAAGTTTAAGGCCATCTGGAGTAAATTTCATATGAGTGACTCCACCTGAAATTATGTCGACTTTATATGTAGTACATGAAATTTCACCACTTGATTCTTATAAATTACTAAGAACTGAAAATAAGCCATTGATTGTTACCAGAGTGGCCATGCATCTTCCCAACACTCTTATATGTGCCAATTTCACTGATATTGTATAGAGTAATAGAAGTATTCCAGGATCCCATGGCTAAAAGATTACCATGTGTTGCAAAACAAGATGCTGGAGAACTTATCTTATGTTCTGCAAAATCTCTACCTGGTCTGTAAAAACCCACAGTATAACATTATTGTATTTGTTGGTTTATTTTAAATTTGACATTAAAACATTTCCTTTTTACATATTTTTTAATGTACCCAAATTACCGACCTTTCAACATCAAAAGTTCTCAAGTATTTTTTATATCCAGCAATAATCCTTGTCCCATCAGTATTAAATGTGACAGACACTGCTGGCTCCATCTCATCCACTGCATTAAAACCTCGATATGAACATCTCAATGAACCATCAAATGCATCCCACATCTGCACTGGAGCATTCTGTCGAGTTGTCAACCAACTAAAATAGAATATTATATTTTATAACACAAATATAATTGTAATGAAATTTTGAATATATGTATATAATGTCAAAGTTTTACCAGCAACTTTCAGGTATGCTACTGTTCATACCAGGATACCAGCAGAAATCATAAACCAAGCCTCCTTCATTAACATGTATAACTGAATCTAGAATATCAATAGTCCGATCAGGAAGCACAGAACCAGAGTAGAGATCCCTTGGCAGCTCTGTTATGTGAATACCGTCATTATTGACGATTGTAAGGCAGCAAGTTCCATCTGGGGACCATTTACAACCTCGCAAATAAGGTTGTATATCCTGTTTAGCTTTTCGAGATCGACTCCAGGACGAGTTGCATAATTCTATTAAAGTTTTACTGCTAAATAATGAAGGATACGGAAAAGTATTTGTTTCCTCAATGTTCATATCAGTTTCACATTTCTCTTCGTTAATAACTAAAGTCGACTCTTCCTCCATAGTTATGTTTACTATCTCTACAAGTGGTATCAAACTATTACAGTTAAAGTCACATAACACATTAATAAATATTTAAAAAAAAAAGTTAATGTTACAAATCGCCAATCTATAAGGATCATCTTCTAATATTCAGACTTATACCGGTGAAAAACAATTAAATAACCTCAAAGTAGTGATGCGACTCGAGTCGTATTTTTCCTCGAGGGACTCGAGTGAATTTGTTAAATTTGTACTTAAGTGAAAAAAAGTTAACTCTGCTTTAGCCTGTTTAAGCCCGAGCTACTGAGTCAAGTCGGTGCACTGTGTTGTTGTTAGCGATGTTAGATGTCATTTTATTCATTTATTTCCTATTCTTCCTACTTGATTAGTGTAGTCAAGTCGCATTACCTCAATTGACAATTCTCAAATATACAAAAAAAATATTTTTATCAGTTCTGACAGCAAAGAAGTTCAGTTTTGTCAATTTTCAGTGTTCAGTACAGAGTGCTATAAGGTTATTATTTATTAATAATTATTATTATTTAACATTGGTTAACGGCAAGGAGAACCATCTTATATTGCAGGAAAGAAGAAATTAGAATTAGATGAATTTTAAAGACTATATCTAATAACTAATAACTGTATGTTTAACAAATATCTAGACCTTACTAAGCGCTATCTAGGAAAACAACGGTTCATGTTATATGAGTTATTGTGTTTTGGCGGAAACCTTCAAATGCTAAAATGGTTCTCCTTAACTTCATTGGCGATCCTAACTTGCATAATATCATAAGATCAACAGATTTCAATATAATGCATTGAGATAAAAGAGAGATTCAAAAAAATATGATATAATATGGGCTGCTCGTGCTCAACTGTTATGTTTACATACATACACGTTTACTTCGTATATGTAGTCGTTGAGAAATGCGAAGTTCATAAGCATTAGATTAAATATAATTATAAGAGTTAAAAATATATCGTACGTAGTATTTGTAAGTTAAAAAGATGCTGGTCAATCATAACTGGACACTACGATACATTTATAATTTATATATTAGATTGTTTAATTACTCTTTACATCTCGTTACATATTATTTTAAATTATGCTGTAAAAGTTATAAAATTTGAATTACAATTTTTTTCTTAAATTTTAAAAGAAACAAAAAGTAATACCAACTAAATAAACATTATAATATCAGCTGCTAACTGTCAATGTCAAACATCATTGACATATCTTTTATGACATTTAATCAATGTATGTTTATCAATCGTTCGGTTAAGTCGTCATAGTTTACTCGCGACAAAATCCGTAATTTTATTTAAAAATAAATTGGAAATGATTGTTACTACGACAAGATATCTTAAAGTAATGTCAAATTAAAATAATTTTTATTTTATAATACAGACGCCAGCATTGTACGATGATAGTAATTGCTCACGGATCATTTTGTAAATACATTGGTTTATTATTTTAAATTAGTTCTTTACGAATAGCTGGTCATTGTCACAAATATTTCACAGATGAAGTTTAGATTGTTAAATCGAGGATTACGTATTTTTACGGGAAAAACTCGCAATAAAATGGAGTTCGCGGAGCCGCCTGCGAAGGCATCGTTATGCTGCGAAGAAACGCCAGAAAGTGCCCCGCCGACATATGCTATGTATGAGGCTTTGAAGGATTCATGTCAGAACAATGCTACATACTTTCAACCTGATGACAGTGAGAATGGCCAACGCCTGTACCAGGGCTTCATGACACTGATAGACCATATTGACACCGTGTGGCCTCTCGTTGATCATGTTCGAAAGGTAAATAAATAACATATGTTTTGTAGATGTAGACAGTTATTTTAATCATACCAAAGTGAATAAATATTAATAGTAGTGGTCTCTGTTTTAATGTTAAGTAATAAATTATGTTTGTTTTAAAATTACTGATACAATTCGAGATGTAGTGTCCTTTAAGTTTAATTAAATCTTTAAGATTTAAACACAGATATGTATATACAATATTTAAAACAAAATTCAGCAAGTACTAAAAAACTTATAATCAGCAGTACTGTTTTATGTTTTGATATTATTTTAATGTTTCATCTTTATGCATTAGAAAATAAATCAGCCTGTTATTAACTGCAGCTGTAACATTATTCATAATAATGTTTAATTAAAACCAATTGAACAAAGATTTCATAATATTTCTATTTACAATTGTAATAACATTGCCACATGTCACTATTATAATGTTTATGCATCTCAATAATATGAAAGTTGAGATAAGTACTAATTAGAAGTACAATAAATGTATCACTTCTAGTTTATTAGTCATGGGTCAGGTATTTATAATGATATTAATTTATGTGTTATTATTAATATTATTTCTTTGTCTATAAATTACAGCTTTGTATTTTATCAGATAACTTTTTAATTACTTCCTTAAATTTTTATTTAACCTTCTTGGATAAATCTTACTGATTAAATATAATAAATTGAGGTAGGTATATATTTATAATATAACAATTTGTAGCTATATATATAATAGTTTTAAAAGACTGTTTATTTAATTAGGTTGAAAATGATTTAGTACTACTTTTGCATTTTTTTATTTAATAATAAAATTTTTACTTTTAAGAATCTCAAATATAAGTTCTCTAAAACAATTCAAAGTCTCATCTCATATAATTACAAGCAATCAAATTGTGGGTTAACCTTTAATTATAAAAAAAAATTATTAACAGTTAAGTATTGCACTGTAGGTGACAGTACCAATAATTTGTTAAAACCTAACAAGATACCTTAAATAACCCTATATTTCATATTGCCTGGATCATGTTCAGACCTACCACAGTTGAACAATTGTAGTTTGATACCATTGTAAATCATGCATGATTAGATTACAAAGGCTTATAAATTCTTCACCAGATAAAAATAAAGAAAATATTGTATTATTAAATTCAATACATTTTAGTCAGTCATATATTTTTATAGATCCAAAAATATTCTTAATTGCTGTAATAATAGAATAGATTCCTAATAAATCCAAGTGACCTTGCATTGAATACATTGTTCAGAGGTTGTCTAAAATGTTGTTAATGACAATAAAACCAAGGTATATTGTTTCAGGTAGCTCCTCTATATGATTTCGACGCTAAATCCCCTGGCAATGGATACCGCAGTTTTGTATCTGTAGTGGACTCTTGTGTTCTAAATGGACTTAAACTTAGCCGGCAAGTTTGCACTGGACGTGATGCGCTGCTCTTTCGTAAGGGATATTTTGTTAAGTAAGTATTGGCGTTAAAATAACTTATACTTTTATTAAGTTTTTAAAATAATTTTGTGAATAAAATGTAACATGGTCTTACATCACCTACTTAAGAGAAAATATCTATAGGAAGTCTTCATCTTAGAAACTGCCAAATATCAACAGTTGACAAATAAGTTTTTTAATAAATGATAATTGTTGAAGATTCTGTAACCCCCTTTGGTCAAAACGGAACCTTATTACTAAGACTTCGCTGTCCTTCTGTCTGTCTTCAGGCTGTATCTCATAAATCGTGATAGTTTGACAGATGATTTTTTACAGATGATGTAGGTATTTCTTCGCCGCTTCAACGACAATTATTAAAAATAGAATAAAATAAATATTTGACTCCCATATAACAATCGTTATTTTTTGCATGAATATATAAAATACTACGAAACCCTTGCGTGCGCGAGACAGACTCCCACTAGGCTGGTTTTTGTTATACCCTTTCTTTATCCCTTCTTTCTTAAAATTGGTAAATTCTAACAAAGTTAAGACTGACATTAAACTTTAAATCCTAAATTATGTGCATACTATTTGTTAAAATCCCATAATCACGAAATGTTGAATCTGTGCCAAAATCCAATTCAAAAACTAAATAGTAGTTATCCGCCAACAATCCGTACTAATTGTAGACTGGTTGTATATAACGTAACATATTGGATTACAACAATATCAACGAAAACGACCGACGTGCAATAACTTTTAGTCACGGAAATATTACAAATTGTACATATGAATATTTTATAGGTATACTTATATTCAATATCTTATAATTAAACTTTTAGGGAGGTAGAATCCAATGGACAACTACTCGCCTCCCTAGGCACATGTCTTCACCACTTGCAGACCCTATTATCCTGGGCGCCACCAGGAGAACTGTTCCCCACCGAACCCCATTCCCCAGAAGAACTGTTCTCGCAAGCAGATACCATCAACCAGTATTGTTTTTATGGAAGGTGTCTTGGATTTCAGGTGAGTTTATAAAAAAGCACCACGTATATAGTCTTAAGTGAGAATTCTTAAACTATATTCCATTTGATACGTTGTAACATTACTAATTTTGTTATTTAAGTACCAAATTGTATTATCTCTTTTACATCATGTATCACTATCTGCTCTCAAGGTCTTATAAAAACCGGTGTAAAATGTATTCCTAAAACTACTTAAACATTTTTATTTTTCTCATGCCTATTTCAATAATAATACAGTCTTAGAAACATATCTAACAATGTATTTAAAAATTGTATAACTATTTCTTTCAACTTAGCAATTTAGATCATCAGCTAATTGACGTCAACTCGTGATTTATAAGATCTATTGTTATGTAGACGTCATAAAACGTCTCATGACGCACTTTTTAATATTAATGATTTATATCAAAAATATATCTTAATTAATAAAAACAAAGAGACCTTGACACAAAAAGAATGTAATACATATCATCTTGAAATAAAAATAAACTCTTTATTATGTAACGCGGTTATATTTATCAACATAAATAAAACGTGAAAACACGGAAGGCGATTGTAACGATTTGTAAGCAAAAACCGGAACGTTTGACATATTATGTAGAATCTGTAAACGCTGACCTTCGGTGGAAGTATAAATGGAAAATAAACTTTAACAGTTTGTTCTATTTTTGAATTATATTATTGACTTATATTTATATTGTACATACAAACTTGTGTGTACTTTTCTATTGTTATATCATGTTCCAAGCCTTCATATCACGATCATGCAACAGCCCCATGTCCATTCCCAGAAGTATTAGTTAACATTCAATCACCAGCAATTTATTCGTTAGCTAGCATTTTAATTCCAATTTAAAATTCTGCATAATTGATTTGACTTATAAATAATGTAAAAAATAGTACCTAGCTTTTTTACACAGTAACAAAAGTGTTCACGTAATTGTAGAATTGAAATTACGTTACAAGTTTCCTTAAGATTTTTTATTTTTTTATAATTATCTTGCGACGATAGTCCCATGATCTTCTCGACACTCTAATGACTCTTTGATTACTGAATATTATTTAAATATAACATGGTATCTATTGCATAATACACCTTTTCGTTAATTATTGCACAGAATAAATTAATGGTAAATTTCAAACAATTGATTTTATTATTTAAATTGTCTTTTTGGGTAATAAATTAACCTTTTAATCTGTTTAATTATTCAAATTTATAATGTTTTCTGTATTTCTAAATAGACTAACTGACGACTTGTTACTTAAAGGCTAATAAAAAAAAATAATTAATATCCGGTTAAACCTCTTATTATACTTGCTGATCACGAGATAAAGAGTCATTTCACAACTTTTGCTAGTGACATCCTATCCTAATCATAATAATGATTTATTTAATCACCCTCAGAAAAGCCTATGACGCAAATATATGAACTCTGTATATAAATACCGATAAATTTTCAAATTTAACGGTTTTTTTTTCAGCACATTTTTTAGCTTGATTTTATGATTTATAACATAAACCTCTTTTCCAACGATTATAATAACAGAGCTTAAATAATAATTTCAGTTCCTACCCTCGATGCGTAACATATTAAAAGGAATTTCAATATGCATGGCGGGTTTTTCGGAAGCATACTACAGCCATGGTAACCTGATCAGCTCTGTATGGACCGGGGGACAGTACCTCATAGACCCGGAGATGAGAGCTCGACGTATTGTCAATATATCACAATCTGCCAGTGTCGAATTTTGTAAAGCTTTTTGGTTTTTGGCCGAGAGTGGTAGGTATACTATTAATATACGATTCACATATATTAATAATAAGATTCAGGTTATTGTGTTAATGTAGTCGTATAAAGATACTTAAGTTGTTATCACTATCGCCCATCAATGAAGTTACATGGGTATTTGTAGTAGGAATAAAATCGTTTAAGACGCGAACTAAATGACGTTTTAAACTTTTTGAGTAAACAACATGACGTGGAATTTGTTTACTTAACTATCTCTTTACATGTATATCACTTAATAACGTAATATTATCACAGACATAACAGAATTTTCTTTTTTAACTATTGCTACTTTAATATAAATAAAATATCTTTATAGAAAAGAGCAACAAAAATTAAAAGATAAAGATATTTGTTTTACTAGAAGAAACATAAGACTTTATTTTGCAGAAATTATGCGAAGAGTACCAAGCTTAATGTCATCAACAGTAGCTGTAAACAAATTAATAACTATACCCCCTGAACCCATAGTGGTTACGACAAAGGAGGGTAAAGAATTAACAGTATTACCCCCCGAGGTGCATATAGGGCTCCAGGGGTTGAATGTCAGACTTATCAGCGTTAATAAAAGAACAGGCATGGTAAGCTGTAGTCAATTAAAATATTATCTCAATTCTCAATCTTTACAATCCTAACTGTCAATGACATTTGAACAATCTTTCCTACAATCTAACTGAATATTAATATTATTTTAATTTGATGTCATAAAAATGATAGTGGTATTTTTTTATTTAGTTTGCGTTATTCCAGAACGGAATATTATATTATTATCCAAAGATATGTATTTAGCACGCTTATCACTCGTGTATAATCGTGGTAATACCAGTAGTGAAGTACTATTTAGTATTTACACTTTGTAACAAATATGTATGCCACTCAGAAAGTTTTGAGACAAAAAAGTGTTGGAGTAACAAGAAAAAAGTGATACATTATATTTTTATGAAAATTTTATAATATGTTTGTTTGAAAATCAATTAAGTATTTACCGGAAAAAATATTTTTTTTTTACAATTTAATTTCTCTTTTATTTTTTTACCAAAATAAAAAAATGATCGTGTATCGTATAAAAATGGATGTGTACATTTTCGGGCAATGATTTTTGTACCACATTTAGTCGAACTTGAAACCTGAGGAATCGTTTAATAAACTTCAATTATCTTTTATGGACAAAGGGCCTTCTTGGACAGTTGCCTGTATGATACATAGTTATGTATAATATATTTTAGCGCGGGTTTTTAATTTGAATTAAAGAAGTGGTCATATTTCGCACACTTAAGAAGTGTCATGCTTTGAACACTTTCAAAGAAGAAATGTGCGAACCATAAAAATTAAAAACATTTAATTTTACAAAATCGGCAAATCACAGACCGGTAGATTTAGCACCATTTGCAGATTGGATAGGAAAGTGTTCATGATAACGCTAATAAACAGTTCTTATATTATATTCTTATCTTATAATAATTAATTAAAAAAAATAAATTATAGAACATTTTAATTCTTCCCAAAACTTTCTGATTGCCCAAGTACAACGCTAATAATTAACTGTAATTTGTAAAATTGCCTGAATTTTCACCACATCTGGACGTGTTCACTGATGTTTTAAAATATATATTTTATTATGAAATGCTTGCTGTACAAAATAGATAATAAGTACAGCTTCAAAAAATTTTAGTCTGGTGAAGGATCCTCAAACCTCCTACCAGCTGAGGGCGTGGTGTTTCACTGCCACGGAGGAGGTTTTGTAGCACAGAGTTCAAAATCACATGAAACTTATCTGAGGGAATGGGCGGCTAAACTGAACATGCCCATCCTATCAGTGGACTACAGTCTCGCCCCACAGGCGCCATTTCCCAGGGCGCTGGAGGAAGTTTATTATGCGTACTGTTGGCTGCTAAATAATTTCAAAACGATCGGTACAACTGGTAAGTTTTTAACTCTTGTAATGTCTTTGTCATAAAAAACAATGTTTAAGTAAATAGACCTTGAATTTATTATTATGTTTCTAATAAATAATAAACGTCCAAAGAACAAAAATATTTATCTAGCAGAATGGTATAAAGATATATTTTCTTAATTAATTTTCAAATGTGCTGTACTTTAAACAATGCTTACAAAAAAGCAACGTCTTCGACGCGACTTAATTACTGTGCGTTGAACAAATTCTTAAAAAGATGTATTATTATATATTTTTTATTGTTATAATTAATGAATCGCAGTATTCATTAATAATATTAATGCGTTGCTTCAAAAACAAACAAGATTCCTCCGTCATAAACGATGCCCATTAAGTATTTGACACTGTTGCCGCTATGAAAATAATAAGTCTCTAACCTTAGCTCTATAATATAGATACAATTGTCGATATTGGAGCTGGGAAGATCCTCGTCTTAACAACAAAAACAATTATATGGGTTCCCATATCAGCGAAAAGCATAATATTTCCGTACTTCTTATAAAGCAATTAAGCAACTGTGAATTCAGTGGAACACTTGAAATGTTGCGAGATTGTTGACGCCAGTTACATTAATTTGAAAGATACATGAAGACAAGATAATAATCTTGCATCAAGTCTTGATGTCTCTTGCAGATAGTTATCTTGCATCAAGTCCTGATGTATCTTTCAAATTAATGTAACTGGCGTCAAAAATTTTCAAAACTTTTCAAGTATTCCACTGAATTCACGGTCAAGTCAATTAAGTCCTGATGTATAAAAATACATCATATAAGAGCAACATTCCATACTCTACCGGTAGAGTTACATGATGCTGGTAGAGTCAAAGATGTTTCCTATTGAAATTGATTTCTTGCTGAAGTAATTTTCTAAGGGCCTCCGAGGAGGAGGATGTTTTCTTGTGACCTGTAAATTCAAAGCTACATCAATTAACAGAAAATATCCATGTAGAGCTTCGATCCTTCCCAGTATGTGTCAGAGAGTTTTCCTAAGTTAGGTAGTTACGAAATGAGATGCGGAACACACCTCTACGATGTCATTTATTAGTAATAATTTAAAAAAGACTGCTTATTACGTTCAATAAATGAATTTTTCAAAAGTACAAAAATGTTGGGAAATATTGGGAAAGTGAATAGACCTTTTATCGATTAATATTATCTGTATTTTCAAAATACAATGTAACATTGCATTTTTATATGATCTTGGACATAAGTAAGTCAATGTAATATTGTTTTTAGGTAAACGTATAGTATTTGCGGGTGACTCAGCCGGAGCTAACCTCATAGCGGGGTGCACTCTCAAGATATTATCCTCAGGCCTTCGTCCTCCCGAAGGTCTCTTCATGGCCTACGCGCCTCTGTTAGTAAGCTTCATACCGAGCCCGGCGAGATTGTTATGTTTGATGGACCCTCTATTGCCCTTTGGGTTCATGATGAGGTGCCTTAAAGGTAAATTTCTAAATATAAAAACACACAACTTAAGACAAAACCCACTCAAGATATTTATCTAATATCTTACAGCCTATGCCAGTCCCAGCACAAAGGGTAAAGATGACAAGCGATCAAACAAAGAAATTCCCTCAAACGCTACAACTCCAGTCGAAGGAAATGGATTTCTTAAAGTTAGTCCAACACAAGGTTAGTTTTATTTTAGTAATAATGGAATTAACGCACTTAAAACCTGATATTTATTATGTATTTGATTATATACATTCTCGTGCAACCGAAATAATAAATTTATTATAAAAATATTATGTGTACAAGTTGGAAAATGTTAGAAGTCAAGAAATTCTCCTCCCAACCTCCAGCTGAATTCCTTAAAAGCCAGTTGTGTATAAAGTAGCTGGTCCTCAGAGCCATCATCGTCGTGTCCGTCTTCGTTCGAGGAGGTGTCTCCGTCGTCGCTCCTGGAGCTGCAGGCGCACAAGTCAGGCAGCGAGCGGCGACAGTCCTCCGACACCACCGTCAGCGCCGCCTCGCTGCAGACTGAACACACGCCCACGGGTGGGACTACTCACTTACTTTTTTAACGCACAAAGAAACAAACGCACATGTTGTGCCTTACGGTAGAAGTTGACTAGCAGAAATCGTTAATTCTCAGTAAAGCCGGTATAGGGCCGGGTAGGATCTCTGTCTTTTTTATTTTATTTGTATGTGTGCGAGCGTGTCTGTGTATGCGAATTAGGATATTCGTCAGTTAAATAACATATATATGATATTACATTGTATTATGTCACTTTGTATTATATATGTATAATTATCTATTAGTATTTGTTATCAAGAATTAAATAAAGTTTATTACAATTTATACATTTTCAGGTATATCTCCACCAGAGGACAAATCACAACAGTACGTATCAGACTTCCTGGATAAGTACGTGTTTGAGAGCGACACCGACTCTGAAGGACGCAAGTTCCCCATTGTCAAACCAAATAGAACCTTACAGAGGTATTGTGTATGTGTGACTGTGTGTGTGTGTTCGTTTGTTAATGTGTGTCTAAAACAGGTATAACAACATTTAAACTGCTATCTTTATAACTATGATTGAAAACACTGTTATGTATTTTTGTTATTTGTGTCACTGCAATTACTTTGATTTGAATTTTTATTTTGTGGGTAGTTTAAATATATATTTTTTTATTTCCCAAAAGGAAGCATATTGTACAAGTATAGACCTTACAAGATTAATTAATTAAGATGTGTAAATAACACTTTTGTCTAATTGTAAAAAAAAATACTTTAAGGATTAATTCAATTTGTCCACCAACTTTAATAGTTACCATTATTGAAATAAAAAAAGGGGGATCTTATAGCATCACTTTAAACATATTAAAATTATTTTTGTATTTTTTTTATATTCTCTAATCTCTGTTTGTTTCTCTGATAGTAATGTGTTATTCTATACATACTTTTTTGTAAATACATATAAATAAACGGTAATTCTAGGGACGCTGAGTCAGAAAATTCAACTACATTGGTTGGAGAACCACCACTTATACAGGATACGGATCAAAAAGACAAGAGAAGGATAAAAACACGGTAAATAATGTATATTGGTATACCTAATATAAATATGTATGTATGTAAAGTCTCGCTAAGAATTTATGAACATATGCATGAAAATGTGGTTGAAAAGATTTTTTAAAAATTGTATTATGCTATAGTACCCTGTAACATGGAAGAAGCTATTTGCCATTTTATGTAAAAGAAGAAATTGTTAGAAGAAAATATTATAATATATAGATATTAGAATTAATTTCTTAATGTTGATATTATGTAGTAAAATTCAATAGATCATCTTCATTTTGAAATAATCAAATTATTATAGTGATCTTATTTAGAAAAAAATATTATTTAGTCGTAATTGCTAAATAGTAACTTACCCATCTAGTGTCACATATAAAAGGAAAATCAAAGTGATATTCTCTAATAAATATTCATAGTCAAATGCATATCAATATTATTTATTATAAAGAACGTCTACATTATTATCGGAAGAATTATATATGTAACAAAAAGTAAAGTAGGTTTAAATAAAATATGTTTTTTTTGCTGTGGATGTTTCATCGAGCTCAATATTTCTTATAAAACACCTGTACTATTGATAAAATAATAAAAAATGGTTCGACAGCACTGTCTACATGTGATTGGCTGACGATATCAACCAATCAGAATGGTTAACTAATGATTTGAAAATAGATAAATATCTTCAATAAACCGAGTATATTTATATAATGATTCTTTTAATCATCACGCGATAGTTCCAGAAGCTTGTTTGTATATAGTTCTATGCTAATGTCTTGTGACGTGTTCCCTGTAGATGTGATGGTTTTTTTTTATTTATTTTTTCCTAGTATAAGTGAAGCAGCCACTGGTCTAATGGGCGCGATGTCGTCCCGCCTCTCGTATATTACGGGTTCAAATAATATAAGACCTACCCAGGAGGAGTAAGTATTTTTTTATAGTAATAATAGTTTAGTTTCTTGTATTATTTGTATGTATATACTTATAAATATACAGGTACACAATTTTTATCACTACCTCTGTACATATAAATTATTTATACCTAACATCTATTGTTACATACGCTCTTTTAAAAATATTCTAAGAATTGCTCGTTTTTAAATCCTACTTTTCTTATAAATTCCCTACCTATGTTGTATGGTATTAAAGAAACCAGATTTTTTAGCATTAAATCGGTTTTCAGGTAATAGATAACTGTAAAAATAATTAAATTTAAATTATTTTGAATATAATTCAATTTAATAAACCCAAGATAATCAGTCATAGCTACTTCTCCTGCAGGTTATCAGTTCGCTCTAACCTGGACGCCCTGATAGCGCGCAGTCCCTCCGACGAGTTCATATTCTCCGTTCCTCGGGACCCTCTGCTGTCCCCGTACTGGGCAGACGACAGCTTGCTCAAACGATTCCCGCCCGTCAGGATATTGGTGAGTTCGGTAAATTTGTAAATGTAGGTAGATTGAGACGGATAGAACCTTTAATTTTATGAGAACTAATGACAAATAATTGTAATTTGATAATAGTTACTGACTCTGCTATTTGATAATTATTGTTATGCTTTAATTGTTATCACTACGACGTGCAACAGACAAATTTACATGATCTAAAACTTGATATTTTCTGAAATTGTTGATCAACTTTTCAAATATATAAAATATTTATTCAAATATATAATGATTGTAGTGGATAATTGTTGAAAAGGAAGTGTTTATTTCCAGACAGTACACTTGGACCCGTGTTTAGATGACTGCGTGATGTTCGCTAAAAAGCTCAAAGGTCTAGGAAACGAAGTTGGTATAGACGTCTTAGAAGGATTGCCTCATGGATTTCTTAATTTCTCTCTCGTAGGTATTTTTATAATGTGCTATATATAATTAATTGTAATAGTTATTACATTTTTCCTCTAATTTCCCTTGTTTCAGATGGCCAAAGAAGCAAACGAAGGGTCAAAACTATGCGTGGAACGCATCAAACAGTTATTAGACTTAGAAAATCCGGTTACGCCTGAAAATAATCATTTATGAATGTGTGGCCTTTGTGGTGTCTAAAGCGACTCTATTGTGGCTTAATGCAGATAATAAAACATTATGAGCAACAATATATGCCTTTAGTGCAGTAAAAAATAGCTAATGTATTAATATATAATAAGGAGTTCTATTACGCCCTCCTAATCTCTAAGGCTGTATGGAACGGTTCCTTTGGCTTGTTTCTGTCATCTTCATAGTAATTTTACTCAGTCTCTCAATTTCAAAGGCTGTTTAGAACGATTCCTTTGTCATTGTTAACGTATATTTTTAAAGTATTAAATCTAAGAAAAAGCGGGAAATTGTTAGTTAATTGTTGTTATATAAGTATTTTAATGTTCAGTTTCATTAAAATGTCACGAATTAAATATCAAGTTACTCCAAAGTGGACCAGATATTATGGACAGAAATATTATATATTAGAAGATGATATCATTCTTATATAATATGCTATGTGGCTCAACGTGACGGCATGTAAAACTATGTAATTAATATTGAATACTGTAATTAACCAAACATTATGAAATGAACCCAAAATAAATAAATTAAACCAATTAAAAGTAAGATAATATTTACGAATTCGCATTTTTTTGCATTTTGATAATTACTTATTATTATTACAGTTTATGTAAGTGTTCGTAAATATTTACTACGTAATATACATTATTTAGAAAATATATATGTTGTTCCAAAAGTTAGTGTTGGGTCATAAGAAAATTATCTTGTGAGAATCAATATGCCAAATAGTTTAATATAAAAATTGCCTCTGAAAGCGGAATAAAATACACTTAGCTTTTTATTTTGACATAGTATGAAACGACTAATTTAAAAAGAAGTTTAAAATTTTTATTTTGGCATTACATTATTTAGTTACGTACCTACGATTTTATTACAATTTCGGCTTTTAAATCACGAAACTATTATATAAATATTAATCAAGAAAACGCCGTGTGAAAAAATAATATTACCATAAGTTTGAGGAGAAATAATAAATATAAATAATGCGGCGTTTTAATAACTTTTCGGCTACAAATATTGTATCTTTATGATATATTTATTGATGTCTTAACTTCTGCTACTCATGTCTACTTACAAGCCTGTGACTTTATTAACACTACCTGTACGTTATATTAAATATCTGAGAGTTTCTTTTCGCTTATTGGTGTTTGTAGACTATGGGTCTATAAATTAGAGATCTGTGTCATAATCATTTGAGTATCATGTAAATTGTATAAGCTGTAGAGTATTTGGACCTATTTTAAAAGTGATTGTAATGCTCATAACATTTCTTGTTGTATTTTTGATACATTTTATGAAGCCCAAAATTTAATTAGATAATTCGATGGATTTAATGTTATAAACTGTTTAAAAATGTATAACACTAGATATTGTATATAAATAAAATGTATGTGTGACGAGACAGGGAATAAAAATAACAATATTCAATTGTGACTCTATTTTAGAGTACTACTTATCGTACACATAGTAGTAACTGTACTAATTTAAACAGTTCACTGTTTCAGTGTTGTTAAAGAACTAACATACCAACTTTCTTACCGTTCCGTCTCACTTGACGTTTCATAATTTATTTTTAATGTTTTGTTTTTTTTGTGTTTTATTTATGATAAATTATTAGGGCAGGATATATTCAACGGGTTACAAAAATAAATTATAGCAATTAAATAGCTGAATACATATTTTTGTGTTACATTTTCATTATAATACGGGCCATATCAAATTTAAAACCATTTTGTTTCTTATATTAAGGTTAGGCTATACTCAATCCGTACCAATACTTCTAATACCTATCTAGATACATTATTGACTATTGAATCTCACTTGAAAGTACTTTAAAATATATATGAATTCACATTAAATATATTTGTAATTTTTGTTAATTATACACTGATAAATAATACATATTATGCTAATAATAGAACTGCTACACTTGCTTGTATTTTTTGTACGTATTAAAAATACATATTTTTTTAGTTTGTTTAATGAAATTTATAGTCTGTGATAGTGAATTGAAGCTTTTAGAAAGCATGACAGTATTGTAATATGCACGAATGTTATAAATAAATTCATGTTTTTATTGTGGTATTTTATTTAAGAATGGTTATATACCCTCTTGGTGGACATCTTTAATCGTTTTTGTCGTCATTGCATTATGTAGTGTATTTAAATATGTTAATATATAAACCTGAATATTAACTGACAGGGATATTTTGTTTCGTTTTACACCGTACACATAAATTTTCAAAGACTGATAATTAAACTGATAAGAATAGGGTTCCAAAATGTGGTTTCATCGTCAAAAGATTTTTTATTTAATATCAGATATTTAAAGGTTAAAACTGAGAATATCGATTCTGAGACATTTGTGTTTAAGGTTTATTATACAATTGAAATTTGAATATTTCGGGATAGGTACATCAAGAAAAAAGACCGAATTATTAGGTATTTCTTGACCATTCTTATTTCATTTAGACGAAATACTTAGGTTTCATATGTTATTGAATATAACACCCTAACATGAAAAAGCGACGCTATAGTTTTCTCAAATATACCTAGTAAGCTATGTCTTGAAAATAAACAAGTTTTGGAATAAATATAATATTAGTCATGCTAGGTTGCAAATTACAGTATGAAAACTCAATCACATAATAACCACCCATATCACTAATAATTATTATTTGAGCTTCAATATTACTATGTAATTAGAATATTGTTATAGTTAATGCACTAACAACAAAAATACTGAACACTTGGTAGTGTCAAATAACTATATATTTTTTTGTTTACTTAAATGTAAAACGCTATCTATACACATGGCTTAAAAAACAAAGAGGATATGTCCATTTAGTTAATTTGGCACTTGTCCACAGCTCACAGGCAATTATTTGCTTGAGCTAGTACAGAGTAACTCCGGCAATGGATAAATTATATTTTTCAAGTTATTTAAAAAATCTTTTATTTTCACTTAGGTTAAACAATATTTATTACTAATTTCATACAGGAACAATTAAACACAGAAAAATTGTTAATCATGTTTATTTTACTAATTCTAAAAGTTTAGAGAAACATGATAGTCAACAAATATTTTACTTTTTTTGACAGCGGGAAATTGACTTGGTAACATCTATTGTTAACATAAGAAAATATTATATTTGACATTATAATACATACAAGAACCATACAAGTATTATAACATAGTTTTTGGATAAAAAAGAAAATAAATATAGTTTACATAAAAATAACAACACCTGTCACATAAAAACGTTAAACATTTTAGTATTGAACTTTAAAACACCCAATAATCGCGACATGATAAATTTATCTATTTATACATCAAATTAAACAAACAGAATGTTAAAATAAGAGCTTTTATACTTATCTTAATATACAAGTACAGTAAAAAATGGACAATGAATTTCATATGCCATTATATTTAATTAAAAGAATGCCTAGAGCTAATATTATATTACTTTACACATATCCAATTCAGAGAGAAATTCTTTACAAACACTAAGCTAGATAGAAAATTCAGATAGGTCAATTTCCTGTAAATGTATAGATTGTAGGCGCATATTGAAAAATGCAATTGAATTATTTGGTCAACATACATGAAATCTACATACTTTACATCACAATGAAATTGATACAAGAATGCAGTCAGTCAAATATGTCCTCAACAGTCCACAGCCACATCGTAATCATTCTGTCCGTTAGAATTTTCAATCATGTAAATATAAAAGTGACTTCATTATGATTAATGTTATATCACTTTCCTTTCGCAATAGCAGTTTGATTGAGAGAATGGGTGTGATACCTTCTCAATCGTGGCCATTTGTTTTCGCATGGGGTACCGTTCCATTGTACAATGTTGTATACTGAGGTTGTCTTATGGTCTTCTGTAAGACATGAGCATCAGCTGGCTCTATCCGCTTGTAATAATGTTCTTTTGTCTCAACAATTTCAAAGCCAAACTTTTTATAAAAATCTATTGCACCCTCATTGTTAACTTGAACATGTCTGAAATATTTAGATTTAAACAGGTTACATTTTACGATTATTGTATTTTTTTTCATTTTTGTAGACTTACATGTCATAGAAATAATGTTTTAAGACATTATCTATATTAAGAAAACCTAATTTAACTTTAACTAGTTCTCTTTTATAGCATTTTTTTTCCATTCTTCTAGAGGATTCTATTCAAATGTAAAAATATATAGGTATTGTTTAAAAAAATATGCTTCAATCACTAGAACATTCAATAAATATTTGAAATAAGGTGTTTTTCAGTTGTACCTTTTTTTTTAAAGTATATATTACAGTAATGTATTCACAAACACCTATCCTATGAGGTTACTTTTTTCAAACATTATTGCATGATTAACTTTTAAGCCATCAACCTCAATTAGTATCACAGTGCAATATTTTGAAAAGCAATCAATATACTTCTGAACAAAATAAATTACTAATACTTACAAGAAAATACTATCAAAATTGCCATCCTGTTCAACATACTTGAGCACATGTTCCACCATTAGAGTGCCTATTCCAAGCCTTCTGTAGGGATATAGGCAACCTAAAGTCATTATATATAATCTTCTAGAGTTTTCTGACGTATCTATTCTACAACAAACAGCTCCAACCACAATATCATTGTAATAAGCCAGTTTAGCCAATTCACCTGCTTCTAAAACATCCTTATAAAATTTGTCATTGTAGGACACTGGGAATACAACTGTATTCAACTTCTTTAATTGCTTAATATTATGCGGTGTCACATCGCCGAGTTCTATTTTAGCTCTGAAATAGCAAAGATGTTCTTATAACACACGAATTTAAGTTTCAGAGCAATCCTATCTATGAGCTTCAAAACAATGTAACTTCTTTAAAAAAAGTGAAAAAATGAATGTTATCAAAAGGATATCCAAATTTACCTAGTCATTTTAATAACTATTTCTTATAATACACTAAAATTTAAAAACTAATCTAACACAGTTATATCACACGAGATCACTCCCGCCATCTACCACATTAGCTAACTCGCTCGCTCTTGTTCTTCATAAAGAAATTGACAGACTTCCTGCAACGCATATTTGACATTTAAGGGTGAGTGTTTCTATTATATAATGTAAAGAGTACAAATCTGTGTTAAATTATTACATACAACTACATTGCTACCGTCTTAGAAACACTATCGTGGCATAATATAATTTTATTTGTAAATGGGGAATTAGTTTTCTTTATTGTCCGTCTTTCATGAAATCTTTACTGTCATAATGAAGTAAAAAAAACACAATAAGAGGTATTCCACAGTTCTAGAACATATAAATGGATTACAAATTGGATCGAAGCCATTGCTCAGATTATTTAGATAAAAATATAAAATAATGCTCTTCCTTTACATAGTGCAAAAAATACAATCGAAGGAAATATATACTATAACACACTTGATCAAGTATAAAATATATATTTAAATATCAAGTTCAAATTAGAGGATCAGTTAGTAAAGTAGTTTCCATGAAGATATATATAAGAATATTTTGAACCAATAATATTCCTTTCTAAAATTTCCTTTGGTAACAATACACATAACAAAAAAGTTTCCATTATAATATTACTTTTTTTAAATGCAATTTAGATTCAGTTGTTTTTGTATGTTAATGTCAATAAGGTGTCCGTAATTGTGGTTACTAGTTTACAATTTATTTCTATTATTAGATCTAAAAACGATGCTACTCAGTCGTTTACGCCTTCTTACCCCACGTATGAAAAATAACATTTTCCTAAATGGAAATCGATTCCATCTGCGGAGTATTATCCAGATGCAAACTTCAAAACCTTTGGAGATAAATGATGATAATCTTACTTTACAAAAAAAAGGCTCTGAAGAAATATCTCCATCAAGTAACATATATCCCTCAGCACGGGTAGTTCCTATGGTACTAAGTAAAAAAGAATCTATCGTATTGCCCTTCGATGACGTTCCTGGTCCAAAGTCACTGAAGTACTTGGCAATTTTCCGTAGTTATTTGTCAGATATTGGTACTCAAATCACTGCTGCATTTTTAACTTTTACTGTTAATGTTGGTGAGTACTATACCATGTGACTGGTAAATCACACACACACACACAGCCACAATAAATCGTAATAGAAAATAATTAATAAACTTTAATTATTTTATTGCTATACCTACCTATAAAGGTAGGTACCGACAACACTGCAATATGTATGGAGGGGAAGGATAGCGGTGAATACATTTCAGTTTATTCAATTATTTTCAGGTATGTTTTTTAATAACAAGAAACCTTACCGAAATCTCACAACTCTCTTCGACGAATACGGTCCTGTAGTGCGTTTCGTAAGTCCTGTGGGTAGCGACATTGTCCTCGTTAACCACCCCGATCATATTCAGAAGGTTTTTAGCATGGAGGGGGAATACCCCGTTCGATCAACTCTAGAATCTCTTGAAAAATATCGCATTGAACATAAGAGTCACGCACATGGGGGATTATACTCTGTGTTAGTTACTTTCAGTTAATTTATTATAGGTATTATATACAAAATGATGATGTAGTTTTTTATTTAAATATATTACATACATCTAGTCAGGGTCAAGAATGGATGCGCCAGAGGTCAATCATGTACCACCCTGTTAACGATCTTTTATCGCTACATATACGTGGTCTTTCCGATATTTCCGATAAATTTACTCAAAAGATATACAATATTCGAAATTATCAGGACGAATTGTCAATGGATTTATACAGAGAGCTGCATAAATGGGCTTTCGATTGTTTAGGTAAATTAATAAAAATCTTTTAAGATTCTAAGATATAAGTAATTATTGTATTGTAAAGTAAGTAAAGTATTGGGATTTGGTATTTTAAAATTACAAATTGGTAGAAAAATAAAATACTTCAATTAAAAACAAATATTTTATTCAGGACTAATAACTTTCTCCAAGAATTTCTCCCTTCTGGACAGACAGTTGATATACAACCAGTGCGACGCTTCCTGGATGTACCACAGCTTAGAGCACGCTACAAATGCTATTATCAAATGTGAAACAGGCTTGCATTTCTGGAAATTTTTTACCACTCCCGCTTGGTATACTCTTGTAAAATATTGTGATAATTTGGATGGGTAAGGGTTTAATAATATTATATTTATATTATATCAATAAAAATAATATAAACATTATTTTATCTTAAAATTTAGCTTAATTGGAAAATTCGTTTTGGAAGTCGAGCAGGATATTTGCACCAAGGCTGCAAATAATGATGATATCAGTATGTATTTAACATGTCAGTCAAGATTTTCAGAATAAAACACATTCACTTAGTTGCATAACTAAAGTTGCATCTGCTTTTTTAATATAAATGTGGAGTATGAACTAGTTTTTGTTACCAGAAGGTAATTCTTAATAGCTGACCAATTTATTGAATCATACATTACTAGGTCCAAACTCGTTAACAAGTGCAATGCTTCTCAACGATGACCAATTTAAAACTGAAGATATTGCTACCATTATAATGGATTTGATGCTAATTGGAGTAAATACGGTTAATATTAAATTATTTGAATAAATCAACAATTAATAAACAGAAATTCTATGATCTTCCTCTGCCATAATTAGAAATTAGCATTTGATCCTAAAAATACATTATTGTTTTTCATATAAGCATATGAAAAAAAAAAATACTTGAAAATTCCCGTTGGTCGAGTGGTTAACGCAGACGCCTACCGTGTCACGGCACAATGGGGCTCGGGTTCGATTCCCGGCGGAGATAGGCATTTATGTGATGACTGTGTTTCTGGGTTTGGTCGTTTATTAAATATATTCTCAGTATTTATATGTATTTGTATCGTTGTCTAACACCCTTAACACAAGCAAATAATTTGTTTACTTAGGGGTTAGATCAATGTGTGTAATTTGTCCTGATATTATTATTATTATAAAAGTACTATAATGAACTTTTAATATCTTTCCCAGATTACTTCTTCCATGTCTTTTCTATTATACAACATAGCAAAACATCAACGATCTCAAAAACAATTGTATCAAGAAGTTAGTAACTTATTCAGAGATAAAATGACAATTGATATACATAATTTAAAAGAAAACACACCTTACCTGCAGGCGTGTATTAAGGAGACTCTAAGGTAAAGTACTAATCATAATAATTAACACTAAAAAATTATTTATGAAATTAGAAGTTAATGTAAATACATTGAAAACCATTTAACTTTATTGAACTTACTCCTAACAACAACTACAATAATAATAAATTGATAATAAACTGTCTAATATGTTGTCACTTTGAGAGCCATCAAACAAATAACCCTTATCGCATTAAAGTTTTCAACTTATTGCTTATACAATATATATTAACTACAATATAGTGATTGCAAAACTATTCACATTTTAGACTTGTTCCACCCATTCCATTGCTTACAAGGATTTTATCAAAAAATATAACTCTTGATCAATATAAGTAAGTATATACTTTAAAAAAATATATATTACAATGGTCAATTTAAAGAAATAATATTTTTTTTGCCAATTATTTAGTCATAAATGTTACATTGCCGTAGAGGCACCTTTCCTGTATATAATATATATATACTCACAGAATGCTGATCTAAATTCGTAACTTTGTTTTTTAATACGTGTTTAATAAGACCTTGACAAATATAATTACATATTTATATATGCAACCCACATCTATCATATATTTATATGTAATAAAATATATTTATAACATTTCAAGTATTCCTCGGGGGACTTTAATAATCATGTCAACTCAAGATTCCTCGGTCAAAGAGAGTAATTATGATGAAGCTTATAAGTTCATGCCTGAAAGATGGCTAAAGGAAGATTCCAAAGATTACCATGCTTTTGCATCAATACCATTTGGCTTTGGTGTCAGGAAGTGTATTGGCCAAAACGTAGCAGAAACTATGATTTCTTTATTAACTGTAAAGGTAGGATTACTGCAACTGAAATGATTATCTTGTGATATAAAATAAATTAATATTAATTATTTTATTATATTATATATTAGATGCTGCAGAAGTTCAAGCTAGAGTATAATTATGGTGACATCCAACCTACTAAGACTTTTATTGCAAAGCCAGATAGGTCTTTAAAAATAAGATTTGTTGATAGAATGTAATGTCTGTTACAATTTAAACTGTTTATTTAAAATTTATTAAATAAAGAAACAAATTCATGCATATTATTTTATTTTTTCATAACAACATATTACATTAAATATCTAAGTTGACTAATATTAACTATGGCTAATAAGAATAGTCATGTTAGTTATAAATGTCCACAAATTGCAACTCCCTCAGGGCCATGCAGGTAGTTTGCCCTATTACATAAATTGCTGTATTGATATATGTATTTGTTTTTTGTATATTTTATCTTTTGTAATAGTATTTGTTGTATTTAAGTTTTAAATAACATTGTATATATATGCTGAAATAAATCTAGCTTCCACATATAAAAGAATAATAATTAAATCAATTTTAGAGTTATTCTATGTAATAAAGCAATAAACATATGGAGAAACTTTAATATAATTCTGTCTCCAATGTCAAGAATATTAACTATACTTCATTATGTACATAGTTTACCGAGACCACACAATTTTCAAGTTCATATATTTAGCTGGAAAATGGTTTAACAAATCCATCCCATATAAAGTTTTTTTCCTAATATGTAATATGTTAATATTAAAACAACTATTTAATAAAAACCAATACATATTTGCATACATCACAGTACTTCATAAATTATAATAAAATAAATAGTATTGTTTTTAAATTATTATCGTTGCCGTCTAGAAGAAAATATATTTAAATACTTTCCTCTTGTCATTTCTTTAGCCTCTTCTAAGCCCAGTTGATAAGCAAGATCATGAAGCTTCTTCACTTCCATTATTAGACTGCTGGTTGTCAAGGAACCCAGTTCTGTAATAAAAATTATACATCTTAAAGAAATCTTCATTAGAACTCATGATCCTCAAATGGATGAACAGATTACCTAAATCGCAATCACAACAAAATTTTCTTTGAAACCAAAACGAATTATTAATTATAAGATATATTTACATATTATATAGGAGATACAATGCAATTGAAAGACAAACATACAAATTAAACCTAAACTGCCACTTTTTTAGCATAAGAGGTTGGATAGTAATAATTTTGATATAAAAAATGTAAAACAATACAAAAGCATTATGGCTTATATGAGGTAATAATCATCTCTGTGGTATTGCTATAAATACAATTTTACAATAACCATATTTAGACCTGAAATTTCCGCATTAAAAAAAGTCTATTATTTCGGTACTAAAAAAGTCCAGAATTCCTAAAAAAAATAAATAAATATTATATAGAAATATAAGTGTTCTAGTTATTTGTTTTAAAAGTAACCCCCATACCTCATTTTAATTGTAATAACGGCTGTAATTAATGTATTTTAAATCAATATATCTTTATATAGAATTGAAATAAATTAAGTATTGAACAAACATATACTCACGCTGCATATAGTTGTAATCTTCCTTCGTCAGACCCTTGTTCCAAGAAGGAGGAGATTGGTCTGGATTTTGCAAAGGAGCAAACTCGGACACTCCAGGAACTACGAAAGAGTCATTAGAACAGTGAGACACTTCATCGTTTGTAAAATTGCTGTTATTATCACCCATTTTACGTTAACTGTTTAAAATAAGATCGTTATAACCGAATCGCAGCAAGTCAACAAGCGTAATGGACGGCGGAATGACAACATTAGAAATATGCTTAACGTAAATCGCGGCACTTTTAAAAAATATCACTCGTTTATTAAATTAAAGCAAATACGTCTTAAACACAATACTTAAGTTGGACTTACTTTGTTCAGGCCATAACTCTGGCGAAGCCCGATCTAACTTCTCCAAACTTAGCAGGCTTTCTTCTAAAGATGTCAGAGGAATATCTTCAGAAGCAGATTGACCTGTATTATAATAATTTTAAAAAGATACACAGTAGTCAAAGAACCCCCTGCTTATGGATTATGAGATACATATAACAAACGCTTAGACTATGATGAAAACTTTTGTCCAATTTGACGCAAGTATATTTAAATATAAAGAAATTACCTCCATTTCCAATGGAATTTTGTTTCGCGGCCATTTTCTGAAATTGACAACAAAACAAAAAGCATAGATCAATTATCTTTTTTAAAATTAACATAGAGAGAAGACTAGCCAGCAAAATCGAGTTGTGAAAAAGATAGACATTAATTTTACAATTTCTGAGGTATATTATAATCTGCATAACAAATTGTATTATAAACGATTAAAAAAAAATGATTTCATTTATTCGTAACTACGGTCATGTATGTCATTAAAATATTTATTCTATTGTTTAACGTTTTGCTTTATTGTCATTTCTTTTTATGAACACATTTTTATTATTTTTCTACGATAATTTCCTTAAACCATCTGACAATTTTGAATCACTTACCATAAAGACAATATATTCTAGTAGGTATATTTTTAATATATTTAATGTAACATAAACGCATGATTTTAAAAACTATGCAGACTGGCTATTTTATCAGATGGGGCATACTGTTTATTAACTAAAATGCTTATTGCTCACTGTCAATATAATAATTTATTATAATATTATACATAGTATGTATTAACATTTTTGTTAGCTAAGTAATGACTTATTGATAAATCATTGTCTATGATAATGACAGTAGTGTTGCTATCGAATTGGACATTTTTCTCTCTTTCTTCCGGTTGCCAACACTAAGGCAAGGTGAGTGTTGTGGTTAGACCGCATGGTTTTAGTTATTAATTTTAATGGTTTTTGACGAATTAAGTGTATAAATAGTGCCTAAAAAGGATCCAAGGTAATGTTTTATTAATTTCTAAAAAGTGCTTATAAAATCCCCTGTTTAAGCCGAAATGGAGTCATGTCATGTATAACCATCCCTCTGAACCCCGCAATCGGTTAAACATTTTAATGTAGTTTCAATATTTAACAATCGATCTTCCTAGGTTTTAGTAGTTTTGCGATGTTTTATTATGACAATAATAATTAAGTTTAATTTTATAGTTAGCATAGTTTTCAGCAGCATTATAACCTTAAATTTTCATGTACCTTAACAACATACATTTTTGAATGCTGTTCGTATAAAGCATCAGCGTTTAAAATTTACGTAAGTTAGTAGTAGATTTAAAATATTTTTCTGCTGTAATATAGGTTGATTACCAATGTAACAATAATTATCTATTTTACCCTCAATTTGATTAATGGATGTTTTTATTAGAACTTCAACGAGTATATACTAGTGCTTTACAACAGTTTTTCAAACATCTCTTAATTCCAGCCTTTATTTTTTATTTCGTATATTAGATAGGTATACATGATGGTAATATGTTAAAAGAAAACTACCAAGTTATTGAAGTCTTTAATTTAAATCTTATTTGTTTATTGTATATACCCATTTATTATTTATTTACCCTTAAAGACAAATATTAAGTTATATTATAACAATTGTTTATTTCTAAGTATGTTTTTCATCAAATACTGAAAATTATTAGTGATATTGTTAATATCCAATCAAGTGTTTTATGGGAACCTATTCATTATTTGAAATAATTTCAGATGCGTTCGGTCACATTGAAAGATGTTGAACAAGACAAGGTCGTCAAGACTGTTGCGGCCCATTTGAAAAAGTAAGTTTTCTCGTGAATTGCATGTTTTTATTCCAGAATATTAAAAAGGAAGTCAGGTTATTATTAAATTAATACAGCAAATATTGGAATTAATACAAACAATAATGAAAGTAATATAATTTTTTTTTTTATTTCTATGTAACCATCATCATCATCTTCTAGGATGGGCAAAGTCAAGGTACCAGAACACATGGACCTGGTAAAGACAGGGCGCTTCAAAGAGTTGGCTCCCTATGACCCTGACTGGTTCTATGTAAGATGTGCGGCGGTACTTCGCCACATCTACATCAGATCTCCAGTTGGAGTTAAAACTGTGACCAAGATCTTTGGAGGACGTAAACGTAATGGTGTCACCCCATCACACTTTTGCAGGTATTTATGATATATTTATTGAAGCACTTTATTATATTATACCTTAAACCTTTTATGTTAACTAGGTTAAGATCTAAATATGTTAAAATGCCGAATTTTCTATTATTTATATTGAAATAAACAATTTAAGGTGTGTCATTTATGCATGTACGTTAAATTGAAGGTTTTGGTGATCATATATTAACATTAGGCAATGAGAACACAAATACAAATATTGTAAAGATTAATATGAGTTCTGATCTCAAAAGTAAAAGTGATATCTAGCAGAATTTAATAAAGTGCAATTATATTAAAACATATTTTAAGAATCAAGTATATAGTAATGATGCTCTTTTTTTATCTTATTCAATAATTATTACTAGAGCTTTCAAAATACATAATTAATAAATAAAAGTTATACCAAAACCACTAAGTAAATAGGTGTTTTATTTGAAAGGTAGTTTTAATATATAAATTTTGCCTTTGGTAAAAAAATAAATTTTGTTAGTTTAAAATTTTAGTTTAAATAAATTTAGTTCATTTTTCATTTATTTGGCATTATCTATACATATAATAAAATTGTCACTGAGCAATTTCTGTACATGGAAAATTAAAAAAAAAACATGATGGGGGACCTTTATAAGAGCAAGAGAACCCAAAACAATGGTTTTTAATTTTGTTTGTTTGTCTGTATATGTATGTCTGTATGTTTGTGCATGCTAATCACAACACAAGAAACAGATCAAAAGGTTTGAATGCAGTATTTATGCACTTTACATGAATTAGTTAGGTTAACAAATAAAGAAGTTAATAATTTCTTATTTTCGTACCATTGCGATAAGACATGTTTTCAAAATTTAAATAGTGGTATAATAATAAACTTTACAATAAAATAATATCTGTGATTAAATATTACAAAATAGAACAGATATGAATATAAATTAGAAATACTTCAACACGCAAAAACTACTTGACGAAGTTTGATGAAACTTCAAAGGGTTATAGTTTATACATTGGTATGTACTAACGGTACGTTTTATCGAAATCTACGCGTACGAAGTCGCAGGCGCAGCAAGTTCTGAAATAATTTACAATAATCCTACCCTCAAGAAACCCTCTAGGTGTTTCTACAAAATTCACAAAACTATGTACATGTAGAAAATGCTTTAGCATTAAGTTCGCTATTTGCACGTTTTTTTGTACAATAAAGCTTTTAAATAAATAAACATATAAAATATTTTAGTTAATGTATATAATAATATGTTAATTTTTCAGATCATCAGGCAGCATCGCACGTAAGGCACTGCAAGCTCTTGAAGCCCTGAAGCTAATAGAGAAGATCCCAGATGGTGGCAGAGTCCTCAGTGTTCAGGGCAGACGTGACCTCGACAGAATTGCCGCTCAAGTGCGTCTCAAGGCAAGACAGGCTGCCAAGCAGAGTGTGATTGTTCTGTAAATCTATAATAAATAATTATAACAAAATAAATTAGTTTTATTTTAATTCAGATCAGTTGTAGACTTATTTATTATTGATATATTTATCCCTATACATATACCTATTTATTATTGACATATATATCCTTTCAGTAGTTTGTAGTTCCAATTGAGGAAAGGAAAGAAATATTGTAACATTTTATATAAATTTAAATCTGTGCTCTGAAAATATAGTATTTTTTAACCCCCAACTAAAAAGGTGGGTGTTATAAATTTGGCTTATCGATCTGTGGCAATGTAGCGGCCAAACGCGAGGAC
Source organism: Napeogenes inachia (assembly GCA_959347355.1). Taxonomy (NCBI): domain Eukaryota; kingdom Metazoa; phylum Arthropoda; class Insecta; order Lepidoptera; family Nymphalidae; genus Napeogenes; species Napeogenes inachia. Next base: position 12,717,546 of record OY365793.1, on the reverse strand, counting down.
GGATTTGAATGCATATTTTTTTAATCGAAAGCTATGTTCGTCGAGATGTTTCTTAACTATGTTTGGTCGAAATAGAAACAGTCGTCTCCAAGATATTGACGTTATATTGTTGAAAAGTTCTTATGGAATAATTAGCTGTTCCCAGCGGCTTCGCTATACAGGAAAAAAAGCCTTGTTAGGTAGGTTAAAAGGTTTTTACACTTATTTACTCAATTAAAGTACTTTGTTAGGGATAGTTGCTGCCCCGTGCCCGTGAGTGCGTCGACGTAGACTAAAAAATATATTTATATGGCATATGATCGTCGTCATAGAGTCACGGAAAACAGCTAGTGATAATATAAATCCTTTCATAGTGTTATTAGTGTTTGTGAATCATTTTAACACTAAATGTTTATATTTATTAATATTCGTATATACCTATATGAAAAAGTCTTGAATCATGTTACTAAATACATTTATATTTTATTACATTGTCGAAATTTTCACGCCGAACCTTATTTCTTTTCATATAAAATATAGCCTATGTTCATCAGAGGGATAATGTAGGATTCTAAAGCATATGTTTGCTTTTTTTTTAATTGGTCCAGTCTAGTTTCGAGGCCTATTCTATTCAAACAAACTAAAAATCAAATCTTTCCTCTTTATAATATTAGTGATGATGATGATAAAATATAACCTATGTTCATCAGAGGGATAATGTAGGATTCTAAAGGAAACATATTTTTTTAAATTGGTCCAGTCTAGTTTCGAAGCCTATTCTATCCAAACAAACTAAAAATCAAATCTTCCCTCTTTATTATAATATTAGTGATGATGATGATGATGATAAAATAAAGCCTATGTTCGTCAGGAACAATGTAGGATTATAGGTAAATAGTAAAAGATTTTTTTAAATCGGTCCAGTAATTTCAGAGCCTATTCAATTCAAACGAAAAAATCCTCTGTCCTCCTTATATTATTCGTATAGATTAAAAGAAATATTTAAACAACTGTAAATTTGTGTGTTCGTAGGTTCATTTAGTACAATAAAGAAACCAGTAACATAACTTTAAAAAAGAAGAAATATAAATAAATAAAAATCCCCGATACTAAACCTCTTTCTATTTTTAGAAATAATATTATTGTAATTGTACTTATTTAAGTCGGGGGTCGTCTAATAGAGGAAGAAATTAAAATGTAAGTAAGTTACCAAGGCAAATAGAGAAATTACGATGTCGAATCGTATAGTCTAAGTACTCAATGATTAACTTCGTAAAATAGACACCGGTACGGTGACATCAACGTATCGACGGTACGGAGACATCGGTACGTACAAACTACAACGGTCCCCCGACTCAATGACTTCAATAAGTACATATTAATATTATTTTTATTCTTTTTGGAGATCCTTTTGTATGGGGTTTTTGAAACTTTTAATATTTTTTTTAATCTATATTATTTTTGTATAATATTGTTTTTTTATAATATTGTACAGTTGAGTAAAATATAGTGTGATGTTTTATCATAAAGTACTGATGGTTAGTTTTATCTCAAGTAATAATAATTGTTCGAAAACGCCTATCATTTTTAAATAGCAAGATGCAATTCTGTACTAATCACCATTATCTATTTTTTATATTATGTTTTTTTTTGTTTTTCTACCGTTCAATAAATCATTAACGCCTCAACTCAGAAGGAATCATATGGAATTTTTATTTGTCCCTAAATCAACCTGAAGGAAGAGATATTTAAATACATGGTCCTTCGAGCCGGATATTCAAGACACAAAAGAAGTGATCAGTGGTAATTTTTGTAAAAGGTTAACCCAATACTCTTTATTCAGGTACTACTCAATACATACTAGTGCATGCCTTCTTAATATTATTAATCTTAAGCAGAAACAAGGTTTGTCTGTTATATTCAGCACCATTATTAATTATAAATAGGTTTCTTTTGCTTATATGAAGGTTTTACTAGCTTATTACGAAAATTTATTCGTATATATTGTAATATGTATTAGTACTTAACCTCTGAGTTGTAATAGTTGTAATTGTTTGTTTCATTCCTTAAGTTTGTATATTTTGTGAAAATATACTATAATCAGATAATTACATTATTATTTATAGCTTTCACCTAGTTATTTCTAAAGGATTATTGTAAATTTAGTTTACATTAAGGTATGTAACACATTTTTATTGGTAAAAGATATACTTATATATTTTTTTATTTTAACCTGTAATTGGAAAATATTAAGCTTATAAAAGTAAAAAGAAAGTAAATATAGAGTGTATAAAAGTTTATTAAACACTTTTATCATTTGTCATACTTGTCAGTTATTATACATTATACCTATAAATACATAAGTTTACATACATTTGTAATCAATACCAAACAATCTTAATTTGTGTATTATTTTTGTTTATAGCAAACGCTTATTGTGTTATTTCTTTATTCAGACTATATCCAGGTTCTTCCCAAAGCCATTATGTCCGAAAGAGAGGAAAAGGATCTTATTAAAAAGAGAGCTAGCTTTAAAGGCCGTTTAACAGCATTTGTAAGATATCTCAATGAATTGAGTGATACATTAGTTCAGCAACAGGTAAATGAATTACAATTAAGAATAGGTAAAGTTGAGACTATATACAATCAGTATGACGAAGTACAATTAAAAATAGAATGTCTTGTAGATGATGGACAGTCACAAATCGTTGAAAGAGATGAGTTTGAGTCAATATACTATAAATCAATGTCCAAGGCTCAAAACATTTTATCACGTAATCTTGCGTCAAAAGGTGAATCATCTGAGGGTTCCCGAACCAACAATCACAACCTAGTTAAATTGCCTACCATTAATTTACCAAAGTTTCATGGTTCTTATGATAACTGGCTTGAGTTTCATGATACATTTACTAGTCTTATACATTCAAACGATGGAATAGACGAGATAAATAAGTTTCATTATCTCCGAGCCTCACTAGAAGGGTCAGCTTCTGTAGTTATACAATCAATTGAGTTTTCTGCAAATAATTATTCTGTGGCCTGGCAAGTACTATGCGATAGATATAATAATAAGCGATTGCTAATCCAAAACCACGTTAACAACTTGTTTAATATTGATTTAATTAAAAGCGAGTCTTCAATCAGCCTAAAGAGTTTGATTGATCAACTCAATAGAAGTTTACGTGCTCTGGAGTCACTAGGAGAACCTATAAAATACTGGGATACGCTAATTATTCATATTGTAACTCGGAAACTAGACCATAAAAGTTTTCGTGAATGGGAGGAGTTTAAAAGTCAGTTAGATAAGGAAAAGTCTATAGCTTTGACATCTTTCCTCGCGTTTGTTAGAGACCGTGCAGATCTTTTAGAAACGTTGGAGTTATCTCGTGTTAATGTTTCAAGTCAGCCATCTAAAGGTATAAATAAACTTAAAACGATGGTTTCTCTGGGTAGCCCGCAGTCACGATCCATGGGTGAGGATAACTTTAATAATGATTCGTCAATAAGACCGTGTCCAAAATGTAAGGGTGAGCATATTTTATTACATTGTTCACAATTTCTCTCCCTTAATAATGAGCAAAGGCTGGAATTAATTCCTCAGCTTAAGGTATGTTACAACTGTTTTCGCAGTGGGCATTATGCAAACCGGTGCAAAAAACCCGGTTGTAAATTATGTAATCGTAAGCACAACACCTTAATTCATGTGTCAGATTTTAAAAAGTCAATTACTCCTTCACAGACTAAGACTGCTAATAGAGAAGGCGGTATCAACTCCACATCTAGTGTTCATGTGTCAGAGCCTACGAACTTAACTCTTACTACTTATTATAAGAATTTGCCTTCTGAAGCTCATCAAGATGTCTTGCTTTCAACTGCTTTGGTGAAGGTAATTGATGCGAATGGCCACGAACACATTTTGCGTGCCCTGCTAGACTGCGCGAGTTCATCTTGTATCATTACAGATAAAGTGTGTCATAAATTAAAATTAAATTACGTAGACGTAAATAGGCCTATATATGGCATTAATAAAACACAAACAAATACGACCAAGATGTGCCGTTTTTCAATACACTCATTGAATGAAAATTTTTCAATAAATTTGTTCTGTTATGTGTTGCCATCTATCACTGATAATGTGCCTTGTCATTCAATTAATGTTTCGCATTTATACTTACCCGATGATATTACTTTAGCTGACCCAAAATTTTATATAGCGTCTGAAATAGATATGATAATCGGTAGTAATGTATTTTGGGACTTGCTAGGGTCGCGAAAAATTTCTTTAGGAGCTCATAAACCGATACTGTGGGAAACTCGACTCGGTTGGCTGGTATCCGGTCCTATAAATGTGGGTTATGGATCTCCTCTAATATGTAAGTTCACGACAGTAGACAAGGATCATAATTGTGAGTCCCGAAATGATGAAATTCAAAACATGCTATCCCGGTTTTGGCAGCTTGAGGAAGTAGTCTCAAAATCGTCGTATTCTGACGAAGAACGCATGTGCGAAGAACATTTCGTTAAAAACACTACTCGTTTAAAGGATGGTCGCTTTTGTGTCCGAATTCCATTGAAACAGTCCCACAAGGTTTTAGGTGATTCTTTGTTGCGAGCAAAACGATGCTTGTTTTCATTGGAGCGCAGGTTTCAGTGCCAACCTATTTTTAGAAATCGCTATGCCGAATTCATGTCCGAATATCGTTCGCTTGGCCATATGTCTGAGTGTGAACCATGTTCTAATTTAAATCCATATTTTATTCCACATCATGGAGTATTGAATTCTAACAGTACCACTACTAAATTAAGAGTCGTTTTTAATGCTAGTAGCATCACGTCATCCGGCATAAGTTTTAATAAGATTCAAATGGTGGGTCCTACCGTTCAAGATGACCTTTTATCAATTCTTCTCAGGTTTAGATTCCACAAATATGTTCTGGTAGCAGATGTAGAGAAAATGTACAGGCAAGTGACTGTTCACCCTGCTGATAGACATCTACAGCAAATAGTTTGGCGTGACTCTGCAGAATCCAAAATTAAAACGTACCAACTCAACACTGTTACTTATGGCTGTGCCAGTGCTAGTTATCTAGCAACGAGGTGCCTTAAGCAAATAGGCATTGAATGCAGTGATAAGCTGATATCAGAGATTATTATACATGATTTTTATGTTGATGATTTATTAACGGGAACAGATTCACTTCAAGAGGCATTAGAGATAAAAGAGAAAGTAACCACTGAACTTGCTTCAGCGGGAATGCCTTTGCATAAATGGAAGTCTAATAACTCCCAACTTTTAACTCCATCCAATACTGATTCTTCTTTAAATTTAAATATTGGGTCCCTTGAACCCAGCAAGACACTAGGTTTAGGATGGTTGACAAACTCTGATGATTTGTGTATTTATATCGATTTGTCCATTTCCAGGGAATCAACGAAACGAGGATTGTTATCTGTTATATCTCAAATTTTTGATCCTATGGGCCTCGTCTCACCTTGTATTATTTCTATGAAGATATTAATGCAGAAATTATGGATTTATAAATTATCATGGGACGAACCCTTACCACTGGATATTTCTAAAACTTGGCTTAACCTTATAAAAAATCTGCCACTTTTAAATAATTTACGAATTCCTCGTCTCGTTGTTTGCAATGCCCATAACTTTGTGGATCTACATATTTTCTGTGATGCGTCACAGAGCGCCTATGGCGCTTGCTTATATGTCAGGAGTATTAGTGAACATAAAAAAGTCTGTGTAAAGTTACTTTTGGCGAAAAGTAGGGTTGCTCCTTTAAAACCAACTACCATTCCCAGACTTGAACTTTGTGGAGCTCTGGTGGCAGTAAGGTTGTTCGAAAAAGCGGTTGCTTCACTTCGTCTAAAGATTAGGCATATTACTTTTTGGACCGATTCTACGATTGTATTAGGTTGGCTGAAAATGTTACCAAGTAAATTACAACCTTTTGTGCGCAACCGTGCTGTTGAAATTATGGAGAAAACTGAGAATTATACCTGGAGACATGTCCCCACAAATGAGAATCCTGCTGATCATATTACCCGTGGTGTTGAAATAAGCGAGTTACAGGGTCTTGATTTGTGGTGGTCAGGTCCTCAATTCTTAAAACAGGATGCGTCTCAGTGGCCTTCCAATCCTGTTAATGTTACGAACCTTCCTGAGGTAAAGCTCGAAAGCTCGTTGCACGTGTTTTTCGCATACAACGATATGGTTATCGATTTCAGCCGTTTTTCGAATGTTCTACGACTGAAACGTTCTGTAGCTTATGTGTTACGATTTGTTATGTTATGCAAAAAAATTACTCCTAAGACAACCTATTTAAGTAGCGATGATTTACAGGAAGCATTAGATTTTATTATAAAAATTTGTCAATCAGAATCGTTTTGCGACTATCAATGTTTAATTAAGAAAGAACCTATACCAGTAAAAAGCAAATTAAGTAAACTTAACGTATTTTTAGATTCGAACAATATAATGCGTGTTGGTGGTCGTTTAGATAATTCAATGTTTAGCTATGATAAAAAACACCCGATAATTTTACAGTCCACTCATCATTATACAAAACTTTTATTTAGAGCTGAGCATATAAGACTAATGCATGCCGGTCCACAGTTGTTGCTGGCATCCATAAGGGAAACTTATTGGCCAATTGGAGGCCGTAATTTAGCAAAGTACACATACTATAAGTGTGTAAGATGTATCCGTTTAAAAGGCAAGGTTATATCCCCCCTTATGGGAAACTTACCACCTCATCGTCTGATTCCAGGTAACCCGTTTGAATGTGTAGGAATAGATTATGCCGGCCCTATCTCATCTGCCAGTCGACAAGGCCGAGGTTGTAAAATTCTTAAAGTTTATATTGCGATATTTGTTTGTTTCACAACCAAAGCTATTCATATTGAACTGGTAGGTGATTTAACTAGCAATAGTTTCATTTCTGCATTACGGAGATTTATGTCTCGTCGAGGGAAACCTTCAGATATTTATTCGGATAATGGTACTTCGTTTGTTGGCGCGTACAATGAAATTCGTAAATTTTTAAAAACAAATTGTAATTCATTGCCTGAAGGTTTGGCTCATGAAGGTATAAGGTTTCATTTATGTCCACCCTATTCTCCTCATTTTGGAGGGCTTTGGGAAGCGGGTATTAAATCTATAAAATATCATTTGTACAGAGTATTGGGTAATTGTAATCTGACCTATGAAGAACTGATCACTGTCTTGGCTCAAATAGAAGCAATTCTGAATTCTCGGCCGCTTACTCCGCTTTCAAACGACGCAGCGGATCTGATGCCCCTTACTCCTGGACATTTTCTGATTGGGAAACCCTTGACAGCTCTTCCTGTTCCTGATTTACAAAAAAGCCCATTAAGTCATTTAAATAGATATCAAAAACTAGAACAACTTCGTCAACATTTCTGGGCAAGGTGGTCCAAAGAATACATCAGTGAACTTCAGCAAAGACTCAAATGGCGTTCTAATAACTTCGACTTAAAGCTAAACAGTTTGGTTGTTGTGAAAGAAGATAATCTTCCTCCCATGAAGTGGAAACTTGGGCGCATTGTGGCTGTTTACCCTGGAGTTTCAGATGGCATCAACCGTGTAGCTGACATACGCGTTGCCAAAGGAGGAGTTATTCGTCGGTCCTTTGGTAAAATTTGCCCTCTATTTGAGACTGCTTGTTGAAACTTGAAGGTCAACTTTCAACGTCCGGGGGCATGTTCGAAAACGCCTATCATTTTTAAATAGCAAGATGCAATTCTGTACTAATCACCATTATCTATTTTTTATATTATGTTTTTTTTTGTTTTTCTACCGTTCAATAAATCATTAACGCCTCAACTCAGAAGGAATCATATGGAATTTTTATTTGTCCCTAAATCAACCTGAAGGAAGAGATATTTAAATACAATAATACTTTAACTACTAATAACATTAGAAATGAACTCGCATGTACAGTGTTGTACTAATGACACTACATATTACATACGCCGGATCATAAATTGAGAACCGTAAGAAGTAGTTAAGTGCAAAAACATCTAGGTGAAAGATTAAGGTCCAGATATAATTTACTTTAAATACGCATTCCATAGAAATTTTGATTATCTTAATGTTAAATAAAAAAAAAACTGCAGAAATTAACTTTCTCTCAACCGCAGCGACAAACGTGAAACGTCTAGGCTTGCCGGCTGATCATGACTGCCGCTTGGGTAAAATAATCTATATATCAAAACATTGATATTTTTTCTTTAAATAATCGATGAATGTTGTGGATAGTTAAATTATAATAAATGTAATGTATAATAAAATTCAATAAATTTGTAATTGGTTTTTATTTTAGAGTATCAGATTCGATATTTTTTTTGTTTAGTTAAGTATAATTGGTACAACAACGATTATTGATGCCTAGTAACACAATTTATGACTTTAACTTACTTCAATTCTTGTATCGTTCTATATTATTTCATAGAGAAATTATACATAAGGTAAGGAAGCCGGTCGAATTTAAGGAGATAGGAAAATCGGAAAACCCTGTCTCTATTTTAATGAAATCTCGTGCTTCGTCATATATATTCGTTATATTTGCTTTAGTCATTGTTCTGTGCTATTAACCATTACATTGTCATAGAGCCACAGACAAGAGAGAACTATTCTAACAAAGGTTTTTGTAAATTTAACAGAAGCGCTTCTGCACCATGTAATAAAATAACCATGTAATTGTTAAAAAAATGGATTTTCTTGATGGGTATCAAAATAAATAAAATTAAAATCTCTAAATAAAAATGTCGATTTATGGATATTTTTAATCGACAATAATCGAGTAAGACCAGACATATCGGTTTATTATTAATGCATATACTTTTTTATTCACTTGCCCATTCCTACACACGTCTTGTCCCTGTGGGCCTTTCGGTTAGGAATATTTAACCCTTATAATGATTGCAAAAACATTAAAATAAGTTTTAAAGTTTGTCGATTGAAAGCAAAACAACAAATCTTTTTCTATGTTATATTAACATAAAAGTATAGATTGCAGTTATTTTATGTGGTTAAAATACCGTACAATAAATAGTACTATATTATTTATTAATAATATAATAATAGATATCGGTCAGCATTTTTTAAGAATCTGTATCTATTATTATCTATGTGGAAAGACGCCTTGTCAAACATATTGTCAATAATGACAGCATTAAATTGTTTTTATTGACTGTCGTCTGTCAGGTTCATTGTCATTCAATTGTTGGTTTATCTCGGTTCCAGTCGCAGTTATAAAATATTATCAGTTGAGGTCGGATGGTTTTGGACTTGCAGTGATGACAAAATGTTAGCGGCTTTAGGATTTAAATTTAGTTACATTACTTTAGTGTTTATAGTATCTTACGTGTTGAGTGTTGAACAATATGCTCAGCCAAGTAGTTCTCTGTACGTGGCAGAAGACCGAGACATTTTAAGGAAAGTAACTGTAATAAATAGACCAGTCGAAGAAAATGGAAAAGAATCATCGGAAAGAAATAAACGCGAAGCTACCACGGTATCGCCACAGACATTGGATAGGAATATCAGTACATGGGTACAGTACAATTTCCTTATTAATTTGATTACGAACTCCCCTTTGTTATTTTGATATAAGGTATTATCGTTCACTGTCTATGTTATGACGCTGATTTATTTTATTGATTGTCATATGCTGATATGACTTTACGGGTAACTAGAGGTGTTTACAATGTTTTGTTGCGTACTTTCCTTTATTATTATCATTTAATGGCGTCGCAGTGTAGGTTGATTATTTTTAGAAACATTACTTGCGGAAATATAAAAATTTATTTAATCCAATAATAAATAGTAAATAAACATTTGTGGTTTAAAAATCAACACACTTAGTTATCATTTCTAAACATTGTATATTAATATATTTTTCTTAGAGTTTGGAGTATTATAAGCAATTTCATCATAGCAATATCATCAAAAAATAGTAAGACTTAGGACTAGAACCTATTTAATATTGGTTTAGTTTGTTAAAACATTGTTAATATTAATCAACCAGTATAACTCAATCATATATTATTAAAAAAAAAACAAATAATAAAAGTAAAAGAATAAAAGTTTGAAGACTTTATATGTGTAGTATTTTTACTAATTTTAAATATCTCATACTTTTTGTAAATAGATATATATTAATCAATAAAATTATATTTTATTGACTATCTAATTTAATACAAATACATTTCACAGACTTCACACCTCAATGACAGCCATCAGCAATTAATGGTGCACTGGGTAGGAGAAGGCTCTAATGTTATTATTTGCCTGGCGAGGGACTCTACATCCAGGAACAAAGATGCACTGTCACCATCAGCCCTCTATATATCATATGACTATGGAAAGAATTTTACAAATAAGACTGAAAGCTTCAAGTTAAGTGACACTGCTGATAGTGGATATGCACAGCTGGATAAGTTCTTCAATCATCCCAAATATCCTGAATTTGTAAGTTTCTATTTTTTTATATTTGTAATTTTTTTTAAATTTTAAATCATGGTTTTTGGAAATGTTATGCTCAATAGATAAAATGTTGCATGAAAAAACTTAATAATTAAAAATCAATAATTAAGCATTCACTAAAAAAATAATATTGGCCGTACTCTAAAACTAAATACCTAATTCAACAAAAAGTGTTTACTCTTACAAAGTCAGTGTATACCATAATTAAAATAAACAATATGTAAGTTCAAGGTAAAAGAAGCATATAGATATTATACATGTATGAAAAGAAGACATGCATCCTTTTGACATTGTCAAAGAATCTGCCAAAAAATATTGTTTATTTTTAAAAATCTTCATGTCAACACAAGGTTATTCATAAACATACTTTCTAAAAAGTAAAGTCATTTTAAATGTTATCATATTAAATGGCAAATCAATCATTTATGATTGATGCTAAGTAGCTGGAAGTCATTCAACTATGCTGATTTAAATGTCACTTGTGTTGATTTTATATTAAGTTAATACTACACACAATGGATTTTTATTTTCTAATATGTCTTTGTTTATGTTTTAATTTAATAATTATTTGTTATATATATTTGTATAGGTACTTTATTTATACTGATAACAAAATAGGTAATATACAACCCAAGTAAATATTAAAAGTTTTATCTACAATATGACTCATATATCCTACTTGATAATATATTCATGAATTTCTTTGTTTTCATGCTGTTGATTCACGAAACACGGAGCTACTTCATTGTAGAATAAACATTAATTTTTCGCGTTATGTTTATCTAAAAATCCATAGGGATTTAAAGGCTGGTTAAGCAACGATAACCAAGGTAGATTATCTAATGGGTAAACATATATTTAAAATTTTCCTTTCACAATTTTAAAATTCGCTTCTAGAAATTGTAATTAAAAATTACTCATTAACATCTTAGAGAGTAGATTTTATCTAATTTAATTTACTTGTTCGCCATCATTCATTCCGGTTATTCAAGTTTAGGTTGGTACCTTTTAGAAGTAATTTATATATAACCGCCTTTAATATTGAAGTAACATTGGCAAATCCGCTTAAACTATCAAAAGGATCTTCCGGGGAATCCCCGACAATGAAATAATATCGTCATCAAATACAATGCTTGTATTAAGATGCATCTATGTTCTAGTCAACAACTATAAGATAGTTTCTTTTTAATTGCGTTACTCTGCATAATAAATATAAAATTTAAATACGAAAAACTAAAAGTAATAATATTTATATTCTCAAAGCATTTTATAGCAGATACAGCCATAATTCTTATTTCCCCGCGGATTTGTATTCTGTTAAATTAAAAACATTTCCTATTAATTTAATCGGAATAACTTATTTCTCATTTCATTATATATATTTTTCGAACAACAATATTTTTTATAATATATGTTACAATATTTTCCTTAATCATTGAATCTACAAGTAGGTAGCTTATTACTAAGAACATCCAAATCGTGACTTTAGTTCTAATAATCGAGCAACAATAAATAATCCTAGTATAAAATACCTATTTCGTTTTTCTATAGTGCGTGTTCGTGGATTCGGCTAACAAGAAGCTATATTATACTCAAGATAATGGGCTGACCATCACCCGATCGGATCTCAACTTCCACCCTAGCGAGCTGGCCTTCGACGAGGACATACCTAACAGATATGTTATCCTGGATAAAGTTGATTCGACTAGAAATGTAAGTAATTATAGTTTTTTATTTATTAAATAGTGAGTCATTTCCTTATCCCAAATTTACAAGGATAGTCCCAAGTTATTCCGTCTTTATCAGTGTGACGTATTTCATTGTCTAGAGGACTGTTGTCGAGGTCATTTTTTATAAGCGATATTCCAGACTGATAACAACTTAACATTTTTAAAAAGTGATTGGTAATAACTTACATATGTAATAAATGTTACAAATTAGGTATTACATAAATTATTCGAGTGTTAACAGTAATTCTATAAGTAATTTTAATTATATTATTAATTAAAAAGCAATACAAGGATTCTATACAGAAAATAAAACTTCCCATGGTGAAAACGATTACAATTTATTCAATAATTGTTAATATTTTAAGTAAAGGTAAATTAATATAACTCTTAAAAATATATTTCCTAGCTGTACATGACTTTGGACGGCGGAAAGAATTTCAAACAAATTCAAAACTACGTGAAGACATTCTTCTGGTCTTCGGGTGTTGGCTTTCCGAAGTCTTTCTACGTGGAGCGATGGAAGCCGGGCGGCAATAGTACCGTGCTCAGTTCAAATGACCCTTCCAATATGGTGAATGCCCAGGAGTTGTTTGCTGATGCGAAGGACTTCCAGATAAAAGGAGATTACATGTTTGCCACCAAACAATCTAAAGAGGTTAGTTTTCACTTTCTGTTTGTTTTTTTTATTTATTTATAGCAAAGTATACAGTAAGTTGGTATATAACCACGAATATATCACACGAATTTGTAAAACATGTCAAAAAATGTCTATAAACATGTATATGTTACGCTTATTTAAATTTTGATACTGTTGATATTGATACGATAGTTCAATTGGTAGAGCGACGGATACGTTTCCCAGAGGTAGTAGGTTCGAATCCTTGCCCTTATCGGTTTAGCGGTTTATCTTTTATTCTATATATATTTAGAATGTGTGAAACATTTGATGACTAAATAACTTAAATATATATATTTTTTCATTAATTATTAAACAAACTAATATATGAACGGTTAAAACTATACGTCAGCTAATAAATAATAAACCATCTAATGAAGTGTCAGTCCCATAGCGGGGATGAGGTCTCTCTTGAACCAATTAGGAAGTCAATGACATGTTTTATTCATAGTGACCTTACGTTTACTGTCGTTGGGTTATCTTTTAAACTTTGAATATGTTATAAAAATAAATCACTATTACCTATACGGAAATTATTTTTACAGTATGCAAATTTCCAGGTCAAAATAAATTATATTAGTATATAGCTAGTTATGTCATATAGCTTGGAACCTAAACAATGATAAATTTTATTCACACCACATAAAAGCCTAAACATGTAGGCCATTTGGTAACAAGTCGTTTAATATAACAATGGACAAATTGTTAAAAAAAAATATATATATTATGCAACCATATTATGGTTGGATATTATTATTGTATTGCACTATTTTTTGCTCTAATTACATGCTATAATGACCTAAGATGAAATAAATTGACGGATTAAAAAGGAATATCAATAGTTATAATTTACCTTAGGCTTGTTGGAATTCTCATGAGCAATTATATATGCATATACATCGAGGTCATTGTAGGTCCTTTTCGTGACCTATTCGTGATATTTTTGATTCAATGCTTTTTATGTTCTATGTGTAAACATATAGCCGTACTGATATTACAAATAAATTATATTTATTGTATTATATTATGTATATAGTTTTTATATGACAGTTGTTTAATTTGCTTTATTTGCTATTGTATTCAAAACGAGTAGCTTTTTTCTTTTTGCAGTAATTGCAATTTAATAATGTCATAGTAATCGTGGCAATAACAAAAATTATTTAATTTAATTTAGATTCGTAAGTCATGCAATGACTAATGTTTTATGCTAAATCATTATGTTACAAGTAATTTATCAATAAAATCCAACTGTTTCAATATTTAGGTTGTAGTTATTTCTTCGATCGGTTCAACGACTTATTCAAGTTTATTATAATGTAGTTTTAATACTCATACCATATTTAATTACTTAAAATTTTACACTAATAATAGTATATTTTTTTTCCTTATATTCTTTATTACCTCGTATTACTGGTAGGACGGCTTTTTATACTTTAAGAATAGTTGGTAATGGCGGTTTAATTTATCTACGATAGGTAATATAAATAAATTAATTAATAATGTAAAAAACCCCCGATACAAAAAGACCTCAAAAAAGTCTGTCCCCCGACGCAACGACTTCAATAAGTACATAATAATATTATTTTTATTCTTTTTGGAGGTTTTTTGTATCGGGGGTTTTTAATTTATTTTTTCTGCTTTTTAAATTTATGGTATTGGTTTCATTATTGTACTAAATGAACTTACGGACACACAAATTTTCATTAGCTCAATATTACTATCAAGATTGCATAAGAGCCTTTCACCCGCACCAATAAAACCTCAATATATTAGAGACGGCTGTGTCTATTTCGACCAAACATAGCGTAGAACCATGTCGACGAATCAGGCTTTTGATTAAAAAAAAACCGCAATCAAATCCCTCCACGCGTTGCTGCTACATTGCCACATATGGGCACACAGATCGACAGGTCAAACATATACTTTTTGAGGCGGGGGTTAAAAATAATCTTTAACAAGAAATGAAAACGCGACGCTCGCTCAATAATTAGTTATAATAACTCGTTCATACAATCACATGACGTGTTTAGACTTTTATATTTTCATTCTATCTATTGATAAAACAAATTACAACACAACGACAAAATATCTAAGCGTCGATATTGGCTGAGATTTGATTCACACACATTGAGATTTCGGGCTAAATAATTTAAGTTAATCTGGGGTAAATAATTTAAGTTAATCTGGGGTAAATAATTTAAGTTAATCTGGGGTAAATAATTTAAGTTAATCTGGGCTAAATAATTTAAGTTAATCTGGGGTAAATAATTTAAGTTAATCTGGGCTAAATAATTTAAGTTAATCTGGGGTAAATAATTTAAGTTAATCTGGGGTAAATAATTTAAGTTAATCTAGGGTAGCTACCTGTATCCTTCCTGTTTTTCTTTATAGATGACATAGAAGAAAGAGTTTGTAATTTTTATTCTCGCATTGCTTTTGTTATGCAGTCGGGGTTTATTAAAAGATAACTAAATATTCTTATTAATAAATTATTTATAATCTATTAAAAATCAATACTTTTTTAAGCATACATTGCATATATTTGATATTTTCAATTATTGTATGTCTGAAAATATAAACCAAGAGATAGAGATAGTTCTGGTTCGACCTCAATAATCCAAATATCGTTTCACAAACATTGTAGAATCCATATTTAAACTATTTTGTTTATATAATAATACTAAATAGACGTTTATTGTTTATTCATTTTAATGAATCATAGGATATGTATGGAATATTTGGAACACTAAAATATAAATATCATTTTAATAGAGCGATTCATTTACATGTAGGTATATTAAAATCATTTACACATGTTTCTGTGGAATTTTATTTTTAATGGAATAGCGGATGTTTTCTAAAAAAAAAACATTTGTTACAAACGACTACTATTATTTTGAAACCATTTTGAGATTTAAATACATAGTTATACAGCGGTTAATAAGAATAACACTATTTAATAAAACTTATATGAAATAGTGCTACCTATGTTATTATATTATTTGCTTTCTAAAATCAATAGGATTGTATTCTGTTATATCACTGTGACGTCATAGATATTGTATTAAAGCACACTTGATAATATAACAAAGGTAATTAGTTTAATTACACTGATGCTTCCCCATCACGTTCATATCAATTTCATACAGAATATTGTGAAATATGTTATGTAATAACTAATAACATACACGTCATGTTTATAACAATATACTGAAAGACCTCATTACCACGAAGATTCTATGCGCTGTCTAGTGTTATAGCAGTTTCATATATATGTTACAGTCATAGTGATTAAATAGATATTATACTTAATGACTGGTATATTGACATTTGATTATAATATTGCCTAGACAATGTGAAAACTCTTCATCTATACTTGTTTTATTACTTTATCAATTTCAAAGATATAATATAAAATGCTTAGTTTTTGTTATTAATTCTGTGTAAATAATTATCATTGTCTAAATTATGTGGACATTATAAATAATTCCATTTATTATTTTAACTGTAGCATGGACATCAAAACAGTAGTACAATCTCCTTAATATAACTGTAACCTTGATTGACAGACCACAGACTGAAACGAAAAATAGGAGGTGGTTATTAAATATGGCGGCAATATTCCTAGACTGACCTAATAATGGGAATAAGGATTTGAAAAAACATTTTCTTTTAAAATGTTTTTCAATTTACACGTTATATTTTTCTCATAAGGTTCAGTATAATATTATATATTATACCCCTAAAACATTATATATGCAATAGATATTAAAGGTTTTCATCCATGTCAGAATAACTCTGACGCTGGTATATAGTGTATTGCTACTAAATATCCACTCGACGCAAGGAAGTTTATAAATTGAATAATAAGAGACATTCGTCCCGGCCACGAGTCAGAGTGTGTTGAATCACAGCTTTGACCTTTGACATTTATATTTGATGCATAAATGTATTTTATGTATTATTTATTAATGAAGATTTGATAATTTATAGATAATCTTATATAGATATAATAATATTGCACAATTTTTTTTTATCTTACTTTTTGAATGTGTGATTTCGTTTTTATCTATATTCAAGGCATCATGAAGGTCTCAGATACTCAAAATAATTCTAAATTGTCTGTTTATTTATTCGTTATGGACAATTACTTTTGAGATTTAATGATATAATAGATTTACAAAATTTTTAAATGTAGGTATCCTTGCAAGTAAACTGGTAAAGGTTTACCAAAACAAATCATCTATAAATCTTTGTTTTTGTAATGAATAATTAATTTGTTAAAAACATTATATTTAAATGATACAAATAGAAAAAATCTATTGTTTCTAAGCATAACATATTTGTAGTCTCATTTTAGAAATAAAATCAAAATAATAATTTTATTAAGCAATTAGATTACCTTTGATAGACCTTTTCCTCTAGTAATTTTCTATGTTAAACAATAATATCGCTATAAATATATTTACTCATATTATCCTTGTTTTCTGTTCAGGTGTAGTTATAAAATTCTAGAACATTACATTGACTGCTATGAGTTGACTTTAATTGTAACAACACATTACCTGCAGACATTATATACATTACTATATACATTATTTATTAAAATAATAATTTGTTGCTCTTTTCTTGGAAGAATGTTTTATGTATATAAATATATTTTTTCGGTTCTAATATTTATAGAAAATAAACCAGTCTCGTCCATTTCAGTTCCAATATAGAAGCTAGAAATAGAAAAGGGTACTTTGAGTTAAATAACAGTAAATTGAATAACAAAAGTCTTTTATACAGCTGTCTCAGACTTTTATACATAGGTACATTAGTGATGATCTTTGTATTTTTAATTAATAATATCGAAAATTGTAAATAGACAAAAATTTAATAATCTCTTTGTAAATATTTAAACTATTCTGTATATTTAGATTAGATTAAATTTAGTTGCAGGTGTAAAAATTATCGCCTTCGATATACTATTGATATATTTTTTTTTATTGTTCTTCATTCTGCATTTTAACTTTACTATTATAACTATTTCCTAATTCGTTCAATCGTGAATGAAGTCATATATTACTTATTTATAGTAATGTCATAAAGATGCAATTTATAACACATGCAAGGTACTAAATATGATAATTTACATATACTACAGATTATCTAACTTTCGCTTACCTTTTCATCCGCTTGCCAAGGTCTGTGGAACGTAAAACAAATACTTTAAATACAATATTACTTCATTCATTCGTTCGTTCAATTCCTTATCGTTCTATCTTGGATTGAACATGAAAGTGTCGTAAAACAACATACAAATGTCTTTGCGTGTTGTTTAGAAGCCGCATTTAAAATACCTAATAAGATTACCTTTTTAAATCTCGTTATAGAACAATTTAGTTTTAATTTAATAAGAAGGTTAAATATAAGTTGACGTATGTAATTGAAATATGACAAATGAAAGTCAATACATAGAGGTTTATATTTATTGTGACCTTGTTTGTGTATCGGTAATTAATTCTATAAATTTGTCAAGGAAAGGCATTTCGAAGAAAGGCACGGCTAGTACAGAAATACGTTTTAGGGTGCAGTAAGCACAAAGAAAAACCTTTAGTATTGGCTACGTCTATTGCATGATGCATCCCCTTTACTTTATTTATTACAATTAAGTTTATATTTTTTATATTTTATGTTTTATCAAATAATTGTTTAATAAAGTTGAAAATAAGATGTCATAATAGTTAGTACGTTATTAAAAATCAAAAATACTACTATCGATAAAATATATACCTAAATCGAGCACCTCCTTATTTTAAAATAAACTGAAACAAAAAACATCTGTATTCATAGTTAACAAGAAAAATATTCAGATTATTTATTATAACATATAACAAAGAGTTCCTTATTATAAAAGGTACGGAACCATTTGCCCATTTGATATTTGTCACAAAAGCTCTTTTTTAAAAGTGCTGAAATATCTTGTGCTTATCTTAAACTTAAATGTAAACCTATTAGTCCTTCGTGTCAAATAACTGTTCGTGATACATTAGTGTCAAGTTGCACAAAGCCTCTGGTATGCTTACATTCGGTTAGTTTAATCTATGAAGGTTACTAAGAAGTTCTTATATTAATGAATAGTCATGTTACATACCAAAGTACCTGTTAATATAAATAAACATGGGACTTTTGTTTTATGAATATAACGACTGTGGTTGGAGAACTTATTTTTGAATACGAATGACCTGTTGAAATATTTTTTTATATTATAGAATATATAATAATTTCTATTATATCATAATTTTACAAAGCATTGTTCCTTTTTATTATAAATTGTGAGACAAATAACTATTGTTCTATGATGCCGTTAATGTTACTTACATACATGTAATGGTTTTCCTTATTATTTGTATTTCACAGAATAATTAACCTTAGAACCGTGGTTTATTAATTGTTGTTTTAAAATTAATAAAAAAGATAATATAGATTATCATACTTTATTTTTATTGCAGTTTATTTGCTCTTTAGCAAACATGTTATTAAATGCGATTGATAAGTTAGACAATTATTTTTATTATTATTGTAAATACAATGATATTTCAAATACACAAACTTCTAGTATATTTTTATGGCATCTGTCAGTTTCAAGTGAATCATACTTACAAGTAATAGTCATGAATAGAATCTAGATTCTAGAATGTCACCTTTTCTGAAATAGAACAGACGTTATTGTAACATTTATTTGTATTATTGTTACTGTATTTTGTTAAAAGTAGTTATAAATTTAAATATAAATAAATATAGAATTAAAGATATTTTCAAACATAAATTTCGGTAGTACCATCTTTTCAATGTATCTTCTATTCTATACTGCATAGTTAGAATAATTGGTTATGATTTTCGAAAGAAGCCTAATTGATCTCACCACCTTCCCTATAAAGACAATCACAGAAGAAAATACTTAATTCATATTCGATACGGTAGCTCAGTTGGTACAGCGACGGGACAGTTTCCAAGGGGTCGGGAGTTCGAATCCCTGTCCGTATCGGTTTATTTTTCATTCTATATTTATATAAATTTAAATAAGCTTAACATGGCTATACATGTTTAAAAATATTTTCAAACAGTTATGCATTTAACCATTTTTTATCCATATTTTTCTCTCTCAGAAAATATTGCCGCTGATATTCATTTAGTACTTAGTTTATTTTAGTACATAGTAAATATGAATCATTTTTATTTAGTCATTTACATAATATTCCATCTACGTCATGAGTATTGATGAAAATGTCGTTGACCTATACTTTTAAAACCTTTGTTTAAGAAACACAATTTAAACACATACATAAAATTACATTTCCTGACTGTCTGATTTATTAATGAGTACTGAGATTTGTTTTTAAATATTCCAATTCTAATAATATTAAAATTTTTGTTTATTAAATAAGATAAACTATAATAACGCAAGTGAAATCGTAAGATCAAGTTATAAAAAAAAATTATAAAATCTACAAGTTTTTTCCTCATGCCTTATCATAAATATTAAATACCATATCTACCCGTACATCGTTAGAATACTCTTTTCTTGATTAAAGACTGTAAAGATATAAATTGAAGTTGGTATTACTTGTTGAGGGTTATACGTGACTTACCTACCTAATTATGTTATAATCTACTGAATACTTAGCGGCTTCCAGTAAAAGGCGTTTCGTTTCGTAAAAGTTTTTCGTTATAAAAATAACGGTACTGCTTTTTGTAGAGTCTACTAGAGTCAAATAATTATATCATGACCTCGTATAACGTAACGGTGATATCGCAATTTTTTTTAACTTAATTTGTACCTATTTCAATTAAGGACTTAAGAATAAACATATCTTTAGTCAATAATAAAAATGAAATATTTGTTACAGAAAAACTCCTTAGACCTGTACATTTCACATCAGAGGGGTCCGTTCTTCAAAGCGAATTTCCAGACTGAACTGGATCTCAACAAGTTCCACATCGCAGATGTGACCGACAAACGTATATTTGTCTCTGTCATGCACACAGAGAACATGGCCAATTTGTACGTGTCTGAGATAAGCAAAAATTTCACACAGTACAACTTTGTGTTGAGCTTACAACAGGTTCTATGTTACTTCCCTGATGGTAACTGGAAGGACAGTTGGCTAGAGTAAGTTATATGTACTTGTTTTTTTCGTAATGTACTAAATTATAGGCCTTGATTAAATTATTTTAAATGTTTTTATTATTAGAGATTTAAAAATAACTCAGTAAGGCATCACCTCTTAATATATACTATTAAGACCCATTTAAGTATGAGACCAGTATCAACTAGTCTATATTTTTAACATTTAAAAAAATAAGAATTCTATAAAAATATAATTTTGGTTTGAACTTAAGGTTTTAGAAAATTTAACTAAGAACGAGATTGGAATCTCATTGAAACCAGTTTAACCTTTTAAGATGATGCCACAAAATGATAGACATACATACAAATAAACCGAAAAACCGGAAGAAATTTAAAATCCGTTCCGTCCAGTTATAAGTCACTCAAATATGACATAAAACTTTTTTTAATTTTAGGGACGTAACTGAAGACCCCTTCACAGACCTGTACCGAGTCGAAGGTTTGAAGGGAATCTACATAGCATCCAAAGTCAACACCAAGATCTTCTCAACGAATATCGAGCCGGAACATCTGATTTCGCTGATCACCTTCGACCATGGGGCCACCTGGTCTCCTATTGCTCCACCTGCCGAAGATGAGAATGGTAACGCAGCTCATCATATATTTAATATGAATTAAATTATCTTTTATAAGTACATATAAAAAAAATGTCTGTTTTTCCTTGGTCAAGCCATATTTTGAGACTGTGCCATTTTAGATTTTTTTTTATACTTGAAGTCTAAATTAGCTTGGTAACAATTAGAATTCTTCAGAAAAACGTAAAAACATTTTTTTTGGCTTTGAAGGAAGTTTTAAAACGTATGTCATGTATCGTAACGACGTGTCAAAATATAAACATAATAAAAACCAAGTAAATGGTGAATACATGTAATTACAGTACTATTATATACATCGCTATATATTCTCAGGTAAACCGATGAACTGCTACAAAGAGAACTCTTGTTCTTTACACTTGTGCCAGAAATTCAGTCAGCTGTATCCAGTTACGAGGTAAGGAAGCAATCATATAATAAGATGCAAGTGAGTCTTAATAATGTTCTTCGCACTATTTTAGTAGTTGTGCTAGGACCCTATCTCTGTGCAATAGAGTTGATATTTATTTAGCAAAATAACAAGTCAATCTAATTATCCAAAATGATTTATATCTATATTATATAAGGTTCAAATTTGCCTGTATTGTTTTATTTATTTTATAATTGTTACACAATCCATGTAATGTTTTCGTTATGGGGTTGTTGTTGACTTCTATAATATAATTGATAAAGAAAGTATCGTGTTTCTTGTCAAATTGACAGGTTAGTATTTAATTTTATTGTATTGTATCTTAATCTCTGTTAAACTAGTTTCCAGAGAGATATGTAGCTAAACGCATTTTCATTACTTCATAATACTAACAGTTTTTTACGAATCTTTAATAATTATAACTTTTTCACAATACACTAAATCTCACAAATAATTTAATAACGAACAGATAACATAGTCGTAAATGAAATAAAGAGATTTTGTTGAACTCTTAATTATAATATTAACAATATTTGTTGCCAGGATACTTAATATGTAACTTGTTAATTCGTATACATAAAACAGTATTTATTTGTGAAATAGGATAGCTACTTTCAAAGTGTAATAGGTTATTTTTTTGCAGCCCACCTGGATATGTGGTAGACACAGAGTGGAGGTAAAAATTGGTGTTATAGAGAATGAGGGGATTATTTTTGTATGCAGACGCTTTGATAGATGTTTAGAATTATAAATGTATAATTACCTTTTTATGTTCTGTTATATTTGTGTTAATATTTGCTTTTATTTTTGTTTTCACATGTTCTCATTACACAAGATTTTAAGGCGATTCACGTTAAATTCGGATTTACTTTAATCGTTTTTAATGGTATTGGGGTTTTTTTGAATAATATAAGATATATTGCACATGTCTTTGCTCTTGTTGGTGTTTCTCTCACTTACAAGTCATTTATATTTGAACCGCAATCTAATGCACTGTTGTATTAATTGTGAAGAACACGACAGGTATTATATCGGGAAAATGATTTGATACACTGTATTAGTTATTGCAAAGGTCCTGAACAGCATGTTATGAATTAGTTTTTTACTCTTGTATTCGTTGGAATGGAGTTGATAGAAAGGTGCAAATGCCAAGTTGCTTTGTTCAATATCAACAGCATTCTCTGGTGCGCCAAAAAATAAAAGTTATTAGCTGACTCACCAATAGCATTTTAGGAGACGTACGACAACCTCATTAATGTATTGTAATATTTCGTCATCATATCAGTTTTTTTTAATTGGCTATTTCCATTTTAATTAACCTAGAATAAGTCATTAACTAACAATTAAATATTATTTGTTATCCTAACAAAGATTTTTATAATTCAATACATGCTATAAAAATCTATTTATTATCACTTTAAGGGATGTCGAGTTGTTGTTTGCTGTAACTAAAATATAATATATTGCACTTTACTATTAAAATGTCGTGACATTAATTATGTTATTTTTAAAGCGGTCACGCTTTTATACACTACTCTTTTTATTAGTAGAGTTCATTCAAAACAACATTTCTGCCAGTTCTGTTATTTAGCCTGGCAAGGGGTATACGTTTAAATTTTAAGAACTCTAGATATACTTACAGTATTTTTGAATATAATTTTGTGAAGCATAATTATACTAAAAAAATGGAATACTCCGATGCTATATAAAATATGTTTATTTTTAGGTCAGCCAGTATCATGAGTTCGAAATCAGCACCAGGTATAATTATGGCAACAGGAGTAGTTGGCAAATCTCTAAAAGGAATCCCCGGAGTTTATATCAGTAGGGATGCTGGACTCACCTGGAAGAGAATACTAAAAGATTACTATTTCTTCAACTACGGGGATCATGGTGGTGTCTTAGTGGCTGTAAAATATTTTAAGTCGAGAGGAGAAACGAGAAGAATATTATATTCAACGAACGAAGGATTGAATTGGCAATCTCATCAGTGAGTGCATTTAAAATTATACTAAGTATTTCCTTTAGACGATTGTAAATAAATAATATTTATACAGGCTCTTATCTTAAGTGCCCGTTCTTGATATAATGTATGTTATTGTTGTTCAAAGGTTCAATGCTGATGAACTTCGCATTTACGGACTGATGACGGAACCGGGAGAAAATACGACAACGTTCACTATGTTCGGTTCAGCGAACGAACAACATCAATGGATAATTATAACAATAGATCTCATTAACACTTTCTCGCGTAACTGTACTGAAAATGATTATAAATTCTGGTCGCCATCGCCACCAATGTTGCCCAACTCCTCAGTATCTTGTGTTCTCGGTACAAAAGATACTTTCCAACGAAGAATAGCTCATACGAATTGTCACAATGGCCTGGACTACGACAGGCCTGTTAAAAAAGAAATCTGCGAATGTAGTAGACGTGATTATGAATGCGATTTTGGTTTCATACTCTCTCATAATACGTGTGTTCGTAATCAAAGCGTGGTGGGACACGATCCTTATGCAGAAGCATCAGATTGTCGCCCCGGACAATTCTTCTATCGAACAAAGGGGTACAGAAAAATCGACGGAGATCAATGCACAGTTTCCTATTACATGCCTTACGAACCAGAATTAGTGCCCTGTCCATTGTCAGTTCCCAGCGAATTCCTTTTGGTGGCATTAAGAGATAAAATTGCCAGAATCGATCTTTCGGACAATTCAACCGTTATACCCATTAAAAATCAACAGAATATTGTTGCTATAGAGTTTGATATGAAGAATAACTGCATTTATTGGGCGGATATAGAAGCCGATAAAATAAGCCGTCAATGCTTTAACAATGGTAATACACAAGAAGTCGTAGTCGATACTGATTTAGCGAGCATTGAGGGTATGGCTCTGGACTGGATATCCAATGTGCTTTTCTTTGTGGACGGTATGCGGAAGAAAATTGAAGCTGTAAGAACTGATCTTCAAAGTAGTGGTAGAATGCGGGCTACTATATTAGATTCTAAAGTGTTATCAAAACCACGTGGTATTGCAGTCCATCCAAGGGCCGGTTATCTGTATTGGACCGACTGGGACCGAAAAAATCCTTGTGTTTCTAGATCTGTTCTGGATGGTTCTAATGTAACTAAGTTGTTCACGACGCCTATCGTTCAATGGCCCAATGGCATAACGATCGATCAAATGGCCGATAGAATTTACTGGGTAGATGCTCTGGAAGATTATATAGCCAGTGCCGATCTCAATGGACAATATTTCAGACGGATATTGTGGAACGACGACAAAGTGTCGCATCCGTTCGCAGTCGCCGTTTTGAAACATAAGATGTACTGGGACGATTGGAAAGCGAAGTCGATATTTATCGCCGATAAAGACACGGGGGCCGACATTGTCACTATAAACGAGAATCTATCCGGCTTGATGGATTTGAAAGTGTTCGCATATTTCATGCAACACGGAAGTAACGCCTGCTCATACAAAAATACAAGTTGCGACACACTCTGTCTCGGCGGTCCGGCGAACACCTTCAGCTGCCTCTGTCCGGACGGCTTCAAGAAGACAAACGGAAAATGTCTCTGCCCTAACGGTCTAGAGCCGACTTCAAACATGACCTGTCCCAAGCAGGCCGGAACCTGTTCACCGGTACGTGCACAGAGCGAGATTTATAATACAGTAGAATTCGATAACGTAAAAACCTCTGAAACTTCAAAAAATAATCTGTCCTCTTTCCCCATAGACCCCAAAACCTCCATAATTTAAACTACACAACCTCTATATTTAAATTAATAATTTCAATGTTCAACCTCTTTAAGCTAAAGACAACTTTCGACGCGCTCTATAACTTAAACTATCTGCCAATTTCAGTAATTTCATTCGAAATTGTTCTTCTCTCTATTAACTATTTACATACAAATTTCAGGAAGAATTCACATGCAAGAACGGGCGATGCATCCGGAGCTCGTGGCGCTGCGACGGCAACAACGACTGCGGCGACTCGTCCGACGAAGCGGGCTGCGCCTGCCCCGCGCCGCAGGTGGCCTGCGACGACGGACGCTGCTACTTGCCGCACTGGCGCTGCGACGGAGACGTCGACTGCGCAGACCACAGCGACGAGAAAGGTGAGTCGACCGACAACACTATGTATTATTGTTTGTTATTGTCTGGGGATTGACCGTGAGATCGATCGGAGATTTTTATGGCACCTTGCCTAGAAATATCATAAACGACCGGATTTTATCTATGTCACTTCAGTAGATGGACGCACTTTAATATTTTAGATGAATCGAATATGAATTGTTTTAGATTGCGGTAAACAAAACTGCACCGAAAATCAGTTCCAATGTGCAAACGGCAACTGTATCGAAAAGAGATGGGTTTGCGATGGAGACAACGACTGCAAAGATGGCTCCGACGAACGCAACTGTACAGTACGTACCCGTGAACCCGTAACTTTAGATTCTAGATTTGTCTTACACCACAAGTAACTTTAGAATCTAGATTAGCGTTGTCTTACATCACAACATCTACTATCCTAGAACCTATATTTTTTGTATTAGATTATAACCGAATTCTTTATTAGTTGATGATTTTCTCATTGTTTATTTCCATAGCAAAGTCTACCCAAACGTCCGGTAACCGTGCTCTGTTCGGGACACGTTTTTGCCTGTTCCAACGACTCTAATGCTTTATGCATTCCTAACTCGTGGGTCTGTGACGGGGAGAGGGACTGTTTGGGAGGGGAGGATGAGACCGCAGAGAGGTGCGCCAACTCCACCTGCGCGCCGTATATGTTTAGATGTCCCAGTGGAAAGTGTATCTACATGTCCTGGGTGAGTATACACATCGTTTTTGCTATAAAGTCTTGTTATCTTTTTTTTTTTTTGTATAGACTGCCCAGTAATCTTTTTGTCGTCGAGGTCCGAACTGCTATTAAAAGTCTTAATATTCTAACAGGCCGAGAATATCTATGTATATTATTAACGTATATTTTTCGTATTTTGTAGGTGTGTGATGGCGAAAACGACTGTAGCGACGTCGATTCTTCAGACGAAAAGAACTGCACCTCGGTGGGTCACTCGAAGGTGATACCTCGACCACAAACAGAGAAACCGGATTTCGGTGGCCAGGGAGTCTGTCCGGAGTGGATGTTCAAATGTAACAATGGGGTCTGCATGCCATACTGGTGGAGATGTGACGGAATCAACGACTGTGGAGACAATTCAGACGAAGCGGCCTGCGGTGCCGTGATACCCGACAACAAATCGCCAGCGATACCTGAACGTGATGCGAAACAGAAATGTAACAAGAATCAGTTTATGTGCCAACCTGGTGAGTTTTGATGACCCTCGGCATCGGTTCACATAATAAACATTTAGCTTTCCTCCCTATATTTTCGTTTTTTTGATGTTCTAACAATAACATAATCGAACAGGCGAATGCATAACCTTGATGTGGGTGTGCGACGGGGTGAGCGACTGCAGCGACGGCTCGGACGAGGCGGGCTGCGACAAGCACCACGCCCCCAGGGACAAGGGAGACTCCGGGATACGGTGCGACATGTTCTCCACGCCCTGCAAGGACCAGTCCGCCTGCGTCGCCGACCACCAGCTGTGCGACGGTACCAACGACTGCAGCGACCACAGCGACGAGATGCACTGCACCTCGGTGAGTGCGTCACTGTATTCTGGCTGCTTCTATCCACATATTCATTTCCTAATATGAAATATTATTCCACAGAAAAACAAGACGACCATCAGCTGTGCGCCGCGCCTGTTCCAGTGCGACGAGGGCACGCGCTGCCTGTGGCCCGTGAAGGTCTGCAACGGACACCAGGACTGCTACGACGGCAGCGACGAGGCCGACTGCAGCAGCACACAGAACAATCTGTATCAGGTCAGATAATTATACTGACTATTATTATATAATATGACTTAAAAAAACGTTGTTAACTAAACATTCCATCTCCTAATTCCCCAGTTCCTAAGCATCGGTGTGGATCAGTCGTCGATAAACTCGACCAGTTTCTTGATCTCTTGCTGGATGGCCCAGCAGCGCATGGTCCTCTACAACTTCCTGCCGTCTATCGCTAAAACTAGTGATGGCGTCTGGAAGAACATGACCTGGACTAATGACAGCGTCTATCGGTAAGTTTTGTTATTACATATACATATATATCGCAAACTATTTATAGGTTCAATGGGTCCCGATGAGTAGTTTTCACTGGTTTATCAGTTTATTTATACATACCTGGTTGATCGAATATTCAGAAGCTGTTTATGAATAAAGCTTAATCATAAATAATTTTAATAAAAACTTCAAATGTTATGTGGTATTGTGTGTCAGCTCTTTTTACAGTTTACCTAACTTTATCTGATTTTGTATATATGTTCCAGGTTCACTGGTTTAGAACCTTACACCAATTACAATGTGACATTCTACATACAAGATAGTAAATCCAACAAAACTTATGCATCAATGAAATACATTAACACGACCACTGGGGAAGGAAGTGTGTATTTTTTTAAATAAGTTTATTTTTAACATAATGATATATTTTTTATTACATAATTTGGTATTACATATTATTATTTTTTACTAGATCAATAACTTAATTATTATTTTTAGTACCTTCGCCTCCTCAACGTCTAACAGTACGTCAAATGATAGGAAGAAGAGTCCAATTATTATGGGATCCTCCCAAAGAACCTTGCGGTGTTATAGTTCATTACACCATTTATTATGTTCCACCATTACCCCCCATGGAGAAGTCTGTAATCGCCGGTCCTAATAATGAAACTATGTCCGTGTTTTTGGACGGATACTTTAAGCCCAACAAAAATTATTCCTTCTGGGTAAGTTCTTAAATATATATAATAATACGTATATTATTATAAATGAACATGCATAACATAAATTAACATAATATGAAACCATCATCGCAGGTGACGGCATCAAACGAGGCCCACTCATCCGCTTCAACTCCGATATCGTATCTGCTGTTCGACGACGTGGGTGACGTCGACGACATTGTGAACGCCAGCGTGTCCCGGTGGGAGGGCGGAGTGCGCCTGCGCTGGCCGCCGATGCGCGGGGTGGAGGGCTACCTGGTGGAGACGCGCTTGCCCAGGCAGTACCCCAAGCAGCCCGTCATCAGGACCAAGGAAAATAGTGTCAATAGTGAGTTTGTAATGCCCCTATTACTCTTGTATTTTGTATAGAACGATGTGGTTTCGATATTAATTATTTTTTTTAGTGAAAAGCAATCTTACCATAGAACAATAACACATTTTTTTTACGGTGCATATTCTCACATATTGAATTTTTTTCATAATTTATTCGTTTTTTGGTAACAACTTGTCTGATTTCTGTAGTTGTTCTACATTATGATGTGCTACTTTGTAACTTTGTATGAAAAGGAAATGAATTTCTGAAACTACTCAACCGATTACATTTTAAATAGAAATTTAGATTCTGTACTGGTACTTACGATGAAATTATCCTAAAAGCATACATCCTTTTTGGGTGTACAAAATGGCAGAAAAAATGTAATCTTTTGTAAGATGGAATATAATAAGCCAATAAAATTTAATTCCAGTCACAAATCTACCATCGGGCGTAAAGGTGTACATAGACATCAAAGCGTACAAGGACACGGTCATAGGCAATCCGTTCACAATACCGTTCCAAACTGACGGAATCGAGGATGAAACCCTGAACATGACGGCAGTTCTATTGAAGGAGAAACGAACATCCGTGGAACTGACCTGGTCTCCTCCCACCACTGATAGATACAAGAATAAGGAGCTGGAGTATGAAGTGCATTACATAAACGTGGCCGAGTTTAGATTGTTTCCAGGGGAAATGACCAACAGTGAGTGATAAAATATTGTTCCGGGTTATCTTTTTTTTAATAACTATTTAGTTATCTGTGGTCCAATGTATATATTTTGTTATAATTTAATCAATGTATATATTTTGTTATAGATACAAAGATAGTAACAAAGAACAACAGACTCGTAATAGACGGTCTTCATGCGTGTGAGACCTACTTATTCACGGTGGGACTCTTGGGAGGACCGTTAGCCACCTTCAAGGATATCATCACTAGAGAGAATGTCAAGTGAGTATCCGGATTATAGGATGATGTGTGATCGAGTATTAATCATAAAATACAACATATGAGGATAATAATGTCGATTTTTTTTTTTATTTTCTTTACATTATTACAATAAAATATTTATTATTACTTGTTTTTTCAAAATAATAGTAATATTTATCATGTTATATTTATTATTTTTGTATGACAGAGCTCCTGTCAAAGACTTGTATACTGAATTGGATGAGAAGAAAGCATCTCTTCATATATCGTGGAAAGCTAATTGTGACGTCATCAGAGATCCCATTTCCTATAGGGTAAGTTTACATTTACTTGACAGTTAACATTAACAAAGTATACTTATCAAATAAATTACCGTTTAACTTTATATTTCAGTTGGACATAGAAGAGTTAACACAGAACAGGTTTAGTCACTTCGTATTAAACGCCACAACTAAATCGTCGCTAACTCATACGATAGAGAGCGTGCCGATTGGCGGTCGTTTTAACATCTGTGTTTCTGTAAGTATACAATGATATATATACATTTCAAAAATTTTAACATCATTAAATTCTCTTACAAAACCCGGCAATAAATATTGCACATCGACCTTTGAAAAAAGACAATCGGCTCATTTCGGCTTCGTAGAGCGTTATCTCTGTCGCACGAAATACAAAGATAGATATTATAATTTTATTGCCCGCCCTGTCAAGATGTACCTATGTAACCAAGGGTATGAATCTCTGATAATTAATTACCCGGGAT
Organism: Napeogenes inachia; assembly: GCA_959347355.1. NCBI lineage: Eukaryota > Metazoa > Arthropoda > Insecta > Lepidoptera > Nymphalidae > Napeogenes > Napeogenes inachia. The sequence continues at coordinate 12,686,597 of OY365793.1, read as the reverse complement.
AGGAATCACATTAAGTCATTATTAGGGAACCGGCACTGTCGGTTTGGTGCGATTCGGAGATGGAAATATAATCTGTTTAATCTCTTTAATGATGATAATAAGGATGCTGACGATGATGAGGGTGGTGATGACGATAATAATAAGGGTGTTATTATGAGATGATGATGGTAACGGTGATGATGAGGATGACGATGACAGTTATGATGATGAGCTTTAAGTTGATGACGATGACGATGGTTATGATGATGATTATGAGGGTTATGATGATGATGATGATCAATAATATGTGCAGGCGCAAGTATTGTCGGCGTCCCGTCGCTGCGTGTTGTCCCGCGGCGGTCGTGTCCCTGCGCCCAGCGGCGTGTCAGCGTGGCTCGCTCCCAACGGACACGTCATGGTGAGCTGGACACACGACGATGACAACTACACCAGCCACAAGTGAGGACCACATTACTGTTACCTTTATTTTTTTATTCTAAGCTTATATATTTTTTAAGTAGTAAGCTAGTATATTTTTTAACTTACACGAAGGCTCAGGTTTACTATAACGATGTACGTTTAAAATAAGTTTGTTATAAAATTATTTCTTAAAATTTTCAAATTAGCCTACCCGGTGGTTTACAGCGGGCGCTACCATATCTGTCCGTCTGTCCTTTGCATTTTTTTTTATTTTTAAAAGACAAAAGTGAAAAATTAAATTTTTGATTTTCGATCATAATGTTGAATAATAATACAGACTCGAATAAAATAAGGTTAGGTGAAAGCATACCATAAATAATATTAATTTTATTTTCCAGACATAAGTACCAAATCCTAGTATCTGAAAAGGAATTAGATGAAGACGTGTTGCATCCGTCGGACGACGTACAGATAGTCGATGCAGAATTTGCCCCCATGTTATTAACTTCTCGGGCGCCGTATAAGGGACCCCTGTACGTAGGAGTTCGGGCGATCACCTCCGACGGATATTATAGTGATTTGAGCGAAGTACACACTATGGACATGGAAGGTATGTAACCTTATCATTTATGCATGTAGATTTTAAGTTTAAGAGTAGATAATATAGAATAAAAATTAGGTCCTATGAAAATTATGTGTGAATTAAAAAAAAAATTACATACGGTTTAAGTTACTATAATTTATATAATGTAGCTATGAATAATATAAATATACTTAGAATGCAGAGCCATAAATTGAATAAAAAAAAACAACTACTCTCCACCAGACGCAGAGCCGCTAGAGAGCACGTCCAGCGCGTCGAGTGCGGCGTGGTGGGGGGTGGGCGCGGCGTGCGGGGCGGCGGGGCTGCTGGGCGCCGCGCTGCTGCATCTCGTGCTGCGACAGAGACGAGCGCGCGCCCGCCTCGCGCACACGCCGCGCTACGACAGCAGGAGGGGGGAGGCCACCATCGACCACGGTAAGGAGGGCGGGCTCCTCTATGTCACTATTGCACCTCTACTACTATTACGAGTGTCATAATCGTACTCTATTTTAACACATAAAAAACTGATGGTTGTCTCTTATATAATATCGGTAAACTTTATATAGTAGGGGAGCCGTCGCCGAAAGCTACTCGTAAATAAAAACTTCACAGATAAAAAACAAACTATATTTCATCTACAAAAACGTAATAAAACATACAAAATGTCACACATAAATAATATTGATATTATTTTCAGATGACGACGACGAGCCGCCGATCCACGGGTTCTCTGACGACGAGCCGCTCGTTATAGCGTAGTACCCTGAAATGTGATACCGCGATCTTGTCATATTATTGTCGTAGCTGAGATATACTAACAACACAATATACGAATATTATATTAAAGCAATTTATAAAAAACCATTTCACAAGATATGTAAGTTATTCTTAAGATTCATTGGATTTATAATGGATTTCTAATTTAAAACTCATCGGTATTGTGGTCTGGAATGTATTTCAACTTTTTAAAGCTAAAATGTATAGCTACGACTTTAATTAACTAGTATTTCTTATGTATTATATTTAATCGTGTTATGTCAGAGGTCATTTTTGTGCATTTGCTAGATATCAATTTGTAACAAAATAGTAAATGTTTGTCTTAGTGTTAGTTAAATTTTGTTTTTTTTTAGTTCGCCGTGAATCCGTTGAGGCGTTATAATTTTCAAGTACATTTATCTTATTGGACGATTCAGTTTTATTTTTTATAATGCTCAGAGTATTATTTTAATTTTAATATATTTTAGTATTCTTTTAACACTTATGATTAAATTATTTTATTTCAAGTCTTCATTTGTATAATCGCTTATGTATATAACTCCAAAGTACAGGAATGTTTAGAAATAATATGATTATTTCATATCTAAAAAAATAACTACCAACTAATTTTATTTTATAATTTAAATATTTGGCTCATCAAAAAGACTTATATAAATATAATAAATAAAAATGTTTCTATTATTTGTATAATATTCATATCGACCCGCTTGCCTCAAGTTCGACACCAAAGATAAATCTTAAATGTACAAGTAATTATAAATGTATGTGTTGAACTGACGTTACAATGTAGTAAGGATCTCGACATTCCCAGTTTAATTGTGATTAGTTTTATTTCTTAGTTCCTATAGGTAATTTTCCCCGTCATCTTATGTGTTAGCACTCTGGAAGTTAATATAGGAATCAAATCATTATTTATATACTATTAACCTTTTGAACGCCACTAACTGTTAAAGTCAAGCTGTAACCGACAATACTTGTAATAAACGTTATTATATGATTTATATATTTTTATATTAATGATACTTTAGTCAAATTGTTGTTACTAGGAAGATAGGTAAATATTTTTTTTTTTTATAAAAATAAATAAGAAACTAAAATTATCGTTTAAGTGCTTTAATTATTGCGTTGTAAGTTACAATTTATATTTTTTTTGTTTAAAAATTAAGATTTATTTTTCAATACAATATATTTTTATGCGCATTATTCTTTCAAAAGTATTATTAATGAAGTATGGCTTGTGTTATTGTTATACTTTTAATGTTTTTATTTGTGTAACTATTTCGTAACAAATTTGGTGTAGAAGTTTTTATTATAGCGTGGCGGTCATTAGGTTATATTCGTGAATATAAATTTTTATTCAGTGCTAGTTACGAAAAAAAATGTGTTTTTGAATTATAAAAATTTAATAAAGTATAAAGGAAAACATTTGTTTTTTTTTAATCCTCTAATATCTTACTAAAACAAATCATTTGACTATTTTTGTTGTAATTTTTTTTTGTTAAAACGGTATTAACCACTAATTTCATTATTTTATTAGGAGAGCGTCTGAAATTATATCTTAGAATTATTTAAAAAAATATATTAATTTTAAAATATGTTAAATAGAAAATATTTATGGTACCAGAATACTATATAATATGATGGGTACGTAGTGCTGAGACAACCCATTCGAAGGCCGGTAGCAAGACTACGACGTTCTCACGATACACGGCCACTCCTACTACAGACACCCGGCTACCACCTGCTTTACAAAGAAGAGGACCGCCAATACCTGTCTGAAAATTAAATTAAAGCAAATAAATTAGAGAAGTTAATAATGCATCAATAAATAAATTTGAGTTACCATTGCTAAATATTTACAAATTTACTTTTTGTAAGTCTTCTAAACTTTGTTTTAATATCGGATTTAAAATTTCGGTCATTAGATTTTAAATAAAATATATAAAGAGATGACAAATTAAGATTAATGTAAATAAATTATAAAGCTAATAGAATAAAGCGCGTCTATGACATCAGTAGTTCTGAACACAAAGTAAAACTTACCACAGTACCACGAGATGCAACTGAAGCACAAAAAGCGCCGGCGGGCAAGTCTACTTCAGGCGCTGATAACTTCTCGTTACAACTGCGAGGAGTGAGGATGGTTGCTTGTTGCGAGTTAGGACGATGTTGTAAGGCTGTGTCATATGTATGATAAATGAAACAACTATAACTAAGTGCATTATGCGTTGTTATGAACCTTTGAGAGATTTACAGCTAAATCACAGACATTTCACACAAAGGAAAAACATGATATATAGTAGAGATGCTCCGAATATTCGGTAAGTATTCGGTATTTGGCGTATTCGTCATCTTTTTTGCCATTTGTAATCTGAAAATTTTTGTTTTGAGGCTACAAGAGTAAAGAATTAAAAGACAAAACTAAGATTTATGTCATTTTATAAGTCAAAGAAATCCTATAAATAAAATGTTGAATAAAGCTTAATAATATGAAGCAACTAAACTTCAAATCAGCATTTATTTCGAAACATATGAAGTCAACATATTTATTTTATTAATCCTAACCTACAATTAGTATAAAGTATAGACAGAATAGTCAACATTTATTTTTAAACCTTAAAACAAAAATTTTAAAAAACATAACGTAGTTATTCATCTAGCCAGAAGCCACACGAAACATACTTTTTAGAATCTGTTTATGAGAAACAAACAATGAAATGGTATACTGTCTAATACGGTTAAACCGAATAGTATTCGGTTATTCGGCGATACCACTATTCGGCGCATCGCTAGTATAAAGCAAGTTACAAATTTGCATGTCAGCGTGGCAGTAAACATGTTAATAATATTAAGCTCTACATTTGACAAGATTATCAGTTAACCAAAATATGTAGTAAGTTTAATTAGTAAGTATAATACTAACAGCGAATTAGGTTTGGCTGTTACATTATGTATCGCGAGCAGCCATGCATAAAGGTATAAGGTTCAAAATATATTATATATAATATTACGTGTGTTCATATTTATTAGAAATAGAAACTATTTTATTTAAAAACAAATACTTTTAAGTAATCTTTTATTGACCGGATTTTTAATGGAATTTTAAAAACTAAAACTATTACTTTATTCTATGCTACCTACTGCTTTCTTTGCGCAATGTTATTAAATTAGTTACCTATACTAGTTTTCTTACTTTATAAAAAAAAAATAAGTCGCGATTTTAGTTACCAGCGTTATAGCAAATTAGGTAAATATACCAAATTAGGTAAATATTTTAAGGAACTAAATTTATAATATTAAAAATTAAATTTAAAATGTTTACCGTTCATGTTTATTATTCATGTATATTATTATACTTATTTAACACTAAGATGTACCTTGATCATATCCACCCCATCCAACGAAGTAGCAATCGTCGCCAACGTGCGGGTCAGCGAGGCACGCGGGTTGGATGCTCGGTTCTAGTCGGAAAGGTCGCTTCCAGTACTAGAGGAAAAATCAGTTAAGGTCCAAAGTACTGAGATGATAGGATAAAGAAAAAAACGAAAGTCAATAAAAAACGGCGACAATGATGTCGCGACATGTTTTTTTTAGCAATATGATGTAATATGTATTAACCAGACTAGTCACGTTAATTTTATTGGAATTTTGCCCGACTAGTTTCAAATTAAATATTTAACTAGCGGAACTGTCCACCCTGGGAGTCCGTAATGGTCCGAAACCATGAATTCCGAATAGGATCGAAATTTGTCGGGGAAAATGCCATATAATTAACGGGAGTACAGCCGGCTAAACATACTATATTTATATTATGATCAACAAGAATTACAACTGTTTACATACAAAAAGTGTTCTATTTTACACATTGATTAAATTTAAATTATATTTTGGCAGGTCACATTATGTTTGATATGTGTTTTCAATCTGTCGCTTCGTAGTGTCCGTTGAGCGAATTACGTGTTTGGACGTAACGCAAATAGGTTTTGTCAATTAATGTTAAACTTCTATTTTTTAGTTTAACATTTCTACGTTTGATGGAATTCCAAGCAATTATCAATAAGTTATCAGCTACATTTCTTATAACTTAACTTTTTTAAAACTTTCAAGAGTAAAAAGTGGATTTAAATTAGTTTTCACTTGATGCCTCACATATAACATAATACAATCTTTATTAGATTTCGACACATTTTTTTCTAATCAGTCTAAAACATTTTTAAAGGTTTTTTAGTTTTGTAACTAATATGAACTACGTATATAAACATAAAATTTATTATATTTAACGAATATCAAAGATCAAATCGTTAATTACCAAAAGAGCCAGATCATTCACAAGATCGCCCGGTTTATAATCAGAATTAACATGAACTGAGACCATACGATGTTGCGATCCTCCTTTGTCTTTCTTGAGATTCAATAATCCAGTTAAAATAGTAACATCACCGGGGATTTTACTGCAAAAGTTAACACAGCAATTATAAAATGTGGTGATATTTTGCTAAATTTAACATTTATGTTTGCATAATAGAATTTGTAGCGCAGCGACTACGTAACCCGCTTTTAGCGAGAAATGTAGTTTTGAATTTTGATCAGTGTTTAATTTAAGCGCATTATGCGCACACAGTGTTGCCATTTAATATTAATACGTAGTTTAGAATAGCTATTGCATAAATTTCAAATAGGTACGAAAACATGCATAATATATCTAAGTTGAAAAACAACTGTTTATTAATAGGTCTTGGCTTACCCATGAACACATTCAGCAGCGGTGATGGCTGCACGTGGGTGTACTATGGTAGCGTAGCACAGGATACTTTGAGGACTTTTTGTTAAAACGACAAGTGCTAGCCAGGGATCATACGTTTGTTCTGCCGATTTTTCTGTAAATTAATTATATGGTTATAGATGGCATAAATTTACTATCTCAAGTTCATTCCTACTAATGAAAATTTGAGGAAAATATATTTATGGAAATTGCGCTTTACACTTTCGTTATAGATTTATTAATATAAACCATACTCACCGTAATTATTTGTTAAACTTTTTCCACAATTGTTATATACTTGTTGGTCAAAATCGATAGTGTCGTCATAAATATCGTCTGGATTTTCGACGGCTGAAAATAAATAATCATTTGAAGTTTCCTGGTTGTTGTCGCATATACTCTCCGTTGTCGTTTTTCTGACGAATCTGTTTTTGTTTTCCGCTAAATTAACGAGCTTAAATCCTTTTAGGACATGAAAATCTGGATTTGAATGGAAATTTATTGTTTGACTTTCAGAACTTCTATCGCTATCTTTTTCAGTAGTTGAAATTAAACGTTGAGGTTTTCGTTTTGTAGTTCTTGAGGTTGTACTTTTTTTACGTTCCCCTGAAATAAATATATTTTAAAAATATATCTGTTCATTGTAATAAAATAATAATAAACATTTCTTATCTCTCTAGTCTCACCTTGTCTTGGATCAAATGTTGAATACCCAAAAGGTACATCACTTTCTCCACTATCCTCTTCACTAACCTCATCATAACCGTTGTACGAATAGGCTTTATTTTTCATTTTCCAACTTGTCAGACGTTCCTGGTCGGAATAAAAACCAACTAGGCCTGGCTTAGGTACTTCTACAGTGTAGTCCTCTGCATAATCTTTACTGTAGTCGTATTTTGTGTTTTCGTAGTCCTTATTTGCACTATTCAGAGGCGTTTCATGTCGAAACTTAGAATTTTTAATATTCCAATACGGATCAACATAATCCCCTGGTGTCACTATTTTTTGAATTGGACTAGTACGAACTGTTGTGGTAGCATGAATATTTTTATGTTCGTTAGTATTGCTTTTTCGTTGTAACAAAGCATTTCTTTGTTGGAGTACTGAATTTAATTTTTCTATGGGGTCAGAACGTTTATATCGTTTTATATGGTTATTATGATTGGGTTTTATAAAACTCATCTTGGACCCAATATTCCGAAAGTGAGGCAGAATGCAACAGACCTTATGAAAATCATGTATTGAATTTTTGGGACATAATCTGAAAAAAAAAACAGAAATTTGTAATCTGATTAATATTGTCTTAATACACATGTCGGCTTCTTATTTCTTGTACTTACCCGGTCATATGAATAACGCCTTTATTACGAACACATTCATGTTTTGTTATAAAGGTGCATATACTTTCAGATTCAATTTGGTTCTTATCTTCGTCAAACTCTATTTTGTCACTTATCGCGATTTTTCCAGTGTATTTCGTCTTATCAGGGTTTATATCGTTATTTAAAGTTTCACTGGTGTTAAGATCATTCCTAACATTTGTTACGTTAACAATTTTATGGGTATTTTCTTCTTTATTTGGTTTTATTTTGTCATCCCAAAAATATTCATCGTTATCAGGAAAAATAAATAGAAATTCATCTCCATTTTTTTGGGTTCTATTATCTCGTTGAGAATCCTTCTTCAAATCAGATGTAATAAAGTGGTTGATATTATCGTCGTGATTAGTAAAATATACTTTATTCTTATGGTTGATAGGAGACTCAACAGAGACGGGTTTTGTCAATTTATAGTAAATTAAATCAGGTTGCATCTCTCCATTGATTGACATTTTATAATTTTTTGTATTATTTTTTGCTTTAGTTAAGTATTCATGGTTATCCTTAAAATAATAATAGATTTATTATTAGTCTAAAATAAAAGAAAATAATATACGTAGAAATATAAACAAAACCTACAGGGGATCAAATTGTCTCTAAGAGATTTCTCCCATTTACCCTCCAGTGTGACAGTTATATGTAGTTTTTAATCAGCACATGTTAATACTTTTATTTACTGTTAAAACTGTCGGTTCTAATACTTCAGTCATTGAGTTAAAAAATATAATAAAATTTCCAATCTTTAAACAGTTCATAAAATAATAATTTGACGTCGCAGAATGACGTGTTTCAAACATATTCATAAACTTTTGGCCACTTTATTTTTTTTTTGTAAATGTGGTTATTAATGACGCTAATAAACAAAGTTACAAATAAGTCAAAGCTATAATAAAGTTGATGTGATTTGTATGTACATATGTAATGCATTCAGAAAAGACGAGTAAACTAAAATAATTACAAGATAAGGAAGGTACTTACATTCTTAATGGGTTCTCTCTTAGAAGAATTAAAATTTATTTTGTAATCTTCATGAGTTTTATTTATTGTTTTTGTCTTATTAATGAGAATCTCTCTTTCAACAGAAACCGGTTGAGCTAAATTGAAATATACAAAACCTGGTTCAATTTCTCCTTCATTGAGAGAAATATTTTGATGCTTATTGAATTCCTCGGAATCAAACTTATTATCCCTAAACACAACCTTTGCACTTTCGTCAGTATCAAATTCGCTTATATCTTCAAATTTCGGAGCCGGTGGCTCGACATGTTGCAGTTGCGCTACTTTCTCATGAAGCCACCAGAATTCGCCATTAATTTGTGAAGCCACTGTCTTCAGAAGCAACAAAGACACGAACAGTTGACAGAACATTTTACACGTAGCTACGATTCGAACGTTAATAAAGACTGCGTCAAAAAGGGATTGGGATGAATTTAAAAGCACAGGATGTTGCATCTAGCGCATCTATTATCGAGTGATTTTGATAATTAGGCATGATGTTAGCACGGTTGTTAGTTCGCGACAATTATGATTGAGTAGTGCGTGACGCACGCACTACTTTGATAAAATGTGGTCAATTTCTGAAATATCCTTTTAGAGTTGGTGTAGGTACCATCGTTTAAACAATTATATGCGATACGCATATTGCTAGTAATTGTTGTTCAATTTTATATGAGACATTTATAATTGTATGATTACTAATTTTAATTGAATAGTGGACAGTTCCTGAATGCCTCGTTTAAGTACTAACTTTTTTGTCGTAACAAATATTTACTTTTTTTTTAGTTCTTGGATAAAAAATACTCCCAACTTTTGGTTGATTAGGATTAAATAATTTATATAATGTGTAAATTGTTTCTAAATACATTTTTACCTTTATCTTTTCTTTCCATTGTTGATAATATTATTGGTCTTTAGTATTGGTCATCCCGAAGTGATAATTTATTCTTAGTAAAAATGTTTTAAAACATAATTTGAAAATTACCGAATAAAATAAAATATCCAAAGTTGTGTTTTTGACTGTCCTTAATAATTATTATTACACGTCCTCAATAAGTATTATAACACCATAATTAATTAGACAGAGATTATCGAGGCCTTAACCTATTTAATATTATAATAATTATTATTATGAACTGAATCACAGTTTTTTTTAGTAAGTATCCTGTAAGTATTATTACTTGGTATAAATTATGAGCAATGACCCAGTGACCTACTTATTCATTTATCATACAAAAATAAACTATGTTGTTGTAAGGGATTGTTCTTCAGCTTGACTAAATTGGAGTTCCAGCGTTGAGCAAATGAAAATCAGACTTTTAAGAACTTCGTATAATGTAAAAATTACAATAAAAATCTAAATAAGGAATGCGCGTGCGTCTTGCTGTGTGTCGAGCGGCGAGGCGAGTGGCTGATCGTGGCCGCACGGGCCGCGTGCCGGCGAACCGGCCGTATCGCGTTAACAGGCTCCCCGGGTTGGAATGTCCAAGTCCAAGGTATCTCCAGTTGGCAGCAAGCAAAGTCTGTTGTATGCTCTTCTCAGTACTCCCGACGTGGTAGTGACGTCTGCAACTCGCGTGATGCCGTCTTGTCCAGGATGAAGGCGGGTGACACGTCCAAGCAGCCATCGATTGGGTGGGAGCCGGTCATCCTTTATTATTACCAGGTCTCCAATGTGCAGTTCCCCTCCACTGGTTTGCTTCCATCTCAACCTTCTTTGCAAATCTGAAATGTATTCTAGGTAGTATCTATTCCAGAAATGCTGAATTAAAGTCTGTGCTCTCCGGTATCGGGGCAGTGTGCTGATTCTGGTCATCTTCTCTGTCTCGACCTGAGAAGTAGGCAGCATTGTGAGAGTGCGTCCGATAAGGAAGTGTGATGGGGTTAAGGGAATAAGATCATTTGGATCAGAGGAAAGTGGGGTTAATGGTCGTGAATTTAATATACCTTCTATACCTACAAGCACAGTGTACATCTCTTCATAGGTTAAATTGGCAAGGGATAGAACTCGTTTTAAATGATGCTTTACGGCCTTTACAGAACCTTCGACTAAGCCGTTGAAATGGGGACTATAGGCTGGAGAAAACTTAAAAAGAATTGACTGCTCCGCTGATTTCGAACTAATGTCATCACAGTTTGATTTTAAGAAATTTGACAGTTCCCTAGCACCTCCTACAAAGTTAGTACCGTTATCAGAATGGATTAGATCAGGCTTACCTCTGCGAGCAACGAATCTAGTTAAAGCAGCTAAGAAAGATTCAGTGCTCAGCTCTGTCACCAGTTCCAAGTGAACTGCCCTCACAGCCATGCATACAAATACACATATGTATGACTTAATCAATTTGCATCCTCTACCCTTTCTGTTTGCTAACATGATGGGGCCAGCATAATCTACTGCCGCATTAGAAAATGGGAATTGGCTATGAAGTCGTTCCTTAGGTAAACTAGACATAATTGGCTGGATTGACCTGCCAGTAAATCTGCAACATGTGTGACATTCGTGTGTTATTTTTCTAACTAAATTGCGGCCTCCTATAACCCAAAACTTATGTCTTAATATAGATAATATTAGTTGAGGTCCCGCATGCATAAGTATTTTATGGTAATATTTAAATAGTAATTTAATCACATGATGTGACGCATGGAGCAGAATGGGGTGTTTTGTATCATAATCATAATTAGAATTGCATAATCTGCCACCTACACGAATTATATTTTTATTTGACATAAATGGATTCAAGTTTAAAATTTTAGATTTAATTGGAAGTAGTTTACTCTTGAGTAAAATATTATATTCTTGGGGGAATGAAGCTAATTGTACAATTTTACACAACGTATGTGTGGCAGAGTTAAGTTCGTTAATTTTTAAATAACTACTGAATTTATTATTTGGATTTCGACAATTATTTATAAAGCGTAATATGTAAGCTGTAATACGGTTCAGTTTCGCGAATTCGGAATATTTTACAGTGTAATCACTATGTTCAGTGGCGACCTTGCATTCGACCTTAAGCTCAGGTAAAGGTATTGATAAAATAGGCTGAATAGGCCATTGCGATTCTGGTTCCATGAGAAATGATGGCCCAGAAAACCATATTTGAGAGGTTTGTAGCTGGTTCGCATTGCATCCCCTTGATCCTATGTCGGCAGGGTTTAGATTAGTAGGCACATACCTCCAGCACTGAGGATCAGTGTATTCGGTAATCTCATTGATCCTGTTCAAAACAAAGGTTTTTAAGGACGCCTTTGGACTACGAATCCACCCTAGGACAATAGTGGAGTCACACCATAAGACACAACGATCAATATTTAATCGTAATGCCGTTCGAACCCTTTCAGTTAGTCTGACTGCTAATAATGCGCCACTAAGTTCTAACCGCGGTACAGTTAAACTCTTTAAAGGGGCTACCTTGCTCTTGGCCATAACTAATCGAATGGTAATACTACCGTCTGTCGATAAAGATTTTAAGTAAATGCAAGCACTATATGCGAGTAAAGAAGCGTCGCTAAAGGCATGAATTTCTATACGTGTGGGTGAGTCACATACAATACGACGCGGAATTTGAACATTATTAAGTTGTGGCAATGTGTTTACAAACCCAATCCAATCTCTCACAATGTCAGAAGGCGGGGGATCATCCCATGTTATTTTAGAGGCCCATAGTCTTTGTAAAATTATTTTCCCATGGAGTATACACGGATTTATAAACCCTAGTGGGTCAAAAACTTGACCTATTGTAGATAAGATTGATCGCTTACTTATTCCAGCTGATGATGTGTCAAGGTCGACAGCAAAGAGTAACGTATCTAATTTACAAGACCATCTTAGTCCTAAAGTCTTTGCGTCGTCATCATTAACTAACTTGAGTAAATTGTCGTGGCTATCATCGCCTTGAATGGTCGCTAGTATTTCAGGACAATTGGAGCGCCACTTTCGTAAATAAAATTGAGCCTTTTTAAGTTCACGTATGACACCCTGAATAGTGTGTGTGAGTGTTGATTTAGAATCATTTCCGCTTATATAATCATCAACGTAACAATCATGTAATATAGTTTCTCGCACTAACGGGTCACTACATTCTTTACCTAACTGTACAAGGCAACGCGTAGCTAAGTACGGCGCCGAGGCAGTGCCGTAGGTGACTGTGTTTAGTTTGTACGTTTTTAATTCATGACTTGGATCAAAGCGCCAGAGTATCTGCTGTAAACATCTTTGATGTTCTGCAACCAAAACACATCGGTACATTTTCTCACAATCGGAAGTAACTACATATTTATGTTGACGAAAACGAATCAAAATGCTAATCAGATCGTCTTGTACGGTCGGCCCTATATGTTGAATGTTGTTGAATGACAAGCCTGACGTGGTCTTCGCAGAAGCATCGAATACCACTCTCAGCCCTGTCGTAAGACTGGATTCTTTAAGAATGCCGTGATGAGGAAGTATGTATGTGTATTTGTCATTTTCGCTATCTGTGTTTATAGACATGTGACCCAAATCGATGTACTCCTGAATAAAATCGCAATATTTTTGTTTTAAAATTGGTTGACGTGCTAACTTGCGCTCTAAAGACTGAAAGCGTGTAAATGCCTGGTCAAATGATTCACCTAAAACTTCTGGTGATTGTTGTAATGGAATTTCAACAATGAAACGCCCATCACTATGGCGTGTTGTAGTGTTATTGAAATTAATTTCACAATTATTTTCAATGTGTGTAGTTTTACGGGGTGAAGGTACTGATTCTAATTCAAAAAATCTATCTAACCTTTCCTGTAAATTTACTTCCTTTAAGAAATGGCAGTGGACTGTATTAAAGTATGTAGAAGTATTGTTCACCCGTTGTGACTGCATAGCACCTGACACTAACCAACCAAATCTAGTTTTACAAAGAACCGGTTTGTTTTTACCTAAAGATATTCTTTTATTACCAACAACGTTCCAGAATACGTCAGCACTAAGCAACATATCTATCTCAGAAGGAGAATTAAAGTTTGGGTCTGCCAACTTAATGTTTTGAGGAATATTTAAAGACTTTACCTCGATATGCGTAGCAGGCAACATTTGTGTAATTTGTGGTATAATGAAACAGTTAATATTTGTAGAATAATTTTCAGTTCGTGAAAATAATGTGACAGCCGAACGTGAATGAATGCGAACTGCTTCGCGACTTAACCCTTCAACTACAGTTGAAGTTGAATAAAGAGGGAGCTTAAGTTTATTTCGTAACTTATTTGTAACAAAATTTGACGTGCTACCATTGTCGAGCAAAGCTCGAACAGAGTGTCGCAATCCGTCACTGTCCACTACGTCAATTACAACGGTGGACAAGAGAACGCAACAGTTGTGAGTTGACGATAGTACAACCTCACTATGCCGTGAAGTGTCATCGTAGTGTACAGGTGTACTTGTATGACTATCTTCGTAAGACTCAGGTGTAATGAATTCCTGAGTCGCGAGCGTGACGCTCTTATTATTGGAAGGTGTAGACCTATCTGGCTCAGTCCGTGACTGTTCGTCGGTATGTAACATGGTATTATGCCATTTAGCACAGATCCTGCAGGGCCCAAACCTACACTTGTTTGCGTCATGTCCATACCGTAAACAATTCATGCAAAGTTTTAATTGTTTAACCTTACTAATTTTAGCGTTAACTGATAAAGACTTAAAGTTTGAACATTGGTAAATAGCGTGATTATGTTTACACAGTGGACATGTGTATGATGGTTGTGTTTGTGTCTTAGATATAAATGCACGCGACCTCAAAGTAGCGGGTTCGTTATGCTTACGCTTAATGTGACTCAAATTAATCGTTTCAAGTATACTAGCGCGATCTTTTAAAAATTTAATGAATTTATCTAACTCTGGATATTTCTCCATACTGCTACAGTATTCTTTCCATTTTCTATTCGTGAAATTGTCTAATTTATTCGAAAACATATGAATCAATAAGGTATCCCAGTTGTGGGTGTTAATGCTTAAACCCTCAAGTGCCCTGAGATGTTTATTTAAGGTATCTATTAAATTTATAAGGGAAGCAGACGATTCTTTTGATATTTGTTCGATATCAAATAATGCTTGAATATGGTTAGTTATTAAAACCTTATTGTTATGATATCGTTCGCACAATAATTGCCATGCGATGTCGTAATTATTAGCCGAAAAATCTAAAGTACTAATGACATTCGCAGCATCCCCTTTTAATGACGACTGTAAATAATGATACTTGTTTATTTTAGGAATGCTATCGTTACAATGTATTAGAGATTTAAAAGTGTCATGAAATCGTAGCCAATCCTCAAAATGCCCAGAAAAGGTAGGTAACGCAATAGTAGGTAATGCTAATGTTGATGCACCGGCTGTGACAACAGTACCTGTTACGGATGACGCTGACGCGTTCTGCTGCGCTGAGGTGAACCTGGTAACCCACTCACGTGCACCGCTGACCACTGCGAAGTAGTCGCCCTCGAACTGCTCGCGAACTTTGAATTCCTTTTCGCAATCAGCCTCTGAAATTTCCAAGCAACTTTCTATTTCATTCTGTAATGCGTCATATTCGCCATACCATTCTTCTACTTTTGTTAATCTTAAATTTAAATCGCTAAGTTGCAACTGTGTCGGATTTTCCGACGAGGAAAGTAAAGCAAAATGATTCTTAAATTGCGTAAGCTTTGCTTTATAGGAGGCACGTTTTCTTTTTAATTCAGCTAATTTAGTCATTATGAATATTAAGTTGATTGCAGGTAGCTAAGAATAAAAGTAAAGAAAATATAGCAAGTTTAACTGATAAATAAATCTTACAGTATTTAATAAATAACCTTCAAACAATTTAAAATCGCAACAAAGTGATGACAATGAAACGAATACTTAAAGCGTGATTGCAATGATGATTTAAAGCAGCGCAAGCGCAAGCGAAGATAGCGAGGGTAGGCGGCGGCGCTGCCGATAGATATTAGCAAGCGACAAATGCTTACCGCTGCGCGCGTACACTGGAATTCGAGATAAACAATATAATATATTAACACGTTAATAACGAACCTACGTGTTAAGGTTAAATAATGTTTAATGACTAAAAAGAACAAATTAATGTAAAATAATCTAAATTAATGTTTTGTAAAAAACCTATAATACACGTAGTTAAAATCCGTGTAGATGGTTAAGTAAATTAAAGGCGTAGAAAACAATAGTTAAAATTGTTTGGAAAATGTAGGTATTCAAATAATTTTACCTGTAACAACTTTGGTAAAAATCTATAAAATAAGTATTACACGTAATTAAGGTCCGTGTAATAAAATAGGTAGGAAAAATAACAAAAACAATATAATGAAATTGTTTTGATAATTTAACCTATGAAAACATGCCACATGTACCTGTATTTTTGAAGATAAAATGTATGTGCACGTAATTAAAGTCCGTGCATGGAATTTAATAGCGAAATATAAAGGAATTAATGGAATTATCGGTTTAGCACTGCCCTGATTTGCCTGTTGATGACTGCGCCTCGATGTCTAGAACTTTCCGTAGCCTGTAGAAGTCAGCCGTTGAAAATTCGTCCCGAAATCCAAAGGTCGTGGTGAAGAAATCCGGCTCGAAGGACCAAAATGTAAGGGATTGTTCTTCAGCTTGACTAAATTGGAGTTCCAGCGTTGAGCAAATGAAAATCAGACTTTTAAGAACTTCGTATAATGTAAAAATTACAATAAAAATCTAAATAAGGAATGCGCGTGCGTCTTGCTGTGTGTCGAGCGGCGAGGCGAGTGGCTGATCGTGGCCGCACGGGCCGCGTGCCGGCGAACCGGCCGTATCGCGTTAACAGTTGTTTTGAATAATTTTGTTTTATTATACATAGTGTAGGGAAGCCAGCCTAAAGTGTGTCCATCGAAAAAAAAGGAAAAATCATATGAGTTTACCTATCTGTCTCTCTTGTATAGGGTCATTTCGCCTGTTTGCGTCCATTTAGTGGAGTTGCTGACTTTGAAAGAGAAAATAAAAATGATTTAGCACTACTTTTGAATAAAAACTTATGTACAGTGTTAATAATATAGTCTTTTTTATATTCATTTAAAGTTTTGGTGGAAAGATATAACGATTTAAATATAAAAGTGATAAATATCAGATTTGGGCGATTTAGCCAGTTTGCGTCCATAAAATCTAAATTGCGTCCACTCATGTCCAGTTTGCGTCCACCAACTTATATATAGAATTTAGGGGAGATTTTTATTAATTATTATTCAGAAAGATTAGATTTTAACAATTTATTGTTTTATGTCTAAATATTTAACTAATTCAATTTTAAAATATTTTTAATAACAAGTATATCATCTTATATATTTGTCACAGCCAATGTTTTCTTCGCCGTCTTCATCTACATCTGATATAAGTATGTCATTACATTCAGCACACTTTGTACTATCCACGGCTGGTAAATTTTCTTTTCAGAGTATCAGTATCTACTGTGACTTTAACAGGAAGTGTCTTTTTCCTACGTTTTGGAGCAGTTCCTTGAGGTTTTTTTTCTCTATTCGTTCTTAATTTCTTTTTCTTACTGCTTTGTTTTTTTTCTCCATCTGCTCTTTATGTTCATAATACTTTCTCGATGCAGACGAAGTTATGGCCGCTGGAGTTCTTTGATTAAATTTTCTTGCTATGCTAAAAATTTCAGCCAAAATCAGGTGGGTTTTAAATGGATCAAAGGTTTCTGAATGTGAAATGCCTTGAATAAATAATGAAGATGATTGTAAACTAGGAGGCTTTTCTATAGGTGAAATAGATGGTGATACAGTTGATGCTAAATTAATAAAAGAAGTCGGAGGGGTTTTTGATATTTGTTGCTTAGTTTTCTCAAGACTTGGTGTAGTATGAGTTGCCATATCTTCTAGTGGTAAAATAAGAACTTCATCTGAAGACACTATTGAACTAAGCTACAGGTAACTGCCAAAAAGGTGTATAGGCAAAATCATTTTTATTCATGTCATGAGTTTCAGAGTTGCATCTTGATACACTGTGATTTCACAATTTCTAATTTGTTCAATCAGGAGCCTTTAATAAATTACGTTAATTTTTTTTATTATAATTACATTAAGATATTATTGATCGTAGGTACCTATATACAATTTTATTAAATTTAAATAAGCTATACAATTACTTTTATAAATAGATAACAAGAAAACAAAGGTGGACGCAATCTGGTCTGTCCTAAATAATAGGTCATAAAATTCGCGTCCACTGCGGACGCAAAGTGGAATTTTAAAAATTTGTATGTACTAGTTTGCGTCCACCTTATTTTAACTGTCAACAATTAAAAAACTTAAGTAAATTCATAATTATGTTTTACCTTTCTTTATTATTAAGGCCTAGAAACATCTATGTGTCCTTAACTTCACATAAAACAATGTAAAACTAACCGTGAGTGGTGGTGCTGCTCACTATTTTTTTACTAACATTTAAGACATTCGCAGTCTTTTGTCCCGTGGCTCGGATAAATTATTTTTTTTTAAAGGGAAGGATTGCGCTCAAGGAAATTTTGTTTATGACTGTGTATCTCCTATATATTGAGGTATTGGCAGAAATTACATTTGGTTTTGTTAGAAAGTTCATGAACTTATTTTCGAGTATTTTATGAAAGGATAGCCGTCGAATGGACGCAAACTGGCGATGGACGCAAACAGGCGAAATGACCCTATGTGATTAGATAAAGAAAAATATTGATTTGCTATCTTGCCTTTTTTATTATTTTTCAGACGCAGACACTCATAGGTCTGTCTATTCTATGTATAGTGACCCTGCCAATGAATCTAACAATGAAAAAATTAGTTTAAAAATTTGTATAGAATTGTAATGCGTTGCCACAGAATAGACAGCTAAATATATATTCCGTGTAATATTCCAAGCGATTTCCTAATGCTGTTATTAATGGGGTAAAAGAATATTTTTTTGTTGTCTGGGAGCCGCCCCTTTAATATTTATTTTATTCTGTTTTTAGTAGGTACTTGTCGATATAGCGGAAAAAGAAATACATCATCTGTGAAAATTACAACTATCTTCCTATCACCGTTCATGAGATACAGCTTGGTTACAGATAGAAGGACATACGGACAACGTGGTTTTAGTAATAGGTTTCCTTTTTTACTTTTTGGGTACGGAACCCTAAAATCGACTTAAAAAACCATTAGATATATAGTCCTATAAGAATGGATATACTTTCATATTCAGTAAGTTTCAAAGATACATACATAACGAAGTTATATAAATTGTGTTTATATAGGATCTTTCGGCTGACTTTCATCTCACTCGATGGAAGTTAGGCAGTTTAAAAACTTACCCTGCCTTCCAAATTGATTTCCTTTGAAACATTAAACTGGAAAAGCTAAGAACTGATAACTTCATTTGCAGTTAGCTTTGCTAAAAAATACGCTTTTAATTATTTAGACGAGAAATTTATATTAGAGAGCATAAAATTACTTATTTTATCTAAAACCAGAATTACACATAGAAGATAATATATTTTAAGGTTAGAAGCAGATGTTGCTGATTCAGCGAGAAGACTGCCTCTGTAAAATACTCTTTGATGTATCGTTTTTGATAATCTCTTAAATTATTAGCTTACAAAGTACATTATTATGATAATGTAAATTAACAAACCACTATCGTAATTATTCAATGTGGATAGTGAAGTGAAAACAATTTATTATATTGATTGATGCATTCAATAATACGATGCCATCGAAACATTGTGACCGGTCAGGCTTACAGTCATTTAAATAATTACCATCAATGTTTTTATATTTTCAGGGATGCGGTGTACCATTGCAGGTATTTTCAATTATTCGTAATTAATATAAGCATTCCATTCTATAATAGTAATTTATATTAATGCAACTTTTCAGCTGTATTGGTTAACAGTCATAATATTGGGTAAAAACACACTGAATATATTAGTATAACATTTGTCAACTATTTCGGATTACTGTAAAAATCTGTAGACAGAACCAAATTCAGTTGCATCAAATTATTCAAATTGCCAATTTATTTGAGTCTACTGTATTTATATTCATGAACTATTCTATTAAATTTACCCTCTCATTGGTTGATAAGGTTTTCACTTTTTCAGGCAATAAATTAATGATATATTTGAGAATGGAATAAAATATCTTTACTATAAAGATAAATATCGTCTACAAAAATTGAGATTACAATATACATTTTGGTATTTCTAAAGTAATGTTGTAAATATCTCAAGCATAACATTGTCACTATATTGTAAGAAGCAAATATTTCTAGTTTCTATAAGCTTTTTACTTAATAATTATAATTATTATTATCGGTATTAATAGCTTAATATAAATTAGGTAACATCCGAAAACAATTCAGATCATACATCTTTATGTACAACAACTCTTTAGTTGGATGCAAATATTTATTAGCAGTCAATTAAATTACTGCCCGTAGAGCTTTGTGATGTTAAAAGTATTTTGGTGTATAGTAATGTATTCACACATACAGTTTTTTGACGTTTTATGAATTTTTAATATATGGACTAAAAAAAAAATAATAATACATTAATTTTATAAAAATAGTTTACAGAACAATAATGGTAGTTTTTACACCAATTATTTTTAATGTGAAATGTTTAACAGGTTTGACACCCTTTCCAAATAAGCCTTTATTTAAATCTATAATCCATTAACAATCCAATATCTTGAACTCGAGAAAGATTGAAACTATACGACACGATATCGTTCAAATATATTAATGCAATTAATCAAAAAAATAACTACGTTAAAAAAACCGACTTTAAAACTAAAAAGTAAAAAATAATGAAGATTTAATATTTATTACATACTACCTATTATTTATATGTCCTATTTACTAATAGGTTTGAAGTCGGTGCCAAGCCTTAAACAAATAATTATATTTAACCACTTAAATGAATACGAGCAAATTAATACAATGAAATGCGTCTTGCGAATGAGTATTTTGAACAGAGAGCTAATAGACTTGGCCTCATTAATGAGCGTTTAGAGAACAAGTCGACTGAGCAGAGGGTTCATAGATTAGAAGTAATACGAAACCGTACAGCAACGGAGTCTGCTCAGCAACGTGAGAACCGGCTAGCAGCGACGCGTCAGACTTCACATATCCAGAACAACAGATGTCATTAGTCACAGCACGTTGTGATTTCCTTACGGAGGAGCTAGTTCCAAACTTGGACAAAAATGCTCATAAAATAAAAAAACTAATGGGCCTACCTAAGTCAAATTTTCATGGGACCAATTCGAAACTATTTCGCATCAAACAAAAAAAGATTTACGTAAATCGGTTTAGAAACCTCGGAGAAATCGGTGTACATACCAACATCAAATAAAAAAAATATACCGGCCGA
Organism: Napeogenes inachia; assembly: GCA_959347355.1. NCBI lineage: Eukaryota > Metazoa > Arthropoda > Insecta > Lepidoptera > Nymphalidae > Napeogenes > Napeogenes inachia. The sequence goes on along the minus strand of OY365793.1, from coordinate 12,665,321 downwards.
ATTGAGAACCTCCTTTTTGAATAAGTCGGTTAAAAATATATTGCTGCAATTTATTTAGTTAATTGTAATGCAAGATAATAATATAATGTTGGTTCACATTTGAATATCGCCTTCACTGCATTAAAATAACGTCAGTGAAATATACAGGAGATATCACACTCATGCAGTTTGATTCAAAGTCATTTGTGAGTTGACGAGGGCTGTAACTTTTTGAATCATATTTTTTATTCTTCCACGAGTCAAATAACTTTTATCTCGCTATAAAAGGATGTTGTTATTTCTTTTATACTGCATTTAAAATTTAAAACACCATTTTTTAGAAAATTGTTAGCAGCAGTCATATATTTTGTATAAAATATAAAGTGTGAGTCAACAAGTACAATGCTCTAGGGAGTTAATTTGGTAATGTTCTTAACTAGTGATATACGAATGTGGAGTGAATGCGAGAATATGACATTAAGAGAGTGTTCCTCAGGGAGTAGTTCTGGTGAAAGAAGCCTTTGTAATCAAGTACCGTCCTTAGCTGAACTCTGTGCCATAATTAAATGAGTTAGCTTCGTGCATACAAGCTCTTTATGTGGATAAATTGAATGCTGTTTTCTATATTTATGTAGAAATTGATAACTTAAGTGTTCTACTTACAATGTTGCTAAAGTTTCCGTATATTTGTGATTTAAGTTCGTCGTAAACGTCTAAAAGTTATTTTACTGCGCTCTGACAGTTCTCGGATAACCAGGAAATACATAAGTCTTTAGATGATTTAATAATTCAACTTTACAATTGGTGAAACAAAACAACGCGACTTATCTGAGAACAAAAGAGCTGTAAGCTTGTCGGGATAGTAACACCGCAGTCTTCTTAAAAGTAAACTAAAAGTTGGTAAACCTAAAAGCTGACATGATGAGAATGATCAGCATTTGATAAATAGTTGACAAGACACCGCTATTATTAACATATCGAAATATTCAAATTACTATTAAGTTTATTTAATTAGAATATATTTATTACAATTCCCATTAAAATTATTTATTACATTAACATGCAATATATAACAACAGTATAGAAGAAACATGGCTAAGATATATATTTTTTAATTTGATATTGAGTATTTTATATTGAATGTAAAATATTTTATAATAGAGCTAAGCAGATTTGTAACAGCACTGAATATTTGCTGCAAAACGTATGTTGTTTCAGAGGGATAGATACGGATGAATTGAATCGAGATACTACTACGAGTATTATATATTAATATTGTATTATTGTAAGTTTAATATGAATATTGCATTAAATTGTATTATGATTAGTATTTTTTGAAATGCAAAAAAAAATAACGCCACATGGGGAAGCTCAAAGAAGTAAAATTGTTTTGTTATTTTTTATGAAAAATAACAAATGCTAATTTATATAAAGAAGCCGTCTTGTGTTAGAAAAGTTATATGGTTACTCGCTTTTTCGGTAGTTCCAGATGCCATTTTTGTTTATATCCTACCAGACTTATAATTAATGTGGATAATATATGGCTTATGTATATTACGGGCTTATCAACATTTGTGAAAGATTTTAAATTCGGATTACATTTTTTACGAACTTTATCTTAAGGTTAACCTTATTTTACTTCTTTATAATATTATAGAAAAAATGCAATCGAGTTATTGTCGATGCAACCCGTAGTGAGGTTGTCGGATTATATAAACTGAAGCCGCATTGCTTTGAGCAGTGACTAGCTCTTTAGGTCTTCATAAGCTTTGTTTGTTTGCCGAACATAGAATTTAGGTCCAGGATTGACTTAATCCAGAATATTCTAAACAGAATGTTCTTCCTCTTTAATATAATACCATAAGTTAAGCTGAATATTGTAAATAATGGTTCGAATAAGTATTCGTATTGGATTCACCGAAATAAAATTAGTCTTTTTCTAAATTAGATAGATTTATATGGTTGTATGAATTCTAATCTATTTCTATTATTTTTTTAAGTATTGCTGTTACTTATAGTAGAAATACTTAGGAATAACCAAATGACTCTAAACTAATAATGTTACATACATGAATATGACATCGTAAAAATAATATATATAAATAATACTATACTCCTTCAATGTTATTACAAAATGTATAAACGTCTCACATGTCTGTCTGTGTGTAATGATAAACGTGACTCGACTGCGGCATTCAGTTAGGATTTAAGAGTCTTCATTGTTGTTATATTATTAATAAATATATAACAATAAATATATTAATAATACATCTTTATATTTCATGGAATAATGAGATATTATAAATCGAATATTGGATTTTTCTAATGATAAATATACCTTCCTATATCCAATATCAGTAAGGTGCTAATTTTCAATTATGTAAGTTAATATTATTGTCTTTAGAAATTAGTTTTACCATACTTACATATTTACAATTTTTGTTCAATGTGTACATACTTCTTTTTGAATTTTAAACAAATTGTGATTATGTCATATAAACATAAATAGTGTCAATGACTTTGATTTATTATTTATGATAATGGCTATCTTTCTTATGAAAGCAATGTGTGTTTAATCAATTTACAAGGTCTTTATTAGTAAAATGAACTATAAAGTGGATTTATATGTCTTTTAAGTGTACAAAAATCTTTTCAATATGGCATTGTTGCGAAGTAGACACCATGTGCGGACGCAGCCTCAAAGAAGGGATGTTGTTTGTAGGAGTAGTTTCTTTGGTAATTGTAGTAATGTGTACTCAGTATTAACATACACTATCTCAACAACACACATCCTCTTTGGTCAGTGATTCTAGCTGTAGCACTGCTTTTCACTTTTCAGTACGTATATTGTAGTATATTGTACGTATAGTGTACTACCACGCACACTGTGAACACGAGACAGTATATCTAACTAGTGTTATAGTTGTTTCGCTAACACAAACAGTACGGTAGTGCACTGCACTGTAGAGTAAATAACTCTTTTTTAAGTAAAGTTGATGTTTCAACTTCAACCTCGTAGAGCTCTTCTACGGATGGCGTCTTGACGTAGAATTTTAGTCTGAGATATTTAAATTGTTTTAGTCACTGACCTCAAGCTCTGAAATTCACGTCAAGTTATAAAAATTATAAGTATTTGCTGAGTTAATTAAAATCTCGCAAGTAACAGTACTGTTTTTGGGTACAGATATTTAAGCGTAACTCGTATATTTGTGGTTTATATTTTTTTGTCTGTGATTTTTTCTTGTAGGTATTATCTATAGTAATGCTACTTTCCACCTTTTGCTGTCTTATAACTATTTCAAGAGCCGAGCACTTATTTAACACCCAGCCGATGGTGGCAGTGAACTTCATTTTCGCTCTCGTGGCGTCTTGTCTATCATCTTACCAGATTTTGATATCGATGTTGCTGCTTTGGCAAGCGAGACAGGTAAAAGATATATTAAAGTAATTCTATTTCCAACCATCCGACTTATGGTCGGACGATTAATATTAATAATTCAGAATTTCTATTAGAACTTCTCTGATTTATGGTATACTATAAATAGTATGGCAATTAATTACAATTCCTAATCCTGCTGTTATATCATGACTATTATAATCATCCTTCCGGTAACCGGTCATTAATCTAGAAAAAGAAGTTGAAGTAGAAAACCCCATTTTTGACCACAATGTAAAAATAATTAATTGGCTTATCTATTTAAACAACATCTAATCATTATAAACTTTATAGGAAAAGGGGAATATATTTGTATACTCGCTGTGGTACGTCTCTCATATATCGTTGCTGTCCATGTACTTCTTCCTGTTCAGCGCCAAGATCTTCGTCTGCTGCCTCAAGCAACATCACTTTACTGCTTTACTCACTTTTATTATTGCTATTATTTATGAAGGTACTACTGCTGAATTTAAATTAGACACATATGCAAACACATATACAAACATTATTTTAATTGTAACCTTTTAGTTAATAATGTAGGTCTAATGTTATACACTGAGCAAAGTTATTTTAGCAATAACTTTTTATGTCTTAATGGATACGGGCCGTTTCTAGATCACAAGGTCATTAAATAATACAGCAGACAGTGCTATACTTGTTAAAAAATAAAATAACGGTATTATTTTAAACAAACGTAAGGATTTTTTTAATTTAAATAAATTGGTTTAATAAATTAGTTTCAATTACTTCAGGTACCTTCATATACTTCGCCATCGTTGTCAACAGCTACTTACATTCACTACATCAGGAACGATATCTTTAAGAAATTATTTTATTATGTTATAATTATTAAGAAATTGTATATTGCGTTAATAATAATATTCTAACCAAGTCTTAACAGATTATGTTATTAAATTAGTGCATCTTGTAATTTCTCCCTTCTTATAAACCTCGATTGATTTATGTTTTTAATAAAATTAGATAGACAATATATTTAACCGTATTATTATTCAAGTGTTTTTGAAGATGGCCGATATATCTTTTTAGTAGCTTGGTAATTACGTTATATTTCAGGGAGGTTTAATGCACAATAATTACAGTACAAATAGCGAAAGACACAATGAGAACTATTGACATATTTTTCTTTTGTAATATTCCAACGTACCAATATTTTACTACTTTGATATTTGTCTAAAAATCATAATAAAAGTAGTAAAAAGATTGTATATAAGCCATCAAATAAATAGAGTCCTATTGAAGATAAAGTCTGTATAAAACGGGCTTGAAAGTAGTGAATTTTCCACAAACATCTTAAAACAGGAGACTGTTGTTTTATGAGGTCATTAAACCATAGAGTCGTGTCGCTGAGCTTCAATGAGGAGGCGTTAGTCTTCTGTTATTATGTCCTTACACTTTATTATGTCGACGAAAGATTAAAAAGATTTTTGAAACGAAGCGCTACGTAGATTAAGCGTTCGAAACAAATTAAACAGATCATTTCAAGTAATGTTCATTATACTATAATAATATGGTTTAATCTTTATCAAATAACGTCATTGTTTGTGTAATATGTATGCAAATAAAAATCTTAAAATAGAAATATGTAAGGAGACAAGTTTACTCAATTTATCATTATGAACTTACTTATTTAATTACGTGTACGTTAAGCTGCAGGCCAGACTTAATGAAAATATAATTTAAAGAGACTCAGACGTTGTAGCCTTGGTTTAATGTTGTTGGATTGTGTTGACACAGAAGGTAGGTTTCGTTTTTTATTAATGTAAAAATATAAACCAAATCAATATTAGATTGATTGATGATTGATTTTGTTGATTTTGAAAATTAAAAATGCTCTCTAAATATGTACTAGCAATAACTCGTGGTATTACTTTTATCCGTTATCTGTAGAATTTTATTAGAGCACCTGAAGAACAGGTACAAATAATAATATTGTGTTTCTAAGTCTATTTAAAATCGATTTAGAAGACGATACTACGATTCGATACGACACCGTGCAACAAACTTCGAAAAATTATACTATTTTGAGAATTATATTCAAATGATTATGAATGAAAACATGTGTCAAACAACAATAGATCGATATTTCAAATGAATCTTATGTTAGAATATTTTCAATAGTGTAAATAAATAGAAAATTTGAGCAAACAACAGAATTTGTTATTATGAAACTTAATATGTACTTAAATCGGGGGATTACTTTAGGATGGTACTTTTTCATGCTTTTTCATGCTGTTGGGGAACAAGCATGAAAAAGTACCATCCGCATAATGTTATCATTCGGTTATTGTTATTAAAACGGGCTTGGCTAAAAGTGATCACAATAAGCGGCGTCTACCTGTGTCAACATCGATATAAACAACTCATGTCACAATAAAGTAATCTATTACCATATATTATAGATTTAAAATATAAATATTATGTGAGGAGCCGGTATAATATAGTAGGCTATTACACCTATCTATTATGAATCATTTAAATTACTTAAGTATACATTACAATATTATTTCAACTGTTCAAGTAGGTACCTTTTTTCTCTTTTACTCAGTGCCTCTTCTTTTTTTAAATTAAACAAATCAATAATATTTATACTAAACAGTAATGAAACATGAGTAAACCTCATATATTACATGAGGGTCACAGAATAGAAAATAGAGAGTTTTAACTTACAATAAAACTTACCTATTATTTTTCCTTAAGACATCCGGAATCCATCTTGAGTCAAGCAACCTCCTTTTCCAGCGTTTTGGGTCAAGTCTTTCCCCCCCTTCTCACTTCCGGTTTCAATGCTGCCAACTTGATTAGTATTTTGGTGGGAATATTGTACAACCTTAGAGAGACTACTATTTTTGATTTTCATTATTTACTCGAGATGAAACCAGGTAGAAATTACCTGGATTCCGGATGTCTTAAGGAAAAATAATAGGTAAGTTTTATTGTAAGTTAAAACTCTCTATTATTTATTCCATGTTGACATCCGGAATCCATCTTGAGTGAGGTGTTTGTTATCTCCTGGTTATAAATAATATGACGATGCTATAATGTGTATAATGTAATTAAATATTTTTCTATTAATATTACAATCTAATAAACACTAATCAATTTATTACATATGTAATTTGTTATATATAAATTATCGCACCGAATTAAAATAGTTTGATAATGTAACATTTGAATTTGATTGATTTAAAATAACTTTTTTATAGTATCTCGTAAAAGTATGTTCTTGCTTCCAATTTCCAGTTTCTAGGATCTTGTCAATGGGAAAACACTCAATCCAGTTCAGAGATGCTACGGCAGATCTTACAGATCCCGGAGAGGCTTCGATTCCGGCTTCTTTTAGTATTGATTTGATCCAACCGGCTATTACCGTTCTTGATGCGGCTTTAGGAACTCCTCTTGCCGTTATAAATAAATCCTTTAAGCTAGGTAAACTGTCACGACGCGCCCTAGATACATGTACCAAACGGCGAATCCAGTAGACACAATCTAATAATCTATTAGGATTTTGCATTAGTTCCCATCCAGACTGTCTGTAATTTGCATTATCCGTCTTGGATCCGAATCTTGGCCAAAGAATTATCTTATTGTCTTGGTCGATATACTGTTCCCTTTCTATCGTTAATAAGGTAAGGTCATGAACCCTACGTCCAGAGGACAATAGAAGTAAGATTGCGGTATGTCTTGATACTTGATATAGATTATTTTCGTCCGGAGAATAATTATTCAAATATTGAATAACAATATTCGGATTCCAAATAGGTGGAGCAGCAGTTTTCTCCTTGGTTACTGAAATGGCTTTGAGCATATGCCTTACAAAAAAATCAGATGATAAATCAATTTTTGTGAAAATATTAGTAAAGGTTGAGATTACAGATTTATGTACAAGTATTGTTTTGTATGCCAAACCCTCTTCATTATGCAAATAAGCTAAATAACGAGCGACGTCTGTTGCCTTCGGTGTTCTGTATTCAATTGCGTTTTTTGTGCACCATAAATTCCATCTTGTCCAGGCTGACCGGTAGGTCTTTAATGACGAAATTCGCCAGCTAGAAAATAATAAAGACTTTTCTTCATTGTTCCAATCCTTAATTATATCTGTCCACCCAAAATCAGCCAAGCTTCTAAATGAATGTCTTGAACTTTTGGTGGGTGAACTCCCGTTACTGTATCTATCAGCACTCGTGGAAGGTTCGGAACTTGATAAGGTGCTTCCAGAGCACGTTGCTGTAGGTCTGCAGTCCAAAAGACTTTCTGCCATCTGGGCGCTATGAGGATGAATCGACCTTTTGCCATATTCAAATGGGATAGTACCCGAGGAATGAGATTTGGTGGTGGGAATATCCAGGCTAGATCGTAGTCCCACGGATGGCAGAATGCGTTGTAATGAACAGCGTCCTGATCCGACAAATCCAATGTCACGTACCTGGGTACAACATGAGCCGACTTTGAAGCAAACAGATCTATCTGCGGTGTGCCCCATTTCGTGAAAATGTTCCTGGTGGCCTGTGGTTGGAGATGCCACTCTGGACATGGTTTCATTCTGGACAGAGCATCGACTTCGCAATTGTAACGGCCTGGAAAATACTGAGCCATCAGATGAATGTCTTGGAGATCCATGAACTGTAATATCTGTCGCGTCAAGTTCAAAAGAATTTTTGACCTGGTTCCCCCTTCCTTGTTTATATAGGATACCACAGTGCGATTGTCCGTCAACAGGAGTATATTTGCATTGGATAACCGATTCTGTTCGTGAATAATGGCTTCTAGGACTGCATACAATTCTTTGTGATTGACATGCCATGTTCTTTGTTCTGTAGTCCAGTGACCCGATATCTTTGTCTCTCCTATTTGGGCTCCCCAACCGATGTCGGAGGCATCTGTCGTGAGGTGATGAGTTACCGAACCCATGTGAATCGGTAGGGTTCCTGAAGCTGCTGTCAGCCACCATCTCAATTCGTGTATCACTGGATCTGGTAGTTCTTTTTCGTGATATGGATGAGATGTCGGGAGCTGTCGGCTGTAATATTGCATGGTCCGACAGTGCAGTCTCCCTCTGCGAACCACGAATGAGGCAAAGTTGAGTCGCCCTAGTATGGATTGGGCCTGTTTGAGAGACCAACTGCCTTTGGATATCTGTTGTTGAAGTGCCATGCGTAGCGTTAGGCACTTCGGTTCTGACAAGGACTTCATGTTGAGTTTTGTGTCCCATGTCACGCCCAGATATTCTAGGGGCTGAGTCGGAACCAACACAGATTTGGCAAAATTTATCGTCCACCCCAATTGTTGAAGCAAATTGACGACAAATACCACTTGATCGCTTAAAGCTTGGGCACACTGGTTTGCCAGTAAAAAATCGTCTAGGTATACAACGCACCTGATGTTGTGGTGGCGTAGAAACTCTGCTATCCAGTTTGTGAGAGTAGCAAAAATTCGAGGTGCTGATGATAGGCCAAAGGGTAGACAAGTCATCTGCAGCAGTTCTCCGTTGTAGCTGAGTCTCAGAAATCGTCGATGCTCGGCCGCCATATTCAAATGAAAATATGCTTGGCTCAAATCCAGTTTTACTAACCAATCCTTGTTCTGTAGAAATTCGGGCACTCGAAAATGATGAAACATCTGAAAAGGTTTTATACTGATGAATTGGTTTAGTTGTTTTAAATTAAATATGGGACGAAGAGTCCCATCGGCTTTCGGAACCAGAAAAATTGTTGACAGGAAACTGGGTGTTAAATCTGCTTTCTCCAATATATTAATATCCAGCATATTCTGTATTTGCTGTGACATCTGTAGGCTATTTTTGGTTTGAAATGACTTAATTACAGAATCATATGGCATTATTAAAGGTGGCTTCATTATAAACGATATACGAACTCCATCTATAATTTTACATATGTAGTTTGGAGCTCCTAAGTTGCTCCAAATCTGTAAATATTGCTTAAGACAGCCACCTTTAAATATGAGAGAATCACTGTTTATTATTTGTATTTGAGGAGTTATATGTAGATTTTTTACCTTTTTGTTCGTTAAGTGCAGTCCGATTTCTGTTGTAATTTGATTTCCCAGTAGATGTCTTTCCTCTTCCTTTACCTTTAATGCTGGTGTTGTTCGATCGAAAAAACTTTTCATTACCTTGTCTGTTTAAGCCAGACTTAAAGTTTGATCCATAAGAGGTAGATGGCCTAGGATTCATTAAAGATGAACGGTGGGGGTGCCTGTGAGTTTATTGTTAGTTTTTCTGCCCCCCCAATTTTTTGTAAATAAGTAGATAATAAATGTTCATCAAATAAAAAATCAGAAGATGGAGGTATTTTCTGTAAAGCACCGCAATGGAATTGTTCTGGAATTTGTTTTAATAAAATCTCTCGTCGAGATTGTACACAGTCGGCCCTCCTACCACAAACAATTTGGAGAATATCGTCAGTGACTTTAGAATAAGAAGATTCTTTATTGAAAGAAGTTTCAATTTTTTCAAATAAGCTTCCTGGTGTTAATGTACAATTATTATCACTAGACCAATCAACTATTTGTTGTAACGAAGCCTTTAATTCCTCTTTTTGAGAAATCAAAGCGTTCGACAGGGCGGCAAAAGTACGTTCTAAAAGATATAAACGGGGCTCTTCAGATGAAGCTGAAGATCCAAGTCGTCTAAGCTCATCATTAATCCCTAGTTCTATAAATCCAGGGGTAGCTACGTACTTTTTTTGATGTTCATAAAAACGTAAGGCATTCCAATCGCTACAATTAAATCTCTGTATTTTAATTAATTTCGATAAATGTAATTCTGAAGCCTTAACATACGCCGGTTCCTTTATATTGGTTGATAATTCAGATAATTGTAACTGTGGCCTATTATTATCACTATTAGACACCATCGGGGGTGGACGTAAGGTCAATTCCTCCGTTAAAACAGTATCCGTAGCATTATGACGCTTATTTTCTGTAACAGATGCTGATGACATAATCTCATTATTTTTGTTTTGAGTTATGAGGGTAGTTAAATAAGCCACTTGCTGAGCAAGAAATTGAAATTGCATATTACTTACGGTTTGCCGGGAACGCTTGTGTACCTTACTGTGTCTTTCCGGGCTAGATTCCCGTGATGAATTTTCGTTTCCCTCAGAACTCGATGAACTCGGACCACGTTTTCTTGTTTGCGATGTTTCACTACTTTTGTCACACTCCATACTTTTTTAATAATATTTTACTTTTGAAGGGAGGTATCTATAGTATCACTTCACTTTTTAGTATTATTCTGACAATTATTATGATTTTAAGACTAGACCACTATTCGCTTCGAAAGACGATGCTATAATGAAAATCAAAAATAGTAGTCTCTCTAAGGTTGTACAATATTCCCACCAAAATACTAATCAAGTTGGCAGCATTGAAACCGGAAGTGAGAAGGGGGGGAAAGACTTGACCCAAAACGCTGGAAAAGGAGGTTGCTTGACTCAAGATGGATTCCGGATGTCAACATGGAATAAATAATGGGTAACTTAAATCGTTACTATAAGTTTCTAATAATTTAGTTGTAAAATAAAAATGAACATTGCAAAAGATTTTATAAATCTACACCATTGTTTAAAAAATAACATTATCATCGTGTGTATAGTTCGAAGATTGACCGGAAACGATTATAAAAAATCACTTATTTTTGAAAAGAGGATTGAAACGGATAGACAAGTATTTCAAAAAGCTAATACATACGCATACAAATACGTTATTGTGTGGGATAGTTGGGGTTGTTTGAGTGAAAACAACAACCTGGGAACAACCCTGAATTGCTTCCAATTATAAAATTTAGTTTAATATATTTCTAAATTAATGCTAATAAAAGAGACATAACTTCAGTTTTATATTTGGCCAAGTAAATTCATGAAACATTTGTTGTCTATAATAAGCTTAATAGAATTCCGAATCTGTTGGACAGTAATAAGCTTAAATATGACATTATGAATTAATAATATTTTAAAGTATTGGATAAAAGATTAATTCCTTTTAAAATATTCTTTAGATACTGTTGATTGCCTCAGGAGATAAGTCCGCAAAAACAACATAAAGTAATAAAAATGTCTTTGATATTATCTTTGTTCATTTGGAATCCTTTAATATTTGGGAACAAAATCCTATCAAGAAGAATTTTTTTTTTTTTTTTTTGAATCCAAAGATACGACTTGTCAATAAGGGGGTAAGTCTTTCTAAGATTGCTTTTGATACTTCAATACCCAATGTAAACTGACAAAATAAACATTATTTTTCGAAATAAATATTTTGTTTTGGAGTTCTTAGTGTAATCTTAAATACGATAACTGGATATAAAATTATTTTTTAATTGGTTTTTCTTGGAAAAATAAATACTATAATTAACAAAACTTAAAAAAAAAAATATTGAGCACATAAGTGGCAATAAAAAGCATTTAGAAAGTATTAAAACATTACAAACATTCTTTGAAATAATAATATCTGTATGTTGTTTGATTAACAAAGTGATAATAAATCAAAGAAATACAAAAGAGTTTTAGTAGGTGATAAGAAACTATCAAAACGAGTTAAGTGATTGGACCCTAGAGACGTTATCTAAGTGTAAATGTTACTAGTGGCTACTTATATTATAATATAAAACAATAAATAGTAATACTAATGATAAGTGAATGATTTTTTATTTTTTTTAGTTTTTACTTAATAGATGTTTGTGTTTTCTACTCGATTGCCTTTTTTTTTTTTTTTTTTTTTTTTAACGTCATTAATCCTCATGGATACACACCTCCATCTAGGGGATGATGGAGGTGGTTATGTGAGGTGGTTACTCGATTGCCTCGCCTAAGATGTGTATAGCATACATTAGAAGATCGTGGACCTATAACGGCGATACTGGTACTGCAGGTCACTGAGAAGATCGTTACTGATCTTGCAGAGTATGGAGGTGATTGAAATCGGTCTATAATTGTCAGGATCGGCAAGGCTGCTTTTTTTGAGCTATGATTGCAACCGTTGGCAAGCTTCCAGAATTTCGGCACTATTCCAATTTTGAAAGAGAGGAGATACAAAAGTGTCAATACAAGAGACAACTCAGCTGCTCGTGTATTGAGCAGAATGTCTCGTATATCATCAGAAGTACTGGTTTAATTCACATCTAAACGTTCTCCATACCTCTTTGTTCGTGATGCGAATTTCAGGCACCGAAATAACACAGCGGGGAAGATGTTCTGGAGAAGCATTGCAAGTGTTGAATTATCATCAAGAAGATCTCTTCCTGCAAAACCTGCGCCAAGGATAAGATGTAAAAAAGTGCCGCATCTCATCCTAATCTGCGGACTTGTATTTCAATACTCGTCTAAGACCAGGTCGTTCGAAACCTTTTCTTTTTTTTAACAGTTTTAGTTACTGATTTCTATCTTTTAAGACAAGTTTTATTTATTGCAACGTAGTATTTAAATGTTGACAGTCTTTACACATTTAGTGTAAATAAATAAATAGTTAATGACATATTTTTATATACAAGAATCATATTATTATTTATGTTATCTGACATAGGTTAATAACATTTTTTTATAAAAATCTCCATATGTATTTATTTAGGCTTTTATAGACTTTATAATAAATAATGATAACAAAAATACATGTGTATTATTCTTAATTTTATTATTTTATCTCCTTGAATTTATATAATAAGAATATTACCCATTAACAGAATGTCTTCAAGAACTTGTGATAGTTCATATGTATAAACAGATAGCTCAAGGCTCCGTAGTGGGTCTCTCTACTAAGAACATTGTCAATCCTCAAGCTAAATATGTACCACGTTTGGTAAACAAACAATGCTTGATCGTTTTCAACTAACGAGCCAGTTACTCAAAGCTTTGTGCCGTCAGTTAATACAATGAGTGTCAGTTGAAACAATTTGCCTTTTAATGTAACAAATTAACTCGATTGTAATTTACCATCATCTCTTATCAATACGTCTGAGGCCATATTCATTTAAGCTGCTATTGTTTGATCATTTTTTTACAATAATATAGGATTTATTTTATTTTATATAAACATTATATACAATGAAATAGATTAGATAATATAAAATTTCATTTTGACATTTGTATTTTTTTACAATTTTCGATTTCTTCCCCACTTAAAAGTATTATTTGATTCAGTCTTATTTTGAATTAATTAAATTCTTAGGATATGAATTTTCTTAATAAAATAGACAAATAACTATGACCAGTTACAAAATATCAAATCCATTTAAAAAATTGAATAATTCTTTAAAACGATATGAAATCTACATTCATGATCATTATAGATATTTTAACTGCATACGATATATCAATCATCTGGTTTGTACACGCAATAAACGTTGAGATTTAAAGAGCAAACAAATTTAGTATGAGAATTATTTAGAAAAATAAACATAAAGAGAGACAAAAATAAACATAAACATAGAGAAATAAACATATATTTTATATTTGTATAATAAAATACACATAACAATAACATAGCAACGCATTAAACGCATTAAAAAGTTCTGTGCACGGAGCTTTTTAGTTTAATAATTACGTAGAGTTCGTTTGGTGGCTTGCACAAGCGGTATTTCTCTCTCATAATCCCCTTAGTTGACGCAAAATCAACATACATTCATCATTTGATCGGTAAATTCTCGAAATATCACGCCCTCACATGTTTCATATTTAGATGTTTAAACTATTTGGAATAATTACAGATATTTTAAAAGATTATATACATTCGTATTAACTGGTTATGCACATTAAATCTTTACTTACCATTGCATCAGACGATGCTGAAATACCAATTAAATATTAATAATACTCTAAAAGTCTTTAATAATCAATTGAGTTTGAATTTAATGTTTATTCTAAAAGAAAAAAGATATGAGAATAGTTTTATAGAAATATCAAGAAACTTAGCGGCCAACATTTGAAGTCAAATCAATTAAGGAGATCGAAATTGTCTGTTTTTAAAAGCTGCTTTCATTAGTATAATACATCCCAGATTAATTCATAATTTGAGCTTTTAATTCCTTGCATGCACAACATTCTATGAACAGTAGCTTATCTGATATTTTTTATTGCCATGTATCCTCACAATATATATTGATATTGTATGATTAATATTTGTACTCAAATTGACGTAATTATAAAAAATATACCGTTATAGATTAAATATATGCTGTAAGATTAGAATTGCAAAAGTGATAGTATCAGTTTTAAAAAGGATATTAATATATTTATACATATAATAAAATTGTCACTGATCGATTTCTGTACATGGAAAATATTAAAAAAAAAACATGTTGAGGGGTCTATATTTTGCAAGAGAACCCAAAACAATGGTTTTTCATTTTGTCTGTATGTCTGTCTGTTTGTGCATGCTAATCTCAGAAAAGTATTAAACGATTTGGATGTTAAGTGAAGCCCGTTACAACATATTCTATGTTGTAACGAGCTTCGCTTAACATTTTGTTTATTTTTAACAATCTGTTAACAAATGAAGAAGTTAGTAATATCTTCTTTTCGTACCATTGCTAATTACCAGCGATTAAACATAAAAATATATACAAAAACAATTTAGAAATACTCCTATAGGTTTGCAAAAACTACTTAATTTAATTAGATAAAACTTTTTATCGAAATCGAAATCTACGCGCACGAAATCGCGGGCACTGCTAGTATATAAAATAATGAACGTGTAGTCTTAGATTAAAAGATGGCAGCATTTTTAAATATATTAATTTTAGCTTAAAAAACTAAGTAGAATTAAAGCCTAAAAATGTATGTTTACGTCGCCCATTTAGAGAAAATATCAATATGTTCTTCATTTCTTAAAGTTATAAGTTCATTTAAAAGGGAGCATAAGGTTTAGTTCAAATAGAGCATAAAGATTCAGTTCTTCTTGCAGTTTAATAATTAACGAAATACGATTTGAGATATATAAAAAATAATTGAATAATCTAAACTTCAATTTTCTTTGCTTACTTGCTTAAAGATAGTTTTTATTTCTTACTAAAAATATTGTTTATAAAACATAATATGCAACATTTTGTTGAACACATTTGTTGATGGATTTTTATTGTAAGATTTTATCAAGTAATAGTTTTTCCGTCTTTATCTAAGGTACCATTTTTTTTTATAAGACGATATTATTTTATATAAAACATTCGTTAGAAACATTATCCCTTAACTTGAGAGCTTAACAAACGTTTAAATAAGAGATACAAGTACATGAAGATTCGGAACAACAATATGTGGATCACAAAAAGAATTGTCCCGTGTGAACCTCTGGTTCAGCAGTGAGGCTCACTAACTGCTATACCAACAGATCATCTAAAACAACCAATAATTATTTTAATAATATATTTGACTTTTAATCGTAAAACAAAACTGAACACAAGGTTTTCTTTTTAATTCGTTAAATAATGTTATATAAACCGGAATACATATTAAAAAAAATAAAAACAAATATTACGAGAATTATTATTCTAAAATTTTACTCAAGCATTATTTAGATATTTTTCTAAAAATATTCTTTAAGACAAGTTAACTGAAAATATATTATTGAATATAAATAGTCTAGTTGACATATGTGGTATTACATAATGCTACTAAGTAGAGAGGACCTGCTTATGTTACAATTAATTAATTATTAATGCATTGTCTATACTTGAAGCTGATATGACTTTAACACAAGTAACTTCATCATACACGGTATGCCTAAGAAAGGACTTAGGTAAACAAACAAATTTAGGCTTTTAGGGTTAGTCAATTAATAAAGTAATATTAAGATATGGTAATATAAATATGAATCTAAAATTATTCCCCATAATATACAAGAGACATATAGTTTGGTTAATTAAAATAATTGAAGACTTGAAACTAATATTAATTGGAAAAAGAAATATTTTAATTTAAACAATGTAACAAGTTCGATTATTAATAATTTAAGTTAGAAAACAAATACTATAAAAGAAAGTCTTCAGTAGATTTCGAACTGACGATAACGATGTTTTAAATGAGTTCTCTAATGTAAACTACTTGTTCGAGTTCAGATGTTTTGCTTTTTTAAGTTCGTCGACACTTCGACAAATTGAATTTATTCTAGTGATCGTCTTTACAAGCTTCACTAGAGTTACTTTAATTTTTTTGCCATTATCTGTGAAAAATATTTATTATAAAATACTAATATCTTAAATCCAAGTCAAAGTTTTTATGGCTTACATTGCCGTTAGATTCGTCAAACTCTAGGTCACAGACACAAACTACGTTTTATATTTTTCATATTTGATTACATAATAAATAAGACAAAATAAGTCATGTAGAGGTTCGAGAACATACACATCTTCAAAAAAAACACCATATGTCATTATTCTTATGGGCTAGTCCGTTAAAAATATTTAAAAAAAACTTATTTTAATTAACTTGTTCAAATGGGCTGCTAGTAATAAAATCAATAAAGGTATTTCTTTTGGAAAATCCCATCACATATCGCTTACATGGAAATCATTATAAGCCTAAAAACTCAAGATACATCAAAAACACAAATATCTATATTTTGTTCATTTATTAAACAGTCAAACTTCTCAAATTATTTTCATAGGTATATTATATATAATTTTATTGATAAATACAAAGTAATGATTTAATTTAATCCTTTAAGTCTAAATTTTTAGTCCTTAATTTTTACTAAAATGAATCGACATCATTTAATTTGGAAAATCGATTACACTTTGAACATTAAATTTCAGAGCTTCGAAACAATTCTCATTTTATATTATCATTATAAGCACTCAACTATTAAGTAACTATATTGATTATATTTAACAATATTTATATACCGAAGCATTTAAAAGCGATTCTTCTAACATAGTATCGAAACCACTCTAAATAATCCTTGGCTTAAGCCATAAATTTACAATATCACCATACCTCAAACTTTTAGGTCGTAATTATCGATTTGTTTCTAATTCAATCGGATTACCTTTACGAAACATCACAGGTTAATTACTTCATTCCCAAAAATGTATGCATTAATTTATGTACCTACTTATTATTTTGTAGATTTACATATGACACATAAAGTAAAAAGTTTAGGATCGATTTTTAATAATCGATAGTTTTGTTATAAAATCATAGATAATAAATAAGTAGTACATTTATAAACAACCTTAAACATAGTGTTTAACTACTTTTGCGCTTTGGTATATAAACTGTTCTACATAAACTACACTACTACAAAATTAGAAAAATGTCTACTACGATTAAAGTCTTATACAAACAAAAATACATAATCATGTATAATATAGTAATAATTATTAAGAATAATCCAATATGATCCAACTATCTTATCAATGGAGCAGTGAGGCTCAAACAAATAGCGCTATACATTATACATAGCAGATGGCGTCTTTGCTGGTAAATATTACTATATATAAATATATTAACAGGTTAAAACTCTACTGATAAAATAATATGTTTGGGATAAAACAATGATTATGTTAATTAGTAATTAATGTAATAACTTCCAACTAATTAATTTATTACAAAATTGCTTACTTTATTTATAAAATAAACACCATAGAAAATACAAAACTACAGTACGATATCCACTCAACAAGCGTATGTAAGCTAATGATTTAATAATATAAACTTGAGTGTCTATTCGTAATGATAGGAAAGTGTACTGTTCGGGTTTTTCTTTCGAAAGCACGTGGCTCTATCTATGAATGTCGGTGTTGTCTTGGATTTCACCAAATCGAGTTGTTATTTACAAACATTTTTAATTGATTTAGTTTTAATTTACTGTTTAATGTTTATTAGGCCAGGTCAGCCAGTGCAAAACAATAAGAACAACTAATTCGGATATTGTAATTGATTTTAAAAGCGGTACTTTATTTCAGGAAGCTAAAATGTAAATGCACACACCGTAAATGTATTTAAATGTTTTCAGTAGAAATGCAAAATGAATAAAAAGCAATTGTGAAAATAAAAAAGAATTCTGGATTTCTTTAATAACTTCGTCATCCCAACCGTACTTACTAATCCAAAGTTTCTACATTAGAATTTGCGCTCTTGAATTGTTCACGGTCCTAAAAGGTCAGGATAAGGAACAAAAGGCGAATAAAAAATCTGACTAATCAAAGATAACATTTTTCGTTTCGTATATTTTGTTTTATCTAAATTTAGAAATTTATAGAGAGAGGGTTCGTAGTATTGATTAATATCTCAATATATATTTATCATAAAAATAAATAACCTAAACATGGCTAAAACATATTTTGCAATAGTAAATTTAAAAATCTTCTTATCGTGAATTTTTAATCCCCGACTAAAAAAAAGTGGTGGTATAAGTTTGATCTGTCGATCTGTGTATCTGTTTGTTTGTCTGTGGCAATATAGCGGCCAAACGATTGGACGGATTTGAATGCGGTTTTTTTTTAATCGAATGCTATGTTCATCGAGATGGTTCTTAGATATGTTGTATGTCGAAAAAGAAACAATCATCTCCAAAATGTTAACGTTTTATTGGTGAAAGGTTTTTATGCAATACTATCTGTACCCAGCGGCTTTGCCGGCGTTATATAGGAAAAAAAGGCTTGTTTTGTAGGCCAAAAGGTTTTTACACTTACTCAGGTAAAGTACTTTATTAGGGATAGCTGTTACCCGTGACTGCGTCCACGTAGACTGTAAAAAATATATTTATATGATTTATGATCGTAGTCATAAAGAGTCACGGGCAACAGCTAGTGATAATATAAATCCCTTCATCATAGTGTTATTAGTGATTGTAAATCATTTTAACTCTAAATGTTTATATTTATTAATATTCGTATATACCTATATGAAAAATTCTTAAATCATGTTTCTTAATACAATTTTTTTCTATTCAAACAAACAAAAAAACAAATCTTTCCTCTTTATAATATTAGGGATGATGATGATAAAATATTGCTTATGTTCATCAGGTATAATGTAAGATTCTAATAGTAAAAGATTTTTTTAAATCGGTCCAGTAGTTTCGGAGCCTATTCAATTCAAACAAACAAGCAAATCTTTTTTTAATTATTTTTTATAAACAAAGTAACAATAAGGGTAATAATTGGAAAATGTTGTACTCGACGTTAACGGTGCTTCAAAGGAATTTTCTTATTTAATGTTAAATAGTTTTTTGAGTTTAGACAGTTTGTTTTCAAACTCCAATGACTCAGGCACTTTAACAAATTGACTTCCACTTCGCGAACATCTTTCAAGTAACACTGAGTAGCTTAGGTAATACTGTCATTAGCTGGAAAAGCGTCCATAAAACATATTATAATTGAGATCTAATGAAAGATGAGATGAAATCTACGAGTTAGGGTTTTAAACAATTAAACAATTTTAATGCAAATTCTAATTAAACTTATTTTAAAATTATAGTGATAATATTTAGCTCTGAATTAGCTCCGAGAAACTCCGTCAGAGAGAACTAAACATTTTCGTCATTTGTTCATATATAC
Source organism: Napeogenes inachia (assembly GCA_959347355.1). Classification (NCBI taxonomy): domain Eukaryota; kingdom Metazoa; phylum Arthropoda; class Insecta; order Lepidoptera; family Nymphalidae; genus Napeogenes; species Napeogenes inachia. The sequence goes on along the minus strand of OY365793.1, from coordinate 12,645,384 downwards.
CCATATATGAACAAATGACGAACCTAATCTAATATTTAGACAGTATTCATTCAAATTCTAGAAAATCGGCAAACTATAAGGTAATAACCACATTTAATAAATAATTTCTTCTTCTAGTGGACTATAGAAGAATTTTACAATTAGAGTTAATTCGAAATATTAGTATAGATTTAAGAACTAATAATGGAACGCGGGACAGAAATAACACTATTCGAATTTCAATACTTTGCTATTTTTTTAACACATTTCAACCTATATTACAAACGGATAACAAAGTAATTTGCACTGAGCTCTTCAGTATAATAATGATGCCTAGCTTGTGTAAGGACGTCTGCATAAACGATATTTCACCAGAACTACTCCCTGAGGGACACTCTTGTAATCGTATGGTCGAACCATTCGTATATCACTTGTAAGGAGCATTCTCGGTATATCACATCTTCATGTGTTTCATATTAATACGTTAAAATTATTTTAAATTATTGCGAATATTTAAAAAGATTTATATACATTCGTACTACCAACTAGATAAGTCCATTAAATCTAAAATGACTGAAAACGTATGTTAAATTAACACTAGAATTTCAATAAAATAATTAAAATCTTTACTTATTTAATTGAGCTACTTTGAATTTTATGGTTGTAATAAAAAAATATATTATATCCTAGCGAAGCGAATCCTTCCTTCAATCTGAAGCTCAGCTCATTGTTAAAAAAAGCTCATTGTTAAAAAATTACATGAAAAAGCTTTTGTAATTTGTTTTTGGTTATGAAAAAAAAAGTAAAAGGATAACTTGAAATTCTAACTGAGATATGCAAGTCAAAATATTGATCGATGAATGAAATAAGAAAAACACTGAAGGATGTATAAAAGATACGACGAATAAAAGAGTCATACCAAAGACCATGTAAAAGGGTGTCGAAGAAAGACACATTCGCGAAACTGACAAGATTTGTTTTTGTGGTACGATAGAGAACGAAGTAAACTAAAAACAATAATAAAACCTCGAAGACCTTGTCTCGTATCATAAGCTGCTTTTCAAGAAATTCCAAAAGAGAAGAGTAAGAAAAAGGAGAGAAGGAAGAACAAAGGTGTTTGAAGATGATAATGGTAGAATGGCTTGTTCGGCATTCGTATCTTATATATTTATTCGTTTCTGTATATACAGGGTTATTTTTAATTAGTTGACCACCTCATGCAGGCAGCCACTCTACATTAATCCGAACAATATTTGTTTTACAACTTTTTACAAATCTTGATAAACAACACAAATAAACATACAAAAACAAAAGTGCTACCTCTTTTACTTATTACTCTGTATTTTGTAAGAAGCACTTAAACAGTCAACGCTTGGGCGCCATACCACGCTCAGAGTTAATGCCAGTTCAGAGACAACAAATAAATTGTGTATGGGAAAATTTAAATTTTAAAAACTATTAATTTTAAACAGTCTTAAAACAAATGTTGTTGGTATTGATGTAAAGAATCTGCCTGCAAGAGGTGGTCAACTAATTACAAATGAACCTGCATATTCATCATATTTCATATTAATGTGCCTCTGGAAAACATACAGCATTGTTATGAAGAAGCTGTGTGTACTTAACCATAGATCCGCGATTGATTGCATAGACTATAGAAATAGTAGTTGAAACATATACCAACAGATGGCGCCTATTTCTAAACCAGCAAGGTGATGTTGAAAATGAAATCATTTTTCAAATCATAGCGTTGTGTACTCTCGCCAGCAGCGGTTGATACTTTTACAAGTGTTAATAGTATTTAATAGTGCAGTAAAGTATTTAATAGTGCAGTAAAGTATTTAATAGTGCAGTAAAGAAACCAGTTTTATAAGTATTAGTCGGCAACAATTCGTGATGAATTCGACACCTAATGAAGACATCGGGGAGTCATCCAGAGCCCCAGGGGCTTTAGAGGATCGTCGTTTAGCTACATCACGTTCACCATCAGTCGAGAGGGTCTACAATCCAGAAAATTCGTCTTCAAGTTCGGGTGACAGCGACCCGGACTCTGAAGTGGAGGAACCGCCGACCAAGAAACAAAAAAGTGCTGGACAGGTAACCGTCGATCAAAGGATCGACGCGCTATATAACCAGGTCAGTTTTCTTACCAATTATTTAATGCACCAGCAATGTGCTCAAAATACAAAGGAATTTACGAATAATGTTTTCGAAGTACCCACTAATGAAAATAATGAATTTTTATCAAATCCATCGACGAGCACGGTTAAATCGGTCGATTTAGGATTATGTAAAACAGTGTTTGACGATAAAAAAGTTCTTAAACCCTCGAACGAAAAAATGTTACGACAATTAATCGAATTGCAACAATTTAATTCACCCACATGGTCTCATATTCGTTATTCAAAAGCATTGACGGACATGCTCACCTTTCCGGGTTTTTGTAGTTTAAAAATTAACGATGAAATGTGTTGTTTGAATAAAGGTAAAGACTTTTTAGCCTCGACGGAGGAAATAATGGCCGCGACAACAAACGCCTTATTACAGCAAAGAGAGTTATTGCAATGCGGTTTGCAGGGTTTAATTAACTGGGCTCATAGTAATCCGTCAGAATTAAATGCAGACAACCTTTTCAAAAAAATGACAGATACCTTCGGAAGTTTATCTCCTTCATATAAATTATCTGAACAAACGTTACAAATTGTGTGCGGAAAAAGGGCGGAATGTATCGAAATTAGGCGAAAAAGATTGTTAGATGGGATTCGGGACAAAAATATTCAAGGTGCTCTTTATAACATTCCTCCAAGTGAAGAATTTCTATTCGATAAAACTAAGCTCATGTCTCTTATACAATCACTTGGCGGGCCTCATTTTTTGCTACAACCTACACAACCACAATCTTATAAAAAAACTGAACCATTCAAAAGAAAATATAAAGATTCAATACCATCTACATCTAAAATACAATATCGTACATATACCAAAAACAATTCACAAGAGAACAAAAAATATACGTCACAGAAAAATTATAAAAAAACTAATAATTTTAAGCAAACAAAAAATTATTCCTTTCGAAATAAAGAAGAAAGAAAGTGACTATCCGACACTTTTCAGGGGGGGGATTCTAAAAACATTCGAGAACCGTTGGCGAACATTAGGTGCAAACAAGTATATAATTTCGGCAATAACAAATTTTCGTTTACCTCTAATCAAAAAGCCTCCACTAACAATGCCAACGAGAAGAGTTATGAGACAATATTCAACCAATTCTTCCCCTGCAATGTCTCACATAATACAAGAGCTCTTAGATCAAGGTGTTCTGCAAATTGTATCCAGAAGATCGCCCAGCTTCATTTCAAAAGTTTTTCTTCGGAAGAAAAGCGACGGTTCAATGCGCCCTATTTTCGATCTCCGAGAACTGAACAAGTTTATAAAGGCAAAGCATTTCAGACTGATATCTCAGGCCACAGTCCCAGAATTTCTCCAACCAGGAGACTGGATGATAAAACTGGACATTTCATCAGCATATTTCCATCTGGCATGTGCAAGGTCTCACAGAACCTTTCTGAGAATCAGTTACCAGCTCCAACTTTACGAAATGACATGTCTTCCGTTTGGCCTGGCTTCAGCGCCGCACCTTTTTTCTTCTGTAACCTGCTGGGTCGCGGAGACCTTGCGAGCAAAAGGTTGTCGAGTTCTAGTGTATCTAGACGACTTCCTTCTGGTCAATCAGAACCAGTCCAAGTTAACCCGTCAGGCTGCGGAAGCCGTTCGGCACTTGGAGGACCTGGGATGGCAAATAAATTACCAAAAGTCTGTTTTAACTCCGACGCAAGATATAGAATATTTGGGAATACGTTGGCAGACGGCAAGAAATTTGATGTCGCTGCCAGTGACGAAACAAGAGAAACTAGACCGATCTATAGCCCAAGTGTTACAAAAAAGTCATATAAATCTCAGAGAGCTACAATGTATTTTAGGACAATTGAATTTTGCCAATTTTGTCATTCCTCGGGGCCGTTTAAATTGTCGCAGAATGCAAATATTTCTGCGAAGTTTCGACAAGAACAAACCGAGGAAAAAACTGTCAGTCCCAGGTGTAGTGGCACAAGAGATGATGTGGTGGCGCGGAGCCACTCATCACAGTTTGCCCATTCACAACAAACCTGCCACCCATTTTCTTGCGACGGACGCTTCGGATTTGGGATGGGGGGCACAATTAGATGGAGAGACAATGTCGGGAGTTTGGTCAAACCTCCAGAGAAGGTGGCATTGCAACAAAAAAGAATTATATGCAGTAGTAATAGCAATAGAAAGAAAGGCAATGCAATTACAAAACGCGCACGTCTTAATTCAATCGGACAATCGGACATTGATTGCTTACATTCGAAAGGAGGGGGGGACCAAGGCAATAGCGTTATTAGCACTAACCACAAAATTATTACATATCCTGGATCGACACAAAATAACTGTGTCAGCCCATTACCTGCCGGGAAGATACAACATTATAGCGGACAGTTTGTCGCGAAGAAAACAGCCGGCCGAGTGGCATCTTCTTCCGCAAGCTACACGGGAGGTGTTCCAGAAATGGGGACGACCGGAAATAGATTTGTTTGCAACATTCAAGACGGCAGTAGTGGAAAACTATGTGTCGATAGACTGCAAAGATCAATCTGCAAGCTATATAGATGCCTTCAGCAGACCATGGAAATACGGAATAGCGTGGGTATTTCCTCCCCCCAGTCTAATACCTCGAGTGTTGGCACATCTAAACAATGCTCAAGGGATCTACCTGGTAATAGCTCCAGAGTGGCCACGAGCATTCTGGCTGCAAGACCTGAAAACCAGAGCGTTGAATCTCCCGTACGAAATTCCGAACCTCCCGGAGAGCCTTATAGATGTGACAACAATGCAGCCACCTCCACAAGTACAAACTTTGACCCTCAAAGTTTGGAGAATTGGGGGTGGGGCGAACTTATTAAAGAGTGGTCTGAGCAAGAAAAAGAACTATTAAGGAAAAGTTGGCGACTTTCCACACTTTCAACCTACACACCAGCTCTTAAAAGATGGATGATGTGGTGCTCAGAACTTTCAATAAACCCCAAATATCCTGAACCTGCCGAAATTGCCAGATTTTTAATATATCTCAGCCTTGAAGAGAAATTATCTTTCAATACTATACTTACTCATAAATCTGCTATTTTAACTTTTTGTGGTCCTCATGTAGAAAAACCATCTTTTTCAACCTTCATAATTAAACATACTCTTAAGGCAATAGGCGCATCAAACCCAAAAATTATAAAACCATCAATCACATGGGACCCTAGAATCGTTTTAAATTGGCTTTCATCGAATCCACAAAAAGAAAGTTTATTTGATGTAACTCGTAAAACTGCTACCCTATTATTGTTAGCTTCAGGGCGCAGAATCCATGATTTAACTTTGTTAAAAATTTCAAATGATAGTTTCTTTGATAATGGTGAGAACATTTATTTAATTCCAGCATATGGATCAAAGACAGATACACAATTCAATTTCAGGCAATCCGCGTGGAAACTTTCTAAACATCCCGATAAAAATATTTGTCCAGTAACTTTTATTAGACTTTTAATAGAAAAAAGTAAAATCAAAAGAAGAGAAGTTAATAATTTAAATAATCTATTTATAACAATTCATAATAAAGCAAAAGCTGCTTCTCGTACAGTTATAGGAAATTGGGTGCGTAGTGTTCTTAAGGATAGTGGAATTAATGCTTCTCCAGGAAGCTGTAGATCTGCGGTAGCTTCTTTGGGGTGGATAGAAAATCAACCAATAGATGAAATTTTGTCACGGGGAAACTGGAAATCTTCCACTACGTTCTTTAAACATTACTGTCGTAAAATAGAGTTTTCTACGGTTCATAGAAATTCAATTTTTAATACGTTTTCAACATCATAAATTGGTGACAATAATTATTCCTATTGCTTAGTATCATAAATTATTATATGTTATAAGTAGTAGCTATAAGTTATAAATTTATTTAAGTTATAAATTTATTTAAGTTATAAATTTATTTTCGTGTAAATTTATTTAAGTTATAAATTCATTTATTAGAAGTAGCAGTTATAAGTTATAAATTTATTAAATCTTATTTCTGTTGATTAGCTAACAAGTTATTATATACTTTATTAATGAAGATGATATTATGGTTATAAATTATTAATAAGTAAATAATCAACATATTTGTCAAAATATGAATAATATAAATTTTTTGCATATTCATCATAGCGTTGTGTTTCTATAATTTCACCAGCAGATAACAAACACGTCTTCATAACAATGCTGTATGTTTTCCAGAGGCACATTAATATGACGGTTTTACAAAACAATAAAACCGATATTATGTGCCGAAAGGGAAAACATACAGCATTGCAGGAAGTCCTTCCTGGTGAAGACCCTATGATTTGAAAAATGATTTCATTTTCAACATCACCTTGCTGGTTTAGAAATAGGCGCCATCTGTTGGTATATGTTTCAACTACTATTTCTATAGTCTATGCAATCAATCGCGGATCTATGGTTAAGTACACACAGCTTCTTCATAACAATGCTGTATGTTTTCCCTTTCGGCACATAATATCGGTTTTATTGTTTTGTAAAACCGTCATATTATGTTCTCAAAAAAAAATTCCCAATAAATAAAAATAAAAATTAAATAAATTAATATTTTAATGACACAATATGCAACATTATATTATGAATAAGGTTTGTTAATGGTTTCCTTTTTTAAGACAAATGAAAAATAAAATTCTAGAATCAATACAATTTAAAAGAATAGACTTACAACTTTGTATAATATGTCTTAAGCTCCGATTACAAAACTCAAAATCCTTCTTCTACTCAAAAAGTAGAATTCAAGATTTTACATTGTAAAAGTATCTTCTTCTCTATGATATTATTATCTGCAGTTTAATTACGTTATAAAATAATGTTTGTGGAAAATTCACAAGTTTCTAGCTGGTTTTATACCGACCATATAACTTTATCTTCACTTGGGCGTTATTTACCGATAGTATATTTACGATGGCTTTATAGTTTTTACTTGCGAGGAACTTTTTGAGAAAATGGGGCCTACCATGAACTCTTAAAAACTATCATAGTTTTAAGACGTTTTGTAGCAATATTACAATAATATTACTTTGATTCGTACCATGAACTTTATAAAACAAGATTGTTTTATTCCTGCTTAGTGACGTAAATGAACGAATGCTTTTCTATTCCTGCTATAAGAGGGAATGAGACATCGACTTTTATTTCGTATAGCTTCATCTCTTTTACACCATGTTGCTATGGAAATACCAAATAATCAAAATGACAGGAATGTGGATTACAAAACACGATTTACAATAACCAAAAATAAAATTATCGGATTAGAGTTTTATAATTAAATAATGAATTGTAATTATGTACTGGACAATACGATTTTATGGACTTGCTATTGAAACTAATAAACAAATTCAAGATTATAACATGAAGAAGAAATCATGAAATATAATTTATAATATTTAAAATACATTGATTGTCTGAAATAGAAGAAGTAAGAATGAAAAGAAATACGAGTTTTGGCTGAGAAATGGAGCATTGGGGTCCTGATCTTTACAAGGTCTGTTTTGCTATACCTAGAACGAACAACAACTCAAAACAGCAGAAACCATGATGAAGAATAATTTTATTTGTGATATAGTGACGATCCAGCATGTTAAGAAGCCTAAAGTTATTATTTTTAAAGTGGATTGTGTACATTTGTTGTTTTTATGGTACTTATGTGTTTCTACTATGAGAATATTATACGTCAGAAACAGTCGATTCACTTCTTAAGTTTTAATTAATTCATATTAATAAAATATATTGATGATAAACCGTTTTTGAATGGAAGAGGTGGTGCTGAGTTTAACACTATACCATTATATTTATAACTAGGGGCCTACCATGAACTCTTATAGCAGTATTACAATAATCTTACTTTCGATTTTCATACCATGACAACCTAAAAGTAATATTACTTCAATAATGTTTCGATAAGAAATTTTGATGACGTCATCCTAATTCATTCGTTCTTTTACCATATAAAACATTATTAACTGGTACCATGAACTATTTATTGACAATAGAAACATAAAAGTAATATTGCTCTTATGTCTAATTTTGACATTTAAAAATCGTTAGGTTTTCGCGACGAATTTGCAGTTATTTTTTAAAAATCTCCTTTATTTTGGTGTCTTATCAAGGCGAATTATTAAAAAGTAAGTAAAAAACGGTTGTAGTCACACTACAGCACATAATACCATATTTATTTTATTTAATAAATTTCATGAAACCCATTTGCTTGCATTTCTTTAAATTATCATGTTGTACTTCCCAGATGGCTAATGAATACGAAACATTTATTTTTTTGGAAGAACAATCTTCTTCTAACATTTCTAAAAAAGTAAACCGTAAAAATTTGCGTGTGGAGTGTGATCCCTTTTATTTAGAAGATGCAGAATTCGTTAAGCGATACAGACTTTCAAAGATGCATGCTCATGATTTATGTGACGAGTTAAGACCTTTTATAAGCAGTCCAGTAAAATCTACAGATCTATCTGTAGAGACAAAGGTAATTTTAGTAGTATTAATTACCTTATGTGTTTTAAAAGTTAGTATAATTTAATATGGTTTGTATGATGTGTTTTAAAAGTTAGTATAATTTAAAATGGTTTGTCAGGTCTTAGCAGCATTATCTTTTTACGCCACTGGATCTTACCAACGATCGGTTGGCAATATAGACGGGCATTGTATGGCACAACAAACCGTGTCATCGGTAATTTCTGAAGTCACAAAAGCTCTTAACTCGTCGACAATTAGAGAAAAGTATATATGTTTTCCAAAAAGCATTCAAGATAGGAACAAACTGAAAGTAGAGTAAGTTAATTATAATCACTTTTTTAATATAAATGTTGCTGTTAGCTACAGTTTCAGATTTAACTAATTCCAAAGTAGTCACACCCAGAAATCACAGGGTCAAAGCCTGCCTGTGTCAATAAATGATTATCTTATTTTTTATAGAAGTTCTTGTCTTTTTTCTTCTTAATAAAAACATAATGATAATTTGATTGCATATTACAGATTTTACAAAAAATTTAAAATTCCTGGTGTATTAGGGTGTATCGATTGTACACATGTGGCCATAGTACGTCCAGCTAATAATGAAGAGCGATACTATTGTCGGAAGCATTACTACTCCTTGAATGTGCAGCTAGTGAGTCATATGTTCCAACCTAATCTTTATCTTAATGCAATAATTAGTTATTAATTTTATTAATCTCAATGCAATAGACAAAGCTCAGCATATTAATAATAAAAATGGTTAATAACCACAAATGAAAATTATCTACTTTAAATTTACAGATTTGTGATGCACATATGAATATTATTAGCGTAGATGCGAGTCATGGGGGTGCTAACCATGACTCCTTTATCTGGAGTAATCATCCACTTAAGCTTCATTTACATAACATTTTTAATATAGAAAAAAATTGGCTTTTGGGTATATATTTATTTTATTTATTATTAAACTAACAAATTAGTGGCATAAAAGTGGCAATAGAGATTATATAAAGTTAATTAAGTAATAAAAATATAGCAAAGCAATAAAAATGTAAATACATTACATAATCAATTTTTCGTATTTAAGGTGACTCTGGTTATCCTCTACGGAGAACAATGATGATTCCAGTTTTAAATCCAATACCAAATTCACCAGAGGCTCATTACACGAAGCTACATGTACGGGCCAGAAACTGTATTGAAAGAACTATTGGACTTCTTAAAGCACGTTTTCGTTGCTTAATTGTACACAGAGTATTGCACTACTCCCCAGAGGTAGCTGGTCTTATTGTTAATGCATGTGTCATATTACACAACATTTGCAATAAGGCAAATACTTCTGTGTCACAATTAAGCGATGAAGAAGTGAATGAAGAAGTCCAATCACAGTTAGAAAACACTGGAGATGAAGTTGCGTTACCCAACAGTAATAATGTTGGACTGCAGCAGGGTTATGCTACTCGCAATACCCTTATTCAGCAGCTCTGGGAAGGACGCCACACGTCTTAATCCTTTTATATTTATTTCTTTTTTATTGATAAGTTTTAGATTTTTGTTACTAAGTTAGGAATTTTAATATAATATAGATATATATACTGTTTTCATTTTTGTAGTGATAAATACGATATATATATATTAGTTGCGATAGCGACCCCTCATTTAAAAAGCATCAAACTTTCCTATTATTAGTACCTGGTTTTGAAAAAGCACTTAATTTTTTTTTTTTACATTATAGACAGTTGATTTTATATTAAAGTAAATATAAAAAACTTATTGATGCGAACAAATTAAAACAAAATAAGTACAGATAACAAGTATGCCTTTATGTGTGACACAAATAAAGAATTAAAAATAGGACGAAAGAAATGGAAAATATACACATATGAAGGAATATAATAAAATATAGCCTTATAACATTTTAAAGATTTAATAATTAATAATTGATCAATACACTTATAATAAATTTCAGGTTTTTTTTTTCTTTAATCTTCTTATATCTTTGCTAACTGAAATGTTAAAAGAAATATTAGAGTTGTAATAAGTTAAACGATACAAATAAACTTAACATTGATAATTTGAAAATACAAAGTTTGGTCTACCTCTCTGCAAAACATTTTCAATATTGGACATAGTACGACTAATGTCTGTTAGGCTCTGTCCAATCGTCTCTAAGGCACGACTACTACTTAGAGTAGCCTCTGCTCTCATCTGAGATGATTGAACAAGAGCTCGTCTGGCGGCCTCCTGCGACATCGGTGGCTCCCGTCGACGTCGCCGGCGGCGCGGGGAGCGTGCTGGTGTGGCCGCTGTTAAAACATTTTGTGCCGGAGTGGTTGTAGTAATTGTTGTGGCTGGTGTAGTAGTAATAAAAGTGGTTTCTGCAGAAGTAATAATAGTAGTAGCTGTTGTTATAATGGTTGGAGATAGTAGTGGTGCTGTTGTTATAATGGTTGGAGATAGTAATTGCACTTCTAGGAGCGGGTTTAAAATTGATTCTGAGGCCGACGACATATGGGTGCTACTGCCCGTTGATGAATTTACGGAATGCTGTTAAAAAATGAAATAAATATTAATATTAGTATACTGTATGTAGCATAAAATACAATAAATTGTTGTTATGAAATGGATAATTTTTTATACTTGGGGAAATGGCTCGACCCGAACTCCAGGCAACCCTTGTCCAAAATCGGGGCCAAGTAATTCGAGGAATTTAGCGTCGATTAAACTTAAAGGTTGCATTGGAGGTCCTCCTCCAGTTCTTTTATTGGTGGATACCATAAAGGCTGCCTTTTTTTTTAATTTTGCCTTGTAGTCCACCCAATACTAAAAATTAAAGTTTTAATATGAAGGAATGAAACGATTAGTACATATTAAAAAATGTAATAAAAAATATATTAGGATAATAATATGGAACAAAGGTACCGTACTGTTAGTCATACTTAGGTTAATTCCAATAATTATGTATATTAGATAACTATTACCTTGGACCAGGCCTTCCAATCTTTATGGGCTCCATCTCCTTGGGCATTTAATTGGTCTGCCAAGTCTTTCCATTTTGTCTCTGCGAAAGATTTAGCGGCCAAGGATCTGTTAAATGCGGCAGCTATATTTCTATTTTCATTTAAAAACTCCCAGAGTAGTTCTAGCTGGCTGCCAGACACGCGACGTAATCTCATTCTACAACATTTGTGAACATTTGTAATTCAAATCCAACTTTACGATAGATTTTTTATTTTATTAACTTTATTAATACATTTTACAAATAAATAATAATTTTATAAAGATTTGATACTTACTCTCTTACTGACATTTTGATTATTTCAATTTGTTGCGAAAATTCATATTACCAAAACAAAAACACACTTTAAGCGTTCCGATTCCGAAAATTGTAATATTTAATATATTTTTTTTAATAAATTATCCCATAATTCCATAATGTATTATTATTTTTTACGGAAATAAGTAAGTTTTATTAACTATTGCACGCTATGACTATATTTAAAATAATAAATAATAATATTTTTTTTTACCTAATATTACAATCTTTTTATTAAGTGCGTTTTAAGGAATTAAATTTGCAACATGGTGTAAAAGAGATGAAGCTATACGAAATAAAAGTGATGTCTCATTCCCTCCTATAGCAGGAATAGAAAAACATTCGTTCATTTACGTCACTAAGCAGGAATAAAACAATCTTGTTTTATAAAGTTCATGGTACGAATCAAAGTAATATTATTGTAATATTGCTACAAAACGTCTTAAAACTATGATAGTTTTTAAGAGTTTATGGTAGCCCCCAATTCTCCTTATTTGTATAACTTTATCAATTATTAAGAGTCAATGCTTTTTTGTTATCGTTTTGTATTATAATTAAATAAAAATATTTAAAAGCACTTAGTTACCTTTTATTATATTTTTTTATTAGTAACAATATAAAACAACTAATAACTTAAATAAAATAGAATTTTAAAATTTTTATTTCATTACGTAGATAGATTTTACCTGCATTATATGTAAATAAGAAACAGTAATGTTACGTATTATTAAATTACGATAGTGTAGCTTTTACAAACAAGATATAGCTTTAAACAATTGTTTATTCAATTCGATATGGTTTTAAGAGTTAGGACTTGTAGAGTTTAAGACATACGGATATAATCTGTCCCGATAAATATAAATTAAAATGTTAATTAAATACTATACATGGAAATGGATGTTTTTTAATTAGAGAAAACTTTTATTCTTCAAAAGTTTATTACTTCTGATTCTCAGTAATGATGTATTTTATTATTAATATACAAAATAAAAGGTTTGTTTATTAAATGTAGAAGAACTTCTGTGAATGTTTATTACTTCCAATAATATTCTTAATTTTATATAATATTAAAAAATAAAAAGTTGAGGTATTAGTTGAAATATTTATCTTCCTTTTTTTCTGTTGTACTTTTAAAGTGTCGAGTACTATTAAAGTCTATATAAACTATTGCTTTAGTGTAAAATAGGAATATTAATATTAATTATTGTTTTATTTTATATTTTATAATCGAAAGTAAACTTAAATAATTTTGAGAGTATCATATAATTACGTGTGGTGTGGTTAGCTAGCCTAGACGTCTTTTGTAGTATTTATGCCTATTATAGTTGCTGGCTAAAAAAAATACGTAATAAAAAATACTAATAATAAATAAATCTGTCGCGAAAAACTAACTCAAAGTAATAAAATTGGACATATAAACAATATTACATTCTAAATCCGTCTTCAAAACCTAACGATTTCTAAATGTCAAAATTAGACATAAAAGTAATATTACTTTCATGTCTCTATTGTCAAATAGTTCATGGTACGAGTTAATAATGTTTTATATGGAAAAAGAGTGAATGATTTAGGATGACGTCATTCAAAACTTCTTATCGAAACATTCTTAAAGTAATATTACTTTTAGGATGTCATGGTACGAAAATCAAAAGTAAGATTATTGTAATACTGCTAAAAGAGTTCATGGTAGGCCCCATTGTCCTAATCTAAAACAATAAAGTATAGCTGTTTAAAATTATCTTAACACAATTCAAATAAGTCAGTATAAAACTCTGTATAAGAACACTGCTACAAAAAAAACATACACTGAGTGATGTTTCAATTTTGATAAAAATGAAATTGTAAACTGAATTATTTTTTATACGATTACCGATGCTTAAGGCAGACCACACATGGTTAATAAAAAGTACACATAGCATGAAACATAATATGCTTAATTAATTATCTTTTACTCGCTTTTCTCTTTGATAGGTGTACATCTTTAAAACCAATATGCAAAATAAAACGAATATGCTAAAAACAAACAATTAAACCGTATTTGCGATTGTCAATTAATGAAAAGTAAACTACTCGAATATTAGTTTTGTTATACAGTATTTTTAATAACTTAACAATCATTACACTCGTAAGTAAACAATATCGTTAAGCCAAAAATAGTATCGCTAATTAAAAAAATCCCGGCAAGAGACAATCTCCTTGTGTTTTGATGCATGTTATTTAGAAGGCGAGGCGATGATAAACATTTTCCGGTTGTATGCGCTATTTAAATTACTAATACTCTTAATTTACTAAAAAAAAAAATAAGGATATTATATTTATATCATTATTTACACTTCACTTCGATAGTGAATCAATATATAAACATCATTACACCATTTAATGCTTTAAACCACGTAAAATACTTTTAGAATATTTTTTTCGATATTTATATTTTCGATATTAAATATATCTTAAAAAATTATTTATGTTAAAATTTATTTTTATTTAATTATAGTTCTTTTGAAATTAATATAAGTATTGGTTCGGCTAACAAAATATATTGATAAATAAACATATTTTATCTAAATATATATTAAAAGACATGTTTATAGTCAATTTCAAAGAAAGATATTTTTAATGTTTAGTGAAAAATAATCGCCATATTAAATTCTTTTGCTCTAGTATAGTAGTTTTTATAAATATCTGTGATACTTTCATTTCAATAGCCTAGAAGCGTTTTATAATGACTCTCAAAGGCCAGTATGACCTCACAAAGGATTCCTGCAACTTCTATTACCGCAGTATTAATACTTTAAGCCTACTGGCTGGATCATTTTCCTTTGTACTGTTCCGGTTTCTTTTCCTAGTTAATCTTTAACGATAACGAGAAAAAGATAACCCAATTTGTTTAGTTCACAATATTTGTTTTCCGCATCAATGTTTTCTTTTATTATGAACGTTTTGAAAGAAAATTCATATTATGATTAAGAAGCTTAAAAAAAACTTGGGATGCAGAAAAAAGTTTATTACCTGGATAATAAAATTACTGCAAAAACAAAAACGTACATAAGGTCGTTTTTATTTTATTGTCATTTAGTTTGATTTAAATATATACAATTTATCAGTCTTTTATAAATGAGAAGTGTTGTTTGGATTGATTAATTAAATACAAAAATATATCTACGTAAATATATTTTATTTTTCTTACAAGACTCATAATTGATCCTTATTATAGCAGTACGAGTCACTCTGAACACCCTTTGGCTTATATTTCTACTGGGATCTCAATCTATCCTGAACAATTATGATTACATTTCAAATATTTTAGTTTATTTAGAAAATAAACATCAAAGAAACAATAATAAAGTTTAATGTTCACTCTATACATGCTCTAACGATAGCAAGCAAGCAGATAATGTTCGCACTCGCCTCGTCTTATAAATGATACGCTTGGATAAATACGAAATATCTTGAGATACGTAGATACCGTGTAGATGTTAACGAGTTATTAAACAACAAAAACAAAACACTTTTAAATTTGTATTCGACAGAGGGGAGAGAGTATGATCTGATTGGTTGGTTATGTGGTTATTTGCTTAAAAAGAGTCATGAAATATTTACTATTGGTTATTAAAGTAAACATTACGAGCATTTAAAAAAGCATAAGGAACTTTTAAATATAGCTAGGGTCATTTCGCCTGTTTGCGTCCATCGCCAGTTTGCGTCCATTCGACGGCTATCCTTTCATAAAGTACTCGAAAATAAGTTCATGAACTTTCTAACAAAACCAAAAGTAATTTCTGCCAATACCTAAATATGTAGGAGATACACAGTCATAAACAAAATTTCCTTGAGCGCAATCCTTCCCTTTAAAAAAAAATAATTTATCTGAGCTACGGGACAAAACACTGCGAATGTCTTAAATGTTAGTGAAAAAATAGTGAGCAGCAACACCACTCACGGTTAGTTTTACATTGTTTTATGCGAAGTTAAGGATACATAGATGTTTCTAGGCCTTAATAATAAAGAAAAGAAAAACATAATTATGAATTTACTTAAGTTTTTTAATTGTTGACAGTTAAAATAAGGTGGACGCAAACTAGTACATACAAATTTTAAAAATTCCACTTTGCGTCCGCAGTGGACGCGAATTTTATGACCTATTATTTAGGACAGACCAGATTGCGTCCACCTTTGTTTTCTTGTTATCTATTTATAAAAGTAATTAAAAATGTATAGCTTATTTAAATTTAATAAAATTGTATATACCTACGATCAATAATATCTTAATGTAATTATAATAAAAAAAATAACGTAATTTATTAACGGCTCCTGATTGAACAAATTAGAAATTGTGAAATCACAGTGTATCAAGGTGCAACTCTGAAACTCATGACATGAATAAAAATGATTTTGCCTATACACCTTTTTGGCAGTTACCTGTAGCTTAGTTCAATAGGGTCTTCAGATGAAGTTCTTATTTTACCACTAGAAGATATGGCAACTCATACTACACCAAGTCTTGAGAAAACTAAGCAACAAATATCAAAACCCCCTCCGACTGCTTTTATTCATTTAGCATACACTGTATCACCATCTATTTCACCTATAGAAAAGCCTCCTAGTTTACAATCATCTTCATTATTTATTCAAGGCATTTCACATTCAGAAACCTTTGATCCATTTAAAACCCACCTGATGTTGGCTGAAATTTTTAGCATAGCAAGAAAATTTAATCAAAGAACTCCAGCGGCCATATCTTCGTCTGCATCGAGAAAGTATTATGAACATAAAGAGCAGATGGAGAAAAAAAACAAAGCAGTAAGAAAAAAAAATTAAGAACGAATAGAGAAAAAAAACTTCAAGGAACTGCTCCAAAACGTAGGAAAAAGACACTTCCTGTTAAAGTCACAGTAGATACTGATACTCTGAAAAGAAAATTTACCAGCCGTGGATAGTACAAAGTGTGCTGAATGTAATGACATACTTATATCAGATGTAGATGAAGACGGCGAAGAAAACATTGGCTGTGACAAATATATAAGATGATATATTTGTTATTAAAAATATTTTAATATTTAATTAGTTAAATATTTAGACATAAAACAATAAATCTAATCTTTCTGAATAATAATTAATTAAAATCTCCCCTACATTCTATATATAAGTTGGTGGACGCAAACTGGACATGAGTGGACGCAATTTAGATTTTATGGACGCAAACTGGGTAAATCGCCCAAATCTGATATTTATCACTTTTATATTTAAATCGTTATATCTTTCCACCAAAACTTTAAATGAATATAAAAAAAGACTATATTATTAACACTGTACATAAGTTTTTATTCAAAACTAGTGCTAAATCATTGTTATTTTCTCTTTCAAAGTCAGCAACTCCACTAAATGGATGCAAACAGGCGAAATGACCCTATATGGTTCGTGTTTGGCATGCACAAATATGATCACATATTCTTACCTTACCGTGCATTTCCTGTTATATTGTACATGTATATGTAGTCTGAAGGCTGCCATTGAAATGTATGGCAATTTTTTCATAATGAGTAGTAATTATAACTTAGTTTCTCAATCACACACACTGCCTTCTCTTAGCTGGGAGACGATTTATATATACACTACTTTTGATCAAATCAGTATCCAATATAACAATTATTTATTTAGTCAATTAAACTTCTATACAAACATTACATGTTTTAGTCATACCATCAACTGATATTTTTTTTTTAAAACCTATCCTCCAATTATAGGAAAGCTAACAGTATATACTTAAGTTAGTCAAGTGCATCAATATTGTTTTCTTAGCAATACTTTTACTTCATTTTTACTAGTTAAAGAACATAATATTGTTAATTGAACACAATATGAACAATATGAACACAATATTTTTTTTTTATTGGCAAAAACGTATCTTTGACTTCGAAAACAATAAATACGATAATAAACAAAAATGTTTAGTGCAATTTAAAAAAAAATCAACAATTAAATCTTACATATTTAAAAAATGTTAATAGCCGCATGTCAATATTATAAAGGGACCGCCAGCCCTTTATAATATTTTTGAAGTGACAACGTCTTAAATTAGGTTGCGCCTCGGAGTCACTCATGAAAAAGTGTAACGCCCGCTCACGTCTGTTACAATGAGTCACCGAACGAGAAAGAGGCCCTAGGACCGGCGAATGCCTTGCGTCTCTCTCCCACTCAAACATGATCAATTAATACAAAATACAATGTTTTACTAAATAGAATATATTTCTATAGTTAAAATTTGTGCATTTCTTATTTTCATTCAATTCCTTGTTCCTATTGTGCAATTTAATAATATTCATATCAATAAATATTCTACCGAGAAAAAGACGTTGTCACGTAAAATCTTCGCCCGTAAAACCGACTTTACAGGCAACCATATTTTTTTTGTCAAGTTCTTCAATTTACATATAATTTTCAAGAACGAAAAGTAATTGTAAATATTTTTTTCTTTTTATTTACAGAAACGTGTCTTAGAAAACAATAAATAAGATAACAAACAAACTTGAAGACTTTCTGTGTACCTACTTATTGTAAAAGATTCCGTAAATATTTCTGTTTATTTTGGGTGTTTTACTAATACAAATTGAACTTTATTGAAGAAATATAAATGATTAACTTGATGAATTTTTAAGAGTTTTAAGAACAAAGCTATACCTAAATGACTTTTAATATGTCATCAATTTCACAAAAGCAATTATAAAACTAATTATTCTTGAATTAATTATAAATAATTATTTCTGAAAGGGTGTAAGCGTTACCATTATGCTTATAATAATTTAATTAAGTGTTTGAAAATTAATTTTATCATAAAACATAATATTTATAAACATTTTCTTTTAACCACATTTTTTGCTAGATTTTATGTGTAGTATTTTATAAAACAAATTGTAAAATGACAAACATCATTTAAAAATAAATATAAAGTTACAGAAATAATTATTCTAATATTTTAAATAGAAATATTGTTTTCCACTTATGCTTATTCGAATATATTTCGAAAAAGATTATCAATATAATAAATATTACAGTGAAATATGTAACATCGCAAAGAGACCAACCTATAGAAGATCTTAAGCATTGCTCAGAGCAGCTTAACCCAATTTGTAAAAAATAAAACGATATAAAGCACACAACCCCCTCCCCCCCCGCTCCTTATAAGAAAGGATAATGCCCAGTGATATCTGGCTTACCCCAATTTAATATCTTCTTTTTCGATATTTCATTACAACAGAAACATATTTATTGAGTGGATAAAGTTATAAATAATAAATAATAAAATTAAATAGTAAATAGCCCTCAAAAGTCAAGCTTATTTCTGAGGGCTATTTACTAATTTTGTTATATATTA
This sequence comes from Napeogenes inachia, assembly GCA_959347355.1. Taxonomy (NCBI): domain Eukaryota; kingdom Metazoa; phylum Arthropoda; class Insecta; order Lepidoptera; family Nymphalidae; genus Napeogenes; species Napeogenes inachia. Next base: position 12,626,092 of record OY365793.1, on the reverse strand, counting down.
GTACTTCTGCGAATAAACATATTTGAACAGTCAATATTGTGTTCTTTTACTAGTAAAAATGAAATAAAAGTATTGCTAAGAAAACAATATTGATGATGGTAGGACTGAAACATGTCATATTTGTGTAGAAGTTTAATTGACTAAAGTAGTGAAAAAGTTAAAGTAGTGAATATATAAATTGTCTCCCAGTTAAGAGAAGGCAGTGTGTGATTGATAGACTAAGTTAAGTAACAGAACTAGTGTAGTAAAGTGTAACAGTGATAGTAAAGAGTTTAAATAGTAAATAGTTTAGTATGTTTGTGAGCAGTGCCATAAAGTGTTTTAAAGAATAGAACGACTGTCATTGGTGATTCTTTGCTGCAAGAGAATTCTTTCAATACATGGATTTGGATTACAAGTTACTGCGACCGCCATTAAATAAAGTTAAATTATTATTTTTTACAGACAATTAAATTATTTTTTAGAGATCAAAAAATAAAAACAATCAAACTTATGATAGAGATCAAGGAGAATGGTTGCTAATTTATCACAAGCATGAAATCAAAACCTGTCGTGTGTTCGTGTATTTATTATACCTATACAGTATTTAACATGTAAGAGACATGGACTTGATATATTAAAGAGAACTGACATTTCCCTAAGTCCCTTTATGGTACTCGATCTGTCATTTAGTCTAAGCAACAGCTACAGGATATCTCTTCTTACCTTATTATAAAACGACTACTTGATTTATAATTTATTATTACATAGAAACGTGATACATTTTTTCTTATTTTATACCTGAAAGTTAGTTTTATGAATATATGTATGTCACAGTTAAACTCACACTGCAAAAATCTTAATCTAAATGTAATAAATGTAGGCTTTTTTATGTCTAAAATAAATTAAGAAATTTGAATTGACTTATTTATTTATTCTTTATTGTTCCAACAAAAATTGTTACAATTGGCGGAATCAATACTAAATAGCATTCTCTGACAGTCAACCTTGGAAACGTCCAGAGACATAAAAGACGGTATAACAAACATTAAGTTAAAAAATTAAAAACCCCCCGGTACAAAAAGATGTCCCCGCATAAAAATAACATTGTTACGTCGTTGCGTCGTGGGACCGTTGTACGTACATTGACGGTGTCTATTTTACAAAATGTTCGAACCTAATGAATGAGGTCTCAGACTATACGATTTGATATTGTTATTTTGTTATTTGCCTTGGTAACTTACTTTCATTTTTTGCAGTCCTCCGACGCAACAACTTCAATAAGTGCATAATAATGTTATTATAATAAAGAACCGCCCGTTGTGTTGTGTTGTGTTGTGTGTGTTGTGTGTCTAGTGCAGGGTTGCACAGACTTATTAAGACTAGGGCCACTCGGGCAAATCATGAACTGATGGCAGGCTGGCCGCTAAAAGTATAGGTCATTAAAGACAATAAAGAATTGATAATAATTTATTAAAATTGAAAAAGAATTCATTAATTTAGTGTGGCACTGCATAGTGCTTACAATTTTTTTTTATATTTAGCTCTAATTTACTTGTAGCAACTCGTAAAATTGCTTCCAAACTTTCATTTGCAAGGCGGTTTCGATTTTTGTTTTATTATTATTCAGTACTAGCTGACTGGGCGAACTTCGTACCGCCTTAGCGTTGCAATGATGCACTACTTTATTTTGTATAGCTGACCTATCTTAGGTATGAGTACCTATTCAATTTGAACTGAATCCTCCATATAAAAATGAATCCATAATTCCCTGGTCTCGCTATTCCTGAAAATGACTTTACTAATTTTTAATTAAATAAAAAATAAAATATATATTTTCATAATAGTGTTTATTTCTTAGGATTCAATAATTTCACTAATATTTTTACAAATCGCTATTGAACAACTTTGCATTTATATTTAAAGACTAAGCTCAATACGACGCTCTTTCATCAATATAATCTATGGCTGTGAATGACATTGACATTTGTTACTCGCGTTTTTAAAAATATGTAAAATTAAATGTACATTTTTCAATATTTCTGAGAGATTTTCTTAATATTTTTTTCCGTAACAACCTTCTCCTAATAATAACAAATACAACAAAAAAAGAATTAGTGAAATCGGTCCAGCCATTCACGGGTGATGCCGTGACCAAGGAAAACGGGTTTCATTTTTATATATATAGATTGAAAAAGTTTGTTCACATATATAGGTAGAACCAAATAAGCTGGCACATTTCAGAGCGTTTATGAGCAACTCTTCATACATATTTTTATCAATGCAGCGGTAAAAGTTCAGCAAGTCTCCTTCGTTTAATTGGTTGCGTAAATCTTGGTCGTTTTTAATGTCGATAATTTCTAACTACATTGACTTTGGCGCATTATCAACTGAAATCGTGAAAGGATTGCTGAATATGTCCAACAGAGGTTTCACTTTTTTAAACTCCGAAAGTCTGTCTTGAAAAGATAGAATCAAAATATCTAGCTTTTCTACATAACCGAAATTAATCGCAGTTTTGTTGAATTTTTCGGCTATTTTCTTATAATTCGGAAAATGATTGTAATTTCCAGAATTCAATTGTGATCTCAAAAGTCTCTACTTGCATTGAAAGGATGATACATGAGCATAGAGCTGGGATAGCCAAAGCCAAATCACACAACCAATCAGGATTTTTAAGTACCAGGACATCCTTTTGCTTTTCCGCCAGAAATATTCCAATTTCTTCTATTAAATTTTGAAATCGTTCCAGTTTCAATCCACGACTTAGCCACCTTACTTCTGTATAATACAGTAAATCTCCATATTCGCTTTCGATGTCATCAAGGAATGTTTGAATTGTCAGTGATTGAGTTCTCGTGATTTTAAGTAGAAACTACCACTTTCATGATGTTTAAAAAATGTTTTTTAGAACAGAGGGCTTCTTGCTGTAGAACGCACTGAAACTGCATGAGATCTTCAGCGTTTATGTTTTTTTCTTGGAGATGCTTATTCAGCAAAGTAACTAGCCTGAAATTGACACCAATCATCGAAGAGCACCGTCGGTCGCAATTTTCGATAATTTTGATAAGTCCAAATCAGTTTTTGAACACTCATCCAAAAGCACATTGAGTATATCAACTCCCTTGGTTTGACCTTTCAATGAACACATTCCTAATGACTCTTCTTAGATTTCAAAATCTTGAGTAACACCTCGTATGAATATGAGAAGTTGAACTGTGGAACTAATATCAGTGGATTCCTCGAGTGCTAATGAAAAAAAATCAATGATCTTAGTTTTTTCAATTAATTGTTCCGCAACATTACCTGACAAAGACAATTCGTTTTTGGATAGTCATACGATTCAGTTGAATTTTCTCAAACTTTTTTGCTGCTTTTAGACACATTTTTTAAGCGTCAATTTCTATGCATTGCTTTACAAAAACTTTGCTTTGCATTCGAGAAATTTCATAACTAATTTCTGTAGCTGTTTCTGAATCTTGAATGGGTTTTGTAAATAAGCGCCCGTTTTAAAGACAAAATTTTAAGCCTGCTGACCAATAAGCTCCCGTTTTAAAGACAATTTTTTTTGCTTTCTTAATTCGCCTGTAAACTTTGTATGGTGCGTTTCATAGTGACTTTTTTCATTATATTCCTTTGCAAATGCAACAGAATTCTTGCAAATTAAACAAACGACTTTGTTATGCGACCATACCAAAAAGTATTTCTCAGTCCAAATTTCAAGAAACTGCCGATTGTCATCTTTAACTTTACGATTTTTACTAGGTTGCGTTCTATTCCTGGCTAGGATTAACACACCACCTAAAAACAATTACAGTACCTACATAAATTAGCTATCCTTTTCTAAATTATCAATAGGTAAGGATGCCTATAATGAGATACCATTTCTATTTTTGACTATAAAAACAATATTGTTACATTTGAAGCTTTCTTAGATATCATTTTAGATAGGAAATTTAATGTACTTGAAATGTGTAATAGCTACTTAGTGATAAATACAATATATTTCTGGCTGTGTTGTAAAAAGTGAAAAATAACAGAAAAATAGTTTAAGGCAAAGGGTATCTTATTATGAGATATTAGGGGTTCTTAATATAAGATAGTATCTCTTATTAAGTTCCTTAAAATTTTGGGGGTAAATAAACACTTGTCATTTTAATCACTTGTTTATTTAACTCACATATTTAACTTTTTAATTAAACAAACATCAGTCTCAATATTTTGGTACTTTAATTATTAAATTAAAGACTAGATTCAGTATCCAAAACAGGTTCACAATAATTATTGTTTATACTTTAATTGAACCTACTGGTGCACCATCCATTAACTCTTGAGCCATATTTTTCCTTGGAAAAACTATTAATGGAGGAACGTAGGTACCACAAGCGTTCATACAGGTCACTATAGTCATGAGTTTTCCTCTTTCCAGGGATGTCAACGCACCAACCTGTTTCTTGCCTTTCATACTGACAACTTTGGAACGTTTATGTTAAACTACTGTTATTCCAGTTTCGTCGACGTTGTAGACCCTGTGTGGAGCGGATTTTATCTTTTCAAGTTCAGGCTCATATAAATCAAAAAAGTTGGCGACTGCAGCTGGATTAAATCCTTTTACTCTGGCGGCAGAAACTGCTTCAGGTGTCCTTATTGTTAATGTAGGATGTCTCTTCAAAAATCCACGTAACCATTTCTTACCAGCACAGGCTTTAGTCACACTGAAAGGATGCCTTAGATTGTTTCTAACAACCAACTGAAACGCCATGTATTTGATTTCCTGCAGACGTAAGCCATAAAATCGTCTATCCATTTCTTTGCAATAACTTTCCAGCTCGGCTTCTAAGTCGATGGGTAAGGCTGGTCGTCTCCCCATACGAACCTGGACAAGATATTGTGCATGGACATCTTTTTTCACATAGCGCTCAAGGGTACTAACTAACTAAGGGTATTAGGAACTCCAAATCGTTTGGCTGCTCTTAAGTAGCCCATTTCGTTTCTTCGTACTGCATTCACAGCCTGTATCATGGCAGCGTGGTCCCAGGTCTTCCCTTTAATTCGAGGCATCTAAAATAAACAATATAGGGTTTAACCCATCACCTATAAATATTGCCCTTTTTGTGTACCACAATATGAGACATCCCATTTTAGGAACCCCAACATATCTCATATTAAGAAAATAAAAGTTTTGCAAAATGGATACCTTTTTTTTGTTTCAAAAAGAAAACACAATCAAACTTTAATGGAATCTTAAAATTGATCATATAAGTTACAAATAAAATATATATTAAGAGTTTTTATCGTAATAATAAAGTTGTTACATACCTTATAAACATTGGATGAAAATATTTGGTTTTACGATATTTTGTTAACCTGCATGCCCATGTCCACAGATCGCGCGTTGGCGGCGCACACTAACAGACGTTTTGCACTGTTGCTGTGTCGATTCGCGAGACACTAGCCCTAAATGGCTGACATTAATAGTTTGACCAATACCTAGCTATCTTATATTTGGCGCCTATCTCATAATAGGCATCCTTACCTAATAATTGATTAAATGTTATTCCTTAGGAATTTTAAGATTTTTATACAGATATTATATCTGAAATAATGACGCAATTATTACAGTTAGATAAATTCTGATAAAAATAGTAATTTCTTTATTTTATTTTAATATTTGGCCAACATTAAAGCTAAATTTGATTAAAATTGATTAAATAGGTAAGGAAACATTATTAATAACAGAGTTTTACTTAAGATTTCACAACAAAATTATACATGGTACTTGACGGGTTAACACTGCAACAGGAAATTTACGCTGAATGTCAAAATATATGACACTAGCCTGTCGAGTAAAAATCTACACTAGAACTATTAATTTACACCAGAACTATTAAACTAAACTAAACTAAAACCACTATTAAACTGCACTTATTCTCAATTACTTATTACTTCGCTTTGTATTTTTGCGCTTACTTCTTTCTGTTGACACTTCGCTCAAATTAAAACCGAACTGTCGTTCGCTGGGTTAACGTGGATTTTATACCGCGCATACGACGCTGAAAGTTTCGTGTATCTACCTACGCGAGCAATCAGGAATGCGGGACTATTGCTATCTCGTTTGCTCACACCGGCAAAGTCACCGAAAAGTCTTGCAACATCTGTGGGAAGGCAGTAGGAACCGCCAAACACTTATTAGTAGGGTGTAAGGTACTTTTAGATAAAGGTCAAGACTGGCGTTGCCACGATAAGGTATTAGAAATTATACGGGAAGCGGTTAGTCTTTTGGTAGCAAGAGCGCGGAAGAGTATAACAACCACTAAACGATCTGTAAGCATTCGTAAAAGAAGGCTCCTCCAAAAAATCAAAAGCGAAGCCTTATTAAATTTGAGGCGCTGCTCCTGATTGGACTCTCATCATGGACACGTATGAAAAACGTTACAAAATTCCTGGGGATGTTAGTGTTTCGTCATCCAGACCGGACTTATTCCTGTATTCTAAATATCTGAGACGCTTGATACTTGTGGAACTTACTGTTCCCTGGGAAACAAACATCCCCAGGGATCACACATTCAAGCTTAATAAGTATTACGAACTGACCAACGAACTGTCCAGGAATAAATTTATAGTTAGTTTGTACGTGGTAGAGGGAGCGAGAGGTATAACAGCAAAATCTCTCTATAACCTACTTAAAGGCCTTGGCCTTTCTAGAACAAGCATCGGTTCAGTTCTAGAACGTATTTCAAAGGCGGCATTAGTAGGTTATGTAGAATGAAAGATAAACTGATACAGGCAGGGATTCAAACCCGCGACCTCTGGGAAACCGTCCCTTCGCTCTACCAATTGACCTACCGTAACGCTGTCCGTCTCGGTGCTTTAAGAATTCTATATGCGATCATCTTTATCGGGGTGGTGGTGACATCTATTAGGCTTGTTTTGAAAATCCTTACCAATGCTGCAACGTTGCAGTATAGTATAGTGGCTTTTTTTCCATGTTTATCTATACTGCAAATTTAGAAACATTGGTCAAAAAACTTCTAAAACTTAGTATGATACTTAAATATTCGTCAGAGGTAATTAGATAGATAGATAAGATATATTTAAGCTATCAAAAATGTAGTTTACTAATATTAAAGATGAAAAATAAAATAAAATAAAATAAAAGAAAATAAAGGTTGAAAATCATATCTAAGAGTGACGTTTAATATTATGTAACATATATAATTAATAACGTAATATATACATGTGATGTTAATAAATTTAACAACACATATATATTACGTTCTTAATCTATATACAGGGTTATTTGTAATTAGTTGAGCACCTTTTGCAGGCAGCCCCTCTACATCAATCCTAACAACATTTGTTCTACGACTTTTTAAAATTAATAGTTTTAAAAATGTAGTTTTTCCCATACAAAATTTATTTACTGTCTCTGAACGAGCATTTAACAACCTCGCAACCTTGAGCAAAGAGAGGCCACGCACCTTGCGTAGGCAAAATACGTGCCAAGGACACGAGCAGCGGGGCGCGGGGTGGCGGGTGGCGGGGTGATGCAGCGGCGGCGATGCACGTTTGAACTTGATCCAGTCGTTTGTCACGGTCAATTAGATAAGCGTGTGCCGCGACCCGCTAGCTCCCGTTACTCGGTAACCGAATTTCGATTAGTGAAAACAGTACTGTGATGCCGTAACACAAATATCGAGCACACCAAGATAGTGCGAGTGCTGGCTAAGTGTGGTAAGACGAGTCGGTGAACAGTTGATTTTTAGGTGTGGTCTTTGTGTTGGATATGAAGGGGACTATTTTGCGCCGGTATCGACGAGATATAAATTTAGAGGTAATTTGTAAATATTGAATCCTTTTGTAAATAACACATTGTATTATTGTAAATAATCTGATTCTACCTTGATTAATTGTTAACAATTTTAATACACAATACGACGATTGGGTAATTACATACTGTTTGAAATAAAACAAAAAATAATAATAAGTTATAATAGTATTATGTGCGTGGTACCTTACAAATTTCGTACAGCGCTAGACTGCCGCGACCTATACTTTAGACTGCTTACAAAATACAGAGTAATAAATAGTCGAGGGAGCAAAAATTTTTTTGTTTCGTCTATTCTGAGTTATTTATCAAGATTTTTTAAAAGTCGTAGAACAAATGTTGTTGGGATTGATGTAAAGAGGCTGCCTGCAAAAGGTACTCAACTAATTAAAAATAACCCTGTATATATATATATTTTGTAATTATATATTAACAAAAAAAAAACAATAAACTCTAAATTCATGAACCTTGTTCGTAGTACTATTTAACGATATTTGCTTAGCAATGCTATTTAGTAAATGTTGTGCTCGAAGTTAACGATGCTTGAAATGTATTTCTATAATTTAATATAAAATATTTTAATTGAGTTTTGACAGTTTGTTTCCAAACTCCACTGACTAGGGCACTTCGACAAATTGAATTCCACTTCGCGGACATCTTTCAACTAAGACTGAATCGCTTAAATAGATAATGCAATTTTAGCAGAAAAAAAATACAATCACAAAAAACTGCTCTACATACAGTGAATATCATGAAGCAAACGGAAAAGATCACACGATAATTTTAAAAAAAGGTCTTTTTTCATTAGTCAGATGACTTATTAACAATATTTTATTTATATTTTATAAAATGAAATAAAGATACTGAACTAAAAATATAAAATACATCATTTGAGAAACTGGGTGTGTAAATTAAAATATTCCTAAAATTTAGACAACACACAGTTTAAAGAAAATTAGCCACGCGTTGCTGTGGTTACTATAATTTTTGATATACCTATTGATATTGATATACTATTGTAGCAAACTATTTAAGAAGTAACGGTTGTAAAAAAAAATACAAAATTGGCTAATACCCGGCGCGGTGAGGGCGGTCATGGGGGTTTGTGCCCGGTCCATGGCTGGTTGGCGGGCAGGCTGCCTTTTGGGGTAGTCTGACTGCGGGGTAGGCTCGGGTCTTTTGGCCTGGGAACTGAGGGTGGGAGGGCGTAGGCCCTCTCTACCGGGGACAACAGCGGGGTCGCCCCTAGTACTTCTCTGTGCGCAGAGTGGACTGTGGGGCGGTCCCGTGGTTGTGTGGGGGGTACGCGGCGGTCTCTTCCTTGCTGAGGGGGAGGCCGTTTGCGCTGATAGGGTGATGGCCCGGAATAGTCATCGTCAGGTACAATAGCGCTTGACGATGATTAGTCCGGGCGAGGTGCCGGCGGAGCTCTTCCTAGGGAGGGCTTCGTTGGCGGGGTGGCGGGACGGTCGAGGTCGCATCTTCTGCGTCTTCTGCAGAGGGCAGTTTAAATTGCGGGGCAGATTTGCGTACCTCTTCCGGCCCCGTGCGTCGGAGTGGTCATCTTCGGAGGGTCACCTGCTGCGTACACCAGCTGCTGGTGGCGGCTTCGGGTTCGGACTCGGACCGTTTTCGGACCGGGTCTGGCCCCGGGAGGTTGAGTCGGATCGGGACACCTACTTCGCCAAGGCGTCAGCTTGGTGGCGTCTCGGTGGAGAGGGAGTCTTGATGTGGCTCGGTCGGCTTGGGTGGAGGGCGGGGGGCCCTTCACGATTTAACAAGCCGGCCATCGGAGTGGGGCGCGCTCAAGTCAACCGGGCGCGTCACTCCATGGGAGTGGTGGTCGCTCAGGCGGCCTACCGTCGGAGCAATGCGGATGTGTGCGCAAGCGTTCCGTCTGGTTTAGTGAGTAAGAGTCTCACATAACCGTTCCATCTTCCCCTGGATGGAGGTGTGTATCCATAAGGATTACAGACGTTAAAAAAAAAAAAGAGAGGCTGCCTACTGAAGAGGTGGTCAACTAATTACAAATAACCCTGTATATACTAACACTAAAAAACTGGCCGGCTATACTAACACTAAAAATTTACTTATAATTTAATCTCAGCATCGCGTGTAGGTTATGATTTTATATTGTATATGAACGTTTGTACTTTTAACATTATGCCATCTGTTGAACACTAACTCAATCCAGTCAAAGGATACAACGCCATCTGTTAAACTTGTTTGGATTCACAGATAATTGTAAACAAATAATTTGCAACAAAATAAAATTGCGACTTAAAATTCAGATGCAAGTTATCTTATCTTTCAAGTTGGATCAAACTGCACACGGTGAGCAAATTTGAATAAAATCGTTTAAGTAGTTTAGGAGTCCACCGCGGACAAACATCGTGACATTAGAATTATATATATAATAATATAGAGGTTTATGTTCGGACACAGAGGTGCTACGTACACTTGTTCTGAGCGGTCTATGCACGGAGCATACATAGTTTAATTATTGCACAGCTTTCGAGAACGTGCTGTACTTGCTCTCAAAGGCAATATTTCATCAGAACCACTCCCTAAGGGTCACTCGTGATCCTGTTTTCGAATTGCACACTCAATATACGTATATCATTTGTTAAGACCATTCCCGAAATAATATTTCCTCTAGGGCTTTATATATAGACGTCGAAAAATATAAATTCTATTTATTTCTAAATATCTTTCTTTTTAAATGCAGATTGCAAAAATGCATTTTATTATTTTTTTTATATAAAAAAAGAGAAAGAATATTTATTAAACACTATTAAACGCACTAACTCAAGATGCAACTGTGAGTGTGTGAGTGTGAGTGTCTTGCGTTTTATATATAGGCTATTTGATTTCGTTCAAAATAATTAATTGCATTAGTTTATAAAAACGTATGGTATTTAAATAGTACTAGCAGCTTTCACATGAAAAAAATATATATTATGAGTCACAAACACAAATGTAGAATATGTAATAAATGCTTATCATCACTCTGCAATATTTTATATTTTTTTCTGTTTTCATAGTGTAATAACAAATACCTATAATAACTAAAACACTAAAATCTATAATCATATATTTAAAGAACAGCTTGAATTAGAATTAATTGTAAGACTGCAAAAGACTTGCTTGTAGAACCTGACTTGGCAGCCGTGTTGGTTGTCTGACATTTAAACTAAAATATGTGTAAAATACGTGTATCTACGTGTACTAAAAATAAAAGTGTAAGAAGAATTAAATAATGGATTGTAGAAGTCGAAATAGTTTATAATAAGTATAAACTAAATTGGACAATTAAATTAAATTATAAGTGGGTTGTTCAATATCGTTAGGAAACTTTAAAAAAATGCAATATATGATCATGAATTAGGTGAAACTACAAGCATTTTAAAAATGTTCCGCTATGCCTCATAAATAAGTATTTAATAATAACTAAATTCAATAAATATTTTTTACTTAGGGACGCTCAATAAAAGAGCTTTAAGTAAATAAATAACGCTCTTCCCTCTTCATTGAAGCTCAGCGACTGAAGTGTGCAGTTTAATGACGTCATGAAACAAAAGTCAGCCGATTTAAGATGTTTGCGGATAATTCTCTAGTTTCCAACGGTTTTTGTACAACTATATAACTTTATCTTCACGTCAGTTTTATTAACTACATGGATAAATATATTATCTACTGTTACATTTTTTTTAAATTACAGCGGAATTTATTGGCAAATCCACTACAAAGTATTATAACAACAAAATATATTTTGACATCAGTAAAAAGTAGACAAATTTCACTTGCGCCCTTTATTGTCCTACATACTTTTGAATAATTTTAAAACGTGGAAGTCTAGATACTTAAAATATTTATTATACATGTTTCAAACACTTAAAATTAAGCATAATACAACATAAAATAGGCCCTCAAGTATAATGGTATCCCTTGAAAGTTAAAAGTATCTTTTGCTGGAACCTAACCACCGTCACCATAAATACGATAATTTATAGAATACTTATTTCACCGAGCCGAGTAGCCTTACGGTAGCTCTATTGGTAGACCGACGAGACTTTGAAAGTTTTTTGTATAAAACATATATTGATATAATGTTTAAAATTCATATTATTATAATTCCAATTTGATACTATCTTCTAGAACAATAATTAGCGTGTGATAGTACGGACATAAGAATACGCACATTTGCAACAGGACACGACGATGTGCGGAACCAGCGCTGATTCCGCACGTTTATATAATGACCCATGGCACCATAGAGCTGACAGATCGGGTCTATCTCGTTTGTTATCGTTGGTTTCATATCAGGGAGGAGCACATTCTTAATTTAAACCTATGGACTAACGAATGGTATGGCATATGTGCAATGTGATGATCAGTGATAATCTTCATATGACCCTCATACTCATTTGCTCTACTTTTAACAATAAATAAGACTACTCAAGGTTTCATAGACAGGCTCTCTACTTAGAATATTGTCAATCCTCTAAAGTCTAAACTATACGCGTATTTGTTAAATAAATATTCAAAGCTTAGTGAAGTCGGTTGTTTCAATGAGACAATTTAAAATTTAACGAAACAAATTAACTCATTGTATTCTAACAATACGGTTGAAGCAATATTAATTTAAAATCTGCTACTGTCTGTTATTAATATTTTAAAAATCATTATCTAACCTCTAAAATAAAATATAGTTTTATAGAGGATTGTCATTGTACTTAATTGGATTTAAATTTTACTCATAACATAAAATAGATTCATGCACAAACCTCTCAATCAAGTTTACAATTTCATGTTCGAATATTATTTATACATAAGAATAGATTATACTATATTTATAATTTAAAGATATAAACCTTTACTTTACCTAACAGTCTCACTTTTAATGTTTGTACATTCTTTGAAAAATGCCATCATGTACCTGTCATCAGGTCATGTACCTGTCATCTGTGGTGACTGTAAGGATATATCCAAATAACAGTATAATTTTATATAGTACTTAGATATTCTTTTAACAATCATACTTGACCCTCCTCAATTATAACTATCGGAATATTAGTATTGAATATACATATATAATTATTCTTAACCTTTCTTCAATGTGACAAACTTTTAGCCAAAGTTATGATATATATGGTTTCTGTTTTGATATTCACGCATTTTAAACAGAATTCTCTAACGTTATTGATATCTGAACACAACAGAAAATACACGGAGCATTATAGTTTAATAATGGAAAAGAGTTCTTATAAGGTCGCTCGCATACGTAATAATGCACCAGAAATATTCCCTTAAGGGGCACTCACGTAATCCCGCTGTTTAAAATGTTCATTCAACATTTATCTAACTATATATGTTTATTGTACAATAATAATGTCAAAATAATAAAATTTCTTGAAATATCACGTCCATATTGTGCTTTATATTTTGATTTCAAAACTATTTTAAAGAATATAATATTTAATTGGCTTTATATTATATACAGTCGTACTACCAAATAATCTTTAAAATAAATATCAATTAAATTCAATATAATATAAAATAAAAATAATCAAAAATCACTCCTAACAAACATCATATCTATGGACATAAAACCATAGAATTGATATACATAGAATAGGTGAGCCATAGGTATTCGTATGAGCGTCAGTGAAAGACAGTTAAAAAAAGATGCAAGATCTCACACTGTTTGTCTTTGTCTAATCACACATGCGCAAAGAAATATTCATGACATCTTAGCTTTTATAATATTAGTAAAAATGACAATTGCTACGAATTACACCCGAGACGACGACGACTAAGCACGAGCTTTCATAAAAAATGGAAATAGATAGAGTTTTTCGATCTACCTATCTCTTTTAAGTGCGATGATGACATCTTAGGCTGGCTTCCCTACTCTATGTATAACATCTCTATGCATAAAACTCATTGAAAGTTATACAATTAATCAATTAAATGTCAATCACACTATACACATTTTTTGCATTGGGACCAATTTAAATATATAAGCTGGTTTTAATAAAAATAATGTCGAGAAGGTTTTTTTGTTAAATATATCTTATTTACCAGAGTTTTTACAGAACAATACTAGGACATAATTATAGGTATATATTGAGCTTATATCTATAAAAAGGTTTCTTCTGGCGACATATGAGTTTCGAAAAAACATTTGAACGAGAAACTTAAGTACATCTGAAGTTCAAATTCTGAACCCCTTCTAAGTCCACAAGCGGTTAATGTAAGTAAAGTACTTCTAAAAATATATTTTCAATGTACTTTGAAAATCAGAGTAAGATTACAACTTCTCGCTGGAGCGCTTGATTGGTAGGTTGTCGTGTAGTTTTTTAGAGTGTATTGTAATAACTTTGTAACCTTAACTTTTTTGAAAACGTACTTACTAGGTATAGACTAGCTGTTGCCCGCGGCTGCGCCTGCGTGTAGTTCGCTTTTCGCGTAATCTGTGGAAACTACAATTATCCAGACCTATAATAGACTTATAGTTAATTCCTTAGTATCCTATTCCCGTGGCAATTATACATATAGGCATAACAAGGCTACGATATCAAACTGAAAATAATAACATACACAATATATAATAAAGCATGTAATACGAAATATTTATTACCAAATATTATGTTTTTGAGTAATTAAATTTTAAATTCAATTAAAGAATTTCTTTGCAGAATTTCAAACTGCTATTACCATATGCGAAAACAATCACAGCGAGTTCTAAAATAGTCACCGCCATCTATTAAGATTTTATGTGACTAAATTTAAGATGGACATATGCTCATATTCAATTTGTTATTTTATTAGAATTTAGATAAAACGAAGTAGGATTCTAGCTTTATCTAAATTAAAGACATTTATGTAAACCGCATTCAATACTGTTTAAAAGTTTTAAAATATTTTAAATTCTCGAATAATATTATCACCAACAAAATGTTTTTATGAAACATTGCCATAAGGTGGCCAGTGGTGATGATACCGATGATGGAAAACAGTCTCAGTCTGGATTAATTGGAAGAAGAAGGTTCAATCAATTGTCTATGTATCCTTCATCATCAGGAATAGAAGTCCCATAGAAACATTAATTGGGCCTATGGGTATTTTCATTACTCAGATACTTTGTGATACTCTGAGTCTTCTCCTGATATATATATCAATATATTTTTATTGTACGAAATATATTTTTATTGTACTAAATAATAAATAAAAAGTAAAGCTAATCAAACCTCAAGCTTGCTATTTTGATGCTATGGTATATAAAATGTCTTTAAGATTTGTCACAAATCTTACTTTGTACTTATCCCTGTGAATTTCAATGTGTTTATGTTTCAATTTAAATTACAATAATAATTATTAAGAATGATCCGGTATGATCCAACTATCTTACCAGTGGGGCAGACGTTAACAAATAGCGCCATACATCTCTCAACGTAGCAGGTGCGCTCTGCTAGTAAATATAACTATAAAAAAAATTGCGGTCTCACATCTTATACACAAAATAATATAATAAAGATAAATAATCAAACAAATACTAAATATTGAATTTATAAAATAGATGATTTTATTTATAAAATAAACCAAGGAAGCAATAATAAAGTTTAATGTTCACTCAACTATCGCAAGCAAGGAGATAATGTTCCCACTCACCTTGCCTTGTAAATGACACGCTTAAATAAACAGGAGCAATATCTTCAGATACGTAGATACGTTTGCTTGACGAAATATATCCAAGGAGTTTTAAGTTTAATTCGAAAAAAATAATAGATATTTCGATCGTTCATTTATTTTTAATGCCTATTGATTAATAGCCTAGGCTTAAATATAATATAAGTTAAGACAGTTCAAAATTTACCATGGAGGGGGCTCGTGCTATTGAAATTTACAATATATATATTCTATTCTAAATAATTATTTTATTATAATGAGTAATAAATTAACATTAATATTTCTCAGTTCTTAATATAATATAAACATTATCCAATTCGATTGCTACAGCAGTAACGTCGATATTAATATTTAATTACAAGAATACCGCTACCACCGGGTAGATCATATAGCAACAGACTGATTGCTATTTACATTACGAATGGCCTATTCAAGTTTCCAGCTCCTGTAGTCGTTAAATATGTATCTGAATAAAATATATATTTTGTTTTATTAAAATGTACAAAGCCTTTGCTTCATAGTGCTGCTAGTGACCAACTGACTGACTGACATCATTTGTTACGTTATAAAATTAAAAAAACAACAACTATACAAAATATGAACATGATGTTTCACTGAGGATAGCAAGACTTATTATAAAGATATAATAATATAATGAAAGTTATACATAAACATTTTATGAAACAAATGTTTGAAAATATGAAAACAGGAGTGTAACTAATTATTAAAGATTTAGATAACACTTTCCAATGTTGTCATTGGAGTAGAAGGGAGGGGGAAAAAGGGGTGTCGAATCCCTATCCGCTGACACCATATGAATTGTGAGCAAAAGTTTCGTTTTTGAGAGATTCCGATTTGAAGTTTCGCAAACACTAACCTAAAATGTATATATCGGCGCAACGACAATACTTCAACACTTATAATTAATTAATTAACTAATTCATTGATTAAATATAACGATGATTATTTATCAGTGTAAAAATCATCATAAATTAGAGCATTTCTGGTTGTCTTGTTTTAAGAACATAAACAAAATGTTACTTGTAAAATCTTGTAGCGACAAGCACGTGCGACGATCCCTACAAATGAGCCGCACAGAAATTAATACTTGGAAAAACTTGTAGCGACATGAACGTGCGACGATCCCAATAAAGGAGCCGCACAGAGAGGGCTGCGGGCATTCTCGCTCAAGACGTCGCGTCGGACGGTGTGGATTTCTATAAGGACACTGTCATGCTGCCAGTTAATTAAATGAAGCTATAATTATTCGTAATGTTTTATTTTGAAGAAGTAATATTGAACAACCATCACGAAGACTACAATACAGTGACGGCAGCAATGCTGACGTCACACTTTTTAAAAACACTAACGGAGGTCTTATCTCTGATATCAGAAGTGGGATGGAACTTAATGTGACTCCGTCATTCCGCGAGGCCTGGGCCAGCTGTATTTAACCCTGCGTTATTTATCTGGACTTGCATATAACGTCATTTCTCGCGACATAACAAAACAGTATGCAGGTATATAACCCATCTCTTTCATGATTGCTTAATTTAAATGAATAAAACTTTCAGCATTGCAACGACCAAGCTTATGTGACATCTATTTTGCACCGGGCATCGAACGGCGATGTACCTGTACTACACTGGTTCGAGCACGGAAATGAAAGCGACGTACAACGCGGGAGGTGTAGGCAGTTGGAGTTACAGACGTGTGAAACCGAGATCTGCCCGGTGTGTAAGGAAATAGTATTTGAAGCCGACATAAGGTATCTTAAGGGATTCTGAAACTGTAAGTTATATATCAGTTTTAAGGTGACCTACACTTACATGTAACTTTGTTCATCTTATGACCAGTTAATGTGATGTGTCAGAGTTTAAAAGTTATTATTGCTTAATTAAAAATAGATAGAGAATAGGTAGATATATGTGATTCGATTCGATTTACTTACCATTCTGGTTTGAGTTTAAATACATACAAAAAAAAAAATAGTTTAAATTATAATATTAAGTGGCCAAATTTAATAAATAACACTTTAGTAATGTTATTGTGATGACTGGTATTAGTCAAGCGCTAGTAGTCCGTAATATGAGGGCCACGTCCAATTGTAATGTTTCACAGATTTTATTAACTCCCTCTTCACATAAACAATAATCATAGTCAAATCATCTACTTTAAACGTACGAAAATAGCAACTATTGAATACTGGTTTTAATTATGAAGTCTTAATAGTTTTCACTTTTCTAACTAATTCAAGTATTTACTAATCAAGCCAATTTCCCTCCTCACATAAATAATAGTCTTAGTCAAATAAACTTCTTTAAGCATACCAAAATAACCATTACTTGACATAACAATTGTAAATATTACTAATAAAAAAAAGGATTTTAATTAAAATTAATTAGTTTTGTACTGAAAGGCAGATAGAAAGATATGAGTGTAATAAAATCAACGTTTATCGCTATAAAGACTAGGGGTAATAGTTTGTGATAAGATGTAGTAGGTAAATTTTATGTTGTGTTGAATTGTATGACAAACCGGATGACAAAAGCTTCTTTTCTAGATAGGTGAAGTTGAGAGACTTATGTTTCTGGTGTGTAACGATGCCTAAAGGCTGTGCGGCTGTGTGGTTAGTGTGTGACTGGTGTGTGGCTGGTAGACGACTTGAAGCAGAAGGTCCTTAGGACTCGACATTGACAGCAATGCAATATAACAAACTAGAAGTTTGTTGATAGGGCTTAGTGGAAAGCCATATGTTATGAATGAGATTCATGCTCTGTGGTTTATAATGTTCTTAGAATAATTTGTTGTCTTACTTATTTGAATATAGAATTCTCATTACGATTTTAGATTAATTTGAATAAAAGCAAAATTGTAAAGACAAGTTTATTATAATAACTTTTGCCTTTCTCAATAATTTGTAAATTTTAGTACGATGTTAAAAATATGGATAAACGCGTTTTGACTATATTTAAAAGAAAAAAGTGAAGCTGTTTCAAATCATTACAAAATAAGGAACGTAACTAGACTAAGTAAGATCTAAAATACAAAGGGCGTTTTCAAGTTATAGATGTTTTAGAGAGATTGTTATAATTTAAAGGCACTTATTTGTAATTGTTCCTATAAGTACTCATGACAGATTACAAAAAGAAAAAAACGCCAGACAATATCATCAATGTGGAGCAAAATAATATTAATATTATTTAGAATACTTGGATTTGCAAGATGATTGATCGTACCTGAAATCGTGTAGCCGTAGCTCAGTAGAAATCGGTGTCTACTAATTGTAGTCTGTGAGTACGCAGTAAGGGGTCAATTCTTGCGAAGGTCCAGTTCAGAAGGAACCAAGAATTCCAGGATAGACTTGACGTTAACTTTGTTGGTTTGCGTAAGATTAGTAGCTGGAGGTTACTGGGTTATGTTTATCTAGAAATGTAGAGCTTGTACCTGGAGGTTACTGGGTTATGTTTATTTAGAAATGTAGAGCTTAAGTGTTTCAGTGTATCTTGTCTGATTGGTATCTCTTGTGAGATACGGTGATAATAAAGTCAATAATATTTTGAGAGTTTTTAATTTATTTTTGATTGTTAGTTTTATATTAAAATGATTGGTATACTTTAAACATCATTAATTAATACTTGAAACATCATTAATTTAAAATTATTTTTAATGAAATTGTTTGATATAACGATTTTATTTTTAATTATTTTCTTTTTTTAGCTAGATAATCACTAAATGTTAGGTTATGCTCAGTCAGGAGTGATCGAACGGTTTGATACTGGTCATGAATATTGTTTCAGAATTATACACAGGGACATACGTCTCAAAGATATTAATAGTACGGGAGCTGAATTGACAACGAGGCGCAAGCCATACCTCATTACTTCGGCAGAGTCCGGTCTTATGTTCGTGAGGACCCAGTCTTTGAATTAACGAAGCAATTCAGGGATTCACTTCGCTTTTTGGCCGACACATGAATAACAAGTTTGAACACTACTATCTTACAACTCGTATTATCTACCTACAAGTTGATTGTGTACCTACCTGCATAAGGATAAAATTTATAATTTCCATAGATTTTGTTGGTTACAAGCCACCACCACCCAAAGCCCACCAAAGCTTGCTAAACCTCAATTTTAACGAGTCATATATGGTAAGAAACTCATTTTTATAGTGCAACGAACCTACGAATAATCTGCGAGAGCCTTCGAGTACAATCTACCGTTATAAATATCTAGAGAGTGGTATCTCTAATATGTGCATTTGCCTTGAGCTAACCACGGATCTTTGATATTACCTTAAGTGAGGCTTGAGATACCATTGGAATATCCTGTGCAACCGTGAGTTATACCTGTTTTACAGATAATAAATAACTAAAATTGTATCTGTGAGCTACTTATATGTTACCCTTGAGCTAACCACGGGTCCTTGATGTATCCTTTAGAGAACCATGAGATACCGTTGAGACGCCTTGTGGAACTGTGAGTAGACACATACACACACATTTACGATAATAAACTACTGGAGTGATACCTCTGAGCTACTCATGTGTTACCCTTGAGCTAACCACGGGTCCTTGATGTATCCTTTAAAGAACCATGAGATACCGTTGGGACGCCTTGTGGAACTGTGAGTAGACAAGTACACACAACAGATTTACGATAATAAATAACTAGTGGTACCTCTGATTGAACCATGTGTTGCCCAGGAACTGACCGCGAGTTCTTCGTATATCTTTAAGAAAACTATGAGATACCGTTGGGAAGCTTTGTGTAACGCACATACTACAGATCATTCTCTGAGAGTGAGAAGTTATTTTTTTATTTTTATAAATTACATCCCGGAGACTAGTTGACCGTATCGGCGGAAAATGAACCACCTTTTCAATGAGATCTTGCTGCAGCATCAACAGAACCTACTCCATAAACTTCAGGAGAAGAACTGGAACTGCAGTCGACCAATCGACAGGGTAACTACAAAACATCTGAATAAACGTAAGTAACTCTCTTAAATTTTTCAATCTCCGAAAACTCTACGAGAACCTCCGAGAACTCTACTAGAATCTACGAGAACCTTCGAGAACTCTACGAGAATCTCCGAGAACTCTACGAGAATCTACGAGAACCTCCGAGAACTCTATGAGAATCTCCGAGAACTCTACGAGAATCTCCGAGAACTCTACGAGAATCTCCGAGAACTCTACGAGAACCTCCGAGAACTCTACGAATTACCTCCGAGACCTTTTCAGACTTTCATCAAAGTCAAATTCTTTATTGAATACGCAAACATACAGAACAGCTGTATGTTTACATAATAATCAACGTAAAAGCAACGTTAGTTGCCTTACTCCACCAAACTCAAAGTATCTTTGCTTACAGATAGTTGCAACAAGAATCAACGAGGCTGGTGCAGAGCGCGCACCGCCTGTCAGTATGGCCGTATCGGCGCAACGACAATACTTCAACACTTATAATTAATTAATTAACTAATTCATTGATTAAATATAACGATGATTATTTATCAGTGTAAAAATCATCATAAATTAGAGCATTTCTGGTTGTCTTGTTTTAAGAACATAAACAAAATGTTACTTGTAAAATCTTGTAGCGACAAGCACGTGCGACGATCCCTACAAATGAGCCGCACAGAAATTAATACTTGGAAAAACTTGTAGCGACATGAACGTGCGACGATCCCAATAAAGGAGCCGCACAGAGAGGGCTGCGGGCATTCTCGCTCAAGACGTCGCGTCGGACGGTGTGGATTTCTATAAGGACACTGTCATGCTGCCAGTTAATTAAATGAAGCTATAATTATTCGTAATGTTTTATTTTGAAGAAGTAATATTGAACAACCATCACGAAGACTACAATACAGTGACGGCAGC
This sequence comes from Napeogenes inachia, assembly GCA_959347355.1. NCBI lineage: Eukaryota > Metazoa > Arthropoda > Insecta > Lepidoptera > Nymphalidae > Napeogenes > Napeogenes inachia. The sequence continues at coordinate 12,604,706 of OY365793.1, read as the reverse complement.
AATGCTGACGTCACACTTTTTAAAAACACTAACGGAGGTCTTATCTCTGATATATATAATTAAGACTTCTGTGACGTCTCCTACGCTTCAGGATGGCCAGCCCCTTCACCCTTGCGTAACACTGTACTGAAACCCAAGCTCGCCTTCGCCACTTCGGCTTGTTTGTCCAGTCTCAGATTGGGTTTCAAAATAGTGTAACAGCGGGTGGGGGCTGACGTTCTTCCGCGCCTCCGGATTCACAAAAACAATGTAGGGGTAGGACAGACAAGACTATGTGGAGGCGATGTGGGGTTGACAGAGTCGATTTTGACAAAAAAAAGTTTAATATATATTAATTATTATTAATTAATTGTGAATAAATTATTATTATTATATATTAACTATTATTATTAATTATTATATATTAATTACCAATTATATATAATTAAATCACAAACATCACTTATCAAGTTGCCGCCATTTCACATTCGGGAATCTAAAACAACAAAGAATTAAACGAAATACTAATGTATTTCGTTTAATTAAACTAGAAAAGTTGATAAATATATTGCATAGATGTGAAATGTTATTTAAACATTGTGTTTTTGTGCTAATATTGGTGAAAATACGTTAAGTTACTCTCACACAAAAAAAAAATAGAAATAAAACTACGCATTTGCTCGGGCTTGGAATAGTATTAAAAGAAAGGGGAGACCAACCTTTCAAATGAGATCATTTTCAAACCAAAACTCCAACGACACGAATGAAAAGGCCAGCTAAGATTTATTCTAAAATTATTGAAAGGTAACAACAATGCCAATTTATTTAGAGATGTTATTTTTTTAATTTATTTTTAAGCCAAGCTTAGAAGAAAAATTATGTTATGGGATGTAATACAATACATTACTATGTACGACAAAAAATTAAACACATTGTATTTCGTGTTTCTTAAAAAAACTTTTAAAGTCAAAATGGTTTTTAATTTTTTGCGTTATTTTCAATAAATTAAAATCCATAAACCCATGGCATTTACAGTCTGTAGCAATGCGACAGTAATAAATTCATAAAAATTTACATACCTTTGGAAGCTACACATTCTGAGTTAAAAGATTTTTTAACATACAAATCGGTTTGTTGCTCTCATAACGTATTATCACAAGAATGTTTTATTAAACAACCGATCCCCATGGTTAGAGAGAGAATTCAAATGATTTGAATGAGAGGAAATAAAAAACTGAAGAGATTTGATAGAATTTTTATGTTATGACACGACTTTTAAATTTTAAAGAGACATCCATTAATGTGCATTTTAGCATATAGAACCTTTTTGTTATGACTAACTAGCTGTGCCGGCGACTTCGGGTGCGTATATTTCGATAAAACTTGCCCTTTGTACATACCAATGTACAAACTATAACCCTTAAAAGTTTCATCAAACTTCGTCAAGTAGTTTTTGCGTGTTTTTTTTTTATATATTTTATGTTTAATCACAAATATTTTACAGAGTAGGTAGTCTGTTTTCGTTTTTTTTTTTTTGGAATGGATTATATTACATTCTGAGGGTAGGTACCACTAATTTTGTAAAAATTTAACTTTTAATTTTGTAAAATTATCTTAACGCAATATTTACAATCATAAATATTCATCTATCCCGAAGGTGATAGAGCCCAGAAACATTTGAGTGCACCTCTTATGAACTGTTTCGAGCACCTTCGACTGAAAAATAGTATGAAACAACTATATATTACGGTTAGTAAGAGAACCGGAAACCCAAAAACACGCCCTTCTCATTTCCTTCAACTTTTGCTGGATGATGACTATTTCAATAGTTATTTGTAAAATATCTTTTGTATATATACGGGTAAGAATATTGTAGGAAGAGAAAAATTAATACACAGGACTAACTTTATCATAATGTAATAAATAGGCTTGGATTACATACTGTTAGAACTATTTATGCAGATTAAATATTCCATGGGGAGAAAGCCACAGATACTTGCTCACTTACGATACAACCGAGATTTCACCAACAAACCTTCAGTAACCCCTCGTCGATTTGTGGCAAAGCGTTAATATATATAATTGTATTATAATAATACGTATACTATTATAATACTTGAGTTGTTACATAATCTAAGGAAAGAGAATTTTTTCGAAAAAAAATAAAATTATATTTCAATAACACAATAACACAGTATTATGATATATTAACAATACCCTTAATAAAGCAAAAATAAAACATACTATTTAAAATCATTAAAATGTCATTAAACGAGGAAACGAGAACCACAAGTTTCATTATAAATCACACACACACACACACACATACGCACACGCACACGCGCACGCGCACACACACACACGCAGACACAAGCTAACGAGGTCTCTTGAAATTACTATGTAGTTTAAAATAACCGGGCAAGATAGAACCTCCTTGTTTATTGATGCGTGTTATTTAGAAGGCAAGGCGAGGAAGAACATTTTCCGGTTGTATGCGCTATTTAAATTACCAACAAACTTTATTCACTTATGCATATTTTAATGAAGTAAAAGCCCTATTTATATAATTTTTCCATAAGAGTAGAATTTAATATGGGCGTGTTAAAAAAACATCCATTAAAAAAAAAAAATAAAACTATTTAGATTTTTTTATTGAGCTATTATTAGTATTACTGTTTATTATACTACATTATAATATCAGTAACTGTTAGTAAATACTACACTTGGTTATCGTCTAAGTCTCGAGGGTCCACTGATTTAATTCAGAGTCTTTTATTAACTACTAAAGCTCCTTTGTTTTTTCATGTCTTTTTCAAATTTTATTTTACAAATTGATACTTTGTTAATGAAACAATATACTAATATTATTGATCCAAAAAGTGTTTTGTTTTAATACTTTCTAAATGGTCTTTTATTCCCATTCATATTCTCAATTGAAATCATTAAAAAGTCTTCACTTCATGTTATTATCGTTAGTCCATTATAGTATTTATTTTTCCAACAAATAGTAAATAATAAATAGTTTTATATCTAGTTGTCGTATTTAAGACTACAGGTAGAAATTCTAAACAAAATATTTATTTCAAAAAGTAAATGTTTACATTTGTCAGTTTACATTGGGTATTGAAGTACGGTAAGCAATCTTAGGGAAGATTTACCCCCTTATTGACAAGACGTGTCTTTTGATTCTAAAAAATATTTAAAAAAAATCTTCTTGATAGGATTTTGTGCACAAATATTAAAAGATTTCAAAGGAACAAGGATAACATCAAAGATAATTTGAATTACTTTATTTTGTTTTTGGGAGTTATCTCCCTGAGGCAATAGACAATATCTAAAATATATTAATGTTTTACTCAATACTTTTAAATACTATTCATTCATCATGTTATATTCAGACTTATTATGGTCGCACAGATTCGGATTCTATTTAACTTAGTTACTACTACGAATGTTTCATGAATTAAATGTGCCAAATGGAAAACTGAAGTTATAAGCCTCTTTTATTAGTATTAATATAGAAATATAATAAACAAAGATTTATAATTTTATAGTATATTAAGATGTGGGTAGATTGTTAAAACATAAGAGAGTGATGTCAGTCTGTTACCGACTAGTAAACGTGTAAGATTCCATTTGAAGTTTTATTTAAAAGTCTTTAAACACTACAAATTGGCGACGAATTAGTAACCTACGCATTATTGTTAGTTTTGTACTATCAGTGTTATTAAGATGGCATCTAGTGGAAATACTTTGTTCGGTGGCACACTCATTTTTGACCACCATGCCCAAGATTGGAATATATTCGTTAGTCGTTTCAAGCAATATTGTACTGCGAATAATATTACCGAAGAAAGTGACAAGGCGGGAGCTAAAAGGCGTGCTTTGTTATTGACTGCTTTGGTGGAAGATACTTACCGCGTCGCCAGAGATTTAGCTTTTCCTACGGAGCTGGAAAGTATAGAATATAGCAAATTATTGCAAAAATTAGATCATCATTTTTATGCAAAGAAGAGTATATTTGCAGAAAGGTACGTGTTCTATAAAGCTGAACAAAGACCCGGGGAAGAGCTGACCGAGTGGGCAGCGCGAGTGCGAAGTCTCGCACAGCACTGTGATTTTAAAGCAGATTACGATTCAGCTTTGCGAGATAGATTTGTATTGGGTTTAGAGAATATTAAAGAAAAAGAAAAAATATTTGCAGAAAGTACTGATAGCCTAACATTTAACAAGGCTTTAGACATGGCTATGAGTATCCGTTGTGCGCGGTTGGCATTGCATAAGGTGAGCATGGAAGTGACATCATCGCCAGGTTACAGCGGGAGTGGTGCGTTGGCACAAGTCGGTGCCAACAACGTCTACGCCCTACGCAACCGCGGTGATATGCCTACGTCGTCGGGGAATGTTAAAAAGTGTTGTGTCGTGTGTGGTTACAAAAATCATGTCAAAGAGCAGTGTCGATTTTTAAATTATACATGTCGAAGTTGTAACAAAAAGGGTCATTTGCAGCGCATGTGTAAAATACACAACATCAAAAATAATAATTACATAAATTGCGCCGACGACATTATTAAGGGTGATTATAATTGTTTTAATATTAAGGCCAGGTATCCCTACAAAAGACATTGTTAGAGTTCGTTTTTGAAATAGTAAACATTGAAATTTAAATCTAAAAAAAAATATGGTTAATTTTGAGGATATATTGCAGGGAATGTACCCGATGAAAACATGATTTAATAAAATTGGCTCGATAGAAAAAAATCACAAAGTTACCTCTTTTCCGTCTTTTTGTTTCCAATTTTTCGGTTTTATTTCTAAAATAAGCGATTAAACATTATGGGTCTTTTACCAAAATAATGTTCATTGATTTCTCGAGGCATTTTACCCGATAGTTTTTTTTTATTCAATCTCTTATTTTTTTAATTAATTATTTAAGCGAAATTCGGTCATCGGAGAGCTCGTCAGTGTCTTGCGAGACGTTGACAAGGTAAGACGTGTGTCAAATTTTTGCAGATGCAATTGTGCGATTATTCTACGGAATGTGAAATAAAAAACCAAAATTTTCAAGATTAAGGAAGAAATACATCGCGAAAAAATATGGTAAGTTTGATTTCTTTCGTATTTGTAATATTATTCATTCAATGTCCCTGACGGCCATTCCCTAGTTTACCACAGTCTAGCTTTTTCAGTAGGTTCAAAGAAAATAATAAAAATGTTAAAATCGAAGACGTGTCAATCGAACATTTTGCAAAATCATGAATAACTCTCAAAGTAATCGAATTAAAATAGTAGATCATTTGAGACGTGGTTACTTTACAACTTTATAAAACTAAAAATTTGTCTAAACACCAATATACACTCCGAGTAGGAATCAAACCCGCGACCGCTGACGCTGCACACGCACCATTAGACCATAGTGTTTTCTGTAAATTACATATGTTGTCTCTCTGACTGTTGCTACATTCAACGCGAACGAGCTACTTAAGCAGATAGAAGTCCTGTTAGTACAAGAGACCTTTCTGAAGCCGTGTAATCGTGAAGGGGGGAACCATCATCTAATACAGTAGGTCTCTTCATTGCACTCCGCTCGAACCGCCCCAACTAGTTAACGTAGGAGCGTCATTATGTCAGGTTGGTATGACCGGCCATCAGATGATCGTACTAGCATCCATCTATCTTTCTTCTAATATTAGGACCATATTAGGACCGTTCGTAGCAGAGCGGCCTACATACTAGGTCGTTTTTATCCGCTGTTAGGCAAGCGGAGTAAATTGTCCCTTCGCAATAAGGTGATACTTTACAAGGCTTGCATACGTTAGTCAGAAAAAGAGGACCCAAGTCGGTATAAGACCCAGATATGTTGGATATCTCCAACATACATTGTTATGCGGATGACAGCACTGGGGATGCGGTATATTCCGGCCGTGCAGGTCTCTCTCGGGAAAACGTCGATGAGTGCCGAAAGAAACTTGTGTCCTCTATAGAGACTTCCTTGGGGCTGATCTCTGAGTAGGGTGAACTGAACCACGTTCAGTTCAATCCCCTAAAGGCACAAGTTTGCGCGTTTACCACTAAGAAAACCCCATTTGTCGTATCACCGCTATTCGAGAGCACTCCCCTCATTGCCCCGCCAAGTATCAGAATACTGGGTCTCGACATTTCGAGCGATTGTCAGTTTCGTGGTCATCTGGAGAGCAAGGCCAAGTTGGCCTCGAAGAAATTGGGAGTGATTAATAGAGCGAGGCAGTATTTCAAACCTGGCCAAAGACTTGCGCTCTATAAGGCGCAGGTCCGGCCACACATGGAGTATTGTTCTCATCTCTGGTCCGGATCACCCCAATATCAGCTTCTACCATTTGACCGCGTACACAGAGAGCGGTTCGGATTGTCGGGGACCCGGTGTTCTGCGAACGGCTGGACTTTTTGGCATTGCGTAGAGACGTGGCTTCTTTGTGCGTCTTCTACCGCATTTACAACGGGGAATGTTCTGAAGAACTATTCGACCTAATGTCGCCGCCGAATTTCATCACCGCACAGCGCGCCATCGCCTCCAATATCATCCTTACCACCTGGATGCGTGGCGATCCTCTACTGTGCGGTTTTCAAGGACATTTTTTCCACGTTCCACTCGCTTGTGGAACGAACTCCCTTCAGTGGTATTTCCAGATCGGTACGACATGGATACCTTCAAAAAAGGTGTCTACTCCTACCTACATGGCCGTCAACACTCTTGTAAATCCTCGGATGTTGCAAGAGTTCATGGGCGGCGGTGATCACAAGTCATCTGTGACCCTCCAGCTCGTTTGCTCTCCTCTTCCAAAAAAAAAAAAAAAAAAAAACACAACATACAGACACAAATCGTCTATATCGGTATAACGGAGGTCCCAACTGACTAAAATACATATGTTGTATGTTTTAGCTACTGAATGATTTTGTGATCATAATGTTTTGAATATTTTTAAACCTACTATATTTTACAAACGTAACATTTATTGTTTCAGTTCAAAAATCACAAGAAATAAAAAAGGTTTATTACTACAAACAGTACTTAAACTTAAAAACAGTAGAGAAGAATGAGTACAGTAAGTACTGCCTTTGATTTTTTGATATTTGCCATCCTGACCACACAATAAATAGCATCATATTCCTACATAACTACGAGTAAATGTCAACTCGAATGTACTCTTATAAAAAGACCACGTGTTTAAATAAGGATAAGTATAAAGGATAAAGAACTAAGTATACAAAGTTGTTATTTTTCAGACAACCGATTGAGGTTTCTAACATATCATCCAGAGCATGGTAATTTGCAGTTGCAATCTTCTACTACTAAGTATTTTGTTTGTTTTTTAATGGCATAAAGTACAGGTCTACATTTTTTTTATTTTGTACAGTTATTTCTTTTAAGTTTCTTTTGAAGAAATCATCACAAATTATTTTAGAACATTTTCAAGATGCTCCATGTGTTGAACATCTTAAGAACCAGTTGTTAATTCCAAAGCTATCAAGTTAGTTATTATATTGAATTTATTTTGTGTCCGCGTAATACTATCTTGATATCTTATTTGTTATTGCAGCGAAACTGATGAAGGCAATGATGGGCTTATGATTGAAATGATAAATGATAAAGAAGATTTTTTTCCAACCTATTAAAGGACGGCGTATAATTGATGACAATTACTTTTTAAGAGAATTACAACAGAAAGCACGCCACAATAATGTATTTAATTGTAATGCAAGTAATTTATGTTTAGTTGATGAAAGAAGAAATGGACTGATATCGACTTTTAAATTTGAATGCAATATGTGTAAAGAAATTTATATAAATATAGAATGAAAAATAAACCGATACGGGCAGGGATTCTAACCCGCGACTACTGGAAAACCGTCCCGTCGCTCTACCAACTGAGCTACCGTATCGCTGTCCACCTCGGTGAATTAAGCATTATATATGTGCATTTTATGTGTTATGTGTGTGTGATAAGGCATCACTACCGGCACAAAATATACACCGACTAAATATTCAGTTTTAAAGTACCTTAATTTAGAGCTACCTACTTTACTATGATTATACATAAATATAATTTAAATTAAATTATATATATAATTTGTTTTATTTTTATTCTATATATACCAAAAACTTTATTTATTTACGAAAATCAATAACATTATTAGCACATAAAAATATCATAAAAATGCATTAATATTTTGAAGTGAAATAAATTATTAAATATGGTTTGTTTCTATACTGTGGCGAAAGGATGACGTTACGTGGCTATGCGCAATGCCCGCTGCGAACGCGCGATGTACCTATATTACGCGGGCGGGGGTTGCGCTGAATGTCTACTTTGGCAGGGATACCTGGCCTTAAGTGTAATAATGGTGAACCAATGCGACAGGTAGTTTGCATCGGTGGCGTGAGTATATCTTGTGAGATAGATAGCGGTAGTGCTGTCTCAGTTTTACCTAGTTATATTTATGAACGTTATTTTTGCGGAATGTTTGAGTTAAAATTAAGTAATGTTGTTTTTAATTGTTATAACAATAGTAGGATGAAACCAAGAGGTTATTTAGAAATACCAGTTATTTTTGAAAATGAACGAAATAATATAATATTTTACGTTATTATAACGGATTCTAACCAGCCGATATTATTGGGTCGTAATTTTATAACGGCATTTAGGTTACAGTTTTGTAAAATAACTTGTAATAATATAACGTCTAGAAGAGAGGAACAACAATTAATCGGCAAATACGGTAAACTTTTTTCTAATGAGGTAGGGTGTTTTAATAAATATAAAATTACTTTAAAAATTAAATCTGAACCCCAATTACGTTTCTTTAAACCGAGACCGGTACCTTTAGCGCTAAAACCTAAAGTTGAAAGTGAATTAAATAGATTACTACATTTAGGTATTATAGAAAAAATTGACCATTCAGATTTTGCAACTCCTATTGTTCCAGTTTTACGTTCTGACGGGAATGTTAGAATATGTGGGGATTTTTCAGTTACTTTAAATAATGTTCTTTACGTGGATAACTACCCTTTACCTAGAATAGAAGATTTGTTTTCTAAGCTTCACGGGGGGATTGAATTTTCAAAGTTAGATTTATCTAGAGCTTATAATCAACTTGTTTTAGATGAGTCGAAGAAATATACGTGTATTAATACACATAAAGGTTTATTTCAGTTTAATAGGTTGGTTTTTGGCCTGGCAAATGCTCCTTTTATATTTCAAAGAACTATGGAGGGTTTGTTATCTGATATAGAGGGAACTTGTATATTCCTTGATGATATTTTAGTTACTGGGCCTAATAAATGTATTCATTTAGAACGTTTAGAGTTGGTTTTAAGCAGGTTGCAAGAGGCAGGATTAAGGTTAAAGCAGGATAAGTGTGAATTTTTTAAATCATCTTTAGAGTATTTAGGATTTGTAATAGACAAAAATGGACTACATACTTCTAAACCAAAAAGTTCGAGCTATTATGGAGGCAAAATGTCCCAAGAATGTTAGGGAATTGAGGTCATTTTTAGGTATGATTAATTATTATAGATGTTTTGTACCCAATACTTCAAGTATATTAAACGCATTAAATATGCTTCTAAAAAAAGGGGAAAAATGGCATTGGGGTGAGTTACAAAATCAGGCATTTACAAAAATTAAACGCGAGTTGTTATCCGATCGTGTTCTATCTCATTATAATTCCGAGCTGGAAACAATTGTAACAGCGGACGCGGGGCCTTCAGGACTCGGCGCGGTGTTGTCTCAGCGCCAAACCGATGGAACCGAACGGGTCGTTGCTTATGCGTCACGTTCTTTATCAAAAGCCGAACGTAATTATGCACAAATTCAAAAAGAAGCTACCTCTATTATTTTTGCTATTAAAAAATTTCATCACTATTTGTACGGTCGTACGGTGCCATTTATTTTGCGAACGGATCATAAACCCCTCTTATTTATTATAGGGAAGAAAAAAGGTATACCTATTTTAGCGGCAAATAGGTTACAGCGTTATGCTTTATTTTTGTCCGCGTATAATTTTAATATAGAATATGTTAGAGGTAAAAATAACGTTGCGGATTATTTATCTAGATCAGTGTTGGATGATACTTTTTTCGAAAATGATTTAGACGAACCAGATAGATCCACTTTTATCAATTTTATAAGTGACTCATTTTTACGACCTATTACGGTGAAAGACATAAGAAGTGAAACGATTAACGACGATTGTCTGCAACAAGTTATTAGGTTTATTAAAAGTGGTTGGCCGCGAAAGATTAACGAATTAAAGTTGAAACCTTATTTCTTATGTCGTTCGGATCTCTGTTTGGAAAATGGATGTATTTTGCGGGGTCATAAAATAGTGATTCCGGCTACCTTGCGGGAACAATTATTAAACGAATTACACTCTTCTCATTTTGGTGTTATTAAAATCAAAACAGAAGCAAGAGACCGTATGTGGTGGCCAAATATAGATAAACATATTGAAGATAAGATTGGATCATGTAGTTTATGTATGTCCCTTCGTAACACACCGCCACGAGCACCTTTGGTTTCTTGGCCTTATCCGAGGGGTCCTTGGGAGCGTGTACACCTTGATATGTTTTCGTTAAACGGTAAAAACTTTTTAATACTCGTTGATGCTTTTTCTAAGTGGATTGAGTGTTTTCCCATGACGTGTATAGATTCTGATGCCATATTGTTAAAATTGTGTGAGATATTTAGTAGATTTGGATTGCCTTGTACCCTTGTAACAGATAACGCAACCAATTTTTGTTCAATAAATTTTAAACAATTTTGTATATATAACAATATTCAGCATTTAACTATAGCGCCATATCATCCCGCATCTAATGGTCAAGCAGAAAATACGGTAAAGACGGTTAAAAGAGCATTAAAAATAATTTTGCAGAGTGAAAATAATTTAAAATCGTTTAATATTAAAATGTTAAAATTTTTATTTGATTATAGAAATTCAAAACATTGTTCAACGGGGTTTGCACCTGCAGAACTGTTATTAGGTCGAAAATTACGATGTAGGTTAGATTTCTTAAATTCCACTGAGAACAATAGTAATAATAATACAAATGAATCACCTTTATTAATGTCGTTGACGGGAGCTGCTAAGGATAATGTATGTTCTAAACAGATATCACAATGTGAACAATATGGTGGTAAACGAGAATTAAAATTTAATATAGGCGATAAAGTTTTAATTAAACATTTGTATAAAAATGGTACGAAGCATATTTGGAAATTAGGTATTATTAAAAAAAAGATAGGTTCTAGATTATTATTAGTTTATATTTCTGATTTGAATATTTATGTAAAGAAACATGTAGACCAACTATTACCATATAAAGGAGGTGATATGTCAATTGATTTGGACAATGTGAGTGCCTACGGAGACAATGCAAATACGATGTTTACAAAAAGACAGGAAACGGTTTCTACAGAAACTCATATGCAACCAGAACTTGCAGCATTGACATTGACACCTAATGAGGGAGATAAGGAGACGGCAAATAGTGATTATTTATCAGATACACAGTTAGAGGGAAATGAACTAATTAATGAAAAAGGATTTTCGCAGGAAGATTATGGTCTCTTAAACAGCCCTGAAAGTTCTCATGAACTTAATCAGGAAGTTTCTGTGGTTGAATTGCAAAATGACCGAAGATATCCTATTCGTAAGACAAGGAATCCAAAATATATGTAATATACATATAGATTAATATATATATATATATATCTTTATATAGATTTATAATAAGGGTGGAGGTATTATACTATATTAAGATGTGGGTAGATTGTTAAAACATAAGAGAGTGATGTCAGTCTGTTACCGACTAGTAAACGTGTAAGATTCCATTTGAAGTTTTATTTAAAAGTCTAAACACTACAAATTTAATCTAAGCAATGCAAGGTTGTTTCCAAGGTTTGTTTTTACTCAAACAACCCCAACTATCCCACACAATAACGTATTTGTATGCGTATGTATTAGCTCTTTAAAATACTTTTTAATTTGTTTCATTCCTGATATCAAAAATAAGGTACAATTTTTTATAATCTTTCTTTCCGATCAATCTTCGAACTATGCTCACTATATTAATGTTTTATATTAGTTTGTTTATATTTACATAGCATTATAATATTTTTTAATTGATGATGCAGGTAGATATAACGTTTTTCAATCTTTATTTTTATTTAACAACTGAATTGTTAGAAACTTATAGCAACGAATTAAGATACACATTTCCTAGACTTAATCTTTTGTATTGTTTGATTCCTCACAGACGACAGCCATTGTTGGAGGAGTGTAGTTGATGTCTCGGTCGGAAAAGAGCCCACCCAACACCCGGTCAAGGAGCCCGGACTCCATGGATTCCGTGACCGGGGGCGTCTGATGACGGAACTTTCTCCGTGCAGCTTTGTACGGCCGGCCCCACGGATCTCTGTCCAGGCTCGCCAAGGCTTCGCCATAAGCTTGCGATTTGGCCCTGACAATTGCTAGCTGCAACTCCCGCTTGGCAATGCGGTACGCCTCATACAGCTGGCGCTCTTTCTCTAGCTCCAACGTTGGCATTTGATCGTCAGTTCGGCCATGCCTTCGCCTCCCGCTGTGCCCGTAGGGCCGACGTGCCGCTGAGCAAGTGGCTCGGAGTTTCGCTATCTCCAAGCTCCACCAATAGACTTCACGGACATGGGGTCGGTGCCGAGACCGCGGCATGGCCGCATCGCACACCGCTGTTGCCGCTTGGCGGAAGCGAATTGCCGCGAGGTCTACGTCTGTCTGCGTGGGGATGGCCAACCATGCCTGGACGATGGCTGCCTCTCTCGCCAGTTTCGCATCTAGGCGGCTGACGGCCCAGCGTGGGAATCTTGTCGGCTCTTGGGGTAGCGATCTTCGGTTGTGCGAGGTGGAGATCTCAAAACGCACATATTTGTGGTCCGAAAGAGTCTCCACTTCCGACAGCACCCTCCAGGCCCGAACACGTGCGGCGATGGACGGGGTGGCGAACGATAAGTCCACCACGGACCCCCCGTTGTGTCGTACACATGTGTGGGCCGACCCGGTGTTGAGTAGGGTGAGGCCCGTAGTGACCGCCCACTCTCTAACGATCTCCCCACGAGAGTTAGTGGTAGGGTTGCCCCAGTCCCGTGCCTTGGCGTTTAGGTCACCTAAAAGGAGGATCTGACGTGGTGCCTGTTTCCTAACTGCAATGGTTATGAGGTCTGTGAAGGCTTCTAGTTCTGCTGCGGTTTTGTTAGGGGAGAAGTATGCGCCCACCAAAGTAAACTCTCCCCACTTGGCCACCACGTATCCTGGCCCCCTATCTTCCAGTAAGAGGGGCGGCCCGCCGCTATCGGATCGCCTTACGATGGCAACGGAGCCATCTAGGTCACCCACCCAGCAGGGATGAGAGGGGGGAACATAATACGGTTCCGCCGCGACCACCACGTCTATTTGCCACTGCGCAATGGCCTGCATGAGCAGGTCTTGGGCCTGAGCGCAGTGGTTTAGATTTGTCTGTAGGAAGTTGTGATGTCTATCTTGATCCATGAATTATTCAGACATCACAACCTCCTCCTCATTCACTGCTAGAGGAATCATTGCCGTCACTGTGGTAGCCTGATTACGAACCACCTGGGTGGCCTGGGTCCCTGGTGGCCCTCCCTTTTCCTTTTGCCGTTGCAGGATTGCACTTGCGTCCACACATTACATGCCCGAAGGGCCTGCCCGATTCAGCGCATACCGCGCAGCTCCTTGCAGGTGGCCATTTTATGACCTGAGCTTCCACATCGGAAGCACAGGTCCCCCCTGTCTGCCGATGCTGGGCACTGAGGGCGTGTATGGCCCAGCCCCATGCACTTATAGCAGCGCATGGGAAGCGCCTCCAAGGCCACCACACGCACTGAGCTCCACCCAATGAGCAACCAGCCCTTTTCAGTCAGCGCTTTTGCTGCCGAAATCGGGCATGTGACGACGACGGATCCAGTACCACCAAAGTTGGGGCGAATTGCCCCAGTCTTTACTGTTGTGACGTCAATCGCTGCCGCCTTCGCGATCGCCGTAGCCACACTCTCTTTGGTCGCTGTATCATCCAGACCCGAGATTCTCAACTGTGTAGATTTCACTGGCCTAGCAATTTTCGCCACGCTAGATAAAACATGACGGAGTTTCTCCGCGAGCCTATCAGCCTTCACGTCTTTTTCGGGGCCCGGGATCTCCTGCACTCTTGCTCCCGTCGCCGTCTGACGAAAGTGGATTTGCTCAATCCCGAGCTCCTGCAGATCAACGTTTTGTTGAGCCGTCTGCAGAATCGCGCTGTATGTGAGTCCATTAGCCGTAGCTTCTGGCTGCAGTGACAATACAACAGCCGCAGTCTTGGGAGACTTTAGCGCCTTTTTTGGCCTTTGAGTCGCCTTAGCGTCTGACTTAGCGGTTGGCTTAGTGACTGGTTTGGCGGCGGGTTTGGCGGCTCCCATCGTGCTTGATTTCGCCACAGCGGACCTCTTCGCTGGCGTGGCCCGACCTGTCGAAGAAGCGGCAGCCGCTAGAGAGGAAGAATTTCCTTTCCCTTTGCCCTTGCCCTTACCCTTACTTTTCCTCCTTACGACCGTTGCCCAAGACTCCTCCTGAAGAACAGTGTCAGGGCCCGCTGCTGGTGCCACTAACAAGTTGGCAGGTACACGAGGCAAGGCACGTTCTACTTCCGCCCGCAGTGGGGGACGCACCGACGGTGCCGGCAAGAGTCGGTCCTCGATTCCTGCGATTCGGGCGTTAATCATATTACCCAAAGTACAGGTCAAGGACTGTTCAAGTCTTTCTACTGCCTCAGCCGCTATCAGGGACACAGGAGGCGTCGTTGTTCCACCAGTAGCAGAAGTGATGGCGGCGGTAGCAGCCACAGCTGCCTCGGCTTTAGCTTCAGTGAAACCGCGCCGCAGCGCCTTCACCTCCGCCTTGATCGATTCCACCTCGAGCTTAAGCCGGCGATTTTCAGCCCTCAGACGCCTCGTCTCCTCAGCCTCACTCCTCGAGGCAAGAGCATCAACCACTTCGCTCAGGGTCGCAGTTGACTTTTTCAGGCGGCCCACGAATTCACCTTTGAGATTGCCCGATTTCTTGGCAACCTCTAAGATAATAGCTAGGCCTTCGCCCGCTCGCGTCCTCAACTCTTGCGCGTTCAATACGTTCACGTCAGGCTCATTATCGTCCGTCGCGGTTTCGTACTGCTTGTCACTTAGTACGTCATCGTCCAACCGTAAGGGAGCTGGCTTTCGAAATCCGTCACGGGAACTGCCCGTCTTTGCGCCCCTACCTCTTCGGGCGGTGCTTACCTTAGCGGTCGGCGTCTCTTCGGTCTCTGTGTCTGAACAAAACCGCCCAGGCACGAAGAATGAAGAGGAAGGCCGCTTGCGTTGGCCTTCCGTTGCCTTAAAGCGTGCAACGTCTGCATCTGACTCCTCCGAACGACCCTGAGAATGGCCATTGTCAATGCTATCTACTTCGAAGTCCATATCAGACTCGACGTAGTAGTCGCCTACGTTTGGTTGGCCCTGAGAAGAGCCTTGTGGTTGGCCCTGAGAAGGGCCTTGTGGTTGGCCCTGAGAAGGGCCTTGTGGTTGGCCCTGAGAAGGGCCGTTTGGTTGGCCCTGAGAAGGGCCTTTGGTGAATCCTCCCTTGCTGTTACGCGTGGAAGGCATCACGACAAAGAGTTAAAAACGACTCAGAAAACACACTCACCCAAGTATAGCTTACAGGATTTGGTCACCCGCCTGCCACCTGCGTTACCGGGGTCAGGACGGGGTCCGGGGAAGACGACGTGGACGTAATCTGTAAACATTTGGGGACTCCCCCAAACCTACCTTCTGTGTCAACACAATCCAACAACATTAAACCAAGGCTATAACGTCTGAGTCTCTTGAAATTATATTTTCATTAAGTCTGGCCTGCAGCTTAACGTACCCGTAATTAAATAAGTAAGTTTCTAATGATAAATTGAGTAAACTTGTCTCCTTACATATTTCTATTTTAAGTTTTTTATTTGCATACATATTACACAAATAATGACGTTATTTGATAAAGATTAAACCATATTATTATAGTATAATGAACATTACTTGAAATGATCTGTTTAATTTGTTTCGATCGCTTAATCTACGTAGCGCTTAGTTTCAAAAATCTTTTTAATCTTTCGTCGACATAATAAAGTGTAAGGACATAATAACAGAAGACTAACGCCTCCTCATTGAAGCTCAGCGACACGACTCTATGGTTTAATGACCTCATAAAACAACAGACTCCTGTTTTAAGATGTTTGTGGAAAATTCACTACTTTCAAGCCCGTTTTATACAGACTTTATCTTCAATAGGACTTTATTCACTTGATGGTTTATATACTGTCTTCTTACCGGATATTCTATACCAGATTTTTTGGGAAAATATCAAAAGTGGTAAAATATTGGTATGTTGGAATATTACAAATAAAATATGTTAATAGTTCTCATTGTGTCTTTGGCTATTTGTACTGTAATTATTGTGCATTAATTCTATCCATGTGTCGATGTGCTGACGTACCGTTATCTCCATCAGTCACAAATTCTTTCCTGGACTTTTTGTAATTAATAAGCTACTAAAAAGATATATCAACCATATATATATATTCACATACACTTGAATAATTATATAGTTAAATGTATCGTCTATCTAATTTTAAAAAAAACATAAATCAATCGAGGTTCATAAGAAGGGAGAAATTACAAGATGCTTCCTCATTCAAAGGGTTTCCACTTGAGAAACTAATTTAATAACATAATCTGTTAAGACTTTGTTAGCATATTATTATTAACGCAATATACAATTTCTTAATAATTATAACATAATAAAATAATTTCTTAAAGATATCGTTCCTGATGTAGTGAATGTAAGTAGCTGTTGACAACGATTGCGAAGTATATAAAGGTACCTGAAGTAATTGAAACTAATTTATTAAAAAAAAAACCTTTACGTTACTTACTTAAAATAATACCTTTAATTTATTTGTTTTAACATATATAGCACTGTCTTCTGTATTTTTTAATGGGCTGATCTAGGAACGGCCCTCATCCATTAACAAATAGTTTATTGCTAAAATAACTTTCAATAAGGTGACACTTTACAAACAATAAGGTGACACTTTACAATCAATAAGGTGACACTTTACAAAGCTTGCATACGTTCCGTCATGTCCTATGCGAGTCCCGCTTTTGCACACGCTAATCTGAAACCCCTTCAGGTGATTCAGAACAGGTTTACACGGATTGCAACCGGAGCGCCGTGGTTCGTACGCAACATCGATCTCCATAGAGATTTAGACCTTCCGACCATCGCTCAGTACTTCAAGGGGCTTTCCCAAAAGTACTTTGAACGTGCTGAGCGACACCCCAACCCACTGGTGGCTGACGCCGCAGAGTATAGACCACGTAAGACTACTTTAGTCAGAAAAAGAAGACCTAAGTCGGTACTCGTTGACCCCGACGACGCGTTCACAGTAGGTAATAACGTGTACGCGTAGGCATAATTGACACCACACAACATACAGACACTCACCGTCTGTACCGGTATAGACGAGGTCCCAACTGAGTAAGTGCTCCGTTGCTCCGGCGTTCTGCCGTCGGAGGACGCTAGTGACCAAATTTCCTTAGCTTCCCTCCTGACTAACGACGCCCCGAGCCGAGGTCCGTGTCTCAATCTGAGACGCCCTCGGGACGTTGTTCCCCATGGGGGCCCATCTGGCCCCCCCTTGTTAAGGGTGGGTCTCCAGACCCACCCGCTCCCCCGGTGACGCTGTAATAGCCAACAGGGCTAACAGCATAGACAGACAAAAAAAAAAAATAAAAAAAAAAAAAATAACTTTGCTCAGTGTATAACATTATACCTACATTATTAACTAAAAGGTTACAACTAAAATAATGTTTGTATATGTGTTTGCATATGTGTGTAATTTAAATTCAGCAGTAGTACCTTCATAAATAATAGCAATAATAACAGTGAGTACAGCAGTAAAGTGATGCTGCTTGAGGCAGCAGACGACGAACTTGGCGCTGAACAGCAAGAAGTACATGGACAGCAACGATATATGAGAGACGTACCACAGAGAGTATACAAATATATTCCCCTTTTCCCATAAAGTTTATAATGATTAGATGTTGTTTAAATAGATAAGCCATCTAATTATTTTTACATTGTGGTCAAAAATGGGTTTTTCTACTTCGTTTTCTTTTTCTAGATTAATGACCGGTTACCGGAAGGATGATTATAATAGTCATGATATAACAGTAGGATTAGGAATTGTAATTAATTGCCATACTATTTATAGTATACCATAAATCAGAGAAGTTCTAATAGAAATTCTGAATTATTAATATTAATCGTCCGAAGATAAGTCGGATGGTTGGAAATAGAATTACTTTAATATATCTTTTACCTGTCTCGCTTGCCAAAGCAGCAACATCGATATCAAAATCTGGTAAGATGATAGACAAGACGCCACGAGAGCGAAAATAAAGTTCACTGCCACCATCGGCTGGGTGTTAAATAAGTGCTCGGCTCTTGAAATAGTTATAAGACAGCAAAAGGTGGAAAGTAGCATTACTATAGATAATACCTACAAGAAAAAATCACAGACAAAAAAATATAAACAACAAATATACGAGTTACGCTTAAATATCTGTACCCAAAAACAGTACTGTTACTTGCGAGATTTTAATTAACTCAGCAAATACTTATAATGTTTATAACTTGACGTGAATTTCAGAGCTTGAGGTCAGTGACTAAAACAATTTAAATATCTCAGACTAAAATTCTACGTCAAGACGCCATCCGTAGAAGAGCTCTACGAGGTTGAAGTTGAAACATCAACTTTACTTAAAAAAGAGTTATTTACTCTACAGTGCAGTGCACTACCGTACTGTTTGTGTTAGCGTAACAACTATAACAGTAGTTAGATATACTGTCTCGTGTTCACAGTGTGCGTGGTAGTACACTATACGTACAATATACTACAATATACGTACTGAAAAGTGAAAAGCAGTGCTACAGCTAGAATCACTGACCAAAGAGGATGTGTGTTGTTGAGATAGTGTATGTTAATACTGAGTACACATTACTACAATTACCAAAGAAACGACTCCTACAAACAAGATCCCTTCTTTGAGGCTGCGTCCACACATGGTGTCTACTTCGCAACAATGCCATATTGAAAAGATTTTTGTACACTTAAAAGACATATAAACCCACTTTATAGTTTATTTTACTAATAAAGACCTTGTAAATTGATTAAACAAACATTGCTTTCTTATAGCCATTATCATAAATAACAAATCAAAGTCATTGATACTATTTATGTTAATATGTCATAATCACAGTCTGTAGAAAAAATCAAAAAGAAGTATGTATATATTGAAGAAAAATGGTAAAAATGTAAATATGATAAAACAAATTTCTAAAGGCAATAACATTAAATTAATTAAAAATTAGTAGGTATATAGAAAAATATTTAGAAAATTAGCACCTTACTGATAGTGGAATATTTATCATTAGAAAAATCCAATATTCGAATTATAATATCTCATTATTCCATGACATATAAAGATGTATTATTAATATATTTATTGTTATATATTTATTAATAATATAACAACAATGAAGACTCTTAAATCCTAGCTGAATGCCGCAGTCGAGTCACGTTTATTATTACACACAGACAGACATGTGAGACGTTTATACATTTTGTAATAACATTGAAGGAGTATAGTATTATTTATATATATTATTTTTACGATGTCATATTCATGTATGTAACATTATTGGTTTAGAGTCATTTGGTTATTCCTAAGTATTTCTACTATAAGTAACAGCACTACGTTAAAATTTAATTGAAATAGATTAAAATTCATACAACCATATAAATCTATCTAATTTAGAAAAAGACTAATTTTATTTCGGTGAATTCAATACGAGTACTTATTCGAACCATTATTTACAAACTTAACTTATGATATTATATTTAAGAGGAAGAACATTCTGTTTAGAATATTCTGGATTAAGTCAATCCTGGACCTAAATTCTATGTTCGGCAAACAAACAAAGCTTATGAAGACCTAAAGAGCTAGTCACTGCTCAAAGCAATGCGGCTTCAGTTTATATAATCCGACAACCTTACTACGGATTGCATCGACAATAACTCGATTGCATTTTTTTTTAATATTTTGGTGAAGTAAAATAAGGTTAACCTTTAGATAAAGTTTGTAAAAATGTAATCCAAATTTTAAATCTTTCATAAATAAGCACGTAATATACATAAGCTATTATCCACATTAATCATAAGTCTAGTATTATTTAAACCAAATTGGCATCTGGTACTACCGAAAAAGCGGTTAACCATATAGCCTTTCTTACACAAGACGGCTTCTTTATATAAATTAGCATTTGTTATTTTTCATAAAAAATAATAAATCAATTTTACCTCTTTGAGCTTTCCCATGCGTTATTTTTTTTGCATTTCAAAAAATTTGAATCATAATACAATTTAAAACAATATTTATACAATAATATAATATTAATACATAATACTCGTAGTAGTATCTAGATTCAATTCATCCGTATCTATCCCTCTGAAACAACATACGTTTTGCAGCAAATATTCAGAGCTGTTACAAATCTGCTTAGCCCTATTATAAAATACTTTATATTTAATATAAAATACTCAATATTTAGTATAAAATAATAAAAAAAAATCTTTCTTAGACAAGTTCACGTTTATTATATATTGCATGTAAATATAATGAATAATTTTAGTGGGAATTGCAATAAATATAATATTTCGATATGTTAATAATAGCGGTGTCTTGTAAACTAATTATTAAATGCTGATCATTCTCATCATGTCACTTTTTAGGTTTACCAACTTTGGGTTTACTTTTAAGAAGACTGCGGTGTTACTATCCGGACAAGCTTACAGCTTTTTTGTTCTCAGATAATTCGCGTTGTTTTGTTTCACCAATTGTAAAGTTGAATTATTAAATCATCTAAAGACTTATGTATTTCCTGGTTATCCGAGAACTGTTAGAGCGCAGTAAAATAACTTTTAGACGTTTACGACGAACTTAAATCACAAATGTATAGAATCTTTAGCAACATTGTAAGTAGAATACTTAAGTTATCAATTTTTACATTAATATAGAAAACAGCATTCAATTTATCCATATAAAGAGGTTGTATGCTCGAAGCTAACTCCTTTAATTATGGCACAGAGTTCAGCTAAGGACGGTACTTGATTACAAAGGCTTCTTTCACCAGAACTACTCCCTGAGGAACACTCTCTTAATGTCATATTCTCGCATTCACTCCACATTCGTATATCACTAGTTAAGAACATTACCAAATTAACTCCCTAGAGCATTGTACTTGTTGACTCACATTTTATATTTTATGCAAAAAAAATATCTGCCACCAAGAATTTTCTAAACAATGGTATTTTAAATGCACTATAAAAATATCAGCACACTTTTATAGCGGGATAAAAGTTATTTGACTCGTGGAAGAATAAAAAATATGATTAAAAAAGTTACAGCCCGCGTCAACTTCACAAATGACTTTGAATCCAACTGCATGAGTGTGATATCTCCTGTATAGGTATTTCACTGACGTTATTTAAATTCAAGGCGATATTCAAATGTAAACCAACATTATATTATTATCTTGCTTTACAATCAACTAAATAAATTGCAGCAATATATTTTTGATATATAACATTAATATCTTTGAATCGTGTCGTATTGTTTCAATTTTTCTCGAGTTCAAGATACTGGGGATATTAGTGGATTATGTTTTTAAATAAAGGATTTATTAAAAATTATCTAAAGTATACTATTTACAGTCAAACTATTTACATAAAAAATAAGTGGTTTATAAAATAATATAATTTTTTTGTGAACTATTTTTATTAAATTATGCATGTGAATTCTTGTGATATATATTTTTAGTTCATAAATTAAATATTAATAAAACATGATAAACTATATCTGTGAATACATGTTAATTTTTAACATCATAAAGCTCTACGGGCAGTGATTTAGTTGACTGCTAATAAATATTTGCATCCAACTCTTTATGTATGATATGAATTGTTTTGGGATATAACCTAGTTTCTATCAAGCTTTTAACGCTTTTTAAGCAGAAATAAGTATTAAATAAAATGCTTATAGAAACTATAAATATTTGCTTCTTACAATATAGTAACAATGTTATGCTTGAGATATTTACAACATTACTTTAAAAATATCAAAATATATATTGTAATCTCAATTTTCGTAGACGATATTTATCTTTATAGTGAAGATATTTTATATCATTCTCAAAGATATTATTAATTTACTGTCTGAAAAAGTGAAATGTCTGTAGTAAAAACTTTATCAACCAATCTGAGGGTGAATTTAATAGTTCATGAATATAAATACAGTAGACTCAAATAAATTGGCAATTTGAATAATTTGATGCAACTGGATTTTATTCTGTCTACAGATTTTAACAGTAATATGAAATAGTAAAAAAAATGTCATTGTATTGTTTTCAGAGTATTTTAAGCTTTTTTATTAACATCAGGAATCCATTCCAAATACATGTCCGTAAGTGCCCATAAGTCCAACGGTTATGCTCACACCAGATGTCTGGTTCACAGGGCATAGGCAGCTAGGCATAGGCAAGGTCTAAATACCTTGCCTATGCCTAGGTTAACTTGTTTATCGTTTTATGGCTATTTCATTATACTATCTTTCTGTAAAATTTTTTTTTATTTAAATAAAAGGCCAAATTTTTTTAATGGTTTGTTATTAAAAACTATTTATAAACTATGATATTTCTAGAACACGGTAAATAATATAAAAAAAATCTTATTCTATTTTGAAAGATGATCATGATAATGTTGATATTTTCTTTTAACTTCTACAAAATTATTTTATCAAATAATTATTATGTCTTGTCCAAGTGTCGTTATTATTAAAAATATATTTTGAAAACTCTGTGAGAGTTTTTTGATCAGTTTTTAATAATATATAAGGATTTATATTATAGTGTTCGTTACATTTGAAATTTTATTGCTTACTCATAAATATTATTTAAGATAAAATTGATCTATCATCTATATAGTTATAATATAAATATATTTAATCGTATATTTTTATTATTTATCTTAAACAAAGTAAAAATAAAGATAATAATTAGTCAATGTTGTACTCGTGGTTAACGATGCTTCAAAGGAATTCTCTTATTTAATGTTAAATAGTTTTTTGAGTTTAGACAGTTTGTTTTCAAACTCCAATGACTCAGGCACTTCAACAAATTGAATTCCACTTCGCGAACATCTTTCAAGTAACACTGAGTAGCTTAGGTAATACTGTCATTAGCTCGAAAAGTGTCAATAAAACATTTTATAATTGAGATCTAATGAAGGATCTATGAATTAAGATCTTCAACCAATCCAATCAAAAAGAAAGTTAAAACAATATGTTCAAAACCTTTGTTTTATAATTAATCATTCTTTATTATCCAATTAAACAATTTGAAAGCAGACTATTATTATACTGAATTCAATGTATAGTGATAATATTTAGCTAGCAATTAGCTCCGAGAGGCTCGAAAAAAAATTTCATATTTTTTTTAAATATTTAATTTAATATTTAGGTAGTATACATTATTGTTCTAGAAAATGTGTAAACAATAAAGATATAACAATATTTATTAAATAACTAGTTGCTCACCGCGATTGTATAACTTTCTTCTGTAGCTCACGAGAACTACATTTTAGGGTACGATTATTCTAAAAACAAATAGCACTATGTCTCAGCGATTGTAGGCCGTGTGCAACATATTAAAGAAACTATAATTCTTTGAAACATAAAAAAATGTTCTTTCGTAATTAGGGTTGCCATCTTCTATAATAAAACGTCATTTTCTTTGGAATTTATTTTATAAAACGATTGACATATTACTTTTTAAATTACACAATGTATACATCATCCTCCCAATTGATTCCGTGTAGGACATACAAATATACGACCGGACACGAAATGAAAAAGCCATGTCAAATACAAGCCGGATATTTGACAAAAATAATTTTACAGCATAATGTCGTAGTATCAGAGTTTTTCCTTCTAGATTAGTTGCATATTTTTACCTTTTATACAACATAAGGCTTGATATAAATATATATATATATGTATTTATATCATGCCTTCTGTTGTACATATTAGATATATATATATATATATATATATATATATATATATATATATATTTAAACATGTCCCAAAATTCAACTTGTATCAGCAACTTAGGTAGTCTCGCTATACACCAAAATACTTAAAAGTAGATTAATCATGAAAAAAATTACGAAATTATATATTATATATTGTTGTTGTGTACTTAAGTGGTAATAAGAATATGTTTTAAAAAAATATCTTTTTAAATATATAAAAATCTTAATTAAAAATTTTAATGCCACAATCACTTACTATATTATGATTAAGTAATGGTTACCTTTATTTTGTAAAAATAAAACGTAAAATTTGTTAAAACGTTGAAATGCAAGTTAACGCTGGAACGACGCCTACAAATAAGCAGTTTAAAACCTTTTGAAAATATCTTTAAACATGTATAGCCATGTTAAGCTTATATAAATTTATATATTCCCAGTAGTCGCGGGTTCGAATCCCTGCCCGTATCGGTTTTTTACAT
The DNA here is from genome assembly GCA_959347355.1 of Napeogenes inachia. Taxonomy (NCBI): domain Eukaryota; kingdom Metazoa; phylum Arthropoda; class Insecta; order Lepidoptera; family Nymphalidae; genus Napeogenes; species Napeogenes inachia. The sequence continues at coordinate 12,579,944 of OY365793.1, read as the reverse complement.
TCTATATTTATATAAATTCAGTTTAAAACCGTTATAAAACAATGTTTGTGGAAAATTCACAAGTTTCTAGCTGCTTTATACGAAACATATAACTTTATCTTTACTTGGGCGTTATTTACTGATGGTATATTTACGAGGACTCTCTGGTTTTTATTTTTCGAGGAACTTTTTGATAAATTTTTCTAATCTAAAAGAATGAAGTAACACCGTTCAAAGTTATTTGAAGATTATTCTTATTAATCCGCTATATAAAAACACTTATACTTAAAAGAAAACATAAGTTAGTGTTTTTTAATTTTCAAAAACTGTACATTAAATGAAATTATATTTTATATGAAATAAGATGTTTAAGGCAGACACATGGTTTTATATTTTAATATTATATTGAGAAATACACAAAGCATTAGACATAATATGCTGAATAAACTATAATATGTTCTACTCTCTTTGATAGTTGTATATCTTCAAAACCAATATACTAAATAAAACGAGATGAACAATGATAAAAATAAATAATCTTAGTCTTAGTACGAAGAAATATTTTCTTTTGCCAGTTCATATTGAGTATTGAGTGTTAAAAGAATCTCAAGATTACTACCATTAGAAGATATCAATTTAAGATAATATTTTTCGGTGGTTTTAGTAGTTGAGAATTGTGTTGTTGGGATATAAGTAAAATTTGCTTAAGAAGTGAGTTAATAAATAAATAATTTTACAGTCAAACCGATCAAAAGGAGTTGCTGATGGATCAGATCAGTTCAAAGAGAAGGATCCACCCACTCTGAGTTTTGTCGGAGACATTTCACTGCATATAAGATGATTAAGCATGCATTGAATTGTGTTAAGCTTTTCACTTGTAGTTTTATTGAGAGGTGCTAAAAAGTATATCTACGACCTTGTATAAAAACATTTGATAATAGGGGTAAGAACTTTACTAGTATGCCGATAAAGCACGAAGAACGTTAAACTCTGTTCCACGACTATAATATGTTTTTGTCTTCTGTCAAATTTGAGATCGATTATAATGTTTAAAACGAAGCCTCTTTTGAAAGATTAAAAGAATGATACTCAATATACAAAAAAAAGAATAACTTGAAATTAAACTATTTCAAATTACTAAATCAATTAAAAAAAAAAAAAAACAAAAAAGGTATCAATTAAAAAAAAACAAACTTTTAATATGTAAGTACAAAAATTATGAATCCAATCTACGTAATTATTTTGAATTCAATTTCATTCACAATAATCCTTCCTCCGTAACCACCAAGGAAGTCACACGTAGCTGTGCTACGAGAACTTTTATACGACTAGCGAACTTTGGAAACGCGGTTAATATTTTTTAATTTTTAAATAAGTTTTTTCAATTGCAAAATACGTAATAATTAGTTTAAAATAATTAGGCATTTTTTATTTAATAAAATACTGATGCATATACAAAAATCGTAAGGACACTCAAATGAAACTAATATACGTCAAAGTTATGTAAAACCTCAACTATCTACCTATCTACATCATGAAAGGGTTTTCATCTATGAATGATGATCCTACTAAACTCGTACTCGACTCTCTAACTAACCAATATGGTCGCACAAAGGATCTTTGACGCTCCTTTTACCGCAAGATTAAAATAAGAGCAGAAGTACAACACTTTTCTTTGTTTCTGATCTTGTGTCAATATATTATTTTTCGACTAGTAATTTAAAAAAAATTAAGAGTTATTATTATGACTAAGAGTTATCTTCAATATTTAGAGATTTTTATTTATGCTTTTATTTTTATAACTTACAACACTATAATAAATAAAATATGGCAAAAAGTGATATTTTATTATTAATAAATTTCTTATAAAATAAATCGGTACAGGCAAGGAATCGTGCCTGCGACACCTCGGAAACTGATGCCTAGTTTATCTTTTTATGTACCTATTTATCAATGAGTATATGAGATAATCGCTATATGTTTTTTTATATGTTTCTTTAGTCTCTAATACGGCCTTTGATATATATGTGCGACCATGTCCTTAGTCCTACCATTAAATAATCATAATTCGTGAAATAATACGGTATTATGTTTAAAATAAATTATTTAGAACTGAAAAGTCATACTGGTCAGTGAAGTTAAAAGGTTTATCAGAATTCTGTCACCATTGACAGACAGAAAGTCTATTTAACCCTCACAATAGAAGCTCATACCATAAACATAAATATCTTTGCTATTTAAAATTGTTATGCTTTAATATAGCGCTTTTTATAAATCTCTGTGATACTTTACTTGTTCCAATAGCCTAGAAGCGTTTTATAATGACTCTCAAAGGCCAGCATGACCTCTCAAAGGATGCTTGCAACTTCTATTACCGCAGTATTAATACTTTAAGCCTACTGGCTGGATCATTTTCCTTTGTACTGTTCCGGTTTCTTTCCTATAATAACCTTTAATAGATAACGAGAAAAAGATAATGCAATTTGTTTAGCTCACAATATATGTTTCCTGCATCATGAAATAATTGTTAGCTAGGCATCAAAGAAGAATGCTATTGTAAAATAAACAAAATATACTTATTATAAATCCAAAATCATGCAATGAAAGTGACTTTAACACACAAGATATAGTTTCTTAATACGATTGCTATCAGTACATTATTATAACTTATCGCTAGAGCTATCAGACTCCACTGTTCAATGTCATACAATGTCACATAGGCTGTTCTATAAGTCCCAGTGTATTTTATAAAAAAAATATATAATAACACCATTTTCATTGAGAGTTATTTAGCAGAGGATTAACAAGCGCTTCTTTTTACTACATTGTAAGAAAGTTTTAAATAAAAGCTCTAAATAATTTTTCTTAATATAGCATATATAGTTAAGGGTGATATAGATTTAACTTTTATCTTCCAATTTTTACGTTTTTATAGCATCTAAGAAAACACGTACGCTAGTATGTTTTATGTTCCAACGCTATCTTACTGAAATGGTGTATTTTAAAATGCTGTAATATTTGAGAAAGAGGAAGCAGAAAACGGCTCAGATAGTAAAACGGATATACATTTCGAAACCAGAATATTATATAATATTAAGAAATTAATATTTTCTTTCTAAATAAAGTATTATTTTCAAAAAACCCCATCACGTATGTCTTACCTTACACTTTACATAATGTATGAAATTTCATATTATATAACCAAAAAAACTTAACAGAAAAGGTTTCGTTTATTACCTGGATAACAAAATTTCTGCCAAAATAAAAAGGTACTAAAGATCCTACTTTTATTTTATTGACAGTAAAAATAACTTGGTGGATTAAATTAAAAACCTTTCGTGTCTTTGGCACCGATGTCCATGGTTTTACTAAAACAAACTTATATTTTGCAATTTGAAAAATCGATTACAGAATTAATTTTTAGATGTTCGAGAAATTTCTTGTATTATAGTTTAATTAATGGTTTAGTCTATCATATCTCTTACACCAACTTAACTAATATGAACATACTAACGCAATAACAATCTAATGAAACAGGGAGTTGCCAAAACTTTTAGAGCTTTCAAACTAATTATTATTATAATGACTTACTACAGAACCTTTTTTATTCCATTTATTTAACAGATCCAACTATCTAAACATTGTAGCAATGAGGTTCTAAAGATGACAAATAGCGGTGTACATCTGACCAGTAGCAGATGTGCACCTTGTACGTTAAGTAAAAATAAAAATAGTAGCGGTCTGAAAAGTTATGGATAAGACCATATATTTATGTACCCATAAAAGATAAACAATTATAATAAAAATTGCCAACAATTCGTTTACTATAAATATTTTATGTTATTTATAAAATATAAACCAAGGAAGCAATAATAAAGTTCAATGTTCACTCAACTATCGCATGCAAGGAGATAATGTTCCCACTCACCTTGCCTTGTAAAAGAGACGCTTGAATAAACAGGAGCAATATCTTCAGATACCACGTAGATGTCAACGTATTAAACAAACTAAAAATAACATTTAAAATTTGATTGACTAGAACAGTCATGAGATATTTTTATTCTTTATTGGTTATTAAAGTACACATGGGGACCATTTAGGATAGCTTGAGCAACTTTAAAATATATTGTGAAGCTTTACTTTTACGAACAAGTCAAATTCAATGATGTTGTCTTAGAAAACTTAGTTAATTAATAAACAAATTAAATTAAAAATTAAAAAATCCCCGATACAAAAAGACTGTGTAAATGTGTTTATTGAAGTCGCTGCGTCGGGGGACCGTTGTACGTACTCGTACGTTGATGATGGTGTCTATTTTACGAAGTTACGAGGGCTTGGACTATACAATTCGATATCGTAATTTCTTTATTAGCCTTGGTAACTTACTTGCATTTTTATTTGTTCCTTTATTAATAGGTTTTTCTGCTTTTTAAAGTTATGTTACTACTTTCATTATTGTATTAAATTAACTAACGGACACACCAATTTTCACTTGCTTGAGGTTTTTTATCAATATTGCATAAGAGCCGTTCACCCGCACCAATAAAACCTTAATATTTTGGAGATGAATGTTTCTATTTCAACTAAACATAGCTAAGAACAATCTCGATGAACCAGGCTTTCGACTAAAAAACACCGCAACCAAATTCGTCCACACGTTTGGCTGCTACATTGCTACAGACAGACACACAGATCCACAGATCGACAGGTCAAACTTATAGCACCCCTCGTTTTGGGACGGGGGTTAAAAAAAGGTACAGATAATTAACATTGCCAGCATACACAACCTTAACTTTTTAACTATTTCTTTTCTCATGACTTTATTCCATATTTCCTAATTTCACATTTCACTAGAAAATAAAGATGTTTTATCTGTACCTTTTTATGTAATTTACACTAAAATAAAGACTTATAAAAAGTAAGTAAAATGTGTATTTTTTTATTTTTATTTTGTACCCCTCGTTTGTGTTTTTCAGTCCATTTTATATGTTAACTGGTAGAGAGTTGTCTATTACTACGTCAGCCATTTGTATAAAATTCTTTCTACAATAAAGATTCAATAATTAATCAATAATAAAATACAACAAAAGTAAATAATTATTTTAAACATTAATAAACACATAAGTAGGTAGTTTTCATTATGAAATTCACGAACTCTACTGTCACGGTGAGTAAAAAATAACTTTTTCTTTTTTAAACAAAATAGGCAAAAGCTAGATATATATATTATAATATACCAGTCGCAATTGTTGTAAACATATTTTCATAGAAACGACAGTAGTTTCAATCATGGATACATAATTTATAAATTATAGAACATCAACACTGTAAGCATTTTTATTTGTTACTGTAATTTTAATTTTATAATAAATTAATACATCAAGCAAAAATTTTCAACCGATATTCACACTTCTTCATTGGCTACTATGATACTCATTATCAAGTATTTATTCGTCTGATGTGAAATAGGCGCACAAAGTTGCTGGCATAGAATTATTATACAAACTCTTTGGTTACAGGTCGCCAGACGTAACAATATAAAAAAACAAAAATATATATGCATAGAGGTGTGGGTTGAAACCCTCATATACATTAAAAATTTAAATGACGGTCGAATTTCGGATACTGAGAGGCGATAAGTGACAATAAAACTTTCACTACACGGACATTATTAACAAGATATTTACAAAATAATCGATTTATGTTGATATTATCTTAAAAATAATAGCACTTTTATAATAGGAAATTTTACAACGAAATATTTTATTCAATCTTTAAATTGTACGTCATAATTACGGCAGCTAGCAAAAAAATTAGTAGTCTTAAATTCCTATTTTTTAAAATTCGGTACTTATTAATTAATATAATAAATCAGCTTTTAATAATTCGTTATTAATTTAGTTAAACGGAAATATTTAAAGTAAAAATATTATTTTCTCCTGTGCCTGATGTGCTTTATAACAAAAATATGTGGTAAAAAAAAAACATTCAAATATTTGACTTAGGAATATTGTTTTCCTTATAAGCATCATTTGATATTTTCGAAAAAGATTCTGAATAATACAAGTTTACAATATAATATATATTACAGTGAAATATGTAACATCGAGACCAAGCTATAGAAGATCTTAAGCATTGCTCGTAGCAGCTAAACCAAATTTGTAAGAAATAAAACGATATAAAGCAACCCCTCTCCTTATAAGTAAGGATAATGCCCAGTAATACCTCGTTTACTCCAATTTCAGGTCTACTTTTCCTTTTTCCTTCTTTTTCCTTTTCATTTTTGATTATTTTTCTAATCTGTTTTTTAATCTCTTAGTATGTAATGTAGCAGAGACATATTCTAATTAACCTTGTTAATCAATTTAACATTACTTGTATATATTATGTTTTTTTTTGTATCTGTTTCTATAATTCTTAATTCAGCAACACATTCATGGATATTATGAATATTTTGTAATAAATATGTAACGAAAAAACCCGTTAACTAAATTTATAGAACTTTTTACAGTGTTATTTTAAAATGTTTGCTTAGCAAAGCTAGTTAGTAAATGTTGTGCTCGAAGTTAATGATCATTCAAATGTATTCTCTAATTCAATATAAAATAGTTTTTTAAGCTTAGGTAGTTTGTTTAGACTCGGGCATTCGATTCAATCCAACAAATTGAATTCAACTTCGATAACTTCTTTCAAGCAATACTAAATAGTAATGCAGTTTTGAGTAGAAAAAACGATAGTGAAATATTTTTATAACATATAGTTTATAAACAATAGTATGATTTCTAAACCAAAGTAAATCCCAATCAGAAAGGATGACAAGGTAATTTATAAACAATTATTCTGTTTTCTATAATCAGAGAATTAATTGATAACAATGTTTTATTTATTTTATATAAATGGTCAATAAAAATACTAAATAAAAAAAAACATCATTTGAGAAACGGATGATAGTGTGTTAATTTAAACGTACATATATATAATTTAAACAAATCTTTAAAACATGGTTTCAAGAAAATAAGTCTACTTTCAGAGACAGAGGTAGTACGTACATTGATTCTAAGCGGTCTATGCACGGAGCATACATAGTTTAATTATAGCACAGCTTTCGGGAACGGGCTGTACTTGTTCTCAAAGGCTATATTTCAATAGAACCACTCCCTAAGGGTCACTCGTGATCCTGTTTTCGAGATGTATACTCAATATTCGTATATCATTTGTTAAGAACATTCCCGAAATAATAATTCCTCTAGGGCAGTCTAGGGCTTTACACATAGACGTCGAAAAAATATTTTTTTTTCTAAATAACTTTCTATCACTAGATTCAGATTACAAAAATATAAAATACATACAAATAATCGTAATACACACAAATTATCACACAAAAATGAAATAAAATATTTATTAAATACTATTAAGCGTACCAACTCAAAATACCTACAACTGTGAGTAAAATGTCTTGCGTTTTATATTTAGACTATTTGATTTCGGTAAAAGTAATTAATTGCATAAATTTATGAAAACATATGGTATTCAAGTAGTAAAGTTTATATGCAGAATATGTAGTAATTGTTTAACGCCACTCTTTGATAGTTCGTATGTTTTCTATTTTTATAGTGTAATGACTAAAATATAAAATAACTATTACACTAAAATCTATAATAATATATAACTCAGCTTGATCTAGAAGCAATTGCAAGACTGCAAAAGCCTTGTTTGTACAATCTGACTTGGCAGCCGTATTGGTTGTTTGATATCTAAACTAAAATACTAGGCAAAGAATAAGAAGAATGAAATAATGGATGTAATAAACTAAATTCAAAAATCAAACTGATGAATTGAACTGACTTATGTAATTTATTCGATATCGTTAAGAAATCTTTGAAGAAAAGGCCATTCATCATTAATTAAATGAAACTAATTTGCAAACGTTTTAAAAATGTTCCTCTATTTTTTAATAATAATGGAAAATTCTAACTAAACCTATTACTTATTTCGATTAAGGAGACTAAATAAAAAAGCTTTTAATTATTTAATAAAGCTGCTGTCTTATCATTGAAGCTGAGCGAGGTCTGCACTTTAATGAAGTCATAAAACAAAAGTCCACCAATTTAAGATGTTTGCGGATAATTCACTAGTTTCAAACGCTTTTTATACAGATCATATAACTTTATGTTAATTTCTATATTGATAAATACTTTTTACTGCTATATTTTTACAAGGTTATAAAGAAATTTATGACCAATTTTTTTTATAAACAATAAAAAGACAAATATATTTTGAACAGTGAAACGCTAGACAAATCTCACTCGCATTCTTTGTTGTCCCATCACACCCCCTTTAAAATAGTTTTAGAAAACGAACGTCAAAGTCCTGAAACATAAAACATTTATCTCTATTAAGACGAAGCTTCTTAGCAATCCATGGATTCACCGTGCGGGTGCCGGGCCCATCGCGTTGCAAGGTACCCGCACGGTGAATCATACCAGATAATCATATAAGATATAAGTACATACGTATTTTTCACACATTTTAAATTCACGATAATACAACATAAAAACGGCGATCAAGTATAATTGTATCCCTTGCAAGTTAAAAGTATCCTTTGCTTAAATATGAGGATTTAATAAAATGTGTTGATTTTCGTAACGAAGCAATCAATTAAGGAACTTTAAGATCTTCCAAGGAGGCTGATACTTGCGAAATTAATTAATTTATGAACATGTTGCGGGGATTGTTTACATTTAGGTAATATATTAATTACATATTGCATACTTACGACAATTGACATTCTACGAAAACTGGAACAATGGTGGTCTTTCGACATGAGGCAACTGCATCAACCATGTAGACCGCTGAGGTAGCTGGAAGCGAGCCACCCAGTCCGTGGGATTGCAACACATTTTTGGAAGCGCGGGATTGCAACACATTGTGGGGAGCGTGGAAACGGACGAAGGCTGGGGGCGATCGCGTCACTTCAGATTCACACTTCGAATCGAGCACATAGTTTAGTTTAAACTTAAGAATTTTATTATAATATTTTAATATTTTAATTTTAATAAATTAGTTGCAAAGATTTTTGGTTTCTTTAAGTCCTTCGGCTGCTGCTCGCATAATTGGCGCAGTTGGTAGGATCTAGAGTCAGTGCGCGGCGGTCTATATGCTCTAAAAATCGGCTAGACTCCGATAGTCGCTGGCAGGCTCCTTAGCCTTCATCTGGATCCGAATCTACGTGGGCGCAACACCGGGGACGAGTATCCGACCATTGATACGCGGAGGAAACCAGAATGCAAATAATACTGGCGATGATGCTGGTGCATCTTGTTCACGCACAAGAGATAAGACTCGACAGTCTTAGCGACGGTCCGGGACTCCTGCCCTATAAACTAGGACAGACTCGTCTTATTACCCATTATCACAGCTTCTTGCAGTATATTCAAATAGACGATATAGAAGATAAAGCTATCGCGGTTAGAAATCAATTATCAGAATTTAAAGATAGGCTTCAAAATGATACTTTTGCTTTATACGAGCTTCAAATTGATTACTTGTCCCATAAAATTGATAACGTTGTTAAACATTTGAAAGCTTTAGAACCTAGCCGTGTAAAAAGGGGCCTAATCAATGGATTAGGATCTATAGTAAAAAGTATAACTGGCAAGTTGGATTATCAGGATGCAATTAAATTTGATAACGCAATTAAAAATTTAAATAATAATCAAGAGAAAATTATAACCGAATTCAACTCTCATATAAGCCTTAGCAAAGATTGGATGACGCAACATAATGACGTCATTGACCAGCTAGTTAGGAATCAGCAATCAATTAATTCCACGCTGGGACTTTTACTTGACAATAATGCGTATGAAATTAACAGCCTTGTAAAATACGCTCAATTCGCTCAACTTTTAACTATTATAGCTGAAAATGTGGACGATTTATTAGAAGAAATAATTAGAATAGAGAATATTTTAGCCCTAGTGCGCGCCTTAAGCACACACCATTCCATGGTAGATATTGATACGTTAGGTAAGATGATAGGTAGACTTCGAATAATATACGGAGATAATAGATTGTTAACTTTAGATTTACGTGACTATTATAGTATAATAAAACCTGGGTCTTACTTCATAAAGAAACAGCTAGTTATAGTTTTTAAAATTCCTATAGTTAGTATAGAAGTTTTCGACCTTTATAAACTCTCTATAGCCCCAAATAGTTATAACCAAATCCTTATTCCACCCTACCCATTCCTTGCAACCAACAAGGAAGCCTATGCGTACATGGAGGCTGAATGCCCGAAGATAGACAAGCAGTACCTCTGCGAAGAAGATACTATCGCACGCGTCAAGAACCAGCATGATTGCGCTCGGGAACTCACAAAAAACCACGTCCTAGGAGAAGCCTGTAACCTGACCACTGTAGTACTGAAGACTGAAGCCATGGTGCAATTGGATGACAAGAATTACGTCATGTCATTCCCCCATCTTACAAAAATTCATTTGCAATGCGGGAGAGAAGAATTCAAGCAACTTCAAGGAAGCTACCTAGTCACGGTACCCCTAAACTGTACCTTGATAACATCGAAATTTACAGTAGTTAACGAAGATAATGAAGTACATGGCCAGCCTGTAATAATAACTGGCACCTCATATAACTTTGAACAGAAGTATACGTCGCCGCACAAACTGACGCTACAGTCTATCGACTTAAGAAAACTACACAGTTCATACAATCAAGTCATGATGGAGCGAAGCATAGAACGAGATACGACAGCGGACGACGCACTTTATCACACCACTGTCCCCTTCTATGTGGCACTATGCGGTGCGGTCGCACTTGCTCTTGCATTAAAATGGCGACGATTCTATCTTTGCCCACGCAACCGCAACATACCTCAGCGCCGAGATGACCAGACTACAGAACCAGAAATTTCTGAAGATTTTCCAGCAACATTTTCACTAAAAGTTGGAAAATAGTTCCTGAACTGCGGGTGGAGAAATTACATATTGCATAATTACGACAATTGACATTCTACGAAAACTGGAACAATGGTGGTCTTTCGACATGAGGCAACTGCATCAACCATGTAGACCGCTGAGGTAGCTGGAAGCGAGCCACCCAGTCCGTGGGATTGCAACACATTGTTGGAAGCGCGGGATTGCAACACATTGTGGGGAGCGTGGAAACGGACGATGGCTGGGGGCGATCGCGTCACTTCAGATTCACACTTCGAATCGAGCACATAGTTTAGTTTAAACTTAAGAATTTTATTATAATATTTTAATATTTTAATTTTAATAAATTACTTGCAAAGATTTTTGGTTTCTTTAAGTCCTTCGGCTGCTGCTCGCATAATTTATTCTATGCAAAATATTACATTATATTGTGATGGGCAATAAGCCTACTCTAATAGTGGTTAGTTCTGAGTGTGACATAAATGTTCTGAACTTGGCTCGCTAAAACAACAACATCGATTTTAATATCTAGTAAGAAGACAGACAAGACGCCATGAGCTTATGAATAACACAGCTACTTTCGGCTACAACGTCTAATCTTAGGCGGAGTATATAAGTTGCTACTTGAATTGCCAGCTCTTGCGATAATAATATTTTTTGCATTATATAAAATTGTGCCTATATATTAATTACTATATTGCCTGTGGCAGTATAACAGCGAGGTCATTAACCGTAAGGGCAAATAAATGAATAATTAATTAAATTTTTGATGAAATTCAATTAATTATTCATTTATTAATAATAATCCAAGATAACACCGTCAGATAAACAATGATACATTTAAATGCTAATAAACTATGCTACGTTTGTAACTCGTTTTTTTTTAATATTTTTATTAAAACCCAGCCGTTATACATATTTTGCGAGAACTGTATGTCCGGAAACACCAACTCTAATTATTTATCATCTATACCTACGATCCCGCAGTAAGTTTACAACCGAGGGGCCTTACTTTAGTCCCAGGCTAGACCGTTGTGCAGAGGCTACATCTCATACAATAACACTTTCATGGGAGAGTCAAATACAATTAACTTCTCTAACAGTATAAATAAGCCACTTTCATCTAAAATTAGATAGCACAAGAATCCAATTGCTTTCCCAAGTTCCTGTATGACCAAATAATGCAGCTTTTAAAGACCAGTGATCAGAATTATACACAATCTGAACAAAAACTTACACAGTTCGTTTTAAAGGTTTGAATATCTGTGCACAATGTCCGCCAGTTTAATTAGGTAAATGTAATGCTAATACAGAAAAAATGTATTATCACTACTCTGGACGTTTGATATGTGTATTTTTCGTCACTCCTTTTATTGTAATGGTTTTGTAATATAAAATAAGTTTATTTTAATATATTTTTTATATTGTAGTTATTTTTTTTTATTTATTAAGGCTTTTGGTTGTTTCATTACCTTATGGCTAATCCGCTGGTGCACTTCTAGCACATTATTATTACTGATTATAATTGCTTGCTGTGCGTAGCTGTGGCGGGTTATAATAAAAGGTTCCATGAATTTTCTATTCATAATTTTCAGAAGAATAAAATAAGAACTTACAGCTTTAAAACTCATAAAGTCTATAACATAATTCATTTATGAAAACTATCACGGCGAGTGTATAGTGTCACTCACACTCAAGAGTTATTTGATCTGATTCCTGACGTTAATTTCCAATAAGTCACTGCACGCTACCGCATGCAATATTATCCCTATCACCTATGCATGTATGCATGGGTGCTTTAAAAAAGATGCGCGTATTCGCTCTTTAAAAAGCGGTCACGTCCTAGTCCTTTAATATTCCGAAAGACTGTTGATGACGACTATGGCTTACCAATACATGACCCGCGCAGGTATTTGTTTGGTCTACTTTAACAATAAAAAAAGACTACAGGCTCTCTACTTAGAATATTATTAATCCTCAAACTACACCGTATCTGGTAAACAAACATGAATTGTTTGTCAAAACTAAAGAGTCAGTTACTCAAAGCTTAACTGCGTCAGTCTTTTAATGAGACAATTTACAATCTAATGAAACAAATTAACTTTATTGTATTTTAACAATACGCTTGAAGCAATATTTACTTAAAATCTGCTATTGTTTGATAAGTTGCAAATCGTATACATGGATTTATTAAATACGTATAAATTGGATTTTATAATGTTAATTAGGTATTTAATATTTTTAATTTCAATAGCTACTTATAAAATAAATTATAGTTTTAAAGCAGTTTGTTTATGTACTTAATTAAATTAAACCAATATAATTTTACTCATAACATTAAACAGATTTATATAAAAACCACAAAACATAAATCTTTTAATTCAGTTTACGAATTGATGTACGAGCAAATATTTTAATTTAAAAAATGCTGTATCTGTTTTTTTTTTAGCTTAAACTGTTGGGCTATTGAATGCAAACATGTATTTTGTAATCCAAATATTAGATCTAGAGTTTATTTAATTCAATAAAAACAAAATAATTCTTCCTGTTAATTACATAAGAGTAGTCTAGTAAACCTCAATTAATTTTACTTAAAAAAAACAATAAAACAATAATTTTACTTAAAAAAATTGGTTATTTTTGTGAAATTTACATGTTACAATTTGAATTTGAAACCATTACAGGTTACAATTTGAAATTTCACAAAAATAACCAATTACATTAATTTTTTATTAAAAAACAGCTACAATACGTTCAAGCCAATATAAATATAAGGAAATGAACAACACAAAAGTCTAACCACACCAAAAATTATTACTATACCCAAAATACTAAACAACAACAATCGAACGAATCGAGCGTTAGGAAAAAGTGATTCAGAACATCTGTCATCTACCCGCGCTGGCTTACATACAAATCTTCAACGGTTGATCTGAATTATCTTCTACAATAGATTATATTTTATTTATAAATTTAAGATATAAATCTTTGTAACTTCCACGTTACTTAGAATAAAGTTTTAGATCATCAACAGTCTGACTCTTCAACGATTGTCAGTTATATCTTAATAACAGTATAATATTATATAGTAACTACATATTTTTTCACAGCTAGACTTGATCCCTCTTAATCGTAGCTCATCATTAGGCATATAATATGTAATTATTCTTAACCTTTCTTCAATACGACAAACTTTTATCCAATGTTATAAACAAGATTTTTTTTTTTACCAATTTTAAGCAGAATACTCTTTAAATTATTAATATATAAACACAACACAACAATTCTCAACCTGTAGTTGGTATACCAGGAATATAATGTTGTATGCACGCAGCATTATAGTTCAATAATGGAGCAAAGTTCTTATAAGGTCGCTCGCATACGTAATATTGCACCAGAAATATTCCCTGAGGGATACTCACGTAATCCCGTTGTTCGAAATGTTCATTCAACATTTATCTATTTATATATGTTTATTATATAATAATGTCAACTTTCTTGAAATACACGTCCATATTGTGTTTCACATTTTGATTTCAAAACGATTTTAAAATAATATCATATTTGATGTTTTTCTGTTATATACAGTTATACTACCAAATAATTTTCAAAATAAATATAAATTAGATTTAAAATAACATAAAAAAGAGAAAAAGTCTAAAATCACTCCTAACAAACGTGATATCTATGGACATAAATCCCATTGAAAGTTATACAATTAATCAATAAAATTTCAATTAATTGATTAATTTTCAAACTTTTGCTTATTTCATTAGACTAATTTAAATTTGTATGATGATTTTAATAAAAATAATCTCGAGAAGTTTTTTTATTTTTATAAACACAAGTATTGAAGCAATATTTTAACTAACATTAGCTTTACAGTTCTTTTGTATTCTTAAGTAAATTTAGAGGATACGTACGTTTGTACGGGTGCGATTTCTCGAAAATTGAAAAGTCCGTTCTCGAATTCTCGAAAAAATGAAAGGTTTCCGTTCGTTAATTCGTTCCCTTGTTTCATTCAGAGTGAATTAAATCACAAGATTAAGAAACAACATTATATATTTTATTTTTATAGCAAAAAATTACGAAGAATTGGTCCTTAAAAACATTTTCGACAGTAACTCATATACATATGTTTTCTTAATGTCAATAAGAAACAGCAATAACGAGAAATTCTCACGCTTACATTAAATTTTCAAGAATGAAATGGAAATGCAAGATAAGATTAGATTTTCCGTTTATTGAGAATATGTCTCTTTTGTATTGAAAAATAATAAAAACCAATCTAGACGATTTTTTCGTACAAATTGTAAAGAATATTCAATGTACATACAAATGTACACAATTTTTTAGTTCATTTCGTAGAATCTCCTGCTTATTCTTACTTATAATAGTTATATTTTATTTTAGCAAAAATGTTAACGTTAAGTTTATAAGCTATTTTCTAAATAGCTTTTAAATTTTTTAGTGTCTTTAGTGTTCGAATAATGACACTCATAGGATCCTGGTTTATAATCAATTTCATTATATAATAGAACAAGAGTAGACCAAAAGTTGTGAAAAATAAACAAGTTTAAATATTGTTTCCTACAGATATACTTGTTTGACAAACTTGAACTTTATTTAAAAGATAGTATACTTACAACAGCTCTCAGTGACAGGTCTTGACTTTACAAGAAACTTCTTAAGAAAAAAGTCATATGTAGTTGAGGTGTTCGAAATTTAATGCAGATTTAATATAAGCCAGTGATTCAAAAATACTTATATTTAAAAAATAATATTGTGTTTTTTTAATTTTAAATATTTATCATGTACAGTTAAAGTTGAAGTTACTAGTTAAAAGAATATAAAAGGTAAAGTAGGGATGAATATTAACCTATTTAATGCGTTAATCAAATTACCAACAAACTTTATTCACTTAGACATTTCTGAATAACAAAAAAAATAAATATTATTCGTGAAAGATGTTAAGTCAATATATAAAAATAAATGATATAATATACTTGTCTCTTAGCACGTAAATGTAAAATATTTATATCAAAAGGTAAATGTTTGTCAGTTTACATTGGGTATTGAAATACGAAAAGCTATCTAGGGGAAGATTTATCGTCTTATTTACAATACGTGTCTTTTGCTTCTCAAAAATATTTAAAATAATTCTCCTTGACAGAATTTTTTGCACAAATTGTAAAGGATTACAAAATAAAGAAGGTAAGATCAATGATATTTCAAATAATTTATGATGTTTTTTGAGATTTATGCTCTTGTGAAATTTAAAAATACCGATTTAATTCAAACCAAATCATTTTGAATGGTATCCATTCATCACATATTGTATTTAAGTTTCTTATTTACCAACAATTTTCAGATTTTCAAACAACTCCATGTTTTCCACATAATATGTTCATTGAATGTGTTTATGTTTGCTTTTCATAAAACATGTTTTTTCACAGCTCATTTAGAAGTTATCAATGGCCAAGGTTGTGTAAATTTAACTGAACACGAATAACTACCTCAACTGTTTTCGTTATCACGATGAGAGTTATTAAAGAAACAGATCAGATTAAAAACGTTTGTGATACGAATAGGTTTGTGGTTGGCTGTATTGCTACAGTTAGTTACGTTAATACTTCCAGTAATATCTATTACTGGAAGTATTAAATTGTACAATTATCTAATTGTAATGAGGAATTAATACACGAAAAGAAATAGCAAGAAGAAAATATTTTATCTAAATTTACTTATGAGTTTTGACCTTAAAGCAATTTTCATCAAGATACTGATTCAACACACACAGATATAATACATTATTATAATTCATACTCTATTTCAATGTGTCATAAAATGTAAATACTACGGCTTCTTAGTATTATATTGGTTCTTCAAAATAATGTTTATATTTTAAATCCTACAAGTACGATAATAGATTATCTAAATCCTAAAACACATCAACCCAATAAAAAATAATAAACGTTAGCATAACTTCGTAGTATCAGTATTATTAATGAATTTCTAAATTTGGAACTTTGAACTTTGGACACACTCACCAAAATGTATCCTATAAAATACTGAGAGGCTAGCAATTCTACGCCTGTGTTCAAGGCTGTGGAGGTTGGCGTCAACCAATTTAGGGTCGCCAATAAGCCTCTTTGCTCACCTCTCAATTGAGTCCAGAACCGCAAGATGAGTCTTTGCGGCACCAGCAAATATGTGGCCACAGTACTCTACATACGACTGTATCTGTGCTTTGTATAATACAAGAAGTTGTCCCGGTGTAAAGTACTGTCGCACCTTCGCAAGTACGGCAAGCTTTCCTGCAGCTGCTCTTGCTCTGGACTCAATGTACCGACCAAAGTTGAGGTTCGAGGAGATCTCTAAGCCTAACAACTAAAGCCAGCCACTGTATTCTAAGGATACATTCTAGAAAGTAGGAGCCAAGGTGAAAGGGCTCCTTTTGGCGGTGAACAAACACATCTGCGTTTTGGTGGCGTTGAATTTGACAAGATTGGCATGGCCCCATGCGGAGATTGCCTGAAGTTTGTCATTCAAACCATGGCTTCTCTTTCAGCTTGCACTTGCTCTCTACTAGCTCAAGTGCTCGGCATATATCTTTCTACAACTGTGCTATCGTCTGCGTTCCCATAGATACCAGGCTTCAACGGATCGTTAATGTGCAGCAGAAAAAGAGTTGCAGAAAGAACGGACCCCTGAGGCCTCCCGAATTTATTGTCAAGGTTTCCGAGGAGCACCCGTCGGCAACTACTCAAAGGGATCTTTGGCTCAGAAAGTCTGTTATCTAGCCAATCAGACCAGGAGATATACCGAACGTTGAAAGCTTGTGTAGAAGGCTCGCATGCCAGATCCTGTCAAATGCCTTCGAGACGTCCAGAGAGGCGGCGACCGTGTCGTCGTTCCTCTCGATGACCTCGCCTAAAATGTGTGTAGCGTACGCTAGAAGGTTCACAGTAGACCTATTTCGGCGAAACCCATACTGTCACTGAGGAGATTATTACCTTCTACGTACGCTAGAAGCCGCGACTTCAATACACGCTCCATAATCATGCAGAGTATGGAGGTGATTGAAATAGGCCTATAATTGGTAGGATCGGCACGGCTGCCTTTTTTGGGTTGCACGTTGGCAAGCTTTCATGATTTCGGCCCTACTCCAGTCTTGAAAGAGAGGCGACATAGACGTGTCAATACAGGTGACAACTCAGCTGCGCATGTCTTAAGCAGAATGGCTGGTATACCATCAGAACCACTGGCTTTATTCACATTTAAACGACATAATGCTCTTCTTACCTCTTTTTTCCATGATGCGGATTTCAGGCATAGTAATCACAAAATAACATTCCATAATCAATTATTTACATGGAGCATCGTATACTATTTTGCAACTGAAGTACTTATTCCTGTAAATTCTAATGTGTTTGATGTTTAAGTTACTATAAAGAAATATATATTAATAATTATTAATAATATTTATTAAGAATGATCCGGTGTGATCCAACTATCTTAGCAGTGGGGCAGCGAGGATCAGACGATAACAAATAGCCCCATACATCTCTCAACGTAGCAGGTGCGCCTCTACTAGTAAATATAACTATAAAAAAAATTGCGGTCTCACATCTTATCAAAATTTATTTAAATAATCATAAAAGATAAATAATTAAACAAATACTTAATACTTAATTTATAAAATAGATGATTTTATTTATAAAATAAACACCAAGGAAGCAATAATAAAGTTCAATGTTCACTCAACTATCGCATGCAAGGATATAACGTTCCCACTCACCTTACCCTGTAAATGACACGCTTAAATAAACAGGAGCAATATCTTGAGACATGTCTACACATGGTTTTCTTAGCGAAATATTATCGAGGACTTTTAAGTTTAATTCGGTAAAGTAGGAATGCCTACTCACGTAGGTATATTATCAAATATAGAAAATAATACTTCTATGTCAAAAAATATATAAATACTAGGTACATTAATTACAAATATTTTAAAAATTTATGATGATATTATAATATTCGTGGGAATAGGGTATGAAAAGAAATCGACAATTATTAGTTTAAATAATTGACCCGTTAGTCTTAAGTTTATTAAAAGTCAAAGTTTTTACACAGAAACCAATTGTTTTCAAAAGATCAAATAAACTTACTTCCCTTAGTTACAAATCAACTTTATATGTATGTTATTAAAATATACGATAAGGATTTATCAAACTCATGGTAAATAGTACATTTATTTAACACCGAATTAGTTTTTTTATTTTCTTAAATAATTCTTTCATAAAGACTCGGTGAGAATCCTATAGTATAGAAACTAACATTTTGATAAAACTGTGACACCTATATCTTATATCAAATGTGTAAATGCCAAATAGAAGCAAGAAAGAGATATATTCGTGTTCTTGTCATGATTCTAAAACCAAATAACAGGTTGGCTGAATACGAGGTATATATATGCGTATTTGCTGCACATTTTCCAGCTTTTGCTTGTTTTTCTGAGCAGGTGAAAAAAGATATTTTTCAATTTCTTTCAATGTTTCTTGATGTCTGAAAATGCCGTTAAATACCGTTTTGATTAAATACCCTAAATATCTAATATACTACAATATGACATTTATGTAACATTTATTTAACAAATATTATTGGTGTTATTATTCGTATCTACTGAACTTTGAACACAAAATTACATAATATAAAATAACAGATGGATTAAGAGACAGACATAAGTGCATAAATTTTAAACAATAATAAATTTAAAAAATATATTTTTACTAACTTATTTCAGTTTTGCTGTTTTTAGCAATGAAATAACAATAAAATAATTTGAAATCAAAACTATTTTTACGGATTTAACTCGCGTATAATGGATTAAATTTTAAATTTACATTTTAAATCTCATTTGCTTTGAGGCAATCCTGTTCACGGTAAGGCGAGATGGAGGTCTTACAAACTTAGAAACCGTTGGAGGTAGATGACTCATTAACTGACTTACTGACAGACATCTCCGCTACCCGTTTCGGTGAATTAGGCATTCTATATATGATCGTCTTTGCAGGAACGGTGGGGACGTCTATTAAGCTTATATTCGAAAATTCTAAGCAATGTTTCTAACTTTGGTGTACAGATAAGCATTACAATATCATCAAATAATGAAACATTTTTATAAACTAACAATAATACAATGAAAATTTCGATCAAAGGTCACTAAATTCATTTTTGTTATGTCTAGACAAAAGTTTAAATAAATAGCATTGTATTGCAAAATTTTTAAAAGAGCTGAAAAATCAACTAGCCAAATTGATAGTCTCCTAAAAATTTGAATTCAAATGGTATTAATATACTAATGTTTGACACAATGACTACAAATTAAATCTATCTCAAGTCATTAATCTAAAATAAAGTAATAACTTAAATGAAAGGCCAATTTATGTGTAAATGTTATATAGTTAATAATTTATAAGCCATGATATTTATAAAGGATATGAAACATTGCGACAATAATAAAGTATAGAAAATTTACATACTTTATTAGGGAGGCTACAATTTCTGAATAAAATCATTTATTAACATAGAAATCGGTTTACTGCTCTCGAAATGTATTATCCCTAGAATATTTTATGAAACAAATCATCCATATTGCCTCAGCATTTGCGTAATTTTAATAAAAAAATTGGGAAACTGAGGAGGCTTAAAACATTTTATTATTTTAAAACAATAGGCGATAGCCAGTAAAGTGTATAATAACACATAGTTTTTCTCAAATTAGGTTTATTTGACTAATCAATAATTTGAACAAAAGGTATCAATAGCATGCTTTTCTTACTTACAATAGATCAATTGGCACTTTATTACAGATCTTCTATTGCGGAAGTAAACTCAAAACGTTTAGGCTAGGATTTGAAACGTATTGGCAATAATTTTATTATTCAAAAATGCTGTTTTAGGGTAATATTTTAAGAAAAAGTTATTTACAATAGACAAGATCGTTCGTACACCGCTATCAGGTTGATAAAAAATAATATTATATAAATAGTAAAATAGAATATACATATAAATATATTTTTACTTATTTTAAGTGTTCTCTATTTTTACTTACAATATTTAGGCTTCACTGGAGTAAACCATTGATTTTTAGATTGACGATTTATTTAAAATCAAAACATGTAGTTTACACGTAAATAACTTTAAAGCGATTACTTTATAAGTTTTTTCTGCGTTTAATAATTAAAGGTTCAACGGATAAAACTATAGTTTATTTATTTATTTGGCAACGTAATATAGCGATATTTAAAACACGTTATAGTGATAACGTGTTTTATTTTTCCTAGATAGAATTAACTGTTAACTTTTAATAGTACATTATTGCAAAGGCAGCGAAATAGGCAATTCATATGTATGTATGTATTCATATGTATATATGTTCAGCTTATTTCAATTAGAAATCTATCGATACGGGCAAGATCGAATCCTGATTTTTTGAAAACTGTCCGTCGCTGTACCAAATGAGATACCATATCAATAAACACTTCGATGAAGATGGCGCGTAACAGAAAAACGTCATAATTTATTGACATTGCTATAAAATTTTATCCCATCTTTCGATAAAGAAGTTTCACTTCAAAAAGATGGCGCGTAACGGAAAAATGTGACGCGTAACGAAAAAATGTTACACTAATTTTTTTTCCAACCCCGATAAAGAAGTTTCACTTCAAAATATGCAAGGAAATTAAAAAGAGCCTTTTACGTAATAAATTTCATTAATATTAAAAGTTATATTGCTCATGTTTCACCGAAAGGTAAACGCATCTGTGGCTAAACAGCCACGAGAACGCAATGTGTACGATAGATGAAAGAGTTTTAAATTCAAACAGCACACCGTTTCATACAAAATTTCCGGCGCGCTCTTCGTTCCAAATTCAAAGAAAGCGCCAGGAAGTGATTTTTTTTAGTCTATGTAAATATGATACTGCGCGTGTTTTTTATTCAAAGGTAATGGAAATAATAACATTATTTCCGCGCATGTTTAAGAAAAAATATTTAAAAATCTGATTTGGCCACCGCATCCCGAAGACTGAAACGAATAGAGAAATAATAAGAGCGTTGCCGGCCTTTGAGAAAGAAGTAGGCGCATTTTTCTCATATGCTCTCTTGGAGTCTTCTGCTAACTACATTGTTCATACGACAAATCGCTAGAGCAAAGTCTTTCATACAAAATTCATAAATAATTAGCAAGCTGTCCCGGGACACGAAAGATCTAGGAGTCTTCAAAAGTTGCCCTTGAAATCTTTTGTCAGTCTGACTTCCCGTCTGGTCACGAAATGAGTACTGCTTTCATATGTGGTCCGGTGATACCCCAGTATCGGGTTGTACCACTTAACCTCGTACTACGACGAGTTTTCAGCGCCTGGGTTACAAATTGATGCAATGATCAATACATTTTAATTTAACCAAAGGGCTTAATCTAGAGTCATGGTAATGACAAACCGAGATTTTACTAAAAAATAAACAGAAGGTACACTCTCCTAAGCTCATGCTGCAACTTTCAACAAACAAACAATTAATCAATCATTCGTAGCAGTCTTTCCGCTGTCTAGTATAAGTAGGGGCAAAATAATATTTTCAAAGCCTTATAATAGATATAAGCACCCTTTATTGGCACAAATGAAGTATAAAATGTATACAAAACCTAAATAAAATACAACTAATCACAGTAACGAGATCCTCAAGTTTAATTATAAATCCATTTAATTTAAAATAAAGAAAAAGTTTCATTTCACATGTCGGTACACTTCTTTGTTTGACTTGTAACAATGTTTGTGGAAAAAATACAAGTTTCAAGTAGGTTTTGTACCATCTATATAACTTTGTTTCTACTTGAGCATTATTTACTACATAGTATATTTACGACTGGTTTGGTTACTTATACTGCTCGTTACTATGCTATGCAAGGAGCTTTTAGAGATCCTAATCTAGACATATAAAGAAAAGCTATTTAAAATTATCTTTGAACGTTTGTTAAAGCCAGCTTTATAAAGACATTGTTAGTTATGGAAAAAACTGGACTTATTTAAATTTAGAAAATACATAATAGTTAATTTTTCTCATTTGTTTGACAGGTTGAAGGGTGTTAAGACAGTTCACTCGTCGGTTTGTGGTTTAATGTGATTCTAAAAAGCAAACTAGTGTAGTATGCTGATTATTTTCCGTATACTTGTAAATCATATAAAAGAATACGAAAAAGATAACACGATAATAAACGCTAAAACCAAATCCCAGCAAATACAAACTTCATCTCAAACTAAAAAGTTTTTAATTATTAGTCTTCTTATACATTTCTGTTAACTTACCACAAATTACACTGTAAATAAACAAAATCATTGAGCTAACAGCGACAATGTCTCTTGAAGTTACTATGTAGTTTAAAATAACCCGGCAAGATAGAACCTCCTTGTTTATTGATGCGTGTTATTTAGAAGGCAAGGCGAGGATGAACATTTTCCGGTTGTATGCGCTATTTAAATTACCAACAAACTTCATTTCATTTTAATGACGTAAACGTCGTGTTTATATTTTTTACCTTAACAAAGAACTTTAATATTATAAGCTTACATTAAAAACGCCCAACAACTAAGCTCAGTTATTTAGTTATTATTTAGTTTAAAGTCTGTAACGATATTGTTTTGTATTTTCCCAATTTATCATTTCGATAATGAAATCTTATAAATATTATAAATGCGAAAGTTTGTAAGAAAGTGTGTATGTTTGTTACTCTTTCACGCAAAAACAAGTTAAGGGATTTTCATGAAACTTTGCAGTAATATATATAGCTTTGATATCAGAATAACATAATAAGTTAAAATTTATACGGATTTTTTATAAATTGGTGATAATATAACGATAATTGTCAAGTAAGTCGAAAAAAAAACAGCCCCCTGAGAGCTATATTGGCGTGCGCTGCCCTAATCGTTGGAGTTACCCAAAGATAATTACTGTAGGATTACTTATCTTGAATAGTTCTAAATAAAATTTCGCGACAGCATATAACTATCTTTTACGTGTAAGTCGTTGTGGCCAAAATAATTAACCAAACATACAATTTAATTAGTAATTTTTTAACAATGAACATTTTAGAATATTTATCGAACTCTTAAAAAAATTGATACATCTGTCATTTTAAGTATTGAATGTAGATAAACTTTGTCCTTTACACTAAGGACTTTGGTCGAATAGTTGAAAAGTTATCACGATAAGTAAGGTTGACTTAAACGGAATATCTAAAGCGCCTGACAGGCGCGGCGCTCAGAGCGAGCGAGGGAGGAGCCGTCATCAGCGAGTGCGCGACCCGACTGGGCAGACATCATTGACGGTTGTGTGCATTAAGCGATTTTTCGTATGACAAATTCGATTCTTCAAGCGATTTATTGTTTCATACAATACGTATATATTTAATATAATATATATTTTAGTATAATATTAGAAATGTTTTTTATTTAATTTGTTAAACGTAGGATTGTACTTTTAGTTGTTTAGTTAGATAAGTTTGTATTCATTTCGAGCTGAGGTGTCGAGCAAATAGATTATTTTGTTTTGTCCATGAAATTATTATATTAATAACGTTTAGGTGTAGGTTAGCTATTTTGAACTCAATGAAGATGTTTCTTGGTTCACGCGGACGAAGTCGCGGGTAACAGCTAGTAACATATAAATATAAGATATCCATTTGAGTTTTCTAAGAATATGTAAAATGCTTTTATACTTTTTAAATATATTTTTATGCCTCATATTTAATTATGCTAAAATCTTAATATTGTTAATTATAGTTATTAATTTAGTTTTTATTGGTCTAACAAATATACTATTTAAATAATAATAATAAAATTAACAATCAAAAGTATTTGAAATTATTTTTATGATGTGTTGCTGGAACTAATAATCCGGTAGTAATTAAAAGTATAATTTTAAATATTTTTTTTATTTTATCAATTACCGATAGATAAAACTAAAAAAGAAATAATTTTGCTACCTGTATCCTATGTTTTATACCTCAATCCTTCATTATTTGTGAAAAAATACAAAGCGGTACAACGACAAAGAAAATAGCACAAAGAATAGACGAAATAGAGGTCGAGCAAAGACAATCGCTTGCACAACCCTTTTAGACTCACAGGTGTTTTGACAACTCATTTACTTGTAAATCGGTGGCATTATGAAACGATCTCTTGGAAATCCAATGTTTTGAACCATTCTTAATATTTAAAAGTATCGTATAGTCATTACCAATTTATATCTTTATAAATTACTAATAATAAAATATTATCTGAATACACTGATGCATACAGCGTTAATCAATGCAGACAATAATACAGACAACACAATATTATAGAACTTAAAAAGCAGTTTTCAGTTAGTCATAACATAGCCATTAAATTCTATTACTATTATGGTGACTTCCCACATCATATTAATACTACTTAATTAACTTAAAATTCATTATACCTATATGATTGTGAATTAATAATTTGTTCCATCTGACATTTTGTGTAAATGTAAGTTGTATGAGGATATGCTTTTGACCTTTCATATCCTAGTACACCCCTTTGCACCCCTTTTAAGAAGAATAGACGAACATTTTTTATTAACACGTATTATGTATCAAGTATCAAGACCTGATATATATCTAAAATATATCTATAAATATACATACAAAAAGATCTCTAAGAAGAATAAAAATAAAAGTATTATGTACTTATTAAAGTCGTTGCGTAGGGGGACCTTTGTCGTTGTTGACGATGGTGACTATTTAACAAAGTTTTCGAAGCTAACGGATAAGGACTCAAGCTATAAAAATTGATATTGTTATTTACCTTGGTAACTTTTGATTCTTCCTTTATTTAGCGGTTCCTCCCGATCTTTATAACGAGACGATCAATTAAGCAACTTCAAGATCTTCAATGAAGGCGGGTAGTACCTACTGAAATTAGTACCTAATGAAATTAATAATTTTGTATAATACGGAACTTTATACAAATTATTACTGCATTTAATTAAAACGTCTTCTCTGTAATAAAAGTAAATAAATATCAATGAAGTGCTCAAGTAATTGCTACTGAAACATAGTCCATTACATACGATACCATTAAATAGAAAAAGACGGCACATTCATTAAAAGTTTCAAGACCACTGACATCGGACAGCAGACATCCGACACATTTTTACAAAGAAGATCAGACTTTAGCTGCTTCACAATTATATAAAAGTAATTGTAGTCTTTTGAACAAGTGAATACAGCATTAAAATAAGGCCTATCAGGCAGACGGCGAGTTTACATCTCGATAGAAGAATGTAGTTTAAAAAAAAATAAACAACACTTTTTATATTTATATAAGTATAGAATGAAAAATAAACCGCTACGGTAAGGGATTCGAACCTGCGACTAGCGCTATGCTTCATCTTTTTTAATGCGTACAGCGAAGGACTGGAACAATTTTCCTGTGTCGGTATTTCCGGCCAAATATAATGTAGGTTTCTTCAAGAGAAGAGTGAATAGGTTACCACCTAGGACTACATTTCACTTACCATCAGGTGGAACGAAGTCAAGCATCAACCTAGTTTTTTATAAAAAAAATAAAATAAAAATTGCACACTTTTCACTCTATCAAAAGATATATGTATTTAAAGTGTTCAAGAAATGTATCTATATACAATACAAAAAAACTGTTACTGATTGCTGTCTGTATATTGAAAATATTTTCAAAAATTCATAATGGGGGGATGGGAGGACTTTATATAATCAAGAGAACCCAAAACAATTGTTTTTCAGTTTGTCTGTTCGTCTGTACGTCTAAATATGTCTGTATGTTTGGGCACTCTAATCTCAGAAACGCTTCACTCAACACTATGTTTTTTTTAACAATCTGGTAACAAAAAAATAAGTTAATAATCTCTTCTTTTTGTACCAGTGCTACTTACCAGCGATTAAACATAAATAAACTAGAAATACTCCAATAAGCATGCAAAAACTACTTAATTGAGATCGATGAAACTTTGAAGGTTTATAGTTTTTACATACATTGGTATGTACAAAGGGTACGTTTTAAGGAAATCGAAATCTACGCATACGAAGTCGCAGGCACTGCTAGTAACTAAATATATCTGATTCAAATTGAGTCTTTCATTTCAAGTTGGATGTCAACCTATAAATAAATAAAACAGAAATTTTGTTGTTCTACAATATTGTCAATACTAAAACTAAATATTTGATAAACAAACAAGGCTTGCTCGTTGCAAACTAGAGCCAGTTACTAAAAGCTTTTCGGCGTCAGTTAATACAATGAGACTATTTGCCTTTTAATGTAACAAATTAACTCGATTGTAATTATTAATACGACTAAAGCTATATTTAATTAATCTATTGTTGTTCGAAAATGTCTATAAGCATGTATAGCCATGTTAAGCTTATTTAAATTTATATAAATATAGAATGAAAAATAAACCGATAAGGGCACGAATTCGAACCCGCGACTACTGGGAAACCGTCCCGTCGCTCTACCAACTGAGCTACCGTATCGCCTGGGTGAATTAAGTTTCCCAAGAGTTGCGGGTTCGAATCCCTGCCCGTATTGGATTATTTTTATTCTATATTAATATAAATTTAATCTATTGTTGTTGGATCAGTTTTTAATATGTAATACACAAGGACTTTTTTAGTTTTAATAATAAATTAAAAAGCCTAAAAAGCAAGTGTTTTTATAGTAACTTAATTCAATATCTATATTAGATGCGAAATTTTAAATAAGTTTTTAAGATATTTTTAAATAAAACAAGAAAATATTGTTTTATATTAAAATGTATCTTTTACCCTCGACTTCACACTCGTGGGCTACAAATCAAACTAGAATAGACTATATAAAATTCATAATCTTAAAATTCTAATGTATCTAAATCTAAATTGGAATAGATATTTCAATTTAATTTATTACACCATTACGTACATACATTACGTATCAAACATTTGATTTGAACTTTAATATATAAGGGTCGAACGAGTTTAGTATAATTCTTCATATAGCAATGTAGGAAATATGTAGAAAAAAAATCATAAAATAGCATCAATAAAGATATGTACGTATTTATGACATTTAGGATAATTAATGCTTAGAAATGATAATGTTCTAACAGAATTTACTTAACAATATATACAATAATGTTGTAAATTGTATATATTATGTAGCTACGATCAAACAAACAAGATGAAAAACAAAGGAGTTCGTTAAAATATTATTTTATTAATTACACTTTCTCTTCCTTGGTCATAAGTAAAGGTATTTTATTAATAAATACTGATAATAAAATAACTATTTTACACATTTAAATTATAATGCATTAAAGCTAACGATAAATTAACAAGAAAAAACAAACAAACCCATAACATACATAGGTAACAAAGTTCTATGCACGAAACTTTATAGCTTAATAATGGCGCCGAATTCATGTAAGGTCTCTTCCATACGCGATATTTCACCAGAACTACTCCCTGAGGGACTCTTAAATAATCCCGTGGTAGAAGCATTCAATCCACTTTCGTATTTCGTATATCATTTGTTAAGATTATTCTCGGAATATCACGTTCTTATGTGCATTATATTTAGAAGTCAAATCTTTTAATTGCCTCAAATAGATTAAAAGATTTATATACATTCGTACTTAATTTCTTTTTACCGGTAAAAGAAGAATTAATAAATACGTTTATTTACATATAAATAAATAAATCAAGCAATTTAATTTATTTAATTTAATTTAATTTAATTTAATTTAATTTAATTTAATTTAATTTAATTTAATTTAATTTAATTTAATTTAATTTAATTTAATTTAATTTAATTTAATTTAATTTAATTTAATTTAATTTAATTTAATTTAATTTAATTTAATTTAATTTAATTTAATTTAATTTAATTTAATTTCATTTAATTTAATTTAATTTAATTTAATTTAATTTAATTTAATTTAATTTAATTTAATTTAATTTAATTTAATTTAATTTAATTTAATTTAATTTAATTTAATTTAATTTAATTTAATTTAATTTAATTTAATTTAATTTAATTTAATTTAATTTAATTTAATTTAATTTAATTTAATTTAATTTAATTTAATTTAATTTAATTTAATTTAATTTAATTTAATTTAATTTAATTTAATTTAATTTAATTTAATTTAATTTAATTTAATTTAATTTAATTTAATTTAATTTAATTTAATTTAATTTAATTTAATTTAATTTAATTTAATTTAATTTAATTTAATTTAATTTAATTTAATTTAATTTAATTTAATTTAATTTAATTTAATTTAATTTAATTTAATTTAATTTAATTTAATTTAATTTAATTTAATTTAATTTAATTTAATTTAATTTAATTTAATTTAATTTAATTTAATTTAATTTAATTTAATTTAATTTAATTTAATTTAATTTAATTTAATTTAATTTAATTTAATTTAATTTAATTTAATTTAATTTAATTTAATTTAATTTAATTTAATTTAATTTAATTTAATTTAATTTAATTTAATTTAATTTAATTTAATTTAATTTAATTTAATTTAATTTAATTTAATTTAATTTAATTTAATTTAATTTAATTTAATTTAATTTAATTTAATTTAATTTACATAAATGGTAAAACATTTACATTATGTATTACACTTTTAAAAAGGTTTTTATAAATGACGGTCGTATCATTATTTGAGTTCACAAACTTCACCAAATTGATAATTTACAATCTAAAAGCTACACTTTTGCAAGTAGGAAGTGTTTTATAGTAGCTTGCTTGATTGAAGTGAACGCTAGTGCAGCTCTTTTATTCCCAAATCGACATCTCATTTGTTAATCATCTCCTCGGAGACAGAAAGAGCTATAGGAACTTTATAAACATTATGGATTATGAATATTTTTTTATAACATAACCATTTCAAAAATATTGGCATTTTTTTAAATTGTATAAGATTTTTAGAAAGGATATTTTTAGATAGCTTTAAATTTATTTGTTGCCTCTGAACTGACATTAACTCTGAGCGTAGGTATGGAGCCCGGGCGTTCACCTTTTAAGTACTTTTTACAAAATACAGAGTAATAAGTAAAAGAGGGAGAACATTTTTTGTTTTGTGTTTTGTGTATTTCTTATCAATTTTTTTAAAATATCGTAGAACAAATGTTGAAATTGATGCAGAGAGATGGTAAACCCGGTATACACTCATACATATTGTATAGTTACTAAGTTGTTTAAGTAATACGCATACGAGACACCATTAAATTATAGCATTCATTATATTTAACTTAGTATAAAAATGACAGTATACAATGTTTTTGTTTTTACTATACTTAATTATAAGGATTGTTTATTGCAATCCCTCTCAGTTTAATAACATAAAGATTTAGATAGGAATATAATCAGGCCTTGTTACTTTTATAACTTCATAATATTTATAAGCATTATATAGGATACCAAAATATGAAATTCATGATCTTTAGTGTTACAAAGTTATTTAAAATTCAAAAATATTCATATTTTTTGACAATTGAGTACAAAGCTCATGAGGACATATTTCCATAATGTTCTTAAAACCGTCTTATTAGTGTGTGAAACTGCGCACTAGATTGTACAATATTATGACGTCATTAGTCCTGGAAGGCGGTCTCTTTGATGATGATTAGTATGCTTATATTATGTCAACACATCTTTAGTGGTTACTTAGAGTAAACAATGATGGCCTTTCAGTGTTATATAATTTACAGTGTTATATAATTTATGTAAAAGATATTTGTATATATATATATATACAAATATCTATATATTTTGATTCACTAGTCAAGTCGTAATGCCACATAATCAACCAATCAGTTCCCTCTATCGTTCCAACTTAAAAAATAACTATTTTAGTCGTTTAATAGCTCGTTAAAAATATATTGCTCGGATTTATTCAAGCGTATTCTTTAGAAAACGAGTGCGAACATTATTTGCCTGCATGCACTAGTAGAGTAGAAATGAAACTTTATTTTTGCTTCTTTGGTATTTATTTTATAAATTAATTCATTGTTTGAAATTTATAACACTCAATAAACAAACTAATGTCATATTTGTTTATTCTTTATAGGTACTAAGATAAAACCGTAAATGTTTTTATTTAGTGATATATATCAGCAGTGCGCACCTGCTATGTTGAGAGATGTATGGAGCTATTTGTTATCGTCTGAGCCTCTCTGGCCCACTACTAAGATATTTGGATCATACTGGATCATTTTTATTAATTATAATACATAACTTTTTAAGTGTTTATAAGATTTTATTTATAGTAATCTTTTAACCATTTTTCTAGTTTTAGTAAATTCTCTTATTTGTGACATATTATCCAGAACATTTTAAATATTAAAGGTGCAGAAGTATAAATTGATATGTTTAAAGTTTGTGATTATATTATTTATTAATTATTTTGAGTTATATAACAAAACCATTCAGCAATATAACCTGTTTTTTTTTTCTTCATGATATACGTCAATTCCTGTAAAATAATAAGATCATAAAAGAAAGTCATACACGGTTTTTGGAAGACAAGTAATTAACTTGTAAAGATAATCCAATAAATAAATAATTATAATCTAAAAGTTTTTGGTACATTATAAATTTGCCCGAAATTAGAGTTCGTTTTTATGTTAAAAGGATGGCTTTTAAATGTTTCAGTTTCATTATATGTATTATAATAAATAAACATACGCTATATATATATTTTAATATTTACTAATTTTCTAATGTTCTATTCAAAGTATAATTAAATTAAAGTAATTCAAATCAAATATACGCTGAAATGACTGTTAAATAGAATGTATTTTAACATATTTAAACTTTATTCATTTAATAAATCCAGTTATTGGAATGATAAAATTATTTACTTTCTACTTTTACAGTAACTTTCCTTCTCTCATTGTCCCATTCTTGTCATTAAGTCAGTTTGTTCTTAGTTTGTTATTTTGTGTTAAGGTTATGATAGATTCATTAAATAACCTATGATACAAAGGAATTATTAATCCTAAAATTGAAGGTTAAATTAAATTTGGAGGATAAAAGTTTTTTTAATAAAAATCATAGTCATATAAGTATATCAATAGACAATATAATAAAAAATATATAAAATTACAAAAAATATATAGAGGACCTTTTTCAGTAATTTAACTATCCTAACTGGATAACAATGAAATGATCAAATTTTTTAATATTTGTGATTTAACTTATTTTAGGACAAACACCTTTTTTTTATTATAATGTGTACTATACTCGTAATGTAAGACGTAGTAACGAGTTACTTAATAAAAATAAAATTCATGTTATCATCTTAGTTTTGTGATCATGATAGGATTTCACAAAACATTTTATTTTACACAATAGAATACAATATTTAAATTTAACCATATTCTGATTTTTAAATGTTTATTTACTATCTCAGCTGTTTTTCACCTTCTCTTTCATAAATATTTTAGTATCCTAAAATACACCATTTCAATAAGGTAATGTT
The DNA here is from genome assembly GCA_959347355.1 of Napeogenes inachia. Classification (NCBI taxonomy): domain Eukaryota; kingdom Metazoa; phylum Arthropoda; class Insecta; order Lepidoptera; family Nymphalidae; genus Napeogenes; species Napeogenes inachia. Next base: position 12,547,419 of record OY365793.1, on the reverse strand, counting down.
TAAAAGTGAAACATGTTTGCTTGGATGCTGTTCTTCTGAATTCTTCATTAGTGCGAGTATACTCCCGGTATACTTTTTAGTTATTTAGCTTTTATACAATGTTTTATAAAATGTACATGTATGAATTTAAAAAAAAATAACCCAACCAACCATACAAATAACCACAACATATATTTTTTTATTATATAAGTAATGCAACGTAATATACCAATGATGAGTAATATATGTGAATAATATGTAGTAATTATAAATATTCTCTATATTTAAATTAAAAGATAGTAAAATATCCTCAAGGTATGCTTTTGTTTCCAAAAAAAAATAATGTAAGCAATCTTTAGTAAAAGTTCTACCTTGTAGTAAAAAATAATGCTTGTAAAATATGAAAAAAGAAAAGTTAATTTCTTATAGTAAAATGTTGTTCGTAATATTAATATAAAATAATGAAAATCATTTAGGAGTTTCAGTTTTCTATGGCCAATCTTTTATTTATGAAATAATTGATTATTGATGATGTATGTAACGACGAATTTACTTAATATCTTGTTTGCTCGCTTGAAGTAAGTGAAGCCGTGGTCAAAAGCCAGAAAAGTTTGTTACCTTAAAAATATACTTGTTAAAATAGTATTGGTAAATATACTACCTAGTTAATGACATATAAGTGAAGATATAGTTATATGGTATGAAACTAGTGAATTTTAGTAAACATCTTTAATCGGCAGACTACTGTTTTATGAGGTCATTAAACCAGTCGTGTCATTGAGCTTCATTGATGAGGTCGTGTCAGTAAGCTAAAATTATTATGGCCTTACACTTTATAAAATCCCGTCGTTCGTCGGAAGATAAAAAGAAGGTTTTTAAGCTAAGCGTCAAGAAGATAAGACGACTTTAGACGACTAGATTTTTACGTAGGGTTCGATTCTTTGTAATATGATTTGTTTAAGTAAGTTCAAGTAAAACAAACTAAAATCGTTTATCAGTTTCAATATATGGTATTGACTACGTTTAATTAAAAATCCATGCAAGATTTTAATAAAATATCATTTTTCAATCTCAGATGTAGTAAAATATTTTGCTTTAATTTTGTTTTGTTTATTATATTTTTTATATTTATTAAGTACGATAATTAAAAAAACGCAAATTTAGCCATAGAAATATTAAATAAGAATAATTATAACTAAACTAATTCTCAAGTAAATCTGTGGAATTGAGTTTGTAAAAACGACAAAAACAAATAATATCATTTTACGCAATATTATTTTTGATGCCGTTGTCGGGACGTAAGCATAAAAAAACATTTGAAAATATTAGCAATAATGATATCACTTTTCCATTTTTTGAGGAATATAATATAGTACAACACGATCAAGTACGAAAGAATATTTAATATACTAACTCCCACTTTCATCTTGTGGTAAAAGGAGCGTCAAAGGTCCTTTGTGCGACCGTATTGGAGGTTGACAGTCGAGTACAAGTTTAGTAGGATCATCATAGATAAAAGGGATAGTTGAGGTTTCACGTGACTTTGACAGATTATTAATTTTATCTGTGCTTCTATATCGTCTTTAGATTTACGTATTCCAATATAATAAAAAATTAAAGATGTTTTGTGATAATAATAACACATGATACTTTTATATCAAATAAAAAAATTCACCTACATTATTACCATAAACCAACAAAACATTTCTTCTTACATTTTTTATCAAAGGAGCTTCTTTTAAACTTTCCCTTACATACACATTATCTGCTTATCCATTCTCATATAACATATTCAAACGCTGAGTGAAAGAACTTTATCTCAAATAATTTTTATAATATATACCTATTGATATATATTATATGTCATAAGTATTATATATCATATGCTGTATACATTATATATCCCATTATAGTTACAAAAATTGTATTGATTTGATTTTCCTTACGTGTTAATTTATGTATCTTTATTTATTTGTATTCGTACTTATATTATATATTTTATTATTCAAATGTATATATCTTTATTATTATCTTCTTTTTTTTCTTTTATTATTATTATTTTTTGATTTTGCACCCTCTCCTATACATTTTTAGGTTGGCTGATAGAGAATATCTCAGTGGCATTAAGCCCATCTTTTGTACATTATTTTGTTTTTGTGCAATAAAGAATTAAATAAAAAATAAATAAATATTAGTATCTAAGTACATTTTGAAATATTATCTCTTGCATTTGCAAAAAATACAAGTAAACAAATATATTAGAGCATTTTCCGTAAACTAGACTAATTAAACTAACCAATTTGTTAACAGAATGAAAATAATTTCGAGTCAAGAAATTTGGATTCAATCATATGATAGGACTAAAATTTTTAGATGTTTGCATAAAACTTCTCCAGGTTTCAATAATGTTTTCTTAATACCATGACTAAATTAAAATTCATTCAAGAAATAACTAATGATTTACATTGTTCTATTGAAATTCTATTGGTTACTTCAATAGTGTCCAAAGAAGTTTTTATTCAAACTTATTTCCTAAAAGTGCTTTAAGGCTTGATGGGCCTAATTAGTTGGTAGTAGGAATGTTTATAAATATTTTAGAAAGTTCAGTCATTAGAATACTTATGACGTCTACATATCAAGCACTTGAGAAAGTAATATTTCTAAGAATGCTATGAATGAATGTATGAATGTTTCTACCACATGATAACGAGAGTCTCCCTTGGGGAGTAGTTATGGGGAAATATCTTATGCGGGCGATCTTTAGACCAACTGTACGTCATTATTAAAGTAAAAAGCTCTTACAATAGAACTGCAATTGTTATCCATATATTATAAAGATATAGTTTTTTTTAAATAATATAAATATAACTGTGACGGAGAAAGAAGAAGAATAATTTTACCTGTCTACTCGTGACCACAGCCGTTGTATTACAGGCGAAAAGTCGACGAGGTAAATGCTTTGATTAAAATAGTACGCTATTAAATCCCGCTTACAGTATAAAAATAAGATGAATAATTTTATAAAAATGTGCTTAACATTTATAGGTTTGTTTGTTTTTTGGTTTCGTTGCACATCGTAGGTCAACAATATTATTGTATATGTCTATGTTGTTACAACAGTTTCACTTTTAAGCATGTATCTCCTTAAGTATTTTTAAATACACTCATATCTTTCCTGAGGATGCTACTTTTTTTTCTCAATATATTGAAAAAAATGTTTAGTTTAATGATGTCTAAAATATGCTCGTATTAAGCTTGAACAGTCGGCAAATCTTAATGTTATAAACAAAATAAATTTCTTTATTCAATTATATCTGTATCCTTTGACGGTTAAAAGTGGCTTTGTCTGCCTGTCTGTCTTTTAATTCAAATAATAGGATTTAATAAAATGTGCTGATCTTATTAACGAGGCAATCAATTAAGCAACTTCGGGATCTTCAATGGAGGTGGTACTTGAAAAATAATTCATTTTCTAACGTTGTACGAAATTATATACAGTTATGATTATATTATCAATTATTTTACCCCTTCAGCCAACAGACAGAAGCTTTATAAAAGGAGTTACTTTAAAAACAAAAATGTTAAGGCCGGTCCGCATCTTGGAATATTATCAATATTGAATAAAAGTTTTGCTTAATAAAACACCCAATAATAGTATTCTTTAATGTCTATCTCTACTTTTTAATTTAATAAGGTACATACTCAAATTTAATACGGAATTTTCTTGAAAAATCTGAAGTAATACGGTATTAGGAAATATGCCGGCATTAATACTACGAAGTTCGTGGTAGAAATATTGTACCGCAACCAAACAGCAACACCGATGTTAAGAAACAGTATGAAAATACAATATCACAACTATCTTCGGTTATATCATAATAATAGTTTTACACTATATCTTATTAAGCATATTAGTAATCAGCTTAAATTGCCAACTCTTGGGATTGTTAAATAGATAGCTTATATATACTAAAAGTTCTTAACTAAAAAAATGTGTAGACATTTCCGTCAACAAAACAAAGGTATTCAAGTATATTGTTTTATTTATCCTGGTGATTAGTTTGAAAAAAGGCCTTTGTTAAACAGCACTACCTGTGGCTGACTTTATTGTTAAGTTATAATATTAACAAAGGCTACAAACAAAGGAATATTTTTTTTATTAATTAATAGTAATAAAGTGAAAGTTATAGATGAAAATTTATTACATGACATCTCAAAAAGACATCTTATTCAGATTTAGACAGAAATTTTATTCAGGAGCCTTGTAAATTTTTATTAATTACGACTATACAGAAAAAGTAAACAAAAAAACTCGTATATTCTTCATAAAAAATCTCTTTAATAAAAAATGTTCGTGCAAATGTTAGATACTTATAAAATAAGTTATAAGCAATGATGTTTATAATGTGTGGAACGATACGACAATAATTTATTTACAATAATTAACAGACCCAACTTTAGAAGAGACACGTTCCCAGTAAACATTGTATAACATAGAAATCGAATTATTCATCATTGCTCTCGGAACGTATTATCGCGAGAATGTTTTATTAAACGAATCCTCCACATTGTCCGAAAATTCAAGTAATTTGAATAAGAAAATAAGACTATGTACAGTTTTTTACTTTTTAAGGTATTTATGTTATAGCATTACGTTTTAGGTAAAGTCAGAGAAGTTCAACATACCATAATACCTTGTTTAATTTGATTATTTAGAGATTGAGTACAGAAACATGGCTTTTAATTCAGTATTACACTAAAGATAAACTTAAACTGAATTTGTCTATATTAGTATTATAATAACAATAATGAGGAAGTGACTGTTAACAGGAGACTAACAGATAAAATAAAAACCATTGTTTTGGGTTCTCCATCCATTTTCCATCCATAGTTTTCGACCAGTGACAGTTTGATAGTTTAAAGTTTTTTTCATCAATTCCCTTATAAGCTTATAAAAAGATAGCGCTCGTAAATCTCTCACGACTATAAAACTAAAGATAAGTTTTATGATCTATCTAAAAAGCGTTATAAACTAGTGAATTTTCCACAAACATATTAAATTGGCGGACTGCTGTTTTATGAGCTCAGCTATACTAAGCTTCAATGATGAGACGCAAGCTAACATTAATACCTACGTACGTACGTCCACTTTATATAGAAAAAGCTAAGGATCATATAGATCAAGAGAATATAACTTTAGAAAATATTTTTTTTATGTATATGGTTTGATTAATATCAAATAAGAATAATATAGAATAAGTATACATAATATAATAATCTGTAAAAAGAAATATGTAAAGAGACAGGTTTTAATAATTTATCAGTTGGACTCCATTTACTTGTATGTAAAATGACCTTACAGTTAGTTTCAAGGCACATTTTTTTTTAAATATCAGTATCGTCTGAAACTCATAGAGTGTTAGTTTAACTTTGTTTTATTTTTATTTTGTTCAAGTATCGTCATTCAATTTAATCAATATAAACTAAAGAAATGTTTGGACGCAAATAATATGCTTTAGGTATTGTAGTAAATTAAAATAAAATGTCTTTTAAAATACAAAAACAGATTTAATTAATTACTGCTAATGTTTAAGAAAATCAAATAACTATTGGAATTTAATAAAATATTGATATGATGAATGTGAGTTTGACAAGAAAGAAAAAAATAATAATCACACTTCAGAAATTATTATTTATTAACCAGTTGGCAGTTGTAAGTTATGTATATGGCTAAGTTACAAATAAATATATAGTAACTACAATGTTCTGTTGTATCTGTATGTTTTAAATCAGTATATTTATATAGTATTGGGAGTCATTTCCACTTATGAGGTCTAGTTCTGTTCTGTTTACCAATCAACCAGGTAAAGCTTGGTCATAACTAACTTAAGATTCTATTTTGCGTATTCTTTGTATTATTTTGTCCTTGTACTAATATAAAAACCGAATATTTTATCATAATAATAATACAATATAAAAATAACTATAATAAAACATAAACCTTAACAAAACGTAAAACATAATAAGTAGGTGTTGTGAAAAATAACTAGGCATTAACATCTAGCATATGAAATTAATAGTTTCAAATACAAATATAGTTAAATATAGAAAATTTCAAATGAAGAAAGTTTAAATGAAAAACACTTATTCTAAAAAGTCGATTATCATTTTCGTTAATAAATATACATAATATTCTAAATAAATAAAAGACACATACAATAAGGATGTTATTTGAGTAAACATGAATTTTTATGACAAATTCAAAATCCAAAAATATCCAATTTATTTGTTTTACTGAGAAAATTTTATTTTAGAAATAATATACATTATATATACATTATAAATAATGTATAAAAGGTCTTGTTTAATCAGAAAAAAAAAGTTTGTTGATATTTTGCTCAGATATAATATTAATAAATTATATCATTAAAAAGATATATATATATTATTTAATATATATTGAAATTCATACCTTAGTATGACGTAATAGAATATTGTGTAAAAGTAAAAGATAAAAGATACAATATTGGTGTCAACGATTAAGGTATTATTGGGCATTATCTTCACTTATAAGGGGTGGCCTAAATTCTTTTATTTCGTATAAATTGGGTTAAGCTTCTCTAAGCTTTGTTTTATATCTTCTGTAGTCAAGACTTTGTGATAATATAGTGAAATATGTTATATTTCACTATATTATTATGTTTTGAATAAGTATCAAGGAATACTCTGATAATGTTCAAGAAAATAATATTGCGGAGTCTGATTTAAACAATTATTTTTGTATTTCAGCAAAGGTACTTAAAATATACACATATACGAGGGGCGGCTGAAAAGTTTTGTCCTTAAGTGACTTTAAGTATTACTAATGACTCGCGCAACACATTGCTAAGTGCGGGTATCTTAGGAAGTATATAAGTTAAGTTTCATGTTATGAAATAAAAGAAGATGATGTTATAAAATATTTTCTTAAAACATTTCTATCAGTATTTTTAATACCTTATGCTCAAAATTGTTTAGCCGCCCTGGTAACTCTATTATCTAATTCCGACATTCACAACCCAAAAACTGGATCGAGATTTGGAAAATAAGTAAAAAATATCAATGCAAAAATAATTTCCTTATCAGTTGACAACAAAACTGAGCAACGCAAATATTATTAGAGAAAAGTATTTAAAAGATATTTAGTGTATCATTCTTGATTACATTAATTTGGTCACGAAATTATTTGAGTTGTTTTTATGTTTTCCGCGTACTTAATAATAATATATATCACTCATTTATAAATTGCTTACATGTTGTTATTTTTTATATAGCAGAATACAGTGCATTATTTACTGCAAGTGCTGGCAACTTATTTACTTATTAACTTGCTTACTTAGCAACTTATTTACTTATTAACACATAGTCTAAAACTATATGATGTAGCCGGAGATAGCTGTGGTCTTTATTTTTAATCTTGTAGCGACTTGTCCGTCTTCGTAATAGATATTAATATCGATATAACTGCTTCACCGAACGGAGTCAGAAAAGTTTATATCGTACTAAGAATTTAGTAGCATTAAACCCAAGCCGGGTTTAACCTTCCATCACATTATTACTTAAGATTTTGCATATAATATTAAGTAAATAATAATGAATGCTTACTTCATGGAATAGAAATAAATTATGTACGTTGTTAAGAAACTCGGGATAGTGTTGTTTCGATACTTTATTTTTTTATTAGTACTTCCGTTCTTTCAGCATTAAGCTTGCTATCGACTGAAACCTTAAAAAAAATATATATTATTGTAATTATAAACTTACTTGTATTATGTTATTAAATAAACTAATTATATTGGTGACTGGTACCATGGAAGCTCTTGAAGTTGCTTAATTTATTGCCTCGTTACTAAGATCAACATATTCTATTAAATCTTCTTATTTGAGTAGACGCAAAGGGTTATTTTAAATTGCAAGATATACAATCACACTTGAATTTACAAAGTCTTTAACTTTGACTTGATGTTATATTATGATTACTTAAAAATGTATTTTATATATATGAGTGTATTCAACAGCTTGTATCATGACCAAGTTAAATATGTTACGAATCAGGACTTTACAACGGAATTTATCACGATGTTCTTAACTAACGCTTGGAGAATATTTTATGTTACTTTAATAATTGTTTAGAGATTTGCTTATCAATACCAAAAACTTGTAAAAAAATAGCGGTCATAAATAAATAAACTTTCTTATTAAGAGATAAAAGTAAAAAACTCTAGTGAACGTTATATGATCTGTATAAAAAGCGTGGCTTTTCCCCAAACACCTTAAATCAGCAATTTTTGTTTTATAACTTTATTACACCGCGGACTCCAGTCGCCGAGCTTCAATGAATGAGGCGGGAGGTTTTATTATTTTTTAAAGCTTTTTATGGACTTGCACTATATTAAAATACATTCTTTATATTAGATTTAGTTAGAATTATCTATCACACAATTTTAATTAATAACGCATCACAAGTTTTTATTTAAAAAATTGTATCAAGACCAAATCAAAGTCGATCGTTATAATTTAAAATAATACACATCTCAAGCACTTAAGTAGATGTAAGTAAAATATTTTAAGCACTATTAACGCGTTCCTTGGATAATGGTTTTAAATTCAAAAAACAAATTTTCATCGAATCTTTACATACGATAAACATTTTTGATTAATTTTGGCGAACCGGTTTGGCTCCGAGTTGGTGTTTGTTGTGTCGGGTGCCTAGTTGTGGAGGACAGCGGGATCCAGCGGCATTCTGCTGGCCGCCCGCAGATAGTTGGGGGCCCAATTAGTGGGTCAGTTATCCATGAAAAGCTGCCCCGCCAGCTGCGAAAAATCCCAAGGGGGCGTTCGGGCGTCCCCACAATCTCCAGACTAACCTCCCAGTGGCATGACGTCGGATTCGATACGTATCCAAATTCGACGTCGGGTTCGATACGTACCGCCTCGTTCAACTGCCATTTCTCATCCTACTCACTTTTATATTTTAATTTATGAAGAAGAACAAACTAAAGAACAAGCTTTTTCAACGGTTGCACTACACACGAGTTACGGTTACACGAGAGAAAATGTGTTAGAAAGAAATTATTTCCTTACATGTTTAATTATGCAAAAAAAAAAATGTCATATTGGAGAAAGGTTATTTACAGTTATTGATAAAATGCATACCTACAACTGTGGCCGAAGAAAGAGAAGTATAATTATTACTTATTTTCATGGTAAACACATTCGTCACGTATACGTGCGTATACGCGTGTACGCATTTTTTTTAAATATAAACATAGATATGATTTTATATATCATAGTTGCTATAAATAAAACCATATTATATAGTTACATACAATGAATTAATTGAGAATATTCACCGGACAGATTTTTTCGATACTTTGTAGCTAACTTTCCCCCACGAAGTATTAAAATTGATTTATTAATTTTAATACTTCGTAACGTTTATTTCACATTTTAACTCTTTACAACTTCATCTTATATTATAAGTATTGGAAATAAATTTAACAATAGTCAGAATTGGAAGAAAGCCATTGAAGAGGAGTTGAAATCTCATGAAAGAAATAATACTTGGACTTGAACAAACAAGAAGCCAATCACATGTAAATGGGTATTTTGTATTAAAAGAAATAAAAAGTGATATAAAATAGAAATCTTACTCAGTTTTATTAAGTAAAACACATAATCTAACAGGTTATGGGCCCAGCACGCTTCCACTTCCACTTCCAAAAAAAAAAAAAAAGTGATATAAAATAGAAATCTTACTCAGTTTTATTAAGTAAAACACATAATCTAACAGGTTATGGGCCCAGGAGCGCAAGAAACATTGATTAGTTGTGAAATTGAGTAAAGAGCAAATTATAGTATTCGCAAGTTTTCGGCACGTGTAAAATATAACTTCCAAAATTAATATGGAGATCACCAATTCCATGAAAGTAGAAAAGTTTGATGGCAGGAATTTTAAACAATGGAAATTCCAAGCTAAGTGTGCTTTGCGAGCAAAAGGCTTAGACATATATACGCCAAAACCTTCAGACACATTGGCTCAAGCGGAATGGAATAAGCAAGATGGAATGGCTATGTTCATATTAACATCATCAATGGATCTTCATCAAATTTCATTGATAGAAACCTGTGAAACAGCTAAGGATGTAATGAGCAAATTGGAAGCAATATATGAACATAAGTCTGAATTCAACAAAATGATAGTGCATGAACAATTCTATCAATATACATATTTTTCAAGTGACTCAATGGCACAGCATGTGTCAAAAGTAGAAGGATTGGCAAAGCAACTCAGAGAATGTGGTGAAAAGTTAAGTGATATGGCAGTAATTACCAAAATATTAAGTACTCTACCACCTGCTTACCGCTCTCTAAGACAAGCATGGCTATCACTGGATCCAGATCATCAGAACATTCAAAACTTAACATCACGTTTAATTGATGAAGAAGCAAGCTTAATGAATGAGAAAAGCAGTGAGTCAGCATTAGTCATATCAAAGAAAAATCCAAGGCCGATCAAACATAGTGCAAAATCAAACACTAACTCCACAGGTGAAACAAATAATAATTCAAGTCACAGATTTGTGTGTTACAACTGTAACAAGAGAGGTCACTTTGCTAGGGAGTGCAGGGCACCCAAGAAATCTGTTTATAAGAAACAAGAGCAACGGAATATGTTAGCATTCAGTGCAGAAAAGTCAGCATTATCTGTAACTGATGATAATGTGTGGATACTGGATAGTGGAGCTTCAATGCACATGACATACAAGCGAGAATATTTTTGTGAATTTAATGAATATCATGCAGATGAGAAAAATAGAACTGTCAAATTAGGAAACAAGCATGATATTGAGGTTTGTGGAGAAGGTTCAATATTGATTGAGAGGAAAGTCAATGGACAGTGGGAGGAGAGCATATTGGAGAATGTTATTTATGTGCCTGAATTAAGAAGAAACTTATTTTCTGAAGGAGCAGCAACCAGAAGAGGTTATATGATTATTAAAAACAATAAGAGGGCTCAAATTGTTAAAAACAATATTGTGGTAATGCAGGCACATCTCAAAGAAAATAATCTTTATGAATTAGAGATTAAAACAGTGCTGCAAGAAGGCTGTAATATAGTTCAAACAGATATTAAATTGTGGCATGATCGTTTGGGACACATCAATGTCAAAGAAATTCAAAACATGAGCAAAATTGGTGCAATTCCAGTAGTGGTGACAGGTAATGACAATTTCTTTTGTGAAGCATGCCAGTTTGGCAAGCAATCAAGACTGCCATTTCATAAGTCAAGAAGGGGACCAACCACCGGGCTTAGGTGATATAGTTTACAGTGATGTTTGTGGACCTATCGAAGAACCATCAGTGTCTGGAAAACGCTATTTTCTCCTGTTTAAAGATGGTGCTACAAGTTTTCGCCATGTTTATTTTCTAAGATACAAGAGTGAAGTACTAGATTATTTTAAGAAATATAATGCTATAGTAAACAATCAGTTTGAACATAATGTACGCATCCTACATACAGACAATGGTCGGGAATATATAAATAGTGATTTCAAGGATTTCTTAGAAAGTAAAGGGATCAGTCATGAGGGTACTGCTCCTTATACTCCCCAGCAAAATGGAAGGGCTGAAAGGGAATTACGCACAATAATGGAAAGTGCAAGGACTATGCTCTATGCTAAAGATACATCCTTTAAATTATGGGCTGAAGCAGTTAACTGTGCTGTATATTTACTAAACAGGAGCTCATCAAGTCAGACTGGTGATGTTTCACCCTATGAGTTATGGTTTAACCAAAGACCGAGTTTAAAGCATATTAGAATATTTGGTTCAGTGGGGTATATGCATATCCCTAAAGAAAAACGAAAGAAATTAGATAAGAAAAGTTCAAAAATGATATTTGTGGGATATGAACATGAAAACTATCGTATGTATGACCAAGACAGTAATACTATAGTTGTGTCAAGGGATGTTAAATTTGATGAAAATAGCAGTGTTACAGAACAAAGACAAAATTATGTTGAAATTAAAATAAATAATATGAATATAGAAGAACAACCTTCATCAATTAAAGAAGAGAGATCATTAGAAGAACCGGGTAATCCAGACACTTCATCTGATGAAAGCATGAAAAGTACAGAGGATCAGGATGATTCATATCGTCCACCAAGGCATGTGGTGTTGGAAGAGCGCAGCAATGTGACCACACGATCTCAAAGAAATAGAAATATAGAATTGAATCTAAGTGAAGTAGATATTCCAAATACCTATGAAGAGGCAGTGACAGGTAACAATAGTCAGAATTGGAAGAAAGCCATTGAAGAGGAGTTGAGATCTCATGGAAGAAATAATACTTGGACTTTAACACAGAGAACAAACAAGAAGCCAATCTCATGTAAATGGGTATTTTGTATTAAAAGAAATAAAGAAGGAGGAATAGAACGGTACAAAGCTCGCCTCTGTGCCCGTGGTTTTACCCAAGTAAAAGGTTTGGATTACACGGAAACATTCTCACCGACTACCAGGTATGATTCTATAAGGATATTATTGAGTGTTGCAGCGAGCAAAGGTTTGGAGGTAGAACAGTTTGATGTCAAGACTGCTTTCCTGTATGGGGAGCTCTTGGAAGAAATCTATATGGAGCCGCCAGAGGGTATTGAAAATGATGCATCTCAAGTATGTAAGTTAAATAAGTCATTATATGGGCTCAAACAAGCTTCTCGCTGTTGGAATAAGAAATTTACCTCATTCCTAACTACCTATGGGTTCAAACCATGTCCTTCTGACAATTGTGTTTTTATAGGATACTTTAATAGTATTAAAGTATTATTAATATTATATGTTGATGATGGATTATTATTAGCCAAAGATAAAGAGATTTTAATCATAATATTGCAAGATTTAAGAGAAAACTTTGAAATTAAAGTATTACAATTTAATTCTTTTGTTGGCATGGAAATAAATAAAACTAAGCATTGTATAACTATAAACCAAAAACATTATATTGAGAACTTGATAAATAATTTTAATATGTATGATGCTAAGGGTTGTAGTACACCAGTAGATGTAAATGTGCAACTATGTAAAAATGAAAAAGAAACTGTTGTAAACTTTCCTTATAGAGAAGCAGTGGGAGTTTTATTATTTTTATCAACTGTATCTAGGCCTGATATAGCTTATGCAGTGAACCTAGTAAGCAGATATGTGAGCAATCCAGGAACTATTCATGTAAATGCTGTTAAGCGCATAATTCGTTACTTAATTTGTACTAGGGATAAGTCAATTGTTTATGATTGTAACTCTGAGTTAGTTGGATATTCAGACTCTGACTTTGCAGGCGATTTAAATTCTAGAAAATCCAATACTGGATATATATTTTTAATGAATGGTGGACCAGTCACCTGGGCTAGTCGGAAACAAAACACAACAGCATTGTCAACGACAGAGTCCGAATATATGGCTGCTAGTGATGCAGCAAAGGAAATATTGTGGCTTAAACAGTTCTTATTAGATATAGGTGAACCACAAAACTATGTGACATTATACATTGATAATCAGAGTGCAATTAAATTAATACATAACCCAGTATTTCATAAGAGAAGTAAGCACATTGATGTACGGTACAATTTTATTCGGGAAAAGGTTGATGAGAAAATAATTATTATCAAATATGTAGAAAGTTTATGTCAATTAGCTGATTTCCTTACAAAAGCTTTACCACCATGTAAGTTCAATTTTATAAGAGACAGTGTTATGAAAATGTAAATTAGTTAATCCTACTGTGTTTATTTATATTTTAATTTAGCACCTTATAAATTTAAGTGGGAGTATTGGAAATAAATTTAAAGGTGTTTTTGTAAACGCATTTTTATTTGTTTTAGTTTGTAGGATTACCACTGGTGGCGCGGTGATCGCCCACGCTTGTAACTTTCTTTTGTATTGAGTTGAAATAAAAAGTGATATAAAATAGAAATCTTACTCAGTTTTATTAAGTAAAACACATAATCTAACAATAAGAGATAGTTGGCGGCGGTAATCATTTACCATTAGGTGATTGGAGGGCTCGTGTCCTCACCCTCCTTTTAATAAAATTAAAAAAAAAATCAAAGTCACAAAGTACTTCTTTATTGGCACGGACGGACGTGACATCTATTAAGCTTCTTTCGAAAATCCTAACAAATATTTCTAACGTTGCATTATAGATAAAGAAGATCAATTATAGTATGCTTAGTTCATCAAGACAGGTAACAATTGGTAGAGTGACGGGACGGTTTCCCAGACGTCTTGGGTTGGAATCCCTACCGGCATTGGTAGTTTAATATTTAAATCCTTTTAATATTTAAATCCGTAAATAAATATTTTCAAGCATTACGTTTATATAATATTAATACTAGTTAAGCAGATTTTCAAACTATAACTTGTTATTTGTGGGTGATGCCGCAAATTAGCCTCTTATGAAGTTATGTTCCTTCAAGACCATTAATGATGATTAATAGCTCATATTTTGCCAAGATATTTTTTGATGACTTTGAAGTTAAATTCTAAAAGTATAAAATTGCCTTTACGAGACGAGATAAACCTTCTCGTCTCGTATAGAAGATATATTTCTTTCTCTAGATTTGAAGATTGTTATTCTTAAGAAATCCCAACCCGGTAGTATTGTCCAAAAAATTTGCCGTCCTCGTAGTGTAGAAACGAAAATGACATAAACTATACAACTAGTGCTTTGCCTAAGGAATCACCTACAAGTCTCTAGCCTAAGCGATAACAATGCTGGTATATTGTTCATCCTAAAACAAGAGCAGTACTTTAAGCTAGAAGGATTTATTAAGTAAGTAACTGTTACAGCTTGAAGTACCGATGCACTTACAAAATAATGCCAAGCTTACTTTCAGCCAAATGAGCTTTATAATCAATGTAAGCACTAAATTAAGAACGCGAGGTTAGGGTGAAACTAAGAAGGTATGTTAACAGCCGTTCACATACAAGAAAGGAAACAATTTTATAAATATATTTATACGATATTATCTTTAACTTTTCTTTATATTTTGAGCTTATTTATAAGGGACTTCCTTAAAGTTTTTGTGTAAAATAGTAAAAAGAAGAATTTGTTACGACTGAATAACTATCTAAATAAACTTTAAATGAAAATAAGGTTATAAAATTTGCATAAAATGCACTGGAAACTAGATGAAAGCTTTTTTATGACGTCATCAAACCATGACGGCACCATCGACGAGTTGTAATCTTGCCCTGGTTCCAATCGTAGCTGAAAATATACGTAAATAGAAGTTGTAAAAATTCTTTGTAAGACCACAATGAATTTTGGGATTCATTTTATAATTCATGTAAAGAAATAAAGTAATATAGGTATTTTTAAAAATCTACACGTATTAAAAATTTTCAAAATAAGTATCTGTTTTACAAATATTTATTATTTCGGACTCTAAATTTCTTATTTTGTCTTTTTTCTTATACAATCCAAAATAGTAATCTAAGTATTTATTTATAAAATTTCTTTTTTATACTTTGATCAACATCAGATAATCTTTAGACACAGATATAGGGCTTTGTGTAGAATTTATGTAGACTTAGATGGAAGGCCTATTTTTATACCATACTTATCGAAATAAGCCCTTTTGTAAAGACAATCTCCAACTTAAAATAAAAGCTATGGGGGTTCTAACGCGCCCATGTTTGAGGAAAACCACACAACAAACTTAGGCGGGTGTTCTTTGTTGTGATCACCGTTTCACATATATCATATTTAGGGAGTATTTTACGAACAAATGGAACCATCTAAATGATTATTGGCAATGAAAATTGCAAAAAAATCATAACCGCCTGCAGCATCCAAGCACATCGCACCAACCAATACTTTCTTCACCATATTTCTGGGAACACGGCCCCCAACGCTACCGAAAGTAATGACTTATATATGTTGTATGGATGCAGGCAAATAAGAGTAACAGATAGCTTAGGTTACTACATAGTAAATCGCAGAAGTACAATTCATTCCCAAGCCATTTCATACTTAAGTTTTAATATCTTTTTAATCTGTAATTTATACTTATTTTTTGAAGAATTTAAATCTTTAATATATCAGTATTTGAACATACCAACAAGTATAAATAAATAATCGAAATTAGTTTTAATATTATTTGAGGATAGTCATATGGACAAATTTAATTCATTTTAATTATAAAGAAAAGATCTTTAATAAAATATTTAAATTGTAAGAAATATATTTTTTATGTTAATGTTAAGTATAAAATTAATCAAAACTGTTAAAAATAAAAAGTCTGCAGCAATGCCACAGTAATAAGTTAAAATAAATTACGTAAATTTATTATTACTTTGGAAGCTATACATTCTCAGAAAAACATTTTTAACACAGAAATCGGTTTATTATTCTCGGAAAATATTATCGCTGCAGTATTTTATTAAACAACCCACAGGTCCCAAGTGGGTATTCGAGTATATTTGAATGAGAGTATAAGGAAGACAGAAGAGGATTAAAAATTATTCGTGTATTTAAGTAACTATTTGAATAAGCGATAGTCAGTATAGTATAAAAAATATTAATAAATAATTTTTAATAATTGTTTCCATTTAATAACTATTTAATATCTATTTCATATTTTAAAAGATTGACATAAATTAAAAAAAAAATATTTTGTGTGTAATATAGAATTTTTGTATCAAACAACATATCATAAACCTTCGAAAAATTTCGGAAACTGCCAAAACTCTTTGAAAAATATCAGGTATGCTAAAACGCGTATTTGTTGTATGTGCTAATATTGTTTTGCTACAAACTAGTGTCAGTCACTTCAAAATAAGCACCTTCTGTGGGGGGAAAAAAAACTTTGAGACAGCCTACTCAATACGACTTACTTAAAATATTTTCTCAAAGTAATTGTATAGGCAAAAACATAATTTTCAAAAAACATTATATTCACCATATATACCGCATCATATTAATTAAATTAAATTTCTTTCTCGTAATCATCTCTCTTGTCCATTTTTTAGTTGTTAGGTCCTTGGAATCGCTATATAATCCAATAGAAACTACTGTCTCAACATGTGTTTATGCTCGCATATATAATATTAAAAACAGAGAGAATCTCTAAAACAAATAGATTAATGATAACATATACTTGCGTTAATGATATCTCTTCTCTATTTTTATGTTTTAGAGATTGTCATGTTTAGCATATTGAGAATATTTAAAATATATACAGTTTTTGGTAAGTCCAGAAGACTTGTACTTTGCCAATTAAAGAGCAAAGCTTTGCAGCCTTATTTGATACAATGAGGAAATTTATTTTTTAAATCAATTAACTTTTAATAATAATTTAATAAAATAATGTTCAACATAAATCTATTTAAATAAGAAAGTTCTACAAACGGAGTTTTTTACTTTAAAAATGGCGCAGAGTTCGCATAAGGTCGCTCGCAAACGCGATAGTTCACCAAAACTACTCCCTGAGGGACACTCTCGTAATCTGCTGGTCAAAACAGAAAATTGTCTCTCGTGAAAAAATTTAACAATACTACCTACCACTAAAGCTGTTTTACTACCAACAAACGAGCTTTTTTGCATGTACGTAGGTTTTTATTTAGTGTTAGATTTCAGAAATGCTTTATAAATATATTGAGATACGAAAATGCTCCTAAACTAAAAACTGCCTCACGTATGTTTAGGACTTTAAAGTAGTTTGAACACAACTATGCTACCGTAAGTTATATTTTAAATCATGTAGACAAGTTTTTTCTAAACAAAGGACGTCGCTTGTACATTATTATAGAAATAGGTTCCTGTTTGATATGTATATCTCGATATACTCGGAACTTAACAAAATATATTCGTATCTTATATAAGTAGATACAGCTCAATATTGCCTTATCTAAAGGAATGAATTTTACAGTTAACGGTTGTAGATTCAAAGTTCAAGAATAAAGAATAGATAAAAAAATTGCTGTATTATTCTTGACTATTAAACTCAAAAAATAATAAAAAAAAGTATCTAAGTAAAGGCGGCAAATAACATGTAATTTTGTATTTTCTTAAGCTTTTACGAGTAGTCATTTAAATAAAACTATTTTTAACGGATCGAAACCGCGTATATTTTACATTATAAATTTTAAACTAAGCCTGGAGTTTCAAATGCTTGGCAGCAATCGCGTTCATGGTAAGGCGAGATCCTAAGTCCTCCAACGGGTCCTAAGTTTCCGAGCGGGTAGTTCAGGATGCACCCAAAAATTCACGAACAGTATCATGCGGTCTTACAGTGCGAGTACAGACATGAGATTATACATTGTACATGAGTGGGTCCCTGGTGGCAGAAAGTTTCCAAGCATCTTCTCTATTAAAATTAGGATGTTTTTTTTTATTTCAGTAACGAAAATGTAACGATGTTCCACAGCGAGTAATTCTTGCTTATCAAATCTGATATACTGATTAGGGTTGCTTTTGGTATTTTAACATAGCTGCTGACTTCATCAGCACCTACATTTCATACCTAATCATGTTAGTATGTCCTTTCACATATTAGTTTCCGGTAGTAGAGCCGGTTGTCTCTCAACTGCGGGTGGCTTAATATGGCTTCTGTTACGCTGGCGGGGCACGCGCAAGTGGTTGTTAACTAAGACATGCTTGACTTTGTGTTCATCCTGAACTATATGCTCGGAAACTTTGGAACTATTAGAGGTAGATGACTAATTAACTGTATTACTGACAAATCATTTATGTTAACAAAATAAAAATAATTCCCTTGTCTTAAAATCTTAAATATTTGGACTTAATTAACTGTTTAGTACTTTACTTATAACTGTTTATTACTTTGTTTAGTACTTTAGATGTTAGTCCTTAAGTTTCTCGATTCGATCGAAAAAAATATTTTAGACGAATAAAATATTTTTTTATTAAACCGTCATAAAATTTTGATTGGCTGTGCCAGACCTATCTAAATATTAAGTATTTGAGGATGAGATATTCTTAGAATGTTCTAAACAAATTATGTACGAATCTTTCAACCATAGCATTAAGAAAGTATCCATCAGAGAGTATTCTGATGAAACATCGCGTATGCAAGCGACCTTATCCAAACTCAATGCCATTATTAAACCATAAAGCTTTGTGCACAGAACTTTGTTATCACGGTGTATCACAGGTGGACTATTGTTTTGTTCTGTTTAAATAACAGAAGTTCAAGGGTGTTCTATTTAAAATATGATATGTGAGAAATAACTTATTTGTTTTGTTTTTGCTTTTAAAGTTTTAGGTAACTTAATAATTTTCAAATCATTTAGAGAAATTAAGAGTAATTAAGTAACTACATAATTTTACAAAATTAATAAAACTGAGATAAAAGAAGAAAAATTTGAATTAAGTTTAAGTACATATTTACATTTTTCAAACAAAATTCCTACAACTCTGGTCAAGTAGACCTGAGTATAATTGTGCAAAAATTGTTGGTGTATCTTGGTTGTAAATCGTCCATCAACACAATTATTGTATATATTGGGTAAACTTTGTTACAACATTATTGTTTCTTACTATCTGTTTTCGAAATATCATCAATATACTTTGATCTATTCCGGTCTAGTGCTTCGAGTGTTATTTTTGTCAACATATTAAATAGAAATTTTTATTTCACTGCTATCTGAAGAATATTCGTTCGTTATATGTCAAAATTTATTGCGTGAGTAAACCAAACCTTTGAAATGTCACATGGAGTAAACATATCCTATAAACAAATTTTATTTTGATAGCCGATTTTTTTACTATTCCTAAGAATTATACACCTTTTAGACTAATATGGAATATATTTTAAAATGTCTTATTATACTCGTAAATATTATAATTTCTAAATAAAGCTGAAGAGTTTGTTTTTTTTTAATGAATTCACTATACTCTAGAGCTGTTAGTCAGGCTATCAGTAGAAAATACTTTTAAATATTATACTTAATTCTTAAGGTATAGATTATGAAACTTCAGACAATTTACTTTAAAAATATAAAAATATTACTTAATTGATAATATAAAATAAAAATGTTTAAGTAAATTTTAGTGTAGTATTTAAAACTTATCAAACAATATCAGATTAAATCAACATTGCCTTAGACGTATTGTTAAATTACATTTGAGTTAATTTGTTACATTAAAAGGCAAATAGTCTCATTGTATTAACTGACGCCGCAAAGCTTTGAGTAACTGGCTCTTTAGTTGGAACGAACGAACAATGTTTGTTTATCAAACAGTATATAGCTTGAGGATTGAACATATTCTAAGTAGAGAGCCTCTGTATGAAACTTTGAGCTATCTGTTTCTGTTCTATTAAAACGTGAAATAGAGTAATGATGTATCACAAATAGGACTTATTTTTACTGGTGTTTAACTGTATTATATACCTAATACTTGGCTAATAGTGGTTATAAGAATATAGCAATTATAAAATCAAAGGAACTCCCACCACACCTCCCGCGATCATTATGAAAGCAGTATTTTGTGTTGCCATTTTTTATTTGCTCGTTACTAACCAGGATTACTTTAGATACTGGTTAGGTTTGTCAGAAGACAAACTTAAAGTAAAGTAAAATTAGAAAATTTTACTAATATTTTTAAATTTGGAAGGTTATCCATTATCTAACACCAATAATAAAAAATGAGTCAGACGCGATATCCGGCAGCGCTATGGCGCCGAGAACCACTCGACAAACGAGGATAATCAGCTTTGACGCGCCCTCTCGGATGTCCTCTCTATTTATTTTAATTATGCGTGTTTTTATATTCGTATAGTCACGCGTTAATTATCTTAAAATATAATATCAAAGTAAAATTAAAGAATCTCTTAAATGTAAGACGGTATATCCATATTATGTATATCCATTTTATGTAGTTCGAAAATATATTTCGGTATTAAAATAGATTCATTAAATATGTTAGAAAATAGTAGGTAATAATAATATGGTTCTTGTATATTAAACTATAACAATAATCAATTACAAGTATAAACTAATTCTGTAGAAAGTAAATCAGCATTTAAATATTATGCAACATAATAAAAGAAAATGATTTTGTGATATTTGTGTCACAAAACTCTAATAAATATAGTTATATCATAACCTTAAAAATCATATAATTAGGTTAAGCAACTAAATAAAGAAGAAGTTAACGAATAAAGCAATTTAGAACTATATGCCTAAAAATGATATAACCGTCGGTGTACATAACTAGTTAACTGATTTTTATTAATTTCGTCTTATACTAAAATTCATATAATTCAATCAATCATTCAATCTTATAAAAAATCACAAAATATTAAGGTATATTTATACAATATACCTTAATATTATATATATATATATATATATATATATATATATATATATATATATATATATATATATATATATATATATATATATACCTTAATATTATCTTAATATATATAAATTACGTGTCACGTTGTTTGTCCGCGATGGACTCCTAAACTACTTAACCGATTTTAATCAAATTTGCACACCGTGTGTAGTTTGATCCAACTTGAAACATAGGATAACTTACATCTTAATTTTAAGTCACAATATTATTTTATATCAAAATATTGTTATTTCATTATTGGCCTTGATAAATTTACTTGCATTTTAAATTGTTTCCTTTACTTAGCGGTCGGGGGTTTTTTTAATTTTAATTTTATTTTTTATAATACCGTGACTTCTTAAATAGTTTACTACAATGTAACAGGTATATCTAAAACCTTAGCAACCACAGCAACGCGTGGCCGAGTCTGCTAGTATTATAATATACCTTAATATTATATATATATATATATATATATATATATATATATATATATATATATATATATATATATATATATATATATGTCGTAGATCACGGTAATTTAACGATAATTAGTAACTCAATTGATATCATTGTAACAGTGGGGTGTGAACATCGTGACGTAACGAGTCACGTAACCGGAATCGTTTGGAGGGGCACCGGAGACATTTTAAATATTGGAGCGCATTGAGTCTGACGAGGAATTGATTAGTGAGAGCCTTACAGTTCGGACCCCCAAACGGGAACGGTAGTTCACGCAACTCTGATAATTGTATACCTACTAAGTAATTTGTGAGAATTTATTACCTACATTTAATACAAGAATTGTCATATTGTGTGTGTGGTTTAATTGCCTGAGACCTACGCCTCGGATCCTGTACCAGAATATTCCATCAAGAACGAGCAAGTCACTAATATGCATCTATCTCCGACATCAGAAGTGGGATTCACTCGGGCATCAAAACCACCAACTACCCGCAAGATAAGTTTATTGAAGCTACAAATCACGTCAAGCAAGAAATGAAGTGATTTTATTATTTGAAACGCACACTACAAGATAATAACAAGGAAGTTCCAGAATCAATCAATCAATCAAGTTAAATTTATGTTATCTCAAAACTTAAAAATTGAGATCTACCCACATATCAAGAAAATCGAGTGAAAATACCTATTTAATCGCTTATGCAAGTCGTTTATTAGATTAATTGACAAAGCGTTGGAAGAATTCTACGAAAGAAGGAATCGTTGCTAATGAAGAAAGAAAAGAAATGAGAAATTATGGCGGTGACTACGCGGCGCGAATGGCGGTGACGGCACTGCGCGGCTGGCGATGAAGGCGCGGCTGGCGATGAAGGCGCGGCTGGCGATGAAGGCGCGGCGCGGCTGGTGGTGACGGCACTGCGGGGTCGGCGGTGACGGCACTGCGCGGCTGACGATGAAGGCGCAGCGCGGCTGGTGGTGACGGCGCTGCGGGGACGGTAGTGACGGCGCGGCGCGGATGGCGCTGATGGCGCTGATGGTGCTAAGGTTGCTGATGGTGGTGACAGCGGTCGTGGCGATGGCAGCTATGGCAGCGGTACTGGTAAAGTGCGGTGCGAGCAACGCGTTGCGGTCTGCAATTTTTTCAAAATCGGACACGTCGCAGCATAAAGGTGAATTCGTTTCGATTTATTTCCAATTTTTACGTTAAATACTCGCTAGTTAAAGAAAATTTAGCGATCAAATATGGTGGTAAGCACTTTATTATTGTTATTGGTATTGATATTTATTTTATCCCGGATTTTCGTAAACGTGAATGTTTGTTTTAAACTCGGAAAACAATGTTCTAAACTTTTGTTTTAAATAACTTTGTTTTAAATTCGGAAAAGAATGGTAACGCGATAGCTCTAAAGATTCAACCGATTAAGACCAGACAAGACTTTAAAAAAAATGTAATTCGATTTTCGGCATATTTTATTTCTTGTCTACCTACATGTGTAGGAATCACGGGCGAACTTACAATTATTAATTAATCGTATATTGTGAATGCGTATTATTGCCGATCAAGGCCCGTAAATGCTGTAAAATAAAGAGGTTAGTTAATTTAGCAAAAGTAAGAACTTATTATTTACGTCTTGTAAATGTTTTCCGCAACAGAGACTAGAAATATTCGATCGGGACAAGATGCCATAGACGAAGTTCAACTCGCGACAAATTGTACAATGACCAGGATTGCAAAAGTTTCATTTTTAGAGCTCATGATAGAGAAAGTTAAAAAAACCTTTGTTTTTGATAAATAGCGATGCCAGAGAGCTAGGTACCACTTGAAGTAAAGCTTGTAGTAAAAGCGATTGAGTAAAAGTGATAGTAGTGAATCTTAGTTCAATTGGGAGTCCGTGGGACTCGGAATTGAAAGCAATGCCATGAAACAAACAGGAGGTTTGTTGGTAGGGCTTAGTGAAAAGCCATATGTGACGAATAAGATTCATGCTTTGTGTTTTATGATATTTTTAGAATACATTTTTGGTTTAAAATGTAATGAAAAGTGGTGCTTAGTTGCTTTAGGCTTTAGTTGAGTGGGCATATTTTCAATAATGATGTTCAACTTTATTATAACTGATTTTTCCTTTTTCAATAAGTTGTAAAGGCACAGGTGCAATAGGGGTTCGAGTAGTTTCGATACAGTGCCAGCGGCAGGCAGTCACAGAGAATGAAGGGTTGAAGTGGTCACGTAAGCTACCTTAACGGTACTATAGGACTTTGGTGAGTCATTTTCATATTGTTTTGATTCTTGTGTAGAGCAAACAATTTTAGTGGCTAACGTTTAAATAACTCGGTAATTCTAACTGGCAACGATCATAGTGTCCAGAGTACGTTACAGATCTTATCAGAGGTTATGATTAATAATTTTCTATTAGAAAGTCTATTTCAAATCATTCCGATCACAAGATCCCTCAGGAACTAAATGTTTTAGTTGAGCAAAGTGATATTGAGTTCACTACAGATAATAGCTTGCCTACTCATACTTGTTGACCGCACCTCACGTGTGGTGTAATACGTGTAGGCGATGGGTCTGTTTTATGATTTACATGACCGAAGGACTGGTTCATGGTAGTTGTTTGTATATGATCGATGGACTGTATCATATTGCAAAAGTATTGAGTTGAGCTGAGTTGAGTACGCAAGTCTGGTAAAATCATGATTGATTTTGTTAAGTAAAGTGATGGATCTAATGATCAGAGTAGTTTTTTTAGTTGTTGTAAATATGGTGTAGTGCACACCTTGTGTTAAGATTGTATATAGAGTAAAAACCTGAGACGTGACATTCACTGGTTTTGTCAGAATAGCCGAGCAAGTTATCCTTGGAGTTATTTGTTTTATTTCAGACCCTACATCCCAGGACAACCGCGAATCCTAAAGCTACTCGATGGAGGTGGCATGGTTATCGTCACTCGATGGAGGTGGCGTGGTTATTGTCACTCGATGGAGGTGGCGTGGTTATCGTCACTCGATGTAGGTGGCGTGGTTATCGTCACTCAGAGGGGACATAGTTATTGTCACTCCATAGAGATACATGCACACGAGGACGTGTAACTTGTCAGTATGGCCGTGTCGTAGATCACGATAATTTAACGATAATTAGTAACTCAATTGATATCATTGTAACAGTGGGGTGTGAACATCGTGACGTAACGAGTCACGTGACCGGAATCGTTTGGAGGGGCACCGGAGACATTTTAAATATTGGAGCGCATTGAGTCTGACGAGGAATTGATTAGTGAGAGCCTTACAGTTCGGACCCCCAAACGGGAACGGTAGTTCACGCAACTCTGATAATTGTATACCTACTAAGTAATTTGTGAGAATTGATTACCTACATTTAATACAAGAATTGTCATATTGTGTGTGTGGTTTAATTGCCTGAGACCTACGCCTCGGATCCTGTACCAGAATATTCCATCAAGAACGAGCAAGTCACTAATATGCATCTATCTCCGACATATATATATATATATATATATATATATATATATATATATATATATATATATATATATATATATATATATATATATATATATATACATATATACGTATTCAAGTATGTTGTTATATTTATACAATATACCTTAATATTTTGTGATTTTTTTAAGATTGAATGATTGATTGAATTATATGAATTTTAGTATAAGACGAAATTAATAAAAATCAGTTAACTAGTTATGTACACCGACGGTTATATCATTTTTAGGCATATAGTTCTAAATTGCTTTATTCGTTAACTTCTTCTTTATTTAGTTGCTTAACCTAATTATATGATTTTTTAAGGTTATGATATAACTATATTTATTAGAGTTTTGTGACACAAATATCACAAAATCATTTTCTTTTATTATGTTGCATAATATTTAAATGCTGATTTACTTTCTATATATCTTTCTTATATATAGTTTATATTATACTAAGAATTTAGTAGCATTAAAGGCGGATTATTCCCCTTCACAATATTACTTAAGATTTTGCATAGAATATTAATATCGATGTTGCTTAGGCTATGCATACACATTTGATGAACTATTATGATATTAATAATATAATAATTCCATTATCGGCTTTTAATTATTTCTTATTTAACCGAAACAAGTTTATATTCAATTATATAATTTATATTAAAAATAAAATACACCATAATTTTAAAAATGTACTTTATAGATATTTAAATTTGTCTATAGATTTCCTATTTTAATATGATATTTTTATATTTTCAGAGATTTTTAAATTATAAGAATACAACATTTCCAACAGTCGAAATTAATAACCAACCCACAATCTGTGATGTAAATCCATCCAGGTATTGAATAAATCACACAAGATAGTATTTTGTTCTCGTAATGTACGTTTAGATAACCAATATCTCTACATTTTTATTGTCTATATTTTAAAAAATAAAACGAAATTTAAAAAGAAAAACCATTCATATTTTCGACATCGAAGTTAAGTAACTAAATGTTATTTAGAAAATTCTTAACAATGATATACGAATATTGAGTAAACGCTGCAACCACAGGAGAACAGTGTCTTTCTACTGAAATACCGCCTTTGAGCAAGTACCGTCCTAACTCGGAAGCTGCGCCATAGTAAAACTAAAACAGAAAGTTTAAGAGCAATTTGTGTACTTTCTTAGTGACCGACCACATATTAATATCATTTAAACTGTACTTTCAAAGATATATTTTAATGATATTATTATGATAACTAGTTACGTAGGTAGTTATCGAAGTATCATTAATTTATGATGTTACTGTGGGTTCACAGTGGTTAGGTTGTAGCCTTTTATGACGTCATTACTCTAGGAGGTCGGCCTCTTTAATGATGATTAGCAAGCTTATTTTATGTTAACACAATAAGTGATTTAGATTAGGGGGATTAGAGATCAGTTTTAGCAAGTAATAATAATAATAGTATGCAGCTTGTAATAGTGTATTTTTTGAAACATTTACTTCATTGTATATATCTAAACGAAAAGTTACACCTTAAAAAAAGAGATATTACAGTTCTTTACATTGAAATAAATAAAAGTTTAAAACAAACATACGAACAATATTTGAAATAATATATCTATACAAACAATTTAAAATATCTCATATCATTACGAGTTAATATAGAAAATGAGCTGGATGCATACGAAGGCAAATTGTCTAGCTTAAAGTATTAATACTGCAGTAATAGAAGTTGCAAGGATCCTGTGTGAGCCCACACTAGTATTAAAGAGTAATTTAATAAACTGCTATAGTAAAATAGTATTTTATAAAAGCCCATGCATATTAAAAGACGAGTGTTAAGAGAAGAGTAATTTTTTTTGTAAAAAGTAGGGCCATACTGAATTTACATGATTGTAACTCGTATGGACTGGACCAACGGGTGTCATAGCTACCTTTCTTAAATACATTATTTTAATTTAAAACTGATGAGATTTAAATCCAAGGGAAGTAAAAAATGTTTTAAGATATCGAATTGTTCACTTATCAAGGGGTTATGTTAAAGTTATGGCGGGGCGCGGAGAGGGGGGATGGATGTCGTGAGTAAATTCTTAGCTATTTGTACTAAAATGATATGTATATTATATTGAAGTGGTAAATATTACACACACATGTTTATGTATAAAAATTTAAGTTTATTAAAAAAACTGTGCTTTTTTGTTTTTTTTTTTTTGTTTTTCAGGACTGCGTTACTCAAGCGAGTAAATGCTGTTAAAAGATGTTCCCGAAGTGGAATTCAATTTGTTGAAGTCTTCGAGTCATTTGAGTTGGAAAACAAACTGTCTTAACTAAAAAAAAACTTTTTTACATTAAATTAGTGAATGCATTTGGAACGTCGTTAACATCGAACCCAACATTTTCAGAGTTTTTATAGTAAAAAAATAATTAAACAATGAGTTTTAAGAGTTTTTTATTTAAATAATATCTCAAAATATTCAAAATGAAAATGAAGGTATTCCTTGACAAAAAATAACCAAAAACGTAAGAAATATTTGAGATGTCAAATTTCTTGACAATTATTAATGATTAAAATGGCTTGCTACTAAAAAAATTGCGGGATATTCGGATAAAATCGTCTTACGATAAACTAATTTAATAGACTATGTGACTATGTGAGATAGTAATTTAATTGCAGAATCGAAATGATTTAAGGCTTCTTGTTTACAAAAGGACTATGTAAATTAGTTATATAACGGATAGTATTTAAGACTACAAAACCTTCGACGTATCACCGATGTAAGAGAATACTGTCTTTAATGCCTCGCCTGGGAGAACTAGGCCTAGATATCTCGTTTGTCAGTTTTGTAATCATTTAAAAAGCATAGCCTGGTTATCCTTGTAGAATCTGGAAGGGATCAAGACAGTAAAGCAGTACTTCATCTCCAACCAAAGACTATATATAAAGTGCAGGCTCAACTACACAGAGGGTAATGTTATCAGTTCTGATCCAGGTTGCCCAAGCGTTAGCTTTTATCGGTCGATTGATGTACAATGACAAGCCGATCGAGTAATCAGAGCTCTGTGAAAAGCTTCTTTTATGTTGCAAGGAATAGACGACGAAGCTTCTTAGCATTCCAGGGATTCACCGTGCGGGTGCCGGGCCCATCGCGTTGCAAGGAGAGAGTGCAAGCAGTGCCTGGGACTTGCGACCCAGGAGTAGGTTTATACTATACTTCTGCGTCTTCCACGAAGTATTTCGAAAAGAATTCCGAAGAGAATTACTATTCCGAAGACTTGCATAATCTCACTATGAGCACAAAACCTTCTCCACCATCAGGATGCGTGGCTGTCAAAACGTTTTCTAGTAGGTGGTTCTAAAGACACTATCTTCCACGCATTACCAAAATAAGGAATGAAGCAAACTATCTTACATAATACTTTTAGAAATAAGGAATTTATATTATTTGTTATCGGTCCTCCGTTATAATAGTAAGCCATAATTATACATTTTATATAATAATTATTAAAACCGTAATCATAGCAATCCTTATATTATTTATTTAGTAGATAATAAATATAACAAAGGTTTTCTCGTGCCTGATTATATTTATTTTGACCGATTTGATTTGATCAAAGTATCTAAAAATGGATCATCATATTATCTTTCAGAATACAGGGTATTATACAAGACCTTGTACCTCGACTCAAGTACATCGGACTTTTGCCATGATAACGCTTCTTTTTACGGTCACGGTGTTTTTATCTAATATCTTCGATTTTGATTCAATTAGATGACATAAGAATGATGTTGTATAAGTCATGGTCACTATCTATCGGGTCCAAGGATTTGCTGTCAATAATATTAAAAGATAGAACTATATATTTTATAAGTAATTTAACTATTCAGTAAATTAACAAATTTAATATTTATATATATACTACTACTACTACTACTATATCTCAGGAGAAGCGCTCATTTTTTATATTTTTAATTTAAATGTGATTACGTGGTTTAAGGTTTTGCAAAATAAGACATTGTTTAAAAACCCAAAAGAATTATTTAATCAACTTTTAAATAATACCTATTCTAGTTTGGAAATGTGTACTTTTGTACTTTTTGGATCGTTTTTCCTTTCTTTCTTATTCAAATATGACTGCATCCTAAAAGAGATCATTTCATCTCAAAGGTAGTGTTGAAACTTAAAACATTCTTGGGTTTTGCTTAGAGGCTGCTCTTCTGAATTTTTAATATTTACTAGTGTACTACCGGTACGCCACAGTTGGTATAACCTATTTTTCACACTTTGCACCTTTAACGAAAAAAATATTTTTAGAGCTGTAAGACTAATAATATTCTAAATTCAATCAACAATGGAATACAATAATAAATTACTATAATACAATTCGACATGCAACTTATGTGTTAACTATGTATAATATATATGTATATTGAGTGTATAATAGATTTATATCTATTAGTATTGAATGTATGTTTAATTGTATACATTACTTGAAAACAATATGAATAACCTTAAAGACAAACATTAAAAAAAAGTCGTTGTGATCCAAAGTAAATAATACATAATGTTATCGTAGTGATATATAATGTTCTAAGATATGTAAATAAGTAAGCAAATAAATGGATATCTGTAATATTCTTTGCATTAAAATTTCCCTTCGGGCAAGTTATATGTTTAATACAAACATTTCGTTGATAATAATGTGATCCGAGAATAATAAATCAAGTTCTATGTTGAATTATTCTTATATGTATATAACACATAAGATATATAATGTTTATATATATTTATACTATTTTTGTTTTATAAGACATTTAATATATATATTTTTTAACATCTTTTAATTTTTTATTATTTTCTTTTTTGTTCTATATTGTTGCCTTCCAATATTCTTTCACAATATCGTATTTTTGGGTTGGCTGGAAGAAATCTCTGCACCTAGAGATAAGCTCACCTTTTGTGCATTTTACCTGTTTTTTTCTGCTTTTAATGTTTTGTGTGCAATAAAGTATTAAATACATAAATAAATAAAATACATGCATGCAAATATTAACGTTATTATACAATTAGGGATATTATGCGTATATTTTATATAAACCTTAAAAATATTTGTTATTTTCTAAGAATAGATACTCATCAAAAGATTTCCTCAAAATTCGTTCTCAAAATATTAAAAACTTAAAATAAAAAAAAAATCATATTGGAATGCGTATTTATATTTTTAATATTAATTAATATTAAGTTATATATTAGTTACTGTTTTTCAAATAACTTTGTAATTAAGATTTGCTTTTACTTAAAATAAAAATAAATCATATAGGAATGCATATTTAAATTATTATTAAGTTATAAGTATATTAGATCTTTTAAACACAGTTGATAGAAGTTTAATGTTCTGAACTTATATTCATAGTTTGTTAATGATATGGTTACTTAGATTTTATTATAAAACAGTTTAAACTTATTAGTGTTTTGTATATTATATAACACAATTTTCATGGCTACCACTGTCCA
Source organism: Napeogenes inachia (assembly GCA_959347355.1). Lineage (NCBI taxonomy): Eukaryota > Metazoa > Arthropoda > Insecta > Lepidoptera > Nymphalidae > Napeogenes > Napeogenes inachia. Next base: position 12,516,556 of record OY365793.1, on the reverse strand, counting down.
TTAAAACATTCAATATATTATTTTTATATCATTATATTTCAATGCATAAAAATTTTCTCATCTTTACGAAATAAAAATAATAATAATAATAATACAGGACAAGTTGCACACATTGATCTAACCCCTATGTAAGCAAATTATTTGCTTGTGTTAAGGGTGTTAGACAATGATACAAATACATAGAAATAAAAATTATAAATACTGAGAATATATTTAATAAATGACAAAACCCAGAAATACACATGCATGCCTGTCCCTGTCGGGGATCGAACCCGAGCCCCATTGCGTCGCTATACGTTAGGCGTCTGCGCTAACCTGAATGCTAAATAATGTTTTATTTACCTGGCGAGGGATCTTTCTAAATGTCACAAAAATTATATCAAGAATATTTATGACTGGATTCTGTAAAAAAAGATTTGTTTTTCAATTGACGTTAATCTTAATATCCTTACTATAATATAATGATTTAAAGTCTGTGCCTTTGGCCCAAATAAATGCCCGAACATAACTTTCGAGCTACATAAGTGAATTATTCGAATGTGTAGCTCACGGACACAAACTTAAGACCTATTTTGTGACCCTAGACCCTTTCTTGACCTTTTAATTAACCAATTAAATATCCTGATGTTTTGTTACACTTATTAGCGATGCTAAAAATTTGCTATTATGTTATAGCAGGAGATGACTCCGTATTTTTAAAATGACTGAAAATTTCTACTTATGTTGAAAATAAAAATGCTCTAAGAGGAAAATATGTGTCAGTTTTTAGTGTCCCTACACATACCTTTAAAGTGATTTCTCAGCTTTTTATATATTTTATTATCTCTATTTTAATATGTTTTATACCTTTTTATGTGTTTATATTGTATTAAGATTATATAACTTTAATAGACGTTAAGGAAGCTTTTTATATTTTAAGCCAAATATTATCTAGAGTGCAGTTGTTATAATAAAAGAAGCATTGTGACCTAACAAAAGTAGCATAAACGTAAATCTACTTTTGCATATGTTATATTTGGATTGATATCGTGCAAAGCGATTTTATAATATCTTTATGCAAATGAACTAAATTGAAAAACACTTAAAACCATGACAAATTGGATTTCAATTTATACATATAATAAAATAGTGAAGTGGTAAAATCTATATAATATGTATTTTTAAGTAACTAATTGCTAACATGACGTTAAAGAATAAAAATTGTCTGCACAGAAGTGTTACTAAAAATCCTCATAAAATTTGAAACAAAAGACTACGGTCGAATTTCAATCTTACCACCACCATTTATTACAAAAAATTAAGGTTAAATTAAAAAATAAAAACAAAATCAAATTCATATTTAATTCCCAGGATAGTTCCTAAAAATATATATAAAAAAAAGAGATACCTTTCTAGTGGTGAGCTTTCCAAAAGATTCAATTTGTATATTCAAATTCCATGTCTTTGAGCACATCACATTTTAAGCTTCAAGAGATTCGTAATACAATTTGCAAATTTTGAAATGTGTATTTTTAATTTTGCAATGACAGTGTAATACTAAAATACATTAAAACCTTTAACTTATTTAATTGTAATTTAGGAATATATTATCTTTTGAAAGTTAAGGAAAAAAATATTGTCTACTTCTATTATGCCAGACCTGAAAAACTAATATTAAATTTTAGTTTAGTACAATTTTCTAAAAAAACAACTTAATTATTATTTATATATTATCCGTTCTGTCTTTTTTTATTCATTTAAATTTATGTCAAACATGTTTAAATGCTGAAGCCGGGATGAATTTTTGGACGAGAGTTGAATATACATTAATGCTTTGCGCTTAAGCCTTAAGTAAAAATAGGTCATTGACCTATTTTTGATTTGATTTTGATTTTACGATAATCCTTGGATTAGCCATATTTATCGGTAATCGTTTGGTTGGTTTAGCCTTAGTATGTAAAGAATAATATCCTTAAAAATCTTGAGGGTAAGTAAGGTAAAGTAAGGGTTACATTTTTGTACACAAAAATGCTATAGCTACCGAATAAGATGTATATTTCAACTATATATATATATATATATATATATATATATATATATATATATATATATATATAGTTGAAATATATATGTATATATATTTAAAGAATACCTAAAAATTTGTTATTTGTTTTACAGAGTAGTAAAAGAAGAGTTTGTTCCTGTCTGTTTTGCTGTAACTCTCAAATGATAAAAAGTTTATAAAATTTGTATAAAATACACTGGAAACTAGACGACAGACTCTTGTGTTATGATGTCAATAAATCGTCGGCTCCCTGGGTTCCAGCGATGAGTTGTCCTTAACGTCCTTAATGTTCTTAACGTACACAGATGTCCTGTAGTGTACCGTTATTTAACACTACTGTTAGTAACATTGTGGGATTGGATCATGGATGTCATATATATTTCTTTCAATATTTATTTTACCATAATATGCAACTTTAATTTTATTGATACTTAGAACGTTCTGTAATGTTATCTTAACCCTAGAAGCCTAATCTATTTCGGACGTGCACAAAGCCTTAATATACGTCTCAGAGGCGTACACATTTAAAAACCCCTATTTTAGGTATATTATTTAATTACTTTTATCATTATTAAGCCCAAATTTGAATTTGGAACATAAATTAAAAATAAAACAACACTTTTAATAATAATAACTATAATCACAGTTATTCATTATGATGAAAAAACAATATGCATAATTTGAAACAAGGAAAAATTACTTCTTCAAAATCAACTAATACTACATATATTATTATTTCTTATAATATCATTTTTTTTAAGATAATTATTTATTCTTAGAACAAACATTACAACTAATTAGACTTTAAAAGACTAGCTTTACTTTAGGAGCAGTCGACACTTATCAACCTTTTGTTTGCTACATACGGGTGATTCTACAAAAGTTGGGTAACTTTTAGGGTTTTTTTGTTTACTGTAGTTTTTATGTTAAAATTATACAAATTTGGGTTTATAACATAGGTAATCTATATACTATATTGTTGCTAATCGGGCCAGTCACTTTACAGAGAAGTTTCTGAAATATTTAGATTTTTCAGAATTTGACTGCCAGAGGACTGACGAGGGTGACACAGTACTGATAAAAAACACAAATTCCTAGGAAATATATGACATTTATTAAATCTCTTAGAAACAAATGCTATGCTAATGCTTAGTAAGTTAAAATTAAAAAAAAAATGTATTACTATGAGAAATAAACCATCACAACATTCATAAAAGTCTTGACATTTTTAATAACATTATTTTACTTTTAGGCACTTTTACTTTAAAGTATATACATTGTATAAATAATGTACAAACAATAGAAATTAAAGTATTATTATCCTTGATTTAGTATATAAGGTGAAATATATATGTTTTTCCTTGTATGCAGATAATTTGATGTGGTCGCTTTTAAGTCTCGTCAAGCGAGCCTTTTCAGTTTCTCTTTTCTTTTATATAATATCTTTAATAGTCAAATTTGTTGTTTTTATAAACGCTTTGATTTTTAATATTGAATAAAATAAAGGATGAAAGTGAAGTGATAAAAACAAGAAAAAACATCAGTAACCTGAACACAGTCCTTATATCGTATGATGTGGCGCCAAAGGACTGATGCCAACGGACTGATGAAAAAGGCATAAATTTGAGGTTATCATTAAAGTTAATGTTTCTTTTCGTATTTTTTAATATCAACAAGTTACATTTAACCAAATTATAGTTCGCTATTTAAAAATCAGAATAAAACTAAGATTTAAAAGGATATAATGATTTACCACAGTACTGATTTTTTGACTGGATTGGCACAAGAGTACGTCATATCCGACGCAATAGCACTGACTTTGTAATGATTACCAGGAAATGCCTGGGTTCAAAGCTAACAATACTACCAATATTTAAAATTTAACAGGTTTTTCCTCTTGAATCCCTGTTATTTGGCGCAAATTTCAAATTTGAAAAATACACAGAGGACTGACGAATGAAATAAAAGACAAAGTTTCTTCTTTTTTTAAAAAACAATGTAGAGATTATTGTATTATAAAAAACGTAATATACATTGTTATGTACATTATAGATTGTTACCAAATATTGACTTTTCTTAAATTAATGGTACAATTTAATGTACAGTCGATTGATTGAGTGTTTTTGGGTTTGTGACAAGCCAAAGGACTGACTTTTTGGGCATACTTTTTCTTTTTAAAAAATTGCTTTTTGAAGTAAATATCAGAAATTGAGTGACTAATTAGACGAGATTTCATAATTTCAAAATAAAATATAAAATCTATAAAATATAACATTATTTCATATTTATCGACTGATGACACTGAGTTACCCAATTTTTGTAGAATCACCCATACAGATTTTTTATATTGATTACAAACTAATTTTGACATGATTTTTTTTTATAACATAAAAAGGAGAAGTATTTCCGTTTTTTTGGGCAGGGTTCTTCTTTTTGATTTATTTTATTTGAATCTTTAGATTTATCAAGTATTTGGCTTATATTTTCACGTAAAGATCTCTTCAATGTCCGAGCTTCAAGTCTCATCTCCATCCAAATCTGTTCTGAATTGCTTCATAAATTGTCTTCTGTTCAAATGAATGTTACAACGTAGCTGGAGTTCTGTGATATGTTTGTGCTTTATCAGTGAACCAAATATGTCCATTCTTACCTCGAAGAGTACGACCACGAACACGATAAATCCACTTTGAGTTGGTAGGTAGTAAAACACGGCCTGCGCCAGATGATGGACTAGCTTCTGCAACAAGGGTTGGGTTGGTTTCTTCAGAGAGTCCAGTTTCTTGTAAAGACGAAACGTACTCAGACTCTTCATTATTTTCGTCTTCGCATTGAATGTCGTCGATAATCTGGTCGTTCTCAACCTCAGAATCTCCATCTTCCTGAGAAGGATTGTTTTCCTAGTTTAAAATTTCAAAAATTTGGTCTTCGTCTAATATATAAGACCGTGTCATATTTATACTTGAAACAACGCCGAAAACAGATCTAAATTATACCAAAAACAAACAAAAGTAAAATCACAAAATCTTAGTTAAAAGTTACACAAAACCTAAACATACGTCTCCCAGGCGTGCAACACTTCGATAAATCAAAAATGGTGGTACTTACCTTAACGATAGGGGCACCATCCTCTAGCTCCCGTCGGCCACCGAGGTAACAAAAGAGCTCGAGGCACTAGCTTCAACCGTTACAAAGATACAAACGATATGCGAATGCGTGTACGTCTCCGAGACGTAGATTAGGCTTCTAGGGTTAAGATCGTAAGTGTTTTCAGTATAGGCACTATTTTTTTTTCAGCATCTAAACCTAACGGACAATATTGTACAATCAAAATAAATAATATTAATTTATATAAATATATAATAATAATAAATTATATATTATTTAATAATAATAAATTAAAATTAAACTATACAGTTTTCAAATGTTTCTTTTAAGAAATGTTAATGACACTCGAATAAGACTTACTTCGGTTTCAACCCGCCAATACTGAACTTGTAACTCAAAAATAATCTAAGACATAAAAGCCCGTATAAATACATAGTATATTTTTTCCTTATTTCATTATTCATTATTTAATGAACAATGAAATAATGAATGAATAAAATAATAATTTAAAAAAACAATAAATTAATAAAATAAATAGTGAATAAAATATTGAATGAATACAATAATGAATGTATGAAATAATTAAATAATTATAAACACTATCAAGATATTGTGTTATCAAAATTTTCATGTTATCTATTTAAGGTTATTATAGGAAAGAAGCCGGAACCGTATAAAGAAAAATGATCCAGCCAGTAGGCTTAAAATATTAATACTGCGGTAATAGAAGTTACAAGATCTTTTGAGAAGTCATACTGGCCTTTGAGAGTCATTATAAAACGCTTCTAGGCTATTGGAACAAGTAAATCAAAGTACCGTTATAATTTATAAATATATGTGTAATATAACAAGTACAAGTAAATGTATCTACATGTACAAGTCTGCTAATACATTTCCTACACAATAAAAAACGAATTTACTTGTTCATTCGCAGTCTAGAGTTTGACGAATCAGAAGTCATGTGTTTTACTTTGACTAAATAAATAATTTCATCATTACTTTTCACTACTAATGATAAAATAGTCAAAATGTCTAAACTCAAACAAGGAGTCTTCATTTGATTAGAGATACATTTATCTTCAGTCCGAAAATTTATGAAGGTGCCTTTATTTACCTTTATTTACTTGATTTTTGAATCAAAAGATATAGTATTTGAACCGCTAGGAAAACTTTACTCTACGTTCTGCGTTATAACAAGCTTTTAATTCGTTAACTTTACCGGAAGTTTCAAGTGTTTAATTAAGATTTAACATATATTTATTATATAGTTACGTAGGCTATAAAGTAATTTAAAAATATTAGTTGTCCTATTTTTATATGATAAAGAAGGATTGTTTCCTGGCATCTTTTTTAAAGATGTGAAACACATAAATTGGTCTGGGTTATGTTTGAATTAAAATCTTAAGTTTAAAAAAAAATTATAGTAGAAGTATAATATTGTATAAATGAGAAGTGACGATATATGTCTTATTCTTTAAATCAGATTAGAAGAAGCAGGCAGCTAGTTTTAAATATCTTAGTACAAGTTTTATTTTGTTTCTTATAAATAAAAACAATCTATTTTTTTAGTAACTTTTTTTTTAAAAGGATGCATTAGTTTTAATTTGTCTATTTATAAATTGTTTTCACTTATTTTCTTTAAAACTTTGTTTTTGTGAGACAGAATTATAAAAAGGCACACCTGATACGCTGCGAGATTTATAGCGCTATTTGTTATAGTCTGAGGCTTCACTACTAAGATAGTTGGATCATACTGGATCATTCTGAATATTTTTATATATAAGCTTCAAGACTGTTAACGTTAGTGGTTGATTTTAGTAAATAATTCACTTCTAATCTGATAAGTGATAATACAATATGAATTGAGAATAACATACTATGTAAATTCTCTAGGAATATTTTTTTTCTATAGTAAGCTTATATAATTCTTCAAGCAACTTAGTAGATTTTTTAAAGTAATAATTATTTAGTTTTAAGAAATAAAAATAAAAAAAATGAAAAGAGGTTAAATGTTAAGTTTCATAGGGTAATCTGATTAAATTAAAAAACAGTCAGTAAATGTAACTTGAGAGATAAGGGTATAGATACAGGTATTTTATTTAAGCCAAGGGATGTTTAGAGTGGACTACTAGAAGGCTCCCATATAAGCACAAAGCTTTCTTTCATTTTGTTTATTTGGGTCAACAAACAGCTACAACACAACATAACAACAATATAGTATACAAATTACAAAGCAACTTCTACAGAGCTTTTTTAATATATTTTCAGTTTTTTAAATAGCAAAAGGAAAAAAATAAAAATAATAAACATTATTTTTGTTTATTACCTTAACACTGCGTCACGGGACTTCTAATTAATATTTTATTACAGATGTTATATTTCAACGGAATACAATGGTAATTATCACGTGTATCATGTAATCAAGAATTTATATCATGCTTTTAAAGCTTTTAGAATACTCAAAAACTACACAAATTTACCAGAAATAATTGCATATTCTAAATGAGAGCGTTTCTGCTACATATGTAACGTAAATATGTAGTAACTCAAAACTTCTACTTTTCCGCGCTAGAAAACTATATATTTTTATTTCCCGACCCAAAAAGAGGGTTGTTATAAGTTTGACCTGTGAATCCGTTTATCTGTGTGTCTGTTTCTGATATCGTAGCAGCCAAAACGTGTGGACGGATTTGATTTCGGTGTTTTTAAATCAAATCCCTGGTTCATCGAGATAGTTATTAGCTATGTTTTGGTGGAAATAAATGCAGTCCTTTCTAACATAATTTATAGCATAGCTTTGGTTCGGTTGAAACGTTCTTATGCAATATTGATAGTTAATACTTAAACAAGTGAAAATTAGTGTGCGTTTAGGGTCCGGACCTCTTTCTACTAAGCACTGTATAGAAGGGTGCTTGGTGGGGAGATGATCCGGGACGTTAGGGTGGTTAACCTTTCGGGGTGGCGTGCCCTGTGGGGGGGGCTCGGGCATCTTTCCATCGTTTGATCACGTTAGAAAGTAGGCCTGGGCATTGGTGGTGGGAGGGAGCAGGCCCTCTTTGCCGGGGTCAGCTGTGGGATCGCTCCTGGTACTTCTCTGATAGCAGAGTGGACTGTGGGGTGGTCGCGTAGCTGTGTGGGGGGATGCGCGGCGGTCTCTTTCTTGCTGATGCAGAGGCCGTCTGCGACGGTTAGGGTCTGGACCTCTTTCTACCAAGCACTGCAAGGACAGTGCTTGGTGGAGAGACCGCAGCTGCGAGAAAAAGATGGGTGCTCCTCGTTGCGGAGTGGCTCTCCGTGGATCACGTCGGAGCATCGCGGTGAGTGCGAAAGCGATCCCGTGGTGTCCCATTATGACGGCGGCGGCAACCGTCAGGTTTAGTGAGTAGGAGTCTCACCTCCGTCATCCCCTGGAGGGAGGTGTGTATCCATGAGGTTGACCTGACGTTAAAAAAAAAAGTTTCTTTTAGTACATTAAAGAAACCAGTAAGATAACTTTAAAAGGAAGAAAAAATAAATAAATTTAAAGTTACCGTTATATGTATAGGACTTAGACTATAAGATCTGATATCGTTAATTCGCCTTGGTAACTTACTTGCACTTGCACTCATTTATTTAGCGGTCCCCTGACGCAACGACTTAAATAAGTACTTAATTTTATTATTCTCATCCTTTTTAGAGGTCTTTTTGTAATAGGGGGTTCGTTTAAATTTTAATTTTCTATGCTTTGTTTAAAATATTTTAAATATGCAAGTATAAATATAACTTATTATTTAACATAAGTCCTACGTCTCTAATAATAAAAACTTTTCGAAGCCTCTTTCTATCTACAGCTTTCTTTTTAAAAAACTTAACAACATACTTACACTTTTTCAAATTGATATTAGGTTTATATTCATTGCAATATTTTTTAAATCTGTTCAAATCAGATTTTCAGCTAATATTTTTAGTAATATAATAATTCTAAGTATTTTTAGATCGTCTGAATAAAGTAACATTTTGCTTTATTTTAATCGTTTATGTAGATATATCATAAGTAAAAAAAGACTTTGTAAAATAAAACTAATCTTTGATATACAAGAAGATTTAAATTAAATTTGAATGCTTCAATAATTGTGTTAACGGTAAGACGAGATATAGGTGTGTACCTACATTTCGTCTTGCTCTGCGAGATACATTTAAAATGTAAATTTAAAATTTAATTATACGCGAGTTTAATACTTAAAAAAATATTTTATATAAATGTGTATTACTTGACATCTAAGAAAGTTCTAAGTAATTAAATATTTTTGTTAAAGTACCTACACATATGTCGCAGATCCCCACGTATTCAAAGTATAAAAGTTTACGATCGGCGACACGACGCTAGTTTTACACTCGTCGCTCGAAGGAGTAACACGTGGCATTACTAATACGAAGTTTAATGCTAATATCGTAAAAAAATATTAGCTTGCAATTTTAGCTGTCATTTTATTTGGTTATCTTTCACTCAAATTAACAACCAACCTTTATCACATAACAGTACCGACGCCCGAAAGCCACATTTGTTACAATCTTCTAGGAAATGTTATGGCGATTTTCTTACTTTATAAAAAAACAACACATTTATACCAGATTCATGTATATTCACATAAAAAAAATTTAAGTAGTCAAAATAAAACAATAAAAATTAAGTACTAATTGTTTAGTAAAACGACAAAAATTAAATATTTACCTCGAGTTGGATCCAAGTTAATGTTTTGGTTTTGTTCACAAAAATTACTTAATATTCGAGATATTAGGTTTGACCACAAAAGTATTGGATATTAAACATAAAAAGCAAACTAGCCCCAGACTGAGTCCTTCTTAATGTAACTTATTGCTACATAATGCGAATCGCATTAGGAGATCGGAAACTTCAACTCTCTTTAATGTGTTTTCTGAATGTGAGATCTATTTAAGGCCATATTGTGTCCTCAGTAGAACATAAGGTATGTCTAAAACATTTTCTAAGGGTAATCCTTAGAGAATATTATATCCTGAGTAACTGAAATAGAAAAGTATTTAAAGAATAGGGATGCTAATAAATTATGAGATAAGCAAATATCTATATTCATGACGACAGTATATATTTGTTAAACACTACTTATGCTTCTTCTTTTGAAATAATCCATTTACGATTTTTCTCGATTTCGATTTATATATTTATGTAATATAAGGCATATTATATTAAATATATTACTTTGTTCTATTATATTAAATATACTTCGTATCTTATGCAAATGTAGCAGAAATGGTTTAAATCAGCTAAGTACAACATATTTCTTTAGTTATTATCCAAGTCTTTAGTAATAAATAAAAGTCAAATAGTTTTGGGTAAGTACATATTGTAAGTTTTTTTTACTGAGGCTTATCTAGACAAAATAAGTAATAAAAGTTGCAAATATAAATCCAACAAATACCGTTAGCCGTTAACATCTTGATCTACATCTTTTACTCTACTGAACCGATGTTGATAAAACATTTTGAAGTTTAATAAACTAATACAAATCTAAATACAACAAGAGTAATTGGTTGTCGCGTATTCTTGAACTTGCAAGGATAACAATCTTTCAAAAATAGTGGGATATAGATCAGACAATAACAGTACTGTGGCTGAAGTTGCTCTTTATACAGAACCGGCCTTTCGTCCGCCATAAATTAGAAGTAGTAGTAGGTGTGCCCTACTCTTTTGATCACTTTCTGTGTCTGTGACGACAACTAGGTCTGCTTTGAGACTGTTTGAGCTATAAATATAAGAGTGTTTTTACAATATATACAAAATATGCTACCTTATTGCTAAAGAGGAAACTCTTTTTGGCAACCAAATAGGTAGAGGAAAAGGCCCAAAATAGTCGTGGTGTGGGGTTTATTGCACTCTACTATAGAAAAATAGGTAAACAATATATAATAATATTATTTATTGTTAAAATTTATGTAAATATCGAATGAAAAAAAAAATATACATATAAACCGATACGGGCAGGGATTCAAACCCGCCTACTACTGGGCCCAACTACTGGGCCGTCCCGTCGCTCTACCAACTAAGCTCAGTTCGGTTTCGGTGTCGGTTTATTTTTCATTCTTTATTTATATAAAAAGCTTAACATGGCTATACATGTTTAAAGATATTTTCAAACATTATGTTGTTGCTAAATATGTGTGCTACCAACGGACACATAGCCTATATAGTCTGTATGGTTACTAGAGGTCACTGTTATTAGATTAGTAAAGTGAAGCGCAAGGAATGTAGAACGTAAACTTTTGCTAAAAAAATACAAAAATAATAAATAAAATATCCAAACAAAAATAGTAACAGACATCCACTAGTATTAACAAATTTTCATTTTTATTATTATGAAAACCAATTACAATGAAAGCCTGTTTAATATCCGAATTACTCTTTTGTTTCAGAATAATTTTGTTTGCATTCGCCCAAAAGCTTTTCTCTTCAACACAGTCCTTATTTAAGTGCAAATAGTTATTTTATAGTGCTTATTATTGTAATCGTTTATATGTTATTAATATTTTGTTTTGGTGTTCTTTATATTACTGTCGATGGTAAGACTGACATTTTAATACGAATAAAACGTTATAGATAAGAATATATTATTGAAAGTGTATAACGGATTATAAAAACCTTAAATTAAAATGATACTTTGCTATACAGATAGTGTACTTATATCTTTTATTTCTGTCTTCATTTCAGGGTTTTATCTAACTATTATCCGAATAATAATTTAAATTGTTTCAATATGCCAAGTTTGAAATCACATGGTTATTGTGTTACCGATTAACGATATTAATAAAGTATTTCTTGTTTATAGTATCCTTCAAATTATTATTATTTTATAAACAACAGAAGTTGAAATTTATATGTTATATGAAATTTATATATTTATATGTTAGATAACATAAATATTTTTATCTGATTGAAGGTACTTTAACTGCAAGATTTAATTGAGTATAATTTACCTTTATACAATAATTTTATAGTACAACGATTATTGCAACCCGAAATATTACTATGAAAAGTATTTATGTCCGACGTATGCGTAGAGTTGCCATGGCAACCCAAAATAAGGAGTAAATCTTATAATGCGCTCATACGCGCCCCTTCTCGCGGTGCCTTATCGTATTTTCCACATCATAAAACTAAGTGGATTTGGCGAGGTTTCAATAACTTCGTACACGCTGTCAACACTAGGCTCTGTGGTGACGCAATCACTTCCTGGAACATAGTTTATCACATGCTTTAATACAAGCAGGTTTGGAAATTTGGCTAAGTTAAAGAAACCTTGTACACAAAAGAAAGTAATTCAAATTAAATTCACATATAAAGAATGAATAAATAAGAGTCTTGCCTAATATTTTGTAACAAAATAAATTTTTTTTTTCAAATAAACCTATCGCATCTAGACTTTTTAGTTGAAATGTTTCACCGTTTTACAAACAGGAATCTGAATTGTCCATAAATTACTTAACGTAAATTGGCGAACTACGGCCTAAGCAATATCTGACGTTCGATCTATAAAGGAGCGTCACGACGGTATTGCCGTTCACTTTATTGCTTCGCACATTTATGAAAAACGTGACGAATTTCACGAATCGACGTGTCAACGACGTACGACTCGAACACTTCGTTTGCAGCTTATATTAAAAGGCTAATGACTTCTTTATTTGACAGGATAATACATTTAAAAGTACCCATTGCATTACAATGACTGAATATTATTCACATATGTGGGTGTTCTACAATTTGTTTTACGACTCAATTGTCTTTGAAGCTATTATTATGAATTCTGTTTCTTATTCTTTTATTTAAAATCACCAAAGTGTTCACAGGAATTTTTCTAAGCAAATGTTTTAGAACTTATCCTTCCTAATAAGATCTGAACCAGACACTGAAAACATATTTCCGATCCCAAATAGAATATTTGCTGACTGTACTTAGGCCATAACTTTTATGTTAAACTCTCCGGCTCTTCAATATCATGCAAATCCTATCCGTGGTTCTAAAGTTTCATCCTAAAATATTAAAGGTAATATATACCTGGGCGCTTAGATTATATCCGCATCTAAGAGATCCACATTAGTGTAATTTTGAATATGAGGTCATAAATTTCTGGAATAAAATGGAATGTAACAAACTAAATAACCTCATATTTTTTATGGTGCCGTAATGATAACGGCTCTAAAGCTTTAGTTATAATTTATTTTTCTTTATTTCTATTTCTTAACGATTTCTTTTTAGTTTGTATTTAAGTTTATTACGATACGAAGTTTGGATAAGAACACTCGTTTGGTTTTATTTCGAGGTTCTAAAAAACCTAACGTTCTTTGAATAAGAAAAACATTCTTATCTCAGCTATTCCGACTTTAATCTGGTAAAATAATTTTTTTTATATTATTTAATTGCCATAAAAAACAGCTTAAGTTATCTTTAATGCGTAACAATAATAACTAATTATTGTCAAAACGCATTAAAAGAAATCGAAGAAACTCAGAGTAAATTGTTACTCTTCCAATATATTTGCGATATCAATTTTAGTTAGTGCAATCCATTAGTAAATCAAGTGTGCAGTCGGCACGCAGATTTAATTTGAGGAGGGTAATGGATACAAATGCGGCAGCCTCCCCTTTTCCACGAGTTCTGGGTTCAGATGATTCAGATTGTACATTTCACAATGAATCATTCAAGAGAGATTGACTTTTAGTAGTTGCTTTTGTTAATGGAGCCAAAATAAAAAGATTGCTTTTTGTAACTTCTAAAATAATGTAGAATATGTGTTAAAATAAAAAATACATTAGCAACTTATGAAAGATTATTTTAAAACTCTTAAATTTATCTTTATCTATGTATATTGTCTAACTCTTAAATATCGTTCTAAATATAAACTAGCTTACACATTGCAAGTGATTTTCAAAAGACTTTCAACCAGCATATTTCCTATAGGTAAACGGTGACCTTTCGTGTTGAATATGTTTGATGCAATAGAATTGGATTATACTAAGCATGCAGATTGATGAGTGCTAACAATATGGAAAAATGTCAGTTAAACTTACGGTAGTTTGGTGCTGTTTAAAATTCACAAACTATTTTTAACACTACGAAATATTTGGTGGTTTGTTTTAGTTTTTAACAAATGTGAACCTAAGAAATGTCTAATAATTAATTTGTTAGTTTAAAGCAAAGCTAGATATGAGATTAAATTAAGAATATTTAAGTTCCTGCGATATTACATAAAATACATTTCTAGGGGTCAATGCTCTCTTATTTAACGTGTTGAGGTTGTATATTTTATTATTACAGAAAACTGTCAGGATTTAAGCTTATGAATAGTTTTTAGGTCAGTGATTCACTTGTTCTGAAATTAAAGCAAAACAGGGTTTATAATGGAGTCTACAGTTTAAGCTTAACATGAGTTTGGAATTGCAAATTTTCTTGCGAGGGGAAGCCGTGAGGAGCTTATACATTTATTACAATTTATGCCTTTTCATACTTCACGATTTATTGTTGTTGTAGAGTTCGTTTATTTTTACATTATTTGTTATATTTATCAGATAATCAATAATCGAGATTAGGTTATTGTCAAAAATATATTTTTATTAAAAAACCTCGATGAACAAAAGAAACATTTAAATATGAATTTATATAGAATGTACATTTCCTATACTAACTATTATTTTAAAAGAAACTGTACAAAATAAACTGGAAATGTGAAACCGGAAGTAAGTTTTGATAAATAAACGGAAGGAAGACGGACTCGCTCGCTTTGTTGTAATTTATAAATTGTATTTCTAAGTAAACACAAGGGCATTAAAAGAATTAACTTGTTACTAAGTATTTTATTTAAAAAAAAATGTATTTAGGATTTTGATGTCAATTATTGTTCTTATGATTAATACTGTTATATTATTAATCTAATCTTCTAAAAAAAGACTGCGAAGGAAAATCTTTAAAGTGAAATTATGTATGTACTTTATATTATTAACTTAATTTTTGTAATACGATTCTTCTTTTTGCCACAAAAACATTAGGTATATTAAATTATTTTATTATACGGAATATTTGATCTAAGTTACGCCAAAGTGTTTCTGTCTATTTAGCGACAATTTGAAAAGGATGTTGACTGTTAATTAATCCTTTTAATTTGTTAAACGATTCAAAAAAAGTTCTTTCACTGGATTAATCCACAACCTATAATTAATCCGGTTATTCGAGTTGGAAAAGCTAGTGAAATGTGTAACTACCAGAATTTAAAGTTTTATAAAACTAACAAAACTCTTCAGCCACCCAGGGGTACAGCTACGAAATCTAGGTCCTTATAATATTAAAGTAACGACGGTTATAAACTAATTACTTAAGCGGTAAGATCTCATCGTGACTCCCAACTTGCTCCGAGCCTCATGAATATGCAGCTCAAGTTATACCGGACTTGCACGCAAACTTATATTAAATGCGACGATGGGGACACGATGTGGAAAGTAAAACTGTTTACATACTGGTTTCTGGTGTTAGATTGAACTTCTGGTAATGTTTGTATTGGAATGGAATATAAATTGGATTTCAGGCCAGCGGTTTTAAAACATTGATTATCTTAAAATTGGGAAAAGAAGTGCTTATACTAGATTTACAAATCAACCTTTTAGATAATAAGCAAAATAGTTACATTTATACAAATGTTTTTCAATAACCATAATATTTATGATCAGGATGATCCGTTCGAATATCAGCGGGAGTGACACTAACAAGAGTTCAACAATATTCGAATGATTCACGCTACAGTAACTATGGATGCGCTTAATTCAATTTTTTACATCATTGGACAGTGCCTTTGAAATGACATACAGGGTGCGCAGATTTGTCACGCGTGTTGCACAGTCGTATGCCTATTGTGTCTCGCCCTATCTCTTATCAAACGGTTATTTTATTACAACTCTCGTTGATACGTTAAAAGCGATGTCACGACGTTTGACACGTGTTTAGCGTACGATTTAAAATCCCATTGTTGTAAATCGATTAGGGGAAAATATGTATTGTGTTTCATTCAATGGATAATTTCTAATGTGGTGAAGGTTAAGTTATTTATGATTTCACAAATATGAAAGTATAAATGTCGGTGAATGCTTCTTTTAATTTTCTACTAATAAAATATGTATTTAGTTTAAAATACTTTTTCGTATGACCACAAATATATTAGGATATAATATAATATGAAAGAGTTTTTGTTTTGATAAAAATTAAAATATTTATTTATTACTACGTTAACCGTTGTTAAGTTTAAAACAGTACATTCTTTAAACAAAATATCTTTTTGCTAGAGGGAGGGAATTCTTATTGATTATTTAATCTAACTCCATTCTTAGTTCCCAGTCAACGCCTGTCAGCCCATATGACATGTGATTGACAGCGATGCGATGACAATATGTCGTCGGATTTAACAGTGAAAAAATATTAATGCAAAACAACAACCTGTTTACAAATGTAAGCAGTTTAGTTTTTATTCACGCAATATCTTATTCTTGTATTAGGTTCTCTATTATATATCTCAAAAGCTGTTTTTTTTGCATTTAAATAATAAAAAAATACATAATTAACCGCTCTGTTGGTTAAGTGGTTAGCACAGACGCCTAACGTATTACGACGCAATGGGGCTCGGATTCGATTACCGACAGGGACAGGCATGTATGTGATGATCATAGATGTCTGTATTTCTGGGTTTGTTCGTTTATTAAATATATTCTAAGTATTTATAATGTGTACTTCTTTGTATTTGTATCGTTGTCTAAACACACGCAAATAATTTGCTTAGGGGTTAGATCAATTCGTGTAATTTGTCCTGTGTTATTATTATTATTCAATATTCAATAAAAGAAAACTAAGCATATACTTTATATTCTTCATCAAAGCATTTCTAATTTTCTTTTTTCTGGATAAAAAAATGAAAGCACAAAAGAATTTCTTTCGGAAGCTTGCCTTTTTATTTTTATACAATGTAATTTTTAAAACCAAAATTTAACCTAAACAAATTTTAAATTAAATTTTACCTAAACATATAAAACCAAATGGTTGAAACGTATTGATTTATTAATCTTATAATTTAAATTACAAAACAAGTTGGTATTTAAAGTTGATTGATTATAAATTACCAATATAATATTAGTTTAATTATATGTGACTAATATTATTTTAGTTGATTTATGTTAGTTTAATATTATTTAAGCTTAATTATATCTGATTCGGACATAAAGAGATAGAATCATTCTTATTACTTCACAATCCTTTAAATACTGTTTTAATATATCATTTAACTGCAAAACAATAAGAAATAAAAGCCTTATCTAAGACTCGCATTAACGGGAGCTTAATAGCCAACTGTAGTTTAGTATTTAAGACTAACAACTTTCGAATAAGAAAATGAATAAAAGCTTCGTAATTTATATAGCTCCTAAAACGGAGAAACTTTTCAGGTGTTCATTAGCAGTTCTTCTTTGGCGTTTCTTTGAGATCTTTTTCTTAACTACGGCTATTGTGCGAGATTATCTTTATTGTGCTTGTCTTTTAAACTTAATGATTAGAATATTAACAAAAAACAAAACACATACCTACATATTTTAAATGATAAAAAATATCATAAATATATCGTTAATATATAAAACATTTTCATAGTTTTTAAATAATGTCACTGACTAAATTATGTATTAAGCTTCTATATCAAGTTATGATATGTTACATTGAGAGCAGTCCATTTATTTTATAGTAGTAATAATAAATGTTTAATGAAAAATTTCATAAAATATTCAATAAAAAAAATTGAAGCTATATGCGGATATCGTAAATATAACTTCAATATTATAAATTGTATCTTATTCTTTAAGAATTATTAGATGAAAGTAATGCGACATTATAAATAAATATAAATATCCTTACAAACTTTGTTTAGTAGTTTTTACATAACACAACATCAAAGGATTTAAATGACAGTTAGCTTCGATCCAGACATTAGAATAGTTGTCATTCAATCCTAAAAGTTTAACAATAATGAGAAAGATATGTATTGTCTATCAGAAAACTGTCTAACCATGAATGAACAAAAGGTTTCGTTTTGTTCCATTACATTCTCTATATTTAATTTGTTGCCTTATTTTAGAGCTATAGATATAGATATAGAGCTGCAAAAATCATTGTTATTATATCAAATTGTACTTTTATATTTAATATTATATAAACAGTCTTTGAGGTTAAATGTTGTAAGTTGAATATATTCCATATTGTTATCACTGAAAATATATACGTATATATTTTGGTTTGTATATGTATAATTTCAGTTGAAGCACCGAAAAGTTATAACTTAATTAAATTATTTTAACAAAAGCAAATTCAGTCCCCAATTTACCTTTGTAGAAAGGAACCTATATGAAGTACATTTAATGTAGTATAATATTCTAAGCCAACAAATGTTTTTAATTAACTCTACGAAACAGATAACATAAACAGAATGTGTAATAAAAACAAATATGTGTTTTAAATTGTCCATAAAATAGAGAATATTGGATACGAAGTATAATACAGATTTCTAGAGAACTATGTATAATCTATTCAAATGAACGACCTACTTAATTGCAAAGCTAGGCTCAGTGGAGCGTTCACGCGGGCCTTATTGAACTAACCTAGTTCATTTCTAACGTATCGTCCTGAAGCCTTTGTTGATTTTTCATGGACATTTAATTGTTATCTTATTTGGATTGGAAAATGATTAATAATATAAAAGTAATTTGTTTAGAAAGCTTTAAGGTATATATGTATTTTTTAAAGAACATAAAAATAGACATTGAAAATTCTTGGCAATTTTTTTTTTAAGATTGTTATTAAAATTACGTTTTAATATATTTTAAAACTGCATAAGATGACAGTGTTGTTGATTTTTTGTATCAAAGTATGCGGGAAAGTCATGAGACAGGTTTTCAGGCCGTACCCTCTGAGCTGTCGCTAAGTATATCTCTAAACGCCTTGTAGCCCATTTTAGAAATTTTCTCCCACCCTAACTGATCCGAATCCCGATCTCAACCCGAATACATTAATATAGAATTAGGTACACCTTTTATAAATTTCAGCTATGTTAATCTTTCCTAAGCTGAGATACAGACCCATCAAAAGACATTTTTTTGTAACCCACCTAATGCCTGTGCTGAGAGGAAGAATTCTAACGTTCTTTAGTGAACAAATCTATACAAAACATCAAGTTCTAACAAAGTTTAATAAACTTGAAACTTATGGAAAATTGTAGTATAATATTGTGGTTATGTAACAAAGAAAAAATAAATTCTATATCACATGTAGAATTTCCTTAGTGAACTTAATTGAAATAAATAGAATTCCTAAAAAAAGTGTTTAATCTAAAAATCTAAAAATATATAAATTATTGTTAATGCTGCTTGTGGGGGTGTCATTATATTTATCCATAAAATATTAAACAAAAAATATTTTTTTCTTTATATCGTAGCATAGATATACCTACTAGGAGAATTTGATCAACCTTCAAGAGGAGGTGTCTGAGTTTTTTTTTAGAATCAGAATTATACATTTCATCTTTCCGTGAATATTATTGGTTTAAAGTAATTGAAACATTAAGTAAACTTTAAAGTTTTATATGTAATAAACTCGCAAACTTAAATAGTTAAAAACAGTTATATTCTTATTATAAAACACTTTTATATACTTAAATCAGAATGACCAAAAATGTATTTTTAGGGCCATGTAGAAAGGTAAAACAATATCTTTTTTAATTTTGTTTCATGATGCATTCAGTTAGGTCATAAAAACTTTTAAAATTAAAAATATTGAATATAATATACCTGCATTTCTTATCATAATAGGTTTCAAATAGTAACCCTGACCTAATATTTATTGATTACTTCTACCCTTTGCAAAATGCCTGCGGCATCGCGTGTTTAGTAACAATCACAGAATAACATACATTGCTCCTAAGAATAACTGATGGATTTGGTATTAGCAAAATATTAGATCTACTGCCATTTATTAGATTAATAAAAGAGTTTGACTATGTATGGAGTTACGTTGGTAGACATTTTGGTTCATGTTAATATTGTTCATAAAAAGGTAGGTTTTTTAAGGCTGTTAATTCATAAAAATAAAAAGTATTTTCTATGAGAAGCGCCTGTTTTTATTTAATAGCAAAGTTACGAATTTTGTACCGACAATCTGCTTTGGCGTAGTGGTACTTATGATTACATAATATTGAGATTTACTCGGTGGATTTAATAAAAAAATACTTTGTTATTTAATATCTACTTTCCTCCACCATATTAAAAAAAATGTTTCCTAAAAGTATAAGCTTAAAAGATTTTGAGTATACATTAAAAGTAGTGTTTTCAGGTATTTTTAAAGTAAAAGTTTCACTGAAAACAAAATGAGTATCTTCAATATGTGTTAGAAAAGCCTTATACAAGTTAAGGTCTCGTATAAAGAGAATATGCTTGAAGTTGAAGAAGAAGTTTGACCGTTACTCCGACCGATCACAAACGGAAGTTGGATTTATATGAAAGAAACTGGAAAAGTTTGACAGTGTGATTTAAGTTTGGCTTCCAACTATCTAATGTGGGAATTTTCCTGTAAGCTCTAGTGAAGTTCCAATTTGTAATATAAATATGTGTTTTAAATACAAGAATATATTTATATTACAACAATACGTTTATAACCGCCCTGTTGGTCGAGTGGGTAGCGCAGACGACTAACGTGTCACGCAATGAGGTTTAGGTTCGATTCCCGGTAGAGACAGGCATTTATGTGATGAGCATAGATGTCTGTGTTTCTGGGTTTGGTCGCTTATTAAATATATTCTCAGTATTTGTATGTGTATTTCTATGTATTTGTATCGTTATCTAACACCCTTAACACAAGCAAATAATTTGCTTACTTAGGGGTTAGATCAATGTGTGTAATTTGTCCTGATATTATTATGATTATTATCATTATTATAATAGTCAAACTATGTGAAAGGGAAAACTTGAATAAAAAAAAAATGTATAAGCTTTGTTACAGATTTTGTAAATTCGTGTAAGAAATAGATAGACATATGAAGAATAGATCTTACAAAATGTTAGCTTTACTATAAGGAAATAGCAATAAAGCACAGTAAGCGGCAGTTGTCAGAGTAGTAATTTGAATGATTTACGCAGTCTTCCGTCGCTGCTTCAACGCAGTCACGAAATGAAATGTGAATAATGAACTGAGTACGCACGGGGAATTTGTAAATCGTGCAATGATAGTTAAGCGTTACTCGAATTTGAATTCCTAAACAATTTTCACTTCAATGCATTTATACTTGGTTATAGCAGAGATAATAACACTTTATTATTTGCATGTATTATATTTGCAAAAATCTCTCTAAAATAAACTGATTCTGCTCAAATTAGTGTTTATTTTTATAAATGTTTTATTCTAAATGTTATATTATTTTTGCTGAACTTTGAATTGTAATGTTTTCACAAATTATTGCTTGCGTATTATTCTCAAAAACAGGTTAGAGATCTACTTTACTATAAGATTTTTTCTTTAAGTTTTTAAGACCAAAAATATGATTTGATGATTTCGATAGTTACCGGTAAGATAGATGGTACACAAGAATAGTAATGTTATAATTTATGATCCTTGTATGTTTTTGGATTTATATCCAAATTGAGTTTTCTGAGAAAAGATATGGAAATATAAAAAAAAAGTATATGAATGAGATTCGTCACACTCAATGCTGATTCATAAGTTCGCCCTTTAGGAAGTAAAACATATATAGGGTGGTAGGTAATAAATCAAGAAAATGTCATAGCCCTCTTCTTAGGGTAAGAAGTGTCGCATTTTCCGAGTAATAACACAGATCTCTAATACACTTCTTCTTTGTACCCCACGGTGGTAGATTTGGAGCTAGGAATGCCTGATACTCAATTAAGTTGGGAAGTCATATATTCTAGCGGGATATTGAAAGTGAGGTAGGTTCGGAGATAGCTTTTAAAGTGTAATATTTCAGAGTTTTGATCTGTTAGTTACTTTTACCTTTCTAAAGTTTCAAAATTGTAACATTCTTTTTATCTTCTACGAGTATATTATAAAGCGTGGAATATTTTTTATCTTATTTTTATAATTGGACTATTGTATATAATTTTAAAAGTGTCTTTTATCAAAATTTGCTATACCTAAATTATATGCTTGAGTAGCGAAGCATATTGCTTTATTTAGAATTTTGTAATGCTTCACCCACCTTAACGATATTGGTGATTTGAGAAGCCGGTGGCCCGTGATTAATCTAGAGGGACATCAGATGGGGTGTACAAGTTCATCCCCTTGATCCAAAGCAGCCATAGAGACTGAGTAAATCAACTTAGTAATAAAAGGTAATTTTATACTAATTAACAAGTTACTTTTCAGAACTTTGTACATCCAAACTTTGGTCTTAGACATCCCAAAAACTTATTTTGAGGATAATGGAGAAAGAAATATTAGTCTTTTTCTTTTGGAAAGAATCGTTAAAGTTTTTTTCAAATTTCTGAATTTTGTTGTATTCTAATTGTAATTATATCTTAAGGTTGAAAGTAGACAATTTTGTAATGCGAAAAATATCTTGTTAGTAGAAGTCCATTAGGTTTTGCGTAATTATTATAGAAAGTACAAGTTGTTTATTATATATATATATATATATATGTGTTATATATTTATTTGTGTTATATATTTAATGTTATATATATTTTATATAACAATATATTTGATTTATTCGTATCTATACACCAGAAAAATGATAGTTAAGTTTCAGTTTCATATAACTGGCTACTTTTTTCTCCGGTAGAGTCTTAGAGATATGTCTTTTTATTGCCTTATGTAAGGGTAATAAAGTTTTCATCAAATTAAACCAAAAAATTGCTAACAAACACAGAAGAAACAGAAGAGCAGGCAGACAAACTGACAAAAAAACAATTATTCAGAAGTCTGCCTCATGTAATTAACACTATGTATCGATTTTATCTTGTTATAACTTTATTTTATCTGCATAGGGATAACATGCATACATATTTGAAAAACTTAATGGAATTGACAATCGTTAAAAGTTTTATATTGTATTCGTACAAGAACAATAGTGAGATGGGATAACATAATTAAAATAGTAAATAACAATATTTAAAAAAAATATAAAAGCTAGAAAGTAGCATAGAAAGTATAGTAACAATTAGATAAGAGAATATAGCTTTTAAAAACACAAAATATCTTGTCACATTAAGGGAAGGTAATCTTTATTGGGGTCTGTTAAATTGTGTCAAATATGACGCTTTAAAAAAATGTTGTTATTTTATAGGAATAATTTTCTGAGTGTAAAGTAATTTTATATACAACTTTTTGCAATATTTTCTCTTTGAGTATAATAAAAGATACTTATAAGCAGCATATTTTTAATTGTATTTATAATATATCGATAATAATGAAGGCAAGAATATACATATAATACTATGCTTTTAGAATATATGTAAAATGTTATCATTACATACTACATATAATAATATAACCGAATTATTGATGACGGTTTGTTATAATTAAAAGTCAAAAGAGTTGTCCGAAGCATTGCACATACAGAATCCTATTATAAATCCCGTTGAACAAAAGTAATCTTTAATATTTGTGAAATAAAGGTTATTTTGATTTATTATTGTAAAATAAAACTATCGTCCAGCAGGCAGTCGACTGTCGAATTGCTAAATAGAGCGATTATTGGAATATGGGGGGTAGGTTTTTAATTCTATTTGTTCAGTCAAAACAAGGGAACGATCCCCTTTTCAATTAATTTACTCGAATATCCCTAGGGTTCACTTTTTATTCTACTTCGATTTCAGTTAACAGGAAATATGAAAATTGTTATTAAAAGATACGTAGTTCATCTGTTCATCAAATTAAAATCCAAAAGTATTAAAAATATTTAAAACAAATATTCGTTTAATATTAATTAACTGCTTGATGATATAACGAAGGAATCTACAGTAGATTATTTAGTATGAATAATTTATGTTCTCGGTAGCGTATTTGAATAATTAGTTTATTAGTTAATGATTTAATAACCATTGCGGGAATTGGTAGAGGATGTCCGATGTTAATACGATTAATTGTAATAATTAGTCGGTGTGTAAGTAATTGAGTAAACCGTACGTTGTGTTAGAATCAATAATTTTATTCACAGAATCATTTGATTTACACGCGATTTTAATCTGATCTAATGGACATTTATAACATAAAAATGTTTATACACTTTTTATCTGAATATAGGAAAATTTTCCCCAATCAGATACATTTTACTACTAAGCTTCATACTAAAACTCTTATCACAGATTTGGGTCAAATCCAGAATAAGTAAATTGAAAAGCACAACTGGAAACGTCACGATAGACGACGAAATAAAAAAGAGGAATGAATCAGTAAAGTAGATTCAAAATTGGAAGTATCAGGTTAATACTTCAGCTACACAGAGACCTTTGCCAGACTTTATTTCTATTTCTTATAAATTAATATATTTTTGTAATATTGGTTTATGTAATTGTCTGGAAAAAAATAAAAAAAATGTGCTACAAAAATGCTGTTAACAAACAAAATAAATCAGATTTTTTTTTGATATAATGTTTTTCTTAACTATAAGCTGCCTACGATCTCAAATAATGAATTATATACTACAAAATAAATTCTGGCATATTAATAGTAATTATATTCGCAAATAGTTTTTGTCTTTTAGTAAAAATGAGAAAAAATATTTTATTGAATTATCGTTTATTTTATTCTAAAATTAAGCTATGAACAGACCATTTTTTTTTTAATCCGTCTAGTAATACACGAGCATGAATGGTAAAAAAATAGTAATAAATGTTTGGGGGCTGCCTAGTAGTATATACCTATGTAGTAAGGAGATAGAGTCATATCTGTACTTAAATATTATTTGAAAAAAAATGTTTGTTACTGTTTTATTTTATATAGGTACTGTGTAGATACATAAATGTCGGATTACAATCACATCGTTTTGGTTTTGGACTCACAAAGCCTTGTTCAAATCCGTTTACAGTTAAGAAGCTTGTAGATGATTTAGATGTAGTCATTTAACTGCAGCTTAAATATAGGCTGGCTTGACCTAGTTAGTTGCAACCTCTTACAGAGGCTGAACATGATGTAGGTAGTTATTATATCTATGTTTCGATACGATTTTTTTTTTGTAGTTGTCATGGCCATCGGCTCCAATTACCACCAATCAGGTTCAGCATCTGTTCCTATAACATCTAAAGCAATGTAATATTTAAAATCTATGATTAGTGCCTATAATAACCAGATATACATAACAGATACATACATAGTACTTATGAATCAATATTGTTAATCTACAATTGTATCCAATAGTACTGAATATTTATGTGTCTGTTAAATTTGAAGTATATGTTCATAATACAATCTTCTATTAGACAGTGCTCGAATGTTGCTCAGATATTCATGAAAGTGCAGCGCGACGAGAACACAGAGCTGTAGAGATCGTATGCATATTAAATTTTCTTGAAGCTGTTATGTATAACATTTTTATGATGGCTGTAAAAGTGAGTCATCTCATAGTAATTCTATATCATATGACTAAAACTTAAATATATCCGAATCCACATATATATATATAATAACATCTTGGTTTTTCTTCCTGACATAATATTTAATATTATTTCCATTTTGTTTTTTTTTGCATACATTAATAATCTTTATCACCCATAAAACTTAATAAATAAGGTGCTAGATTAATAATAAAAAAAAAATTAAAAGAAGCACTTATTACGTAAATTTTTCTAAGCTCTACATTCACCTGGTCAAAATAATAGCAAAACAAATGAACCACACTTTGCTATTCATGAAACTGCAAGACGTTTAAGTACATAAGACCTGAGCGAAACAAGGTTGGTATAATCCTAGATTTATTACTATTTTTCTACATTACTTGAATAATTAAAGTTTTTGTAGAGCACATGATGCAATTATTTGCATGTAAAGGTAATATAGTTATTAATATATTATATTTCAAAACAGAGATTGTTAAAGCAAATATGTAGAGTATTAAAGTAAATATGTCTTTCTAATAAAATTTACATTGTCATTGAAAATAAATATACATAATATTAAATAATATAACATAATATAGGTTTATTACCATAAACTTATTAAACGTATAATAAAGTATGACAAACCACAACATAGAGATTAAGCATCAGTATAAGAAAATAATGAAATGCATAATAACAACTAGATATTCTCATATGAATCACCCCAATAAGTAAGTATATGAATTTTTGTATTACATTATAATGACTGCAAATGATTAAGTGCGTTGTTAATAAACGATTACAGTATTAGCAATATTCATTAGTATATTAATCATTACATAATTTATCGGATAAATTAATGGGCGCCACTTCCAATTGGACCGTATGTGACGAACACACAGAATATGACTCATTGAGATATTCAGTAGGCTTAGTCATCATATTAACATACTTCTTTTTATGAATTAAGATAAGTTGTAGAGAACAAATATTATGTTTTAAGGAGCTCCAAGAAATGTAGAGTAGTATGTAGAGTCCTAAGGAATATTTTTTTTAAATAAAATAATACTGGCTTGACGTTAAAACTCTGTAGAATATTATAAATATCCAAATTAAAAACTTATTAACTTAGACTTCTATTGTTTATGAAATATAGAGCAGAAAATAAAAACAAGAATCTCTAGCAATAAATTCTTCACATACGCGATACTTCAATCTTCATATAGTAAATAATAAACAACGAAGGACTAGTTTTGAAACTTGTCACGCAAAGGTATCAAGTCAACGACCAATTCTATGACGCCTAATAGTTCCAGCTCTGCCCGCCATGTCCAATTGTCGCCAGTGTAGCAAGCCTGCGATATAACGCCAGTTGCCAGTATTCATCCGCGCTGCCAAGGAACGGACGTACGCTCCAATTTAATCCCTCGAATCGAACCACGAAACAAGTTTAAAAGAATTGTCTCCGCTTTCAATATTGCATCACGACAAAATACCACAATGAACTTAAGTGAACTAAATATAGTTATGTACTATAGACGTAATTTAAGTTAAATGACTATCTGAAGTGCATTTTGTGAGTTATATTGACTTTACGTAGGTGTTACAGAAACTTGAGTGAATTGTTATTATTTGAAAACAATAGAACGAATACCGTTGGGAAGCTGTTTGAATTTTATGTTATTTTACACTTGCTTATAAGAGCGCATCGAGTCGTGTGTAAAAAAGAGACAAGATGAGGTCCAACCGTGCGCGAGCGACAGGTGTGGCGGCTTTGGCGGTTTTGTTAGCAACTATAACAGGTAACATGGTTTGAAAATATTCAATTACCTCGTTGTTTTACAAGTTTCTGTTGTACTTATAGTATATTTATACTAAGTAAAATTATTGACTGTTTGGTTTATCACCTCTACAATCAGATTAGGATCGTATTTACGTTGTAAGAGATAGTGATTCATTCAACCTGTTTTGAGGTTATGTTTATAATTTAAACTGTCATTTTATATCTCTATGTATAATGTATTCGCCTCAAAAATGCTGATTGTCTATGATTTTTTTTGAATAATTACTAGATTACAAAGCAAGTTTTCAAAAATATTTACAGTTACGTCAAAATAAACAAATATATTTTAATTATATTTTTTTATTATTAAAACAATACGTATGTTCTTAATTACTTTAAAATTATAAATATTTATTTGGTAATTGAGTATTTGTTCTTAATAAGACGCGAAAAAAATAACAAAGTGCAAAAACTACCATTCAATATCAAATGTACGTTTAAAAACAAAATGGCGGAAGAGGGTCTTCCCGGAACCACTGATAATTTGCAATACATGAATTATAGCTGAATTATATTGCAAGTTCTCAGTGGGTGCATCCATGCACTACTTTCTCACCAAACTGCAGTGATGCGGAAAAAAACGTTGTTGAAGTACATTTTTTTAATATTTTATATAGATATATATTGCCAGAAAAATTTGTGAACTTTTAATTCGCTTATGAAGTTATTTGATTACGTATATGTGAGGAAAGTAGATGAATTCATAGTATGCGAAATATATGTGTAACTATGAACATTTAATGAACTGTCATTAACGCACGCGTACTATATTATAACTACCATCGACATGAAAAATCTATCTATTTATTTTAATTAAATAAAGGATTATAATATGTAGTTGGTCGAAATAACTTGCAATTGCTTACTTTAAATAAAAAATAATTAGATCACAATTGTACAATAAACTCTATGCAATATTTAAATTATAAGATCACATTAGTGATTTTAAAACTATATTAATTAAGTGCTTAATCTACAAACATTCCAAACAATCTACACAAATTTACCGCAGCTGCCATGTCATTATCCTCGTCGTTTAAGCGTGTTAACTGCTAGACTTCCATAATGGCTTGTAGACGCCTCTTTACGGTCATCGTCAGTGATCATTACATCTAACATCAGAACTTATAGGTCTATTTCGTGAATATCTAGAACTTTCTCATAACCGCAGTTTAGATTATATCTAAAGTACTGTAGAGTCGCGTTAAAATCATAATAGCCCTTTCAAATTCTCACATATGTCACGTTTATGCTTGTAGTTTGGTGTTAATTATTTTGGTTATATAGTTTGATGTTAATTCTTTTAAGAAATATGAAACATTGTATATCTACAACATTATTCAATAAATTGTATTTTATTTAAAATAAGCAATCTGTTTCTAATCATTGAACACTTATATGCCATTCTATTTGTATTCAAGAACCATTCGTAGCAGTCAATAATCCAATATCGAGTTCATATTAAATTCCCGGGTAATTCTACCTAGTATTATAATAGGTAACGTAGCTTCCTGAACATAAATAGCTTGCCGGGATCGAATGCAAGTGATTGTACAAGAGCGAAAGCAGCGATAATATTATTAATACTTTCTACTAAGCACTTCTGATAAAATATATTGCTGCGATCATCTTTCCCAGTGCATTGACATTATATGAATAACTTCAATCGAAGATACTTCGAATGATTCACCTCTGCGTGCTGGATCATCTGGGATTGGCTTTATTTTAGTTCGCATTCAAAGATAATATCAACACAACATTTACGAAGGTTTGAATGAAACTATAATCAAAATGATAATTTTAGTTTATTCACATGTTTTGTGAGCATTTAATGGTAATAGATAATAATACCACTAAAGGTTTAGGTTACCTTAGTCATACTTATAGCAAATAGTTTTTTGTTTTGAGCAAGAACAATAGCGAGGAGAAAAAATGCTGGCCTTAAATTAAGTAACGTTAGATTTTGATGAAACTTTCACTCCGATTCAGTTTAGAAACCAGATTAAAATAAATTAATCGAACTCGAATTGTCATTAAGTCCAATTTTCTACAGTCTTTTAGAATAAATTGCGAAAATCAAATTAAATGACTATGTATTTCGGAGAACACGTAACTTATAGCGTATTTTTATTAACGGGATTGGGATATATCTTATGAAAGCGGACTGCTTAAAGAAACGGCTCACGTGATCTTAGTGTTATCTAAACACTATAAGCGTGATGTGGGTCAAAGGCATGAATCACGGCTACTTACATATATCATGTTAACACGTAAAGGTAGTTTTGTGATACGTGACATCATAAATGAAACATTCTAGATGTAAGATTTTTTTATGTCAAACGCCGTTTTTCAAACTATTTCGTAACAAATATGTTTTTATACTAACTTTGTTATGCCGAGATTCATTTTATCCATCGCTCTATGTCTCTATATATAAGTGCACTCTTTGTATAAATACGCTTATCTCTGGAACAAACAGTCAGATTCGAGGAATTATATTTTCAATTTATACTCCATTTAATGAATATGAATAATGCCTTATAACATCACACTAGGCTCTTTTTAGTGTATATTATATAATATGTGGATAATTCTATTTCGAACTGGATTTGATCAGTAGTTCCGAAACTGTATTTCCGGTACTCTATGCGGATACATTTGCGGAGAGCAAACAGCTTTTAAATAAGAATAATCAGAACGCATAGCTGAAACCGAACCATTATAATGAAATCAATAACATTGCACATGTTAATACTATATAAGTACTCCTTACAGTAATAATGTAATAAACACTTTTACTAACAGGATATTGCAGGAATATAATATTGCCCAATAGGTATTAAATTTCAATATTAACAAAACTTTGTCGTGTATGTATTAATTAGTTATCAAATTTAGGTAAAATTGCACTAAGAACGGATATACCAGACGTTGATTAGTGTATTTCGACCGTTTATCGTAGCTATGTATCAAATATTCGATATGCTATCTTTATCAGCAGGCTGCCCCAAAGCAAATCAGATATTACGTATACAAGTAGCAATATGTTTTCCGCTTACTACTTATAATATGACTAATTTCTTATGACTGCTGTGTTAGTGTGTAATGTTATTATAACACAACTCTAGCTTGTTTGTCTGTGTTCAGTTTTATTCGTAATTCAAATATTTTAACGTATTGGACTATGATATTTATTTGACTAGAATGTATTATTCTTATTAGATTCAGTCTATTCTTATCCTATATCCTATAAAATATTCCTCTACGTTATACGTTTCCGTTTCCTTATTATAAATGTATGTTGCTCTTACATCTCGCATTCCTAAAACCAGTGGCGCCACTGTCGCTCTTAGTCTCTCCCCAACCGGTTTGACGGGAAGAACATCGCATTTTCCCGCCATTTCTCTGCCAGTCAGTCCTTTTTTAGCCTTGAAGACCCACAATTAACCGTCGGCATTGTTTATTAAGGATTCATACAGTGGCTGCTTCATTGTGGTAGCATTTTAAACTCATGTTAGTTGAATGTTTCTTGCTTTCTTAACCTTGTAGTATGATTTATTTCAAAAAGTTTTAGGTATTTTTAAGATTTTTTATATGGAATAACCTAAAATAACTTGTTTAATATGATTTTATTTTAATAATTTTCTTAAATGTCACCATTCGTGTCTGCTCCGTGATTTTCCAAAGCGTGAACAACAAATTTTAATAGGTATCCAAGGCCAACACCAGTTGAAGGTTGTATTTTAGAAATACGCGTCAGCAGTTTCCCTTTGATATCGACCAAGTGTGCCGCTCGGGTCGCTTTAATTTTATTTTGTTAAAAAAACGTTTCGTTAAAATTGTACCAAAAAATTACTGTTTAGGAACAGAAAAATGTGAACCATTAATAAAGTCAACTGTTTTCTTATTTTCAAAATAAATATAACGTCTATGAAGTGCTCTGGTTGCGCTGTAAATAAGAGAGATATTAAATTGTAAATACAATAAAAAAGAAAATTTTGTACAATTATTTCTGTATTTATATATATTAAGATTTAATAAACGATATCTTCTTCTGAGTTGCCATGATTACATAAAATACTTGTACATCTTATTCAAATATAATTCTCTCTATGACTTGTCTAATAACATACAATTATTATAGACAGCCATTGACATCATTTTTAACCAGTATCAAGTGCATTTAATGCTCGTAAAATATTTTATTGACTTGTATAAGAGAGATCAAGACCGTTGCGAATTGACTAACTTATTGAAAGAAATTGAAAATAACAAATGAATTATTCAATTCGTCATTCAATAAAACAGTGGAGATCGTTTATGAATGAACTGCTCTTTAATGTATTAGATGTAAGTAGGTTTTAATATTTTGAATTTGGAGATACAACTCTTACCGGTTTTCTATTTTTAATTTATTTATAGAAACTACAATAGTGCACTAGTTCAGTGATTTTACTAAAAATTGCATGACCGATTATTTTATTTTCATATTCATCTCTAAACGGGTTATGAAAATGACTTTAACTTTGAATTTAAATAGAGGAAAGAAACTTGTCAAAGACTTCGAGATAGAAATCCGGTTATCTTAGAAAAACAGTAAACTTTTTGCAATTGGAAATGTTATAGAGGAAATAGTACTTGTTAGAATTAGTACACTTTCATGTTTAAAATTGCAGACTGTTTATCTATATCCGATTTTGCAATTTGTTTTAATACTTTGTTTTATCATCGTGTAAAAAAAGTAGTTATACAATATTAATCAGGTTTTTTGACGCAAGAATAACTTTTTTCTTTCACATTATTAGATAAATTTTCATTAAAACTCTATCCCTCCATTATTTTAAACCTTTGAGATTAAACTTTCCTTATTAAAAAAAAAAAACTGTTTAATGTTTCGGTGTATTAACAAATTTAATAACGTTGAAAATATTTTTTGTTTGTCGTCTCTTTGATATAATTCCATCTAACTTAGTGCCTCTGCGACATTTTGCTATTCGGGTAGGTACCTAACAATATTATATTTGAACGACGTCTTGGCATTTAACCTCGGCGTGCGAGTGACCTCTAAAGCACTCCAAATTTTAATTACTATAAGGGTATTCTATATTGGGTCCAAACCACATTTCGAGCTAAGTTTATCAACAAATTAACTAAACAATAATTAAAGACTTGAGTACAAGCTATATAAAGCTGAAAGGCTTCCTAAATATAAAATATTATAGCCAGTAATTGTATTTTACGTTCAACAAAACGTTATACTGCGGCAGAAGGAAACAGAGTGTGTCGGGAGCAGACTGACGGCCACGGACCTTGACGGGTGGTCAGACGCGTTATGTTGTAGTGCAGGTACCATCTTATTATGAATGGTATGTTTATTTTATATTTACGGACATAAAACGACTTGTCCTTACTGACTTATGTCTGAGTTGATCATTCATAAACTTAACCACTGGTATGGATTGGGACTTGAAATTTTTACTTTAGGTTCGTTTCATTATGGAAATAAAATTATATCTATCTATCTCTGTAAAATAATATCAAAATATACTAAAATACATAATTAAATAAAGTTTGTGTCTGTTAGTATCGAAGTATGAAAATGTATGATTAAATTAGATTAAATCAACTATTTAAATATATTTTTTAATAAACTTACTTGAATGGCAAATATTTAAATTAGTCTATTAAGTTTTAACCAGTAGTACCGAGTTCAACAACGTTGTGTTACTTATGAAAATTAGCTTCGTTAATTAAGGGTACTGTTAGATCAAAGGATAGCGGAATAATTATAAAGGTCCAGACACAATATTATCTTTAGCCCCGTTGTTATCAAGGGTATTCTATTAATATCTCATTAGATAGCAATGTCTTTCTTCATGGTTGTCTTTTGTGGGAAGTCTTTGCGAGCGTTCTTTGAAATGCGTGAATGCATGACATATAATACTAGAATGTATATTACTACACGCGTCTCTGAATTATTGATAAGCCCTTTGTAAGTCTGTGGTTTATATACATCCATTTAGATATTCCGTTTTTATGAATGTTATATCATTTCAGGAGAAGATTTAATGTGACGTGGTACGA
Source organism: Napeogenes inachia (assembly GCA_959347355.1). NCBI lineage: Eukaryota > Metazoa > Arthropoda > Insecta > Lepidoptera > Nymphalidae > Napeogenes > Napeogenes inachia. The sequence goes on along the minus strand of OY365793.1, from coordinate 12,482,852 downwards.
TATACTCTGACAGTGGCATTGAATAAATTATATTAAAGTAGAAAGAATTTACTTTTACTTTTATGAAACGCAGGTAAAATATTTATAAACAATGTGGAACTCTGTCAATTATTTTTTAATTCTGTAATGTATATTTCTTTCGAGAAAAATATTTTTTAATTCTGTAATGTATATTTCTTTCGAGAAAAAGGTGTACGCTTAAGTAATCGAAATTAAAATGATGTATCGATAACCGATATTTTCATGCCTTACTAAAAGTAGCATGAAGTGTACAAATGTGTCTCTGTCACCGAATTTCACTTCTGATAAATGATTCTTGAAAAATCGGCTCTCGCCGAATTCCCGATGGTACTTAGTAATATCGATAGCGAGATTATCGCAAATTCTGAATGCAGAAGACATTACCGGATACATCAAGGGAATATAGAGACAAGGATTTTAAAATCGACTGAGATAAAATAAGATAATTTGAATTGATTGAACAATCTAAAACTATTTTTAATAGTTAAGTTGGATACATTGGATATTTTTACAAATAATAAGTTTAAATACGGTTCAAGAATAATAAAAATTATATCATGGAATTATAAAGGAGTATCATGCAACAAAAGTAAATAACGAGACAGTCAACAAAAAGTGAAGAGAAAATGGGATTTGCATTATTTTTCCCACGTAGCCGTGAATTTTGTTCTCGGAGCACTTTCTCACCATTGTTACTGTAATTGTACTTAGCTAATGATTTCATGCTCTTAACAATCTAGATTTTTGCAGTCCAGGTCATTGTTTAACGTTACTCGTAATGAAGATCTCGCATCTTGGGTTAGTTTCGTGATCAGTATCATTGAACCTTCTTACCGTTATATTATCTTAATTTTCGTTTATTTCAAATGAATCATGGTTTTAACTGAATTGTTTATTAATAATTATTTCATATTCTTTACACGTTTGTTACTTATGAGATTGTACAAAAATACTATTAAATATTGACTCTTTTGATTGCAAGTCTATACTTGCAATCAAAAGAGTCACACCTCTATAGGTGTGAACATATAAAATAAAATTGTAGGATATGGTTTCAACTTTGAAAACCAGATTGACATTCACTATAGCAAGGATTTATACAAATTAAAATGTACAAGGATATATAAGGTAGAGCCTAGACTACTGAAACTGGAAATAAAAAATCATTTATTTATTATACAATTTTGATGTCTGAAGAAAGGTTTTTATCCCAAATCTTATTATTAAAGGGGTGAAATAAATGCCACTTTATTTTGTAAGCTCCACCACAAGGCAAACTAGGGAAATTAAATAGTCTATTTCATTATTTCTTCAAGAGATAGATACTCTTAATCCTTAGAATTAACATTCTAATTTGAGAACACTTAAAACTCATTAAACAATACATTTTGTAATATGCTGCGAGCAAAAAAATGTGGACTCTAAAAGCATACAATTTATTATAGCAATAAAGTAGTGCACTATTTCAATGAGAACGTTGCATTAGAAAATTCCGCGTTCGTTATCTCTAGCAATCTATCGGCTTTACATCGATATTTTAGATTGACCAGAAATCTATCAATGCCCGATTTTATTAAACTCATGTGTTTTTACTATTTAATATTTAAGTGTTTTATTACTTTGGAATTAAGTGCTCTAAGTCCATCGTTATTACATATATTTATATTATAATTAATTTTCTTATAGTGTAATGATTCATTAATATCTTAACCGCGACTATTCAAGTCCATAAGTGTTCTGATAAACAGAACCAACCTCACTGAAGGGTTTAATTAAGTTTTAACATTAACCAAAGCGTGCCTGAGCAATATGGCAATGTGCTCAATTTTATAAATAGATTTAAGTGCATTTAAGGTGGAATAAGTGTATTTGTGACGTATGCGGTGACTTAACTGTTGAAGTATATTGACCTTTTAGTAAACATGTTTGTACATGTTATATGTTGTTTATATTTGTTATATATATTGTTTACATTACATGTTTATATGTTGTTTACATTTTGCATTGGTTCTCACAGTTTTTTTTACTGGTCACATTTGTTGTAAATATGTTATACATATTTTTTATAAGAACAATGTTATTTGACATTAATATGGTTTATGAATTTCTTCTTCTATTCGCAGTTATAAAGGAAGTGGAATTCAAGACCTCTTGTCTATAAATAGAAACTACAAACTAGCAATGATACTTGAAAATCCAATTTTAAATTGTTTGATTTTAGTGTTTCTTATAAACGTGACTTTACTGTATTTATATTTAAGTCCATTAGAATGAAAGCTATGAAAATATAAGCAATACTTTCGTATCTTTTATTACATTTTCTCCTATAGTTTGCTTACATTGACAAAGCCTTAATAGATTTTGGTGGAAATTAAATTCCTCGTTTCGTCAAAGCTTAATTTTATTTCCCTTTTTGTAACTGCGTTGATTCAACAAAAAGTTTTCGGCTTCACTTACGTACATAGTGTGCACTCAACCACATAGGTAGGATTTGTTCAATACTCGTTTGATTTTATTTAGTCGCAAAATTTAATTTAAATTTGTATTTTTTGGTTGCATCCGTTTGTAAGATATGATTTTTTAAATATCTTTACATACAATTTATTATATTCTACAAACTTTATTCCAGATACATCTCACGTCTTAAAGTATGATAGAAGTACCTGAACATATATTAGGGCATATATTATTGAATGGTAGAGTCATTATCACTTTCCTTTTTATATATTATCATCTAAGTAGCTGCTTTCTTGTTTCTCCCTCTTCAGTTATAACTCAATGACGATATGATTTCTACTACGTTATCACAGAAAGCCGCATTGGCTATTCGCCAACTGATAACCACTCGACCCAGGCTTAACCCAAATGCAAGTTTAATGACCTTTCAAGATTTCTGCATCTTTCAGTGCTTTCGATAAGTGTAATATATTTGAAGTATTCTGTTACCATCTTCAGCTAAAATTAAACTTTATTACCCTAACTTAAAGTCTCATTTCGTTTGATCGTCTTTCTTTCAAACTGCTCTTGCGCTGACGGAATGTAGGTAAGGTTAATTATGTAGATTGTTATCGGCAAGCGAGGGATAGATAGTTTGTCTGAATAAATATCAATGTAGCCCGCTTCTGTTTGACTTATTAAAATTAATGTGTTTTAGTTCTTTGAACGGTCCATTTACCACCCCTTCTATAATATGCAGTAGAGTGACAGTTATATAACTGTAACTCAGATTTTAAATTGAATTAATATTAATGCAAAATGTTAAAATATAAAATTGTTAAATAAATCACATGTTTGATAAGATTATTTTTTATTAGCCTGATAAAGTAATTTATCGTAAAGTCGTTAAATTGTATATGTTTTTAGTAAAACCGTTAAGTGTTAATGTATCCAACGGGTTAACGACGCTTCAACGACTTAACTAAATCAACATCCTGCGGTTAGGCAAAATCAATATTAAGAAAATCATATTACAATGGATTAATCAATGTAATAAAAATGATTTAGATCTTGATTAACATAGGTATAAAGTAAAACAAATTATATATGTGCTTTATATAATTAACATTGAAATTATAAATGAAATCTATCTTTGTATCATTTTATAATTATACTTAAACATACAAATTATATGTGCATAATTGCCTCTCCATCTAGCAAGTTGTTTCTATTATAAAAGAATATAGAAACTTTAATTAATGTATTGGTATGTACCAATTAGAATATTAAAATCATCTCAGCTTAACAATCTCAATTATTCCCGTTGTCCAAATATTAACTGTGACTCAGCTGTTAATATTATTGACATTAACGAGTATGACATCCGGTACTGTGGTGTGGATGACATATCGTGTTACTTTGTTACTGAATAAATAAAGGGGGCAACAATTAGGGACTCGTAGTTTTGGGAGAAGGAAGTTAGTTGATTAAGTTACAGGTCAGATTAAAGTTATTTCAATGGCTTTTGACGAACTTTCCGGAAATATTTTCATAATGATGTCGTTAAAATATTTTCTGTTAATGAAACATATAATAATAAAGTCAGTTTGTATGTCGTTTGTATTAGTTTTGTTAAATTATTTCATAATATCACTATGTATGTATTTTTGATAATATTTTAATTGATAAAATCTTTAATATCTTATTCTTAAAGTATTAAAAATCAGCAGTATATTATACGTTTTTTTTTCATAATTTATAATATAATAATATCTACTATAATTTAAACTTATTTCCAAAATATTCTTATAAATATTTATATAACATATTCACAACTCCAAAATAAGCTAATAAAAGTTACTAGTTTATAAAACTGGCTTACATAATAATTATATTAGTAAGCTTATGTTTTTAGGTCAATTAGTAATAGGGATTACATCTATGAGGATTCCTATTCAAAGGTAGGAAAATAACCTAAGGGAAACTATAATAATATATCTAATACAAAAGCCATTCAAAATAAACAGTAAATTCATCCCAAACCACAAAAATAAAAACAAAAACCTTTGAAACGTATCATTGTTAGATCCCCATAAGACTTGCAAAGGGAATTGAGTCCCAAATTTGAATTACATTCCCTGCCCATTGTCTCTGAACGGCCACCATGAATTATGTGCATTACATTACGCGTTATGTATGTAACAGTTTGACAGATCCATATTCAATTGACGTTTTGGTCATTTTAATTTATAATTCACGATGCTATTATCATTATTGTGATTTGAGTAATACGTTGATTGTTTATTAATGCGTTATGTATAACTTTATGTTAATGTTCGATAAATTAAAAAAATAGTTTTTTATTTACAATTATTTAGATCAACATTATAACTTCAAACATACTATATAGCTACATTTGTGAGCGGTAACTGCTGTCAGTGCTAAACTAGAGTATTTGCTAATGAATTTATAGCGGTACATAACAATAATGGGAGTTGAACTGTTGTTGTTTAGTTTATAGTTACAGCTAATTCTCATATTATACACATTTATTATTTTATAACGCAATTTAGAGTTAATTCTTTTAAATGTTGAGTGTTATTTATCATCCTTTCAAAATCACGACAGTACTTTAAAACAAAATTAAATTCAAGTAGAGCAGTTTATTCATTTCATTTAATAATTTCAGCGTTCGTTTTGTTACATGGACTGAAATGGTAAATTGTTTAATATCACATTTCAGACAACTTGACCGCTCGCAACTCAACACCTAACAGAGAGAACAGTTAATGAAAGACCCGATTGTATCACACTTGCTAACACTTACATGCCTAATTAACGTAATAAGAGAATTTTAGAACGAAGTTCGGTGTGAAACGAGTTTCGCAGAGGTTTAACAACATACATACTTGAAATATAGGATAAAGCCCGCTATGTTTAGCATTCCATTTTTAAAATACTTGCATCAGTCCTCATGAAAGTTGGAAATTAAAAATCTCATATTCTCAGTTCAAATCCCAACGCCATTCGGAGATTTTGCAAGCTAAAAGAAAGAAATATAATAGCTTGAATTTCTACGGCGTTAAACATCTTGAAATTCAATTGTTCTCCGCAACTGGTGCTTCCTGTTCTTTGTGGTTGTGGATTTTTATATAGATTTTATCTCTACTTAGGTAAAAAAAACATAACCGTTTCTATATATAGATATATTTATTGTTTTTTGTAAGTCATTAAAAATCTTACCTAATAATATGCTGAAATATTTATCTGCATATTGCTTTAAGGAAGGATACCGTTTTGGCAAGATTTATTTTTACAAAAACCAATAAATATTAATGTATTTAAAGAAACCTACTTCCAAAATTATAGTCAAAGTTTTGTGAACTCGACTTTCATTTATAGCTTAAGCACCAGGTTTTAAGATTTATAGCTCTAAACAAGTATAAAAAAAGTTTTCAAATCATTTGTACTTGGTTTTAAAACTTTTGTCCTATGTTTCTTTTTAGATTTATAGTGAGCAGCATATCTATCCAAAATATCATGAATAAGAAGAATAGTTATGGTTAATTAGCGTTTTTATATTTAAAAGTATAAAAAATAAAAGAATGAACGGTTTGAAGTATTCCATCTTTAACTAAAAATCATTCCCTTCAATGAAGTTAAATAAGTGGTATCTGGTTGGCTTCCCTCCAAAGTGGTTCGTTTTTTATGATTCCAAGTTTCCCCTGGCTACGTGCAGCCAAGCAGCCAGTCAAGTGCTTTATTTTTTTGTGCTTCGATACAGATGCAGCTATTTGTTTGAAAAGTTTGAAGCAGTATATTACCTTTTAACAAATTTACAAGCAGCGTTTGTATAATTCAACAATTTATATATTTTTTAAACAGATTTTATTTTAAAATAAATTGCTTAATATTGAAGTAAGACTATTTTTTACTTGTAGGCAGCTACAACTACATTATGTTCATCATTTTCGGACAGAATGTAAATATTTTAGTGACATAATATAATTTTGATAAATCGACAAACATAGTTAACTGAAAGCTATCTTCCGTGTAGTGAGAGACATCTATGTCCATCTTCACTTCTTAAACACCTATCTATATAAGTGTATTCGGCTATCGACAGAATATATAAACTCATTACTATACAATATCGAAACAATTGACACAAATGAAGTCAATGCCAATTTGATCCAGATCAAAAATTGAAGACAGTTGACGTATGATAAAATAAGTAACCGCTAACCAAGGCCATCTAGAAACATGTTTGATGTATGTACATCAAATAAAATGTATGTAAGTATGTATGTACATACATACATACATTTTATCAGTGAAACTAAAACGTTTCATTGACATTAATCTATAGTGTCAATATATTTGTTTATTACTTTTTAGTTTAAGATTTTTATATTTCATTCTGGTATCAAATTTCATATATTAATTCCATACATACTGTATAATACAATACATAACTAAGAACTGCAAGTAGCTAGACTATATTTTAATCATATAAATAATAATAGTAGTTAGTATTTTTGTACTTAGACATAAAAAAGATTTCCTACCTCAGTTAAATTTAATAATTCATATTGTCAGTTAATATTCTTTAAATGAAAGAATAGAAAAGTAATAGATCGTAAAATATAAAGAATGTATTTCATGACTAATAACAATTGTAGGTACAGTCAATAAAAAAATGAACATTTTATTGCTGATCGCATTTACGAGGCCTGTAAGAAACATTTATTTTTTCACGACTCTGCTTTAGCCTTTTAACCTTACTTCCATATTTATTTAAACATTAAGAATTTAACTCTAATACATTTATTTTATTGATAATTTAGAAGACGAAATGGAAGTCTGAAATAAATAAGAATAATTTTCAACTTAAAAAAAAAACATTGATTAGTATTTTATCGGGATCGACTTCAAATCATACATCCCAAACAAAAGTAAAAAAGGGGATGGTAAGGTAAAAAAGGGTCGGTAGGATGATAAAATTTCCAAACCCTGTTTTTGTTCGTCGATAAACATCAAATTGTAGGAAACAGGTTATTTTAATATACAAGCAACAAATAGTTTATTTGAAACAAAATACAAGTATTACATTAACAAGAAACATGTTGACAATTGCAAAAGTTATAAACTAGACACAAAATAGAAGTCTGGATTTTGTTTGTGTGTGTGTGTGTGTGTGTGTGTGTGAGTGAGATTACATTATAATATTATCACTGAGTGGTGAAACTGTGCTTTGTACATTTCATCTTGCCAACAGACTGGCTCTGCTCGTTTTACCTTTAAAAGTCAGTTTCTCAATATCACTAATCCTAGTAAAAATATTTTGATTAACAGGTATTATGGGTACAGCACTATTAATAATACCTACTATAACCGTCATTCAATTATGTTAATTAATCTATTTTAAGTCAGTTAGTTATCAATTGTCTAAGCCACCCACCGCGCCCATAAATTAATCCTATTATTGTCTGGTTTTTGACGCTATGAATATAAGAAGTACGTCGTAAAGTAACATTCATTTGAGTATCATTGTTAGCGTCCGTATTTCTCTTAATTGACGTAGCTTTGTACAGAAAGACATTTATCTTCATAAATTTTACTTGCAGTCTAATAATATGCACATAACTCTTTATTCATCATAAAGAATTATATGTACTTCATCGACAGAAATATATTTATCCTAATTATAACCTAATTATAATATTAATGATCTAAAACGTGTTATTATAATAATATTAAAATTAACATGGAAAATTAATAATTAGTTTAATTATTTTAATCATCAATTAAGGCTAGATAATAATTGATGTTATTTTTTCAGGTACGTAGCTGTCTGTAATTATTTTTCCAGTAAGTTGGTGATAATATATTTATAGAGGTACATCGAAGCAAGATCACTTGGTATGAATTTTTATTACACTTAATGAAAACACTTCAAACTATTTCTAATTAATGAGTGGTTAAATCAAGAATTATAATGATGAAATATTTACAATCTTCAATAATTTTCAATATCAATAATTATAATTTTTAATTACAATAACGAATATTCATAAAAACTTTAGCACTATATCTTTAAGCGGCGCCATTTTACGATCTTACTCAGGGAGTTAATGGTAAATTAATCTTGTATTTAATGAGCCGTGTACAAGATTTGTTGGGAAGTAATCCCAGGATGGAGTCTGAGCGCCCTCACAATGTCGTTTGCGGTGGATTCTTTAACGTGTGTTCGTTGAGTTTATTGTAATTTATTTTATCACCATCTCAATGCTTAAATAATTAATTTAATTGTGTAATTTACAATGACTGTAATGGAGTACTTAAGCGATAATATGCGTAGAGATAATAATACAGTCGATATAGACACATTGAAAAAAATTGCGATTCATATAGGATTCTACTACACTCTTATTTATGGTTTCAATGTAGAAGTACTATAAAGTTAACTTTAATTGTTTTTAAATACAGAGTATACATAATATTAAATTTGCTTATAGATATACCTACTAAAAAAACGTAGATTTCATAAGACACTAAAATAAAAATGCTGCAATAAAGATAAATATCAAACATTTTTTAAGAAAATTTAACTTGTAATCTACTTTAGTCTAATTCGTTTCGGTTTCGCAAATGATATGCCCAATTTACTTGTAATTCGAGTCGACCTATAAATAAAATATTACGTCGTTGATGTTTACTTCATAAATGATTAGTAAATAAGAAATTATTGAATTTAATTTACATAAAATATTGAGTAAAAATAATAAAATAATTTGTGATGTGTCAAATTATTTTAGACAGAAGGAGTTGTTATTTATCATTTGTAATTTAATAAGTGTTAGTATGGGAATGCAAAATCTTTCTCGACATTTCAATTACTTGGTATAAGAAATGTACACTTTGTTATGTGGGTAAAATAATAAGTATAAGTACTAGTTAAGGTGTTTAAATTGATAGTGCGACTTTTAAATATATCCTGAAGCGTCTTGGCCGTTTAACAGTAAGGAATTTTTATCACAACCGTGATGGCGTCCCATCATGAATTATGGACATGAAACATTAAAAGCTTTATTGTCTTGTTCTAGATGAGGGTGAATGACCCGTGACTTTATCGATTTATATCTATAAAATTTATATTGAAGTAGGTATGAGAAAGTATGACGACATACAATAAAATAGCCGGTAGTAATATGCAGTTGCGTTTTATAGCTCTCACTGTTTGAGATTTAAGAGTTGACATATTTATATTTTACCTAAACTTTTACTATATTCTAAGTTTACCAATAAATATATATGTATTTTATTATGTAAAAATAATGGTTACCATATTACTATTATTTTATTGGTGTCTCAAAGTAACTAATATTTTGCACGTCAAAGAATTTTCCTGATAAAATTTACCCACTTTATTTAAAAAGAGTAGTTATTTTATTGCAATGACTTAAAGTTCCATTTTATAGCCCAGACGTATCATATTTGGGTAATATTTACGACTGTTCAGCAGTTGTTGCTACGGTATTGCAGTAAAACTTTTATTGCGCATTAAAATTGTATTCTAGTTGAATTGTTTCAACTACCACTGAATGTTTCAAAATTACAGCATTTCAATAACGTTTAATATATTGAATAACTTTAAAGTTAATTAAAAAAAAAAATTATAGACGATTTCAATTTTTTAAATTCATCTAGTACAACTTTTCAATGTCATTTATATATCTAAATAATAACTCAACAAAAACATATTAAGGTGTGATTTTATTAACTAAAATAGAAGAACGATTTGGTGAGCATAAACGATAAAAATAAATAAGCATTAGCAGACACAACATCGCATCCCTAAACCTCAACTTGATCCCAATTTGCGTTAGTGTTTTACAAAGCCAAACAAACCCGCCCAAACCTTTTAGCATCTCGAGCACCACTCCCTAATCCAATCCAAGTACTGACCACGTCATTAATTTTCTACAATATCTCACCCTCAAAAAGCATTCGATATTTCAGCGCGAACTATTTATATTTCTCCTGTGAACTAACAAAGGCGTACCATAAATAAAGGCTCTTCCCCTTGGGAATGCCTTGGTGCCTTTGTACGGCCCCTTTCTTATTTTGATGTGGTCTAATGTTACTTTGTATCAGCTTTGCGCTTTATAAATCATTACCTGTCGCTTTCCCAAGATACGAGATGTCTTTGAAAAACCCTTGATAGTAATAGACCTAATTGTATCTTCTTCCCATTTTCCATTAGTTATATTATCTCAACACTCTTGTCATTTCTATTTATATTTTTTAATCAAATTAAAGCAAATTTGTGTAATTAACATTTAAATAAAAGCATTTGAGAATAATTACAGTACGAACGGAGTTTAAATAGACGTCCGTTTCATATTTGATAACTCTTTATTCATAGCTATTCTGAAGCGAAAGTTAAATTCCTCGACATAACTAAGATTGAATGCAAGTCTATGTATCTTCCCTTATGCCTTGCAACTCTACCAACTAATTTAACAACCATTTACCAACGAACTTGATAGCTCAGCAGAATTATAAATTGTATGAACCAGTCTGCCTTAACTATGTTTGAATATTGATTGGATTATTTGAGAATCTCTAATCCTACGTATTGGTTTGAAAACAATTTGTTGGACTTCTGGTTTAATATGAAAAAATTATCACTTTTAAATATGTAAGTCTTATCTTTAAGTATGTATGGTATCTTTAAGTTCTCTTAAGGTTTACCAGATGCCATGTAATTATAGAACACTTGTAAGGTAGCCAGAAAACCAGAATAGAATTAAAACATTCTTGTATGTGTTTAAGTGTCTAACAATAAAAAAATATATTAAATTACCGGTAATAAAGAAACGAAGAAAATATTTTATGATCAGTATAAGTTAACGCAGGTAAGAAATAAAATGTAAAATAATAGGTTCCTTGAGAAATTGGAATCAGGTTATGATAGTGAAAACAACTTTTACCTTATATAACTACATTTATAACTTCCAAGTATATCTAAATAGATACCTACTAAAATTAAAAAAGTGATTATTTTAAAAATAAATTTCATTTAATTAAAAAATAATACGCAACAAATCAATTTAATCGTCAATAATCATTGGTATATCTTTCATGAACATTGAATTTACGAATAAAAACAATACTTAAATTCTCAGTAATTTATTGCATGCGCTCTCAACATAAACTGTTTCGTTTAACTTTACACCGCGATGTTCAAAATGCTTATTTATTAAAGTGGAAGTTGGCTCATTAACCGATTTTAATGAACCCCGAACTATTGTTTTGATATAAACTACGAGTTATACTTACTTAACAAATTTTAGTGCCACAAAATATATCTATGTATATAATAATGAATATTGTAAACATCATCTTCAAAGTGAAGGATATATGATAATTTCAATAAATAAATAAAGTTTTGTCTTTGATATAGAGGGAGGAGGAAATACATAAAACCTTTTTAACTAGTTTGGTCTCTGGCTAGAATATTATATCGGGAAAAAAATATATGGAGTTCTGCCATGTGCTCGTAAAGAACTTTTTATTTTATACTAAATCTAAGAGAATGCCTCTCTTTCTTTTCTTCTTTTGTCTTGCTTAACATCAATCTTTATATCAATTATGTAATGTTGGTATACTTTTTTACATAACGCTAAAATAAATTCGTACTCTAATGAAATATATCTAAGTACGCTTTTGCAAAACCAGTTTTATTATGAAAGTAAACAATTTCAGCATTGTAACTAATTGGATAAAGGTTTCTAAATCAGGTCAAATTATTTGTGGCATTCCAAATTTATTCAACTAACTTGGTAATGTATTTCCCTAATAAGATTACTGTTTGGTTTAATTGCCACTTTACCTGTAAGATGATTTGTTAGCATTGGTTTATATAATCAGGGATTGGAGGGTTGTGTCTTTCAAACATATATTATTAAATAAATGTTGAAGGTGTCGCACATCCTTGGTAACTACCCTAAAATAAATATTTATACTGTAAATAAAATAACACCTTTATATTTTTATTGGATTTAAACGAGCACGCTTATCGTCGAGGCGTCTGACGTTTTAATGTATTACGTAAACACTTTTATATTTTGATTGATTGCTTATCCCGAGACGTTAATATAATAGAGCCAAGCATTTATACTAAGGTTTAGTTCGATGTAGTAACCGTTATTAATATTTCATTTCATTAAGTATAAAAGTTACTAAAAAAACATTTTTTTAAAACATTGAAAGGCTCAAATGACTAATAATATATCTATAATCAGTCACGTTATTCAACCAAAACAAAACAGAATGTTGGCAACTTCTGCTAGTATGAGACTCATATTTTTAACTTTTTTACTTCTTGGAAAAGCATTTTGGCAAACCAGCGAAATAACAAAAGTTTTGTAGTTGTCGAGTGTTGACAGTATCTGAAATTTATTTTAAAGCTACAGTTTACCTTTACAAGATATTTACTACAAAAGTTTGGTTAAAATCTACACGAAAGTATTCTTCCGAAATTGATTATTTTTGTAAAGCAAATTACATTCTACAAAAGTTTAGTGTTTTCCTTTATTTAATATTTTTGCTCTTTGAATAATATAATTATATAATGTAATCGAAATTTAATAAAAATATCAATACAATGGGTATGTATTTAAAAGATGTTTCTAACTTGATTACGTGTAAAGATAACTTTGTATAATATTATAATTATTATATATACATATAAAATAATTCACAAACCATATATTATCTCTTCATAAAGTACTACAACAAGTTACATACAATTATCAAAATGTTACTCACTGTTATATGACATACAGTCGCTGAGTAAATTCGTTTGAATAACATTAGAGTTCGTAATATACAAACATGTGCTTATTAAAATCACATTTGAGAAGTACTGTATATAATACACATATTACATATGTTCAAAAATATATACCACAATATTTATTGTGTAAGGTTTTAGAAAAAAAATAGTTTTAATGTGATTATGTGTTTTGTACAAAAATATAAAAATACAATATTTTAACTTTTAACTTATTATAGAAAAATAAATGTTTGGTATAAAACAAAACAGGTCTTACACTATTTAATGATATATAAAAAGTAAGACTCCTTGACTTGAAAAGTACACTTAAGTGGTACAATTACATCGCTCTGCAGTAAAATGAATAAAAAATTGTCGTCATTTACAAAATAGCATAGTATTCTGTTTGCTTCATTTTGTGTTACATTTTTAACATGTCCTTTATAGAGCGTGAACCACTAGGAACAGTGTCACTCGGACTCTACATACGCGTAATTATGTGAACTAACGTATTGGCAGGACGAGACTAACTAATAAGACAAGACAATTCCTATTTATCCATTATAAAAAAACTTTTATTTCAATTTAGCTACATCTAAGAATATACAGGGTTATTTGTAATTAATGGGCCACCTCTTGCAGGCAGTCTCTCTACAGCAATCCCAAAAACATTTGTTTTACTAATTTGCAAATAATAACAAACAATACAAAATAAACGAAAACAAAATATTTTTACTCTATCGGTTATTTCTTACTCTGTATTAGTACTCTGAAGTACCTAAAATGCCAACGCCCAGCCACCATACCTACGCTTAGAGTTAATGGCAGTTCAGAGGCAACAAATAATTTTTGTATGGAAAACTTTTATTTAAAGCTATTAATTTTAAAAGGTGGCCCATTAATAAAAAATAACCCGGTATAATATCCATTATAAGGAATTATTATATTAAAAAAAGGACGTTTGTAACACAGATATATATTTTGATATTAGGGATAATAAAAATCATTTGTGTAACGAATGGATTATCATTAGTATTTTGTGTCGTCTTAATCTCTGAATCAGTTTTTTGTAAGCGGTTAGAGGACCGCCCGGGACCACCCACATGTGGTCCTGTATCAATCCTGGACTTATGGTATGGACATCTACATGGATATATAAATTTTAAACTAGCTAATGTCCGTGACGTCATCTGTATTTCTAGTAATTAGCCTCACATCCCTTTTCTAAACCATTACTACGTAGACTTTTTGTAGTATTAAGTCACCAAATTTCATAAAAGGTCGTTAATTAGTTTTTGAGTTATTTGAAAATGAACCATCATATTAAACTATAAAATCATACTTTTTAGTTCAAATGTCTGTATCATGATACGTAAATACAATATTCAAATAGAACAACAGTTAAGTTTAAAATGGTTATGTAAATAATAAAAATGTTTATTTTGTAAGTTCTAATTCTATTTTTAAAAATACATCCAATTAAATTTGTCCGTTCAACGTGTGTTATATTTTTTAATTCTCACTCGCACATGACTCTTGTTCAGGTAACGGTTTTTTTGCTATTCGCTGTTTAATAGCAAAAAAACCGTAAAACCACATGTTGCGAATTCACTTGCTACTTGAAAGCACGTGTTTCCAATTGAGTAACCATAAGTAACGTTCGTTAAATGTTATATTATCGAATGGATTAATCCTGGGACAAAACTAGAGTGACAATTCATTTTAGATGTCTTCTATTATTAAGTTAATTAATTAATCACCAAGTATTATTAATTTGTAATGTTATACATAAGTTTAGGTCTGACCCATGCGTCATATGGCTTGGTGCGACCACGCGTAAATCTAACACAATTTATGCCAGTTCAGTTAGTTGTGTAGACATTTGACTATAAATTTGTTAAGTATATATGTTGGGGAATTTATGAATGTCAGAGCTTTCCAAAGAACAGTAAATTATCACTTGTACTATAGATGTGAGTTTTACATAAAATATTAGTATAATATTATGGTTTCATTTTGGTTTAGTGAAAAGATAAAACATAAAATGATAATATGAAGATCATCATTCACTTATTCTACAGATGCAATATTTCCTTAAGCGAACGTAAATAAACCTGAATTGTTTATTCATTTGCGTATTTATAAACGATTCATTTTAGAATCATAATATTTTGTGTAAAAGTTCATTACTCTATTTTCCATCATTTCTAAAAAATATTCTGTAGGTTTATCAAGCTTATAACAGAAATACATCACTTTAATTATAATTAAATTAAATACACCTAAAATATAGAATTAGATTTCCGTGTAGTTAGAGCTAAATTTTATATTAAATTGTTTCATATTAAATTCTCTTTTCGAAATATTGCAAGAAAATTTATACATACATTATGATTCTACTCAAATTAATACTACAAACAAGGAATATAACTGATACACGGAAGAGTATATAGATTTAAACCACCATGTTCTATTTGTTTCTGACAGAATCAAACGCCGCAACTCAAACACATACATCGTGTTTAGTTTGCAAGTAATTACAAGAATTGAGTTCTATGCGGTCTGATTGACCAATATCATGCGTTGAACATGTTCCCGGAACGTGATCGGAGATCTGATAACGTTTTATTGTAACAAATAATACCTCATTCTTATTAAAAATGCTCTATATAAAGATATTTAAATGTTCTCTGGATCAAATAGAAACAAATATACTTTAAATTAGTTTAGAAGATTTAATTTTCAGTAGTGGTTATGGTTTTACATCATAAACGTTAAATATTTTAAACCCTATACGTATATATTTTAATATTTTACATCGTGTAAAAACTTCATTCTTTTTTCAAATTATATATTCAGAGTAGTTTGATATTTTAAAATAAAATATACGTACAAAACCGAAATTTATTTAACTTAAAATTTTGAATATTTTCGGTTACAATTGGAAACTGTAAAAGTATTTTCTTAACAGAATAGAAAAGAAATAATGAAGGAGGGATACTCTTTTGAAGAAAATACAGTCATGAAGCTGATATTATTGAACAATAATACAAACAAATACTGTGTGTCTGTGATTTCTGTGTTTGCCGATGTTATGTATTTTCTCTGACAACCATTTATTGATATTGTTTGTTTAACTACGAATCACAATGTTCCCAAATACGGCGCAGGAATATCATTCCGGTTTTCACCTGATTTTAATTTTTTATTGATGTTTTTTGTATTAATAAAGCTTAAAATTGTTGTATAAGGTGGGAATTTCTCATTCGAAAGTTTCAAATCAGAATATTATAATAAGAATTATGATATAACTGTTAAATACCTTCTTCTCTTATAACAAACTAACTTATAATGTGACTTTTTTGAAATAAAATTAACTTAACGTATTAAGTTGACTATTTCTTGTTTTCTTGTAAAGTCTAACAATACGGGTTTAATATTCAAAGCCTTCGCAAGAAAATGCTAAGAAATATCATAAAACAAATGAGTCATATAAATCAACGGTTTTTGCAAAAGAATCACAATGCAGTCGTAATCCTTACGTGTCGTTATTTGGCACGATATTTAGACCCCTAGTTTCAATGCGTTCCGATTAGGCACGATTCCGACCCGTTCTTATTTCACGCCTGTTCCTTTGTTTGTTATGGAACAAATGCCCAAACAAAGTTGTTTTGGCTGCAGGGAACAAAGATGTTTCTTTTTCTTGGCAACATTTTTAGTTTCGCTTGAAGTTTTTATGTGTAAGCACTTGTTCCCTGTCTTTATTACTGCACGGAGTACTTTGCATTTATAAGTTCTCTTCAACTATCTTGGGAAATTGAAAAGCATATATGAACATAGATAAATAAAGATTTTACACAAAATAACGGTAATACGTAAATCATTCTATAAACACTTAAACATGCAATGTTAATAATTTTGATAATTTTTTTTTAGTTATAATAAAAAGTAATTTGCTATCCACATAATTATATTCTATTCTTTTAACTTTTTTCCTTTTCGTTAGCATAAAATTCTCGCATATTTAATAACATATAAAAAGAAAATGATGAATATTACTTAAGTTTATTAAAAGTTCATTAGATAAAGTTTTCTTGGCAAAATCATTCCATTTAGCTCTGCACCTAAATCATAACTTTGCTCCCAACGACTTTAATTGTGAATTAAAATAGCGACTTTTTATTTAACGAAATTCTGGAAACTGGTCCCCGAATGACATTTTTGGATAGTTGTCGCAGAGGTCAAGCTTTTAATAACTGTTAAGTTGAAAGCAATAACTCATTTATAGTAAATATACCATATTTGCTAGATGTTAAATGAAACATATTGGAAAGTATGTTTATCAATTTATTTGAAGTTTTTTCAATATCACAATATCAATATATTGAAACAGTAAACTGTATAAAGTAACACTCCACTACAAATGGCGTATAAATCAAGCCCGCTCGAAAGAATCCTTAGGAAAGCTTGATTTCACAAAGGGCTTATCGATACGGCTTCTTTCAACACATTTTCAACATGCCAGGAAGTGATTTTTATCCAATTCTTACCTTGTGGGTTTCAATTTTATGACAAAAATTATGTTCACTTTAAAATAACTATTCTATAAAGTGGTTAGTACTTAATTCTAAAGCGAATTCGTAGCGCATTTACTTGTTCGCTCGCTTGAAGGGTAGTTATACAATGACCATATCTCATACAATTTTTTTTTTAAGTTGAAGATTTATTTGAACTTTTCTTATAGAGACATATTCATTAGAGTTGAAGAGTTATTTATGAATTGAAAAATCGACCCTCTACTAAATGTTAGTCGAATCTTACAGTGATGAATACATAGTGGAAAGCTTAGGCATTCTAGTAGAAATTTGAATATCTAAAACCAAATACATAATACGCATTGTGACAAGTAGAGAAACACTTGTCATGTATTTACGAGCAGTGCAATAGAAAGCCTTGGAAAGTTAAGATTTTGAACAGAATTTATGATTTACAATATAAATGACGGTTTATTTTGGAAATTCAACTCTTTATACTTAATACTTGAGATAGATGAAATTTACTTAAAAATGGAACAATAATATACTCTATTTCTTTTTTCTGGTCAAAAAAAGGTATTTACTGTTTTTGGGACATCAATCCCAACGACGTAAAATATGAGACTCATGTTTGTTTCTGGTTGAATGCAACTGTATGTATGAAACCTAAAATTAAAAAAAAAATAAAAAAAATAAAAATTATAAATTTTTATATTTTACCGTGTGATAACAACATTTTTGTTATTAAATAAGACCAAAGACAATTGTTCTTATTTACAATTTAAATATATTTCATTATAGTATCCATTACATTGTATAAATTGGTATATAATTATCTTAATTAAAGTTCTCAACCTTTAACACAGAAGTTAATTTGCTAAGTTTAAAATAAATAGATTACTTACTATCCCTCTTTAAAAGTTCTTATCCGTCTTGATAAGTTTTATTGAAAATTAAGCTACAAAGTTTGGTCTTTGTTGAAGTCTGATGGCTATTTATATCTTATGTTTACGATCTCTTAAGTAATCAACGGGGAAGTTGATAAGTAAGCTTTAATTAGGTTAGGTATATATTTTACCGCCCTTATGGGGATGCGTTGTCTACTTGACCGACGGGTTATTATTATTACTGATAGTTTTAATTATATTGTACATCAAAATTATAGGGATGATAAAACTCGTTAATTATCGTGAAGTGTTGTATATTTCGACTTTAGATAACATAAAAAAATACTGTATTGTTTCATTTTAAGAAATTATAATAATTATTGAAATATATGCTGTTAGTGAGTTCTGAAAACAAAACCTTTTATTTTTATATGTATGGCATATGAAAATAATAATTTAAAGGAATATTTTATGAAAAAACAATTCAGGTATTTTTACCTGCATAAGAGCTGCTTGCAATTAATTAATTATATTTATAGGCTTAATGAAATGAGCAGTATTAAGCTTTGTTATATATTTAATGCTTTGATCAACTTAATGACGCTGCAATGATCAATGGATTTCAAATTGAAGTTAATTAAGCTTTATGAATTAAAAGCTCTAAAATTATTTGGTATATTTTTTTAAGCTTTTGTGGGTACAATGGACTGATGTATTTACATCAATAGAATTGAGTTTTATAATTAAATTAAGAATTCCGATTTGATACCTGGTTCACATTGTTTTGACGGTGAATAATTATTTTAGCAATTCTGTTAAAGAAAAATTTAATATATTATACGATACTCTAGATTATGTGACCTGCCAGGGTGTAACAACAGAGTGTACTAGAATAGCATCACATTACTATTATTGAATACAATGTCTTCATTCTACCGTGTAGGTTGTATTACTAATAATTAGACAAAACAGCATTATTGCTAATGCTAATTATGCCTAGATGATGCTGCTGTATATATCATGGCAATATCTGATTTCTCAAGCACAAGTCTGACATTTTAGACATAGGTATTTCATAAGATATTGAACTTGCAAACAATACAAGTTCACAAGACTAAGACTATCTAAACTTAGATTTACTGTTTGATTGTCTTGAACCACTGACTGGAGCAATATCCACATCAATTAGTTTCTATTGTAAATTGTTCTATTGGTTAGGAGACTATATATTTAAATAGCCGATACCTATCTCAAATCTACGTCAGTTCGGAAGCTGTATAAATTATGAAAAACATCTAAATCCTTCCGTGTTAGATTAAGTACGGAAAGACATACTAATAAGTTACACAAAATAGACGTTTATATTTGTATGTCAAATCATAAACTCCATTTCACTTGTAACAACATTAGGATCTGTTCACTAGGTTGTTTATAATCCCCAGCAAAACAGTAGATTTGCTAAGCTAGTAGATTTGTGAGCAACTCAATCAAACCATGCAAAATGTATTGTTCCATCCGGGCTTTATCCGAGAACCTACATGCTATTGAGTCAAAATAGGAGATTTACTCATGTAACTGTATCATCACTGTAGCAACTTTACTAAATACAAACATTTCTGTTTAATATTGAAGCACACCTAACATTAGAATATTTGGTAAATAGTATAGGTGATATTTTTGAAAGGAGAGGAAATATTTTTTTATTATAAATAATAATAAATTATTGTCACCCAAGTTCTTTACAAATACGTAATTGAAAAAAGAACACTTCGCGGTCCGGTCTACCCTCTATAATTTTTTAATTTTTTTGTAACTAAATTTGGCTTCTGTGTCTAGTTTCTTTTTGTGCTCCCGTTTTAAATGTAAAATGGTGAAAAATGATTATTATGTTCTTCATGGGTGGTAGTGTACTGTCAATGAATGCGTAACGCCTTTCCATAACAAGTCATCCGGTGATTCCCCCTGGCACCCTTCTATGACACTGGCTGAATTTTGATGACTTCAAATGAATAGATACTGTACCAATAGGGAAATGCGAAGCTGAGGCGTCTGTTTGTATTGTCTGATTTTTCCTTTGGAAAGTTGTCTTGTTACACAATAAAAAGAAATTGTTACATATATATTTGTTACCAAATACTACTTTTATAGGGCTACATAAATAATAATGGATTCATCTTCTACATGGATTTCATCTATAAACAGTATCGTATAAAATCAATTTACGGAAGGTATTGCGCCTGTCGTTTCTATTATAATTAAAAAACACACTTCATACTGCTCCATCCATACCCTTCACTCCACTCTGTTATATTTTAATTACTTTTGGTCCTTATTTATCGATAACGTTATTAGGAAAATGTTAATAAAGGTAATATTTTACGAGCTTCTCTTAAGTAAATGAGGTTGGATTAAATTTTGCTTTATTAAAATAAATTTCGTACTCCTTGATTGTCACGTTATTTACATATAAGAATTCTAGTGAATTTCGTAAAACGAGGGTCGACATACGACACGGTGATCTATATGCAAATGTTATAACCCGCTTATTATATTTTCCGGCGGCGGGAAAACAGTAAGCCTGCAAAATGTAGTGACACTACATCAAAATTTATTTGACGGATCCTAGTGAGTGGGGCTTTATGACGTGAGTATTTTATGTATGTGGACGCGGCATTATGAAAAAAAATATATTAGTAACAACTTTTATCTGTTGGAACTTTTAGGTAAAAGTTTAATTAACGACTTTCCCTTCTTAAAAAAATGAACATCAAGTGTTGCTAAAGCGTTATCTTATCTTAAATTGAACTCAAATAATAAGATGAATCTCAGTGACGTATTTTACTATTGATTTTAAGAAGGCGAAGGTGAAAGTCAAATAACTTTGATGGGACAATTGAACCGTTCATTTTTATTTTTCCGTGAAAGTTAACAAATTAATCTATATCCGTTATGATCTGCTTTACTTTGGTTTCCGTTACTTTAAAAAGTTTTCTGTTTATGAGAAAGGACCTATTTAGTCATTAGAATTATTCTTATAAATATCATGTGACGTGGGGTTTTTGCGTAAGATACTAAAACCTGACGAATTGATGGAATATGATACTGAGATACTAGAATATGCTGAAAGTATCTACTAACGGAAATAATATTACGTTTATCTATTATGCTTTTAAATTAATTATCTAAAAATCAATCAATCATTGATACGATTATCAATAACGAATTATCAAATAAATATTTCAAGAGAAAGGGAATTTAAGTAAAATCCGTAAAGAAAATATTTAGCCATATTTAAACTGATTACACGATTAAAAAAATTGGTTCTTCGATATTTTTATGAAACTTTAACATGAAATCAGGAGTTTAAATATAATATATATTATGTAGCAGTAGCACCTATTTCTTAGTAAATGTCAAAATTAGTCTTCATAAAGAAAAAATATGACAGAATAATTTATTGTGATAAGTAAAAAGTGTAAAATAATTAAAATCAACAAATACGAGTCACTTTCATTATTATGATTGGAGTATTTTAAGTTGTGCTTCCAATACTGTCTATAATTGTTGTTTGAAAATGTTGTAGTTATAATTGGATTTTGTTGTTTGCCTTCATTTTGCATTCCGTTTTTGCCTGACACTATATTTTAAAAACAAAAACAAACTTAGTTTGTTTTAACTGGTACTATGATTTTTTGAATGCATAAATAAACAACACAATTTTAATTTGATTTAGAAACACAAACCATTTTAAATGTTAGATGTAACAAATGAAGGGAAGAAAAGTCTTGGGATTCATTTATCACGGTCAACATTCGCGTTTGCTCCCCTGCATCTTTATCTAAATCATCCCAAGGTTAATCAAGCGTAAAATTGAAATCCGCTCTGATGCTGTACCTGTTACATTTCAAACTAACACAGATCAAACGATGTTAAATTTAAATGAACACTGCCATTTTGTTTCTACCCTAATAACCGTTCCTTGATCTTGGTATAGGGTAAAATGATGAAACCGAAACAAAAAACATTTAAATTGAGAATGCGGTTCACTAAAATAAAAAATATAAGTCGTGATATTGCAGAAAGATTGCAGCAATCTTAGTCTTAATAAATATATATTTTTTCGATTGAACGAACGCGATAATGGTTACTTTCGATATTATTTCACAGAATTGAAACTTGTCTTTGTCATTCAAGATGCAATAGCGATAGATGAAATCAACAATGCTTTATTCTTATCGAGTTATGTGTCGATATAAAATAGAATTACATTGTTGTTGATCTCCGCGGACTATCTCGTGCGAGCTTAACTTCTTTAGATGAAATTTAGATAAAGCATCCTCACGTCTCCGTGTAAGTAATTGGAAAGGGCAGTGCAGGGGCGGCCTTATCGATAGTAGTTAATCGCAATAAAACTCAAGCAAATCTTTATCAGTAAGGTTCTTCAAGGGAGTTTCTAAATGTGAAAAACTCTATCAAATCAACGGTTTTCCTATTTATATTCTATTTAATAAATAGTTGTAAATGTGTATATTTATCGGTATTTACTTTGTTTATATTAAACTGTCAATGGTATCATTTTTCAAATACTGTTTTTTAATAAATTCATTCTTTTTGCAGGTATGTTGGTGTTCTAGTTATCATGTAAGTTTTTAATTATTGTATATTCAAAAGGATTATCGCTATCATAATCGTTGTTTGACAATGGACAACTTAGTTTGATAAAATATTACATAATATTATACTGAAAATGATCTTCTATAATATAATTATGTTGCCTGAACGTGAAAGTGTAGCGGCTCACTCCTGCCTGCTCACGAGCGCCCTGGTTCAAGTCATGGAAGTTATTTTTTTTTGTATCCTTAATTATTGAGGGTTTTTTTTTATAAATTTACTCTTTTAATATATTGCTATTGTAGCGTGTGATTTAGAAGGCTGTGATAGATTATTAATTATAATCAATATAATTTATTCGAAAGAAATATATACTAAGCTTTACAAATTTCTTCATTAAATACTAATTTTAATTTTTGTTTATTGCCCATATGTTAGCTTACTAGTTACATATATGTTTGTTTGTTTGTATGTAAGTGCTTACAAACAAAAAAAAATAAAATATCTTCATTTTTAAATTCGTATATATATCATAAATATCAATATATCTTAATATACGTAGAAACGTTTATTGCATTTTTATATGTATATACATTGACGTCATCCCAATAAACTCAAAACTTAACACCCCAATATCAGTCATGAATATGTCATTACGTTAAAAGTAAACAGGAAACCGTCGGCTCTTTTAATGAAAGCCATTTGTCCGACAAAATTAAGTTGTAAAATATTTTAATTAAAACTCTTTATAATTCTGGTATATTTTATTCCATAATGGATGCAGTTTAGAGCAATTTCATACTTGAAAATACTTATTCAGGGAACAATGAAAACAACTGTATTTGGTACACATGTCAAAAACGGGATTCAGTGAAATCATTATTTGAAACGTCAATCAATTATTCGAACAGCCATAAAAACTAAACAAAGAAATAGTTCCTTACGGTCAATAAAAATTGGATCGCCCCCAAAACTACTTTACCAGCCATAAACGTTTTGCTCTGATGTCAAAGGCCCTATTGTTATTGTTCAAATTTAAATATGATTTTTTTAATAACAAAGCCGTCCTATTTTCTAATTTTGGTTTGTGTTACGTCATTGTCTTCAAAGAGCCTTACACATGAGCTCGTTACGCACGTGTAACGAATCCTGCTGAATCAAAAAAAATCTTATTAACAGTATTTAATGTTGTAAAACTATTTGGTAACTTCAATATGGTGTTGCTATTTGCTTAATATATTTACAGTTTAGTTATGTTAAGTCTCCTTAAAATGTAATTTGGCAACCCATACATCTTGTATATCAGTTGTGGATTAATTATATTATATTAAAATAGTTAAAAGTTTTGAATACATATAATAATGCATCTTTAAAATAGTGAAATACCATTGCGCGTGTTTTATTTTGTTGCATACCAAAAAGTCATATTGAATTTATTTAACTATTGAGTAAAAAAAATAAATTACAGATCTTATTTCTGAATGCTTTTAGGCAACAACAACATTACTTTTTATCTCTGCTTAGTTTAGACAATAAAATAAGTCGGTTTATAGCCATTATTGTTTGGATTGTAAAATGAGCTGGGAACGAATTCGGCAATAGATTTTTCTCAGCACATGGCGACCCCATTGTAAATGTACCTACATGTGCGACTTGCGTAATACGACACAAATGTTAAGATTTCAATGTACTTCTTCTTTTGTTTTTACTCTACTTACTGCAGTTTGTGTACTCTAAAGTATATTTATTTTAATATCAGATATCTTTCATACTTTAGAATCAGTTAATTTGTTACTGTTAGAATTTACCCTGAAGCACTTTCAACTAATCAAACTCTAAAATTATTATGGTCTGAGTGCCAGTTTTAATTCATTGAGTACACGACCCAACTCTTAAAAGGGTCATTTGTCACATGAAACTTTACAAAGGAGTGACGTCACAATGCAGTGTTATACTTTCACATTTACTTTTGAAAAACGATGGCTTTTATTAATGTAGACCACATGAGTATAGTTTGAGTTGTTGACACTTTTAATGTATTCCGCTTTAAGATTTATATGAGACAAATGTTCATTGAGTTTTAGTTCCTTTTTACCTTTCTTTGTTTGTAGAGTGTCTATATTCATCTTTAAGGATTGTTTAATTATGCGTTTTCTAGTAGGACTGACTGTGTTTTTTTTTAATTAATTTTCATATATAAGTATTGTTAATTTATTTATAATAATATGTTCAACCCTACTAGGTTTCAGGCTAATAATAAAGCGCAATTCAGGTAAACATATATGGAGCGATAATTTATGCCTTGACAAACTTTGGGGCTTTTACGCCACGGGGTATATACATTTATTAGGGCAAGCAATGTTCCTTTTAATGCACTTTGCTAGTCGCATATTATACGCCTACGGGGTAATGGGATATTATGAGAAATGTATTATGGTTTTGTAAATCTTTAATGTAAACCTAACATTTATTTCACTATTATTTAATTTAAGACTCAATTTTGCTTTTCAAATAAATAGTAAAAGTTTTTACAGTTTGGTGTCATTACACTGTAACACATACATAGTGTAACTTTGTAGTGCAAAAATAGAAGTTTAATAGAGACTATTTCTAAAAATAAATATGAGTGTTATAAAAATATTCTAAATATCCTAAGCCTAACCTAACCGTTATCCAGAATGTTTCTGTTCTTCAATAGCATTATTCTTTGTGACCTCTATAAAGTTTTAATTAGTTATTGCTTTTGGTATGATGGCCATATAATTTTGAGATCTAATTTGAGTCAACTGAAACCTACATTAAAAATTCTATCCCAAAATGTATAGCACAGTGACTAACGTAACGTTTAAAGGACTGAAATATCTTCTGAAATGTATTCAGCGGACAGGTTTTATCTCCGTGGCTGAGTCAAATGATTTGTTCTAACGGACCATTGTCGGTGGCCATTGAATAAGTCATTTGTACCGTTTTATCTCTCAGAATCGAAGACAAAAATCATCTCGTTATTATTCTTATCTAACGCTTTTTAACAATTTTCAAATATAAATTTAAATTTTGAAAATCATTTCACTCTAATAATTTTATGTTTTATTAATGAATGTATATATTAGTCTCATATATTTTGTCATATTATATAATCTGTATTTTGCGTATAAATTTAATATAATATCAAAGTACATGAACAAAAAAGTATTAAACAAAGTTTTCACATTCATAGCTCAAGTGAATTTAACTTTGAGATAGTTCTAAGCAACTGTGGTTGTATTATGCAGTTATGAATAGTTTGTACCATCGTTATTGAAATACATACCAAGTGGTATCTATTTGAAAATCAGATCCTTTCAAAACGCACTTATTTCCATACGTTGGCATGATATTGAAGCGGTTCTTTGAATTGCAAATGACTGGGCCTTAGGCGGGTATCATAGAAATGTCAATTTGTTTTCTATTAGAATTGGGGTTGTTTACTCGGAGACAATGTTTGGCTTTTGTGAGTATTAGTATCGACTCTAAGATTAACGCTAAACTAAAACAACAAAACCATAAGAAATATAGTAAAATATTATATTTATCAATAATAGTATCATCAAAACAACATATTCAAATAAGAGATCAAAATTAGATTCTTAATTTTTTTTTAATACAAAATTATTATTAAGTTAACGCGTTTCAGTATACAAGTGTATAATATAATAAAGCTTGATGACATGTTAACGGTACTTTATGTTATTTTGTGAAGAGCTCCGTTTAGAGGCGATCTCATCCATCGTATCCGGTATCCGGTTTTTATTAGAACAGGGTATTGAGTGGTTTCCGAGAGCTATTGTAATTTTGGATTCCGACCGAAATTCTTTTGTATAAGCTACCTCTATAGAAAGTTCTAGAGGCAATTTAATGAAGTACCGGTAAAATCTATATCTACCAGATATAGATTTTTTTATGTTTATCGCCGATATCATATTGTCGTTTTTGTAATATTATGTTGTAAATAAATATCGAGCTCGAATCTCAGTATATGTAAACGATGAATCAAAAAACTCAACATTAGATATTAGTTGTAATTCTGTTATTATTTTTATAAAATAATAAAAGCTAAAGCTTTTTCTCATAATGTAATAAGAAGTTGGTACTGAACATGAAAATACGAGATTATATTAGAATTTAATATTGTTTAGGTTTTAATAACAATACTCAAGAAAATTAAAATTAAATTACCTAAATAAGCTAATTGCTAATATACTGTAGCAACACATTTGCGATTACATTCCGCCATTGTTGTTTTGAAATTAAAATACAGTTGAATAACAAATAATAACAATTAACTTAATAACGCTGTCCATTGTCTCTTATAGTTTAAATATGAACATTCTTAAAGAATTTTTATATTTATAGTAATTACTTAGATATCATTTTATTCCTGTAAAAAGGTTTGTTGAGCTAAAATATCATAATATCAAGTAAATGTTAATACTAAAAGCAAAAAGTATACCATATAAAGTGTGGATTTACGTATTCTTTTTATCTTACTTATTAAAACATAAACGTTGTTTAGAGAAACCTCTGTTTATTTTGCGCACATCCAGACAAGTCGGTTTAACCAGACTCACTATTTGCTTTTTTAAGCGAATACACATTTAGATACACCGAGGTAATACACTCTGTAATAACTAACTTTTTAAAATTGTGTAGGAGCGTACGATGAAGCTCTTTTCAAAGTAATATTATTTCTCCAGTAATGTTGGATATTAGAACCAACATTGTTGCCAAAAAAATACCTCATGATGAGTTTTACCACATATAGTAGACTTTCATTCATATTTTTTATCTTAAAACTGTTTTAATTAAAGTGAGATTTTCAGCTTTTTTAGGGTAATTCAATGTTTAATCGATACTATACTAGCATATTTGTGAAATCTAGATTAAATTTAATTTCTAGTGAAATTAATTTCTTCTTATTATTATTAAACGTAGTCTGTTTTATATCTTTGTTCATCCAAGAAAACAAGAAAACAACTACGTTCCAGTCTATTTAGTGTAACGGTGAATTTTACTTAGACAAAGGATGATAAAATGTATACCACATTTTAAGCAAAAAAGCTAATTCGACGTTCATCTCAACATTGAGATGTTGTTTTATTTTATTGAAATAAAATGGAATTCGTACAATTAAATAAAAAGCTACAAAAGGGATATTTATTTTTCTTTGACGTAAATAAAAAAAACTTTTTGTCTTATGACATTAGATAATACTTTCTGTCAGTTGATTTTGGTCTTAACTAAAAAAACCGGCCAAGTGCGAGTCGGACTCGCGCACGAAGGGTTCCGTACTATTATTATCTATTTAAAAAAAGTAACGTTTGTTGTATGGGAGCCCCCCTTAATATTTATATTATTTACGTTTTTAGTATCAGATTTTATTGCGGCAGCAGAAATACATCATCTGTGAAGATTTCAACTATCTAGCTATAAAAGTTCATGACATATAGACAAACAAAAAAAATCACGTTTGCTGTATGGGAGCCCCCTTAAATAATTATATTATTCTAGTTTTTAGTATTTGTTGTTATAGCGGCAACAGAAATACATCATCTGTGAAAATTTCAACTCTCTAGCTATAACGGTTCATGAGATACAGCCTCGTGACAGACAGACGGACGGACGGACGGACGGACGGACGGACATCGGAGTCTTAGTAATAGGGTTCCGTTTTTTACCCTTTGGGTACGGAACCCTAAAAAACATATATTCCATACAAATTGCCAAAACCACTAGACACGATATTTGTAAAGCTTCGATTTTGTATGAAGCTGGTGATATATTTATTAAAGGAATTGGAACTTTATTCACTGAGGACATGGTGTAGAATGTAATGCAAAATATTTTACCGGAAGAATCAGACATAAGTCAATGTGATAATGATAACGCCTGTCAGGAACAAGTGATGGGTATTGTAGTACATCTTCAAAGAGGAGATAAATAAATGAATTGTGTTTGAATAAACTGTTTTCATTTTTAGGCATAATTGTTTATAAAATCTAAGGTATAAAATCCATTTATTTTATTATTTTTTGACCTTTTATTAAATAAATATTGAATAAAGACATAACCTGCGGCCTCTGTGAAATCGTCTCGTAGGTACGCTAAATCGTGATAATTTTCAATAGGTCGTGATTTCGAATCCTGCCCATCTCAATTATCAATAAATTTTACAACCTTTATTTATTTTAAATTTAAATACATTAAAATAGCTTACCTGATAGACAATTTTTTGAAATATTATATGACGTATTTATTTTCTTATTAAAATCTCCTAATAATATAGGTAGTAGATAAATTGAAAAGTATATTATTTTTTTCATAATATGAATATGAAAAATAACCTAGTATTTATACGTAGTTACATTTCTGTATGTATTGTATCTACAATAAGGGGAAATACTGAGATTTTTATATTATACTTCAATATTTAATTATAGTTTTAAGTGTGCTTAATTTTGCTTAATACGAAAGTTAAATTAGTTAAATTATTTTTAGAGACTATATTTTTGATATATTTTTACTAAGAGTTCTGCCTGTCTAATAAATATTAAACAAGTAAAAAAATACAAATACTTTTAGAACCATACCAAACGCTATTAGAATAATCCATCAAATTCGACACACGAGTGAGAGCGGCCACAGTGGCAGTCGTAGCAGATCGGGCATTCAAACATTAACGCATAAATGTATCTGCATCAGCGTTCACCGTACCAACATTGATGGGGTCATCACTCAAGTCAGGTGACCACAGCATCACTCTCCTCACTCATCTGTCGTTTGTCGATTAATCTCGCTAATCCCAGATTTTCCGGTATTAGACTGACTAATCGTAAGCTTCTGTTAAATATCGGATTAATATGTCATTATTGTTATTTTTTTATTCATATAGTAGTTTAATACCAGTACTTGAATTTGAGTAGTGCAAAAAAAACATAAGTTTCTTAATTTTGCTATTAAGAATTCTAGTAATTCTAGAAAACGATTGCCCCAATCTTGGCTTGATGCCAAATAATAGTAGCCCGGACCATACTCTTCTAATTATTCTCACGAAAGTATTATTACTAGAACTCGCAGATGGTTATAATGCTCCATTTACTGAGCGTACATCAAATTTATGCTAATATTTGGAACGGAACCACTAACTCTAATACGATTTGTCATTAACTGTATATTTTCTTATCTTACACATTTTATCCTTGTGATGTAAAGTGAATCTTACAGAATCCAGAGATATATAAAATTGAATTAAGCTAAGAGAGCCACTAAACTTTTTAATGGACCGTTATTCTCGGCTAGGATTACTCTTGGTTTAGATTTTTAACCGTTTATTTTGGTTTTACCCGCGATTAAGTATTTTTAATAATAGATAATTAGTGTTTATATCCACAGCAAATATAACTATATTGCTATATTAAGTATTTATATTAATATTTAATATATAGCAAACAAATTCCTTACACTACATATTACACAGGGTCTACGTTTGATACATATTTTATTATTATTCACCTATTCATAAAGGAATTTTTCCAGTGAGAATGGAATGTTACAGAAAATGATGGATAGGTAAGAAGGTTTAAATTCCAAGCATTACGGTAAGCCAGGTTTATGGCCAGCTACTTTGAGGTGTAATATCCCACCTGAATACTATCATATACCGTATTTGTTATAATATGTAGTGTGATGAATTGGGATTTAAAGTGCTATTCATCCAACTAGACCAAAAAAAGTTTTGATACTTGCAGTAAATGGCCAATGACACAATCAGTCTAGCTATAACAATGAGCTCTTGAACCGCGTGCGGGCGCTCTACACGTCAACTGCAACATGATGCACTACCGGAAGTTTCAATTACTTTATTAAAGCTTTTTATATTGCTCAAATTAATTTACAACGCTTTGTTTCTTGCGTTCAATGACTTTTAATGTTTATTTATTTATTTAATTAATATAGCATACAAACAAACGACAAGTTACAAAGCTTATCTGACTTAGCGATTAAAGGCAATAACTACTAGCCTACTCTAAGATGCGACAAAAACAGTAAAATAATAATAAAATTCGAAATATACATATACATACAACAGTTACTCGTATATAAACGTATAATTTATTATCATGAAAAGTTATTTTTACAATGTAATGTCATTTTCTATTTTCTTATAATATCCATGCTACCTACATTAATAATATCAAAGGAATGTACAAAAGAAGTAAAACAACATTTTTATGTGTCGCGCATCATTTAAGATGACTTGTAGAGTGCGTAGTAACAATACGGTTAATGTCTTATTCTCCCTCCTACTGACTTACACAGAATGTTGTGGCGTAACCAAACGATCCGACATGGTTTTTGTCGAATAATATAAAATTATTTTGTGTGACGCATGACTTATATAATTAAGAAACCTGGTACTCACATACGCTACAAAATAATTGCTATATAAGTTATACATAGAAAAGGTTGTTTTTATATGATATAAAAGTAGTTCCTCCATATAATATATTTTCTGTTATAATGCCTGAGAAATATCCTGGCATTTATTATCTCATGATATATCTTGTATGAGGAAAATAGCTAACATTTTTGAGCTTTTTCATTCCATTACCTTTGCTCGTAGGGCAGAAGTAATTTGAATGAAGATACCTATCTTATGTTTAACGAAATCTAAACTTAATTTAACTTTTTAGATATTTAACCCTTTTACTTCTTGTGTTTGTATAACGTTTGAAGTTCTTTGAATACAGTTTTACGATAAAATTACAAAAAAGGAAAATAGAAAGAATTTATACTTTAGAAATAAGATTATACACACATACCTACTTTAAAAGTAATAATGCTAATTCATAATTATTTATACAATAAAGTTTTTTTTTTTTACATTCTCAACTGTCCAATGAACGGCAACAATCGAAATACAGACAGGAATCGCTACGATAATTGCAGCTTATATTCCCAATTGTCATTAGAAGATTGACAGATTACGCTTTCTTGCTTAGGGTAAAAATCCTACCAAGATTTATCCTATTAGTTTAATGGTGCGGAAACAGGGGAGCTTTACGTCATTTAAGTTTGTAATTTCTTTAAAAGTAGGTATTCTTATAATAATATAAGCAAAATATAAACGAGGTCTCATGATAAAACCGTTTGTGATTTTATCATTAAATCACTGAAATGAAAGGAGAGTCGCGTTTTATTTCGTGCTATTTTTAATTATCTCACGTTACAACGATAAAGGAGATATGATATCTTATCACAACCCAGTTTACTTATGACATTTCGTTTTACGATTGCTTTCCTACAGGAATGAGGGGTGGCTTATTGGAAAAGTTTTAACTAGATTACGTTTGATTAGACGGGACGTATCCAGTAATGAAACAGACTGATGGACTGTAAATAACTTGTTGTAATTAATTATTTCGATAGCCTGTTTTAATGAAAGCGGTTTCTCCATATTATATAAACTAATGAAACACAGATTAAAATATATATTACATGAAAAATCACACTTAAAATATCAAAGTTAATATCCGCCGTAAGTCGTAACAAAAGATTTAAGTGAAAATAAAACAAGATCTGAGCGGGTAATTTATAAAATACTGAATTATTAAATTTCGCAAACATTACCGTAACATAATGTGCTTAAACTGTGTACTGAAGACGGGGAGTTAGCTTATGAAAGTGTAGTCCAAACAATAAAAACAATGGACCTGCGCTGCATATATTACAGAGTAACTAAAACAGGAGCATTCTTGAGTTAAGTCCATGACTTTATTTATAACACGAGTTTACTCCATGCTTAATATTAGCTTGTTTTTTGTAGGAATAATATTACTTTTAAAAAATATTTTATGTTTATAAAAAGTACATAAAAATATATATTAAGAAACAAGACCTGTCATATTATAATTATTTATTTAAAATATTTTTTTAATGTATATAGATATGTTCTTTTGGATTGTGTCGTTTTATAAGTAACTAGCTTCCTATAGCGTTTATTCCCGTTTACGAAATAATAATATAATATGTATTTGTTAATTAAGCTATTCAAAGTGCATTTTATTTGTAGAGATTTTCAAGTACTTTAACAGTGATGTTATCCTGGCTAAATCTTCTGCTCCATTAAAATGTTTACCTCTCCCACGGGCGTTCATTTTATACGTAATGCTAAACTTCCAACGCTAAAAAGTGGGACGCTGTTAATTAAAAAGGATATTATTTTCAGTATATAAAGTTACTCGTTTCAACGTTTAAACCTTTGTTGAAATTTACTAATTAATTTAGGAAATGTCAGTACGAGTTTTAAGTTTATTAAAACCTTAACAAAAGATAGCTCTCGAATTAGTGATGCGTTTAAATCATTTAATAATTTTAATTTAATACATTATATAAATATTTTTTATATAAACCTAAAAATAGTTGTTTTTCTATTGAGTTAAAAATATTAATTTAATAATGATATATATTTATATACTATTGTCAAAATATGGGTATTGTTTTAGTATATACATAATAACTACTCTTGTTTTTGGTAGTCTTGTGTCATATAACCAAACTTCCGGGTATTACAATGAAGTGGTAGTCTTAAGGTCAGGTGTATTTATATAGAAACTGAGCTGTCCCTGCGGTTTGTACATTCAATACCTTTTGTTAGGTTAGATATTGTTACAAAATTATGTAAATGATTTAGACTTTTGTTTTACAGGCGTCTTCATATATAGTGTTCGGTAATCTATTTAGTAAATAACAGTAGTAATAACATAAAATATTACAGAAATTGGTTACTATCGTAATGTATATTTCTGTAAAATAAAAATATTTCGAGTTTGGATATTATTAAGTAGTAAGTAGCGGTGGTTGTTTATCTTACAATATCTCGTTTGTCTGTTTTAAAGCCTTGAAGTTTTCACGTATTATTTGTAGGGTTTTTTTTTTATTTAATCAGGCAGTTGTTACAAAAATACATTCATTTTGTTTTAGTTCTTCTTTTTTTATTATAATGATTTTGTAAACCTAAAACCACCATCCTGAGTCCTGGTACACTTTTAATATAATTGTTATTTTTATAACTTATAGCCATTAAAATATTGTCTATACCATTAGACTCCCTCTTTAATTTCTCAACCTTGTTACATTTTTACGGCTCATAATTTCTGAAGAATATTAGAAGCAGGTGCAAAAAGTTATTATTGTTTGAAAAAGTCACCCTATATTATTCCGTTGTTTACTTATACAAAAAATAATTAAGAAATACATATACATCCCCTGAAGAGATATATAGATTTTGACGGTTCAAAATATTAAAAACACAATGCTATATGAACTTTTCAATTGTCATAATAATAATTTTATATACGCTAGATAATCAAAAAAACAATCATATTTCTTTTTGATATTGCTGATGAAAAGATTCCACAATTTTTTATTTAATATTCATTTTAATATAAAACGCAACAGCATATTTAAGGCTCTATTAGTAAATAATGTTATTTTTTGAGTCCCAAGTCACGTAGACATAGCCCCTTTGTCATCATTGTAAAAGCGCGGTTTTATTTAGAGGCAAAATTTTAAAAGAGATAATGTCATCCCACGACTTAATTAACTTTATTAGAATTTATCACTAAACGTGCTCACTCACTTAATAGCTTTTTATCCTTTTGCTGATATTGTCCAGTGTCGCTGAATTAACGTACGGATCATTAGGGGTTTTAACGACTACAGCTATTAAAATTCATATTGTAATAAATGGCATTTTCTTATCAAGTGTTTTTTTAGTTACTTATTTACCAAAGATATAAAATAGATCTTAATAATTTGAACAAAATATTTCATGTCAAAACCATTTGTTTCAGTATAATTAAATTTAAAATACTAGACTAATCGGCCTCTACGATCATAATTATCTAAAGCAAACTGAACAACACAATCAAAATAGATTAATTAATTATTAATTAGTCTGGCGAAACTGTATAAAACACTTAAATGTTCTCATTTCAATGTTTATTTTGACGGTACACATTTCATGCGATTTATTTTATGTTAGTACAAATGAACAAAGGGTTGTTCGAATGCTCATCTTTGTGGGTATTCGTAATAAATAGGGTATATTGCTTTCCTGATTGCATAAATGTTCTCCCCTTTCAGCTTATTTGGGTCTGGTGAACTTAATAGAAAATTTATTTTAACCCCAGGTATCAACGAATATTATTGTCTTCGTTATTCATGATATATTTTCCTTGTATTATTTTACTTTATATTTTAATAGACATGATATTCGATCCCATTACATACAAACACATACTTACTATACATTTGATGTATTGTAAGGCTGCACTTGAAGCCTGAAACACAGGACTACCTAGTTCAGGCACAGATCAAGTAATACTAGATTAATACCTGTTAAGATTCTCGTCATTTTGAGTACTCGCACGTAATAATATTAAATACATAATATATATAGATAAATATATTTGTATACTCTAAATATTTCTGCATTGTATATAAATTACGTTATACATAAGATAAGCTAAGAAATCATATAAACAGAAATTGTACTATGGTTATTGAAATAAATTTATTATTATTATTATTATTATAAACAAATGTATTACATCATATATAACTTTATTAAAAAAGTTCAGTGACAATAATATAAAATAGTATTATATCTCTATTTGGTAATCATTCCTTCTTAATTACTTCTTGATTATATATTGAATTTTTATAAAAACAATTAAACAACTATGTAAACAAGCTCAATGAAAACAACAGGTAAACTTATTCAAATTTTAGACTACCATTACATGCACCTGACGAGCCGAAGTGAATTCAAAGCCGGTGATTTAATACGGTCTTGTTACTTCCCGGGTCTCGTATTACTCATGCTTGGACCGACCCGCAGTTTGTCACTCCTGGCAGCCTTGTTTAACCGCCGTTTCATCTATGTTTCGAGCTTTCGTAAACAATAAACCTGATATATTGTTAAGTATATAAGGCTTTTCCATACCTAATCTTAACTAACAAACAACTGATGAAGTACCTAAAGGGTACTCTAGGTAAACGTCAGTACAAATATATAGAAGAAGTGTTTTGTAGGTCTTATTTTCTTATTTGCAGGCTTATTTAAATATATTTATAACTAACCGTTCTGAATATAATGCGCGTAGTTCAAAACGTAATTGTTTCATTACGTTTTGATTTGTAAATTAAAACAATATCTAATTATTATAAATTATCCGAGTAATTTTTACTATTATATTAAAAACGTTGGTATATTTTTTTTTACAAATTCTTTTTAAATCTCTTACATAACGGGTAGATTCCAAGTATTGTATAATAATAGTAGAAATAATAAATAATATTATGTTGGCATTCTAACTCGAACCGTACTTAAAAAAACAAAATCTAAAAAGAAAATAAGATAAAATCTTTTAATTATGCTTACAAAATAGAAGGACTTGAAAATCGCCAGGAAGCTGTTCTTCCCAATTTATCAAGCTGTCAAATTCCCGTTAAACAATGTTTACATTTCCCGGCTTAATTTCACGCAACGCTAACGACCATAGACAGACGAGAAGAAAACAAGATAATCTATAAATTGGTTATTACCTTTTTCTCATTTTATATAAAATACCAGTTTTCATAGATTTTGTAAATAAGACAAAGAACAAATTGGACATTTTGTTTTGCTAATAATTTATATTTTATTAAGGTTAAAGCATTAAGTATTATATATTTTAAAAATATCTTATCATGAAGCCTAATATTTTGCCTTTTGCCTAATATTCTGGCACTTTTTCGTTATCATTATCAGCAGCTGTGCTCAATGCCTAAAGTAGCAATATTTTGTTCGATCCCCATTTGATGATACGAAACGTGCAACAGCCATTACTGGCTATTACTAACGAAGGCATCTATAAAATGGATAAAAATCAGAAACTAGATATTTGATACATTAAACCAATGATTGTTATGAAAAAATATATCAGAATAATAACTAATGCTTTAGTTATTGCTCTGAGTAAAATATGCTTGTGTAATGGTTTTAATGTTAAAAAAAAATGTTAGGTGTGCGGAAAGATTTTTACAAGCCTGACATAAAATAATGACAAACTGTCATTTTTAAAAGACAGGTGGCGTCTATGGTATCTGCCTGTTCCTGTTATCTATTCCTATCAATAATAGTTTGTCTCTGGTTGAAACATGATGTGCTAGGAGTGTACAGCTGAACGCGATGGCATTTTAAACGGAAGCTTAACAAAAAATGACATGAAACAGACCTTACTCGTGAGAGCGTTCCGAATATCCGTTATAACAAAAAAAACCATCAGTGCCAAATATATCTATCATCATGTATAAAAATACATTTGAAATGTTTAAAAAAAATCGTGATTATGCAAATATTTATAAATATCCTGCATATATTTTATAGTCAACAACTTGCAAACTTGCAAAATAGTTCATATTTTGTCATCAACTTGCAAAATAGTTCATATTTTGCAAGTTGATGGTAAAAAAATTAACATAACTAAATCATATAATACAGATAATAAATTTATTACATTCAAAATAACGATTAAGAAATGCCTATAAATTCTGGTCTAAGGGTGAGTATCAACTGACAAATTAGTAAGACCACCTGAGTCCTCAACATGTGCCACATCTGACATCAGCTTTACTACGAAGGATTACGTGTACCACTTTGTGAGCTTACTTGTATCTGTCATATTCTGTCGACTATTTTGGACTATGATTTTATACTGTTAGGATATTTTATAATATTTAGAAAAAATGTACATTGTAAAGATTTATTTATATTAAATTTCATCCATCTTTTAAATTATTAAATCTAAAATTAAAAGTATATTATTAAGTAAATTTATTATAACATTTAAAAATTTTTGGATGATCGAAATGTGTGGAACTTAACTTGATTCATTTGCAGGGTTGATATTATAATGTGTAAGTCTAACATTGTTAAATTTCATTTTAAAAGAGCAACTGTTGAGTTTCTGGCCAGCTTTACTCAACAGAGCAGAATAGTGGTAGCTTACTCACAGACTATACTGAACAATTTAATGTAATCATTGGTGATTCAAAAGTGCGTGTAAATGCCTACTTGAATAAAGATATTTTGAATTGGAATTTGAATTTGAATTGTACGCTTACACACCTTATATTTTAATAAGCAACATGATATTTTATATAAACACTGAAACATAGGAAAAAATAAAACACTATCATACTGTAGACGCCTTGACGTTTAATACTTTATCTTACATGACAGCCAGGTACAATGAAATCGCACATACATTGCACAGAAGTCTACATCCCAGCTACCTGTAGCATTTCCTGAGTATTCACAGTCGAGCGAGGAATAGGGTCACTTTGTTCATCAAATAGAATTTTATCTCCACGGTCTCCTTTTATGAATAGTCCACATAGAATGGAACGAGTAAGAATTGTTTAAATGATATTATGTGTCTTGAAATTCTCAAATATACAACTGACGTGTAGATACGTAAATATAAATATAAATACCTTATTCTAGTGCGAGATGTTTTCACTTGCAAAAATGTAGTTGTTTATAAAAGTTATTAAGATCTTAAGCTTGAGATAAAGGTATTGTATAGTGATTTGCTCTCACCTGTCTTAATAATTTATATCCCAACTACTTTCACTTTGGGAAAAGGCAATATATAATTTAAGTTGGGGATTAAGTACTTTACTTTCTATAATTTAAACACGGGTTTAAAAAGTAATGCCACTTCGAAATATCTTTGAAAGTTTATCTTTAGGTGTTATAGTTCTCATGAAGGTGTGTTATTTTACATAAAAAGATAAATTAGAGACTTGTAACATTTAGAAAGAAAGTTTTAAAACATATTTTATTGTTGTGTTTAAGGTAATACCTATCACCAGTAATGCCCGATCATCTGAACCAATATCATAAATTTGAAAGTATATATTTTTGACTGTTTGTTCTTACATTTATCATTTAACTGAAGATAAGATTCAGATTAAATTAGCATGACCAACTATATAAATACTAAGACAGTAAAGCCACGGATTAATAACACTAACGTTAGAAATATGATTTGTTTCAATGCATATATTTGGATAAGGAAACTCTCGGAGACTCCAGACAAGTCACGTGCACGCCAGCTCATTATTCGGCACGTGACGCCTGGAGCAGGGACTATAGCTTTACTTGGAAGTTATCTTTGAGAAGTAGTAATAGCAGATTTATTATTAATTAATATTAATATGAAACTAAATTAAATGTATAATGATAAAGAAGAAATATAGCGTCTTCTTCAAATGAGATTTCAGGTAGATGGTTCCTAATTCGGAATAAATATAAAGTTAATATGTGATAAGCCGTCTGTTTATAACTGAGTGCGTTGTGATAATACATGCTTTGCTAATTAATTGAATCCCTTTGTCGAGGTGAGCTTCAAAAGAAATTTTTAATAATGAAAATAAAAAAACAAAACAGTTGACCCATTTAAAAAAAAGCAATAAAAGCTATCATCGAGTAGCTTGAGGGCCTTTTGTAAATAAATTAAAATGGGGGTACGAAGCTTCCATTTGCTACTAACTTTATTAGAATTCATTTGGAAGAACGCTCGAAGCTTACTAATGAGCCTTTTTATCCTATTGTCGATCGAACTTGAATTGAATTTGCGGATTCCCTGTTTAAGCGATCACTTTTGTGACGAAGAATATGATTAAATTTTAGCATTCTGGAATTTGATGCTGATAAGATCGGGTTTTTTACAAACCAAATTTTCTATGTTTTTTAAAAACTGTAATAATTCTTAAGCATAAGTCAGAAAATATTTTTTGATTACCATGTTTAATTACCTGGAGTAGTTAAAGTAACAACAAATCTTTATCAATATGAGAGACAAAGCCTGGCTAACTAATAATTTGGTTTAATAAACGAACTTCCTGGAGCCACTAAATAATAGTAATCATTCCTCATTACATCCATTGAATTGCCTTAATTATAACGAATTATGTTGCTTTAGCAATTGTGGCTTAGATTAATTTATTTTTACAATTATTTACATTTAATTAATAATTCACCCTCCATCCCTAATTTTGAATAATTATCTTTAATGTTTTTATTCAAGTTTATGAATGGAATGATAATAAAATATCACAAAACATGAATGTCAAGTCAATTGACTACAGAAATTGTACCGTCGATAAATATATTGAAAACATTTTCTCTTAAATTGGCTTTGAGTACAATCCTTTTGTGTGAATCCTGTACACATGACTGCGGCCACCGCATTCACAGTAACCGAAAAGTATAGGGTTGAATAAATCTCGCCTTGTTCATCAAATCCTTTATGAAATCATTTTCTTTATTTTTGTTCAGTTATAAATTTCGACAATTTTATTATTCCAGAACGTAAAATGAATAGGTAGAAAAGTTAATGGCCAAAAATGTTAATGAAGTTGTCAAGTCAAAAAAATGAATAAGCTACCCAACGCACGAATAACTTTTGAGTTTTGCTTACACTTATGGAAACCGTCAAAAACCTACTCAGTAATGTAAACCTCGGAGGGTGAAGTTGTCAAAGGACATTAGTCTTTATATCCCCTGAATTAAGGGAGTGTCACTGGTTCTGTATAATAAGTTCACGGCTGCATTTGACGAGAGCCGCGGGCGACACCTTGGAAATTGGGAGGGAAATATAATTGGAAAATTATTCAGGTTCGCCACTTTCCCGTTACGAAGCGCATTAGAGCATTAGGTTGAGTGCCTGCAGCCAGCTATCTTGAACTTTAAATTGAAAGTAAAGACTGGGTATCCTATGGAATATTTATGATGGACTCTTCCTTTTTTAAATTTGTAAGTTTAGTGAGGTACTTGTAATAAACGTTTTATTTTCTGTAATAATATATATGAATGTACATTTCTTTTTTTTTTTTACACAATATGAAATATTTATACAGCCAGAGATGCAACGACATCCAGTATTGTACACAATATTTCTGATAATATTTTTCTAATACATCTCAGATGTCAATGTTCAATTTTTCATCTCATAATAGTACACAGCGGGTGATACAAAGTGATATTTCTGCAAATACAAACATTCATATTCTTTGTCATAAACAAAGATACTTCCATGTTAGGTATTAATATTAATCCTAACCACATTAATCACA
This sequence comes from Napeogenes inachia, assembly GCA_959347355.1. Classification (NCBI taxonomy): domain Eukaryota; kingdom Metazoa; phylum Arthropoda; class Insecta; order Lepidoptera; family Nymphalidae; genus Napeogenes; species Napeogenes inachia. The sequence continues at coordinate 12,441,294 of OY365793.1, read as the reverse complement.
AAGTTAATAATATAACTTCTTATTAAATATACAATGTTAATAATATCATTATTTTTATCTCGCCTTGATTACTGCATACATTTTTACTGTGGCTTTTTTATTTAGATTAACAATTATTCAAAGTTGTGTTAATATAATGTTTAAGGCCAGAATAAGCTCTTTTATATTAAATTAAGCGAGCAGTATCAAGCTCTGTTGAGGATTTGCGAGTTAAGTGTTTTGTTTACAACTTCATGTTCAGCGCGCATTAGATAAATCCAAACTTGCTACTTCGAAGTATCTCTTAATATTTTAACTGGGATACATATCACGTAGAAACTCTTCAAACATTCGCAAACAGTGCGTGATCGAAGCAAAACCTACAGGCTTTCAGTCCCCACGTTGATACACATGACGATTTTGTTGACGGTTTCGTTAAGATGAACCCTTTTCAATGTGATAAAATCAAGATGGAGACATTTTGATTATATTATAAAACACTCTCACATAAGTTTTATTTGTTTTACCGACAACACATTATGGTGTGTGGTGTTTTCTTATTTCGTTTTTACATATTTCCATAATGTAAAATTTTTCAAAGACAAAAAGATTTGATTGCGAATGAGCGGGAATGTGGAGTTATGTCCCCTAAATTTGAATCTTATTCGAGATTATGAAGTCAGGCTGATTTGCAAACATGAGGCGCAGCGGTTGATAATTAATCTGGCCAGACGGATGGCTCGACCTACAGAATACAAATCATGATTGTCGCCGACGTGATTATTACGCATCGCTATCTAAGCATAGACTATGTTTTACAAAATATATATATTGTGTACAATATATTATCTTATAATTAGATCAAATTTCAAATAGCATTGAATTTATACAGATAAATAATCGTTTTAAAAATATTTATTTATTACATATTTCTTAAACTTAAACGGATTACATATAACAATGTGTACTCAAGAAATAGTTCAGGTTTTCAAATATTTAACGAACAGCTTTAATTAAAAACAGTTTGATTGCATTAAGTTTGCCGCTTCAGGTTTCGTTAATATAATTTCCATGCAATTTCTGGACAGTTAAGCATAAAAGGCTTTAGCGTCCACAACAGAACGACATGAAAATTTGAATAAAGGCTCATCTTCCGTAAATTGTTAGTATACCGGATGTCGCTCAACGAGTTGAAATTCACTGGATATTGTAAGTTGTACAAACAGTTTATACAGCTTTACCTATAAAATTGTAACGCTTCGTTTAATTAATTATAATTTAAAAAATGGAATCTAATGTATACGATAACAATAATTTGTATTTAGTATGAATTATAATAAGTATACTAAGATTATACTAAGGTGTTAAAGTTAGAAATATCAAATATTTGGGTTCGTTACAAACACTTATATATAGTGTTATAAACAACGAGTACCTACTTATGTGAATGACGCAGTGAATTGGAAGTAATAAGCGCGTAGGTGACGATTTATAAGATTAACAATCATTGAACTTTGCACTTTAGACTAGCTTCCTGATAGATTTAAATTGTAGATATATTTAAATTGTGTACGACGGTCCCGTCTGTGCCTAAAATAAGAATAAAATAAATATAAAGGATAGCAAACTGTTTTATGATCCTAGAGACAAACTTTTAAAGAATTTGTAACAAAGTAATAAAATAATTTAAGTGTCTTGAAAATCTTAAAAATAGGTAAGATTTGTATTTATTACTTTATTCAAAATATAATAAGAAAAAGAAGATAAGTTCGAAAGGGTTTTCTAATTCCATAGATTCCATTTACTTTCCAAGAATGTCATTTGCGAGGAAAAGTAATAAATAAACGCGGGTGCAATCATGTCGGTTTGTTTGCGGGTTATAAACGGAGAAATAGGCTTACAGAGGCATGGCCCGGCTTCAAGGCGTAATTAATGGTCTGCGGGGAGACTCGGGTGAAATTAGATCAATTCCCCACTTAAAGGGTAGTATTGGTAAACAAAACTAATTAATGGAAATAGCAGATTAGGAATTGGATTTACGGGTTTTATCTGAGTAACATAGATTGTAAAACATATGTTTATTAGATTGGCTGTCGTTAGTAGCAAATAAGTATTAAAAATATAAAATAGAAAAGTCCAAGTGAACACAAAGAAAAAATGCGTAGAAAATACCTAGTATTGAAATAAGAAGAATATTTTAAATTCTTCCCCTCTACAAAAGCACATTTACATGTGGTTACAATAATAGATTGCGGTGAATTGTTTTCTACAAAATTCAACAAAAATTTATAGCACCCGTGGGATGGTATAAATTTGAAATACAATAAAGCGGTCTAAAACGTTATCCATAAAAATTCTCTGAATTCAGCATATATTGAGTGATCTCAAGTTTTAAGTAGCATGCGATGAAAAGGCTGACCCTCGTATTTGGCTATTGTTTTAAGATTCCACTTCGTTACGCCCCTGCACTTGAGCTTGTAGATAGCTTTTAATGTTTTTTTGTAAGAAGAACCCTTGTCTAACTGATAATGAAAGCGGAGGGAGTCTGGATATTTCGTAGTTAACGTGTACTGCAATTTATTGCTGGTAGAGAAACGATTTTCATTACTCGTAATGGCGATGTTAATGGTGATCCCAAATACCTAAGCACCTGGTGTTAAAAATTAGATGGATTGTATATTTTATGTAAAATTTTAAAACTGCTTTAAAAGATGAATTTAAGAGCAAAATATTAAATGAATACTAATTTAGATAGCGTGTGGCAAGATGCCAAAAAGTATATTAGGGTAATATTCAAGATATATTTTCTTCTCATATCTCAAAAAAAATCTTAGTCATATTTTTCTAAACAATGCTAAGAAAAATATATTTAAGTTAAAAGGAGTTTACCCTCCCTTAGCAGAATCCCCTTGTTAATGGAAGAAGAGATATTGTCTTGGGTATGTTTTTTATAAAATTTGCTACCCCGTGACTATGTGATAAAAACATATTAAGTGATTGAAAAAACATTCAAATACTAGGGTGTTTTTTTCGGAGCGTAAAGTTTGTAGATATTTATAAAATTAAACTCTTGTACCTTATATACGTAAAATAATAAATAAAATATAAAGCAAATAGTTTAATTCATCGATATTGTTAAGGTATAACGATCTTTTTATAGCAATGTTAAGAAAAATACTCGGTTCGAAAGATAATTGCTTGAATGTACAATTTTTTGTTTTATTTTGTTTTCATTTGCAGCAGTACAATTTCATGATTACTATGAGAAATTTAAACTTTTCTTTACAGACATTTCGCTTAAGCAATTCATATCATTTTCCTCAATTTTGTCCTTGATATAACTTTTGGTATTTCGGTTTTAATAAGTTACTTGATATTTTTGACCATAGTCTTTGTAATTGCGGATATCCACACAGCTTGGCGAAATAAAATAAGTGATATCAAATTATACTTGAAACTATGATTAAGTCATCATAACAACAGTGAAATAATACTAACAATTAGATATACAACAGAACATATTTAAAATGTTGTAGATAGAATGTTGTTTTGTCATAAATACAGTAACTTGTGTGAGGCAACCTAAGTCGTTTGTGATGTGGTACATACAGATAGAATTATAAGGCACGTCATAGCTAATTCTCACTCTCGGCTCTGGTAATCCGTACATGTTTACTTAAACAAAAGCATGATAACTCAAACAGGGGCATATTCATTCTCACTGGATTACGTATATTCCACCTTTGTATCCTTAATCCGAGTTTAAGCGTTAATACAACAGATTTTCTTGTTTTCGTTTATAAAGGCAACCCATGTCTCGACGTTCCCTCTGGCGACGGAAAGTTAGGGGAAGGTGGGCTTAATTGGGAAATAATGCCTCAGTAATTAATCAAAATGTCTATCTATGCCTCGCTTCGTGAGTGTTTTACGAAGAGTGCAGTTAAATTTGCATTAATAATGTCTGAGCATAAATGTATACAAAGTATAAGCCTGAAAATAGGAGTAATAAAAAGTTTGAACACATTTTACCATTTTGTACCTACATGACCATTCTATAATGAAACATAGGATGTTAATGCTGTAGTTGAAAATCACATTCCTATCTTATTTGTAAAATAAAATGCATATAGCTGCAATGGACAAACTACCACAATCTTTTTATTTTCTTTTAATTTACTATTTTAAAAAGTAAAAAAATATATATTTGAAATAAATAGTTAAATAATAGATGTATCATAAAGTATAAATAACAACATATGAATTTCCATTTGTATAATAAAAGAAATATTTCAGATGAATAACATTTCTCACTCTGTATCTGTGGCTACTCTGTGATCGTTCGTACCTACCGTATGACTAATTTCCACTGGGACGTGGGACGCAGAGGTCTCCGGTAGACCTGAAACTGTTCCGTTTCATTTGATTCGTGTTACGATTGGTTTATTGTTGTTAGCTTAAAGGTGGATTGAAAAGAACCTTTAGCAAGTTTCATGCTTACCCTTTACGTTTCAAAAATTCCTTTTGATGAAATCGTTGTTTGGGTCGATATAGGTCAAGAGCTAAATAACTTATTTGTTGGGAGGGTTGAGCACCGATTGGTATTTATGTTATTGAGACTTAGTTTTGTTTAATATATTAAGATATACAGATATTAATAGGTATTTTTTTATTCGTATCAGTCTTAAAGTATATAGAAAATGTTACTAAAATTAAACAAAAAATTCTTGGTCAATTATTTAAAAATTATAGCCGTTTTTGCAATGTGTTTTAACCGTTTTAAATATACACTTAATATTTAAAACACTCTTTGACTTTATTAAGAAACTATACACCTCTCTAATAATTAATTAATAGCAACCACAAACAAAACCGCTTATTTGTTGGACTGTCACCATTATTAATGGATTCAAAAGCCTTGTTAGGAACCAGAATGAGAGTAATTGGTAATTCAAAACCGCGTGGGGATCAGTAGTGGCGGTCTCGTTATGAAGCGTACAAATTTTCCTCAAACCCTTTAATCCACCGCTTGCTTATTTCAATTGTACGGAACACACTGGGATTTTTATATCTTAAATATATTGTAACAAGGGTGAATTTGCAACGTTTTTTGTATCTGCATACATAGTTCTTACCCTCGTTGACGAAATTGTCCACAGCCCCCAAGCCTCCCCTTTTGATATAATTTCGGTGCTCTGCCTGAATAGACTTCGTTGTAAGCTATTGATGGGTTATTTGTTGTTATGATATGTCTAAAAGACCTAAAATAATTAATCAGGTACAGAAAATAATATCTACCTCAGTTTGAGGTACTGTCTCGTATCATTAACACTACTATTATAAGAGGTAGTGAAATAATTACATTTTGAAGTTTCTTTTCTTCTTCTTCTCATCAGTATCACAGACATGAGATACACTAGGGGATAGTTTTTAATGTTTAGGTTATGTTAGAATGTTCTACTTTAAAATAGAATGCATTTACTACTATGTTCTACAGCAGATTTATGACTGCTTTACGCGCATTTTGAACCAAGCTGCTATAAAACTTCCTCTTATAAAGTATTCTTACATTAGTAATTCTCTTACTGAAATGTGCTTCGTGGAAATCCGGCATAGTATATTCCCTTCCATAAAGCGTACGTTTCGTATAAAATGCAACGAGCGCAGTTTGTTGGGAAAAACTCGAGGATAAGGAAGGGTCCCAGTACGCTTACTGCATATCTAAAAAGTGGTAAAAAATTCTGTGTGCCTCCAAAAATAAAACTGCAGGGGACGAAATAAACCTTCAGTTACGGCCTTAGATATAAGGTTTGATTTGCGACATAAAGGCAAAACTTTATCGACACGTGTACCAGATTATATTTGAGTTGTATGACAGACATGTATTGTGTTAGAATAAGAATCCATCTTTCATACTGATGTGTTACATTGTAAGTCGTGCGTTGATGCGGTAGACCTGGTTTAGGTTACTAAACATGTTATGTTTGTTTTTCATTATTTATATATATAATATAATATCGGTAGTCAGTAGGCCAATATGTATTTATAACTTCAAAAATGCGGGAATTTTTAGGGTTTTTATATATTTCTCTATCTAATATAACTAGGTAGATCTTATTTAAATAACATTATCTTAAGTAACAGTATTTCCTGATTACTTTTTAAATTAAAATTATCCCTTAAAAGTAAATTAAAACGAAACTGCAGCAACGTTGCTAAGATTAGATAAGCTCGCTTGATAACCTTGCTAATGAGTACAAAAGCTTAAGATTGTTAGAAATAAGATTACACTTGTTCATAAGAGACAAAATAAAATTCATTTTACTAATAACCATCTGTAAAATTGATTTTATCATAGAAGAAAGTTTGAAAAGTGAAACTAATGAAATTATTGTTTCTTGAATGAAAGAATAAGCTTACGATATTGAGCGTACATTGTTTCTCTGATCTGATGAAAGTTTTACGAATTATGACTATAAATGAGTTTTCGTTGCGTGCCTTCGAATAAATTGCGATAAATTTAATTAAACAGTTCTTCCATCATCCACTCTCCTTTAGAAAATAAATTTGTTATTTTTTTTGTAGCACTAGCATAGGCTAACAGGCAAATAAAATAGTTTCTGTATTTTTTTTGCTAATTTCTTACCATTACATGTATTTTACTTTAGTTACTTCGAATGTAAATTAATAAAAATTCGAATGTATATATATATATATGTATAAAGAAAGTAACATATGAATGTTGTCTTTGATTTTCGTGACCATAATATTGTTTCTTTTTTTACTGCCACGTATTTCTGAGAAATAACAGTACAATTTAATTTTATACTATTATTATATTTAAGTGCAGTTAAAAATATATTATTTTTTAAAAGAGTAACTAATACGTTTTTCTAGAACGGTTTTTTTAGACCCAAAAAAATATTATATTAATATTTTTATAGAAGCTTGTAACTTGAAATATGCATCGAATATTAAATATATTGAAATTTAATACATATATATTTTGTCATCAGGATGTACATCGCAGACTCTCAGAATATTCCCTATACAAAAGCAGCAGACGGTAGCGGTCGGCAAGTCGGTGGTATTAACATGCCAGGCTGACGCTCCAGACCCGGCGCTCGTCACGCAACCACAATGGCGTGACCCTAAAGGATTGATTATAAACGAAGCTGCGTTAGTATATTTACTAGAATTAATTAAACTAAACTACATTAATGATAACTTTTACATATTTTCTTAGAATCATGTTATTATTTAATATTTTTAGTGTGCTGTATAATATGTTTTTTTTATTAGAGCTGGAACCAGACCCGAGATCTACACGGAGCCGATGCCGGCAAAACAGCTTCAATTGCTATACATATCGTCTATCACCACTGCAATGGCAGGCAATTACACGTGCGAAGCGACATACACCAACATGCCTTTAAGCGCCAGCGTTGTTTTGGACACTTTCGGTATTGGCTTTGCATATTAATTGTTATAATAAAGTTTGTCGTCGAATTGTTTGTGTTTGATCAAATTTTACTCACTATGCTGGACTTATATAACATACATAATATTATATTGCAGTCGCCATCACATGGACTAATGCAAATGAAAATCAATATGCAACTAAGGGTAAAGATTTTAAAGTGATGTGTGAAGTAACTGCTGAACCAGCACCGTCAGTTGATTGGTTTAAAGAAGGGACACCTGTAAGTAATTGAATAAAAATATTGGAGTTCTTATCATATTGTACTTGTGTATTATGCATTTAATTCTGTAAATACTTTTTTACCGTAGATTTTAACTGGCGATAGATATGTTATTCATGCAAATGGCCTGTTAATAAAAAGCATTGAAGAAAGTGACGACGGCACGTACACTTGCCGAGCTGTGGTTATACAAACCGGAGAATTGGCAGAGAGAAATATAAAACTAGAGGTAAACTATAACATAAAAGTAATTAGCAAAAAAATATATAAGTGTATATTATAAATAGTATCTATATATTGCAATATTTTATTTAAAGGTGTACACAGCACCTGAAATGGAAGAAAGGGAACAAAGAGTTGAGATTAAAGAAGGCGAAACCGCAGCGATTACTTGCAAAGCAAGAGGGAAACCTCCACCAACATATTCTTGGATTAAAGCTTCTACTCGAGAGGTTCCTATTTTTTTTAACCATAAAAGTTTCTAAATATCTGATATAGTTTTAATGATTTAAATGTTAATTTCAGAATTTGGCTACGACATCTCGTTTTAGTGTTAATGAAAACACAGGATTATTAACTTTTGATAGAGTTGAAGCTGGTGATTATGGTAAATATATCTGCAGTGCTGTTAATCAAGCCGGTCACAATGAAATTGAAATTGAAGTTGAAGTCCTTGTAAAACCGAAAATATTCGAACTACTCAATACGACTACAGCAGAAAATACTGAGGGTAGATTAGAATGTAAGGCATCTGGACGACCCGCTCCCCGTATAAGCTTCAGAAAACTAAGCAGTAACGATCGATTTTTAAATGGACCAAATGATGATGGAAGGTAATAATATTTTGATTAATAATAAAATATTAATATGAAAAAATAATTTTTGCTTACAAAATTTTCTGTCTGTGAAAGGATTACCATCGAAACTAGTAGCCGGCAAACTGGAGATCAAATGCAATCTAGTGCAGTTATATCTATTTCACGTTTGAATAGAACAGATGATGGACTATATGAGTGCGTTGCTGAAAACGAAGGTAAGTTATTGTTAATGCTCTGATCACTTCTTAACGATTGATATATTTTTTTCTCCTTGATATTTCATCTTAATATATGAATAGGTGGTGAAGCAAGAAAAAATGGACATCTTACTGTACAATTTAGACCTTCATTAGCACATATGAACAATGTACCTATATGGAGTTGGAACTCGCAACCCGTTAATATAAGTTGTATAGCTGAAAGTATTCCAAATGCTACTATCAAATGGAAGTAAGTAGATTAATTTAAGTAAACTTAGTTTTTCTAGTAAATATATATTTATATCTCACTCTTGTTCTAGATTCCACGAATACGATCTTGTTGAGTCTCCTCATGTGAAAATATACGGTTCAGGGCCTATTAGTTACGTGACCATCATACCAGTTGATCGTAGTCTCTATGGTATATATAAATGTATTGCTACCAATACTCTTGGAGAAGCAGAACATGTCATTCACTTCAGAGAAGCATTTGCACCAGGCCCAGTTGTACAGGTTAAATAACTAATAGTTTCATTATGTATAATATGCACATATTTAAATATATGTTATATTGTGGATACTTAATGTACTATTTTGAAATTAAAACAGAAAGAAGTTTGTAATGCTTGTCTATTTTATCCAATAAATTTAAGAGTTCTATCGGTTTTTTCAGGCAAGACAAGAAACTATTACAGCAACATCGGTATCATTCAATATAGTAGGCCCTGCCGAAGAATTAGGACCTCCAATATTGGCTTACACCAGCCAATATAAAGAAAATGGAAATTTCGATTGGAATCTTGCTATGAACCGAACGTGGTCTGTCAATTCTCCCTATATTGTCGAGAATCTAAGGCCAATGTTCACTTACGACTTTAGATTTGCGGCTGTAAACCAAGTTGGTGTCGGCAGCTGGGGTGCTCCCATCACTGTTATTATGCCAAGAAGGTATAACATTAATTAATGTATGAAGTATGCTTTGTAAGGATTTTTCTAATTTCTAATTCTTTTTTAGATCACCTCCTGAGCAACCAAAGTGGAGAGATGCAGTCAGTTCCGAATCTTTAATTCATGGCAAATACGCTGACAAGTATGAATTGCAGTGGAAAGTTCCCGCCCATAACGGAGAACCTATCGATCTGTATGAGATTAGTTACTGTCCGGTAAGTATTTATAATAAAAGTTTCGTTATTAATTTTAACCGTACATTTTATATGTGTATAAGTAATTAAATGAATTTAATGTTTGACATTGTGTTAAATTAATAATGATATTTAGTTTTACTTTTATTTCAAATAATAGTGATTATGACTTTTACAAACTTTATTGAAATAGCGGCATTCATAGAAAAATCAAATGCATTGTAATTATACGATAATTACCGTGAAATGAATTTTAAATCAAATTCAAATTAAATATCATTATTAACTGAAAAGCAATATCATATGTATGTAAAGTAACAAACATCGATTAGATCGAAACTAACAAGGTTAGGTTAGTCGGGTTAATTTTCGGATAAAACAATTCTTATTTATTACTAAGGTGCCATGTTTGATTTATGGTTCAGCCGGACCTGCAATAAATAATTATATTTGTCCAAAGGTTCTAAAAGTAAGTGGAGAATGGCGTGTATCAGATGATTCTGATTGCATTATCGAAGAACTGAAATCTTACGAAGCGATTAATTACGAGATCCGTGGTCTCCGTCCAGACACACGCTATAGGATGCACGTGCGTGCTCACAATGTGCTGGGATACTCGCTGCCAGCACAGCTCTACGTGCAGACCGCGCTCGGTGAGTACAGTCGCGAACATAACACACTCCGGGCCGGTTTCTACGACGTGTATACCGCTCCTGAACCCCATTCACTTGCGTACCAAACTAAATCGTCGTTCGTTTTACTTTCGTTCATCATTTGTTTTTGTGAAGTGGTTTATGTGTTTTAGACTCTTACCTATGTTTATTTTATGTTAAAGTACAATTTTATGTTAGATTAAGATATTCATTAACAAGTCATTGTATTTTTTTCATTTTTTGTATTATTTTGTATTTAGTTAAAATCTAAAAGCTTTGCATTTATGTGACAGTTATGGAATCTTGCCCTAATTAAATTCATTTTTACACTTATCCGTTGATGAGACTGTAACGTCAAGCTATCTTATCATTCTTAGTACTCGTTTCATTTAAAAATGTTTTGTTTAATTTTAAAATTTCTTATCATTTTAATTACTTTCTTTAAGTTGTCGTTACAGTTACGAAATCAATGCAGTTCGTAAGTAAGTGTTTCTGTATTTGCTTTTGCGCATGTGTTTTATGTAACACCTTTAATTTTGTCATCAATTATAATTAATTATCTATCGGCATCAACATATTTTACAACATAGTTCACAGCAATCATTTATTTTGCGTTCGAGTTATTTAATTTTAATGGTAAGTTTTATTGCTTATATTTTAATTAAGTATGATTCATTTATCAATGTAGATACCTAACAGTTGTATAAAATATCCATCTTCGTTGTATCATTATAAATATTTATGCATTTAAATATATTTTTAGGTAACCCAAGTGGAAGTACAAGTATTTTCCAATGCGCTCACACTAATATGGACATCTTAATTACATTAGTTGCAATATATGTCTTTATATAAATTTGTCATATTAGAAATAATAATCAATTAAAATTAAATAAGTCCAAAGACGACTGTTATTTAGGGATTTATGTGATAATATTTGTTGTTGTATAAATAGGTATAACACTTCAACATAAAAAAGTCATCATAAAATGATATAAACTCCTAACTAATATACCTAGATAATAAAATTTCAACATTAAATCAATTTTATTCCCACTAGTGTAGAATTGATGGCAAGTTTATGATGTTAAATTTGTAACATTGAATTAAAATAAAAAAGGGCATATAAATTTACACTGCCAGAAAGTAAGATTTTTGTTGATATGTAATAAGTTATCTCGAGGTAGATTAAGAATTGTGTACGAATTTTTGATGACTATTTTATTCGTTTTAGTGACTTTCAATATAGTGTTATGTAACGAGAGTATCGTCCAGTGGAGTAATGAACGGATAGGGGATGGTTGATAATGTAATTGCCGACCTGTTAAGAGAATTTAAGTAACTGTAGTTAGGTAGAAAGTTCTAAGTGTCAAGTTTTAATTGTGATGAGATTGGAAAGAGAATATGACCATTGTGAAAAAATAAATATTGCGAAAATTAAAAACGTTTGTAATTTCAACAAAGATAATAAAATATGTGGAGCTTTGAGCTTAAAATATTGAATTTTCTAGTAAGAATATTTGTAACATATTATATGTTGGAATAAGCTTCATTTATTTTATTTTGAAATATCCTTACAACTAAAAACTCCAAAAATTCCATGATATAACAATGACCAATGTCTGTAATATAATCCCCATAAAGAAAGCTGTCAAGATGCTTATCAAGAGTCCTATAATTCCCTTTGAATGATTTTGCCAAGTGTATGTGACACCCTGATCGAATTATGGGTAAATATATTTTATATTAATAATAATGTTATATAGAATAATCCTGCTATATATCCTTTAGAATGAACTAATTACTTATTGCATGTCCTTCTCGATTATAGATTTGTGTTTCCTACCCACTGACATTATAATAACTTAAACCTTAGCATGGTCTTCACATAATACAACTATATATAGGAATACAGTTGTCTCATTTCATTAGTACTTCCCCTTAGTCTAGTCGTGTTTAGCTAAAACTATACGTATTATCATTATGAAGTAGACAATGATTATTTATATCTTTAATTATTTTTACCTTAGCATGTATAGTGCTCTTTTGGTGTCTAAAAAGCAATTTGTCATCCGGCAATTATAAGGGTTTACTTATTCAATCAATCCAAAGGTTTTCGGAGAGTATCTTATTTAATTTTAAGTAGAGCTAATTATATTATTTGTAGTTTGAATACAAAATTGATACTTGGGTTTTGAGCGTCAAATTTAATGCTTAATAATTTCAAACTACAAATAAAACCCCTGATATGCTGTTGGTAGTGATAAGGGTTCGAATTTTTACTACGGTTGTGGTTTTCTGGCGTCCATCAGGTTTATTATAGTTATCCTATGTTCCTAGATCTCCATATTCGCTTATTATAAATACAGAATTTGTCATGGGGTTTGAAAATTTATGTTGCGTCTATATAAAATTATTTGGAATGTTTGCATCTTGACGGCTTATCTTTCTTACTTTTATTGTTAACTATAAGACTTGCGTTTATGCATCATTACTTGCGCTGCCAACATTCTATACCATTTCATTTCCATTCAAACCCCATTTCATTCAGATGGAGGGCTTTCATATTAAACAAATTTATTTAGATTAAGTCCTTATTTTGTATTCTGCCAAGTATATTCTGGTGATTGGGTGCACGATTATGTTGTTCTGAAAGCACTCCTGTTTCACCGTTACTGATTGTAATAAATGTCTCTAATTATTATTTTGAATTCATGAATCTTTTTCACAGAAATTAACATCACACGCACTAGCAATGCATTTGTTACAATCTCTGTCATCACTTAATATTCAGCTTCTTCAATATGATGCATAAAACTAACTTTAATAGGAGCAGTTAATTATGATGTTTTAAATTATTGATTTATTCGTTTATCGAGTGCATCTTAATTTACTGCTCTTCTTCATTTAAAAATAAAAAGAAACTGAAATATTTAACTCTCAACAGGTGTCGAACGTTCTGGATTTGCACCGCCTAAACTTCTTTCAAGTGGAGCCATAATAGGGGTGGCGTTGGCTGGCGTTTTTATTTGCCTCATCATAGTAGACCTTCTTCTGCTATGCTTCAGAAGACAAGGCGTCATAGCTACAATCTGTGGCAGGCGGGTCAAGAAGCATTCCGACGACGAAGCGAAGTTGGGGAGGTAACCATAATTAATTAAGTACACATAACCAGTTATCAGCGTTTCCATCATATATATGTACGCAAATTTATAATCTTATACAAGTGTTAATTCAGTCCTCACGATCATCGACATCCTACCTATTTTGTTGGATCACCTTTCCTCTCCCGATCCATGAAAAATGAGTGTCGATGAGAGATGTTTCTGCCCGCTAGTCTGTACGGTTGGCGCTTCCCGCTCCCTTATTGCAGCACGAAGCCGCGCGCGCCGCCTTCCCCCGCGCCCCTGCCGCCGCCCGTCAAGCTCGTGCCGACTCCTACGTAAGGCAAAAAGCATGCTTGTGTGATGCTTGCTCTGGCCCTAGTATATAGTACTAGTGATGAAATCTTGATGGCCATTGTGATATACAAAGATGGTGATGAAAATTGCTTTTCGCTGGACCGGCCATTTGTAAATATGAGTTCAGCGTGTAAGCTTCAAGCTGCCTCTGTACATAATGCAATAGACTGATGCTGTTGATTTGGTTTTGTAATTTTGTAGTGTAGATACGTTTCTTGGATACATTGACTAGAATTTTATTACTTAAAACCGGTACCTAATATTAAAATACTTATCGCTATAATAATATTTAGAAAAGAACGGTTTTTCTTCTATCCGGAACATCTCTTACGACAATGAATATTTAAAAAGCTATGCATTACATCCCAAGTTTTTATTTGTTTTTCCTCTTGATGTGTATACCTGTATATATTAGTTTATAATATACCTAATAATAAATTGTATTCATTGCACAAGATCTACTAATAATCATATTTACTATCTTTCCCACGCTGCCACATTCCGGTCACTTGTAGTTATATCCCAACTACGCCAGTGTAAGATATACTAAGATATTATTGTATTTCAAATGCGTTAAAGCTTATTACATTTTATTATTTATGCTGTTAATATGTGCTTATTTTTATGATTTAGCGCTCGAACAATTTAATTGCATTCCTAATAGCATTGTCTGCTGTTATGTAAATAAAACAAACTGTATTATATTATTCACTTGAACAATTTTAGCGGTGATTGAATTTATCTATTACATTGCAAAGTAAAACATTAAGTTTGTTATTCACAGAGACGAAAAGGAACCTCTCAAAGAGACTGGAGAAGATGCCATCAAACGAAACTCATCGGTAGAGTTCGATGGTCGCAGAGTTTACGCTACTAGCGGAACTATAATTGGCAAGAATTCTGCTGTTTAAACTAACTTACTAACTTCTACCGTTATACGAAACAGAAAATTTCTACACTTAATAAAAATTGTTTCATGAATAAAGATAATTGCGATTATATGCTTGTGTATTTGTGATACGCAATCAGTATTCAAAAATGCCAATGCCAAAAGAAGAACTAAATATAGCGTTTGTTATTTAGCGTAATCAGCTTGATGACGTCTTGCTATAATTAGTATTAATCTATATTATTACAGGCGAGTTATTCGAAGTATGTGAAAAATAAATCATAGTTTTTATAAAGCTTACCTGACACTGTTTAATATGTTACATTGCAATGTTAAGATTTATTTTTGATCGTAATTTTTTAATCACAGCTTGAAGAGGTACAAATCGTGCCTTTTACCTTTTAAGAGATTTTAGGTACTTTCATGAGGGTATTCATAGAATAGTCTAGATTGTATATATCATTTACACGTTACAAATAGTATAGTCACAAATATAAGACATTTTAGTCTAATAGTCCTCCAGTCACTTTGTCATTTATAGTCCGTTTTACACTAATAGTATAGTTTACACTAGTAGTAATTTAAACATTGTTGCTACATCACTTTTTTAGAATATAAAAGTTAATAGGTTTATTTAAGTTACGTTAAGTTACTATTAACTAAGTTTTTATTATAACATAGATGCGCTTTTTTATAATTGAAATTAATATAACCGTTAAACAAACTTTATATTAAAAGTTATGTTTTCATTTCTTTCTAAAATCTTCTAACAGAAAATGTCATACATTTAAAAAAGCATTAGAAATCCATGTTATAGTTTAAACTTATTGTAAGATAAATATTTTTATCAGACACTGATATCAGACGCACTATCATTAATATTTATAAGCGATGTAAATAAATAATTTATAATTTTGTAAATACTATCTTTATCTATGTCACTTTGCATATTTGCATTTGTCAGATACATTATGCTTTCGATATTATAAGTGTCTGTAACAAGATCTCTATTCACTGTCTTAATGTTATCAATGTACGTTTTTTAGATTAAACTGTTTACTTTAATGTAAGTTTATATTAAACATCAAAAATAATGGTCAAACTAATAGCTCAATATGAGCTTAATAATTTTTGACTGTATACTGAAGGAATAGTGTAAATGTAGCGAGTACCGCTCGTTTTCGTAAGTCCCGTATCACTTGGTTGCAGAACTGTCAAATTTATAGACAGAGGGATAAGCTACCAGATGAAATAATATTTATGGTAGCTATGTCTCTTCTGTTTCAAAGTTAACAACTTTACCAAAATTGTATTCAAGTTCGAATTAATGGTTTCTAACTTTTGAACGTTTCATTCGATCGAAGTTCAAATTCAAAGGTAAAGTTCTCTGAACTCCAGTATTATTTTGGGTGAGTAGGAAAATATTGTTGTACTTATGATGAATAAGTTATATTCCATTTATAGAATTTATTTTAATAAGGAAAGTGTATAATATCATTGTATTACTGTAAACATATAACATTTTTGGAACAAAATTTAATATACGAATATCTTAAAAAAAAATATTAGGATATATAATATTGGCTATTTTTATATAAAGTCAATTTAGAGTTTACTGCCGCCACCTAAGAAAAGCTTTTGGACACATTTAATTGATATCAATATGGTATCAAGCTTTATAGGTATATTCTCGTAAAATTGTACGCTTGAGATTACATTGTAACAAAATAAATGCGCATTTTATAAAATAAATGTCTTTAATATAAAACCATATTTTTATTTTATATTTTATATTCACCCGAGTTCTCACGAAGTCGGCAATAGTTGCAGTGATGCAAAAAGTTACGGGGACAGCTTAATGTTCAGTTTCCATTTGCAGTTAAAGTTAAATACTGTATATACGTTTTTGTATAGATTACTGGAAGTTTTTGGATTCTTTTCTTATTTATAATTGCTTATAAATACAACTATACTTTTATTAAAGTAATCATAACAAGCTTGTAATTTGATTATAAGACTTGCATTAAGCTTTACAGATTGAACTTTAGTATGAAAACGGAAAACGTTGCTGTCGTAAAACAAGAACAACCGCTTTAATTTCAGTTTTAAATACATACAGTATTTATTGTAAGCATATCTAAAATACTAGATTAATCTATAACATTTAAATTATGTAACCAATACTATATTTTTTTTAATATCTACCGTAGTGTCGTGGCAAATACTTGTATGAATCATCTCCATCCAAACGTATTAGCGACGATGTCTGTTTGCACACTATATTCTTTACGGTGAATGAAATTTGAAGAAGCAATAAATACAACAGCTATTTATCCTCATTAACCGAACAAAAAGTTACAATACAATGTATAACGCTTTTTAATCGCGGCTCCTATTACATTGTAATCTCCTAGGGGATGCGTGTGAGCAGACGGGCCCGTATTAGCAACAATAGCACATTGTTGGGCAACAACACTTACTCACTTATTAATATTAGTGATGGGATTGGACAGTAACTATCGATAAATAAAACAATGTGAATATACCCATGAATATTATAATTGATATGAGATTAAATAATATTTCTATGAATACCATTAACATTAACGACTACCCACTGAAGACAGTATTAAAGATATTTATATAATTACTACAAATATAGTTAATAAAATATAATAAATATATTATCGATATTTGTAACACACCACTGTTTTGTAAACTATGCGTCACTATTCTCTCGACTGGGGACGCAGTCAATCGCTGCGGTTTAATATATTTCGAGGGACGGACAATGACACCCCGTGTCACGTTATTTATATTTTCACTACAAACTACGTGCCATATCTCTTGGTTAGCGTGAAAAATGGTAAAACTGCTATAAAACTGAAATGTGTTACCACATATCAGGGTAGATTGTATAGAATGGTAGATACTATCGATTTATGTGATATTTGTCAATTGCGTCTAGCGATCCAGCAATCCTATAATACGTGCTTGGAAATTGATTTGTAATACATAATACTTATATGACAATATAGATATCAAAATATTTACTCAGTACGTAACATAAAACTGAATAAAGTAATTAACAAACCCAGAACATATATTATGACAAAGTTTTCAAACTTGTCGAGTCTAATTTAGTACTATACAGACCCTTATTGGTTATCATGCCCAACAATTAGGGTTCGACACGCGCCTGAGATTACGTCTGCTCCCTTTAAATAATTACCTTCGAGCAGATGACAGGGATTACCGCCGTGCCCTTTAATATACTATGAAATAAAATGTGGATAATATATATGGGGCCACACGTATAATAGGGCAGCGAATTTGGTATGATACATATCAATTACAATTACATTCAAACAATGAAGTTGTTTTTAATTATATTTTTATTAAAATTAGTTTTTTTTAAATGAATAAAATTCCCTACATCACGTTTGTAAAACATATATTTTTTACAAATGCGTCTCGAACATACTTTGAAAAAACTTCTTTTATATTAATTTATTATGAATGTATTGCGTTCGTTTTAAATGTTCATTGATTTCAAAAATAATAAAACAATCTCGAGAGCGCTTTTACGTATTTTACATTTAATTGTTTCGTACATTTTATAATACGACTGAAAATATTCTGTAAATATGTTTTTTGAAATAAGATATTTCAAAAAGAATATATCATTTATTTTAATTAATATGTATATATGTGTTACTCAAGTAGCGTCTTAAGCATAAGTCTTGCTCTTACAACAGAGACTACTTCTAACATTCTTTTCACTTCCAATGACATCGTATTCCAGAATACTGTAGTCTTACAGTATTCTGGAAAACGATGTCATTCGCTGTCTAGTTATTAAGAGAAATTATTTTTATTTACTAACTAGACCAGAAATTCAAGCTTGAGGTAACTATCATAATTTTAGTGCCTTTAGTAAGAATGACCTTAGCTTGAAGCTTGGATTTTGTAAGCGTCTGCATTTTATATAATCAGTAGCTTATTGAGTAGGTACTTACTCACCTTGTAGCTGGGATTTTCTAGGCGTATATTATATAATAATTACCTTGCAGTAGGGCTTCGTGCTCTATCAATTTAGTTATTGACATCCTGACAGCATTACGCTATCCATCAAGAAGGGTGATAAAATACCCTTTGCAACACACCCGTGTATATAATTTAGAGAATTATGTACAAATTATGTTATGTAAAACTTACTTTTATAAAAAAAAAAAACAAATAAACTAATTAACACCTCATTATTATGTACTTTTAATAAAAAATATTTTATTACCTTAAATTAAATAGTAGATTAGATACTGGTTCTATAAAATAAACTTAACGTATCCTAAAAAATAGACTTGATGATGTAAGTATACAATAAAGATTTGTAATGATTTAAAAAAGGAATGAAGAAATAGAAGATTTTTTAATGCATTTTATTGGTTAAAATAGAAGCAATAATGAATAAAAGATTGGCAATAATAAAAACGCGGTCAGTGAGCTCCAACCGATATCAAAAATTTATAGAGCAAGCTATGACAAATTTATGGGAAGTAATAAAAAGAAACTCCTGAGGGAAATCTTAGCACTGTAATGAAACCTGCAATGAATTCATTATGAGAAAATCATAATATCCTATAAAATATTATATTGTAAAAACCGTTTACAAGGTATAATTTCACTCAAAGTGAAAACATTGTGGAATAAATTTTGATAATAAAATAAATGTATGTTATTTTAAAGTCAATAGCATTTATTTGTAAAAGTTGTATTTACAATATTTTCGTATAAACCACAAACCTTGAAAAAATATGTTTTAACCAATCATATTTTTTACCAAAATAAAGTATTCATAAATTTAGTACCATATATATGAGATACATTTATATAGTTCCTCCCCATTTGTAAATACCAATATATCAATACTTGACTAATTATAAAATATTAGTATTTACAACATTGTGTTTCCCGTCAGACGCAAGTGTTGCACTCATCACTCAGCAAAGATTAAACTTTTCTGTACAGCTGAGCGCAGTTACTGAATGAGAGGGATAGCGCCATCTTGCATGTCCGGCCATGGATAAAATATAACAGCTTTGTCTTCTAGATTCGTTTATTAAAGTATAATTATATTAAATTCATGTTTCTGTTTCTGAAAATCAATTAAATATAAACTGCAGATTGGTGAGAACTTTGAATGCATTAAATTCAAGTTATTTAGTTAAATACAATTTATTAAGTTAAGACACGATAGTTTATCGAGTAGAGGAGTGTGGGATTATCCTAGAAGTCACAGGTTCGAGTTTTGCCTTATTTATTGCTCAATTTATTTTCTTTTTTTTATTTGTTTCTAATATTAAAAGCCCTCATTTTGCATTGAAATCTTTTTGGTTGTTTTCATTTATGTAAGTTAATATAAAAGCTTTTGTGGATGAAGGATCAAACGGACAAAGACCATATTAAACTAATTATATTAGACTGTTTGTACATCGCGGACCCTGAAACACGTCAGGCTTAAACAAACACGGGGAGGGATTATAACGTTACTCTAATTGTCACTGATATTTAGCAAAAACCACCCCTTGTTTCGTGTTGATGCATTTTGATTAAGGGTTTGATTAATCCATTTTAAGCTTATCGATAGCAGGCATGAAGAAATATGCTTTCATTATTTAGATCGTTTGAAAGGACTCTACGATGAGTACATATCTTAAAACCTCCATAGTTGAATTGACTGATTCATTTCAATGATCGTTTTGACATTTATAACATTTTTATTATCTTTAAGACATCAATTTTAGAATCAAATTGTTCTAAAGATTTCGGGTATAAAACTCTATATAAATAAAGAAATTTATCACACCTTTCAAATGTGGCGATATAAATTCAAAAGACTTGAAAATAAAACAAGCGTGACCGAGCATTTATTGCTGTGTAAACCGTTCCAACGCAGATGGTCTACCGATTGACCGTAATAGCCTAAATCTCACCTAATATGGTGAACAACAGATGTTTGCGTGTCTATTGTGTGTTAAATAAATATATGGAAAATAGAGAATTATAAATGACTCACTTATTATTATTAAATCTACTTTTTATATCTTATACTATAACCTAAATATGTTAGGTTAGGATGTTGCCTCTTACTATTTTATATTTTAATATAAATTTATCTTTACTACTGAAAAGGTTGAATCTAAAACTTCGATATTCTCCCTGTTCACACATCACTTGGCATCTTTCTCTATCGTATACCTACATTATATAGCCCCTTTATGAGTACACAGGGTGTGAAAGTTTATATTTTCGTTACATACAAGTCTTAGACCTTTAAACTTGGTATGTTTATTACATGCATCAAGAAATGTATTATAAGACATAATATTTCATAATTAGTGATAATGTCTTTAAGTAAAATATGTATGTATATTAATTTTTGTATTATATGTAATTTAGACATTTATAGAAGAATATTATTAAATTGTTTTTTTTTAGTGAAACAAATTTCATACCACTGACCTAATCTTTTCAATAACACTTTCTTATAGTTTATATGTTTTAAATTAATTTGTAATAATATACAGAATGATAAGGCACTAAAGTTATTGGCGTCTACAGTTAACTAAAAAATATTAGTGTTTGAAAATATCTTTTAACATGTATAGCCATGTAAAGCTTTTTTTAATTTATATAAATATAGAATGAAAAATAAACCATATCGGTTTATTTTTCATTCAGGGATTCGAACCTGCGACCTTTGGGAAACCGTGCTGTCGCTCCACCAATTGAGCTATTCGAATCCCTGCCCGTATCGGTTTATTTTTCATTCTATATTTATATGATATTTCAAAATATTAATATTTTTTTTTATTCTTTATTATCTGCTGCTGGCCATTAAAACAACCGAAGGTAATGTTTGTGGAAAGCCTTTTTCAAAATTTTTATAATAATATCGATAAAAGGGACCTTTATTGCAACGCTATAATATTACACAAGCATTTATTAGCACTAACGGTCCATATTGACCTATAAATATTGAAATCAGATAAATACTTAAAAAAATACCTCCTAGACCCAACCTTCTAAACCTATTCATAGTAGAGATATTAAAAATTAATGCAGCTTCATTTACACTACTCAGACTGAATAATTTAAAAAGTTTAACACAAACCTAGTTTATGTTAAAACATTGCGATTTATTTGATTACTGAAAGTTTACTAGCAACTAAAGTTCGTAATTGTGGTTAGAATCGAGACATCCGGTAACAATATAATAAAAGGATCGTGCAGTGTTATTTGGCGACAAGAGCACTATGTGGTATTGAATCTCAAGATCAGAATTTCAATTCGACTTTTCTACAAACAATTTCTCTCTTACGTATAAATTGAATCTTTCCTAGGAAATATATGGTTTTATTTCTTAATTGGCTGTTATGAGTACTGAGTAGGTTTAATACAAATCCAAGAAATATAAATTGTTTATGCAATTTACTTTTTACGTATTTGGAGTTTGAAAGCCAGGAAAGGAGAGGAAGGAACAATATTTATTTTAATGTTTTATGCATTCAAACGAGGCATTAACCTGTTGGTAAGTGGTATCCGAGGCAATAGAGAAATTATAATTATTTAACGTAATTTGCAGCAATCGATTATCGGCTACTGCTCCATCACATGTCTTCTTTTTATCCCGGGTAATATACAATATCGTAGACGATGCCACCGACAGAGATATAGTTTATTACAAAGCGTAGGTAAAAAAGAAAAAAATCTGAAGGTCCAAAGATTTGAGTCCTATCCACATTCATCACTTGTCATATATTTATTCTTGTGAACATAACATGGTTACTATGATTTAATTTCTAATATAAATATTTAAAAAATATAAATAATAAAAAACATTAGGTTGTGGGAGATAGGACCTAGCTTTGAATATAGCTCGCACATCAACTGAGTCCACCGGTATAATATCACCCTCTCACTCACTCACTAATATCACTCTCACATTAGATCGGCATAAAGTAGTATTGAAGTTGTCTTCCAAACGGTGAAAAGGCTTTATCCTCCACAGCCTTCACACGGGCGGCTGTAGGTAACTGCTTATCATCAAGTTGTCCGTTAGCTCATCTCGTCTAGCCGTAGTTAAATAATACGATTACATTATTATTCTTGAATTATGATTATGAAATTATAGATATTGCAACTATTAGGTGATATTTATATTTATGTATATATATATATATATATATATATATATATATATATATATATATATATATATATATATATATATATCATAGTTCATTACTTTCAGGTAACGAGGTCATATAATAGAAACTGTCTATTATATTGAATATCCATATAGATTATTAAAGTACGGTCCCCAAAAACATAACGTTATAAATATTAAATGAAATTGTTAGCCGTAATTGAAACGATTTATTTATATGTGCACATGTCAAATCTTAAAATTGACAGAATATGGGATATTTTTATAAGGCTTATTATCAAAATATATTTTAGTTGCTTACGTTAATAACATTACATTAACATTTTGTTTAAAATAGGTTGCTGACCCTACAATTCCATACCTAATCTGCTACTAACCGTTATACAATACAGCAAATGGTCTTTGGCATGTTCTATAATCTAGCAACAATGTCATTGTAAACTGAAATTTACAATGAATACTGATATTAAATTATGATATATGATGATGACCACCAAACAAATGTTAATAAAATCATAGTATATACATAATAGCAACTTAAACTTAAATGAAAAGAATCTAATATATATATATATATATAAAATAGGTTATAGGAATATCATTGCTGTGTGTTAAGATAACTTGTTATTCGAGTCCGAATTTAGGACTCTTCGACGATTTTTTTATTTTACTTTAATAGAATGTTTAACAATTTACAAATCAAAATAAACTTTATACAATAAAACAGTAGGTAATTGTATTCATTTTGTAAATGAACTGGAATACATTGCACTATACAAATAATATTTTTTTTGTAGAGTCAGTTAGTTTGAAACTTTCACACTGTTTGCTGTTAGTGATAGTTTTAGACAGTTTTTAAATTTAAACACTACTATAAGCTAAGTAAGGTACCAAAATAGGCCGTGCTGTTAAATGTATCCGAATGAGTAGATATATATAAATATTTAAAGCCGGAGTTAGAAAACTTTCATAATATACTGCTTACATTTAAAATGTATGAAAATCAGTTAGGAATAAAAACATAGATTGACAGACAAACATTATTTTTTTTTTACTTTATGAAAAAATACCTTTAAATTATAACCATCACTTCCTGCTCGTATATCCTTTATTATAATAAAACTTATTTTTTTATTAACATATAAACATGTATTTTATCCGTGTCATTACAGAACATTTTTTTACCAAGCCCTTTTACAAAAGAGGTTTATTTTTATTGTTCAAAATAAATAAACGTCATATATAAATACTAAACCGCGGTCAGTTCTGTAAATACAATGACCGCTAAATCTCAAACATAGTTTAAGCGAATCTCTTCACGTAAAAAGGAATCCTTCAAATAACGCGAGTAATAAAACAGTGTACCCTGACGGAATAGAGAATGTAGCAAACGTAAAACCGAGAAGTTTGATGAGGTCACGTACTGAAGTTTTTCAGTATTTAGCAGAGGGTCTTGCAAGTTCTCGAATTGAATTATATTATGTCTGTGACTGTATCATGTTACAAAGAGTTAAAGTTAACTTTAACTTAACTTAGTGGTTGGTTATATGATCTGTAAGTACATTATCAAATTTCTTCCTGCTAAAAATTAAATAGGCAATGAAAACTCGTTTTTTTTTTACAATATTTTAAAATACTCATTAAATCCAAGAAAATATATATTTCAAATGCGTTAAAAGTTAAAATTGTCATCTTATGGCTACAAAGAGAAAACAATAAAAAAAATTAATTACAATCAAAATCGGGTTAGGATAGCTAGTACATATATAAAATACAAGTAATGTAGAAATCACGATTTCTATTTTGTAGCTTTTGCTGTAAAATAACAGGCGTGTAATATTCGGTTATAATTAAACAAATAAAAGATAATGTTATGGCCATTGTACAATCCCAGACAATTAATTCGTTAGATATTTACAATCTAGCTCTTAAAACAAATGTAAAAGTTTACAACCCCTTTATTTGGCACGTAATAAAGTTTTATGATACGGCATTTACTTTAAGCAAGTTGACCCTTCGGCGTGGGTCGGGTTACAAAAGTTTATAATTTAATTATAACACCCGCAGGAGTCGTTATCTTTCTCCTGGTTACGTGACGGTAAAAACAAAAATAATAAATAAATTAGATATATTCAACAAAGCTGATAACGACCAGACCATTTCAGTTACCCCTTTACAACCTTTTTCATAGAAACAAATAAATATACATTTATTATTATTATTAATTGAGAATAAATTATTTTAGATATGTCTAATAAGATATAGGCTTATATATGCTAGAGTGGTGAATCACTAATGATAGAACTTAATACAGAGTGGATGCAACCGCATCCCGACATTGCACAAAGTTACACGTCGGAAACTCATATTGTATTTACTCTTCCATACATAAGAATAGTAATTATAACACCGCCCTAATACTGTTTTATTTAATGTTTACTACTACAGGGAGATTTGTTTGTTATTTAATTTTATACATTTAGTTTTATTTTTATTTACACATATTTAACAGATAAGATAACATAACAATATGTTTCGTTTTATTTAATAACATAATCTAATATATATAACGCTGAAACATAATATAGAAGGTTTATTGAATTATAATTGAAAGCCCTTGATAGTAGATATCTAAGTCATTATTATATATTGTCCGATTATGAAAACCTACCAAGTGCCTCTCCCGCGTTAAGTGTTCTGTACCATTATTTAAAAAAATGGCAAAAAAAAAAACACTTTTGCTGTAATAGAACCAACCTTGAATATTTATTTTATTTTGTTTTAAATTTGTTTTAGCAACAGAAATATATCATTTGTGAAAAATTCAGTTTCTAGACATCACGGTTCATGAGATGGTAATAGACAGACGGACAGGCAGACAGCAAATAATAGGATTCCGTTTTTACCTTTTGGTTGCGGAATCCTAACAACGAGCCAACGCTTGCAACAATAAATAAAGTACTAAGGGAAATAAATGTCTAAGGTAATACAGGTTCTGGGTATTATAAAAGACCATCGGCGAGTGCTTGTTATTTACGCAAATGGCAACATCTACTCAAGACTCGACCTCACAGCTGAGTCCGGAGGGGACCGACTACTTTAATATACAAGCCGCTCTAAGCATCTTCGCTGCATATGCATTATCACTAACTAATTTTCTAAGCAACATCCTTCGCAACATTAAACAGGAAGCTTGAAGTTGGTACAATATGCATTAAAAGATGATATCATTAGCGCGGTCGAGTTTGTGCAAAAGCGAGCGCCTAATGGAAAACTTACGCTGCCATGGACTATGACATTGCGTTTGTAAAGTTAAAGGCGCTTATCGTGACTACGCAGTTTCATTCATTGTTTATATTATAACATTATCTTAGATTGTTTTGAATGTTACAAAATAATACAGAACAACCTATTTCACACATCCTTTTATTTTTATAAAAAATTCTCGAGAGAGTAATAGGATTTTTATTTCACAACATTGTTTGAAATTATCATGCTTGCCGCGGTAGTATTATAATCTGTTATTTAAGCACCCACACAATACTACAGCCTTATAAACGATGAAAATAAATTGTGAATATTAAAGTTAGTGAAATACAATGAAATTATACTTTTCCAAGCACAATATTTAATTTTATGGAGTGGAAAATGTGAGGGGTTCTTTATATCACAATGGTATGATTTGTTACGGAGACAGTTATCTCAGTTGAAAAATTCCCATCTATGAAACAGTAAGAGAATATTATTCTTTGTAGGTCCTTCATTTCATTTCGTGTAACGGCGGTTTTATTAACCTTATTTATAGCTTTCTTTTTGGGGATGATTATCTATTTTGCATAATGTCTAGAAGATTTTTTTCGTTTTTCCCATTATCCCTGCAATGTTTACGTTACAGGTGCTTTTAAAACGTATCTCAATGTTTTAGATAAAACATTGACGCTATTTTTGTAAATCCAACTTTTCTTTTGGGCACGAAAATATCTATTCGACAATTTATGTGTAAAAATCGAATTATAGGGTTAATAAAATAATATGGAGGTTGATCAAAACAAATATAAATTTAATAGAAATGTATCCTTTAATTTCTCAAAACGACTGAAACCTTTTAATATTAATTTTAATTTTTAATTCCAATACATCCCCTAATGTATTCGACAATTGCTAGATACTCTGTTAATAATATCTAAACGACCTCAATAACTGTATCTGTCCCTCCGGCGGCGTATTATAGCCTGTTAATTAATAAATTGTATCTGTCCGATACAATTTCCTTTAAATCAAATGGTTAATAAGAAAATTGGTAATAATATTGTAATGATAAGATATTACAAGATTTTATTTTATAGATTTATTTAATACAATATATTTTTCTAACAATACCATTTCTTAAAACGAAATATTTTTGAGGGTTGCAAAAGATAAATTTGGTTTTTAGGAATTATCCTTGTGACAAAAACATTTATAAATGTATCAAAGGTTACAATAAGGTATCTGTCAGTAATGGAGTATTTATTTAGGGATACAGGTACTGCCCTTTGCCCTTTGGGAATAGTTTTACGTCCTTTGTATTTTTACTTAATATGTAACTTCCATCCAACTTGGCATCTGACCTTTCATCTGCCTCTTTGACTATTTGAAATCTATTTCAAAAATATTCGATGCGTTTTGTTTCAAAACTATATTTACGTTAGCTTTCGCAGATATTATAAAGTTAAAAAATACACCATTTCTTATTTCTTTATTCTTTCTTTTACAATGTCGTCACAATTTTAAGCTTTTGTCATCCTATTCTATTTTATCAAAAACATGAATATAAGGCTAAGACTACACTTTACTCAATAAAAGGCAGACACATACCGTAGTCTGTAACCAAGGTGAACGACCCCATCCCTCGAGACACCAGCTGATGTAACTGACAACAGTATCTTTTATTTCGGAAGGGAAGGCTAAGATTGCTCAGGTGTGTTTATAGGTTTATGTTCCTAGTATTTTGTGAAAGATACAACATTATTTTGTATTATTTTATATTATATAAATGTTATGTTATAAAAAAAATAAATAAATTAATATTCCATGTGACGCGAATACTTCGCTGTAGCGATAAACTTTAAAATCGAACCATGAATTAATTTGTATCTAATTTTTATGTTAAAAAATATAGAATGAAAGGATCAAGTAAAAGCACGGCCAAGTCTGTTATTTATAGTATTATTTTATATTTCAATTTTATTTTATGTTTTTCCGGACTTAAAACGGTTACTTAGGGAATAATAAAGCTCAACCTTACACCGCAAGACTTGTTTACAAACCCAACTTGTACTTATAAAGTATTCACTAGAGAGATTTTTGAAGAATGATACATACTTTTATCTTGATAGCTTCCTTTAAAGCTTAACAAGGTCGTACTTGAGGAAAAGGTTCATATTATTTATAACTTATGCGAAATGAAGCTCTGCTTTAACTAAAAAAGGAAGCTTTCGTTAATCAATTATTTCTAAGAGATATTAAATCCTATCTAGATTGGATCTTATAAGCAGTCGTAGCAGCAGCAGTATAAGCATTAAATATTTCTTTGAGCTAAAATTAAAAGACAAAGAAAGTATAAAAAGTTTTAAAAGTTACAGCATATATCAGAACATATGTAGTGGAGCGTAAAATCGGAAATGGCGGACACCCCGCAACCGCCCTAAATCGTTTGTCGGTAAATCACATACACTATAAATGTCGTATTGCTATAAAACAATAAATATTCCTTATGCATTTTATTGTATTTCCATGAGCAACAAATCTTTGAGACAATTTCTTGGGAAACCGCCTTTTGTGTTATGACGATAAAATTGGTATAACGCGATAACAATATGTTAACATAAATATAAAATAATATTAGCATTTCGTATGATGTATATTCGTAATATTCATGAAATGCCAATGTTCGAGGAATTAATTGTTATTGGAATGTTACAATATATATGCTACGGTTCGATGTATTTTATAAGAATCTAAACTATTTCCTCAAATTTACATTTATATATTATGTATTTTCAGATATTTTTGATAAACAAATTAAGGAATTGTATGTCTGTCAGAATTATGAGAACGATTACTTGAAATGATTTAAAAATTTACTTTAATATTAATTTAAACATATAATATGTCAAATTCATATATTTTTTTTAAATCGTCTCTTAGTTTCGACAACGTACATCGCAAGAAGGCACATATCTGGAGTACGGTAGTAGTATGCACTAGTATCTTAAAATTGTAACTTTTAAATTTTATCGAATTAATTATCCTTACGCGTTAATATATTTATTTGTATCCGTATTTTTATAATAATTATATATTTTATTTTTATTATTTTATTTCTTTTCTTAAGAATTTTGTTGTGTTTTTCTGTTGTTTTTTGATTATAATTATTGTTGTTTTTGCACGCCTACCACAACCTCTCCTGTACATCCTAAGGTTGGCTGGTAGAGAATGTCTAAGTGGCATTAAGCCCGCCTTTTGTACATTATTTTGTTTGTGTGCAATAAAGAATTAAATAAATAAATAAATAAACATTAGTTAATTAATAAATACCTAATTTATCTTCACAAGTATCAATTCAGAATTGCTGAATAAATGTCATTTAGGAGAAAGGATTAATATTGAAATTGCAAAGTGATTCATTTGAAGCGTCAGTATTTCTAAAATCGACGATATCGTAGCACTTTAATTAATTTCAACTGTTCTACAAAACATTTAATTGGAAAAGCCTCGTCAGCTAATTAGACGAATTAATATCCCGACATCTGCCACTTTACAATTCTTGACTTAACGTTATTTTCGACGGAAAATTTATAAATAAAATTAAAATAAAATATACTTAAAACAAAATTAAATTATTATTTTATTTAAGAGATTAAATAATAAGTGGCACTCTATGAAAAAATTATTGAAGTTGTCTTGAAACTATTGGTACTATAACGAAATATTGAATATTATATTGCGAGCTTCCAGACACACTTCATTTGTAACAATATTATCAGACAGATGGATTTGAGTTTTAAAATGTTATGTTATAAAATGTATTTTAACAGAATATATGAAGTTAGTATACCTGTTTTGTTTATTGACAAAACGTTATGAGTTTGAATAGAAGTTATAAAAAGAACATATTTTCTACCTATCCACAAATGTATTGAATTTTATGTCCTGTTCAACATCATCGTAACATTTACATAATAATACATTTTGCTTTTTCTTCCTAAAATAACTATAAAGTGAGTAAAATTTTCGACTAACTCGATAAAAACTGTCGCAGACTTTAACACATATACTATTTACAATGTATACGATTTCTGTTGACACCCGGTTTCCCCTCGCCGCCCTGGTGTGGAGGCATTTCCAAATTTGCAGGATATCAGTATTCCGCGACCGTAGCGGCAGGGGCATGCGTTGCTGGCATTTCATTACAGCTTGTACGTCAGTATAGATTCATACAGTTTTAAAGTTTACACCTTACAGATCTTATTAGCTTAATAATAAGGGCCAAAATGGTAAACTCGTGGCACAGACTTTAAACTAGATGCAGTAACTTGGACTTTGTATAATTTAGTTTTAGATCGGTTTTTTATTAAGCCTCAGAGACACGAATTCATGTGATTTGACTTTTGTATAACTGTTAAAACATACTGTACAGTTTGTATGAGTAAATAGATAAAAATAGAAAAAGAAAGATGGTAATTATTAATTGTTACAAAAACTTCACAGTCTATTCAAATGATCAAGTAAGTAAAATAAGAATATAATATAAGAAAAATAAGAATATTCTCCAAAAAAAATTTTCACCCCAAAAATATAAAAAAACGTGCCCAAGAATGGTTAATCTTAATTCGTTAGGTAAAGGATTATTTATGTTAAAATCGCAATTCCTTTCACGTTTTCAGTTTTATTGGAATTAAGCTAACCCAACCCTTTGTCTCGTCGTTTTGCCAGCATTACCGGGGATTACAGTCTTCCAAAGGGCTCTAAACCGCTGAAACGGTATACTCACATTTTATAAATACACAATCGTCACGTATTTTGTTCCACGTATTTGTATATTTAAAATTATCATATTACTATTTACCTATTATAAATGAATGAAAATAATAGGACTATTAAAGATAAGACAAAAGATAAAATCTTTATGAAAAAGATGTTTCCATAAAATTGGCCGCTCTCGTAAAGTATTGGGGGATTTATGATTCATCTGCTATGTTTGTTCAAACCCTCGAAGTTAGAAAACGGACAGTCAAGTGACAAAGTGCTTTAATATATATCCAAAGTTTATAATGAATTATATATACACACAGTCAGTCAGTCATAGATAAAAGTCAAAAATGATATTTTAATTGCCAGAAACGTAACATAACTTTGTTAGGAGTAAACGCAAAATGAAATTAAAAAACTTTAATTTGAACTTAAGTATAAAGTGAGAAGTTCTCGAACAACAGATGGAAAGTTTAGTTCATGCATAACTCATTTATTATATCCTGAAGTTTCGAGATTTAAAACTATGAAGTTAAATAACATTGTTCATAAGACTGACAGTTTTCTGGTTTATACACAAAGTGGATTTTTAGTGTTATTTTTAGTTTAAAAGAAAAAAAAGTTAAAATGCTGTTAAATAAAATAAATTTAATTTTTCTTCGCTCGACTGTACCGAATGTTGAAACGCGTAGCGAGCGTAGAGCATCTACAGGCGTCTAAGTAAATTTGGTCGTCTCGACCAATCTTTGTTTACAAGGGGAAGTCCCGTGCTATCGTTTGAAGGCACTAACTATGAATCACTGAGGAGAAGTCCACTTCTCTTATTTAATTTGTCGTGCACCTTGGCCCTTTCTTGTTATGTTTGGACACAAATGTGTTTTTTATATAAACACAAATTAAGAAAATCTCAACATAGATTGGAAAATATAGAAATATGTATTTTTAGTAGAAAATGGATCGATTTATTCATTATTAGTCTCTACTTGTACTTTCTAAAGGTTTTTTTAATGAATAAAATTAAAATATTTTATTTTTAATTACTTACCGTTACCCGACATGCTTGGTAATGTTATTTGAAGGATGCCTAAGGATGGTGTTTTTATTTTTTAATCTTAAATATTTTTGTATTGTATGTATAAATAAATAAGTTTCCAAAATCAAAAATCTTGTCAACGTAAAAATAAAAAATCCTGCAGTCAGTTTATGAATAGTAAATCTAAACCATCCAACCAGTTCAAACAAACCAAAAAAATATATCAAAACCGTTCACACAGTTTCATACATATATGAAACTATGTGAATAATAATAACATATATGAAACTGTTTACATATAAAAGCATCATATGAAAAAATATAGATATGCTTGTTAAAATATTACATTGCCAAATTGACCATTATGAGAATATAAAAAATATAAATATGAAACATATATCACACCGCAACGGGACTTATAGAATTTATTTCTTCGACTGCAGAACCATGCTGAGATTATAAGTAGTTTGGCCACTCTGAGTAAGGCCATCTCAACCAATGTCTGCTAGTGAGGGGACGCAGTGAGATATCGAAATTTGAACGCAATAACCATGAATTATTGTGTGGCGTGAAGTTTTTCCTATTTACTTCCCCTTTCTATTCATGACCCTTATTAACAAGTGCCAATTATGATGGATATTCCTAGGTTACTATGATAAAATCATTTCGAGATAAATGAATTGATAAATACTCGTAGTTTATGGGAGTGTTTCATTAATATTATTTATTCAATATCAAATTTCCTCCAATTAATTCTACCGTTATGGCTGATAATGAGAATTTGTAGCAATCCTCGTAATAATATAATAAATACAGTATTGAATTGGAGTTATAGATGGAAATATGGAAATAGCTAGCTTTGCTTGTGTTTGACGTCTAATTAACGACGTTCCGAACTATGACAGAACGCAATTATGTTACTATCTCCTTGCGGATGTGGTGACTAAATTAATAATTAATTTGTCTTAATTGTAACTATTGGTGTTTGAATTCAATAATAAATCCAATTTACGAATATCTTATAATATATATATATATATATATATATATATATATGTTGAAGCGAGTCAATTCAATAGAATTGATTTTTATTAGAAAGTACCATATTATTGTTTTATTTGTTTAAATTCCAATTGCTTCCAAACTCTTTATTTAATTTTATTTATTTTGTTAAATTATTTTATCATTTTAAAAAAGGTTATAAGTTCATTAATAGTAATTTTCGAACCGACCAATCAGAGCATAGGACGCGTCTCGAGCGGGGACGAGGCGCCATGTTTGAAAAGTGAGATGCTGACGACGCTTGTAACATTTGGGTTTTCTCTGTATTTTTAGGTAATCAGATATTGACTGAGTGATTGATTTGGATTATTGTAAAATAAAAGACGATACCAAGATCGGTGCCCCGAACCCGCTGTTCGATTCAAAATTAAAACTTAACAATTCTAATCCATAAATAAACGTGTAAAAGTGTGATGTTGTCTTTTGTGCTTATACTTTATCCTCTGACATATATATATGTTTGATCTATATGGACATCAAAACATCCGTTGTTTTTCCACATATACCTTAAGTTATACATACTGTTACATAGAAATTTCATTTCTGTAGATAATTAAATATTTATAATTTTAATATTATCGATTTCTTATTATCTGTCAAATTCGTAGACAAGGTAAATTATTTATCTGTTGACAGCTAATTGCAATATCTTAATTAGTCTGTGACATTTCTTTTTGTTTAAGATATTGAATGTTGCCAGCTAAAGCTAACTTTATAGTCCCCAAAATGTTATTAAAAATAGAAACATTTTATTAATAGTTATTATTCTAAATTTCATTTATTAATCATTATTAAGGATAGCATATCGCTAGATATTTATTTAAAAGTAGCTGTCATGTTGTTTCAGAAGTTTAGTTGCAGCCAACTTGTTTTATTGTTATATTTATTAGTATAACAATTTGTTATAAATTTATTGCACTCGTTTCTTCATTTAGATAATTAGGGCATTGTTCTTAAATTATTTAAATATTGGCCTTCTTCCGATTAATATCAATTTTACCCACATTTCGTGTAACGCGGCGTGTGCATGGCCACATTGTTTGCTTATTATGCATATTTTGACTATAAAATTCAATGTCGTGACCTTTAGAGTCTTTTCTTTCGGAAGCACTTCCGAATTGAATATCTTATTAGCCTTCGGTGAGTGTTTTAGTTATTTGTGATCTTATTAACGCATTTGAAGCGTTGTTTCTTAAATTCATTAGCGTGTTTAATTGCAGGGCTAATAATTTAATATGGAATAATTATAATTCCTATTGCCGGCACTTCCCGGGCAGTTTCAAAGTTTGTCGGAACAATATTTCTATTTGTCCTGATTCGACCCTGTGAGTCGACATAGGCTAATATTAGTGCTTGCGAGGCCTTTTTCCTCCATAAGGAGGTTTTTTTTTAGTACCCTAGAAGATTCGGGTAAATCTATAATTGGTTCGCGGGGGTAGACGTGAATCTTCGGAGCGTCGTCCTGTTGGTCCTGTATCCTGCTTCCTGACTACCTGAGTTTAAGAAGCTCGTCTTTATTGTAATCCCGATATTATGGTGATGTACAAAATTTATTTATATCAACAATCAACACTTCCATTTTTGAAAGTTTTATAAAGAACAAGTGTTTGACTGTGGTTCTCCAGTACTGACAAGCAGGAGGATCATATATATGTCTTCGCTTGTTATTTGTCAGTGGCGCCTAGGATATTACTATTTTAGAAATTAATATATATATAATTTAAAATAAAGTATTATCTCAAGTAACCCACCGCTGAGTCTAGCTGGCATTTTTCTTAACATTATTTTTTGGCATTATGTCATTATTTAAGAAATTCTCCTATTTGTTGTTTAACATTATAAGGTTTAATGTGTGGTTGTATTATTTTTGATTATACTAAATAAACAAATATTTTAAACACAACCCACTTTTATTTTTGTAACAATACATAAAAGTAGAGAAAACGTGCGTAAATTGTAGTGCCCCAACCATAACCACCGCTGATGAGGCAATGAACGAGGACTGAAAAAATAAAAGCATTTCGTGATTGTACTGAGGGGACAGGGCGGCCCTTTAATTGTACCGACGTTGACCAACGTTCTGTCCACTTTGGAATAACGAAATAAATGTCCTTATTCCGGTGTGAATTGATTGTGTTGATTTTGTTATACACCTAAAAATATTCATTCTATATTTATTTCACTTACTTTCATAAATTATAATAAGCTTTTAAATATACTCGATATTAATAAGATTTTGAATATGGGTTTTGATAAACTTTTCTATTGTTCAATTAACTGACAGACGTCCAACAATTTACCAATACATATATAAAAATAAAGTTAACATGTTACAGTTTTAGTAAACGGATGCCGGCTTTGTAGCGAGTGCCTGTGGCGTGTTCACTGTCCATACAAAAACTTCACTGGATTGGAAATTCATCTCTATTTTAGGTTTTTTAACAGTTTCGTATTTGTTCCTTTTTTTTTTTTTTTTTTTTTTTTCGTATTTGTTCCTGGCATGTCATTAATAACCACAAAAGTTTTACATTCAATATGTTGCATAGATGAACTATATCGTATTTAAAAACCTACTTCAATCACTAGTTTTCAACTTCATTCAATTACATTACTTCACTATTTTCTTCATTAAATTAAAGACAGTAATTACATCTAAAAATTAGCAAAAGAAAAGTTCGAAAGGATTTGTAATGTCCCCTACAATTATCCAAAGAACGTAAATCAATTGGTCCGCTGTTTAGTATGCACGGAGTATTACAAATCAATGTTTCAACAGAAATTATATATTCTTCTCGCGTATCAACCCTTCCTTCATTCAGTTCATTACATTTTGGCTCCGATTTAGTTTATTAAGCTAAATAAAAAGTCTATAATCGTCTATTTTGTCAATAACAACTGTTAAATAAAAAGTTTCAATGTTTTTTGAACACTTTTTTCATATAACGTTACTGTTAAAGAGTTTCAATGTTTTTTGACTTTTTCATATAACGTTAATTATTATATTGTCACATGACTGTTCTGATATAGCTTTTACAACCAGAAAGTTATGACGGATAATGAAATTCGGTATAGTGGACCTTCTGAGACATAGATTAATTATAAAGACAGTAGACCCGGGGTTGATTCGACCCTCGATTGTCACATGCATGTTAGTCAATCGAAATGAACAGACAGTGTATTGGATTTAGTATTCGGTCTACACTAGCAACCAATTAACCATCGACCCTAAGATATCTTAGCATACTATGTTCGTGTACTCCAAATCTCAGTAACAAGATGACAGTGTAAAATGTGTCGATTCTTCATTCATCTCTGCGTTTGATAGCAATATATATTTTTTTAATTTACTGTAGGTCATATTAAGTTTGATAAAACATGGTATTGTTTGTAAAAAAGTACATACTTTGCTTACACAACTTGTTTTTTTAATTTTTTAATTTATTGGGACAGAAAGGCTATACTTCAAACCCAAAAGCTGTGTGTTCTATAATTAAAAAAATAAATTATAACATTTAAATTTATTTAAATATTGTTGGTTTTTAAATTTAACAATATGTTACTAAATTTAATTAACATATTTAATATTTTATTAAAAAATATATATTTTTAGGAATTTACCAAACTTGCTTGTAATGCAATGTCAACTTTTAATAACTGAGTGTTTTAAATTCTGTGTCTGCTGTTAGATAATTATCTAAGTTATCTAGTTTAAATATAGATAATTATCTAAGTTATCTAGTCTATGTCTATCTAGTTGTGTGATAATTATCAGTAATAGTTGTTTGTGTTGTACAGTATAGTTAATTAATGGTGTTGTATATTTTGTTTCATGGGTGTAAAAAAAAATCCCGCAAAAACAAATTTTGTTTTGCTAACTTGGATTTAAGATTTTTCTTTTACTGAATAATTAAAATAACACAAACATTTGAAACACTCATGCATATTAATTTTTGATGTTATAATAATATTCTAAAAAAAAGTTGGTAGGGTCTGTAGATATTTAGTATTTAGTATTTTGTACTAATATTCACACAAAACGCTTTGTGTTCATTTTCAGTTCTCTTAGCATAATATTTTGTTTGTTTCTTTTTGTTAACTAGAACTAAAAATCGGTCACGGACGCTTAAGTCAGTTTGAGGTTGCATTGAATTTCTACAAAGCACTGAGTATAATGCGTTAAAACTAGGTCTGCTTATGGGACTGGCTTTGCAACTTACATGTGTAAGAAAACATTGCACTAATTGAGACCTTGAATTTAAAATTACTATACATACAAACATTCATACAAATCTATGTAGTGTAATTATCAGTATAGTACTTGTATAAAGTAGTATAGTATAGTACCTTTAGTACCTCTACCTTACCTTTAGTATAGGTCAATACCTTTCTTTTCTTTCTTACCTTTCTAATAAAATAACCTGCAAAAAACAACTTTTAACAGTTTATACAGAGCTTACCTAGTAAAAAATGGTTGAAATTTAAATTTTTACCTTTGACCTACTTGCATAACGCTGTTAAGAACATTGTGTTCAACTAACTGTAACTACTACTTAAATTAGTTACTTGAAAACCTGTTTACAAAAGATTTTGTTTCGTATTTTGTAGAATACAGACAGTGATAAAACCTCATTTCTTTTATCTGGTTAACTTTAAGTAGGTAGAAGTTGAATGTATAATTTAAATAGAAAGATATTATTTTTATAATTGTATTAGCTACTTATATTTAAGTTTTGATTATTATCTAGTATAATTTAATAATCATTTTTACGATTTTTTTATTCCACATTCAAATTTTTTTTAAAACAATTAAAAAGTTTTCACTTGGTAACTTTTTAATATATTTTTTTTTTATTACTTGATAAATTACACACATTAATCTAAGCCTTTAAGTAAGCAAATTAGTTTGCTTGTGTTAAGGGTGTTAGACAACGATACAAATACATATTATAAATACTGAGAATATATTTAGGTAATAAACGACAAAACTCAATATAAACTTACTTGGTACGACAGAATAATGCTGCTCTCTAAAAAACGCTTCAAATCATGTATGTAATCATTTTTAACGAACACCCCTCTGACAAGAGTTAAAACCACTTGGATATAAAATCTCTCGTGCGTTGTACATTTAAAGTAACAGGAAGCTGTATCAGCTCAATAAGAGGCTTAAGATAGAGCTTGGAGCACGTATCTGCTCTTACCGATCTCTACGTACGGTCACTTCAAATAGCACGTGTCAATTATAGTTGGTATGTTTAGGAAAAAAAAAACAATTAGATTGGTACTAAATACTTACTTCTTTTGTGTACTTTAAACAGTCAATACCGTCACACATAAAGCCTTATTTTTGGCCTAACATTGAAAATAAACAACACCTTGAAAATGCGTACTGTGAAGGAACTTAAACATTTTTTTTTTTTTGTTTTAAATTTTCATTTCTGATACTTTAACACAAAAATAGATTTGCACTACAATCACAATACCATCAAAGTATTAGTTTGATGATCGTGTGATGTTTGCGTTTTATCTAAACGTAAAAGATGCTTGCACTCTAGAAAATTCTATCACTATCAGAGTAAAATACAAAATTTGGTTTGAACTATTATTACAATAAGACTAAAAATGTATAAGTTTGTATAGACGGTAAGTAAATTATCGATGGCGGTAAGTTTTGAGAACAAGGGGTGAAAGGGTGGAAAGGGCAGAAGAAGTCGCTGGCAACAGCCTGAGAATCAGTATAATAAACTTAAATACCAAACTATGTTAAGTCAGCGCGGTCCAGGAAACTGAAACAAAATTATACCTACTACTTTTTTAAATATTTTGATATCTTTTTTTAAACTTGTAAATCGCTTTATCCTAAATAAACTAGTCTTTGTATAAATGACTCCTTAAAAGAGAAAAAAAAATATTTAAAATATTATGCGGACTATTATTATTACATAGTTAATGTTTGTGATCCAGGGTGTGTCTAATTTTAAGGCAATCATTGTTAATACTGATTACGAATATTTGATAAGTATGTAAATATTTAAATGTTTATTTAAATGTTATTTAAATGTTTTAGGAATTAATGTATTTTTTTAAATTACAAATGAAAATTCTGAAACGTTAAAATTATAAAGTAAAACAATGAAATGTTCTTAAATAATAAAATCAGTGCGGTGTCAGCGAACCTCTCTGTTGACTTCATCTTAACTTAATTAAGAGTAGACAAAATTTTCTAGATAAAATCTTAAATATAAAGAGTTACTTTTTGAATAATGTCGTAACGTCTTGTCTAAATTTGAAACTTCATTTTCTTGTTTTATTTTATTATCAGGAAGACTTCTTTTTCCCATCTCACTTAAAATTATTTTTAACTATAAAAGTTTTAAGCTGTTTGATGAACCAAATTTTGTCATTATAATAATGAAGTAACAAAAATGTTAACAATAATTATTTAACATATTCTGAATATATGTTCAATATGTGTTAAGAAGTATCCGAAGCACGTATCGTTACGATAACTTCATCATTAAAATATAGATAAGATTTTCAACTTCGTACATGTATGACGCAAAATGTGAACTATAATAGAATGTCATCCTCAGACTCCGTCATGCATTACCATATGGGAAAACTTAATATGAAAATGGTATTTCAACAATTTGACCAGTAAAATATTTTAGTATTTCATTATTTTTTATACACTGGCTGCCTTGATTTGATCAATATAGTATGAGTAATCTTTTTGTATGAGTTTAAAATTTTATGAAGTTTTATGAATTTTATTTAGTTTAAAATTTTATGAAGTAAATATATATTTTTATAATACTTGTTTTTTTTTGCTAATATTTATAAGCTTGTATAGCCATGCTAAGCTTATTTAAATTTAATATTACTATGGAATGAAAAATATACCGATACGGGCAGGAATTCAAACCTGTTCAAAACCTTTGGAACAGTCCCCTTTTCGGGAAATATATTTTTATCTGTATATTAATTTATTAATTAATTAAATTAATTATGGTTTATGTTCTGATACTTTCGAAAATAAGAGTGAACAAGGGTGCGCTTGGGTGTATGGAATTGGAATATGTGTATATTTTTTTTTATTTTACAGAGTCTTACAAAGGACTACAGCTAAAAGGCTTGAAGGCGGATGCGTAACGCATCACGACGCGCCATGTCGTCGCGCCGTAGCGTCGCCTCTCCCGTCGCGTGGCAACCTCCCTACATTAATAACCTCCTCGGGTTTGCTGACCTCCTGGTACTTATGGATATAGCTTATCACACTAATGGGTGCTAAATGATATCTCATGGCTGTTACAAATAATTAATGGGTTTTGGTTATTTTTTTTTAAAGCGAGGGCAAGCTTTGTAAGTTTGTAAAAATATTTTAACACTTACAAAATTGGTGCCATTTCAAAGTTCAGTGATACTTTATTATGATTTCGATTCATAATTTTTCTTTAGATTATTATTATAATACGTTTTCTAAACATAACAATTTTGTGCAAATAAAAAAAGACAAAATACATGGATAAAAAACGTTAAAGACAATAATAACCTTATAGAATATAACATTAACAGTTATTTAATTTCATTTTATCGTTATTTACACTCAAATGTTTATAAAAAACAAAAATCTTTTATAACATATATATATAAAACCAAAATATAAGAAATAAGGTAAATATAGAAATAAGGTAAGCTAGCACTTAAGAATAGAAATAGATAAGAATAAAAAGCCTGTGCAAGATATTGAGATTTATGCTATTTTCAGGAATATTAATGTTCTGTCGGGTAACAAGAATAAAGTTATTTTCTTGATGGATAGCCGGCCATTTGTTAACATCAGCTACGGCCGTCCTACAATATTACTTGTAAATAAAGTCACCAATAACGCATCAGTAATCGTCTACAGAACAATTTATTATTATATTATACTAACAAATGTTATTTTACCATATTTTTGAATATAAATGAACAAATAAAACTTATACATGCTTATGTTTCTTTATTAACGCACACAAAAGTATTAAAATATGATAAAATTTTAAATTTTTCATATTGTACCGTTCTGAGAACAACTCAGTCGTTATAAGCAGATTACACTATGAAGGAAGGATCAAAGGGACTTTAGGAACATTGTTTACTTGTATCAGACGGTATTCTTGTACCCACGATACACTATGCCCTTCATATAGAAGGTTCTATAAAAGTTCAACGACTTACAAAAAAGACACCAGACTGAATCAACTTTTTCATTTATTAGCCCTGTATTATTTATATTATAAAATAACTTTATATTATGTCACAATAATACAAAATTTAAAATGTTGTTTAATTATTATTGTAAATACCTTTTATACTAAATGATTATTTGAACAAGTATTGAACATATACGGATACTATAAACGGAATAAAAGGCAACATTTTCCACTTAAACCGTGTCTATGAAAAAGCTATTTAAACGGATTGTAGCTTATGTGAAAAATGCGGTCAACAACACCGCAATAATCACCTTACCGGGTTAGGAACTAAGCAGATTACATAACATCGAGTAAAAAATGGAACAAATTTATACAGACATGCAAAGTAAACTTACAAATCGGTAACGTGTATCGAATTACTTAGTAGAAGATAAAAAATAATCCAGGGATTAACATAGAATATTTGCGGTTGAATTTAAATTTTAACAATATCAAATTAAATATTGGAAGTCACGGTAACCTAATTTTTAGAAACATTTCCTTCAAATTATACTTCTATTGTCGAGGTTACATTCACGAGACATGCACCAGATATTGATAGATTACGATGACATGGAAATGAGTAGCTAAATTGCATTGTGTGATAAATAGTTGCCATCACTTAGGAGATTTATTATCTGCTTCCGATGACTCGACTATATGGCAATACCGGAGATAACATCAGAGTACCTGTAACAAATTTAAGATGATAAATTTCTACACCATAATGAACAAGAAATAATTGATCTTTCTTGGTAATTTGAAAACAATGACTGCACTGTATAGTTTTAGGTTATGTGTTTTGAGAGGCTTTATTTGGGAAATATTAACGGATGATGTGTGTTTAATACAATAAAAAACTAAAAATGATTATTTATCATTGCATGTAAATATTTATTTAATTATTTATGTACCAACAAAACTTACAAAATATAAATGTATACAAAAAAAAAATGTAGAAAAGATGAACCTATCTCTTTAAGAGTTCTCTCCCAGTTATCCTCCAACGTAGGTTAAACACATTATAAATATGCACATACAAATATAAAAATGTTTTTAATAATATGTAAATAAGTGGAGTATAAATTAAAAACAAATCATCAGTTTACATTTCTCAAAAAAAGCCACTCAAAATACATAGCCAAAAGAAAATTTCCAATTTAGTTGCAAGC
Source organism: Napeogenes inachia (assembly GCA_959347355.1). Lineage (NCBI taxonomy): Eukaryota > Metazoa > Arthropoda > Insecta > Lepidoptera > Nymphalidae > Napeogenes > Napeogenes inachia. Next base: position 12,398,705 of record OY365793.1, on the reverse strand, counting down.
AAAATAGATTAATACAATGCACTTCAGAAACAAGATATTTCTTTCCTTTGTTACCAAGTGCAAAGTATTGGCAACTTTCCAATTTATGTCTCTGATAGTTCTAATCGATACCTCTCGAGTGCAAACACAACAAAGACTGATTAATTAACAATAAATTAGATAGATTTAAAATAAATTAATGATAAAGAATTAAAACACAATTAAAAATTTATATAAATATATAATGTAAAAAACCGATACGGGCAGGGATTCGAACCCGCGACTACTGGGAAACCGTCCCGTCGGTCTACCAACTGAGCTACCGTATCGCTGTCCGTTTCGGTGAATTAAGCATTCTATATGTGATCGTCTTTATCGATATTTTTAACACAATTAGTTTATTTAATGGCTATCATATTTGCTAAAAGTGAAAATAAATGTTATTGTACGAGAGTAATAAGTTTTCATCGATAATAAAACGGCTTTCAGTGACGCGTTGCTAGGCCGTAAATATAAAATATTTTATCTCATGCATAATAAATTTAATTTTAAACTCATTTATTTATATGGAACGTTATTACAATATGAGGAAATTTTCATTATTTACTTCCTTTAGATAACTAATACCTACATCGAACTATCACGCTTGCACATAAAGTTGGGTAAAATTGGACTAAGGCAATGTTCTATCCAGCTGTTACTTTGGAAGTGATTCGTTTATCTCATCGGACCAGCTATTACTTATAAATGAATTTCTCTTAATTGTATTAATCTTATCTGTACACTGAAAACATTATATATACATGATTTAATAGTTAGGGTGTGTTTATGATATTTTATTAATAATAATAAGGTAAACTTCAAAGGTCATAGATGCTAAGTGTAACCATTTAACTAGAGCTGGTACTGGGTAGTACCAGTGTTTATTGCAGTTACGGTAATTTCTTTATTGATTCATATTCCTTCAAGATGGATACCAGCCTTCATAGACCAGCGTTGATAGAGTTCATTTTTCGAACAATATACATGTTTACAAGATAAGTCGTGAAAATTTCTTTACGGAGAATTAATTTCGGTCAAGCATGTCAAAGAAATAAAGTCACAAGAAAGTCACTCATGAAAAAGTATTAATCCTTTTAGTATCGTGTTTTTATATGACGTCGTGTAAAACTTATATCTCTTAAAATATAATAATATAGTCCGATCTATAATTATTTATAACTAACTATATAAAACGTATAACACGGAAATTTGTTACGAACAATATGAAATACGGCACTAATAGTTAGTATTTTAAACTAGCTTCCTGCCTGACTTTTGAAACTCGCTTAAACTTTAACATAATGTTTTAAATATTTAATTTAATCGTACAGTCAGAAATAAAAACACATTTTATCAGAGATATTTTAAAAATGAAACAATTTATTTTCCGAAACAATAATTGAAAGTTAATGTCAAAGTGCAATCAGACGGCAAATGTGAATAAAATAAAATAAAAATGAGCTCAAATGATACATGGTGTTGATAAAAATACTTTATTGATTATCGACTTGCCTGCTCTTATCGGTCCCTTACTGAGGTCACAATAACACAGCCAGCTGTGGCTATTCTGTTTGAGAACTTGAAGAATCAATGAAGCGATTAAAACTTGCACAGGAACTTTAATTAACATTAAACATATGGATGTAATTAAAAACTAACAGACTATGAAACAATAAATAGAATTATTATAATTTATTTGTACTTTAATAATAAAAGATTATAAAAGTAATAATAAAAGTACTTAGGTAAAAGTTGAAGATAGTAAAGTTTAAATGAAGTGAATGATGCTAGGCAGTTTCTAAGCTAGCTAGTAAATGAATATAAACAACGTATTATTTTCTTATCATGTTTAATTGGAGTGGAATAAATTAAAAAAACACGGACATACTAAACTATAAGGATACTTATTTCAACAAACCGACATACATCTGACAGGTGATACTATAGAAGATATCATAACACTCCCACGAGCGGTAGATACGGAACAAAATTGAGTCCCTGATTATAACTCTCCAGAGAGTTGCGCGTCAGTCAATGTGCTGGTTGCTTTTAATATAAAAGCAATTTTGTGTAACCGCAATGCACCTCCTGGCCATAGGGAATCTCATTTTCATTCAATCAATCATCGTCAGGCCTTTCATTAAGTGATCCAGGGATTTTTGAACTTGGGTTATGTAATAAGTTACATTTTGTATAGCTTTTATTTGAGTATAATGTTTCAATTTATCAAATTTGAAAGAAATATTATAGAAAGGAAAAAAATATATTAATTATTTTATAAATGAAGGTATTTCTAAAATATTATAATTAAAATTTTGGTGTGACTGATGAGTGACTTAGGAAATGTCCTAAGTCACACGTTACATTTTAGATTTTAAAAATCGTAATAATATCATCAATGATGGTGTTTTTTAAGACTTTCACGAGTACTACACATTGAAATAAAACTATTTCAATGTATAGTAATTCAAGTTAATTAATTAACTGACTTACTGACAGACACCTCCATCTCGTCTTACCGTGAACACGATGCTGCAAAACATTCGAAACGTTGGGTTAGATTTAAAATGTAAATTTAAAATTTTATTCAATATACGCGAGTTAAACCTGTAAAAATAGTTTTATTTCTGATCAATGATTTTCTTTTAAACAATAAATCGAAAAATCATAAAAAATCGTATCTTTTTATGTTATGTGGTTCATATTACATTATATGATATATGTTATCTGTTATCGCGGTAAAAATAAGTTCATTGGAATATGAATATGGAAAATTAGTATGCAACATAACAGTACAAATCGAATGGTATTCAAAATTCACAATATCGCAGTTTACACTGGATTACTTTTATAGTACTAATTTCCTATGGGAATGGCGTAAAAGAGTCGACCATGCGAAAACATTATCGGAATAGCTTTTAAATAAAGTTAGTATGTTATTTGTAACTTTCGAAATGGAAATAGAGATTGAAAAATATTTATCTCGACATCATAGACGCCTGATCCAAATCTGTGATGGAAACGTATCCACATATAGAATATGTTATAAATGCTAAGATACTTTTCTCGGAATATTTATTTCATCAAAACTTTATTTCCGTTTACCTTCCGTAAGATCTTAAAACGAATCCGATTGAATCTGATTTTGTGTAATAATGTTTTAGTCAATTTTATTTATTTTTATCGAATAATGTACGGGACTTGTCATTTGATAAAAGCAAACATGATTGTATTGCAAAACATTTCGTATTAAATGAGAAAACAGATAAGAAAAGCGAAGCGAGAAAACATTTCAAACGTGAACATACTCAACATTCCGGAAAGCAATTATATTCTAAAGTATAAAAGATAATAAAAGATTGGATATATTTATAGGTATATAAATTATAAGTAAACATCGTACAGAATTGAAAGTTTTCACAAATACTTTGTACATTTCTCACTTTCAGCTTCGTTTATTCATACGTAACTTCTATCGTTAATTTGGCTACGAGCGAGTTTCAGAAAGTTTTTACATAACTAATGCAATCACGAAAGACTTTGAGAAGTGTTGAGTGCTTTTATTTTTCTTTTTATAAAAAGATATAATAGTCTAGTATCTATACATGTACATTGAAAATATAAAAAAACATAATGGGGGGCCTTTATAAGGGCAAGGGAACCCAAAACGATGGTTTTTCAATTTGTCTGTTTGTCTGTATCTCTGTATGTCTGTATCTCTATATGTCTGTATCTCTGTATGTCTATATGTTTATACACGCTAATCTCAAAAATGGTTTGACCAATTTAAATGCAGTTTTCAGGAATATAATGTCACAGTCTTCACTTAACATTTAGTGTTTATTTCTTTTAAATCGTTTTAAGGAATAAAAAAATATGTCAATTTATGTCAATCACGTAATAGGTACCAAGCAAATCGTCTTTTATACATGTAACAAATCTGTAGAGGAGTAGTTTTTGTGCATTTTAAATATTTAAGAAAATATACAGGGATACATGTGAAGAAATATATATGTGAAGTATAATACAACTGTAACTGATCACTGTCTGCAAAAAATATTTTCAAAATCATACCGGGGGGTTCTTTATATAAGCAAGAGAACCCAAAACAATACTTTTCATTTTGTCCGTTCGTCTATATGTTTGTGCACGTTAATCTCAAAAACGGATTAACCGGTTTGGATGAACTTTTCGAGAATATATTGTCATGGGCTTCACTTTACATTTAGTGTTTCTTTTTTATTAAATTCGGTTAACAAATAAAGAATTTAATAATCTCTTTTTTCGTACCATTGTGGCCAGACTTTTTTTTTAATTGTGGTCCTCCGGGTAATAATAATATACTTTTCAATAAAAGAAATACGAAATTGGACTACCTCCTCTGTAAAAAATATCTGTGATTAAATATATTAGTGTTTCTAGTATATTTTTGTAAAAATAAACTAGAAATACTCCTACACGCAAGAACTGCTTGCCGGAATTTCATGAAACTTTGAACGGGTATGTTTTATCGAGTTCGAAATCTATGCGTACGAAGTCGCATCCACAGCCAGTTTGTTCAAGGTGTTTCGTATAAAATCATTTTGAATATGTCTGAATTATTTTGTTCTGTCTAAATAAGATAATTTCATATTCATGTAATGTTAAGCTTATGTACACCTGAGAATAAACTAACAGCAAAACAGTATTATCCAAAATTTTCATGAATGGTTCATATTTAAATAAATCTGTTTGTAAAATATTTAACTTTCCTTTAAACTTTTTAAATATATAAAAAAAACCTTTTCCCTAGAAGACCATGAGAGATGTCTGTTAGTAAATCAGATGATAAAATTAAAGAATATAATAAACATTTAAGAGTCACATCTATGCGTCTCTTTTCAACCCATGCATGTATATGTATCCGACATGTATATAAAACTAAAAGAATATAATAAAAAGTTGTTTAAACTTAGTTGATGAATACATAAGATGGTAAGCTATAACGGGAATGACAAAGTTGCTGAATCCGGAGGGCACTTTGTACTCCTCTTGCTAGTACACAGCTGCTGGGAATTGATACAGTACTTTAAGGACTTGCGGTAAAGGACTCAGTTAAACCTATTTAACTACCGATGGGATCCAGTTAATGTTAATGGGTAGTTAGCAAAGTCTAACTATGCCAGGGTTCTTAGTTATTTTAGCATAGTTTGATTGGTTTGATTGGGATAATTAAATTAAATAATATAGTCATAATTAAATTAAATAGGGAATTGAAATGTGTAACTCTGAAGGTTTGATTAATATTAAATGTATATTATATTTTCGGATTAACTATAGTATTAATATTTTTACCATATTATTCTACTATTATTCACATTCGTATAGGTTTTTAACTACTAGATTTCTTCACGGTTATTACACATGTGTATTTCCAAGCATTGACTTGTATTTGAATAGACTGGTCAAGGTTCGATTCTAAACCATGATAAAATATCTGTATGTTATATTTTTATTTGTCCGACTGTTAACCGTGAATACCTGTTCAAATGTACATTATACAAATAAAAATAAAACTGTTAACCACCTTGAAAAATCTTAAATATGTTACGTAATTGTACCATAATTGGATAAGACTAACATAAGCCCCAGTCGTAGGATAAGTTTGGGTTTACAACTCCTTAATAAATTTTATAACAAATAATTGTAATAATAATTTTAACCACATGGTTACATATATATGTATGTTTGTGTACAGACAATACCTTACGCCGTTTATCCACAATCAGAGGGTGGAACCATGGTTGGAACAACCCTTGGTTTGAACGTTATTTTCCTGTAGAGCCATATTATCTGTTTTTCCATTCCATTTGCAATTTTGGCGCAATTGGGCATAAGAAGATTATTCTTTTAAGTTTTAATTGCTCGCTCGTCATAGAATAGATGGCTGTAACATCATTCACATAATGTCTGAGTACAACTTTCATAGCAAGTTCCAAAATTTACTAAACGTATATTTTTTATTATGATAATATAATAATAAATAAAAACATTGACGAAACAAACAAAAAAGACGAAAAATAGACACTTTTATGTGAAAATATCTATAAACATGTATAGCCATGTTAAGCTTATTTAAATTTATATAAATATAGAATGAAAAATAAACCGGTACGGGCAGGGATTCGAACCCGCGACTACTGGGAAAGACAATCATATATGGAATGCTTAATTCACCGAGACTGACAGCGATGCGGTAGCTTAGTTGGTAGAGCGACGGGACGGTTTCCCAGTAGTCGCGGGTTCGAATCCCTGCCCGTACCGGTTTATTTTTCATTCTATATTTATATAAATTTAAGAGACACTTTTACTTATTTTGTTTTATACACGTGTCCGCTGCAAAAATTAATACAATTAATGCAATTTGATACATTTTTTAATTTAAAGTATTCTCTCCCGTGGTTGTCCTAATGATGGCTATTAGACTTGAAAACAAAACGTACATTTTTGTACCCGGATGTATTTAACTCTTCATTTTACGTAGCGTTAAAAAGCAGAAATTATTTATTTTTGTTATTTTCTTTATAATACACATTATTAAAAATAATTTATAAATGTGAGATAAAAAATATAATAAAGCGAGTCCATTAGTCGGTAACAAAAAACCTCGTTAATTATAACTTCGAAAACAATAACAACTAAAATGATATAGCCACTTTTTTTTTTTTTAATTAATAAAGTCTAAATTATCTAGGTAACAGGCAACTGGAAAATACTTCTTCGCATCTGTGACATAATGTTACTAAATATTATTTATGTTTACAATAAATCTACATATTATAATGTGATATCTTTTATATCAGTTAATTATTATATAAGCTCCACTCTCACTTCTAACCGCAAGTGTAATTGTGTTTACATTAGACCTTAACAGATAACTAGAGACATATTCATAGGGTACACAATGCGGGTTCATTCGAAGATCCAAATATTTGACTTAAATTGAAGATACACAGTTAATATAAATTTAGTAAATTCAAACAAATGATTAAGCAACGTTGCAGTTTTTCCACCCTTTCTTGAGAAACGCTTTCTTGTTACTAATGCTATTCTTTTCAGTACAGAAAAGTGATTTATTTAAGTGGGGGAAAAGCACATTGCTTGTTCACTCCCCTCTATTATAATCTTCAAAGATTCTTGGAAGGGTTCTCTAAAAAAATACCATTATCTACACAATAAGCGCCAAATTCAAATAACAAAACAAAATTGTAAAATTTATCAAAATAAATCAGAAACGTTACCCGTTATTACGACTAATTATACCAGAGTGATGATTCACAAACAGGCATAACAAAAATGTAATTGGCTTCCTTTGTCTATTTGTGGCTATTCTCTTACAAGTCTTTAAAGCAAATGCTTCGGTACCTTTCGCTATTAAAAATGACATTCCATTCCACAGCAAAGTCTATTCAAAGGGCTCTAAAAATAAGCGTGATGTTTACTTCAATATGCGTCCTGTTTCATAGTCACAGAAGCACAAGTATGAAGTAACTAACGTCAGTCGTGTTATGCCTAGTCGCCCGCATGCATGGAGACAGCCGCACAAATCAATTACAACGCGTTTCGGAACGCATATTCTAATTTTAAATTTCAAATTCGTTTTTTTTCTCGAGATCTTGCGGTGTTGATGTAGTCACTTGTAATTATTTGTTTTCATGAATTTATTAGAAAAAGTTTAAAAAGTAAAAATGAAATATAACATAGATTTGGTTTTTGTTATTACCTTTTTTGTCAGTGTTTTTGTGTCAGGTGAGTGTCAGTTATTTTTATTTTACTTGAGTTCAATATATAAAATGTTTCTTTTCTATAACGTTAATAATAATGAATGCAAGGATACAATTTCGTTTTGACATATTTTAAATATAATAAAGTCCAAAGTATAATTAATAATTCGAATTCAATTATAACATAATTTGAATAATTATTTTACCAGTGTAAACCTACTCTAATACTTAAACAAAAGCAACTAGATGTTTCTGGGTAAAGTAATTAAATAATACTTAACACGTAATAAGTGAAATTTTAGTTAAATCCCTAATAGTTATTTTTTAATGTTTAATAACGAAACCACATAAATACTATTAATACCGTACTAAATGGGTACAAATGTATAAATAGCCACGGATGTGACACAATCGATCAATCTCTATCGACTTCATTCAATTACGTATTCAGTTCTTTTCAATTGTCAATGTTAGTGACATTAACCTAAAATAATAAATTATATAATTTAATTTATTTAGTTTTAAATAATAACAAATATTATTTAAATTGAAACCAATTTACCCGTCTTGATTGCTCTACAGAAGACTCTCAATTCCAACCAGAAGTAATATTAAATACAGTCAATATCAATTGCAAATTGCAATCTAGCAATTTAAGGTGACTATGTTTAACCACGTACATAACACACACAGAGATAAGTATTATTAAAAAGTAATTCGAAGAAACAGTAATTTATGCCTCGATTGCTACAAGAAGTATTTATTGCAAATAAATAATTTATTGTATTTAATCTACTATCCATCTGAATCGTGTATAAATCTCCCTTAATCGTATTTGAGAATTACGGGCGAGTTTAGATGAATTCCTAATAAATTTATATCAATCAAGTATTTCATTCTTCACCATCAACTTCAAGGCCTGGCTTATATAATTGTTGCTGGTTATTAAAAAGAGTAACACAATATCAAACAATAATATGTTCGGTCACGAGCTAGTTGAGTTCGTTAAAGGCTGGTACATTCCTAAAATTATGTTCCGTATTGGTGTCATGATGTGGAATTAACTACTTCGAATATTTAGGTTGATGGGTTTTAACTGGTGATGTAAGTTCTTATTGTATTCTAGATTGGTTTAGATAAGAACTACAAATAAATATTATACTATTTTCGCCGCCCGTTGGTCGAGTGGTTAGCGCAGACGCCTAACGTGCCACGGCTCAATGGGGCTCGGGTTCGATTCCCGGCAGAGACAGGGATTTATGTGATGAGCATAGATGTCTATGTTTTTGGGTTTGGTCGTTTATTAAATATATTCTCAGTATTTATATGTGCATTTCTATGTATTTGTATCGTTGTCTAACACCCTTAACACAAGCAAATAATTTGCTTACTTAGGGGTTAGATCAATGTGTGTAATTTGTCCTGACATTATTATTATTATTACTATTCCAATAAATGAGAAAGAATGAATGATTTTATACTGATTAGACAATCTATATTTATTCATGGTAATTCTTTATTAAATCTTAATTTGAGTTTGTTTTTTAGTGGCGTGACATCTAAATAAATGTTAAATTTGTTATATTGAATTAATCGTTATAAAGAGTTTATGTGGTTATAATAAACCTAAAATCGCAATGTATCAAATTATTTTCACCATTTAAATGACTTTTAGAATTAATTAACTCTGTCCACAACTCTCACACTTTAGGTGTTAAAATAAGCACGAAAAATTGAAAACGTTAATAAAATGTCGTGCCAAAAATGACTTAAATAAAACGTTGCTGTTTCAACAAAATTTACTTTATTTCATTCGTTTAATTTGTGTCATTGGACGATACATTTCAATTTCAAAATAAAATGTTAAATGCTGTTATAAATTTGTAAAGCGATATTTTGTTAAATTAAATAATTCCGTTTTTAACCTGTGAGTCTTGTTATGCGCTTTTTATATTGTTTTAGTACAAATTAAAAGGCATAAGCGTGAGTAAAACCTTAACCTTAGCCTTCTGGGATACAGTAGAAGTAAATTTTATTACAAAAATGTCTTATGTTTATTAATAATCTCTACATAAAACAATACAATATATTGTTTTGTTTTCTCTCAGAACAATATAACAAGACTCATTGAAACAATTAAATTAAAAAGACATTACTCACTTAATACTGTATACAATACTAACTAATTACGTAGATAGTATAAATACCGAAAAAAAAACACTGAAAAGATAAATAAAATGAAAACGGGTGTAAAGTTAAAATCACAACATTTCGATTGCGAGCCGTTAATGAATTAAATTAAATTACTTCCACTGACTGAGCCTTGTATTGAAAAACTGACGTTTAAACAAATATATTTTATCTGGAATAAGAAATTAATAATTATATATAAACCTAGTAATCCAATAGATTAGTTCTGACCGTGAAGCGTAGTAACCTGAGATCAATCCTAGATATAGTATCGCTTGAGCGATCTTCATTATGTCTTAATATTATTTATCTGTGTGTCTGTATTATTAACCCGAGAGTTCATTCAAATAAGGTATGAATAAGGAAATAAATGACATCAATATGACGTCTAAGTGAAGATGGAAGAAAGCAAGACGAACCAATAAGTTCCAATTAATATTGGAAACATAGTCACTGTCCTATCGGGGTGATATATATGGGGTCATTCAACTAATAAGGATATATTATAGCCTCATTGTGTGGTTATTTTTATATGTTACTTGTAAAGCTATAAATTATGTTCATTCTAAACAGATTTAAAGTGTTTAAGTTGAAAGATTTACTGAATTTTATGCATTAAAATTATTTTGTATTATCATTAATGTTATGATGAAGCATTCTAAAATGGATACAATTAGACGCTACTACTACGCTACTTTGCAATTCTTTTAAATAAATATTTTATTTTTTTATGTTTTATCTAATGACCATTACATTAAGAAATATACTCGTATAATAATAACACAAGGGAGCAGTTCATATAAATTACTAGTAGACTAGGTCATGTAGCTAAATTTGTATAGATTTCCTAGAGGAAAATTCATATTTAGATTTAATTCGCATAAGAGCTAGTACATCTGTAAGCCCCTTATATTTATATTTATATTTATATAACGATTATGATGTTTTTAAAAAGGTAATATCTACATAAGTATTAAAATTAGAAACTAGAAAGATTTTTTAAAGTTATATTTAAAAAAAAATTGTTTTGTGCTCCTTACGTAGAATTCAAATCATTAGCTTTTTCTTTATTTTTTTTTTGTTTATTCGCACATCACGCAAAATACACAAGATATATTAAGATGAAATTACTCTAGTTGACATATAAAATACTTTTTACCCTAGAATATTTGTATAACTACAATACTATAATATAATAAAATGTACTACCATACCACATCTACAGTATTCAGTACACCAAATGACATTCAAATATGTCATAAAACACTAAAAGTGCTGGTTTATATTCAATCCAAAGCCAAAATCTATAATTATTCGTTTAGGAATTTTCTCTATGTTTTTATGGGAAGATACGAAACTTGTGTACTCCAATAATAATAAAAACAAATAATGTATAGATTTGTATAAATTTTAAGTGATTAAAGATGGTTTATAATTTTAGTTGGGAGAGGGCGGCAGGGGCAAACGAAGTCACTGGCAATAGTTGCTTACTTATAATATACACATATGGACAAACAAATCTACAAAGCTAAAGATGAAAAAAAATGTATTTTGTGAAAATATCTATAACAATATAAAAATAATCAAATTTCAAGCAGTCTTATTACGCTTAGTGACATTAATAATACATGAATTATACATTCCTATGTTACGATCCTTGGAATTTAATATTTTTAAATCTGTTCGGGACGACGAAGAAGCACAACCACAGCATGTGGTTTTAATGGCTACAGTTATTTTATTTCTTTACATAATTAATATATGCTCGGATCATAAAAAATATTGTAAACAAAAAAATCTGGTGGGGCAAAACACGATATATAAAATTTTATTGATTCTGAAATATTTACAATTATCTATTAAATGTTTTGGTTATAATAACAAATATTTAAAACAATAGCTCTTAGACTAAAATCTAAATTCTACACCCCAGTCCAAATGCGTTATATATTTGACATTTAATAGTATAACCAAAAGCTCGTTAACAGACCTTATTTAATCAGCTATAGGATGATTAATATTATTGACAACCCTGCATTTGCGGCTGTATGGGTTCGTGATTACGCAGTATTGTGTATTGTAACAATTAAATGAGTGTGTTGATACGATGACGTAAGCTATTCCTGTTTTATTTAGACGGACGCTGATTAGCGGTTGCACTCAATGTCAGATGTGAAGAGTGAATTCATTTGTTATATTTATGAAGGACGTGCTAACTATTTAACATCCTTTTGTATGTGTATATGTAGGTCTGATTTGTATAAATACAATTGGTGTCAGACACTATCTTCATCTGGCGACCTGCCATGGTACATGCAATGTTTAACCGGCTTAAGAACTATATTTGACATGGCCACAGACTATTTCTTGCAATTCTATTACTTTGATCCCTCTTCATCCATTTTATATACCTTAAGGGGTATTGTTAGACATGCATCAAATTCCATCGGTACCCCGATACACGGCAATTTTCTACGTAAAAAGATATTGGCGAGGGTTGTCACCCCAAAGATGTGTGTTAATTCCTCCACATGGGAGAAATAACACTAAATTGTGTTTTTGCACTATTCCGATGTTTTTGTGCTTATCAAATCTAATAGGAAAAAATACAATTCTAGGTGCTAAATGATTGCCAGTATATGTATTATATGATATTTTTAAACGGTAAATTAATACAGCCTTGTAACTATTAAGTAGAAGAACTAATATTAAATATAATTCCAACTTTATTAGATAATTTAGTGTTGTTAAAAACCTAGAGTATAATAGGCAGGATCTCTTTAAAATATCGTTTAAGTTTCTTTCATCTGGATAAGGTTACAGACTATTAAACAAAGCGTAGCTATGAGTCAAGTTTAATGACAAATTATGAACCTACGTACCTTCCGGAGCAATCCTCGGTAAACTTCCTGTTTAAATCATAACTATTATGTCTCTAAGGAATAAAAGTCTTGAGACTGTATTATGTATTCGAATTTATTAAGTAAATTTTATACCTTAAAACTGATATTAATACTCTCCTTATTTTCAAAATTGTATGAGTAAGAGGGAAGACAGTTATTAAAAATTATATATGTGTCTAATCATTATACATAGATATTTTTATTAAAAACTAAAAGGTTTGACCTTCGGTAAGGCCAAATTTACCGTGAACCCATTCTTTTTAATTAGTTGACCTCCTTTTATTGTTTACAACAAAAATTACATTTAAAAACTTAAAAATTTAATGAAGAGCATGAAAAGTAAACGCAATATTTACAAAAGCTGTTCCAATTATTACTTTTCATTTTATGAGTTATGTAGATTCAGGATTAATAACTATTACCTGAATGTAAATATACATAAACAGTAAATTCAATTAAATGTATATTAAAAATAAAAGACAGAATAAATTATTTTATGTTATTTGCATACGACTCCTCACATAAAATAATATCATAACCAATAGCAAAATAAACATCTTGAAATACGCGTTTTACCAAAACTCTCACAGCCTTCAGGGATTTGTTTACAAAGATCAAAAGACACAGATGTAACAAATAGCATTCGTAAACATTTACATGAGTCCCAGTTATTGAAGTAAGAATTTAAACAAGCGTTTTCTAATGAGCAATTACATCGCAAATAAAAATATTTTTCAAAATCGACAGTAATAAATCAGTTTCATTTATAGTACCTGTCTGCTGAGTTCATGTAGGTCCATGTTTTTTTCTTACATATAAAAAATATTACTTCAGTAACTATGTTTAATGAGAAGTAAAGAAGTGCCTTATTCGTACTGTGATATATAATCAGTTTTTCTAATTAGGCAAACTGCAGACGGGAACTCGTGAACCATTAATTAGTGTAGTTATATATATTTTACATCCATGCCCATCCATCAAAGAATATTAGGAATTAACTTTTACAAAACTTTATTTTCGATCTGTCTAACTTATCCAAACTTTTCTATGACAAATTCTTTTTTCTCTTTTTGTTGTAAGTTTGATTTGTGATTTTAGAATTAATTTGTGAGATGATGGAAACGTGAATCACTAAAGTGCAATATATTAAGTTTTTATGTATCACCTTTATAGATAACTTCAAAACAGTTAAATTTAGAATGACATGGCAAGGCTGAAAAATAATTTTATAAAAAAATTACACTTTATTTTTTTTAATGTTTACTCCAACTTTTTAATCAAAAGGTTAAAATAAAATGTAAAACCGTTCTGTGTTCTATTAATATATATTACGTGTCTGACATTATCTGGTGTTCCCCAGTTTCGAGCATTGTAGATGCCCAAACTTAATTGATAGATGGCCAAGCGTGGGTGACAATGATATTTTTTCTTACAGAGAGCCAGACTTGCTTCACCGACAATCAAGTCGAATTTACTAAAATTAAAAGCGGAAGTTCATTTTATCAAGAGTGTAAATGTGATCTTGGAACATCAGATTCTCTGAAGTGGTTTGACACCAACAACCACGAAATTTATCCTTTAAGGTAAGCTTTGTTAATAGTTTATTTAAAATATCTATTTCAAAGTACATAAAATTAGTATATAAAATATTTGCATTTTATTTTCAATAGTATGTACAAATTTAAAAACAATTGTTGAATCATTTAAACATCGCTGTATGACGGCTTCATATCATAAAAAATAACAAATAGCTCAGATAAAAAAATATTAAATGCCGAATATTTTATATTGATAGAGTAACAATGAGGCTGATATCCCAGCGAGATCTATATTTGTTTGCATAACCTTTAAAAAATGTTTTATATGAGTAGTTAAGGATATATTTTCTATGATTAACTATCAAACTTACACATATTAAGATGCATAGAACTTGTACTGCGTAGACTCAGATTGATAAACAGTTGTCTATAAGATTCTCTGTCTACGGCGTCTTATTTTGAGAATTAAAATCTGCTAAAACAGGTTACTAAATACAACAGATGACTACTACCATTCTTCCTAAAGTAATAATTAACTTAACAAGACCAGGTACAAAATCAAACGTCTATACCGAATGGCTTGACAAGGAGACATACAGCGTGTATATTCCAAATATAAGCAAATCAATATCCGGAGCATACAAGTGCGTGACTGTTCACAACGGCAAACAATACTCTATGATTTATAACGTTGAAGCATATGGTGCGTATAATAGAGATAATCAAATTTAATCGCTTACTATAATGTAGAGATTTGGAACTGAAATAGGAATTAAATCGAAGTTGCATCTTACAAAATGACGTCAGCGATGATATTGTGATAGAAAAGGAAGTTACTAAAATTGTAAACTGCTATGATCTTTTTGTTTTTATTTGGATTAAAATTCCTACTACTTAAATAATAAAATTTTCAAGAACAGTTTTTTTTCTCTCTTAAAACGTTAAGTTCATAGACTAGGTTCTTTTATGATTAAAAGTCTCTACTTGAGTGTTTTCGAGAAGAAAAATCGTTTTTGCTAGTTACCTACTGATTGTACATCATCTATTTATTTGTTCAAATTACTTTCTTTTTTTATTTTATTGAAGATAAGCTAATTTAAAAAAAAAGAAGTGTGAACCGTACCGTATGTATTTACTCTATCTATTTTATTAGTTTTATCGACTGGTTTCGAACTCATTCGGGTTTCCCATTCATGAAGTCGAAGAATGGAGAATCATGACGTGAATTGCTTACAGGAACACCGAATGGTTTCAAAATTCCATATCTGGATAAATATATATTTACCAGTCATCACAGTTCACGAAAAGAAAAAACTAATATTACCATTAATAACTATAATATGATTATAGATCCACCGTATTTTGTGAGCATAAAGCCTAACCAATATGTAGTGAGTGGTAAAGACGCCGTGATATCATGTGAGGCTCGGGGCGATACGGAGCCTTTGATAAACTGGTACAAAGAAAACGATGGTCTCGTTGAGGTACAATATAAATGTTTAGTTTACGATATAGATAATAGCTATATTCGTACAATAAATTATTTTTGTTTTAAAATTTAATTTGAATTGAGTAAAGTAATTTTATACTGTTTTATGAAATGATCGCAAAAGATTTAATTATTTCTTTTTTTATATGGCCTAAAGTTTTCAGATAATAATATTATAATAGTATTATTGTTTTTAGTAATCTGCATAATGTATTTATTTTTAGATCACAGATGATGATAAATATGAAGTTACTCCAGAAGGACTAAAGATAAAAGATATTACAAAAGATGACAACGGAATTTACAAATGTGCAGCGTCCGATCTGGAAACTGGCGAAGGAATCGATCAAGATATACATGTAGAGGTAATTGAAAGTTGTCTGTTTTTTTTATATGAGGATAAAATATATTACAAAATAAAAGTTTTATCATTGTCAAAGTAAATCCCTAAAATTATGCAATAGTGAAACACCACGGGCTCGAAAAATAAACAAACTCACGGACATAGCAACTAATGGAAACCTAGTTCGTAATAAATTTATTATTGGGTCGTCCAAATTTTATTAGAAATTCCAAGAATCGAGACTAATCCCGACTGGCCGAAGTTTTCAAATAAGTAACTTGTTAAAAAGTAATGTTTCAATTAATTTGATTGCTAACAATTTGACTTTGTACAATTTTGAAAATATCTATAAACATGTATAGCCATGTTAAGCTTACTTATTTTTATATAAATTTTGTACAATTTATTATATCAAAAATATTATATGTTACCAAAATACTAGTCTTATCTTTTAAGATAAAATCTTAATTTTTTGATACTTATTTATAAAAAATATAACTTTTATCTTCAGTATATTTTCTCTTAAAAGCATAAAAGTATCCCTTCATTTTAGTGATTAAAATATGAATATGAATAGACCCTTAAGTGAACGATCAACGTTCGACCTAGTTCCACTAAATATTTGCTGGTCTAGCGAACTATTACATCTGAGAGGAACATTATTTACCATCATAAAACATGACGATTTTATTATTTTGAGGTTAAACGCTCTCTTGCTTTAGGTAAATAGTTACCTTATTTAGTTTACTACTATTTTCAAAACATATTTTGAATGAATAAAAAATATTGAATAAAATTATCAACATTAGATCTACAGCGCCAGAAGTCATAGGTTTATGTCCTGCCTGTGTTAATATTTTTTATTCAATTTTAATTATGAAAACTATTATAAGCATACTATGGTTCACATATTTAATGACAATTTCAAATATAAAATAATAAATATTTATTAAATCATATTTATATGATTGCCGCATTTCAAATTTTGTCAAAATCATAATAATATTGTAGGTTATTTCGATACCAACAATAATAGACTTGATAGCGAGTATGGACAATACAGTGTTTGAAGGCGAGACCTTGACCATAGAGTGCAATGCTGAAGGAATCCCACATCCAGAATACTCGTGGAGGAAACTAGGTTCTGTGGTCTGTATATTGGAATATAAGTGGTTTAGACAATGCTGCACTTTATATATTAAATCAAATGTCTCTTAAGATATTGACGAAAAGAAATGATACTCCTAAATTATTATTTAAATGTACGGAAGTGCTCCCCAGCCCACTAAGCTAAGCATTTAAATTCCGACTGTAAACCAAAAGTTAAGGGTTCGATTCCTACTTATTATTGTTCCGGGTCTGTTGTATGTTTTTACAAAAGCTTTCAGTCCTTAATGCTGGCAAAAGTTGTAACAAAAGAATAAAAACGTTATAGTAAAAAGTTTATAGTATATTTATGATTATTTCGACTGAAGTTATTATTGATGCAATAATTATGTATTATAAATAGTAAATAATTTATAGAAATCAAATACAAATGTAACCTGGCATCAGATAGACAATAGAATTGTGATTGATGAAGTTAACGAAACAGACAGAGGTGCATATGAGTGTACTGCGATCAACAGCGCTGGGAACTTTACTAAGATCATTAATATAGAGGCAAGTATAATTGGTTAGATAAAAAGTTATCTATTATATGTACTTATATGATTTATTGTGATCAAGACTTGACTTAATCTATGATTATTACCTTTCTTGATGACTTAGTGTCAGACCAACTGTTAACTTTAATGATGGGTTGAGGACGTGATAAATCACAACTTTTGAGAGATAACATTTTTGCCTAAACTATGCTTTCAGGAGTCACCCAAACCTAACACAGATTATGTCATCCATTTATTCGATTTTTATAAGTAAAAATTTTATGTATGTTTAATATTGAGTATAACTGAGTAGAGAACATTTTTTTCGTTTTTGAATTGTCTTTACAAAAAAAAAATAAATAATAAAAGTTTAAGAAACCTCCGATACCGATATATAATAATAAAGTATAATAATATTATTGTTATCCTCTTTAGAGGTCTTTTTGTATTCGTTTTTTTTAATTATTTTAAAGTTACGTTCTGATTTCTACATTGTTCTAAATGAATCGACGAACACACTTATTTTCACTTGTTTACACAAACCAGGATTCCGATTTAAAAAAACCGTAAACGAATACGTCAACTCGTTGGGTGCCATAATGCCACAGACGGACACACGGATATGCATGTTAAACTCATAACATCCCTTTTTTGGGTCGGGGTTAAAATCTTTATTAGTCTGGCTTTTTAAATAAATTATTTGGAGAATAATAAATATCTATCTATTTTTATTTAGGTGCTGGTGTCACCGAACATAACCGAGTTCAACAATATAACAGCAGTGGAAGGATCGAGCACTCAGATAGTTTGCAAAGCGAAAGGAAGGTCTATACCAAAAATGAATATGTTATTTTTAGGAGAAGAATCTGATGAACAAAGGTAGTTTTACATTATACATTATATAGTATATATGGATATAAAATCTTCAGATCGTTTCATGTTTATAATAAGTTATATTTATATAACAAATTGCCATCTCATATTAATATTAACATTAAATGAAACTACAATATGTCTGATTGTCAAGAAAGTGAGATCGCTATTTAATCTTAAAGGTTTAGAAAGAAGCTTTTTAACATAAATATACTAAAGTTTTAAAAATAAATATAGAATGAAAAATAAATCGAAACGAGCAGAAAATCGAACCCATAATTTGAAACCGTGAACTGAGCTACCTGCTTTCATGAATTTAGAATTGTATAAGTAGTCGTCCTTCTCAGGTCAACGGCGACATCTATTAGGCTTCTTTGGAAAATCGTAACCATCTTTTCTAACTTTAAAACATTGGTTACGATAATCGATAAGCATTAAAGGTAGTTTAATGTCACAATCGAGATAATCATAAATGTACGTATTTTCCAGCATAGTGTGGGAGACAAGGAATGTAAGTGACACTGAAGTGGAATTCTATTTGACATTCCTGAAAGTGAATAGATCTCACGAAGGTCTATATATGTGTAACGCGACTAACGAGGGTAAGTACGTAGGATTGTAATATTAAAAGCTAAGTCCTAGTAGTCAAAAGATTGCAGCTCATACAAACTGTTCCGACCGGTAATACTACCCACTGAAGATAAAGTTGAATAAGAGAGTGCCATTTCCCGTCCTTTTCTCTCCGTATATCTTCCTTCTCGTAATGGTTATCACTTACCATGAAGAGTACCGAGTCATTTACTGTATTATCCCAAGTATATTCAGTCATTTAAGTTTGGGCCAATTATGGATTTAATAAAGTGTATACGAACTTAGGATCATAACTAACTTGAACGGAATGTTATTTTCCAATATCACATGCACCCAACGGAATGTCATTTTACAAAGTCATGTGTGAAAATTGCAAAGTTCATAGCAGATTTTATCGATACCACGTGTTATCGTCATAACACGTACGGCACTTCATCGAATTGGACGAGGAATGAACGAATCCAGTAATTTGGATGATTCTGTTTTTTAATTATCTGTGTTATTAAAAACCGCAGAAAAAAAACCGTTTACTATTATTTTGGAAAACCACTACGGTCAATGCCATCACACAGTTTTTTTAAGTATATAATATATACCTTATGTAATTTACACAGTTTATCTAAGTACGCCTTGTGTACTTAAATGTTGTATTCAAAATATTGAATAAAAATAAAAATAAGTCCTCCAAACATTAAGTCTTATATTATATTTTATAATGTTTCAAAATTCAAAATTCAAAATTCAAAATATCTTTATTCAAGTAGGCATTTACACGCACTTTTGAATCGTCAATTACATTAAATTGGTCAGTATAGTCAGTCTGTGAGTAAGCTACCACCAGCTCGGAATGCTGTTCTGCTGAGAAGAGCTGGCCAGAAACTCAACAGTTGCTCTTTTTAAATAAAATTTAACAATGTTTGACTTATAAATTATAACATCAACCCTGCAAATGAGTCAATTTTAGTTATTTTATAAACTTAAATGCAATTTTGGAACAACTAGAACCGTCGCAATCAATCGGAAAAGAAGCCCAATGATTTCAGGCAACGAAAATGAAATAATAATAAAAGTAAATATACATACATATATATATATATATATATATACACATATACATATACATACACAAATCTTCGGCCTGCCACACAACCAGTCACCGCAAGCAGCACCCGTTCACGAGCATAACACAAGAGATTTTGAGATCAAAACAATAATTACTTAAGAGAGAGATTGAGATCAAAACAATAATTACTTAAAATAATTAATAATGTTAAAGCCTCATGTGCTGACCCACTTTGTGTTTCTCTCAAAAGGATTACAATTTCATTTACTTATAATTTACCTGTAACTTTATTAAAATTGCACAAATTGTTAATTAATTATTGGAAACAAAATGTACCCAGTTAATTAACATAAAATAAGCTTCATTATATTTTCAATAATGTATTTTATATACATTTTATATTATTAAAAAATATATATGTAACACAAAATAATAATCATACATTTAGTAATATTTTTCTTTATTGGAGTAATGTAAATAGATATATTTATTTTAGTGGATTCCGATACACAAGAGAGTCAGCTCACAGTACTGTATCCGCCTTACTTCACAACACCCTTTGAGGATGTTTGGTCGTGGAGAGACAAAAATATTACTTTAAGCTGTGACCATTTTAGTAATCCACCTGCTGATATTACTTGGAGGTAAGATAAAGGCAGTTTATATAAATATAGACTGAAAAATAAACCCATACGGGCAGGGACTCAAACCCGCGACTACTGGGAAACCGTCCCGTCGCTCTACCGTATCCGTGTATATCAAACATAAACAAACATAAATGTAGTTCTTGTAGTAATATATCACCCTTCAGTAGTATAGTGTTGAAAATTTGTGAAAAAAATATATAAATCTTGGGTGCGTCTTTTGTTACTATTTTCAAATGTACGACAATCTTAAAATATACTACACTACTTTGAGAAAAAGTCTTTCGAAGAATTTAAAACTAAACACGCACGTTATTTCAAAAAAGATATGTAATTTGGACATTAATCAGATTACAATTTGGTTATTACTGTGTCTCAGTTATCATAGTATCAAAAACACTTTATATGTACTATATTTAATATATATTACAGATATCAAGGTAATGATATATCATCAGAAGATCAAGTTGAGATCAATAAAATAATGACACCTAAGTTACATAAGAGTCCTCTTGTGGTTGGAAATAAGATGCTGTATGGAGTTTATGAATGCACGGCTAAGAACGAGTTTGGAGAGGCCAAGAAAATAATAACTTTGAGAGAAGGATTTGTACCTACAGCAGTCAATACTGTATGTTATTGGAATATTATTATAACTTATACTATTATACTTTATAAATTATACACTCAGACTGAAACTTTAATTTCAGATAAGTCTCGCAAACGTAACATCATCGTCAGTAACATTTAACATAGACCCGCCGGCGGTCACCGGTCCGGATGTAATCGGATTTACCTCAGAATATGACGAAATAGATACATACAATATAACAGACATACATATAAATAGAACCTGGTCGATCCACCGGCCGTTGAGGATAGATAAATTGAAACCAAATACTAGTTATCTTATCAAATTTGCTGCCATCAATGACGTGGGTACTGGACCATGGAGCGATATTCTAGATTTTGTTACACTTGAAAAGTAAGTATTTTGTGCATAATATTTAGCGTTTCTTAAAATTATGGCCAAATTACTAATTTATAAAAGTAGAATTTGAAATTCACGGTACCCCGGTAACAAATATAAATATATTTGTTTTAATTAGGGAATATTAAGTAAGAGTAAAATATATATTAGGTAAGAATATATAGCGACTTACGTGATTCACGTCTGTGAGTCACGTAACGCAAACAATTTTCCTATGTGGCAATCAAAACCTTCATTTCAATAATCAGGGCCACATACCAATAAGTGTGTTTTGTGACTTGGAAATCTCTTGTGTATTTTAACAAAACACATTTAATGACGTACCTAAACATAAAACAACCTGTTTAATAAGAGTATTGTATTATATTAATGTAGAGAAATTAATCAACTGTTGTTATTATGTTAAGGCTTGCCAAATTTGTGTTAGGTTCGTCTTAATAACTATGAAATGTTAAACTTAAGCCGCGCTGTGTTAAAGCGGCGTTCGATATATTTGTTAATGTGTGTGTTAAATTTACATTAATTAGTGCATGAAATTCTCATGTAGTTTAAAACATGTATTTAATGCAGAGGAATTACATAGAAATGGAATTCAATAAGTAATAAGTATAATACGTCTACTGAAAATGTGCTATTTATTAGTGAAAAAAAAATCTGCAACAAATGATAAAAACGACATTACAACAGTTATACCGTACACGTGGATGCTGTAGCCTGTATCTGTCTTTAGGATGATCAATCTCTTAACACTAAATGAATATAAATAAAACTAAGAAAGTACCAATTTCAGAATTGATTTCAGATCATCTCCCGACGAACCCGAGTGGGATGTGGATGCGGAAGAAATTATAGCTAAGGATAAAGTATTAAAATGGAAAAATAGTGATCTTGTTGATTTTTATGCAATACGACATTGTCCTGTGAGTTCTGAATTTTATTAATGCATTTATTAAGGTTTTCAAAATATATGTTTTATACAGGCATATATGACATGCTTTCTTGTTTATGTAAAAATTCCAGATTTCAAATGGTTTGATAGATGAAGATCTTTGCGAATCAGAACAGATGGAGCCTACAAATGAGTTTCAGCTTAATAAAATGGAGTCCAACATGTCGTACTATTTTGAGCTGGTAGCGCACAATTCAATCGGTAATTCTTCTGCTGCTCATATCATAGTGACAATGCCGGGTAAGTTATTAAAATATTGACCACAAACTATTTAAGCATTTCCTAACTCCTCAAGTATTATAATTTTATAAACTGATTCACACAAGGTAATCAGTTTATGTATGAATGACAGGCTGTAACTTAAGTGGTAAAATCAAAAATAACAAAATTATGTAGAATTTTTCTTGATATTTTCCTTTACAGATGAAATTTCGAAATAATAAGTCATAAATAAATTTTAAACACAGAACCGAACTCAGACTTGTTCAAAAAAGTCACAAGTCTGCTCCGGAAATTCGTTCAAAGCTTATTATAACTTCCTAAATCAAAGCGCAATAATTTCGATAGAAAACATATTACAAAATGAAAATAAATCAAAAACTTATCTGTGACTTAGGATAAGACAGTTTTAAGTTTAGTCCATTCCTTGGTAACTTTGTTATTAAAGTGATTTTTCTTCTCATAAATCTTTTGTTCCTAGCTGAAGAATCTCCTCAGCTCTCATCCGGTGCACTAATCGGTTTATCAATATTAGTAGTGTTTCTCGGTCTTGTGGTGTTAGACTTACTATTATTATTGTGGAAACGACAAGGAATTATCGCCAATTGCTGTATTAAGAAAAAGAAAAATGTACGGGAAGAAAGTTTAAATTCAAGGTCAGTGCTTTTTATATCTTAATTTTTAAAGTATTTTTCATTTTAGTATTTTTGTAGCGTATACCGTTGTTACTAAGCCGTTATATATAGTGTAATCATTTACATAGTTCATTATTACATATGTAATACTGCTAATCTAAAAACCATTATATATAAAATAAAATAAAAACATACATAACATCAATATCAAAATGTAAATATGTGTTACGCAGGCTATTAGTGTTTTAAATATCAAAGTTTTAATACGTTTATAGTGTTAAATTATTGTTTGTCATTTTAGAGACAAAAAAGGTCTTCTCAAAGAAGGAGAGTCGAAAAACGGCCACAAAGAATATGAATACAACAAAACCACCGGAGCCATCACTGGGAAGCATTCCGCCGTCTAATAATATTAATTTATATAGTTATATTAACATTAGGTCAAGCTATCTCTATAGTTAAATTTTAAATGCTCGTTACACTTAAACAAATAACGACGGTTGATTTTTATTCTATTTCCTTTAATTTCATCAAAAATAAATATATCTTATTGCAATAAATCCAGTCATTAAATTTTATCGCGAAATAATCAATCCTATTTTTCCCGATTTAATTTTTAATTAGTGACTAGATGGGTTATGCAAAAAAAATGGATTCAATTGATAAATCTTTACCATAAGCTCATTACAAACATTCATTTTGAATAATACGATCTCCATATAAAGTTGCTGGATACGATCGTATTCATTTGTATACGACGAAAAGCTTAAAACAAAATTTTCCAGGGAACTAATGTGAAGTTTAATGAAATAGAATATCGAAAAATATTAAATATTGCAGTCGTCAGCTCTCACATTACTTTGTTTCCAATAGTTATAATGAATTTACTATTTGTTTGTCGTCTACCTAACCTCAAAAAGTGCAATATATATGTGTAATAGTCTGTAGAGTCTGAATATACATCGATTAAATATAAATCTAGACTTGTGTTTGGTTTCAACTAATCTTACCAATTTACGTCTACTGACAGTGATCAGTCTAAACATAGGCCAAGAATACGTAGCGAAGATTTTGCTATGTATGAACAAATACTGCGGGGCTGGGTATTGTGAACCTTGCTTTTATAAGACTTATTTCTTACTATTATTTATTCTATTTCTTATTATTTTTATCCTTCTTCGATATCCTTAAAAGGTATAAAGAATTATTATATGCAAAAATATAAAATAAATTGTCATTAAAACTGAAATTGGTTCAATGAAGGTAATTTTAAAACAGTTATTTTAACTGCATGCTCTTTAATGAGACAATAAAGTATAATTCATCAATAAGCATTTAATTTCTGGTATGATTTTGTATTAAAATATATTAAATAAATTAGAGTACATTTTCCTTCTTTTTATAGAATTAAGAATAATTATAAAGTAGAATTAAGTATAAATTATAATTTCTAGAATTATGGATATTAATATAAAATACAGTATTAAATTGTTACCGATGTCATTAAAAGCTAAGTATAGAAATTCTTTATGTTCTAATAAAATATGTACAATGTAAATAATAATGTAGTAATGTAATGTAGTAATTTAAATAATGTATTCTTGAAATTGTATTATATTTATTGTTACATTATTAAGTAAAAATATTATCACTTTTATATTGTTTATATACCAAAGATTTAATTAAAAATAAAAAAACATGAAATATATATTTTTTTGTCTTCCCTGTATTTTATTAATAATAAAGCGTAATAAAACATTACCGCATAAATGAACATTGACAAAAGTATGGACATATTCTTTTTGTTTTAAAATGGATACGGCAAAAGAATAAAGAAACCTCCAGATAAATATTCAACATTGAAATTATCCACAAGTTTCCACTGGATAGATACCTTCTAGTAGACTGAGTATGTAAAGTTAACCAAACTTTGCGAGCTTCTGTGGTAGGATCTAACATAGGCCCATTTTGAGCCCTAAAATTAATAGGGATCAGGCTTGAGAGAGAACACTTTTCATTATTTATTTGCATTTTTATTTAGTATAAAATAATAATTATTCTTAGAAACTCGTTGCTTTTTCCTCATTATATTGTATTTTAATTCAGCAAACTTTTCTCGTTTGGAAGTTTTTGCGGGAAATAACTCGTGAAAATTTATTTTTTTTTATCACCCGCTAACATTTCGCTTTCACTGAAGGTAAGTTTTAATGCAATTTTAAACAAGATAAGTTTTATTAAAAAGGTATTTTACATATAATTTAAGTACATTTTTTTAAAATAATTTCTTGAAGCATGTATAGAAAACTATTTTATGAAATTCGTGCTTGACGTAAAAATATTATCTTTCCATAAAACTTATTGCTGTTGAAGAAAATCATATGAGATCATAATGTTAAAATCAAAAAGTGTAAATAAATGATATTACACTAACAAAAATAACTTATAAAAAACAGTATTAAACTACAAAAAAGTAGTTTTATTGAATCATATGAAAAGTAATACTAATCAAATCACCCGCTGTAATATAAAAATTGTATAATAGAATGTATAAATATAATTATATTATACACTAGAACCTTACTGTGGAAAATCAGCCTTGCAACTGGCGCTTCTCAGGGCTGTTGCGAATTTCTGAATTTATGGGTGTTTTAGTAGAACGGTTCGCAGGTGCCGATAATGGTTCCTTTTGATACTTTTTTCTTTAAAATCTACAACCAGAGTGGAATATTCATCTGCGCGGTGCTATTAGTAAGGATAATATTTTTAATAAAGTTTAACCTACGCTTACGCTTTTTTTTTATTAAGTTAAAACCTCAAGTATCTATAAATCATTTATAATGTTCAAATTGTATGAAATAATAAAATGCTAATTAAAGATCATTTGGTTTTATGTTATTTCTGATATTATGATAGCACAAACGTTTTACAAAAACATGGACTTATTTTAATCCTTTTAATTTATATTTGGAAAGTATTTCATCGTTAATGCTTATTTCGCAGCTGAAACAAATAAATAACAGTAGCGTGAAAAAAGTGTAAAAACCCTGACATTCTCTCATAAATCATGAATGTAGACAAACGAATGGCTTTCTAATTACTCATTTTGTCTCCACCGTAAATTATATTTTCAGCTGAATAATTTAATTAAAAAAGGACTTATTAATTCTAGTACATCAATTTCACTCTGCATTGTGGAATTTAACGATATAACATTCTGTATATAAACGTCTTTTTTGGGATAAAAGGTATCAAAATTACTAAGTCTAAGCTACACTAATAATGTTTTTATATTAAAAAAAAAAATGAAACACACATTGAATAGGACAACAACTCCCACGTACCACAGAAAAATTGATTACTTAGGTGACCTCTTCTCGCTTGCTATTATAAGATTTTGAACGAACATAGTTGCTAAAAATATTTTACCTTTTCCTTTACCGAGATATTGGCTGTATGCTATGTCACGAAAAATTCTATTTCGCGTACAATATTTGTGATGACATAAGATAAAATGTTAGTAAAATGTATTATACTCAATAAAGCAGGAAAAATGAGAAGTGTTTTCTTTGCAAGAAATGAAAAGAATGTAATGGAAGCAACATTTTTCTTTAGGTTTCATTTAATATCCTATTCCCTGAATACAATTTATTAGATTGCGACTTATGATTTGTATAAATTATTAACAGAAATAAAATCATAAGGTTTTATATATTACTAACTTTCCGCCCGCGGCTTCGCTCGTCAAATTCGGTAATATCGCGCGACAATGGAATAATTTTACATGATTTTATATTTGACAATAACGAACTATCACCCTTATTTTCGCGATAAAAAGTATCCTATATCCTTTCCCAAGTTCAGTTCTATCTTCATAACGAATTTAATCAAAATCAGTTTAGTGGTTTAGGCGTTAAAGCGTAACAGACTGACATACAGACAGTTACTTGTGCATTTATAATATTAGTAGGGATTAGATGTGCTCAAGTTTTTCTATATTTGGCTGACTAGTTTCGATTCCATTCGGGGCTCTTATTCATGAAAAAGTGTCAAGGCAAGCAATAATTGAACCTGCGACTTCTAGAATACCGTCCATAATGCTCTGTCAAAGGAATTACGGTTCCCTTGCCCGTCTTTATGGTTAATTCATCAGTCAGTCCATACACATTCGTATTTATTGAGACAGAAGGTCATGTTTAATTGAAACAAAACTTTACATAGCTAACATGGTTATGAACAATTTCATACAAAATCATATATATTATTAAGAAATTTTAATTACGTTTTAGTCTGTCGCTTTGCATAGCGAAGCTCAAGCCGAAACTTTATACATTAATAATCCGCTGGATCTCAGCAGTCTCCACTCCACATTCGCTTCACTCGGAATTATACAGAAAACGGAACGAGAGATTACGTGTTTATTTAAAATGTTTCCATTATTTATTATGTTCATCCACTTATGAAAGTAAAACAAGTAAAATTTTATTTGCTTATGCTCTGTACAATCTTATAGAAGATATGTACTTTAAGACTTTTAGTCACACATCAGAAATGAAATAAAAAAAATAATAAAATTAAACAGTTAAAAACGTTTCAAAAATTAACACCTCAAAATCAGATAATCTTTGTAAATGGATATTTAATATTACTATAATGCATATAAATGGTAGAATTAAATTTATTGGAAGCAGACACGTTCAGTTCGCGCCATTAGAGAGTTGCCAGTAGCTAGAACTAATGCCCGCTACGTGATCTGGCCTATGTCAGCCAGGAGATTAATATCTAGAACATTGAGTTTCTGCAGATATTTACATACGAAATTCTGTAACATCACTGATAAATTTTAGTTCTCTTATATCTTATTGTTATACTTTACAAAGAAAATAATCATTTTTTTCTACGAGATGAAATAATTTTTAAGTTTTATTTTTTTTTATTTATTCTTAGATGATACAACTTCATTGTCCTATGTACACAGTTTTTGTCAATTCACCTTGTGATTTATATATAATTATTTTTCTCTACACATCCTAGAATTATAGTATAGGACAATTAATTATACATGAACAGAAATTGACGTTAGTGTGTAATTAAATCTAACCACGACAAGGCTTTAGCCGTTACAGACATTAAAGGAAATTTGATCTAAGTGTTATAACAATAGTAATTATTAAAAGCTAATTCACGATTATAACTTACTAGCTGTTGCCCGCGACTGCGTTCACGTAAAAATTATATTTATATGGCTTATATTCCTATTTGTGACCCGTGACTTCTTTTAAAGTATTTTTAAAGTGTATCAATAAAACTGGGGACAGATTAAAAAATGTTGGTGGTGCTGACTTTGGAATGTAGCAAAAATTATTTGACGGCGTAGAGGTAAAGAAAAAAAAGGATAAAAAAATATGGCGCCATATAGTATGTATATAATTGAAATGTCTTAGGGAAAATGTTGGACAGTTTTCCTAGTTTCTACAGTCAAATAAAGCATTTTAGTTGGTGGCTAATGTATTCAATTCTTTGTTTTTTTTTTGACCGCCCCGTTGTTCGAGTGGTTAGCGCAGACGTCTAAAGTATAGCGACGCAATGGGGAACGGGTTCGATCCCCGACAGGGACAGGCATGTATGTGATAACCATAGATGTCTGTAATTCTGGGTTTGGTCGTTTATTAAATATATTCTGAGTATTTATAATGTGTATTTCTATGTATTTGTATCGTTGTCTAACACTCTTAACACAAGCAAATAATTTGCTTACTTAGGGTTTAGATCAATGTGTGTAACTTTTCCTGTATGTATGTATGTATGTATATGTATGTATTTTTGTAAAATTCTGTGAACCAAACGATTAAAAACAGGAGCTCCCGTAGCAATTACATAATCGGACTACAACTTATGTTACATCACAGACAAAACCAAATGCCTATGCCTATGTGTTAATCTGGTACATAAGCTACAACATTGCCAAGTTTCATTAAAATCCGTTTAGTAGTTGATTAAGTAACAAACATTTATAAAAATTCCAAACATAATATTAGCAAAGATTTATAATTGGCAATAAGAGTAAAATGTATGAATATAGTTTGAATAAATCATGTTTTGGTTGTTTATATATAATGTGAAGTGTTATTCCGATAAGTTTACAGTTATGAATCTTTCATATATATTCATATTATACATACAATAGCTTATAATACCGGGATCCCTCAGAGCGTGTATGGGTAGTCTACCCATACACGTGTATGAATCTTCAAGTAGCGTCAGAGGTATGCAACGATCGTAGCGCAGTAACTTTCTACGTGATATTTAAAGGGAAGATATTTATTACTATTTGATGCCAGATATTTCGTCTGCAAAAAGTCGAAGACACGTTACATGTTCCTAACAATAGTCCAGTATTACTGATCGAATCCGGCAGATGTCAGAAAAACTTTCCCCATATTATTGGGTTGTCACGTGGTTGTAACTATATAGCTATGGACGTCTGTCCTATCTTATGGAACATTCACGAAACTTATTTATAACTCGCTAAGATTAACGGTGTTGAAACAAACAGAAAGAAATACCTATATTTTGCTTAAGCCAGTTTGATTGCTTGCGTTGTATATAAAGTTAAAGTTTTCCATTCATATGTTAAAATGATAAAAAAAAATAAAAGACAAAAATGTTATATGGTTTAAATATATCACAACAACAAAAAACTATTAAAATTTCTGACACAATCAGAACTTAAATAATTTTAGTGTATGAGCGGAAAGTGGATTGGTCAAAGTTTCTTCTAAAATTTAAGAAAGTAGTGCAGTAGTGATAATGTCATAAGTTAAAATATAATAACATTTGCGTAGGCCTGATTTTATTTTCGTTACGCTTTCAGCTTTTTCAATGATGTGTTATTTTGCACATGGCAAGAGGTAGGTACTACTTGGGTTTTCATTTAAGTTGAATATGCTATGAGGACAAGTTTTTCACATTTTTTTTTTGTTTTTTAATTAAACATAAGTAAGTAATGTTTTCTATAACTAGCTCTAGAGCTTAAGGTTTCAAATAGTGGAAACTAAATTTTATAATTTTCTACAGTTTGTACCTGATTGATGTGTCGACATAGTGACAGACATAATTAAAAAACACTGGACACCTTTTGGCGATAAGACTTGATTTATATTAAAACAATTATTAAGTATTTTTTTTACTTACAGTTTTATTACATTTATATGTAAATTAGTTAGTCATTAAATCTTGAAATTAATAAATAACCTGCATAAATAAATTACTATACCTATCTTTGATCAGGAAAAAAAAACATTTATATCAGAAAGGTAAATTGTTTTTGTTTGAGTTTATATATTTGCTTTAAGTTTTCAAAATTTCCAATATCTCGTAGTGAAAATTTATATCATATTTTATCACAAAATCCGAATTTTCAGCAGCGTAAAAGCCGTGGAAGGTATTAAACGTTAGGAAGTACACTTAAGAAGTTTACTCTTAACACCCCGTTTCTGTAGGGTTGTAAGCTCATGCATAAGATATGTGGCGAAATAATATTTATTTAAATGACTACCCCCTTGAGAAAACCTTTTGGGGCGTCTGAATATTTGAAGCTTATATCGCTGACATGGACAGGAAAGTTTTTATAATTAATTACACACTTTATTGTTTGTTTCACTTAGATTTCCAACTTCCTACCTCGTTATGGTATAAGACGGTTTTATCTTTTTACGTTTATTTTTAGACAAATACACAAAAAATTATATATTTTTTTTGTTTTCGTAAATAAATATTATATAAAAAATATTTTTTTTCAGTACCAAACTTCTCTCAAATAAAATGACTGAATTCCCAAAAAGCATTGTGATTCAGTAGACTTCTTATCAATTTTGTCAGACTTTCGAACTTGATTGATCACTGTGAAACCGATCCAGACGCACCCCTGACGTTCCACACGACCGACAGAACACTGCACCCAATAATTATATTTATCAAATTAAAACCAAACTTTCACGAAACTAATTTTACGATCTGCCTTATTTTGTATTTGTATTTTTATTTATTATTGTTTTATGTATATCCATTTCTATACAAAGGTTAGGTAATGACAATATTTTAACCACCCCGTTCAATATAATAGATAAGACCACACATAGTAATCATCAAATGCGCGGTACAGAATGACTAATGAAGGAATTGTGCGCTTATTTACGAGACAAGAGACATAATCACACACCCTAACGCAATCGATTCGAACGCGTGACCAGCAAACCAATATCCGATGCGTTTACAACTTATGCTTTGCTATGTTTTATTTATACTTTTACTTCAAAAAATAATTAAACAGTTAATAATTTTATTATTTTTAATTTTACTTTTATTTAAATTAACAACACTAATAATAATAACGATACAAAATAATAATAAGGGTATCTGTCTGATTACGATTATATAAGAATATATACCTACTTAATATAAATAAAATATGTGTGTGTGTACACATGTAAGAAGTGAAACTTCTTTATGACATAATTTTTTGAAAAATGATTCACTAATTACAACTTTACAGGAATGGCTAATTAAGCTAAATTAGACAAAGTTTAAGCAAAAATAAAGATGGCGCGAAACAGAAAAACGTTAAAATTTTTTGACATTGCTATAAAATTTCTCCCATCCGTCGATAAAAAAATTTCACTTCAAATATGGCGCGTAACGGAAAAATGTGACTTAGAAATAAAGATGGCGCGTAACAGAAAAACGTCATAATTTTTTGACATTGCTATAAAATTTTATCCCATCTGTCGATAAAGAAGTTTCATTTCAATAAGCCAATATAGGTATGTAAAAATATGATTTTTATTTCTTAATTCAACTACAAATATATGATCTTAGGTAGGTACGTGTTTTTGTATTTATAACTTTATTTTAACAATCTAATATATAAAGATTTAGTTAATAATTGTCGTATAGTTTTGGTAAACGCTGTTTAAATTCGATGTGTCACTGAAATAATCTGTGGGAGTTTCTGCTTTACGCTTTTGCTGTAATTTGCATCCTAATTCCTGATTAAGTTTGATTCGCGTAAGCCATGCACGTCTAAGGTCGTCTACAAACTAGAACTTTAGTTATTTATTATATTTCAATCCAAAGTGACAATAAAATCCAATGGAGTTATAAATTGACGATGAGATAATGATCTTTTTATTTAAAGATAACTAACTTATTCCCGCAGAACGAAATAAACTCCGATTAGGTAACAACAGTTGATAAAATTTAATTAAATGTTTTTATTTATAACTAAAATTTGGCTGGTAGAGATGTCTTTGTGGCATTAACCTCATCTCGTGTATAATTTTGTGTATTATGCAATAAATAAATAAATCGAATTAATTCAGTATGCGGGGGTTCTAAGGTTATAATAGATATACAGTTTCATCATTTCACCGCATCAGGGTTGCAATTCAGTTAAACCGCTAAACGAATTAATTAGGCATATAGATACTGAACTATCATATAAGTCAGTACGGTGTAGTATGTTTTACTATAAAGTATATATACATAGGTAAGCTCGTTTATTTAGTACCTAATACCATTTTTATATATCTACATAAATAATAAATATTTAGTAGAAGTTATCACACATTTAACAAGATCGCGATACATCATTATATTATCTAGGTTTAGGGAATTGAGGCAAGCGAAATAGCATCACTACATAATATAAAGCAATGTCGCTTCCATCGTCTGTCCCTTTGTCTGTATGTATGCATACTTAGATATTTAAAACTACACAACGGATTTTGATGCAATTTTTTTAATAAATAGAGTGATTCAAGAGGAAGGTTTATATGTATAATAACATTAATATATAGGAAAACCATTTATAATTTCAAGATTTCTAATGCGAAGTCGTAATCAAACACATTTTTTACGCTTACATTACATACGCTGGTTGAAATCTATGCGACAGATCAGAATAATGTAATAAGTACTGTATAACTTAAAGAGGTCTACAAGAAAGTCCGGGATGGTACGAGTATATGTTTATCCATTAGGAATTACCCACAATAGCCAATTTTTATACTTACTTTTTACGAGAAATAATGGCTTATTTACAAAGCAATTTTAAGCAAGACAGTATTAATCCTTGTCTAATTAAGTAACTTTAATACATTTTACATTTAATATGAAACAATATAGCCCTATACAGCATTCAAATTAATCAATTCAGTCATTTAAATTAATATTATCGAAGATGTTACAGAGTTAAAATATGGGGTCATCGCGTTTGCGGCGGTACAACAGGCTGACGCACTCTGGTATGGAACCGTGCAAACCGTCTCAAAAATGGCTTTTGTGAATGTTCAGTATTGAAAATTTTGTTAATGCATACAGCTAACTGAATGTCTAATACATATTATTTAGCATTTAAAATAGACTTTGTTTTTTTTTAATAAAACCAGACCTGCAAGTTGATGGTCAAAATTAGATTTGGTAGATTGTATAGGTCAGAATTATTCAAGTTTACATGGTCACATTTTGATTTTTTTATATGAAAATCAATGAATATGAAAATGTAAGAATGGTTTTTAAGTATTCTTTTTTAAAATGATTTAAATGGAAGTTAAAAATACAGTACATAATATTGTATCCTTATTAAAAACTTTAAAAAAGGTTTGACAGTGAGCGATGTCTGCCAATGTCGTAATTTTGATTGTATCACTTAAAACAAGGCATATAGAAGCCAATACAAAAAAAGGGAAAGAGGAATTGTTTTACTACGAATTTAACGCGTGCGAATCCGCGGGCAGAAGCTAGTTTAATATAAAGAGTTATATATACCTATTACAATATAAGTATAGCTCACTGATATCAAGAAGATAAACAGTTTAAATTAAGATATATTCATAATATTTGTACCTGCTCCTTATTCATGTTTTTGAATATCTTGTCTTTAACTGGTCAACTGTTGAATTGTTATTATGTACATAATAAAACATAAATTTATGAATTTCTGAAACAAATAAAAATTCAATTATAAAACTATGAAGAAATAAGTTATACCAAGTTTATATTATATCGAGTGAAAAATCGGGACATGGATAGATAACTGCTAAGTTGTGCTCACAGAAGCAACGAATTCAACTTCAAACGGATATTGGATAAGTTTGAAGAGATCGCTTCGATTCTTTCGCAAAAATTAAATCGAGTTATAAAAATATCAGATAGTAAACCTTTACTTTGTTAACGGTCACAAAGCTGACCTAGACACGAAGGAAAAATGTGAATCCACAAATGGGTAATTATCCCATGTGAAAATCGAACCCAAAAAAGTAGTACCAATCATTAACCACTAGACTAGCAGGTCATCTGAATGAATCGGATACTATCAGATTTAATTCAATGTACCTTCATAAAACCTCTATGGCTGTTCATTGTCTTTATAATTAGAATTATTTTTTTTTAATAGAAAAAATAAATAAAAAAAAATTTAATAACATATTCATTTCTTTAGAAAAAACAAAAAGCCACTCTGAAGGAAAAAAAGAGAAAACCCTTTTTTAATATTTTTTTATTCATTGAATAGTAGTGGGATCCTTATTATCTCCGAAACATATATCATACACATCTCGTATTAACTTCTTAGTATTAGTCGTTAGTAAATAGGTATGTTTACTTGACATTTAATATTAAACATACGGAGATAAATATTTTTTTATTTTATTAAAGTGGAATGGGTTTATTTGCAAGATACTATAAATCAAATAAAAAAATAGCAGCATATTATTGTATAAAATATATAATTTAAGGAAAAAAGGTAAGATAATTTATTATTAGAACTAAACATTAACAGAAATTTATTATAAATCATAAACCAGTAACCCAAACACACCTTGTTATTATTTATTTCTATTTCATTTGTTCACTTCAATATATTATCCCAGATTTAATCTTCAGATTTTTGTCGAATAGTAATCAAACATCTGCCTTTCTAAAAAAATTTAATTCCTTTCAAAATAAAATACAATTTACCGGAGTTGGAGTCTAATAATTCTTTGGCTACAGCACAACACATCTGCAACTGCATCTGCTGCAGCTGAACACCTAGAGGACGAACTCTAGAACTTCTGTCAAGGCACCTAGAGTTAGCGGGAATCGGCCTTATTATTATAGTATGTGAAAAGAATTTCTGGCGTAGCTGGGAATTTCTTAAAAAAGTTTTCTATAAGAACTATATAAAAGCCTCATAGGAAAGTGGGTCAATTCTTGAGATCAATTAAAAATATTATTCCTTCAAAAGTTTGAAAATATCTATAAACATGTATGTCCCAGTAGTCGCGGGTTCGAATCCCTGCTCGTATCTGTTTATTTTTCATTCTATATTTATATAAATTTATTCCTTTAAAATGTGCCGAGATACCTATATATACTGCCATGCTATAATACATGTCTAATATTTAAATAAGATAACATATATGTACATGCCTAGTATGTATTTAAGATTTGATAATCCACAAATACTCTCTAAGGAGCACCGTTGTATACAAAGAATAATTCACGAGGTTCTTGAAATTAAAAACAACCTTATTTTAACAGAAGATTTGAAGATAGAAGTTAGACGCTATTTAATCCCCACTCATAAAAATAGTAGGTATTGTGAAATCCCATGGTAGCTTAGTAGATACCACGCGTCTCTCATAAAGATGGAGGAAGACGGAGCTATAAAGATGGAGGAAGACGGAGCTATAAAGATGGAGGAAGACGGAGCTATAGTTAGCTCTGTCCTCCTTTATCTTCATGTTATTAAAGGGCCATGATCTCAGAAGTCACAGGACCACTTAACCACTTTCTATTAAACACGTATTTTTAATTTTTGCACCCCATGAATTTTTAACAAATAGCTTACATATACCAATAGTTAACAGATTACTTTGGAGGGAGATGAACTTAATAAAAGTTCATCTCCATCCAAAGTAATCACCTTACCACATAAAATCATAAGTCCATCTGCTATTACTTAAAAATCTTAAAATATTTTATTAATTACAGCCCAAATCATTTTGTGCTTTCACGAAAAATACAAGAAACTTTCAGAGAGGAAAGTTACTACAAATGTTGTTGATTTATATACTTACTAACACAGCTAAAAACATTGTTTTGGGAGCTGTATCAATGAGATGAATTTAAAGACTACCTACTACTACTACTACAAGTTAATACGCACAACAGTGTGTATAAGTATTTAGTACTAGTTTTTTTTTAATTCACAATCAATAAAACAAAGACTTGTATTCTCGAAGATATATATTCATTCATGTTGCCAATATGACTTATACATATTTACAAAATAATGTTCTATATAACATATAGCTTATCGGAAATAAAAAAGCTGAAATATTACATAAATAAAATTATACTATTAACTCTATATATTCACTTCCCTCTATATAAGCTGGGAATTATATGGCAGAGTTCAAAATTTGAGAATTATTTTACTGAATCTACAATTGTGTTACACTTACATCCGGTTTCTCGAAGTCATAGAAACAATAAATCAAGTATTCATAAAAAAGCCATTCATTCTGATTGGTTAATATCATGATAGAAGTAGCCAATCACAAGTCTTTTCTGCGCTGCCTGATATTTATTTTTTTACTTCTTCCAAAAACCGGCGTAAGTGATATTATTAAAAAATACCAATAATACAAATTGTTTACAATCACACACACTCATTTGTGACTTATTATATTGATATAATATATGATTTCAGCGAACGTCTACAGAGTTACAGAAAATCTGAATACATCCTTAAAATTAACAATACCTACCATCTAATATGGAAACTAGTAAGTACAGTCGTTAATAGTACAGTTAGACCGACAAGTCATTAAAATATATTTATTATGCACTCTTTAAAGCCAAGATTCAGTTAAAAAATAATAAATAGAAATATTCGTATGCATACAAATAAATAAAATAAAATCACTGGTGATACTACAACGTATTTGTTCGTCAATGCTTCTATAAAAGTATTTTTTTTATATTTAAATTCTAAAGACACGTAAAATTTGAATTAAATGTTATTATTATGTATAAAATGAAAGTTACCATATTCGGACTTATTTAAAAAAAATCAGCGTAATAAGCTTTGTCACATTTTAAGAGATTTTACTTATGTTACAAAATTCTTTACTTTTTATTAATAAAGATAATTTTTCAATCCTCAGATAATATATTTAACCAGTGAATAAATTTACACTTGACCTAGACACCTTTTCTATATTAGTAAAATATGTACCTGTTAAAACATAAAAGTAATCAAGTTTTATGTTCTTGAGGGTTGAAAAATTGTTCATGGAAAAAGTATCAGTGATAGGCCGCTTTCAGTCAATATTATTCAATATTATTGCAATTACAAATTTCTTATTTCAAGTATATTAGTTTTAAAACAATTTTATTTGTTAAAAATAAATATCCAGACAAATTTTTGCATGTGGTCAGACAAATACGTATATAATAAAAGGAATTATACTAAATTACTATTAAAGGTTACAATTTATATAAGGAATGATAAATAGAAAATAATAGAATATCTTAAAAACTAAGAAGATTAGGCCTCTAGTTGTAATTTGGAACTCCTAAAAGGAAAACAATATTTATTTGTGTTTTAAGCTTGAGCCGGTCAAAACATACAAATAAATATATTAAATACTAAATATCCTAAAAATATAAATTATTGCCATTTCATGTGATATAAGAAAAAAATGAATGATATAAATTCAGGCCTAGTCTACACATTGGGAGTTTTTAAAGCTTGCCAATATACATTTTTATCTATCTTTTATTTATCTTTTTTATCTATTTATCAACTCATGTTAATGTCATTGTCATGTCATGTTATGTAAGTCATACATTTAATTATATTTCTAGTACAAGTATTGTTTTAATTTCCATATATTATCTTTATTATTAAATCATGTTAATAATCTACATATACATTACAGTATAATGTTTGTAGTTTAAGGGAAAACAATAGATTACACATTTGTATATTTAAGTACTATAGGTATGCTATATACAAATAAATAAGGAGTATATACACATGAAATATCGCAACTTTAAGATTTATACTGACTATAGAACCAAAATGTTCCTAGTTTAAATTCATAAAAAATATATATACAAATGAGTAGATGATATCGAATATATCTTAAGTGTTACAATTATAATATTATTGATAAATTCAAACTAAAAATAGCCAAAATCAATTTAAGTAAAAATATAAATTTTGTTCATAACACATATTAGCTCTCTTTACTTTGCAGTCATTTTTTCCTACAAAGTTTTACGACAAAGTATTTTCGTAAATCGGGAAATACAAGATCAATTTATAACATACAAATATGTTTTTATATTTAATACTATGTAATACTACAAATTTGATCCTAACGATAAGACTTATATTAGATTACAGACTATATGATTATTTTCGAGTATTTTTATTGATAATACAATATAATCTAATATTGGAAAAAGCCCACTACCTAAGTAGTTTTAAGAACTAGTTTTGTGTAAACAATACAATCATACAATTAAATTTTCAGAAAAGCTTTTTTAATTGTTGACAATTTTGACAATATTTTGTATAATTAAGCAGTAATCTAAAACAGACAGATTCCATCTATCTGTTTTAAAAACTCTAAACCTACCAGGGGTTTACAATTACCTAATCACTAATATATAATCTAATCTAAAATACTTAGTTACATGAGTGTATAAAGTCAATTAATCTACATTATTGCTATAAAACGAAAATAATACACGTATATATTATATTATATTGGCTATTTTTATTTAAGTATTGCCATTAAAATGTATAGGAATGCACCATTTATGTTGCATTTAAAAAATACTCTAATAGTACATAATTTGTCATGTCATTAAAGACAAGACAATCAGCGCCATCTGTGTCTTAGAAAGACAAACAGATATTTCATATATTTTTCGATTTATATCATTTTCGTTGTTTGTATGTGTGGCGCTTAATACGCACAATGCTTAACACAAGGACCAAATAATGTTATTAACAATTCACACTTCAATATGGTCGTCTGATATAGGAGGATGTTTTAATTTCTTAGGATTTAAGATTGACGGTTTTTGTGTGCGTGTGTGCCATACATACACTTTAGTACAGTTTTCTGCTAGCGGTTCCAGTTCTTCTTTGGTTGTGAAGTATTTCAGTATTTCGCTCTCCTGTAATACAAAATACATGTATACATTACAAAAACTAAAAAAAATATTTAAATAAGGAGCGACCCACATGATTAACTATAATAATAAAATCAAACGGAAGTTAATGAGTTAAAAAGAGAAAGCATGATAAGTTATCGCGTGTATTAGTGCACGAGTTCAAAGGCTATCAGTACTATGAACGTAGTAAATTTAATATTGTTAATTTATATAATTATGTTATAGTAAAAATATTTAAGATAAAAATTTATGCATATTAGGACTTTTAACATATATAATAAAATATTTTTGAAGACGCGCAAAAAATTTTGAATGAAGCAATTCCTTAATAAGTTTAAAGATTTATTCCTATTTTGTTATCTTTTGGGACAGTTTTAGACGTCAATCAATACATGCCAATAATTACCTAACTATAAATGACTAGAAAACATTATAATATACTTGTGTACTGAACCATAAAATATTGTATCTAACCAATCTATATTTATATAAAACAATTACAGAGTAATTAAATTCAGTTTGCAGATAAAAAAACTTATAGGTAGGAAGTTATAAACCGATAGTATTCCATTAGGTACTAAAAAATATCATAAAAATCAACAAACAGGTCTTAATCATAGCTAATAAAACGAATTTGAAAAGCAGTAAAAAAACCAGTATTAAGCAAAACTCATTGACCTAAATAGAATGCCAAGTGATAT
Source organism: Napeogenes inachia (assembly GCA_959347355.1). NCBI lineage: Eukaryota > Metazoa > Arthropoda > Insecta > Lepidoptera > Nymphalidae > Napeogenes > Napeogenes inachia. Next base: position 12,357,910 of record OY365793.1, on the reverse strand, counting down.
TGATAGCTCATTGAAAAATCATCATATTAACAAAATCTTATAACAAACATGTTTAGATAATTAAACATATATTTTGTTTTAAAAACTAGATTAAGAGTGAATATAGAAAACTACTTATTGATTACAATCTATAACATCTTTTGGTAATTATTATTGCGTAAACCTGATAATAATTTAATACAATTATCATATCTCTTTTGGGCGATGAAAGGGGGGAGGAAAGGGACTCCTTCCCCCAAAAATAGGAATTATTACAAACCTGGAATCCAGATTGCACTTTTCTTGAGAATTTGGCTTCTGGATGACTTAAGAACAGTGTAGCATTGATCGCAAAACCAGCCATATCTATTGGGAAAGGTCTAAAAGGCTTCCAAACTGAATTGAAGCCAGATACCTTGCCATCGGTAACTAGAGGCCGTTCTACCTTCATCCCTCCCACTATGCCTACAGGCCAAACACCTACATTTTTTATTTTTCTCATCTGAAAAAGAAATGTATAACATTATGTTTTACTTCAGAATAAGCCCGTCATTTTGTGCTTGCGTTATTTAAAAAATATATTAATAAAAAAGGATTTTTTTTATCTACATTTGTTAAAAGTCAAATAGTGATAAGGAACTCCATCCTTTTTTTAAGGTTAACTATCACAACGCCGATAATGGAACTAGTTGGCAATTTTAAAACAATATTAAAATCTAATTATAAATATGTTATTCATATATTTATCATAAATTATTAATTATTTTAACGACACTATTAAGTTTAGTTACAAAGAATTTTGCATCAATGAAATCCGAGTTATACACGCAATCTAAGTACGACCGTAATCCGTATCCTCTTTAAGTAAGGTCAGCAGATAGTATTACTAATTTATGATTGAACAGTAAACAACTTCTTTGACCTTACAACGTCATTTTTTATTTTCAACAAATAAACCATTTATATTTCGATTCATAAATACATTATTTCAGTTGCTTAAACACGTAATATTTTTTTTTAATTGGTATATTAGAACATTTATTTTCAGTCCATGTCTTATAATTTATTTACTTCATACCAATTAATTATAATAAATATAGATTCCATTCAATTATGTTGTATGGAGTTTAATAACATGACCACTACTAACATTGTTTGTATATTGTGTTATTGACATTCAGGAAATCTGGTTAATCACCACATCGGCATCTCCTGTTTACTTATTGGACAGGAAATTATAACAACACAAGCCAAAATTGTTTGTACCTGTCATATTTATATTATAAATGTTTACATACCTTAAAACTGAAAAATAATAAGTATATATACTAAATCATGCATACTTTTACTGAAGATCTACAAACATGTAGAATTTAAAAATACAAATTAAATAATAAAAAATGGTATGTCTATATGTAACTATATACTAAATCATGCATACTTTTACTGAAGATCTACAAACATATAGAATTTAAAAATACAAATTAAATAATCAAAAATGGTATGTCTATATGTAACTAATACTATATAAGTTAACATACCTCTTCAAACACTTTCAATGAATATGTGTTGTCATCATCCATGAAGAAGACGGCTCCTCGTTTGTCTTCATTATTATTTAAAAATCCTCTCAACCATTGCAGAGCAAGGTTTCTTTGTTCCACTCCACTTGCCTGTAATGTCATATTAATTAATATTTATATTAATTGTACGAGACTTGCATGTTACAGTGTTACCAAACTAAGAGACAATATTAACTGTATATAAAATTAAAATAGAAAGAGAGAAGAACAATTTGTATGGCATCACAAATCACAGATAAATCTCTGATTATGTATGATGCTAATTTTTTCTTACGTTTGCATTATGGATTATTCTAGCATTATTTAAGAAACTGTCACAATAAAAATAAGTTCAAAATATTAATAAACACTGATTAATCATTAATTAGTTTCAGTTAAATATATGTAAATACAGGTTGTTTTTATATTTTCACAATGACATGAATATTCATAAGTTAATAACTTATATTCTTCTACTTACTATAATAATAAACAAAACTAACTGTTTAGAAATATAATTTAATATTTATTAGAATTTTAAACAAATTAACAGAAGGGAAAATCTTAGTAAAATTATATTGCTGTTAATTAAAGTGTTATGCCAATATAACTAATTATCAATAAATGAAAACACATAAAAAAAATCATTTAAACATACACAATACCAACTAGTGGAGTATGATTCACTTTTAAAAACACATATATTGACATCCAACACCTGAAATTATCAATAACAATTTCTAAAATTTTTACAAATCTTGATAAACAACATAAAAAAAACTAAACAATAAAATTTTTGCTCCCTCTTTTACTTATTACTCTGTATTTTGTAAGAAGTACTTAACGTACAACGCTCGGGCGCCATACCGACGTTCAGAGTTAGTGCCAGTTCAGAGACAACAAGCAAATTTTGTATGGCAAAATTAAAATTTTAAAAAATATTAATTTTTAAGTCTAGAACAAATGTTGATGGAATTGATGTAAAGAGGCTGCCTGAAAGAGGTGGTCAACTAATTACAAATAACCCTGTATAATAAAAATGACTTATTAATTCTAATAGAACTCATGTACATTTAGATCGCCTACAGCCTAGAGGTATTGAGTAATATATAAAATGCATGTTCCTTATATAGAGGTGCTATATTTTATTATTATTTATTTACCCCACTGTATTCCCAAAAAAATATTGTAATGTGCACAATCAATTTCTAATCCGTTTGGAGTTCTTTTTGATGAGCTCATAGCATGGCTGACTATACTTTTATTACTTACATGCTATAATTTCGCAATAAAATCAAGCTGATAGTGTGGAGTGTTGATAAAGTGGAGTGTTAAGAAGTGCACTATGTTTGTGTAATACTACACAGTAATTGTATTATAAAACTATAAGTATTATAATTAAAGAACCTTTTGATCATTGTCTTGTTATTAAAGTTTAAGAAGTTAATAATTTTTAAATTCAGACTAGTATTCTAAGTCTGATTTTAGTTTAGTTTGTATGGTATAAATTGACTGAACTTTGATGTTATTAATATAAAAAAATAAACCTTCATTTATTATTCTTAAGTAAAATGTTATCATTATAAAAATGGTTTTGTATTGAAATTAAATGTAAAAGTGTAGTGTAATATATAAAATTATTTGGCATAGTACATAATAATATTTCTCATTTCCATTTCTCATAACCTTATAATACAATTATTTATCTATTTAATATTTAGAAATAATACTCACAGTGGAATGCTTGGTCTTGTGGGTTCTTACATAAAGATGTGTATATTTCAAAGTAGATTCCTTGAGCAGATTTTCAACTAATTTTGTCTTGGTTTCTGAATCTTCTATAACTATCCAATGAAAGTTTTTCACAAGCATTAATGTCTGAGACAATCTGATGAAGAAAACATATTTATTTACAAGAGAATAATAAAATAAAAAATAGAAAAAGATTATTTAAAACATCTTAATATTATGGTACTCACATTTTTGCAATAACATAAATATATAATATATCACAATGCACTACCACACTACCATTTTTTTTACTTTTTAAAATTAAGGAAATTCTGCAATCATCTAAGTGAACAAATAATGAAGTGTTCTATTTACTTCGACAATGGTTGCTGACCATGAGAGATGACAATCAAAGGATATCACTAGGATTTTCAAGTTTGTCAGTAAACATTATTAGAGCTCAATCATAAGTCAGACTAGGTAAATAAGCTATACAAATTCTATAACTGCTTACTTATTATCAAGGTTGGACTCTTTATATTATGTTATTAGAAAGTTAAGATATCATTGACTGGAACATCATTGAGGAATTCAAATTGGTGGACATTATGTATTATGAATATTATGTATTAATTTAAGATAATTATAATGAAACTGTATCACAAATAAGAAAAATTATATTGACAAAACAAAAACTATCAACAATTAGGATGATATATGAAATATCTCTTCAATAATTTATCAAATTCATATTAGATTTGCATAAACTGCGAAACCAAACAAAAGTTGGTGTTGTAATCAAGGGCAGGACAATCACGACAAAATTAATATTACCTTGTGAGATCGGCCTTTTGTGCAAGTCTTGCGTACGTCGGTGTTATTCCGAATATAGTCGGATGATACGTGGTCACCTCTGGAGCAAATTGGCATTGGAAAGATGGTCGGCTATTGAAAAAAAATAAAACTACAAAAATCAACATCCCGACTGCTAAATATTGCTTCTTGATGTTAACAAAAGGCATTTTATTGTCACTGGTGCTTTCGAGCTTCCCGTTCACGTCCGCACACACAGCTTTAGAAAACATACATTTGAATTAAGTCACAACATTATTTTATGTTTACTTTGATTGTTCTCTAGTAAATTCTAGTTTTTATGTAATTAAAATAAAATTCGCGATCGGAATAATAATTTAAGCTTTTAGAGTTCCCGATACACTGTGTAGTACCGACGCTGCTTGGATGAGTAGTGAAGTGTCAAATTCAACTGTCATTGGATTGGAACTCTACAAATTTGACAGTTGATGTGGCTTGACATTTCAGATACTTCAACAATGACAAATTCGGATTGCCAAACTCAAAATTATAAAACAATGTTACCAAGAAATAATTAACGTAATACCATAACTAAGAATGAAATATAATATGTTTTATAACAATATTTTCAATTATTGCTAGTTGTAATTGTTTTATTTATGTTTTTTTATAAACATATTAAAACAAGGATCCGCCACAATGCGCTGCCGAAGTTGAGCTGAGCGCGGACAAGGACTTCCAGTGAAGTCGCTTAAGTCTATAGGAGATTCAGGTTGACCATATCTTTAAAACGAAACAATATTTTTTTATTCTGTTTTTGGAGTAGAAGCCCAGTCACATCTTTGACATGCGTGCCAATATTGGTTAAAATTGGTCAAGTGGTTTTCCTGTAATGTTGCCTCAAAAATAAAAATTCCCAAACGGTTAAGAGCTTTACTTACGCTCAGCTCAATGAGGGCAAACAAAGCTGCGAAGTGCTGGTCATTATTGTCACTATTTTCTGAATTCTTTCATTTAAACAGGAACTAACAATATCAATGTTGTATCAGTGTTGTATGAAGAACAGTAGAAGAATAATAGGTAGGTAGCGATTAAGTCATTTTAAATTTGTTAATTGTTTTTATTACTTGTACTTTTTTTAATTCGTATTCTTAATGATTTTGCAATTAATAAGTTGATTAAAAAGGTCAGAATGTAGTGAAGTGTAAATTTATTATAAATAGAGGTGGCGCTAGTGGCAGTGATTTTATACGCATAGATTATGTAAGGTAAAAATAAAAAAATAAAACTTGTGTGGTTTTATGAAACCACCGTAAAAGTGAAACTTTTTTTCACATTATAGACATTTAACTAAAAATTTTCGGAATAATATTCCATTAAGGGTATAAAAATTGCTTCATCAATCTTAATTTTATACTTAGAAAATGGGAAAGATAATGGGAAATGATAAAAGTAGACTAGGTCTCCAACTAATATTTTTATTGAACTCTGTGTCTTAGAGTACGACATACATAATACTTAACAATTATTTAGATGATATACACATATTAAAACACTGAAAACAATATTTTATAATCGTTGAGTCATTTTGATCCGTTTTTCAATTATTTTCAATCATTCTATTATCAATTCCATCTTCATCATGAATTTCACAGTTTATAAATGTAACCAATATTTTATGGTAACTAAAATACGTGAACAGTGACTTACATTCGATTTTTTCAATGTATCTAGTAAAAACCGCATCGATACGAGCGCCTTTCACTTTATCCCTACTCCGCGGCCGACCGTCACGCGACATGCAACACACAGACGAAAAAGTTTGAGACGATGTAATAAAAGTTTCACTTTAAAACGTAATATTTATTGAATTATGTTCTAAGATGTTATTAATATATAAAGCAGTGTTACGACAAATTTCCTAAATATAATTTCCGCATAGATTTTATATACTTTTTCTCTATTATAACACAAAATGTAACTCAGCGGATGCTCACTCACTAAATACTAATTTATCATTGACAACCACTGTTTTTGGGGTAAATACAAAGTATTTAAAAACTTATCATACATTATTTGAAATACCGTGCAAATTAAAGGCTAGTAAACCAATTTAGTGCACTAGTAGTTGTAGGCTCACTACACTATGTTAACAGTAACATTTGATTTCGAACCGCACGTTGGTATTGTCTCTCACTAATGTAGTATAAGAAAACTGATTTAAAAGAATATTTTTTCAGTCTTGTTCTCTTTGTAATTCTTACCTATGTTAAAGTATTTTTGAAACGTTTACTCATTTTCTAATGATTCTCACCTGATATTAAAATAAAAATATAAATTCAATGTAGCACTTAGAAATTATTCATTAAATTTCAGGATAAATCTAAAATAGCCTTCCGGCGACGTACCAATGGGACCTCCGAAAATGAGTGTTTGAAGTATTTCACTTGCCGACGGTTAAACGATCAACGGCTTTCCATTTTTATTATGTAAAACTGCAAGACTTTTAAAGGTTTATTCGTATTATATGTTTTTACATCTTACGAATCTTAGAAGGTTACATTATAGGTATACCTTACCAAAAGTCTTTTATTGTAGATTGAGGATCAACAAATAGAAAAAAATCTAAAGCCATCCGTGACAGTTAAATTCTCACTATTGTAATATTAGTAAGATTATCAGGACAATGGTTTCGAAAATTAAACAATATCAATAACCTAAATAGATCTATCTTGATATGTCAAAAAATTGGATCTCAAATAAGAACTTAATTTTATAGAATGCATATGTAAATATTGTGTAATTCTATAACTACTTCTAAAAAAGTACAATATTGCGATGTATTTAAAAAATAAGATGTTATATAATAATTTAGTAGGTATTCTGTACCTACGCAAGCGTGATTTAAACTATAAGAGCTGTAGGCTCTTATTCGGGTTAAAATTATATTAACATTTAGAACTTTTTAATATTAAGATTTTTATATAACATTCAAATGATATATGTAGTAATCAAATTTTTATTGTTTCTTTTTTTTTATCTAAATAACCCTTTGAAATTCTCTTCTACCCACCCGTGGAAGTCATTTAAAGAACGGGTGAGTGATCTAAAAGGTTAAATTTTCTTTAAAAATTATAATATAAAAATATAAAAATTATAACTTCTTCTATAACAGACGTTGGCTGCCGTAATTCCGGGACACCCAAGATTTCTCCCCATACTATCGCAGCGGATCAACGGAAACACGACGAAGAGTTTGCCAAATCACACAGCCACGGGGTCACTAATCAGATACCCTGCAAACAGAGAACTACCTGAAGAGACCTAGTAAACAGGGAATGTGCCCTCCCACCAGCAACGACCAAGTCAACTTACCGTCTATCAGGGCCCGAGACCGCTGCTACGGACGGAAAGAACATCCGCTGCGAATCCCACATCTAATGCCAGTAGTGGACAGGTACACAAGCTAGTATGGACTGACTCACAAAAAAACCGTTGTGAAGTAGTTACTAGAACTGCGTTTTACACGGCTAGTGAGAGAACTAGATGACCTCCTCCTCACTTTCATTCCCTTGCTTTTTGAAGAAAAACCTATAATTACAATTTACCAATCCTAACGATTACCACTTTGCATCACCTAGACCGGTTACCTGCTTATTTCTTGCTATAACAATATAAAAAAACGTATTTACACTAAAAAATGTATATTCGGACTAAAGTTGAAAAATATTGCTAGGTTATGTTATCATGGCTATATAACCACACCAGTAACAAAACTAGTTCTAATCACTAGATCACCGAATTTACATAAATCAAAAACTTTTAAGCTACCTTTCGACCACATGATATATAGTACTCGGACGTGACGAAACTTACAGGCTTTATTTGGTCAATTGTTTACTCTAAAAATGTAAATTTAACGGGTCTGTGATAATCCCCGTGAATACTGGGATTATTTTCTAGAACAAAACATTGTAAAAAAATAGACTATTTTATTAAAAGACTTTAACATTTATAAAACTTACCATGTTTTCATATTTAAACTGGGAATAATTTTTTTTAGAACAATAAATAACGGATAACTTTTATTTAAATAATCTCATTTTATTTTAAATAAAGTGAGATTTAGATGTTGCATGTTTTTTTAAGGAACGTTATTTACTTGATAATATAAACATCATTTAATAAAAATATAAGTATGTATTTAGGTAAAAGTTTTACTACTAATTAAATTGTCAAATTATATGGTCTATAATCTCCCGAATATAATTCGTATGGGCCTGCTCACATTTTTACCAATAATGGCCTACGTCGTAGCAAATGTAGCAAAAACCGTAGCACATAATTCCTCAATCTTTATTCTACTGTAAGAATTTACCAAAAAGTTATCATACTGCCTTTAATTTACCCTATTGTATAATATAAAACCGGCAAGGACACACATATTACGCTTAGTTAATGGGGTGAGAGCGATAAATAAAACATGAATTTGACGTATTTAATTTGTTCGTATAAGTAATAAATAGCAATAAGTGAAAGAAAATGGTTTAAAGAAAAAAATATAAAAAACAATATAATACTCATGACAATGATATTCTTAATACATAGACCGGTTTCTTAATCTTAGGATTTACAATTTAAATTTTAAAATATATTTAATTTATTATTGCCATCTTAATACAAACACTGGTCATCGTAACTTGTGAACATAAGTACATATGCGTCTACTAATGCAGGGGCACGCAGGTAGTTTATGTTCAGCCAGCCATTTCATTGTAAAAGCGTTATAGATAGAGGGAGCTGGCTGGGGGCCGCCCGGGCTTACCTGTACTAGACCCGTAGGCGCGTCACGCTCGCACACACATACAACTCCCTCACTCACACATAACTAATAAATCCGCGGGAAAAGGGAAACCGCACACAGATGTACAGGTAACAATAAGGCTCTATACGCACACACGGAGGCTCGATCGGAGAGGCGGGAATGAGCCGGGACAGAAGCGGGCGAGCACTCCCGCCGCGAGGTCCTGCGACCCGCATCGCCCGCGCTCGCAATACCACTTGTTGAATCTGCAGACTTTTCACACCATTTGAACTCAACTCGCGCGGTTTGTACGTTAGCGTTAAATCATCTTCTTTTAAGTTATATCCTATAATTGTAACCACAACCACCTGTGATGTCTACTTTTCGCCTCCGCTCTGCCTTGTTACTTTCATGTATCCTTAATAAAGTTGATTTCGTCTTCCTCTCAGTGTTATTGTTGTTACGGACGACTTTTTATCGTATACGCGAATCCTTTACCCGCGTTTGTTACACTTTTAAAAATATTTAAACTGTTGTTGAATACTCATATCTGTGTTACCTGTTGACTATTACTTAAATAGATATTGTATCCAATTCTTATATCGTTACGTCGCTGTAAAACACAAATTTGTGCTGAAGTGCTGCCATTGTAAGGTAAGTTTATATATTAGTTTTTAACGCATTTTGTTAAATATACCAAGTCTTATTATATTTTAAATTAGTATTTTCAATTTACTTATTCCAAATTATTAATTATGATCTACTAAAACACGACATACTTTTGCAACTTATTTTTAAATATGAGTTTAGGATAATTATAAAATTAACTTTAAAAAGTAAATATTAAAGAAATATTGCTCGTAATATTCTTCGTAAGTTCAAAACTACGATATAATATTGAATTAACAATATTTTTGACAATAATTTTTGACGCACACCGACGCAACTAAAAATTTATTTTTTTATAATATGTAGTAAACGAAATGTAAACCATGCGGTGCTTGCTTGACATAATTTGTATTTGTATAAAGGAAAATTGGGTCAGTCATTGAAGCGTTATATCTACCAAGCCAAAAGGTATATTATGCTTATTTTTCGTACACCCCGTTATTGCGACGTTGGAATTATTCTGCTTATACCTTAGACCCGTAATATTTCATAGCAACTGGACCGTTAATGCAATAATACAAATATTAAATGATAATAAAATGGAAATCACTATAATGGAAGATGAACTAAATATTGAGTAGGAAATGTTACAAAACTTGGTTTTATATAACAACCACATGTGTTTTAAGGTTGTTTATTCTTTGTTGTTAAATAATTATTTTATATTTAATTTTTAACTTAAAATACCTTACGAAAGCTCCAAGTAATTTATTAACCGAAAGGAAAAAGCCACCTCATGGAAACTATAAAGTTTCTGTAGTAATTATTATACAATGTCAATATCTTTGGTATCATAGTCTAAAATAAAATTATATTTGATAAAGATTGTTAAAGATGGTTTCATTATCCAAATTACAAATTTTATTCTTGTATTCTTTATACATTGATTTCAATAAAAATTTTGGAATCTTAAACTTTTCTTTTGATTTCATATTATTATTTTTTTTATTTTAAAAACGTTTATTATAAATGAACATAAAAATTGTTTTAAAATTAAGTGCCAAATAAATTCTGTGGCATAAAGCGACCCAAGTAAATTATCGTCATTTGCGGGGAAATGAAAGACTTAGGATAAAATTCTGAACAACTTGACAACTTTGATGTTTAAAATTCAGAAATTCTATGCATAAATAAATATAAAATCAATTTGACACAGAAATGTTAACAAATTCATTATTAAAAATAAGGTAATGGGCGGTCGTTCTCGAAATATTCTAGATTCATTTAATCAACTTTGCCCATTAACTTATAATTTATGGGGGTTCTAATTTTTATTAAAGAGAAATAAAAGGTATAATTTGTAATATAGCACAGACCGAAAGGGCAACAGTGACTTGGTCTAATTTTAATTAAAGTCAATTATAAATCAACCATGACTGCGTGAAAGCCATATCTATCCCTCTGTGTCACTCCAGCATGGTAACATACCTATTAGGAAACATCTAAGGATAATTTCAAACCTAAAAACTCATTGTAACACCATATTTATCCCGCAAAATATTGATTTCTGAACAAAACGGCACATTCAAAAGCAACCATTTCTGTTAGTACGCCACTACTTAGTAATTTAAATTATAGCAGATAAATTATAATACTCTATATAATAATGACTATCATGTTACCTATAATACATAATACTTTAGAGTTAATTTACATTATTTTAGACTCCAGCTTCTTAGGTCCTATCCTATTTCAAGCAACTTAGTATATAAAACTAACGATTCCTAAGTTCTAACTTCATTTACCACTATCTGAATTGAATCCCAGAGATGACATCACCTTGGCCGATTTCATACCGTAATTAATTAGATCCAGAGTATGGTGCATTCAATGAAGAGACAGAGGACCTTAATAGGTTCTCTGTATCTTCATTCCTTAAAATGTCGGCTGCTATATGGAAGAGTTACATTCCCTATCTCTCCGTTTCTCCATCTCTCTCCCTTTTTTCATCTCTCTTCCTTTTTATATCTCTCTCACACTCTTGGTTGAATCGTTGTTTATAAATAGTTATCACTAAAAAGTATGGGGCTATTCTTGATTTATATTTAAGAAACCATTATTTCATGCATTTTCCGAATATAATATCTGAAGCTTTTTAACCCACTACATTTTCATGAACTTGTGACCTCAAAAGAAAGTGAGCTGCAAAACTTTAGCTATTATGGAGAGATAATTTTTGTTACATTTAAGTTTCATATTGTATGCTTTTTTAGTTTATTATGTTATAATAAACTACAATTAATATAATCAGCTGTATATAACTAGTATTTAATTATCATTATAATTTAAACATACTAATAAATATTTCGAATAAAAAATTAAAGAAGTCCACCGATCTCCATTTCCCTATACCACTCAAAAAACACTTAAATTGAAAAATGACCTATTAAAATTACTGTAACTCCAATTAAAATAAATTTTCATAACAATGATTATAATTTTCAATATAACAAAGTATAATTTGAGTGCTTGCAAAATTTACATACATATTTTATCGCTTCAACGATTTTTAGGTTGAACAAGTATACGTTAATATTTATTAATCGATAAGGTAATTTTATGTTTAACAATATTTTATAAAAAAAACAGTCAATTGTACTGATTTTCGGTACATAATAATGTAGTTAAAACTATTATTCATACATTGCTTTTACTTTATACAAATTGTTAACGCTGGCTTTATATTAATACACCAATAGAGTTTAGATCATTTAAAATGTTCCGCCGCACCTCTTCGTGTTATTTTTATATTGCTGTAATCAATCCTAATCATCAAAGAATGTCGTAAACTCTCGGTAACGAAAACCTGTAATTCAGTGTGAGGAAGTGGCATCATTAATACCAATTATATATTTTTCCGTCTGTATACACCTGGGTTAGACCTTTTATAGAGTCAATTGATAAAGTAAATTGGTAAAGTTATTTATTAGCTGTAGCTACAGCTACGTTGTGCTACGGCTAGGCTCTACGACACATTTATTATGATTATTATTTTAAGAAGAAGTCGTATTTAATAGAACTAGTTTATAAAACCTAACCAAATTTACTCTTTTGCACCCATAAAGTTAAACAAAACGGTTTATAAATAATAAACAAAAAGTATGAGAGTACATTACGATATGGACCGTTTTAGAATTTAATTAGGCCCGTATCGGCGACGTGTTCTCAAATAATTTAATTGCCAACGCTCCCGGTTAACAATTTTTTTTTCTTTAGCATATGTATGGAATTTTGTAAAGAGTAGATTAAATGTTATATTTCAAGTCTAAAAAAACAGTAGAACCAATTATTCAATTATTCAACTAAAGGTTATAAAGTCAATTTTGACCTTGGAATAAAAATGAGTTTCTTTTTTGTTTTTCATGTTTACTTTCTCTATTTACTTCGTTGATATGAGATACCCAAAGAATAAAAAGTATCTCTCAGTAATTGTTAAAGGAATCGGGCAGAATCGTTTTTGCACATACAATAATCGATATTATAAGTTATATACAAAATTAATAAATATCTTTCTCACTCATTTGTTGGCATGCAATTGAAAAGAATTAAACAACAAAACAATAACAATATTGATCATTGGGTATCAGATATAATAAACATTGAATCAAAACATTAAACATATAATCCAATATCACAATGACTTAAGGCTAATTGGAAACCTTTCAAACAAACTACACAATAAATTTTATCATAATATAAAATATATTGCAGAGTCATCCTCCTGACCCCGTCCACTTAAATGACACACCCTGGACATTTTATGGGACATAGGCTGGCTGCAAACGAAATTTATTAAAATAAAGCACATATGGCTTTTATTGACTTTTAATTTAATGAACTTTTGCGGATACGACAAATTTAATAAGCCAACAAGGTTTTGTGTTACCATCATAACATTTTAGATATTATTTTGAGTTTATTCTGTGATTTGCTATTTATAAAAACTATTATTATTTTATCACATTTTAAATAAATTATTTATGTATTGAATTAAACATTATTACCTTATATAACATTATATAAAAGAAAGTATTAAAAGAAAGTCTTAGTAGTGTTTAGTGAGTAAGAAACATTTAATTTTATTCATTTATTCTCAGACACAATATTTATTTAGTTTATTTTTCTGATTATTTCTAATAAAAAAAGAGAACGAATAGTGATACTGTTAAATAAATCCAATAACCAAAATAACATCTGTATCATTGTTCCAAGAATTTTTAATAGTTGTTTTCACATCATTATATTTTTTATAATTAATTTACTTTTTGATTTTCCTTAATTTGTCAGACACTCTGGTGAGCAGAGGTAGATGTTTCCTAAAGCGTACAAGGGAATATCATGGGAACTCTCTAAAGTGCACCAAATACCATCGTGATGGTGCTTATAACTATAAAAAGTTATTTTTTTATTTGCCAATATATAATCTGTTATTTAGTAGCATGTTATTTTTTTTATTAATATTGACTTATTCGTGAAAGGAGCCATGGATGCGGTATATAAATTGACATATAAATAGTTGTGGCGGCCAACCTCGATGACCACTTGAGGTTATGTGCTTATATGTGGTGAAAATTCTGTTTTGACTAAAAAAATATATCTATAATATATTGTGTACCTATATTATTTATAAATGTATGATTGTAACACTATGAATTTATAAAACTTCCTATATTATCATATTAATGTTACTAGGTACACTAAGAAATCAGCTACTTTAAAATCCTAAAATCGAAAATAATAATCATATTAGGTTAAGTACAATACTAAAATTATAAGATTTCTTTTATGAATTATATAAGTATTATATAATACATAACACACTACATTATATATAAGTGTATTTATTATTTATTCAGTATGGTTTTAGTATATTATTATTTTCAATAATGTTGTATAGTATTTGTAATTGGTTTTGGTCATTTAACTTATATATATATAAACAATACTGATGAGCTTCGGTGTTTTTTTTTAACTCGTAATATTAATATTGCGTCTTGGCATCTTATAAAATCCAAAGGGCTTAGAAATAAAATTAAAAATAACCTTAATATCTTCCAAAAACTTTGTAATTACTTTCAGTATGGCTATGACATTTCAAGAAAATTACTTATATAGCTAATAAATATGGATTTTTAAAGTTTTCTATTTGTATTGTACCAATCGAACCAGAAATTTGAGCAATAATTTGCTTGCTTACGCATATTTTTCAATATTGATGAATATTCTTTTTGTAAGATATATTTCGCTACCCAAAAAAAGTTATAGATCGTTTAGTATCGTGAAACTTAACCAGAAATTTGAAAAGTCTTATCTGTAAAAGAAAAAACTTCAATATAAAGTTTTAGTTTTGTGTTCATAAAAGATTTATTAAAGGCACATCATTACAAGAGCGTTCTCCTTTTTATTATGTGTAAAAGTAATAAGTTTTGGTAATAAATAATCATAAAAGAAATAATCTTTTATTAAGAATTTTCATAACATTAGAAGCAGAATACATGACAAAAAAACGCAAAAAGATATATTAAATAAATAATATTAAACAACTGCTCTAATAATAATAGAATGAAAAATAAATCGACACGGGCAGGGATATGAACCCGCGACATCAACACCGTCCCGTCGCTCTACCAATTAAGCTACCGAATCGCTGTCCGTCTCGGTAAATAAGGCATTCTATATGTGATCGTCTTTATCGGGACGGTGACGACATATTAGGCTTCTTTCGATATTTATATAAATTTAAATATGGCTATACATGTTTATAGATATTTTTAAACATGGTATATTGTTAACAATAGTCTAGTGATCCTTATATTTTCTACCTCGAAGTACTGAAATTTGCAATATCGACCAACTTTGCTGAACACTCAAGCGTTAAAGTGATACCAGAGTAAATGATACATCAGCTAAAGCTACTGTAACTTCTCACATTTAACAAAAGAGGAACATTATTTTAAAAGTATATTTTTAATGCTTTCATGTGGGAATATTTATATTTTCCAGAAGTTAGTTTACTGTTTAACTAGAAACAGATAAAAATTTAAAGAATTACACAAATAACTCTTATTATGAAAGATACAAAGCATAGCAAAATAAATTATGAGAATTAAACAACAATTTAAAAATACTTCAAAAATAGCACAATTACTTTAAAGTATATTTAAAGTAGTAATAGTAATGAGTGAAACCTAAAAATTGTGGAATTTGCTTTTATCTTAGAGTTTAAAGAAATTTAACCCTACTAAATAACAGAGACAAAATTAACAAACCTGTAAAAAAACAAAACTAATATTAGATTGATGTTTAATCATTTTATAATACATTTAGATTTTTATTCATTTGTTAAATTCAATATTTTGTTGAAACATATTCAACAGAAGGAATACGTCATTACAAAAATAATGCACTATAAGATATAGAAAATAATCGGGCTTCTCAGTGGTTATTAAATTATTTTCATTAATTAAACATAAAATAATATTTTATTGTAATATGTATAGAAGAAATGTTTGACATAATTAACTTGTACTTCACAATGATCATTTTATATTAAACTAGAAACCCGATTCTAAATTACGACAGTGACA
This sequence comes from Napeogenes inachia, assembly GCA_959347355.1. Lineage (NCBI taxonomy): Eukaryota > Metazoa > Arthropoda > Insecta > Lepidoptera > Nymphalidae > Napeogenes > Napeogenes inachia. Next base: position 12,341,765 of record OY365793.1, on the reverse strand, counting down.
TGACGTCACAAACACGTTTTTAATAAAAGATGTCGGAACTCAGAAAGGAGATCTAAGTTATTACAAATCCACGAAATGAACAGGTTTAATTATTAATTGTTAATCTTTACGCTATGAGGGATAAGTAATAAACGTTTAATGTGGAGAATATTAATTAATCCCATTTCAATAACTTATGGCACATTGGTAAACAAATATGAAAAAAGTAATTTAATTAATCGTTATACTTATAAAGGATTCCTTCAATGTATTAAAAATAAAAAACTTGTTGCTTATTTTTATTTTTCTTATTTTCCCATATTCTATATTTTCATTCAAAATAAGACTTATTTTCGCAGTTCTTGGCATGTTTACTCTGTTTCTAGCTAAACAGTAAACCAACTTTTAGTAAACATACATATATGCACTCATGAGCGGATTAAACATAGAACTTTGAAAAATAATTTTATTCATTATAAATACTATTTTCTTGCCAACCAACTATTAACATTCATTTATTATATTTCGTGTTGAGTTCTGATTTTAAAATAAACCTAAGAAGAAAAAAACAAATGTTTTTCTTTATCTCATTTTTATTTTTGTAACAAATAAATCAAAAAGAAACAAAACAAAAAGCGGTAATTATTCTAAATATAAGCATTCAACATCTCAAACGAAATGGTTAATAATATCAATGTCATTAGCTCTATAAATAAAGGAGCTTAAGTTATTCTCGTTCAGTTTATTTTCTTATTAATAACGTTAATAATTTTAAAAAGCTTTGTATGCTTTATCTATATAACGCTTTTATGAAGCTTTAGTAATTAACGTCTCCACTATGTTTCTAATAAACCTTTAATAATAACGTAGTTTCTAAAATTTCCAAGTTTAAGGACAGATTAAAAAAATAAAAGTCAATAAAAGTAAAGACAAAATAAGAAAGAAAATTAAAGACATTACATATTGGTAAGTAACAAACATTTATATATGCTGTCTTTATATTTTGTATCTAATCAAATATAATATGTACTTAATGCATAATGTTAAATTGCATTTATCTTACGCTTTTATCATAAATTGAATACATAACACAATTTCGTTTGTTGTTCGCATCTTACAAAAGAAGTTTAAAATATCTTAATATTTTATACGACGATTTATATAGCATTTATTTTATGACGGTTTATATGGCATTTATTTTATAGGACGGTTTATATAGCATTTAATTTATATGACAGTTTATATAGCATTTTATATTTTTTGACTTAAACATTCCAAATAGTTTGTCTATTTTATAAAAAGAAAACAGACGCGTCAATCTAATAACTATTATAATATTTTACGAAAGATAACTTAGTTACTAACTGAAAAAGTATTATTTTTAAAGCACTTTTCATACTTTTAGCCTAACACCCATGGAATGTTAAACAAGGGCATATAAATCAACAAATATTATTGTAAATGTTGCCATCCTTGCAAAACATTTAATTAAATTGCTTATTTGATTACCAGTGCCATAAGTTACTGAAATGGGATTAATTAATATTCTTCACATTCAAAGTTTATTACTTATCCCTTATTGTATAAATATTTATAATTAATAATTAAACCCGTTCATTTCGTGGATTTGAAACAACTTTCGTTTCTGAAAGCCGACATCTTTTATTGGAAATGAGTGTTTGTGACGTCACATCACTGTCGCAATTTAGAGTTGGGGTTCTAGTTTAATATAAAATGAACAGAGTGAAGTACAGGTTTATTATTTCGTTATTTTTATACATATTATAAATAGAATTTATAATTATTTTATATTATGTAATATTTTACTAAGTGTTAGTAGACTATCAACATTTTTTATGAGAATTGACAGGTCCATTGGTAATCTTGTTAAGTAACCTTCAACAAAATACAGAAATATTTTTACAAACCCTATTTAAGGTTTAGAAAAATAAATATTAATAATATTTGACATTGTCTTTAAACATTGGCAATGGAAGTCTTTTTTTTTTAACGAAATAAAGGATGAATAAATCATCAAGTTAGGGAGGACATTAACCTATATTGACACGAGGGCTCTGTTAGTGAAGCGATGTTAAAGTTATCTAACAGTTCACAAGTTCATGACCTGCGCGTGTTAATTATTATTTAAACTATAAATTAATATAATAGAATAAATTTAAAAGCTGATTGGTAATAATTATAATGCTGTTAAAATATTTGCAAATCTGTTAAAATTAATGTATAGCAAATTAAAAAAGTAACTGTTGTATTTGATGATTATTGTATATATTTTGAACCTATGAAATTTAATTGTTTAATTATTTTTGTAATAATTTATTTTGTGATTAGCATGAATTACTTATAGACATTTTTAATAATGTGTGTTATAATATATTTTATATTAATTTATGCTTCACAAACCATATTACATTTTATTCATGTGTTGGTCTGGTAAAGACTAAGATGTAACTAACTAAAGTACACCTCTTAAAAAAAAAGTTTAGATAGTTTTAACCATTTATACAGTATATGACAGAAATTTGTCAGTTGTTCCAGTTTGATATAAAACAATTCACAGGAAGATATAAAAGATATATGTATTTAGACATCATCTGCACAGAGATAAGTGTTTTAGTGAGTTATATATTTAAAGAAGGTGGATAAGAGAAAAGACTACAGGTAATAAGACGTCTTCTTGAGTTACTTGACATTTATAATAGATGAGATAACATCATTTATGCGAATTGATTGCCAGGGACTGTGGTGATAACTAATCTATAGATTTTTGAAAATATCTTTAAACATGTATAGCCATGTTAAGCTTATTTAAATTTATATAAATATAGAATGTAAAAAACCGATACGGGCAGGGATACGGTAGCTCAGTTGGTAGAGCGACGGGACGGTTTCCCAGTAGTCGCGGGTTCGAATCCCTGCCCGTATCGGTTTTTTACATTCTATATTTATATAAATTTAATCTATAGATAATAAGGTTATGTTAGGACATGCAAAATGCATAGAAATTTGAACAAAATTTATTTTTAATATTACATTTTCATCAAGTTTAACTGAGAGACGGGCAAGAAGATTTGTTAACAAAAGTTTGGTAAAAGAATGAAAAGAGTGCTTTTATTTATAAGATATTTTAGGGTATAAAGTCATTAGCTTTTATATTACTGTTCCATAACAGCCAAAAAGATACCTTATTTGTAATTCAATGACATATTTAAGCTAAGGCAACTGAATAATTAATATTAATCGAAGTATTTATACAACGATGTTATGACACTTACAAACTGTCATTTGTATAAAATTGTTACATACTAATTTTCGTATTGCTTTTATATATCTTAAGTAAATCGTTCCTATTACGAATGCTTAATAAATATTGTAGGTATTTTAGATACTGTAGTATTTGTACTTTACTATATAATAAAACCAACATAAAGCTACTTAGAACGTTTGTTAGGAAATTTATTTAGCTTGTGATGTAACGAATGATTTGGATTGAATTTTCGTGGCCCATGAGAATATCAAAGGTTTCATGGTCCTTCCAAAACATTTTTCAAAGTTAGATGTAGGTAGATAACTTCTGTAGATATCCATATATATTAGATATATAGTAGAGAAAATAATATTTGGAAACACGATTAAAACACATCTTTTGATGATAAAGTTTACCTATGGTGACTTATGATAAAGTTTACCTATGGTGACTTTTATTGTGTACTAACTTTTTCCCGTGGCTTCGCACGCGTTAAATTCGTAATAAAACCATTCCCCTTTCCCTTTTTTTGTATTGACTTCTATATGATTTGTTTTACGGGATACAATCCTCACTGTCAAAAAACTATTTAATGTTTATAATAAGGATCCAATATTAAGAACGGAGTTTTTTTTGTATCTCTTTTATTTTTACTTAAACGTCCATTTACTTTTTAAACAGAGTACTTAATAATCATTGTAACATTATATCACACTTATAAATTTACATTGAAAATAATCAAAATATGACCAAGTAAATATCAGGAATTCTGAGCTACACAATCGACGTTATTTTGGCCATTAACATGTAGGTCTGGTTTTATTTATATATATATATATTATATTTTAAATGCTTAATAATATGTATTAGACATTCAGTTACCTATGTGCATTTACAAAATTTTCAATACTGAACTTCACACAAAAGCCATTTCCATTTTTGAGACGTTTTAAATCTGTAATATCTTTGAAAGGGGCCCCCCGGTCCCCCCTTTTTAAGGGTGGGTCTCCTGACCCACCCGCTCCCCCGGTGACGCTGTAATAGCCAACAGGGCTAACAGTATAACATACAAAAAAAAAACATCTTCGAAAATATTCATTTAAATTACATGCTGTAAAGAGCTATATTGTTAAATATTAAATGTAAAATGTATTTAATTAGGTAAGAATTAATACTGTCTTGCTTAAAATCGTAAATAAGCTATTATTTATCGTAAAAAGTAAAGGATAAAACCAAACATATATCAGAGATTAGCGTGCGCAAACATACACACATACAACCATACAGACAAACAGATAAAATGAAAAACCATTGTTTTGGGTTCTCTTGCTCTTATTTTTATAAGATCTTTATTTATCTTACCCCATCATTATTTTTTTATTTTCCATGTACCGAAATCGATCATTGACAATTTTATTATATGTATAGATCAACTGTATGCTTTAAAAGCTGAATTAAAGCCTCTGAAGAAAGAATCCTTAAACAAAATAAAGGAACCTATTATTTGGAATAGTTTACAAACGCAATAACACAAATGAATATAAGGTATTACTTGTAAGACTTATTGCTCGCTACAATTAGGTACTAAAACCGCTTGTCTTATCAGTTGGAATTGCCTTTGAATTGATGGCTCCTGATATTGATCCTCGGCTATGAAAACGATGAAAACTTGTTTTCGGTTTTTGTCAAAAAAATGAGAAAATCATTTAATAAATGTCATCGAGTACATCGCACCGAGATTTATTAAAAGTATCTGTCGTATAAAGTTTCAAAGATAGGTTTATGATCTGCTAATAATTTTTAGTTAATTATTTTTGCTTTTAACTACCATTACCATAAAAAGTAAAAAACTTCGTTTTATATAAAGTATGATGATGCTAAGCTTGTCGCAAGTAATTTACGATAATTAAAAACGTAACTTAATTGTTCACGAAATATAAATAGATGTACGGTGGATTTGACACTTGAAACATTTTAATTACATTGTATTTTCGGTACAAAGTGACTTCTAATAAATTAGGAGTAAAATTATACATAAGAAAATAATAAAAAAAAGTTTTTAATATAATATAGACCATAAATCTCTTCTTTCTCGACAGAACTAAATGTCACGACACCCACATACATTTGTACAATAAAGTTTTGCACTTCGATATTATTTTATACCTGGCAAATGATACAGAAATAAAAAATAATTAAAATTCGAGTCAACGTTGGATATAAAAGCCATTTATTAAACTGTTAAAATATATTTTAATTCCTTTTACAACTAAGCGAATTTGCACTCGATATGAGTTTTTGATCTTACAATGGATATTGAACATAATTAATTTTAGATGGTGATTAACATTTCTGTTAAAATATCTGAATAACATTTGATAAGATATCTGGATAAGATTTGTCCTACCTAGTGTGTGTGTACCTATATATATATATAAAGGGTTTGGAAAACTCGAATTTTGAAAACTATTAATTTTAAAAAGTCGTAGAACAAATGTTGTTAGGATTGATGTAGAGAGGCTGTCTGCAAGAGGGGATCAACTAATTAAAAATAACCCCGTAAATATATTTGTGTCAATTTAATCCGTGACTTTTGGTTTTCTTGAATTCTCTACAAAGCCGAGTAGAAATTAAAAACTACTTTTGGAAAATTAATAACTTCACGGTTATTCATTTGCCAAAAGTAGTTATTCCTCTTATGGTTTGACTTATCTTTTACAATAATGTCGGTGATTTAAGAAAAAAACGCTTTTTGGAACACAATTTTTGTGTTTTTAAATAAATGAATTTGTCAATCAGGACATTTTTATCTTATAACACCACAGAACAAAAAAAAAGGATTTTCTAATTACTATAAAAGCCAAATCATCAAAATTGTTTCATTTACTTAACATGAAGATATTATTATTGTTTTAATCTATATTCACTTTAAAAATGTATCTCTTCTAATAACAATATGAAAGAAGATGTAAATAATACAATGAATATATAATTTATAACAGTTTATAATCCGACAAGCTAGTTACAACTACTCTGTATTTTGTAAGAAATACTGAATTGTATTCAAAGTTAATGCACGTTCAGAGGTAACAAATAAATGTTGGATTAGAAAACTTAAATTTTAAAAACTATTAATTTTTAAAAAGTCGTAGGACAAATGTTGTTGGGATTGATGTAGGAGGCTGCCTGCAAGAGGTGGCCAATTAATTACAAATAACCCTGTATAAATATTATATATTTACAATAAAAAAAAAAAATTAAAAAGACAGTTAATATATAAATGCATTATTAACTATACAAACACATTATAATCGTCATCGCAAGCATCAAACTCTCTGATTCAATCAAAACCAATGGCTTATTTCGACTCTTTTATCGACATACGAATTCGTGACCGAAATAACAATTATGTGTTGAACGACATAGAACAATATTAGTGAAACGTGAGAACTTTGAAAACACTTTGTGGTAATATATCGACTATTTGATGGTTGAGTACACACAAACCTACCTTTTTTAAGTGTTAGTAACACGGTTACATTCATATTTTTACCGTAAACTAAATTAAATGATAACAAAATGTATACATATTCATTCGTGATAAATCATTTATTTTAGTAATATTACGTATTTCTAATACCTGATACAATAGAGCGCTCTCGGTTTCTGATCTGACTCTAACCCTGTTAGAATATTGACTTCTAATTATTAATATTTGTTTTATGGTAAGCTTAAAAGTTGCATAACTTTTAAGCTTTTATAAAATACTAATACACGATCTAAAATATACAAAAATACTGAAACAATAATATGACAGGTTTTTGCTTTTTTGTGGTCCATTATTTAATTAGTACCTGACATAAGAGGGTATAAGATGTCGTAAGGCAAGTAATCTACAGTAGTATTTGATACATAGTAACCTTAATGTTACGGCCTGGAAGGGTGTAATCAGATCCATAACAAATGTACTTGGGCGACATTTTCAGTTTACTTCATTTTCAGTTTACTTGGTAAGGTAAACTGAAAATGTTTAACAAGCTGTCATTTGCTTAATGAAAACCCGCTGACATTAAATACAAACAGACAGTTATAAAGTGCTATCGTAATATATTTAATTAACAAGGAACCCATCTACATATTTGAAATTAAAATGTTTACGTTATCGTGTAATGAATTATTTTAATAAAAATAGATTTTATTAAATATCAAGACTGATAGGCCTAGAATCTGCATTCTCTGGGATATCGGTGTCGGTATATATTTAAAATTTTGACTTATGTATAGAAATTACAAGATTCTCTAAATATTATTTATTTAACTTTCATTTTAAACTTATATAATATAAATTCAATATTCAAAAAATAAGCAACCTTATTCCGATTTGATCACTATTTAAGGACTCTATTTGAACTCTATTTGAACTCTATTAAAGGTAAAGAAATTTATTCTACGCTACCTTTCAATTCCAGATTAAAAAAGAATAACAAAGAATTAAAAAATTATATCTTAGACTCAAAAATCAATAGTCAATTTCGTTTTATAAATATTTTACGTTCTATATTTAACTCCTTTATAAAATATACAACAAGATGTTAGTTCTAAATAAAAATAAATAGAGAGTTTATCTTAGTCTATTGAATAACCTATAAACAAATGAATATTTATAATAAACACTTCTATTTATACGAAAGCGGTTCGAAGATAAATATTGTGAAGATCCATCAACCCACTGTGAAACAGCGTGGTGGATTAATCCCTGTACCCTTTCTATAATTAGAATGGACGTCAATACTCATTATTTATTAATATATTGATGCTTTACTTTACTATTTTTAAAAAATGTTGCCAGTGCCGATTTAAACGCTCCCTATTTATTAGAAAAATTAAAATTTACCCCGTGTTTTAGATATTTAAAATTAATACGATAAAAGCAAATTTAATCTAGCTAAATAATAATTATTATAACTGATTACTAAGTGAAGCTTATAAATGAACAAGTTATCTAATTAATTTTGTATCCTCAATAACCATTATTAAATGATCATTTATCCGTCAAAGTTAATAATAGGTATGTACACAATACCTAATACATGTGTAAATTAGTGAAATTAGTCTATTATAGTACAGAAACCAATAACAAAACAATATATCTGTTGGTATTTCTGATATATTATAAGAAGTATTTCATTTTAATTTTAACTTTAATGTTATTAAAACACAGGCACCTATTACAAAACGTAAAGTCGTCCGTGTGCTCGAATAATTCTTCGAAACGTTTGAACCGATTTCAATTAGATTTCAGAGACACAAGGATAAGAAGTATGGAATACGTTGCCTAGATTGTTGCCTTAAACTTTAAATTTCTCTTGAACCGAGCAGTAGATGTATATAAAGCTTATTAAAGTATAAGGTAGGTTAAAAATATAGTAAATGGCAATATAATTTTATACATTTGTCATTCAATAGTTGTCATCAAACTTAATAATTGTACTAGTTCTATGCCCTATTAGTCAAAAAATTAACCATCCAAATATAGTTATTTTATTTTGGTTATTTTAAATGTTATTTTATATTATTGAATTAAATTAATTCATAGCTAGTAAAACGTAGATAAGCGCAGCTTAGACGCAAATACATAAAAAAAATGTACAAAAAAAACACAAAACACCACACCACTAAAAAAAATAGATTTTAATGAAATTACATTTACAAATCAACGTAAAAAATCGGTATTAAAACTTAACAAAGAAATCATGACCACATCAACGAGACCCTTATTTCAGCTTATTTTCAAAAATCTACTTAATACATCTATTCTATATTGTTTAGGTGTATGCAAAACGCATACATATACAAATAAAGTATTGCGAAGGAAGAATATTAAAAAGTATACCGATCTGACAAATTTTCGCCAAAATCTGTACTTACAAACAAAAACAGGTGCCGCTACCCTTCTTGAGTAGTAACACGATGTCAACAGACACCAAGTCGCTACCAAGCCGATTCGACACATCTTCCATAAACGACTTCATCGTACAACTTTCTCGATGGGTATCATTGTCGGCGGCCCGATGTTTTGGGCTACCACGGACAAAACCCATTTTCTTCTTAGTTTAGTAGGAACCTTAGAAGGAGAATAATACTTGTGTGTTATAAAAGTCATTCTCTATAAATGAACATAATAAATTAACGCCATATTTATTTTATTGCGATCGTATTATCTTTCTGATAATTTACATATTCCATCAAGTTGGTGGTGAAGGTCTTTTACGGCAGTTAAGATAGAACAGACCTCTGAGGTCCTTTGTAGTAGGAAGGTCATGGCTAGCTACACCACTGAATACGGTTTCTTATAACATGAGCAAACATTCAGACAGATTGAAATTGTAATTTATAAGATACGGTTATTAAATGTATAATATTCAGATTTATTATTAATAATTATCCATATATTTTATTTAATATAAATATTCAAAATATAAACAGAATTGTATAACTAAAAAAATATTGATATTCAGCTTAACCTAAAGTTGCATCTTTGTAGTATTCATTTTGTAAATCAAAATAAATTAAAAAATAATATATAAATGAACTGTTTTATGGTTCTCAAATTTCCAATAACAGTAAAGATTGAGTTATAATAACAACTTGGAAATGAATATATTTTTCAATTTCATTGATAACTTATTTTTTATTTCGTTAAAAATAAGTGTTAACGGACTTAAAATGAAATTTAAATTATTTATTATTAAGACGTTATGTAAATTTCATTTGACCTATCCTTACGGATTAGTTTATTTCGGTTGTCAGTATATTTTATTTCAAGGATTTTAAAAGAATGAATACATTGTCTGACATTTTTGTGTCAATTATAATTTATCCGCATATTCTTTTTCATTTGGGTCTTTTTCGAGGCTTCTCAAGCCCTCTTTTATTTGAAGGTTTCCTTAAGAGTCTAAGCTAATTGGATGTGCGTCATAATTTGGAAGTCTGAAAAATAAAAATAATTCTCATGATTACATAAACTACTAATATTATAAATCGAAAAGTTTGTACATTGTAACTCACTTTCGTTTGACAGATAATCATGAGAAAAAAGCTTGTCAAAAGCTTGTCATGAGAAAAAGCTTGAATGCATAAGTTTTATTTTCTATATATACAGTGTCATGAGGTGAGGTAAGGTGGACATTAATGGTACAAATAGAATTACATGCTTCCTCGCTCGTGTCTCAGCTGGATTTATTGATTCGATCCAATCATATCCGTTACATTCCGCTCTGATTGAGACTGGGATGGATATCTCACTCTCATGGATACCCGTAAGCGGGTGTAAACATTTGTGATTACCATGTCACCTTTAAAGTGTTGATGGTTCAAATACATATTTTATGACTTTGTTTATTTATCAAGTCTGAGATAGGTACATTCGGTCTATGCATCATATTTTTAATTCATTATATAATATGTAGATACCTACCAATTATAGATTACTTTTCTGCTTGAATACAAATAAAAAATGTGGATACCTCTGAAAATCATTGTTGAGAATATTTTTCAACAATAGCTGAGTAGTGTCCAATTTACAGCGTCATATTTCTGTGCAATTTTTAATTGTTTCTTTTTCTGCCTTTTATAGCTTATTATACTTTTTTTTTCTCCCTTTCATAGCTTATTATATTTTAATTTTTCTTTATATTCCTTTTGTTTAATTAAGGTTTACAATTTCAGACTACTAATAATTTAAATTTTGTTGGACGAAAGTTTAGCACGTGTTATTGGATTTGAAAATCCCTATGGAATGAAACGAGATGAAAATATTTCTTTTTTTTTTTTTGCTAAATTTTGAAATTGAAAGTAGATATTGATTTTCAATAAATTTTAAAGGCATGGCAATCAAAAGTTCAATATTTTATACACCTGCTTTAGGAATTATGTAAATTTACGCCCTTACAGATACATACTACATGACATATTTCTTCCTTAGTATGTAAATATTTTCCCAATAAGGTTTAACGATATTTTGTCATGTATGAGTTAGTATATTCGTGGAACAAATTATTTACTTCCAGCGAACAACAAGGTGTCAAGTCTCCTGTCATCGTAGACATGTATGATAAATGATACCTATATGGTGTACAAAAATATTGGCTTCTCCCTCTACCTACTAATATCTACATGAAAAAGAAAAATCAAAAACTAAAACTGTTACGCAACAGAGTTAGTTTATACGGAAGGTCTTACGTCTTACTTAAGCATCAGTAAAAGTTTACTGCTTGTATTTGTAGTTTTATGATTGGGTGTTTAAATAAAAAAATATTGCCCATTTTCAGTGTGAACATTTAAAAGAATTTAATATAAAGCAGAAAAAACAATTTAACTGTACCTATGAACACATAAATTATATTATAAGAATACAATTGAATTTAGTCGCTTATAATATTTGTATGTGTAAAGTGGTAATGTAGTAGTAAATGATAAAATGAACTAACTTAATAATAGTCTGTGCACTCAAGCATAGAAGACACAATGAATAACATGGAAAAACTGAAACAGGTAATGTGACGCAGGTTAGACTTTGGCAAAGGATTAGAAATCTTAACTGCCAGATATTCGGGAAGAAAGCTTTTTATCAATTTTAAAGCCTCGGTAGAAACGAGCCTTCCTATTGCCTTCCTGTTTATAGAAGTTGGCAGCTTAGTCAGACCCTCTCTTCTTGGAGCTTACATCCAGAGCTTTGCGATCTCATATATTTAATTATTTTGAATAAATTAGAAATTTGTATATATTAGAAAATATATCTTAAGGTTACCATACCTATAAAATATCAACTCCAATAATTTTAACAAACAAAAATAAAAATACGTTCAAAATGTCCGTTTTCATTATAATTTTTAGCCAAAAAAATCTATAAATAAAACGAAAGTATAAAAACTTTTATTATGAGACATATACATCCCAAATAAAAACAACTTCGATAATATATTACGATGGAAGAAAGGAAGCTTCTCTCCTAATAAAATCAACCAGCATTTATTTACGATCTTTAAATAGATATTGAAAATGTCATTAAATGGTATACTCCATCGTTTTATTAGATTTCCTTACGATAAGGCAGCCAGGGCTCAGGGTAATGTAACATGGTTTTCCAATATACCTTACGGGTTTCTATTGTGTATACAGTACACTACATTCGGTGTTCTCAACCCTGAGTGAGTTGGTCCGCTAAGTGCACTCACATCATTTACGTGGTCAATAAGGTCCTGACATAGCTAAATGGCTTTTTCAAACAAATGGAAAACCGATAATGTTGAATTACTATAGTAAACTAGTTTTCTCACAAGCATATTTAGGTCGGTTTGACCTGGACCTATATAAGGTCTGAATGACGATTACGTTATTTTTACTATTGTTTTAGATCCCGTACTTACGTTAAGACCAACACTTAAATATTGATTTATGTGCACTCTTCGCATTGAGTAGAATATTTTTAGGTAACTTCGCTATTACTATATATTTCATATGTGATTTTTTATAAAAAAATATTTAAATTGATTATGATTATATATTTTCCATTTTTTTTTCTTAGTGCTAACTAAAGCTCTTCTTATTAATATAACACAGCGTAGATTGTCTGGAGTCATTAGTCTGCCGCACGCATACACTTGGTCTCGACCTGAATAGTACTTTACTGAATAGTACCTTCTTACAAAAGAACAGCGGTAAGTGATTTTATAATTTCGTTTCGTATAAAATAGAATAGAACTCGGATAGTTCATAACTTACCTTAAATAAATCTCAATCAATAGATATCCACGTCGGTGATAGATAGATAGCAGTCGGTGAGCTTAAAGATTTTGATAAACTTTCAAACAAAAAATATCTTTGCGAGTTATAATAATTACACAATATTTGCAAAATAAACAGCTTATTCCAGGTAACCCAATGTTATTAATATTAAATAGATTACGTTTAATCAACAAACATGAAGGGTTGATATCTCAACCGCATATTTACGTTATTATGATATTGTATTTATATGGCACTTTAAATAACTTCGCCAGATGTAATCAAGCATATTCTATTTCGCTTTCGAGGACTAACTTTACCGAAAACTTGAAGCCAGTCATGGTGGAACTATTCAGTCGCCTCTAAATTTTAGTTATTACAATTAATTTTAAAAATACATGTTATCTTTTAAAAATGCTCGTTCTTTTAAGCTGAATTATTATACTTTTAGTTATTTAAAATCATTATTGCGCAATAAAAACGTAGAAATGGCGGACTTAATACTAAATCATTCTCTGCTTGTCAACCGCCACGGTAAACCGAAATCTACAAATGAGGGGACACAATCTAAAAAAAAAACAATTAAAATAATGGAGTGAATATCCATAAAACTACTTATACGTACACAATACGAACTAATACATGTAACAATAATTAAGAGTATATAAGACTCATAAACATATACATTATATGTATAAAAGATATAAAAGGTCATATTGTATTGTATTGTATTGTACATTATATGTATAAAAGATATAAAAGGTCATATACAATAATTATATATAGGTACATTCATTTTATTATCATTTAATTTATTAATACATTCCTTAAATATTATAAGCTGATTCTATTGGTTGTATATACGAATACTTAAAGACAAACATTTTGCTTATCTTATCATTGTCACGTATAGAACAAAAAATATTATATAAAAGCAGTACGAGGGTTGAAATGGGGTGTTAAAAAAACATTATTAATATTTAAAAAAGTTAATCTTTCTCCTTACACGAACGTATTGTTTTATTATTAAAATTAGCTAAAAGAAAAGAAGGTCTAAAAAATAATGTATGTATTGTGTGAAAGATGTTATGATTAGCGTGGATGTTCGTTCTGAAGTAACGTCAGAAGGATAAGAAACAAGCTAGCATACTGTAACCCAGTCATTTGGATACGAATATAAAGATGAGTTGAAAGCAACATTGGAATTGGGGACAGTTTTGGTTTAAAATGGAAAAATGTAGACCGTCGTTCAAAAAAATATATAAGTAAATATAAAATGAAATCGTTATTGTGTTAAAAAAAACTCAATGCCTGTGATGCGTAAAGAGCTATTCAAGGACTCACCGAATTACTTACTTCCCCCTCTCATCATAGCTTTGAAAGAATGTTATAAAAAATATATATATTAGACTAAAGATAAAAACTTTTCAGCCATTATTTATTTAGGGCTATCGAGACCAGGCCGCATAACAAAATCATAAGCGTTAAGGCCAATATAATCAGTTGAAAAGGGCACTGCTTTGATCGCAAAAGGGTATAATTTGCTAACTTTTCCATTCTTGATAATTAAATTATGGTTAAATGGCGATATAAAAGATCCTGGTAAAAGTTCTTGATTATGTTTGGTCCTCTCTATTATACCTTCGACAAAATGTCGTAATACCTGTACCTTGAATCCAATATATGAGATAGTTAATACTTTTAATGGTTAGGACGCAAACGAGCAGACGCTTCGCTTGATTCATAGTTTGCCGTTGGCCTTAAAAAAAACACAAAGAAGGGAATTAATGAAAGCATTGCCGCCCTTGGAGAAAAAAAAAATAAAAGGTGCAAGAAGGGAAAATGAGAAGAGGTACACACCACGTCCCATTCTTTTTTGGAGGGGAGATTCCTCAATCATTAGATTCTCTTACTTAACGTTACACAGGTTTATCATGTTCTCTACCTATCTTTTGTTAAATGTAGGTAGGCAACCTATTCTTATGAATCACATAATTGAGAGAAGATTATTAATTGAACTAAAATATATTAATATAACTAGTTATTTCCTTAGCCACGATCTAATTTTAATAGTTCAATTATTAATTCCTAAAAAATATCATATTTTTATTACAACGCCAGTAACTTACCCCTTACTATCAGCGTTTAGACAACTTAATCGAAAGTTACCAATTAAAATCTATAAGCAGTTGCTTTATTCATATCAACCATACGGAACATAGTTTGAAAATAAGACTACAAAGCGAAAATGCAATCAACCTTATATAAATACTTTTATGAATTAAATAGTATCGGCCGATCGAGTTGAGAACTAATAAACGAATTCCATAACTTGTATTGGAATATATGTTTGTTATTAAGCAATTATTTGAGTACGACTTATCGAAATCATTATTAATTCCGACGCCCTCAAATATGAATGTCTGGTTTATTTTCGTCTGATGTCCATATTTAATGTCTAAAGTGCTTTTTCATGTAGACGATCAGAATTGTCGTATAATTTGAACTCTATTTCAGTTCCGAAGTTTTGTAACTACAATGTGTTTATTTAGCCTTTTGAAAGTTTTAGTACCAGTACTGTACCTGTTCTAGCTGTTTTAAAATACTTTTTACAAACAACACTTTGAAAGAATATATTTTAAATTTTAGAAAAATTTAAAACAATTTTTTTTCAATTTTCTTCATACAAAAGTCACGGGCAGTATTAGAAACGTTATTAGTTTCTGTACCAATCTTACGGAGCCTTGAGCGCTCCCAAGATATAAATACCTGCAAGTTACAACCAATTATCTTATAATAAGAATAGTATTGTTTCAACAAAACAATGAAAATGTTAGGCAATTTTATATAAAACCAATACATATTGTATAAAAATTTATAGACAAAAATATTTATACAGTGTAAAAAAGCAATATACTTGAAAAAAAACTTAAATCAAGGGGCCAACAAGGTTGGAGAAATTGAGAAATCCTGAAATGTAATCTTGGCGACTTGACGTCCGGTAATGGAACAACTTTTAAATTAACATTTTTAGTCTACTTTTCTTTGATCTGTGAGTCATTTAAGTTTTATCTTTCTAGATATGGCAATGTTAAATAATATATATGTAATAGTTAAAAAGGAACATTTCTAGTAAAATTACCCCAGTTACCGTATGTGATGACCGGAATAGTTTAAGCTAAGCCATTGCCCAAGATAAATGACAAAACGACCGCAGCATCAAGTTTAACATTCTATCAAATTGCATGTAAATTCTCAACACATTATTAGGGTTGTGTTAATTTTCAGGTATTTTGCGCCAAAATCATGTTATGCATGATAAATCATTCACATTCCTATAATCTACTATTATATGTAGTCAATTATTTCTATTTTTAATATTATAAACTTTATTTTAATTCTAGATTCTATTTTAATTGTGAAAAATGATCCTCAAATCATTATCATACTAAGAGCTCCGTGTTTTAGAAAAAAAAATTGAGCATTAAAATTAAGACTTCAGAATTTCCGCAATGTAATATAAAGCCTTCAGCTACCTTTAATGATCTTAACTCCAAAATCTGTTTTCACGTATTCAAGGTAAGAAAGGCCGCTTTATAACGCGGCGGTTCGCTTAATTTGCCAAAAACAATAGGGTTTTGTCCCAATGAAGATCGATCGCACTCCATTAGACGCACAACATAAGGCTTTTAAAAACGAACGCTGTTGCTTGTTTTTGAATACCTTGTTATGAATTGATAATGGAAAGGAAATGCAGGCGAAAACACTGGTTATTTTATAAAATTGATAACGATTTTCTGAAATCATTTTACTTAATCTTAGAAGCGAATGATAAAAAATAAAAAAAAAATATTGATGATATGAATATGAATGATAAAAATTAGTGATGTAATTATATCAATAGAATTTGTTCTTACCTGCATGTATAGAATCCAATTTAAGATACTTAGTTAAAAGGCAAGGGATAAGTATAAAAGACTGATAGTATATAGATATTTTTCTATTCAAAACGCTACCATTTCAGCATCCTCATCGTTTGGGCCTTAGGGTCACATTTAGTTGATTGATCCGACGTCAAAAGAACGTTTGTATTCAAAGAATTGTTGCTCGTTTTATGGAGGAATAAAAAGTCGAATAAAACGGTTTTTCATTATAATTACTAGAGAAAAGTTAAAGCCAGATGATATTGCGTTTTAGTCTCTTTGAAAAGCACCTGCTCTCTGATGAATGACATTTTTATGTATAATATTTAAGAAAAATCTTTGCATTTATTTGAAACACTCGCATTCGTCTTCAGTATGAGGTGATTTAAATTTAAGTAGCGGAAATTTTAATGGTAAAAATAAGGACTTAGGAAAATAATCTGAAAAAATATTTAGCCTTTAATGATTACAAAAAATTCTAAATGGTAATTTAGTTTTTTTAATCGAAAGGTTTGTAGCATTTTCTAAAAATAAATAGGAATACAAATATTATTTCAATAATAGAGTCTTCTTATTATTAAGCTATATTTAATTTAGTTAGCGCCAGCATCCTAGATAGAATATAATCTTCATTAATCCTTTTTTATAATCCGCTTTCTCGGTTAGTGGTCGCTTAACTAGCTAAATGTCTCTTAGAACCTTTTTAAACCTGTAAGTGTGGTTTAATTTGTATACTTCATTTATTTTTAGTTTCCATACCTTGGTAATAAGATAGCATTACCTACTAATTGCTAATAAGCTTGGATCTAAAAAAGAACAGCTTTTTTCGTTTAAGCTTAAATAGAATTTGTGAAGTTAGTTAATTTAACTTTTATATTTTTTATTCAAATAACTTTTGAGCAATTAATGTTATTATATATTTGGACGAAAAACCTTCAGTTCGTATTTCAAATTATGGATTTCAAGCGTTGCCAACTAGTGTCATTCAATAAATATAATAAAATCAACTGCGATTGATATAATAAAGTTTTAAAAAGATAAAATAATAAAGTTTTTTAACTAATAAAGTTTCTTGCAATTATTTTTTTTTCATAATTTTAAGTAATGTAATACTTCATACAATAAGGACTAGGCAATTCAATATTGAAGTTAACACCTCGAAAGTATTCAGTATAGTAATGTTTATGTAACAATATTGGTTATTAGGCATGTATTTCTTTCCCTCTATTAGATTTTAATATTCTAAGACCGTATTTTAAGAAAGAAAGCAACCGGCCTAATTACATAAAAAGGTTAAATGAAACAAATTATAATCTTTTTAGTTCCAACACATTCTTTGACTTCCAATTTTTTTATGAAATGTTGAAACTTTCGAAAGGGAATAAAACATAATTGCTTGGTAATTATTCCCTTCTTTGTTACACGTTTTTTTGCTACATAGGGTATAAATGTTGATATTTGTTTAAAAAAAAACTGCTATACTAAAATTTAAACATGCTAAAATTGCGACATATGTGTTTGTAAAAATTTCTAATTATTATAATTTATAAAATCATTATTCACCCGATCAAGATATATTCTGATTATTATTTAAACAATATTTACTATTTAACGAACAAACAATCACATTAAATAATGTAATGTAAACAACAAATAATAAGATTTTGATCTTCTTATTTTATTAAAAAATAAGACGAGAATCTTAATAGAATACTACTAGAGAGTCGTAGTTTTTATTTTAATAATCGTTCATTTGAATTCGTGATATAGATTAATTTATTTTAATAAAAATGATATTTTCTAGGATTTCTGGTTTCTAGTAGGGATCTCTTGTAAGAGATAAGTCATCCTTTGCGAAAATTGTGTAGACTATGTTACTATTACTATTTAATGGTGCAAAAAAATAAATAAATAATTATTTGAGTAAAAATATTACTACCTACAATATTGTTAATATCCATCATGCTCGAAATATTTTTTTTCTTGCAAATTTGTTTCAATTTATATTAGAAAATAAACTTTTCTCATAGTTGTGACAGTAAAAAGTTAAATTTCTAAGTTTATATTTTGTTGGACTCGGTCTAGGCTTGTATTTATAATAAATAAGGTCATTCTATAAATGTTTTGAGGTTTGAAATTCCGCTTTGAAATATTCAAGAGAAGTCTTGGTGAGCGTTACATATTTTCAAATACCTTAAAGCCCGCAGTTTTTAACAAAACATATATTTTCTGGTTTCATAAATCTTTTATGTGATTTTTAAATAAGTATAAAGAGTTTTTAAGCGCACTATTTTAAAGTCTGTAACATTTTCTATTGTTATATTGTTAACATATAAATAACATCGTAGAATATATAGAATGCTTGAATAAATTTTACAAACTTGAATAAAATATTTTTTCGGATGAACTATTAATTGAAATAATTACTTATTTGTAAAAATCTAAGGAAATCATATCAGATGAAGTTGTAGCATATTTTTAGATTTAAAACAGACGTATCAAAAACTTTTGTGGTTTTTAAGTACTAAAATAGTTTTATTACAATAACTTGTTTTACCTTATAAAGTATAATATGATATTTTGATAAACATTTAAAGATTCAGAGTGTGTTACAATTTTAATTTATGTATAGAACCCAACGCAGAAATTTCTAAAAATCAACATTGCTCTATATGCAAATGAAGTTATCGATTTATTTGAACGCTTCTATGTAGACACAACGTAGAAACATAAGCAATACTGGAGTAATTATTGTCTCCCGATCTAACCCTCTATTAGATGTGCTGAATTTACTCAGATATCATCAGGTAACTCAGCTCCAAGTTAATTAAACCTAATAGGCATTAATATTTTAATTGGCGTGACGGGATATATTGACCCATTAAATATTTACTCACATTTTAAGTCGAGTAACTTTTAACGCGAGATTGAATTTATTGCTCGTATTTTTGTGTATATCATTATGCTTAATAAAATTATTTATCAGTATTCTTGTGCACATAAAAATTTTCTAAAATATGCTGACCGGCCACCGTTAGTACATTAATTTGCTTAGACTTATCTCGTTAAGAATTCCTAGAGCCCAGATGGTAAATAGCATGGATAACCCTCTTTTGTAAAATAATATACATATATTTTTTAAAGTATTTTATCATTTACAAATATATTAATATTTATGTGTGTGTACTTTATTATTTGGTTTTAATCTAACAATAAAAAAATGCCAACAAAATCATGTTTAAAAAACTACAGATAATAGCATTTCTTTTCATTAATACATTTGGAATTGCAATATACTAAATCATTATCTTTATTTTTGTTTATTATGAGATGTTATTTATTATTTAATATTTGTACTTTTACGTTTCGCTGTTTAATGAACACAGTTACCCGATATATCAGGCAACAACAGCATTAAAGAGAATATGTATACAACATGCACATAGTCTAGATATGTTAGATACATATTATAATTAAAATAAATTGCAATAACAAATCCTAGATATATCATTTAACAAAGTCTGACAAAGCAACTCACGGACCATATAATAGAATATTTAAGATAACTCGAATCAATAATTCCGTAGACATCAACAAAATCCGAAGATTGTTCATAAAGGGAGGACTTAAGCCGCTTACAATATAATCCTATTACGGGAACTTTGTTTCATAAATATATACAAAGTGCAATGAAGCGTTGAGGCTTTAAGTTCAGTGAAAAATATACATCCATGCTTTTATCCACATAGTTCAGAAGATATTTGAATAAGAAAAAGTTTATCAGGATAATGTGTTTAAATAATAATATTATGCTTTAGCTTTATTATTATTTTTAGCAAAAATGTTGTAATAATCTGGTTAGTAGTAAAACTCGGGCTAATAAGATCACTAATGCCATCTTTATATATTTTTTTTATTTTAATAAGAGATAATGTTTCGGCCGGGCAACATTCTTTAAGGTATGGTTTTTTAGTGACACATTAACACTGAATATATTTTGATAAACATTTTTATTGTATGTTTGTATGTGTGTGTATCTATATTTTAATAAATAATTGTTATTTAATATGACCTACTAATATGCCTTAGACTTTAATAATTTTCTAATTACTTACTTACTTTTTTTACTTTAATAATTTTGATATTTATCGTAGTTTTGATTTTTAACACTCTGTAAATGCAACCGCAAATTTTAGGCTTATTCGGTAAAGGAAGTGTCATATTTCTTATTCCTTTCAGAGCACAAAGAGACGGATGCTGTAAAAGAGCATTTTACTCATAAATCATAATAAAATATACGAAACGTTGAAATATTTCCATATAATTTTTTCCAAAGAATAAAATGGTAAAAATAATGTAATACTGCGTCCTTTATTTAAATATAAAAATAGCATAAATTTTTGGAAAGGAAAATAATATTTAAGTATCTTTTCGCTTAACAAACATGAAAGACTAGAAATCTTGATATTTTTCAAAATAAATATAAAGAGCAAAAGAATTTCCGCGAAGAACATCTAAAAAGGAATTCATGTACGAGTTTATGTTACAAAAGTGTTTTATATGACCTAAAAGCCCAAACCTGAGGGCACCGTGAGTCCCGCTGCAGGGTTCGGGAACAAAGGCCCTGTTGAAAGAGCAGCGGTAATTAATATTTAGTTTCATCTCTTTGTACGACCCCAAGAGACCGGTTAACTTGCTACTTCTTCATACCTTCTAGGATTGTATCTGCAAAGTTTTATCTGTTATTAAAGCTCGTAAGGATATAAGAGGTCATATGAGGGTTAAATTTTAATTTTATCCAGTATAACATAAATCTGTACGTAATTTTTGATAGTTTAATATTTATTTTATTAAATTATTACCTATTATCAAGTATATTACACCTTCTCGACTACGCAGTTTGCTAGCTGGATGCATCTGAAGCACTGCTTAATAAATTGGATCGCCTTCAAAACTCGTGTATCCGTTTTGTTTTCGGACTACGCTAATTTAACGTCTTCTCTTATTTAGCCCCCTCTTATTTGTACGAGCGTTTTCAACTTTCCTTACCTAGTAGACGTCCTAAACGTTCCTGCATCTTAGCAAAAACTTTTGAGACTACTTCTTACAAATCTAACTTTTATTCCAAATCTTTTTCACTACCTAGTCACATCACATCTAGTACTTCCGTCAATAATTAGTTATATTATATATTTGTATCAACGTAGACATAAATGTATTATATTTACTATTTTTATTGATTATAAGTAAAATATTATAATCATGCCTATGTACCTATCTATATTCTCTAGGTATAACTTCGTCTCCAACACTCCAATGTGTACGTCTTTGTTAGTATTGTATTTTTATAACTAATCATTGTTCATATAAATAAATAAATATATTTTATCGTTTCATAGGCAAGAATTTACGTAAGTATGTATGTGTGTATTACGTATTATATTTGTTTAACCTAGTTATTTGTGAGAGAAAACTTACCGAGATAGTGGGAATAGAAACTTAGAATAGTTTAGATTAAACTACGTAACATTGGTCACCTGGCAGAGATTGCAACTTTTACTAAGTGAGAACCAATTAATTTAAAATCTTTAAAATTATATTGTCTATTTTGAGAAATGTGAATGTCCTCATTGTATTTAAAATATAAAAATATTCCTATATTAATATTAACAGATCGGAAAAGCAACATACGTATTATTATGTGGTTAAATTGAATACGATCTCGACGCAATCAACAATTCTCGTTTACATGCAAATTCCGAACCAGAACACCTCGTGCCGTAATTATAAAACCGTTTACCTGAAATCAATTTGCTAAGCATATTTCTATAAATAAAAATCTGGCAATAAATAACGAAAATGTAATGAAACATGAGTATTTTTTATTACATAACTCTTTCATGAACGGAAATTAAATATAAAATAGTGCAATTTAATCATATTACTTGCCGGGTTTGCAGATAGACGTGGTCATTGTGGTTACGTCCAAGTTACGGTGTTTAACGGATTTTGTATAATACAGTAAAAAGAACACATCTTTCAAGAATTGAAATTGGTCATTACTATCTAGATATAAACCAATCAGGGACGGAAAGAATTATTACCGCAGAAATTTTGTCTAAAATATTCTCTGTATAATCAGCCTTCGAGAAACAAGATATAAGAAAATATAACAGCAGGAAGAATTTCACATAGACTACTGTTGTAATGTGAAGTTTTTGTAATTTAAACTTACTCAGGGTTGCCACTAACATCGTAAATGGACCTAATAAAAAAATACAACAAATATAACAAAAAATATTCATACATCACGTTATGTCATGTTGTATGTAACCTTATAATTAAAAAAAAGTATTATACAACATTGTTTCAATTTAAAGACTTCAAAGTACGAAATTCAAATTTGCTTTGAAATTGGGTTTTGCAAAGCAACGACCAACGCCTTGGATGACCGAGTCCTGCCCAACGCATGATGCGAGGGTACATTTTAATTAGCCCACGAAATTATTCAAGTGTTTCATAAAAGTCTTGTGTATTATGTTACGGGAATGTTGTTGAATTGTTAACATTTTCATGAGCCTTTTAGGTTTACCTTCTAAGAATTTTTAAACCATTCCTTATTCGTGTATATTTAAAAATATATGTAGAAAATTTTGAATTAAGAATAGTCCATAGAAGTATCCATGTATAATATTAAACATATCAATGTTTAAATACTTCATGAATACTCGAATATATCAACAATGTTTACAAATTAATATTCATAATTCATATATTGTTTTCAACAATTTGATGCTGGATTGGTGATGATGCAAGAATGTCTTTTTTTAATAATCATTTAAATATTTTTTAATACATATATCGTACATTATTTATGATTAATTAAGGCTTTACCAATAAAATAACTTTTTAAAACCCTTCAAAGTACCTAAACTAGTTTATTCATTTAAACTAAAGGAGAGGTGTTCAAGTTCTTAAAAAAAGGCTAACAGCACTTCACACAGCCTTCCAAGTAAATTTAGAAAGGTTAGTAAAGTCAACCACTCAGAACTCAAAAGAAATCGGTGGCTGTCTCACTACATCTTGTTAAATAACGAGAGCTCGTAAAACTAGGCCGAGTAAGATCGTCAGGGCTTCAGATTTATGAGGCGATTATCTTCCGATAATATCGATGACGCACTTGTGATGGCTCCTTTTATTACCTTTACTTGTCAATGTTGTACTTATATTAAATTTTATAAAAAAAAATATTTATTTTATATTTATTTTGAAAAAACACTGATCACAAAGCCCTCGACTTTGAAATAAAAGTCTTGAATGACTTTCATGATTCCATTATATGGATACTTGCTTCATTCTCTTTATTAACAAAAAATCCTTAAGTTTTTATTTTCTTGTTAATTGATAGACCTCCTTAATTGTTATCCAATACTTCAGATAATTAAGATATCTAATCTCAATTCGGGCTTAAAAAGAAGAAGTCTTGAAATAAATTAAAATTAAATAAAACTTTTTTTATAACCTGAAGGAGAATGAATGTTTTATTTTCAAACTATTAAGTATTGTGTGTTTATGTGTGCAACAACCAACCAAGCAAGCAAGTGTGACTATTACTTATTTGTAAATAAATAATCATAACCAGACAAGCTTTTACAAACAAGTGTTTCCATTAAAAGTAACACTTAATTAAAATTAGTAATCAATTGATACATTAGATACCACCAGCCATAGTCACCAATAATACAATTTTGATAATAAATACCTCTATCTGTTTACTCTCCATCCGCTTTTCGTAATTATCCTGTACTCTAACATTACCTGAAGAGACGGCATTTTTGAAGATAGGTACATCTAGCACTTAGTCGCCTCTGTTTCATTTCTTGTTTCATTATAATATATTATTTGTTTAATATAACTATAGTATAATAATGAGTATTAGCTTTTACTAGTTAAAAAAAAATACTCCTTACCTTACAATTTTATATTTAAGATACAAATTTCTTGCAAAAGGTAATTTACTGTCGAAAGCTTATATTTCGTAGAAAATATCCTATCTTTAATAATCAAGATTAATACGATCTCCTTATCTGAATTTATTAAAGAATTATTGAAGTATTGTATATCATCTAACCGTGATCACAATGATTCATAGAACGGCTTTAATTACGTAAATGATACGTGATGATTAACAGTCTTTGTAATGGATACTCAAACTTACTTCTTAGTCAACTTAACATATCATATGTACATTATATTGTAATTGTATAACATCTTAGAACCTTTGGCAAAGTTAGACGCAACAACCTCTGAAGTCGAAGTTTAAGATGTTAGATTTACTTTTACCTTATTGATTGGACCGTTCTCAAATATCGAGTACTGGCAGGAATATACTTCAAATGTTACAAATATTTCTAATTATTGTTCGAAAATAAATATGTCTATATATACAGAAATATATATAAACATGTAAAGCCTAGCTAAGCTTATTTAATTATTTGAAAATATCTATAAACATGTACAGGCATGTTAAGTTTATTTAATTTTTCAATAAATGTAGAATGAAATAATAATAATATAAAATTAAACCGATACAGGCAGAGGTTCAAACCCGCGCCTTCTAGAAAACCGTCTCGTTGTTAAACCATACCGTACTGTACTCGAACGACGGGTTAATCCCTATCCGTAACCGTTTATTTCTGATGGTATATTTATTTAAAAAATATCATCTTGTTATGTTAATTTGACAGATACTTCATAGCTTATATTCTTATTCTATAGCGAGTCCAAAACGTCAAGCTACGCAATCCCAAACGCGCCAAATTTGTCCCACGCGATGTTGTCTCAAGGAGATCCTGCTAGTCTTTTTTTTTTTTATCGTTGGAAAAACGCGTTACGCATCATCCCTGCGGCCAGGAAGGTGATGACCGAGGAGGTATGTGGGACTACCCGGCAGCATAGAGGATGCTGCCATTTTTAAGGCTACCCACTAAAAAACCAACGGTTGACCTCATCGCCTTAGTGGGACGTCACGGGACATCGTCCTGCTAGTCCTGCTATTGTGCCGCATAACTTATTTTTAAATACTAATACAAAATAACCTGACGTTTTAATTACATAACTTTTTCAAATTTTAATTTGTTCATTGAATTATAAATATCTTTATTTTCATATTTATTTAACTTGATATTTAAAACTTGATTTCCATTATTTTCTTTGAACTCACAAATGTTTTAAAAATTGTTCACTAACTTAAATAACACGAGTCTATTCTTTTAACTCTATATTTAATCTAAGACGGCTTGAGAACCAATCTGTTTAAGTAAGAAACGCTCAAAGGCAGACAATATTAAGATCTTACGAGTGTCTAAGTTTACTGACCGGAGTCATAATTTTCTCAAGATATACTAGTTGATATAAATTTAAATATCTCTAAAGCTTTACAAAGTTAAGATTTTTGTTTATAAACTTTATAATCAAAGTGAAACTGCAACTTTACAAATAAAATCGATGCCGTTCGAGATTACGTATCAGTGAATACTTTTCATCCAATAGCCCTTAGAGCTATAGTATATTGAAAAGAAGTCGTAACCTACTACACGATAATGAGCGGTCACAACCCTCGGAGAAAAATCTTTTGTAAATTATGTTTCACTCCAGAGATTACTAAACTTTTTTATTTGGATTTTCACATAAACATAATAATATTATATTGCTTTTAATTTTCGACATCAACATATGTTTGTTTGTACCTTATAGACTACGAAACGACTGGAACGATTTCAATGAAATTTTCAGAAAATCTTCAGATCAACCGAACGGATAATTCTGTAAAGTATGGTGGTGATCGGTTTATTTTTTATTGAACTGTTTGGACAGTTTCTTTTACTATTTGCTTTTTTTTAACCGACTTCAAAAAGGAGGAGATTCTCAATTCGGCCAGTATATCTATATATATTTTTTTAATCATGTACACCGATTTCTCCGAGGTTTCTGAACGGATTTGCGTAATTCTTTTTTTTTTTTTTTTGATGCGGAATATTTTCGAATTAGTCCCATAAAAAGTTGATTCAGGTAGGCCCATTAGTTTTTATTTTAAGAGCATTTTTGTCCATGTTTTGCACTAGCTCCTCCGGAAGGAAATCAAAACGTGCTGTGACTAATGATATCTGTTGTTTGGGATATAATATTTTCTTACAGACTGTACATGGTACTTCAGCATATTGATTTATGGTGGTTATAATATTACGCTCATTCATTGAACAAAGTCTTTCTGAAGTCTGACGCGCTGCTGCTAGCCCGTTCTCACGTTGCTGAGCTGACTCGGTTGCTGTACGGTTTCATATCACTTCTAATCTATGAACCGTCTGCTCAGCCGCCTCGTTCTATAAACGCTCATTAATGAAGCCAAGTCTATTAGCTCTCTGCTCAAAATACTCATTCGCAAGACGCTAAGATCCAAATCTTACCGAGTCTAGAATTATGTTGTTCAAGATGCTTATACAATGAAATGCCTACTTTAATGATTAAAATACGTAAATAAACATAACGTAGTTATTTTTATTACGTTAAAATATTTAAAGTTAGTTATAACGCAGAGATCTATCCGTGGTCTCGATAGAGAAACGAGTAGAAGAAAATGAAATTAAGAATAAGTAATAATTATGGTTGCGGTGGTTTCATTCTTATATTTAGAGTATTTTTTACCCTGTATTTCCAATAAACATATATTTGAATGAAGCCCAGGGATGCTAGGCTGGGGTAGTTAGTGCTATTATGTCAGAAAAATTAAAAATTGTATAAAACTTTTAATTGAAAATATCATATTTTATTTCTTAAGTCCTTGCCCTTGATGATTTTTCATTAACACAATTATTCAAAAATTAAATAAGTTTAACATGGCTAAACATGTTATTCAGTACTAACAAGATTAATTTCGGTTGTGGCATCTTACCAATATTATTCTGTACTGTAAAGTTCTGTAAAGCACTGTAAAGTTGCTGAGAAATGTTTGAAAGAAATTTAAAATTTAATAAATGTCAATAGATATGGCCTCTGTCTCTATAAGAAATATATATAGAATGCTAGATTTATCAGGGTCGGTAGCGACACGGTAGCTCAAAGGTTAGAGCGCCGAGATGATATCCCAGAGGTCGCAGGTTCAATAGGATAGCGGAACGTTTAAATAAAACAATTTTTAACTAATATAACGTTTCATTTGTTAAGCTTAACTTTAAACTTAAGTTATAATTTACATTTATTTTTAAATTTAACTCAAGGTTATAATTGCTTTGGGGTGATTTAAATGTTTATAAGCGGTAAGCTTATTTAAAATATATATAAGTATCTATACTTTAAAAAAATATGAAAAAATAACAATACTATCTGGAACGTTATTTCATATTCGCAGGTTCTAATCCAGCCGATGTAGATGTATTTTCGTTTCATATTTATTGAAAATCTACATTTTATAAATTGGTAACTTTCTACATTTGAAACATACCTTTCTATTTTCATTAACAATATTAAACATACATATTTTCTTTAATTTTATAATTAAATCGATTAAATATTGCATTTACATATTTACTACTCATGAAAATCTATGTAAATACAACATGATAAACAAATTTAAATATTTTTTTATTGTCAATAAAGTAAACCTTATACTTCCATAACTTTTTTTTTTTTTTATAGTATATAGTAGTATAATGGTAAAGATGTTTAATCTAAAAATCCAAGTTAATCTAGACTATCTTACAAAATGTAGTTATTCATTACATTTAATCTGTAATAATTTATTTTTAATAATTTATTTACACCTCTATCTTTAAAAATAGATAGAATAGAATTATTAATTATTCTGAAAACAAGTTAGACCACCTTAGGTTGTAAAATACGTTACTACCAACTTAGAAAAAGAAGTAATAAAAATTTATCTGTATATAAATTCTATTGTCGAAATCCAATAACAATTAACATTTTGATCGTCAGTCATTTAATTCAAGTGAAATTTTATTTCGATGTTACCCTAATTGAGTTAAAAATAATTGACTCTAACATCGCTTAGTCAGTTACGAGGCTATTAAAAAGATTCTTTTATTTCCCTTAGGCGGCAGAAAAATTGTATCGCAACCAAATATATAAAATTTTCTTTAAATTATTAACTCTTCTTGTTCACTGTCCAATTTAGACAAATGTATTTTTGGAACAATAATATTTTTCTTGGAAATTAATGATCTTACATAATCTGTTATTCCTCTGATTGAAAAATTTTCTTGTTTAACATATTGATAACATTCCAATTATATAAAATTTTACGAGTTCAAACAAATAAAACATTTAAAAGAAAGAAAAGTAAAATAATTGGATATTTCGATATTCATCACAGGTATAATTCTGGGATTACATGAAAATCAGTTAAGTGGCCATATATTGGTCCTTAATCCGTAAAGGGACAAATAGAATTGGTCATTTACGCGTATCACGTATAAACGAACCCCTGCGATCGATTGCCCATTGCTGGTTTACGATAAGTCTTGCCAGTATACCGCACTCTTATTCCACATGGTTAGGTTATGACTTGACAAATAATGTTCTGTAAGTAGCCTTGAGTGGTTAGATGTAATGTAGAATCAATTTATTTTATAATTAATATAAATACTGTATAACATATCCTACATATCTTGGCATTTAATGATTTTGTTTAGAATTACAATTCAATAAAAATTCATTTATGTTTTATTTCTATTTCAAATAAACGACACTACTGTTAAGATTAAAGTTACAGGGTATAATAACTTTTATTTATAGGTTTGAATTGAGCCGTCCGTCTAAAAAAAAAAATAATAGTAAATAATAAATTTTGCATTGAGAAATTCAAGATTCGAATCTACCACCTCTTAGAATCCGCTCTGTACACTGAGCTATCACGGCTTTAATCACCTTGATGAATTTAACAAGAAATTTATTCTTATTTTTCGGTAAGTGAAACAAAAATATAACAATTTAAAAATATTAAACATGTTTTGCCCTAAGTGAATAAGCTACAATTATAATTATCGTTATCCGTAATGAATTATGCATAACCTTCTTAAAATTAAATATAACGTGTTTTATTCAAAACATTATTCTAAATACGAATGCGCTATCAATATCCTAAAATAATAGGAAAAAAATATTCTTATATCTCCATAAAGACTCTTGAGCCGCGGCGTGATACTTATCTCATTTTTGATTTCCCTCGAGTCAGTCAACAAGCTAGGTTATATATTGAACAATAGTTACATATAACGTCCTAAACGAAATATTTTAAGATTAATATTTTTTTCACGGAATCACTGAAGATATAATAAGTAAATGCTAAGTTTGTGGATCTATCTCATATGTCAAACTTTGATAGCTTTATAAAAATATATATATTTTTTTATTACTTTTATATTCTAAACTTCTTATTTATTTTCAATTTTCTCAAGCACTACAAGTTTTATTCTACAATCAGGGATAATCAATCTTTTCTTGAAGTATAAAAGGGGTTTTCAGTTGAAAATATTACTTTCTTTTAAAACGTAGTCTTCTTTTAGGTCATCATATATACCAAAACATACTTATTTACTGAACATTAATATTCTTTGTCATTTTAAGATTTACGTAACCAAACCTGTACACAAGGAGATAATACGACCTATAGGTAAATGAAAACGAGAATAAGTCAAATCAAGTTATTATTAAATACATTGTACCATTAAATTAAATCCAAAAAGAATTAAAAAGAAAAATATCTCTGGAAATAATAAACCTTTATTTTTTTTTCTACCAACGAAATTTCAAATCAAAGTCTGTATTTTATACCTTTATTAAAAAGTAATTTGAATAAAATAAAGTTGTTTTTGCAATTAGTAGTATTTACCGAACTAAAATAATTATTTATTTTTCAAAATATGAAACATAGTATTCCTTTCAATAATGTATTCATAATATTAGATAATTAGATGATAATATATTCCCTTAGTATTTTTTTATTTGAGGTAATTATTAAATTGATGTTGTAAAAAAAAGTATTGTCATGGAGTCTTGTAGATGATACCGATTTAGTTTAATGTACTCTTAAGTAGTTTTTTTTTAATTATTTTTTTTCTTTTTTACGGTTACGTCGCTCGTGCACTTTTCATATTTAGTCTGTAATTGTCAGATTAATCATTGAAATTCGAGATAACATGCTCAAAAAGGAACGTAAGTTGTTAAAAGTATTTTGTAAAACTTTCTGTTAACATAATAACAAAAAATAAAAAAGGTTTTATTCCTATAAATGTAATGTAATGATACTAAAAATATACCCCAAAAAATATACATTATTTTGTTATATCTAACACAACTGTTGTCATTGTTAAAAAGTAGTGAGGTATGACATTTTATTTGATAAGTCAACCGTTGAGGCTTAGTTGTGATGGTAAAAAAAGAAAAGATATCTTAATCTATATACAAAACATGTTTGTGTATTATATTTACACACATTTATATAATAGGTTATTATAAGTTATATAATGTTTATTATATGTTGAAATAAATAAACGTAATAAGATTAAATAATATGTGTTACCAAGTATAATTTGTATATATTTTTTTGTTTTTACACTTTACTCTTTTTTAACCGAACATTAAACTACGATTAAATATTTTAACATAAATTTGGTCAAACAATACAATTCCATGTTGAACACAACTCATTATACAAATTAATTTCATAACACAGTCTCTCAATAAGAACAATTTAACAGAACATGCAAAATAAATTAAGTTTAATAAGAAATAATTTAGATTTTAATGGAGTCGCAGAAACTTTTGTGTTTTCTCTCTGGACTGTTTTACTTTAAAAGATTTCGGTAGAAATACAGTTTCTGAATTGTTAACCTCGTTCTTCAAAAGTTGTTCAAACGAAACTCTTAATTTAAACATAAATTAATAACTACATTATTTTATATTGCATGAAATTTCGAGTTAGTTTAGTTAGTCTGTTACTTTAGTTAAACGGAATTTTAGTTGGTTTTATACTTTTTGAAAAGACGTATTGATTCTTTTTATTCTATTTTATTGAAGATATATCTTCAAAGTATTATTATACTAAAATATCTTACCGAAAACGCGAACTTAAGAACACAGAATGTGATGTTTAGTTGGCGGGTACACATGTTTTTGACAAGCCTTACCACAGAAGAGAAGTTGTAGTTTCGCTTCCCTCATTACTGACGCAACTTGAACAATATTAATATCTCTTGGCTGTCTATTTACGCAAATTGAAAGCTGTGTTACTTAAATACTTATCAACGGTTCCGTAGCGGTAAAATGAAATATTTTTCTTATTACCTTTCATTTTCATAAAGTTTATATTTTCATTACCTAGGTCCTAGTTTAAATAATATTGGTATTTCCATCTGAGTCATAAGAATATTATTTTAGATAAAGTTTAGTAGCGTTTGTAGCCTAATTTTAAATAATAAAAATATGATGTTATCAACATTTTACAGAGGTGAAAGAGAAGTTCTGTTGTAAGTCAAAACATTGATTAGATTACCTATAATATATAGATATAGATACATTAAGATTTTCTTAATTTTCTTTAATACCTGAATCTAATAAGTTTTCATAATTATTTCAGTGGTTTTAAGTGAAATCGTTTCGTGTAATTTTTATAACATGTAATTCGTGTAAGCGCCTCAAATTCATTGATTTAGAAAATTTGAGACACATGTGTTTAATTTGGAGATTTAAGAGAATTGAGCGAGTTTTGGTAATTTTTTTCATTATGTAGAACCTTTGGGAAGCGTAAAACAATTACTTGGATGGGTGAGAATCCTTTTGAACCATTGACCGCAAACATTAATAATATAAATAAAATGTATTTTTTACCAAAATGGAGGTTTTACCTCCAAAAGCACTAAGTTTAATAAAACATTTTGAATAAACATAGCTAAAAGTTTTTGAAGTCAGATTTTTCGGCTGATTTAATCCGTAACAAATTCTCGTCGAAGCTCCAGTTAAAATATTTTTAAACTTTAAGCTTCAAAAGTTATAATATTTCAATTTTAAATATGGACTTTATTAAAAATGACTAGGTTTTGAAAATTAAAAACATTTAATTTTTAAACAACTGCATCTTATGTTTTAATATACCTACTTAATAAATCACAATGGTGTAAATACATAATATATATATATTTTTTTATAATCTTGCAAATAATGAAGGAATATGTCTAACACGTTATGAGATAGCCAGTATTAGAAATTATAAGCATTTTCTTAATAAATTTAATTAGAAATTGAGGATTATCTTTTTTTGCGAAAGTCTATTAAAGGTATTGAAACATCAATTGATAAAAAAATTAAAAATTGCAATGTCTTTATGATAGACTAGCGTCTGTGTCTGTGTGGGTAGCGTGTGTAGCTATAATCACACTGATGCATACATATACAATTCCATTACAATCGCACATGTTCACGAATCTTAACAAAGAAATGTTTCAGAGGGTAGGCGTACAAGACTTAGGAAAATCTTTGGGTTATTCGGACTGAACCGTTTTGTTAGATGTTGGCGGGTAGCATATAAACCACAAATCCTTTTAAGAGCGCGGCGGGCGGTGTCATTCAGACTATTGACAAGCGTGTGTTCGCATGCGAGAGGCGAATTAATATAAAGTACTCACAGAAAATTAAATGCTCTGAGCTGCGTAATTGTTGGAAGTGGTTAACTGTTTTGATAAGTTACACTGATGTTTATTTAAAAACGAACAATATTTTTTCATTGGAAAACATGGAACGAAATGAATAATTTATTAAAAGTATAATTTATTCCGATTGTTACTATTGTTGGTCGAATGTCAACAAATTTTTCGTTTTTATACTGTTCTTTTGAATTTATTAAAAATATATTGTTGTTATAAATATTAAATTATTTAATATTATAATAATGTTTAGGATTTATAGATGGTATTTAACAGACGTTAAATACCATCTATAAATCCTTTGCCATCTTTAAGATTCATCTCAGATAATCTTTGTTGTAGACTCACAACTGTATTGTTCAATATTGTATACAAACATCAATAATAATTATTATCGATGTCTGTATTCCATTATTAAGAATTATGTTTATGTAACAAAGACTTCTAAATGAAAACTTATATAATAAATTTGTATAGTTTAATTGTAACGAACATACTATTTTATATATAAAAATCTATTTATATTACTTAAAAAATATAAAAAACGTTGGTGATATATGTATATTCAACATTAATCTAGCATTAAAACTTTGTCAACATAAAAACGTTCTGCGAAACCATATTTTTGGAGATTTATCTGCTCTGACACGGACAATATTTTTTAACGTGAACGCACCTGCGGGTAATATTCAACGTGCAGTAATTACTTGTCGTAAATTAATTAATATTTTGATAAAAGCGTCTGTATTTTAAATAATTAAATAAAAAATAATAATAGTACGTTTGAAAATATAAGTAGCTCAGTTGGTAGAGCGACGGGACGATTTCCCAGTAGTCGCGTTCGAATCCCTGCACGTATCGGTTTATTTTTCATTCTATATTTATATAAATAGTAGTACGTTTTTCAGTAACATAAAGAATCTTTACTCTTGTTTCTTGAAAGCAAAATTAAGAAATGATTTTTTTTTTTTAAAGTAAAGTAAGGTAAGCTTTACAAAATAACAATTAAGCTATTAAGCGCAGTCAGTCGTGTGTTATGACAACTATTGTAATAAATGTGCTTACAAACTAACCAGAGCACTAACAAAAAACTAGGTATTGTATAATAGATTACTTTATATTACAATACTTTATACTCGGCGGAACATTATATTTATACTTGTATAGATATAATATTTGTTTGAGCATATTTGTATATTTTTAATCTGAAATGTATAAAAAAATTTATTTACAATTAAAAATTGTATTAATTTGTTTTGCATTTAACTATATTTCTAAGTAGATGGCTAGTGTTAGTTCTCAGCTTTCATTTTTAAACATACGTTATTAAGTGTTTAATAAATAAGCTAGTATTAGATACAATACATTCAATATAATTTTCACACATGGTAACAAAATTAAACAAACTATTAATTAAATGTAACACATTGTCACACACACATGCACGGGAAGTTTTAAAGTTTTAGAGAAACATTAACTGTAACCTTGAAACGGTTTCATTTACAGAACATAAATTTGAAATCTCAATTTCTCTGCGCAAAAACTTTGACCATTTATTTTGTAACCGTCTCGGTGGTTCGGTCAGAGAAGATCAAAGGGTCCAAAGCTGTGGCTATATTTTACGTAGAAATACGCCTAATATTTGAGTTTAGTATGTATTTAACAAACTTAGAATACACAGCGGGATGAAGAACAAACAAGACAATAACGATTTTCCTAGATATGTATTTTGTTGGCGCGATCATATCTTAGTTATGTAAGGGGATTTGTAAAGAAATGTAAATTTGTTTGATGTTCATAATTT
This sequence comes from Napeogenes inachia, assembly GCA_959347355.1. Lineage (NCBI taxonomy): Eukaryota > Metazoa > Arthropoda > Insecta > Lepidoptera > Nymphalidae > Napeogenes > Napeogenes inachia. The sequence continues at coordinate 12,306,293 of OY365793.1, read as the reverse complement.
TAACTTCAAATCGAACCTTAGTCAGGCTCATCTATTATTATAAAGTTATAATCTGATCTATATATATAAATATATATTATTTCGTAATAATATAAGTCATAAATTTCGCTGGGATTCATGAAAATACTACTTCCTATAATAATGGGCGATAAAAGTTGTCAGCTCAGGTGGCTACGCGTTGCTGTTCTGCGAATAAATCACGAAATACGACGTTTTTACCGTTACATCTCCGATATAATTTCTATCGATAAAATATCGTTATAAAGATTAAAAAGATTTTAACTTCCAAAATAAATATTTATTTTTATTATATATTTCTTCCTCATTTCCGAAACTGAAAACGAATTACCAGAATCGGAGAAATGAATTTTATACATAATTTAGCAGAACGTTATTTGCATTAATACAATGAAGATTGGATGTAAAATTGAAGATCAGAGAACGTCACTTTCATCTCTACTAATTATACAGGTATTTTAGGGATTTTGATCTTAATTAAGAGGCCTTGTTACAGGAGATTAGAATGTCTTGGGACTTTGGTGAAGATCAAATTTTACTGTATTTAATTGTGTTATGTGAAAAAATATATATATCTTTTTGTTATATTTGGTAATCCTTATAAATAAAAACAATTACGGCTGTCAAATAGAAATATAAATCATATGAATACCTAATCTGTAACCATTGTAAAAGTGTTTTAATAATTTAAATTGCCAGATAAAAAATATATAATTCAAATAGAAAATAAAAATGCAATAGAGATTCTAATATCTATACACAACATTTCATAGCCTTCATTTAAAATATGTTTTAAATGTGCAATTCTTTTTAATGTATTTTTTATTCTAATATATTCAAGAGCTGAAACTACGGAGCTACGTGAAACATGTTACCTCCTAATGACATTAATGAGGCACTGAATGTTAAATTTACAAAAAAAGATATAGTACGTGTATGAAAGCGGCTTTATTATCGTAAAGTACGATACAAAATGTATACTGTATTCATAACAAAAAGCTGCGGTCACAAAAAGATCAATGGAAGTTTCGAGAATATTGGATTTACCCTCAACAGACCACTAACAATGGTTTTGACATGGGTATGAATGTATAAGAGTGCTTTCATTCCAACTCTGACTTTTTCATGAAATGAGTTGAGGTCCAGAAGTTTAATTAGAAGACTTTCGCAATAAATTCTAAAGAGCAGTCTACTAATTTCGCGACAAATTTGTGGGCAACGAAAAACTTTTATTTATGACATTTATATAAAAATATCTCCAAATAAAGTACATTGTTGATGATATTCAAATTATTATTTAGTATGAAGTTACTTAATTTTTTGGATGAATAAATTTAAACTTTGTTTTTATAACACAATTTGATTGAAAATATATACTTCATAACCTACAGCTTTGATACAATTTATAACAAGTTAGATTTATAGAGAAGCAAGTCAAGTTCTAAGAAATCTGGTTGAGATAACTGAAAACTGAATGACATTTCTATCTATTAATAAAACAAATATCCTTTTGCTATTAATAAAATTTCTTTATATAAAAAGCTTTAGGTAGTGCTTATATTAAATTATTTATACAACCAATATAAATATTTTTTTGCCTTATGTAACCAACGCAATATATATATAATAAAATTCCTAGAATATACTGCTTGACTTCGTAGTCTACTTTCAGCTTGCATTCGTCAGCGAAAACATCATTTCTCACTCTTAAAACATACATGAACCAAGCACTATTCAACAGTACTATGAGAACAGAATGTTCACTTTAAATGCTACACTTTTTAATTCTAGTTTCATTTAAGTTATTTTAAAAGTTTAATCATTTTAACGATTTTAAGTATTGTTAAATACGTGGAGAGTACAAAGAAATAAAAAGATCCGTAGCGGCACTGATTGCATCAAATAATTAAATTATCCGTGAATTATACGTCGCTGTTAGGTGTCGTCCACAACGCTGTTAGGTGGACTAATCTAGTTTTATAATCTAAGACTAGGACTAACTAAGTTTCTCTCTAATTGTAAGAGAAATATGTAGTACAAGTAAAGGAGTATATCATGTCAGAGCTTAAGGACTGTAATGGGATTCGTTATTTTGTACATGATTCTATTGTAATGCTAGTTAGGTGAAGATCTCATTATTCTCATTTCATGTTACCATTTTTTTGTCCTTTATATATTCTATATTTAGATTTGAATAAGTTACCCAAAAATTAATAAAATGAAAATCCAAAGTTAAGCTTTATAAAAAGCATAAGTAATTATCGATTCATGTTAAAAGTGGGTTGTTGATTGCCCCAATTATATTTATAAATCTACAGTAAAATATTTTTTTGAATATAGCCTTAATTATTATATTTAATAGCTGATTTCGTTTTATTTGTTTTTAAAAATATTTTGATATTTATAAATTAAGAAATATGAGCTCGACATTGGAACGAACCGAAATAAATCAGGAATCAAATAAGATAATTAAAAAAGATTTTCCAATTTATTAAATTGTATCTATTTATTATAGTGAGTATTCAAAGTGCACAAAATATTAAATATATTATAAGATTTACAAAAATATATTTTATATGATTTACCAAAAAAAAGAAATTGATAATTTAAGAAACATGAACACGACATCGGGCGTGTAACGAAATATATCGGCAATCAGATAAGGTTTGCCGATTTATTTCGTCGTATAACTTTATTGGCATCTCCCGATAACAGGTGAAAATTATATAGAAAGAAAGTAATAGGTTTGGGGATTTTTATTTAAAGAAATGTTTTAATCATACGGTTTATTTAACAAACTTAAAATTTTGTAAATAATTGTATCTTTGTAAATGTAAGTTTATTATAAAGAGAAGCAGATTTAAAATGTTTAGATGAGCCATGTTTAGGTGAGCCAGGCCTTGTAAAGTAATTATGATCTAGACTATTTCTCTTAAATATAATATCATTCTACATTTTTTCAAAATAACTCGTAAAAATCATTTTACGTTTAACAATGTTCATACAATTTATTAAAGACCATGTTGCTGAAAATAAATATAAAATAAAAATAATATGTTGTAGGTATAGAATATTCATTTATAGCGAAAAAACGATAGTCTCTATTGACATAGTAAAACGAGCAGCCGTGGAACCTATATTGAAACATTTAAATATATATACATATATATGTATATATGTATATATATGGGTAGTGAGGCCATTATATGGACATCTGCAATATTTCTTCAAATATGGAGTTGCAGATATGTTTTCACTTCGAATGGGATGGAAACATGGAACTCGATGGAGACATTGAAGGGAAGGTGTTGAAAGGTATTGACAAACCCTCTCTCTCTTTTAAAAATAACAAAAATCGAATAGTTATTTCAAGGCGATGTTTTATGAGAGTGGCATTATCTAGGATTATAGATAGGCTGTTCCACCTCGAAGTCTATATTTTATAACAATATAAAATAGACGTGAAATATATATATGCTTGAGTTGCATCCATTTATTTCCTGAATAAAGTGAGAACGCAACATGATCAACATTAAAATCGTAACAAAGTTAAATAGAAAGGAAGAGAATAAAACATCAGACTGGCATTGTATGAGCTTTATCAAAGTAATGCTAATTTAATTAAAAGATACTTACTTAACTAGATTGTACACAAGATGAGATCCTTTGAGAATTTAAATAGACCGAATGAAATTTAATTTTCATAGACATTTTAATTTATAAAATCTCATAATAAAATCTTATTTAGTTACATTTGTATAATAAGGTTGGTACATTTTCTTCTAACGTATATTATACATCCAAAATGAGTTATTATTTCTTATTGAAAATGCATATATATTAATCATACTTTTGTCTGACATTGTATCATCTAAAATGTTGAAGAAGCTAGCAATGGCTGGTACTCATAATTACAATAAAAGGTCTCTGTATGATTCTTGATAGAGTGAAATTATTGTAATGTTTCTTTAATGTCAATGCTAGGTCAGTTTAGGTCACTACATATTTCACATTACAAGATATAGGTCACGAACATTACCTGTAACCTGAAGTTTATTTGTCTTTGTGAAAAATATATATGTATATAAAGTTACTTATCTTATACGTATTATTTGCAAATCAAAACAGCTTATTTAATAAAAATAAAAATACATCACCTAAATAAAAACTTTATATATTTTTTATAGACACGACATAATTATACTTTATTAATATATCTTTATTACCTACTCAATATATTTATCTTGTCAACCATGATACAAGTTATGAGATCAAACTTTATTATATCAACAACAGATGACAAGTAGACAATTAGTGTTCACCATTTCATTACATTTACGATTGGTTGTATTATGTTGCGAAAAACATTTTGTTAACATAGATTTTCTTTCATAATAGACCTCTTAATATCTCTCGCAAGTGTAAGCATAAGTTTAAGAACTTAAACTGTTATGTATATTTCGTATAAAATATTAAAGTTTCATAGTTTATGTTTACGTATTCTCATGAGAGCGCGTGGCGAGGAGTCTCTAGAGGGAATTAGAAAATGACTTATTAAGATGCATGTGGTTAGGGTGATTAAGAAAATGCATCGTTATAGCGCACTAGTGATGTATATTATAAAAGAACACTTACCAATATGTGCTATAACGATATTATTACCTTTTTATATTCACAATTTCATACCATTACCTCTTCTAGGTAAGAGTACTTTATTTATGTTTTGATATTTTTTAAAAGCTTACGACTACATCTCAATCGATACGATATTGTTTTATAAAGGCCATGACACTAATATTTTTAATATAGTTGTAGTATTAAAACGATAACTTTTCTATGATCATTTTCAAAAGACCCTAAAAAGTCGTTTTCACTTTTGCATAAATCACTCACTAAACAGTAAACTTTTCGTTTCGTTACTGTATAAAAATTCAAAAATGATAATTATTTATTCAATTCAATTTTAACTAACCCTAGACCACATAGAAGCAATACGAAGGTGACATTCACAATATTGAATACAGTTAGGTCAAGTACAACCTTCTCCCAGCGGTTCTATTAATAGAACGAGGCCTACGCATGTCATACAGAATTTATTAAAACAATTTAGAGAATTTTTTTAGGGAGAATATTTTGTAATGAATATCAGCTCGTATATTTTTTGTGGTTATTGTTAAATAATGATATCCATACATTAATCCAGGTAACAAAATATGGTAATAAAATTAATATTTAATGTATTGTGTTCTGCGCTCACATTCTTTCTACATTTCGGTTGTGTTTTTCAATCTTTTCCGTATTATTCAGATCTTAGATTACGAAACACGCAACCAATCAGGGGATCTTAAATTATTTTTATGTAGATGAGGTCTAGGACCATAAAACCGTCTAACTGAATAATATGTGATTCTAGTTTTATTTTTAGTGTTTATTTAAATATTTGGGCATATAAAAAATAAATAATATATATAATAAATAAATGAAAACGTACACTTATATTAAGACTGTAAGCAAGCATTTCTATGCATTCCATCTCTTTCAATATTTTAATTAAAATAGAAAAAGCCGTAGAGAATTGTTATTTAATTTGAGAAAAAGAGTTTTATTTTAAAAAGAAATTTTGTTTCTGTTTTCTGTTTTGTTTTTAGTTATGTAACTAAAAACTGAATTAAAAAATACCTTATATTTTGATGGGTGATTTTTTATTTGAAGTACAAACAATTTTTCTTATTTTAATAATTTATAATATTCTCTTTCTTTTATTATAATAAAATTGGAAAAGTTAATATTACCACTACTGATAAAGATTATGTTATTTCTTATATCTAATAAATAGAAATTGATAAATTTGTTTAATATTTTTCCATTGCGGTACCTTTACATAACTGAAAGACTAACGGGCACTGGAAATAGATATTATTATTATATATATTATAATATTGCTTGTACAAAAAACACAATCGTGTCAAATGTCGAATTAAGTTTTGAAATTAGAGTTGAGAGACCATATTTTTTATTTTTATTTTGGATGAACGCCTTCAAACACAACATGTCAACACCCTTGTATAATGTGTTATAAATTGGAAGGTAAAATGAGCACAAAAAAAACATTTAATTTATTATAAAATTTTAACGTATTTGTATAGCAATTTTAATTGAAATTACCATGTTAATATTTTCACATTATCCTAGACTCGACTGTTATAATTATAAAAAAAATATTTTACTAAATTAACATTTTTGTAAGCATCAAATGTTGGCTTGAGAACTAAGACGCGAACATTTCATAGAGTTTTGGAGTTAGTCTATTCAGTTGGAATGCTTGAGTTTCTTTTTTATATACATAACCAAACAACTTTTAAAATATATGTTCATATTCAGTTTTTATAAGGAATTTGAAGACATAAGTTTAGGCTTCCGCACTAGCACTATATAAACCATAATATAGGATATTTATATACTATATAAACATTGTTTTCACTACCCTTACATGTTACATGTTAGTCCTCCATTTTATAACCTAAACCTAGTTGACCTTGAGATACAGTACATGCGGTATTTTTTAAAATGCTTGTGTAAAATTCAAAATATTCATCAGTATACAATATTAAAAAAAATAATGTAAGCGCAAAATGTCAAAGAAATTATGACTTTTTAAATATTTTATATAAATAATATATAAATCAATATGTTTTATGTAGTTATTTTTAAACAATTATTAAAATGTTTAAAATAATACTTTATATCTGCCCCGTTGGTCGAGTTGTTAGCGCAGACGCTTAACGTATAGCGACTCTATATAATATACATATTCTCAGTATTTATAATGTTTATTTCTATGTATTTGTATCGTTGTCTAACACCCTTAACAGAAGCAAATAATTTGCTTACTAAGGGGTTAGATCAATGTATGTAATTTGTCCTGATATTATTATGATTATTATTATATCACATTTAATAGTTCTGATCTACCAACGCAACGCAGGCTAACCTAAATCGGTAGTATTATGCCCAATTTCACTAGTGGCACTTAAGCAATCCCCTAAGTAATCACCCCTTAGCAGTAAGCATCACCTAAATTGTCTGTTATCTTAAGTTTGTTTTCACAGTCCCGGGCACAGATGATCTTTGCTACAACAATCTGTACTGGTTAACAAATATGCACATTTTTGTACATACATTTTTGTGTATATATTTCTTAAAGGATTTACATATAGGGGAAACTTTATTAAGTTTATTATTATAAAAATAAAAAACAAATCGTATCATAACATTTGTCCATAGTAAGTAAACAAACTATAAGCAAGATACGTAATTGTATAAAATAATTAACATATTCTTCAATTCAATATAAATAAAAATCTTTGCAGTACCTACTTTTGTAGTAAGTTTATCTGAAATATTTCGCTAGATGTTGTTTGTAAAAAAAAACATTCTTCTCGAATCTAGATGGTTACATTTTCCCATATTAATTAAAATACTCCCATGCAAATGAAATTTGGTATTAAGATACAATGTTATTTGTAATGTTACTACAATATCTTCAAAATACGAGATACTATTAATTTGAATGTCAATTTTATCAAATTTTCAGTGTTTCATGTAAGCGAACCCATTATAACACCTGTTAATTTTTTTTAAGTAAAACAAACGTAAAAGAATATTACTAAGATAATTATAATGGAATATAGTATTTTTAGATTAAACGATATTGACGTCAAGTACGCCATATTTTAAATTTTGAAAAAATAAGTACCAATTCCTATCTCAACAAATATTATTGCGACAAATATATTCCATTGTTATGGGTTACACGTAAAGCCTTTTTTAAACGTTGGTAAAATCCATTACCAGCGCTAAGCGTGGGTGTTGATGACGTTATTTCGTACTCAACCCGACTAAAAACCTAAAGATGTGATACTTCCATAAGAGCTAAGGAGATGTGAAAGGAACACTTAAAGTTTAGACTCGAATTACCTATAGAATTAAAAATGCAGAAAAATGAATGTCTAGCGATGGTATATGTTTTCATTCGTATGTAAAAGCTAGTCAATTATAACGTTCATTATATCGCTAGTTTTAATGAACACCTTTACCATGGCTCGTATAATTATAAATTTTAGAACGAATATTCAAAATAAGGTACGATTTGTAGACGCTTATCAAAATATTTTAGCTTCAACAAACAAACCAAATTTTAACCACTTTATTGATGTACGAAAAAACATATTAATTATATATAATACTAGCTGACCCGGCGAACTTCGTAACACTAAATATTTTTTCTTTAGTCAATTATTCTCTAAACTTTTATGAAAACATACGAAAAAAACAGTCTATACTTAAGCCACAAATTCACTTTTGTATTAGAAGAAAATCTTTTTTTCTAATTAATTGTGTAAAAATAGTTTTGTGGCGATCTATCTGTCATGCTTTTTTTTTTTTTGCTAATAGCTAACTAACAGTGACATTAGTACTGATGCTGATTTGTTATAAAAAAAAAACTTATTGAACCATACACTTAATCTTTATAACTACTTATTTATTTATTATTTATCCGTTACCCAGTATTCATAATTTAAGTGTATATAATTATCGTCGTTTTATTTTCGTTTTACATTATTTTTGTTAGTCTATCATTATTTTCTAACCTTTTCAAATGTAGACAAAAATAAGTCATTTTATTATATGAAATCGACATAAAAGAAAGAATCGTCCAATTTGGTGAAGTTGTTCTGAAATTATGCGCGTACATACATTTCGGCGATTCATTTTCATTTATATAGATAACTATAATGTATACCATTAGGTATTCCGCACCTAGTGGCCATTTAATATAAACTAATTTAACTAAATATATTGAACTTTATAAAGTTGCAAAAATTAATATGGTTAAATATATATTATGTATACATAATATATATTTCACTATAATATTTTTTGTTTCTTAGGATATATTTTGTTAAATTTAAACTATCATTTATATAAATTTAATATATATTAGTATAATTATATGAGAATCATTTCGTCGAATTACTTTGAAAGTTAGAATTTTTGAGGTAAAGATGTAAATGTTCCAAGACATCATATCTGGATTTATAGACTCAAAGCTTTGCGCTTTATATTTGAATAAATTTCCTATCGGGTCGCAGAAACTAAATAAAATTGACATATTTCAGAAGTAGAAAGTTTTAAAATATATCTGTATTTCTTTCTAGGCTTGAATTTTATTATATACTGTTTTGATATTTTGTCTTTATAATCTATAATATAATATAAATTTTAACACTGTTTGACAGTAGAGCCCACTTGGGAGAGGTTTGCAGTCGAAAAGGGACTAATCTGTTTGTCATCTTTAATAATAATTAATGTTACATTAAAATTATAATGATATAATAATTTTCAGTGGGTAGATTTCAATATAGTCAGCATCCTGAAGAGGGAAAACAATATTGTAAACAAGGGAACAAGCCTTCGCTGTTATAATATTATTTTATAACTCCGATGTAAACTGTTATAATATTATTTTATAACTCCGATGTAAACTTTGTGTATTCCAGTAAACTCTATTAGCGGGTAAATTTATTTCTCAATAACTTGTTTACAAACCATTGCACTTGAGAGGAGAGACTGGGCCAAGGTGACTGTCGTCCTAAATTAGTTATCGTTAGATAATATAGTTACCATGTTAGGTCAAGTATGAGCACTTCAGGTCACATATAAAGCAAATTTACTTACCAGCAAAATTGATTCATATCATATAATTTGTATTTAGTTTATTTAAACAAAAATGTTTATATTTATTTATATTAAATGAATGCTTTAACTGTAATTGCATTTACATATTTCGTTTGACCTGAATATGGAAAAATATAACAAAAAATAATAACTAGATTTTCTAAGCTTACAAACAAAATGAGATAAAAGTAAACCAGATAAAAAATATTCTATCAAAGATTATAAGATAAGACGTGATATATCAACAATTCGTGACCGCGCATTTATATTAAGTACCTTAGGTATTTTTTATATCACTTTTAAAATGCTTCATTCCGAATCCGTCTTAAGAGATTTAGTGTTCTTCGAATCGGAACATACCTCATACGAAACGGGATCATTTTTCAATAATCTTGGATTTCTCGCTATATCTGTGTATTGGAAGTAAAATCGTTTATGCTATTCAGGCTGATTTATAAACAGTATCGGGATTTATATTTGATTGTATGTTTATGGAAGGATATTCCAGAAAAGGAGTGTAATATGTGTGATAAAATATGTATTATCTAAAGAAAATATTATAAATCTCAAAATACAAATATGTAGGTATTTCTGACTGCGTTAGATTAGAAATTGGTACTGGACTATAAAAGTTGTAGAAAAATAGGTACAAATGTAAATATTTCTTTTTCTTTTCAATTAAAAAAACTTTTGAAAAAAATATAAATTATAAAAAAAAATATTACAAAAACGGTTTCCAAAATATAATATTATTTTTTTTATATTTTCATACCTTTGTCGGAACATTTCAGATTATTGAAATATTTCGATTAAATATGTACATTAGTTCGTGTTACATTGCGATTTCCCTTTTGTTTGAATAATATTTATTTCTGGCAGAATGTATTAATTTATTTTCCATATTTCTTTTTTTACTAAAAAATCAATTAGATTAACTAATTCATATAAATAAAATTAAAAAAAAACAATTAAATATTTCATAACTATAAGTAAAATAAAATATAAATTAACATTATTTTATATATGTATCTCTTTAATCAATTCTTTGTTTTAATCAAACAAAGCAGGTCAACTACATAATTAATTACAATTGTATTTCACATAATTCAATACATTTAACCTCCCACTAAGGTCTTTGTTGTATTAATTTTGCCAATATCGTATCACACTGCTGTAAATACAGTTTCCAATTAGCTGGATTGGTTTCATGCCATTACCGTCTATAGCAGTACAGTATTATCTTAACATACTATTATAGTTATTAAAGATACAAGATAACTACAATTCTAGTAATCACCAAAACATCAGTTTATAAATTAAAACATATTATTGAGATATTAGATTAGTTTACTTGTATAGTGTTATAAATGTACGATAGATAAATAAGATAAATGGTAGCATTTATTTAGTGTTATAAATTTTATATATCCTAAAAGATATAAACGTCTTCCCTTCAGCGGACGCCTTCCACTTGAATTCATTTATAATGTAAAGACCGTTTTCTCTTAGTTACTATTTGTGGATATGAAGTGAATTGCTGAAAATATCTTTATTTTGGTATATTATTGGACCAATGTGAAAAGTATTTGTACTTTATAAATGAAATATGAAAAGTCAACTGGAATCTTTCAAAAGATACCTTCGTCATGGTTGATAAATGACAAGATCTTCCGCAAACATATTTGTAAAAGAAGTTATATCGTTTCTCAATGTTTAATAAAAACTGACACTATCTGCACATACACACATACATAGCTGTCAATTGTCTGATATAGTTTTGTGATGTGTACAAAACAATCCATTTAAAATAAGAAGAGCCTGAATTAAAGCATGAATAAAGCCAATCCCCAAAAAGATTTGTTTTTACCTAAATATGTCTGTGATTGTTATTACTGCATTCACCAAAAAAAAAGACTAACCTACGACCCTACGGTCCAATTTGTATTGAAAATATTCCGATATAATTGACGTGAGTACAGCATCATCAATAATCATAAACCATCAAAGTTTGAAAATATCTATAAACATGTATGCCATGTATGTCTAGAGCCATGTTAAGCTTACTTGAATTTATATAAATATAGAATGAAAAATAAACCGATACGAACAGGAATTCGAACCCGCTACTACTGGGAAGTTTTCCTGACTACGGTTTCAGAACAGTCGCGGGTTCGTATTTTTCATTCTATATTTATATAAAATAATCAAAGCTTTTCATTTACTCAGTAAATCATTTTAATTAAACATTTATTTATCACAATAATTCTGAAATATTAAGAACATTAAAAAAAGCGTTATTTTCATATTTATATGTATTAATATGAACCATGAATACGTAATGCAAACATTAGGTTTCACTTGAACTTTGCTTCGTGGTAGAGGAACGAACATAAGGGCTGTCTATTAAATAATTTGTTGTGTCCCAAACAATAATTCATAGCGACCCGTTCTCATTGTTCCCTCCGTGAATAGACCCGGACGTTTGTTATGATAAAGATTTATAACCAAAACAGTACTCGTACATTATGATTTAAGGTAGTGGAAACTATGAAAACTATTATATTTTCTTATATCTAATGTACTAATTTCGTACAGAATTTTAAAATAATACCACATTAGTACGCTGTTTTTTACCAGAAAGTTCGATAAATCTATGCCCGAAAGAACTCTTTAAAACTGAGTTTAAAAATAAATTTAAAGTAATTGAATATTTAAATTCTACTGGACCCACCTTTTAAAGATTAATCAGTGCTTCGGGCAAAATTGTAACACAAGATATGAATATTAAGTACAAAACGTATTAAATAATAATTATGACAGTAACGTACTTTTATGTAGATTATAAAATAAGAAAGTTATGCGGCTTATTAAGAGACTTATTGAGTAAAGATGAAATAATAATAATAATAATAATAATAATAAACTTTATTCTCAAAAATAATTTTACAGTGTTCAATGCGGCTCTGACTCACGAAGTAGTAAAACTGTGTTTCGGGAGCCAGTTCCTTCCCATTTAGCTTAACATAAAGTTATCAAATATAAAAGAAAATAATTTAAGTTATTTTTTTTTTTTTTTATTTTTTTTTTAATAATAAAAAAAACTGAGAAACTATATTTGTATATGTGTGAAGGTCATCATTGAGTGCGTGTATATCTGTGTGTGTGTGTGTGAGTGTGTGTATGTGTGGGTGTGTGTGTGTGTGTGTGTGTGTGTGTGTGTGTGTGTGTGTGTGTGTGTTTGTGTGGGTGTTTGTGTTAGGATGTCCATTCAATCATATTTATTTATTTATTTTTTTTTTAAAATGAATAGATTTTCGGTGTCTTTGTAAGTTAGGGTTTCCAACCATGCTATTACTATAGGTTTTAACTTAAAACTTGTGAGACTGCGTATGCTATGTGTGTTATTTAACATATTGTACAGCCGAGGTGCAATAAAATCATAGTGCCTTTGGGCATAAACACTTCTCGTCGCACATGCGTGGATATGTTCGCGTCTTTTAATATTTTTCTGTAATTTGGTAGTTTTGTGAAATCTATCAATGCATTTAAAAACAAATAATTTTCTAACTGAGAGAACTTTTGCCTTTTGAAATAATTCATTGGTGGGATGTCTAAATGTAAGAGAGAGCGAAACTTTTAAAAGTGAACGCTGAGCGCGTTCTAAAGTTATTAAATTTGATTTTACGGCTCCCCCCCAACAACATATACAATATCTTAAAATGCTTTCTCCTAGGGCCTTATAGATTTGTATTATAAGTTTAGTGTTAGAAATGATCCTAAGATTTTTGAAGATGTATATTAATTTTCTAATACGTTTAGTAAGTAATAATGTGTGCTCCGCCCAGTTTAGTTTGTCGTCAATTATAATTCCTAAGTATTTTATGTTAGGAACTCTTTGAAGTTCCACACTATTACATTTGTTATGTACTGACATACCGTTACGATTGCAAGGATACGTGTGAATGCGGACTCGAAGGTGTTTAGGGCTACTTGCATTTGTTTTACTAAAACATAACAATTTTGTTTTAGTAGTATTTAGGGAGAGCAAACTGTCTTCTAGCCATGCTGTTATAGTGCTCAATCCACTTTCAGCGTGATTCCGAACCTCATTCCAGTCTTTACCGTGGACCAATATGACCGTGTCATCTGCGAACATCTGCAAATCAGCATTCATGAGTTTTACACTACAAAGTTCGTTAATATATATTAAAAATAGGGTAGGTCCAAGTGTACTACCCTGCGGTACACCGTATAATGTAGATAAATTCTGGTTATTTAGTGCTTTTACAATTACTTTTTTTTATACTTATAAATAACACAAGTCATTCTCTATGTGTCGGTCTGTTCAGTTCTTTTAAACTATTCAACGGTTTTTTATGATGTAGTCGCATTTGTTGTTTTGAATGTATTCAAAATATTCTAAAATTATTTAAACAGTACACATCCAGTCTTGATAAGTCATGAATATTATTATTGGATGATTGATTGATTGATTTCATGTCCTATACTGGCTATACTTTATGATATACACTAAAATAATATTTATACTAGAGATTGCTAACTGAATCTTACTAACAATGTATTAAATCCATATAAATATTTACAATATCAATTTCGGTTACAAAGTTTGAGCAATATAGTACTGACCTTTACTTTGAGTGCAAATACAATAGTTGTTCTATATCTTACATTCATATAAAAGAAGATTCTCAGTGTCTTTTATATAATGTTTAAATTTAAAAAAATAACAAAGATAAACAATCACTCACGTAAAAATTTAAATCTATGTGTACGACAAATTATAACTTAATAATAATAATAAAATATTATGTAAAGACAAAAGTTAAACAATTCTTCATCACGATAAATTTGCATAACCAAAGCTAACAAAAGCATTCTTTGTGTGTAAATCAATCGGATATTCACTGGTTGGTATTTTTTAAAACCTAAAGGTTAATTGTACTCCCGCGAATGAAATTGGGTTAAAAAAACATTAAATTGAGAATGAACTCTTAATTTTATTTTACAGGCAATTACTCTTTATTTGGTAGAACTTATTAATTGTTTCTTCTACCAACTCTACCATGGCTGAACATTGTTGTAAGTTATATATAAGTTTTATATGTTAAAAAAAATATATAATTAAATATGTTTTGTTCAATAATACTCCATAAAGTTTTCACGAATTATACAAAAATAATAAGTTGTTTCAAGCTAACAGAAACAACAAAAATATTTAAAAAATAAGAAAGCCTTACGGTTTCAAATGTATATCTTTTAAAGTATAGTAATATTATGATTTAACTTTACAAAGCCCTTTCAACAAATTCTTGCTACTTTACCTTAAAGTTGTTTGTTTTAAATACTTTAAAACGAGTTTAAATTTAGACAACTTTACAGTAATCTCTTTATTGTATACATATTTTTTCTAAAACCAACATTTCTTATTGTGAAAACATCTTAAGGCATATATCTACTTAAAGTAAGTATGTTTAGACGGTCCAACTGAGGGTAAGTCGTGGCAGGATTATAATAATCGTAGAATCTTCATATATGGAAAATTTTAAGTGAATTCTTGAGGACTGGTGAAGGAGACCAGGAGATATGATAAGGATATATTTGGGTAAGGTAAGGGTAGATTTCAGCTTCTTTCATCCCCTGGCTGGACAAAACATAACTATCATATTATACTCCGATCGAGTCCTAACACCTACAAATATATTACATATTTTCAACAACATATATTCTTTAAGTTCTAATTAGAACATAATCGATTAATTAATCGATTATGTTAGAATAGTGTAATAGCTTAAACGACCTAAAATGATGAGTAGTAGGAAACTGGCAACATCGTACACATAAGCCGGTAATGAAAATGTCCCTTATAACACTTTTATGCCCTTGTTAGGATTGAAGAGAGGTCGTTAATGTCATTCCTATGTCAGTAACATTTTATGGACACAGTAAAAATTCTAGAGTAGCTCCTGGTACTATTGAATATGCATTTCTAGATAGATATAACGTATCACTAAAATTATACAATAATAATTAGTTTAATTAAAAAAAAACTTTTCTGTATTTTATTTTATGTTAAGATATATTAGGCTTTTTAATTAGTTCAGGTCAAGTTCAGTTGTATCGGCATTTTTAGAATGTACCGTCAACAAATAAAGAAAGCCTTTACAAAGTAGCTCCAAACAAACTTCAGAAGATGTACACAGTATAATTTATTTTGTATTTTTAATTTACAAGGGACAGCAAAAGAGAGCACCTCAAAGGGAAGGCTGGATGGATTCATTACAGTAATGTCAGTTTCTCAGACAGCACTGTCTAGCCCGTGGAATGACAGCAGTCGATAATTAGATTTCTTTACAAGTATTTACATAGCCAACAGATCTACTAATCTCAATTTTAACAAGTACATGTCGGAGTATTTTAAAAGGATTAAATTCAAGTTACATCTCGGTGATTTTAAAACGAAACAATTTTCGAATCCTGAAATTAAATTTGAAGCACGGGAACATTTTTCAGGTTTTAATCATTCTGGCAGTTGTTCTGGTTAATGATAGTATGAAATAACATCACCATATATAACAGATACCACAAATATGTTAACCAAAATACGTGCAACATAATAGAGATGCCGGTTTAATTTCGCAAAACGAATACCTACTGACTGTAAACCATTGTTATATTTTAATTGAAAAGCAAGCCATATTAATTAACATGCCACGAAATGGTTATTTCTTACTAGTAATTTTATGGTTTCACAAGTTGTAATATATTCGGTGATAACGTTTATACAGTAGTTTAAAATCTTGTTTTTTTTTAACATATTTTTAGTAATCACCATTGCATACTTGAATTAATATGGTTACATTTCATATTGTGTCGTTCTACAAAAAAAAATTACCAAGACGTAGATCTAAAAATACACAGGCTATTGTCTTCTTTGTATAAATAGAAATTAATAAAACAGTATATATGTGTGTCGTTTATTATATAACGAGGACAATGAGCGCACTGACCTGTTGCAATTTCACGGTGAGCCAAGTTTGACCCGGCGCGGATAAACGCACTACATCAAAGAGACGCCATTTTTTCAAAGTTTTTGTCAAAGTACAATATTGGATGAAAATATTTTTTCCTTAATAATTGTTAAAACGAATAGTGAAATTCAATAAATATCTTCCATCGCAAGCACCATGATTTGTTATCTAAGTAAAATATTGGAATGTAACGATTGAACAACTTAATTAATTTGTTTGAAATAAATTTTATACACAACACAAATACAAATTTATTTATTTAATTTTTATTCCTAAATTAAATATTATATTCCAAATTGAAAGTATGACACAACCACGCTTGAAATATTCTTAAGAGATCGCCTCTCAACTTTTACGGATGCTTCTTACAATTACACTTGAGCAAATTAATATTGGTACAAAGTCGTTGCTTTGTGCTTCTCTTCTTAACAAGAGTGTCACTTCACTACCACTTCCACGTAACTTAGATAAATTCTTCTGATAACTTGTTTAGTATATTATAAAACTCAGTCTTTCAGGGAAGAGTTGGAATGTTTAAGGGTATCTATATTCACATGACGATACTCAAAATCTCCGCCCACTATCTTGTAGATTGTAGGCGTTGGTACTAATCAATTTTAAACTGCATAACTTTACTCATTAGATATTTCCCAAAATGCTAGGATGTATTATAGTTGTTCAGGTTTTTGACTTCAAAAGATAGTTCGTGTAACGATTATGTATTTTTAAACTACATTTTCTTCCAAAAGTATTCTTACTCCCGGCGAGATATGTTTTCAGTCTTTATTGCTGGTAGACTTTCTAAAACATTATACTCAGTATTTACTCTGTGTAATTAATATAAAAATAAATGACGAATCTCTTATTTTTAATAGACGTAGTTCAAAAGCATTTATAAAAAAAATACGATTTGAAATATTATTTTTCCCAAGTGTAAGTTTTGAGGTAACCTTGGTGAAAAATAAGAATATTTTCTCCTTTTAAACGACCGACAGAGCGAACTGAGTTGACAACTCTAACTACCTCGTTACATTTTGAGAGCGAAAAAGTTTTTAAAATGCATTTACATTTGACGTTTTGAATCTACTTTTAAAGCATCATTATTTTTTTTACTTAAATATCATATTAACACGTTAAATCATAAAAAATAACCTGTATATTTAAGAAATCATTCATGTTAAATTGTATATATCTTTTCAAATTTTAATAGTTTCACCTTGCATAGGTTTCATGTCATAAGTTATTTTGGGTCATGACAATGCGAAGTTTGAAAAACATACATTATTAAGATACGGCCTTATTCATGTTTGTTGTAGTAATATTAGATTATTATTATGATTGTTTTTTAATAAGTATCACACTACAATTAAAAAAAAAAACCATTCGAATATAAAAAATTACGAGGTAATATTAAATTACGCACTTGTCATCAGTATTCCCAAAGCACTTTAAAAACTTTTGAAGTTATTTACTTTCTCTCCTTCTGGAAAATTAAAGGGCTTCTTAAAATTATTATGCGAAGTACTTATACAATTAAATAATAAAGGCGATCGTACTCACGTTGGATAAAAGAAACTATATAAAATATTTTTAAATTTAAAAATAGAACAATTTGGCGCTTATTTCAAATTCAATTATGGAATATAAATATTTTTATCTAAATAAAAATGAAAACAGTAACGAATGAAAATCTATTTTTTTTAATATATTCAAGAATAAGGCCAACGACGTCGCCTGCCTGCCTGGTTCACATCACACATTCTAAGAATGTAATATCAATATCCTAGCTGCAAAATTATTTCTCAACTCAGCCATACTTTACAAAATTAACCTCTCAACTATAACTAGTTCATTTAAGGTCTACATTCTTGTCATTGTTCCTTATGTATAAATTAAATACTCCGGCTATTTTATATACGGCCTATGTACACCGTAGTCCACGGTTTGGGCTGTAAGCAGTCTGTGAAACTAATATTGAATGTTCCTTTTCTATTCAGATTTTCACTCAAAAATAACTTATTTTTTTTACGATTTTTTCAGCGGATATACAAAAAATGTTATTTACATAACATGAATTACGAACACAAAAAATACCGTTTTCGAATGATGGTCTTTCTTACACGCGACAATTGACTTACTTATATACTAGACTTACTTATATACTAGATTATATTACAGGTTTAAGGTTATATAATGATAAATGATGCATATACTAAAATATTCATTGATTTAAAATTATTAAGATCGAGACATTGTTTTGTTTTGTAACAAAGAAGAGAGATAATACTCAACCTTTTCAATGACATTGGTTCTTAAAAGCAGTATACTGTCCGATCCCTCGCCTTTCATAGTAAACATCAATCGTTAGATTTACTTTGTTTGTAGAATAATAGACTGGTTTTAATATCGCAGAAGATGGTAATAAAATAAGATATTATATTTTACAGATACATACAACAATAAAATATTGTTTCATAACAGTTGTTAATGTAACAATAAATCAATAATAATACTTTTTAACACGCTTTTATTACATTCGGATGTATCTATGTAACAGAATCTTTGAACGTGATTTTGACCTACTTTGAAAAGTCGGATAAATTTGAATTTTTTTCATACTTATCAACTAACGATGATAATGGAATAATTTAATCAATTTTTCCCGTTATCCTTGCCAGGATCCTCAGGATAAGCGAATTTCAAGTAAAAAAAGACAAACATATATCCGTAGCGTGCGCCTTGCACATGAATGAGATAGAATATATGAAGCAGCATATCGTATTCTCGGAGTCTCCTTTTTGTGCGATGATACAATGTATACAAACAGCAACCTAACCGTCAATTTTTTAACACGCTTTATAATTAGTATTTTTTTAATTATTTAATAAAATGATATATTATATTTTTCAAATCAAATTTAATTTCATTCTATTATATAATCAAAAAATATATGAAATATGTGTCGAATTTGATACAGAAGTATAAAAACCTTAAAATATATATTTAAAAAAAAAACAACAAAACACGCTTTAAAAATAGATCAAACTAAAAAGCAATAAATAATTCGTAATTTTAGAATAATGGGCTGAAAATATACTAAAATTATTGCGGAAAAAACTAGGGGCACTTCGTATTACTTTTGTGGCATTCTTAAAGTCATTGTGGTGATTGAATATTTTCAAAAATGATTTTATAATAAAATTTAGTCTATTTTTAGAAAAAAATATAATTAATTTCGAATTAAAAGATTCTTCATGATTTACGGACTTTATTTTATTCTCGCTTAAAGTATGTGAAGAAATTATTAACTCTGGTGATCTCAACGAGGATAATAAATTAGTCTTACCTAGTTATGATACTGTCAATTGTCTTTTACAATTTTTAATATTCCAATAGGATCTGACTACCTAAAGTAAGTCAAAATCGAGTTCAAAAATGAAACAAAAATGAAACAACCACACAGCGCCTCACTCTTTTTACCGCAATAATTTTATTATATTTTGCCCATTATTCTCATATTACGAATTATTTTTTTGCTCTTTAGTTCGATTCATTTTAAAAGCGTGTTTTTTTTTAAACTATATTTATATTGTTTGACATTACAGCTTAAAACTATACAGAATACAATTTTTTCAAAATTTTTTTTTTTTTTTAGTTTATTTATAAAGCGGCCTTATCGCTGAGTAGCGGTATATTCCAAAAACCTTATTCGAGTGATGAAACATGATATCATGAAGTGTGGTGCTTAGTACATCTTATTTATAATGTTATAAATAATTTAAACATAGTATGAAAATTATAAATAAAAATATATCTATGTATAAAATTAAGTTAATAACCCTAATTAACATTTTTTTAACGATTAAATTAGTTGGAGATTGTTTGTCTCATTTTTGGGCTCGATGACAAGGGGTTGTGAAGTAAGCTAACATTATGCAAATATGACAAAAGAATAATCATGACAAATTTAATTGTCTAAAACTACAGATAACCTTACACTTTTATTATCAGAATCAATTAAAAATGTTAATTAAAAAAAAATACTTAATAATGGCAATAATGTTTTTATTACCCATTTATGTTTGAATAGGCTTATGTATATGGAGTATATTGCAAAATACTTCTAAAATTACAAAATACCTGACGGTCAAAGCAAAAGCAAATATAGATTCGGATGCATTCAACTAGACTCGCAACTAATTAAGGAGAGCACCATGTATCTAAATGGCTAAAAGCCGCAGCACAAAGCTTAATGGTCACCTATGGATACCATTGGACATTGGACTTAGTAATTTGCGAATTTGATGATAACTCGAGGAGTATTTTGGTCGACTTTATTACATATTATTAAGCTTCGGTATTACCAGTTGCGTTTGAAGCTACTAAAATAAAATAAGACATAATAAGATAAGACATGTTGCTATAAGTTATTGAATTGAAAAGACTAGTAAAGATAAATGACCGCATATATTTAATAACAGCTGCATTTGGTAGGTATATGACTGCAGTACCTACATCTAGATATTCATCTGCTTTCGTTTTTACTTGTATCTGAATAATATTTTACTACATGAATATACGATCGGTGTATTTTAGCTTTTAACGGAATAGAAACGTGCTGGGCTTTCGAAACACATCGCCGGATGAAGATTTCGACCTGAATGGACAGCCTTCATCACTGACACATATTTCAAATCAAAATAGTTTACTAACAGAATCTTGATTTTCTGTTGTACTGAATGGTTTGAAAACGGGATTCAATAAAAATACTTTGCAAATGATTTTTGACACTCAAATAAGTCTTAAATAGTAAAGGTATTTCATGAAAAATCTTGACGCTAATAAATTTACATTCTAAATGTAAGGTCTGACATCTTCTGGCTTCATTATTGACAAAAGAAATTCATGGGAATCTCATTCAGTATTCGGTTTTGGTTTCCCTTTGCTGACTTTTTTAAATATATCCTGGTTACATTAAAATACTTTATTTATGTTAACATTTCAAATATTGGATAAGAATTAAATTTAGGTAATATTTTTTTTTTATTCTCTTTTTATTTGTAAATAAAATAAATAATAATAATAAATACTTTAGCTGTAGTAAAATAACAGTTTTAGTGTGTCATTCTCATCCATCGGTCATTATCGCAGTTATTTGTCGGTCAGTCATATGTTAATTTCTTCTAGACTCTTCTATCAAATGTAATCTCAGTGGAGAATTCCTTCTTTTCCATTTCATGCTTTTTTATATCCATCCACATTCATACTTAAGACTTCCTTTCTTAATACGTATAATTGTTTATCTTCACTTATTATAACTGTGATTAAAAGCAATAAATTTACAAATATCCCAAAAAAAAACCAGTAGAATATTTAATATTTGCATATATTCAACGAATAATAAATATGACTAAAATATTTTCCATTAATATAAACATGTTTTGGTTACAGATAATCCTCATGCAAAATAAAAACCTGTAAGTTTCATTTAATATTTATGAATACAAACACCCTTTCGAGCATGGCGCAGGTGCTGACTACAAATTGGCCTCATGATGAACTGTGTACTACATCAAAATTATTGCTGTCTCCACTTGATTTATTCCTGTCATTTCCACTCGACTCCATCTTATTACATCTTGACGGATAATTGATGTTGTGATGGAAGGTAAACAATAATATTAAACAAAGAAGATTCTAACTGATATAATGAATATCTTCAAACAATTATGTAAAAACATCTACATAATATTTTGCTGAAGTTTTAGTAAGCCTTAGAGGTATTAAGTGGTAAGTATTCCTTATATTAAGGGAAGACAACAAAATATATTTCATAATCAGATTGATTTAATGTAAACATTTAATTATGTTTATTTTATTAATATATTTGTTACTTCATTTAAATGCAAGTTGATTTTTGTTAACAATAATTTAATTTACATAAACTTAGAAATTCAAAATTGAATAATATTATCAATCTTAAATTAATTCAATACAAATACAAATGTATATTTTATTATGGGAAACATAAATTATAATATTACCAATTAGTTACAATGATTATAATAAACGTATAGTATGAAAGATAATATATGTTTTCTCTTGATTACCTATAAAATATAAAATTCTTTTGTTTCATGACGCACACATCTCACAAATTAAATTAATTTCTTTGATAAATGTAAGGCCAGATTACTATGGCTTAATACAATGAAGTATTCCGTAACATTAAGCAATATTAAATGATAACAAAGGAAGACATCAAAGTTGTAACACAAGACCCGACAAGTGTTCAAGTCTATTGAAGGCTCAAGATATTAGACAATAACCGCATGTATGAAGCATCGTAAACGGTTTATCAGAGAATTCCATGCTAATTTGATGTATGCATTGCTTTGTGTATGAGAACAGTACGCTGTGGTAATAGAATTATATCAACCCTGTCACTGAGTTTACAACTGTAGCTTAAATTTAAGTATTGTAAACTAAGACGAAAGGTATATATCATTTTTTGAAGTGAAACTTCTTTATCGACAGATGGATAAAATTTTATAGCAATTTCAAAAAATTATGACGTTTTTCTGTTACGCGCCATCTTTATTTCTAAGTCACATTTTTCCGTTACGCGCCATATTTGAAGTGAAACTTTTTTATCGACGGATGGGAGAAATTTAATAGCAATGTCAAAAAATTGTAACGTTTTTCTGTTACGCGCCATCTTTATTTTTGCTTAATCTTTATCTAGTTTAGCTTAATTAGCCATTCCTGTAAAATTGTAATTAGAGAGTCATTTTTCAAAAAATTATGTCATAAAGAAGTTTCACTTCTTACATGTGTACACTAATACACACACACGTATTTTTTTTGTTATTTTTTTGCTTACACAACAATAAACATAAAATATAGTTCAAACTTTATTCAAATAGGAATACATTTTTCTTATGTGATTTTAGCTTTCACTTGTACATTACCAAATATGTAGTTGTTTTTATGTGTGTTGTAGGTCCATGAAATTAGATGTACTCTTATTATATGTATTACTTATTTTGACTTGAGTGACCATCATATTGATATGTTGACAACAAATTAGATTAGATTCTAAACTGACTAGACTAGACTAAGAAAACTAACCACGAAATCGCTTATCCTATATTGATCTCACATATACAAAGGCTTAAACGATTCATATTTTCATCATTCACAATAATATTAAGGATATACTTACTTTTGAGCATACGTTATTTTTGAGCCAATAATGCTTATATTCTGGCAACAGTTATACTGAATGTACTTTTATTTATTAATACTTTATTGTACAAAATAAAATACAATGGGCGGACTTAATGCTAAAGCATTTTCTATCAGTCAAACAACACAGCTAACAGAAAATAAGACAATGAGGGTATACAACTAATATACAGAACAGAAAAAACTTAAAATTAAGAATAATAATAGTGATATAATAAACAAAACAACAGGCAATGTATAATAAATATATAGCAATAATATAAACTAAACATAAGTCAATAATAAATACATAAATATACGTCTTAAACAATATTTATACAGGTATAGATTTATGCAATAACAGGATTCGAACAAAATAAACAAATATTATGATCTCTCATATAGATATTTGATGATGCGTTTCTTAAAAACTTGTCTATTGGGAGTACGTCGAAGTATGTCAGGAAGGCTATTCCACAGTTTTATGGGGTCTACTGTTAAGGAATTAGACATGAAACAGACAGTACATAATTGTTAGTTGGCTATTATCAGGTCTTCTATTTTTAATACTATTTACTTTTATAATATTAGATACAAGGACATGTTGATTGTGAGTTATTGTATTATATATTACATAAAAAGATGTTGCTCGCAACCACGTCCGCGTGGGGAGCAAGTACGGAACTTTTGTTTTAAAACCACTGGTACACCCCGAAATTTGTCAAAACAAACATTCGCACATCCAATTCTCCATCTCTGTTTATATATTTTATATCTACGAGGGTCAAACTGAAAGTTTTTATATCTGGCAAAATGTAAAAAAAAAATTGATGATGTTAATGAGTATCTATTACACTCATTAGAAATTTGTTTTAAGATTTGCTGACAAATTGAAAATTGTTTGGGTCAAGTCTGTGTTCGTACAAGTTTGGAAAGCCAACAAGAATGTCATGATAGACTTTGATTGACCTTTCACGATGAAGCCCAAGCTCGTGCCATCTTTTACAACTGGTTTAATGAATTTAAAAGTGATCGCAAAAATCTCACCGATGATCTGCGTTAGGGACGGCCTTCTATGGAGACGGCGACTTAAGATAAGATCAGCGTTGTGCAGCGTATGATAGAAACTGACAAATAGTGACCTATCAGTAGATTCGGACAAGCTTAAACATCGGTATGAGTCGATAGCACAAAATCCTCCATGAACATTTTGCGGCCAGGAAGCTTTGTACCTAGTGGATTACTTAAAGCCTAAAAATCCCGTTGTGTTGATTGGTTCCGTGAAATGCTTCTAAGATTTAACAAAGGTGACTCAAATGCTGTGTTCGACATACTTACAGATGACGAAAGCTGGATTTACAGTTATGATTAGAAAACCAAAAGACATGTTAACTTAACTTGACATGTTATAGATATTTTCATATGACAATTCTATAATTTAAAAAATATAGATTGTTTAATAAATCGTTACAAAGTTCCTTACGAAAGAAGTCGTAAAGACAATCATTCATAGAATTTTATATTAATATTTTTTTTTACTTTATTTATATATTTTCCACTTTGAATCAATAACAGAAATCAGTTGTATAAATGATTATCGTTATAATACAATAAAGGCAAAAATGATTACAAAATATCGCTAGACACCAGTTGTTATCGAATAAGTTCCTGCAAAATTACACTGCCAGGTAATTAAATGATACACGGGAATATTGTCATAGTACTTATAGAACAATGGAACTTTATATTACAAATGACGGTGTAAATCACAGGTCTAATACAGATATTTATTTATACAAATAAGTGCATGTTCATTCCGAAGGGAGCGTTCGATGTTCTAAAAAAACCGCTGAAGTAGGTCATCTTGATGGGCTGTGGTAGTAAGCTTCTTGAGAACCGCCATGAATTCATACACGCATGCATGGAGTTAAGGATGGTATTGGAAGTGGTGGTGTGCAATGCGATAGTAGAAATCAGCAGCACAAATTATATTAATTAACTTTTTGAAACAAAGAAAGATAAGGTAGAAGACGCAAAGAAATCCAAAGTTCCTACGTAACCCCAAAGGTTCTAATTTT
The DNA here is from genome assembly GCA_959347355.1 of Napeogenes inachia. Lineage (NCBI taxonomy): Eukaryota > Metazoa > Arthropoda > Insecta > Lepidoptera > Nymphalidae > Napeogenes > Napeogenes inachia. The sequence goes on along the minus strand of OY365793.1, from coordinate 12,280,183 downwards.
TCACAGAGGACAGACTCTTCGACAATACATACGGCTCTTTGCTGTGGTCAAATAAAAGTAACTGTTTCTGGGTTATTTCGGTCCTTAGGTGAGAGGAGGTGAGAGGAGGGGACAGGAGTATTACTCCTAATTTGGTCGGATCAATTTATTTTTCAAAAACTATCTACTACTATTTTTTTAAAGGTTATCTTTCAAAAGAAGCTCCTTGTACCATACTGTTTCGAAATTGGCAGACTAATTCCGTGACCCTACTTTTCTTTACTTAAAATAGCTGCCGCCCATCGGTGGGTAAGGTACACTAAAAGAACGCCCACCTATTTGCCATAGCGAAAACCATATATTTTAGATCATTCAATAAATGGTGATCCTTAAACAAAGTCGGGGCTTGGTGGTTTATAGTACTCTTCAATATAAGCAGAGAGGTAATGTACATAGGTCTGTTTAACCTTATCAGATTTGTCCCCTTGAGTGATTACTGTTCACAGATCCAAACAGACTGATTGAACAAAAATGTTGTTTTGTGCTCTAATGAAGAGATAATCTAAGCTCTTCCTTCATTAATGAAGAAATTTAGTTAAGATAGTCTATTGTAATAGGTATAAATTTGAGCAAAAATTGTCCATTTATATAGTTTTAGCGATAATTTCAAACACAATTTATACATTATTTGAACGTCCAAACAATACGAACATTATAATTAATATCAAGCTTTGCAGAGCTTATTTTTTGCTGCTTTAGAGAACAAAATGGAACGAGTAGATTAATAAGGGAATGAGACATTTATAAAATTAAATGGTCCTTTTAGATAGGAATACATCTTGTACCTAAACCAAGTAATAATATTTAACAGTCGTTTATTTATTTCAAAGTTGCGTTTTTAGTTTCTTTAATAATGTACCATAATGTATTAGTAATGGATGTAATTATTTTACCTTAATTCCAGTCCTGTGTTCCAAATACCGATCCATTTTATTGATTTTCGGCCTATTTTTCAGAAGCTTATCCAGTTTGGGCCCGGCTTAACATGTTAAATATTTTCCCTAATATTTAAGGTAAAAAGAAAATAAGTAAATAACTTTATCCTTACTGTAACACCGTAAGGATAAAGTGATTTGTTTGCCACAACAAAGGCACTCAAATAAGTGCTGTTATCTATAATATGATCAATGTTTTTTATGAAAATATGAATTTTAATCCATTTCTTGAGACATCAGCCCCAATAAAAGATATAGATTGAGCATATCAGAACCAATTTAAGGTTGATGTCAATCTCGATTTGTAGATAGATTATTAATTTCGCCAGAAAATCTACCCTACAATACAACGAAAGTCCAAAGCGTTGCAGTTGAATAATATTTGATTGGTGGTTGAGTATCCGCTAGTGACCTGGTCGTAAATTAGCTCATTACTATACAGTATAGTAGTCACCGCGCTTTAGAATTTGACACTTTGTATGCCATTTACGAACATAGCACAGATAACAACTTAAATAACTTAGTATCAATAATACTCAATTTATATTTTATATTGTGAGTTTTCAATGAGTTTGTCGTTTCATAAAAATGCCTTTTTGCCTTTTGGATATAAAAAAATTACTAAGACCTTAAACGAAGTAGGGGTTATTATTAATAATGGAAATGCATATTTTATTTATTTAGAATCTTTATTACACAAAAAAAAGCATAAGCATTCTCTGTCAACCGACATAGTAAACCGAAATCTAAAAACAGGGGTAGAATATTGAAAAAAAGATAAAATAATTAAAATAATGATACATAAAACTACTTATACGTACACAATACAAACTAATACACATACCAGTAATTTTGCGTAAATTATTGAAGATATTTATTATTTTCAATATATTTTACAAACTAAGAAATTTCCAGTGAACCATACAACTAATTACTTAATTTAATAACATCATTTACTTGTAAGGCAGTCGAAATCAAAGCACTACGCTAAGTTCAAGCAAGGTTCAAACAGACGTATCTATTTAATTAAGAACCTTAGAAACAGCGAACATTAACATTTACAGTATTCCCTGTAATATATCTTAGCTTTTGTTATAATTGTACTGTATTTGACGTCTTAATAATGGAATTATTTAATATATATAAGAACATATATAGAATTATTTAATAGAAATATTCTTCTCGTTTCAATTCCAAAAGACATTATAAAAAAAATATTCGTCCAAAACACGCCAAATAGCTCGGACTCAAAATGGCGACACGAGTCTAGTTTTTATACAATTTACCAAATGGATGCCAATCTTGTTTCAAATAATATAATTGTAAACACAAACTGATGAAATAACCAAAATAATTATTTTAATCTAAGAAAAGTGTTTATTCTAAGCAAAGACACTTAAGCGATATTAAGGAAAATTAAAATGAATCGTTTAATGGGCGGTCTCTAAATGATATTTAACGACAGACAAATGCCGTCGTTATTGTCTAAATAAAACTGAAAGCAATAATTAATCTATGACAACTCTGTTTTGTAACAAAAATTGTCGGTACTTTTAATAACACATATTTCATGATTTTAATTATGACTCTTACTTAATAAAAACATCCAGTTTAATATTATTCTAAAATGGTCTTTTACAATCGTAGGCGGTTGAAGGAGATTCTGTTATTAAGAATGTGCTACATAGGATAATGCAGCTATGCAAAATCATAAATAGTAGGCAAACATCATTTTTCGGGTCAGCAAGAATAAATTTTACTTTATATTTTATTTTCTATAATTGCTTTCTATGCTTTCTATACTCTTGAACTTTATATATTATGTATGGTAGTATAATAAAAAAAAGACTTATCATTTTAATGTGCGCTGGTTTATGAAAATATATTTCAAGAATGTGTATTTTTTATAACATATAAAATAAATTGTAAATATTCCAGTAATACATAAATCGCACGTTGTATAAGTATTCGGTCTGAAAAGTAAATTCCCGTAATGAGTTTTCCAGTCACGTCTTCGTATGCAGGCTGTGACTGATTAAGGTCTCTACAGTAAAAGCTGGTATTGCTACCACTTCAATCCAACCTACGCATAAGCTTATCGGTTCTTGATGCACTTTATTTGTTTATTCTCCTTTAATGACTACCATACACTAAAGGAACATGATATATATAACAAAAGTTAGCTTAATAATAACGCATATATAAGGGTTATATACACCTGTAGACCTTATTCTAACCCAGCTGTACAATATATAACAATACCATTTGATTAATGTACGGTACCACTGCTACAGAACTGTGTCCTAATCCTGAGATTATTAGGGATTTCCCTTCGATCACATGTGCAAGAATACAATGATTACACGATCTAGATATACTTAGAATACTTTTTTTTAAACATGTTATTTTTAAGCATGAATTATTAGTATGCTATTCCTCTTTTGTTTTTGTTGTTATATTTTTTAAATATCTTATATTTTTAACTATATATTGCAGGTCAATTGACAGTATTTTTTAGTTAAATAATTGCTGTAAAAGAGAAGGTTCATCATTATTTTATAATTTATAAATATAATATATTTTTTATTGAAAACAATATAAATCTAAATTAAATGTAATATGTATACCATTATTTCAGCCTGAATTTAGAAAAAAACTTTTCAACTTTATATTATAAATATATTTATTAATATTATCTTCTATCTTTCATTCTTCTATCTTTATATCTATACTAATATTATAAAGAGGAAATGTTTGATTATTTTTTTGTATGTTTGAAATGAATAGGCTCCGAAACTACTGGACCGATTTCAAAAATTCTTTCACCGTTGGCAAGCTACACTATTCCCGAGTGACATAGGCTATGTTTCATTTTAAAAAAATCAGGGATGATTACTAAAACTTGAATATTCTAACGCAAGGTGTAAAAAAATAAACAAAAAACTGCGTGCGCTGCGAAAACGGTGACAGTTACGCAAAAATGATGTTCTATGAAATTGTTTATCTTTAAAAGTTTTAAAAAGAAGTCCGCGACAAGATATATCTAGCTTTTAAGGTTGACTCACTATAACGTTTTCTAAGGTTATGAAATTAGTTCTAAAATAATATCGTCTATTATATAATATAATATAGTCTATTATAGGTCTGGATAATTGTAGTTTCCACAGATTACGCGAAAAGCGACCTAAACGCAGGCGGAGCCGCGGGCAACAGCTAGTTCATTAATATTTCCGTTATTTTTATTATGAAGCTTATTATGAAACTAAGGATAATAAAACTATGCTGACGATAGAGAAACTTATCCTTAAATTATTTACTAACAAAGCTGCACGTGACCGGTAACCACTTCCGTTTCCAAAGTGTTGTCTCAGCTTAGGGCTATATTCTCAATATTATTATTTTTTAAAAAGTATAATAGTTGAATGTTATAAAATATTTTTTTTTGTAACACGCTTTACTTGGGTTCTAACTACGTCTCACATATATTACTTTTTTTTGTTTCTACATGAAAGCAATCGTAAGTGACAATTATTTCTGAATAATAAAATAAAATAAAATAAAATATTATTTATGATAAGATTAATTTTCATATATAAGAGTTATGAAGTTTTTTGTAGGACTCTCTCCATGAACCTACCTGTGGAATCGTGCAAATGTCTGACATTTTATAAGTTCAATGAACTTTTTTGAAGACCAATTTTTCAAAGTATTAGAAACTCCATATGTTAGTTAAAAATAAAAACGCATTTTCTAAATAAAAATACTTTAAGTTTCTTTGAAGAAGATTACTTTTAAGTCTTAGTGATAACGGAAGCAACATCCTGCAACGGTATGTTCTGTATAGGAAATTAGAAAGCCTATTTCCATTTATAGAGACGTGGAAATACTCTTCTAGGCTTTTCCAAATATCTTATAACACTTATGCTAATAATTTGAAGTAAATATTTATAAGACTATATAATATTACATGATTTCAACCAAATACACTTTTCTTTTTTTTACAACACATTTAATATTTTCAAAATAAATAAATTACCTAAATGCTAAGAACATCTTAAAATTATATCAAATGCGGAAAAGATTTCATAAAATCTTACGAAATAAGTGAAAGAAAATTTTAATATTTTTTGTCGTAATAATAAAGTGACAGAGTAATCTCTGTAATCCCAATTACAAAATGTATCTCGGGGCTATATTTAAACGGGTATTGTTAAAATCTTAACAGCTTTTATAATCAATTAATATTCAAATTTTGTTGCAATAACATTTATAGTAAAAGCTTTTTTAAATGGCATGTAAGTTTTAATCATTTCTCTTTGTATATAAACTAATGAATATGCTAATATTATACTTTTATTTGTTTGTTAGTATATTCTGAATTTTGGACTAGTGTCGGTCCAAAGCAATATTAGAAAATGTGCCGCTAACAGACGGCTACATCATCCTTTATAAAGGTTTTATAAAAATAAACGTTTAGTCAGGGTTTTTGAAATATTTGTGAAAATAGCGCGTAGAATGTTTTAGCGTACACTACCCAAAATTTTAAAATGTAATATTAAAATGGATGACAACAATTTTTTTAACATGACATAATGTTGACCATTAGTTTAATTTTGTTACTAGTTTCGATCAGCGAAACTGTGTGAGAAAGGTTTGGTCTTTTAATACATAGATTAAGAAATCATAAGAATACGTCCATTCCCAATATTCTAGAGATTACAAAATGCAAATTTATGTCTTATTATTATATTAAAATGCATTGCAAATGTAAATACTGTTCGCTTTTGTAGCTTGCTCTTAAATTATATCTAATATTATTAGTATACCACGGACATGCATTTCTTGAAATATCAAATCGAGTAATAACTTTGGAAAAGCGGAAGGGAAAATGAATCAGATGTTTTCAATATGAATACAGTTATGTGTTAAAATATAAGTTGTGAATCATTTTAAATAAATATAGAATGAAAAATAAACCGATACGGACAGGGGTTCGAACCCGTGATCTCTGGGAAACCTTCCTATTCCCACCAGCCCCCAGAGGTCGATAACAAAGCCGTTCCTCATAATAAATATATATATTGTGTTTTCACCAATCTATTACAATTTTATAATTAATGAAATGTTATTTATATTATTACCAGCAATTCTTTTAAAACGCACAACATTAATAACAAGAAAAATAATTTATTTCTTTGTTACAGATGCTGTTTAAGACAATACTCTTGAACGAAGAGGAATTGGTAGAAATTTTGTACGTAAAATGTAAGTATTTTTTTTTCTCCTTGTTGAGTTTTGCATAGCTATTATATCCCTAAAAAGCAATTTAAGTTTTTTTTGTAATGCTATTTTGATATACGTGCAATGTTTTATTTTATAAATGTACTACACTTTTCAAAATTACATTACAATATAGTATTTATCATAAAATTATAATTAACAATAAAGAAATTGTTGCTGATAGAATTTTTTAAAATCAACAAATATCACTATTACAGAGGCTTACCTCAATAAATATCTATAATTTTTCACATTATTGTTATGGGTCGATCTGACTCGTGAAATAAAATCTTTTGAAACTCGTGAAGTTTGGGAACACAATTGGTTATTTTTCTTTATTACTAAATATCACCAAGTTACTAATTATATTGTTACCGCTTTATTCGAATTACAGTCTTCAATCGAATAAAAATTAAATGTGTCTAAAAAAATATTTACGAAGTAAATAAATTAAAAACGTCTAAATTTATCAAATAAATATTTCAATCATGATTCTTTATTGATACATACATAACATACATACCCGAACAATAAATAGACAATGAGTACTAAGTAGACAATGAGTACTAAGTAGACAAAGAATGTCCTCGTCTATAGAGTACTGACAACTGCTGTGAAATTCTTTTGTAGTTGTCGATATCGAGTCGTTTTTATGAGTTTTTTGGTGCCTTTTCGTGTTTCGAATTCTTTTAGATTCTCGATATTTCGACCAGTAATTCTGCCTCATACTCATACTTTTAAATAATTACACAGGAGACGTTTGTGAAAGGCCAATGTCATAAAGAGCGGTAGAAATTTAAAAAAAACGTTTATATTATCATGTATAAAATAGTTCACGTTATATTTTATTTTTCTATTTAGAAAACAATTGAAATTCGGACTCCCAAACTATGCCTGGTATATTTCTTCAACTTTCGACTAAATAAGCCTAACAATCTCGGAAAGGCAAACACAACCAAATAATAATCCGTTGAAGTATGTTGTTCTATAAATCTTGAAATTGATGTACTCTCCAAAATGTCAGTGATATACGTCCGTCTAGAGACTTTCTTTATCAGCAAACTTTAATGCCAACTGGTAAAGAATATCGAAATCTATTTTGTAATATTTTTTGCATGACGCTAAGATAATTTAGTTATCATAAATTTGTTTGAAGTTTGTCATTATTCTTTGGTATATAATAAATTTATTCGTAACGAAGAACAGAATGGGTGATAATTGCATATAACATACGTCAATATTTGTTTTATAGTAAATAACTTTAATCATTTCTCTTCATGTAAACCAAATGGGATCAATTTTTAATCGAACATTTTATTTGGAATAAAGTAAAGACTTTCTTCGCAGAAAAATAGTTAAAATTTCTTCATAAAGGTGAAAAGAAAAAATAACTTATAGCATAGGAACTTTTGATACTTTTGGTTCTGGAAGTTAAATTCCTTCTGTAATTAGGAAAAAGGTTCTGAAATTTCCTTCTGTAATTAGGAAAATTTTCTACAACTTATTCAAATAATTGTTACACTTTTACTAGTTCTGTTTAGTTTGTTCTAATAGATTGTACATAAAAACCTATTCCAACAATTATTGTAAATGTTTAACGTATATATCGTAACGTTATCATTTTACGCTCAGTTATTTTGAATGTCGTTCTGTAAGTATTATATATATAGTGTGAAAAGCCGTAATAAACGGTTCAAAGAGAAGTGTGTTAAGTAGACCGGTTTATTTATTTTAATGATAATGAGTACGTTACATGGTTTGCCTGGTTATGTTTTTAAACTTTTATTCTGGCAGTTAAAAAGAAACAAAGTTTAAATTTTTGCCCTAAACCTTAAAGAGAAAACACCTTGTTGCTTCGTTGACCGTGGTTCACCGAAAAAAATGACCAGTGAATAAAAATGACCAGTGAATAAATCAATTATTTTCAAATTCATTATTGTCAAATATAATATTACTTCAGTTACTTAAACTCAGTGTCTAAAATTACTGATATCAAAATGAAATCATTAGAATGTATTTCGCCCTCTAAAAAACCGACATGAAAATAATCATATAAAAGTTTTGTCTTTGACAGGAAACAACCAGAGAATATGTATGGTGATAAGTCACTGTCACCATTTGGCATCTGCAATATAAGGGATTACAAATTCGTTGCCCGCCTTGCAGGAAACTGACAACACTCGATTTGTATTATAGTGTACAAAAAACTTTAAGGGGATCAAAAAAAAAACAATTTCATAATGATAACCATATAAATGATAAGTTAAATATAAAGCTATGGTAAAAGGAAGTGGAGATAGAACTTTGACTTTAACACTGCATAAAATATAAATCAAACCTTGCTATAAGGTTACTAAATAGTTTCCTCTTTGATTTATTTATATTTATTTGATGTATATAACAATTATATGTGTATAAGTACTAAACGGTTCGTTAAGAACAAGCTATAAATGAGTAATCGATTACTGTAAAATACTATGAAAAAAATATTGTAACCTGTTAATAAATTGAAATACTACTTTGTTATATCATCCACTGTATATAAAATTTTCGATATAAAATGAGATATGCTGAAAGAATTCAATATTGTTTTTGCACGGCTTTTTGATTGATGTTTTCAATCTCAATTTTATTTTACATTTTAAAAATATTTATGTTATGAACCAAAAAGAAAAATATAAAAAATGTATGTAAACCAAGGTATTAACAATGAAAAAAGGAATAGTGTTTAATTTTTGGGGAAAGGTCTTATCAAACAATACAATTACAGAAAAATATTTTACAATCATTGTCTTGTTAAAAAAAATATAATTTGTATACTAACCTTGAAGGGCTACCCTTTAAGGTTATTAGATTCTAATATAAAAAAGAAGCTTTCATGGTCCGCTTGATAATAAAAATATGTAGCTTGCTAGAGATTGGGCTATTTTTTTAAGTAATATAAGTACCCCTTCAAGTTTAAAAGATCTTATTTCTGATGATGCCTTAAAGTAAAATCGAAAGTACGGTGGCCTCTTCAATTAAAGAGCGAACTCAATTAATAAGATGGAGGTTTTAAGTTACGTGAAGTTGTTTACTTTTCTTAGGGACATACTTCTTGATAATTTAATTACTCAACTCATTAAGGTCAAGAAAAGCTCGTTGATAAATATATATATTAGACCGGTTCAAAAAAATCGACTCGTTTTTTTTCATATCTCGTAGTGAAATATCTTCCTAATCATAAGACAAGAATCCTGTGAAAACCGGAGCTTTTAATATCAATTTTGAAAGCTTATCGTGAATTTCTATTTTACGTTTAAAAAACATGGGAAAAAACTATATTTTTACTTTGGAATTTTATAGCTTACTTTCAAATAAACATGTTGAGAAGAGCCACGCATATTTTTAAAGGAAATTAAACGCTCTAAAAAAATGTCTCTTATATTTTTTCTGTAAGTTTAAAAGTTTTGCAAATATAAAATTTTCTATGTTTGATATAAAAAATTGTTTTACATTTGCTCAATGGTATGTAATAGCTGTAAATTTAACTCAATTATTTTCGGCTTATAAAATTTACGATTTTTACTTTAATTACCAAAACGAAATGCTACCCACCACAATTGAATACCAAGAAGCCAACAATGACATCTTAATAAAATTTCATTTTTTTTCCCATGTTATTTAAACGTAAAATAGAGATTCACGATGAGCCACTTAATATATGTATATAGCCAAATATATAACGATATATACTTAAAATAATAATTGGAATAGGTTTTAATGTACAATCTATTAGAACAAACTAAACACAACATTATGAAGCAACGTAAATTGGAATAATGCTGTGGAATTGAAATTGTATCAAATGTCAGAAGTAGAGCACGAAGTGTAGAGCTCAAAGGGAAATGAGAAATATAATTCAGCATGATGTTTATTATAAACTATACATATATACCAAGGAATACCGGTAAAATAAATTAGTAATTTATAAATGTCATATATAATATTTTTTTAAAGATATTAAAACCTATAATAAAAATATTTCACAACCTTGAAAACCTTTTAATATCTTAATGAAACAGATTTACCACCTGACCAATGACTGTCTATCTGATTTATTAATTTCCATAACTTTTAAATGTTTCTTATTGTGACAGCAACAAAAAAATAACCAAAATTTCCTAATTACTAAAGTATTATATTTTATTATGGCTATCATTGAATTGTAACCAAAAAAAAAAGTAATCAAAAAAAGTTTTAAAATATATTTTCAGGTTATTTAATTGTCCCGGCATTTGATAACTATATATTATATTTTTCTAGTATGATAAGACAAATTTATCACAACGTTTAATCGAAACCCTTGAACTACTTATAGTGCAAATAAGGAATAAAGCGCTTAAAAGGTTCCGCCCTTAAGAGGATTAGGTAAATAAAAATCTATTTATTTTAAAGTGAATGATGTAAACTTTACATTTATATAAAATAACTAATAAACAAAAAATCTGAGATGAAAATGTATAAAACATTTTCATCTCTGCGGCTAAAACTAATAATAATGATACCATGTTTAAAAAATAAATTAATACCTATATGTTTAAAAGTAATGTTATGTTAAATTGATTAAAATAAGTTAAACTGTATAACAATTAGTTTTGACAAAGTTATAACAACTTAAACATTGCCTTTCAGTTAACTAGCAACCCCAGTGTTTATTTTACAGAAACAATGATTAAACAGAGTTTGTAAACATATTCAGATAAAATTGAACGAGCTCTACTTCACGTAACAGACAAATTAGTAACAGAATCCATAGAGATAACAAGACAAAGTTGCAGCTGCGGTAACTGGATATTTTGATCTAAATATGATATTTAGTTCTGGCTCAGACGTATTAAAATATTGTATTTATATACGTTATATTTGGTTTTTTCCCTTTTATTCTAAGATCTATTTGTTGATGTATATAAGTATTTTTTCGAGTCTCATTATGTGTCAAGTATTAACTGGAGGACTTTTTGAAAGTCTTTTTTATTAAAGAGAGCTTTTATCCACAAAGACATGCTAGAACTTTATAAATAATTTTTCTGTGATACATTTGCAACTTAACCATTTTATAGGTAGATATACATAAAACATGTTTACTTGTATACATAAAATGTTTTAAATATCCAAGTAGCTCTGTCTGTCAGCTTTATACGATTCATATAGATAAACTTGCAAAACTGGCAATATGAGACATTGCATCTTGGGGAATCGGGGAACGACGACATATCTAAACAGAAGGATGAGAGGGTGAAATAGGGGTAAAAGTTTATACCGACTCATCATTTGCCTAGTTTGATATATATATATATGTAAAATTATATTTATGGTTCTAACTATATATATTTCACCGTTTCTTGTAATTCATGCCTCAATGATCAAAATGATCTTATTCACAATATAAGTGATGTAAATTGAAATGACACAAGCTTTACACCAGCTAGTAGGGTAGAAACAAGCATTTTAAAGTTGCTATGTTATTGTTGCACCATAGGATCTTACGTTTCCAAAGATCCAATTACAACAGCAATCTCACCGTAAGGAGGCTATGAATTTCATATTTGAGTGGATATTAGTATGTATTGTACATTTGCATAACTAATTTGATACACAATAACCTGAAAATATATTTGGTTCTAAAAAACCAATTAACTTTTAAACTTTTATTACAATATTTCTAACTGAGATTTTAAAATTCGAATTGAGACTACACTATCTTATAAATTGACAGCATGTTATTGATTAGTTTTGTATTTGAGTATTATTTGAATAGTATTTGAATTAATAATTAAATATAATTATATATTAATGTAATACTAAAAATACTAAATAAGATCAGCAACGACGGGGAAGTTTTCATGATGGTAAATAAAAAAGTAATAATGTACGGAAGCTACTGCTTTTACTGAAAATCAAGATAATCTAATTAACTTATCAAAATAATATTCAATGAACTGTGAAAACAACGGCTTGATTTTCGTTAGTAACGTAATAATACCGTTCAAATTTACTTAAAGCACTTAACTTGAGTGTTCATCATAACGGAGATGGAAAGATAATTCTAAATATAACAAAAATGAAATGTAAAAAATGTTCATCATATTATTTACAGATGTTCAATATACCATTAGGATTTTTAAGATTTTTTTGCACTGGTATGATATGATTTATAGGATTATAACTATTATTTATACTTAGTAATATAGTTGAAATCAAAACAAATTAAATACTTTAAATATATTTAATCAACAATTAAATTAAAATGAAATAATATAATTAAAAGATTTTCAAAGAATTTTATGACGGGGAATCGAATTCACCAGTGAATTTAAACAACCTTTCTAGAAATTACAAATATTTTCGTTGCCTTTCATCTCAGTAAATGGCTTTTGCTAACCAAAGATAGCATAACGGTATGGCCGAAACGAATTAACTATAACATTTAATAGTTCCAACTTGTTTGTAGATTAAATTACGTGTATTTTAATACATTAATAAATAAATAGACTTCTCTACTCGCAAATTATTTTAAGAGTGATGTATGATGACTCTTATTAACAAGTACCCCTAAAAAGTTTACGTTTACGCCCCCAAGGGTATTTACTTTTGATATATTTATATCTAATAGTATCTATTAATATCAATTGTTACCAAAACAATTAACTTTGTAAAATTTATTAAGTCAGTATAATTCTCTATGCAGCTTTTCCTATGAAAATAAAATATAATATCCTTCTTAATTTCAACGATTTCTTTTTTACTAATTGGGGTTGATTGTAAAATATATAGTAATAATTTCACATCATAATCTATAATGTATTATAGATTATGACGTAAAAGTAGCTTATAATTAATTTGGGTACAAATATCAAAAACAATACGTTTTAGTTGGTTACTTTTTCATAATAAATAACTAGACCCTGCGATTGTAAAATAATATATAAAAAATAATAATTCTATATATAGATATTAAACAATTATTAAAAGACAAAAGAACGCCTACTACTATTCTCTAGAAGGAGTGGCGGGAAAATTCATTTAAAAGTTTACCCGTGCCCATCAATCAAAAAGCAATCTAAATTGGACAACATTCCCGTTTGTTCAGGACGCTCGAAAATGAAAAGTATTTGTCAGCGTTCTTTCATTATTGATTGGTTAATTTTTGTGGCTAATGAGCGAGCGGTTGTAGAACATTTGAGCGTCTCACCTGTACTATCCTAAAATCTTTACAATAAGAAATTTATATACGTTACTTTTATAATTTACTTTTATAATTATTTAGTATATACATTAATTAGTTAAATAGCCCGAAATAAATAAATTAAACATAACAACGGGTACGATTAAATATTTGATAAGGAAAATCATAAAATGTATATAAATGACTTGACTTCAAACTAACAGATTCAAACGAGTTATATAAACCGCTTAGATTGAAAAGGTTTTGTATCTTTAAAGCCCATTTCATTTTCACGAAGCTAAGAGAATTAATTGGGAAAATACCTGGAGGTAAAATTGAAAAGCGCAGAAACCTCAATTGGCAAGGTACAAGTATAACTGTTATGCAAATCCAATCTTTATCAACACAGAAATAAGAGCTTAGAAATTAATTAACGAACACACAAAGATATGGAAGCAAAAGCATACTTAGAAAATATAATACCTGTATTTGATATTAGGCAGAGATTTAATTGTCTAGTAAATTGTATTAAAATCTACCTTAATGAGTGTAGTTTATTAATCGGACGATTAAATGTTTTACCAAATTCAAAGATCCCGCAGCGCCATTTTTATTAAATCATTAACGCATTACGTGATAAAAACGAGGAGTGTTATAAGTTTAACGCGTGTATTTATGAGTCCGTCTGTGGCAATAAAGCCATCAAATGAATAAACAATTTCGGTTTGGGCTTATTTGTTGTCTCCAAGACATTCACTCATTGGAACTGGTTCTTCGTTCTCCGGCAATTTGGATTATATACTTTCATTCATTAATAAATCAGAATAATGAAAAAATAAATTAATTTAAATATTTAATAAATTAACTCTCAAAGTTAAAAACAATAATACATCTTTAATTTTAATATAAAAAGAGGCGGATCTAGTAATAAATTTAATATAAAATGTGTTAAGAAATTAATGTCGGTAGAAGAATTAAGAGTCATATGTTGGGACCGGCGCTCTTGTAACTCGATCATCGAGTGAATATATTAATAGAAAGATATATTTTTTTTTATTCACAAGTCATTGTGCTGAGGGACAATTACTTAAATTTTAATAAAAACCAAATACTACTATGAAATAGAAAATACAAATAAGTCAAGTTACTATAGCCAAATATGATCTATTTGGCTATAGTAATATATTCTGTCTAGTTCTTAATTTTTTTACTCAGAGAGTTCATAAAAATAATAAACTTCGTCAACAAAGGGTGTCCCACCTCTTCGTCGGGGTCCGGAAGCTCAAGTTTGCTTACGCTATCTTTAACCAAAGCAATTAATGAGCCTTGATGGATTAAATAAATTGGTAGGTATGCAAGTATCTAAAAGTATGTAATAAAATATTCAATAAAACCCTTTTTATTTAAGAGTCCCCACGCCACGACCTCTGGGCTAAAAAAATATATTTATCTATCTATATCATCACCCTCTCCGTCGAGAAACAGTCAACAGTCAATTCAATCAAGTTGAGAAACAGATCGACCGGCTAGAGTAGCTGTGCTGGCATGTTACTCTCAATTCGTCTACTTTAATTTCTACTACTCCTTTAATTTCTTCACAGTCTGTTTATACAGTTAAAGGTTTAACACTTATTATTATGTTTTATATTTCAGAGTTTTTAGTCGGGGATTTTTTTCGTATTTACTTTTAAAAAAATGGGTCTGTGATTTCTATTACAATATATTTACATTTTTCCACATGATATGTTTATTGTTTGGGATACGCCCTTGTCACGCAGAAACGGTCTTAGGTAGGAAGGAACAGTAGCCAGAGACAAAATAAATTTTTGCTTAACGTAGACATAAATAAAGACTTGCCTGTGTTCAAAAGGTATCAATTTGCCTGTGTTCAAAAGGTATTGGTGTAATTCTTGTTCGATCATTATATTTAATAGTTGCGAGTATAGGAGTATAAATTATAAGTGAAATATTGTATATATCTCTAGTAACTATGATGCTGAAAGCGCGCATCTTAGCTTGCCCTTGACCTGCTTGACACCGCTTACGACAAGTTGTTGCAATATGACATTAAATTGTAAACCCCATAAAAATCTTTGTAACAATCATATAGTTGAAGAGTGGCCATGAGCTTCTTTGCCTCGATCTTCTCGTAAGCTCAACTAATCGAACGGCTTTTTTACGGTTGTTATTTTTTTTTAATATTTGTAATATTAGTTTCATTTTGACGTGTCGAAAAAAATTTAAAACATTTTCCTTGTATGAAGAATGTTTTACTTTGACTTTGAGTTGAAGGCTATGTTTTGAAATACTCTGTCTTCTTAGGACATTATTTTAATGAAAAACCTAACATTATTACATATATACCAAATAATGTTTTATTTCAAAAGGACTATAAAAAGGGTAATCTCATTTCAAGAAATAGGTACATTAATACAGTCTTTATAAAATGTCAACGATGTAAATATGTTATTAAAATAAAGTAAATATTTTACTGTCGTTAATGTCTATGTAATATCCGATCCTCTTGACCAGCTCAGTGACAAAATCTTTAAATGATTTTCTTTCATAGTTAGGTAGTATACCTACCGGAAATAAGACGAATCGCCACCTCAAAGAAGCTAATGTTAACTTTTATAATATTGGTGTTAAGTAATAATTATACTTATTATTATTCGTAACAATTTTATTACTCTATTAAAAATGCAACTCATACTTTAATATATTGTTTTATTATATAACTATGCTTCTTGCCTTTTATTGTAAATTAATGTGCGTCATATAATCCAGGGCATATTCTGGGATTTCCTATAAACGGTCCCAAAATTCCGTTATTACAAACGGAGGTTTTGATTGAAATTTCTAGGTACAGGCCATAACATCATCGTACAACATTATATTTATGTTTAGATATTGTTATATATCGGGCATTATTTCGGTGAGATTTATTCCTGTTGCCCATAAGTAGGTAGATTAAGGCAGGGTAGGTAGTTTTATAGGTACCAAAGTTTTAAAAAAGATGTTTACATATTATGCTTAGCTCATTAGTTAGCAGAGTGACGAGCACTATCTCCAAGAAGCAGAGCCTGCTCCTGTTAATATTAATTTCATTTCTTTAAATTCATTTATTTATATATACAGAACCTTATTATAGATACTTTATTACTAATATAAGTCCCACATCGCTTAAAATATTCATTCAGCTGATTGTTAAGAGATTGCAGCTATGTAAAATGTCTAAATTCAACATTATTGAATTGTTAATTTTGAAGAATCAAATTCTTTATTATAAAAACGTAATAACCTAAAACTCTTTACAAACATATGAGATCACGTTTTTCCTGTAACTTTTAATAGAATATTTTTATATATTATAAACATGAACGACTTATTATCCGTTCACAGTTATTCCGAACACAGCAGAGTTATTATCCGTTCGAAAGAGTACTGGGTACATTTCATAATCCGAGATTCTTTAATTACAGTTAATGGACCGGAGATGGAACAATGATTTCTAAAGTACGAATAATAAATTAAATTTAAAAAAATCTGAATCAAGATTTAATAGATGCCTAAATGTAGAAATACTACCTAAAAAATGTAAATATTTCAAAATCGTGTTGGATATTGAATAGTTACACAACTAAAAAAACCAACCGAATGAAATATCAAAAAAAATATACTTATATCCCTTCCAACGGAAGCGCCATCTTTCTTTTTTTGTTGACAGTGTAAAACATCCCTTAAAAGTCTTGAGTTCGAAAAGTGCTGCCATCTACCGAAAAAAAATGTAACTACCTGAAAAGACTGAGCTCTTGGTAACAACTTCCGTTGGCGCCATGTTGCTTCTATAGAGGGCTGTACATTTCGAGTTCCTACAATTAATTTAATTACAACTACATTTCAACTATCACATAACACTCCACACGAATTAATATGCGCCTATTGTTTCAGATGTACAATGTGTTTGATGTGGTATTGAGTGTCGAATAACCCTGACATAGCCCCTATGCCCCGGCTTTCGACATGCAATCTCCCTCACCTCGTCTTCGACATTACAGGTCCCCTAACAGTTCCTAGCATGTTGTAAATCCAAATCTTTTGGGACACCAATCTAAAATTGTATTATAATACAATATTTAGTTTTGTGCCTTCAGTATAATTTAGCCAATTAGCATGTGTTTCGGCGTATCCATTATCAATATAAAACAGTTGCTACTTTAGTATGTTAAATATTTCGACAAATGCTTACCCTTCGCTTACAACTCTACCCAGCTTTGGCTTTAACATTGCAAACATAGAAGTAAGTATTTATTATTTCATGTTGTAAATAATTAATAATTATAATAAGGTAAGGTAAATAAATATTATTAAGGTAAGTAATTTTGATTGATATGATTTAGATTAGTTATTTTTTAGTTTCAGCAGAAGACATTCATACGTACTAGTCTAATACCAAATATTACCAAATATTTTCGTAGACTTCTAGGTCTTAGAAGAAATGAGAAATATAATTGTTTTATAGCACTATAGTTTTCTAGTTACCACTAGTATCACTGTTTGGTCCATCACCTAGTATATTAGACTGTTAGGATGCTAATTTCACTTTTCGTAATATTGGTGATAGTAAAACATGGGTTATGGATTTTCTAATCATTATAACATTTAGAATGTCAACTATCTCCTTCGCTTGTTACTTGAAGATACATACTTGAACCAATTAGATCGTATCAATGTGGACGGCTGTCTGGGAAAACAGTTTATCACAACTAAAGAGACATTATAAGTGCGTTGTTGATGAATTTGTGTTTAATTAATAGCTCACTTCTAAAAGTTCATTAATCTAATAATTATAATTATTTCATAATATTGTTTCACCAGTTTATTATAACGAAGCTTTACATCTCATGGTTGAATTTAACTTCAATTTCTTAATGGCTTTTATTAAGCCAACATTGTAATAACAAGTTGTTTAGTTTACATACGCTTGAAACTCATTGAACAAATAATTTCAAATCGATTGAACACATTGAGAGTTTCCATTTCACCAAATATTGATACAGCTTTATGTAGCGCCAAATCGTCCTAAGGTGTATCAAGAGGGACTCGTTCAGGCGAATAGCCAATAGATAGGCTTATCAACACATCACGTGCCAACAGCGACGCAGTAACTTTATTATTAATCATAGTTTATTGCTCAATAAATTTGTGTAATTATGCCTCCAAACATAAAACATCAGGCAGCTCTGACGCTCATCTTTAATGTATGAAGGAACATTCAAATTATTTAATTTCTAAATAATAAAAAATATACAAAAAGAAAGTTTCGATACGGCGAAATAATCTTCAGTAGCTGGCCTACCTTAATAAATGCACGCTAAATTCATATCAGAATGTTTCATCAACAGTTTATTGGTATATAACATATAATGTCGTCATGCATGGGAGCGGTTATTACTTAATATCGCATCGTTTGTTCAGTTATCAGTCCAGTGATGCGAGAACAAGGGCGTGATATGTGGCTTCACGCTTTGTATATGGAGTAGATCGCGGTCCGTTGTCATGTTTCCATTTACACATTTTCATAACAACAAAGCGTGAGTTTTACTTGACCTTACCCATAACCAATAAAAATTGCAAATAGGTTGATCGAGATCTCAAATTGCAACAAATTGAATAAAATATAAATTTTTCTTAACAGGACCATGACAGCAATATGCTTTGTCTGCAACCTACCAATCCTGTCACACCAAGTTGGACTTGTGTGGGCGGGAGGAAACGGATGGGACGAGCTTACACGATCAAATCTAGAGGAATCTACACTTCGACAACGCCTCGGAAATCGCAGAGATTCCGCTGCCCAAGTGTGTTGCTTATCTCCGCCAGAACCCGATGTCTCAGACCAACAAAGAGGTAAAATAAAAAACAATTAATGTTAAATTTTATGTTTATACATTATTGATTAAAAAAGTCTTAAAAATAATTACCATCAAAGTAGATAATTAATTTAATTAGTTTTAAATTGCCGTTAAGCTGTTAAAAGTCAAGTTTTTAAAATATTTTTTTAATGTTTTTGTAGGTGGACCCCGTCGTCGTCGTTCATCATTAGCTCAACTGACAGATATCCTTCGGGAATGGGGTGGCGGCAGCAGTGCACCAAGACGCCAAAGAGCACCTTTATCAAGACGTGAAACTTTAGCAGATCTAGCTCGCTCCTTGCCATGGGCTCGACATGAACCACCACCTCGTCGCCGCCGTGATTCCTCAGCGGATTCTGGAATCAAATCCTCAGTTTCAAAGCGTCGAGATTCTAAGGCTGTTCCCCAGGATTTTAAAACTGATTTTCCTAGTAACCTCGATCGCAAAGATTCTACAACAGTTTTATCAACTAGGGAACGACGAGTTAAGCGACGCGGTTCTGGAGATGGCAAAGATCGCCGCGATTCTGTCGATGGGCACCGACATCGACGTGATTCATTGGCCGCACCGCCGCCGCGTATAGTTGCTACTCACAAAAAACGAAGAGCTTCCCCACCCACACCAGGCCCACCGTCTTTTGTAGATGCATCGTCGGATCCAGGACCATCAACATATTTACCATCTGTAACAGTAGTAACTGTACACGAACCAAGTCGTTCAGATGGAGAGTGTCCACCTATGACAATGCCAACAATAATAACATCTGCAGTAACACCGTCACCAACCTCACCAACTATCCCCACATCTAATGCGACACAAACAACTCAAACCACACAAGTTACTCATTCAGGACAGGGAACACAAGTGACGCCTGGTGGTAAAACACCACCACAATTAGGTGGCAGAAGGGACTCTACTACTCAATGTGGCCGGGCAAGACGAGACTCTCGAGCAACTGCCAGCCCGGAACGTCGATTGGGAAGATTACAAAGACAAGCTACAGCTTTTGACGATCCGACTGGTCCGCCTGGTACTCGTCGTAGAGATTCGGGACCTACATTGGAACCAGATGATGCAGGGCGAGCTAGAAGAGATTCTTTAAGTCCTGATTCCGCGCGCCCAAGACGAGAAAGAAATCAATTAAGTCCTGATCGCGCAGGTGGAGGAGGTGGTGACTTAAGTCCATCAGCAGCCCGACGAAGAAGTCGCTTAAGGCGACAAGCCTCTTGCGCTAGAGTAGGACGCGCTCGAAGTCCAGAATCAAGTTCATGCTCTAGTCGCGATCCAAGCCCATGCGCTCGGCCTCCAGAAAGGACGATGTTTAGAAGACAATCAACAACTGAAGAAATTTTAATAGCACGTGGTTTTAGACGACAATCTACTACCGAAGAAATGATACGATGCCGAAATTTTAGAAGACAAAGTTCACAAAGTGATGATGCTTGTATGCGAGCCCGGGGTCGACGAGATTCATCGACTCAAATACTAGATGGCACTATCGGCACAATGACTGTGGAGACTACAAGCACATTCTTTGATTCGAGCACACAAACTGGTAAGTTATTTTTTTCTATTACATAATAAATTATACAAAAAGTCCTAGTGTTTGTAAAAAGTCACATATACAATTAAAAACAACTATTAAATAGGTCACATACATTTTGACCTACTTTAAGAAGTCTACAGTTAGCATTGTTATAGTAAAAAAAGAAATAAACCTAAGTCCACCATCGAAATATTCTGAATTTGCTTTAGATAACTTTCTTATCTTTCAAAATTCAAAATTCGCTAAACAACAATGCAGCGAACTATATAAACGTAACTCCCGGGTATAAAAGCTTCAGCCACGTGCTCGATCCCCGCCCATTTCCATCAGCCAATCGATTCGCGAGATGCTTTTATATGTCTCTTTCTAACGTCATATGATGACTGCTTTATCGACGGAGTAAAGGACTAGGGAGAGAGGAGGCTTCTTTGTGATAAAAGGATTGTGGCGCCCTCTGACTAAGTTTATGTAGACGCGTGAATTGTCGGCTGGCACTTCAAAGTAGCGGAGCGTTCGCGCGGACCTCGGAAGCGAGATGAGATGAACACGGACGCCTGGCGCAGGCTCGCCCGCCCGCGCCCTGTCATCTGTTGCCCACTAACGCTGCCATGTTTACTAAAACGAAAGTGACGTGCCGTACACAACGAATAACCTCAACATTATATTGACAGCCAAAAATTGCGAGTAAATATTTGTTAACCAACGTTGGGCGCTGATTTTACAACGAAAAAAGTATTATCAAACGGGTCTAACATCGAGTCAAAACGGAATATTTCATATATTTTTGCCTTTTTGATAGACATTGTTTTTTTATTTAATTGTAAGTGTCTGTAATTCTTCTCGGGAGAGTGTTAAGGTGTGACTTAATGACATCTCTATCTAGAAGTGAAAGTAATTAATTCAAAAATTTTATAATTTTGTAAATATATTTAGAAAACACCAATTAGAGAAATATTTACGATTGGAAACTATTTATAAAACTGCTTGAAAAGTCTCAAAGTGGCAAACTATGGTAAGTCAAAACTTTTTAAAATTCAAAACTAAATTTTTAATTAAAAGGAAAAATAAAATTACTTTCAAAAACTTTAAAAAAAGAAGTATTAAAAAAATATATGAATACAAATTGCTATCAGTCAGAAAAAAAATAAAATGAAGTAAGATATTCTCAAGTGATTTTAATTAATATTAAAAAAGAGTTATTAAAGTAAAGCTCAAATAAATTATGAAAATTTTGTATATTGGACAGTTATAAATTATACATTTTATGTTTGTATTATTATAATGTATACAGCTTTTTGGAAAACATATGTTTGAAAAGGCTTTTTTCCCGTTAAAAAAACTTCGTTATTTTACTTTATAAGATCACTAATACAATAGTGACAAATATTAATTAATAAGAAGGGAATTTTACTTAAATAGAGATAGTAAATCTTTCTTTCTGTGAATATTTATTCTGTTAAATTGTTTAGTCTAAAAAAATAAGTTAATTAGTACAACAATAAAACATTTAAATACTCTTTAAATAACATGTTAGTAATTCTTATGTTAATTTATAATAACAAAAACAAATATATTTAATAGGCCGCCCTGGAGATTAAGAGATTTCCTTATTTTCTACACAGGTACATGGAAAATCCATTTGTCATTGTAATCCTAATAGACCGTACTATATATAGCCTTCCTCTTTCAATGCCCTTCATTGAAAATATAATAAAGAGTATTGTTTATACTAATATTACTCTGAGGCTAAAACTACTTATTATGTATAAAATATAAATAAACAAACGGATAGACTACCAATTCAGAATAACTCTTGATTGTGACAAAACATATAAAACGAGAAAGTATAAAAATGTTTTTAAAGCAGGTTACTAAAAAAATGAGAGAGAATCATTTTTCTTTTTTTTATTCTTAGGAGTTTATGGTTTAATAATGTCAGTATAACTCGTAGCATGAGGTGTTCCTATAATTTCTGAAAGAGAGTTTCATGATCCATCACGTTGTTTGAATAAGTCGTAGATCATAAATAGGTTTTCCCATGCCAAATACCTTACCATAATTTATTGGTCTATGTTTCCCATGCTATGAGTATTATCACGCAGTTTTGTCACGTTTTCGCGCTTCTATTATTTATGAAGTATGGATGCCATAAACATATAACGATATCTGATTCCCAAATCATATTTATTTTACCCATAGGTAAAATAAGTATTTTGATGTTTTTATACCCATAAAAAAATATTTTTAATATTGAGTCTGAATAAGGTTGTTTTTGAAAACAATAACAAATTGTGATATCATTAATATATTTCTATTCAGTTTCTATTAAAGAAAAATGTATCCGCCCACATATTCCCACAACTGGGCTAGAAGTCTTTTCTGTTTAATAATATAAAGGTTGCGGAGCTTCACTCACTACGCTGCTCCAATGCGGGTTTGTGGGTTACATATCTTGGAATTTTGTATAAGTATACTTTCCTTCTTAAAATTTTCCTTATAGTGTTTTTTCCCATCGACCAGACAAATCATTTCTCACATAAAACCTCAAATATTATTTACCTACAATACTGTCAAGCTACTAAAAAAAAATCAACAAAAAAAGAGGTTTCATTCCTGATGCATTTATAACACTTCATTCCAAAGCCAACAAGAAGGTAATAAATTTTAAAAACATGACGATACAAAGTGTCTATAGATTTTGTAATAAAAAGATATAATAGAAGAAAGCCTAATGAGCTTATATTTTTGTTAGGGTAACGACTTTAACATTAAAGAAAACTGAAATAAACATTATCGTACTCTGTATTGTAAAGAGCCATAAAGAATGGGAATAGGTATTTACTGGCCGCTTTACTGCCTACGATCGCTTTAATTATGACCTATTTTATTTTAATACTTCAATAAAATTTGTATGGTTTTTTATCATCGGCACAGTACGGTTTTCTTACACCTGGATATTACCGTGAATTTCCATTAAACAAAAATATTAAAAGCGGCATTTCAACTCGGTTCATACTAACTGAATTTAAAAAGGTATATAAAATATACAATTTTAGTTTGAAATTTCAAAGGTTGACGATTTGGCATTCCTCCCAACGTCACTAATATGCCCTTTGGCCTCAAGCCAAGGGAATATTTCGCTTTCACTTTTGCAGTGTTCAAGCAATTTGGCACATACATTCACCGTCTTTTTTATTCATCGCTCAAATATTCGACATTCTGTTCATATAAATGAGATTCAGATCCTTAAAGCTTCATAAATCAGTCGCCTGTAAACTTGACGAGAATAATTACAGTTTTGAGAGGTCCGTGACAAAAAATATCATTTGGGTCATTTATTTTACATAACATTACCATATTGTTGTGTTATGTTAAAATCAATTTAAATTCAAATACATTTTCGACGATATCAATTGCTTCTTCGTGATAAAAATATCGAACCTGATATTTGTTATAGCAGTGGAGTTAAATCCAACATTATTAATCTGTCTCAAGCCATTATAAATTTCCCTTCAAAGCTTAATCACAATTAAGGACCGGCAGTTGGCTTGAATTAACTATAGATTAAATAACTCAGTAAATCTCGTTGTAGCCTCATCTTGTAAGTCTATACTGACTTCAAGTAATGATTTTGATATTCTATTATAATAACTATTTTATAAAGTTATTTTATCGCCAACTTTATATATTTATCGTTTGTTTTTTATATTATAAATATTATAGTACTTTTTTCTAAAAACATTCGAAGAAAGGATTTGTCACTTTATTTACTATCTGTATGAAAGTGTCCTAATTAATTAATATAGTATTTAAAGCTTAAATCTACAAAGTAACAGCTAAATAACAGACAATATAAATGAAAGAATAATAAAGTTGAATTAATAAAAAAAATAGCAAGAAAAATGTTTTTCTCTTTTAATATTTGTAGCCTGAAATCTTATTTTTATTAATTGTAAAGGTAATAACAATAATAAATAATAATGAATTTATCGAGCTTAAATGTTACACGTTGTAAAAATAAAAGTAATTTCAGAACCTTCCCCGTTGTACGACAACAACCATTACCACGAGGAATGTCTTCGCTGCAACTCCTGTGGACTGAACCTAACAGGACCAAATCAAGTAAGTTAATCTTTATTTAAAAATTCCTACAGTCTTCCAGATAAGTCAAGTTCTTCCAAATAACAGTGGTTTCTGAATACACATTTAATTACCACGCATATGGTGTACAGAAACACATTTTAAATGTATACAACCATTAACAAAGGTTTACCTGAAATCAACACACAAACAAATGGAATATAAATTATCTGTAGGTATACCAGAAAGCTTCATGTCATGAATGTGTAAACGTTTCCGTACCCTTGATAACTGCTACCAATATATGTACGACTAGTACTACAATGCTATATCTCATAAATAAAGTATTTAAATGAAAGAAAATCAAGGTTTTATATAGGTATCTAGTGATCAATAATAATCATAAGAGTATTTTTTCAAACATGTAAATTGTATTTTGTATGTTGTAATTGTAAATTGTATTTTATATGTTAATTATATTTTGAAACAAAATATGGTTTACAGTTATAAAACAGAACCGCCGGAAAATAATTTGCCATAATTATCGACTGTCAAAGTGTACTTCAAAGAAGTGTTTTCATTTACAAAAGTTAAGGAGTTATAATTGTTTTATTTATATTCGAATATAATACTAAGTTATTGCATTCTAATTTATATTTGAATATAATACTATTATCTAAACATATAATAAAATTGTCACTGATCCATTTCTGTACATGGAAAATATTAAAAAAAAACATCATAGGGCGTTTATAAGAGTAAGAGAACCAAAAATAATAGTTTTTCACTTTTCTGTTTTTCTGTATGTCTGTATTGCATTCCAATTTATATTTGATTATAATACTATTATCTAAACATATAATAAAATTGTCACTGATCCATTTCTGTACATGGAAAATATTAAAAAAAAACATCATAGGGTGTTTATAAGAGTAAGAGAACCAAAAATAATAGTTTTTCACTTTTCTGTTTTTCTGTATGTCTGTATGTTTGTGCACGCTAATCTCAGAAACAGCTTAACCAATTTTGTAAGTTGTTTTCAGAATATATTATCACAGTCTTTACTTAATATTTAGTGTTTATTTCATCTAAATCGGTTAAGAAATAAAAAAGTTATGTCGATTTATTTCAATCTTATTCTATACATGTAATAAATTTGTAGAGGAGTAGTCTTTGTACATTGAAAATATTAAAAAAATATACCAGGATGTGAAGTGATAACTAACAGAATATATTTTCAGCATTTTTAAAATCTTTGTCTTTTAGTTGTGCACATAACACGAAAAACAAAATATTTTCAAAAATTCATACAGGGGAATCTTTATATGAGCAAGAGAACCCATAACAATGTTTTTTCATATTGTCTGTTTGTCTGTATGTCTGTATATTTATGCACGCTAATCTCAGAAACGGATTAATAAATTGGGATGCAGTTTTCAGGAATATATTGTCATGCGACTCACTTTACATTTTGTTTTTTTTTAATAATCGGTTAACAAATAAAGAAGTTAATTATCTCTTATTGTCGTACTATTGCTGCTTACCAGTTTGAAGATTTATAGTTTTTACATACATTGGTACGTTATATCAAAATTACAAAGGGTACGTTTTATCGAAATCTACGCCTAGAAAGTCGCAGGCACAGCTAGTACCTATTTGAATATAATACTAAGATGGCTATAAAAGACAAAAACTTTGCTATTGTAGAAACCTTATTCGTGATGAGTGAAAACAATAAAGAGAACAGTAGGCCGCTATAATAGTGTTTTAGTAGGAAAGAGTTATTCCGAAAAAAATAATGTTTTCTAATTTTTAATTATAGAAACTTTATTATATACTAAATACTTCATATTCATATATACATTTACAGGGTTATTTGTAATTAGTTAACCACCTCTTGCATGCAGCATCTCTACATCAATTAAAAAAGTAAAATTAAAAAAATTCAAACAATAACTGTGCAAAAGACTCTCTAACATAGTTTTCAAATACAGATTAAATATCAAAAGCGCACAAGAGACGTGTCCGTGGATAAAAATTAAAAAAAGACTTATTTGCTGTATACTTCTAAGTTTTACTTCATTTTAAGATATGCTCATGAATTTAAATATTTAAGCAGAAGGTGGATAGTGGATAGCTGTAAGTTGGGTCCGTCTGTTCTCACATAATATACTGAATAAAGCACCCATTTATTACTGCCGTATTTGATAAATGCTTACAAAACCTTTTTACTTACATTTACCTACTAATTGAAATAAAAACAAAAGACCAATTCAAAGTATAAGCGAGTAGGTATTTTAATAAAGATGATGTTTATTTTAAATAATTTGGAAATTTTATAATATTTTTTGATTTATCGGTTTATTTTTTGATCACTCTATCAATTATCATTTAAATATTTGATAAAATGTGAAAATGTGTGTTTAAAGTACAACAAAATTCTAGAGTTCCATAATAACCGAAATCTTATCCAACTTATAACTATGCCTAAGATAATATTTGTCATTTCCGACTCTCATGCTGGCTTTTAATTAAACCTATTGTTTACTTGCTCAAAGCGAGCAATTTTATTTAAATTTGATAGGACTTATGATGTTCATCTGAAAAGCAAGAGGGATGTTATGATTGCATTTAGAAAAAAATAACTTACAAGAACTTTATGAAGTTTATATTAAAACTTACTTTTATTAAACTTAATTATGTTCTGTTCTAATCTCATTTTATTAACGCGACTGAGCTTTTAAGAAGCACCTTTATATTCTAGTATAATAACTAAGTTTAATCATAATAAAACATAGTAATAAATAAACAAAATCATCTAGATATAAAATAGGTGCACAACTACAATGGTATCCTTGAATGGAATTAATCAAAGACATCCACAGTGAAGCCAGTTTCAGTCTCACGAAACCGAAACAATCACGGTCTTGAACCAAAGTAGCATTTTATTGTCTTGTCTTATAACAGTAATAACTAAATTTATTTCTTTTTTTTTATTTTCGAAAAGTTAATAATAAAATCTCTTTTCATAAATATTATAACAACAAAGAGGTACTTTGTAAGATTGTAGTATTTTATCGTGAATGCAAAAGTAGTATTGAGTAATAACATAAAAAGTATCGAATCGGATGTTTTGATGAAATCAAAACTTTTAATTTCAAATAGATTATGCACTTATGAAACACACAGATAAATTGCACTTATGAAATATCAGAATCTAGTTGCACAGACATCAGGTATAAATAATTATCTCTTATTATTACCTACTCGAGGAGCTTTTGATATGTTTTAAATATTGCCTAAGCTAGCGACACAATATGAAGAGTAGAGGATACTCATCAGATAATTCTATAAATTTTCTTTTCTATATTCTTATAGATTCTTATAGATAGAGAAAGAGAAGAGAGTCGGAAATTTTGCAGAGATTTAGGTGTTCTAGGTCATCTGTGAATACCTTATTGCTTGAGAACAAAAAAAAAACTATATGTCATAGGGGAAATAGATTTTAAAAGTTAGAGTTCCAGTGTAAACGTTGTTATCAGTAAAAGTGTAAATGTCCACCTCAATTTTTGCTGACGTTGCGAAAAGTCAATTGGAAGCCAGCGGTAGAGAATGGGTTTTTTAATATATAAATATTTACCCTGTTTGAAGACCTGTTTTATAATGTCTGGATTTAGAAGATGAATCAATCTTTAGAAGATGAATCAATCTTTCACTTCTTGAAAACGTACATACTGTCTCTATTAAAATTGGATGAGAAGTTGGAAATGGACTGCTTTGAAGCAAGGTATAATTTACGAAGTATTTATAGATATATATATATTTCTTTTGTTGTATGGATTTAAATTACAATGAACACTTATAACTAATCGATAATAGAATAAGTCCTTTATGTTAGACGTGATAAGATGTTTAGTAATATGCATTTGCCGCCCTTTTTATTGAACTGTGGATATGTAAATGTACGACGAAGATACGAGAATGACGAACATTTTTAAAAGGGACTTAAATTCCTTCTTATTAATTGTATATCATTAAATATGTACTATATTATAAACATATCATATATTAAAATTTAAACCAGTGTTTGAATTATTAAAAGTTCACCAACATTTCTGAAATAAAAATGTAAAAAGATACTCAAAATAAGTTATAATTTTAATACTCGCTGAGATTTTATTTTGCCGTAAGCCAGTAATTAAGAATCAACACATTTCTGTGAAATACAAAACAATATGTTAACATATTTTCGACGAAACAAATTTAATATCATATTTTTGACAAAGCGGTAAGATTTTATGACGGATTAGGATATTATGCCAACAAATAATAATGGTAATAAATATAATAGTAAATATACTTTAGACAATAACATTAAGTACTTACATCATTTACTTCTTTATTAAGTACTTTATTGCACCAAATAAAAAACAACTTCAAATAACACAATTTAAAATATTGTTAAACTTAATTTTTCTTCAATGGGAAATCAAACGTTGTAATTAATAGTATAAAGCTATAAACCTTTCAGTTTATAAAAGACCATTCAAACTAAATCTTGAACAACGTATTTTTTTTTAGTTTGATTATAGGAAAGGAATCTAGGTTTTATGATTAACGATTTATTTAAAAGAATCAAGCAAAGACATAATACTTTCTTAAGTTTATTTTGGTGGAGATGTTACTTTTGGAGCGAAAATAATATTGTAGCTTTTAAGCTCTTGTATTGGAATATCCATTGAATGTTTTTTCTCTCCATGTGGTTTCGTAAGACAAGGGTTGACACATTGAGGTTGATGTCTATTTCAATGTTTTCTTTGTTTACAGAAGAAATTTTCCACTAGAAAAGATAATGTTACAGAAAAAATATTATGTTTTGTCAGTACTACTTTGGTAGGAGATAGTACATAAAATATTTAGCTTTATTTTATCTCTTGGAAAAATCTTATCTTCAGGCTATATTTTTATAATGTTCTTAATATTGCCTTATAAATTTGATGATCGGGTTTGTACAGTGTATCCCAGTTAGTTGTCATTGCTTACTGTATACTGAAAAATAAATAATAAATAGGATATACTGCCAAAATATAAGTTTTGGGTGATGTACAATAATGTGAATATTTTTAGAAACGCGCTCGTCGCTTCAAGAATCAGATTTTGTGCGACCTGCACTTCGCTGACGTGGCGCTGATGGAGTGCAGCGACTTCATGCAGCAATTGCGCAGCTTCAAACCCCAATCGCTAGGCTGCGCTGTCGCCAGGCGCAAATCTTCCACGACCCTTATCTTCCCGCTGCCTCCTCAAGCTTGTTCAGGTAAATATCAGCCAACGTTTTACTTTATATATAATACAAACTTTTTGGCAATAAAAGAAGGTGATTTTAATAAATAAACTTCTTATTTATAAAACATTTAATGAAGACAACAAGATTAGTTTACATAAGTGCTGAACGAACATACGCTTAGTAAACTAACTCAAACGTATGTTTGAGTTAGTTTACTAAGCGTATGTTCGTTCGTTCGTTCGTTTATGTTAAGCGTGTATACGCTGGGTATAAGTCAAACTTTAAACCTCAAAGACGTACTAAGAGGTGTTGGAACAGACTTAAAGATTTTATTGTTGGGTGTTGCTTTACTAGACTTGTCGTTGTACAGTGTATAAGAAGAAGTATTTGCTTCGCTTATAGCATAAATCTTCTAGAGCATCAGGGAAATTAAAAAACTTATTTACTCTCTTTTTGCAACTTGTATAAAATTAAAATATCATTAAAACTAGACGACAATTTTTCTGAAATTAGTAATAAAGTTGATAAAGTGAGCAAGCTTGGAACGATAAAAAAGGTTCAACATCTCTGACAGTTCATTGAAAGTTTGAGTAAGATCTTATCTATTATTTTTAACAAGTTATTAATGAAAAAGTTGGAAAGAAATATAATAACTGATAAGTTTGTTATAACTATTTTTGCTTGCATAAAAATATGTACAAAGCTTCCTTTGATATCATAATAGATGATTAGAATGAAAATAAATAAATGTATATTCATTATGATAAAATCTACAATATTTACTTCGTTTTCAACTTCGATAAGTATAAAAACAAGATAACAAGAGATACAAATGAGAGACCTTAAGGTTGAATACAAATCCCGTCAGAATCTTAAAAAGCCAGTGAAGGTAACCGAGATCAAGGAATATTATAAAATCGTTAGCAACTGGGAATTCGTAAGGTGCGTTCCAATTTTCTTCTTAATTGATACAATAAAATGTCAACGAATGGTTACAGCCCTTACAAAATGTTTCTAAACTCCCTAAATGGAATAATTACGTTCAATTTTAGTGACATTCAAATGGAGATTTCCCCAAAAGCTTGCGGCGGAATTAGTGCTCGGTTAACGAGATTATACTATATTTTAGGATGTTATATATTTTAAATAATCATTATTTTATTATTATTATTTGGATAACCTTTGATTATCCAAATCCAAATAGTTTTTTTTTTTTTTTTCTATTTGGATTTTTGCTTTTAAGTTTAAGACCTAGTCCTAAAAAAATTATAGACAGGAAAAATAGGACCAAAATACCCTTATATTATGAATAAATTTACAATAACGACGCAAATAGACGTTAAACATTTACAAACCCTGAAGCTATAGTTAGACTCGCTACATTATTCAGGCTTAGATTTCCTCTCATATAGACAGCCATTGTGCTTTCAATCCCCTGTCTGTGTATTCGATAACTGTCAGACTAAAATGGACTAAATATGTTGACAGCCAGAGGTTGGTTTATATCAAGTACAGACAACAATACAATAAGTGTAACTACAACAATTCAACTAGGTTGATAGTCATTCTGACTGTTAGTTGAGCGCAGATACAATGATTTTATTCGGTCGATGATAATGCTGCTAACAAATTTTAAAACCCGATGATAACCGGAACAATAGTTTGTAGTGAAGTCAAGCCAACTATATAAGTTTCGCTCGTTCTTACGCTCAATAAACAAACGGTGATAAAGTAAAATTTACCTATTCTTTATTTTGTACTTTTTTTATATAATATTAATATGAATTAATAATATCAATCAATTGGACAATAAACTGACTGTTTCTGGTCGTTGTCACAAATAGACACTAAAAGGTTTCCATGAAAAATTCATGATCCCTCAACGTCTAATGGTTCACAATAGAAGGTTCCAGAGTTAGCATCCGTGAAATTAAATGCAAGGTAACTCAATTTCCCCCGTTTCCTGGTTAGATCGCAATCCAGGGACAAGTAAAAACTTTTTTTGGGGACACCTCCTTCCGGACCCTTCGGCAATGGCCCGCTAACTTTAATATTTAAATCACTATGGAAGTACCTGTCAATTATATATTTTGGATACTTTGTTACATTATAATAGAATTTTTACTTTTGTTATTTATATAAATGTTAGACAGTTATGAAAAGTTTTAGATATGTTCCCATAAGGGATAAAGATGACACTTCGAAACAATGACGAAACGAATACTCGAAAAATTGTTTTATTTGACACTTAACGGCTGTATATCGATAGTAATAGAAACCGTAAACGAAAACAATTTGTTTGTTTATGAATTTTTTTATTTCGAATATTTTTTTGTTACAGTGTATCTGTAGTCTAAACAAAAACTCTTTCAGTTTCGATATAATGTATTATATAGAGAAAGGTTGTTTGTAGTGTTATTTTATTTGAACATTACATATTTTATACAATGTATGTAGTCTTCTATAATAATGTATATTGTAACTTTCTCTCTATGATTTCAAAATTGTCCAAAATTTTAATTTGGTTATCTAATCATTAAGTACGAGTACCCATAAGGTCGTGATAGCGTATTAAAAACATATGAAACTAGTTTACAATACTTTATATTAAAACTTGAATTCGTTTGTAATCACTACGTTTAGTTACATTACTTCAAAACAAAACGTACGATAAAGCGCGTTATTTTTTAAACTGAAAACGTTTAAAAAATAAGTCTCAGAAATGACAAAGCTTCTTTAAACTGGAGAAAAGAAAAATAAGCCAATAGAAAAGCACTTGATTCACAGGAAATAGAAAAGTGCAAAAGACATCGATAGATTGCAGCTCCTTTCCCGGATATCGAGTTTCGTTTTCCACTAATTCAAGGAATTCCTCGCTAGTCTAACAAACAATGTATTTAAAACCTGCACTTAAATTTGATATATCGTTTATGTTAGTATTAATTATAAATTTAATTATATACCATTTATAAAATGTGAAACAGAAATGAATAAATTAAATAATTTATGTTATTATTATATATTTATCTTATAAATGTTTGAACTGAATTTTTGTAATCATAGAACTTGGAAAAGCGCCAAAATATTGTAACTGAAATGAAAATAATTTTCTTTTAAATGTAAATAACGTTAATAAACCGTAAATTAAACTCGATTAATTAATTTTAAATATTCCTCGTAATTGGTATAATAACATAAAAGTACAATACGGGATATGTCGCCTCTTTCTTTATTCGTATCTGTTAGTTGACGTAATAAAAGTTTCCCTCTTTTCAATCTAAATGGATAAACTGAAGATACGTATCATAGTTTAGAAGAAAAAGTGGGATCTTGTTAAACCAAATTGTGTTTGTCTCCTTATCCGACGCTGTAATATATTTGTCCGTACAACTGTCTATATGGATATAGTTTTTTATTATAAATGATATAACAGACACATTTTTATTTAATTCATAATTTTACAAAATCAAATATACATTCCAAAGTACACTTTAGTAATATAACACGATTTATGTATAATATTTTATTTGTAAAACGTGAATTTAAACGTAACGCTATACCAAATTAAAATCCGGCAAAGCTTTGGGTTTACGTTTGTAGAGAGCCAAAACACACAGTGAAATATTAATTAAACCTTCATATGAAATGATAAAGCACGAACTTCATAAAAATTTCCTTTCCGCTGCTGACCGTATTACGGAACATTTATTCAGAAAGCTCCAAACGGCTTTATTTATAGATAACTCTAAATTCAATGCAATCAATATTGGATTTGGGACCATGTTGATTCATTCATTGATATTTTAATACCTTTTGTATTTGTTTACAGTTAAACTGTCTTTAGATAATAAATATGTGAAAAAAATATTAAGAGTAATATTTATAGCTTTTGTGATATCTTTTTAATACTGTCTCCAACTCATTTAAATGGAATATTTCTGGTCAGTTTTGGGCTGCTTAAGAACTTTTAAGGACTTATGAATATCATGCAGTAAAATTTTCTTTAAGGTTGTATGGAATTTTTCTTATACAGATATTTCTTTTTTTTTTCGTATATATCATTTTAAAATGTTTCAGAAAGAATTTTAATAAATTCTAAGTTCTTCCTTTATCTTTGGGAAAAGTTTTTTTTAAAGTTTTCAACCATGTTGCAGAATACACCTACAGTTTGCATTTTAAAAGTAACTAAAATGAAGTCAAATCTCTCAGCATGTCACTGATCCTGTTTGGTTAGTTTATGTGTTTTTGGTGAACAGCATAACCTTTGAACCACTTTGTTGACCGATGCACTGGAAATGAAATTCTTTTCCGAGAACGGAAATTAACATTTCCTTCGTGTATGAGTGAAGTGCTGTGTGGGTCTTTTTTGATAAATATCATTTTTACATAGACTTGACTGTGAACATTTTTATCGGTAATGAAAACATTATTAATATATTTTTTTATGATAAATGTATAAAGTATGTAGTAATTAAAAGATAAGAATTATTTTATTATAATACCTAAATTAAAAACAAAAATATAGCGGCAAGTCAACAATCATCGAAAATTCATTTTGATTCTTTTGAAACGTAATTTGAACTAAGACTATTCCTAAAGGATTTAAATAACTTTGTCATTAAGTTTTAATCAAACTGAATAAAGAAGCAAATTAAATTTCCTGAAATGTATCTGTAATTATAAATATTTCAAATTTATGTCATTTATTCGACATAAAGACAAACATGAAATCGAATAATATCATAAACACATTTTGTGGCTGGTTTTTAAAATAGATGATTTCTTAATTAGTGTTATACAAGTTAACCAACGTTTTTGCATATATGTACTGGTTATTTACTATTGTATTGATCCCAGGTGCAGAACCAATCAACGAAAGCCAATATCATTTATATCTTCATGTAATATTCTTGTAAATGGAAACATTAATATTGTATTTAAATCGAATTGTTTTCCTTCATGTTATTACAACTTTATATTTATTATTTATGTATCTGGCATGCTTGTAGATATATGTATGTACGTGTATATGTTTCTTTAATGCAAAAACTACTGAATGTATTTTGTTGAATGTTCACAGAAATATGACTTACATCAGAATACCAAATGTAAAAATATCAGCCAAAATAAAGCAAAACATATACTATCTAAGATCTCTCTCCTACTGCCTAAAAACGTGCCTGTTTTATATTTCTATGTACAGTACAAAATTTAAAACTCTAATATTTCAAATAACTCCATAATATACTAAACCAAAGAGAACAATATATAGTATATTGTAGTATGTCTACTATTGTACGATATTATCAAGATACCATCACCGCTCCGAGAAGATTGCAGATGATTATGAAGAAACTAGGTTGTTCAGTTCACTCTAAGTATGAACGCCAAGCATTTTATTAAGTTTGGTGTTCTACCTTACAGTGAATTGCGCGCCATGTTACACAACAAGGAACACAGAAGGCCCTACATTTGTCTACGTTATATACATTTGTCTACGTTATATATAACCGCTCCGTTGGTCAAGTGGTTAGCGCAGACGCCTAACGTTTCACGGCGCAATGGGGCTCGGGTTCGATTCCCGGCAGAGACAGGCATTTATGTGATGAGCATAGATTTCTGTGTTTCTGGGTTTGGTCGTTTATTAAATATATTTTCAGTATTTACATGTGTATTTCTATGTATTTGTATCGTTGTCTAACACCCTTAACACAAGCAAATAACTTGCTTACTTAGCTGTTAGATCAATGTGTGTAATTTGTCCTGATATTATTATTACTATTACTATATTTGCATTAACGAACTATGTAAGTGGGATAATTATTATAAGTAAAACTTATAATGTGCTACCTCATTAGGCTAAGCGGTAGATAAGTTTGTAAGAGGAAACCTGACCCATTTGATATCGTTAATGAACGATGACTTGTAGTTTCAATAATCTCTTCCCGACTCGAATACACTTTGAGGTTTACATGTCGATTATCTTTCAGAGTTAATTTTAGTTTTAAGTTATTATTTGTAAAATACTTCTGTATATGTAGAATATGCATAGTGTAAATGGAAAATAAATATGGACTTGTTATAAGTATGTTAATCGATAGTATAGTATAGTAAAATTATGATTTTATAGTTTGTCCCGTTATTATATTTATTTAAGTTTTATCCAATTCCAATAATGGTTATTTATAAAAAATGTATAAAGACTTGTAGCTATTAGGATATTAAAATAAATATAATTTGTAAATCCAACATTATTTGTAAATAGATTTGAAAAAAAACATTTATATAAATAACATTTGTGGTTAGACCCATCCAAGGTATCTTTTATGCAAATACCAGCAAAAAGGAAACTATCCTAATTCAACCCTTTCCCACGATTTGCGTGAAGGGTGAAAGTAAATTGAAAAGAGATTTAAAAGCCCCACAGAATAAACCAATAAAGACAAAACA
This sequence comes from Napeogenes inachia, assembly GCA_959347355.1. NCBI lineage: Eukaryota > Metazoa > Arthropoda > Insecta > Lepidoptera > Nymphalidae > Napeogenes > Napeogenes inachia. The sequence continues at coordinate 12,243,446 of OY365793.1, read as the reverse complement.
AAATCCTTTGAGTATAAATAGTTTTCCTGATTATAAAAGGATTTATAATATTAACAGATGGCGGAAATATTTAAATGACTGACCAAAATGATGTATGTAAATAGTTTTCTATACATTTTTCTCATGATTCTCATGGGCTTAAAATATATATTTAATGTATGGTATAACAAGCTTTACATTAGACTTGTTACATACTGAATTTATTTAAACTGATTTGAAATTAGACAAAATTCACAAATTGACTGTTTTTGATAATATTCAATAATATGATAAAAACAGTCGATTTAATAGAATCAGCATACTAGAAATCGGTTATATATTTTAGTCTTATATTTTGTTTGGTACAGCTTCCTAGAGGTTCTATTAAATTTTCATGGACTTTGGACCTTTTATTTCGAAGGTTTTACAGCAAAGAATGGGTAAAAACTCTGAAATCGGTCTAATAATAATTTCTTTTTTTTAATTATACTAACAGATTAACTGACACTATTCGCTATTTTTAATATACAAGCTTATTTGCTTTTAATATTCAAATTATTCAATTACTTAAATTTATTAAAAAATTACAAATTTATTAAAAAATTACAAATTTATTATGGAATTTATCATTTGTACCAGATCATGCGTTATTGCAAATGACAGGATCTGTCCATTTAGTTATTTTTGTTACTACTTACCAGCAGTCTTATACATTTATCATTATGGTGTCTCTCTTTTCTTGAATAATTCCTCTACAAGATGAACAAACGTAATTATAATATTTACTTGCACTCAAGTTAACGGACTTAAACCTACGTTGTGTGATACAATATAAAGGTTATTAAACCAAATAGGCTACTTTGATATTATCAAATAATAACTGAATGCTGAGGTTTGGTTTATCCAAAGGGCAAAGGTAATTGAGATAAGGAAGTCGGTCATTTAAAGCTCGACTCTTGGCAAGTACTGAAACTCATAAAGTAATTATAACTTAATGTTGTTGCTTTTTTATTTCATAAATGTACAATCTAAAATTAAAACTTAACAAAAAACCTTTACAAAGTAACATTTAACTCCTGTAGACAAATCGTAGTAATTTGCACTAAAAAATATTAAACAATTATAAAATATGTCAATCTTTGCTTATAACTAATTTGACACAATTATAGAGATCAAGAAACATGATCAAATGAAAAAGGGTTTACCGAAAAGTATTATCAAGTAAACCGGATTTATCCAGTTTCGCGAGTTTTGGATTTCCCACTCTCGGTTAAGCCCCTCCCTAGAGTTGGCTAATAAAAGAACTTTTCAAATTACGATACCGTTGCTCACCAGATAATATTATAAAACTGGCACACACCCAAATATATAAGGATATAAGAAATTTCATTTATGGAATAATCTGATCGGATTTGTATCCATAGTCCGCTACGACTTTTATTTCATTATTTGATCCGTTAAAGAATATATTCTTAGGTTACAAGTGTATGTCTACAAAATGTCTACTTAAAACAATTCATTTGTTAGTTTTGCATAGCTAACTTGTCTAAAGCATCTTAGATGAATTAGTTACACATATGGGTAAGAGTCTAAACAATCAGTCTAAAAAATTTTTTTTCTGACAACTATACCTGTCTGAAGGAATTTTTTACTCTTGATATTTAGGCATTATTTTTTTTCTTAATGAAACTCTTTATTAACTACAAGAATTGAGTAACACAACCACTTTACAGATGAATTCTGCGAAGAATATCCACACAGTCTGATTCCTACACCGGGTTACTGGATAGAGTGCTCGCGTCAGAAGATCACCACTGACACCATTTGGGACGAGTCTGAGTCTGAACATGACAGCGGTCCAGACCGAGATGATTCAGGTAAGTAATATTTAATTAATAATTATAATTTAATAAATGTGTACACATACATACATACATACACAGACTTGGCCTTGCGTAAAATGGTAAAGTATGAAGAGGTCATCGTAGCTCAGCAAGTTGCTAGAGAATTTTATGTACTTAATTATTTTTCAGATATCACATATTATTTACAAATTTCATTTTGTTATTTAATAGATAAAATACTAAAACAAAAGTACATTACTTCACCAAATAATACAAACAACTATATAGAATAATCTGAAAAGGATTTATCCAATGGAAAGCAATCTAATAAAAAACTTGGAAGTTGGAGTTCTAGTTGTAAAATATAAACCTAAGGGAATGCAGTGGACTCTGTGTTAGTTTATCTCTTTTATCTTAATATCGTTAAATAGAGTATCTCTAGTATCATGCTGAGCATTTTGACTTAAATTGAAATATTACAATTTATAAAATCAAACTTTAATTCTTCTTGATTGCTTTTTAATTAACTTTAAATTGGCCTGGTTTTAAGATTTGTGTTTTAAGGGTTATTTATGGTTGGACTAAATCAAGGCTAATAATTCCATTATGCGAGAGTGTTTGTCAAACTATTATAAAAAGTGATGAAACAACTCGAATTAGGTGAGTAGAATATATACAAAACTTTCTATTTTCAAAAAACTAAAGAAAAGATGTCATAAATAACTTTAATTTCTTATAATAAAATTATAATTGTAAAATATTCAGATTAATTAAATAAATCTTACCTATAACTCATTTTATCCTGCCTCTTACAATTTCTGCTTGAGTTAAATTTATGTATTTTTAAAAGTAATTTGAAAACAACTATCACAATTAAATTATTTTACAAATATCGACGTCGATGATAAAGAAAACGCGTCTATGAAATTAATTTTATTAAAAACATATTTTTTAATATACATATGATCATTTAAAGTAGAAATTACTAAAACGTTATTATCATTATTTTTGGGATTTTTAATAAAAATAAATAATAATAAATAAATAACTATTCTGTTTGACATAAGAATCAAATACATTTATTGGACCATATACCACATAGCATTTGAATGACCTACAACAGTTGCGTGACCATTCGCTAAATCAAATACAATTTGCGCTCTGTGACGGCCATGTTGACTTTAATTGTTTTTTACACTTTATGTGCTTTCATTGCATTGTTAACTATACAAATGATTGTGTAGTGAAATATTTTGTTAGCATAACATCGAGTGTCGCCATTTTGAAAATACCTTTTCAACGATTCTAGTTATAGCCATGTTAGAATAGAGTATTTTGCTAAACAAGATAATAATTACATAAAGCTTACTAAATTCTTTCAGTGTTTTTGTAGACGTTCTTACCATAAATTTATAAATATTTTTACTGTTTTTTATTTTTTCTGTTATAGTACATAATATGTTAGTTTAATATTTAATTATTAAATATCGTAATATTAAACAACCCCTCCACCACTTTATCCTTTAAAGTTATATAAACATAATTACTTCTATGACAATTATATCGTAAGCTAATTTTATTGTTTACCCATGAAAAATATTTTACCTAGATTAAAAGCATTACATGTTTTGGACTTACACAAACAAACTAATAAACAACGTGTACATGAATGTCATCAAAATCACTTCTGTAAACTTATTATACCGTAAAAGTTTTCCCGTGAAAATGGGTGAAATCCTTTTCTAGATTTTATAAATATAAAATTTCTAATTATACTGTAGTTGTATTATGACATGTACTGGCTTTTGAGCAGTGTCTTCAATAAATGGTTGGCTTTCCCCAAATAAGCCTATTAAAAGTAAATCAAAGTACTTTTCAGCCACAACAGACTATTGTGTAGTTAATTTTGTTGATTTTGTCTTTGAGTGCTTTTGAAGAGACCGTCCTCAAAATGTGTTTTAAGTATAACGTCAGCTGTATTCAATAGACTACCTCAGAACTTTAAATCATTGTTTAAATAAATAAATAAATCCTATTAATTCTTGTTTATTATCTTCTCACGGGTCTGTGAACAAATGATTTGTTACCGAAGGTTACAATAAAAATTTCTCTATTTAACAATTTTGTTCATTAAAAAAGCTCCATTTTTGTCTTTTGATTAACATAATTTTAAGCGTCTTATTCATGATTTAATTGATTAAAGTTTATTTTATATTCCACAAAGTTAAGTTATGAATAATAACAAAATAACATAAACATACATTAGTCGATAATATAATATAAGAACAATAATATATATGTATATCTTTTTTTATTTTTTAGCATCACATCAAACAATTAAATATTTGCAGCACTCTGAAGAGATTAATTCAGCTTTATATGAAAATAAAATTTCTTTTCATTTTAGGGAGAGATTTACTTTGTACAAAATATAACACGAAAATACAACCTATAAGCTTTTTTAGAGAGACTTTCGATTTTTATAATAAATAATATACCTCCATTATCTAGATTTAAAATATAATATACTTAGTCTGGCCATAAATACTATTACAATTAAAAATTAAAAAAAAATTACATTTAAATTGGGAATCTGTCATTTTTATACGATTTTCCATTGTGTTTATGATTTTGGCGCCAAAAGTACACTATTTTGCTATATTAAAATGGAGTGGAATGATAAAGAGAATAGAATCGCTGTGATTGCATTATACAAAGTAACTTTTAAAACTCTCCATACACTTGGTATTTGTCAAATGTTTGTGTACCGGGATATTAATAGGTACAATGAGACTTTCTCTGTTTATGACAGAGAAAGATTTGGCCATCCACGTAGTGTCCGTACAAAAAAGGTGGCCAAAGCAGTAAGGAAAAGAAATCGAAGAAAGCCGGTCCGAAAGCAAAAGGTTCTATCTCTTGAAACGAAGGTAGCACCTAGAACCATGTCACTTACTTTAAGACTTAGGACTTGCAGCCTATAAGAAACGCACTCGTCATTTCTTAACTGATAAATTAAACATTAATAGGGTGGTAAAATTGAAACAACTACTAAAGCGGTACGCAAAGGGAAGTCACAGAAAAAATTTGTTTACGGATGAGATTTTTTTTACCATTGAGCAACATTGTAACAAAGAAAATGACTGTATTTATTCTCAAAGTTCTCAGGAAGTTTCCTAATTAGTCGACAGAGTGCAACGTGGGCATTATCCGACTTCAGTGATAGTTTGGTGGGGTGTTAGCTATGAAGCCATAGCCAAGTCTGAACCATATTTTTGTGAAAAAGGTATCAAAACATCGGTACAAGTGTATTAAGATATCATTCTTGAGAAGGTAGTTAAGCAGTTTATTAACACCATGTTCAATGACCAAGTATGGTCCTTCCAGCTAGACTCGGCTCCGGGTCATTAAGCTCTGTCCACGCAGTCTTTGTTGGAAGCGTACGTCTCGGACTTCATAAGAGCTGAAAACTGGCCATCGTCTAGTCTCGATCTTAATCCGCTCGATTTTGATTTATGGTCAGTTCTAGAGAGTAAAGCTTGTTCCAAACGCCATGATAATTTGGAGTCAATAAAACAATCCATACGATTGGCAGTGAAGAATTTTCCCATGGAAAGACCGCGTGCTTCAATTGATAACTGGCCTCAACGTTTAAAGAACTGTATTGCAGCCAATGGACACCACTTCGAATAAGCTTTTTATACTTGTGTATTGTTTTATATTTGTGTATTAAACTAACACACTGTATAAGTAATAAATTTTATTTGCAATTAAAAAAATAATACTTTTCTTTGTTACAATATTTATGGCTAGACTAGGTATGATATAAAAAGGTAAACCCACTGAAGTTTTGTTTAATTTAATTAAGCATTATCGAACTTATGTGGACGTGTGTAAGATGGATTACGACAAAAGTGATAGATTGTCAGTCGAGTGCTCATCCGTCACTTTATGATAACGATTATTCATTGAAAAAGATTATATATTACTATTATTTTTAACATATTTTATTTTGTTGGTAATAAATATGTAAGCCATCGGTGAATATATACTTTCATACGTTAAGATTCTCATCCAAAAATTGCTCATTTAATAAATAAATCTGATTTATAAACTTCTTAAAAGTCATTGTTAAATAATATATTGTTCTAAGCTGAATAGTTACCCTCTATCTCAACAAGTTTATTAAAAAAAATAATTAATTTTTAAAAATAGGTTCTAATTAACAACTAAAATTAACCAAATATAATTATTTCTTTTATACACGCCGGTGACTTTTAAATTCTACCTACACTTTCTGTATTAAGATTGAAGGTAACGAAATTAAAAATATTACTTTCCTCACCGAGGTTACGAGAGGTGTTCTCATAAAGTTTTTCAATTTCAATAAATTTGATTACGAAAGTTTCACGCTTATTAAATGTAACACGTTTCAAGAGGTGTTAATGTGTTAATAGACAGACGTAGATGTTCGTTTCAATTATTATATACTATTACGTTAATTTATTTTACATCATATTTTTATATTTATATCCTAATAGTAGGTATAACAAACACTTGACACTTTAAATGCTTGAAGTTTTAAAAATACTAAAATAATTCAGATTTCTTTTTTTTTTCTTATTGTAGATAACATTTTGGAAAATAAAATCATTTTGTAAGAATTAAACAACAAACAACAAATAAGTACAAAAGCGTAACGTAAAAATGTACACAAATACTATAAATCACATACATACACAACTAGACATTTTAAAAATAGAATTATATAAAATCTATTAGTAGTTTTATTTAAATGAATGGAAAACAATTTAACGTAAATAAATATTATTTATTAATAGTAACCTGTATGATGTAAAGAGCATCGTGAATGGAGCGCTTCAGCTCAAAGTTGTAACCCACTTTGTGGGCTACGACTAACTTTGTACATGCAAAGTGGATTATTATGAAACGTTTCAGTCAAGATTTAGATGTCGATACGAAAACTGGTTTATCATATTTTCTGTGAGTTTTACTAAATAGAAAACAGAGAACCAAACATTTAAAAGGACTTTTCCAAAAGTATTTCAAGGATGAAAACTTATTTGTCCCTGACAAACTGCACTATACCAGACAGTGCGTAACAGATGGTTGTCAAACGGATAATTTCGTGTTTTGTAACTCCATTGACAAACTGCAAAGACGTCATCAGATGCCATGAACATTCGGTTTGCAATTAGACATTGATTAAAATTAGAGTTTAAGTTAGCCAATACCTTTAATGTAATGGAAAACTTCGCTAAGATATACCTGCTTTATGAAATGAGAATTATTTAATAAAAATTATATTTAACCCGCAGTGTTCTTTTACGATGAAAATAGGTACATATTTTCAATAAATCGGAATCTTCACAGCAGATATTAATTGACCAATTATTTACTGCACATAACAAAGCCTTGTTTGCTTATTTCTTTATGGAAACACTTATTACTAAACCATAGCCACACATCGGGTGTAAATATAGTGTTTTCTGTTTTATACTAAACCAAGTAAACATTTATTCTGAATATAGATTTATAATATCATGACTACAGCGCCATCTATCTTTTCCTATCTAACAACGAACGATTCTCTCGATCTCATATACATATTAAAGGATAATCTAACGTTCCGAACCCATACAGAATAAAAATCTGTAAAATATGCTATTATTAAATATTATCTATAAAGAGGTATTAATAATATTTGAGATACAGTGAAGTAGTCTATAAAGCTCTACGGACGAAAGAGTCGCTGGAGCGTATATGGAAACTTCCTAATAATATCTGACGTATAACGGGCCAGGATGTTCAATTATATAAGTTACATTGTATTATGCAATCATAGAAAGTAACTTTTTCAATTCCACTAAAATATATTTACTAACTTCGACTTCGCATGATATTTCAATGATTTTTTCTTACAAGTCTTTCATACAGAGGGTTTTGAAAGGTTTTAATAATTTTATAAGAGTAAAACGTGATATTCTGTATGATAAATCCCATCAGTTGTTAACTTAAGGGGATAAGCTATTGTATTAAGTACCTATACAGTCGGCCATCTGCTCTATTTCATTCAACACACGTTTTCAATTTATCGACGCATTATCTTGCGAGTGAGGAACTTTGGCGCCTCCGATAGTCTTGTTTCATCACAAACATTGCTCCTGTATAGAAATTGCTAATTCTTAATACAAACACGGATTTCAATCATATTTTGTTTTTGTAAAATATGTTATCTAGATTACAAAGCAGGGTGTCTCTGGAATAATAATAACTTTATAACCCCTTATCAACCCTTCGCTATAATAGAACTCAATGTTATCTTAAATCAATATTATAACAAAAAAGCTTTAAAAGACTTTAAAAGATGTACAGTTAATTTTGCATTCAATGGTTTTTTATACACTGTATTGAAGTAATATTTAGAATTATTAATTACTTCAAGAATTGATAAATACAAATTGAATCTAATCATCGTAATCTATCTTATTTAATTCTGAGAATTTTAATATTTTTAAATTTATAATAAAAAATACTTATGAATAACACAATTTAATTTTATATTATTAATATAAAATTGTGTGTGTGAGTAAATATGTGTTATTGAATTTATATTAATAATATAATATCATTTACCGCAACATATACACATATAAACATATAGTAACATGTAACATATAACAAATATCAAAAGCTGAGCTGTTTGTTCGAATAATGAGTTATGAGTTAAACGTAAGACGATATCCCATGGCTCGATTATCTTCTGAAGCTAAAATCATTATAAGTTGAACGTATAGTTATGTTACAGTTTGCTATTATAAGTTCATTTACTGAGTAACTATTATGCTTAGACAATATCTGAAGCTATTTCCTAGCACGGTCTTGAAACTGGTAGAATTATTTACAACTATTAATATAGATAACCTACAGAAGAAACATATTGCATGTTATAGAAAGGAGGGGGTCCATCTGGCCCCCCTTTTTAAGGGTGGGTCGCCTGACCCACCCGCTCCCCCAGTGACGCTGTAATAGCCAACAGGGCTAACAGTATAGACAAACAAAAAAAAAAAAAGAAAAAAAAAATATAGAAAGGGTATGAAACTTAATCCACTGCGCTACTTTACCCGGAATTCCAGCCTAATACTAAGTAAGTATATGTTGCATTTCCAGAGTAGGAAAAAGGCAGAAGTATTTTAATAAAACCCATTTTTCAATCCTCTGATAACTTTTCTGATGAAATAATTAATACAATTTAAAGATATCCCATAGAAATATAAAATTTTACTGGCAAAATATAAAATTTTATTCCCGAAAGAATAGAAATGGAATCAACAACTCAGCATTAGAGAAATCTTACATTCTTATTTATTTTGTGTGTATTTTAGAGTAATTTAAGCAAATCGTACATTCACCTTCCATTTCACATCAAAAATACATTGTCAATGTTTTTCGTCTCGTTCGTAAGCAGCAATTCAAAGACATAGAATATTCATTTCTCATCTTATGTTCTTGGGTTCACAAAAATGCTACCCGTGACAATTCCTCGCTGGATAACTTTTTTGTTCAACCTTTTTATTTCGTCTTCGGGTAACAGTAATAGAATCTTACAATAGCATATTTGAGTAAATTTAACACGGCCTAAATTTGATATACCATTTTCTTTTAGCTTTTATATTCTTAAACGTATAAAACAATCCCAGCTTAGGAAAATTTCATATAATATTACAGTTACAAATGACAAAATTAGTTTGCGCCAACATTTTTCACGGCTAAGTTCCGGAGTGACAAAGGGAAAATGTCACTCTGATTTTCCCGAATAATTTCGCATGAGGGAAAGTCTCATTTTTAATAATTTACCGTGACACCTTGTCACTTCCACCGACGCACTCAACACTTAAAAAGTTTTAAACTTTTGTGACGTTTGCAATATGTAGCGATGGAACAGAAAATAAACAATATAAAAGCTTTGCTAACTTTACTATTTCCTGTAAATATTTTATTGTTCATAATAAATAATATTCATTGTACCATTATGACGTATAATTAAACTTTCATAATTATAAAATTGTACATGTTGTAGCATAGACCTAATTCTATTAAAAAAACTTAAAAAACCTCACGTTCCGGCCGGAATTTAAATGTTTTTGAATATTTGTTTCACACTATATAACCTACATTTATAAATTCTGAATTTTAAATATGGAATCCTAAAACTAACTTAAACACTGAAACGTAAGGTTAAAGTTAATTCAGGTGCGAAGAGCTTACAGGGTCTCTCAACGTCTACGATAAGCATTTCAAATAGCACTTACGTATTTGTAAGGCCGGAAAATATTATATTTGCATATCTTGACGTACTAAAAGTACTATGAAATTTAATATTTCGGCTCTGTGTATTTATTTTTTTTATATATTTATTATCATATTTTTCTAAGTATTCATAAAACTTGCTTGTTATATTTTTTATAGTTGAGTGAATTAACATATTTGTATTTTTTTTTTCTTTAACGAGAGACCATTGTGTATTATTTAACTTATAGTACCTAGTCATAAAAACAAATTATTTAAAACATGAACTTTCTTGAACATTTTCTTACTTACTATTTATAATGTTTTTAGTTAAGTATTTATAAAAAGACATTTTTTTTTATTTTACATTATTAGTAATGTAAGGTGAAGTAAAATCAAAATCACAAATCCATTTCTTTTATACATATATTATATAATTTAAAAATATTTTATGACATTTTCTCAGGCTTCGGATTTCTATGCGATGATTGATGAGGAGTAATATAGAGTATCGCTGTTCAATTGAAAATATTTACAAAAACGACTTTATTTGTATACCTTTATACATATTTTAAACTCATATTTCATTTCATACTTCAATATTGAATTTACCCTCATTTATTTTTTGTATTTTTTTAAGCAAAACCTATTTTTCTAAATGTAAAACCTGGATACACGTACATTAAATATAATTTTATATTCTCACTGAGGTATTTGTAAAACCCGGGACAAAAACAAAAACATACTTTTTTCGTAAATTTTTTTAGACTTTTGAATACTGAAACGACTGCAGGGATTTTGATGTCATTTAGTATAGTCGTAAAATATGTAATCATATAACATTTAGGATAACAAAAAAAAACAAAATTATAAAATAATATGGTGATTTTTTCTTATTTTTGTAATTAGAAGATTTTTTTTTTAGTATACTAATTAAAATCGTTATTTAATTTTTTTTTTTTCTTTTTTTTTTTTTCTTCGCGTTTGGTTCAATTATTACCATGTCAATGAAATCTCTAATCGCTTATTATTTACTATTACATTGCAATCAACTTTTTATTATGTATATTTTTTAATAATTAATTGTTTATGTTGAGATCATTGGATATGATTTTAACATAAACAATTAGTTATATATAACCTGGAGGTTATCTGTGTTTTAAAGATAAATATTATAAATATGAAACTTCTCTTGTTATAACAATGTAACGTTGTTGACTTTAAATATACAGATACTTTTTTTTTATAAGAATTTTATAATTGTTGTCATTGTTGTCATTGTTTTGTGAATATAGGTATTACTTGATTAAGTTATTTGATTATTTAACAACAATTATGTCGTTAATTTTTTTTCTGAATAGAAAACCATAAATAAAATATCAGCCTTTGAGCATACAATTTAAACAGGAAGTACTTTAACATAGCAATTAATCAAATTAATACAATAATGGTCATATTTTGAAAATTCATATTAATCTTATAATTTTCCTGCATCTACTTGGATACAATACATAACAAGTATCCCAAAGCACATTGATACAGGCAATACGAGTACTGAAATGCAATATGTAGCTTTTGACCGTGAAAAGTGCACTTTGAGCTTTAGCGCACTGTAAAACCAGTCGTACCAAACATAATACTCGTACCTGCTTCACTGGGTGTAATAGACGTAATGGCAAGCACAAAGCTAAATCCTAAGACCACAATTTAATAAAGTAACACTTCAAAGTAAGAATTTGTTAATATTAAATATATTTCTTAACATTTACAACATAAATATCTTCTACAGATTACACATATATATATAGAAATAAACAAATTATTTCCATGTGACAGACCTTGTAAAATATGTTTCTCCGAAAGAAACAAACGTCAGTGTGACACTTATCTTGTCAAATTATAAAGGGTATTGTCATAAGCACACGTTTCCATTCAGTAATTCGATAATCACACAAAACATTTTTTTGCTACGAGTAGGTATATCAAATTTAATACATTAAATTGTATTTTTTTATTATTATTAGGGTTTTGTTAAATAGTAATTTGCGATATATAATTTGCTTTACTAAAACCAGATGCGACCACTTCGAAGCCTAATCCCTTGTCATTCTAAAGCTAACTTTAGGATAATCAAGTTAGGATTACATAACTAAATTTAAGGTCTTATTTCTTTACATTAATAGTCACAAAGTATTTTTTTCATTATTTTCATGAAAATTCAGAAGATTTGTACATTTAATCAATTGAAAGTAGTTGCGCAGTTAATAAACCGCCCCGTCGCGTTAGTCAAGTGGTTAGCGCAGACGCCTAACGTGTCACGGCGTAATGGGGCTCGGGTTCGATTCCCGGCAGTGGCAGGTATTTATATGATGAACATAGATGCCTGTGTTTCTGGGTTTGGTCGTTTATTAAATATATTCTCATTATTTATATGTGTATTTCTATGTATTTGTATCGTTATCTAACATCCTTAACACAAGCAAATAATTTGCTTACTTAGGGATTAGATCAATGTGTGTAATTTGTCCTGATATTGTTATATATTATTATTATTTCTTCTTCACATCAATTATTCTTATTATCCAGATCGTCGTCGCAGATCAGGTTCATTAGACGAAGCCGCAGAAGACAGCAGTGATAATGGCGGCAGTACACCCAAGAAGAAAACAGCTATTGAAGAGCAATGGGAGCGGTCCGGAGGCTTTGAACTTACATCCGTGGAACAGGAGACATACGAAAAGTACTTCTATGGCACTGAACATTGGAACTATTTTACAAATGATGAAGACTTAGGCCCTGTCATACTCTCGATAAAGCAAGAGACTCTTAATTCGAGGGACCAATTCAGGTAAATAAGATTTTTTTGCAATTTTGATTCTAACGAAACTTTTACATTTATTTTTTTTTATTAAATAGATATATATTTTTATATATTAACTAAAACGTTTCTCCTAAAACGTTTTAATTTCAAATTCCAAAGCAAATGCTTTAAACGCACAGGAATCTGATAATTAAACTCTGTTATTGCAGTATTTTGAAATTTCAATACAGACTTTAGTTTAAGCATTCAATGATTTATTTAGAACAATTGAAACCATTTCGATTCAAAAGAATTTAATTAACTAACTTAATTTTGCAATGTTTATTTAGTTTTATAAAAGTTTTATTTACACACTTTATTATTATACATATCAAATAGAATTTCAGAAGGTTATTTTCCAAATATTGTTTAACTTCTAATACTGAAAACTTTATGAGTGAACAAAATCTTATTAAGAAGAACATTAAATACCCTTATAAAATTACGTTTTATTGCATTGCGTTTAGGTACCGTTTGAAACAACCATCTATCTCATTTCCGTTTGTTGATTTGCATCTGATAATATTTCAATTTCAATTTGTTGTATTTTCAATGTTACGTTTAAAGTATGAAAAGCTGTGATTATATAAAATATATTTTTTTTTGTGTGTCAGTCAAAAATAAAAGATAGATATTACGTAAAATTTGTGATGCAAAGATAATAAAAAATTTAAAAAAAAATAAAAATTGTAATAATTGTAATAATTGTAATAAATGTAGAATATAAAATTAATGAAAACTAATATGAAGAAAAGAACTCATAATTTATTATGGAGTAATTCACAGCGAGAGAGTATAGTTTCTGTTTTACTTCAAATTACGTTAATTACACAATGTTAGTGCAAAATAAAACATTGCACAGATTACACTTGATTCATGAATATAATAGTTCTGGCCAGTTGCTTACAAAATACCAGATGAAATTTATTTACATAAAAAACTTAAGCTCTGTCGCCCTTTAGAACTTTTATACTGTTAATCGTTACAAAAATATTTTATTTGGTTAAATTCTTTTTTACTCTTTTAACAAAACTTTTCGATGTAATTGCTCCATTTTGACGTGTAAGTATTAAGTTCCTGAGTTAGATAACTGAGAATATAAAAAGTACAATATAACAAAAATGTAGCCAAGATGAAATATAAATCAAAATCTAATGACATAAATTTAGAAAAATATAAAACTGCACGAAATCGTTGCAACAAAAGGTGAGAGATTGTAAAAAGACAGCGATGCCACGTTCACAAATCAGTCATTGATTAAGAAGATTTTGCTAAAGAATGGAGATGTTTCAAAAATTATTGGAGCGGGAAAGCGTCAAGAATCGAATGCTGAATGCTAATAACATAGACTTAAATCAACATAACTAACATTTTACTTCTCTATTGACAGTTAAATTAAAATTAATTTCCAAAACCAAATTGTCACTTCACCCATTGCTAGACATCCTGCTTTCTTTTTAGTAAATTATCCGAAAGTTATGTTACGAGGAAAATAATTTACATCCGTTCGAAGACCTTGACATCGGACTACATTAATCGTAAAATGATAATAACTATTATCGATAGATATTTCCGTTACCACTTCCATCCTTATGTTTCCGTTCTATTTTCCACATTTCCGTCATCCTCGAATGACGCTTAAATCATACCCACACCTAAAAAGTCTAATTATCTATTCTAATTATCGTTAAATTTTCATAGTTTCTTTTTTATGTAAGATCCTTGAGCTTCTTGTCTACCAACAACTGTACCTTTATCTTATAAAGGCTGCCTCCTTAATGCCCCTTTAGTCCAGTTTCCGTTATGCTCATAGTACGATTACTGATCAAGGTCAAGATTTATTTATTAGTTATTTATTACCCAACGCCTGGTAATAATACTATCAGCGATAAGGCCGCATTTTGCACCTATCTATAATTTACTGCTCTTCTTATTAAGCTGTTACATTCTTTTTTTTTATTATATATACTTTTGACTTGAATAATAAAATATAATATTAAACTTCTTTTGCTCCATTCTCATAAGAAACAACAAGTTTTTCATTTCCACTACATCCTTTCAAATGTCATCTTTGTGTCCTGACACTCATATCCTCTTCCAAACTTTTTTAGTTCTTTTTGACACGTGGCTATTTCCTCGTCTCTTCCGAAGTCCATAACAGCAAAACTTACCACTGCATGTTCTACCGTTGACCGAGCGCTACTTTCTGGCTTCATACATTACACTAATAAAACATACTAATCATGTCCATTCTTCTCACTCCATACGTCTATCTTAAGGCATCTCTGCAACTTGCACTATCCCTTCTTCCACCACTTTGGTGGTCCAACACTCAGATTCATTCAAAAGAAAAGGCCGGCAACGCTCTTGTGCATCTTCTGCTATTGTAAAGGGCCGTAGGCGGCTGTGATCAAGTCAGATTACCCGCATGTTCGTTTATCTTCCTTTTAAACCATAAAAGTATAATAACAAATGAACATTAACATAATTATAAAAAATGAACAAATGCAATATTAACATTTAGATTTTATTTCTTTTATTTTATTTTATTTTAGTTCTGTCCTTTAGTTTTAAAATAAACAAATACCTTTATTGAATCTTATGAAATTTTGTTAAAACTTTAAGGATTCCTAAGAAACTAAAAGCGATTCTAAATTCAATTTTCCAAATGGTATTTTTTTAAATGAAAAGTTAAGCTTCTAAAAACTTTTAATCATATTCAAAGAGAATACCTTATAACATTGTAAATAATTTTCATTGTAATTCTCACGCAAACATCAGAACTCAGAAGTTCTAACGAGTGTTCGCGCCACGAAATGAGAATTTAAAGGAAATTCTGCGTGTTTTATATTAATGTGACTTATAAAGCTCTCTTATGCTTCGGGGACTTACGATTCTCTCACATTAGGGCGAATGAATAAATAATATCTTCACCAAATATTCACCGGTATATGGTTTGTCACACCGCGTATAAGTGTACAATGTAACTTCTTTATGAGGTAAGTTTTTGTGAATAACTAAAGAACACAGCAATGTAATAACATGGGGTTATAAGCAAGGAGGGTACAAAGAAGGAGATATAACATCATATAAAATCAAGACACGTCACAAAAAATGTCTTCGTTCTCATAGGAATTACAACCGGGGATTCCCGAGCTGTTCAGTAAATACCAGCATTTTCATTATTCTCTGTCGTAGGAAAACTGGGGCTATGAGAAAACACGGGAATTTAATTAAAAAATCCTAAAATATTTAAACTACTTTAAATATCAAATAACGCTTAAATTATTCATATATATTATATATTTATTCAATATGAGAAATTTTCTCCTCGTCACTTTTAAATGAAAGATATATAATATATGAAACGGATTATTATATGGACAGAAACTTCTACTTTTACGAAGGTTATCACAACCTAGTTTCCTAATATTAAATATTAATCCATTCGACTTCTAATCGCCAGTGACAGATATATTACCTATTTTACAATTATATACCCTTACATTATATATTTACGCGTACGTACATTATTACAAAATCTTTTATTTAGAACATACCAAAATAATCCAAATATAAACACGTTTTTGATTAGCTCCTCTATATAAACAGATTTAATGAACATCCCAAAGTCTGATAACAGATACAGAACAAACAGTGTTTCAGTTGATTACATAGTACATATAAAGTTTCAGGTAGTTTTATATAAAACCACAAAAACAAATAAACTTCTAATCGAACTTTTACAATTTTAGACGCTACTGAGCAAAAACCACACAAACCTCACTTTCTAAAAAACTATTAAATACTAACAACATTTTTATTTGTATGTGTATCATTTTAAACAAAGAAATACATTTTTAATGTTGGCGTTTACATTAGCAACAAGTCACCCATTTCTTAATGAACTCCTCAGCTATCAACGACCAATACAAACCAATACGAACTAATAATAGTACCAATGTCTTTAGAATTCTCGTTCGAGCAATCAGCTACACAGTTCATGGACTTATCCCGGCGTCTTGCGTCTTCGCTGACCGATACAACCGCGAGGAAGTGGTCAGATCCCTCGGCAAGGAGGTCAACATCAACCCCCCACTCATGTTGGGACAACTGCCCGATACCCCTGAGGAACTTCTCAAACTTGACCAAGTAAGTCGTTATTAAAAACAATTTATAGCCTTATAAAACATTCTAAAAAAATATTTATTGATTATTATGAATTCTGCAAAGATATACTATTATATATATTAAGTGATTTATTTATTTTAATGGTAAACGATTATAGTATATAAAATAATACACTATAGTTTTATAAATTATGTAACCTAAATAATCTGCAACAAGCAATTAAAATTCCTTTTTTGAAATATAATTTAAAAATAAAGATATAATTACACTTTTAAGTAGAACCTTTGAAACAGAAAAACAGAATAAAAGTCAACATCAGCGTGAATTTCCAAGCTAAGTAAATAAATACTTAATAAAATAATAGAATTACGGTTAAGAGACAATAAAATAAAACCTTAACTAGGGCGGTGTCTTATCGCATTTAGCATACCGGTACCAAAAGTCAGAATAAAGTGGAATGGCGACAAGCGTTGCCTGCTGCGATTGTTTTTTCAGTTCCAATTACGAAATAAACGATGCCGACGCTCACGGTCGTGAAACATTAAAGAGGCTCTAGAAGGGTGGACCTCCCCCTCTCCACCCTTGAGAATAACCCCCTAGCTTGCAACTAATCACGGTAATGAACTAATGACAAGTTTCAAGCAACTACTTCAGAGACACGTATCAAGTTTGCCTTTTAACGTGAATTGATCTTTCTTAGAGTAAACTGTATAGAATTTGCAGACACATATATTATTAACTTGCTTTTATGTTATTCCTAATTGAAGGTTATTTGAATACTTTTTCCAGTTGGAGCTATGTATGGAAATAATTAAAATAGTTATTTTCCAAACGTTTTTAGATTTTCAGTCCAATTGAAAATTGTACCTGTATGTTAAAAGAAATAAAAAAATCATTGATTATGGAAAAGCTTTGTTTCGTGAGATTCCTTTTTAAAGTACAATACGGATTCAAAATCGTTCATTCCCTGTTAATATTAGATAAGGGTAAATCAATTGAAAGTGAGCTTATGTGTTTTAATAATAGAGCTTAATTTACAATAGCAAATATACAAGGGGTAAGTTTGTTCGATCCAGTGACCTGCCAATTTTCATTAGGCGCCGTCAGAACATACATACGTCGGAAGTTCGCCTGAAAGCGAGCTGTGCTGTCCGTCCTTTAGATTTCAAATTCACTGAAATGTTGGATTTTATAAATATAACAGGCAGACATACGTGATATTTTCTAACAATGAGATATAAGCTGCCAAAATTTTAGACAACCTTTTAACGTTTAGGGTGAAATGATGAACTCATAAAAATACCGGAGTAGCATTTTTATTTTTTATTTATTATTTATGAGCAATCATTTTAATATAATATTACGTTTATGAAATTATTCAACAAACAATAATAAGTGAATAATTTAATATTAAACAAATTTATTGCAAAAGTAAAATGTGAAGAATAATATTACAGTATGAATATATTTTCTTTCTATGGTGTTTTTTTTAATGGGGTGCTGTTTTTAATTACTTCTTAGTTACAGCCTTCCCAATAGCAGCAATAGTTCAACAATACAAATGGACAATATACCTAATGAGCTGCAAATATCCAATTCAGTTAATGGGGAGCCGGCAAACGGAGACGCGAATACTAATGCCCATCGTTCAGGCTTCCCAACTATTTCGCACTCACATACTTCTCTTGATTGAAATCTAAAAATAAGGCATACGTCCTTATTGCTTCGGTTGTGGTTTATTTTATCGTTATGTTTTATGTACATTATATTTTCATTTTGTATTTTAATAAGATAGATATTGTTAATATTTGTGCTTTAAAAGTAATTATATTCAACCTTTTTTCTACCAAAGTTAGGTACGGGAAATATTTGTGTGACGTAAAATTTTGACCTCGATCCAAATTCATTTACTCCGTATTTTTTTTCCGACACGGGAATAGAACAAAAGTAATATGGATCAAAGTTGATTTAGGACAGTAATTTAGGGTTAAGAAATAATGATCGTTCGAACAAACTTTGAAAAAACAGTTACAAAATACCTAAGACTAATTGGTTATTAGTAGATATAGACAGTGTAATATAATAATAATGTAATATAAAATGATAAAATAAATGAGAAAAATGCTCTCAATATTTAATGATTAATTAAATTTCTCATTAAAAGAAAAAATGTTTTGATTACTAAGTACACGGTAACGCTGTGTGCGTTTAATTTCTTAGCGATGAAAAACACATTTCATTCGCTTCTTTATAACGCACATAACTGAAGTTGTGAACCAAATAAGTAAAGTAATAAAGTGAACATAAAAAGTGTACCCCCTGGTACAGCTAGTAATACTTTTATGTTTGCTTTATTAGGGAGGAGGGCCGTAAAAGGTATTCTCATCAGGCGTTCTCGACTACCCTCATTTGTAGAATGTATACTATACCTTACTGATTACCTACGACTTGGAATTATAAAATTCTCTATAGTTGCTTATTAACATTGTTTGTTTATTCAATCTAGCATAAAAACACTTACATTTCATTTATAGATTTTGTATTCAATGAATATAAAATAGTATCAATGGGACAGTTAGTAATTATATATTCTTTTTTTAAATAAATGGAATATCTATTTGTAACTTCCATCAATATTCCTTAAGTGGAATAAATGATGGTGTCGGAACATCTGAGGTTCATAAATAGTAACTAGGATATTAAAACCAATAGTGTTATATTCAGTTATCCATTAATGACTCAATGCTAAAGTATTAGCTATTAAATTATAGGAGCAACTGAATAAGATGATGATGACCTTGTGTCGTAATATCAATTTGTTCTATATGTTGTTTTAAAAATAAGCAAAGTAGTAATTTCATGATTTTGAATCTTATACATATTGTTATTGTTTACTGCCGCGTTGGTCGAGTGGTTAGCGCAGACGCCTAACGTGTCACGGCGGAACGGGGCTCGGGTTCGATTCCCGGCAGAGACAGGCATTTATGTGATGAGCATAGATAGACATCTAGACGACCAAACCCAGAAACATAGACATGTTTCTGGGTTTGGTCGTTTATTAAATATGTTCTCAGTATTTATATGTTTATTTCTATGTATTTGTATCGTTGTCTAACATCCTTAACACAAGCAAATAATTTGCTTACTTAAGGGTTAGATCAATGTGTGTAATTGGTCCCGATATTATTATTATTATTATTATTATTGTATTACCGGGAATCATAAAATATATTCTCTCATTCTGTCGATATCATATAACGTTATTCTTGATTTTTTTATTATTTAAAGCAATTTCTATAAATGATAATTGAATTTAATATTTTAATGTAAAACTCATATTTTATTTTTTTATATAAGTATTGCAGTCGAAACTGAGTAAGCGAGAATTCAAGACAACGGATTGTTATTATAGTTTATAGGTATCTTACTAAAGCGTTTTTTTTATTAAAGAAGGTTTGGGAGCGGTTATATTCTCATTTCAAGAAATTATTATTTTCGTTCTAGTTTTCTAGGCCGGCGACGCCTTGGTGACTCTTCTGATGTTGCAAATGTCCACAGACGACGGTGACTACTTAGATCTGGCCCCTATCACTGTTCTATTAAAAAAAAAACAAGTACAGACATTCACATACGTCTTTAAATACACATTTTATTTGTTACAAAAAAAATCTTACTTTTATAATCCCTTATAACTTTAAACACCTAGAGTCGATGTACTGTGATAGAATAAAATGTGGGCTAGAATAAAAAACTGTCACTCGCAGAGTTCTAGGTGTAAAATGACTCTCTCTAAGAAAGATTCCTACACTCAAATGAAAATGACGAAAACTGAACCTCTATTTTCTCACTTTACTTCGAATTTCACTTACCCAGGTTCGATTTTATTAAGTAATTTTCTGACAAAATGATCTGAATAGACAACTTTATATGAAGCATAATGCAAGAGCATACAAATTTCTTACAATAAATATTCACGTTATAAAACATTATTCTCCTAAAATACAGTATCTTGAGCTTGATCATCGATATCAAAGAATCTAGAGCTGGCTGTAACTTATCACACCCATCAACTTGTTACGATCAAGAAGCAAGGTTAAACGTTACATCTTCTTAAGTTAACTAAGAAACTAAGTTAATATTGTTTTTTAAGCTATAGCTGAAGGATACCTAATTTTGATATAGTTTTACAGATTTAATATTAAATAATATAATAAACATCATAAATAAATACCCACATATTAATATAATATTTTGGGTGGCTGGAAGACATCTCTTTGTAGAGATAAGTTATCCTGTGTACGTAATGTTTATATTTTAAGTTAAGATTTAAGTTTGGTACATAAATAAATAAATAAATAAATAAATAAATAAATAAATAATACATAATAATAGTCTTATAGTAATGAAAACGTTTTAAAAATATAACATTTTTAAACCTGTACAGTTCACTATTTAAATTTTTTCCCTCTGGTTCCCTAATGATGATTAACGATGATGTGTACTGGAAAAAGGAAGTAGCTACATTTCAAACGCTTTTAAATATATATTTTTGTTATACAGAATTCACATAAATGTTCTTTCTTTCTGTTGTGTGAAACGAAAATTGTAGAAATTCTACATTTCAACTTATTTTGAAAATGAGATTTATAAATATTTTTTTCTTTAAATAAGTTTGATATACTTGTTTTTACTAATAGGGAAATTTCCGATTTAATTAACGTGAATACAATGGGTGAATTTATATATATATATACCTATATGATACTGTGATACTTATTATGATAGCGATATAATAAAAAAAAGGTTACAAACTGCACAAAGAAGAAGGATTCTAAAACAATGAATTAGTATTGATAGGAGTCAGTGAACAGAATGACGACACGGTTTGGAAAATTCGCGGGTTCATGTAAAAGTGAATGTTAATTTTATTTACTATATTTAATATATATTTACATTTAATAATATATTTACATTTAATAATATATTTACTACATATGCTGCTAATTGCAGGATTTGTTATTATTATTATTTTTCAATTTCTCTAAAAACTTAAGTATAAACTTAGTGCCGAATCATATACGGTATAAAACATGTTTCTATTTTTGGATACAAACTACATTAAAATATTCGTTTACTTGCTAGCGACAAAAAGTATAAGGAATACAAAATAAAATGTCTATATAAAAAATGAAAGAGATAGCAAGGATCCATGTTTTCTATTATGATAATGAATCAGGGTTATCCCTCGGGTAGTGAAGTATACTTACAGACTAACATCCATACACTTGTTGATCAAAGACGTTAATACCGGAATAGATTGCTTCTCCTCCCCAACTCACTTATAAATTAACCTAAGTTATTAAAGAAACTCAGTTATAGCTCCCGTAATAAAGTTTTGGTAAATCGTAATACCAAGTATATTATGAACTCTTGCAAATGAATACTTTATAAACATAATTTAAACTTTTGTTTTTTTTATTATATTTGTTATATATTATGTCTATGGTAAATATAACTGTTCGAGTTTTTTTGATAGATTCTTAGATTGCTTTGACATTTTCAGGTATTTATTAAATCAGAACTAAAAGTTGGAGTGATATATGTTAAAGAAAATCAATATACAGAAGAAGAAATTTTAGATAATAATGAGAATTCACCGCTTTTTGACGAGTTCCTACAAGTTCTCGGAGAAAAAGTTCGTCTCAAAGGTATTGAAAGTAATCTACTAGTTCATTTATTATTACAGATAACTAAGAAAAACCTGACTTTCCAATATCGACATAATCTTAAAATATATATTAGACACGAGCGGCTCTATTTTTATATCTTTAAATATTAAATAGCTATTTCGTGAATTGTTATTCAACCACAAAGCTTCTAAAATATTTATATTTAATAGTATATACAAAATGGCTTCTGATTTATATAGGATATTCGTATTGTTTTAGGTTTCGACAAATACAAAGGCGGACTCGACACCGTTCACGATCTCACAGGGCTTTATTCAGTTTACACGAACTGGCGTAGCATCGAAATTATGTTCCACGTCTCCACTCTCTTACCATATGAGAGACATGATGCACAGAAACTGCAAAGAAAACGGCATATTGGAAATGATATTGTGTGCGTCGTATTTTTAGAAGCAGATAACACTGCTTTCTCTCCTGCCTGCATTAAAAGTCACTTTTTACACACCTTTATTTTAGGTGAGTTATTTATATTTAGTACGCTTATATTATGGACAAGACATTTTTAAATTTATATAAATATAGAATTAAAAAAATAAACCCATACGGGCAGGGACTCGGTACCGAGTGAGCGATAAGGTAGCTCAGTTGGTAGAGCGACGGTACGGTTTCCCAGTAGTCGTGGGTTTGAATCCCTGCCCGTATCAGTTTTTTTTTCATTCTAAATTTATATAAATATAAATAAGCTTAACATGGATATATATGTTTATAGATATTTTCAAAGACCTTTTTGTTTTCTTAATTTACACCGAAATTATTATCTTTGTGTGGACACTAAACAACTTACAAGATTACCAGATATTCAGTGCAACGGTTTTTTTGATAAATTCCTATGTTTGTGATAGCAAGATTAAAAAGGATGTTTTTCAAAAATTGCAGTGAGAGTGTCTGCTAAAATTAAAAGGCGTCCCACTAGATATGAAGTGTCGGTCGTGACCCGGGATGAGGTGGGCGCGTACAAACCCTACTTATGGGAGCAGAGTGTGTTTGATAAAGGACCTATGTTCAGGTGAGTTCGAGTACCCTTGGTAGGTCGCCTTAGTATGCTGATTATATTTAAAATTTTATAAGAAAATTACATAAATATTTAAATATTCATTTTAATAATACTTCAAATAAATAAATATTTAAGCAGAAATTTTAATATCGTACATATTTGAAATAGCGTTCTTTGTTATTTTAAAATTTTACAATAACGAGATATTTTTATTTAACATTTAAAAAAAAAGTACGTTTACTTTAAATTTAATAATTTATTAAATAAATTATATGCAGAAATATGCAAACGGTATGGTAATGCAAAATAGTTCTTTATTTAATTTAGATTAGTTTAGATTTATTACCTGATTTTTTATATACTTAGAGAATGGCTTCTTACCAAGATAGTAAATGGTGAGCGTGCCTCATATTCAGCTCCAAAGTTTGCAAGAATGCAGGAACGAACCAGAAGTCAGATGCTTGAAGATATAGTAGCCAATTTACAAAATCACGCTGAAACTGGACAAATTCCTAAGCCCTACCGTCGAGGTACATCTCATTTTATGATAGAATTAAATGAAATCGTTTAAAAATCTATACTTTATTGATATTGTGGTATATATTATGGCAATTTTTAGGTTCTTGGCGCCCAATTGGGCATATGCGGCCTTCATCGCCATTATTAGACTCCGTTAGAGATCAATTCGAAGACTATGACCAGCTAGCAAAAGATTTTACAAGAGTATTTCTAAACAGTGAACTGAATGTTGCCCAAAATGCACAGCTTTTTGATGTAGTTTTTATGGTTGGACAATCCAAGCAAAAAACAAAATTTATTGGTGTCAGGGCAATACTTGGAGTCAGAAGCAGGTAACTGGTTATTTTTTTACCCAACATCTTCTAATACATATTTACAAAATACGCATTATGACGAACTTCAGAATAATTTGTGCAACATTTTTATAATTTCTAAAAAATATTATAAAGGGTGTTTCAAGAAATGCTGTACGGCATACAAACTGGTTTCGGATCCCCTCAAGTACCGGTAGCAGAGCTGCTTGCACGACCTGCGCCTACGCTGCTGTCGCCCACACCCAGACAGAAGAGCAGCAACTTCCTACAAGTTCCCGATATGGAGTCACCTAGGTAAAATAGTGAAGTTCAAATTATAATTTACAAATGACATACGATATTGGTTTATAGAGCTTGTAAATGTAAAAAAAAAACAAAAATTGTGATTAACAAATACTGATGGGCGAGTCATATACAAATGTTGTTTTATAATTTAATTTCAGACCAAAAAGCGTTCCTAGTTCTCCAATGGTGAAACGTGCTTTCTCTCGCCTGGGCACCATCACAGCTGGATGGGGTCGATCAATACGGAAACAACATTCACAACTGAATGTTGACGATAAGAAGAAATGGGCTAGCTCACAAGACTGTTCTAGTAAGACATAACATTTTATAACGCGGTTACTGTTATGACGAAAATAATCAAGTTTTCGATACAAATTGCTACAAAATCAAACAAATAATTACGCGTAGAATGTTTCTTATCTTATATTCCTTGATTTGTTTTCAAATATTAAGTTCTAAATTAAAAAAAAAAAGTTTTTTTTATTACGTCTTCACACGTGGATATCTTAAGAAGTTTCGGTATTTTTGTTGCGTATTTTTTACTATGTCTTTTAAAATATCTTCGCTAAAAAAACTATTTAAATAAGTAACTTACATAATATCCTACAAAAAAAACTAATTTTTATCACGTCCGTAATTACACATTCGTATAGGGTGCTGAGTTTAGGCTCGTTTTATTAGTTTTGATAAGATCTTTCCTTCAGGCATGAAGGGGTGATTTGAAATCACACTAATGTGTGGATGC
Organism: Napeogenes inachia; assembly: GCA_959347355.1. NCBI lineage: Eukaryota > Metazoa > Arthropoda > Insecta > Lepidoptera > Nymphalidae > Napeogenes > Napeogenes inachia. The sequence goes on along the minus strand of OY365793.1, from coordinate 12,217,718 downwards.
TACTAGATCTCCTAACCAAATGAAACTGGGCGCACCGAGTTTAAGCTCTTTTTGTTAGTTTCATGAAATTTTATCGTCAGATTTTATAATGTATTTATGTATATATTACATATTGTATTCCGTATAATGTACCACGTCCTATATACTACTCTGTCAAGAAAGTACCGGGAAAAGATGAATAATACACAAACAGTATGTTTATTTAACCAAATTTATTTTATCACCTTCAAAGTATGCTCCTTCAGAAACGATATACTTACGCTAATGATTAATCCAATTATCAAAACATTTTTTTAACACTGTTACCGGAACTGTGGTCAGTTTTCGCAACGAATTCTCCTTTATATCTTCTACCCATTGAAAACGGGTGCTACGAAGTGGTTATTTGAGTTTAGGAAAACGGAAAAAGTCGGCTGGAGCCATATCTGGTGAATATGGTGGTTGGTCGATAGTATTTGTTGAGTGTTTGCTCAAAAATTCATATTATACCTAGCACAACCGGCCTAAACTGGGATGAGCTAGCTTTTCTTGTATAGGCCATCAAGTAACAGCCACTAAAATATATATTTTGAGATCACAGCTTAAATAACACTTATATCATATAATAATTATATTGAATTATATATACATTCAAGTTATTCAATAATAATGAAAAAAATAAAACAATTTATTACAATTGTTTCATTTCCACATTTATTCCCGCACTATACTTGCGCGTGTATACTGTTATTCCCGCACTATACTCGAGGTTTTGTCAACGTAATGCTGCTATTTTATTCCTATCTGTTTTGAAAACACGTTTTTAATAAATTGTATTACAGGTATAAAAACTTAATAAATAAAAAGGAACATATTGTATTGATAGATAACTATTCACCTTACAGATAAAGAAAGCAAGGATAAAGATAAAGAAAAAAACGCAGCATTGGCAGTTCCAAGGCTTTCAGTATGTGCTGATGCTCAAAAAGTGGACCGTGCCAAGCTTGCTCAGACTGAGGTACGATCATTAGATCTATAATAGAAACGAAAACTATTATTACTTTATTTGATAAATCAGTTCTTTTAATTTACTAACGAAATGTTTTCTAGTTTTCAATAATAGAGTTTGATCCGGAAACTTTCCGGATCCTACTAGACTACCTGCACACGGGAAGCTGTCCACTTACATGCGCCTCCATACCGGGACTCATCTGTGCTGCAGAGCACTACGACCTGCCGGAATTACTGCAGGCCTGTTTCCATCACGCCAAACAATTTCTTAGGATTGAAGTTGTACGTTGGTATTGTGCAAATTATAAGTTTAATCATTGAACAATGGGTTTTACAAATATTTTATCTTTTTCATCAGGTTTGCATTATGCTTATTTCTTTGGAAAATTACTATTGGCGCTACACCTCAGCCTCGGAGCTAGTTAATATGATTCTGGCGTTCATCGAACAACGGGCGTATGCTCTGTTTCAAACTTCAGAGTTTCTAAATCTATCCGAGTCGATGGTGCAAATGATTATGTGCAGGAACCTTGAAGTACCAGAAGTTAGGAAATTCGAGGCAATGCTCAGTTGGGCGCGCAATAAAATAAAATCAAAATCTGCCAATAAGACTGATGCGAGAAATGAGTTCAAATGCATTATGGAACGATTAGCGAGAGACCTAAAGTTATACAGAATCTCACCACAGGAATTAATAAAAGTGGTTCTTCCTTCAAAGGCTATTAAAAATGAGCGTATTCTCGAGACGTTGGTGCACCAGGCTAACACAGGAATGTACCGGATTCACGATAGTTACATCGAGGCTTGCCAGCAACGCTTACAGAGACAAGACTCGAGATTTTCTGAATTCGAAAGTTTTGATTACGGTTTATAAACTTGGAGCTGTGAGGATTATCAGTGTATTAGATAGATACGAAGCGCGATCGGATTGGGTTCTTCTCATTGTGGTATGTTGACGCCTTCTAAAAGTATTATTGTTATATATGTACTTAGTAGAGGTGCGAGAATAATTGTACACTTCTCGAATACCTATTTCCTGTTGTTGTTCATTGATACCTATATATTTTTTACATCTAGCTAGACGTGTTCATTATAATCATCTCTATTTTTGGTACCAAAAATTTGAGATAAAAAGTATTTAGTCTGGCGTATAAAAACAAACCGACCGGACGTTCTAAGATTATCAATGATATTATATATCGGACAAGAAGATAATCAAGGGAATTTGCTGTGATCCAAGTTTAGAGCAAAATAGCTGAACTAGGCCAGTACTTGGGGAATATAAATTTAATTACAAAATTACATATTTACAAATTACCTTATGAAGTGAAAAATATCCGCCCTAAGAGTTAACTAAACGCGGAAACATATTGCTCACTGTATAATTAGACTTTGGAAGCATCTTTGTGTAGTGTTAACACTTTTAAGATTTTAGTCCTCAGAACGATCCACGACCCTCAAAATATCTTGTAGCCTGGCGCGCAAAAATGACTGATTGCTGATGTAATGTTAGACGTTTTATATAAACAGATGTAATCGAATTCTAAATGTTAGTCGTTGAATGTTACGCTTGTAACGCATATTTACTCAATAAATAAAAATATTTGCAGATGACTTTAGTTTGTGTAGAATAAATCGTATGGCGCATCTTAAAAAACGAGATTTCTTTCCCCCACGTGTCATCATTCTACCTATTCTAGATTATACATAATGCTCTCTTCTTCTGTGATTCCCAGAATCTTATATTAAAAGATACATAATGTTTTATTCTACAAATGAAGCTTTAAATTCCATTAAACCTTTGTGTGCCTACATTGTAGTGTTTACCTTGGATGAATGTGGGATTTCTATATGTATATAACCAATGTTACGTTAGGCATAATCTATAAAAGATTTTATATATGAAAACTATATTTCTCATTCAACATTATAGCAGATTATATTAAATATGAGTGTTGGATGCTTCTATTGTGTATTTTCCTGAAAACAATGTAGGTATCTTACCTAATCTAAGATTATTTTTGACGGAGTTATTGTTACCAATAAATGTGTGTTAATCTTATAAAATATAATTATTGATATATCCCCACACAAATTATAATCCAAAATTAGGTGCCCTTAAATATTGTATGTATCCGTGTCTAAATTAAAACCAGGTATTATACATATAATAATCTATATATATCATGGGACAAAATACAAATTGTTTTTAAATAACAGTGTGCTTTTTTTTGTTATAACTAGGCAATACAAAATTGATGAGTTAGAACTTTTTAATTGACCTTAATACTATTTAAACAGATGTTTAAAATATATATAATTATAATATAACTTTTAAGCAGACACCTTGTAGACTAAGTATTATTACTTATGAGATGAAAGACAACTGACTGCAGGCTCATTTATTCGTAAACATTATAATCTATTGACTCATGACGTGACATTATAAAATGTTGATTGTTATTGAAATTCTGAACCAAGTAGAACTTTAACCCATTTTACTGAAAACTGTTCTTAACAATTTACAAGGTTTCATAATTTTGATTTTTATAGTATTTGGTTAAAAAATATGAATGTATTTTTTGATAAAAGGAGAATTATATTAAATACAATGACATATTAAAAAAAAGTAAAAAATATATAGTGAAATGGGTCTAAAATATATATAAAACTGTTAAAATAGAAGTTGATTAACATTATATTCTTAGCCTAAATGTAACGTTTCCGACAATGTGAAAGTTGTATAAAGTTGAATTGTCTGTAATTTTTATACTTCCGAATATTATAAAAGAGTGGAGCTTTAGTGTGATTGTAACAATTCGTAATATTGCTCAAAGCCAACTCTCCGATATCATGTTAATTCACGGACGAAGTTTTATGACAAAAAAATAATCAATGGGCTCGCTGTGAAACCTTTTTCGTAACAATTAAGATTAAGATGAATAACCAAACATGTTTTATCTTCTGTGGTTCTTAAAAATAGAAAATAATTGTCATAATCGTTAACCTTATAAGTGTTGCATTGAAGCTTAGAACGATCTTCCTTTATGTGTAATACTCATGTGTAAAATAGATTTTAATTTGTAGTAACACCAAATAATCGAAGTGTCAAGTTCTTTAAAGGTTATATAACTTTTCTATTCCGAAATTTTAACCTTCCTGTGGCCGTGGATGTTGCTATAAAGTATTAATATGTGGAATCTTCAAAGAATAACAAAATTATATATAAGTATATATGTTATTTTGCGTAAGCAAGATTATTGTTTAAGAAAATTTTATGTGGTAATAAATTTTTTGTGTACATTTCTGTTTTATTTTCTAAAATAATTATCCATCTACTTCCGGTTTCGAAACTAGCCTACAATAAAATATACAGATTAGCTTGATTACTTTTCAAATAAATATTCACTATTCGACTCGTAAAGTAACAGAGAATAATGAAAAAAATAGTCAATTGTCGTTAAATCTGTGCATTAAATACACATGTAAAAAGATTTTCCACAGTAAGTAGATAACACGGCACAAAAGTTAATTCAAATTGACATATTATGTTTGTTTGTTTGCGCAGCCCTCTTAAAATCATACTTACTCACATACTTATTGGTTATTTCTAGAATATTTTTGACTTTCTCAGTAAAACCAAAAAACATAGATATTAATAATATGTTTGGCGGAAAATAAATGAAGTCGGTGTTAAAAGCTATTTTACAATATGGGTGCTAAAAAATTTATTTGTATAAGGCCTTCCCCTTTTCTACTATTTAAAAATAACAACAGCTGCGATATTCATAACTAAAAAACCCACCTACGCGCAAATCCCATGAAATTCCAAGCTATTTTCAATCATAGAATACGAGATGGCGTGTCTACCACAAGTGTTGCCGTGTATATTTCGTATGTATATTGTAGATAATATAAAATAATGACGTTGACAGTGACAACTAGGGGCAGTGCGTGTAATGGAACGCGTTTAGAAAGTTCAACACGCCGCCGGTAGGAGCGCTTGCGCGCCAGTCTCCTTGCAGCAGGCGCGCGGCCGGCTGCTTGTTGCAGTGCGCGGTGCGAACTAAGACACACGAGTTCGCGGTCATAGGCTCGAACGAACATCGAAACCGACGGTCAGTGCGGTGACCATGATGATGGACAACGGGGTGTTAACAAATAACTATGATTACCCGGACGGGTACATGGAACAAGAAGAGGAATGGGAACGCGAAGGTCTGCTAGACCCAGCTTGGGAGAAACAACAGAAAAAGGTCAGTTCTAAATGACAATGGAATAACATGGGCGAAAATATTTCGGATATTGTTGTTAAATAATATGGAAAATACAATAAAAATAGTTCTCATGCATATCGTTATCAAACACAATGACTCATGTTTTAGGTGTTTGTGTTTATAACTTTTAATATCCCGATAAATGTTAGCATATACCCTCGCAATGAATATCATGCAACAGATAGGATAGTTCTGACATACATATCGATAGTATTGCAAAATTAGCTTCAGATCTATTTTTAGTGTTCACCATCAGAACATGTATGATCCAAAAAAAACCATTAAACCTCATATGAAAATATTTTAACGATTAACACGCTTAAAATTATTAATTAGGTATATATATATTTATTTTTTTCTCTTAATTTTGTAAGATTTGTCTTCATTATTCTACCTTTAAATAATAAAAATAAATCTTTATTAAATTCCGATCTTCATAAAATTCATATGAAATATTATAATTTCCCGCCGCTAGTTGAAAGTAGATCGCGGCCGTGGACACTATTAAAAGATTTCTTGAAGCTTTTGGTGCGAGTGAGACGCATGCACCCCGCTTCCCACGGGCGGGAGCGGATCGGAGCGAGAGGAATCGAATTTCCGTTAGTCATGTCCTAAAATGGGTCCGACGCAGGCGCCGCTGAAAGCGCGGGCGTCTGACTTTACGTCACCACGAAACCCGTATTTCAGGGAAACGATATGGCATAAGTAGGTAATATAGTTCCTAGATGGAACTCTTTACAACGAACAGATGCAGATGCATGACGAATGAGCTGACGCACTACGTGAGCTCAATACAATTGGAATGTCAATATCGGATTGCTAAAGCTCATTTTCTTAAGCTTAGATCAATTTATTCCTATAAATATAATAAAAGTATAATAGAATTAATGAGGAAGGAAGAAGAAGATCATAAACATTTTTAATAACAGTTTCCACTTTAAGTATATAATGCTTGCTCATATATGGTACTATATATATGAATGGTATAAACAATATATAAGGAAGTTAAAAAAAAAATATATATATTAGGATTTTTTTCTTCATTAAATTATAGCATATCAGCCAGACATCTTATTTGCTCAAAAACTGCGATGGTTTCGTAAGATGCTTACACAATAATATCACCTGGTGAACTTAAAGTCCCTCAGGACATGAAAGTAATATAAACAAAGAGGCTGCGACACTCGGTGGCGGTGCATTGGCCGTACGTAGCTGAAGGGTCAATGTCGCGGCCGTACAACTTGAGATGCATCTGCGGAGAAGTCACTCGACCAGTCACATGTACACCGCATACTGGAAGCGGTCTTCCGCAAGGAGGTCACTAGTACAACGTTTTCCTTATTGAACACCAGAAAAGGATACGTGACTCTTAATAATTTCGTCAATTATGAATCATTAAATTGTGGTATGTAGCAGGAAACAGAGGTCGCGTTCCGAAAACTCTGATCAGATGACTGCATATAGAAATAGTTGATATTATAGTTTTGAATATCCACTCTGCTACCAATAAATAAATAATTTGAGATAGAATACAGAAAGACATAATAAAGTTAATATTTCATATTAATATTATATGATGATTGTCGTGATAGAAATCAGCCGTGAAAGTGGTGATTCCGGAAATAGAAATAAATTTACAAATTAACATAAACCGACTCTCTCCATAACATAACATTTAATTTCAAGTTTTGACTAAACGATACTATTTTATTGATGAACAAAATCAACAGATTTTTAATTAAATTAATGATTGCAAATAATAATTTATAAGTACAGAATATACTTACTTACCTGAGACCTGAAGAATCACAAACTATTATTTATTGTTTACATATCGAACAATATTCGTACATTAGTAGTTCCTGAAATGTAAAAATTTCAAAATGCCAAAATCTTAACGAAGGCAGATATAATACTAATGACTCCTGTCGTCAAAGAAATTAAAATCAATGTTGACATAATATAGCACCGAGGCATACCTGTACAAAGCAGAATTCCTCTGAGTACGAGGTCATTGACTGCCGATAAGCATAACACACAAAACGAAGTGTTTAGCATCCTATACAAATTGTGTACTCAAGCATCGATTTAAAATTAATTTGCATTGTATTTTAGTAATTGATATTCCTGTTACTTTAACTATATATTTGTTATTCCTCTTGACTGATTTGTTGACGCTCGCATAGCTTACGTAACATTTGACATGTCTATTTTTTCCTTGTCGTCGTTAGCTCACTGTTGGCACCCAACCAAAAACCATTCAAGAGCGAGTCTTGCAGTTTTTATTCCTATATAACTTTATGGAATAATTCTTTGGCTAAACTCAGAACTCAATTAGTTCTCATTTTATTAAAAAAAATCTTTTAGTTTGTTCCAATTTCTGTATCCATTCTTTTGAATTTGAAAATTAATAATCGACCTTGTCATAAACAGCTGCCAAAGTATATCTTAGTTGTTATATTTTCCGCCTGCCATTTTTTTCGTGATACATAACATATAAATAACTGGATTATTTGAGATTATTAACATAGCAACGTATTACCTCAAATTAACAAAAAAACAACCACGTATGAGTATGAAAGTATGTTGTATATAACAAAACACAATTGAATCCCATATTGCTGTCTAGTGTCATGAGGTGTGGCTTAAATCAACAAACCCACATCCTTGTCAAATGTTTACAAGATATCCATGACACTTCCAGCCTTCATTGAGCGCAGTCAATAGAACAGGTTAAAAATATGCAAAAGAAACCAACACTTTTTTTCTATGTAGAATTAAAAACTCGTTAAATTATTTATTTTTATTCAATCAAAGACAAAATTAAATCATTTAAGTTCATAATATGTAGTGTGCTCTTATAAATAATATAACATTACAATTAACCAATTTATGCGTCAGATATTCTACAAATAAAAATATACGAAAAATATTTGTAGGTGAAAGTCATGAATGACGAACGTAACTGAATTAATGGATACCCAATATATAATAATAATAATAAAATAAACTAATTTTTAAATAAAAGAAAACTATAAAAACAACTGCAACACTAATATGTCAAACTAAACATTCCGATACTTTCAGAACGGTTGGTCAACCTAGTCGGCCTTGAACATTGAACTGTGATAGTGGAAATGAATTTACATTAACTTAATGCAGGAGAAACGTAACTTTCTAGTAGGTTTTATCATCTATAATGTCCTACATACTTAGAATATATTGAACCTCATTAGAATTTTTAAATTACTGGTTTGCTTTTTATAACATTAATGTATTTTCTTTTAATATTATTAATATATGTTTGAAAGAAACTAGTATATATTTTTTGCTCACAAATGTGGCTACAGCTAACGATGAAGCTTTGAAAATATATTCCCAATAAAGCTAATGATAAGTTTATAAATACAATATAGTTAAATACAGACAATGCAAGTCCTCGCATTACTAATATCACTTAAAGAGACCGGTTCTTTATGGGCAATCCTAAGTATGTACATTAAATTATAGAGTCATCATGTTACTTAATTTTATACTTCAATTATTTATAGTGTTTGTTCTTAATAATAAATGGTTCCATGAAATAGTTTAGAATACTTGTTTTAACATTTTATGGAAACAGATTAAAAACTGACTTATTATAACAACACAACAGGTGTGTGTTTTTTAATGAAGAAAACTACCTTTTGATGAGCCATAGTAAGTAAAGGAATATAATAAAATCCAGAGCAGGACATGATCATTGTCAACATCCTACCTCATTATTCCTCAGTATTTCAAAACAGTTGATAGCTCGCCCACTCCTACCAGGTGCGTTGCATATCAGCCTTTCTTATCATTACACAACTTTGTTGCTCCATTAACATGCTGTGGTATTCGGAAGTGCTTTTATTTTATACATTTTTATGTTCATGCGCATTTGAAATATTTAATATTTTGTGGGAACATTTTTCCTTCTATTTTCAATTTGACATATTGTTGAATAATTTATAGACAATCTGTTTTAATCTCGACATTTAGATTTACAAAGACCTTAATTTTTATTTTATGTTCAATAAAACATTTTGTAATGTAATACAATAGTTAATTTATGTTTATTGTATCTTTTGATACATAGTCCCGACTGACACAGAGAATTCTTTGATCAAAGTTCATAGAATATAAAACACAAGATACGAACTGATAGACGAATTCAGATACACATCATATTGCAGCCAGCAGCTGCCAAAATTTATTTCGGTATCCGTCCTCACGCCTACGCAAATTGCTTACACTCACTTGCTGTTATATTTAGAAAATAGTCTGTACAATGCTTATTTCAAACCCCCCACGTCATCAAATGGAGTCATATCCAAATTATTTCAAAACAATTTCGAAGGTTACGTAGCTGAACGTCAATGTTACGAGCGCTATCACATCATTCTGTTCCCGCTTTATCGCAATTGCATTTAGCGGTATATCTGCTATCCTTATCACTCTCGCGTATCTCTGTCGATAATCTCTAGATATCCAGCAGCCACTCACACTATAGGGGAGCTTGTACATTATTATTTGTTTGGGTCCCCTATTGCTGCCTGCTGCAACAGATAAAGGAACACCGGTTTGTAATGGGACCAAGGTTATGCTTTCATTTAACAATAAATAAATTTACGTTAAAACATGTGTGATCTCTGTGTGCAGTTGAAGGTACAATGAAACAATAAAATGAAAAATACTTCTAACCAGATAAGATTGAAACAGGATCCTAGTTATATGTAAAATAAAATAGTATAGCAAAAAGTGATGGAAAATGATAAACGTTATTTTTCAAAATAGGTACACACAGTACAGCCGATAACAGCAATGAATTCCATTCGACCTGTAAGCAATGTACCGTTTTTACGATGTCATCAATTATAATTCAACGTGCGGATCTATACCATATCTTTTATGTGGGTGAAATATAATGCTATTATATAATACATTATTTGCTTATATTTTGTTATCACAGTATTAGTATCGTTAACACCTACCAAGAAATCCTTGTTCGTATGCTAAATACAGATTCTAAATAAGAGACAATTTTTTATGATACCAATTCGTCATATGATACGCTATGATTAAAATTGATTAGTTTGTTTACAGTAGCGTTATTATCAAGTATTCCATATTGGTAATCTGTATGAAATTGTCCTACATTGTATAAATAATTGTCTTTTAAGGGTTTTGTTACAACTCGTGATGTCTCCTACGTACCGCTAACAAATGTATTATAAATTTTATAAGCAAAAGTTATGACTGTTCACAGGAAATTAATATGGAGACACATCCGCTACAATTTTGTATCACTTTTATTACAATTGCTATGTGATAAAGTGTATAATTAAGTTACATTTGCTTTAAGTTATACAATATATCAAATATTTTTTCGTATTTTTCGTCCAAAATTAAATTTAGCCTAATTTTGTATAGTGTAACAGAACTGCCACAATCACATTAACTAATATTAATTATGCATTTAAAGTTATTATTTGTAATATTTCTAAGAACACTATTAGTAAAGAATGAAACCTATTTCTAATAAAACGGTTTCAATACTTAAAAATGTGTCCACAGAAGTATGATGTGCGACGAGCTAATGAACGGTTAAGCACAGATTACCTCAGTGCCTACTTATGTACTAAACTGGTAGATATTTCAGCCAGCCCCAACAATAGATCATTATAATATAAGCGACTGCAGCCTAAATGGATATCTCGTGTAGGTGTTTCGACTTTTGACCAGTACTCATTGTTTACTTTAAACACTTTTCAAACTTAGCCAATTAACAATGCAAGGGTAATGTTAAACTTAAACGAAATATATCTTTATTTTGCAATTTAATACACGTCTTTTGACCTTTAACAGAATTTACTTACCGCTATTTATTTTGCGACAAGAATGCTAAAACAACTGTAAATTCAATATAATGGCCAATATATTTGCGAACAGCTGAATTCTTTACGGACGGCAGAAAAACTTATCCGTTGAAATATTCATTCTTAAATATTTATAAATAAATTATTATTTATTTCTCAAAAGAAATATCATTATAAAAAGATATAGATTATATTCGTTTGACCTTTTCAAATAAGAGCAACAATCAAACAGTTAGTTGCTCGATCCTTGTACTAAGTGATCTTTAAACATATTATATAGCGAGGCGTCACCTCTATCGCTTTGTTAGTTCTTTGTGTAACGGATCACTCTTTGTTTTGTTTAAATGTCATATTATCTCGCAAACAACCTGACCATATACGGAGACATTTCTTTTAAACTGGATTATTGCATGTGGCTATGAAAGAAATATTCATTTATAGCACATTTATTTATATTTATTAATTTGTATTTCTTTTATTGTTTTAAACTCATTTCATGGATATCCTATCTCATTCTTATAAAAGCTTCTAGAGCATAAAACCTATTTTGAGGAATTGAACCGAAACTAACTGTATTGTAGGCGAAAGGTATTGTTTTTCTTCGAGCGGAACGCTTTGACCTCTCTTCCTTGTATCGCTTTATTCAATCATTATACAGGGTTATCTGTAATTAATTGACCACCTCTTGCAGGCAGCCTCTCTAAATCATTCCCAAAAATATTTGGTAAACAACTTTTTAAAATTAATAGTTTTTAAAAATTAAGTTTTTCCATACAAAATTTATTTGTTGTCTCTGAAATGGCATTAACTCTGAGCGTAGGTATGGTGCGCGGCGTTGACCTTTTAAGTACTTCTTACAAAATACAGAGTAATAGAGGTAGCAAACATTTTTTTGTTTGTTTTTTTGTGTTGTATATTAAGGTTTGTAAAAAGTCGTAGAACAAATGTTGTTGCGATTGATCTAGAGAGGCTGCCTGCAAGAGGTGGCGAACTAATTACAATTAACTGTGTATAGTTAATAGGCGACGAATATCGAACGAAGTCATCCTTTAACTAAATAGACTAGATATATAGACTTGTTAGACTAATGTAAACTAGAAAGACTAGACCTGTTACACTATAACACATGACATACTCTATAACAGTACAATAACAAAAGTGAAACTTTTCAATATCAGTAAGTATATTGCCGTGCGATACTACACTAGCTTTCCACACAATCTTCACACGTTTTGATATGGACCATAGACAAAGACAAGAATATTTAGTGATTATAAAACGACCTGAACCTCTTAATAGTCTCTGTTATTTTGAATGACGTTCGAAAATAGACAAAATTTATTACATATTAAGTAAATTTAAAGTAATTGTTATTTAAAATATTTTTATAACATATTTATTTGGCATTCACACTGAAAACACAATTACATTATATATAACCACCTAACTCTATTCGAGTCTGATAAAGCAATTGGATTTATCTGAACGGGATTTTTTCAACGATTAATTTATTTGTTGCAACGGGTTTGAAAGTTTTGATAAACAAGTCCACCCACGAGGTGCGTGAAGATTATAATATATAGAGATTTAACGATACTAACGAAACCAGTTGATAATTTATTAAACGAAGACTTATACCACACTTTATTAAATTAATAACAAATATGCTAATAATAATTTTGTAGCACGATATCTAAATCAACTATAATTAACATAATTATCAAAAATTTAAAGGCAATAATTGATTGGTTGTATCCGGAAAAAGATGTTTAAACTAGAAGGCATACGTGACCTACATGAATATAGAAATATAACCCGTGCATTTTACATATATATTATTTACCCAAACAATTACAACGTGAAATTAATTAAAACAGAAACTATTCGTGGAAGCATTTACCAATATTCCATTTCTTTATTTAAAAATGGGTCTTTTGTTACTTTATTTATAGTCTATGGATCAGCAACCGTCGCGTCGTGGGCGCGGGAGTAGGTATATTGAGCTTATTTTTTAAAATATTTGACTGATGTCTTCTCGAAAATAAGTCTGTTATTAAGAAGCAAACGCAAAAAGATAATTAGGACAACAGCTTACAGTATTAGCCATCTTGAGCCCAGGAACAAAAGTATTTTAGTTAAACTTATATTTATAGTTTTCAACAAAATATAACTCTTCTGAAACTTGCGAAGCGGATGCTAATCTATAATGGCTTTCAGTGGTTAAAAATATATAAATGTTTGGATTACTCGCCCACTGAAATAATATTAAACAATATAAAAAATCTGTTAATATTTTTTTTCTTAAAACAAGGGATAAATTATTTTGATCGTTCATGGTATTAACTGTTTTACAATAATATATATAGGGAAAAATATAAAGAAATATAAATAAAAATTTATAAGCATAATTTAGTTTCCAAGTATTACAAGCTATATACAACACAGACATCAAGTAGAAGTGTATAGTTAACAAACAATTTGTCAGTATGTAGGCACATCGACTTTATTAGGCAAAACCAAAATTTACAAGTACGGAATGAACAATCTTCAAGTATATTAATTCAGAATTTAAGTAATAAAATTCACGGTCTTATCGGGCATTACACCTTGTTTCAATTCAAACAGAAACTGTCAACATTATCTTTAGTTTTTTAGTTTATTTATAAGTATATATGCTGAATATTATTAATAGAGGTGATATCTATTTTGAAACACCTTTCCAGATGTCTGTTTATCATTTCAAAAGAACTACATAGTTGGTTGAATGTTTATGATTGGTCGTTTAATTAGGTTTCAATTGAATAAACATCGCCGAAATTGTTTACCTTTGCTGGCAAACAATGATTATTTCATAATGATGTCAGAGTGATATCATTATGCTTTCGATATTAATGTATAAGCCTATTAATGTTAATTATAGTCACAATCATTATTATAGAAAAGATAATTGTGAACTTGTTTTTATATTAGGTACTCCCGTTTTCGAGCGGCATCGCCGCGCCGGTCGAATTATAAATAAATATTATTATCTGAATGTTATGATTTTGACAGCGACATAGATTATAAAATCATGATTTTGCTTACGAGAGTTCGTGCTCACAACTTATTTTCATGACTAATTTAGTCTTTTAATAAACTGCTAATTAGTGATTACAGACCCTTTTTTAAATCCTAAAAATAGAATTAATAGAGTTGATAAAATCGATAGCTTATCTAATTATCTCCAACAAATACTTAATGAACATTCATTATCGTTCTAACATATATACAAACACACACACAAACACAAACATATATAGCCAGACATATATAAACACAAACATATAAACACATACAGCCAGATACTTATTTATAAATTTACACAGCTTATATTAGTAAATCCAATAGTAAATAAAAAAGATGACTTTTATGATTTAAAGCCCGTATTTAAAGTAATAAGTAATAAAATATAATATCCAAAAGAAAAGTATAATTCCTCTATCATTATTTCTAATTCCGACCATTATAATGATAGTTAAACACTTATTTATATTAAGCTTAAATCATTATTAAAACTATTGCCCACTAAACATCATCAATCAATTTGATCGGAAATTGCCTCGTCATTCGTTTTTTGAGACCAAAGAGCAAGAGCTTACTGAATGCAGATTCATGCGTATAGTTTTTATATAAATTTGATATTTGAACTTTATTTTTAGAAATAAAATCAATAAATAAAATCCCATACAAAATTTTATATATTACTTTCATTCACAATACCATAAACTCAAACGAACACTTCATTTAAATAATATTTATTCATTTTACTTCAATTATTGTTTGAACTAAATTTCTACATAAAAAAGCCTCACACATAAAATGTATGCTGTTTCTTCCTTATACAGTCACATACAGACTATAGTTCAAATCTTGACCACAATGTCTGGTTCGAAACGTGATAGCGCAATGAAAATCAACATTGTAAATGAATGAGTCTGTAAATTACTTTCCTATTATTGTGATACTATAATAGTCAGCTAAACATAAACGAAGTATTGTAAAAAATATACTTAATTAAAAAAAAATCTAATCGATATTCATTTTGCATATTTTTTGCTAACTTGCTTCTAAATATTTAATGTGTAGTTAAGTCATTAATTGAAGTATCCAAAATGTTGCTTTCTAAATGTTCTGAGATGAATTATCTTCTTGTCACTATTAATTTTTCACTACTTTGTTTGTAGACCACGTACAAATTAAGATGCATAAGAATTGGGAGAATTAATTTGAAAATTAGTTTATTTCTTACTTTAGACCTTTCGCTGCTCTAATTCTTGAAGGCCATTACCTAAGCTTGTTAGTAAATGAAATATCAGTTCCACATAAATCATATCGAATTTGATGGATTGTGCAGTGTTGCAAGCCAAACAAACGACATGCCAAATTAATATCTAAAACATCGACGCTAGATGAACTATTTTAAATAACTCACACCTTGGAGAAACAGTGATTTTAATTACGTAAGAGATTTTAACCACATGATAGATAAACAACAAAACTACTATTGTGTAACAAAACACAAGGAAACTAAACAATATACTAATAACAACGCCTCATCGACTGATGACGATGTATGTTCCAATCCGGAACTAATGCAGTAATTTTCACCTTGTCTTAACCTTCTCAAATGAAGCGTTGAAATGTCCAGTCCTCAGTTCTATTGTAGAAATCTAAATAACTTTTGAAGGTACAGCTGCATGTTATTTTAGCCCAATGGCCCTGAGCGATGCAAGGTGATGTCAAATTATTTTCATATTCTAGGGCGCGTGTGTTTTCTTTCAGGGACATCTCTGAACGAGGCCACTTATATATATGTCAGACAGTTTCTCATTTTAAGTGTCTTGAAATATTATTTCACACTCCAAGTCGTTACATCTATTATCATTTCAGCGCGATTTCATTGGCCCATACTGCTCCCATTTATTGGCGTATCCGAAATTTAAGTTTTTATATTAAAATATAATATTATTATCTTGAAATTTTATTATTAGTCTAGAAAGTAATCTGACATTTCGCGACCTACAGTCAAACGAACTCTCTTAAAGCTAAATTAATTTATACTGATACTATACTTTTAGAGAGTTTACCTTCTCCTTATATAACTGGTGGTATGGGGTCAAGTAATTTAATATTTATAAGTTGTTAATGTCATTTTTGGTCCTAATTAATTATACGCCGTATGTTAAAACAACAGGCTGACGTTAGTTTCGAAGATTTATGGATATCATTACCTGAACATAATGACGTGGCCCAGTTACCTGCACCGTTAATCTGATGATATGTGCAATGTAAAATAATGTTGTGGGTCATGCATTCATGGTATTATCACTTCTCCGGTGCCAAGAAGCAAGTTTCAAAGATGATTCACTTTATTAATCAGTGTTAGAATGCAGTTCGGTGGCTTTGGACTCGTCCTCTTCATCATTCATTCCAATTTACTGGATATAATATCTAGGGCCATGTAATTAATCGCATCAGAGGTAATTGAACGTTTGCATTAACTTCTAACAATGGATTGTATCTGAGAAAACAAGGTGGAGTTTTACAATTAAATAAATTACACAGTTATATAATCAACGCGATGTCAAGCAAGTTTTCATTAGCGTTATATATTTATTATTCTCACCACTTGCAAATTTAATCATAAAATTAAGATTTCTAGAATTGTTTAGAATATCTAAAACTATAGAAGATGAGAAACAAAAAAATCTATTAATGGCCAGCAGAAACATCAATACAACTCATGATTTATCCGATGCAGATATATTTTGTATCTCTGATATTTGAGGGTTATTTGAGAGTAAAAATAAAGGGTTTGTCACCATCAATACCTATTATAAGCGAGGCACGGATGAATAGTATTGAGCTGTTTATCAACTGTGACCTTGGTGAACTGGATCAATGGTTTGCATAGACGGTTCTCTGGTGTGGGTTTCTATAAACTAGTTTCATGTTATTCCTACCATCACCTGTTGGAGCAGCTGTATCGTAAATGTTATAAATTATATATTTTTTAAATTGTTTGCCATTCTTGGCACTCTTATTTAAATGATTCGGCTTTTTATTTAAGAGGCAATAAAAGATGCTCGGCTATAAATTAATTCAAATCTCAGGAGAAGAGGCTTTCTAAAAGTCACGATCTAAAATTAATATAAGTTTCTTGTAGATATACATGAGTATGTAATTATGTGTTAAAGTATATCTAATCTTATGTTTTGAATTACCTCTTCACCTTTAAGTACTTCGTCTTCAGCCTACATTTGTGTGCTTCATTTTAGCTAGTGTTTATTTGTAAGCTATTTTCAATATTACAACTTTCATTATTGCCCAATAGTCCAAGGCAAACGAGGCCAATACGTGATTGTAGCATTAGTTTTGTTTGGAAAGGTTTGATGTCAGCTCTGGCTACAAGGATACTAAGATTATCATTTTATACCCTTTGGGTAACATAAGTATCAATGGATAGAAATTTGTTATAAATATTGTTGTGAGTTTATCTTACCATGCCCCAATAAATGATTGAATTGTCAGTCCCAAGCCAAGTTGTCAACGAAAGTTTAATAAAAAAAAACAAAACCAAAGATAAATTATTTGGTACAAACTTGTATTTAACCTATTTTAAGTTGTCTTCTTATTTTATTTCATTAAATTTTAAATAAATAACCATGAAAAAACGAATTTAAATTTATTAAAATCGAGAATGAGAATAAGAGTCATGAACAAAATTTTAAGTCAAAATTCATAGTAAATGAAAACTATTGAAATCTGTTTTATATTATTTTTATATTTCTGACAATACCTACAGTAACATACCTAAAGATGTCGTGACGATCAATTATTTATGAGCTCATATAATTGTATTGGAAATATATTTATCGTCAACAAGAAAAATCTCCGTAGGTAATCGTTAAATAAAATGAATAACATTTACATATAAAAATAATGATTCAAATAAGTTGAGAATATCTTACACGATCGTAAATTCTTACTACAAAGTTACCCAAAAATTCAATAACTATTTGCGAATTTTGAAATAGGGTAGCACCCTCACCCTCTCTCCCATAACAAATGCAGTATCGATTAACAGCACATGCCTGCATTAATTGGAATTCCAGACATTTTACATTTAACTAAACTCAGGTATTTTGTTACACTATACAGACGTATCATATTACAAAAAATATTCAAGTGTTGTAACTTTATGTATGTAAGAAAACTATATCTCTATATTGATTTTTAAAAAAAATCAGCTGTGAATGATAAATATACATATAATTCAATGTCATGGTTGAAAATAAATGCCTTATCATCAAATTTTACTCGGTGTGCGGAAATCCAATGATTAATGTAACATGCTTTGATTTTAATTACATATTTTAATATTCTGATACCGTTATAATCAAAAAAGTATGGCAGTAATTATTAAGAAACATTTTTGATAGCTTTTATATCTTATAAAACTTGCATCTAAAAATGAGCTTCTGTCTGTATATTGTTAAATTTTTATACCATTTAATTACAGATGTACGCTATATTAATAGCCCTCTAAAGCTAAAATAATATGCAGCTCCCAAAAATTACGCAGCAAAGACATAAACTTAATATAAACAACACACGGTACACATTCCTAAAATACGAATCATTAATACTTGCAAGAGTTTCTAATTTGGTTTATCTTTCAGACTTTTACAGCATGGTGCAACAGCCATTTGAGAAAGGCGGGTACTGGGATCGAAAACATCGATGAAGATTTCCGCAATGGCTTGAAACTGATGCTGTTGCTAGAAGTTATCTCCGGGGAAACCCTGCCCAAACCCGATCGCGGAAAGATGCGTTTCCACAAGATCGCTAACGTGAATAAAGCCTTGGATTTTATTGCTTCCAAAGGTAACCTTCTTTTATTAAAAACAGTGAAAGTATAGATAGTAAATTATTTTGTTATTATTGTTGAATAATAAGTCTGACGGCTTTCAGTCAGATTATATTTTATGTAATTTCTTTGCAAATATACGTAGGTTCAGCGTTCTATATTTGAAAACATATAACAACGGCATATTTCCCAGAAGTGTTCTCTAAATTTAGTCGCGGTGACTAGAGTCTATGGTTTTTGAATTGGGGATCGTAGTTGAAGAACGTGTTCTACTTATGTACTTAATATCTCTCTTTCTCAACATAGGGTATTGAGATATTAAAAATTAAGCAATTTACCCACATCTCGATTTAAAAATATTTGTTTTGTAAATACATGCTGACTAATATACTTAAAGATTTATGAATAAGCCGAGAAACGATAACTATTAACATTAAGTTGTACGACTTCTGGCTGATGGTTTAAATGATAACACTCTTTTCAATATCGCACTCAAATTAATATCTTATACTTAATTTAAATAAATGAAACGAACAAATCAATAAGACATTCATTAGCATAAAGATTTATAGTTAATTCTAGAAAGTGCTAAATTGATAATCGGTTTCATCTCCATTAAATCTCTAGTCATAAAATTAAATGATCTAAACAAAGCCAAAACTAATAGAAGTGGTTATTCTTAGCGCCATTGGGTCAAGGCAGCTGTCACCGTGCATCTTCGTCTAGTTATAAATTACTTTTTATGCAAAATTAATTGTTAAGCAACATGCAACTGTCTCGATGTTTGTTGCCCTTGCGTTTGTAAGGCAGCTGATAACTTGTAAGGTTTTATGTAATTACGTATAAACTTACTTGTATAGTAACTCTTTTAAAAGTACGTAAAACAAAATACGACGTGTTTTGAAGGACATATACCTACTTATGGTTCTTTTTTATATTTCAGGTGTAAAATTAGTGTCTATCGGTGCTGAAGAAATTGTCGATGGCAACCTTAAGATGACCCTTGGTATGATCTGGACCATCATCTTAAGATTCGCCATTCAGGACATCTCAGTTGAAGAAATGACCGCTAAGGTACCATTTTATTTGTATACTAGAATTTTCCAGACACTTCGCCCCCGCTGTATAGGAAAAAAACAGACTTGTTATGTCGGATGGCCGACTAATATATATATAATTGTATATATATAAATGTATATTTCAAACACCATCCCTAGGGGTCTGTGCTTTTATTCGTCCTTTTCTGACAATGTATGAACTAAGTGCCGGCGAGTGTAGGTATATGAGCGATGTGTGATCGGTTGAATTGTTAAAACCTGAAAGCATAACAAACAAACTGTCATTACTTTGGATATTCATAAAAACTGATTCTTTCATATAGTATTGGTCTATTACACATTATGATAAAAATCATACTCTCATTACAGGAAGGTCTCCTCCTCTGGTGTCAACGCAAGACTGCGCCCTACAAGAACGTAAATGTGCAAAACTTCCACCTGTCCTTCAAAGATGGTTTGGCTTTCTGCGCCCTCATTCACAGACACAGACCAGACCTGATCGACTACAGCAAGCTGTCCAAGGACAACCCTCTCGAGAACCTGAACACCGCCTTCGATGTCGCCGAGAAGTACCTCGACATCCCCCGCATGTTGGACCCCGACGGTAAGACTTTACCGAGTTCATATTAAGCATTAATAAATGCATTCACTAAAAAAACACACTCTCTAAAATTATATTTTAGTGTTTGTTTTTTTTTGGAACTGAATACCTAGTCGAAAGAATTACGTACCTACGCAAAATGTAAACAATGATTCATAGAGTTATATAATGCTGGATATTACAGACCTTATAAACACGCCCAAGCCGGACGAACGCGCCATTATGACCTATGTGTCATGTTACTACCACGCGTTCCAAGGCGCGCAACAGGTACAAAAATAAAATGGCTGCCAAAGAATTCGATACCCGAGACCCTAACGCCAGGCCTTTGTGTGTCACTTATAGCATGATCCGAATGTGTTACCCGTATTGTAGGGGAGCGGCTAAGTGTTGGTAATGGGAGCTACTCGTTTAATACCGAGTCTCGTAAACTCCACTTGCGGTTTCTTTCTTTCCAGCTTTGTGCTTTACGCTTGAAGTTTAAATGGAAGCAACTTTCATGAGCTTTTACACAAATATTAATGCCATAAACATTATTTTTACTATTTACATAGGAATATCACGTGCTCCCCATACCAATAGAGCTTCGATCATAGTCTCCCCTACATCGTTATGCCAAAAATATATTAGAACAAAATAATATTTCATTTATAAGATTGAGTTTTACACTAATATTTTTCTGCGAAATACCGAACATATTATAATTACTATAGTATCAGTTCTAGCTTTTACCGTCGTTAATAACTATTTAGTAAATTAAATAAACCAGGAGAAGTTGATTGTGTTATCTGTGAAAATGAAAAAACCTACCATAATCGATTCATAATCTATCATCAAAAATAAAACCTCAAAACTCCAAATCAACCCTTAGAAGTTCCCAACCGCAACCTTCCCAAACCCCAATCCCCAAGCCCTTCCCGATTAAATCCACTTCACACTCAATACAATCCAACAATACAATAACATCGCATGAACTAACCCGTGTCGCTCGCATCGCTTGCTAGATCTGCAGAACACGGCCTTACCGGACGAGCGCGCCGTCATGACCTACGTCTCGTCTTACTACCATTGCTTCTCTGGCGCGCAGAAGGTTTGTGATTGTTGTTCATTTATCGGCTTTTTACGTTTGTTTTATTGACCCCACGATTTGGTATAATGACGTATCCTATCAGAAGCCTTCATCTTGTGCTTAATGTATTTTGAAATTGGATTATTAGGTTTGGTTGAAATTAATAATATTTTGATATAAGAACTTAACTCATTTTTGATAATTTAAATACTAGGCTGAAACGGCCGCGAACCGCATCTGCAAAGTTCTCAAAGTCAACCAAGAGAATGAACGCCTTATGGAAGAGTACGAGCGTCTCGCCAGCGATGTAAGTACTGAGAAAAGTTCAAATCACAAATAATTATAAAAAAAAAGGTTTACTTAGCTAAAAGTCTTTATAAAAATATAATATATATACATTTAGTTATTGGACTGGATCCGGCGCACTATGCCGTGGCTAAACAGCCGCCAAACCGACAACTCGCTTGCCGGTTGCCAGAAAAAGCTGGAGGACTACCGTACTTACAGGTAATAAAAGGTCCTAAAGATTCAAACACATAGCTATTACTACAATATTGCCACACAAAATATTCCTTTCACCTTTTCAAATGTCGAGTTTAATAATACGATAAATTCTTATCAAATAGTTTACTTTCCAATTAAGTAACGATTTTGGTTTTTAGGCGTAAGCACAAACCACCACGTGTAGAACAGAAGGCCAAACTTGAAACCAACTTCAACACCCTGCAGACTAAGTTGCGTCTCAGCAACCGCCCCGCATACATGCCAACTGAGGGCAAAATGGTTTCGGTGAGTAATAAACTGTTTCTATTCCTTGAGTGCTAAGATGAAAGGTTTTTCAAAGTTTTTAAAAAGTATTAGACTAATTGTAATATTAACAAAAACTAATTAACTAAAAATTTAATTTTTCAGGATATCGCTCAAGCATGGAAGGGTCTGGAGATAGCGGAGAAGGCCTTCGAAGAGTGGCTACTGTCCGAGATGATGCGTCTCGAGAGACTCGAATATCTCGCCCAAAAGTTCAAGCACAAGGCTGACATACACGAAGACTGGACTAGAGGTAGTTCGATCTGATCTTAATAAACTATTATTTATTTAAACATGTAAACTGAGTCTCTTCGATGCACAACTAAAGTAAGATACTTAAAACAATTATGAATCATTCAAAATAATCTTCTCCCGTCAGGCAAGGAAGAGATGCTCCAGTCTCAGGACTTCAGGCAGTGCAAGCTGTACGACATCAAGGCGCTGAAGAAGAAGCACGAGGCCTTCGAGTCCGACCTCGCCGCGCACCAGGACCGCGTCGAACAGATCGCCGCCATCGCGCAGGAATTGAAGTTAGTTTTTTAAGAGATCAATACGCGCTTCGACGACTACGACTCATTTATAATTTAATAGTCTACTTTCTCCGTCTCCTCGGAGCGGTAAAAAGATTGCCTCTCGGTCGCGAGATACGATATCGATCCTCCGAATAAAACATTTTAAGAAATAACCTCCACCGTCCCCGTCCCCAGCACGCTGGAGTACCACGAGGTGGCGTCAGTGAACGCCCGCTGCCAGCGCATCTGCGCGCAGTGGGACCGGCTGGGCGCGCTCACCCAGCGCCGCCGCGCCGCACTCGACGACGCCGAGCGCGTGCTCGAGCAGATCGACCTCCTGCATCTGGAGTTCGCCAAGCGAGCCGCGCCCTTCAACAACTGGTCGGTGTAGTGCGCTTATAGACGAAATTTTAAATTTTTAACACGAACGTTTAACACAACATTTGAAACGACGATAAGTGTCCCGTGTATCATTTCTTCTCGTTTTTGTACATTTGTATAAATATTTAGAAGATTTTTTTCTGTATAGTTTTTTAGTTTTCATTTAATTCCAGGCTGGACGGCACCCGGGAGGATCTGGTCGACATGTTCATCGTCCACACTATCGAGGAGATCTCCGGTCTGATGGACGCTCACGCTCGCTTCAAGGCCACCCTCGGAGAGGCGGATAAGGAATACCAGGCCATCGTCAATTTGGTGCACCAGGTGGAGTCCATCGTCAAGCAGCACCAGATTCCTGGAGGTCTGGAGAATCCATACACCACTCTCACTGCACACGTAAGTTGATAATTTGTGGGTGAAAAGATTTAGCAGATAGCAATAATTTCATAAAGATCTGTTTAATAGTGCGCCAGAGTTGAATCTCATTTCTAATTTCATTTGTATTTTAACGACGGAGTGATAACCTATATAAAATATATTAACATTGTTTAGCCGTCGGTACATTTAGTATAATACTCTACAGGAGCTGAACCGCAAGTGGTCGGACGTGCGGCAGCTGGTTCCTCAGCGCGACGGTACTCTTGCGGCTGAACTCAGGAAACAACAAAACAACGAGAACCTGAGGAGACAGTTCGCTGAGAAGGCCAACGCCGTGGGACCCTGGATCGAGAGACAGATGGACGCCGTTACCGCTATCGGAATGGGCTTGCAGGTTGGTTTTAATGTCGTGTAGGAAACTAAAAATCATAATATTTAAATAAGGATAAACCTTAGAAAAGAATTAAACAATGTCAGTAATCACTCAATAATTGTTATATCTCGTAGGGGTCGCTAGAGGACCAGCTGCACCGGCTGAAGGAGTACGAGGCCGGCGTCTACGCCTACAAGCCGCACATCGAGGAACTCGAACGCATCCACCAGGCCGTACAGGAGGGCATGATATTCGAGAACAGGTGAAATAATATTCGAATTCTTTAATAAATTCTTCATCTTTTATTAAATAACACAAAAAAAACTCTTTTGACTGAAACTTTCAATACTGACTACATTTCCCGATTTTCAGATATTCACAATACACAATGGAAACACTTCGCGTCGGGTGGGAACAGCTCCTCACTTCCATCAACCGCACCATCAACGAGGTAGAGAACCAGATCCTCACCCGCGACTCCAAGGGCATCACGCAGGAACAACTCACGGAATTCCGCGCTTCCTTCAACCACTTCGACAAGAACCGCACCGGTACGATATTACCTCATCGACTAATATGGTTTTTAAAAAAACATTTCTCTCCGATCGTAGTCCTTCGAAACAAATTAATGTAATGTTTATAGAAAATATTAAAGATGACTTTCCAACCAAAGTTGACCAAATCATACAAGCTTTATTTATTCGTGTACGTTAATAATATCTCTATAATTCCCGTCTCAGGTCGCCTGGCACCCGAAGAACTCAAATCGTGCCTAGTGTCAGTCGGCTACAGCATCGGCAAGGACCGACAGGGCGAACTCGACTTCCAGCGCATCCTCGCCGTCGTCGATCCCAACAACACCGGTAAACGCTCCCGCCGTCTAAACATCTACCGACGGCCGTCAAGGCTACTCGATGCAACTTAACCACGACTTTTACAAATCGACAGGCTACGTCTCGTTCGACGCCTTCTTGGACTTCATGACCAGGGAATCCACCGACACGGACACCGCCGAACAGGTCATCGACAGCTTCAGGATCCTGGCCGGCGACAAGGTAAGCCTCGTACACGAAAGCTCATCGACCGCTACATGTAGTACCAATCTATAACGACGACTTCGTCCCTCAGCCGTACATAACGGCGGACGAGCTCCGTCGCGAGCTGCCTCCCGACCAGGCGGAGTACTGCGTGGCGCGCATGCCGCCCTACCGCGGACCCAACGCGCCGCCGCACGCTCTCGACTACATGGCCTTCTCCACCGCGCTCTACGGGGAGACCGACCTCTAGGTGCGCACGCACACACACACACACACACACACGTACGCACCTGTATACGCATCGACCTCGTACGAAATCATCACTTAAAATAGTTATTGCAATAAAATGTAGAACATTTCAGATAATGCCATAAATAACTTTGATTTGCCACGTTACGCCCACACGCTAAAAGTAAAAGCTATTTTGGCACTTTTCTTGTTTGCGTTGGTCCTCTGCCTAAATTCCATTTATCATCACGCGTTGTGAACTATTAATAGTGAAAGTTATTAATATGAGATAAATGTACAGGACGGATTTAACATTTGATACTCTTTAGATCCAGGTCTTGTCGTCAGCAATCGTCTGAAGAATCCCTGAGAGGATGATCATCTCGAATGACTTATTGAAGATCTTAGACTAGTCGCCGACAAACACTAACCGGTATGGGGACGATGCCGTGATGACGTCACAACACGAAAATGATTTCCCTTAACTTGACCCTCTACTTAGTCGCCCTGACGTGGTCGAGTTAAAGCAAACATGTTTGTGAAAATGTAGTCCTTAGTTCAGTTCTGTATTAAAAATGTGCAATGTAAAACCAAATATGCCATTAACTTTTGTACCATGAAATTCTTCTCCCTATTTCCCACTTTGGCTCAAATCGGAAGAATTATCTGTATTTTAACAATACTATTTATGTCCTAGATTAGGTATTTTTAACTTTTTTATGAAATTGTCTGGGAAGTCACAAAACAATTATTTGTAAGTTAAAGGATGGTGCTAATGTTAGGCTTGACTAATGTGTGACACCAAAATAAGACTCATTCACATTGTAAGAATGTTTTTTTTGTTACATTTTATTTATTTATAAGCAAACATTATTTATATACAAGTTTGATTTTACTGCCATTAGTAATATTGTACTTTGATGGTAGGTACCTTTAACATATTAAGTGATCAACTTCATAAATGTTGCAGGGAAGATACACAATTTATTTATTTATCATAGATCGCCATAACTTGCCTGCATCTATTTATTTATCATTTGAATGTAATTTTTATATGATAATCGTTTGTGAGAGTATTTTGATATGAGTACTCTAAATAAATGATCTGCCATATTTTTGTCTTTTAATAATGACTGTGTTGTTAATCCAACCGTTAATATTATGAGGAAGCAGTGGTATGTAGACTAAGAATGAATTATGTGCCCAAAAAGTATACTAACTCGAATGTACAGCTAATTTAATAAAGAGCTCTTAAACAATCATTCTTTTATTTATCAAATATATATTCCATTTGAGCTGATAAGACAAATTCTCTTTAAAACTTCCAAGTTACTTTAAGTAGTTTGTTCCAGAGTTTTTCAACTATACTTCAAGTATTTGATTGACTGGTTACTTGGGAGTTGAAATTGTTTATTATATATTTGTATATTGTATATACAAGTATAAGAATTCATATGAATTCTCATATTAATATCTCTGTAAATATTTATATACTTGTACTGTATCAAGCGCGGATGCAATGGGTGGGTAATTGCCCACCTGACTCATGGAGCACTTAAATTTGACCAATGTAAATTCTTTCATTGTATGCTAAGTATTGAATCATGTTTTTCATCCAAGGGAAAAAGTTTACATAGTTATAAAAGCATGTTCCTTTCAGTACAACAAATCTTGTAACCGAGTCTGTGACTGACAGATCAATAAAAGTGTAAAAGTCACCTTAAAATATTCCTTAGTGGTTCCTTTTATTACATAGAAACTAACTTAATTGACATGTGATTCTTGAATGATTATAAGACAAAATTCAAGCCATTGTAAGCTCTTCTATATTTTCTAGTAATAAGAACCTTAATATTTGGTAAATACATATTCAGGTTTCAGTTGAAATTAAAGAAATACATGATTTATTATCATTTTAATGTAGTCAGAATGAAAACTAAGAATTGAATTCAATTTTGCAAAATGTAAGTTGAGGCAAAATAGTCAGGCAAATGAATGTCTTTTATTCACCTCACAGATGTAGTAGTGAACTACATTATCATTATATTTTGTTATCATTATATTT
Organism: Napeogenes inachia; assembly: GCA_959347355.1. NCBI lineage: Eukaryota > Metazoa > Arthropoda > Insecta > Lepidoptera > Nymphalidae > Napeogenes > Napeogenes inachia. Next base: position 12,190,136 of record OY365793.1, on the reverse strand, counting down.
TGTTTTTATTGCAATGATGCAATTTTGTTCACACTTAACAAGGGTCAACTGGTAGATAGAAATGCAACTAAATTCTCTTATTTTTAACAAACAACCTACTTTTATTTGTTAAAAAACATTATTTCAAGAACAACATTTATTATTGTGAAACATTAAAAATACAACAAAAAGTGCCCTATCACAAGTAGACATATAATATTGTACAAGTCTATTTAAAAAATTAAGATGTCGCAGACATAAACCCCTTTAATACCTTGAAATCAAAATTAAAACTCATTTAATAAATTAAAACATTGCATTACCATAACCGCATTTAAGAGATTGTTGATGAGAATCCTATTAATAATATAATTTTATTAAGCTTCACCAAACACACTTCATTCATTTTATTAAAAAAAGATCATTGACTATACAACCGTAAGAGACATACCTATGTTATCTAATTAACTATGGTAAAAAAAATAGTTTTCAGAAATTGTTCTTCAAATTACAGTTGGACTATGTTATCGAAGATGTTAGGTAACATCAGAATACGGATATTCCATATACATTTTTTAATTGTTATAATTCAAATATTTTTAATTCTAATAATTTTGACCAACAGGGTACATATTAGTTTTCAATACTTTACATATTTATGTACAATTTCAATACTTGTTGTATTAAAATCTTATAAGATAAAATAAAATACATAATTTTATCTCAAGTGTTCTATAAATTATAAATAATTTTCTGGCTTTGATAAAAATTCTATTCAATAAGATTTCTTTTAATTAATAATAAATAAATGTCTTCTGACTACAACTAAGCAAATCAAAACTATCATAAATAATGTTATAAGCTTAACATTTTGTTCCAAGATAATGTTATAAGAAATAACTTTAATTTATGTACAAGACTGAAAATTTACTTGCTATTTTCTTTTTTAGTCTCTTCTGCTGTCAAAAGTGCGCTTTTGATACCAACTTTCTTCAACTCCTCTACAAGTTCCCCAGATTGATGCATCTGTAGCATTATGTCACATCCACCGACAAACTCTCCATTGATAAACACTTGAGGAATTGTTGGCCAATTTGAATAATCTTTAATTCCTGAAAATATATTTATAAAGTAATGTTATAATTTCGTAAATATTATATAATTGGCAGTAAATGTTTACAATATGTTAAAACCTTGTCGAATATTTTCATCAGCAAGTACGTCATGGCTTTCGTAGGGAACAGCATGCATTCTCATGATCTGAACAACAGCATTACTGAAACCACATCGTGGAGCATCAGGAACTCCTTTCATAAACACAACTACTTTATTATTTTTAACTAGATTATCAATTTCGTCTTTTATCGGTGTGTTCGCAAATAACCGGTAAGATAACTTAAATGTTTTGTTATAAATTGGCGCAAGGCCTCTTCTTATTATTGAATTCATTGTTTATTAATAATTAACCCAAAATGTGGTTATTTCAAAATTCCACAACTTTCAATGTCATACGTCGAGTTGACTTTATAGACTAAGTACTCACAAGTCACAAGTCACAGGCCACAGCTCATTACTCTGTGACTGTCATCTTTGGAATTGACTTTTAGACCGTGTTCCGAAATACAAACCAGTATACTGGCCAGTGCTGATGACGTCATAGCACCAACGCCATATTGCACTGGTGTCGGCCATATTATACTGGTGAGGTAACTATATAGTAATCTGTGGAAATATAGGCAAATGTAGAATAGTATTCTAACAGTAACTGGAGTTGCCACTATTAAAAAAATACATTAAAGATAAAGGACAACTTAATTTTCGTCATTCTAATATTTGAAAAATATATAAACTTTATATTTGTAAGTGTTATAAATTATTATCACAGTTACAATAACATAGATGCACAGTATCTATGCAGTAAATTTAATTTAAGGTAAATAGATGATTCTTTATTCATTTTCATTCTTATTAGGTTTAAAGATATTTTATTTCTTTCGTTTCACCATTTACTATTAATTAATTATAATCATGGTCTTACTAAATATTTTTTTACTTGTTTAGAATTAAATATCTGATTAACAACACTTTTTGTTGTAATTGCTTTGTAACTCCATTCTCTTAGAACTTTATTATTTTATGTAATAAAATGTATAACTATCTAAAATAGACATATTAAAGATAAATATGAAGTCACAGATTAAAAATAAATTTGTAATAATCTGTCATTTATTACACAAATGATAACTCTATGTTCAAAAGTGCCGACAATCTATAGATGTCAATTAATAATGTTGTTTGGTGATCAATTAATTCATTTATTTAAAAAGTGGTATCTCTAAAAGGGTAATTTTAAATTATTAGTTATTTAATAGTAATATAATTATTAAAAACCATATTAATCAAATACATAATTTAATGTACAAAGCTGTATAGTTAGAACCTTTTTTTCATTTTTATTATCTGTGATAAATCAAATAAATAAGTGTCATTGGGATAGCTACAGCGAGCTGCATTTTGCAAGTGCCAATTGCTAAGTTACTAAGTAAAGACAGTGTTATTTCGTTATATTGGATATTGTGGTTTTGTTGCATATTTTGTGAAGAAGTAGCAATGATGGAAAATGCTGAAGAGATTTTTCATTTCCTTGAAGATTTTTCTAAACGTAAACCAAAAACTATACCGCAGGAACTAAACGACTATTTAGCTTATGTAGCCCGTACCGGTGATCCCGTCTATCAGTGGTCTCTTGTTAAGAGTTTGTTCAAAGAAAAACTTCTAAATGTTATTACTGACTTCTATGAAACCACTCCAGGTATAGACATTCCTCCTTATCCTAATGTAGATCCATTCAACTACGACATTATGAAAAACAGCTTACTTGAACGTCTGGATTCTTTCAATTCGGCTCCATTTACCGTACAAAGAATATGTGAACTTCTCACTTACCCACGAAAACAGTATAATCGAGTTGATAAATTTATGAGAGCTGTTGAAAAGAATATTTTAGTCGTAAGTACAAGAGAGCCTGGTCACCAGCGACACCCAGAAAATGGAGAACCTATTGTTAATGGATCAGATAACAATTCTGACTATAATGTAGATGTGGAAATGGAGGATATGTCTTGGAAAGACAATTCTGATACAAGATCGAATTCTGAACCCCAACCTGGTTCATCAGAAACACACATTAATGTAGATGATATCGAAACACGATTACATATTAAAAAAGATACTAATATAAATGCACCGGAGAATGCTTCCATTCAATTTGAGTCCTCAACTCCCCCAGATTTGAATGCAAATGAACCAAGCTTGGATAATTCTCCGAAGACCAAACCTTTAGATAATGCAGTTGCATCAACAAGTGATGATATAGAAAATAACAATAGCACACCAGAGCCCCCACCTGATCCTAAAATAGACGAAGAAATGAAATCTGAGAGCATAACAAATCCTTCAATGATTATACCTGAAATAAAAGTTGATGATGCTGAAATGACAGAACAGAAACTTATTGAATCAAAAGCATCTGAAATCCCACAAGAAGAAATACCTAAGGAAAGTACAGAAATAGCTTCTAATACACAAGCATCAATTGACGATAGTAGTTCAGATTCTAATTCCAAAGAAGAAGAGTGTAAACTTAATATTGAAGTGTCTTCATCTAGTGAAGAAAGCTCTTCATCAAGTGATAACACAGATGGTAATAGCAACTCACCTAAGACTGAAGAACATACTGATGTTCGTGAAGAATGTCCCCCACAGGCTGCACCAGAAAAGACTATACCTGTACAAGAAAACTTGGTAATGGTAGAGCCTCAAGAGGAAGAACCTGTACATACACTAGAGACTGAAAAAGAAACTGTTCCTCCTTCTTTAGAGTCGGATAATTATTCAATATCTGATGTTAAATCTGAATTACCGCACGATACTGCAGAAGTAAAAGAGAAAGAAGATAAAGTTGATGTAGAACCAGAGACCAAGGAGGTGACTTTGGAAGAAAATAAAAAAGATGAACCTTTACCAGACAGTATTTTAAAAGACTCAACAAACGTGGAAAGTACAGAAGCTTAAGTTACTCCTTATTTTTTAATATTTGACAGTTTTTGTGCAAATGGATGAATTAAAAATGTAAGATCTTTTGTTAGGTAAAAAATAGGTTTAACTTCTTTTTTGATTACTTATTAGAAACATTCAATTAAACAACTATAATATAACAACCAATTCGTTTCATTATTTAATATAACATTTTCTAGTAAACATATATACCATACTTGCTGCACTCCATACATAATAGGTAAAATGATAATCGTTCATGGCTTCATGACCAATTGTGTTAAGATTTTACTTTGAAACAAATGTTACAGCACACCCATTATTAAATCATACATACATAAATAAGTATGCTGTGTGCTATTAAAAAAGGCTTCATTTTCAATTTAAATTAGTTTGAAGGTTATAAAAAAGAATAAAAAATAAATATCAACAATTTTATTGTACACAAATACAGAAGCTTCAACATAAAATACTAAAAATATTATATTTTGAGATATTTTATACTTAACAGTAAGTAGCTATTGTAAGTAATAAGGAGTGTACCGATACCGTGATATAAGTACAAAAACTATAAACATTTCATTGAGGTTCCTTGTATTTTATCAGTCTATTCTATTCTTACAGTCACACTGTATAACAATTTTATTCTTTTAAATCTAAATTCTAGGTATTTCTAGTAACGAGTCTTAAAAAGCAAAATTATCACCGTAGTATTACGGCTCTTAACCATTAAAATATAATACTACTTTCAATAATTTATATGTATTTAATAAATTACTTCTTCTTTCCTCCTAATACCTTGAGTTCATTGCGCATTATTTTACCGGCTACGTTTCTAGGAATAGCGTCGACGAACACGACGCCGCCCTCTAGATGCTTGTACTTGGTTAGTTTTTGGGCTACAATATCATAAATATGTTTTTCCGTCAGCTTGTGGTTCTGTTTCAAAACGACGAACGCCTTCGGGACTTCCCCCGCGAGGGAGTGGGGGATTCCCACGACGGCTACGTCCGCAACTTCCGACATTTCCATTATGATGCTCTCTATTTCTGTCGGCGACACCTAAGAAAATATTAAAACCAGAAAAAAGTTTAGAAAACATGTTTTTCTCGAAACCATCAAGTCGCCCGTTACACGCAAAAAAAATATGTATTTAATGAAATAAAATAGATCGCCTCGTCCCACCTGATTTCCCTTGACCTTGATGAGTTCCTTGGTGCGGTCCACGATGTAGAAGTACCCGTCCTCGTCGTAGTAGGCCACGTCTCCGGAGTGGAGCCAGCCCTCGGCGTCCACGGTCTCCGCCGTCGCCTTCTCGTTGTTCCAGTAGCCCTTCATCACCTGCAGGGTCACATCACACCGGGAAAGATGTTAGACTTACATATCTCTAACATCACTAGCGTTACGGTCGGTAGTCGAGTCTCTGTCTAACAGACGATAGCTACGTAAAGAAGTGGACGCGTGTGATGTTTATTATAACGTGAGGTCACTGACCTGCGGTCCCCGCAGCAGCAGTTCCCCGCTCTGGTGGGGTCCGAGCGACTCGCCGCTGCTGAGAGACACGATCCTCGCCTGCGTGGACGGCACCAGCTGACCCACGGAGCCCACCTTGCCGTGAGGGTACACGTAGGGGGTCATCAGGGTCACGGGAGAGGTCTCAGTCATTCCGTACCCTGAAAGTTAGGTGTTTTCGTTACATCGTTTCGACGGATATAGTAAGATAATTATAAAAGGAATGGTCCATTACCCTGAAGTAACCTGATCTGATCCTTGGTCTTTTCACATTTGAGTAGAAACTTCTCCAGCATGCTGTCGGTGGTGGGAGCGGCGCCCACCATGATGGTCTCGACCGACTGTAGGTGTTCCTTCTTGACGTCGGGGTGGGTCGCCAGGAAGGCCAAGAGAGACGGTACCACGAAGAGGGTGGTCGGCTGATATTCGACCAGACAGTTGATGTAATCTTCGGGGGTAAATCTGAAAGGATCGGTAAAAATTTGCTTTTATAATGTTAAAGAATAACCGAGCGATTCATATTGTAAAACATATTTAAGCAGGTATAAGGAATTCATTGACATAAATGGTCGTTTTTTTTAACTGACAAGAGATTGGGAAAATAAACTAATATATATTTCCGATAACGTATTTTCAGACATTTAGTACAAAGTCCGATTTAAATGATGATCGACTTCCTTCAATTATTATTCAAGTAATGTAATTAATATTTAATTTATATGACCCAGTTATTATCGCATAGTCTCTGACTCGTGTCTATTTCGTTACCTAAAATGTTCGGTCAATGGGTCAAGAACTTCAAATCATTTGTAGTATTTTACACCACAAACAATACCATTTATATTTGTTATCGTGTAGCGAATTGAGTGTTATTTTAATCGATAATACGAACCGTTGAAATTAAATAAGACAATCATAACTTCTAATTTTAAAATTATTTATACTCACCTAGGAATTGAGATTAAATGATATCCTAAAATAAGATTGTAGTTAAGAATTCCATTAAATCCATAAATGTGGAAGAACGGGGGGACGGTTAGGACAACGTCTCCTTTACCTGAAAAAAAAACAATCAGCAAAAGAAAACATAAAATGGAAACCTATGTTAAAGGTAAAGATGATCATTTTCTCGTCTATGAGAGGGCAGTTGAAAAGTGTCGTCACAATAGAATTGAACTACTAAAATACGTTATAAAGTTAACCGTCGTATACTGGGGGTGATTATTTATTTTTATGTATCTACTACGACAATTAATTGGAGGGGCTAAAGTAATTTAGAGCACATAATCAAAAAAGACACATTCATTATATATCATTTAACAGTTTTCCGATTAAAATGGATGCACAATGATTCGCGAAAATACGAAAACGATCTTCATTTAAAATTCGTAGCGTTTTGACGACAACTTTCATACACAGAGAGAGCTCCTCTCGGCCCTCACCCGCACAAGAGACCCACCCTTCTCGCCCTCGTACTTCATCATCTTGGGCACCTGCAACTGCTTCAGATTGCTGACGAGATTCCTATGTGTGAGCATGACGCCCTTGGGCATGCCGGTGGTCCCGCTGGAGTACGGCACGAGGCACAGCGCGCCCGCGTCCGGGGCCGCCGGCGACGCCTCGGGCGCCTCCATCAGCAGAGACCGCAGCCCGAAGATGCCTGCACACACACACGCTGCGTCTTCATCGAACAGTCCATTTCGTATATTTTCTTTGTTACAGCGACATCAAGAACAATACTTTAACGGATCGTTTTGAATCACAGTTGTGAGTGGAGTCTATCCTCACTTCATATAATAGGATGAGGACTCTACCCGCACCTACAATCTAATATGTATAAAAATACTACTACTACTAAAAATACTACACTATATATTTTACATGTATCTAATAAAGTTAATTACATAACCTAGTAGGTAACTCCTTCCCTACCTCTCGTTTTGTCATCGTCCCCTCCGACCCAGATAGTGCCCTTGTAGTCTTTTAGTTTTTTACTAACTTCCTGGGCCACCGGCATGAACATTTCTATAGTAGCGATAGCTTTAACTCCACAATCGGAAAACTGTCGCTCGACTTCATCTGAAAATAACAGGATTACCTTCAGGATTTAGGATTACACATATTCAGATAACAGATTTATCGAATCGGACTCCTAAAAATGTAGGTTTATAAACTAAAATATATGTTTACAGATATTTAATTTCGACCATCTCAAATGTAAGAGTATCTTGAAATTGCAAAAAAAACTTCTAGTCTAGATTACTTAAATGTTATGTTAATTAGTCTTAATAATTTTATAAGACTAATTAACATAACATACCTAAATAGGTATAATAATATTAATAATTAAAAAAAAAAGTTACCTTTTTACTTTTAAAAATCGATATTCGACCTGTCTAGTTACTACTCAAGGTACCTACATAAATTAACATTTGTTTTATAGCTTATAATCTGAACTAAAACTTACGCGCTGTATATAAAGGGTTTGCGAAAGTGACAACCAGCCCAGCCGTCATCGCCCCGTGCATTAACACCACAAACTCCGGTATATTCGGTAGTATTAGGCCGATTCTTTCCCCAGGAAGGAGCTTCAAGGTTCCTGCGAGCGCGTTGGCACAACGGTCTACCATCATCTTCATCATCCCATAGTCGTATGACCTCCCCGTTGCCCCGCATGTCTACGTAAATAGCGATTGTTTTGTTTACTAACAAAGTATATAACAAAAACGGATCTATCCCACACATAACATTAGCCCTGATAAAATAATTGAGACCGTTACATTAGTTCCAACAACTCATGGGACGCAATTGTTTCCGTTGCCCTATCGTAGGTCTATGACAGAGTCCCAAAAATGATCTTTGTACTTTTTATTAGGACTTGAATGTACCCAAACATATTCAACCAATGTAATGTTTATATTAGGTACTTGTGCACAAGATTGTATATACTTTATGAGCATAAACTGTAGGTTTATAGAAATTTATATATTTTTAATTAATTGTTCAATGAAATGGATAAGAATATTAATTATGATAAATTAACAGCTATTTATTAGGTCAAAGGTGCGATATCTAGATATTTCTTTGTTAAATGTGTATCTACGTGAATAGAAAACAGTATGACACGAGAAGAGACACTGTCTCTACATTATCAGTAATCAGTACCTATGTAAATGTTTAATTATAATTAGCTTCTAAGATTGTTAGTTTCTTACTTATAGTTTCAGATTTTATTCATGGTATTTTAAATTTGTTCAGTTTATTTATTGAATTCGAATTTAATTTTTTTGCAAAGCAATAAAACAAATATATATGTTACAGGTCGTACATGTATGTTAAATAATTGTTATAAAAAACAATAATAAGTTATGTGTATCGTTACTACTTTATTCACAAAATTTAACTATTTATCACTATTTAAATACGAGATAGAAGAGCGCTGTAATGGCGCAAATCATCGAAAAGGGATCTAAAGAAAGGTTTTCACTGTCACTTTAGACTCAAAAAAATTACATGTATCTAAGAAATTTCAATTTTGGTGCCAACAGTCTTCAGGTAGCCTCAACCTTCAATATCTATAAATACTCTCCTATCATAGTCGGCGACTGCATCCGTGTGTTTATAGATCACAGTTGAACTTTGTACCCGAAACAATCATGAAAACAGTTTGTCCCGACGAATGCGGGTTTGGTTTATTTAGAGGTTTTTTTTAATTATTGTTTTATTTATATATATCTTTTATTCATAGTAATATATATATATTAAAATACTTACCACGCAAGGAGCGTCGGACCAATTTTCAACGTCTTGAAAAACATGATCAGTTAGAGTTTCATTTCCAACTGTAATTTCACCCCATGGGGAACTTAAAACATTATGCTCTAACACAGTTGCAGTTTTAATTGCAAAACCTCGATTAGACACAAAAATCGGTTTATTTTTTTTACATTTTGTTTTATGTGTTAAATTAGTTAATAGTTGACGCGATAGATTCCCGCGTAATATTTTCAAATGAGACATTGCCGCTCGAAATGTTTATCTCCGTAGCGTTAGCGCGTAAATGTTCCACATCGACTCTTCGATTGCTTGGCGCGAACGCCACTACCGTCACAGGGCAAGGTCCACTCTTAGTAAAATGCTAATTGTTCTAACGTTTCTTTAATATAATTTAGATTTCAGTGTATTCTCCCTTATCAATCATAGCTGCGGTAGATATTTGAATTGCTACATACGCGAGTAGGTTCTTAAAAGTATGGTTTCTAAGGTTCAAAGTCTAATTTATATTGACTAATTGTCTGATAACCTTGCATGTCGTTGGTAGTCAACAAGATAATTATTATAAAGATTTTGTTTTCACATGGAATTAGGCCTTTTTATTGTAAACAACCTTCTCTACAGCAATTTTAAATGTAAAAGAAATTGACACTTTTAAAAGCAAAATATGATAAGAACATCAACAGATAAAAGTCGAGGGTAGGTTAAAATAAATTATTTAAAACAAAATAATAAAAAACAACCACTTTATTTGTAATTTTAAATATTCCATTACCCGTACATTAATATATATATTGTCAATAAAATGAAACACTTTAATAATATTATATCAACTGCTTAGTTTTGTTGAATTCCAAAGTCCAGCCGAGAAGTCCGATAACAATCAGACTCATCAAGTCATTAAGATAATCAAACCGCACACTGCGCCTATACGTTCATTCAACCACAATGCATGCATATGCAACAAACATACACACATTGTAGTATTCATTACATTTTGATTTAGAATACGTCAAATTAACATGAATAAATAAATGTATTGTTTTGTTTAACCAATGTTCTTTACCCTTTACAAAGTACTCATGTAGATAAAATTTGAATAAATTATTATATATAATTTTCTTCTGTGCCTCAATAAAAAGTTTTGTATTCAATTAAAAAGACATTAAAGTTCAAACGCATTAACGAATCCCAAAACTTACCATTACATATAACCGGTAACAAAATTTACACAACCAATATATAAATATAACAAATTATTAAATAACATTCTACTACAAAAGCAACGTACTTCAGTCAACTATAATATTTTTGTTTGACTTAAATAATATTTAATAATTTAAATATTTGTGACGGCAGTTAACTTTTTTGTACATCCTTAGCGTTCTTGGGGTTGGAGCCGGTGAAGGTCTGATGAGTTATGAGTTCTCTAAAATATCCGCTCGGTTTAGACATTAATTCTGTGTAGGTTCCTTGCTCCACGATGGTTCCCTTCCCTATGACGGCCACGTGGTCTGCGGCCTGTATGGTGCTCAACCGATGTGCAATGGTCAAGACCGTTCGGTCTCTGCTTATTTCTTTCAACGCTTTGTCCACTAAATGTTCTGAATATGTATCTAATGCTGAGGTAGCTTCGTCCAGTATCAAAATTTTTGGATTCTGTAAAGACCATATCTATATTAGTAATGGTAGAAACAATTAATTTATTTGTGTTGACGTTAATTATCTGGTTTTCTCTAATTACTGGTCCAATTACGGATTTGATAAACATTTTAATTTGTGATTGCCTTTAATAAGAACTAAATAACATTTTCAATATAATTGCACATTACAATCTAAAAGTAATTAGTAATATACTAATTAAATTATAAGTTTGAAATAATGTTATTTAATAACTATTATTTATATAACAAACCAATGTAATATATTAAATTAGAATTGAAATAACCTTGTAGAGCTCAATTGAATGCAATTACAGTGCAATATTTAATTTTTAATTACTTGATTTTCTTATAATAGTATACTATGGAAATAAATTAACAGGAAGTTATATTTCATAAAATAATGGAAAAAATCGATTTTATTATTAATTAGTTTCATGGTCTTCCATTTAAAAACTAGACATTTTAACATCTTTTCCAACCAAATGATGAAATATGCAGCCTTTGTGCTGTGATCTTTGATCTTCTCCGAAGAGTTTCGCATTCATTACGATCGACAAGATTACAGTTTCGTCATTCAGATCCTGATAGATTGTCTGCAGTGCACCCGTACCTACCTTCCGTAGTGCTGCACTTCTGAATATTAGGCTATTTAGTTCTATTTCAATTTACTGCAAGTCACTGGCTCACTCGGTCATTAATACCATCCTCACACAGAAGGTTAAAGAATAACTATTTTAACCGCGTTTCCTACGGTTCGTGACTAAACCCGAAACTTAATCTCTGCCCCCTTCCCTCCTACTCCTTCAATCCTCAATGTTCCTCAAGGATATCTATGCATCTGCAACTACCTATTTTTTTACCACAATCTTATTAACCAGGTTAAAAACCAGGTTTAAAATCAGGTTTGAAAAAAAATGCAACCAAGGTATTATTCTACACTCTACGCTGTATGATTCGATCAAGCCCCCAAGACATTTTGAAAAACCTAATTTAAATACAATAAAATCACTATAAATTGGTCTAATTTATTACATAATTAAATTTAATTTGATATAGAGCTATGTTTGGGCCTCACTCTGAAACCAGGATTTGCTTTTTCCCTGAGTGAGTGGAGTTTCCAGAGGCCTTCCCCTCTCCCTGATAGTGCAGTTGGGCAAAAATTACTCTAGGGGGATACAAACTGCCGTAGGATTGGAAAATTCCCCTCTGGGCGTCCAAGCCCTGATACCTTATGGTCTGAGCTTTGACGTCTAGAGAATCTCCCTCTGGCTTCAACGCAGAAGAATGAAAATTGTTGTCGACGGTGTATACTACAATGTCTGTCAATGCTGGTGTCCCTCAAGGCTGAGTGCTATCATCAAATATTGATATGCTGCACAGCGGCAGCATTCATTGCTATGCAGATAATAGTACGGCTGATGCCCTTTATATACTGGCCGCATTAAAACTTACATAGATAACTTTTCTACGGGTTTATTACATGTACTTATAGAAAGAAGTTTTGCATGGTACTTATTACGTGATAACATTTTTTTTATCTTAATCGATTTAAATAAAAAAAAAAACACTAAATGTCAAGTGAAGACTATTACAATACATTCCTGAAAACTGCATTCAAATCGGTTATGCAGTTTCTGAGATTAGCGTGCACAAACATACAGACATATGGACATACAGACAAAATGAAAAACCATTATTTAGGGTTCTCTTGTTCTTATAAAGGCCCCCTATTATATTGTTTTTATAATGTTAATGTACAGAAAGCGATTATTGACAGTTTTTTTATAAGTATATACATATAAGAAAACTGAAAATAATCGCTAATATAATAAACATACATCTATATGTATATTTATTATATTTGCACACTAAAGTTTTCCTATGCCTGCTCTACGGCTTTATAAGTCCCAACAAAGAGCTCAATATTTACGTTCCTGTTTGGATAACAATGAAAGTACAAGGTACAGGACACACATACATGAAGGTATTCCACATTAACGTCATTTATGGTGACACTAATCTTGGCCGCTTCTTGTCTTAGGCCGTTTAGGTACAGTGTCACATACTGATAAGAGCCTAGCACACGCTATCAATCTATCACGTCTGTTTAATCGCTTCATCAATGTGTAAACTAATATTATCGTTAGCGGAGATGTAGATTACTTATATTATTATCAGATGTCATATATACACTGATAAAGACCAGAACTAAAACTGTTGTTTAATAAGCATTACATGCATAGATGAGCTGTATATAACATTTATAATTGTAGTCAGCAATTGTCTTAGTAAAATGGTCCAATAAAAGATACTTATTATATATTAACAGTAAAGTATAAATATATAATAGTTTAAATATAATCTATATTATTTATTACAATATTTAAACTTTTCCTGTTAAAAGTATTAACATTGATATATTATCTGTAATATCACTCAATTTTATCGAAATTACTAAATTACAAGGATCGGTATATTTTGTCGTACGATAGTTGTTTAAAATTTTAATAAGCTGAACTAACGGAAGACTGAACATGCTCATAGACATTTTAAAATATCTATTATCATGTATAGCCTCGTTAAGCTTATTTAATTGTGTGAGAGCTCTTCCCCCTTCTCCCATGGTAGTCAATCTACCACGGATCACGATTACCCCCAACGATGGCAACTCCGTGATTACGTTACATCGTCCCTCCCTATGGCCCCTCCCACTGACCTTAACGATAGCCCTGGCGATGGCCACCCTCTGCTTCTGTCCTCCGCTGAGCTGCCCCCCCCTGGCCCCCACCGGGCGCCCCCACCCCGCGCCTCCCCTCGCCACCTCCTGCAGCTGCGCCGTGCGCGCCGCCGACAGCCAGCGCGGCTCCTGCAGAAGGAGCAGTGGTATCATACCACGGCTCGGTAAATACACTGTGCTGAAGCTTTTAGGGTTCCGTACCCGAAAGGTAAAAACGGAACCCCATTATAACTAAAACTTTCGCCCGTCTGTCTGTCTCCAGGCTGTTTCTTCCTCGATAAATGAAATATGCACAGAAGTTATAAAATCACAGTAAAAATAAATACTTAAGGGTCTCCCATACAACGAACGTGATTTTATGTCGTTTTTTATATTAAATGGTCCGGAACCGTTCATACGCGGGTCGAAATCGCACTTGGCAGGTTTTTTTAAAGTAATAATGACTTGGAATTTAAATTATAAACGAAATATGATTAAATAGCTCCGTCTCTCCGCTAATTGATTTTTATTTAGGTACATAGTCAGTTTTTGAAAGTTACCTTCTCGTCTTCCATCGGATCCGGATCGTCGGTGGCGCCGTACAAAATATTGTCCTTAATGGATCCGGTGAACAGTACGGGTTCCTAAAAGGGAAGCATAAATTATCCAACCGACCCAGGCGTACACATTATAATGATTATCGATACCCCCACTCGCCTGACTGACGTATCCGATGTGGCTCCTGAGCCAGGTGGGGTCCAGCTGGCGGATGTCCACCCCGTCCAGCAGCACCCGGCCCCTCTCCGGGTCGTACATCCTCAGTATGAGCGCGGCGAGGGTGCTCTTCCCGCAGCCGGAGCGCCCCACCAGCGCCACGCTTCTCCCCGGCAGCAGATGGAGGTTCAATCCGCTTATTAACGGGGCTCCGAGGTATGAAAAGTGGATATTCTCCAGCACTATTTCACCTCTCGGCCTGCTTGTCGGTCGGAGGCCGCCTGAAACGTTGTAAATATTATATTTAAAAATGCATTATCTAATCATAGGATCAATTATAATATGTAACAGCAGAGATATATTGATAATGAGTAGTCTATCACCTGTAATAGCTATTTTAGGTTCCCTATCGATAATCTGCCACAACCTGGTGGCTGCGCCCATCCCTTTATTTAGTTCGGTATAAAAGCTGCTAAGTCCTCCGATACTAATACCGACGTAGGCCGCATACAGTAGAAAAGAGGTTAGATTGCCAACCGTTAACTGTTCCGTTGCAACCATGCCACCTCCGTAGTATAGTACTAGTATTATTATTGTGTTTCCTGCGAGGCCGGTCTGTAAATAAATACATATTATTATTAGTTGTGGATCATTCCATGACAAGTCAACGAATCGTTGGCTCGACTTTTTTTTTATTTAATTGAGAGTATTTTTTATGTCTCGAAAACTATGTATGTATGCAGGCAGCAGTTTTTCCAGAATTGTTTTAAATTATAGTTTTTCTTTTCTCCGTATTTCAATAATTTGCCTTCGAGCTACCATATTTTTAATCAGTTGAGCGATAATTCGAGTAATTAAACTGATATTAAACATTCAAAAGGACATATAAATCCGTCTGCTAGTTATCTTGGATGCACCTTGACATTTTGTTACCAAAATAATTATCAACAATATTTTTCAGTTTGATAAATATGAATTTTTGATAAATATGATTAACGAAATGAGATAAATTTGATATTCTATATTGATTCTCAATTATCGAAAAATAACTTCATACCAAACCATAAAAACTGCCGACGGCAAGGGACTCCTTGTAGGCCAATTGTAATAGTGTTTCAATTCTTTGTGCATACGACTCGGACTCTTTTTGTTCTTTGCTGAATGATTTAACAGTCTTTATATTTGATATTTTCTCTTCTGCTAACTGGAAAAAGAAAAAATACTTATAATAACTTATAGCAAATTTGATATGAACGTAAATAAAGTTAAATTAGATTTTATATATTTTTTTTTTGTGGCTTTATATATCAATTCAATAAACATTGAATTGTAATAACCTAGAGTTTATTCTTAATGAGGCTTTATTTTACGCAAAATAGATAAAATAGATTTTATAGGAGCAATATGTTTCTGTGACATAAAAGCTGCTACATGAATGAATGGATTTTGATTTAGTTCTCTTTCATAGATAGGCAACTTGATCGAATTTTTAGCTATAATTTAAAGATCCTTTAAGCCATTTGAATATTTTTTTATGATGTTGGTAATAACATGAGTTTTTTATTAAAGTCTTGTACAAAATAAATTATCATTACTTCACTAGTTTCAGCCAAAGCATCCTGTAACTGTCTTGTAATGCCTCTGACGAACCGTCCATATGCAACAGCTAATACTGACACAGGGGGAACCACACACAACCCTATTAGAGCTAGTGATGGGGACATGTAGAACTGAAAATAAAATATTGTATAGTTTACAAATACAAATGAAAATTTATAAAAAAAATATAATAATATAATATGTATTTAACATTTTATATTGGTTTTCATTACTTAACTAACCATCATGCCAGTACCCGCCCCAACCATAAACAAGGATCTCAACCCATCACTAACATTCGAGCTAAGATTACGTCCAACTAGCTGGGTATCAGCAGATAGCCTGTTCACAAGCTCCCCAGTAGATGTGCTACCAAACCAGGCGGGTTCTTGTTTTAATATAGATCCAAATACTTGCTTACGGAGAGCCTGAGTCATTCTTTGGCCTGCAAAGCCATGAGTAATCATAATAAATCAATTTAATAGGTTTTGCCTTTTTCTTTTTAGGAAACAATTTTAGAGCATAGATAACAAAAAAAAAGGTAATCTTGTTAATGCTTGTTTGAATTGAGGCATTTGTTTATAAAATTGTTATTGATTTAATCAACCATATCAAAAAACAATGGGGTCTGAAGTTAAACAAGCTTAAAGGTGGTTATCAAATTTAAAATATTTACTGCAAAGAGAAAGATAAGATTTATTTTTATTATCGACACGCAATTTATTAACTTATATAAATAGTTATCATTGAGAGTTCTAGATAAGATTTTTTTTTAATTGGGTTTGCACTGCCGGTATATCAAAATATGTATGAAATGTATGTCAATAATACCATATTTTACCCGATATTGACATCAAGTAAACTCTGCCAAAGTTACAGAGCCCTCCAATAAGGAACACCCCACACAAGACTAAACATAATCCATCTAGCTTCTCCCGAGCTGCTACTAGATCATTTGTACCACTGTATATAATATCTAGCACCATGCCTAGTGAAAATGGGACTGCCATTGTGACAGCTGAAGATATTACTAAAAAGCCAATAGCACCTAAAAATTCATTTCTTATTAGCATGATAATCAATATAAATAAAAAGCAAATATTTTTTATACATCTAAAAAACTAAAAAAAAAGGTAAGTTAAAATTTAAAGGCTAAATAATAGACTTTATAATGTTATACTTTAAGTATCCACTAGGAGGGCATTTACCAGCAAGTGTCCATTTTTCAGGCTCCGCTAAAGAAAGTATCCGCTTTATTTCTGAAGTCTTTAATTTTACGTTTATCTTCTTTGAAGTGGCTATCTCGGTCTTATCTTTTAGATTTTCTATGGGTTCATTTTTCTTTTGAGCATCAATGTGGCTAGTATAAGTTCTTGTTCTCACAAAAAATATATCCCTTCTACAGAATAAAGTCCTCTCATAGTTATTTCGTAATGTGGGAACTTTGTGACTAGAATATAACCTGAATCGGCACTGTTCACAGGAATGGTTATGAAATGGTATTTTAAATAATATATTTTTTTTACTGCCACAAATTTGTAAACTAAAATTTTTGTAAAACAATCTCTGAAACATTTTTTTTATATTTATAACTTTCAATCAAAAGAAAAATAAAAACATAGCTGTCACCGATGTGACATTTTACGATAATCGAATTTGAATGACGCCTGACGGTCGGTCACTGACGTATATATATATATATTTATATAATATCATAGAGTTATCATGCGTGATTTTATTATACAATTTACAGAGCACTACTTGACCCTTAAAAAAAGCGAGTAAAGGTATACACCAAATACATGTCATCACTTGTTCACTGCATTTTCACAATGCGATATTACTAGCGCATTTGACCTGACGCTCGGTAAATCCAATAAATAAATAGTTGCTTCATTTAAATATGGACAACATATGATCTTTTTACATTACATATGTTGGAACGCGATGGGCCCGGCAACCACACGGTGAATCCATGGAATGCTATGAAGCATTGTCGTCTCTTGTATTGTAGAAAAAATAAGAAACGAAAAGAATAAGAAAGTATATGCTAAAACCCTATATAGAAATGAGAAAGTCCCCTTTATTCGGTTGTTTCGCACAATTGAGTGCGAAATAAATATTGAGAGCCTGCCATAGAAAATTTTAAAAAAATATAACACACAGTTGATTTAATTTTGGAAACAATTTAATTGTTGGCTAATTTTGGTCAATCATTATTTTAAATAAGCCACGCGTCTGATAAAGTAGTTCTATGCAGCGTATTGATGATCAACGATCGGGTTAATTTAGTTACTATCAGAGTTATAAATTAAACATCATGATATTTTAAGTTCACATGTATTGTAAATGCTATCTACATTATATAATTTATTGATATAAAATGTATTCTATAACCATTTTTAAATGAAACAACAACAATATACTAGCCATAAATTACATTACCCTTAAGAGGACTAATAAGTCAAAACTTACACCGAGGCATATATTCCTTAAACCATGTCCTTTTTACATTAATGTTACATCTATGTACGGGAAATCCCTGGGCAGTGTACGTGGGCTGGAAAGTGATGACCGTTTTGAAGTATTATAAATAGTAATTAGCATTTTTGTATTTAAACTTTCGTAATCCATAATGACTGTTGTTTGTATATTAAATACACTAGTAAAAGAACATACTAATTAATAACTACATATATTTAAACGGCAATACTCACGCTCTTTATATCGGAAGATTGCTCGTCTATTATCGAATCCATTCGAGGTTCTAACTCGTAAACAGTTTACGACACGAGTCCGCTACTCTTCGAGCTGAGGAGCATGAATCCCGAATGAGTTCGAACCTATACCGACAAAATGTATGGCAATACCGTTTAAATATATGTTATATATAATTTGCATGTTCACTTACAAGATGATACGTGTAAATAGTTTTTAATACAATTTTATATAATACACATAGAATACATTTATTTATTATAAACAGTATAACAGTTTACAATCTAAAGAAACAAATTAATGTAATTTAAGTAGATACCATCTTTAGTGTCATAGACAAAAAAAATATTGACACTTCAAATAGGGCTATGTTGTTATGTTCTATTTTTATTTATATCTTGATTAACTAGAATATAACTGTTTTATGATAATATTATATTAGTTATAGATATTATATTTCACACATCAATACTATTTTTAACTAAAACTAAGTAAATATTTGTTATTAGAGTACAACTACATACCTATTTAGAGGCAAAAAAGGAAGACAAAACTTGAAAATAATACCAGATCATGGTAAAGACAATACATAAAATATTTTTTACACCTTTAATTTCCAAGATTATCAGAAATATTCAAATAACTGATTAAAATAAAAATCAACAATAAAGTAGGCTATGAGTATACTATATGCTTGTAAAATATAAAATTATATTAGTTATCCTAATTATTGTCAAACATAGAAATACAAACACAATAGAAACTTAAATCATTGAATCAGACAACACACAGATGTCAAAAACTATTAGAATACCACGAACCATATTGTAGGTTTTTTTTTGTATTAAGAATTATAATGAGGTAGGTATTTTATTTCATACATTTTTTACTTTTCTGATCCTCACTTTTGTCTTTTTAAATGCAAACAATATTTTTCTCATACAACTTCTGGTTGTTAAAATATTTGTAAATTAAAACATTAAGTACTGGTTATTTATGTTAAAATCTAATGGCACAGTAACAAAGGATACAAGTTACTAAATAAAACATATATCTCTATACGATTCTAATATTTAATACCTTTATTAGATAAGGTTATAAATATTTATATAATTACGAACACTAATTAATTAATTAACTTTATAATACAGTAATGTGGGACATTATTTTTAAGCAACAAAATAAGTCTATTTAATATATATTTCCTAGTCAGGAAATATATATTATACATATTTGAAACATCCATTTTTTCTTAAATTTTGGATATTTAAAATTTGATGGTATTTGTCATGTTTTGTGAAAATTTCTCTTATTTAATTTTTTTATACATATGTAGTTACATCTATCTAATAATATTTATAGGAACGAAAATGTTTTTTATGAAAATAACAAAAATGTGATGTGATGAAAATAACAAATTAACCATAATTTGTCAGTTCTGCTGTCACAAGATTTTAAATAACAGATTACCCACATCTTCAGACAATGCAAATAGAGACGTGTCATAAAAGAACATTTTTAATATTTTTTGAGAAACCAATGAGAACATTGTTACATTACTAAATTTTATCCATGGGAAGCCGGAGCACGACACTAGTTTATAATAAAAACGAACATTTATTTATATTTTCATACAAATCATACACTATCTTTAACAATTCTATAACCAATAAAGTGAATACATTTATGTAAAAATATAATAACTTTCAAAGATATCTCCGGGATACTTTGTGAATAAAATTATGTTTTATAAAACATGTATAAATGTTTGGTTATTGGGATTTTTATCTATTAACAATAATTCTATGATATAAAACTAAGAAAATATGTAATAACATTGTTAAAATATATATATTTTTTATATATTTAGTAAATGTTTTTGTAAAACCTGAAAAATAACATGTAAATTATTAAATTTACTGAAACATATCTTTAATCTGTAATTGAATTGTTATGAAAATAACAAAAAAAGTCTTGTTGTTTATTTACCTTTTACCGAATTTTTTTTTTTTTTATTTACAAAATAATATATAAGTAAATGGATGTTTTATCATAATTTATTTTATGGATTATTATTTATGTTATATAGATAGGATAATATGTGACATTTATATTTCTATCTCTATACATTACTTAAATTAACTGTGAATAAATTATGTAAGTATATATAAATTAATTATTGTGTGTAATATACTTTGTAATACAATGTTTTTGATCTCCATAGACTATACGTATTATCGAATTTAAGTAGATATATTCCTTCACCAGGGTATGAGTGAGAGCCTGCATAGACCTGAAATAAAAAATATTAATTTAAAGAAAATATGGTAATGGTCATTTAAATTTAATAAATTCTTACATCACATTTTATCACTTTTAACTCTGTTAAAAAATATTAAATGTATATATATACCTCAGTGTGGCAGTCTCGCCTATATATCGGTACGATAAGGCTTATCATTGATTTTTGTTTGTTCAGAGCACGAATTGCTGACCCTATCTCAAGGTCTGTTACTTCTTCGAATGTGAGTTCTGTTAACAAACGGATTAATTAATTGTCTTTTAGATTATTTGTTCATAGCAGTTAGAAACGTTCTAATAATTATAATACCATTATCATCGTCATCACCATCATCCTCCTCGTCAGTCTCTGATACATGAACAGTCACTTCTGTTGTTTGAGCCTTGGTCCACTCGAAATATAAACCAAAACCTGAAAAGGGAATAGTATATATAAACATAATTTTGAAATGTTTAGGCATTTCAAACTTAATTTAACTTCAAATGAAAACACAAGCATGGCATTTTTAACTTTTTCTTGCAGGAATCTTTTCAATGTAATTCTGTACTGCAAAATTAGAAACATTAGAGGGAATAGGAGAAAAAAAAATAATAACATACATAAAAAAAGTTTATATATTTTTTTAAATCACCGTGCTCCACAGTGAGCCACAACACACCCACCTATATCATATCCGTCGGTAGCGAACTCCCAGCAGAGGCAGCCTCCCTCCGGGTGCGTGGGCACGCGCACGGTGACGGTCTCCCCGTGCCCCACAGTGAGCTGGCCGCCGCTCGCACGCGATGATTCCTTGAACTGGATGATGTCACCACGCGTCCACATGCGGGCCTGATCTACGTACGGTAACCCATCTGTAATATTTGTAAATATTAGGGTAACTTAGGTTATTAGGATAACTTAGTTCGATAACAAAATCATCATACCCTCTCCATCGGACTCCTCTTCTCTTGTAGCCTCTTCATATTCACTATCTGTTTTCTCTAGGGTTTGCATTCCCCTGCAAAGGAAGAGATTTTTTTTTTAATTGAAATTATTTTAAACAAACATCAACTATATCACATAACAGAATTTCTTTAAATAAAACAAACAACAGTACTGTTTTAAATTATTTTTATAAAATTACTTGTTTAGATATCAATAAACAATTAAAGTTTTAATACCTCAAGAAAAAAAAATAAAGAACTATTGTTCCCAGCAAAATTGTAAGTATTATACTAATGGCATTGTTTTCTAAAATGTTTATTATTAGTAAAACTATCACAATTAATCTTACTCATTTATTAATTTGTTTAGATTACTTACTTATTATCTTGCTCATCAGTATCAATATCATTTAAATTACAATCTTTTATTATTTCTTTTCCTATATCATTTTCATAGTCTTCTTTATGGTCAAGATTAGAATTAGCGAGTCGTTGGTCTACCGCCAGTTGTTGTATATATTGTTGGTAATGTTGGTCCTGTAGTTGTCGTATCAATATGGCTTGTTGATCAAAGTTGCCAGGGTACTGTTGTTGTGCGTACTGAAGAAACTGGTCATAGGTTTGTGCATTTAATGCATCTTTTATTCTTTGTCTGTAAAATGTTGATAATTTTAATAATTATTCATTACTTTTTCTTTTTAGGTTATATGAAACAGGTTATCATTTTACTTAATGTTACATAGACAATAGAGCATGATTTCACCACATTATTGTAATAGAATCAAAGAGTATATTTTTGGTTCTTGAGCAGTACTCCCTGGTACTTGAAAACTTTCGCATTTAATATTTATCAAAAGTAACATGCTCTATACATTATAGATATTAAATACTTAGGTACTTAGTGTAATGACACTACAAGCCTTAAAAAAGGATAGCATAAGAAGAAATTAAAATATAAATTGCAAATATTATTATGAAAATAATGCTTTCTATTGTGGGTTTTAAATCCTACTTATTGAGAAGACAACTCTTCTCAACATATGACAACTTTATATAATTTTCAGTCTGAGTTGACAAATAATATTTGATAATATAATAATAACATACACTTGCTGTTCTTCTGTCAACTTTGTGCTCTGTTGCTTTTCTTTTTCAAGCATAATTCTATTTTGTAAATCCATATGTGATTTTTCTTCTTCTGATTTCTTCAACCTATTAAATTTATATATTTCTCTTAAAGCTTTATTAACTATACCATTAAATAAAATAAAAATACATATTTAAACTTCTTACTCTTGTTGTTTCTTATTTTCAAAATCTTTCTGTATTGCTTCTATATATGGCTTGAAAAGAGGACATAATCTGAAATAATGAGTAGCTCTATAGTTATAAAATTTTTGTTTGTTAGAGAAATATGCAGAAAGCAATATGTTTTTTTTTTTTTGGATGAAAGTTATTAAACAAATGTTTCTTTACGTTATTATTTTGAAATCAACAAATTGAAAAGGTTTGCTATTTATCAATAACTATACTACATTCAGAATAGTCTTTGTATCAGATATTTTTATGAAAATATTGTTCAATTTATTATAAATATATACAAGAAAAGAAGAAATAAAATGGTAAGAAAGCAACAGTTTCAAGACTTTTCTGTGATGACATTTTCTTCATTTTATATAATTTAATAAAAAATACCTGTCTAGGGTATGCACAAATCCAGCCATAGCCTGAATTTGCGACATTTGTCCAAGTCCCTGCCATGCTGCTCTCCTATCTCGGCCAATAACATCCAACACTCCAAGTGGAGGTGCAGAATTAACACGTAACGGACCATGAGCCGTTTGTTGTGTGTACGCAACCAGCTTCAACCTGTCTTCATAGCTAAGATGAATAGCTTTTCCTTCTTTTTCTGTAAATTAAATTATTTATTGTATTTACGCACAATTATATACTTTTTGCGACATTAGACCATTAATCCACTCTATACTCCTATATCTACATCTCTGTACGGTCGCTTGTGTATGCGAAAAGAGGGCACGATACTCTTAGAATGCTCCCATACCAATAGACTACAGTGCATACAATTTTGTGCAAAGGCCTTGATTAGAAAAAAAAACAATCCAAGAAATCTAAATATGGACACAAACATTTAGGTGTTCCACAATGTATGGTATTCGCCCCTTTATTATTGGCTGGTCACAACATATAATTTTCCAAACTCTTCTTAACAACAAAAAGTACAGTACAGAAAGACTGTACCTTTTTTACTGTATTGACTGGATTGTGGTGATAATAAGTAGACACAAATTTACACTTAAACAACTCAAAATTAAATCGTGGACACAACTTAATTCCTAGGTGGTGGTGGTGTACCCTGGTGTACACAGTGCAGCTGCTAAAATTGTTAAAAATGCTTCGCCTTCAAAATGCAAGAAGTAGAGTTGGCAATTGGCATTAATTACTTATAATTTTAATTATGTAATTACGATATATAACTTGGTTGTAATATGATGTTTTTTTTCTTAATACATAATTATTAAAATAAATAATAGATATTGTTGAAATTTTATTCATACAAACAAAAGAATCTCAATAAGTCCACCTTGATATTGCGTACCATTTTATATCCGAGGCTAGTGTGATTCTCATTGTGTACTGTCCTTTCAAATTATCTTTTTACAACCGCCATTTTGGATTCCAACTAACGTCCTATTTCTTATCGTGTCAAAATATGATATCATTGGATTTTCAAAAAGACCTTTTGCAGTTTGCACTTATAATCTGTTTGAAAATATCTATAACAGCCATGTTAAGCTTATTTTTTATATAAATATACCTACTTGCATTTATTAGTGGAGACTACAGTTTAGTTACAGACTGAATACCGCGTTGATATTCATCCACTCGTATTTCTTAAACGTTGAAAGACAAATTTACCTTCGTACAATGGTCTGATGGAAATGATAAAGATACGTGATATTTCATAAGGATAGATATGCCTTGCTAGATGTTTGAAAATTCATCTTTTTATATGTACCTACACAGAACCAACAATATGTAATTAAAACTTCTTATAAACATAATGATCCAAATATGTTCATAACACATACAAATAACTAACATATACCTATATACATATACAAATCAAAATGTACCCACCTATTTGAATTATAAATCTATTAATATTGAATCAAATTACTTTTGCAACTCTGTTTTGTACAAAATAATAACATTGAACTTAGGTACTTAGGTAACTACTTTACTTAATCTATACGAATCAAAAAATAGGACCGCTTAGTAAAGGAAAAAATTAAAATGAAAGTAATTTACCAAGGCAAATAAAGAAATTACAATATCGAATCGTATACCTAGTCTAAAAAGACACGTCAACGTACGTACAAAGATACGCAACGATTTCAATATGTAAATAATAATATTATTTTTTCATTCTCTATTTATGTAAACTTATCTTTCTTCTTCTATTTTCCTCTTTAAATAAATCATGTCAAAATGACAAAAATAAATAATAAATGGGCAGTGGCTAATGTCAATAATATATGAAAATAAACTGTTCGTTTGCCATGTTTGATAATAAAATGAGTTGTTGCGATAATGATGACCTAAAACAAAGGTGACCTAAAACAATGGTGAACTGGATCGAATTAAGTTGCAATTCTTTTCCCAGATGATTCTTACTGCATCATAATATAAACGATTAAAACACCATAATTGAAGTCAACCAAATATTTGAACATTGGGTATATAATGTGAAACCTTTATAGATATGGTAAGACCAGGATAATTGCGCCAGTTTTCAAAAAATCTTCTTGTTTTTTGGAGCTAATAAAGGATGACGATTTGATATTGTTATTTCCTTACTTGCCTTGATAACTTACTTGCAACGAGTTTAATAAGCACATATTATTATTATTACCCCATGTAGAGGTATTTTTGTGTCAAAGGTTTTTTATATTTTTTATGCCTTTTAAAGTTATGTAACTGATTTCTACATTGTACTAAATGAACTTACGAAGACACAAATTTTCTCTTGTTTAGGTTTTCACTATCAATATTGCATATGACCTTTCAACAGCACCTATGAAACTACAAAAGCTCTATATCTTGGAAACGACAGCTGTTATTTCAACCAAACAGCTAAGTACTATCTCGACGGACCCGGCTTTCGATCAATAAAAACCGCGACCAAATCCGTCCACTCGTTTGGATCATACGATTCCGCAGACAGACATACATTTACACAGGTGAATATATCAAACTCATAACACCCCTTTTTAGGGGGTGGGGGATAAAAAACATTAGATTTGAATTTTTGAATAAGTCCTGCATTATTTGACCTTTTAAAAAAGGATATTTGCCTTATATAGCGGATATTAGCCTAGCGTCAAAAGGGGATACTGGCCTAGTGTGAGGAAAGACACCTTTCTTGGTTTTTTCAAAAAGATTAATTTAATTAATCAGTCTTCAGTCTTTATTAAAAGTTGCAGTTAATAATAAAGACTAATTAGTGAATCAAAGTTAGATAAAAATGATAAAACTTGAAACAAAAATGGACTACATATAAAACCTTAAGACATAAATATATTATAGATTGGTAATTAGGTACAAAAAAAAGTACTAAACTATATAAATATAGAATGAAAAGCATACCGATACGGGCAGGGATTCGAACCCGCAACTACTGGGAAACCGTCCCATTGCTCTACCAATTGAGCTACCGTATCACTGTCCGCCTCGGTGAAGTACTAAACTATTAAACCATAGTAAAAATAATCAACAGAGGGATTACATACTTTTATAATTTCAACACTTGTCAAAGCTTAACCTCAGAAGTAATTTTTTTACAAGGCCAAAATGTCTATGCCTACTTCAACAGTTTTTGCAGCATTTAGACCATTTAATTATGATCAACAGCTAACATTATCAACAACATTATCATAGTGCATTTGAAACTGAAGTATGTATCCATCCAAGGCAACTACTTGTCTTTTCCTCTAGTTAGTGTTTTTAAGATAAGTTAAAAGTCATATCATCTGAATATGTTAAATACAGAAGTTGATATTAGTATTATTTCTAGGTTAAGTTGGCTCATTACTTATATATAAAATATACATTGATAATTTTCTATAAAACTCAACATACAATAGTGATGTGAGCTTAAATATAAGCTTATTTTATTTTAATAAATCCTAAACTGACACTTTGTTTTTACAATAATATTTATAAGGAAGTTATTTTTTATACATAATAAAGGACTGTTTAAAGATTATAGCAATGACAAACTTTCATGCCCAAAGCATACAACATGCAACATAAAAAGTACATTTTCTATGGCACCCATATTTAAGGTATTTATAAAAGGAGGTCCACTTTTGTAACAAAAGATATCTTCAACTGTACCTAATGATAATACATACTTGACCAAATATGGAATGAAATGGACATTATAGTATTTTAAAATTTTTCTGTAAATTTGTTAGAAAGTATTATTATTATTGTAATTTTGACAGGGTTTAACATAGTGCATTTCCATGTTGTTAATTAGTATTCCATAACTGATTAATTGATGTAATTAGATTTTCTATTAACTTATAATTTTATTTTATTATCATAGGCATGTAGGTTATTATGATTTTAATTTCTTTGTACATATTTATATTTGATAATTTAATGTTTTTATAATTCTTTTTACGTTTTATTGAAAAAGAAAGTGTTTTGAATTGTAAAAAACACATATAAGTGAGAATTATTTTCTATTTCAAATTTAACAGTGAAAAACTAAAAAATTATAAACATAAAAAAATTATTTACCTTTATAAAACGAGAACCCATGTTTATAAATTTCCTTCAGTGGTAGTCCCCATTTTCTCTCTTCACTTTCGAGGATACCTTGATCAGTTTCCAGAGGAACTTTAACGGGATCTACCTTTTGATTCCCCTCCACTTTATTAGCCATTGTACTTGACAAAACTAAAAAAGATTCACAGAAGTTAATAATTCACCAGGAATCTAGTGTCCGTAAATCATTTGATATTTTTTATTGACAATAATATGATCACAAATCAATTATGACGTTTCGGCTAGCAGTAGACCATAGTGTACTATAATTTATAAGGATAAGTAGACATTAAAATATAAAGTTCAAATAACTATAAACATTTTTATATTTCTTATCATACATGTACATATACACAAATTCTATGATAGTTATACGTAACAATGGTATAAAATAATAAGTTTATTATCGAATGTAATTAATAAAATTGAATTTGATAATATATTTAAATGAATTATCAAATTAGTGACTAATGAGATCAATCACGTTTGGTAGTGCTTTTCATTCGTAGAGATATTATACATATGTACATTAATTCTAGGTTTTCCTTACCCAAAGCACCTTTGTGCTTGGCTTGATGGCTATTTGATTTAAGGTTCTTACATCGTATTGTAAAAAGTCAGATAGCGATAACACTTTTGTAAAAATTCTAAAAGCAGATTTTATTAAAAGCTATATCAAATATACCAATAGCAACTATTTTTTATAAACGATAACTTAATTGATCATAGTATTAACATTAAGATTTATTCAGTATTTCCTCGATATAAAATTATGTTAATTTATTTATTATTTGGATGAGCAGCTGGAAATCGGCAAACGAAAATCAGGGTGTACGGCTTTGTAACCTTATTGTTTCTTGCCAAACTTAAACAAAAACTTAAATATTCGTTTTATTTTAACAGTGCCACATGCATAAAAATACTTTGAGTAAATTTAAACTGCTAAAAAGCATTAGTGTTTGTGGTAGTTTTCCAATTACAGGCACTAGAGCGCATTATGCGGCATAATGCTTAACGTTGAATGTTTCAACGACAGCAACGCTTCGCACAATCGAACACTCTTGATTTGGCATCGATTGCACGTATCACGCGAAAACATTACTTTTAAGAGTGCTCGATTGTGCTAAGCGTAGCTGTCGATGAAACATTCAACGTTAAACATTATGCCGCATAATGCGCTCTAGTGCTGTAATTGGAAAACTACCTGTGTATCTTAGTGATCTCACAACAATTTTAACTTCAAGCAAATAAACTATGACCGAATGTCACCACAGGTTAGACATTATTGCCTAAAGCGAATTAAAAAACATTTCGCCAAGTACAAAATAAATTAAATTTTACGAGTAGCTTAAAGGCCTAGAATTATTATACAAACTCTATGCTTAAAGGCGTCCGCCTTAATGTCAAATTTGACATTTGACATACTTGAGAGTATGAGATGAATGAAGTCAGAAAAGTCAGAATAGGTACATTGAATAGAAAATAATTGATAAATTATATCATATATGACTGTGCGTCAATTTGTGTAATGTGTATATATGTGAATTCACTGGATCGGCCTAAAATAATAATCTAATAGCTAACGTTTATTGTATTCTATTGTAACTATGAGTAGAAATTTGTATTTTGTTGCAAATACAAAAACTATACCATTTCCTACAATTCTTTGTTTTTATTCAAGTTGTTTATCGTATCGTAATCGAACGTAACTATAGAATATGGAGGTCAATCCATTAAATATATTTTTTGTTAAATCCGATAGTAAGGGGGACAGATTGTTATTTAGATATCCATACACATGTGAGAACAAAGATGAGAGTAAGCAGAAGAAATGCGGTCGTCACAATCCATACGCTATTAACTGCACGGAAGATCTTTTACAAAACTCACAGACACAAACTTCAAATATATGTAAAGGTGAATTAACATAATTACATTGTAATGCATACTTTAAACATATACATTTTATATGTTCTGTTATGGAAATATAAAGTAAATAAAATACACACATCATGGTTTTTTCTTATTGTTGTTGCAGGCCAGCTCAGTGGTTTTACCGATGAAATGCTCTCAACCTTGTTTGCAGTCAAGGCTGAATTATGCAACCGAAAGTTTGAATTAAAAGTAAATGATGTGAGATTTGTAGGTCATCCAACACTATTGCCATACAGAACTAATAAAGATGATACAGCTGCTATGATTCTTATTAACATTGTGTTTGCACTGCAAGCATCGGCTAGTCATTCAATTGGTAAGAGTCAAAGTGATTGCATATTTTATTTTAAAATTTATTATGATTTTGATTATATATATTTTCATTTGAAATAAATTATTTTCAGTAAAATGTTACTACGACTTAAGCAAAAGACTTGGTAAGGCATTAAGACATGAGGAGAAAAGATGTTCCTATTTGACTGAAGAAATGAAAATAATGGTAATTTTTTCTTATTTATTTAAATATTTTGTCTTATAGCATTAATAAAATCACTGTTGACTTAGTGCTTTACAAAAAGATAAAATTAAAACTTATAACATATAATTCTATAATTATAATTAATGACAAAATGTTTAAGGATAAATGTATAATAAAATAAAAAAATATTTATATTTTAGCTGGCAGCTCACGATGAAGTTTCAGCTTTAGATAGTGAAATAAATTCAGGAGAAAATGATGATGAGGAAAACTCCAGACACTCAGTTAGTTCAACAACACTTAGCACCGACAATGGACCCACTGTTACATCCAAATCTGCCTTCCATCTCATCTTGCAGAGAAGCTCTTTGGCAAGATCTATGAAATCTGTATTTGAAGAGTTAAGTAATACGGGTAAGCTAAAAAAATGTCACAATTTTTTTATCTGTCATAAAAATATTGAAAAATTTGGCCTAGTGATTATACTATTATACATATATATCTATGATGAAGCATTAAGCTCTGTTGTTAATCTAATTGATACTGAATTAATTTATTTTAGGTATTGTACAAGTACGGATTAATAAATGGGTTCTTTTATCATTCTGCTTGCCTCATAAAGCACACCAGATCCACAACAAAGGTCTAATTATAGAACCAGAGACAATAGATAAATGTGTTCAGAAGCTAAGGCCATATCATGGCATTCTTCTCATGGTAAATATATCAATATCAATCCAAAGGCATTATACATATACTTATTTATATATGTATGTGAAAAGAAATATATACATAAAAGGAATATTTGTTGCAGGTTAATCCCAATGATTTATTGGCATCAATTCCTTTAGATGGTAGTCCAGCCTTATTGCGCCTTATAAAATTATACAGCCCACTGAAAAGTCTTCAAACACTAGCTATTGAAGCAGACTTAACATTAACACAGGTACATGCTAGTATTAATATAAATGTCATTGAAGATGTTTTTAATTACGCATGCTGTGAGTATATCAAGGAGAAGAAATAAATGATGGAGACACCTAAGATGTCATCTCAACAATTTTTTTTTTCAGGCTTTCCAGCTAACTGGTCATCTCGTATATTGGGCCAAAGCAACAGTAATATATCCACTATGCGAAGGCAACGTGTACGTCGTGGCACCCGGAGCGAACGTGCACATACACTCGCCACTCGTTGAAGAGTTTGCAAAGGAATTCCCTGGATTATGCCTTTTACAGGTATCATCATTCTAAAATTACTTAGTAATCATATCATAATCCCTTTTTTCTGTCTGATCTCAATTATATATCTAAATCAAAGTAAAAAAAAATATTCCATGAAAATGTTGTACATTTATTTGGACGCTTTTTAAAAAAAATATATGTAATAAAAAAATTAAATTAACAATTTTGGTTTGTAAAAAAAAACTTTTAAATTAGTTGACCTCATGAGAAGATCCAGAAAAAAAAATATAGTTCAGTTCTGTGTTATATAAGAAATAATAATAATAAACGTGACCAGATGCTGAGTGAGTTCTCCTTACCGGCCCCCCTGTGGTACGTGTCCCGCGGAGCGTGGGGGTCGCGCTGCCGGCCCGCCCGCCTGGTGGCCTGGTTGCTGCGGCGCCGCCTGCTGCTACAGCTGCACACGTACGTGCAGTTCAACTCGCCGCACCACCACGAGCACTGGCCGCATCACCCGCTCGCCGGTAATTATATATTTACTCACACACTCACGCACGCACGTCTTCGATTTTCTGAAGCTACATATATACACGTCGTTATTCTTCTGCAAGCATGAATGGCTTTCGATATTTTTTATTCGTTTACTTTCATGTATGAATATATATTTTTTGTTTTCTTTTAAGATGGGAAGGAGTATGTGTGCGAGAAACATGATATTTATTATCACTCGAACAATGTTTCCTACTCTTCCTTAAATCAAGTGCAGTTGAATGTGCCCGAACCTGTTGAATCCAGAGAAAGCATCAACGCCTTTCCCGATTCCGACGAAGATTATCCGACCCAAAACAATCTCAACCAGACCGACTTCTCTCATACGAAACCCATAGTCATAGAATCTGAACATGCTAAATATGATAACTTCAACGAAGTCGACTCCGCCAACCATTCCTTCGATGACGGCGTCGACGTCGTCGATGGTCTCGTTAAACCTAGTACCAATGGATATGAAAAAGATCAATTACAAAAGAAAGCACAGGGTAACTCGGTTGACAGTGGTATATCGAGTAACATTAATAGTAACGGAATCAATGGCCACCTGAATGGACATACCGAAGTTAATGGAAAGAGCGGTGGCGAGATTAAGACGTTGCCTTCACGACTATCAAATCTATCTTTGAAAGAGACTGAAAATTTACTGATTAGGGATATAAGTAGTGACGACGATAGATTTGAGAGTGACGCTAACATATCACAGAGACTCAAAAATGGTCACGGACAAACAAACGGTGCGGACAAGAAGAATGGTGTGTCATTAAATCTAAAGCTTCAAAGTGAAATGAGGTAATTTAATTTTCTAGTGATTTCCAAAAAAAATAATGTTTATTACCTGCAATAACTCTTATTTTGTTTAATTAAGAACGTTTATCACGATAAATGCGTCCTTCAGACATTATTGTATAAATACTGTGGTACTTATCAATTATTATTAAACGAAATATTGCTAACTAAATATCTATCAGAGTTGAATATAAATTATTAGAGCATTTCTGAATAATGACCAGATAATTTAACATCGCCTCCATTCTAATATATTAAATACTTTGCTATGTTTGGTCGAAATAAAAGCAGTCATCTTCAAGTATTGAGGTCTTATTGGTGCGGGTGAAAAGTTCTTATGAAATGTTTATAGTAAATACTTAAACAAGTAAAAAATTGTGTGTTCCTAAAAGTCCATTTAGTACAATATAGAAACTAGTAACATAACATTAAAAAGCAGAAAAAAAAATAAAAATGTAAAATACCATCAATACAGAAAAAGACCTCTAAAAAGAATAAAAATAATATTATTATGTACCAATTGAAGTCGTTACGCCGGAGGACTGCTAAATAAAAGAAAATAACGATAAGAAATCGTACCGTCTAAATCCTCGTTAATTAGTTCCAAAAACTTAATGAAATAGACACTACGTGCAACGATCTCCCGACCGGATTGATATTAAAATGAGCTTTAAGCATGTAAATGTATGTATGTGACATTCAGCGCCTCTGTGTAAGTGAATTTTTGCACCGATATACTAAAAGTTGCCAATAAATGCTCTTAATAGAAAAGAAAATTAGTATAAAGGCTTAACCTCGGATTTGTTTTTTGCTGTTTTTATATTAGTCTTAAAGATACTTAAATTACCCTCTAAAAAATATTGAAATATTCAAATGTCCAAAAACAGATATTTAAGGTACAACTATGACTCCCCCAGCTTCCAATCTCCGACGGTGTGGAGCGCGCCCGCGGGCTGCGAGGCCGTCGACAGCTGTCGCGCTCCCAGCGACCCGCCCTCCACAGAGACACTGCTGGATACCTTCAGCGCAGAGGAGCGCGCCGTGCTGGCCACCATACCCGCCGCAGACAACCAGGACGACCTGCTGCTGCTGGCTCAGCTCCACAAGAAAGGTCAGTGTAGTGCATGTAGGGTCCCTCCACAGCGATACTGCTGGACATCTTCAGCGCAGAGGAGCGCGCTGTGCTGGCAACCATACCCGCCGCAGACAACCAAGATGACCTGCTGCTGCTGGCTCAGCTCCACAAGAAAGGTCAGTGTAGGGCATGTAGGGTCCCTCCACAGCGATACTGCTGGACATCTTCAGCGCAGAGGAGCGCGCTGTGCTGGCAGCCATACCCGCCGCAGACAACCAAGATGACCTGCTGCTGCTGGCTCAGCTGCACAAGAAGGGTCAATGTAGTGCATTTGTAAAATCGATATGTGGAATGTTATTAATATCTTATGACCATGTTATTCTGTTAATCTATACTAATATTATAAAGCTGAAGAGTTTGTTTGTTTGAACGCACTAATCTCTGGGACTACTGGCCCGAATTGAAAAATTCTTTTTGTGTTGAATAGTCCGTTTATTGAGGAAGGCTATAGGGTATATATCATCTCGCTGTGACTAATAGAAATTAAGCAGCAATGAAAAATGCTGCAAATTTAATATAATCAAATAGGTTCTGACTGACTTAGTTATAGCATACAGTCTAAACCGCAGGTCTTAAAGATAGTAAAATTGGAGGATACATTTATTTTTCTACGTAGTGGTGTACTAAGAAAAGATTTTTAAATGCCGAAAAGATTTTTAAGGGTTTTAAGTATCAATTTTGTATGGAACTCGGCGGCAACACTAAAAACCACGCGGACGAAGTCGCCCGCGACCCCTAATATTTTAATTAATTGTGTTTAATTATCGAAACAAGATATGTATAATATTATTATATTTATTTACTCTTACATTTATCTTTTATATTATCTTATCTTAAATTTTTGCTTTTGACAGGGTACTTTCGTGGTGAACAACATTTAGAAGAAATAATGTTTATGGAGAATGTTACAAGATCACAACTGATGCAACTGTTAGATAAATTCAAAGATGTCCTCATCACATTTGAGACCGAAGATCCTGCCGTCGCAATGCTGTATCCGTACTACTAACTATTATTTATGAAGATCTATTGTATCTGATTCTATATTATTTAATATTTTATATGTAAATATTGTTTGCTGGTGCAAAGCTTTTGTATAGTATTATAATTTTTTTTAAACTTAATTTAAGTATTATTTCTTTCTTTAATTTTTAGTATATTTTAATTTTCTATTGAAAACGAAGACTGAATTTATTAGGAAAATGTTTGCAGCCTATATTTTCAGTACGTCGTGTGAATAACTTTGACTATTTAAATATATCGCTATTAAAGAGAATTAAGTCATAGAAACAAGAATTTTACCATAATTTGTCAACAATTCGTCAATTTACAACATCTAATTACATTTATAATTTTTCATAGAATCAATCGCAATAGATAAAGAATGTCTGTCTATTTTTTTTACAGAATGGAGGGATTGTCATTATTTATAAAATTTAATTCTTTGTATTTGTATACGTCATTTTCAAAGTAAAGTTAATCTAAACTTGTGAGTAGCTTATATTTATTTAATGGTTTTGTTTAATCAGAGAGAGATTCAATTATACCAAATAAATCCGTTACTAAAATATGTGTGGGAAAACTTTTTTAAACCCCGGCCTAAAAAGAGGAGTGTTATAAGTTAGACCTGTGTATCTCTCTGTGTGTGTATGTGTGTGTGTGTGTGTATGGCTCTGGCAACGTAGCAGCCAAATGTGTGGACGGATTTAAATGCGGTTTTTTTTATTCGAAAGCTTGATTCGTCCAGATGGTTCTTAGTTATGTTTGGTCGAAATAGAAGCTATTTATTTTAATCCCTTTGTATATATATATAATTTAAAGTTACTTGTAAGGATGCGTTTACATTTAAAAGGTTTTGGTACAAAATCAACTACATCAGTATCCGTGGACTTTTGTTGCAATAGCAAAGCCTCGCTCACAAGTTTGCTCTGGTGCATGTTTTCGAACAACTGAAATTCTCACAAGAATTCCTGACATTGAGAGATATGCGAACCCATTACTGAATCTTCTGCTTCCGACACGTACGTTAGGTAAATCACCCCATTGGATGCAAATCTTGGCTCTTCCAACTACTGCTTTGTCCGATCCGAAGTCACATGCTCGTGGCTCATTCCAACAGGAAAAACTAACTTGCGTCGCATGTGGCAATACAATTCAGCAAATGGAATGGTCATACAGGTACGATACTTTTGCTTTGCTTTGCTTTATATCCGATGATTCTGATGACTGCGTAGCCACTGTCGCTGAGAAAATACTGGTGGGTATGTATATACATTTTTTATTCCTAACACGCTAGTAGCTGCGATACCAAAGAAACTACCGTGGATAAGTCAGCCCTGTAAGGAAGTCAGATTTCTTCAACAAGAAGTGTACAAGTGTTCGACAAAACCTCGCTATAACAAGGATCCCAAAAAAAATTTTGGTAAAATAAATTTAGTGTTATATATTTTTTAATAGTAGCACATATTCTTAGTCTTGGAAAACCATGTCAATATTTGAAAAATGAGGCATGGCATTGATTTTAGATATTGGTACTCCAGATATTGTTCCTTAGCTTCAATTCTTTTATAGATAACAAACATTATAACACAGGGCTGTATGACTCAAAGCCGTTGTCTGCCTCTGCAAATTCTGTGACATTGACCACTCGACATGTGACAACTGACACCTAACATTTGACATTTACAAATAAATAATAATTGGCAAAAAGTGATGTCTTCGACTTTGTTTTTGTAATTTATTCTTTGTTCCATGTTTAAATAACTAAACTTAAAATGAAGAATTTTCCTGTGTTCGTTTTTCCAGTATCATTAGAATTCTATTTAAGCGCCAGACACACACATAAACAATTATTAACTGTATATAATCCTTACGACTTTTCTGTTAATTTCAAAGGTACAATAATTGTAATTATTATTATTATATTTACTATGCCATATGTTGATGATATTTTAATAACTTTCAGTATTATGTACTTCTCCAAACAAATTTACTGTGATCGATCCAGAAGGAGTGATAGCTCCTCAAAGTTGCATAGACATTGTTGTAAGATATACGCAGCCTTCTCTATCACATTGCAATTCAACTGAAAAGTTTCGTATAACTATGTACGATAGAAACACGCAGCAGGTATTTTTTCTTTTATTCATAATATTAAGGTTAATTTCCTAAGTTTTACTATATAACCGATTTTAGGCATTAGGTAAAAGAGATATTCCAACTAAGCTCATTGAAGGAGAACCATCTAACGTAAACCCTGAAAGTCTAGGAGATAATTTCCACCCATTGACTACAAAACCTGCACCCATGAAATCAGAAGAACATTCCCGAGCTATATGTAATCATCCTTTACATCAGAGGTGAGTGTGTCATCTTTATAATATAATTAGCAAATATAAATATGGAAAAAGATTTTTTTTTTTATGTTTTAGAGACCAGCAACCCATTAACATAGTGGCTGTAGCTGTAAGTATATGTTGTATAGCTGCATTACTTTTGCCGACACAGCCTGAACAGGTGCTCAAATCACAATGGCCAGAGTGGTTACATATTGGGTCAAATTTAAAATTGGTATTTTCTTTTGTTCTTGGACTTGTAAGCATGCTAGTTTTAAGACCGTAAACTGGTATTGATCATGTTAAATACAGTGTATAGGTATAAAAAGAGGTTAGATTTATTATAACAAAAAATACATGCATTTTTAAACATTTCAGTATCATATTATGTGGCTAATAATTGGAATGTTCTGATGACTTGAATTCTTATAGCTATATATAAAAAAAAATGAAAAAATCCTTTATATTTAACTATGTCACTCAATATAAAATTTTTATATAAAGTAGCTTATGAAAATTATTTTTGGGATATTAATTAATAAAATAACAATTTCTTAAAAAAAAAGATGTTATGATTTTATACCAACAAAAGGTGGTGCTTGTAAAGTTTTTTTATGGTGTTTAAAGTTCTGTGTTGGACATTACTTAATAGGAGGGTTTATTTAAAAAAATCTAATAATGTTTCTTCAATAATGGAATATTAAATTTGATTACACAGAAAGAAAATCATTATATTGTTATTTTATTTAGCAATAAAATGATTGTTTTACATTTATTATTCATCCAAGCTTTAATTTTGACAAACTTAAATTGAGTACTGTTGTATATTATGTATCCATTATTCAGTATCCAATAGTATTCACACTTTAATCATAAGTTAATGAATAGGGTATTTATTTAATTTAAATGTTAAAAGAAATTTGGTGATGTGATTATTTTAAGTTACTTGTAAAGTAAAATATAATTTTGTAATGTTCTTGTTGGTTCATGGGACCATGTTTTATTATGCAATTCATGCCAAATATATGAATTTTATTATTCTAAATACCTTAATTTAAAACCTACCTTTACCTTCTAAATCACAAACTTACAGAGATTTAATTATATACACAAATAAAATTACATACTGTATGTAATTAAATGTTTATTAAGCTATTTATTTTGTAATAATAACAATTACACACAAAACAGAGATATCTTAAGCCATATTATGCCTTAACTGGTTAAAAGATAATTTACTAATTACTTTAATAAATATGATTGCAGGATATGTAATTGAAAGACTAATAATTAAGAGTTAAAAGAAAATTATTACTATTGTTTGGAAGACTAGATCAATTACTTTAATTTTGTTAGCACTTTATATTTCAAAAAGTATTTCCTAACAAAATAAAACAATATGATTCTAAGACTATTTATTCTATGCTAAGGTTTTAAAAGGAACTTCAATACTAGAATTGCATATGTGATTAAGTTTGGATGTAGGAAAATACTTTTTTCTACTTGTCTAACATACAATAAAACTTCTACTTTCACTAAAATAAATAATAAATGTAAAGTGCTACAGTACATTGCAATCGTTTTTATCTAATTTTTAAACATCATTGTGATATGCTACAAATCAACCATGATATGAGTAAATAGTGGATGGAGGACAGTTGCTACATCTGTAAATGTCAATGAATTAAGGCCATCTGTTAACATAGCAGTTTTTGAATTGTGTGATCCAAACATTCTGGAATAAAAATATTATTTTAAAAGCTGTGTATATACAGGATTATTTGTAATTAATTGGCCAACTCTTGCAGGCAGTCTCTTTACATTAATCCCAACAATGCCTTTGAACTGGCAGTAACTCTGAGCATAGGTATGGCGCCCGAGCGTTGATATTTTAAGTACTTCATACAAAGTACAGAGTAATAAGTAAAAGGAGCAAAAATTTTTTTATCAAGATTTGTAAAAAGTATTAGAACAAATGTTGTTGGGATTGATGTAGAGAGGCAGCCTGCAAGGAGGGCCAATTTATTACAAATAACCCTGTCTGTATATACAAACAATTGCATTTCATATACATTTCCTTACAATTTCTGCTGCAAATTATGTGAAGTCATATAGTAACGGCTGGATGCAGGTTCAAAACGTGATATTTCAATACCTTGTGCTGTCAGCCGAGTGTACAGATCATCTTTCTTGTCAAAACCAAAATATTTATTGCTCATCCCATTTATGTCTTTAAATTGTTTTGAGGCTATTGATATAGCACCATCAAACATATTTAGTTGTGGTAGCACAAATCTACAAATTAGATTATTATAAAAAGATCTTTACAATACTGATAGACAGGTTCAATTAAAAGAATTATAAAAGTCCCTGAAATTAATAAACAATTAAGCTCTAAATATCAAATGGATGTTATTGATGGTTTATTCAGCAATATTTAATAGACTTGAGTAAAAACTACAAAAAATATAATATAAGACACCTAAACTTATTAATGCTGGCAGAAAGGTGTCGGGGAAGTTTGGTACAGGCATACAAATTAGCAAGCCTTAAAGGCAGCAAGTCAACATCATGCAACACCAGACAAGGAAACCCTGCATGTATTGCAGCAGAAGCACCAATGTTCATTAGTTTAGCTGTGTTGAAAGGTCGGGAGTCTACTTGCTCCACCACATAGATCCGGTAATGGATAAATTGACGTCGTAGAAACATATGCATGTAGACCAAGAAAGCACGTAATAGTTCAGCTTTGTCCCTGTATGAAAATTAGAAACTTGTACAACCTTGAAACGCAAATCATTGTGCATATCATCTTAATACCTATAGGGAATAATGATAGCTGTGCTAAATCTCGGTTTACATTCAATAGGTGCATATTCACCGCCATCCTTTATCCTATGGCCTTCTACCAGATCATCTTCAGCAATGCTTATAGATATAGTAGAATCGTCATAAATAACATTATAGTAATCGCAATCTACAATTGCCGTACTTGAAAAGTTTTCAGCTGTCTCATAAAGTAAACTACTTAATATGTTTTCTTTCTTAATGTATTCGTATGATCCTGTCGCGTTTCTCGAAGGATGAAGAAGTATGATAAATAAAAGCACAATTAATCCTAAGTATAAAATTTTCTTTCTTGTTCCATAATAACGCATGACAAATTAAATTTAAAAAATATGTAAATAGTTAACAAAGTCCTGTAGTCCAAAATCCATTTACAAATATATCTTAATCATATGAATTTCTTAAAGAAATTTTTTTTTTTGTTTACACTTTTCAATTACTATTTACTTGACATTGACATATAAGATAAGTGTAATAAGAATAACAAAAACGTAGCTGCTACGGTTAACGGTATTCGGCCTTTTTCGTAAGGATACGGGTTACGGCCTAATGTTTCATTGGAATTCGGCATCATAAAACAAAAGAAACGGTGATTAAGAATCGTATAACAATTCAATGATAAGTATAAGAAAATAATGCCACTAAACTTATCATAAATACCTTAAAGCAAACATTTTAAAAGTACCGTCACATTTTATAAAATAACTAAGGAGTGTATTATTGTATTATAATTTGCCATTGTTAGTTTAATCAATCAATATAATATTTTACTGGCATAAAAATGTAAAAAAATAAAATACACGATGTCAACCGACGAAGAAAAAGAAAACAGCGTCGTTTCTGTATATTTTGAAGGAAATTCTATAACTAAAAGTGAAAATTCTATTGAAGTTATTCGGGAATGTAATACACAGCACCCCATTGACACATCTTGGGATCAGAGCAACTATGTTTCATTTAAGGATTCAAAAGAAAGTCAACGTGAGAAGACTCCACCTTTTCACAGTATAATGATTGACGCAAGCCCTACAGACAGTAGATCAAGTTGTTCTACTCAAACGGATATTGTGGGGCCAATAATAGAAGGCGCTTTAGCTAATGTAAATTTGTCTTTTACAAAGGAT
Organism: Napeogenes inachia; assembly: GCA_959347355.1. Taxonomy (NCBI): domain Eukaryota; kingdom Metazoa; phylum Arthropoda; class Insecta; order Lepidoptera; family Nymphalidae; genus Napeogenes; species Napeogenes inachia. The sequence continues at coordinate 12,148,947 of OY365793.1, read as the reverse complement.
TTTCCTTTAGCGGATTCTTCATCAAATGATAATGACGCAGATTTTGAGAGATCTTTAGGCAGTAAACGATACAGACACGATTCCTACGAGGAAACTGAAAAGCGACAACGGAAAAAGACAAAATGTACTGATTCTAGTACGTCAAGTTCATCAGATTTGACAGAACCTAAAGCTCCCGACAGCTCAGTATCATCAAATAAACTGTGTTCTGAATCAGACATTTCTTTTAAATCAATTAACACTAATTATTCATATAAAACTCGAAAAAGACGTCGAAAATCCGATTCGAATCTTTTTAAAGATGTGTTACACAGGTCGCGAAGATGTAGCAGTTTGGACAAATATTTATATAATAATAATCCCGAAAACAATACTCCAGGTATACTGACCACTTTATTATAAAGACTCATAATCTGTTTGGATTTATATGAATGTTTTGTTATAACTGGGTATATTTGTTCTGGTATATAAAAATGCAATGGCCAGGGTCAATTTTCTAATACACCAGAAGGTAGGCATTTAGGATATTTGAAACAGCAAAATTTATTGTCATAAAATAATTATTTTGTGTAGTTTCTATTTTGCTTCGGTATTTTCATGAGGAGAGTTGTATGAAACCGGTTTCCCATTCAAACCTAATGCTTAATTTATGAGGCTCATAAAATTATTTTAAGAAATTCTTATTAGATAAAAAACTTGTAAGAACAATAACAAAAATATATTGTACTGCATATTATAATCTGTAAGTGGTCAAAGTTAAATTAAGAAGTGGTAAATTATTGTATTGAAAGCTTATCGTTACGACAACTTTAAATTTTTGTATAAACTATAGTCTCGGTTTGTAAGAAATAGGCGTGACATCATTCTCGCATTTTATAAGTTTAACGGATAAATTTATTCTAATGTTTAGTGACAGTGGGAAGCAAAAAGTGTTATAAAAGTTCGTTTTATATAAAGTTGATATGAAATGATAAATTAAACTTTTCTGTATGTTTTATTAGGAGGAACACCGAGGAAAGATAAACCACATAGGCGCAGCAATCGCACCAAAGTGTGGAATATAATGGACATTTGTACTTGGATTGGAAAGAAGGTAATCATTGTTTTCTTGAAATTTGACCATACTCTGACTGTATAAATAAAATATTATAAGTATGCCTGTTTATTATTTTTATAGGAATTTTCTTTTTTAGGTGTTTTACGTTTTTAGGTGGTAAAATATTATAATAAAATATTATTTAAATATAATTATTATTAATTATAATAATATATTATTTATATACAAATTATTAATTATAATAATTATTATATACGATTTTAGGTGTAAAAATATTAGACTAGTAGCTTGCGACTTGTCTATTCTGTTCATAAGAGATTTTTTTAATTATTTCAGGGTTATCAATCCATCACAGGTTTGTATACTGATATACTTCGTGAGCCGATAAGACAGAAGGAGAACAAAGAAAATACGTTCGTGGAAGAGGTAAAAGGGCTTAGAAATTTTGTCAAAGAAATCGATAATAAACATACGCGTCTGGAACGAGAAAATGAAATGCTTCAAGAACAAATGAAGAAAATGTTGTCAAAAATCGAAGAGCTGGAAAATAAACTCAGGTAGTAATGTAGTAAACATACATTAATTTTGTATCTAAAAATATTAGGAACTTTTGAAAACTTGAATTGGTAATCAGTCTCCAATCAGACCGCAACCGAATCATCATCCACTTGTTCTGCAGCAGTCAACAATTCACCCTAAATCCCTTACCTCCGCCTTCCTGTCCTCCTCCACCCCCTCCTCCTCCGCCCCCTCCGCCACCTCCACCGTCTTGCAAGCCCCTCTTCCGCGCCCACACTATCCCTCGCTGCGGCTCCGCGCCACCCAGGATCGCGGGCCCTAGACTGACCATCACACCACAGGACATCGCCAATGTTAAGTTGAGGAAGGCAAAGGTATAAAAGTATGCTATTTCCGAGATCAAATTAAAATATTGGTCACTTTAACTGCTAGAAAATTTATGCGAAATAAATGTCTGAGAATATTGAGTCATTAATACATAGTCATTATATTCCGTATTTTGTAAATAATAATTTCATATATATTTTTACAATTTTTTTTAGATAATTATAAATAAGAGTTTTATATTAAACCATTGATCTATATTCTAGGATAATCCGGTGCGTCCAAAACCGGCGCAAAAGGATACTCAACAACCGCTTGTTACTCAACACATGCTGGAAGCAACACGAGCGAGACTCGGTCGCAACCGACCCGTCGCGGCCTCCACTCCCAAGCAACAGCTCTCTGAGCTGGAAAAGTAAGTCTCATCCTCTAAGCTTCAAAATTAAAATAATCGTGTACTTCAGTTAAAAATACACCAATAAACATATATTTCAGATGTCTGTTACAAGAGTCATCAGTTACATCCCTATACCGAAGGCGAGTTACGCGCGGAAATTTTCGTAGCGCTGAGGAGCTACGAGTACGTCCCTACCCTACGAGATGCGCACGTTCTCCGCACTCCCCGCGGTCAAATTCCCTCTCCCGTGCCCCGACCTCCCAGCCTAAATTCCCACTCATTTGCCCCAACATAGACAATATAAAGTGACTGTGATCTGTGATCGTTTTAAAAAATATTTTTATTTTATACATTTATATTACCTAAAATATGTTTGCATACTGAGTGTATATTTTATGATTGTTGTATAAACTTATTACTAAATAAATATGTATTTTTTGACCTTTCATGAATATATTTGTGATAGGTTTACTATGTGCTTTATGGTATAAAAATATTGTTATTTTGTATTCCAGCACTGTTTTTAAATAACTTATATAATCATGCATAATAATAATTTTCAAATAACCATAATGTTTTACGCTAAACTTATAAATAAATATAAAAAATATTATGTCAAAATGTTTATTTTGGAATAACAAAGGTATGACTTGTTTTATATTGAATATATATTATTATTATTAAGGTACCTATCTATATTATATTACTTTACCAACCTATCCACTACTTGATTTTATTGAAACTCATTTAAAAATAAATATATTGGAACCCAACTGATGATTTTATTGTTATCTTATGTTCCTTAAATACTGCAAATGAATAATTGTTAACAATATTTGAAAAGTAGTCATTACTTTCCATAGTTCCAACTACAATTGTAGTGTAATAAGCTGTCATGATCGTAAAGTTAATCAATATTTTATTTTTTTAACAATATCCCGAAAAAAATCATAATAAAAACGGTCAGGTTGATACTGAATAAGCTATTATCACAAATTATATCAAATTCCCTAAATTTTTTTGCTTTGCCATCCCAAGTAAAGCCGGGACTATTACCAGACCATAATATTCCCAATTTTACAAAATTTATTCAAAACACTCTTTTTTTATACGTTTAGCACTGAGCGAAATTTGGAGGGGATAACTGTGCATAGTTCTATCACGCACGCAATACTATTATAACTTAAATATTATTATTTTTATTTCGAATAGTACTGTAATAATTACCTAATCGTGGTATTTTATTATCTTGTATATATATCTTTAAGAGTGAGTTAGGTCACTCTCCTCACGATTAGCTCAAATAGACTAGCTGTCACAATCCTCCAATATTGAAATGCTGTGTGTTCCTGACAATAAACAAGAAAATTTAATTCACACGGTAATGCAGTTGTCCAAAGTTATTAAATGCCCTATAAGTGTGGGTCAAATCCATTACTGCTCCCGACTGGCTTAGATGAATAACACAAGTACTCGTCCACGCTCTATTTTAGTAAAATTCACAAGTCCATGGCTACGTGATGAGTTTTTCGCTGCAACCAGTATATTCAATAAAACCAATCCTGACACATACATGATGATACATGATACATGAGCTTACACATAATATGTGATAATGGACTTTTTGATAACGGATATTTTGTCTATAGGCGAGATCGTGAGAATAGTGGGTTCCATGGTACAAAAATAGGGGCTGGTGTGCTCATCGCTGTTTCAAAACGTTTTAAATTCTCCCGCTTGTTTTGATTTGGAGTCTAATTGTCAGGATCTTGGGGGTCAAGTTGAAATTGAGCGATAGCATGAATAAAATTAAATATTTTTATATCTGTGGAGTTTACATTCCCTCTCCTGTTAAAACACATTCTAAAATCTAGATCATTTAATTAAAAACTTAAATCGTGTCTAAACTCAGATACCGTAATTTTGACTTCCGCATAGTCAAGGTCATCGCAAATGATTCGTGCCGCTAGTTTAGTTATACCTTGGTACTTCTTTTGTCAGGCGTCAATTTTAAAGTCGAAACTGTTGTTATAATTCACAATGTAATTTTCCGCTATGAAGTAAATGCTTTAGTGTGTGTCTGGGTAGACGGAATACCAAATGTACCTCTTGATGATCTTGCCATATTGACACGTAATCCGAAACAATGTCAGGTACTTTTAAATGTAGTTGAGGATTTCTGTACGTGGACGGGCGGATTGAGGATAAAACCAAGTAAATGTTTTAGTCTGTGTCTGGGTAGACGGAATACCAAATATACCTCTTACGATCCGGGTCTTATAATAGGCGGTCAGTGCTTTAGTACGGTTACGGAAGCAGCTCCGTTTATATTTTTAGGTAAAAAAATCGATTACCAAGGCCGGACTCCATCGTTGGATGTAATAGTCGATAGCTTTTTAAATGATCTCAAAAAGGTAGAAAAGCAACCAATAAGTAACGTCAAAAAAGCTTGGATTTACGATAATTATTTAACATCACGTCTAAATTGGCCTTTCCTCGTGTATGACATAAATAAAACCCTTTTGTCAAAGTTAGATGCAAGCGTCATAAAGACATTGAAGTTATGGCTCGGGTTAGCGCACTCAGCGGACTCTTCAACCTTATTTAGAGACCGAAACAACTTTGGATTAAAATTAAAGAAACCATCGGAGCTCTACAAACATCTAAGAGTTACCAAAAGACATATCATCGGAAAATCTAAAGATGATACTGTAACTTCTCTCCCAAAAGACAAAGTTGCCTCAGAGCTCGAGTCACGACTTCAATTCCATAAAAAAATTATGATAGGTGCTCAAACAAATAAAGTAGGGCTAGGATCAAGTAGGAAAGTTCAAGACATAGACATAACAAAATCTTTTATTCGACAAGACGAAAACGATAATTACCGACTCCACGCGATGAGCCTAGAAATTCAAAACGAATGGAGTGAACGAATGAAAAAGAATTCAAAACGATAGGAGATTTTTGTATTCCACTAGCTTTGAAGTGGCGCACCTTAATTTATGATTAGTCCCCAGCATTATTAAAATTGTATCTTAATGCATTCCAAATAACTCTCCCAGACCAAAGTAATTTAGTAAGATGGGGCAAAACCTTGGCCTTTCTAGAACAAGCATCGGTTTATTTCTAGAACGTATTTCAAAGGCAGCATTGGTAGGTTCTTTCCAAATTTGGTTAGGTAGAGGAGTGTGGAGGGTGAAGGTGAGCGTTTTTGCGCATAACAAAGGGGCCCCTTAAACCTACTCCTGGGTCGCAAGTCCCAGGCCCTGCTTGCACTGCTCTCCTTGCAACGCGATGGGCCCGGCACCCGCACGGTGAATCCATGGAATGCTAAGAAGCTTCGTCTTAGGCTTTCATAAAGACGAAAACGATGTAGAGGCGTTTCAGCTAATAATGCATAAAAACACAAAACATTTTTTTTTTTCTCAAAGTTATTCTTTAATTTACCTATAATATTTATTATAAGACATTATTTATATTTTGGGGGGAAGTTTTGATCACTTTACTCTGTACCTGTAGTATAAAATGTCATTCGTCAATCATAATAATATTTGTCAAATTTGAAAACATAAAATCGATAAAAATAAGTAATAAGTGTTTAAGTATTCCTATTTCGTACTTTATTTTTTAAATCCTCATTATTGTTTATTACAATGTAACACATATATTACTAACGTTTGAAATATCTTCCTTTAAAAATAAATAAACCTGGAAGTTCTATGATGTCATACATCTTTATTATTTTTTATTTTCGCGAAACGGAGGCCTAAACAAATCAGCTAGAAATGTTATTTGTTGGACAAATAATTTAACAGGGTTTTTTAATTTTAATTAGAAATCTAAAAATGGATTTCAGTTCCCTTAACCCTTCAACATCTAATGCTCTTAATATAGCTGCAAGGAACAATGATGTTAAGACAGTTAAAAGATTGCTTAAAAAAATGAATCCAAACTGTTCTGATAATAGAGGTTGGACTTGTCTTCATGAAGCTGCTGCTAGTGATAGCTACGAAAGTCTCGTCTTAATTCTAGATCATAAGTATATAAATCCTCTAGTAGAAACATATGATGGGCACACAGCACTTTACCTTGCTTGTCAATATTTAAGCTCTGTAAAGACTATAAAAACGATACTTGAATTGGTACCTGATATTGCTAACTATGGAAGCACTGAACATGTTACTCCATTACATGTTACAAGTGGTCAGGGTAGAGTAGAGATTATTCAGCTTCTTTTAGACTATGGGGCCATGATTGATGTTCAGGATTTTGATGGGGACACTCCACTGCATGATGCCTCTTTTGATAAACATGATCAATCAGTCTCACTGTTATTATATGCAGGTGCAAATCCAGATATAAGAAATGAAGCTTACTTCACACCATTCCATTTAGCTTGTTACAAAGGCTGTTCTAAAGCAGTTGAGCACTTTTTACCATTTATTAATGATATAAATGAAATTGCACTGGATGGAGATTCCCCATTAATTTTGGCTGCTCAAGGTTGTAACCATGATGTTGTAAAAATATTATTAGCAAATGATAGTGATCCTAACATAAAAAATAAATGTGGTGATTTAGCTTTAACAAAAGCTTTGACCACTGGTAATAGTGCAATATTCAACACTCTTTTACAAGTGACTGATGTTACAAAGATAGATACAAATATAATATTTTGGGAATGTAAGCCACACATCTTCAAATTGGATATTCTAGAAAGTCTTCTATCTTATGATTTAGGACCAAAATTCTTTGATTATTATGAACAATTTTATATCACTTTAGAAAAACTAGGTGAATACACACCAGCATACCTTACAAATGCTCCCATAAACTCATTATTAAGTATTAGTGAATATATTTATACTCAAAGTCCACAGAAGTTTGAAGAATTCTTTTACTTATTTCTAATGGGTGGAGTTTCCGTTAATGCTATAGATATAAATGAGTGTCCTCCCTTGGTTTATATTCATTATTGCCTTCACACTACTTGTTTTAAAAAGGTATTAATAGTAATAGAATACTTTTAAAATCATTTTAAATATCCGAGATATTTAATTATGACTAATTACAGGTATTTGATTTATTCATTCTGCACAATTGCAATGTAGATTATTGCAGCACTCTGACTCACCCCCATGGGAGGTTCTTGCCAGATGCTTTTCATGCTTCTCTTGGATCAGACCCCTCCACGGCACTAGTAATGTTGCCATACAGTTTACACTGTGATCCAGAATACCTTCTAATCTTTGCTTATGAAAATGGTTTGTTGGGAAGAATACCTGGATTTGTAAGTATCTTTCATATAACAACTACTATTTTATTTTACCTATTATTTTAGCCTATTTTATTTTACCTACTTTTTTTGTATTCCATATAATACTAAAGAAATCACCTCCCAATTAAAAAACATTTCTTTCAGGTGAAAAATGAACTTTTATCAATGATTGGTGCCAGTGAAGCTTCAGCTGAAAATTTGACATTTACAGTGCTTCCACTAGCTCATTTATGTCGACAGAAAATAAGGATTTTAATAGCTAATACTGGCTGTCTGTCTACTGACAGGTTCCTTGATATTTTGAGTCAAATGAAAATACCTCAAATGCTTAAAGATTACTTGAGGTTTACTTAGAATATTAAGTGTTTTATTATTTGCTTTGTTGAGTTTTTAGCTGTAAAAACAATTTCGAAAGCTTTAAGCGTAACTGATATGTTTTGTGATATTAACTTAGATAAAATTCATCCTTGTTATGAAAAACACAAAAATAAATTATGTTATAATATTAAAAAGTTTATTATTTAAAATATAATATTTATATTTTTATAAATAGTTACAAAAAAGTTTTGTATAAGGAGATTAAATATTATACATTGATCTGGTACTATTGAATATAAACATGTGATACAAGTTTCACAAGTAATCAACTACTTGAAGTTTGCTCCATTAGCCATAAAATCTTCAATTTCTGCAACCCTATAAAGAGAAAGACAATTAGTTATTCTTCACATAAACAACTTTAGTTCGTACTTATAGTGGGTGTAGTAGCTAAAAGAAGCCAAACTCACGTTCTCGGCACGAAGGTCAGGTTTTCGACTCCATCCTCTGTAATCAGGACATCATCCTCGATACGAACTCCACCAAAGCCCCGGAAACTCTCCAATTTTTCCCAGTCGAAGAAGCGGGCCAGATTCGGGTCACGTCTAGCCTCGGCCAGGAGCTACGGATACATAGCATAGAGTATCGTACATTCGTGCATCGTATATTCCTCCACTCATCATTCGACCTAGCTCAAATACGGAACTGCAGGGGTCGAAGCGAGCTAGAAGCTCGATCTTCTTATATGTAATCGTTAATGAGTACTAGAAAAATGTAAAATTATTATGAATCTCGATCGTAATTATTAAGAACGTCATTATTTTTTTAAATATATGTGACGAAGTGTACTCTGGGTATGAAGTAGCAGCCGGGCTCGATGGTGAGCAGCATGGCGGGCGCCAGGGTGCGGGCGGTGCGCAGGCGGGCCAGCGGCCCGGACGGGCGCGGCGGGCACTGCGGCAGGTAGCCGCCCACGTCGTGTACGTCCAGCCCCAGCAGGTGACCCAGCCCGTGCGGCTGCAGCACGCCGTTCACGCCGTTCTGGCACACGAGGGGGGTTATTGTCGGTGGGGCGAGGCGAGGGGGGTTATTGTCGGTGGGGCGAGGCGAGGGGGGTTATTGTCGGTGGGGCGAGGCGAGGGGGGTTATTGTCGGTACAATATTTTTAAATATGCCGCCCGAAAAACTTCAACTTAAAAAAAACACCTCAAAACCTTCATCTGCCTACACCGTTAACGATGTAGGTCGGTTCTTCGGCGATGCGGTTGTGTATTAAACCAAGTCCGGATCTGCCGCTCGTTCGAGACGACGACTACTAGTACTCGTCCGGTTATCATCTCTGAAGTTACACGCGGAATGGCCGAAATGAGGGATATTTTTAATATTTAACTAGTTTTTGCCTATTAGTAAACTATCTTTTTTTTTTTACTGTATATTTTTACTTTTAATTAGTGTGATTTATTGAGATTTTTTTTTCAGCAATTTACCTCGATCATCTCTTCTACGTCCCCCTTGAGCAACCCTCCCTTCTTCAACACTTCCAACATGGCTCGGTTGGCGGTTAGATGCATGTCGGTCCATTTCACGCCCGGTTTTGCTTCTCTGCAATTTATAGAAAAAATATATAAAACGTATAGTTTATGTAAGAAATGAACGGCAATATTGAAGCTACCTCATAACCGCGTCTCGCGCCGCCAAAACGGCTTCATATATAAGCCTCTGGTCTTCCGTGAACTTTCCATTTGCCGGGAACGAGCAAGTGATGTCTGCCGCATAACCGGCATAGTTGCCGCCCATGTCGAATAAACTACAAGTAACATCAATAAAATAATTCGATCATCGCGATCAAAGAACCCGCAGTGCCAGTACGACGGACATCTTCCATCTCGCTCCGTCCCCCGACCCACCATATATCCCCGTCCCGTATCAGCTTGGAGTTGGGTGCGGCGGCGTGTCCGTAGTGCAGCGTGGCGGCGTTGTCCCCGGAGCCGCAGATGCAGGTGTATGACACGTGGCGACACCCACCCACGCGGTAACAGTGGTCCAGGAATATGGACTCGCATTGGTACTCCATCAGACCGGGCTTGGCGTATAGCATCACCTGGGTTACGAATTTACCGTAAATGTAAAGCGCGGCGTTATCCGTATAAATATTTTAAGGTAAGCAATTATATGCGTATAAAAAAATATATGTTCGACGCAGTACTTGAAAAGGCTGCATCGATTTAGATATATATTTTTTAATATCGTAAAAATCTAAGAATGGAAAGATCTAATATTAACCGAATAATGTCCGGAAAAAAAAATAGGAACATGATTTTTTTATGGAGTTTGGAGTCCATTTATATTATGTTGGTGATGTATATCTGCCGTCAACAGACCACTAGTTTTGGTGGTGAGAGGATCAATTTCGTATTAGGCCCATACTACGTCTGATGATTTCCCTTTCGGGGTTCGCGAAGTCAATTGACACCAAATCACGGAGTCATGAAGCAAATAATGATTTCGCCTCAAAAATAAAGTTATTAATTTGTGATGTTAAATTTTGGAAAGAATGTCAAAAACAAAAGATGACAAAATTAAAAATTTATTATATATTAAATAGTAAAGTGTTGTATTATGACAGCATATTTTTTATTTTTAAATATGTATTAGGTTTATACCTGCTTATGCGCATCGGATGATATTTTGCAGATATAGCGCATAACGTCTATTTCCTCTGGCGTTTTTATAACGCGTCTGTAATTTGAATAAGTTCTTATTTTTATTTGATTATCAAAACTTACAACCCTGTTATTTATTAAATGATATATTTTTTAAGCTTTTAAAAATATATTTATCGTATATTATTGTAGCTATAATTGGCATGTTTATCAGAAGATAACGAGATTTACGTTAATTCCAGTATAACCATGAAATGTTAAACTTAAGATAATGCTATCATGAAGAAACAATAACGTTTTATCAAAATCGTTTTAATCGGAATTAATGAAAAAAGTATTACTTACAATTCAGCAATAATCGGGAAAAGTTTTTCATTATCCACTTTAAATCTGAAAAAATATTTCTTAATATATTCCTATTCCTTCGGTATGAATTAAATAAATACGTTATATATCAAAACAGTTTATTATTTTTTAATAATAACTATCTATCTTCATATATGTACCTACATGTAAGCAATTTGAGTAGTTTGTTATTATCTTTATCGATAATCGATAATCGTCTATTGTTATATATCTAACTGTTTACACGTGTATAATTAAAATTTAAAAAGTTATTTAAATGTATGAATTATCCAGGATGTGTAAAAAAAAACAATCTGAATAGTTACTATTCGCAATTCCATTAAAAATATTTTCTTTGATTTCATTTCCCTCATCATTTTTGTTGCTTGTAGAATATTTTAAATTCGAAATTCAAATTTTATACATTATAGAAAACTATTAAGTAAATAACTTACTCATCTATTCCTTCAAATACTGCTTCAACAGAAGTTAGACCACTGTCTGTATTTGGGCCGCTCTGGAGTAAGGAACAGTAATATTAAATCTTTGTTGTTAATAATAATAAATAGAATAATAATAAATACAAATACGTACAAGGGTTAGCAACGTCTCAGGGTTAAGGGATTTCAGTACATTGGTGATCTGAAAAGAGAAGGTAATTTTAGTTAAGTGTTATAGTCCGGGAGCCAGTGACCAATTTTCATCATGAATTTCCTCCCGAGTGAAAATTTGTAAACGGCAATAGAAAGTTGTGTTATGAAGCTCCGCGGTCGTCAGCTGCTGCTCTGGTGGTGGAGAAGGCAGTGGCAGCCTCCCACGCAGGAACAAAAAAAAAGTTTTTTTAATGATTTCCTCCCATTCTAAAATTTTCTTGAATAATAGTTTATCTAATATCTTGAAGGGAAGATAAAGTCAGCTGACTATAACATGGTGGATTATACGTCAGCTGGCCGCTCGAATATGAAAAAAATAAAAAACATTCAATGATTTCCTCTCAACTAAAAATTAATCTGGTGATAGTTTAGATGTTACTGTGAATGAAAATTAACATCAGCTTGCTGTATCTCATTGGAAAGTTCGTCAGCTGGTTACTTGAAATGTGTAATGTAGCACCTACTGAATCTTAGCAGCTGACGACTTTTCCCTTTACTTACAGCTAGCTGATTCTCTTATAAATTTTCATCCAGGAGGAAATCACTTTTCTCTATTTATCTCTTTTTCTTATACAAATTAAATATATATATTATTGAAATGTTTTGGGGAAAATGTTGAACATTTTTCCTAGTTTCTATAAACCAAAGAAAGCATTTAAGTTGGTGGCTTAAGTATTCAATGTTTTTTATTTTTTTTTTATATAAAATTCAGTAAGCCAAATGATTAAAAACAGGAGCTCCTATGGCAATCACATAATCTCGCTACAACTTATGTTATGCCACAGACAAATACACATACAAAAGTTAAGATTTCTAAAACTATGTGTTATTCTGGTACATAAGCTACAACATTGCCAAATTTCCTCAAATTCCGTTCAGTTGTTTTGCATGATTGAGTAACTGAAATCTATCCATCCAATACATTCAAACTTTCACACATATAATATTAGTATAGACATGAAGCTTAATTAAAAGTTACAATGAGCTGGTCACATATGTTGTAATTATACATATATAAAAAAATAGAGAAAGAAAAAAGAAAGAATAATTGTATAGGGAAGCCATAGCAAGAAAATGTAACACATTAATATTAGAAAAATAGATAAATATACATAATAATATAATCTAAATAAAAGGATATTGAATAAAAAAATTAAAATAGGTTGAAGAATAAAACAAAATATGTGAACATAGTTAATGAGATCTCAATCCTTATTATATATAAATATCCTTTATACAAATTTACAGGTATCTGAGAAATAAGTAACAAAAACAAAGAAAGCATCTACTTTGCAGATATTTGTTTTTTTTTTTATAACTTTTAGTTGAGTTTTTAGAATAGTACTAGTTTTGAAGCTAAACAGAGAATAAAAGGTTCTTTAAACCTTCTGTTAATAAAAACAAATAAATAAATCTTACATGGCAACAATATTGAAAATAACAATGGTATAATTAATATCTTTCATTATCCATCTGGTTATCAGTTATTTAATTTTAGCTTGTTTTATATTATGATGTAGAAAGAAATATTAAAAAAAAATAATATCTGTTATTATTGTTGTTTTCAATGGTATAACAACTGAAATTAAATGTAACTGATTACCTATTTATTAAGTTATTAAAAGTAACTTCACCTCATCTACATAATGGACTTCGTCTACCCCATAAGTGTTAATATGCTCTGTGCATGAAGGTATCTTCCCCATCCACACTTCATATTCCTCCGGCAGACGAGGCACAAAAAGGTAGGCTTTCTTAGTTTTTACATCAAGTGCAAGAAAGCAGCCTGGTTCACGGACACCACATGCCCACGTGAAATATGATTCCTGAAGCATTGTTGTAAATTATTTAACACCTCTTATGTTACTCACACAAAAACATACAACATTAACTCATATAGCACTTGAGAGTTGAGACAAAAATGTGGTAACAAATAATTGATAAAGAAAAATTTCACATTTAATACATATTAATCAGCATCAGAACAACCTAAGTGTAAGTTTATCAAATACATGTCATAAAAATACATAAACTTACCTGTCTAAAAATGTATTGAACATCTGTGTCATAATGGTTGATATCATCTCCACCTTGCAAAACCACTACTTGACCACTTTCCAATTTTTCTGCAAGTCTTTCTCTATTTTTAGAAAATAGTGACAATGGTACTTCATAGGTACCAGGACCCATTGACCACACTCCAGCCATGGTTCTTGTTGTAATAAAATTCAATTACTTGAAATATTTGATAACACAAACTTATCTTAATGATAATATGTCTTATTTATCTTGATAACACTTATTACATATTCTTTGTATCAATAATAAATATCGTTATCAATAATACGTTTTGTTTTGGAAATATTACTGTGTACAAAAGTATTGAAGCAGAACTGCAAGTGCTGCAGTTATTTTATTTTTTCAATATGTTTATACTCGACCGAGTTTCACACATGTATTACGTAATCATTATCACTTTACTTGCAATTGCGAGTAAAGAATGAAACATTTAACATGAGTAAGTAATAATTTATATAATCTACTACTATATTTTCTTCAAATACACCATTGTTATAAAAATTGTTTACTGAATTAAAATGGTTTACATAAATGTATATTAAAATAAAATTATACTTATGAGAATAAATAGAAACATTTATACATTGTATTTTCGATATTTTGTCAAAATTTAAGTCCTGATAAGGCTATTAACTATAAAAGTCAAATGAGTAGCGACTGCGATTATGTTGTTTGTATTTTTTAATCAATGATGAGTAATGACACACTTGACAGTCAACAGTGATTTGTGATTCATGACAACTGACTGATTGACTGACTGACAAGTGACAAGATTAGCGTAGCATACACGTAACTGCAAGTTTGGCTAACATGCTTTCGTACAAGGGTTCAAGTTTACATAATCGTTATATTGTTGTTATAGGCTCACCATGTTAAATCGTCATTTCTCAAACTTCATAAAAAATATAAACATATTCATGGCTTAAAATGCTTGCATTAACTCAACATAAACTTGACTTTGAAGCTAAATTATACAAAAATACTTGATTATGCAAGTAACATGTTAACGTTACTTTTACTAGACATTACGTCTAGGGACACCTTAAGTTGACAGAAAATGAGATTTTTTTATAATATAGAAATAACTATTTTTTTGACGGAAAAGTGCGGGAAACTTAAAAAAAAAGCATAGAGATATTATACAAAAAAGGCCGTAATCTTTTTCAGAGTATTTGAGTTGAATTTTTTTTCATAATATAAATATTATAGGAGTAGTTTTTATACATATTATTTTCTTTCTCTTTTTGGTTTTGTATATTTTAAGTATATAGTAACTTTTTCTTTAGTAGACGACGATGACCCCTCTGATCCTGGAGATGCCAGCCTCCAGGTTGGGACTTGGGTGTAATGCATCGGTATATTTTTTGAAAGGCATGAATTTAATCATGCACAAACATAACAAAAAGAATTATTATATAATATAATATTATTATTATTATAACTATTATATACATAAACCTACTGATTTTTGCTAGTGAAAAGAAACATGATCACAAAATAATTAAAGAATATAGTATGCAGGCTTGCCAGATGTCCAAATAACGTACTTTAAGCTGGCGCTTCTACAGAAATTTTGGTAAGTAGGTAATTATCAAAGCAGTAATTTAGGTTTAAGAATTTAGAAAGGTAAGAAATTACTTTTCTATCTTTAAAATATTTAATTGCTTTTATAGTACCCATTAATTATTACATATCCAAAATGTTATAATTACTATTTTTCATAGGATATTCAAATTCCACTTACATACTTATGTACCTATATGCATTGCAAAAGTTTGAAACTTTCTTTTTAAATCAATATTAATAGAACGAAGGGGGTTGTGTCATATATTTAAGGGTGTTGATATATAAAAATTATTATCGATTGATTTATTTATGCACCCACTTCAAGGAAGGGTTGACCCGGAACAAGCGGCAGGAGCGGGCTCACCAACACAATTCTGTAGAGGGTCTAATTCAGATCATCACTAAATGGAAACAGATAATAGTCCACATGTTTAATTACACTCCGTAACGTAGGCAATGACCTTAATGTTTAATTATATGAAATAAAAAGCAAGTCTCAAAGAGAATATAAATTCTATCCAAAATCAAACTATTAATTGTTTTCTAAATAACATGACGTTTAAATTGAACGTAATTTGAGTATTTCTTTAAAATTGTACTCTTGTTTGTAGTAAAAACCGATGTTGGATTCATGAACGTATGATTTGAAATAAAAACTGCAATATATAAAAAAAATAATAAATAAATAGGCTAAATGAGGATATAATATAATATGTTCAAAGATTTGTATTTATTTTTCTAATAATTTATAAAGTGAAGTTGGCGGGGTTGAACTTTAGAGTAAAATTTTAAGCAGCTCTTACTAATATCCTAGAGAATTTACTTTAACGTATATTTTAGGTATATAGCATCCCCAGTCATCACAGCAATGTATGCTGGGAACACCCAATATATACCTAGTTTATGTACGTAATGATAAGTTATATATATAAGGCCATATCATTAAACCTTCTTTTTAAATGTATGACATTGGTAGTTTGTTTGGTGTACACTAAATACTGACGATTGCAAAACAGTAATCACAACAAAGACACAAATAGGTACCTACCAAATCACTGCTATCGTTTCAAATGGTTCAAATGGTTCAAATTTAAGTATGACTTAAAAAGAAACAAATCTGACCTATTTACATATGCAAACAAATAAATAAATGTTCTTGGTTAATGTTATTTACACTAGCTACATAAATTGTATTTAACCGGAAATTGTGATAATAAAATTAAAGCGCTCAAGTGAAATGTTATTTATACTTAAAGTGACCAGTTTTGGGATGTCTGCAGATCCAAAACATTTAGGTACCTAGAATTATTTGTGTTTATTTTTTTTAACAAAATAACCACGAAATTCTGTTATTGTTATTTTTTTGATATTACATTTTGGAGAAACTAAATACAACAATAACGATGAATTGAAGAATGATTGAGGATTTATATAAAAGTATTTATATATAAAAATATATTGAGATTGTTGAGTTTGATGTACAGAGGCTGCTTACAAGAGGTGGTAAACTAATTGCAAATAACCCTGTATATATATGTATATGTATCTAAGCTGAACAGTTGACGCCGCGGGGTCCAGGGTTCAAAACCATGTAGTTGGGAAAATTCTGATTTACCTATTTAACGTGTTCTTCTAGCTTCAGCCGTGTGTCACTACAAACGTAGCTTTGTACGTAATTTAAAATTGTTTTTTTTTTTTATTTTTATGAAATATTAAAAATGAAAATTTTGGCAACTGAATCCTATATCCTAATATATGTACCAAGATGACGGAAAATGTTTTACTTTTATATGCTTAACATTAAACAACACTGATGTTTATATTCATTTATTTTATTTGGTTATATTTGTATTAATTTACATCTGAATAATTCAACGGCGACATCCAAGTCTATTAATACTTAATAACTTTGCATTGACGTCAGCTTGACGGTTTCTTTTAGGTCATAGGGGTCATTTCATATACAAATTACATAACTTGATTATTTTCTTTTCTTTTATAAAGTTAGATGCGTAGGTGCGGTAAGTTTGCTTGAACAAGTAAGTAGGTAGAGTGGTAGGTTCCTACTTAAACGGTACCTTTAGTCTAAGGAAGGTAGCAGGGAGACAAATTCACAAGGAGACTACTATTACATTAATTATTACTTTTCCCTCCACGGAAGAATAGCTTAATATTAAACTAGTAATTATATTTTTATTAAAACAAACGATTAAGATTTTAAATATAAGTAAAAGTAATATTACTAGCTATTTATAATGTTTAATTTTTTTAATCTAAGAGCGAAATGTTTTTTGTAGTGCCACATTTTGTTGTTTTTTAAATCTCGTCAAGGGATAGTTCATTTTCCACCCTTGTACTGCATTTACTTGTCAAATGTAAAAAATAATAAATATGTCTCCTTCAATTCTTAGGTCGTTAGTCAATCAGGCTTTTCAAGTTTATTTTAACTTGATTATAAGTAAATACTAGGATCCGCCACAATGCGCTGCGGGAGTTGAGCTGAGCGCCCTCCCCCTTTTTTATGCTACTAAAGTCGGTCCATACCGCGCCCAAGGACTTCCAATGAAGTTGCTGGCACCGAAAATGTTAAGAGTAACGATTGACGAGTGCGCAGGTTCAGTTAAGCTTAAGTCTATGGGAGATTCAGTTTTTTGACCATATCTTTAAAACAAAACAATATTTTTTATTCTGTTTTTTGGAGTAGAAGCCCAGTCACGTCCTTGACATGCGTGCCAATTTTGGTTAAAATTGGTCAAGTGGTTTTCCTGTGATGATGACTCAAAAAATTAATTCCGAAACGGTTAAGAGCTTCGCTTACGCTCAGCTCAAAAATAATATAATTAGTTAAGATTTAATTATTAGTTATTTTATTTTAGATTATTAGTAAAGATTTAGATTTAGTTCTCCAAATAGATGGAAATAAATATAAAAATAATGTGAACTAGAATCCAAATTTGTTTGCAAACACAAATTTAGGTTTTATAGATATCATGATCAGAACCGCTGGAATATGTAAATATATTTTTATTTTATTAACATAATGTACTAAATTCTTGAAAATCAATAAATTATTATTATATTAAGAGGAACATTTTTGTTCAGTCATAAGTCATAACACGAAATCAGAAATTATTTTTTTATGACATACCTATAAACATGACATCGTTTTTTACTTTAACATCACTATTATTCACTTTCTAATTTAAAAAACTTATTATTTTAATGATACATATAGACAATACACATTGTTCTGAAAGAATATGAATTCATATAAAAGCCATAAAATTCTATTCTGTTCTTAAATAACGTCAATATTATGTCAATAATAAAAGATTCACGGCAACATACTAAAGCATATTTTTTTTTTGTCAAATTAATTATAGTATATATATATCGTTTCCTACTCATCAAAAGATGGCAGCACTCAAATACAAAAAAGGATCATAATATTATTCAAACGAGTTTTCACAGAAAACACGTGTGTGCGATATTTTCTGATTTTAAAATTATTTACATTAAATGAAATTCAAACCACTTGTTTTTAACTCTTAAGTACTGGGTGGAAAAGTTATTTATATAATATTGTTTTGTTATGTTATTTGGTTTACCTATTATAAGTAATAACAAAAGCCATAGATATTTATTAAAAATCATTCATATTATAATACAATTTAAAAAAAAAATGTTATAGGTATGCTAAAAGCATATAACATTTTCCTAAATTTTATAATTTCTTAATAGCTTAGTCTAATCATGACTTAAAATAACCAATTAATTAAAAAGAGAATCTCATTTAGCGAACTTTCCTGTAAAGAAGGTATTTTGTCATCAGTTAACTGTGATCAGAAGTTTTTTAAGTAAACGTTTTCCTCATTTCTTGCTCGGTATCTGAAACTGATTCAGATCAGAATTGAGGAAAATGTAATAAATCTTTAAACAGACTTAAATAGGTTAGTTTACTTCGATCGGAGTAGAAGTAAAATTAAACTTCGTTTTATTTTTAATTTAATTCCATTTATTAGATAAATATTTTAATCTTATCTAAATCACAAGATCGATAAATTAAACTACCTAAAATCACAAAATGCACTAAAACATGCACACATGTAATATTACATTGATTTTTATACCCGATTTGGTACCATTGTACATTGTATTGTTGATGTACTAAAGAGAAAGATAGGTACATTCAATATTATTATAAGTATTGCCTACAATTTGCCTAAGTTATGCCCTAATTCAGGCTATTATTTCTTAGGTCTGAGTTATTAATTCACACCTTGTAGTGCGATACGATTTATGTTACATTATTTGACATGCGAGGCAGTAACTGTATTTTCATTTCATTACTGTTATGTCTGCGATCTGGTTTGAAAGTTGTTTCGGTTGTATTTAATCATTAATGTACAAAGTGTTATTATGTCGTTATGAAAGTACTGTTTGAATGTTATATTATTATTACAATTGAGCTGATGTAAATATTGTAAAAAACATTGATAAACCTTACATGAAACATTAATTAGTGAGAAGTCTAAAGACACGAACATAGTTAAAGCTCTTGAATATTTTATAATAATAAAATTTAAATAACTTTAATATTTGGAAATGTCTCAGCATAAGTCTTGTCAAAAAACTAAAATATCAATAAAATACACATTATGGAAGGCGTAACAATATTTAACGTTAAAAGTTAGTTACGTCATTCGGTACTTTGATCAGTAAAGGTCATTATTTTATGAAGAATAAATATTATGATTGTAGAGTACCGGCGGCCATTTTGGTTCGTTCTCGTGATTTGTACCGCGAGTGACACGTCATAGTTGGCCATCTCGCTCTCGCATGCTTTCCGCATATAGCACCATTGTAACCCGACACGTTTCTTACTCACAAGCGATTTCACAACACAATTCACACTTTCACAACTAAAATGTTTTGTTTTTTCTTTAATAACATAAAATAATTAGGAGTCTACTGATATCTCGTGACACGATGGTTTCTTTTCTTTTAATCTTCGGACAGCCTCGGCAACAAGGGCACGCTGCTCCAATAACCTTTCCACGAGATCAACTGGTTCTTGCTTTCTAATATAGTAAGGTGCAGCTCTCGCCCGTGCTTGCAGGTGAAGCTTTTGCTTTAAGCCGAGTGTAAGTTCCTCAATTGCCGGTAGTCGGTTCGAAGTTAGCTTTCGTCCCTCCTCCTGGTTTGTGTTACGATTTTCATATCTAGAGGTCTCTTTCAACATAGCGTTAAGCGCTATTATGTGTTATTACTAAGAATCACTAGTATCGACGGGGACGCGCAGCTACGTTTGCGTATGTGGAATGAATGAGCGAGTGAGCCGTCTCGATCTGGTGTAGAATTTGCGGGTCTCTGCGGGGGTGGGGGAGGGGTGTGACGTAGTCCGATGCGCAGTCGTGCCGGGCTGTATACAAACAATACGATGGACGTAAATAAACACACGACCGAACCGACACGCCTGTAATGTGAACGGTGTTATCTTTGTGTTAGTGGTTCAACTTGTCGTTCCATTTGACTAACGCACATGGGAATTCGAAATATCTTCAAACTGTGGCTAGTAGATATATTTATTAGGTAAACAATTCATCTTTCTATTCAACGACATGCTTTTAATACGGTCATGGCTGAATACAATAGGGCCTGACCTATTTGGATGTATAATCGATGTCAGTTGATGTCTTGCATAACCATTACTCTTTCTTCATTTATTTTCTGAAATGAGAGAAACCCAATACAATAAAAAGTTATTTCACCTTTTTTTTTAATATTAAGAAATAAACCTAGTATGACGAAATTTTTAGATTCCTTGCGAGTTTAAATAAACGTTTTTTAAATTATTTCTGTAATATACCTACAATATTTACATAATAATGACATTATTTGTTGCGGTTTTATCTCAGCTATTATTAAAATTTTATTTATATTTGTGATGACAAATAAAGGTACGTCGGGGCGTCAACCAAAAAATTTTGTACCTGCATATACCTACCTATTTTGGAAGAGTTCTTAAAAGCTTTCAGGTTTGTAATCTTCCTAAAAAGGACACTCATTACAAGATATAAGGATTACCCCGTTCTTAGTCAAAAGTTTTTAGGTGTTTGAGACTAAGCTACCTAGTACATATACCTATAATTTATTTAGCTTTGAATTAAAAAAATGTTCTAGAATGTACCTATAACGCTCTCCGAAGAAAAATAAGCCATATGGTGATGGCATTGTGTTCATATTAATATTAATGTTTCTTTAAGTCTGTCGGTAAGTACTTGTGTTGTTGTTTCCATGTAGTGGTGAGCTGGCTGTATCGCTGAACCAAAACTAAAAACGGCCATTGCCCTCTGTTTTTGTGCGGTTTTTTTCCTGATTTTACCGAGTTCGCCGTACCTTAGCTAAATACGTCGAGTTGTTTTGAATTACTAAATTTACTAAGTTCAAGAAGAAGTCAAATGGAACTCACAATCACAATTTCTTTAATGAAATGTCCTACTGAGAAAGATATGGATCTTGGTTATACCGATCATTATATTTTAAAGCCTTCGGTTAATTTAAGTTTCTAATAATGATAATAATACTACTAATAAGCATAAAACAACATCAAATACATTTATTTTATTTATTTGCCAATGCATAGCAAGTATCTACCTACTCATTTTGTTTTTTTTTTCACTTTAAGTACCACGACAACCTCACGGAGTTATCTGGGAAGAAATAAGAAACTAGTATACCTAAGTATATATATAAGTACCGTAAAACATAGCAGGTGTTAGGTAATTGGAGTTTGTATAATATTGTCATAAATTTTAATCAAAATGGCGTCTGAAATAACTATCATTTGTTACTTTAGTGATATTAAAAATACAACGCAATAAATATTTATAAAGAATAAAAAACCAAATGATATCTTAGAGCGAATACAATATGCTGCAAACAAAAACAAATACCTCTTATCCACAACGAAATATGGCCAAAGATAACAGTAGATACCGTACTAAACAAAGATAAGAACGAAAAATACTATATCAGATTGTTAGTGAATATCGTAAATGAGGTATCTCATGTCAATTATTATGGATAAGTAGATAAGTCGATGACTTTAAATCGTCGCAACCGTTGCAGAAGCACATGTTTTTTTCAGAGACGAGCAAAAAGTATAAATACGACAGTCAATAAACTTACTAACCATAACAAAAGTTCAACGATAACAAATAATGAGCACGTGTAGTTTTGTTTTAAATTGTTGTATTTGTTTGTTGTTTCATTTTATTTAAATAAATAATTATTATTACGTAAATTCTTTAATAACAATTTAACGTGGATGCCATGAGACATGCCTGCTTAAAACCACAAGAGCCGTCTATTTTTAATTAATTTAATATAGCTGATCATAGCTTCCGCATGTCTGGCCTTGAAAAGAATAGATAAGAATATCGGATTATTTTGAAGCTTGTATTTGGGCCGCACGCGTTGAATTTTGTTCAAATTCTTTTGCCGTCATCGACCAAGGAACTGCCATCTTGCGACAAGTAGCTTAGTGTTACTTATAAACTTTGATAGTAACAGATGTCGCTACTTTGTCGATATATAATATAAATGAGATTAGATAAACCTTATGTAATATTTTAAAAAGGGAATCGACTGAATGACTGATGACTGATTGTTGATTGTTGACGTACCTCCAAAACCTCTGAGGGTTAGATTTCTGAACATTTGACAGGTTTCTTCTATATATAATTAAATTAATGAATATTATTTAATTACAGATATGTTTAATAACACTGACCAAATTTTTAATATTTGGAACGTTGTTATCATTTGAGTGTTTTCATTGTTAATTTTAAATGTTCTGAACACAGAAATATCTCCGTACTTTCAATGTTTTTAAAAAAAATACTTGTTTTATTACAAATATGTAACGAATAATATTTAAACATATAAAAACTTATCAAGTGTAAATCCAACCGTTATACTATTGGTTACCTCTAAATATAGAGCGACTTTTATTCTGTAAAATGATGTCTGTGTAAAATTACAGAGATAATTCTCATTTTTTTAAATATATATTCAGGAATATCACGTTCTAATGTTCAGTAAGTAATAGCATGCATGCATATTCCATCGGCATTGGTATTTTGGTATTTGTTTGTATAGTTTTGATGTCTTTATGAAACCAGTAGCTCCATTCTTTAATAAAATCATATAAATTTTCAGTATAGAAATCCAGATGTAAATCTAGAATCTAGTGGAGTTTTTATTTTTTTTTAAATCATATTGTGTTCCTGTGTATATTTTTTCCTATATGATCAGGAATGTCAGCAACAAACTAATGACTCTTTCTGAATAAATCTACATATAATTTTTAAAGTTTATTAAACCACCCATAATTATTATATTTTTCTCGCTCAATTACAAAAAAGATCAGCAAGACTTAAGTGCTTGGTTTATTTTTATTAAAAAAAATGCAATGCTCCATAAACACCATTCAACAAAAAAAATAAAAAATTAGGACAGGAAAAACACTCGATCTGTTATATTATATACCAGTTATCGATTAAAAAAAAATAACTTGTTCTAAAACTTGTTTGTGTATAACTAAGGGATTGTTAAAAATAATCCAATGTTTACGATTTAATCCTTTTTTAACGAATGTTATAAAACAGTGTACATAATAAGTACCAATTATATACCAATTTTATAAGAAAATATTGTGTACTTAGTAGCAGTCTTAGTATAAGTAGTTTACAAACATTATTCAAAACATCTTAAAGTACAAAGTACAGTACAGTTTTGTAAAAGATATATCCCTAATTTAGTACAAATCCACATTACTTAAAATCTCTATCGAAATGTTCTCTAGAGAAATAATCAATGTGCCGCTATTGGGTTCACAAACATTTTTAAAACATAAGATAATATCATTATATTATTAATTTACTATCGGTCTTTAATACCTATGTGTACAAAGTTTGATCAAACTCGGTCCATGGGAAATGGGACAAAATCGTATTTGTAAAGTCGGTTACAAGCAAACACACAAGCAACTGCAAGCATACACGTGAAACTAATAAAAGCTTGTAAAAGCAAATGTAAAGTTAGTCTATACCTACTACCTGTCTGTCAAAGTATCATTCTTTAAATTAAAAAAAAAAGTTTCTTTGTTCGAGAGTTAAAATTAAAGCTGTCACTATAGTTTACTCAAAACTAAAACATTTATTGTTGGTTTTCTTGGTGTTTGAATTTAGAATTCCAAGATTCTGTTTTCTTGATTCTGAATTATAATTTTAGGATCCCATTTACATAATTACTAATCTCATTAATATAGTTATTGTATACGGTTCAATTTAGCAACATGTAGCTTTTAGTAATTGTGTCAATAATCAGCTTGTGTCAATAATAAAGGTACTCAGGGTATACGCCCTAATTTGTTAGGTATTGATTATCCTGATGTAAAGGTTTAAGTGGACTTTATTTTTGTCAAATTCTTGAATTTATTTCACTTTAATAGCGTTTAAAAAAAACATTACTAATGTTTATTTTTTGTGCTCTAAGTCGGTTAATAGAATCATGTAACAAGTTTGCAGAAACTAATTTTATATTTGGAATTTAGTTTTATTGTAATATCTGTATACGTTACTGGCTACTACTTAAGAATAAATGGTACCCAGGGAGCTTCGAGCCTTAAGAACACCCCCAAACCAATTCATTATTCCGATACTAATATTTTCAATATAAGAACAATGTTGTCTCAAATATATTTTAGTTAAATGTTATAAACACCATAAATTACCAATTTCATACAGAATACAGAAATCGTTAAAAAGTCTCACATTTTCTATCTTAACAATATATAACCATGTGTGGACGCCTGGAGGTCGGATCGACGTGCAAAGATCTTTCAATGCAAGAAAGAAGTGTTCACCTGCTGGCAGACCGACCAATGTCTCATGGTCGTAAATTCCTCCACATGTGTCCACATAAATTTTGTAATATTGAAGCAAACAGTAAGACTTGTTAAAAATATGGTATTGTTTACACATTTAGGCTATGACAGCGTCTAATTTAAAATAGATGAATATAAAATATCTGGATGTCGTTGTCTTAAGGAATAAATATTTATATTTTTTGTCAATAATAGGTGTATCTACATGCAACGTCATAACTTAAAACCACCTAAAAGACAGCTAAAGTAACTAAATACGTATAATGTACCTACTTGTTGAACTGAATACTGCATAAATCCCCAAAACAATAACATAAAAAAACAACATATGCGGTGCTAGTAAGTAGTCTTCACTTTAACAGCCAAGACCCTTGGGAAATTACTAATCAAGGAATAAATTAAACGAGTGATTAATTTTAAAACGTACATCTATAGTATGTACGTTTCAAATAGTGTATAAACATGTTTTACCCATGATAGGTTTAACTATTATAATTTTTTATTTTTTTTATTTTTTATTTTTAAAGTAAATGTATAATGAAATTATCTTCATTTAAACCGTCTCTTCGCTATTGAGTTACCTGCTACAGTTTCGCCAAACTTCTTCATGAGTTAAACATTCTATTACCTATATGATTGTTTATATCGAGACGGAGAAGAAATCTTAATACATGTCTAATGACATCTTTTCAAAATCCTATCCAATATTTGTAACTTAGTAGTGTTATATAAAGTTATTAATGTACTAGTGCTAAAATAATAACATGGCTAAATAAAGCTTAGAGACAATTTTAAATATTATTTCGTTCAATATCTATTTACACATTTAGTATGCATATTAAGGAAAATAATATTTTTTTCCTCTTAAATTCCATGTATGATTTTGTAAAATAAAAAACACTGAATTTGACTATATTAAAATTAATATTTGAGAGGTAGGTACTGATATAATAACAAATATGGTGTTATGTTACATGATTTACCTTATATTTTATTAGTTGGGGAGAAGAGTTTAAATTAGCTGTGGCTACTAACGGCCAACTATACGAAGAAAAGATTTAAATTAATAGTATTTATTGGTTTCATATTTAATAGTTAACATTTATAATATTATATAAATAGTAATTCTAAAGATAAAAAAGTTAAACAATTAATTATATAGGTCATTTATTATATATTTATAGCTGAAAAATTAAGTTAAAGTAGAATATTAGAATATTACAAACGTTTAGAACAAATCCTACAGTTATACGATATCAGATACCTATAAGTATTTAGTGTTCCTATCCTATATGTATGAGGTGTTTTAAGCCGCTACGGCTACTATTAGTCCTGGACAAGAAAATGTATGTCAACTTAAATCAGACACTTATGTAAGCAAAGACGAGATTAAAGGCGAACCACTTTCGTCGATTTAAATCAATAGAGTTATAAAACAATAGCCCTTAGCAAGTAATGATTAAGTACTAATTTCCTGATCAACGGAGTAATAGCATTGACCCCATTCACTTTCTAATTTTGATGTCGGATTACTTAATTATTTACCATAGAATACAACAACACAATTATTATGACAACATATCTAATGGTTATTATTTGTTATCATATAATAACACACTCAAAGTAATTATTGTAGCGTGTGACATTTTTTGTAATTATTTTCAGTTTTGTTGATATATTTTTAATAATAATTCTTAGAACTGTAGTCGTTTGTGTAGGGTATTAGAATAAAAGGAAACTTTAAAATAATGTAGCAATATTTTTTTGTAAAAATAATTCTTGTTTTTACCTGACTCTACCTAACCGTAATAACAGGTAAATTCTTTGAGGGGTAAATGTTCCCATTCTTAGTTATGTTTTGGAATTTATTTATATTTAAAAAATCTTTTATGTATTGTTATGAATGGTTCTATTATTGTTACGTCTTTTGTTACGTGCATTAGGTTCCCTTACCCTGTTTGTATTTACCCAAAAATATGTAGTTTAAGTTTATTACGTAAAATCTTTACAGCAATGCTTACGAAATCTCCTATGAATTATAAAACCATTAAGTATGTTAGGCGGTAACTCTCACTTTTCCTCATATGCAGATATTAGTAGTAAAAAAATTCCTATAGTGTTGTGTCAATTTTAATTATTTTGAACTTTATCGACACCTTTATAATATTGTACGTAATATTATCTAAGGATTATTACAGGACAGGTGTTGCTGTTGTTATTCCGTATCAGGTTTTGATTATTTTATCATAGTTGATACTAGTCACTAGTGAGTGATACATTATTACGTTACGGATATTGTACAACACTAGACGTTACGTACCAAAATGTCGAAAGAAAGTGAGCGAAACGCGCGCGTCAGTTGAATCCACACAGCACGGCCGACCAAACGGGTCTGTGCGGTAATCAATAATACTCGAATATGGTGTAGGTTTATTAATAAAATGGATTTATTAAGTGAAGCTAGTAACGGACCGCGAGTGTTAACGGCCCGGCATATTAGCTCGGATATACCTCCAGAAACAAACAATGCAATAAACACAACCCTATTGTGTTATACTTATAGTCTTCAGCCAGATTTTTCTACGTATTTTGCAGGTAATATTTTTTTAAGTTTAAAAATTATTCCAT
The DNA here is from genome assembly GCA_959347355.1 of Napeogenes inachia. Lineage (NCBI taxonomy): Eukaryota > Metazoa > Arthropoda > Insecta > Lepidoptera > Nymphalidae > Napeogenes > Napeogenes inachia. The sequence continues at coordinate 12,121,168 of OY365793.1, read as the reverse complement.
TATTTTTGTTATGTTAATATTATTTTATTTAAATATACATTCGTTAAAAATTTATATTGTGTTATTTTATTGATATTTTAATATTTAATTAAATAAATCTGGAATACATATTTACCGATTAGGATAACATTGTTTCTAATAATGATTATTTTATGTAAAAATTATTTAACGTGGAACTCTACATTTCCAAAATGTTATAATATTAAATGTTATTATCAATAAAAAGTTTAATAAATAAGCCTTTAAATAAAATTATTAGGCATATCTTATGATTTAAATCATTTGAAAATTTAAAACTTATCAAACACATGCTGTACAAAAAATGTTGTTAATGTCAAAAAACTACCTTGACTTGTTCAAAATAACCGGCAAGTTTAAAGATAGGTTCCGGCATATTTTATTTCCGGTACAAGGATCGCCAATTCTGTCATGTTTTCATGATTTATAGCAGTATTTTAAAAATAGTGATACCATAATAATTTAATTTTATTTAAAGTTAAATTAGGTAATTACAACTAGATGTACCTATTAAAAAAAATGTTAGTGTAGTTTTGTAAAGCTTGTGCTTTGCTTAGTTTAGGTTTAGCATACATAGCTTAAATTAATTAAAAATTACTTTATCAAAAAATTTAATATTAATTCAATGTTTTTTTATTATGATTTAAAAAAACACATGGAATTGATATTTTGAATTTTTTTTTTTTGGTTTTGGTTTTTATTGGAACTGTCATCTAACTATTATCGTTATTCATTAACGGAAATACCATAGGAAAATATATTTATAAAATATATAATATATATATGTGGTTGAATCACGTAGCTAATCTAAAGATACATATATATGTTATAATAAAATAGCAAAGCTGTATAACACGTATAAATAGGTATTACATACATATATACATATACACAACAGTTTATAAAAAAAAATGTAAAAAACCCCCGATACAAAAAAACATCTAAAAAGAATGAAAATAATATTATTATGTACTTATTGAAGTCGTTGCGTCGGGGGACCGTTGTACGTACGTTGACGATGGTGTCTATTTTATGAAGTTAATCATTGAGGACTTTGACTATACGATTAGATATCGTAATTTCTTTATTTGACTTGTTAACTTACTTGCATTTTAATTTCTTTCCTTATTAAACAGATACACAGATACACAGATCGACAGGTCAAACTTATAACACCCCTCTTTTTAGCCGGGGGTTAATACGTCACATATATCATACGAAGTACGTACTAAAGATTCTAATAAAGATAGATTTTGTTTTTATTTCTATTTTTGAAATGCACGGTTACACCCAGCAATGGGGTTTTACCATTAAGAAACTCCAGTTTTAGGGTCACAACGGACACTGTAGGGTCAAATGCAAATTATTTTTATTAACCCTCTTTCCCTCGTCGAACAATCAATTACTGTTACCTTGAGGTTCCGTGGGGGGTTTTATGTTGTGCTTTAAGACGCATTCTGCTTGATTTTTGTTCGGCTACACAGTAATCACATGATTTTCTTGTTTTGCTGTGCGTTTGGTGTTTCCGAAGTCCTAGCAGCATAGATAAAACTCCATATATATCCGCAAATGTTTCATATTAAATTGTCTCAATCAATTAAAGGATTACAAATACAGCATTATAAGGATTTTCGATATGGTTCCTTAATACGAAATGTTGCTTTTATGTCGCTGAGTAGAGAAAACGACATTTTCGTAAAATGTACTAATAATATCTTAAATAAAACAATAATCATTATTTTTTGGAAGTAGTCGCAAGCAAGAGGTAGAGCAGATTAATAATAATAATAATAATAATAATAATAATAATAATAATATCAGGACAAATTACACACATTGATCTAACCCCTAAGTAAGCAAATTATTTGCTTGTGTTAAGGGTGTTAGACAACGATACAAATACATAGAAATACACATATAAATACTGAAAATATATTTAATAAACGACCAAACCCAGAAACAGACATCTATGCTCATCACATAAATGCCTATCTCCGCCGGGAATCGAACCCGAGCCCCATTGCGCCGTGACACGTTAGGCGTCTGCGCTAACCACTCGACCAACGGGGCGGTAAAGATTACATAGATGATTAATTTATTCAAGAATAATTTATGGTTATTTTCCTTAAGGATATTCCTGATGATATCTGGTGAATAATCTACTGCGTGACGTGAGAAGACGACTGACACACGGCCTCCAACCATTAATAAAGCCTCCAACCAATAATAAAACAATTATCTTGAAGATAGTCACGAGTCTACTCTAAAATAGAGAAATCAAAAATTATATATTAATAACGAAAATAATACTTATGTCAGATTGTACAATTATGAATAATATGTATATGGTAAAAAAACTTAAAAACTTATTTGATTTATAAACAGAGATTTTGAACAAATTTTATGAGATGAAAGAAGCCTCATTACATTACGACTTGTAATTTTCCTTTGGTTATTTGTTTAATGATAACTATTATAATTTATATTACTATAAAATAATATACTCGTATAAATAAATTGACATATTATATTGTTTGATATTATTGTTTAAGATAGTCGTTTGATTGCAATTTTCATCAAGGTATTTTTTTTATTGATAATGTATAGTAGAAATATAAAAACATATCAACCAATGAGGTCTCTTATTATTATCACTTATCACTGTTTTTCTTATTCTCTTAGTGACTTTTATGGATATTAATAAAAAATGTCACGCTTTACGGAATATACCTACTATACATATGTGATATTAATAGGTACACATATTACTACTAATTAAACTATATTATAAGTTATTATAAGTTGGAAGTCTGTTATATGTAACATCCGGAGCCAATTTGGAAAAATCTTTCACCATTTGAAAAGTACGTTATTTGACGCGGACCAATCCTATGTATACATATACTACTGTAATCTTATAACAACATATTAGAAAGTGCCTTTAAAAGAATAACAACATTTTGAAACCGCTTTCTACAAAATATTGCAAATTTGGATAAGACTGTCCATTTAGATATGTGACGTCGTGGGACAAGCGGCAAGGCCATATGATTATAATAATTTTTTTTTAGGTGGGTGTTGTTTATATATAATAGGGATGTACATATAAAATAGTTAATGTATGTTTATCACTGCTCTAGTGGCCATGGTACTAGTACTGCTTAGCTTAGACTAGATTGCGTTGTATGGAAAAGTTCTAATATTTACGAATTTATATAAGAGGGTAAAGAGATTCTATATTTAAAAAAGCTGTTCGGTGTCCACGAGTAATATTTTTTTCTAAATTAAACACACGCTGTAGCGGTACGTGTAAAATGATATTTTCTAGGAAGTGCGGATGCTGTATGTATTGTGGCGCCATTTTAATGAGATCGCAGTAAATCAATGCTTATGAATTTGTATTACCTAATTAGTTTTAATTATGCGATATTCAATATGTGTGAAAAATATTTTTTTTTGTTCTAGTGTTACAATTTATTTGATAAATGAATATACCTGCTATTGAATAATTTATTCATTTAATGTGACGATCTTCCACTCTGTATTTATGTTTTACCTAACTGTCTTACAAATCTTATTGTAAAATATTTGTATAATTTTTTTTTAAATTACATAATTTATTATACATTTAAAATTAATATTTTGACATTAAGGGACATTTTTATTATATGTATAGAACATATAATAAAAATGTCCCTGATCGAAAACTACATAGAAAATATAAAAAAAAATGATTATGCCTTTATACGAACAAGAAAACTCAAAACAACGGTTTTTCATTTTGTCTGTTTGTCTGTATGTTTGTGCACGATAATCTCAGAAACGGATTAACCAGTTTTGATAAAATTTTCGAGAATATACTGTCATGGGCTTCCTACATATAGTTTTTTTTTAAACGGTTAAGAAATAAAGAAGTTAATAATCTCTTATTTTCGTACCATTGTGGTAAGATATTTTTTCAAAATTGAAATAGGGAATCTCCTCAGGGAATAATAATATCCTTTTCAGTAAAAAAAAAGAACTGCTAAGGTTACAGCAAATTTAAGATTTGGTATTGCATATAATATAAGTGGTGTAATGCATCTATGTTCGTCATCCTAATTCTATGAATGTTGAGTGTCAGCCAAGAGCACCAAGGTGATTCATTATAAATATGTTTAAGCCGAAATTGAACTATAATAATGTAATATCTTACACTATGCTGTTCTTTTACGATCCTATTAACGTTATAACATAATATAAAAAAAAAAACAAATAGTAGTTTAGATTGTGGCACAAGTTTAAATAAGAAACCATATCTAAAAAGTATTGTATACATGGTATTTACCGATTAATATTCAAGGAAATGAAAAAAAAAAGATTTCTTAACTAAATAGTAACCTTGTCCATGTACAGTTAATTGAGGCATCTGATAGCGCCTTGAACATGAGCTTAATTATACCTAATTATACCAATCCATAGCTATTATTATTTGTAACATGGATGGTGCAACAATTGTCTTAATTACTAGCAGACAATGAGATCATATAGGTAGGTACCTAATGTAGAACTTACTCAAGTTTATCAAAAGAGGTATATTACGACGTATTTAATATTTTATAAAAACATGAAACTAAAATTACAAAAAAAAAAATGAAATTAAAAAAAAATCCCTTTACAAAAAAAAATATTATTTCTGCCTTTTAAAGTTATGTTACTGATTTCATTATTTTACTAAATTAACCTAGGGACTCACAAATTTTCACTTACTTAAGTATTTCCATCATTATTGCATAAAAACCTTTCACCCGCACCAATGAAACCTCAATATCTAAGAGACGACTATTTCTATTTCGACCAAACAAAGATAAAAACCATCTCGACGAACCAGGCTTTCGAATAAAAAAAACCGCAATCAAATCCGTCCACGCGTTTGGCTGCTACATTGCCACAGACAAACACATAGATAGACAGATACATAGATACACAGATCGACAGGTCAAACTTATACCCCCCTCTTCTTGAGTCGGGGGTTAATAACAGTTTCGATTCAAGATTGCTTTTCAAATATTTTTTTTTTTTTTGTAAATTTGGCAAGGGCTCAGAACATGACAGATATGACTGCTCCCTTAACCGTGGCCTGGTCCAGAGTAATAAAAATAATGTATACTTTATTCTATTGCAATCGTGTCACAAAATGATATCTCTGTATTTTGTATAATTTAAGTGTTCATTAAAATTTCTGTTTAGCTACTGAAATTAATTAACTAATTACATTTAAGATTAAGAACTATACCTTCTGAAAATAGTGTATAATAACTATGGCAATATATTTATTCTTTCAGTCCTAAGATCAAACGCATGGATTATTTGGTCTCTGGGATCGCTGGTAGTGGCGACGCTATGTATTTTGTATGTCTTCACCCTGCGGTCTGCGCGGCAGCACTGGAAGAATTCGACCACCAGTTCTGCCATCGTTCTTTGTGTGTATCCCGTAAGTATACATAAATAAAAATGACAGATGTAAATGATAATAAAATCGTGTATTCTTAAAGTAAATAGTCATGATAGAGAAAGTTTTTTGTAGTCAATATTATCGTAAAAATATTGTTAAAAAAAATAACGTATATGAAATATTTATGCATTAAATGCTTCGTTAATCATAAGTGTGGTTATTTATGATTAGTTTGACATTTATTAAGTTATATAACCTTGTATATAATATAGTTTAAGTAGGTACTTTGGTACTAACTCTTCTGTTTTGTGGCGATAAAAACAATGCCTTAATAAAAACGTGTGAAAATGTACAAGCTGGCAGGCTGTATGTCTATACGCTGTAGTTGCCTTTGATTCGCAACGTCGTTTAAAAATAACGTGTAATAAGTCTCAACTAAACTAGGTTATATATTGCAAAATATCCCAGTATGTATATAATTATTAGTAAAAACACACTGTAACATATTCGACACTCATCATGCAATGGCTTGTATTGAAGTGAGTGGTGTTGCACAAACCGACATTACATCGTTTCGAAAGATGACGATTGCTTTCAGAACAGTAGGTACCATCAACAACAAACTTTTAATTAGTTTTTAATATTTTTTAAGATTTTCTTTGTTTTGCTAAGTTTTAATACCTTAAGGTCTTTGCAATATTTTTTCTTTATGTACTTAATTTTAGGTTTTATTTATATTTTAAATCCAAATCTTTCTTTTGTAACGTTATCTGTTTTATTATTATTTATCTATTGTTTTTATCATAGTCAATCAAAGAACTCTTTTTGTGTCTTATTAATCACTCTGCTCTCTGGAGCATCGCCTAGCTTTTTTTTCAGACATTCTAAAAGATTTTGTTGGAAATCCATTATTGTAATAATTGAAAAGTAAACTGAAGGCACAAATATATTTAAAGCAATAATAGCTTTAATTCTAATTAACGAAATGTATGATGTTAAATACACATAATTATATTATGTGGAAAAAAATCGATAGTTCATTATAAAAAGTGAATAATATTCGAAACGAATGTGAGAAATACTACGTTTAATCACTTTAGTATTTTGAATACCTTGACCATAGTGAAGAGGTAGTTGATTATAGGTCGTGTGAATTAAGAGACAATGTTCCATTATTCATCAATACAAGCTTATTTCATATGCAAGAAAGTTAAATATTTAATCTGCTCATTTTGTTCTCTATACTGATTATTTACACTATGCTTCAAACTTTAGACTACATGTTAATTCTCCGAATGACTATAAATATTCCTACAGTTTGCTTAAGTAATACGAAAATCTCGACTCATGAACTTATTTTGCCAAAATAAGAAAAATAGGCAAATAGCATTAGGTTTTAACCAAGTAATATCACTTTATCTTGTAACAATGAGTTCTTAATTCAAATTCAGATAAGAAATGACGAGTTAGTATCTGTTAGTATTAATAGTGATAAGACCAGGTGGTGAATAAAACTATATCTCTTTACAACTATATCCCGATTAGACTAAGTATCTATATCTCGAAAAAACTTTGTAGATAACATTACAACTCAATTGATCTTTATCACTATGTGTCACTAGATAGCAAGACGTCTACACATTGTTTTGTTTTTGTTATAGTGTTGGTAGATAGCGTTTTCATTAGAGAAGTTTTAAGTTTGAAAAATCTATTTTAATTAAACTAAAAATTTATTCTTACTAAATGAATTTTTTTTTTTAATTTGATTGCACTTATATTTTTCAACAAATAGATAGGTATAGTGATGTCTAAGAATGCTTATAAAAAACATAAAATTTATTTATTCATATTTTATTGAGTGAATACAATATTAATATTCGTCTGTATTTAGAATCATAAGCTTATTTTAAAATATATACCTATAACTCTTAGTTTCATTCAGTAAGGGAAAAACCGTAAAGTCTTTAAAAATACTTACTAAATATGACGCAACTAAGTTCACTATTCAGCTTACCTCTCATCTTTAAATCAGGAAAAATCATAATTTGAAAGTTTTTTGAGTTTTTAAATTGTTATTACATTTTTAACATTATTTTAAGTATTGATTCAACAGTAGGCACTAGAATAGTAAAACAGTAAATTTAATGCTGTAATTGGTAATAAATAGTTCTTGTAGTGTAGCGACTTTGTGATGTTAGGAATGTATCCTACTTCCAGGTGGTGGCAACAGCTGCGTTAATAGCGACGATAGTTCCACGAGCCACGGTCCTGGCTGAAGCAGTCGCCCAGGAGGCAGTCATGATCGCCCTTTACCACTTCTACTTCATGTTGATTGAAGAGTGTGGTGGTGTTAATCAACTTATAAGGTCAATAGTATTTTCTAAGACTTTCACGAGTACTGGTTTTTTATATTTTTTTATTTCAATTACCTACCAGATCAATATTTAATTATCGAATTAAAATTATTGTTGTTAGATACCATATCTATCAAAGATATGGTTTCTAAAATATTCTACAACTTTTTCTTTAGCGTATTTATTATGCTTTACATTTTTTTATCTACTTATCACTAAGTATACCTACATATTTTCTATTAGAAAGAATCATGTTACAGTTATATTATTTTTGTTATTTCTAGACGGTCAGAACGGACGAAGCTGGAAACAAGAGTGTTGCCATGTTGTTGTTGGCCGTGCTGCGTGCTGCCGCGGCCAGCAGTGCAGAAGTATTTACTAGCTTTATATATTTTTTTTAATTATAAAAAGAGAAAGTGGATTACCATTTTACATTATTATTTTAGAACTTGTTATCGCCTGTTACATCCGTTATAGCATTAATTGATGATAAAGTTCATTCATATTCAACTTAATACGTTTACGAAGTTACCTACGATCATTAGTGTCCAATTAAATTTATATAAATTTACATTTAATTTGTGAATATGAGTCAACACTCCAATTTTCTTTACGTTCATAAAACCTTTTAAATTAATTATCGACCATTACTGAGTACTTTGTAAATAACAATTTCTACGAAAGTAATTGAAGTTACTTCGAGTTGACATTTGTTTACTGTTTTTGTTTAAGCTTCAGTCTTGCACTGTTCCAAAGCGGGCAAGTTCAGGCAAGTGTGCTAACTTCTCACTGTTTCCTATTATGGACTATTAAAATATTCTTAGATACTAGCTGTAACTAGCGACAGCGTCTAACCTCTCTCCTCTGCGGGCTATAATAATAAAAATATATATTTTATTTTCCCTTGAAATTAGAAAATATTCCATATTTAGTATATCACCTTACTATATATATCATCATCATAGATTTCATTACAATCCGCCCAACAATTTTATTGTATTGTAACTATTGATTTGGGATAAATCACTTTTTTGGGTTTTCCCGTGAAAATGAGATAAAATTACAGAGGCAATAATTTGACTAAATTAGTTAACATTCATGTTAAGATTACTTAAAACCATATAAAAATCCTTCTGTTAAACTTAGCTAAATAAACAAACAACCATTAAAATGTACAGGGTTATTTTTAATTAGTTGACTACCTCTTGCAGGCAGTCTCTCTACATCAATCCCAACAACATTTTTCCTACAACTTTTTACAAATCTTAATAAACAACACAAAAAACGAAACAAAACATGTTTGCTCCCTCTATTACTTATTACTTTTTATTTTGTAAAGAAGTACTTAAGAGGTCAACGCCCGGGCGCCAAACGAGTTAATGTCAGTTCAGAGACAACAAATAATTTTTAAGTGGGAAAACTTACATTTTAAAAACTATTAACTTTAAAAAGTCATAGTACGAATGTTGTTGGGATTGATGTGGAGAGGCTGCCTGCAAGAGGTGACCAATTAATTACAAATAATCCATTATATTGTTTTGAGTTCAGTGTCATGTACTGAACACATAACAATTGGTGTTATTTTTTGTAAATATATTAAACCTATAGATTTTTAAAACGTACCATGTCACAATAGTGGGAAAGATGATCAAAGAACAGCATTGCCTACAATATCTAATGTATATAGTTATTGAAGCCTCTTTATATTTAACTTTTTATGATATTTTACTGACATTATATTATAATTGTATATTTACAGGAACAGTTTGACATGGTTGCGTTATCTTGTCCTGCAGATGCCTATCATGCAAGCCGTTCTATACCTCATCATTCTGATACTTTGGGCGGAAGATATGGTACTTACACAACATATTGATACTTCTTGATAAGATTAATTTTATCATTATTCATGTCCAAATACTGAATGTATCATATTTAATTATTTAAAATGATTGCCATTAGACTATAATGTGACGTATTTTGTTCCAAACATAATGAAACTCAAAAATTAAAAGCAACAAAATGTCGCTATTGCTTCCTGCTTAAAATTTTTAAGAGATAGAGACTTTTTGCTTTGATATATTTTCAATAAAATTTTTGTTTTTAATTTTCAAAACAATAATATTGTTTCAGATGTTATACGTCAATAACTTTATTTACATCCAGCCGTTCATAGCGGCTTCGATACTGACCGGTGTCTGGGGAATGATGATGACGGTGCGGGCGGTGGCGGCCACCGGGGCAAACCCTCGACCTAGGTATCTAGCTCTGCAGCTAGTGCTAGTGATAGTCAAATTACAGTCCGGAATAGCGAAGGCGTTACCGGGGGTAACGAACTTACCCTGCATTATGGCGTTACATCCCTCCGTGGTTGTCAATCGTAAGTGGCTCCTCATTATGATTACTTAAAAATATTAACTTCTAGTTCGGGTCTTGCCGTATATAATAATTATTGCCATAGTTCTTATAGCGAATGTAATGTGTTGTTTCAGTAATACAAAACATGATAGTCCTAGTAGAGATGTTGTTGCTGTCAGTGTGGGCGCGCGCGCTGTACGCGGCGCCGGGCAAGTCCCCGACGGCGGTGGCGGTGGGGGGCGTGGGGGGGATGGGGGGTGCCGGGCTCGACGACAGCTACAGCTCCAACGATAAAATTAAAATGGATACTAGCCTTACCAAACATGACAATAATAGTGATCTCCACTTATAAACTGTGTACGTTCCGTGTTAAGTGTTATTTTATAAGACATATTGGCGCCATATGTGTTCATATTTTTTGAATGCGAACAAGTGTAGATTAAGTTTTTTTTTTAATAAACACGCAATTATATATGCCGTTTAATATACAATTTGTTTATTTTCTGATTAAATATCTGCATGGATTACAGTGGGATAGGGAAGTGAAGAAACTTTAACATTGAGATATTATTCGCTTTCATTTTCTTCATTTTCATCATTCGGCGAGATGTCTTCGACGTCTTCGGATGGGGTTCCGGAGCGTGAATGTTCGGAACCGTATATATTATGCAGCTCCTCTAACTTATAATGTATTTTTACCCCCTTAGTTGCCGTTTTGTTTACTTTCTTCACGAGCGATTTGGTCTGCTCTTCTAATCTCTTTAAGCGGATATCACGAGCAGCGAATCTAGCTTCGTGGTCTACTTCTCGGGAAGAAGATGGTTCTTCTGTATTTATGGACGACTTACTATCGGAATCTGAATCTGGACTCTGATAGGATTTTGACTGATGTTCCTCAGAACATAGAACTAATGATTCCTCTAAGGACACCTTATTCGAGTCGGCGTGTAAAGTATCTAACTTAGCAATAATATTATCTCCGACTGTAAGAGTTTTTGATATATTTTCTAAAACTGAGGAGCATCCTTGTTCTAAATTTTCGAGTCTTTTATCTTTCAATTCTAGTCTATCGTTTTGTGCTTTTATATTTTCCAAAATTGCTTTAAAATCTATTTGGTTAATATCTGTAGAAGTACTTGGAATATTGGTCTTTACATTTTCGTCTTTAATTATTTCTTTACTTTTTAAAGCATTATCATTAGTATTATTTTGTGATTCCGTATTTACCTTTACGTGTTCTTTGATATTAGTAGTTGATAGCCCAATAGTCTTGTAATCATTTTGGCTTTCGTTAGTATCAATCGCACCTACGACTTGATCGTTATCTATTTGACTATTGTTTGAGCTAATGCCACTGTTCTGAGGTAACTCCTGTAAATGTTTTTCCATTTTAGCTGTTAATTTGCTTTTTGCGGATTCAAGTGTGACCTCAACACTTGTAGATGGCTCAGACACATTTTTATTTTCGTTATTAATTCTATCATCATTATTATAGGTTGCTTCTTCAGAAATAATACTGCCATCTGTGATATCATCACAATCAATAACTGTTTCCTCTAAGAAGGAATCGTTAACCATATCAGCTACTTCATCTTCAGTTTCCTCGCATATTTTTTCTTTACAGTGGTTCTCACTATTGCATGAACTGGAAACCTCACATTCAAGATTATCATCTTGTGTATCAAGAGGGAGATCTGCTACATCAAGCATATCACTCGGAGGATCTTCCCTTTCCGCGGCCAGATTGAAATCTGCACTTGAATCAACGATTGTTTCAAAAGATTTCTTAAATTTTTTTTTACATTTTACCTTTGGCTCCACATATTCACTTTCATCATTTGATTCTGAAGATTCCTCGGAGGGTCTTTCGTCACTGTAACCACTTTCCCCTGAATTATTTAACGAATGTAGATCTGGTTTTAATTTTCTGTTCGAAAATTCAGTACGCAGTTTTCTCCAATCTTTTTCAGATTGTGTGTTTTTCTCGCGAGCTTGTTCCCATTTTTCACGACAGTATTCAAGTTCTTCTTTAAGTTCGTTTAATAATTTTCGTTTTTGTTGTAGTTCATACTTGAGAATTTTTTCATGTGTATGCAACTGATGATGATGACGCCGCAGTCTTCCAACAACATGCCATGTTTTACTTAACTCATTTGTAACTAGACACAACCTCTTCTCCTGTTCACCTAAGCGTGATTCTAGGTGTGTATTTAATAATTTCATACGGTTAACCTCCTTAACTAAAGCTAACTTTTCGAGTATTAAGTCCTGAAAAAAAAAATACTTATTATTCAGTCAGTCGTTTTAAAATTCTTAAAGAAACAAAACGCAAAGAAAATTGGCCTCCCACCAAAGTTGTAATAAGTATTCTATTTTTATTTTAATACAAATTGTTGGTCATGGAGGTATTTTTGTTTTCTTACTGCATTAATATAGTGAGTCATGGACATTAGGAAATCAAGAGATAATAATTACCTTTAATCTTATATAGGTCTGACTAACACTCGGCACTAGTACAGGACCTGACTTCGTTTCCACTGACTTGTAACAAGTAGTCACTTTCTCGCAAGTATTTGTATCACTTTCACTCTGATGGCTTAATAGTTCTGCAAGTACTCGCCACACTTTGGGCAGATTTTGAACAATTTCTTCAGGTGTAGTATTAAAGGTAGGGTAAATATCTAAAATACAAATTTTTTAATATTTAAAAGTAACCAATTTTATGTAAAAGCTTCTTTCGTACATAAAAAATAAGGATTATATTTAAATATTATTGTTAAAGTAATTAGTTCATACCTGTTCCGCTTGAATGTTCATTTGTTGACGTTTTGATTTCATTTTCGTCAATTTGGCTTACTATTTCTAATAACAGTTTTGGTAGCTCTGAAGATACTTCAGAACTGTTTTCTTTTCCAGCCATATGTGTAAGAATACCGTGGTTTTCTTCGAGACGGTAAATAAGTTTATCTAAATCTTGTTTATTTTTGTAGCCCAAAAGTACCTGTGAAAATAGCTATAATTTGCTAAATTAAAAATATTGCTCTGATATTAGAAATTATTTTTTTTTTAAAACTAACAAACCTTATTTACAGCCAACATCTCTGCTTTTATACCACGAGCCTCTTCCCGGCAGGTTGTTATTAAATTATTTTTGTCTTCAACTGTCTCTCCTAAAGCATTGACTTTGGTTTCAAGCTCTTCTACTTTAACGTTCAGATCTTTACATCTGTAAATTAAGAAGTTATATTTTTTTTTAATTAACAGACTGTATTAAAATCTATATTAAGATATTATTAAAAAAGTTTATACGTTTCTAAAAATTTACTGTGGCTAACTATAGCTAAATTTATTTTATATTTCAAATAGAAATTTGCATTTATAAAACTTACTTGTTAATTTCAGCTTGTAAAAGTATTTTGTGTTCGTCAAGTTCCCGAACAAGAGCCTGTCGGGTTACTTCAGCTAGTCTAGCGCGCTCTTCGTAGAGTGCACGCAATGTGCGAATATTTTGCAACTGTCGCTCGTATTCTTTACGTAAATCAGTAGATAGCACGCTTGTTTCTCTATCAGCTAAAGATTGTTCTATTTCGCTTAGCTTGTTTTTTAACTGTAAAAAATAAAAAAAATGTAGCCTTTAACTTACTCTTATACTTGTTTCTTTTTAAATTTTCCATTAAGTATATAAACAAGTAGGAGCAGATAACATTTATATAGAGTAGTAATTATGTCAAGCAAATTATTATATAAGTTTTATATTGTTTATCAAACAAAACGATAATTTTGTTTTGGCGATTGGACAAGACCATGTGCCAAAGTTGCCAGCAAGCACCTCCGGTCCCTGACCGACGCGATGGAGACATTCGTAAATGCAGGTCATTGCCTTCACTTATTGCTTCCATATAAGCGATCCGTTTATAAAATGAATCTTGTAAGAAGATATGGTAAAAAGTTATTTTATATTAATACTTTACGGAGTATAATATACTTGCCAATAAAACTGTTGCCAAGTTTTTTGGCTACGGGGTAGTCTTAATTAATTGTGTGTTTTGCTTCCAAATATGTATTAAAACAATAATAAAAGTGAGTAAAATATTTTAAACAGATTGTGATTATTGACGGCAATGTTACATCACAACATGAAATACTGATTTTTGTTGCAGGGTTATTAAAATACTGATTTTTGTTGCAGGGTTATTAAAAATTATAAGTAATTATAATAATATCATAATAATACCAAAGGACAAATCACACAAATTGATCTAACCCCTAAGTAAGCAAATTATTTGCTTGTGTTAAGGGTGTTAGACAACGATACGAATACATAGAAATACACATATAAGTACTGAGAATATATTTAATAAACGACCAAACCCAGTAATACAGACATATATGTTCATCACATATGTCGGCCTGTCCCTGTAGGGGATCGAACCCGAGCTCCATTGCGTCGCTATACGTTAAGCGTCTGCGCTAACCACTCGACCAACGGGACGGTTAAATAAATTATGATGATATAATTATTATACCAAAAAACAGAACCAGTAAAAAATCTTTTATCAGGTTTAATAAACAAGCATGATAAAAATAAAATCTAACTTACTTCATTTAGTTGTTCTTCACGAAGAATAATCATCGTCTTACTAACAGTTATTACTTCTTTAAGAGCTTTTACTTGCTTAATAGATTCTGTATTTTGGACACTCAAATCTGCAATATCTGAATATGCTTCTTGCAAAGCACTATTGGATTTCGCTAAATCACAGCGCAATGTGTTGTTATTTGATTTTAATCTCTCGATTTCTTCCTTCATTTCAGAAATAGAACTTGCTATGTAAGAGTTCTCACGAGCACAACCGATGTCGTTCGGAATATCAATATTATTTATTAACAGTAATTCCCTAAGCAATCTGTTGTTTTCACATAAATCTATTTGAGATTTTCTTTCATCATTTAATCTATTTTCCAACTTCTTTTTTTCAGACCTGTGTCGGTCTAATATTACTCTTCTTTGTTCTCGTTTAATATCCAATTGTCTTCTGAATTCATTCATATCTTCTTCCCTATTTTTATCTTCTTTATTTATGGATTCCTCGTTATCACCGACACTATCATGGAACTGTTCGTCCACAGATTCATCAATATCGCATAAGCAACTGACATCCTCCATTATTTCACTTTCACTTGCATCGTTTATTAAAGTTGAAACAGTGTTCCCAGTTGATGTACTACTGAGTAAATTTCCCATCTTGAAGGACCTTTATACTTAATCGACAAATTGATTTCGTATACGTATTAACGAATGTACTTTTAATAAGACAAAGGAGCGTGATCAGCGTTGGATCAGAATTAGTATGACTTCCCGAAATAGATCTACCGTCAGAACCAGACGTGTGGTGACGCCTAAAGTATGCGCCGTATTGCCGACCACTGCTTCTTTTTGAAGAAAAATCTATGCGACTTATTTATTTTTGTAGAGTTATTTCTAACGTACATAATAATGGGAATAGTCATATATGTGACCTTGTCACAATAAATAATTTCAAAACACTTAAATGTATCGGTCTCACATGTCTTATTAATGTTTTTTTAGTAATATATTTAATAATTAGTAGCAGTGTTCTGTTTATTTCTATCACAAATAAAAAGAAAATTGTCTTTCGTTTTATAATATATAAAGGATCTATGTAACTAGTTATTCACAAAATAATATAAATAATAAATAATGAATAAATAGTTATAAATAATAAATAATAGGTAGGTATAGTAAGTCAAGTTTAAATTATAGCTAACTTATAAATAAGTAACATTTATGTTGAGGTATAATTATGTAATGCGGAGAAATGAAAATGTAACGAGAAAAGTTTTTGGGATAAATCTGGATAATTATAATCAATGGGAACAATAGAAGAAGACATGGATGAAATGCGTAAAAAATTATATGGAGTAGAAACAATTCTCCACAGAGATGATGCATGGTAGAAGAGCGTGGACGATAATGACATTGCACCGAACACAAATGATTGTGATAAGAGCAAATGAATGATAAAGATAGTACGTACTTTTGTACTATTAAAATAGGTTTCTATAAATTTCATATTCCAGTAAAATAATTCTCACCAAAAAATACAAGTCTTGAAACTCAATTTATTAACCGCAATAGTAGCATAATAAAAAAAATATGGGAGACATATTAAAACCCTGTGCAATTCTCAGGGTCACTTAATCTGACTGCAGCGAGTAATAAGATATTAGGATAAAAACAAGCTGAATAAATGTGGAAAGTGATATAAGATTGAATTTTTAGAATAGTAATGGTATGTGGTAGTCAATGATTTGAAAAGTTGAAATCTTTACGTAAACGGAGTATAAAACGGAAAAAAGTACTGTATACCCAAACCTGGCAAATAAGGTTACGGTATTGTTATACAAAAAAATAAATAGCATAAATAATAATAATAGCATAGGAAAACCGCTTGATTGCGCTTTTTGGTAATTGACTTTTATTTTGTCGGAGATTTTTTTTTCATCTTAGGCTGAATATTGCTTTGATTATATTATTTTAAATATCAACTATTGAGTATTCAGTCATACAAGTGTCGCGTATTAAATTAGGTAATAATATAGTAAGAACCCAAAAAAAATCTTATATTATTCTAGTAGAGCAGAACGTAAATTTTATTTTAACATTTATTATTAGGAAACTCGTTCAATACCATACAACAACGATTGCTAGGACGTATAGCTGGGCTCTGGAGATGATTATAGAGGTAAAATAACGTCTGAAATGAAAAGAGAAAATGCTTTTTGACATTCCGAGTCAATTCTCGTATTATTTTGTGCTATTGTGGTTATTTGTGACGAAGTTATCAATGGCATTTGTGATATTTATAGTAAAATGTTAAAAAATATCAAATAATGTACTGTAGGTAATAATGTACGGTTTTACAACAAATAGTCTGTTGTCTATGGTAATGAAAAATATATTGATAGGGCTGAATTGTTTTAGTTGTTTGAAGTACTACAGCCTCAACGAAATTGACTTAGAATATTCTTTTGTCCATGGTCTACCAAATATGTATTTGTTCACTATTACTATATACTAGTATTTGCTTATTGCTTTAAAAGCGAAGCAGTGCAAATAAAAACAACACAGACTATATACATGCAGAATATGAATATCTATGAAAAACGTCAATAATGTCAATCGTCATTTACGTCTGCTGCGAGAAATTCGCGTCGTGTTATAAAAATTGGGGATTTCCAATAGAAAACATAATTTTATCAAATACACCTGTACGCTAATTAAACATATATACATTCGTACAATTTAGTATGAACTTTAACTACATATTTCAGCTGGGTTAAACCTTAGAATGTTCTAAATTCAAGTAAATATTCACATTTTGTGTCCCGATTGATTTTTATTTTATTTTTTGAACAGTGGCTTATTGATAACAATAGCTGTTTATAATCACTTTGCGCGTGACGTGGCTGTTTATATTACAAATTGGACTTGTCATTATGTGAAATGTGATATAGATTAAGTTCATAAGTGATGGACGAAAGCATAAAGAACTCCCCTTGTAAGGTAAAAATTTGGCGATGTATTTGTAGTCTAGAAATACGACTTCTCCGACCAACAATCTTGTTATCTTCCTCTAACTATTTCTATAATTATTATTTAACATTAATCTTTTCATTGTTTTTACTCTGAATGATAGCTCAAATATTTCTAACTGATTTTGTCATCTTATCTGGTGATTATGAATATTATATATGTATTGACTTTTTCTGATACTAAAACTAGCCATGAATTCATCAAGGGGAGCCCTATTTGTAAGAAACAAATAGTTCTCATTATTCTAAAAAATAATCACATATTTTAGTTTGTGTTATGTAAAGGGTATAACATGAAAAGTAGATTTAAAATATCATGCTTCAAACATTAGTCCATTGTAGGATATAGATATTTGAATGTACAAGTAAATATTGCACAAAGCTTTTCTTTTTTAGTTTGCATTTTGGTTTCTTCATGTAAATATAGACACAATGTTTTTTATTTGTGGTTGTTTGTTTTTAATATTGCACACACTTGGTAGGAATGTAGTGATGGTGCCGAGGCACAGTTGCACAAAGAAGTGGATCACTTGCGTCAGCACCTAGCTGACAGAGATGAGCACTTTTTAGCTCTTGAGACTGAGTACTTCAAATGTACCTCTAGAGTAAATGATTTAGAAGAACAGGTTGGCAGCTGGACGGAGAAGTATGACCGGTCAGTAAATAAAATTTTATTACCTCTAACAAAATTAAAAAAGATATTAGGTGCATTTTTACTATTTTATGAACATATACATGATTTTAACAACATAAAAATAAACAGTTCAAAATTATATAAGCTAGGAAATTATTAACCAAAATGTCTTTGAAATAGTCAACCTTGTATGTTTGTTAACATTTAATATTTTACTTTCAGATTACATGACTCACACAAAAGAGTACAAAAATTGAATCAAGTGCTTGAAGACAAGTTGCTTCAAATGGTAGACAAAATGAAAAGTGAGAAAAGTCAACTAACCAAAGATATTGCAACACTATCAGTGAGGTTGGCCGAGTCCAAACACAATTACAGTATGCTGCAAAAAGAAAATGTATGATCCTATCAAAAGAACATATTACTTTTATGTTGTTTCATATAATAAAGTCTCTTGTTTATTTGATTGTTACAGGAAAGATACAAAAATGACATGAACTTAGCAATTCAATTGCTGCAGTGCAAGCCAGATAACTTTGTTTCTCAGAAACTTGATAATGTAAGAATTTTAAATAATAAATCTGTTTTAATTATTATAAAGAATAACTTATACAAAATGTCTTGTTTTCTTGCAGCTTCCTATCGATACACAAGCAAGAGTCTCTCAATATGTAATGTCAAAAGCATCCAAGCCTACAAGCTCTGCTCAATCCAAAAACGGTAATGACATTGACACTTTTGATGCCAGTGAGTATGAATTTAATATATCCGCCTCACTTATGTCCAAGATACTGGAAGACAGCATCCAGGACTCTGTGACAAAACACTGTGATACCTGTACATGCGCAAAGTCCCAGAACAAGCCATTCTGTTATAATGAAAGTTACTACACAATATCCACACAAACGGTTCAAAGCGGGGATTTGAGTAATACACTGTGCTTAAACTGTAATGCTGAAATAAAGTCTCTTCATTCAGCCTTAAGTATACGTAGTAACACTCCACCTGTGATTAGACTCGTCAATGAGAAACCGGCTTATAACCCTGGTTACATAATGCCTCAACTCACTGTGAAGCCTGACATCAGAGACCCAATAATGAAGAAACCAAACAATATCATCAATGATGCCATTAAAAATGAGGAAATAACGAAATTAGAAGTAAACATGCAGAATGAAACATTATACAAAGTAGAAGAAGATTTTAAAATTCGGACGAACAGCTTGACGGAACCCGTTCACCACAAGCTCTGTGATCGCACAAAAACTTCCATTTCTAGCATGAAAAGCAGCATTCAGAGTGTAGGCAATGAAGACTTGCTTGTTAGAGAGCTGCCAAACTGTAAAGAGGGCAACCCTAAGATTCCAATTGTGGATAATATAAATTTGAGAAAAAGTTCTCATGGTTCGATGGGCCCTGGAAGTCGCACCTCGTCCATAGCCAAGTCTACGGTCAGTACCCACAAATCTCACACCCATGTAGGGCCTGGACCTAGATTTTGTCATTTGCGTATGCAAGCAGGATCTAAGAATATATTACTTGACAACGCAGAACCAGATGTGCCGCCTGTGTTGTATCGACGTCAAAGCAAGTGCAATGAGAACTCTATATTTAAAGACCTCAATGATGGATTAGACAATTTTATAGATTTAGAAAAAAATGACGATGAAGGTAAAACAGAGTTGAAAAATGATAACATTGTTGTGGAGAGCACTCTCATTGATGTCCATGTTGATAATAACAATAAAGAGTCTAATACATCAGTGAAAAGTACTTCAATTAATCCTGTGCTGCTGAATGTGTCATCGTCACCACTGCAACCACAAAAGACCCACAACTTTTCAAGTACTTCGGAGAACAATAAAAATAGTTCACAAATTGATAGCCAACATAATACTTCCGATGTAGATAACTTATTAAATGACTTTAATGCTGAAAATGCGTATTCACAAAATAACAATCATACTAATGATTCCATTAGTAAGCCAGAAGTTTTGTCGCCGGTCGATAATCAAGATATAAAGATATTTAATTTTGATCGATATGAACAGAGCAAAGCGACAGGCCATTTTACAAGAACGCTAAACAAAATAGACATGTCGCAACTACATTCCATTGAGAATACTAAAATATCTAAAGACTTTCCTCCAATTGATGGTGTTGAGAAAAACGAATCTATCAAACCGTCACCTATGCCGAATATTGTTAATGTTTATCCAAATCTCACACAAACACACTTAAAAGTTAATGATAATAAAAAAGTGTTTACAAACGAACAAAGCACAAGTTCACTCTCCAGTGACGACAGCGCGGCTTTGTTACAAAAGCAGCAATTGCTCAGAGTTGCAGAGTGGGTGGAAAAGAATTTAGAACAACAAAACAATTTAAACGATCCTCTAGAAGACGACTGTTCGTTGGCAAATAGAGTGTTAAGAAGAGAGAGTAAGATAAATAGATTGACGGAAACTCTCAACGAGCTGGCACTGAATATGCCTCATCCTGTAACAAAATTTTCGAAATCGTTTTCCCGGGAAGCTCGGAACAATTGGAGCCAAAATGCAACAAGTCTGGGATCGACCCAGGAAAAAATTCATAAACACAGCATTACCAATCCAAAAATTGTTAATAAATTACTAAAAGAGACGATTTTCCCGGTCGAAGTCGGCGACGAAACTGTGACTGAGGTCAGCGAGAACGCACAATGTAATAGTGATATTTCTATAGATGTTGGAAAGGAGTTGCGCGATGTTTTGAAAACTAAGAGTGATAAAGAAATATCACCTGAGGATTTGGCCAGAATGGAGTATAACGTGAAGAAGTTTTTACTAAGCGGGCCGTGTTGGGTGAACCCTGAGTCGGTCGGGCGAAGTCGACGCACAAGTAGCAAAACTGAGACTGATGTATAATTCCATTGTTGATATATTTATGACATTCCGTACTTACGTGTATATCCGATGTGTTTGATTAAGGGATTGCTTTTGTTTTGTGTCATTTATTTACAAAGCTAATATACACTAAGGATAATGGAACTCTTAGTCTTAAAATACATTAAATCAGCTTAAAATTGTGATATGTTGAAACAATTTAAATTAAAAAAAAAATGCGCAATATCAACATAGACAATAACAAATGTTGTCTATGGTTTTAGTAACATAATTGTCATTCTAGTCTAATGTATGTATTTATAAAAAGACCGTATTTAGTCCAAATAGATCTTGCTTATTGGCTGTTAATGTGAATTATAAGTGCGTTAAAATCATATAAATCATGAACTAATACCGTTTCATACTAATATTATTGTTAAATGGTTACATAATCATTTGAATTTCTTCCCTCGTTAGTCATACTATTGTTCGTCTAAGGCTGTCATTTAAAATGTGAGCATAGTATTATGTCGGAGAAATGCGCATAGAAGTTTCTATATATGTGATAAATATAAACTAAATGAATTCACGTATGTACAAATTTATCTAGCACTGACGTACTTGATGTTATAATTAATTATCAACGTCTAGAATCTAGATTTTTATGATCTCGTAGGATTTGGTTCGTCTTTTACTTTGGTCATTGAAATATAATACATTTGCATATGGTAAAATCTTTTTGATTCTAATTTAATACCAATAATTGGGTCTGATTATTATATTTGTTCAAGTATTGACTTGATTCTGAAAAATAATTAATTATTATAAGAATTTACTCAGCTGAAAAATATATTTCTTTTAAAAAATATATTTTCCAACTAGTATGGTTTTAATGTAAATTTTTATTTATAGTGACAGTCTGTTATTATTGAATTATTCTTTGTTTTTTTAATAACAAGTAAGAATAACAAGAAAATAATAAAATTATTCAAAAAATAGGGTAAACCAGATGCCTTCAATGAAGAAACACTACTACATACATACAGATTATGTCACTATAATGTCACAATCAATATGGTGTCAATGACCTTGCTAAAACCCGAACAGATCCTTCGAATTTCTCTTATACAAAATAATTATAAAACGGCTTAACCACTATCCTCTGGTGATGTTGTCAGCTATGATACATTGATTCCGTCGATTGTTAAAATTAAATGTAGAAAAGTAGTTAGTCACGAAATATCGCTTCTGCTTTCACACGAAACAGCTGTCTAAATATTTTAATAGCATTTATTAGGTGTGTTTTGTGCAAACTGTCTTAAATTAATGGAGTATATTTTTGAAATAGTTAGGCCAATGAATATTAGAATGTATTCGATTAATAAATGTCACCCTTGTGTGTGTGTCTAATGAAGCACAATGTTAAAAAAATAAGTTTTGTATGTGTGTATCATTATTGTTCTCTTGTTTTATAACTGTATTGATGTTTTTGAGTATGTTTTAAGGCATTCCGTTATTTTTCTAGGGACTAAGTCTAATCAAATAAATCTTTTATTACAATACGTAAAAATATTAAAGCTAGTCAAAATTGGCATGACCAGCTAGCCTGTCTGGCATCGTTACGCCGTGGTAACGCCAAACTGCTTAGATTTGGCAGTCGGCTGAAGTACGTAATATGAAATATCTTCTGTAATATCGAATTTAATATTCTTCCAATGATTTTTGATCACCTGTTAGATATACAAGATTAGACAAAGTCCAACTTTTGTACCTTATTAAGTTATTTTGAGTGAGATTTTATATTTATATAATTGCCATGTTTTTGTTGTTTATTTTATATATTTTTTTGGTAACTTATATAGGTTTAAGTTTATAGATTGCTTGAAAGATCACAGGATGCTAAGGCTGGTCCCTCGTATGCTTCGGCGTGAATGTAAACGTGTTTATTTAATAAATACATGGACATATGTTTATCCTTTTATTTCCATCGTCTTATATGTAGGTACTATAACTTATAATAAACAATAAAGTACTCATTTTAACGTACTATCTACTACAGATGCGCCGAATAGTGGTTTTACGAATACCGAATATTATTCGGTTTTACTTTTCCGAACCGAATATTCTGGCGAATTATTCGGCTTACCATTTCATTGTTTCCTTTTTTTTTTCATAAACAGGTTCTGACAAGTATGATACATGTGGCTTCTGGCTAGATGATTAAATATTATGTAGATTTCTGGTTAAAAATATTTTTGTTTGAGGTTTAAAAATAAATGCTGATTTAATGTTCAAAATAAATGTTGACTATACTAAATACTAATTGTAGGTTAGGAATAATGAAATAAATGTGTTAACCTGATATCGTTCTAAATAAATTTGGAAGCTTAATTGCTTTATATTATTAAACTTTATTCAACACATTATTATAGGATTTCTTTGACTTATTATAATATCACATAAATCTTAGTTTTGTCTCTTAGTTCCTTACAGTGTTGTGTAGCCAAGAAAATAGAAATACTGGAACCGAATATATTCGGTTCCAAAACCGAATTTTTCAGCCTAATACGAATAGTGAAAAAGTTGCCCAATATACCGAATACTTATCGAATATACGGCGCATCTCTACTATTTACATATAAAAATCAAAAATACATATTTTAATATTTATGTAGTAATAATTAAATTAATAGTAATAATTTATGTAGTTTACTGTTTCCTCAATTCAAAATACTAACGAATGATAGTTTCACAATAACTTAATACTTCGAATTTAAAACCCAATTTATCGATAAAAAATAGCGTAACAAGTTGATTTGAAATATTTGTGGGGTAGAATAAGTTTAGTGTTCGTCGGTCCGTGTAATAGCTTATCGCTAAGGAAGGGCGTATCATCGCTACGTGCCCTTGGCTTTTCCAAAATCGCTATTGTGTACAAAGCCTTGTAAATGGCGCATTGTCTTTAAGTGCTACTGATTTTCACCTTGGTCAGTCAGAATATAATATTTGATGAGGTAATCTTTGTTTACTATAAATTAGGATGTCTGTAAAGCTAACAATAAAGAACACTCACATGAACAATTATATAATGCTATTATTACAGAGTTAATAGAGTATGATTCAATTTTTGAAATATTTTAAGAGTAATATCTTGTAATATACCACACAAAAATACAATATCTACTTCCAATCCACGTGCTATTTTAAAATCTAAAGTCCAGAGAATTTGCGTTTCGTAAGATCAAACAAGCCGAATTCATATTATACCTTTATACGGCATGAACTATGGCATAAACATAATACATAAAATATGGCATTTGAACATATTCAGTTTATATATTTTTTAAATTTATTG
Source organism: Napeogenes inachia (assembly GCA_959347355.1). NCBI lineage: Eukaryota > Metazoa > Arthropoda > Insecta > Lepidoptera > Nymphalidae > Napeogenes > Napeogenes inachia. The sequence goes on along the minus strand of OY365793.1, from coordinate 12,096,534 downwards.
CAAAGCATATTTTAATAGTATGATATAGAATAGTCGGGATGCGGATGTAAAGTCAGGATATTTTCTTGGATACAATGACTAATGACACAATAATAATAGACATTTCTCCAAGTGAACGCCCGAGCGATTCGCGACACGCGTCAGGTGGAGCTGCAGCAATCCGGTTGTAAAAACCATAACATTCTATGGTAGTTTAACATGCCAAGAGTTTAAGTTGCAAGTTCTTAAGACCACAAAGTACAGCGATATCTTAATGATATTAGAATCTCCACCACACTCCTATATGACGATATCTATTAGGAATATAAATATAAAACATACACTTGACTAATTCAAATTCAAAAGCTTTTCTAGCTTTAAATGAGTCAGCGTTTAAAATATACAAATACATTAGTATTAGCTACTTGCAATAGATTATCTAACATCCTAAATTTTGCGCTTTGCTTTTGGATTGAAATTCTCTGTAAAGTCCTAAATGAACAATTCAAATAGGATCATTGTCAGCTTTTTATGTCAGAAAGCTAAGGGTTAAGGTAAACTATGCACCCGTTAGTATTTTTTGAATCTGATTGACAACAGTTGCAAATTTTATTTACAAAATACCTACATATAACTTTTACAAGCATTTGCAGGAGGCTTCTATGGCGTTACATAAGAAAACATTGTACCTACTTTGGAAATTTCTGGGTCTGGAAAAGTTCCTTCAAAACCGCATTAGCTTTAGAAATGGATCTATACAAAATCAGCAGCGGCGAGAACAACAATTTCTAAAATATTAATGTTTTATTTTAACAAGATATAACTTACTTAACTTCTTCAATAAGTTAAAAGGTAATCGAATATTTACTTATTTACTTACTTACTAGAAAATAGCACGCGACCGTATATCGGGCTTCCTTAACAAACTTACATTAATTAATAAACAATAGTAAAACTTTCGCAGTTAGCGTTTTTTTTTTCATAAAGTATGTTGTGCTTAGAATTGTCAATTAGGTAGTAGTTTTATGTTAGGTATTTCTCACCATTTAGTGGCATTCATTTTGTTGAATTTAGAAGTAACGTATCCCATAACTTGTAATAAATTTTTAAGCTTAGAAGACTTGAAAAAAAACGTGTAAATTGCAGCGTATTCTACGGTTACTGGGCTTATTACATTTTTCTACAACTGTATGATATTTTTTACTACGACACCAAGGGAAAAAGTAAACAAAAAATCACTATATTATTTGTATGTAGGTAACAAGCTGTATTCATAGGACTTATATAAACTTATATTCTAAATATACATGCATACCTACTTGTTTTAATGATTGGGCGACTGTAATCTTTCGAAAGTAGAAAACGGCAAACAAAATAAAAACTATTTGGAATATAATCAACACGGAGACCGGAAAATCAAAATCTCACACATCTGAATATTATTTAGAGATGGTAATACTATTGAGTCTAAATCTGAAATTGCTTCATTTTTTATAATATTCCTTTCCCTACTACTGAATCTCTAAATGCCTCGCCTTTGTGCGCAGAGGCATTGTTAAAAAATAGTATAAAGAAACGTCCTGGTAACTTCAAACTCAAATATATAAATCATATTGAAGGCATTAAAGTATTTAATTCCATAAAACTAAGAAATACCTGAATTCTTTGGACATTCAGTTGGCTCAGTTAAATCGATACTCACTATTATTATTGTTTATTATAAAGCCTATTACTAAATAGTATATTTAATATACCTATGTATATACAGCGGTGTGTTCCCCGATTTCAAGAAGTACAATAAGATATACCAATGTTTAAAGCAGGTAGCGCTACTGACCCATCTAACTTTAAACTTAGATCTATACGGTCTATTTTTAGTAAAATATTAGGATAAAATAATTTTAAGTCAGTAAAATTACCATTTTAGTTCCTTGCATATATGTAAGCTTTTTTGTTTCACAAGGGGTCGCTAAACAACCAACGCTGGTTGGGAGGGGGGGATTCTATGGATTCATGGGAGGATTCTATGGATGCTTTGGGAGTTTTCTGTGATCTTTCTGAAGCGTTTGATTGCGTCGAACATGTGACACTAATCAGTAAATTACAGAAATATAGTGTTAGGGATTAAAGCTGATTGTTTCATACCTACGTATGTAGGTTCACAAAATAATACAAGTAAATTCAAACTTGTTCCAATCCACACAATTACAATGTGTACAATTTTTATAATGAAGTTCCTGCAGAAATTCAAAAACTTTCCTTATCAAAATTCTAGTTTTATATAAAGCAGAAACTGCAAGACAACGTCTATTGTAAGATTATGTAAAAGATAAAAAGGTCTGCGACTACTATAATAAACCTACCTCATAAAATTCTGTAACAATCACAATGGCAGTCTAAAAGAGTGGCCATGAATTTGACTTCATGATGATTCTTTGACCGGATCTTCTCGTGAGCTCAACTAATCGAACGATTTTCTTTATGCAAGTCAAAAAAATATATTTTTACTTTTTTTATATTTGCAATATTTGTTTCATTTTGACCTGTCCAAATAAATGTAGATCATATTCATGGGATAAAGTATTTTTGACTTTTGATTCAAAAGTAATTATTAATTTGAGTGAGGAGTTATTGTTGATATAATGCTTTATACTAGAATATGCAAGTCCTGACGCCTGTATGAACTCGATCAAGTTCATGAAATAAATAAAACCGTGAGAAATATTTTGTTGACAGCACAGTTTAGACCGCAAACTGACCTAAAACAGTATCATTTACCACGAATTTAATAATATAATCTACTTCCATAGAGAAGTAAAAGCAATTTTTATATTTAATTTACTTTTGCTCGTACATCTTTGTAAGAGAAATGCAAGTGCATACTTACCTATTTCTGCGTTAGGTACGTGTAATTTGTAGCAACTGAAACTACCTGCAAGTCATTTAGTTACCCATTAGTTTTAAAGTTCATCAAATGAATAATGAAAGTGTCGCTAATTCCCGACAATTATTAAAAACGCATTAGTTGCCGCGTGCGTGATTTTGGATTATTCATATTTCGGTTACAAACGGTTACCGACTAGCGGTAAACGAACATTTGTATATTATTTATATATTCGTCCATTGTCGCAGTCTGTGCGGTGACCGTGAGAATTGTTGACATTTATGATTTACTACTCTCATTTAAATGTGACAGCTTTTGGTAACTCTTATGTAATAATGAATGACTGAATAGCAGAAGCTGTATTGTAATGTTACATACCTACTTCATTCTAATCACTTGCTATTGCTAACTACTTCTGGCTCCAGTACTTACTATGGAACGTTAATTCGTAGGCCTGACTAAAGTCTCTACAAAATCATTTTTTTAATTGAACCATTCGCTTTTATGGTTTCCGTTAAGATTTATGAATTTTCCAAATTGAAAATTATTTTATATGTTAAATGATAATAATAACCAAATTTTATAAAAAAGTCATTGAGTAGGTACTTTCCGTGACTGATTTTCGTTGTTGGCCACATTTTTAAATATTATTTTTTCGTGCAATTTTAATTGTTTAGTCATTATTATTTTATTATTCACTAGCCATTAACCCTTTTTATCGAAATGATTGCGATGTTATAGTTATAATAATAATAATAATATTACAGGACAAGTTACACACATTGATCTAACCCCTAAGTAAGCAAATTATTTGCTTGTGTTAAGGGTGTTAGATAACGATACAAATAAACATTACAAATACTGATAATATATTTAATAAACGACCAAACCCAGAAATACAGACGTATATTTTCATCGCATACATGCCTGTATGCCTGTCCCTGTCGGGGATCGAATCCGAGCCCCATTGCGTCGCTATACTTTAGGCGTCTACACTAACCACTTGACCAACGGGGCGGTGTTGTTCCTAAGTTGCTCAATAATGTTGACGTTTTGAAACAATGATCTCAATAAAGAAATACCTGGCAGAGTTTGTGATGTGGTTCTTCTCATACCAAAGCTTGCTGGGAATCCTCGGCACTTTAATTTTAAATTGAGGAGTGTCTTTACAGAAGGCTCAAAATAGTCTCTTGAATCTTCTATTTGACGCACACAAGTGACCTCTGGTAGAAAGTGGTAAAGATATAAATAAATAAAATAATAGGTGTTCTTTATAATAGCCCAAATATATATTTTTTTTATTTTTTCATCAAAATAAGAAAAAAAAATCGGGGAAGGAAGGAATTTGATAGATTGACTTGGATTTTAAACCAATGCAACACTAAATTTCTTTTAAATCTGTCTGGCTATTTCGTTGTGTTGTACCTAATTAAAGTCTTAAATTGTTTTATAGGGTTGTATTTCATGAACACAACTTTAGTAATTTTTAAAAATATTCAATGAATATACCTACATATTTTGCCTCGTCACTTTTTCAATGTATTTAATTATTGATAGTAATAACCTAAAAAAAACATTTCAAAGAAAGGAATCACAGATAAATAATTATAAGTATATACAAAATTATGTAACTAAACACATTATCACTGTAATTAAAATTTATATATTTTACCTAAATGTTATATTTAATTACTTAAACTTCTTTGGTCGTAAATATGTTATCTTTATTAATTAAAAATAAAGTTTGATATACAAAAATATATTTGTCAAACAAATATTTTTGTATTGTGTTTGTGATGTCCTTATTCGTTTTTTTAAAGTGATTTAAAATTCTCGTATGTACTTTGGATGCTTATAAAGGAATGAAACTAATTAGAAATACTACTTTAACATTTTATTTAAATTAAAACTGAATTTGGTCAGTTAAAGTAAGTAGACACTGTTTCTTAAAAGCTTTATAAAGTCTATAAGCTTTAAAAAATAATAAAGTACTTAAAAACTTGATAAAAGAACAGAAATTATTGTCGGATACAAGAACTATTCTTTTGTAGCAAAAATAAATAACACTTTACATTCAGAAAAAGAAATGTCGGGTCTTAGTAATATATTTTCTTGAGCATACATCTAAATTACAAACCTTGTAGTGTCAATGCAATGGAAGCCGATATTTTGGATTATAAGATTGAAGAAGAGATGTGGCGGCGACGCTGCGGCTGCATTCGTACCAGTGACAAATTAAGACATATTCTTGACTCCTTCCCCGCCCCACCGCCGCCCACACCAGATCCAATTCCAAAAACGGCTAATGTATGAAAAGTTTATATGAATATGCTCATGGGCGTACCGAGGGGGGGGGCAGCTGCCCAGTTATTATAGATCTATGTATTACAAACAAATTCAATTATGTAGTAAATTTTTTAGCAAACACTTTAAAGTCTAAAATCTTCATTAGAAGTGAGATTCGGCAAAGACAAATCACCAGCGTTTGCTCATTCATTGTTAAACCATGCTTAGAAAATTAAAATTACAGCTCCAAAATTTAAAAATATATTAAAAAATCTGGTCTGCCCCCCCTAGAACAAAATCTGGGTACGCCCATGAATGTGTTAATATAATTTGAGGTTAGGTTATTAATTTTGTGTTTGTAGCTTGGAACTACTTGTATATCGGCTTATTGCACACACGTTCATCCATCGCCATTAACACCTGATGACATGAAAGTAGCTAAATCTTGTATGGAGATTTATGATGGTGTTCAAAAAATGCCTATTAAAAAGGTAAAAATGTTGTTTTTGGAATAACATATTTTATTTATTGTTATAATTATATATATATGTAGTTGATAAATTACAGGAAGGTTTAAAAAAAAAAGAAATAATAATTTTATGAAATAAAAAAAAAGTTTTTCTATATATAGTACTACTATTTTCTCCTACATTTAGATATGCTATGTATTGTATATGTATATGTAAGGTCAGCTACCAAATATGTAAATATATTAGGAGAAACAGTTTCAAATGTACTGCATTCCACTTTTTAATAGTAAATGTAAATAAAACGTGCAAATGAATGATTTAATCTATTTGTTTTGTTTATATAACTGAGATTATTATCTCTCTAGGTTAAGATCGCCGGTTGAGTTCCGTACTCACTACGGATATTCCAAATACCTGCTACTCGTATTTAACAAGTTTAATCTTAATAGAAATCACATATACAATTTTACTAAGAGATTGTGTATTCTACTGTTTTTATGTTTCCTTCCGTTCCAAACTTATTGTGTCAGTGTTAATGTGTTTTATTATAAAATATTTATTCTAAATATATGTTAAATATGATTACAAAATATAATATGATAGGTTTGTATCAATATTAAACCAATCTCGAGATACTAAAGTTGATACACAGTGTCAGTAGTGGAATCAATAATGTTAGTAATTTCATCAATAACAAAATCCTTATATAAGATAATTGCGATAATCGCCGGTCTATATAATGTGTAGATAAATGATAACTACATATACTATTTCTTTAGAGTGAAAAGTCGTGGCGAGTTGTTGGTGAAATAGTGCAGCTGATCCAGCTGTCAGTGACGGCTACAGCTTTAGCTCTGTACTACCTTATTTACTGCTACATGCAGCTTATATACTACACGCTAAGGAGTGCCTTGTATTTCCATAACGCTGACGGGTTTGTTATTATGATTTTTTTTTTGGGATATGTATGATGTAGAAGTTCTTACATAATCTTTTATACGTAATGATAGTAATAAATATATTTATAATTTTCAGGGCCATGAAAATAACAATCGCTGTTGTTACACTAACGTCACTGGTTATTGCTTTTAATATTTTGTGGAAAATGGAGCGTGTGTTTTTTGTCTTTCATTAAAAATATATATTTATTTTTTGTATTGAGGCGATACTAATGTTTGTTTATTCCAATATTCAAAAAAATTGTGACACAAGGATTGTTTTTTAATAAACGTATTTTACATTTAAAGTAATTTATTACTACTACGATTACAAGTATCCGAAATCCTACCTATGCAATGTCGTAAAAGAAGCTTACGGTCTATATTTAAAGTTTCTAGGTGTAGCGCTTTAGCCTAGCTGTGCGTAGATAGATTGGTCAGTCATAACAATTTTTTTATATGTATAAAGTTCAGTTGACATTGTCACCATTTTCTATGTAGTAAAGAGAGGGAATTTTCTATATAGTAAAGAGAGGGAATTTTATATATAGTAAAGAAACAAAAATATCAATATTAATGTTGAATAAATTTTTTCAAATATTTTCAAAACGAACGAGTAATTTAAGTCTATAACAGATTAAATAGTTCTAGTCTATAATAGATTATCGAGAATAAATAGATTTTCTTTTCTATAATAGATTTTCAATATATATTTATTCTCTATTTCTATAATAGATTTTCTTTGTATTTTATAGTTTTTAATAAAAGATAAAATGCCTTATTGTAGGTATGAATTGAGTGATAAAGAAATAAATTAACTAAAAATAAATAAAACAGTAACATGTAATACCAGCCTTATCCACTAATGGCTACCGATGGGAAACATTTCATAGCTGAAGTACTACGGAGGCTGTGAATCGCGACCCCACTTCTGTTGTAAACGCCGACGCGTGCGCATGTTTCATAGTTCACGTACACGCGCAGTAGTGCTCCATTTATTATATGCTTCACGCATGTGTAGTGTAATTGATGACAGGGTAAGAGTGTCCACTAAGTGCGTTGTGCAAAATGGTGAATTTAAGGTAAGTTGATTATAATAATCTTAAAACTTTTATCAAAAACACTAAATTTCGCAAGATTTGTACATTTAACAAATTTAATGTTTTTTAACATGTGAAATGTACGACGTTGTTCGCTATTACCTATTCCCCTATTCTAGATAATTAAAAGCTTTTTTTTTATTATTTTTACCATGTAGGTCCCTATATTATTTTTAATTAAATACTTAAGATATATCTTTAATCTAAAACAATGCCTGAACTTAGATTAAACTTATTTCAATTAAGTTGCATTACGTTTTACAAGTATAAACCAAAATATTAACAGTAAAACTACTTAAGACTTCATAAAAAACTGCTTAATAATTTAAAACTGAAAAAAATATTATCCTTTCCTCGTGCCAACTATTTGGGGTCGGTGCAATACGTTAATCTGATCGAAGCTCTTTCATAAATTTCGTCTCTTTCGGCCAGCCTCTACTAACTATAACATCCATACTTAAGAATTTTTTCGTGACATGCTTTTTATATCTTCATTATGGTATAACCGAAAAAGTTAATTATCCATTATCATTTTACCAAAGCTTTAAAAAAACTTTTTATTTAAACAAAATATTATTAAAAATCATAATAGAACAGATAGCTAAAAATAAATTTAGAGTTGGTTAAAAATATCATTTTTATGTTTTAAAAACTCTATAATTCTTTTATGTCACCTTACTGACATATAAAACGTTTATTGTCAATTAAATATTAAGTTCAAAAACAACGGAAAATTAAACTCCAAAATAAGCTCTTATATTTTGTAATTTTTAAGTCAGCTTATTTAGATAACAGCTTGAATGAAAGTATGTTTCCTCGAATATTAATAAACACAAAATTAAAAGGCATGAAGTTGGCGTGCTAAATGATGTTTGTACTAGTTCTGTGACCCCGGTACGCTTCATTGCAATAAACGCCGTCGATGATTAGCTTCCCAATTTCGATCGTAAGTTTGAATGCCAAATAAAAATAAGCACCGACATTCCTTCGTGGTTTCAAATTGTATTCAAATACTTTAATCTCTAATTGTTATCGTCGATTTGCGCGGTTGTCTCGGTTTGGTTTTCTTACATCTTATTTTTTGCTATTTTAACGAAAAATCTATTGTTTGACTTGACATCGATTGATTTATACAACTTAATTATTACTACATTTTTGTTTAAAAAAAAAACATAGTTTGATTTTGACTATTAAACCAATAGTGTAATTATAATTAACATAGTTTTTTTGTGTCTATATTATATAAGACTATATTATACGTATAATTTAGTCAAATATTATACGTATAATATAGACAAATGTTATATGACTACGTTTTACGAATTTATTAAGCCTCACTTACCTATCGCTGTAGAATTATGGCTTACTTGAACATAGTACGGAAACACAACATTCAACAGATCAAATAACAAAATAAACAGTTTAAATTTAATTTCTATCAAGCAAGCTATTATGGTTATTAAGTACCTATGTAGCGTCAAACTGTTAAAATGTTCCCCCTATGGTAATGTAATGGTTTTATCTGCTTGCACAGAAAAGTCGTTCGATTTGTATACTGAAATGAGAATACGATTAATATAGAAAACCTAATACCTAATTCACAATTTGTTTCTCAAAATAATATTTGTTAGATGTAAAAATTTATATTCAATTGTAAAGTATACATAATTATTACAGTACCGAATTTTCTATTGTCACCATATTGTACTATACTGAGTTGTCGCCGTCTGGTGTGACTCGAGGCGTGTAGTACCTAACGGAACGTTCCGCAGATGGTTGGTTAAATGTTCTGATCGTTTTCTGATCAAGCAAAACGATAATCATAATTAAACTACGTTTAAAGTTGTGTCAGGAATGGCCAGGTTGCTCACCATTCAATGGTTCATAAAATAAAGTTTAGTTAAAGCCCGAATAATATTGTTAACAAACAAAGATTTAGTTAAGACACAGTTTTTCATTTTTTTGTCCTGTGTCCTGTATATAAATTAGATATTTGAGTTTCAATATCTTTTTTAAACTTTACACAACACAATTTGATTTTATCATTCGATTTGATAGAAGATAAAAATTTGGTATACAAGTCCCTCATTTTAAGTAATTCGTCATTTTGAACGATTGTTCCAAGAGGGTGAAGCATACAAAACTAGTTTAACATATTTACAATACAATTATTACAATAGACTATAATTACAATAATTAATGACCTTGCAGTGGCAGAGGAAGCGGTAATAAAACCGGAGATGTTATAGGAAGTAGCGCGAGGTCGTACTTCCAAATTAACTTTAATTTACACAAAATTATAATATTTACAAATAATAAAATAAAACTATCTAATCTCCTCTATCTCTTAGCTCTTATCCTCAACATATGTACAACCTTCCATAAAATGATATATTTATTTTATATACGCAAACAGATATAAGCGGAAAAGTCGAGTACCTAGGTATTATTGTGTTGTTGCTTGTAAAAATAGTTTGGTATTAATAACACTATTATAAAGAAGTTTACCAAAACATGCTCATTCTTTACTATAAGGGTATAATACCGGACGAAGAAGGAAATTATCGCAAAAGAAAGTTTAAAATTAACTAATGTCCGTAATGTGTTGATAATATTTTTTAATTAACTTCCATTATTAATAAATATGGTAATTTTTTAAAATAAATTCATTATTTACGATATAAAACGAATGCCATTATACGCGTAGATCACGTAATCGCTAGAACAAAAGACATAAACGAGCGCATGCCTGCGCCTGCGCCGTTTAACACCGAACGTCACCGTTATGAGCTTTTTACCTTTACGCTACAAGGTCACTCCGTGGAATTACAACGTATGTGATTTACAGTAAGAAAAGTGATACCGCTCTGTATTTTTTAGTTTAATTTCAAATACATTAAATTATGATTAAATTGTAATATCATTATGTAATATTAAATACATTCAAATGATGACCACAGATAGACTCGTCACTCCAATCGCTAACGGATTGAAAGCACATCGAGATCACGAAGCCTCCTATTACAGACGAGCCAATAACAAAACGTTGTCTGTTAATTGCAAACAAAATCACGATTTGATCATTTTTACTACGGAATTAGAATTTGAGTGCTTAAACTATATTTACTTATATTTAGTCTTTATGATTGAAAAAAATATTAGGTCATTTATTTGTAAGAACTAGCTTTTGCCTGCGGCCTCGGTCGGATTGACGTACAGGTAAAATAAATAGGTGACAAAATCGCAACCACATCGTCATATGTCAGGTCTACTTGAACATTCTATTTATTGACACCGAAATACGTTAAATTAAAAACCGAAAAAGTTACTGAGATATTCCTTATGATATTTTGATTATTTGACAAATATAAACTTTTGAGGATTTTGTTTTAATCAAAAATATGTCGGTATCGTATTTTTTTATTGAGAGCGATAAAATCTGAAATTTCAATTTAATGGTTAATACTACATGCTCTTCTAAGTAAACCCTAATGGCTTTAGTTATGAGAAAATGTACAAATCTTTTATCTAAGATATTACTGCAGGCTTTAAGATATTACTGTATAAAATGTTCTACAATTTTGTTTCGTTTAACGTAACATATTAATATTAAGTTCTTAGATATATTAGTAATGTAAAAGTTACTGAATTAGCAAAGAGTTTTAATACACTTTAAGATTTTTTTACAAGCACTTTTGATAAGGACACGAAGGTTACACGTAATTGACAGGTCAGTGACTGTGAGAAGTGCGAAAAACAACTGAAACTAACTAGTGAGACTAACTAGTGAGACTAACCTTAAAAGATATGACGTAATGAACCAAGTAATCATCATTAAGGATAATAAAGTGTACCATTTTAGATTTACAGTGTAATGTTCTTTTTCAATTTGGGATTATATTTATATTATTATAACCTTTATTTTACATACATCCCAATAATGTATTACAATTTACGTTCGCCATTACATTTATATTGAATTAGCTTGTATGTCGACTGCAATGGATTGTTTTAGAAAAGGTATAACACAATTTTTATTGCGTTCCAAATAAAACCAAAACAACAAATTACAATACGGCTGTATAAATTGAAAAGATCAAACCCATTTTCATGCCACGAATATTAAAATCAATTCCGATAAAGCCATTGTAATAATCAGATTAGATGTATTCTTTATGTATTTTTGATTAGAGAAATGATTCCAAATTGAATTTCAATGTTTACAACGGCTACCGCTCTGGTAAAACAATTTCATAGATCACAGTACAGGGTAATGACGCCGATATTGGTTCTCGTGGCTCAATCCGCGGGTCTGTCATTACCCTGCCGTGTCTTTTGACCTCCACTTATTTATGATAGACGAAACCATATCTCAATCGTGGCACGAGCTCACCTACGCTTAGTTATTCTTGGTTTAGACGGTCCTTAACTTGTCACGACTGTCGGTGATGTCTCCCGACGATTAGGATTTACGATAAACGTACTTTATATTACAGTTTTGAAATTCTTATGAAAAAACATAACTTTTACGTTTTTAGTGGTATATACATAGAAATGTTGGTTCTGGATAGAAATAAATTATACTTAAGATTTTTTTTATTTTTGTTGTTTATGTTTTGTTGTATATTATGAATATAAAACTCTATCTAATTCTTTTTTTTTATTTTTCTTTCAGATTGATTATCGTTTATGGACTGTTTGTTATACATGTAAGCAATCTTCGTATTATATTCTAACATTCATCGAAATACTTATTAATCTTATTACAAAGCAAACAACCATGAATAATGATTAAAAAAATGATCATATTATTGAAAATAACTAATTGACACTAACTTATTTATCAGCGAACGTACTCAGTATCATCACATATACGGAAAGACTCAGCCGAATCTTCAGAACAGTCTACCGAGTCCTTAGTAATATCAGCGGAACATGAGGGCTCAGGAGAAGATCCTTCAGGACCCACATATAAAAAGGTTTGTGTGTTATTATGTTTGTTAAATGTATCTTTTATCATTTGATTTTGATCATTTAATTACAACTTTTATTTGCTACGAGCTTTTGAATAAACATATTGTTGTTAATAGAAATATTTGTTGACAGAATGAAACCAGGGAGGCGCTTAAATCTGACGGCAGTGAACAAGATCCAGTAAGTTCATATATTAAATCATCAAAACTATTTGTTGAAAAAAAATAATTAAAATAAAAGCATCCATATTTAAATTTTTGATAACAATTTGCGAAACAACAATTTGCCAATCCTCAATAAATAAGAATCGAATACCACACTATCATTTCAATAGAATTTGTATACACCTTGAACGGATGTAAGAGATGATAGAACAATGAGCCTTAAAGATAATGACAGTGCTTTTATTTAACGGCTTAGCTAACTTACTATGTAGGCTGTGAGGTTCTATGTCGATTACTATTATTTCAAGGGTAACACTGAATTAGAAGGAGGAGACCGAGACAGGCGACTAAAGTTGCACTCTTATAAAGTAGCTTACATTAACCATTTTCACACCATTTCTGTTATGACGTGGAATATCATTGAAATATAAATTGAAAAGTTTAAATTATTTTTTGTAATATGGGAAAGTTTGTTTTTTATGTATTACATTTACATTCATGTACCTATATTATGTCTGCATGGCTATTAAATTAAATGTTCTTCTATGAAATGATAAGCTTGTAGAAAATATGCATAAATTTTTGTGTACTACCGTTTTAAATTAAATTTACAGTTTTCTTACAATATTTTTTATGTCAATTTGAAAAAGATTTACCAAATGTTGTATTTTTATTGTACTATATTGACAATGAATTCTTTAATAGTCCTTCTCTCTAAAATAAATAACAAACCATGAGTCTTGATTGTCCCTAAACATTAAAAGAATATCATAGCAAAGTAAAATAAACTAAATACTACAACTCTAAATAGAAAACGAGGTAATAAGGTTGAAATTCAATAAATCACTCACTTAATGCCATTACGTGCGAAAACACTTTAACATTGTACATTTAAAAATATATTTTACTTAAGTTCCAAGCATTTTATTTGTTGGAGAATGATTCAATTGTCAATCAATGTAGATCAAAGTTTTTTTGCTTTTGTTTAATAGAAATATTAAGTGTAACTATTATTAGTGCTCTTACTTTTAATGGAAATGAGAAGAATTCGCGGTTTGTTCTACAACGTGTAACGGTCCTGATAAAATAAGCAAATCGTTTCTCTTCTACTAATAAGATAATAAATAATAGCAAAACGTTCAATGATAACTGTAACAGATTGTGGTTTTTGTGTAGCACAGAATTTGTATATTAAAAAAAGATTGATAGAATTTACCCTAAACACTTCAAGCTCTTTGTTATATGGCGCGTGCTCTATGATTGCTTAAATATACATATTTTTATTTCTTTTACAACTTCAGTAAAATAATGCTATTAAGTTATTTACGTAAATAGGTATATCATAACTTAAGATAGATATCTGTTATCTTTCCCCATACATCTAATGTTAAACAAAGCAAATTCCCTCATTGTATTAGACCACAATAGAATAAAAATCAACAAAGGTTATAGAATATTTCATGCGTGAGGAGCCAGAGACCAGAGTGATGACGGGTTGCTCAACTCCTTTACACAAGAGGCCTCTGGTTGACGCAATAAGTAGAGTTGCGAAGGGCCCTTCCGATTCGATTACTAAGTTTGCTCTATATCGCTATTAATATGCTTGTATATATCTGTAATTAGACAATAAAAGTGCGATAACATTATATGTAATTTTCTAACTATAATGTTTCACATGACTTGTGCGTTGCAAATTATCGCTGATCTGTGATTTCGCGTTGTTTAAAATAAATCGTGTGAAGTGCGTACTGTGATAGTAGTTGTGATAGTACCTGTGTTGTAGTTGTGATAGCCATCTGACCTGTCATCGTGATGTGTCAGTTACTCGGCTCACATTGCACGCTGCGCTGAACTTGCGCTGCCCTACATTGTCTCTCTTCCCATGAAATTATAATTATGGCGAATTGATTTATATTGAAAAGTCTTAATGTTGGAACGCCTGTGTTAATTGAAATGAAGCAACATTTCAATGGGGTTTTTATAGCATTAAATAAGAAACAGCAGCTTCAATATATATTTTTTTACTATTTAGATCGATGTGAAGTAGATTTTACTTTGAAATTGATTTGTTAAAGTGAAGTGACCACGTAAGTAGATAGTCCACTGACCTAATAGTTTTAAGGCGTGTGGTAGCCGTGGCACTTGACATACTTTGTCACAATCTTTTTGCGCAAAACTTTCGGGGGTCGTGACTATGAAATGGTGCATTACCATCGATAATTCCGCTTCTTTCTTTTTTTTAAGACTAATGGATGCAGCGATGTTAGTAGTAAAATTTTATTCACTTATCATATTTATCTAATGGCGTTACTATCGAAATCGTTTTGGGTCAATGTTAAGTTGCCAATTTATGAAGTGACTCGAAGGAAGCTGTACACATAAGACATGTATGATTATCGGAGGCAGACGGTCGTGGCGGAAGACTGTAGTTAGACCGCAAGCTTTATCTCAGGGCTATCTTTTGTTTCGTTATTGTACGCGTCAAAATTCTTAATTTAGATAAGAAGGTGCTTGTGATGATCTTGCGGGTAGTTTAGTAGTATGTATAGTAGCAAGAATTTAACTGATTGATTTTATATATATATATATACTAGCAGATCCGGCCACGCGTTGCTGTGGTTGCTAAGGTATTGGATATACCAATTATATTGAAGCAAACTATTTAAAAAGTCACGGTATTAGAAAAATTAAAATAAAAATTTAAAAACCCCAGACCGCTAAGTAAAGGAAAATTCAAAATGCAAGTAAATTTATCAAGGCCAATAACGAAATAACAATATTTTGATATTATCGTATAGTCAAAGACCTCATTCATTAGCTTCGAAAATTTTGTAAAATCGACACTCATCAACGTACGTACAAAGGTCCCCCGACGTAACGACTTCCATAAGTACATAATAATATTATCCTCTTTAGACGTCATCTAGTATCGGAGTTTTTTTTTTTTTTTGTTTTTTTAAATTATTTCACTTTTTTTCAATGTTGTACTAAATTAACCAACGAATACACTAATTTCCCCTGTTTAGGTTTATACTATTAATATTGTATAAAAACCTTTCGCCAGCACCAATAAAATTTTGGGGACGATTGCTTCTATTTCGATCAAACATAGCTAAGAACCATCTCGACAAACCGACTTAAAATTAAGATGTAAGTTATCCTATGTTTCAAGTTAGACCAAACTGCACACGGTGTGCAAATTTGATTAAAATCGGTTAAGTAGTTTAGGAGTCCATCGCGGACAAACAACGTGACACGTAATTTATATATATTAAGATTTTGTTTTGATTCTTCAGGTTGGTAAAATACATAAGCTGAGGTTTTAGTTTCTAGTCCAATAAATTAGAGCAAATATGACAGGTATAATAATAAGAGATCAAGCGTATGTGAATTAGTTTATAATATATAAGCAGAATGACCTCTTATATTTAATATAGAACGGGTTTGTATCTAATAAAGTGTTTGATCGATGTAGGTAAGAGTAACGGATATATTTGTTCCTAATGATCCTCTAACATATAACGTTCACCGTTATGATTTGATATATATAATTTGTAGGGACGGTTTATATTAAAACATGATAATATCCCAAGAGATTAATACTGAGTCTTACAATAGAAGTTATTTTAATTATTGTTTGTTCCATTGATGAAATGTGTACTAAATTAGAGTCCATTAGTTATCTCACTTTCTCCATCCAGGTGGTGTTTCTATCAGACAAGAACAGCTATATTCCGGTGAGCATTAAGCCTCGCTCCCCTGTGGACGCCAGCTGGAGGGAGCCTCCTGCCTGGGAACGCGAGTACAGGCGCCACCGCACTAACGGCAGCAGAGTACAATGTAACAACAATAAAATACCTAGACAGTATAATATGTAACAACAACAACAATAATATACACACACATGTCTTGCAAGATCTATCTGATGTTTTACTCACCCTAAATGACATTAAGCTGTGTGAAGACCATTGTTTCAAGTATTTTTAAAAATGTAAGAAATAAACGATGAATGAATGAATGAGTGATTGACGCGACGCGATGCGACCATGGTCATAACTCATATCATATCGTTACGAATCTTATTTTCATTGTGACTAATTTAAAAACATCGGATTTCCTTAACATGTAACCGTAAAGGTTGTTTTGCAAACCCGACAAATTTTGATGTTATCGATAAACCCACTGCTGGCCAGTTACACAATCTTTTGTTTTAATAAATTATGGTACATTTTTTCTTTGTTAAATAGACATAGAAGCCGAGTGTCAAGACGACTTTATGAAGATCAGAGTCGGCTTCAATGGATCGTTTAGCGGCTTGGTCTATTCAGCTGGTAAGTTTATTAAAAAAATATATGAAGTATTTATTAAATATACATTTAATTCCTATTTTAGTTATGTCAGAACAAATTTGTATTGTTCGCTTTAGGTCTATTAAATCGTTCGTATTTGTTATTTTGCCGAATGACCACAAATTTTCAATGACCAGAAATTAGTTTTTTATATAACATTATAACATTGTAAAGATTTTGTTTATTCTTGTTATATATAAAAAGCTGTCTCAAGAATAGACACGATAATAAGTGTGATACGCCGTGAGTGAAAGCATGTATAATTTTATCATTTTCCTATTAGCAAAACCAACTGTAAATTCACCATTAATTTGAGTATGTGACTTTATATAGGTATAAGTCGAACCAAAAAGTGTTTTCAAATATCCGATTCAAATAAACCTTTAAAATAAAAGAGGGGCTAATAGAAATTATTATATTCTTGATAAAAACAGATTATATTATATTGTAATTGTTAAGAAGTGGACATTTTAACAAATTCAGTAAAAATCAATAGCTCGTTAATAAGTAATTTATTTATCATATTATTATTTAGTGATAGAATACTAAATAATAAAATTTTACAAAGTCTTATTAACATCCGTTATTTGTGAATTTAGATATGTTTCTTTTGTGAAAGGTTAAT
Source organism: Napeogenes inachia (assembly GCA_959347355.1). Lineage (NCBI taxonomy): Eukaryota > Metazoa > Arthropoda > Insecta > Lepidoptera > Nymphalidae > Napeogenes > Napeogenes inachia. Next base: position 12,078,765 of record OY365793.1, on the reverse strand, counting down.
ATGCGTTAACAAATCAATTAAAAGATAATAGTTTATAGCAGTGTTCATTGCTTTTGAGAATTCCTTAACCTTGTTACCTACAAACACGGTGGTTGCAAATAACTATAGGATTTTCACTTTTTAAGTATGAAAAAAGTTCGAAAGTCATAATTATCTGTAAGCCATTTTAAAAAAATACGTATTATTAATAAAATTATGTTATCTATCGAAGGCTACTCCTACGATCCTGACTGTATGTACATAAACGGCTCCGGACGCGACTACTACGAGTTCTACATACAACTGAATCGTTGCGGAACCCTGGGAAGGAACGGCCAGCATGATGACTCCAGGAAACAGCCCACTGTATGATACAGCATCAATATATTAAGTCACATCTGTCTCGAGAACACTAAATTTGATAGCTTTTATTTATGAGTATTTGTGTTGAATTACATTATTTAAATGCATTAACGTTGTATGTTTTAATGTCATAATTATGTCATATTTGCGTCATTGCTACTTTTAATATTAGTTCCGTAGAAAAAAAAATATTCAGTTGAATGTATACAAATGGAGATTTTATAATATATTTTTTACAGAAGAATTTGATGTGGAACACGATAACCGTGCAGTACAACTCGCTGATTGAAGAAGAGTTGGACGAACACTTCAAGGTGACTTGTGAATATGGATATGACTTCTGGAAGACTGTCACGTTTCCATTTCTAGACGTCGAGTGAGTTCGGTTATTTACCATTTTATTTTTAGAATAAAGTTTTCAAATATATGATCTCTAATGAAACAAAAATATTACTTATCTGATAATAATATTTATAATAATTAAAGTGATATTGCTTTACAATCTTCACTTTACCACATTTGTCAAGTAGTCATAAAATAATAATATAAATCAAATCTGCAGAATTTAATTAGCTTAGTTAGTCGTTAGGTTAAGTTAGTTAGTTAATCAGTAGGTATACCTAGAGTATAACTCATTTAAATTCAATATATTCTATATTTCAATCTGAGTTTGTTTTTGCAAACCAACGATACATTCGATAAGTATTAAAAGCTACTAAATATTTTTTCTCATTCATTCTTAAACAAAAAAACTCAAGTTCAAAACTTTCTTACGAATTGCAGAGTAGCAACGGGCAATCCGGTAGTATTCACGCTGCAACCTCCGGAGTGCTATATGGAGATCCGGTCCGGATATGGCGCAACCGGCGCTCGTGTTACCGGACCAGTGCGAGTTGGTGATCCACTCACCTTGCTGATCTATATGAGGAGCTCGTATGGTATGATGGTTTTATTTTTTTTCAATTTATAATTAATTTATTGAATTATGTGCCAGAGTTATTACAAATGTGTGTGTCGTGTTATTAATATATTTATTAAAAGTAATAAAACAATCGACAATTTATTACGCTTCTTGGAAGTTTGAGTTACCATCTTTTAAAACGTATATCAGGTTCATATCCTAGCTTCGAATATAGGTAGAGACTAGATAGTAACAAAATAAAGATAATGTTTTCTTTCTAACTGTACATAACCAAACGCGTATATTTTATATAACTGTAGAGTTTATAGGTACGTATTACGTTATGGCAATAATTGTTAAATGATCGATTACATTTTTCAATGAGTTACCGTAACAAACGTAACAAACGTAACAAACAAGGGCAGAAATCAACGGCTGATCGCGTGACACCTGCCCATTCTAATTCACAAAACTTCCGAAGTTCATCGATCTTTTCTTTAGAAAGAGCTTTCATAGAATATAGCTGTAACTTCGTCATGATTTAAGTATGTCAGTTTGAAGTTTTAGGGTCTTAATTGCTGTACCTACTGTATCCCACAAAGTTTTAAATATATAAGAAATAAAATTTACATTAAGTGGAGTACACTATTTGATAATATCTAATATACAAATAAAAGAAAATAGTACTGATATGTTATAAGCGAAAGGATTTACTTAGTACATATATAGATTTACGACCCTGTTAGAATAATCTTGGTTTACGCTGGGTATATAGAATAGTTATATTTAATAATAATAGTTAGCAGATCTCGAAAATTTAAGGAAAATATTATCTTATCAGTCCAGTACTGGCACTATTTTGTTATATGTAAACATGTAACAATTAAACCGATATTTTGATCCTACAAGTCCTATGGGTCAGTTGTAACGCATGTTTTAGTGCCAAAACTCCCCTTTACGGTCTACACGTCAGCCGTGTTGTGCCTTATAGAAAAAAAAAAAAAGAAATTAATAAATATAAAGGTTTTTCTGCTAACGGTTATATTTATTTTATTTCAGATGGTTTTGATATAGTAGTGAATGATTGCTTCGCACATAACGGGGCGGCGAAAAGAATTCAACTAATCGATGAATACGGGTAAGAAAACACCACTAAGTAAACAAAATATTTATGTACTAAAATAAGCATTAATGAAACGGCTTATTAAACTTCAGCCATACTGTTTAAATTGGTTAATAAAAATGTTTAGATATATTAAGCTTAAGTTATTTTTAATATTATAATTTACATACAGTAACAGATTCATCGACATATTTCAGGATTTGAAAATCGTAACCAATGTTTATAACTTAACAGAATAAAATAATATTGAAAAGGTTCTACTATGTATACATCGTCGATAAAGACCATTTTATATATATAGTACGCCAAATTCATCAAGGCGGGTAACAGTTCGGTCGCTCAATGATGCGATGGTTTCCCAGAGGTCACAGGTTCGAGACCTGCCCGGGACGATGAATTTTTCATTCTATATATGTTTAAAATTCAGCTTTACTCTTAGTAAATAATAAGCTATTATGAATTACCTATTCATTCATTGATAACTAACTGTGCCTGCGACTTTTTACGCATAGATTTCGATTTCGATAAAACGTTCGATACCCGTTCAAAGTTTCATCAAATTCCGGCAAGTAGTTTTTGCGTGTGGGACTATTTCTAGTTTATTTTTATATTTTTTTTATTTTTAATCACAGATATTTTTTACAAAGTCCAATAGTAGTCTAATTTCGTATTTTTTATTGGACCATTAGGTTTTTTTAAATATTTTCTATGTACAGGTTTCGATTACTGACAGTTTTGTTTTATGTGTAGATTATGTCATTAAGTCTATTTTTATAAATATAAACTAGGATTTGTCTTCGTCTTTGGATTTCATGTTTAGGTACTAGAGATAAAGCAATACTTATGTTTTAAATAAATCATAAGATACTATCAATTTAAATATCAGTAATAGATAAGCAATTTCTTTATGAATAACAACAACCAAAAATAAAAATGTAATTAATTTTCCAGCTGTCCAGTTGACGACAAGCTCATCTCTCGCTTCCGAGGGTCATGGTCTGAGGCGGGCGTGTTCGAGACCCAGGTCTACGCGTACATGAAGACCTTCCGCTTCACCGGCTCCCCCGCCTTGTACATTGAATGTGACGTGAGGATGTGCCATGGAAGGTGCCCGGTGAGTTGATATACGCTGTGTCTAGATGTTGTCGATGGATGTAGGATGAGGAAAGATATAACTGAAGCATGCCCCTCATTATTCATACTGCTCCTTATTGCGGCATTTATTGTTGTATAAGTAGTAGAATAAATGATGTTTAGATTGATGTAGAGAGGCTGCTTGCATAAAGTTACCCATTAATTAAAAATAATCCTGTATTTTAAAAATATATAATTTTATAGTATTTATTTATTTGTATTGTTTCTAAACTAGCAGGTTTAGAAATTGCAAAAAAATGTAGTCATTATTATTGAAAAGCTAAGTAGCAATTATATTTTTATTTGTACAATTAGTACATGCCAGTGACTTAAAAATGACGAACTTAAAGTGCATTTAATTTTAAGTAGGAATATAAATAATTATTTATTTTAAACACGTTAATATAATAAAAAAAGTGTTAAGAATTTTTTGATATCTAAAACTCGTGGGACGACGGAAATCCCAACATTATAGGCATGTCCTGGTTTTTTGACACTTCAAGACTAACTACACGAATAATATAACATTGTGTTTGGAGATATTATGATACGTGAACTAAAGGGAAAGAAACTTGTTGAGTTAAATTAAATATAGAGATATATAAAAAAATATTGTAAACAGAAACAGAAAAGTAATTATGTATAGTTTTATTTCGTTCCACGAAAAAGTTATCATGTATTAGGAATGGAAAAAGTTAGAGGAAAAAACCTATTTCGTTTTCTCAGTCCCAACCGTGCCACTGGCGTAACATGAAGAGTGTGAAGCGACGGTCTGTGGAGGCTGAGGCGGCCAGCGTTACGCCGCGCCTGTCAGAGAACATCTCTCTCTTTCAGTCGTTACGGGTATTGCAGGAGGGGGAAGAGGATGAGGATACGGCTCGTGCTGGTATGTTAAATGGTAACTAACAATCCAGTCTATTTACCGACAATGTGAGATCCATAGCTCAATTTAATTGAGCAATTGCTAAGCTAAGCTAAGCATGTAGTTGACTTCGATGAGATCTCCTTGATGCTTCTTCTCCTCAACTAGTGAACCGATTGTCATTGAGTTTTTATATATGATAGCAAAATTATCATCGATAGTTTATTAAGAAAATAAGTGATGGGTCATGTACGATAAAGATTCATAAGTTCTATCTTTGCTGTCTCAAACTATTTTCCTCACATTCAAACGATTATTTTTAAGTTATTTATATTTTTACAGCAGCTGAAGGCCAAACCTGTATGAAGACATCAGCACTGTCTGCCATGATAGTATCTTGTAGCGTGCTCGTGGCAGCTTTACTGGTAGCTCTTCTGGTCGCAGCTAGAGGTTGGCGACGAAGTGAGAAAAGGACACCGATACATGCCTATGTACCGCATAAGGGAAGAATAAAGTAATTTATAAATTCAATTAATTAAAAACATTTTAATCAGTAGTTCCAGAATAATGAGATTATTGTTGTATGTGCTTGTTTGTATGTATGTATGGTTTAAATGATTATGACTGTTTAAAAATATTTCTCTTGCTTTGAAACCAGCGAAGTAAGCTGAGTAAATTGGTCCCTTAAATTACATTATACACATCGAGACAATCTCAGAATTTGCAGTTGTGTTGTTAATACAAAAACCACGTATTTTGATTTTAAAAAGCTTCTTTATCTTGTTCTGATATAAGTTAAGTATTAAATCAATGTCTAATAATAATAAACGGTTCTCCCCATCGACTATCATATCGTCGGTTAACAACTATTAAATTATTTAATGAAGTTTGTGTGAAGACAAATCGTGAGGACTTGTATTTTATTTAAAATATATCTCCTCCTTTTTGTCTTATTTTTATATTTGTGATACATTAGGGCTTAAGAAATATACAACAACAATAATAAAGTTCAATTAAATGTATTTGTCTTGAAACATGTTTAAAAGTAATGTCTACACATATTTTTTTTTTATGATTCCATATGCTTTAAGCCCAAGTGAAATAGGACTTTAGTTATAGATAATTATTTATTGTACTAAGATATGCACATTTAACATTATAAGGAAATTGTAAATACTATTTTTAATATTTTTTATAGTTAGAAATAATTTTGTATTTTCTTTTAAAGACGAAATAAAATAAGTAAATATATATTCAATCTTTTTATTGTTAGCAATAGTTTGTTTAAATAAAATTATAAATTATAAAGAACACAGTATATTAAAATACACACTAAAATTATCTCCGGCAAGAAAGATTGTCTAAAATATAAAAGAATGCGTAATTAAAATACGCTTCCGCTTGTGACATATACCTTCAAACTGGAAGTAGACTGATAAACGAAAATTGTAAACACACTTAACAAAATAAAATCCACACAAAAAATTCGTTGATTTATAAAATAAATAACAAAGGAATAAACAATGTAAAAATATTTCAATACTGTCATGATTTGTTCCAAATAAATTTATCTATAAATCAAATGTAACCTTAACGTAAAGGTATAAGGTTCAAAATATCAGTTAATAATATAAATAGAAAATATTTGTATTATTGTTTTTCGGCTATGGGAAGTTTGTCTATGACATTCCTCAAGTAGTTTATGGCATCGTCTAATATTTGTACTTCGCATTTTTTCAATAGATTTATATTCTTTCTGTAAAAAAAAATAAGGATATATTTGTATTAGAAAATCTGGAAATTAGAACAAATAACACAGTAAGTCAAGATTAGCATAAAATAATATAAGCCAATGTCCCAGTTCAGTCTAAATAATACTCCTTATGTTATTAAGACGTGTGTGTCCCAGTGAGTCCCTCAGTGATGACACAGCCTCTATATTTTAGTTAGGTAGGTAGGTAGCTGGGTGGGTAGGTAGGTAGCTGGGTGGGTAGGTAGGTAGGTAGGTAGGTAGGTAATTAGGTAGGTAGGCAGGCAGGTTGGTAGGAAGGCAGGTAGAGAAGTAGATAGGTAGGTAAGTGGGTAGGTAGATACCTGTGCACATCCTCAGCGTCCTCAGTGATCTTATACCCCGCCTTAATGAGCCCGCATCTAGTCAGAAGGTAGGTGTATGCTCTCTTGTCGATGAGTGCCCCCACTGTGGAGTCACTGGGTGCATCTGTTGATACGAGCTCACTGGGGATGCTTTGCGTGGACCATTGTTCTAATTCCTCTGAAAATAGTACGGTATTTTTGAGAAAAAAACAAACAAAATGTAATATGTAATAATATACATATTATTTATGTACTTTGAATTCTCGTAGGATATATACATATGATAAAACGTTTTCGTCTGTTCATGCATGTAATTATATTCATTTTATTATAATTGGAGGGTAGTTTTGAAAAAAAAATAAAGATATTAGTTGATGGTTTGATTAAAACATGTGATGTTTGTATAGAAGTTTAATTGAATAAATAATTGTAATATTGGACACTGCTTTGATTAAGAGTAATTAATATATAAATGGTCTCCCAACTAAGAGGAGGCAATGTGTGATCGAGAGACTAAGTTGTGTAACAGAACTAATATGATAAAATGTAACAGTAAGAGTAAAGAGTTTAATCAGTAAATAGTTTAGTGCGTTTATGAGCAGTGACAGTAAAGTGTTTTAAAGAATAGAACTACTGTCATTAGTGTTTCTTTTCAGTAAGAGAGTTCTAATAATAATAAAATGGTTTTAGGATGCATGTATTAATTGTTTTGTTCAAAGAAAGTTACTAACTAGTAATTTAAATGTATATTTGCTAATCTGAACACAACAACATATGAATAGTAGGAGTAGGTAACTATCTGGATCTTTTACCTCCTGGTTAACGACCTACAGTTAAGCAAGATTTTATATTTATTGAGTAAAACTTGTATGTATAAATGAATATTTTATAACAAAGCATTTTCTGAATAAAACACAAGTATTACAAAAAAACAATTTACCTTGATTCATGTTAAATATTCTTATGAACGCAAGTAGTTCCGGACTGACAGGAGACGAGCCCTTATATAAAGTGAAATGAGAAACTCCGGCGAGACCCAACTTAGTTAGAAGGGACACCTTTGCCTCCCGGAAAGGATCACTAGAACTAACTCCCAAGGCCACCGACAAACTATCCTGTTGATTTTGAGGATAAACAAATCTGAAAGAGGATAAATATATATATATATTAGTTGAAGCTAGTTTATTTAAAGTATGGAATAACAACAATAATGTTTGATATGGACATAAAATATGAAATATTTGAAAAATTTTCACAGAGGTCGCGGGTTCGAATCCCTGTTCGTATCGGTTTATTTTTCATTCTACATTTATATTAATTTATATAAGCTTAACATGGCTATACATGTTTATACATATTTTCAAATTTGAAGAAGTGTCAATTTAAAAAAAAATATTAAAAAAAAAAATAACATTGCAGTACCATCAAAATTATAAAACGAAAGTTACAAGTTATACACTTGTAAATAAAAATAAGAACAATATCAAATTACTCTCTGCGACACAATAATTAATAAAAGCAACGGAATATCATAAAAGTAATGACACATTATATGATAAGTATCCAAGTATATATTTACTATAATAAGGTACTAATTACATAAAACCGTTAGCATTGTATCGTATATCGAGTCCTAGTTTTTTGCTGATGATGTAATTAACATGTTACTGTATGTTTGTCCGTGATGTTACGATTTACGAAGCGTCGTGCGATTGATTTGTATACAAATATTATTATTGACACTTATTGGGGACAATCATTAAAAATAATCTGATTTACTAATATGTCCGATTTTATGCTTAATCTATTGAGTTTTTGATTTCTTTGTTATTTCAACTCTAACATTACGTAATATATAAAATATAAAGTCATATATATATTTTTAAAATGTATGTTATGTGGGTGTTTTATAACTTTACAACCATTTTGAAATATGGAAAATAATTTACATATTATTATATCTCTCGAATCTCGAGATCTCGTATAAATAAATTATTATTAGATTAGACTTTATCAGGCATAATGTTTACTTTCTTATTTTATTTATGAAATAATTTGAAGCATGACACTTTTTAATAAACAATCATTGAGTATTTGAACTATGTTAAAAGTTCTAGACTTCTTTACAACAGAAATACAATATAAGAAACAACTTATTAAAAGAGATAAACTCTTGGCAGTCGTAGCTGGTAAGAAGCTTAATATTAGATACATTAATTAATATTACGTTCAATATAGTAAAGATCCTGAAAAAAGTTAGTAAACTGGAGTGACAACCATTCTCACTGTTATTTGAGCGCAGATACAATTATTTTATTTGTTTTTCATGACATGACCGATAATAGATTAAAATCGGTTCAGTAGTTCAGGAGAAGAAGCATCAGGGAGATCGCATTGAAGCCAAATACATGAGCTTTCCTCAATAAGATAGAATAAATAATATATCATCTTATACAGATATTTGTAATTAAGTAGCATTGATAGTTATAATATCTAGGTTAGTATACTAATATATACAAAATGTTAGAAAACCTAAACAGTCCATTTAGTTTTGTTTCGCATATTCAATGCACTTCAAAAAAATAACTTTTGGAGATACGAAGTAGACTCTATTATAAAAAGTGATTTAATAATGTAGATTTACAAAAGTATTTATCCGCAAAATTAAACCTCTTAATAATTAGCACATTCATAACATTCATAGAAAAGCAAATAAACACATAATTACCCATTGTGTAGGAAGAGGTCTGCGTTCGGTCTCGCTCCGTAAAATATGAAGATCTGTTCGTTTTGCTTGAAGTCGCGTAATGCGTAACACTCTCCGCGATTTGAATCCGAATTGAAATCAGTTGTTATCTATACGGAAGGTAAGATTATTGTATATATACATATAATACGTTTTCTTATATTCCACAACTATTTAGTATTTAATATATATATTTGTATATAGTTTGGCGAGAAATGATAGGCGGACAAATTTACCTCAAGTCTAACACAGTGGCAGGTTAAGGCTATATCTCCAGGGTTAGTGTTACTCTCCACAGAGTTTGGTGTAAAGAAGTTTTTATAGTTACGTTTTGTAAGGTGATACCCAAATCAAAGCAGCAGGTTTCAAGCAGGTGGACAATTTGCGCGGTTAAAAAAACAATCAACTAGTACCGGTGAGGTCTGCTTACCTTCCCATGTGCATGGTTGCACATGTCCCATAGCGGTATGAATGCAGTCGTAGGAGTGTCGGCTAACTGGATGTTGTTCTGACGAGTCATCACCGTAGACACCGCCCATCTGTAATATCATTATTTATCATTTAAATTAAAATAATTTATGGATATAGTAATTAATGTAACTCTATTTTATTGAGAAAAAAGCAAATATGTGTTCCCAACAACATGTGTTCTAGGACTTTATAAAATTAATAGCTTTCCCTTACAAAATATATTTGTTGCCTCTGAAATGGCATTAACTCTAGGGGTAAGTATGGCCTCCGGGCGTTGATCTTTTTTGGGATTGATGTAGAGAGGCTGCTTGCAAGAGGTAACCAATTATTTACAAATAATCCTACATATAAATCTTATTCTCATGAAATGCAGTAATATTATAGTAATACTATATTTTACGCATTACCCATTAAGCATAATAAATGTTATTGACTTTCTTTACTAGATTTCTCATTAATTTACCTGTGTAAAATATCTAACGTAATAATACCTCTGAGAGTTATAAAACAACAAAGCGATACAGCATCACTTACGTATATGTTACAAACAGTTTAAATTCTTAACAATAAAGTATTGTTACTTTTAATCTAACACTTTTACTTTCTCAGGGAATGTTTCTATCTTAATCGTAAATCATGAGGTACATACTTGTTATGTATAAAATGTTTATAATAATTGTTAGGCTCCATAACAATGATTAGATCTAAATAGGAAAAAAATCTGAAATAATACTGAAATACATCATATCACAACTCAGATTTAAAAGTAAGCATCTATCAACCCTATCAGTAATTTAATATATAAACAAAATAATTGAATGCGGTTTGAAGAGAAATTTATTTAATATCTTATTATTATATATATTAAACTCTCGAATACCTATTTTATATCTACTATAATAATATTACTATAGCAATATTGCGGATATTATGCAAATACATTAATGTCGTGTGGTTACGAAAGTAATTTCGATACTAAGAAGTTTTTGTTTTGTACTTAGGGTTGTGTATCACTTATATATTATAATAATATATTGTGAGGAAATAATAACTAAATATATTTTCAGTGGGTTTAAGTAATACAGATAAAGGAAAATATAGAGCCCATTTATAATTTAAATATTCATATTTATTTATTTAAAATCTTCATTGTACAAAAAAAAAACGTACAAATGGTACAAACGGCTAAAGCATTCTCTACAAGTCAACCGACATTAAATTGAAATTTACAAATTAGGGGGCAAAATAAAAAAATAAATAATATGGAATGAATATCAATAAAATGTGTGTGTACAAGTAGTACACACACACATTTAAAATATACATACATATGTGTGCATTTCAAATCAACATGTAACAAAAGTATTACGTAATTGTAATTAGATCAACTAAATCATATTAACAGTACGGACAGTCGATCGCACGTGTCATTCAGTATAATAATGTATCTCAAGAAATGAGTTTTCACTAAGCGCTCTTTCACACTGCGAGATTGACTCACTGAGAGCAGTACGTACTGATTTTTACGAAATAACGATGTTTTATTAGTGGAGAAAATTACTTTATTGAATAAATTAAATAATAATTATGTGTACTTATTATAGTTTTCCTATTCATACTAATAACATCTATATTTATTATGGTATCGAAAGATCTTTTATGAAATCTTTTATAAAACCTGAATTTAAAAAAAATACTAAAAGCTAATAATTCAACTAATCATTGGTTATAAAGACAAATATAAGATTGACTAAAAATATTTACAAATACGTATAAGATAAACAACTCTAAAAAGAAATTCACCAGTATATCAAGCCTTAATTGCGTTATGTGATGTTAGCTTAAGAAAAGTAAGAGTGTGTGAAAATTGCGCACACAATGACCCGCCAGGTACAGATGAGATTGAACGTGGTTTTCATCACACAGGTTACGAAGTCTTTGTAGTTCTATGAAAACTATTAATAGATACTTCTAATATGAAGCTGTACGTCACGCGATAGCGCATAAAAACTGGTTGTTTTTATATTAAGAGAAATTCGCATATAAATTGTTCTTCGATACAAATAACTTATATATTATATAAATAAAGAAGAAAGGAATTTCACCGCATTATGATATTTAGAGAGATATCGCCATCTCACTTGAGTGAGTAATCCTACATATCGTTTCACGATTATTAATGTTTTATTTTATTGGCCAATAAATATTTAAGTTTTTATAAGAGAAAGGATACATTTGCTTATAATGTTATAGCGATTATATAATACTTTGTTAATGTTACATTAGTGTAGAAAATGGACGGATGGTAATATCTAAACCGAGCGGGCGTGGAAATTACGATTACTTGGTTGATATTAGATAGGAAGTCATTTTAAAAGCACTACAAATCATTATGGAAAACATATAATAACAGAGATATTTGAAATACGCAATAATATCACAGTATGTAAAATGTAGTGTTATTTCACGATGTTATGTATGTAAAAGACACATAAAATTTATTTTAAGATTGATTTACGCTTTACTTAACCCCCTAAAAAATTTGCACTAAGTTGCTTTTACGACTCTTTTACAACGTACTTTTATGGGAAAACCATCTCAAAGAAAATGGAAGTATATAAGAAATAAAATAATATTTGTTTGAAACTCCTTTATTCATGAAAACGTACTCTCTGTAAAAAAATATTAAAAACCTTTTTTTTTCCTAAAGACCAGCATTGTCTTATATAGTTATGAAACAGATATCCAATACAACGGGCAATCGCAATTAGAACCAAAGCCCATAAAACTGGTAAAAGTGAACAATATGAAGGTAATAATATATTGAAAGTAGGACAGCAGCGTGTTATATGGTTGTCGTTATTTAATTAAAGATTCTCAAATAACGATAATTTGTACGTACATTCCGCACGGGAGGCGGCGCGTGCGCACATTCCGTTTCACATAATACTATGATACACGATCAGCATCTTTACGAATGGAAATTATTAGATGATAATAAACAAACTATAATCTGCCGCACAGTGATTTCACCGTCATACGAGATTACGCATTTTTATAGAGAAAGAGTATTTAAAACAATGCTCAATGAAACAATAGAGTTTGTATAACGTTAATGTTTTGTTAAAATAAATTATATTGAATAAGAGATCTAACAACAACAACACATATAATGAAAGAAATAAAGGATATAACAATTAAATAAAACAGTTTGATATCAATATTAATCAGAAATATTAAAACTTAATTTCATTTTTTTTGTTTAATTTTGGACTTGTATATTTGTGCAAAATGTAAAATGTTTTAAAGAAAATAGTACTTAAAGTATGTAAATTTACATCTGATTAAAATTGACTGTTTTTATTTAAAGCTGTTTCCATTATTACCAACAACGTCATACCCTAGGAAATACAAAAGCACGTAACTATAAACAAAGTTCGTGTATGAAGCACTTGTCATCTATTACCCACTACCCACTACCAGACGCCGCTCGGCCGCGCGCGAACGTATCGTGTCACTTTCACGTTCAAAAATAAAAAAGGGGGAAACTCGCTCGAGAAATCTTGCATTATTCTTCACTAATCAAGCAGTAATTGGCGTCAACCTACAAGCGTTATCGGAGTGTTTACAAATAAACTATGTGGAAATAAAAGAAACCAATCCAATTTACGAAGTTTCAAGTGTTTTGTGAACGTTTCAGTATTTTCTTCTTAATTTCTTTTCCTGTCTTTGACGCTCCTCTCCTCTTACAGCTTTTCGAAGCTTAACAGTGAGCTTTAGTTAATTTGAGGCCCTCCAGTGAGTTCAGTTTTTTATTATTTTTGTGGTGTAATATGGGTTGTATTAAGTTCGCGATGCCTTTACTAAGTACGCTGGCAGCGTTGGTGATAATCGTGCACTCTGAAGAAAACTATGAACAGGATTACAAGGAATTAAGACCGAAACCCGCGAATGTAGACGCACCCTATTTGGAACAGGTAACTGATAATAAATCACTGTAATGTGATTACTTACAAAAAAATACGTTCGGAAATAAATATTAATAACAAAATCACTCACGCAAGATGTCGTGTAATTATTTGATATCACACAAAGTAGTTTTATCAGTTCCTCATCAAAAATAAACAGTTTTATGTCAAACAAAAATAATATATAAAGTTAGCACGACAATACCTTAATTTTTTAAATTAGTCTGTATTTGTAACAAAAATGCGTACATTTCTTTTTGAAGCTTATATAAGGAGGTTTTATCAAGTGCGACTAACAATGGAATAATTGCCTATTGATTTGTTTTTAATTTAGTTTCTTTAACAGATTTAGTCGCTTTCTAAAATCTTTACGAATCTAAAAGCATATCATTAGGAATGATTTGTGTAAATTACGTTTTTTGTGAGACTTCTTTTCAACCGAGGCGTTTACGAGTATGAATAAGTTTATAAACTTAAATTAATAAAGCGTGGTATATAAAAAAAGTAAAAAAAAACAAGTTAGATTTTTTTTTATTAATCAAATAATTTAGTAATATTTATTTAACAAATACCTTAATAATATTAGGGTATGCATTCCACATACCTATTTAAATAAAATAATACACTAATAAGATAAAAGGAACTTTTGTGTCATAATGATAATGAAACGTATATAAGTATAATATTTGAATATTAAATAAGTCCTGACTCAAATTAGTCAAATTAGTTCCAAAACAAAATTCAGACAGAAATCTACAAAAGTAATATAAAATAATACATAATTAATAATTGATCGAATCCTAATACTAGTAAAGCATTTTAATATCGTAAAGCCACTTCATGGATTCTGTGACCGGTTATGTCAATACACTATAGAAACATGGATCTATAGAAAGCGGAAACTGCAATGATCTTGGTATCTAGAAACTAGTTTAGTGAGTTGGAAAATGTGGAAGTTTGTAGAAAATATTTAGATCACCTAGACTAAGGATTTGTAAATTAGCGATGTAATGATATAAATAATTGTTATTTATTTAATATAAACTCGCTATGATTTCTTTTTGGTATATTATTTCAGAACTACTAATCAAATTCGCGCAACAAATACCATTACGAGCATTTCCTTCCAGTACTTACTAGCCTTTATGTTTTTGAACTCACGATAAAATCACTTTATTATTTGTGGTCACAGTGTGGTGTTACGTTATATAACACATAACCTTTACCGTTTGGAATATCAAATGAAAAATGAATATTTTAAATCACACTGGTAGTTTAATTCAAGATTAGAGAGTTTCCTCATATTATACTTGATAATTTAAATTTACAATAAATGATATTGGACATTATGTAATGCGTTTCAATATATTAAGCAATATTTCGCATTCATTAAGTTTTTTTCTAAGGAATCTCTTATATACAATTTTCTATCTATCTTTGTTTTATTTAACAATAATAACGTAATCGAACCTAGAAAGTGTTAAATAAAAATAACCGTCGTAAGTTTTTTAAATTTCAAAACAAAGATGCCGGTAATTAATACGCGGAAGTTCGTATTAAATATAGACGAAATATTATCTGTATTACGTTCTTTTATTTACATAAAAATGTATTCGATAGCCAGTTGTTGTAAACCGGTCCCCGCTTTCAACTTTCCTTGAAGATTATGGCATCAGTTTTGTAACAGCTTTCTTCGTTTATGAGGTAACTTAGTGATGATTAACCAAAAAGACATAATTGATTATAGATTGAATAGTTCTAAGGAAATAACGTAAATAATATATATTTAGTTAATGTTTACAATTAATACTTTAAAATCATATTTATTTGCGTGTTTCAGTACAGAGTTTATTCAACCATTTTCTGTTACATGCTCGGTACTTGTCTATGTACATAAAGATGTATATAAAGTTGTGTTTAGGTAATTTATGTATTGTAATAACATTCCCATGAAAGTAACGGATATTTTTTTAACAATTAGCAAACAATGTGTGCATATTTAGAGCATGAAGTGTCGTCAAGATAGACAAATGTTTATGTAATGTGAGTTTTGCTTTAACCGAATGTTTAAAGTCTAAAATTATATGCCCGGGAATAATAACATTTACTAATTATTTTGGCTTGTAGATCACCACTCTCACACACACATCATATTTATAGATACTTAACTAAATATAACTATTATAATGTTAATTTTTTTTTCATATATTTATTTTACAGTCATGGCGAAATATGCAAGTGGTTCCCACTATGACGCAGTCTCCTCTAGTGGCGCAAGGGGACGTTTGGGACGAAAGCAATCCAGATCCGCCGTTAAGACGAAGGCGGCCAGGACGAAAACGAAAGAGACGACCAATAGCACCTCAAGAAGATGATCTCGTAACAGAAGAGAGATACATTAACCCAGATTCGTCCCGACCTCGTAGACAAGAAAATATAGACACACCGAGACGACGACGTAAAAAAATTTTTGAAGACTCTAGGGAGGGAAAAAGGTGGACAGATGATGGAGCAGAACAGAGGAGGAGAAGAGGACAGAAAAGAAAAAGACCTCAAGCCGATATGTGGCCTGAGCTAAGCGAATTTAACGATTATCGGAATTATGAGAGAAAGAAAAGTGAAGATGGGGTTGATAACACCGAGACAAGAATAGATAGTACGTATTACAATGACCGTAATATGAATCATGATGAAGAGAAAAAGGAAGAAGCAGAACTAGATAATGGAGATGAAACAGAGTTTATTGATATTACTACTGTGGGGGTCATAGAAAATGAAGACGGAGAACAGGACACCGTTCAAACCAATGGCGATATTTCACTTTCAGAATTTTCATCTGAAATACTTGAACCTGGAGTCAAATTTAACAAAAGTCAAATAGTAACAACAGAAGATAATAGGGAAAAAAATTTAAATAACTATAAAGATGAATATATAGCTAAAGGGAAGGTAATAATTATTTTCCAAGTTTTATTTTCTAAGCACTTTTTTTTCATAATTATTTTAATTATTAATATTTATTTTCTAATAATAATAATTATTTTCCAAGTTTTATTTTCTAAGCACTTTTTTTTTATTTTCTAAGCACTACTCAGTATGTATTCCAGATTCACTTTGTATTTTTTTACAAAATCGCCCTCATATTAAACTAGCATTTAGCTGCATATTTCAATTTTATAAGTAATATATGCTCTAATTTCTACAGAGCAAGCAGTTCTTAATAGAGTCTAGGTATGGATTAATCAAACGCATGACTATAGAAAAATGTCGTGAAAAAACAAAGATACTTAGTAAAAGAGCTGCAAAATATGAACCTAGTATTATACCATTCGAGGTATTACTAGATTTAATAAATATGTCTTGTGACTAAACTATCAGTGGTATTTAGTGGAATATGTAAATATCATAATATGTTATAACATGCCTTTGAGGATCAAACTAGTTTAGACAGCTGTTATATTTATATATATGTATATATATTATTATAATTAGATAAAGAATATATTATTATATCGGATTCCATATAAATAATTATAATATTTTCCAGGAACAGTTGCCATTAAACCCACAAACTCTGAAATTATTATTAAAAAGATCAAATGGGAAAAGTTTAAGTGAAATATTACAACAGAATAATTTAACTTTGGCTGATCTTTTACGAGGTAAAGAAAAAGCTTTAACGATACTTAAACATGAGGAATTTGAGTCTAATCCAAAGTCAAACCTCAATAATATTTCCGAATATTCAGTCACAACTAGAACTTTGGATAACATAAATAGACAAGAGGCGAACATAAATGCATATGAGTTAAATGAACCTGAAAGTATAGACACAGAAACTACAACTGCAATTGATACTGCTACTGACGCAGATCAAATTCATAAAAATACTATTACACGACGTGGTGAATCTGCTTTAAGGGAACAGTTAGAAGTAAGTTCTGAAGGTCCTAGAAGCACTAAAACTTACCTCCGCAGGCGGTTTCCAACGAGTATCCGTAGAAAAATAAGAATGAGATTAATGGGAAACAATACACATAAGAGTCAATTAAGCAGAGACCTAATAGCACAGTCTTCGATCAAATATAAAAATAATAGAAATGTATCCAGACCACGAGATTGGAAAGAATTTATGCCTTCAAGAGTTAAGACAGGGCAGATTAAATCGCAAGCTATTATGGAACATGAACCACATGTTGAAAATATTACTACTAATGAACCACATGTTGAAAATATAACTACTAATACACCACAAGAAAGTACCACTCAAGAAATATTTGAAACTACCACTGACCCATCCAGTGTTCGTGATAATACAGAAATGCCAATAATAAATGAAATGGACATTCAAACTATAAATACAGCTGCTCCGATTACTGTAACTGAGAGTATTCAGACAACCACAGAGGATTTTGTAGAATTAATGACCGAAAATATTGTCGTATCAGAAAAGTCAATTATTTCTGCGATAAAACCAATCATTAATGCTTCCGATTTAAGGCGTCAGGTATTTAACAATAGGTTAAAAAGAAAAAGGCTAAGGCATAAAGTTTCAAGCACAGAATCACCCGATAACGTATCATTGCAACAAGTTTTTGGTGAATCAAATTTTGTATCCGCATCTGAGTTTATAACAAAGTCACAGACCAAAACAACAAATTCAAATGAAGATGAGGACTTTTCAACATTAGAGGACTTCTTCACAACAGAATCTTCCCAAAATGTACGAAAGAGATATAAAACTAAAATGCTCACATCTACAAGAAATAATATTGCATTGACAACCCCTAGCACAATTACCACAGAAGATATTGCTAAAATAGAAATCCAAGAAATTCTTAAAGACAGTCACAGTAAGTAAATTCGTTTACTTTTACATTGACAAAAATTTAAACTGAAAGTTACATTTTAGCTAATAAATTATATATACTTTCTTTGTAATAAACAAAGTCATTTAAAACTTGAACAAACAATAGTTAAAATATTTTTTGTATTTTACAGCGTATGAAAAACTTACTAAGATTCTTAAAGAACGAAATATGACACTTAATGAACTGGTAGCACACAGGGAACGAGGATCGAGTCATTTGCATTTAGCTGACATATTTCATAACGCGTCTAGGGAGCCAAACCCCCCAGAACCGTTTCTAACAAAATCAGTTATAGAACCAATATCAAAAGAGACATATCCTCTTAGAGCTCTTTTAGAGGCAAATTTACACGATGCTAAAACTACAACAATTGACCCAAACACACCAAGTAATTTAAATATCCCAGTTGTAATGAATTTCGGCAATAATGTTAACGAAATTGGAGAAAATATGGGAATTATAGCACTTTTTAAGAATTTTAGCAAAAATGAAAATAAAAATGTAAACGAAAGCGATGTATTGAATGAAAAAACTTCAACTTCTAATTCCCAAGCTGAAATAATAAGCACGACAAGAAATGGGCGCTCATTTCACGGTGACAATGATTCTGTAACTTGGAATGATTTGATTACCCTAATACAGAAAAATCAACAAGTTAATAACGATGTTGATAAAATATACACAACTGGTAAGAAACAGAAATTGAATGGTCCTTTTTCCATAACATTAATAAACATTAATTTAAATATATTTATTTTACTTTCAGACATCACAATTCCGAACACATATAAGAAAACGAATACAGAAGGTAACACAGATGACAACGGTTTAATATTTTTTGAGGATTTACAACGGTTAAAAAATATTGATAACAAAATTGATTCGGACGAGTTAATACAATTTAATTTGTATGAGACGAATGAATCTCCACTAACACCTAGTGTAACAGCTTCTCCTACGAATAACAGTAAATCCATCACAGTAGCCACTTTAAGTATAATTGGTCTGGCTTTGATACTATTTTTGTTAACTTACGCGGCCTTAAAATGGAAACAGAAGAGCATCATGTTTCATAAAAAGCATTCAACAGAGGATGTAAGCGTTCCAAGTCCAATATTTGAAAACAGGAAGACACAAAAGCTAAACAGCAGCACTCGCAGCATGAGCCCCATGCTCTCAACAAATATATATGCTATAGATTCTCTCGAAACCAGAGACGGCAATGAATCACCGGAGTACATGTGGGATACTTTGAGAAAACCATACCAATAAATATTTTCTTAATTAGACTGAAAATTGTTCTATAATATTTATTTGTATATTAAATTAAAGTAGTTTCAAAATTGGATTTTTGATTTAAACTAAAAAATAAGGCAGTAATTTTTTGTACATATTAGATTTATTACAAAAAAGGTAAGTTTTGCTAATGTTTTAAATAAAAAATATATTGTCCTTTTTCCTTATCTTTACAGTATTAGGTGGCGAGTGCAATAGGAGGTGGTTGTATGGTTTGTCTTTTATTTTGTTAAGTTACATTAAAATGTCGATAATAAATTATAATAAGTAATTGCTATTTTCTTTTCAATTTGTTCTTTAATATAATTTGGACATGAATTTAATTCCTATTTTAAAGTTTTTAATATAAAAATTAACAACATCACAGTAGGCTTGGAATAACTAAAGCAGAACTTAATCATTTTAAATCATAAATCTTACCTGTAATTATCAAATGTAAATATATCTTGCAAATTCTTTAGGATTGGCAAGTCTAATGTATGTATTTTGTTGTAGAAGTATGCATATTGCCTCGCAATACTCCTATATAACTTTAATGATGATTCGAAAGCAGGTGAAGGCTGGAATAAACGGTATATAAATACTAATTGTAATATAAATATTAATGTATATCAAGTAATCAATGATAGCCAATTACCCTCAATTCAGTAAGTTGCTCGGGAGTAAAGTATAGGATTGTTGAATATTTTTCAGGCAACACATCTATGTATGGCTTCCAAAAGGAATCTGAAAAAGCAGTAATTGAATGTAATAAAAATATATAAAAATTTTGAAATTAGTAATATTAAGCTTATACAATAATTACACTAAAAATAAAAAAAACAGTCAAGTGCAAAATAAACTTGCACAAGAAAGGTTGCAAAAAAAGTTTTTGTTATATGGGAGACCCGCTTAAATATTTATTTTATTGTTATTACTATTTTTTGTTATAGCGGCAATAGAAATACATCATGAAATTTTCAACTGTGTGGCTATAATGATTCATGAGATACAGCCTTGACACATACAAACAGCTTTAGGTACAAAAGTCTAAAAACAAATTAAAAATATTTTCGTTTTTTAACTGAATAAAGATTAAAGCTCTAACATGGCCAACTTTAAGCAAGAAAGCAAATACTTTTACAATCAAACATTCAATAATTAATTTTACCACACTTATTTTTTTTTCTACAATGTACCCCTGGTATATACTTCTGTTATCTAATATTTAATAGAAACATATAATAATGGGTAAGTTTTGAAAAATTAGGACCTTACATGTTTAAAACTAAAATATTTAAAGATTACTATTTAATAGTTCAATACCTAGATAGTGTACAGTAGTGTATCAGAATTTGCAATCGGCTCTAATAATAAAATAAATAATAGGTCTTAAAATCACTTCAACATGCAAAACAAAATGTATTCAAAGAACAAGATCCAAAATTATACATTTTTTTAACTAACCTGGGTTATTCTTTTCGAGTAATAAGAACAATGCTAAAGTTATATTTGGCATATTTTGTAAGAGTGGATCAATATTTATAAATGTTGATAGGGCAGACTCTTTTGCGTTGTTCTCACTCATCATAACTTTACTAGGTACTGTCAATATCAGAGATCCTTCAGGAAAATCTTTAGTTGCTTTCAAACCAAGTTCATAGCCCTCAAATTCACTAATTTCCACACCTGAAATATGAATACTTATAAAAGCATAATAAAACAACTAAAATTAACAGTTCATTATTATTAAGAATAAGAATAATATTACCATTGGAAAGTAATAGTAGAATGACCTACTAAAATATAAATTTTAGAAAGAGACTACCATAATAATAATATATAAAAGTAATACTACAGTTAAGACTACTCAATTCATAAAAAAAAGTATGATTACCTTCAAATTCAGCTCCATGTTCATGTAACCAAGTGACATACTTTTCTAAATTTAATTTTCTCTGGCTGTTAGTATTCCTTTTGGAAATTGATTCAATATTCAAAATTTCATTTATAATTGTTTCAATTTGAAGATGGTGCTCCCAGCTTTTTAAGGCATTACCCGTAGTTTGAAATATGCTGGTTAATTTAAGTACTTTATCTACTAAAATTCCAAGTTCTTTCCGTTTTTGCTGGAGAAACTTATTTCCTTCCTTAACATTTTTCTTCTTAGATGTTTGTTTTGATTGAAGTTTTCGGCCCATATTATAAAAGAGGAAAGCTTGTATGAATGCAATTCTTTTGTAAAAACCTCTGATAATGTTCTGGCTAAATAATTCTAAATGTAAAACGTGGGAATAATTAATAAAACTAAAAATAGCAAATTGTTTGTATGAAAATTGACACTGATACTTATAACTGACATAAGACATCTGACAAATGACACTTGGGAGATAAAAATTGGACATTGACACTTAAGACTATGATACACAATAAGATATCACAATAAAACATCGTCGACACTGTAAGATAATAAAATGCTAGTTTCATATGACAGAATCAGATTAATACAACGTATCTAATTTAAAGCACGCGTTTCAAATAATAATGTTTTCCCTTTATATTACTATTCTGACGCAAAAATCGCTCCATAAGTTATAAGAATAAACCCTGGGCAAAGACTTCAAGTCCAGAGCAACATTTTTGTAGGGAATATGTCTCCATACTAGCATGCATCCTGCAAATAATTAGGTATAGAATATCATACTTAAAAATATATGAGTTATGAGATTTAGTTTTAAATGGAAATTTGGAAAGTGATTGCAAAGAACATATAGAATTGTAAAAAAAAAATCTTAATTTAATTAACCTCAGTTACACGTTCTTCTGCTTTCCGGATTCCAGAATTCTCGCTCGAAAACACAAATGTCTCTGGAGAGTGTTTAATTTTTTTCAAATTCAAATTCAAAATATTTTTTAATTTATTTAAGTAGGCATTCACACGCACTTTTGATTCATCAATTACATTAAATTGGTCAGTATAGTCAGTCTGTGAGTAAGCTACCAACCAGCTCGGAATGCTGTTCTGCTGAGAAGAGCTGGCCAGAAACTCAATAGTTGCTCTTTTTAAATGAAATTTAACAATGTTTGACTTATACATTATAACATCAACCCAATGCAAATGAGTCAATGACCCAAGTTCCATACATTTCGATCATTCAGAAATTCTTGAATTTTATAATAAGATTTATTTAATTTTGACGTATATACTTTGACGTATATTTTGACGTAAGTATTTAAATTTTGACGTATACAGACGACCGTAAGAATACCGATTTCCTTAAAAACATATTTTAGGGAGTCTCTAGCTTTTAAATTACAAATAGTCCGTAGCTCTTTTTTGTAAAACAAATATAGAATTAATTTCGGCAGCACGGCCCCATAATAAAATACCATAAGACAAAATACAATAAAAATAACTAAAATAAACGAGTCGAGCCGTATTAACATCTGTTAATTGTCTTACTTTTTTAATTGTTAAGACGGCTGAGCTGAGTTTGCCAGCGAGTGTAGAGAGATGGGGGATCTCTGGAGCTGGAGCTTTTTATCTAAAGTAATACCTAAGGAAATTGTTGAGTCAGTCATTTCTAACACTTCATTGTTAAAGAGTAAATTATAATTTTGACTTTTCACATTAGGAAGTGTAAATTCCATGCATTTAGTTTTTAGTATTTAAGACCAAATTATTAATTTCGAACCAACGAAGAACACGTGACAGAGCACTGTTTACTTTGTCATGATTAGCCTTATTACGATCGACATTGAAAATAAGTGAGGTATCATCAGCAAAAAGTACAATGTCACATAGTCCTTTTACGTAAAAGGGCAAATCATTAATATAGAGTAAAAATAAGAAAGGGCCTAGAATAGATCTTTGTGGAACACCCATTTTTAGGTGAGATCCAACCGATTTACAATTATTTACATCAACCGTCTGAACTCTTTGATTCAAGTAAGAGGCGATAAGATCAAGCGCAGCATTACGCACACCATAGTGATTAAGTTTGCAAAGTAATGTTTGATGGTCCACGCAATCAAAGGCTTTAGATAAATCACAAAACACTCCGATTGCATTCTGTGACTTTTCCAATGCGTCGTAAAAGTGCTTAAGAAGCGCGGCACACGCATCAGTTGTTGATTTGCCTTTGGTGAAACCATATTAGTCACTATGCATGATTTCATTGCTATAAACAAATTCTGACATTTGGTTTAGTATAATTTTTTCGAAGATTTTACTTAAAGTAGGTAAAATAGAGATAGGTCTATAATTTCGGGGTTCTAGTCTATCGCCACTTTTGGACAAAGGAACTACTTTACTATTTTTCATTAAATCTGGGAAAGTATCGGTTTCAATACATTTGTTAAAAATTTAGGATAATTGTGGAGCAATATCATTAATAATACTTATTAGTAATTTTACTGACATACCCAAAAGATCACCGGTTTTTTTCATATTTAGATTTCTAAAAGTTTTAACAATTTCATATGACATATAACAAAACATTTGTCACTGACTCTTACGTTATTCGTCAATTCTGCGATTGCATCAAATGGTGAAGAATTTAAATTACGCGAGACTGTTACAGGAATTTCATTAAAAAAAATCTCAAAAGCAGCCGCAACATTTGAATCTTTATTTTTTCAATATTATCAATTTTTAACTTAATGGACCTACCATTAGCAGCCCTAGTTTTCCCAGAAACACAAGATAAAGTGACTCATCCCACGTTGCCTTTATTTTATCTTCAGAGTTTAAAATTTTATTTCTAATATAAATTAGACTTAGGACTTAGCTTGTACGCAAACGTTCTTAAATATATTAAAGAAATTCCTAACTTAATTAAAGAACACGGGATCATGATTCCATTGCCTCTCACCATACATATCATATAATTTTTCTCAACTTTTATATATTCCCGGGGCCCAATCACTAAATTTAAGTTTTAGGTTTTTAGTTATAGTTTTTGGTTTAAAAATATTATTGAATTCTTGTAACAAAAAATCTAAAACTTTATTATATAAATTATTGGGCCATCGCTCATGTCTACTTTATGCAGTTTTTGCGCAACAATATTCTTAAAAGTAAGGATTCTATTTTTTGTAATCTGTCTCCAAGTAAATTTTTGGGGCTTTTTATTTCCATGATTAAAAATAGAGAAAATTTTTGATCACAGTGGTCTGAACTTAAACTCGTCATTATCGTCTCTCTTTATAAATGTTACAGGGAAAGAACAAATTATCAATAAAAGTCGCGGAAACACTAGTAATGCGAGTAGGTTAAAAAAATACGTTCAATAAGTTAAAAGATTTAAACAAATTTAATAAACGTACATTAGACGAAGTTACTTGTAATATATCTACATTAAAGTCACCGCACACAATCACGGACTTGTTTTGATGACAAAGTTTAGTTAAAATATTCTCCATTTTGTTTTCAAATTCATCAAAATCACTAGAGGGGGGTCTGTACACGCATAAAATAATATGTACATTGAGCTCAATGCAGGATAGTTCAATAATTCGCTCAACAGAGAGCGCCACTATGTCTGATCGAGACTTCAACACTACATCATCGCGAGCTAAGATTAGAGAGCCATCGCGAATAGCTTTCTCTCTACAGAACGAACTTGACAATTTATAATTTTGTACATTTATAATATTGTTATTCTTTGACAACCAGTGCTCTGTAATGCACAATAAACTAATGTTATATTTTTTTAACATTTATAATGATCTCCTCTAATGTTTTTGTAGCATATGCACAAACATTAGAGGAGATCCTCAAAGCATTTGTGAAAACGTTATGAGTATCTCGACATTCAGAGTTGACATCATAGTGAAAATATGAATAATGGTCGATATAATTATGAACAATAGTGACATTTAATCTAACTGATGACGAAATTATGAAAGGATCCTGAGGATAATGTAAAAACAAAAATTAATTGTTGCAGCAATAGATTTTTTTTTTTTTTCAAAACCTGAAGCTAACAGGACTGATTCTTATGAAACCGTTATGAAGAACAAGTTACTTCAGAATGGAAACTAGGCAAAAGTAACCTAACTAAAAAAAAATTAACAAATTGACAACATTGTAATAGACTTCTGTCACTAAGTAATTGGCCACGTAAGCCAAAAGATAGGCCAATATACTACACTAATTATAAGGCATTGGTGGGACTGGATCTTATAGCACCTGATATATATTTTAATGGCTTTAATTGAATGCTATGTACTTTCTAGGCTCATCGCGTGGAGTCGGTAGTTATCGTTTTCGTCTTGTCGAATAAAAGATTTTGTTATGTCTATGTCTTGAACTTTCCTACTTGATCCTAGCCCTACTTTATTCGTTTGAGCACCAACCATAAATTTTTTATGGAATTGAAGTCATGACTCGATTATTAGTATAAATCTAGCAGCGTATTTTTTGTTAATTAAGAGTAAATTGAAAAAAAATAACTAAGGACCATTTTGTGGATACAGTATTTGCGAACGTTTACACGATAATGCACCGTGGGTATAAAGCTATCGGTGCCGGTCTGCTTTGCTAAGTTCTGCGGTACAGATTTATTATGCATAGGTAAATGCAATTAAGATTTTAAATAATAACTTATAAGCCCACTTATAAGTTCTTGTCAACTCTTTCAGATCTGGTGGTAGCTTTAACATTGAAATGCTTAACATAAAACTTAGTATCAATAAAGTTTTTTTTTTATAAAACAAAAGTTCTGGTTCTTCCGTCATAGTCTAGATACACTGAATTTATTCCTCGCTAAAAGTTTTGCAACATATAAATTTAACTGAGTTTAAGCTGTTTGAATTCAAAAGTTTTTACACTTAAAAAAAAAAACTAAAATACTTTATTTACGACACATTACTTGAAGTGATATTACCATTATTTATTAAGGATATGCATATTATATCCTTAACAAATATATTACTTTTATCTTATACATTTTTTTTAAGTAGCTGCTGCTGATAAATAGTAGGAATATTGATGGTAAGGTGTTGGTTACCAAAATGTTAAACTTTGAAGGAATTACAACTTTGCTTCTTGGGCTGCATGTCGTACTTCATCTGTCATTCTGACATTGAGTCATTCTGTGTCTAATAACCACTTTACCACAGAGCAAATTGACCCGATCCTAGTTGTAGGCTGCAGTCCAAAAACCTATAATTTATACCCTAGCAACAACTAAAATGATTTCCTTAGGATCGCTCTAGGACTTAATTATTATTTTTACTTTAATTATTATTTTTATAAAAGAGCATTGGTAGCGATAATCATTTACCATCTTATGATCTTGAGGCCATTAAGGACCTTTATTTATAATAATACAAAAATAATAATTGTGAGAGTTGTTATAGTAAAGTAAAAGTTTATTAGACTAAGAAATTAAGATTAATAAATTGATATTAATCTGGTGCATTGAACCTACTAAACACAAGGTTTTAAATAAATCTGATACGATGTGATTTAACTGTATTGTCTTGAGGTTAACAACTATCATGGAATATATATAATACATATCGACTATACACAATATTTTATTATAACTTATAAGGTTATATACTTATAATATTTAGGTTGCTAGGGTAATGCGCCTTACCACCTAAGACTACATTCCACTTATCATTAGGTGGAATGTACTCAAGCATTGTAATATATTATATAAAAAAAACACCTAAGTGACCAATCAATGTTTTCCAATTTTTTTTATTTTTGAGATTTGATTGAATAAGAATATGTATTTCCTATTAAAAGGTGATTTAAATTACCTTCCGTTATTGTTGTCAATTCATCATTATAAACTTTCAGCTAGGAATGCAAGGTATCAACTGTCATTAGAAAGTAATATGTTTAGAATAAAAATGCCACCTTGTATTCATTCCCAACAAAAGAGCATTGGCAATAGTAAAGCTCTTGGCAGCGGTGGCGCCAGTACCAAGAAATGTTATTTCAAATCGTCCCCATTTTCACCTAAAGTATTGACCTCTAAAATATGTAGGTACCCTCATTCCTCTTTGTTGAACTTGAACCTTGCAAAATGACCGACACAAATTTAAAAACATCCATCTGGCTTTTAGGTTTAGTGAATGTATGTAATTGATGTTTTAACCCTTTTGACGGTTTTATACTCAAAAGTCTAAATATACCTATGTGTGAGCAGAATTCAACATGTTTTTGAAGACTAAAGATACTTTAGTCTTCAAGTTAATACACGCTACAGCGTGTAGATAGACTGGATCTTTAAGATAAATCAATTACCAAATCTAAAACACTTTCTAAAAGCTTTATTAGGTGATATGGAAGGAATTATATTATATTTTACAACTCTAAGATAATCCTTAAAGAAATAATAGCGCATCGGTTATCTAAATGGCAACGAAAAACAAAACATTAAAATGTGACATAAGAATATTATGGCATTTTCGAAAATAAATGTGAATATATATAAATCATCTGAGTAAGAATATTATTTTAATAGGTGTTCATTACTAATCAAGTTCCTACTAAAAGTTTAATATTTAATCATATTTACATCCTTGCAACTATTTACAAAGCTTTCTAGGAATAATCTACTAATGCTAGGTGTATAAAACGTTTTCTAAGTAAAATCCTTATTCATTGATTATCTACTCAAATGTAACCAAGTAACGTGTAACTCATTTAAAAAAATAAGTTTAAAATAACTGCCTAATTTCAATTAGTAGATTTGAATATGTATTTCAATTCAACAACATAAGAATAATTGGGAGCTTATGTAATCATTTTACATGTTAGGATTTCTATTTTCAGTTAAAATATTATTTGAAGCGATATGACTAAATGTTAACACGAGGGATAATTACTGCTCACTACTGTGTTTCAATTTATCTTAAATGTTTTACAGAACACATAATCACAGGTTTTACTTTGAACGACAACAGCTGCGTAAGTATTATACAGAAATTAGTTCCTCTCTAATTCAAATTCCTGAGCGACACGCCTTTCATTATGAAGTCAGCACTAGGCCTATAGAATATAGACTACCTAGGACCTACACAATCCAATTATTTTGTGTAGATTCAATTTAATAACTTAGTAGAAAAAAGATTTTTAAATAACGATAACTCTTTTAACTGTCAAGTCTTTTTTATTATTTTATAACTGTAGTCTACAATAATTGACAGCCGAATTATAAAGAAATAGTTATTAATTTTATATAATTATTATGGGTGTATTACTTATTTTAACACACGACATACTTATATGTTTTTATTTGACGAAAGAACCTTCTAAGTAAAGTTATTCTATGCGAAGGTTTCTTCTACACTTAGCA
Source organism: Napeogenes inachia (assembly GCA_959347355.1). NCBI lineage: Eukaryota > Metazoa > Arthropoda > Insecta > Lepidoptera > Nymphalidae > Napeogenes > Napeogenes inachia. The sequence goes on along the minus strand of OY365793.1, from coordinate 12,049,658 downwards.
CTGTACCGCACAATATTTAAGCTGATTGAGAATTCTATTAAAGGCTATGAGCTCAGCCATCGTGGAATATATTAACGACGCGTGAACTTTGTGTTAAGCTTCAAGACTAGTTTTGCGACAGACTAGATTAATAATACTTACATTACATTTGTATTGTACTCACCGAAATTACAGAAAAAAGTTTTGTTTTAAGCATTTTCATATAAATTGATTGAATGAAAACGCTGTAGAAATATGTACGTAACTATAAATTTATACTTTGATTTGATTATTTTACATTTACTGGTAAGTAAGTATTTCATGTGTTATAATTTATAATTAAGATGTAAAATACAGTAAGCTTATAAAAATAAAAACTTTATGGAAGATATGACTAATGCTTATTAAGTTCTTTTAATTTTTAAGTTAATATAGTCACAGATGTTTTTAAAATTCTAAAAAAGATGAATTCTTTCTAAATTTTCAAAGACCAATGAAGTCAAGTAAAAAAATTAAGTATTCTTATTATGTATAGTTATGCCTGTGACTTCGTACGTAGTGTTTTCTAAGGTTTTCACGAGTCCTACACATTGAAATAAAACTATTTTTACGGATTTAACTCGCGTATATTGAAATTTTTTTTAATTTACATTGTCTGTTGTCACAGACACCACCATCTCGTCTTACCGTGAACACGATTGCTGCAAAGCATTCGAAACGTCGGGTTAGATTTAAAATGTAAATTTAAAATTTAATTCAATATACGCGAGTTAAATCGTTAAAACGTACCCTTTGTAGGTATATACCGATGTATAAACTATAGGTAAAACTTCAAAGTTTTATCAGACTCCGTAAAGTAGTTTATACCTACGTGTGAGAGTATTTCTATTTTTTTTTATAGTTTAATCACATAAATTTTTTTACAAAGTAGTAGAGTAGTTCTTTTCGTATTTTATTTTTATTGGACTTGGACGGGTTTTATTATACTCTGAGGACCAATATTTCAATTTTGTAAAAATGTCTTACCGCAATGGTACGAAATTAAGAGATTCGTTAACTTCTTTATTTGTTAACCAATTAAAATAAAAAAACACTACCTCCTTCTACATTGTATATAAAACACAAAATTATTCATATCGTATTTACATAAATATTCATATCGTTAAACGTAAAATCTAAGCTTCTATGTAAGTAATTCCTATTACTTTGTTCATAGTTAATTTGGTTATAGATAATAACGTGCCAACTCACATTTTCTGATAATACTTTAAATAGCTACTCAAAACAACAAAAATAATAATCACAAAGTAGCTTCATTACATCTTAAAAGCTACTTAAACTACATTTATTGTTTCATACATAATGTACCTATATTAATTATCAGTTAATAACATAAAAAATGTAAAAAAAAAATGTTTTTAAATAATAATTTTAAAATTACGTAATCGATATAAATAATCGAAATGTTAAGTTTCTTGTAAGTTCAGTCTTCACGTCACTTATGACGAAACTTGTTTATGACGCTGCGAGTAGTTAAGTTCATGTCGATATCGATATCGATAGAATAAGTATTTGTATATTGGGTAAAAAAAAATATGAGCATTAAGAGAGTTAATAATTTAGTTTACTACAATATATTACCTTAAATGTACATAGATTTAGATAACACTAACATTAAATTATAGATAATAAATATATTTTTATAACGACGAAACCGAATAGATTTTGAAAGCGGAAAAACCCTAACAAAATTATCTTTAAATTAAAAATAATCGTTCATAATACCAATGAGTTGCAATAAAAATATTAACAAATAATGTTGTTATCGACAAAGACGTACTCACACACTAGCAATCTCAGTCGATTCATCAAATCAATTACTAGCATTGCATCATCGAATTATTGAGTCACGGTCACACTTACCTACTCACAGCTCACTTACCTACTAACTCAGAACTTAGTCCTTTTGTACGTGGGTTAGATCCTTTTAGTCATCGTAAATGCATGTAAGTCACACTGACCGCAGTGTTATAAACAATTATTTTGTTAGTCGTGACGTTTATAGAGATGAATAGTGCCCATGAGGTAACGCTTGCGCTGCAACTTGATCTACCTACTTGCAAGTCATTTGGAATGTTCTCAGAATAGTCCTTTTTATATTTTCATTAATTTTAAGGAATGATTTACGGGCTCCGAGTACAGACCGATTTTGAATTGACTTTTCTAGACGTTCTATTGACCGTCCGTTTTCATTTATTTGGAATTCTGACTCCTTACTAATACTATGTACTTGAATTGTATTAAAGGGTATGATTTTTTATTTTGAATAGTAAAACGGTTTTAATATGGACCCTACATATCTATAGTAACAAATTATTTTCTAACGGTAGGTATAGTTGTCAACAACTATGTAGACGCACAAGAAAGTACTTTAAATATATAATATTTTATCTAATATAGAAAAAAATAACAATTAAATTTAGGGCCATCTCAAAAAATTAGATAAACGTTTTCCTTAAATTTCCTATTGCTTATAAGAAATTCAAGTATTGAATCGCTATAAAACGCTTAAATAAAAATCACTACGATATAAATTATAGATTAAGAAATTTAATATCACAGCAAAAGAAATAAACTGCTGTCTATAAAATAAAGACGTTCATGTTTGTTATTTAATATGTTACATAGATAGTAAAATAGTTTATTTGTATCATTTATTTTATAAATATTTTTAGTACATTAGGTAAACTTCGAATAAATGAATCAGATGCAAAAGCAAAAGAATAACTCCTTTAGTGTACACACGTCATAAAGATAATTAAATTATTACTTAGTAATAAGAAAAGTAAATACTTATTAAGTAGTATCCTATTATGGAAAAGTTAATCCGATCTAAATTTTGTAATGTATATAAAATGACTGAGCGTGCTTTTGTGTTATGTTTACGTTCTTCTACTAAGTGACCTGTAAGCTTTAGTGTCGTCTTTTCATTTTTTAAATGCCAAGGCCTTACTTAAACTACTTATGATATTTTGAAGACTGACTTCCGGTACAATCCTATATTTTGTTAATAAATCTAACGTGTCAATTTATAATGTTAAAGGTTTTCTCTTTTCCTGTATATTTTTGTAAATTATTTATTATATTTAACTTATTATTTAAATTCATATTACTTAACTAAAGCTTGATAACGGTAAGTGTATTGAAATAAAAGCTGTTTGAAAACAACTACTTGAATTTATGAGACCTTCCTTGCTGATACTTAAGTTTTATAATATAATATAAATATACAGCTTAAATAGAATTTTTATTAAACTTAGATCGAACCTTGAGAATACTTCATGAATTAACACTTTAAACTGTGAAGGTTTTACGAAGTGACTGTTTGTTTGTTGAATGCGATATGCCTGTTTTGTTTATTCAGTAGATTTCTAACGTGTAACGTAGCTATTTATAAAGTTATTATATTCATATTTATACACATTTAACTGTTTAGGTATTAATGATTTGATATAACCATCTTTGCCAAAATGTAGGTAGTAAATATTTATAATAAGTTTTCCTTGTAGTTCATTAACAGAAATACCTAGCTTTAGGGATTTACTTCTTACTTGTATTTCATCACCACTATATTTATTTCATTTATATATCTAAACACAAAAAAAATCAACACTTCAAAATTTGTGTTAGATATAAATTGTAATTGCTACGAGTTCTATAAGTACATAGGTAAGAACATGGACCAAACTTACAACAATAGTTCTCGAATTTTTTGTCTGTTTATCTGTTTATTTGTTTAATGAAGACTTATTACGTAAGTCAACATACTCGTATTATTCACTTCGGATAATTCTCTAATTTTCAAAGGAAAACACAATAGAAAATTTTGACTGCAATTAAAAAAATATATAATACTGCGAAATTTTGATAAATTTGAATTGATGCTTAATAATGATTTGAGTAGGTACTCGTATGTACGATGCACCTATGACCCCGGTAGGGGTGAAAAAGATGGCTACAGCTAGTAAGTACTTTATGCAAAAGAAGGAAAATAAATATAGTTTAAAAAAAAATAAAAAACACGCTTTAAAAATGAATCGAACTAAAAAGAAAGAAATAATTCACAATATGAGAATGGATAATGGGCAAAATATAATAAAATTATTGTGGAAAAAAGCGTGGAGCGCTTTATGCCATATCACTAGTTTAACTTTTAAAAAATGTAAAAGACAATGGGCAGTACAATAATTAAGTAAGATTAATTCATTATCCTCGTTAAGATCACCAGAATAAATATTTTTTAAAAGATTCTTTGAATGAGAACAACGCAAGTTAGGTACCTTTGCTGTCTTTTTTCCGTTACTCATTCTTATATAAGGAATTTTTAGCTTATTTAAACTATATGTATATTTTATTTACTTTTTTACTATATAATACTATATTTATATGAGATAATCTCATCGAATAATTAATTTACTATAGGTCCTTGATATGTGTACAAAGATTTAACAAAATCGATAAATGGGAAATGTGACAAAATCGCATTCGCATAACTCGGTTACAAACAAAAAGACAAAACAAGCAAAAATACACTTGAAACTAATAAAAGCGTGTTAAAAAAGAAATATTAAAAATATACAAATATTTAATTAAAATTCCTCATACATTAATTATTAAACCACACCATTACTTATATCAGTTTCTCTGAACAAAAAACAACGTTTTTCCCTAATGTCTGTTTCGACATCTTCCAAATAGTTTCTTCGAACTTATTACAAAGAACCATTTGTTCCCGCTATCGTTTGTCAAAGATGGCGCGTACTCATTTATATTTTCAAGCCCTAAATATTTTTAATGTCTTCCCATTATCATCCGCACGTGTTATTCTTTCCAGTGAGAAATTGTCTTTTATAAATGATACAAGTTCCTCCCTCTGTCTACGCTAGATTTACAACGTAGAACAAAGGACATCCATTCTAAAAGTGACATGTGATTGTGAACTATGAGACATACCACTGTGAAAACCGGCACGGATTTGAGTTTGGAATAGTATAGCTAAGGAATATCGATATTATATAATTAAAAATATTTTTAATAAGAGAAATATAATTTGATAATATAATTAATGTTGGACAGTAACATTGACTGTATTAATGCAAAACAACAATGAGTCGGACATAATATACGAAATATTTCATTTATATGGTCAGTGCCATATACATTTAAAATTGAAGAATAATAAGCCCATTATTAACTGCTATAGACATATCGATATATTTGCAAATATCTATAAAAATGTACAGGCATATTAAGCTTATTTAAATTTATAGAAATATAGAATGAAAAATAAACCGATACGGGCATAGGTTCGAACCCGCGACCCCTGGGAAACCGCCCCGTCGCTCTACCAATTGAGCTACCGTATCGATACGCGACAGATAGAGCGCAGGGAATCGAAATCGAATTCGAATGCGAATCCCTGCCCGTATCGGTTTTTTTTTTCATTCTATATTTACATATCGATACAATTAAGATAATCAAATCATCTTTCTTACATTATTTTAGCTTAGGATAACTAATATATTATGCATACTAATAAGTTTGCAATATTAGTTAAAGTACAAGTCTTATTTATTACATGCAATTGATTTATTAAAAAAAAATCAATTGCATGTATGACAGATCGATCAGGTCGATCGATTTGGATTGGATTTTTCTCTTTGTGTTCGTAATTATCAATACCTACATGATTTGTAGGAGGAATATTTTTAAAAATCTACCGTAAAGTAGGAAATTTAAATTAGAAAATGTGAAGGTAAGTTTAACAGTAGGTAGTGCTGAACACCGATACAGATAAAAAATATAACTTCGATCGATCAGATCTCGTTCTAGCTGACTTCTGCATGATTAGCAACTTTTCTTATCGTTTAATCACTATTTTGTGATTGGTAGAACCCATATCGGTAGACATTTGATAGCAGCATTCCTTAAGAGTGTAATTAACGCTTTATTTGCCTTTCGTGGCCAACGACATCACTTACCATTAGAAGCGCCGTCTGCTCGTGGACCAACATAAAAACGTCTAAAAGTGTGGTGGTTATATATATTATTTATAGAGGAGAAATGGAAAGAAAATATTTTTGATATGTGTCGGGTCAAAGACGTTTGCAAGTTGCAAATGGTCTCTTGGTTTTAAGAAAGAGAAAGAGTTATTTGGTTATTTGGAAAGAGATATTTTTGCCACCCTTTTACTGTTCTTATAAAATTCAGCTATAGTATTATTACTTCACAATACAAAAGAAAGTAAATAATATGTACGTATTTTAAAAACTAATTTGTCATTAAAGGGATTAGTTGATATACATTTATTTAATTATAAGCAGCGAAATGTATTTATTCTGTAATCTGTTGTATGTATTTGTGGCAGAAAAAGTACAGCTTCTCAATTTGGCGGTTGTATTTCTAAATGCTGATTAATGATGCATTTGCCAAAAAACTATATAATATTGCACTCATTTTTCCATTATCAAATGAGATAGTCTACCATTAAAATTGTAGACCATGTTAGGTAAATCTCCTTTCCCCCCACTCCTTGTTATCAAAAGAGGAGGGTCAAATCGATCTAAATATTTATCATATAATTTATATCTATAATATCACGGCACCTAATGATTGTAAAAAAACCAGGAAACATGCTATAACTAGGTATATCTAATCATAATTCACCTTAATTATATCTACATGATTGATAATATAATACAAATTTTATTATCCCTAAATTATTTCGATAATAAGTTTATCAGAGGTGATAGAGCCAATGTCAATTCCAAGAAAACGCGGAAACCATGTCTACAATTTTCCATCGTGTCTACATAACGTTGAGGTAGATAAATTGTGAACGTATGCATCGCCTTTGTCCCGTCAATATGTCAAGTGTGGTACTCCTCACTTAGGACGCGATGAAAGAATACCATACTTTTACTTTGATTTAAATATCGTGAATAATGTGCGTTTATTTTATATTAACCTTATTTTTCATAATAATAATAATAATATCAGGACAAATTACACACATTGATCTAACCCCTAAGTAAGCAAATTATTTGCTTGTGTTAAGGGTGTTAGACAACGATACAAATACATACGAGTAGGAATACACATATAAATACTAAGAATATATTTAATAGACGACCAAACCCAGAAATACAGACATCTATGCTCATCACATAAATGCCTGTCTCTGCCGGGAATCGAAGCCGAGCCCCATTGCGCCGTGACACGTTAGGCGTCTGCGCTAACCACTCGACCAACGGGGCGGTTGAATGTATTCACTTATATACAATATTTATATTAATCCGCTTGCAATGTTTACTATTTAGTCTAATACAGAGAATTAATGTATTACTGATAGACAGAAATAATTATTAGGCTTCTGCAGAGTGAAAATGTATGCCAGCTGATGGTTTGTTAGTCTTGGCAGTGTATTATGTTATTACGATATATTTTAAATTTAACATTTGTTTCATGAGATTTTATGTAACATTTAATATACATTCAACAATTATACTCAGAACAATATCGTTCTTAAGGACATGGAGAGTCACGGACCTCGTATCGTATACTCATATTTATATTTTTTTTTATAAAAACCACCCTCTCCTTTTTATTCTTCCGAACAATGAGTCAGTCTAATAAATAAACTTTACAATCTTGTGAGAATGTCATCTGATGAAGATAGAATAGTCTTGGCTTCGAAATCAATATGTCGCGATATTTCCTTGTTCATAAATTCCATTAGCTCCTCATTAGATAGTTCATACCATCTGTATACAGACGATTTGCAGCTTTATATTTACAGCAATTGGAAAAAGCTTTTTAATTTTTAATCTCAATGTTAATCTTAGAGCTTTAAGTAACTGGTCAACTCAAAACAAAATTACAGTAAATCCGGCAAAGAGCTAATCAATACTCTATGGTAGTTCAAAACTTTTGTTAAAGGTTAATTGATCTAATTACCAGCATACAAAAAAAAATAGCCTATACATAGACTCTTCACTTAGGTCTATACTCAAAAATAACTTGACGCGAGAGATCTGTGCGCTTAGGTATTTTTTTCATATAATTTTATCGACTTAGGAGCATATATGGTGTGTACTGTAAAACATAATTTCAGCGATATCGAGAGAACATTATATGAATTTTTAAGAGGAAAAGGACAGTATATTGTATATATTTATATGTATAGGGTTTTCTAATACAAATAGTAATGTGTTGTGAATACAATTCTATGATTTTTTTCATTTTAACATTTATCAAATCTGATGGATATAACCTATAGGCATTGATAAACAGTTGGACATAGTAACCAGCTGCTTTTTAAAGTTTAGGATTTTAGCTGCTGCGAGATAGAAGACTAATGAAAATGGATATATACAGATAAAAACCTTCTTAAAAACGTTCTTAAGAACGTCTTTTTTTTCTTTACTGGTAAAATCTTGTATATACCTAAGTATGTGTACGTCTCGCCTGTTAATTCCTCAACCTCGGGTAATAAAGATTCTTCAGACTGAACTGAGCGCTGTTGACTACATTATGTTAGCTAATATATAAGTCAGAGCTAAGAGTCCAGTCGTTAATCACTGTAACTAGGATTAATGACAGACTCTATCACGTTAACTGAAGTGACGTTTCCGACGTACACATGACTTGTTTGCCTAAAGTTTAAAACAAGTACTTAGCTCTATTTTTTATAAGCATGTTTGCTTTATACGAAACCGTTGTTTATTAAGTCTTTGGAGTATATTTTATAAAAATTATTAATACTATATAATAATACCAAGTTAATTTTTGAGATAAAAAAAAAACACATTTTAATATTAAATTACCTAATATTTAATTAAATGTACGATAAAATAACTTAAATAATCAATCATCATATCTTCAGATTAGACAAAATATTGCCATTTATTATTAGCAGTGATGTAATTGCGTTGATATGTATAGATATTGAGTTTAATCTGTGGTCCTAATAATAAAAAATATACACGGATGAAACTTAAAACAAGAAATGATGTTAGTCATATACAATATAACAACTAAATGTAAATTATAATTATTTTTAGGGTTCCATATCCAAAGGGTAAAAACGGAATCCTATTGCTAAGACTTTCGCTGACCGTCAGTTCGTTTGTCCATCCGTCTGTAGGCAGCCTGTTGCGTGTATCCCATGAACCATGATAACTAGACAGTTGAAATATTCACCGCTGATGTATTTCTGTTGCCGCAATAACAACAAAGAAAGCACCAAAGAAAAAAAATATATTTAGGGATGGGCCCCCATACAAGAAGCGTTATTTATTGCACTTGTTATATTTAATGGTATGAAACCCTTCGAGCGCGACTCCGACTCGCACCTGGCAGGTTTTTTGTTTAGTTGCGGAACTTACAGTGATTTAACAAATAGGTATTATTGAATATATATTACTTAAATAACTTAATCAAAACTTATGCATTGAGTTAAAATGTATACATTAATAATACATATTTCATTATTTATTTAATTTAAATAGTTATTGATTTTTTATTTGGTTTAAACTAAGGTTTGGGTTTTTATAAAATAAATATGAAATTATACCACCAGAGTGATTTTCAATACTTTTCATTTTATTGCTTTTAAAAATAAAATTGTTTTCTTATTTATATGTTAAATGTTTATTATAAGTGAACAGTACAACTGTGTAAAGTTTTTATTAAGTTAATAATTAAAACGTAGTTCCTTAATTTAATAATAAAAGTCTATGTCCTGTACCATTCTGCGACTAAAATTAAACCATAAAAATTACGAAATAGTGTAAATTGTTGCTAATGAATTCATATAAAATAAAAATAACAGCTAATTGCTATCTGTTCAGTACATGACACAGAACTCAAAACACATTTTTTTTTACAATAACAACAAAACTGTTGGACAGATTTTAATAAAATTAAATGTGGTGTTGGCTTATTATTAGTATCAACTTCAACCCATCTCACGCTGGAAATATCACTTATTTAGGCGGGAAAAATTGTTTTGGAATAGGATAAAAAAAGGAATTTATATACAAATTAACTAATGATAGATGGTTTATAATGTGAGTCTGGCGTAGTGGGGAGAGGGGATAGGTGAAGTAGCTGACAACAGATAGTAAATAATATACTAAGTAGTTGTTTTACAGAGATACCTTTTTAATCTATAATCTTAGTTACATTCATTTGGGTCGTATTTTTATATCCTTCCTATATTTTATAGTTGTATGATATTCTTAGTATATATAACTTTTTTAAAAGTTATACGTAAACGTTACATTTAAATAAATACGCAGAGTATTTGTAAAAAAGTCATGGTAGCAGGAAAACTAATAATAATTTAATGTAAAGAGGAAATTATATATAAACCTGCTAAAATACCAACCTTTTTATCTATAATAATAAAATTTATTATATAAAAATATAATTTAATAAAAAATACTTGGTAATTATATGCTTCTATGACTCTATGAACAAACAAACAATAAATAGATACTATTTTAATAATTAATGTTTGAATATATCTTTAAACATGTATAGCCATATCAAGCTCATTTATATGTATTTTAAATAAATAAAGAATAAAAAATAAACCGATACGGGCAGGGGTTCGAACCCGCGACCTCTGGAAAACCGTCTGGTCGCTCCACCAAATGATTGATTTAGAATTGATACGGTAGCTTAATTGGTAGAGCGACGGTAGATTTTTCAAAAGATCGCGGGTTAGATCCATGCTCGTGTCTTTTTTTTTTCAAATTCAAATTCAAATTTTTTACTTATGTGTTACACCCATATAATAAAACTGGAACTGATCGAAAACTGTACATGCAAAATATTAAAAAAAAAAATCATGATGGGGGCCTTTATAAGAGCAAGAGAACCCAAAGAATGGTTTTTCATTTTGTCTGTTTGTCTCTGTCTTTATGTTTGTGCACGCTAATCTCAGTAACGGATTTGCGATTTTGATGCAGTTTTCGAAAATATATTGTCATGGCATTCATTTTAAATTTTTTTTTTTTTAACAATCGGTTAACAAACAGAGAAGTTAATAATCTCTTATGTTTATACCATTTCTGGCTTACCAGTTATTAAAAGCAAAAAAATATATAAATAAATAAACTAGAAGTACTCCTACACGCAAAATGTAATTGAGTTTGATGAAACTTTGAAGGTTTGTAATTTTCACATACATTGGTATATAAAATGGCTAAAAGGGTACGTTTTATCAAAATCGAAATCTGTACGAAGTCGCAGGCACAGCTAGTACAAAATAAAATAATGAAAGTAAAATAAAAAACAATAAAAAAAACAATTAGAGTTAAATAAATAAAAACAAATGATAATTTTAACAAAAAACAACCTAAAAAAAATACTATATTTATTTAAAATATATTTTAATTTGTCAAAAAAAATCGAGAGTCGATTGTGATTGGAAAATGTGTTTATTATTTACTATTATGTATTAATATTCGTTTATTTTGATGGTCACTACCCTCAAGACAGTAGAATTTTCTTTCAGAAACCCTATATTGCAATATAGACTTTAAGTTTTGTGGAATAAATATAGAAATAGCTTTAACTTTCTGATCATTGACCCCTGAATTCAATATGAAGGCAAAGGCGCTGTTGAACGAGCGTTGAGCTTATTAACATACCACGGTTCCTCTAATTTGTATTGGAACTAGCAGTCAATGAAAATACGTGAATTTATAAAGATGATACCTTATGTAACACAACGCATGTCCATGCAATTCATTCAACAACTGCTTATACTCTTGTCATTTTATATTAGCATATTTACAAAGTGTCAGTCAGTTGACATTAAAAATAAATACAAAATTTATAAATATACTTTTTTTTTTTAAAGTATCCAATAATCAGTAGGTATATTAGTCGTTCTATGATAGCGCATGTAGGGACGATACAATGTAACTATCGAACATTTTCGTATTGATTCCTATTTATCGTCTTTTCCTTAGATTTAAGAAATAGAGTACCAATAAAAGGTCTTGAACAACGATGAAGCGATAAAATAAATTGCTTACCGATAACTCTTTTTATAATAGTGGTCCAAACTTCATATCAGTCAAATATTATCAAAAAAATTCAGTTAATCGCTAATTGAACTGTAGGTAATCCGTCAATGAAGTCTTCTCCAATAGGAAAGCTTCATGACGTGACCGCACTGTGACACTATTGGCTGTCGGTGATGTGATATCTATTTTTGTCCTAAGCGAGAATGCGCGCGCTGAGAAACCTGTACGTGTGTGAAACCATGCAGGGCGTGGCTATGTGTGAGTGTGTTGTTGAGGCGCGCTCTCTCTGTTTACCGCGCGGTACAGTGGCCGGCGAGCGCCCCGCACTCACGTGTGTCGCGAATCGAGTTTCCCGGTGGTTGCCGACTTGCTTTAACATCTCATGGTGTTTTCCTACAGTTTATTGGTGCTAACTCGTGCCGGGCGTTAAGAAAACATTCGAGGGTCTACCGGATAGAGCGAACCTATTTTCGGTGCAGCTCATAAAAATTATAGGTGTTTTCGGCGGATGCGATGAATAAATTTTGCAAATCGAGTCTGTGTGTCGAAAAGGATCGTGAGAGCTATGTTTTGATCGGTCGGCCTGCTGTGCCGGGCGGTGCGGATACATTTCGGCTTGAGTTTCTTTTGCCGATAACTGTGAAACTACGAGAGTGTGGCCAATTCTTGACCCTCGAGGTTTTGGGATTTGGATCCGGTATCACAAATAGGGACTTGATCCAGATGCTCCACGCCGTACCTGGCACCTGCTAAGGTAAATATGATCTTGTGCCAGGATATGAATTCAAACAGCTTTTTAGCTTCGCGTCACGTATACCTCTTCCTTATCCATAGAAGAGTTGGCTAATTTCCGCTTCGAAACCGCAGCAAATCTTGTATGGATGTTTATGATTTATATTGTTACTTAGCATTCATTAGCATAAATTTAATACTTTTGTATGAGGTTTCGAAAAGATTTTTATTAATGATTTTCTTAATGGTTATTTATTATTTAAGACGTTGAATAAGATTCTTATAAGAAAATGTAAATAATAAGTTTGGTCCTTACTTTAAAGTAAGAATACTAATTTTCATTTAAACTCTATCATCTCCCATTACTTAATTTATTTAACTTAAAGTTTTGATACCAAGTCTGTAATATACTATGTAGGTGCCTATCTTATATGTTATCTTATAATTATTTTTATAAAAAATAATGTCAAAGGAAAAAAAAACTAATATAAGTAATAATTATTATTACTTGCAAAAAAGTAAAATTAAACTAGAACTAAATTCTTTCGAATGTAACTAGGTTTAGGTTCAGTATCTCGGATGCACTACTGTAAGTAGTATGAGGTGTATTAACATAATAAGTTCAGAACTGATAATAATATAAACATTTCACTTTCACCATTACACATGCAACTTATAAAATTATCACTACGCCCTTTACATTGATTATCTCTAAACACTTTAAGCGTCGGTACTGTTAATAGGCTTTACATATGATTATAACATAATATTACACGGCTTTGATATTGTAACGATATATTCTTTTCCAGATAAATGGATCCCCAACTAACTGCTACTAATTTGCACAAAATAATCACGATCCATTTAGTTCTTTCAGAGATTATCATAACAAACATTAACGCTATATATCGTTATAACATAAATGTTGATAACAAAGGTTAGAGATGTCATAAACAAAATGGCAGCACTTATTTTTTTTTAATGTAAACATCGCCTGAACTGTAATTGATTCTGCCTCTAACGATCGTCCAACATAACCTAAACTAAACTTTACAAGGAGACTTATGTAATAATAATATTAATATATGAACTTTAATTGCGAACTACAAATAAACATAAACACAAATTACGATCTCAAAGCCAATAAGAACCCATGACATCAAGTTATAAATCCGTCGGCAATTAATTTCAGTAAATGACAATTACTTTGTATATACCTATCAATAACTTTGTAGTAATTTTACAAGCTCAGTAACCTTGAGCTAAGCGACCTACGTACCAGCAAAGATAGTCATGTTAATATCATATTCATTTTGCTTTGCATTTTTCAGAATTCCTAATAATGTATTGTTTTCATCACAAAATAACTTTAATAATTGTATATTGAATATTTAGGTATTACCAATATCTTTTACTATATTATTATGTCTTACTGATTAGATTATATCAGTTTTATAATCCATATACTTGAAACCAATGTACATTATTTGTTAATCTTTGAAGCATTTACTACCACAACATGGAAACTTATGTTCACTTTCAATTACATACGTTATTTAAAGACATTAAATAATTATATACAGAAAGTAATGTCTACAAGTACTGTTTAAAAAAGCTTTATCGTTAAACATCTTTAAAAAATAAAAGTTTCAGAAAAAAACACCATTTACCATGTTTGAAAGGTTTGTACTTTAATTTAATTCTGAAAATTTAATGCCAATTAAATATAGAGTCTTTCGTGATTTGTATGTAAACAAAAAGACCAAACTCGTCATGCAAATATAATATCCTGTCTGATAGAATTTATTGCAAAAATTTGCAGTCATAAAAATTAAAGGTATTTGAAGAAAATTCAAAAAATTGCGATTTTAGAGTACGGCGAAACAAATGCACCAGCTGAACCAATACTCCTCTTATTGGTTCAGATGGTGCATTTGTAATGCAATCATTATAATTGGTGATATGTTCTGGATTATGAGTCACGTCAATATAGTGTTCGCTGATTTACATCCTGAATATTCATTATCAGTTGCGTAACGAACATGTGACTAAGATTATAAATAAATAATAGTATCCACAGACCGGGAGTCTCAAACATTAATATATTAACCAAATTTACGTCAACGACCCCTTATGAATTAAATTGAAAAAGATAAGAAAGAAATAAAAATATCAAACAGACAATGTTTTTATTTTATATATATAAAGAAGTTTTAGTGTCGTTTTAATGTACGATATGATTAAGTGTGTCCGTATTCCGCACCAGATGATCTTATTATATAAACCAAGTTTAAAGTTTGGTAACACTGCTTTTCTATAACTTACCAATGGGTAACAATGGGTAACCAACTTAATGGGCTATAAATATACAAACAACTAACCTACTTTACAAAATAGTTAATGTCAAACCATTAAAAGTTATTGCAAAGTAACAATAAGAATGTTTTGTAGAGTCCTATAATGTATCGACGTTAAGCGTTAAGACGTATCCGTGATAAGACGTGGCACACATGAACAGACAAAGCCCCCACACATACGAATGGATGTTAATTATTACGTGTTTGTTTTTACCACACCTACACATGCTCATGTCCCTCTCTCACACACATAACACCGTACATAATGAGCCTTCACATTTAAACTGTTGCTGATTAGAGAATAAACCGAACTTTACATAGTCACGTATTATGTCAATTGAGCACAAAATAAGACAAAAAAATATAAAGTGTATATTGAACTAAATGGTGAATACTAACAAGATAATTTTGTTTCGAAGTAGTAAATCAATTATAACAACAAACCTTCGTGGATTAAAACACTTTACCTTCACACACACTTAGGTAGGTGTCGGTGATCGTGAGAATGTGCATGTTCTAAGTTTTGTTATTTTTTTATCGAAATAACACTTAATCACTTCCTACAGCTCAAAGGGAGGAAGTCATGCGTTTACAGAAATAATAAATTAGCACCGTTTCTATACAATTCGTTGGTTTTGATGCCCTTGGTTTGAGGTCGATTTATAATATGTTAGGAGGGCCTTAGTTGCGACACGCGCGTCCACACATTAACAAATCCAATGTTTGTTGACTTTTGTTTGTTAATTTTCGAGAAGCTGTCGTACTTCAAGTGGGCATCAAATGTCTGTCGTCAATAAATATTAACGATTGTTGCCTAATACAGTGAATGATGAATTATTATACAATTTTATTGTATGTTTAACTATATAAATAAAGTTTGTTTTTATTATGTTCAGCCGGTTAAAGAAAACAAGTTTGCAACAGCTTTTTCGTATCGTCCTACTTTCTCACAATTCATTTGTCCCATCCGTAATCCTTAACCGTCTATTAAATTAAAATTTATAATAGTCTATATATTTTAAGGTTGGTTTATTCTTCTGAATTAGTACTAGTTGACATGGTACGCTCATGTCGTACGTAATAATTAAAAGTTATTTTTGGATGTGTGACAGTTCTAACTACAATAATGGTTTTGCTGCCACCCTTTAATATATATGTGAATATACATAACCTTATACATATATAAAATAAAATAACTACGTTGTATATGACATATTATTATAAAAAATACAACTCAATCTTGTTTCCATTTATTTAAATATAAACATTTATCTTTTTTCTCATAAACTTGCAGCTGGAAGTTTGTTAAATCGTAATTTTACAGAAATAATAATAAATAAATATCCGGCCGTCAATATTGTAGATAACATTACCGAATAAATAATCAACCTTATGTCTCTGCCAAAAATTTACTCAACGGTTAGTAATGGCAGTCCGTTTCAAATTACGCAGTAAATATAATAGAATATTCTTGAAATAGTACAAAACATTATCAGAATATCAGAATCGCTAAAGAACGGCTCATGAAAAAACCTTCCTTATATCTTTACTTATCATCCTGTAAACTTTCCTTTCCATATTTGCCAAAGTCTTTGTTCCTCGGAAGGACATTTTGTATATATTATTATATATGTATTCTTGATATAAAGGCTCTACAATTGTAACGTAATGAAGATATATAATTATTTAAATAATATTTATCCCATATGTCATGTAAATATAATTAGAGAGAATATGATTACAGAGTTAATATTCAATGAAGAATCGCCTCTATAAATCCCATTACTTGTAATTCATCTCAAGAACGACACGTGAATTGAATATTAAGTTATTACAACCTAGATCCTGGTAGGAAATTCATTGTTAGTTATTTCTCATACCAGCTTTTTATATTAATATTATTAACCGTAGTAACATTCTTCAGTATAGTAGAATAAAAAAATGGTATAATTTATATCATTAATACGTATGAAAAGAGGTTGTCCTCTAACTATGTAATCTTATATTTTAAATATTATTTATTGCGTACTTCATCACATAATCTCATTAAGCCGAGAGATTATTTTTATCTCGGAAATTTGCACTTGCAATGGTCGAAGCCTGACCCGACTAGGATCTCAAATATTGGTTCTGTGATAAACTAACATCTACAAGAACGTGTGTACTTGCTTATATGGCACAGCTGTTTTGTCTTTATATAGGATAAGATGAAACTTACAAAACGTTTCTGCTTTTATTTATCATCTCTTTTTCTAAACGTAGGTATTTTCATCTCAGGAAATGATAAATAAAAGTTATTAAGAAACAGCTATATAATATTATTCTAGATTAATATGCATTGCTTAAGACATATATAAATAATATAATCGGCAATTTTGTTATTGATTTATGTAGTTCCTCCTGAACGACCAAACCACATTCAACTCGACTTTTAATAACACAAAATGGTTGCCGAATATTTCATTATTCCAATTATGAATTTTAAAAAGCAATTTTAATATAATCGAATAGCCAGTGACCTAATAAAACAGTAATCAGGTTACGGGTCGGGCCCGGAATGCGACTGGTGAGATCTATTGACGCCTCTGTACATTAGCCTTGCCAGCTATTTAGGTTTCATTTCGTTTGTTTGCTTGCTCGTTAGAGTATCCTTTGCGTTATGAATGTGTTTGGCTGCGATTTTGATGAGGATTGTTCTAGAAATATTCTGTTATTTTTACCTTTTTTATATTAAAATAAGTTCCCAATTAAATCTATGGGCGTTTATGTTCTTTCAGTTTTAAGGTTTCACGTCGTTTATTTACACGTTTGTTTTATCTATGTCTTAATATCTGAAAACTTTATAACTAATTGGATACAGTCTGTGTGATTTTAGTCACGTATTAAGTTATCTTCAACCTTATATTATTATAAATGTTAGATTTCTAATAAATAATAAATCTTGTAAGCACATGTTATTGTGTCATGACCTACTTCGCTTAAAGAAATTAAATGTTTACGGACGGCCATTTATGTTGGAAGATGAAGGTCTCATGGCTCAGTCTGATGCGTCTAATAAATGACGTTAAATATAACTCCACATAGAAATTATTAATAATTGTAATCGAGTTACAACAAGACAAGTAATATTTTCTTCTGTATTATGGGACATAGACTGGGTCTGTAATAGGCATGTTAATATAAATGACTTGCGTGGGTCGTATTTGACCTCACATAGAAGTTATGTTCCTACTAATGTTATTCTTTGTTTTGTTAAATTAAAACCAATTTCAAGAAGAATTTTCTCATTTGCGTAAGTATGTTTAAACGAGGATTCCGACTCGGCGAGTTATGTGACTTTTAAAATTAAATGCTTGGAATTTTGCAGGCTTACTGGCTAATCTTTACTTCATCAAGAAGGTCTCAGTTCAAGGTCTAAAGGACTTAAGGGAGAACGACGTGATTTTTAAAAGTACAAGAATATTATAAAAAATTAAGTAAACATTGTCGTTAAATGTATTCTAATAAAAATGTATATGTATTTAAGGATTAAAATACGCATTCGTCATTACATGACAGATTTAACTGAAGCTATAATATTGTTATTAACATCACTTAATGGAAATAGCGATTATAATAACATATTGATAAAGTTAATTGTTTCTTCTAAAACCTGTCTGACCTGTTTCATATATAGATTTGTATTACTCATTAACCAATCTAGATAGCGTCTTCCAATTTGGTAGCCGTTAACGAGTCTAACCAACCTGAAGGCCTGCAACCTGTGAATTAGTGCACGGGCTAGGACGATAGCACATTCTTAATAGTGATAAAACATCGCGTACCAGATCATTAATTCTGTAATTATGTCGACGGCAGACTTCAAAAGCGCCGACGCCACTCGTCTTACTGATTATGGATGTTGCTAATGACACAGTTTATAATAAAGCGTTTAATATATTCTCCCTTTTTATATCATTCATTTATTTGAATTAAATACATATAAAAATACATAATAAATAGCTCTACATTTATATTGTCTAGAAAATGTGTTTGAAAAATAATTTTATTTTAACATTACTACGATTAAAATAGCTTAGATAGAAGTCTTCATACTAAGTATGACTATATCATTAGATAACTTCATACATCATTAGATGTCTTCATACTAATATGACTATATCATTAGATAACCAAAGTTCGGAAGAGCGAGAGGTCGCATCCTCTATCGACGAAATAACAATTTGTCGATATGGTTTTCAAGATAAGCGGTGTTTTTGAAGTGCTCTCCTCATTTATATGATCTTAATTTTGCACAGTTCTACAATTTAAGACCTTTATATATAAATATGCTAAATTTCCTATTTTCGTTATTAACTTCAAACATACCTACTTATTACTTTTAAGAAAAGAAATACCTACCTTTAAGAATAGAATAATATCTTTGATTGGATGAACAGAAATGCGCTATATTTTACGTGTCATAAACTATAAATGTGACGCTTGAAGGAGAATTAATTAAATGGTAAAACAAAGAAACTGATATTTATGGTAATTTGTAAAATAATATTTAAATACACATAATTTTAAAAATAAAATGGCCAACACAATATTCATATAAAAGCAGAACTATAACATACCTCACCTTTGTATTGCAGGTGTGGCTATCACGAACACGAATTCATATAAATACAATTAAATAAACTAAAATATTTTTGTGTTATTTTATTTTTGTGGAATTTATTTTTTTTATTTTTTTGTTGTTATGTCATGTACCTACTGAAATCACTTTCCCGCGCAATTATCTCCTCTTTTATTTTTAATACAAACACAAAGATCCAACTCTTCGAAGAACTTTGATAACCGATTAAAAAATAACGTTCGAATTTATGGTTGCCATAAAATGTAAATATGCAAATTAAAAAACATTAGTTAGTTTCGAGGTTGTATGCTGTGGCTCTACGTTCCAAGGTTGTGAAAATCAAACAGTCTTTAGTTGCTGTTTGATAATGATTTTATGGTAGTCTGTGAAAAAGGAAAACTTAATATTTGTAATAACATTTTTAATTAATTCTCTAAAAAAATATTGTTGTATACAAAAGAGTTGATGTTTTTTATTTACATTAATATTTGAAATGTGTCATGAATCTAATTATTTAAATAGGTTATGTATTTTAACTGTTTATTTTCAACATCACGAGGTATATTTTTACTCCAGGGGAATTACTGAACGCTAATGAAAAAAGGTCCGGTATTAAATATCGTTGCTACCTATATACATTTTTACTGTGTTTTTTGATATGGAAATTACTCTTGTATTTTATTTATTTAAGTACAAAAAATATAATTAAATATTTCCTAAATGCACTCAATATAAATTATATATACTTAAAGAAATTGCACGCTTCAAAATCGTTCAATACAAGTAATGACAGCGCGTCGTGTCGCCATATTGATTAACAAGTTGTCATTACTGGTAATGATTTTAACATGGCGGTCAATTTGAGATACTTAGCATATGCTATTATATTACGGTTAGCTGTGGTTATGATATTATGTTACATTACTAACACTAAAAATATATTTTATACAATAATTAAGATGCGTTATGTTTTTAGGATGTTTAAAATTTAATTCACGTTTGTCTGAATATTCCGGTTTCCTGCACTTCCCAGTTGTAATAATTCTAATAACGCCATACTTATTTTGACGGTAGTAATTACATTCAATAAAAACCCCTATATGTTTATATTGTTACTTATTATTATGTACTACTAAGCACTCGAAAACCTCCACCTACATCGCTGAAGAGAATTAAAAATAATGAAAACTGAAATATAAAATTTTATTATAGATATTGATTTGTAAAAACCAAGAGACGTATATAAAACTGAAATAACTGGGCCTTGGGCTATTATTTAACTTTAATGTCTCTGGTGTGAACATACTGCACACATACACACTGCACACACACATGTGTGTGCACGTCTTTATTATAACATTGTCTTGAACGAAATAACTTCAAGGCGTTTTATAATAATTTAAATAATAATAGATTCATGTGTGCTTTGAGATCTTGAGAGATAAAAGTTATATATTAAAAGATTTAAGTTAAATTATTATTAGTGAGTATTCGACCTGGTATAAAAAACGTAAATAAGCTTAATAGTTGACTTCTTTTTGGAAATATTAGTGTTTTTACATGTTTTGATAAAAGTATTCAAAAACAGAAGCTGTACGGATATTATCTAAATGTTGGCGCGACTCCAAATTAATCGAAGCGAAATGTTTTATTAAAACTACAGGCCCACGCGTGTCGTATATAACGCATTGATGGCGAAGCAAAATATTATTTACGATATCACAGGAAATGTTCTTTATCGACAAATAAATCGATTTTGTGCTTTTCGAGTTATCGCTTAGATCGAAATTTTATTTTTGGTTACTATGTTTTGCATTTGTCGTTAGAATTCGATTGTCTAGTTTGTTTAGGTATATAAATATATTCTAATAAATAGATATTTTAACTAATTTATCGGACGGTAATCGTGTCCGACAGTTAGTTCCGCACACTACTTGGCACACTTCCAACATTAGGTGTAAAATTCTTAATATATTGTTGAATGTGCAACAATTCGTTCAACGTGTCCAGATTGTTAATTTTAAATAATGATTATGAAACATCTGTGATAAGATATTTTTAAACTTACTTTGTAATTTTGAAAATATCTATTAACATGTATTGTCATGTTAAGCTTATTAATATTTTATTTTTATTTATTTTTACTGTTTTGAGTTCAGTTCAGACGATAAAATATAGAATGCTTAATTCGCCGAGACGGACAGCGATACGGTAGCTCAATTGGTAGAGCGACGGGACGGTTTCCCAGAGGTCCAGGTTTCGAATCGAATTAGACCTATTCTTAATTAAAGATGCAAACTATATTTATATGACCGACGCAGATTTTATAATATAATGCAACAACAAATTTTAACTACTATTTTATATAAAACACTACTAATACTGTTAAGTGTTTGAAAAGTTATGTGGTTTAAAAAGAACCTAGGACCTAGTTTAAAGTTACCGATAAATTGTAAGAATTGTATTATTCTCTTTTATATCTCTATGTATTAAAGTTTTCCTTTGTTAGCTTTATGATTTGGAGAGTTCGACAATATAAAAAGAAAAAAATAATTAATGTGCACGTTTGTTTAGAACTTTAAACTCAAATACAATCCTAAAGATCTTTTTATAAGATAAAATAACTTTTAACCAGCCAAGAAACCGTCTAAATGTCGACAACAGGTTGATTACAAAACATCGACTTTCCTTCACTATTTATTAAAAATATAAATTAAATGAGTTGATTATCTTGCATCCTTATTCCGTGTTAACGTTACATAATTACTCACCATTAACCTCGGTTGTCTCTCCCTCGCAGCCGTTATTATTATTACACTCTATTCATTATATATTCAATGCAAATTAATTAATCAATTCATAAGTTTTATGAATGGTGGCAGGTTTTTATTCGTTATCAATTTTAAACGTGATAACCATCGGTAACCCGTCGTAACCATTATAACAATATACAAATGGACAACGAATACAAGTCAAAAGCATTACCATTTACAACTAACATTTAAGCCTATTTAGAATGTGTATGTGTGAGTGTATGAATGTGTATGTGACTCCATTGACACGTTAATTAATTACCGTTTAAAATTTTAATAATTATTCGTATGTAGAGCTAGCTATTTAACTGCAGTTGAATTCCAGACATTTTTATATACTATTTGTTCGTGTCAAATTATGAATGGACGGTGTGAAATAATATTGGTGTAAAACGAACAAAATGACAGATGACAGATGGTTTCCCCGGGAAAAAAAATTGTGGGCTGATTGCCAGGTTTGAATTGGGTCGATGTCTCTTAATGCGTTTTTAGTTTTTAAACAATTAATAATAATAATAATAATAATAATATCAGGACAAATTACACACATTGATCTAACCCCTAAGTAAGCAAATTATTTGCTTGTGTTAAGGGTGTTAGACAACGATACAAATACATAGAAATACACATATAAATACTGAAAATATATTTAATAAACGACCAAACCCAGAAACAGACATCTATGCTCATCACATAAATGCCTATCTCCGCCGGGAATCGAACCCGAGCCCCATTGCGCCGTGACACGTTAGGCGTCTGCGCTAACCACTCGACCAACGGGGCGGTTTTATATCCCTAAGTGCTTTTATTTACAACATTGTAAATTACTAAACTTTAGCCTTATTTACTGAATATACATGTGTTTAAAAAAATCATTACATTACAGAAGGTAACAAAGTTATTATGAAGCCAAGATTGCTAATGGTAATATAATTTCTAAGACAATGATTCTAAATAATGACATTTTGCTATAATTTCTTGTCGTTTATGACAAGAAATACATTTAAATTATAATAGTGCATTGTAAATTTAAACTTATTATTCTTATTTCTCTGGGAGCCTGTTTTATTTCGTTTCTGAGTTATCCATTAGCTAGTATTATGTTATTATTTATGTAAAATACGCGATCCCACGGGCGGAGTGCCAGGCTCCGTGTAAGCTATGGACGATGGTAATGGCGTACCATTCTTATTTATAAAAAAAAATCCCATTCATTTATTGTGTCTTCTGTTTGTCAAAACAATATCCAATATCACGTTAGAACTAAATATTCCTAGACGATGCAGTGTAGCATTTGTAAACATCACATTAGTTTCTAAACGCAGTGAACATTTCTACGTGAAACAAAGCTTAAAATTATTAAAACTTACATAATATGATTTCGTAAGCGACCTACAATAAGTGTCGTTTATAAATGTGAGGGGAACGCCCTGACAACTCATTATTTTAGTGACGTTATAATAAATAAAACAGCTGTTTTCGTAACGGCTGTGACACACTACTTTTTTCTTTGTTAAACGAGTGTATATCACACTGATTGCATTTACTGAATAATATGATGATAATAAAAAAAAAACATAGTGTGTATATAACCTTATAGTGATCATATTACAGGCACATTGTTTATAATATTAGATGGAATGTCACTCGTCAGCGAAAAAAAAATGCACCTTAAATGTCAATGTGAATAATTGAGAAAAGACGAACAGGTGTTAATGAAATATAATGCTGATAAATACATTTTCTTCTAGACGTTAGCATATTTATATTTGACTTGCAAAATCTATTCCTTTGTAATTAATCAACGTTTTTTTAATGTTCATTTCTTGAATTTTATATATTTTATAATTCAGTATTTTTATTCAAATATCTCTATGGCATATAATTTATTTCAATAATTGTTACTTTTGTGGTTGTATTAACATCTCAAAAAACCGTCACTCACCTATTAATAGATACGTATTATAATAAATATCCATCGAATAATTAAGTCAAAAACCACTTCGAGTGATTGTTTTCGAATCAAATTTATTCTTAGTGAGTGTTTGTTTTGAATTTATTAAACTCTATTATCTACAACCCTTTGTTCTACTGTCTGTCTGTCATTGTGTACGTTGTTTGGTGTTTCTTGAAGGGTTCTGCCCTGTTTGTTTTATATTATTGTTAGTCTGAAATTTTGTCATATATATATTCATTTGTGATTAATTGATAGTTAGTGCCTTCATTACATTTGTTACGAATGATTTAAACTTATCTGTTCACTCAATATTATAATGAACAATACAATACTGTTCCTATTAAAATATATTATTTATATGTATGATTTTTTTTTATATACCATCTATCGTAGGTATGGTAACGAAAATATTCTTCCCCCCCCTAAAAAAAGCCCTGCCTTATTTGGTACACTGTAGCAACCATTGGTGTAGAAAAATTGTCAGTCTGTAGTAATTTAAATATGTAGCCCAGTTGGTTTTTTCTAATATATTTTTTAAAATGGAATGCCACCAGGCTTCAATGAAATAAGTAAAAACGTAATTTTTACTATCAGAATTAAAATTTATCAATAGACGCTTTCATTTCTGATATAGGAATACTTCCACAGATCTTTTCACAGTTAAATCCCGCTCTCCCATAGGATTCTCCTGCTCTTAAAGTATTTATATTTAATGAAAAAAATCGGTTTGACAGTCATGAGCACATTTTGTGAATGTAAAAATGCATTCTCCAGTGATCATACATACCTTCTTAAGAAATTGTATTTTTGCAAGTATTTTTATTTAAACGACTGCTTTATTTTTGTAATCGTAAAATATGTTACACTGGACTGAATCTAATCTTATGAATGAAATGTTATGAGGAAATTGCTAGTATATATAGTACATACATATACCTACGTCAATGCGGTCTTCAAGCTGTAGAAACATGATTTATCATAGGTATTCACTTCTTTTATTGATAAGATTAAATGAAACTGTAGAATGGAATTTCTCCCAAAGTCTATAGGTATCATAAATTAAGATACAATTAAGAAAATTCTCATATTTTATTAAATTGATTCATTTATCAGTACTTAACTAATATATATTATTACATAACAACAAAAAATATTTTTTATCCAAAATATCAAAACTTTATATATTTTTCATATATATAATAATGAATACTATTTATATAGTATGGTGTAAAGTTATTTTTCGGGTAAGTATCTTCGAGGTCGCCCTCAATGTGCAGATGTGATCAAAGAGACGGCACTTTTTTATTGCTTTCAGTTAGTGTTTTATTAGAGTACAACTATTTGTTAATGTCCGCTCTGGAATTCAAACAGACCATTATCATGACAGGAATTAAAAGATTCTCTTTTTATGTGATTTAACTATTTATTAATTCAAATTAAATAACTTCATACATAAATATGAATATTTAAATAAATGACCTGCTTTTAATTATTCGATCTGATCCTTAATACCCCAAAAATTTGATATTTTTAATCTTATCCTTAAAAAACTAAAATCTTGCATCACATTTTAATATTAGAAAACATGACTGCATTGACAATATTTTAAAACAAAAAGATAAATAAATATATGATTTAATTAAAATAAACTAAGTTCTATAGAGGTCAACTGTTTATGTATTCCTAAACTGATCCTGCAGAGGTCATTAAATCCTTAAATCCTGTGTGAGTCACGTGGAAATCTGCTTAACAGTCAGGACAGTACTAGTGAAATGCAACTGCCATTCACAATCAACCAATCACAGGCCAGAATAAACAAGGCCACGCCCACTTTATGACCACAAACACTAGAAGCTAGGTCTTGCGCAAGAGACCTAACCATTGGCAATGCCATTTATTAGAACTAACCTTACAATGGAGGATACAGGTATTAAATTAATGTAACGAAAACATTCGATGATCAATTTTTTAGGTAGGTATATTCTGTATTTGTTTTTTTTTTTACCAAAAACATTTTGTTTTTAATTAATTCATTAGTTTTGAAACCAAAGGCCACGGTATTAGGTAATAGCACACGAAAACTATATAATTTGATTTTATAATCTAAGTTCAATTAATAACTGTCAGAATAGTTGAATTGCTTGTTCAAGAGACGATCATGTATCTTAGATCTATTGAATACAATTTATCAATATCAAGGTGAACACCAGTTGACCTTCTTGAGATTTAAGTTAGAAAAGTCGATTCTGTAATTTCCTATATGACCTAGATGTATGACCTGTAAATGAAGTTGTATTTCGTGGGCGGTGATAATGGATTTCCATTAAGATTTTCGTGATCAAATATTACTGTTTCGATGTTATCGTGTTCCTGATAGACTAATAACAAGGTTATATAAAGATATAGAAAAAATATTTAATGGCCACTCAAAGTATGAATTTACTATTTATATACAGAACTAATATGTCTATAAGAGTCTTTGAACTAACAAAATATATGCATCACTGTTATTTGTACTGAGTACGTCATACTAAATGCTATTTATAGAATATCAATAATCTTAAATTATGATACTTAGTTTATAAATAAATAACATCAAGTTGCTATCCTTGTCTATTTGTTGGCATAGCCAAAAAACAATGTCGAACATTTACATGACTTCCACTGGTTGAACTATCTGACATGCATCAAAATAATAAACTACACAATTGTAGGTCTTGAAAATACCTACCAAAAAGTCAGAAACATCATATATCTATCTCTAAACATTAACTGACAAAATAATTTTTCACTTTAACGAAGTCATCATATTTAAGACGCTACTTCAACCATGTAGTATCCTTCTTATCAAAAAAATACTTAATAAATATACATATATTATAATTAGACAGTTCACAGCAAAGATATCAATGAAATTCGACCAAATAATTTGTTAAACATCTTCAAATGTAACTCTATCATTGGTACCAGCGCGTGGGCGCCATCTTTTAAAGTATTTTCTTGTCGGACAACGTAATTTAAAAGTAGATTTGCGGTCATGCTGCTTACAAAACATGAAGGTTGCCTTTTATTTATGAATGAGAGTACAGGTTTTTTGAATTTAGAATACAGTCGTAATATTTCGTATTCAATGAAGATGTCACAACTTTAACATTAAAAAAAATGGAGACTTGCGCTGACAGTAAAAAATACATGATGTTTATTAAAACTCACGTTCTTAATTTTATTTTATTAAATAAAAGAATACTCATAGAACAATATATGTAACCTTCACACTTAGACCTCATTACATAGTAAATTAAATGTTTATATGGTACTTACGTCCAGTAGTGTGCTATAAATCCCCTGCTCGTAAACGGAGCCTCAATCAGACTTACCAAGTCTTCGAGGTTATTTAGTACTTAAGTCGATAATGAAAATGCTTATATTGTAGACACTAAGACAGACTTAGACATAATCAATAGCATTCATTCCTATTTGCAATTATCTTCTCTCTTTAATAACGTTCTTCTCATATGTACTTATTTGATTAAAAATTGTGAAAGCTATTTTAATCCGTCATCCGTCATTGATAAATCTATCTATCAAATATAATTAAAAAATCAACTGCTATAATGTTTTCCTTCAACGTATATTAACCTGGTAAGTATATTCAGTCCGTAAGTTGTCCAATTTTATGTGCAATAAAGGTCCTAAATAAACTCAAACTTGTTCCCCGAAAACCTAAATATATTAAAGAAAGAAAGAAATATAAAAGAAGGTAATACCTTCTTTATTTTCCTACATAATATTGTTTACTAAAATAACCGCCTAAACAGAGAAGAAATAAGTGAAACAAGATCACTAAAACTAGCAATATTTTTTTATCCCTAATAACTTTTTGGCG
Organism: Napeogenes inachia; assembly: GCA_959347355.1. Taxonomy (NCBI): domain Eukaryota; kingdom Metazoa; phylum Arthropoda; class Insecta; order Lepidoptera; family Nymphalidae; genus Napeogenes; species Napeogenes inachia. The sequence goes on along the minus strand of OY365793.1, from coordinate 12,021,212 downwards.
TACAGATGCTTTTTATTACCCGCCAGTTATCCGTTAGCAGATTTGATCGTTACTTTAACGTTATTGATATCAAGGCTAGAAATAAAAATAGTGGATTTGTTTACTCAAAGTCAATATAAACTCATAATAATTCAGTGTAAGTTCACTGTCCATCTTCACTATCGTATGATTGTAACGATAACACATAACATTAAGATTACAATTATGATACGCGAAACAGTATAAGGAAAATCTTAAAGAATAATTGCCTCTTAAATCTTGGAAATGGCCTTAACCTAAAAAGTAAACAGAAGATTCATTTAAAACAATTACGATATTAATCTAGCATCTTAGGAATACCTATTATGAAATGTATTTATAAATTCTATGTTCATTACACTATCGTAAATAATAAAATGTTGTTAATATATGGATTGTTAGATTCATCGAAGCAGGAGGGTTTACCACACCTGTCAGTATTAATTTTTATCATTTTGTATATATTGTATATGAAATGTAAAAAATCCTTTACTCAAACCATGTTATTTCTAGTAGTTAATAACATTTTATTATTAATTGGTTGTTAATTATATGAGTAAGTATAATTCTTGATAACGTATCCTATATAAATAATTTTAAGATAAAATCTTTCACGGAAATGGTTTTACAACCTAATTATAAAAGTAAACCATTAAATATAATTCAAAATATAAATATACACACTACTTACCTAATACGTTTTTAACAGTAAGGATATTTACAATGAACAAACATAAGCTACCTCAAGGTTTGATCAGTTCAGTTTGCAGTAAGTATATACTATATAAGTTTGTAAAATCAAATATTTTATTGTCAAATCTTAAAATTTTAATTTGAGTGTTGACCGACCGAAAATATGCATATTATTTTGTTTAAAAATTCACCATTTAACTCAATTTTATGTATAAATCTTATTTCTAAATTAGCCATAATTAAATTTAAATAATAAGCAATTTATATAAAATTATAAATTATGCGAATAAGCCAATTCATTCTTGCTCATGTTTATCTAATGTATAAAGTAAAACTGACAGTAATGTAAGTAGGTATGTAATAAATGTATATGTATGTAGGTATGTAATGATTAGACTTCACAATATTTCACAACACTTCTTATTTCTTTACACAAATACTTAAATGTTAGAAATTAAAATGTTAAACAAATGCATGTAAATCAAATCAATTAATCTAATTATATACAAAATTAAAGTGTTCAAACAAGTTTGATAAATATAGAACATTGACGTTGAATGAAATTTTCTGACGTGGGCTTAGGACCGCATATAGGTCACGATGAAACACAGTATACATAGGTACATAGGTACCTAGTTAAACTAGGGTCGGTCAGACCTCAAAATATATACATGTACTAGAAATAATATAAATAGATAAAATACAATTTTAATGTATTGTTTTTCAAATGATTATAACGTTTGATTCAAGCTTTATCTTTCCGTTGTTATGTTTTATAATACACACATTGAATAAGTTTTTTTTTAATATTATTTAAATATGAAACAAGTTTGTTATTTTTTATCTGTGACACGTCTGACGCGTGCTTTACAAATGCATATAAGTGTCTGTTGAAGAAACTGTCACATGAATATTGTTATTAAATCATTGTAATGACAGGTAACACTTAACATCGACTTTAATATTTAAGTATTTTACTGGTTACTGTTATTTGGTTCAAAAAACAATTGTTGGACCAGCATGAATAACAGAAACTATTTGTTATACATATATGGTATTCTTGGTATTTTTTTAATAGATATATTCTTAATGGCAAAAAAAAATATCAACCGAACTTAAGAGTGCACATGAGAACCCGTGTGTAGGTGTGCAAATACATATTTAAATATATACATATAAGTATAGTAATAAATAATAAATAAGTACAAAATTAAATTTAATATCCTCTATTATTACACACATATAGATATATAAAATATGGATTTACAATTAAAACTAAACATTGCATTCGTCATGTGTATTATATATATTGATATCTTAATTATAATATATGAGTGATATTATATATGAGTGGCGTCTTAGGGGAATTTGTAATAAAATAATCGGGATAAAAAAATATATATTATAGCTAGTTCAGGGTTCAACTTCAAAACAATTTCACGTTTTTTTAAATGAAATTTTTATTATTAAAATATAAAAAAAAATAGAATAATTAATAATTTGTCAAAATGTTAAGTTTTTTATATCTAGGTAATCTACAATTATTTTCTGGTTACTTGTAATTTACAGTTTTGTCTCGAAATAAACGAGATAATATAAGGAAAACGACCAATTTAATGCTAAGTAAAATAAACATAATTCATAAGATTAGATATATTTACTTTACCGAATCCAAAAATATCGAGAACACACGATGTTTTTATGTTATATTTTTGGTGATTCCATTTCATATTTTTCTTTTTTATGAATACTCTTTTGTTAAGCTTAAGGAACCGGTTTCGCGCCCACGAATCCATTTTGCATTTATACCACCTTTTTTATTTTATACTGACATAAAAAAAAATAAGAAAGGTTAGGTTACTTTTATCTAATCTGTGCTTTTTAATGTCTTTTAGAAATATGTAGTTATTATTCATCTTTTCATGTTCTGTTTCTAGTTATTTTCTTTGAATTATTAATTGTCATTCACAAATTGAGGAAAATGTAAGTACCTATGACATAAATACCATGTGTCCGTTTTGGGCCCGATAGCCTTGTTTTTTTATTATGTAGTGAATCAAATATATACATAATTGCTGCGTCGAATTATTTAATTACTTCTATGAATTTAATTTAAAGAATAATAGGTAACTAACTACTTGATAGGTTTTTATTTATTTGATTAATATTAAGTTTTCAGTCTTGGATAACAAAATTTAAACTTTTGCAAACTAATATAATATTTGTATCACTGACAAGAAACATTTTAATTTAAAATTTATTAACGATTTTTCAAGATATGAAAAAATCCATTGAAAAAAATATAATTTTAAAAATATTACATCTTCCAAATAAAATAAATGTTTACACCCACTGGATATAATTTCTATCAAGTTGTTTCTAAATAAGTTTTTAAATCCAAATTCGTATAATCTTGAAAAAAAAAATCCGTTATATTGAGTTGGCGGATTTATTATCAAATAAAATAATTTAGACTCCATAATATAAAATTCACCATACATAATATGTAAATATATTAAGATATATTTGAGTTGATAATATACATGTTTTCTAATATAAAAAAAAATACAAAATGATTCTCTATAGTTTTATTATTTTTGAGTATACTCTTATACCTAACTCGTTCTCCATGAGCTTTATATCCAAGGTCACTGCGGTTACGGCTGTCAATCAATATAATACTAACAATGAGACTATTATTATTACTAAATGTTTTACATTTTTTATTAATTTGACATATTCATAAAGAGGTTAAAGTATTATTTTATACTATTAAATAAAAAAAAATGTTTTGTCTGTGAATCTTCTATATGTAATACCTAAGTGTATGTGTTATGTATGAATAAGTGTGAATAAATACCTACGTCTTTAATAAGTTAATAGCTCTAGGTATTTGTTTACTCATTGAATCTTTTCCTTTTGCTTGAAATATGTCTCTATCTTTCAAGGTTATAGGTTATATCGTTTTGCATAACTAGGTATACAGAAAGATGCGAGACGTTCATACTACACTATATAAAATATAATAAATAATTGAGATTCATGTCCATGTTATGGCTTCTGATAATATTAATAATGAAGAGAATAACTATCATAATTGGAAGATGTTATCAACGTTTGTTCAAATTATATTTTTCATTGATGTTGAAACCCACCAGACTGTAGACTTGTCGTCGACAATATTGTCGTCTGATTTGACAGCATTCAAGAACACAATGACACAAGACAGTTCATGTGACAAGTCGAGTCTATAGTCTACAATGAGTTTTATCCTCAATGAATAATATAATAGAACAGCGCACCTAAAATTACATATACATAAAACTAAATTAAACAACCTTGCAGCGTCGCAAGACCACATGATGACTTTTTGTTTACGAGAATAACTAAACATATGTCACTGCAGGGTTGCCACATATTATAATTTATTATATTATGGGTTTGGATTGCCAATTCGTAGCCCATCAATTGACATGTGCAAACATGCATGCAAGGATGCAAATACGTAACTACCTTTGAAAAATAGCCAGGTTTGGAGACTAGGAACTTGAAGAAAGGGAAGGGGGGTGTAGAGTTCAGACAACAGCTCACTGAGTCAATATACGAAACATAGATGAAATAGTTACCTCATGACGATCTCTTATGTAGGACGTAAGCCAACCCCTATCAAATAAGCATGTAGATTACACGGTTAGTATTGTTTTTGGGTACAGTGTTAGTACTATTTCTAACATCTAAATATAATATTTTTTGTTGTATTATTATCTAAACACAATAAGAGCCACAGTTGTGAATATCACAATAGAGTTAGTAATTAGCACAGCAGACATTAATTTTATTAGTTTCCTGTCATAAAATAGGTATTCGAGGTCACGACAAAATTGAAACTTCATCAATATTTCTAGTTAGTATTATTTTAGTAATCCTTCAAAAATATATTATCTAAAAAAATATGTAAGTATATACCAAAGGTTGTAAAAAAAAAACTACATAAAGGAAAACTATAAATAATTTATTGAACAGATCGACGGATGCCGTTATTATAGTATTAATGCATTAAGAAATGAATAATAACGAGTTATTAACTTATAAATACTGTAATTCATAAAACTATCCTTGACTTTGAAAATGGAGTCAGAGGAAAATGTACTGTATGTAAATATTACCGCACATTTAGGTTAAGGATTCAACCACAAATGAAAACATTTCTTAGAAAAATATTTATTATAGATAAGATTTTCGAGAATATTCTACGTAAAGTTAGAACAGCAACCGTGACTAGACTAAACACTGTTTCTAATTGTATAATTAACTTAGTGAAGGCGATTAAAATGAATTCAAACAAATTATTAATGCACGCACCAGTACCACTAATAATAACATAATATACTTTTAATATAATGAATATGTATTAGTGATAAAATCTCTAGATATTTATTTATAAATCCTTTATAATCCTCAAATCAATCAAATCATAAGTGTGTGTAGCACTGTTTTTATATGTATATTATAAAAGTTATTTTAAAACATTACCACCTCAGACACTAGACAGATCGAATGGAAGAAAATACCTAATTCATAGATGTATCAAGTCTGCGTCTTATAATCAATTCAACATGTGGGTGTAATTATTCAATATATTTTTTTAGTCTACAACTCAACACACGAAAAATTTGTGAACAATACTTTGCCAAACTTCCTTTGTTCCTTTTACGCGATGTATATAAGTGTAGATATAGAACCTCAAACCTGCGGCACTCTACAGACTGTGCGACGGACAGATGTGTCAAATATATATTTATATTTTTTTAATATTTACATGTAACGCTATCCGTTGTCAGGCTTATATGTATTTATAATGCTTCGTTTTATTTCCAAATAAAAATAATCTTCAAAAATATTTATCACTAAGCAACTTAACTTCTGTGAAATTAATATTAATGTGAGCAGGTGTAGTGTCGTTGGTTAGTAATAAAAATGTATTTAAATATTTTTTACCAAAAAATAAATGTATGATAAAACGACTTTAATTACATCGTTAACGATAAACGCCCTAAAATATTTAAAATAGGGCAAGGTGAGCTTGTAGTCGCTATAAATATTTTATTAGCACTAAAAATATTAATTACACTTACATAATATACATCATATTTTTTCATTACGTTATTATTAAAATAATATATGTAAATGCAGATTATACAATATTGAAGAGCCCTCTGTGTTCATTTATTCTGTGCAGTGTATTGTGTGGTAGTGTGTGTCTGTGAGTCGAACACACCCACCCGACGCCGAAACTGCGGCCGATAGTTTTTGCCCGCTGCCGAGTGTCAAGGACACGCGCGTCTGTTGCTACGTTCAATACAAACACCAGTTAAATATATCTTCTTTTAACTTTAATTTGAATTTGGAATTCTTTTAATTTTATCGTTCTCTGCTCCTTGGAAGTTTGGAAAATATTATGTCCGTTTTGTAAAGTTTATTTTGATATCTCATACATTAAAACATTAATTTGTTACCTATTCCATATTAAATTAATTTAAAACGATAGGTACTACAAATCAGCTGTATTTTACGAGTGTCATTGACCCTAATGACATGACAAGTAGATAAACCAAACTTATAACTTCGTATTGATTAACGAATTAAAATCCAGTTCGTAATTAAAATTCAAGCTAAATTGAGCGAAGTTAATCGTAAATTACAATAATATGTAGAGTTTGATTTTTCCTTAATGATTGATATATTTTTTATGGACGCGCCCACTTGATGCTGTTTGGATATAGATTACAAACCAGATAGGTATATATTATAGATTAGATACATACGATAGATTTGACCCTAAAATATATTGATTAAAAAAACAATAATAATGTTGTGTATATTAGGTATATAGGATGTTACTACTAAAGATGTGGCAGTATTTTTTTTGTTCCCAATTGTTAAACTACATACTTATATATATTTTGTCTTTTAATATGGAGACAAAGTTCCATGATATGACTTTCAAATGATCTGATTACATTAAATTTGTTAATAATTACAAACTTTCTATCCAATAGTTTATAATCTTTTATATAGGTAAGAAGTATACATTTTTTCAAAATAACATACATTTATCTTTATTAATCAATTTTGTATTGTACATACCTATATCGTACCAATATTTTTCTGGAACAAATATAATATTGTGTAAATAGGTTATTGGCTGTCTCGACATTGTTATCTCGTATCGTGAGCGGTTTGACAGATTTATAAATGATTCGATCTCGTTAATGGAGAGGTTTAAACTAGTAATCAATCTTAGCCGGTCATTCGAGAACGAACGAAATAAAGGATTTGATATAATCATAGATCTTAAGATTCATTATAGTCTTATTATCTAATGAGAACACCATAATTCTCTAATTATCTAGGATAATAATTATGATATTAAATAAGTAGGTATTGATACATTTTATCACTGTGGAAGCCAACAGCCGATACAGCCGCGTCTGCTTACTCACTATCTCACTTTTCAAGAGAGTAGGTAGATTAGGTGTCTAAGGATTTTTTTTATTTATTATTAAAATACTAATAATTATAAGATATTAAAATGCATAATTCATGAATCAACCTTCAATAACCATAAAAGTAACGTTCATTCACTATTTTACGATCACTTCGTATTATTTTAATACTCAGAGTCATGAAGGATTCAGAACAAGTCATAAATAATAATGAGAATATTAAATCAAATCCTTTTATTTATTTATTATAATATATATGTTCGTGTATATGTGTGCGCAATTCATTTTATATTCTACTTAAGTGAGCTTAAACAGTTTACTTAGTAGTAATAAAAGTAATGCAATTAACTGTCATAATATATAAAATGGCGGGCGCGGCTGGAACTAGGTTACCCATTTCTCAAACGGAACAAAGAGACAACTCAAGCAACGATTCGTAGGATTTTATAACCTTTTAGAATTAGCCACTCGACCCCTTTCCATGAAGTTTCTCAAGTTTTATCCTTCTCACTCCTATGAAGCTTTTGAGGTTGATGAGCGAGAAGGGTCATAATGAGGTTATATCGTTTCGCGGAGTGATTTTCCCCTCTTCTGAAATGAATGTTTCATTTCGAGAATTCAATGTATTTGATACTGCAATGAAAAATATATTAATATATTTGTCAAGTAAGCCCACGCTTCTCGACCGGATACATTTATTTTTCATTTACCTTTTTGGGATACGGGCGTCCTACTGGCATGCATGCATATGGTAACTGCCCACGCTACCAACTGTACTTTATAGAAATCCTTAAATGTTTGAACAAAAACAAAAATCCGTGTTTTACAATCCAACTTGTAATATGTTAAAACTATATTTGCACAGATGTTTCATTTACGCGCCAAACTAATAGAAATCCGGCTACTGGTGGAAAATACAACATTGAGTAACACACATACGTTCTCTTTTTTTAACAAGTTTTTGATGTTGCCTTCAAGATATAATATACCTATTTATCATCAATTCTAGAATATTCTTAATACATGACTAGGATAAAGTTTGGTAGATATTAACATCAAAATAATATCCTGCTAACGTTTTCTTCATATGCAGAAACGATTAGTAGAAACCTAAAAGTATGTCAAACCTTGAGAAGACGCTGCATTAGCATCCTAACCATATAACGCTGAGAGGTATTTGCACAAATTCTGAGAACAGCAACAACTATGCTACCACAGCTTAGTATTTTATTGTATTTACGTGACAGATACGACTATAGATACCGTTCATATGCGCGGTAGGTCAAGGAGCCATACAGCTTTCAAGCCGCGCTATATAGGGAATAAACGTATTTAGCTCCCGCTTCGACAGCACTTGCGAATCGTGTTTATTGTCACGTCGAAAAATTACATATTCATCGAACTACTTAATTTTGTTTGTTGTATCCGTTGACATCAATATCGTGATGTATTCCTTGATACTTGTCCGTCCTTGTTGCAATCCTCACGATACGATAACAATGGAAAGACTCGGACGGTACACGGAAGAGCGTTTTAATGCGTCGTAAAAAGCGCTAGTTTTAATTTTATAGCGCACATTCAATTGGTGTCTGTAAAAAAGCGTTTTATTAGAGACTCCTGGCCGCGAGGTCGCGATGCTCCGATAGGTCTAATTAAAAACTCGCTGTTAGTTTGCGAAAGCGTCCAACTTGAATTACGAAACTGTCACATGCCCTTTGCTTGGTTTTAATTTGCTTGCACGTATTTTTATTGAATGTTAAACAAAAGCTATTTATCACGATTTACCAAAACTTTAAACTTATGCGGCGTTCTCTTTGATTGCAGGTCGACATCATCACCAACGTTACCATCCCGTGAAGACTTCTGGAAGGGAGACAAAAGTGCCATTGGGAACCAGTTTACCGCAATCAGTGATATTTAGCCTTAGGACATAGTGATAGTGCGTTACCGTGATATAAACTTAGTGTTAATGTGTTAAACTTTATTTTATTGGTAAACGTAACCAAAAAGCAGCGAAACTGGCTCCTTACAAGGATATAATGAACTCGTCGAGCATAAGCTCAGCTGTGCCGACGATTAAATGTGAGGATACCTCTCCATCACCCACCGCAGCCGTTGGGACCGACGGGGAGTCAGGGGCATATCTTAGCGTTAACGTTAACTTGAGTGCTGCGATGATGAATCTCCTGACAGCAGAAGGCGCGGGGACCACCACTCTCCGCACTCCGGAGATCGTGAACGATCTCATCACCATGTCCAACCCAATGGACCAATATAACTATGATAAAAATTCTAGCTTCAAGGTAATTTAACACATAAATACTTAACAAGTTGATTTAAGCCGTAATGATCACCCGATGCAGTAATCGCGTACCTATATTTATTTATATTGTAAAATAATGAATACCTTCATCATTTAATAGTCACGTTTTGAGCCATGCGTCAATGCTATAAAATTTTATATCCATCAAATAAATCAATAGAAAAACAAACAAATACTATTAAATATATTAAGTTATAAGTGACCCTGAATGTTATTGTTTAATGCGACCTACATTATTTCTTCGACGTCGTGCCGGTACTTAAGATAAAGTGCCGGCTGGCCATTGTTCGGAAAACTCTTATTGCTAGCTTAATGATAATCAATAAAATATGTTATATAATGGAACAGAAATGTAACCTAATAACATAATAAGTACAGATCGATCAAAATGCAAAGTATATCCTTATAGTATTTAGGTCTGTTGCACGCAAGGCGCTCGGTCGAATGCAAAGTAAGCAAATTGAACGTTTGCCAAGCTCGGTGCCACGTAACGAGAACCCATCTGTCACTAAACATTGGATAATTCTTAGCGCCGTACATTCTGAGGTCATATACTTAATACACGTTCAGCTTCTTAGGAAAAACGACCAGACCTCCAGTCGCCATTGGCTGAGATTTAAAAGTTTAATAGATAAAATGCACATTGTTTAAAATATTAGGACAGTTAATACCACAAAAGTGTTTTTATGGTACAAACACATAGGATATTTAGTAATCATTATTTCATTTATTCGGGATAATGTATTTTGTGTACATTATATAATTATATCAAGTGCTAATTTCAATTTTATAAATGCTTATTTTTTTGTTGGTTTTAAATAACAATTATCAAGTTATAAGATTCAAAACAATGTGTTAATAACATACCTAAACTTATACATGCGTTACATAATCTTAAAATAATAATGTGTACGAAATAAACCACTGACAGAGCGTTTAGTTAGCATAGTTTTTTTTAAATATCCATTTAATTACCTACAACTCAATGCCGTTTCAAATGTGTATCATAAAGATCTATGTGGAGGGAATTTAGAGCGTGAAATGGACACGAACAAAAGGCTAATCTGATGTGACATACCATTGGATTGTAACTTTTATATATTATTCTATTATTAACATCCGCTTCTGCGATTGCATTCATCTAATGAAATCGTTTACTCGATTTATCGTGTTTGTTATTGAATTTAGCGACATTTAATTTAACGCCAGATGGTCGTTTTTCGGTTTTATTTATAGAATTATATTTTTTATAAGATAACGACGAACCACTTAAACTTCGGTAATTGTGTGAGTGTTACATTCAAATAGCAATACTTACATATAAAGTCGCATTAAAAGGTTTTAATTAACCACTTTAGCGAAAAATTGTTCCTAATTATTTTATATGTCATATAATAATTGATTTAAGTAATACATATATATTTTGAATGTTAACAATGTTTTATATTAAAATGGAGAAAATATTAAAGATAATTTTCAAAATTGTTAATTATTTAATTTGTAGCTTAATGATATACATGGAATGGTTGTTCAATTAACTTATTTTCGTATAGGTACTTATAGTAATACTTCCAACGAGCTTCGACAAAAATGCGCAAAAAACCACTCTATTAAACATGGCGAACGTCAAGAAACATATATTTTCCATTTAGCAGAGCGCTGACATGGAAAACGGTTCATTACATTGTTCCCGGCGACTCTAATTTCCCCGTGTCATTTCAGAATAGCAACGACTCCAACTCCTCAATGTCGAACAGCTCTTCAGCCACTTCGCCAGCATCGGGTACTCCGCCCAGCATACAAAAGGTACCTAACATAATAATTACCGCCAAAATTACAACATTATGTGGTCACGAAGATTTTTTTTTTAAATGAAACAGGAGACAATGTATAATAGTAATTCTACATCTCCGTTGAAAAAGTCTGAATAACAAAATATTAACTTCACAAAATTAATTGCAATTTTGTTGTATATTGCAAAGTCCGTATTTTTATATATCATTCTGGTTTTAAAAATAAGAAACTTTGTTTAACAAAAATAATAGATTTAATGTCGTTATTTTGATGACATGGGGTTAACTTGAAAACTCCGTCAATCTTATCTTGCACTAGTCGCCGAGTAATTAATAAATAACATAAATCACAGGTACTCCATTGGATAAATTAGTATTAAAATTTTGTAATGATATAGGTATATTTGTATCTCTTCTATTACATACAGATAGGATAATTGCATTTTTTTCTTATATTCGAAACAATGGGCGGACGGTTTTAATGTGAGAAAAATTAACACTTACATTTACAATACCTATGAATTCCAAGTAAAAAACTACAATTGCGATGCCAACAGTCATGACTTATTATTGGTTTTTCAAAGAATAATAGAAGGAATTATTAAACCATAGTTAAAATACTTCATCACACGACATTTAATCTCCAGTTCAATCATTTTTACATTAGTTTAAATAATTGTAGTACGTTATATAGAATATTACACGCTTCGATTATTATTTTCTGACGTTTAATAAAAAAAAATGCCATATTTAACAGGAACTAAGTTATTTATTATACAAACATTGTTTCAGACGTGCTCGGAACTGATAAAAGCTGGACTGAAGTTGTCCATAGAGTCGAAGAGGAAGATGTCCGGCAGTGACACGGACGTTGGGGTCAAACGGATGAAAAAAGAAGAGAGTGACGACGAATATGACAGCAGTCACACGCAGGTGCATGGAAACGAGGTATATAAATGAAGTTGCTAATTGGTTATAAATAATTTATTTTGAAACATGGTCTTCAACTTTCAAAGATTTAACATTATCAAGCAAAAAAATCTGCATTATTTAAAATACGAGGTATAGTAAAGTCCTATTTGTATATCCTTGTTGCACATATCGATAAAGCGAATAGGTAACAATTTAAAAGTAAATTCTGCCTAGTGATGTGCCTACCAGGAACTCATGATTCGGTAATATTGCAAATTTAAACTAAACTGGCTCCATAACAACTGCCACGGCATTATAATTCAACGGCTTTATTGAAGTTTTATGAGCTTTACAAAGAAGGTTGGCATTGCAAATGCTGTTCGTGACTTAACTTCCCGATTGAAAATTGATGAGTTGACGATGAGAAATTGTTATTGGCAGCTCGAAAGCAAGTGGACAAACCACTTGACGATGCTATAATCAATTTAAAAGTCACGTGTAAAATTGTCGGTAAATAAGTACTTACTTATGTTAATTTATGACCAAATGTTACACAATTAGCATCTCCATTAATATAATATGTCAAAAAAGTATTTCTATAAATAAATATGTCTTTATTTGACTTTCTGCAGCTTACCCCAGAAGACGAAGAGAGGAGACGCCGTAGGAGAGAGAGGAACAAAATAGCAGCAACCAAGTGTAGGATGAAGAAGAGGGAAAGAACAGTAAACCTCGTGAATGAAAGTGAAGTTTTAGAAAACCAGAATATTGACCTCAAGGCACAACTACAGGTAATTCTTAACGCATTATCGATATATAATGTCGCGGATGCCGCTTATCGGTCGTTCATTAGTGTTAATTAACATGTTAATAGAAATACCGAATTTAGATAACGTACATAAATAAGATGGTTTTAACTGAAGTTTTATTTTCAATGTTGGCTTGTGAAAAATTATTTTATTAATATCAGTTCAACCAACCAATTCTTACACCGGCAATTATTATTTTCAGGATCTTGAAGTCCAAAAGCGACAATTGCTGGATATGTTGTCACAACATGCTTCTTCCTGTGTTAGAAACAACAACTCAAATGCAAGAACCACTCCACCCAACTTCAACATGATGAGAACGTACGACTCCCCAACAACATTCCCCGTCAGCTACGACGCTCACTCACCCTACATACGACCCGAATCTGCCAACATCCTGGCTTCGAGCTACACGTGTGCCACCCCCCTCAATGGAGATTCCATAGACAACATGTCCTCATTGGACGCAACGTACATGACGCCACAGAACATAGACGTCGAATACAACAGACCGGACAGCGTCCTCAGTATTCCCCCTAATTCTGACACAAGTTACATCACAACAGATGGATATTTGCCAAAAGCCACCACAATTCTCAGTCCGATCGAACCAGAAGCGGAATATTATGACACGGAGATTAATTACGTGGCTCAGCAATGTCACAGCTATCCCGGCCATATCCAAGACTCGCAACAGAAGTTGAGCAACAGTCTCAATGACGGCTGTTTGGTTTAGTTGCCTTCTCTTTTTAAAATCGGGTCCAAAATTATTTTCACTCGTATACGTATTCAGCTAATTTTATTTGCTTATTTGAACTAAAAAAAATCACGGACTTTAATATCAAATATATTAGCAGATCTTTCTTGTTTAGTTAGACCGGTCGGAGAAAGGTATTATTTCGAAACGAAGTCGTATGTCTACTGTGTAGAACACCAACGTAGAATAGTGAGGAGCCCTTAACGACGTTACGAGCTATTGATACGAGCTGGAAGGAATCGAATAGTTGCCGCAATGCGGCCTCGCTATGTCACATCATATTTTTAATTTATTCGTTTTTAATATTTCAAGTGTTGTGAAATAATAGAAATCACCATTATCGAGTAACTTGCAATAGGGCTGTCAAACAGTCGATAGGTAGGTAGGTACATATTATATTATTTTAATTTTAGTTAATAATTCTAACATTACAGCATTCGTTATAATTTGTAAGTTCTTTAATTTTGCTTTGATTTGTACAAAATATTTTATTTTTAGATCTGATTAATTAAGCGATGGTGCGATCGTTGGATTCGATGTTTCCCTCCAACTGTCACCTGTGTCTAGTCGCCTTCAATGACGCCAAAATAAAAATACAATCATCACATAATAAATATATGATCTTCCAATATATAAATAGATACCTCTTGTTGAAATTCCGTATATTTTATGAAACAGAGAAATATATTCGCATATTATATTTGGGCTAAGAAGTCCCATTACAAGTTGTTTGCATAAGATTAGATATAAGATGCTTTAACTCAAAGTCGTGATAATTTTACTTGTTATCGATAAAATACTTAATTTTAGAAATTCAGCTTATAACATTGACTAATATTTGTATCATAATAATGTATAGTTAAACACTTAGTGTTAGTCCAAAGTAAACATTAAAAAAGTGCCTGGTCAATGTACGAAAACGTTATATTAATTTTCATATTATGTAGAAGTTACAAATGTAAATAGCAAAAAAAATAGGGTTGCCAGTACCGACATAAATGTAATGTAATATCTTGGGTTACGGATTGTCTCATATTTTATTATCTAACTTAGAAGTTAGATATTAAAAATATAAGGGTATCTTTATGTTCATGTAATAAAGAAAACGTAAGGTACTGGACGACTGGTCATTTAATAAAATAGACTTGTTCCAACACAGTGCCTTCAACCAGTGAAACTAGTCTTTTGGCTGCCGACGTATAACGGTATAGAGGCAGTCAGTCGCACAAGCATTTATTTTTGTAATATTGTTATTGTGATTAAATGATATAAGAGCGTTCAAAATAAAGGTAAGCTAAAAATTAAACTTCGTTTCAAATGTTTCTACTTTCGACCATAGACAAGTTTTCATATTGTATTTTTCAGGTGTAGTTTGTTATGTATTGTATTAAAACTACATGTATCGTATTCATAGCTGTAGTTAAATAATATAGCTTTCAGTAACAAGGAGAAACCTTCGCAGTAATCTTATCTGTAAGATTAGCTATCGAGGGTATTCTGTTTTTTAATCCCGAAATTTTTTATAATAATGCCGCCAACTTCAATGACATATATTAATTATCTGTCTATATTAATAATATTATTTGTTTGATTTTATGTTGTTTTTTATATCCACAGGTAATATCTTGTATGTTTTAATATTTAAAGAATTAAAAACAAATTTTTGACTGAATGTTAAAGCATAATAGGAAAAGAATTTTGGAGGTGTCATCAGTTTTTTTTTTACATTTTTAATGTTTAATATGTTGTTTGTTTTAATAAATTTTTAATTCACACATTATTACTTATATATAAAAGCTTATAATTATAATAATTTCAAGAGTTCTAAAGATTATAATGTTGTTATTATACATTTTATCTAATACTTATTATATCTAAGTGTAATCACTTGTACCTGCTTCTTGAATATAAATATTTTGACAATCGAAGCAAAATTACTGTGCTTATCTACTGAAAATAAAACATATATTGCATTAATATATTTTCTTTGTTTCCTTATATTTTATGACTTTAAAAGATAACGCTATCATACTTAGAAAAAAACAAATGAACAATTTTATTACAATGGAATTGGGAAAAAATAAAAAAATAACTGCATTAAAAGCACATTCAAGATATTTATTTAATATCACAATAAACAAGGACATAGTTACACAAATTGTATCCATAATGTAAAAATGAATGTTAAAAATTAACAAAATCCTCATACCATCAACAAAATATAACTTCATTGGATTAACAAAGTCCAAATAATATAATGTTTTTATTTGCCATTTCTATAAAAATTTGAATTTAGAAATGAGATGTAGCTAATTCATGTACCTCCCATCTTTATTTCTACCTGAAAAAATTTTGAAAACAAAATATTAAAAGCCAATATTTGAGAAATTTTAATAATTTAAAAAGTAACAATTAAGATAAGATAATTAATAATCACCAGTTAAAATATATTAAATAAAAAAATATTGAATGTTTCCTATACAAGAAAGTTACAAGAGAATATTACATATTAATATACAGTTAAAAATAAAAAAGATTGGTAATAATTGTCCGTCTTCCTTAACAGGTCGCCGCGATAAATGAAAAATGTTTTCTCTATCTATAGTTTACTGTAAAGAAATCTTAATTTCAGATTTAGTAGTTACATAACTTTTTAATATGTCATGTAAATATTCTAACATGAACCCATAACATGCCCCGCCTGCAATAACCATGCAATAACGGGTCACTAAATACAATTTTCATAGTACATAATTTGCAAACTGTAGCAGAGTGACCTTCTAACAGGAGAAGATATAAATATTTAAGTATCTTTAGTAGTATGTCAACCAATAGATATACTGAACATCCGGAAATGCTTTTAAAAAGGAAATGAAAGAAACAGTTAAAATATTTAATTAATGGTAAGTAATGAATTGACAATAAAATATAATTAAAAAAAGTTATAACACTTGTGTTATTTGGTATTTTTTAAACTTTAATGTAATGTTACCAATATTTAATGTATCTTAAATGTTTTCTTTTAGATTTTACAAAAAATCTCGTGCATATATACAAGAATTAAAAATAATACATCCATAAATTATTAATACAAAATCGCATAAACTAATATACCCTGATTACATATTAGTGACACAATGTTACATAATGACATGACGCCCAAAGCTGTTAGTTAAGCTAGTTATATACAAAATGTCATACCGCCCGAGTAAGCCGGCGTCTTCCTTACTTCAAACGCTGGTGACAAAAGAAATAACAATTAAAGAAACTCTATCTATAATGAAATAGAGCTCATTTTTGCTTGATCGTTACGCATGAAGCATTCCACATGATATTAGATATAGATACCAACCATTTGGCTCGCTTGGACCAATCTTTGGGGGTCCAGTGTAAGCACTTCGGATCTATTCGTAGTAACTTCTTTTCCATGGCCTTTTCGTGTTGCTGGATCGTGTCCTATTACAGTAAATATCAATTACATTTATTAAAAAAAAAAATACAACTTTTTTTAGTCTGTTAGTTATATAAAAACTATTTAAGTTATATAATCTGTTAAAATGAAATAATTAAATGCACATACCTGATTGACTGATATGATGTACTGCCCTTTGTAATAGTTTATGAGGTTTAAATTTTGCAATGTACTTATAACATCTTCTTTCTTTATGCTCGTTAATTCACACATTTCACTATAATATAAAATATATAATATGTTTACATGAATGGCTAGTTTTTTAAAAACACAAATTTTAACATATCACATTATTATATATTTGTTTTTAATTATTTATTTTATCACACACTAATATTATAAATATTTTAACAAAACAATCATCAGTTGTATAGAAAAAAAATGTGTTTTTATATTATTTGTAATATATTTAATTCCTGGAACTATGATGAATTATACATATACTTTTTTAGTAATGGTTCAATTATTATTTTAAATTAAACTATTCTTATCACTCACTTGATAGTAATAATAGGTTTCTCGATGTCTCCCACAGGTTTAATACTAATAAGAATGTCCAGTATAGTTTGAGCCCAGAAACTTCTATATGATAATAATCCTAAATCTGATAAGGGTTTCTCGGGAGATCCCGTTTTCCCTTCGAACTTTGATAGTTCATAACCTGTACAGATATAAGGATGATGATAAAAAGTATATAGTAAGTAACCAAAGATAATTGAGATATTTGAAAATATCTTTAAACATGTATAGCCATGTTAAGCTTATTTAAATTTATATAAATATAGAATGAAAAATAAACCGATACGGGCAGGGATTCGAACCCGCGACTACTGGGAAAAAGTCCCGTCGCTCTACCAACTGAGCTACCGTATCGCTGTCCGTCTCGGTGAATTAAGCATTCTATATGTGATCGTCTTTATCGGGACGGTGGTGACATCTATTAGGTTTCTTTCGAAAATCCTAAAATACATGTTTAAAGATATTTTCAAACATTAATTTCGGTAGTGGCATCTTTTCAATGTTTATCTATACTGCAAAGTTAGAAACATTGGTTAGGATTTTCGAAAGAAACCTAATAGATGTCACCACCGTCCCGATAAAAACGATCACATATAGAATGCTTAATTCACCGAGACGGACAGCGATACGGTAGCTCAGTTGGTAGAGCGACGGGACGGTTTCCCAGTAGTCGCGGGTTCGAATCCCTGCCCGTATCGGTTTATTTTTCATTCTATATTTATATAAATTTATAATTGAGATATATTATTCCCGTCAATAGGATACAGTAATAATGCATTCACTTACTAAATTCTATAAGTAAGGTTCCATATCCTTTTCTTTGGTACGGAGGTAATGTCAATATACACGCTACATTGTAGTCTTCTGTGCTTTCTTTCTCCTTTGAAAAATATCCTACTATGTGAAATCCTAGAAAATAAAATCTTTAATAAAATATTGCTATAAATATAAGCTCATCTGTATTGTTTTTGTGTTGAAAACGGTTTAAATTACTTTGAAAGGTGTGAATTGGGGAAATTAGATTATAATAAATATAAAACAAATCAATAAAAATAAATTACCACAGACTTGTTTATAACTGGGGAGATGATATGTTTTGCTATGAATTACCCATATACGGGTATTTTTGTAATATAAAAACAAATAAGCAGACTTGACGGTAAGTGATTGCTTATTGACTATCAACATCTATTAATATGGGTGGTGTAGATGCAGTCTTTGATTTGAGGAAAAGAAAGGCGAGAACAGGGGATGGCATTAGATTTCTTTGAACTTTGACCACACCAGTTAGATAAGTCAAATATAAATAATAAATACCTCTCGAATCAAACTCTGTCATAACATAAAACAGAAAGGGGTCCGTGTCGTAATACAAAGTTTTGTGGTCCAAGAACAATTTAGCGAGCAGACACAAGTTCTGAGCATAGCATTTGTTCTTCCTACCGTCAATCTCAAAGAACGATATGCTCCCCTTTCTATATATTTCGTTTCCTGGAGGGTGTTTTAGTTTGCATTTTATCTGAAATGTATTTGTTATTAAGCAAACTTCATATTTAAAATCATGAGCATGTCCAAAACAGAAAATAATTATTAAAATATTTCGGGATAAATATTTCATTATCTCGTTAAATACTTATAAGATTTAAATAATGAATAAGTAATACTTACGAGATGTCTTTCTAAACACTTTTTACTTTTCCTGTATTTAAGACAGAATTCACATATGTATATACAAGGTAGATTCACCATTTCCTGAAAAAAAAAAACAATGTTAATAGAAGACCATATTCCGCATTTACATACAAAGTTAAACCTTCCCTTCCTTCCACGAAACACACCGAAATCTACTCTATTACTTATGGATAAGGTGCAAAATACCATATATTAGATCAAAGATCAAAAAAGCCCGCACCAGTCGACACTCGTCAACAAAATCCGAACTCGTTCCACTCGAGCTGTATTACCTGCGGGTAAGGTGCGAAGTACCACGGTCGTATCCGGTGCCTGCCCAGCTCGATCATCTCGATGTTCTTCATGCGCGTGACGAGGTCGTCGTGTCCGTGCGCCAGCATGCTGCCGGAGGTCCTGGGTCGTGCGGTGGGCGTGG
Source organism: Napeogenes inachia (assembly GCA_959347355.1). NCBI lineage: Eukaryota > Metazoa > Arthropoda > Insecta > Lepidoptera > Nymphalidae > Napeogenes > Napeogenes inachia. Next base: position 12,001,303 of record OY365793.1, on the reverse strand, counting down.
CGGTGTTGGCGGCGGTGGCAGTGGGCGTGGCAGCCCCGCTCACGACCGCCTCACCCGCGCCGCCCTCCGGCTCCGGCGTGTCCGGCTGCAACATTTTAAAAAATATCAGTTATGCTGCACGGTTCCGTGCCGGATGATTCTGTCGCCGTTTGGGGACAGTATATTTGCGTTCTAAGTGATGAGGTAATAGTCGATTAATTTTGCTATGGTTGTCTTTAATATTTTATTTTACAGGTAATAATAAAACTTACATCATTATCTAGCGAGTTGGCTTTTCGTTTCCTGTTTATTTTCTTCTGTAGGGCGGCGGCTAGCACCGCCCCTCCGTTGACCGGGGAGGAGGAGTCGTGGACCAGAGTGGGACTGGCCGGTCTCGAGACCAGCTGACGCGGCTCGCCGGAAACGCCTTGAAATGCACCCGAGGGTACTGAATTCCTTTTGTTAGTTATATATTTCCTTGCATGTGTTTTCTAGTAATATAACGAGTGTTAGTAATGGGACCATTAATTATCTTAATCGTTTGCCTTTTTTTATTATAAAATGTAACTATTTATACTAAGTGTAGGTGTATAATATAAGCAATTTTGGAGAAATATATATCAAATAAATAAATAGTTTCGACTATTGGACGATAACATTACTTTAATTAATAAGTTATATATTATAAAATAAATAATATATTAATAATTTTTATTTAATTTTATAAGCACTATCATTACAAAGACATAAATGATAAGACGAATGTTTAGAACATAGCCTATACAAAATTGTCTGTTGTATGTATGGGTATGTGACATTTAGATACATAGCTATTCATACATATAAATAGTGAACTATACTAGGAACATCTATTTGTTTATTTTAGATGGCATTTATATTTACTAATATTTATCTAATTATCACTTTTTAGTCTGACATTAATACTATATATAGAGGCTAAACATACCAGAAGGTAGTTTTTGTGTGGATCCATTGGTTGCAATATGAACGGGTGCTTTTTCTGGCAATTTAGGCGGAGTCTGATAGTTCACAACATTTTCTCTATTGCTAACAGATTTCTGATTTTCATTGCAGACTGTATCATCTGCAGAAAAAATAATGTTAATGTTATAAAAGGTGCAAACTATTATACATATTGTATATGACTCTTTATTTTAGTCATACTTCAAGCACAGACTGTTCACAGAAGACAATAAGAAACAAATTAATACTCTATCAGATAGATATAGAATACACACACACACTTAAATATATAATCAAACATGCAGCCTACTAATTAACTACAAATATTAATTACATTCATATTTACAACATATTTTTACAAAATGAATAATACTTATAAAATGCAATAAAACAAATAGAATAACATCCAAAATTAAAACTGAAGTTTACAAATTTTTGGTAGTTTTATTGCAAGTGCATGAAAACTGTGCTTTATTTTAGCATCTGTAGAAAAACTTTTATGGAAAATAAAATAAAATAAATATATAGGCAATAAAAGAAACAAATAGCAAACACACATACTAATAAAACTAGGCATAACGCCACCTCCAGATCCTATGTGAGTTTTCTTGGGTGTAGTGGTACCAGCGGTTGATGCACCATCCCCACGAGGGAATTGTACCTTTCTTGTATCTAACCATGATTCTCCTACCCATTCATCTAATCGTTTATTAACTGAAAGTAACAAAATCATTCTGGTAAATGTTTAAATATGGATTATTATTAAACAATATCTATTTTTAATGTTTAAAGGAAAGCTATCTCACAAATTAGACAAATTTTATAAAGTGAGTCCCAGTAGCACTTACTTTTTGTATTTTAAGGAAACTAAACCTACTATCTTTCATTTAACAACTGTGTTAGGTTACTTTACAACTTACAATCTACATAATGCACATAATATCCTCTTTGTCCTCGTAATTCTTTGATGCTTATAATTTCTGCAAGGGGCCAGTCATCACCACCCTGCATACGAACTGGTAGGCGACATCCTTCCACCAGAGATGCCTAGAATAGCACTTATAAATCAAGAACCTTAAATTTAACAAGTATTACAGTCAGAAAAACAAAAACATACTGCTGAATCACAAAATGTAGTAACTTCGTCTTCATTTTCGTTCATTGTCTAAATAAAAATATTTAAACAAAAATAAAATTGCTCTCTTGACAAACATTAAAATCTAACAATTTTGACGTTTAGTTGACATTAATATTCTTTTGGTTTCAGCATCAGCATCAGGGGTTTTAATATTATAGTAACACATTATTTATACTAGTTGCTATATTGATCTGTTATATTATATTTATATTTAAATTGCAGATATTTTAAACTATGTATAATTTGGCTTCAAATATGTATATATTTATCTTGACTAAAAGATATAAATGAGTACGTCTCATTAAAAATACACCATGTGTATTTTTAAGCGAAATGGGCACAGATGGAGGTTTTATTTCTAATTGTAAATGTTACGCACCTTAGCAACATATTACATGTTTTTGAAGAGTAAAAAATTGTATTCTATTTCAGTCATCATGATGAAGGCGGACCTTTACAGACAGGGGTTTATTGAATAAAAAAATCTAAATGTCAAGACACAAGAGCAAATAAATTCATGTTTCAACTTATAACCTCATCTTGCTTTAATTTCTATTTTAAAAGAGATTATAGAATTGACTCGAAATATTTAAATTTGTCGACAATTATTTTGAGAGTTAGTTAATTCATTATTAGCAATATGAGCGCTACCCCTCAGATGACTGAAGCTGATCAATTAAAAACGGTACATGCTTTAAAACTTATGAAATTAATTTAGTTTTCTCAATGAAACTGTATATGTTTTTACATAATATTATATGTTATGACTTTAAACGTAGATTATTACATAAGGATTAATATATTTTTCAGTTTAAAGACTTTCTAGTCCAATATAATAAGCTGTCAGAACTTTGCTTCAATGACTGTATTCATGACTTCACTTCTAGAAACCTTCGTCCGACAGAGGTAATTGAATGATTAGTACGTATTTTACACTCCATGCCTGTGTTGTACATTCATATTTTCTTTATATTACATATAATACTATTGAATGTTATATTGCAAATGTTAAATCTGAAAATGTATAAGAAAAAACTCTTGCTATCTACTGGTTTTGATCTAATATATATAAATACCTAAAAATTTTCAGGATAAATGCACAGTGAATTGTATGGAAAAATACTTGAGAACTAATCAACGGGTTTCACAAAGATTCCATGAGTTCCAAATGATTGCCAATGAGAACATGCTTGCTTTAGCTCAGAAGTCAGGTAACCCAAGCTAAAGTTACATATTATTTTGTTAGTGTTAATTTATTTTAGTGTTTTGATGCCGAATGTTAAAAAATAAATATTGTTGATTGTACTCTGGTATTTGTTTTGTTGCACCTTTCAATTTCTATATCTAAATTATTTGTCTAACAAATTTGTATACACAGAGTAAACTTTCAATAAACCTTTTTACAGTTATAATATCCTCACTATTGCCTTCATCAATATTTGTTAGATTATGTAGTCAATGTATGGGATTTAACTGAACTGATCTAAAAGCTTTTCAACATAAGTTATATATTAAATTTGTGCATATAGAGGGTCCTAAGGGTAATTTGGATTCTGGACATTTATTATGAATTAATGGGATATAAAATTTCTATTTAGATAGACAATATGTCTTTCATGCACTCTCACAGGCTTGCTCTCAGTGGGATCATTCTGATTCTGTGTGCATTCTGTTCTGTCTGACAGATAAGACACTGTTGGAGATAGGTAAAGAATTTAATGAATATACAATGACAAATCCCTTTACCTACATTTGTAATCTTTACATGAACACAATTAATCTGAGCATTGAAAATGTCATTATTAAAATAAAAATGAGAACTATAAAAGTGAGTTGAGTTATTTAAGTAACATCAGTAATTATTATTATTTTAAATTACAAGGAGGTCAAAATGCCTGCAGCTCACTTTATAAGTGCACAGTTCCCCGCTACCATATGGCATCTTGCAATATCTATAGCGACAAGGCACTCTTCAAAGGCATTTGTGTTGTATACATCTGAAAACTTTTGTCTTCTCGGGATAAAACTGAACAAGATTCAGTTTTCCTTATTCTCCGGCATACAAACTATTAAAGTTATAATTATAGTAGGAAAAAGCATTGTCTGTGAGAGCACCATAGAACTAGTACTGGCATCGTCAGATATAATCTTTTTAGTACCTACTACTCTTACATTTATTCCAATTTTGTTCTCGTATATCAATTATGATTTGCTAATAAGATTGTTTAACTTTGACTCTGCAGATAAAGATATCGAATTCAGTTTACCTTAAGTTATTTATTGGATGATAAGTTGTAAAATGGGTTTTGAGAAAATCGACAATAGGCATAAATTGATATTTTTATAAGGACTAGAAGAAGATTTACTTATTCTCATATGATTCCAGAGTGTGAGTGATTTATCGCAACTATTACGGTCGTTATAGCAGGGGACAAGTGTTTTTTTTCCTTTTTAGCTTCTTTATGGAATACTTTGTCAGGGTGAAACCAGGCTATAAATTCCGATTCTTTGCGTTCGCTAATTCCAATAAAGCATATAGCATATTATAGCACATATATCAACATTATGATGAAAAATTAAGTATTTAAAAATTAATAAAGTAATCTTTATTATTAGCAATTAGCATACTTTTGTTTGAAGAAACTTCTACAAAACTTCTTTTAAGCATAGAGGTACTTATTTTAAATGTAGATTTAATTGATTGGTTTGCTTTAGGTAATTTCATCGATGAAATTTAATATATTACAATACTACCATTGCAAGATTCAAAATATATTATTTGAATGAAAATACAACATTAATTACAAATTAAGATATTTACAGTTTGAGCATTTTAATGCGATTTTTTTGTCTCTGTTCCAATTTCTGGTCAAATCGTTCTTTTTTAAGTTATTGGTGCTCCATGAGACCAACACCGTATGTCTCCAATTACCAGGACTGCCCGGGCCGCCCGCATTTAGACTCGGTATGTCGTATATTATTATCGATTATGTAACTTCTAAATAACTTGATTGATTGAGGTCAAATTCAAATGATATGTTAGTTATAAAAATGCAAGGTAATAGGTCAAAAGTAAAAGTTTTCCACAATTATTTAGAAGGTTTGCTTTAAGTTTGACAAAGCATACAGGACACGCTCTTCTTCGGGCATGGTTTTAAGCACTTTTGTTCTGGAGGAGAAAAGTCTAAAACAAAAGAAGATTGAGAACTGGTGTAGTCGAAATTATAGTCGTTGAATTTTGCTTCCACACTAAATTTAGCCTCTGTCTTATCGTCTTCATCAGTGTTAAGGACGTATTTCAATGGGTAGCGTCCAGAAGGGGCGTTGCTTATATTGGATGGTTTGGTACAGATGCTGTATTGGCCACAATGTCGTATAATTCTTATTAGAGGTTGAGCGTCTGTTGGAGTTTTGCAGCATGAAGTGGATGAGGGGAATACGGCTACAGGTTTTGGCGGCAAACAACAAGTTTTGGAAATTGGCGGTCGCCCACATGTTGAGGAACATGGTGTACAGTCGCTAGATTTCCTACAATTGTGCTGTTCTATTATTCGTAGTACTGAACAGGAGATATGGCCCGGTCGCCAACCACAACGCAACTGGAAATAATATACAGTTTTGTTTAATTTATAAACCAATATTATACAAGTTATTTTTAAAAACTGTTCGATCATTGACCTGATGTTCAGGTGCATCCTTGGCTGTATAGTGCCATCCCATATACTTCGGAACTGGCCCAGGTCTGATTTCGTCTCTGTCTAAACATCGATGTTTTGGCAAATCGCAGCGCCCTAAGCAACTGACTGTGGACTTGTTAGCTGCAAATAAACATATACATACTTATTGTCTTTTCTATGAAGATGATTTTATAATTGAAATTATGCTGGCTATATCTTACAGCGACCAGGCTTGCAGCAGCACGCCATTGTTAGGACTTGAGCGTCCTACAATTATGAAAGATTAATGAAGTATGAGCAATGACTTTTAATAATATCTTCAAATCACACCTTGTTAAATATTTTACACAAATAATTAAAAAGCTTTAATACTAACTCTTTTACGATATTATGGTAGAAGTACCATTTTAACGGTTGTTACTTATGGTCAAATGATACTACATTTATCGGATTTATAAAACATTTTAAGAAATTTACTTTTGGAATTACATGACAACTAATAATGTATAGGAATTGAAAAGTAAACACAACAGAATTTTATATTAATTTAAAGACATTGACAATAATAGACAGGACAACATTGTTTAAACCTTAGAACTTTTTTTTTCTATTTCTATTTGGCCTGTATATTTTTGCGTAAACACTTAAAAATGGACGGTTCTAGGGCTACTTAGTCTAAGTGACATTTTTAAAAGTTAAATTAAAGGTTAAATAAAGAAGAAGGTTTCAACTTTTTTTGGAAAGAATAAAAACTAAGTACTGTGTAGATTTTTACACAATTGACACCGATTTTCCGAAACTACACACTGTAATTTATTTTATAGCTGAAGACATTAGTTAAATTATTGTATGAATATAGAATAGAACAAGGAAAATTGATTCATGTTACAAGTCTGACAATATATTGAATTCGTTAAATACGATGGAGTCACGGGTAATGTGACGGTAAACCAAATTGGAGTATAAGCGACATACACGACGATTTGCTGATCGACTTTGACAGACTCAATTTAATGGTACTGTTTCTATTGTTTCTAATATTCCTATCGTATAATGTTCCTATCCTTTAATATTCCTATCCTTTAATGTTAGGTACTATCCTTTAATGTTCCTATCCATTAATTTTACTATCCTATAATGTTCCTACCCTTACATGTTTCTATCATATAATGTTCCTATCCTATAATGTTCCTGTCCTCTATAATGTTCCTATCCTATCGCGTATTCTAAATCGCTGTCTTGCTACTGCATTTTTCTGGAAAGGTCTTGGAATAAGGGTGTTACTATAAAACAAATTAAGTTTTAGTAAAGTTAAATGTTATTAAATAAAGTAAATCCATTAATGAACAAAAAAACCTTAACCAAATTATTATAGTAGCAACCTACGTTATTTTATTTATTTTACAACAGGTTTTTGTCGCTTTCAGAGATAACGTCAATAATATGACAAATAAACAATTTATAATCTCTCAGCTACATCTTCTAGGCTGTAGCATTTCAAACCAACATTCAATATAAAATGAAGAAGTTTGAATGTTTCAAGCAAAACACATCACACTTAGCTTATCACAAATTATGAGGTTTATCATAATTTGTGATAATAAGCCAAGTGTTTCAAGCGACACACCCAAAGCTTTGACAAAAAACGTACCTATTTGGTCTTATTTATTTATTTTATCTATAAGATTTTATTGGACACAAATATATAAAAAAAAGAAAAAAACAAAAACAGCAACATAATAGAAACATTTAAACATATGTAAAAAGTCGGCTTTATCACTAAAAGTGATCTGTTACATTCAACCTACAAATACAAGGACAACATCTTTAGACAGGCAGTACTTGGTGCATGAGATCATTAAGCAAAACATACATACATACATAAAACAGTTATATATAGTAAAATTATATACAATATTACATACACATACATATACATACTAACTTCTACATATAAAAATGCCATATTACTTTGTATACTATCATTTATACTTGCTTATTAATATATGAATATTATAAATATTACAAGGGCACAAAGTGGTTCTTAAGTATAAACTAAGAACTTTTAAAACTATAAACATAACGAAGTTCATTCCATAGTTAAACCGTTTTAACGGTAAAAGAATCGCTTTAACACTGCGTATGACATAATAGTATTTCAAGCAAATTATCATTTTGCTAACGAAGATTCATATTAAGGGAAGAGTTTGAGCCAAGAAAAGAAAAACGTTCTTTCAGGTGTGTGTGTGTGTGTGTTTCCTAATACACCCCGTATTAGGATGGAAAAAAAAAATTATAAAGAAGAGTAAGAGAATAAAAATTTCGACGATGTCTTAATGCTGATTAGACACTAAAAATTGTTGGACGTAAAATGATACAACCGTTTTATACAAAAAAATCTTAAAAAAACCAGTTAGTTTGAATTACCTGTAATATCAATTTGTTAAATTATGTGGCATATGGAAAAATAGTCCCCTAAATGAGAGCAAAATTACTGTGAGATCTAATAATTCCTCTTATTTTTTTTGTTATATCTAGCTCAAAAGACGCAATCAAATATGTTTATAACGTTCACTCCAAGTATTTATATAACTCCATTTCACTAAAATGTCCCTTAGACCAAATAACCCTAAGACACGATATAAACGATCTTATGGTCTTCAACCGTATACGCAGTCTGACTGTGGTAACATAAATGCCGCAGTGGTCGAGTTGAATGATGCCTTACATTATATTGCTGATTGGTCTCATAAATTTGGAGTGCCTGTAAATCCAAAAAAAATGCCAAGCGATTATAATTGGTAGTTCTCGCAGAATAAGTACAATTCTTCTAAAACAATTTATCCTTTAGTCTTTAAAACTTAGGACTTCATATTGACTGTACGTTATCTGGGGAACCACAAGTAAACGACACCACAAGAAAGTGAACTCTGGACTACGGACTCCGTACTGACATAAAAACTTTCTCCCTACAAACACCAAAATACTTTCGATACATACTTTATTATTACCGATTATTGACTATGCGGATGTGAGTTACTCTGACATCAATGTTTCGCTGCTAAGCAAACTTGATTGTCTTGTAAATTATTGTATATATTTTATTTTCGGTTTTCGCAAATACGATCACATCTCCAACTATCGTTCCAAACTTAAATGGCTTTTTGTTAAACATCGCCCAAGTTTAAGAATTTTGTACTCTTTTTTCCCTTCTATATGATGTATGTTCTCCTTATTATTTATCCCGTTTACATTTTCTCGCTGACACTCATAGTCGCCGACTTCACTCCACTGAAAATTTAACACTTCGAATGCCTCTTTGACGCATCGACTTCCAATTCAACTCATTTACTACACAAGCTATTAATCTCTGGAATGCCGACATTACGAAAGCTCCTAAGAGAAATATTTTCAAATGCACGCAAATCTTATTCTATACATGTAATAAATCTGTAGAGGATTAGTTTTTGTACATTGAAAATATTTATAAAAGTAGACCAGGATGTGAAGTGACAACTAGCGATTTTAAACATTTTTCAAATCTTTGTCTGTTTATCTGTTTGTCTTTTAGTTGTGCACACAACACGAAAAAAAAATAAAATTTTAAAATTCATACAGGGGCACCTTTATATAAGCAAGAGAACCCAAAAACAAAGTTTTTTCATATTGTCTGTTCGTCTGTATGTCTGTGTTTGTGCACGCTAATCTCAGAAACGGATTAATCGATTTGTGTGCAGTTTTCGGGAATATATTGTCATGGGATTCACTTTATATTTTGTATTTTTTTTTAACAATCGGTTGAGAAATAAATAAGTTAATAATCTCTTATTGTCGTACTATTGCTGCTTACCAGTTTGAAGGTTTAAAGGTTTTATATACATTGGTAAGTACAAAGGGTACGTTTTATCAAAATCGAAATCTACGCGTACGAAGTCGCAGGAACAGCTAGTATTTAAATATAGCATGGGTTTGTATTTTACCTTGCGTTGTTGATGTACAAATTGAAATAGAAAAAAATTGTCAGAATAAATAAAAAGAACTACTTATTAGAAAACATAACATAATTCAAAATGGGAATTAGGGAAACACAAAGAAACAAACAGTAGATGGAGTGACGATTTTCGAAATACTTAGGTACACTTACTTACTTAGGTACAGATTACATTTACTTTAATTTAGAATAAATGAAACAATAAATATATTTTACAAATTATGTATTATGTTATCTATACATATAATAAAATTGTCACAGATCGATTTCTGTACATAGAAAATATTAAAAAAACATGATGAGGAGCCTTTATAAGAGAAAGAGAACCCAAAACAATGGTTGTTTATTTTGTCTGTTTGTCTGTGTTTCTGTATGTTTGTGCACGCTAATGTCAGAAACGGCTGAACCAATCTGGATGACTGCATCCAGATTGATTGGGATTTATACGTGTAATAAATATGTAGAGGAGTAGTCTGACATTGAAAATATTACAAAATAAATAGCCATTTGTAAACTTAAAAAAAAATCTGTTCATCTGTTTGTCTGTTAGTTGTGCACGCAACACGTAAAAAATATATAGCCAATTTAAATAACTTTCATACATAAAAATTGAGCGTCACTCTAAATAACATTTAGTTTTTTACTTTCATTGCACAAATTTCACTCTATCAAAAGATATTTGTATTTAAAGTGTTCAAGAAATGTATCTGTATGTATATACAATACAAAAAACTGTAACTGTTCGCTGTCTGTACGTAGAAAATATTTTCAAAAATTCATAATGGGAGACGACTTTATATAAGCAGGAGAACCCAAAACAATGGTTTTTGATTTTGTCTGTTTGTCTGTATGTCTGTATATGTCTGTATGTCTGTGCACGCTAATTTCAGAAAAGTATTAAACGATTTGGATGCAGTTTTTGGGAATATGTTGTAATGGGCTTCACTTAACATTTTGTTTTTTTTTTTAATCTGGTAATAAATAAAGAAGTTAATAATCTGTTTTTTTTCGTACCATTGCTACTTACCAGCGATTAAACATAAAAAAATATACATAAAAAAACTAGAAATACTCCTATAGGTATGCAAAAACTACTTAATTGAGTTCGTTGAAACTTTGAAGAATTATAGATTTAGGTACATTCGTATGTACAAAAGGTACGTTTTATCGAAATCGAAATCTAAGCGTACGAAGTCGTAGGAACAGCTAGTACAGAATAAATACTGCAGTCCCATAAATATATTGTACATTATTAAATACTAAATACTTAACTAATCATTCATATAATGTGTCTTTCTATTAGTGCTATAAAGTTAAAACATTGGTTGGTATGTTAATAATGAGATGTCATTTAGTAGTCGTGTTCAGATTATTCTCGTTTTGATTTCTTTTTACCTTTTTTTTCATTATGCTGTTGTGTCTGGCGGTTAGTCTTTTTTGTCTTCGTACTAAATACTAATGATAAAAACAATTTAAATATAACTATTAAGGTAAGTATTACGACCCCAAATACAGTTATGATGTCAAGACTATAATACTGATAAAATGGAACATCAGCTGCGGCAGTTCTAAAAGTATGGTTAGGGAACCGAGCTGCAAACTCTGTCCAATAAATTGCGGTGTCCAAAGGAGACAAAGGTCGATCGTGCCAAGCCTTTGATAATACTTTGACATTTTCACGAAACCTGCAACAAAATATATAATTTAAAATATAAAGATGCAGAAATTTATTATATTGTCCAAGAATTTTATAATTCAACTTACTCGGGACTTAACACTTTTTTAAAAGCGGATATCAAGTTTTCTTTTGTGAGATCTCGTATTTGGAGTTGTACTCCCAAGCCGCTTTCCTCGACAGCGGCTGCGTTTGATGGCTGGTCTCCTATCACAGGCATCGCTACCACTGGTACCCCGTAATGTATAGCTTCCGTTGAACCACCCATACCACAATGAGACAAGAATGCTACTGTTTTTGGATGACCTGTAAAAATATGTAATAACGTTTATAAAATTAGGTGCATTGAATGTATTTATAGTTCAAATTAGCAACATTTTTAATAAATGTAGACAGAAAAATTCATCGAAGCAGGCAGAATGCGAACCTGTGATGTTCTAAAAAAACCTCCCGTTGCTCTTAAAACTGAGCAATTGTGTCGCTAACCGTTTCGACAAATCTAGAATTCTGTATATAATCGTAAGTTATTATCACGACGTAGGTGACACCTATTAGATTTCTTTCGAAAATGAAAGAAATAAACGAAACATGTTAGATATGAAATATAATATAATAGTTTTTTATTATTTCATATCGTAATCGTATATTATGTCACGTGAAAATATATTTGTAAATAGGAACAACGATAATTTATCTAACTATTAGGCTAACAATATAATCTTATCTGTTGAGTGGCTTTTGAGTGCTCGATCAAAATTTAAATTTACAACAGTAATGTTGTTTTGATAAGTTACTGTTTAAAAATATATATTTTGTAATGTGCTAATACAAATCATAAATACCACTGTCGACAGTACCTACTTATTATTTAATATATAATAATGAAAATACCTAAAATATCAACTTGCGGTAACCAACTCGCGACATAAACTTTATTTTTGTCTATAAGTACAACATCAGTCTCCCATTTCCAAATAAATCGTTGCGGTAGCTCCTCCATAGCTCCTAACACGGCATTCAGTTTGTCAGACGGCATTGTTGAACTTTTAACAACAGAACCAAAACTTATGTAAATAACTCCATGTTTTGCTTCTTCAACAAATTTCAACAAATTCTAAAAAAAAACAAATAAATGGTAACAACTAAGACATATATAAATTTTACAAGATATACATTTGTAAGATAAATATACTCACGCCAGTTAACGGTTTAGCATCTGGGACGTGATAACCGCCTACTTCTATGACATTGGCGGGAAACAGCCTTGACCCGGTGAGAACAAAGTTATGATATAACAGCAAGAATTTCATTTCACGCGCCAAATCTTCTAACGGGGGAATATCATCATAATATTGTGCAAGTGTTTGTTGATCTATTCTTTGACACATGTAATAGAATAATGAATTAAAGTAAAGGTTAAAAATTGTTCTTTCAATTCTCTGGAACAGTGTTGGTTTAGTTCCACCTTCCAAAAAGTGGAAGGACACATACGATGGATTGTTTGGAATACCTAATCTATTATAATGCCAAGGCATTAAAATATGTGACGCCATTCCGACAATAGGTGCCTGTAACTTATATGCTATACCCAAAGCACAATCACTGTTAAATTGTTCTAGTACAATAACATCAAACTTAGGTTTTTCTTTAATGAGATTTCTAACATTTTCATTTTTTAACATTACTTCACAGTTTTCTCTTCCAGATTTGGTCAAATATAATCCAACACCTAGTACACTTAAATACGATCTGTGTAATGGTAAACCATCTTCAATAACATCCATGCTACCAGCTAAACTTATGTCATGGTAGTTCTTTGGTGGATCGACTTCCGGAAAGTGAGATATCACTGTTACATTATGTCCACGCTTGGCTAGTTCTTGTAAATAAACTCTAAATACAATGAAGTGGCTCTTGCCATGGTACGGATATATTCCTAATATATTAAGTGCGATCACATTTTGCGTTATAATCAAAAGTAAAACACATTGTCTGTATAAATACATCTCTGGCGATAACGGACGTGCGTCCTCCGTTGGTTCGTGTTTATTACTGATTATTCATTGGCTATTATAAAACTCTTCAAGTAATTGAAATATGTATGTATTATACTTAGAAGTGTAACATATAATAAGCGTCGGTAACTTAATATTTTTGATTGGTTAGATAAACACTGGCAAGCTTATGCTTAACACACAACATAAGTTTTGAATTAAAAATTTTCTTAATTTATATATAAGAATCTGATTTAGTACGATAATTTTTTTATTTATAAAAAACAATTAAAAATGCTAAAAAAAAATCATCTTCACCAAGCATGTTCAGTTTTAATCACCAACAATTATAAAATAAATTATAAGATTTATTATAAGATGGGTATCAAAAAAACAACAATATCTTATCTATTTAATACAGTTACGATATAGAGCAAAGATACCAATTATCGTTATCCTTAATCCTATTAATCTAGCAATCCCTTAGATATAAATGTTAATCTCTACAGTTCATTCTTAGAGAATGCATTAAGTTCTTTTCATTTCAAAAGAAAAAATATCGAAGATATCTATTACTGTTATTACTTTTAAAATCTACCGATTTCACAAATGATAAAGTTAAAGTGATAGTTTTCATGCAAGATCACTAAGTGTTATACCTACAAAGTTTCTAATATTTATATTTTAAACTTTGAACTTGAACTTTTGAACTTTAGTTTAATAATAACGACTTAAGTTTTCTATGAGATTGAGTGGTCAAGGTTTCAAAACTCAGTGAACAACTTGTTCCTTAGGCGTTGAGTGTGGAAGTTGAGCTCTATGCAATTCTCAATGAACTTGAAGTCAATGAACCACCAATAGAACAAACTTGTAACGGCAGTGTATCCGGGTCCGTACAAAAAATGTATCTACTATGCCTTTAAAGTAACGAAACGCTTTCAACAACAACAAATTATCAAGTTGACTATTTAATTAACTTATAGTAAAACTAATTTATTTTAGAGAATCATATCAATATTACCGACAACCTACTGTCAATGAGAACGTATTGAACAAAACAATGACATTGAACTCTCATTATTAAGAATATTCCTAGTACTATTTTTATAGGTGTGCGTCTGCTTACATGTATTTTTTGTGTACACGCTGTTTACTTGTTTACAACCTAAGGTAGGTACTTATTTTTAGTACCTACATTAGTAGTATTTCTAAAGCCTTTGAAGGAATAGGCTAAGTTCTTAATCAATTACGATTATTTTTATTTACAAAAATTAGAGTTTTTTATGTATGTATAAAATTTAATTAAAAAATATGATTGTTAACAATTCTTGTTTCATATATTATATAGTATATGTAATATATAAAAAATATGAATTATCGTTTAATAAGTCATACAATTATAAACGATTTATTATTTAATTTTTAATTTTTAATTTTGCTGTATTTGTTTCTTTTACATGAAATATCACTTTCTTAACCTTAGACATAAGACACATAATTGTTATTATACTTATAATTATAGCAACGAAAAATACAAAAATAATATCTAAACCAAAATACTGATAAAATGGAACATGTACTATGGGAGGAGTAAGCTTAAAATTTTGGTGTTTTACTGCAAACTCCGTCCAAAATATTGCTTTGTCCATTGCTCGTATGGGACGGTCGTGCCAAGCCGCAGACAAATTTTTAACCTTTTCTCTAAACCTGTAAATGTATTAAATTTAATAAGCAAATTATTTGCTTGTGTTCAGGGTGTTAGACAACGATATAAATACATAGAAATAAACATTATAAATACTGATCAAATATTTAATAAACGACCAAACCCAGAAACAGTCGTATATGTTCATCACATACATGCTTGTTCCTGTCGGGGATCGAACCCGAGCCCCATTGTGTCGCTATACGTTAGGCGTCTGCGCTAACCACTCGTCAAACAATATAAAACAATTATGTACAAAAAAATAAAAAAAAACTGAGCCTTACTCTGGTTTTAATACAGTTCTGAATTTTTCGAGAAGGTTATCCTTATTCATAAGATCTAGGGATATCTGAACTCCCAGACCACTTTCTTCTATGGCTGCGGCATTTGAAGGCTGATCACCATACACTGGCATTCCTATTACCGGCACCCCATGGAAAACAGCTTCTGTGGTTCCTAAAAGTCCACAGTGTGAAAAAAAAAAATTGTGTGTGTCAGCTCCGACGCACGACTGGAGTTTACTCCTTAAGCATAATTGTCTAAACAGACGGAAAAAAAAATAAAAAAAGATTGATACCTTATAAAATATTATCTACACCCCTTTCTGCCATAGTTTATTTCGAAATACTTGCATTTCACTTTAGCCAAATATAATGATAAAGATTATAACTTCACAATAACAATGTTAATTATTGATAAATATAACAAAAACAGCAACATAAGTAAATTGATACTGATAGAAATAAACAAGCTCAATAACATATAGATATAGTCGCTTTGCAGCATATACATTACTCTATACACACATTTAATGTTTTCATTGATTTTATCAACATTCATGAGCATATTCGCTTTTATTAATACGATGAATATGTATGGTTCTGACTATGTTGTTAAGGCATCTTTTAATATTGATATTTTTTTATCAGTAATCATTAGCATATTAGCTTATATTAAAAATTTAATAACATAAAAATTAAAAATGTATCGTTCCTTACATGGAAATATAAGTCTTTACTTACATTACAAATAATAAATATTTTAGGTTTTAATTAATTATTTTCATTATTATTTTTTGTATTATGTTAAATTGCTTAGTAGTTCTTTATTATTTATTTCATATTGGAGTTTGTTCCCTTAGAATCAATTTACAAATAAGACAGTTTAAATGAAAAAAAAACGTGCGACACTTGTTGTCTGCCGCGGTAAAGCTATTGCATAGCATTTTTATCAACTATTGCAATTATAATTATTTATGTAGTATTTTTTTTTATTGATGTTAATTCAAGTTTTTAAGCTATTGCATAACTTCTATCGCGGGCCTTGAGTATGGAGACCGAATCCAGAAATTCCATAACGAAAATAACCTAACACACCAGTATTGTGTACTTATAATTTAAAAATAGCATAAGCGCCAAGTTGATAATATGTATTATGATCTTTATTGAATAATAATTAATGTTTATTTTAAAATAAATGTTTTACTGGTAAAAATGAATTTCTTTCAAAAAGCCTTTTCATTTTAATGACTTTCTGTTATGGTTTTACAAAAGTCCAGAGTACAAAAATTTAACAATCGTAATTGAACTTTATTTAACTTATTTAACTGATTATATTTTAAATAGGAATAGAATAATTTCATAATATATAATCATGTCATAATAGGAATAGGTCTATAAAATATCGATGTATCGATATATCAATATTATTACTTAGAAATATCGATATTTATTACAAATTCATTATCATCATCATTTCTCTTATCGTAGTGGTAAAAGCTAATTCATTCACACTAAATCATTCAATATCTAGTTTTATAGAAATAGTACATTGCCAAAATATATATTCTTTAATCATTTTTACCATTTTATGGTATGTATTTTAAAAAAGTTGATACAAGAAGTGTTTCATCGAATTTATGCGGGAAAAATATAAAAGCAGCGGTAGGTAATACAACTAATTTAGCAACTCACTTAAAAAATAAATACCATCTTGCATGTCTAACATGACTTGCAATAATTATTTTAAATAAAGCCAATATGTCGAAATAACGATAATATTTTGAAATTCCAAACCCCAATATTGATGTATTTGAAAATGTCGATATATCAAGCTTTACTGCGGCAATCTCAGAGTGCCACACTTATTTTTTTTGCGTTTATATTAATTGAAGTTGGATGTTGTGACCGATAAGAAAACAATTTTTTCTGTTATTAAAAAAAATACTATTTGAAGTTGTCATTCCTATATACTGTCATAAAAAGGTTAAGATTATCATTAGTTAAAAATATTTTCAACCTTAAATCTCACGAATAAGTTTAATTACGTTTGTTAAACTATTAAGCAATAAAGTATATAATACAAGTATCAACAAGGCGCTTAAGCTATTTTTAAATGATATGTACGCAATACTTATAACAGCAAGTTATTAAAATTAAAGGCCTTGATGAAAAAAGTATATTTGTACAAGTATTATGCAGGATTACGCATGCGCAGTAACGTATCAGCGTTACTGCGCATGCGTAACAACAACCTATGCCCCCTAGAGGCGAGTTGGTGAACTAAAGAGACAAGCGTGATATTTCAAATCATTAAAAGTTCTGCTAATTATCGATAGATGGCAAAACTAGTTGCGCACGATAGGTTGCGCACCAAAAACGTAACGAGGTCATCGTTCAGTGGATTTTACTCCTCATATTTTTCTCATACCGGGCGCCTTATATACAAAAATCGATTCTTAAGGAGTAAACTCCAAAAGCCAGGACTTTTGGATGTGCTGCAAAATAAAATAATAAATATTATACATAAAAAATATAGCCTTTAAAAAATATAGTCTTTTAGTTTTAACTTTAAACAATAAACTTCTGTACCTTTTATTTTGATGCCAGCTTTTAGGCCGAAAGTAGAGTTACTACATTAACTTCACGAAAAAAAACCTACCCGTTATTAATAAAAACTAGAAACCTAATAATACAGCACATAAAATATTTTTTTATACCTAATATGTCACTTTGTGGCAGCCACTTTGATAAATAAATATTTCCTGTATTTCCGGGAAGAGTCTTTCTGTCCCATTTCCAAATTACTCGTTGAGGTAATTCATTGAGTGCCATTATAATATTATTTAATTTTTCTTTATCCATAGACGATGCTTTCAATATTGACCCAAAACTAATATAAATAACACCATGTTGGGACTCCTCAATAAATTTCAGCAAATCCTGAAGAAGGAAAATAGAATTAAATGAAAATACCTATCATATAATATTTATTGTTATGTAGGTACTAAGTAGGTATGTAATATAAAATAATTATAGAAAATCTGGCGTGATAAGTGTCGAAATTTTTAAGATATGTATTTGAACTCATTTGGGTCACACAAGTAGCTAACTATTTGTGTGACCCAAATGAGTTCAAATATCTTTTAATCCTAACGGTTGAGAAGTGGTCCACTCCGTTAGAGCCCCGCGTGACGAGGTAAGGCTGTTTAGTACCCAAAGTTTGCCTGGCTCCGGGACCTAGTGGCACGCCCACGACCAAGCGAGCCCCTGGCCACGCACCCATCGCCACAGCAACCGAAAAGGAATAAAAGGAAGGCAGAATGTAGTTTAAGGAGCCGGGGTGCCGTATCCCTACACTCACATATCAAGTACAAGGATATTGTAGTTGGTGAATGCCTCCTAAATACCTTTAAATACCTTCTGAATTACCCTGAATGGTCTTTAAATACCTGCAAATATTAAAGTATTCAAGGTGTGAAAGCCTTAGAAAACGCTACCTTCAAATAGTTTTAAATAACTATCAAAGCATATTTTTATCTAGAAATACTCACACCAGGCAAAGGTTTGGTCTTCTGTACATGGTATCCTCCAACTTCAATAACATTAGGTGGTAAGATAGAAGATCCAGTTAAAATGAAATGTTGGTATACTAATACTAATTTAATATCATGAGCCAGTTTATACAGTGGAGGGGTATTCTCAAAATATTCTCCAACAATATCTTGTTCCAGTCTTTGAGTTATGTAGGTATATACGATGTTAACGTGATTATATAAGTACGTTCTTATAATCCTTTGTATGAATGTAGGTTTAGTTCCACCCTCCAGGAAATCAAACATTACGTAGGAAGGATTGTATGGGATTCCAAATCGATTGTAATACCAAGGCAAAACCATCTGAGAAGATATTCCAATTACAGGGGCACCCAATCTATGTGCTAATGCTAAAGCACAATCACTGTTAAACTGCTCTGCGATTACTAAATCAAACTTCGTTTCTGTTTTCCATAAATTTTGCACATTTTCATCATCTAGCATATTTCGACAAGTCAATGGGCCAATAAGAGCATGTGCGACAGTTATAGACAATAGTATCAGAAACAAAGAGTTATCAATTGGATGACTTAATTGAAGGGTCGGTGAACCTTGAGACAAGTCAATATCTTGATAATTTTTCAAAGGTTTATTTTGAGGATAAAATGATATAACAGTTACATTATGCCCTCGGATAGCTAATTCTTTAAGAAAAGGTTCAAAAACAAAAAAATGACTTTTCGCTGGAGAAGAAAACACACTTAAGATATTTAAAGTTTGCACTTCTTTAAATTGATTGCTAAGAGAACACAGAAATACTATTTTAAATAAGAGTGAGGGTGCTGACATGTTACTTAAAAATTATACTACACTAATTCCAGTAAGTAAATCGACTGCATAAAATATTATCTGGGTGAATTATAAAGTGATTTTGATAAAAGCCATCGAATTTATCGAAAGATTACATACGTACAGCTTCGCAATTATGACTCTTAATTTTACATATATAATAATAATTCGGTTTGCGTTGCAATGTTTCAAAGGGAAATAAAATGTTTGTGAATCAATGTCAAAACAATTACGTAAGAAAGATACTAACGATATGACCAAATGTAAATATTACCTACAATTAGGTATAATCAACACTACTAAACATGTGATCTACTGTAAAATAGCGGTAAAAATTCAAAATCTTTCGTGAATTTGTGAATAAACATAGCCTAAACGATTTTCTTAAAAAAGATTGAAACTAAAATATAAAGAAGTCGGGGTGGCCACAAAAGACCTTTTGCCAGTGGTCGGTAGGGTTCGCATTGACGTGCTCAAGAACGACTTCGACTATGACTTCGATGGAAGAGATTGTATAATATTGTAAGGACGACATCCGATGGGATTGTGTCACGTATTTTCTATTAGCACTTCACTTTTAATTACTTATATTTAATTCTTCGATGGTACTATAAAGCAGCTTCCATCTTGAATATCGTCTTAAACGCAGTTTATATACCCTTCTTTACAAATGCCCCTCCTCACATAAATAATAATCTAAGTCATATACAATAATCTAACTTAAGCATAAAAAATAACAATTACTTGACATAACAATTCTAAACATCACTATGTAAGTTATTAAAACAATGATAATGATTAGATCTTACCGGTTCTTATTACTTAAGTTAAATCAATAATGTATTTATGTATATGAATCAATATGTGTCCATCAAAAGAAAAACATGACAAATTATTCTTGAATAATCATTTAACAATAATGTTACCTAAGAGTATGCTATCGATGTTTAAATATGGTTCGTGAGGCAAACCGATTCAGCTTAACAACACACTGCTTGCTGAAACGTCTAAAAATGCTTAACAGTTATTTAATAGTTCTAGCAAAATTATCGATATCATGGATATGGGTAACCAGAGTGTTGAAAGAACCTACTTGTCAAGGTGACGGCATCTGAAATCCTTTCAAAACACAGATGCCCCGACGTAAGGTTCATACCTTGTAAAAGTTTCTACTTTCTACCAGGGGTTTTACGGATATCCCTTGTCTCTGAATGCCTTTCTTCTACGAACATCAGAATAAGAAAAGAAGATCTTTGGTATTGATTAAAAGCGGAAAAGATATCAATAAATAAATAACAGATGATTCTTATGATTGTTTGTTCTCCTTTATTAAAATAATATAGAAATTAGGCTTCCCAATAATATTACTGCCGGACTGAACAAGTTTGCAAGAAGAAGGATTCTTCGGTTTCTAAGGACCAAATCTTCGTGGGATGACATTTCTTGGAAGATCGCTGCCTTATTCAGGCTAGTGGTTTATTTCATAATTTTAGTTCTAGTTTAGATCATCAGTCTTACTTTTACGACACCTACATACCAGCGACACTCGGATTCTAACCCCGAAATCCCAGGAAATGAGAAGTGCAAGCAAGATAAAATTGTAGGTAAGAATTTTCGCGTGTTATAATAATAATAAATTAAACTTATAATGTTAAAATATATTTGAGTTGAGTTAAAATATGTTAAAAAATAATTGATTTGATAATTGAATTGTAAATGATTTGTAAGTCACGAAATATATTTTTAATTTTATTTTTTCTATCAAAAGCCTAAAAATATTCTTAACAATAACGAAAATATTATCACAATATTTTTTTGGCAAGGATAATCAGATAAAAAAATGTAAGCTTTATTTGGCAATATATGTATCTAGTTTTACTCGATGATTATAAAAAAAAATTACAAAGATTAAAATGTAAGGGCAAATTAATTTAGCAAACAAAAGTTTCCTATCCAATTAAATTATTAATACGCTATTTTACTTTACAAAAAAGTAAAAGTTTTGTTTCTTCGTAACACAATATGTTAATATTGGAGTTCTGATATATCGCTTTTAGAACATATGAAACACGTGTTCCAAAACATTGGAGACACTCCAGGAACTTGTATAACAATTTCAGTTTTTTAAATATATCTACGCTTTGTGTTATACATTGGATCTACAACCTTATGGTTTTAACCTAGATACATTAATAAATTATTACAATATTTCGCCTATCGTAAATAAAACACAATCTTTAGTAGACTGAACAAACTTTAACATAGTCAGTAACAAATATCTCACGACACCAATTAACACTTAATTCTGTTGGAGGTTATCTGTGTGTCGAGAACAGTTTTTACTTAAGTACAAAATTTTGTCTATTATTTTGGATTTTATCAGTTATTTAAAAAAATATAAGTCCGATTATTCTTGAAGTTAATAATAAACTCTTTATACCAGCAGTAATTTAAAACAAACTACTGTAATTACTAGGGCTACATCTGAGCAAAGGTATTGGTGTAGTTTAACAACTGCAGCCTGTGATCTAGAGGTACTGAAATTTGCTGTAATCTCTGTCCCATAAGGACATAGGTTGGACTCAGTAACCCTTAGATATGGTTTTAACAAGTTCTCCTAACTTACAAGATATAGGAATAGTGTCACAATAAAAAAAATATGCAGTTGGTTTGCGTGGTAAGTTAAACTCAGTGTCCTTACCACAATTAGAAAGGATGCTGGTATTTGTTGTGGTATGTATATTAGAGGTATACTTAGACAATAAGACACCAAACAAAAATCATTCATCATAAATCATTTGTACGACTACGCAAGATATAACTCAAAAATAAACTTCTGCTTTTGATGTAGGTACATTAGAAATGTATAATAGAGAGATATGTATTTAATAAGTTATACTTCGGATGTCGCTGTAATGAATAAAACATACAGCAAATTTTTTATTAAAATATATTGAATTTTGTTACATATTTAATTATTATTATGTGGGTAGTCTTATTAGTTTAGTCTGCCATTACACGATTACCAGAAGCACGTCTTTTATTTATCAAATTTACAGTTTTAATTTCGTTAGTAACTTAATGTATGATAAGATATTGATCGAAACCTACACAAGAATTATCTAAATATATGGAATAATTAATTTTTTTCTGTGACAACAATAATGTAATTTCTGAATTGTAATACTATTACTTAAGAATAAATAAAGATAACGAAGTCTGCATGAACCTTATTTGGATCTAAAATAATTTTAAATCTCTATCTACTAACTTTAATTACTGTAAAAAATATTTAGGCACAGGTTTGCATCAACCTTTATATTATTAGCACGTAGCAAATTTGAACCAAACAAAAGAAATTTCGTATAAATGAATATCAGCTCCGAGCTAGTTCTTCCAACGAGTCCATGTCATAAAATTACAGTGCTAGAGTGCTCTTATATAATTTTTGATTTGACATACGTTTATACATATTTTTTTTAATTATCTATCAATAATTCTCTTTCTATTTGTGTTAATAAGTAGTGCTAGTAATATCCATCAAGTACCATAAATACCAATGATTAATTATAAGGTATCATTAATACCACGAAACTAGCACGTAGAATGACAACCTTAGTACAGGAGAATCTTGTTTCAATTCTAGAGAACAATCATTTATAAACTTTTTTACTACAGCAACATCATCAGAATTGGTTTTCCAAAGATCTTGAACATTTACACCGACCAGCAAAAGTTATAAGAAGACATTGTTGAACGCTAGTTTTCTATGCAGAATGATATGAATAATTGCAATAATTGCATAACGCTATAAATAATGGCATATAATACATAAAATAATTTAGAATGCATGCATATGCACCGTACAAACCACCTTACAATACCATCTACCGGATAAACACACATTATTATATTTTTGAATGGCTTGTGTTGTGGAACATATTAAGTAACTATAAAATTAAATTTAAAATTTAAAAAACCCCCGATACAAAAAGACCTCTAAAAAGAATAAAAATAATATTATTATGTAATTATTGAAGTCGTTGCGTCGGGTGCCGTTGTACGTGCATTGACGATAATATAAAATACAAAAGTTACAACCATACAATATTTAGATCAGCATTATTATTATACTTTTTAAGTTTTAACTATATAAAAGAATTAGCTTAAAATGCGAAATTAACATACTGTCCTTAATTTACTAAAATGTATTGTTAGCTAGAAGAAAATCATCATCATAAGAATCATGGAGTTATTGTGTTCTCAAGGCAGCTTAGGCTTTTTGTATTTGTTTTTCTTAACCTTTTTGCTAAAAGATAAATAAATAAAGAATTTTACTATATAGAAGAGACCTATAAAGAAGATCAACAAGCTTGCAATAACGTCTAAACAAAGGTATTGGTAGAGCGGCACATCAGCTGACGCTGTTCTGAAGGTGACGTTATGGTAGCGTGCGCTGTATTCTATCCAAAATACTGCATTATCCTTAGCACTTATAGGACGATCATGCCACATTTTAGATATTCGCTTTACGTTCTCATTAAAACTGAAAAAAATACTTGCTTAACATCTTTTCCATTGTTTAAATTCGGAAATGATTATAATAGAACTTACTTTCTATCTAAAACAGTTCTAAATTTTTCTAACAATTTGTCTTTTGTTAGGTCGTCAAATTGTATTTGTACTCCCATTCCACTTTCTTCTATAGCTGCAGCATTATAAGGCTGGTCTCCAAAAACAGGCATGCCAACTACTGGTACACCATGATGAATAGCTTCTGTGAGCCCAAGCATTCCGCAGTGAGAAAAAAATGCTTTAACTTTGGGATGAGCTATAAAAATATTCATTGTATAACTAATGTTAAATTACTAGAATTGTAATAAGGACGAATAAATTTTACCTAGTAGATCGTTTTGTGGTGTCCATTTAGATATATAAACGTTTTTTAAGTCGCCTGGTAAAATGTTTGAATCCCATTTCCAAATAACTCTTTCTTTCAACTCCCGCACGGCGTTTATTATAGCATCTAATTTTTCACGAGAAATCAAAGAGCTGTTAAGCATCGTTCCAAAACTTATTACTATAACCCCATATATTGATTCATCACAAAACTTTAGCAACTCCTACAAACCAATCAAATTATTAAAAATAAATCGATACATACATACCACCATGGTCGGATTACCCATGTCGGGAGAACAATGAAACTGAAATTAAGTCATTACCCACCTCAGGTAATCGTTTTGGCTCTGGTACATGAAAACCTCCAACTTGTATAACATTAGTAGATATAACAGAGGGCGCGGGAAAAACAAAATGATCATAAAGAAGCAAGAATTTAATATTGAGACCTAATTCTTCCAGGGATGGAATGTTTTCGAAATATTTCGATAGTGTATATTGATCGATCGTTTGTGTTATGATTCTAACAAAATACTGATAATATATTGTAAATATCACCCTTTCAATTCTTTGCGTTAAAGAAGGTTTTGATCCCGCGTTCAACAAGTGGAGTGGTGTATATGAGGGGTTGTTAGGAATTCCATATCTATTGTGGTGATAAGGCATTAATGTGCATGAAGTGACGCCGATTACTGGCGCATTGAGCTTATATGCTAAGCCGAGTGCACAATCACTGTTGAACTGTTCCGTTATAACCACATCGAATTTTCTTTCATTTTTCCATAACTCTTGAACATTGTTATCGGCAAGCAAAATCTTGCAGTTATTAATTCCTGATTGGATTAAATATAAACCAGTGTTTATTATTTTCATATACGATGGGCTGTTAATAGAGAACACATTTTCGTATATTTCTGCTTGGCCTGCTAAGCTTATGTCATTGTAATTAGCTGTGGATTCTTCTTGTGGAAAATAGGATATCACTGTCACCGTGTGGCCTCTTCCGGACAATTCTTTCAAAAGTGGTTCATATGCAAGGAAATGACTTTTACCTGGATACGGGAATATTCCTAATATATTGAGAGAGTTCACTTTTAATTGAAACAACACTATTAGTGATATCAGTATTGTAAAAACACTCATCGTGCTTCGAAGTTACAATAAAAATGACTTGGAAACTAAAATCGTGACTGTTGTAGTTTTAGAAAGATAAAACTTTTATTACTTGGGAATCATGTATCTTGTGTATTAAGTATGTTTAGAACAAGCAGCTACATTGTAAAGATGATATTTTTTTCGAAAACTATAGTTCTTTTTTTGCTTAACATTTGTATAGATTTATTATAATAAAATAAGACAATAAATGTTACTATGTGAATTATAATTCCTCATCGAGTTGTAATAATAAAACAAAAAATATCATTCTTTGTTTCTTTAATAAATTAAGTCGATATATTAGTTAACATTAAATTATTATATTAAGTATCACTGCTCCTTACTTCTTAATAATGTACCCACGGGGACCTTTCTCAAAATTTGTTAAACAACAAACTTAAAATTTACCGTCTAACCTCTTTAACATTCGTTTACAAGATCTCTTATCTGTGCGTTTTATACAAAATAAAGCAGTTGCCATAAATTACCGCAACGATATACCTAACGATATCTGTTAAGTTATTCAAATTTAACTCTTTTTGACCTTCTCTCTTCCGATATCTTTTCTGTTGGGGCTTCGTTTTGACAGCAGCAACAACAGCATACGCTTAATATTTTTAAAAGTGCGTACATCACAATATAGAACACTAAACCGACAAACGCAAGGACATCTAGTTGCAGATGTTGGTACCAAGATGCTCGGGCAGATGGAGCCACTAAGTTAGGGGTGCCGTTGTACCGAGCTACATATTCTATCCAATAGATGGCGGTTTCTGTCGGAGACATAGGACGGTCATGCCACATGCGAGATACAAGTTTTGATTGTTGTTGCAACCTGAAAAATACGTATCATATTATTATTATTATTCAATAATTTTATTTTACAACCTTAAAATTGAGACAAATACAAAAAAAAAATATATTTTAGGCCCATATATTAGAAAAGAGGTCTGACTCTACATTTGGCTCTACATAAAAATATGTATGTTTAATTGTGTGTCAAACTATTGTTGGTGTGTGTGTGTTATGTTACATAATTTGATGTCCACAAAATATTATAAAACAAGTTATCTTCTCAGCCACCGCCCGTCACGGCTGTGGCTCTCAACACCGTGGAGAGTTATATCAAAGCTGACTACAAGTTTGTACAAGTAGTACTCGTGTCTTCACACGTAACCTGTTACTTTCACGCTTATATCACACTTCTACTATAGTACCTATATATGTTACGTAGAAAGTTTTTTGCATAACACTTAACAACCGTTGAGATTTTTTTAGTCTCGAATGCTGTTGCTATAATATATTTGTTTTCTTGAAGTATGGAATATGCATCCTCATGAATTTTTTATGAAACCTTTTAATATACTATCTCGATCACAAAGTTTTTGTATATTATTATGATTATTATTTAATGTGTGCTTCGAATGTAATTCATTATTATTGGTAAATAGATCATAAATATATTTTTATTTTTATAATGTACTAAGTAGTTGAACTATAGTTCTTTACTTATGTATGAACAATCTTAAAGAAAACCCAATCAAAGTGAAAACAGAAGCCAAACAGCTTAAGATTTTTATAACAAAATCCGTCTAACAATTTCATTATATTCAAACGCCCACTGAGAAGATATTACCTTCTGGCGGACGTTAATTTAAAACGTAAACATTATTTTTGACTTTTATTACTAAATACGTTTTGGCTGACAATTTTAATTATTTATAAGTAGTATTTAGATTGTATAGTCTGTCATATTTGCATTTACCAAGACAACATAAATCAATATTATGTCCATATGAAAAATACTAACCTTGGATCCAATACATCATTGATAGCATCTAGTAGTATTTCTGTTTTTAAGTTGTCATAGGTAACTATAGTAGCGATGCCTGCATCTACCAGGGCAGCAGAATTGCCATACTGGTCTCCGAACAAAGGAATGGCTATGACTGGAACGCCGGCATCCACAGCCTCTATACTGCTAAGAATTCCCGCGTGGGAAATAAATGCTCTTACGTTTTCGTGTTCTGAAATTTAATACGGTTTTCATTAAAAGAGACGATTTATATGTATTGCAAAGTAAATACATATTTCTCAATATATTTTGTTGTAAAATTGTTTATCTTATATAATATTCTTAGATATTAAGCTTTATTATTAGGTATATTTAGACGATAATTCTTTATTGGTTTGTTTAAAAATTTGCAATATTATATTTACTTACTTAAAATATCATACTGAGGAAACCATTTCATAGTCATAACATTTCTGGGCAGATTGTCCACGTTATCTCCATCCCATTTCCAAAGCACTCGAAGCGGTAATTTTTTGAAGGTTGACAATAGTTCAGTGAGTTTGTCTGCTGGAAAAGTGGAGTCAGTAAAGGCTGATCCCAGGTTGACGTAAATCACTCCATGTTCAGCTTCATTGATGAATCTTTCTATTTCCTGTAATAATAAAAATTCTATTTTAGTTTATATATACTGATTATATTTCTTTTATAATATTTTATAGAAATATACCAGATTTTTTATCAAACATTTACATCCGTAGTGTAGTAGTAACATCTAGAAACGCTGAACTACAGAAAAATAAAAATCAAATGATGAATTTTTGACATACTACTATTAACAATAAATAATAGTACTTATTTACTCTTAGTAGTATAATAACAACAAAATGTCTATTATTTATATATGCAATAAATAATTATGTAGTAAATTTTGTTACTAACTAATTATGCATTATAATTAATTTATGTATGTGTGTCTGTACAAAGTCCACAAGTGTCATTGCTATTGCTAATGACCGACTACTTCTTGACGAAAACCGTTTATTGGAATATTATTATCGTTAGTAGCCTTACTGCTATTAATAATAAAAGATAATAATAAATATTGCTATGTATATATATATAATTGTCCATGCAGTTGATAAAAAGTTAAGGGAGTTAGACTATTTGACTATCTTATATATAATTAAAGAAAAACATAAATACTTTTATCTCAAATGACTACATATTTATAAATTATTATTTACTATATATAGTAAGTTATTGTTACTCAACCATTTGTTTACTTCCAAGGTGTTATCTATCGGTGATCATAGTACGGGGGTAAGGCATTATGGAATTCCTACTATTTTGAATGTTTACAGTTAAAAAAGTTTTTGAAGATAGCAGAACAAGATATCTATCTGAAATAATAAACAACAACGTGTTTATCTTTGACTTTCACTTGTACTTAAGTAAATTGTAAATATTATCTTTCATGTTATATAACGGGTTATTAGTAATTAATTGGCCACCTCTTGCAGGCAGCCTCTCTGCACCAATTCCAACAACATTTGTTCTACGACTTTTAAAAATTTAAGTTTTCCCATACAAAATTTATTTGTTGTCTTTGAACTGGTATTAACTCGGAGCGTAGGTGTAGCGCCCGGGCGTTAACCTTTTAATAACGTCTTACAAAATACAGAGTAATAAGTAAAAGAGGGTCCAAAAAAATGTTGTTGTTTATCAAGATTTCTAAAAAGTCACAGAACAAATGTTGGGATTTACGTAGAGAGGCTGCCTGCAAGAGGTGGCCAATTAATTACAAATAACCCTGTATATTGTGTGTACATTTCATGTTATATATAATATTAAATTTATACAATAGAAATCAAATGATCAATTGCACTACTGAGTGTATCTACATTGTCTTGAACGTTTATCAATTACAGTTTCACAAATAAAAATAAATTATAAATAAATAAATATAATAATATTTTGACAAAATCTGTACGATATTAGTTTTATGTATTTTTATAAATAATAAGAAGTACGTAACTTCTATGTTTGTAATTTAAGATATTAAGTCGAAGAATAGAAAAACAGATGAAAATCTCAAAACTGTCGTTTACATGTCTGTATCATTTTCTTAATACTGTACTGTAGGTACTGTTTCTTTTAAATATTAAGTTATGAGATTTGATATGATTTCGTTGTTACGCTACTACATACCTAAATATTTTAGATAGAAACCTTTTTTATTAATTACATGTATTTTCGTATGAAATCTGTTTGTGCATACCGTGGGCATAATCTTCGGAGGTCTGATATGTATCCCGCCAATGTCGACAACGTTATCAGCTCGCACCACACCCCCGAAAACAGATTTATGTGTGTTAACAAACACAAGGCTGGCGTTTGAAGCGATGTTCTCCAAAGCAGGCAGATTATCCCCCAAATATTTATAGAGATACACGTGATCTGTTACTTGCGAACCGATGTAATACACCCAATTTGAGATGTGATACAGTATTAAACCTTTGACGCGATCAAAAAACCAGGGCTCCTTTCCGAAAGGCAACAAAGATTGAGGCACATGGGCCGAGTTGAAATTAATTCCCAGTCTATTAAAGTGCCACGGATGTATAGTCTGTGGATTAAATGCAATGTACGGTGAACTCAAATTTGCCGCCAAAGCGAGAGCACAATCACTGTTATAAGATTCCACTATTATAACATCATATCGAGGTTGAGTTCTTATCATGTGTAGAACCTCATGATTATTCATAAGCGTCTTGCAATCATCGTTTCCGTCCTTAGTAGACACTAATGTTTCGAACGGCACTCGCGAAACTTCATTCACTATAACTGAATCGAATGATAAACCTTTGTGTTCTTGTTTATTACTAAGTAATATATCTCGGTAGCCGGCTGGAGCGTTTGGTAATTGGAAATGGCTAATGAGAGTCACATCGTGCTCTCGATTCGCCAGCTCCCGAAACAATCCGCGATACGTGAGATAATTGTTGCGGTCATTGGATGCGAATATACCGAGTATTTTGTAACTCTGTGCGGTGAATATTTGCAACACGAAGTAAAATACGATGATGTATTTAATCATTTCGATCGCGCACGTTCGTATTGTGGCACAGCTCTGTGGTAACTATAAACGTTAATGGAAGCCTGCGTATCTGACTAATAATAGGTAGATGGTATGAGGTAATCGTACGCTAACGGCGCGGTGATGTCGTAAGAGTCAGAAATATTCGATGACCGAGGTGCGACGTCACTGAACATGACCTTCATATTATATCAGCTTTGAATACAGGCACCCGCTGGATCCTTTTTAACTTTGAAAATGAATATAGGATAATAAATATACAATACGGTCAGGGATTCGAACCCGTGACCTCTGGGAAACCGTCCCGTACAATTGTTTTTAATTGTTTTTCGCTGTGATAGCATTTGTTTACATAATAATTTATCTTAATGTTACAAATATTTACTTATTAAAAACATTGTTTTACTGTTTTTAGGATAAACTCGATTATGGCGTCCACTTGTATTATAAAAATACTCATTGTGATAAATTCTAGTTATAAACACTAAATGTGTTATTTTCATATTATGAATGTGTTTTTTTATAATAATTATTAATATAAAAAATGTTGAAGCCTTATACAAGCGCCTAGTTAATGTAATAATAAATATTTTTTTCATTTATATGACGTAAGTAAAACACCAAAACCATATTAAATAATATTAGACTATTAAAATTTACGTTAGTAAATAGCTGAATGTGTAGATTATATTTATTTTAAAAGAATCCTAATTAAGACTGAAGTAATAAATATATATATTTTATAATTTATTACACGCAGAAAAGAATCACAAATAATTACAAAACAAATTTAAGTCAAGTGTATTATATCACTTAAATAAATCAATCAATCATATTTTTATCAATTATTTTTTATTGCTACTGTATTTTTGGTTTTTTATTTTTTATTTTTGCTACTGCAAATTATATCCTCAAAAGAGAGTTCGCAAAGGAGACCAAGGGATTGAAACAAAAATTATTCTCGACTCATCTTTCAGCTAATTTTCGTTTTCTTATTTTTAACGTATGATTGATTTAGATTTTTTATTTTGTTGTTAAGAAATCCGGTGCTGTTTGCTAAACTGAATGTCTGACTCAGACCAGGAGAGGACTCAGATGTATATTTCTTTTATTATAATTAATAAAGAAAAACAATTTCATGATCGCTCTATGAACTGAGCTACTGATATCGTGTCGCTGACATGAAATTGGCATAAAAATTATCTGTATATTTAATAAATAATTATTTAAAAAAGAATAATATGGCGTATTTGTGTGAACTATTTCAATTACAGATATGGTTTTCATATATCTTGGAAATCACTTTGATAACTGTAATTACTGGACGTAGTTAAATATAATTAATATTCTCGTATTTGATAAGCGTAAGTTCAAAGTCCGTTTGTATGTTATTATTAATATTTACAGTGTATTATATATAGTTCATATAGTGTTATTGTTTACACTCTGCAAAGGTTTACTTAATTAAAACTTGTATCCATTAAATTTTTTCAATGATAGTTAAAAAGAGATAAGTACCTACATCTCAAATTCAAAGAGAAAACGACTAAATGTTTACGCAAGAAAAATATCTCCAATCTCTGTGTTTGATATAGAAAACAATTCCTAGAAGTTGTTGAGCTTTAATTTGATTATAAATGCACTTTTATTCATTTCCTATATCCTGACAAATGATAGTTCAGTTGTATTTAGATGTATGCGATGGCCAGCGGCTCTAGGTATATAATTATCACAGATACTAGTAATCCTGGACAATGATATTGTTATTGATGACTGCCAATTTTATCTCTCTAATATCTCATTGTGCCACCGATAAGTTAATTGTACTGTGTTTACAGCTTTCTGTGGTTCATTAATTACATATATTAAATGTAATAACATCATCAAATTAATAAGCTTTGTTAATTTAGACTGTACTTATATATTTGCTATTATAGAGTTCTAATATTGCTAGTAATTTTTTTTAAACTGAGTTTAAGACTACGAATTATTGGTTTACATAGTATTAATTGTATCATTATTATAAAATATTTATTGTTGAGAATTTTTGCAAATTATTATCTTTGTAGTAAAAACAATGGGAAAGGAGAAATCTAGCCAGCATCCCTACTTACTGCAGACAAATGAGATCCTTAACACAATATACCGTAGTAAGCTTTTACTATTTACTATTGTAAAAGTAAGAAAACGTATTTTTAAATTCAAATAAAGTAATAAACATGTCTACGTTTTTACGTTTGGTGGTTTGATCTATAAATAATAACAGAAAACCCGAAACTGTTATAACCACACCCTTTATGAATTAAATTAGAATAATTAACCTTCCAAACTTATTATACCTACAAAATAGATTAGTTAATTGTATTAACAAATGGGCAATCTTGTGTACGAAATTCAATTTATAATGTAAGTCTGGCAACACGCTTACAGGCGGGTATTCTACAGACTGGAAACTATTCCCAGGCGGCCGACCGTTACTAATTTTCCCTCCAAAACAATGACCGCACAACACACATACTAATCATTACTTTCGAACCCTTCGTATTGAAATGTAATGTGAAACTGGCAACAATTTTAATTAAGATAATATTTTAACTGGTGGCATATAATAATAAATTATGAAAAAAAAAAAGGTTGACGTACCCGGTCAGTAGACAATCCAATAAAGATATTAGATTTCAAAACCTATTATGATGAGGTACGAATTTCAGTTATATATTCGATATGACTCTTTAAGTCGATTCGTGATTCGATTACTAATTTTTGTATTTAATAATTAGTAAGAGGTAAGCGTTAGTAATAAGAAATCATCAATTTAAAATTCTCTCATATTGTAAGTAGTATGAAAATACGTAAAGCCCAACTATTAATATAGCTCTAGTAATCGTATCACTTTATATATTAATCTATTTATAGTGCAAAATTCTCGTGTTAAATATAAATAAACAAGGGTAAAGAGATAAAGTTTCGCTTTGTCGTCGTCACGGCGGGACGTAATCGTGTAGGGCTTCTTATTAGGGTTGTGCAAATTTATATAATATTTTAACGATAATTATTTTTTTTTTTTTATGTATAGTAAGAATCAGAGAAACCGTTTCTTGTTTATATACTCTAGCTTCATCCACAACTTCATTGGTGTCTGAAAATATTTTGATCCTATAAAAAGGTCAGGTCCCAATTAATCCATTAAGATTTATTATCGACAACGTTTGAACGGTTCTTTTTATGTAAGAAAATAAGCTACTGAATTTTCATACAAATTATCAATCTCCTGTTCAAACTCCTAAGAGGGAATCTTGTCACATCCGGACCTATTCCTTGTTTACATCATAATTTGTATGTAAGCACATTGTATTGTTAGAATTTATTTGAAAGCTCAAAAAAATATTGACATCCCTAAAAGTGGCACAAAGCCTTATAGTAAGATTACAGTGCTTTATTACCAGTTGTTTACCTGAACGTACTAGACTTTTGTTATTGCATGACACTAATATAATTTTTAATATCTTGTTATTTTTGATGAAACAAAGGTCCTTTGTTAGATATATAGATCTTTTGTTATTTAATAAGCTCATGAATTGTAACAAACGTATCAATGATAAGGAGTTACAAGAGCAGTATTATTAACGCATTTGTAAGAGAAGCCCGGACTAGACCCTCGACAACATAAAAATGTAATTACAAGTAGAAAGTTCGGGCACTTAAATATAGATTTACCCTTTGAAGAGCGATTTGATGGGGCGAAGGTGTGAGATCCATCATTTTTGGATTGTGCCTCGTCTCAATTATTTCCCTTTTCCCTGATAACTTCATTCATTTTTCAAGTTATCTGACGTGTGTTTAGATATCGCTTACTAATATGAAAACTCATGTTAACCAAATGAAATATAATATTTATTATTATGTAATTAATTTGTGTTTTTGAGCTAACTTCGACTATACTAGGTATATATTAGTTTTCGTCGGTGACTTAATTTTATTCTTCCTACCTAAGAGATCTACTATCAGATAAATAAATTGGTATAAGAATCGATTTTTAAAGTAAATAAAAGCCTAACCAGTTATACTCTAATAATAAAAACAGTATGTATAACCAGAGTGATCTATTTGTTCTGAATATAAAGTTTTATATTCTTTAAGACTATACTTAATAATATAATAAACTGTACAATGATTGAGTAAGTACGTACTTATGAGTAGAAAAGAAATTAAATTAGTACCAAAACAATTAAAAAGAAAAAATAATATGTCCAAAATAATTTTATGAAAGATGTGTTTATGAGAAGTATAAAATAAGTATTAGGTTTGAGGCGATAATATATAACAATATATTATATAATATTCAACTGCAGTGTTATATACAATATTCGAAATTAATTAAATTTAATAATTGCGTTTATTAACTGATCATAATGTTGTTTGAGTTGATTAATTGAATCAATTTATTTAATAAAAGCTGTCAAAAGGACTCACAGGTCGTGGAAAAGCGTATAAAATTATATTGGGGAATCTTTTAAGGAATTGGCACTATGAGTACCGAGGCCAGTGCGCTCGATTCAATGAAAACAATCGCGGGATACAGTATTCGGTACATCGATATTGCTTATTGAATATGAGAGGTTGGTCACATATCATCATTAAGCAGGTGTTATCAACGTTGGGGTGCGATGCCGGGAACCTCCTCGTGGTGCACCCTGGGCAACAGCGGTTACTGAGAACCTTCGGGTTCTCCCGCTGGCTGATACCTGGCGCGGTGGAGGTCGGTCATGGGGGTTTGTGCCCGGTTCATGGCTGGCCGGCGGACAGGCTGCCTTTCGGGGTGGGCTCGGGCCTTTTGGCCTGGGCACTGAGGGTGGGAGGGCGCAGGCCCTCTCTACCGGGGACAGCAGCGGAGTCGCCCCTGGTACTTCTCTGTGCGCAGAGTGGACTGTGGGGCGGTCCCGTGGTTGTGTGGGGGGTACGTGGCGGTCTCTTCCTTGCTGAGGTAGAGGCCGTTGCGCAGATAGGGTGGTGGCCCGGAATAGTCATCATCAGGTACAATAGCGCCTGACGATGATTAGTCCGGGTGAGGTGGCTACGGAGCTCTTCCTAGGGAGGGCTCCGTTAGCGGGGTGGCGGGACGGTCGAGGTCGCATATTCTGCGTCGTCTGCAGGTGGCAGTTTAAATTGCGGCGCAGATGTGTGTACCTCTTCCGGCCCCGTGTGTCGGGGTGGTCTTCTTCGGAGGGTCCCCCGTGACGCACACCAGCCGCTGGTGGCGGCTTCGGGTTCGGACCACGACCGTTTTCGGACGTGGTCCGGCCCCGGGAGGTTGAGTCGGATCGGGACACCTTCTTCGTTGAGGGAGTCCTGATTTGGCTCGGCCGGCTTGGGTGGAGGGCAGGGGAGCCCTTCGCCATCAACAAGCCCCGGAGTG
The DNA here is from genome assembly GCA_959347355.1 of Napeogenes inachia. NCBI lineage: Eukaryota > Metazoa > Arthropoda > Insecta > Lepidoptera > Nymphalidae > Napeogenes > Napeogenes inachia. The sequence goes on along the minus strand of OY365793.1, from coordinate 11,965,132 downwards.
GGACGCGCTCAATTCAACCGGGCGCGTCACTCCATGGAGGTGGTGGTCGCTCACGCGGCCTTCCGTCGGAGCAACGCGGATGTGTGCGCAAGCTTTCCCGTGGCGCTCCATTATGACGGAGAGGTGTTGACCGTCTGGTTTAGTGAGTAAGAGTCTCACATAACCGCTTCCATCTACCCCTGGATGGAGGTGTGTATCCATGAGGATTCCAGACGTTAAAAAAAAAAAAAAAGGTGTTGTCAACGTTAAAATTTTTGGCAAAACAGTATTTCTGATATATTTTGAAGTCTGAGAAGTTTTAAACATTTAATAATAGTCAATCACTTTTTACATGTTAGGGGTTCTACTACTTAACGAGTGTCAAAACGTTAAATTACTTACACTTAAAACCTCCGTTTTGTTGAGTTGGGAGTAGTGTTGTACCTCGGTCACTGTTAATAAGTTGTTCCTCGCTCAGTGGTCAAGGTATTGGCCATGAGAATATTTGATTTTTATTTTATTAATATAAATAACGTAAAAAAGATTTCGTTATTATCTCAGAAATGATGTCAAGAAGTAAAGGTAAAAACGACGTTAATTTTTGCGAATGATCTAACAAATGCAATTAAAATGATTAATAAAAAAAAATCTTAGAATGAGTTTAACGTTTGACAGTTTTAAGAAAGTCCTTTCTCAATGTCACTATGATATAAAAGCGACTGATATATGGAATTTAGACGACACTGGATTGTCCCCTGTCCATATTCTTCCAAATATATTAGCACTTGTTTTCAAGTGAACATATTATTTTATTAACTTTATTATAATTTTATTTACAATTTATAAGGCGTTCTGTTAAATATACTAGTAGACCAAATAAAACGATTTTCTTAAGTAATCTTAATAATTTTCTTACGTTACATTTTTAATGTGTATTAAGTACACCATATTCCTAGCCAAGATACATATCATATGTTGTACCTTGGTCTCAACTACACATTTTTTAAATTCTTAAATTCGTATGTAACTCTTGATATTTTGGTGGTGAGTACCAATTGACTAGTAGGTAATAATAGACCTTTCAAAATATGCAAATATAATGTGGTTTTGTACGTCAAATCAGAATAAAAAAATATATACCTTAAGAACTATTTTAAGTACAACAGATTACCTAAATAAATGTATCACTATTTCTTTGGTCGAGTGACCATTACATGAGAACGACATCCCCCCATTTAGTTAGGAAGTTAGTTTTAGAAAGGTGCCAATGAAAAATAAAAAAAAAAAAACCAAAAGCGAAAAAAAAGAAACTGTTCATCACTGACCCGCAGCTATTTTATAAATTAATGTAAGCGTTTGTTTGAATTAAAATTGAATTTAAATCTAGGTAGTGCTTGTCAACAACATATGAATATTGATAATTTATATATTTAGGTATAAAATAAATTGAGTTATATAATCTACACATAAAAAAATTGTCACTGATCCATTTCTGTACCTGGAAAATATTAAAAAAACAACATCATAGGGGGTCTGTATAAGAGCAAGAGAACTCAAAACAATGGTTTTTCAGTTTGTCTGTATGTTAGTGCACGCTAATCTCAGAAACGGCTTAACTAATTTGAATGCGGTTTTCAGGAATATACTATCACAGTCTTCACTTAAAAATTTGTGTTTATCATCATCTAAATCGGTTTAAAAATGAAAAAGTTATGTGAATTTACGTGAATCACGTAATAGGTACCTACCATGCAAATGTTATTCTATAAATGGAATAAATCTGTACAGGAGTAGTCTTTGTACATTGAAAAAATAAAAAAATATATACCAGGATGTGAAGTCATAACAGAATCTATTTTCAGCATTTTAAAAATCTTTGTCTGTTAATCTGTTTGTCTTTTAGTTGTGCACATAACACGAAAAAATAATAATTTCAAAAATTCATTAGCAAGAGAACCCAAAACAACGTTTTTTCATTTTGTCTGTTCGTCTGTATGTTTGTGTACGCTAATCTCAGAAACGGATTAATCGATTTGGATGCAGTTTTCGGGAATATATTGTGATGGGATCAATTTACATTCTGTTTTTTTTTTAACATTCGGTTAACAAATAAAGAAGTTAATAATCTCTTTGTTGTACCACTGCTGTTTACCAGTTTGAAGGTTTATAGTTTTTACATACATTGGTAAGTAAAGGGTACGTTTTATCAAAATCGAAATCTTCGCGTACGAAGTCAGGCACAGCTAGTTAGTAAAAAGGTTAAAAAACATACTTCCTAAGAATATCAAATTATTTAATATTTCATTCTTAAAAGCAAAGCAGATGTGTATTATGTATCTAATTAATTAGGAACCTTAAGTTAAATACTACTGTTTAAAAAGCAGTAATACCATTAGGGGTAATATTATTATTCTACTGTTACTCTCTTGTTGTGTTCTAGCCAGGGGTGCTGGAAATTTAGTTTCAGCTCGGACTATAGGTTAATTGGCGAACTAGCGTTGTAAAAGGAATATTCGGTATTAAGCACTAATTAAGGCGTAGTAACATGTTAGTCTGTTTTATATTTTAATATACGAGTATTAAATTTCTTTTGTAGGAAAAGCAAATAAAACCCTCTCTCTGAATATCAGCTTATGAACCTGAGATTTCAAGTTAAAATAATATTACATATATAAATTATTTGTGGATGTTATTATGTTATGTTAATGTTTGTTTATGACATAAGCTGATAAGTAAATGTGGCACGAGCGATGAAAGTGCTTTTGTATACAAAAAAAGAATATTTATCTTTAGCATAAGCCACAAAGTAATTACGAAACTCAATAAAGTTAAGTTAAGCTGAGTTAAGCTGGATTTATTAATTGAAGATTTATTGATTATATGAAAAAAAAATGTTGTATTTAGCAAAATTGCAAATAATATGTAGTTCTATCATTCACAATGTTTACCAAATGTAAATTAGGATATGTTTACATTAACCAATATTAAAATACAAAATATACTTTTGTACCTTGATTGATTTTTATGTTACTCTGTCAAGTCGAATTTGTAGTAAGTACCTATATCATAACATAAATAAAGCATGTTTATTATTTTCTTCCAATATACCACTTTACTTTTGAGTATTTTCGACTTATGTAAGTAAATCTTTGATAAATTGATTGTGTATATTTCTTAGGTTGTCATTCTCTGACGTCACAGCAAACATGCCACAACAGATTAAAACGACTGTTTGTTTGACATACTGGTAGTACACTGACGTAGCCTACTTTCATCTGGAAAAGTGTCTTCTGCCAGAAAAATCTATTATGACATTAGATTTAAGGTCTCTAAAATATACTTAAAATATGACATTACATTAATCAGTCCATGTAATTAATTCCATGTAGGTTACGTATGTATTACTGTAAAGTAAATATTGGGTATATTCTAAATAAGCACACCCGAGACTTATAATTACATAAGCGATGGTTCTAAGTAGAGCATATCTAAGTGGAAGCGATAGAGAAACCATTTTAAGTGTTATTCATAATGTAGGATCTTAGTTATATGTAAGTGCATTCATTATAACATGCGTTTAAGTTAAGTTCTCCTTATATGAATATGTTGCAAATTGCTTAAAAGCTACCTTAATTTGTAAATGTATGTTCATATCTGTATTCATATTTTGTTACAGATTTGAATAATTGTATCCTACAGTTAGTCAGTATTCAGCCATTTGATAATTTGGTAAGTTTTTGTTTGAAAATAATTTACCTGTAGCTGAAACGACATATCTTACTTTTTATTTAAGGTTTTAGCATTTATTTATAAACACATATTTTAGTAGGATAATATAAATGTTATTATTGATCAACGATCCAGTCCACAAATGATGATATTCTAGTGTAGGCGACTGGATAACCTTTCTCGCATCCATCTTGGGCTCCGAAAGACGTAGCACCAACCTGTTTTAACAAATAGCAAAATAAAAGTAGTATTTTTTGCGGACTTACAAAGGAATTCCTAACGAGAAACAGCTCAAAAGCGGTGATTATGGTATTCTTGCCATATTGCCCATCTTATTCCAAAAGGCACCTAAATTTTCCCAAGTCCAATCAGACTTTCGATAGCGTAGACACACAAAGCAACTCCTTAGAGACAAGTACCGTGATGTGCAACTCTAGCCATAAATAACAAAAAATGAGAATGACTTCAATTAAACAGAACTCGTTATTAATAAAAGAATAAATTATAACAATAAAATTTCAGCTTAATAAAACAATTTAGATTATTATATAAAAAAAATATCAATCACATACCTAGGTCCTTTTACTTTTACTCTATTTAAATAAAGTAAATATATAAAAATAAAGTACTTATACTGGTAAATAAATATATAACGATATATTAAAAAACAATTATATTCATAGGAACAAATCGGTTATACAAACTATAAAACTTTAACAATAACTACCTACTAAAAAAAATAAATAATTATAACTCGGTTTTAGATAGTTAGGATGGTTTTTAAGTATTTTTTTAAAATTAATACTATTAATATTAAGATGCCATTTCATTATAATTTATACAGAAAGTAGTTTATTCATTAAATGATAAATTAAATGTAATAAAGAGATACTCATTCATTTTTTTATAACAAAAATATATCATAGCTTACCAGGATTGGTTTTCCATCGAATGTAACAACGAGTGGTCCCCCGGAGTCACCCTGGCAGGTGGTCCTACGATCATCCCCTCCAGTACAAATAGTCGTGTTCTTGATCAAATCGTCGAAGGTGTTGGCACAATCAGCGTTCGAAATTATTGTTAGGTTTACTGAACTCAGATCTTGGGTAATTAAAATTTGCTTGTCTAGACAGAAAAAGTACATTCCTCTATGACTGTATAATAAGTGTCTTTACATTGGAAGGAATATAAATCAATGGATAAATAATATTAAAATTAAAAGAAAAGACTTGAGAAGTCTTAGATACTGTAATGGAGGTAATTTTTGATCTGTCGGACAAATAGATGCTCGCAATTGTTAGGTAAGTTGCTCACAGCTACAGTTCAGAGGTAATTTAAAAAATTACGGCATTTTTAATCACAATTTGTTGTAGTCTAAGAGCTATATTTAATTCAAAGCTCATACACTATACATAAATAACATGTAAAGTTCATGAGCTTACAGAGTTACATACACTATTTCATTATCATAAAATGATTTTTCCTTGTTTAATAAATAATGTGTCTACCATCCCCAGTGAGGCCGTAACCGGAAGCCAGAGCGGTCCATCCCGCAAACTTGTTTGTGAGCATCTTGCCTCCAGGGAGTGCAATAGGCTGAATTAAATCTGTAATAAATAATGTTTTGTGTATAGTTTGAAAATATTTTCCATATAAAAATGAATGACACAATGTTTTTATTAACTTTAACTGCAAAAAGTGTAATAGAATTTTGGTTATTTATAATTAGAACGTTGTTTTACTCAACAGTATTTAAGGAAGATGGCAGGTCCATGTTGTGTATTCATTTAAAATTAACTATCTTTTTCTTTCCGGCTGGTGAAATTCTGACGAAACTTCGGGCAACAAAAGAGGTGTTTAACCTTTACGTTCCTACGCTACATAGATTAACTATTTTCTTTATGTGCACGAAACGCAACAATTTAAAAATGTTAAATTTAACGGTTAAGCAATGGGATATAATAGTTGACCAAAGTGTTCTAATTCCATTTTTTATTAGAAACAAAAACATTACCTTGGTGATAATAGCAAGTAATAACTTACGACTAAATGTAACTGGTAGTATACGTAAAACTACAAGGTCATTTGTTATAGTTCTTGGATTCCAGCCTGGATGGACAGCAACATCTTTCGTGTGGATACGCTCTCCACCTTCAAATAATTTGTTACTTCCAAGAACAACTTCAAAGGATTTTGCTTTAAAAATGCCGTCGAAGTAGCAGTGAGCCGCTGATAACACACGGTTGCTTGATATTAATGAACCTCCACATATAGACTTGAGTAATATTCTAAGAGTTATTATTAACCCCACCTGTAGCGAAACGGCATTACAAAGTTACTTTGTTTTTACAGAAAACGGTTTCAATTCTAAAATATGCTAGTTTGAAATACAGTAATATATTTTAACCGCCCCGTGGGTCGAGTGGTTAGCGCAGTCGCCTAGCCTATAGCGGCGCTAAAGGGCTCGGGTTTGATTCCCAACAGGGACAGGCATGTATGTGATGAGCATAGATGTCTGGATTTCTGCTGCTTACTTAGGGATTAGATAATTTGTGTAATTTGTCCAGATATTATTATATTATAACCTGTGTGTTTTGAGATAAGGTAAATTTTCATTGTATATGTAATACCACTAAAAACTTTTTTTTTAAGTCATAAATTTTAAACATATTTTACACCTAATCACTGACGTACATACTAGAACTTACTTGATAAGGAACATCTTGTATATGAGTGACTTCACCTCCGACAATTTGGTAAATTATATTTAAATTAGCATCTGAAATCTGTTTATATACACTTAATATTGCTGCTTTAGAAATGCCAATTTTAGTATGATAACTATAAGCAGTAACGTTTTTCCCATATTCAAGATTATCTTCTTCAGTGTGGGACAATGTTAGTACTATTGTCAGTACCAAAATAATATCCAATATCTTCATAGCTGAAATTCAATTCAATTAACTTTGATAGTTAACTAAAGATATACACAAATAGTATTAATTTATAAATTTTAATGTAAACGGTGTTCAGAGATCATAGAAATTTAAATGAGTGTAAAAAATATGACGATAATGAAAGTCTATAAGTGTTTCAAATTGTTGAAATTTATTGTCAACCATGCAATCAATCAATTCATGTATGTTAGAAGATTTATAGACGCTGATGAAACCTATTTGTAGCCAATTAGCTGCAGCTCTTATATGGGCTGAGGTAACATCTTGCAGGTCAAATTGAAGTAAGTACTATAATTGTGTTTTTTGTAAGGGAACTAAAAGCCACTTACTGTAGTGCCATTCCTTTTTATTTCCTTTCCTCTTCCTCAAATCGTAACTGAGACTTACGTTGACGTTCTACATCTGTCCACATGACAGTTTAACCCGAATAAACTGTCCAATTTTTTTTATAGAACACACAAGAAAAAAGATAAATTTAGGTGGAATTACTAGTCTTTTATTATTTATGATAAATATTTTATGTATTTAATAAATAAATATTTTAATAAGTACATATATTGTAAATGTGTAAAAAATATGTATTATATATTGATTTAATAAAGGTTCTAAAAAAAGTATATATATTTTAATTGCGATTATTTGTTTGTAAAAAACTTTACCGACTTTCTTACGATTGTATTTTGTATACTCACCTAAAATATATTTAACCGATTGGAGTCATGTTTTCATCATTGAAAGGCTTTTTTTGTGTCAGTTATCGTATAACTAATACAATAAAAGCCTATCGTATATACCTACTATAACATGTATCTGTAAATCTAACGAATAAAAGTTTAACAATTAAATGAAAACTATTTCCAATAACAAGTGCTATCCATTTGTGTTATGGAATGTTAAAAAAATAAAATATATTTGTTGCTTAATGAATTTTGTGTGTAATATCGTTTCCATAGCTACCAATTTCTGTTGATTTATTGGTATAGATGATATTACTGTAGTTTTTGTTCTTGAAATTTGGCTTTGAGATAATTTTCCACAAAAAATGGGACCTTTACAAAATTGGAAACTTTCAGTACAAAAGGTTTTTAAACGCAGGAAAAAGGCCCATCTGTTATTAACCTTTTGTGCAACGAAAACAACGGTACTGGTTAAAACTAAAAATTGACCTTAACTAATATAAAGCTGAAGATAATATTTGTTTTTATTTGCTTGAAAAAATAAAGAAAATATTTCTATACTTGTTCAACCCATCCATATAGTTACATCGTAAACGGACAAGTATATAATTAAGTCGAGCCAAGAAATATTTGGAATTAAATTCTGAATGTTCGGATCCCTTCTTTATATAGTTCAAGAGACGTTGTCACAGGTGATATTTAGTTCTATTGTAAAGAACTCAGCAAGTTAAAATTGACAATTTTCTCAGTTCCCAGACTTCTATCACATCTGGAATCCCTCAAGGCAGTATCCTGGGGCCAAGTCTTTTTTTACTATATGTAAAGGACCTTCTTAACGAAGAATTGCATAACGGGAAAATCTTTTCGTATGCAGATGACACTGCTCTTATTTTCATTGGGGATACTTGGGAAGAGGTTATTAGATCCGCTGAAATTGGAGTACATAAAGTTAGCACATGGCTAAACAATAATCATTTAAAACTTAATTTAAGGAAAACTTATTTCTTGCCTTTTTCTTTTTCCAGCATACCTGAAAATATAAGTCTAAGAGCACATTCGTGTGACTTCAATTCCAACGTTAGTTTATGTAAATGTCCTATCATAGCTAAAACAAAATGTGTTAAATATCTAGGAGTCGAAATAGATTTTAAACTCAGTTGGCTTCCACACATAAAGTCGATTTGCTCACGTGTTAGAAAATAAGTCTGGACTTTCAATAAGTTAAGACAAGCAGCAAGTTTCAAAATTTTGCGCGAAACCTATTTAGCCTTAGCTCAACCTATCATCTATCTATCATCTATCATCTCCTTTTGCATTTCCGTCTGGGGTGGTGCATGTAAATCGTTTATGATAAGTCTTGAACGAGTACAGAGATCTTAAAACGATGACCTTCAGTCCTTATCGGTATCCAACAAAGTCTCTTTATAAGAAATGTGATGTTCTTACTGTACGACAATTATACATATACAGCGTTATGTGTAAGCAACACGCATCTTTTCCATATGATAGCAGTAGTCTGAACACAAGGAGGATAAATCACCGGATTATTGATCAAATAAATTGTCGCACTACATCTGCAAAGCGTCAAGCTTATTTTCTAGCAGCCTTTTTATATAATAAAATAAACAAAAATGTTAGCATACACAGGTTTAACCGCCACGATTGTCGCTTAGCACTGCTGGCCTGGCTACAAGGGCTAGACTATCAAGAAATTGAAAATCTCCTTATAATAGCAAAGCAACTTTTATTATTAATACTACATATATTGTTATACTATTATTTCATTATTAATTACGGAATTGAATTGAATTTAATTTAATTTAATTTAATTTGATTTGATTTGATTTGATTTGATTTGATTTGATTTGATTTGATTTGATTTGATTTGATTTGATTTGATTTGATTTGATTTGATTTGATTTGATTTGATTTGATTTGATTTGATTTGATTTGATTTGATTTGATTTGATTTGATTTGATTTGATTTGATTTGATTTAATTTAATTTAATTTAATTTAATTTAATTTAATTTAATTTAATTTAATTTAATTTAATTTAATTTTTGAATTTTCAGGAATATATTATCACAGTCTTTACTTAACTTTTAGTGTTTATTCCATCTAAATTGGTTAAGAAATGAAAAAGTTACGTCAATTTATGTCAATCACTTAATACGTACCATGCAAACCTAATTCTATACATGGAATAAATCTGTAGAAGAGTAGTAGTCTTTGTACATTGAAAATATTATAAAAAATCTACCAGCATGTGAAGTGATAACTAAAAGAATCCTTTTTCAGCATTTTTAAAATCTTTGTCTGTTTATCTGTTTGTCTTTTGGTCGTGCACACAACACGAAAAAAAAATTTGCTTATATAAAGATGCATGATTTTTTTTTTAATTCAGACGTCTTTATATAAGCAAAGAATATTTTTTTCATTTTATCTGTTCGTCTGTATACCTGTATGTTTGTGCACGCTAATCTCAGAAACGGATTCATCGATTTGGATGCAGTTTTCGGGAATATATTCACTTTATATTTTATTTTATTTTTTTAACAATCGGTTAACAAATAAAGAAGTTAATAATCTCTTATTGTCGTACCATTGCTGCTTACCAGTTTGAAGGTTTATAGTTTTTACATACATTGTATTTAGTACATAAGGTAGGTTTTATCAAAATCTAAATATACGCGTACGAAGTCGCAGGCACAGCTACTAATAATAATAATACAAGACAAATTACACACATTGATCTAACCCGTAAGTAAGCAAATTATTTGCTTGTGTTACGGATTTTAGACAAAGATACAAATACATAGAAATACACATTATAAATACGATAATAAATTTAATAAAGCTCACCGCACGCATGCCTGTCCTGCCTATCGGGAATCGAACCCGAGCCCTTAGAGACGCTACACGTTAGACGTCTAAGATAACCACTCGACCCACGGGGTATGTAATTCCTTCTAAAATAACTATTGCTATTCATAATTATACATAAATTGAATTCAGTTACAGTTCAGCGACAAATAATATATATAAACTGAATTAATTAAAAGCTAAATGGTAAATAAAATAACCAAATAAGCCAATTCGGATAGCCATCCATTAGAAGGATAAGGTAAATTGTTTTAAACTCTTTTTTATGTCGAACGAAAGCTAATCTGGAGAGGTCGTATTTAATCGTCGCTTAACTAGGGTCCCCATGTGCAATGTCTCACGGTTCTTAGATCTTAATCCGTTCCGTAATCAAAATGAATCTCTGTGGGACCCCGAACAGTCCTTACCTCTATGAACCCCTGACAAAATTGATTAATACCTGCTAGTAATCATGTAATTGCCTCAATTATATTATACGGGTGAAACAGAATAATATTATTATTGATAAAGATATCGGTTCGCCTTGTTAAATTGTTAAATATAACTGCCTATTACGATACTTAGTTTGTAATTTTAAATTTTTTAATGACCACTGTAATTACTGAAGAGGTAAATGAATAGGCGTTTTCAAAATTTCATTCATTCCTGTTTGTTTCTTTTAGCTTGTCTGTGAATAAACTTAACTTTTTCTTAACGAAGCTCATCTGAAAGCGAGTAAATTAAGGAGGTTTTTTCCATTTCTAGTGCAAGTCTCATATTATACGCATAAACGCTGTTAGTTCGCTGGGTGAGGCTAAAAAGCACACCTGGTGTTTACTACTTTAATTACGTTAGCCATTAATCCAAGTCGGAGAGCAGGGGTTGACGACAGAGACGGATTGAGCTATAATTTTCAATATTTTAACTATGCATGCGTTACCAACCTCTGTAATTTGAAGCTATTTACTTGATAATACATACGGGAATGTGTTTTAAATACAGATGTTTTAATCACATTGTTTATATATTGAATATTTATTTGCAAATAAAACAGTAGGTACTGCTGCGTAAATATTCTCCCATTTTATGCAATAAAGTTAATTGAGACCATTTGAATACTTTAAAGAGGAAAGTGTTATTTCTGCCTCCAAAACGATATCATACGGTTCGCACGTTTAATATGAAATAGGCACAAAGTACAGTGCGTCTCATTTGGAGGTTGTTTTTGCAAGTGTGCTGTGAACTCAACAACCGTGTAATGACCCTTCCACGTATTATAAAGTCTTTTTACCGCTTTTATGTACAAATTATATCCCTTTGCATATACGTCGAGCATAAAAGTACCTTTTCGTTTATTTTCATCATTCATTTTAGATTATTACAATATGCCTACTTAAGCAAAAGGGCGAAATTTAGCTAAAGTATTAGAGGGTTTGGTAAAAAACTTAAGGAAAGTTGAATAGCTCGTTACGCGCCATTTAGAATCGTAATTGTCGAAATCTAGCCTATTTGATATGCACAGCATGATTGCAATCGTCGGAGACTACTAATTTCTTTGTTTGAAATTGAACCGTTTAATGTAAGCAAAAGTTCTGAGAACATAAAAACGGTAAAGGATAAAGTTTCCGTTTGTGGCCGCAGCCAGCGTAATCCGACAGTTTTCCGATGTGTGTCGGAACGCCCTCCATGTAGACGGATAGTGGGCACTGCGAAATACATGGAATACTCGTTTAGAAGTTAGTAACAAATAAACAAAAACATTCCAACGGATCGATTGTAGAACTACGTCTTTGAGCCGCGGACGTTTGTGAAGTAGGACGAGTGTATTGGCTCAATTTCTAGTTATGTTCAGAAATGACAAATAAAAAATGAATTTGTGATTTATAAATGTTTATTAGATGGAAAAAGTAGTTTTTATGCTTTGCGATTAAAGGGTGTACTTACGTGCAGTTTATGCGATGCTAGAGGAGACTCTATAGCACTTGTTTTTCCGATAAAGGACTTAAGGCGGGTGAACACTGAATTTTATACTGTTGCAACAAATCCACGTCAGGCCACTGGCGATAATCCAAGTTTGTGGCCTTCCCAGATTGTTTCCTGGATACATTGCATGTGGAGATAATGCCATTTTGGGACTGTTTAATAAAAACGTTAACATGCATATTAAATTATGACTGTGTTCGTAAACAAAGCGCCATATCTCCAAAATGCATACCTTCATTAAATTTGTTCAGATTATAGTACACATATATGTATATATGTATAGTTTAATTGTAATAAATTTAGAGACAGGCCAATGCTTCATATAAAATAGATCAAACTAATCGCGTGCAGATAGGATAGGATAGAGTTCAGCAACAATACTTAGTAGGATAGTGGTGATCTGTATTCACTACGACTGGAATAGAGCGTTTAAATGAAAATCCTCTTACAATAAGGTTTTATCGTCATATGGGACATTGAGTAAAAACTTCGGATGGCTACTTTTATTTTAATTCCCGTCCCATTCAATTTCCTATAGTAGATTGACTTGACTCTGTGACTGGGTAATTTTATAATAGGAAATGTTTCAATTGAAATAAAGCGATCGCCATTGAAGGTAATGCTCTTAATTTCTTTTAAAGCGCTTATATTGTTGTTTCGATAAATTTTCGATATGTGCAATTTAATAGGATATTAAGCTTTTATATATTGTATTTGTAAAACGATTTATCTTTTATTGAATGGTTACTTTTTTAATTCTTATTTACTCTGATGTCAATAAAAAAAAAGGTTATAAAGGATACTAGGAGATTATGGAATATAAGGAATTCTTTGAAAAGGAGAGGTGTCGCGCCAACATTTTCGTAAGCAACAAATCATGCAGTTTTTGTGCGAACCTCCTCATGCAACAAAGGGATGGCACGAAATGTGATTACTCAGGGTACAACGCTTGCATGTCAGTGAGTTACTGGCCGCCAACTTTTTTTACATGTCCAAAAAGTGAATAAAAAGTTCAGGGTACGACCGAACTCGGTTAGCCGTTCGCGCTTGGACGTTGTAAACACTATGATATGTTTGGAATGGACTACGAGGAATAAAATCCTGTCGCTGATCGTTTTTTGGTAAAAAAAAAAAAAAAACGAATAGATAAAAAAATGTTGATCCTTGTCTAACATTGATTTGGTTGTCTTGAGAATGTAACGTGAATTGTAAAATAATTATTGAATATCGTTTTGTATATTTGAATTATACCGATATTTAAATTGAATGTAATGTTTTACAATTCAGTAGCATTTAGCAAATGATTCTCGTAGAGAATTTTGCTAATTTGCACAAAATCCCTCGTGGCGCTTTCTTTTATCGCAAATGACAAGATAACCTGAATGATTCGATTAAACCCTTGGGGTTTTAAAAGCCATTTGTGTTCTCTTGGGACTCCAAATTTAACTTATTTTCTGTGTAATATTTTAAAATCCTATATTTGTCGTTCTTTATAGAACCTTTTACGAGCTCTGAGTGAGTTCGAGCATCTTCTACTAGACAAAGGTTTTTGTGAAGTGTACAGATATAATGTAAGTAAAGTCGTCCTTCTTCCTTGCTACATGTGGAAAGGTTGACCGGGGACAGAGGTGAGCAGTAAATTCTTTACTTCGCTAACAAATCCACGTAGTGCGATAGCGTTGTTTTATTTGGGTCAGACTCTGAAGTCAGAGTGCGCTTTAAGATAAGTGTCACTTCTGCAAATAGTTTGTTTTAATACCTTGGATAAAATTCTGAGTTTAGAATGGTTTTATTTCAATGTCCACTTGCTGTGATTAATTGTCGACGTATTTATCGAAAAATTAAAAAAAAAAAATACAAAAGGATTATACCTACTCTAAAGGTATTTTGAATAATAATTATGCGAATGTTACGATAAATGATTAGATTATTTAACGCTGATAACTACTCAGACATTAAGACCAAAGCAAGCTTCAATTATAATTATTGTATTATCTATCTCCCACTGGAAATGATGGCGAAGTTTAACCAAAGTTAAGATTTAAAGGGGGCCGAGCTTAGGGTTGTAAATCAAAGTAATACCTTCGTACTCAATTACGAGTAAGTAGACGGTTTGTGGTGTAAGTCTCAAGTACTTCAAGTGCTTGGAACATCTAATTCTATTAAAGATGAGACCCTCGCATTGGAATGGAATTTATGAATGGATATGCCTTTGTAGGTACAGTTCAGAAGTCTTTACGCTCAAAATAGTTGGAGTCCCTTTGCTAAGATCAACGTATGAAAAGTAATAAAAGAATGGTTAAAGTTTTTTTTTAAACCTTTACGTCAAAAGGTTAGGTTTTATAAGTTAAGTTACCTTAATAAGGTTAGGTTTTATAATTATTATTAGTGTATTTTCTTAACTTTTTAAATAATATGCATTAAATAAACATATCAATAAAATACATAATTAAATCAAATATTATTATATTATTATGGAAGTAAATGGACGTACTTAATTAAAATTAATAGCTTTTTGCTTATATGAAACAATTAAATATTTTTATATCAATAAGTTTTTCTCTACTGTAAACACTATATATCTCGCTCTTTCCAGACAGTATAGTGATAAGAAAATATTTTACAGTAAGATTTTATTATATCACTATTTACAGTATGAACAACTCTTAATCTCATATCTTTTAAATGTCCTAGTTAACGCTTTAATGCAACAAATGTTACCTAGTACCTACCTAAAAATTCAAAATGTCCTATCGCAATACTCATAAAAAATTAATATTTAAAGCTAAGTGTTAAAATAACTCATAAAATATTGTTAAAACCACTAAAATGATATTTGATCTATGGAAGTACAATAAATATATATTATTACACTAAGATCCTTTGTGATAGAAACATCCTTGCAGCTCTGGTAGATATGAGTTTGCTAATACCAACAGCGTGATTTGAATTACAATTAAAATTAAATAACTTCCAACTGCGTTTCAAAGCTGTAGTTTATCTAAGACTCATTCGTCTTCCATTCGAAAGAGGATTTAACCCTTTTAATTAAAATAACATATCTTACAAATAATTTATTTTTATTTTGTATTTGTAAGCAGCTGTAAAGGAGTTTCCGCTAATTCTGACAAAACCAACACCTACAAATTGAAAATACGTAAAAAATGTCGGCGTTACTTTTATCCGTTAACAAATCCGGATTAAAGTCTCGTGTTGCTACCTTTATTGAAACAATTTCAAAGCTGTTAGCCCGCAAGGGCTATACGCCATATCTATAAATCGAGGGATATATATCATTTTCTTGCTTATCCCTTTTGTTTTGTAATATACGTTTTAACAACGTTTTTACACTTCAGACATTATTTGTATAATTACATTTTAATTGAAAATTTACTTTTTATATTCATTTATTGAAGTTAAAACGTTTATAGGTATTTCTTTAATTAATTTAAGGATTTATTAAAAATATAATACTACATAGTAAATAAATAACAATATTACTTAAAAATTACAGTACTACTTAACTCTTTCGTCAGCAACTTCGCCCACACAGGTAAGGCTTATCGTAACTATAATATAGACGAGTAGCTTGTTGTTTGTACATTTTATAACACAATTTATTAATTGTCTAGTCTACAGTTAGGAAAGAACAGAAAGAGAAATAAAATTGAGACAAATCTATCTATGTATATAGATTTGTAGTTATGAAATCAAAATCAAAATCTACAATATTCTTTATCAATACAATATCATATAGATTAGAAATATCGGAATCCAAATTGATTAATATGTTTAATAAAAAACGGTTAAAAACAAAAAAAATATATATTTAAAAAAAATCTCTTAAATATCAGTATTTCAGATAAACTTGTGGTTACATACTGCAAGGATACTTCATTCCAGAAATACTATCATAATCTTATATGCGATGAATTTTACTAAAACCTACCGAAAAACTAAAGGAAGATGCGGTTAAACGAGCATGAACAATTAACAAGACACCCACAACTCTTGTGAATAATGGTTGCAAAACATTCGAAATTAAATAATAAATAATATAATACAAATTCTATACTTAATAGACGACGCCTTAAAAACTTAGTGAGACTAAAATAATAATATTATTCGTGTATTTCATGTTTAATATGAAACGTGACGTAATTTAAGAGCACTTTATATTCGAAAATTGTTCAGCGTAGGTTGTTTCCCATGTTTTGCTCATTCGGTAACAGTCAAGCCGCTTGATTTAGGAGATGGGCTTAAACGTTTGTTCGCTAAGCAAAACTAAAAACTATTTTGCTTTACAACACTTTCTCTTTTATGTTATCCTACCTGTATAAATTTTGAACTAATTTATACACTGGTTTCTTATTTACGAACATTATAATTTTTATTTTGTATTTATAGTCATGTAAGATAATTAAACTTGAAATTTAAATGAGAATTTTCGACATACTAAATGCATTAAATATAATTAAGACTATAACCTCAAACTTGAATAATTTAAAATGATCTGAACCACCCTTTATTATGTAAGCGGATGGCACAGATTGCCCTAGTTTGAAATGGGCTCGCCCGCACTCATCTTGCAATCACTGTTGCATTTTATTACTTTTCCATTTCCACTGGGGTTTCAATTTCCTTTCTCATAATTAATAGCCTTTCTACAACTTGCTGACATTTTCTATTCCCGCGGCGAGGAACTTTGCCGTTCAATTTGCATTCCATCTACGACCTTGTTAGGCCCTACGTTTGTTTTATACTTTATTGTTTCATCTTACCATAAATATATTTTAATGTCTATGAATATTGTAAAAGTTTTATCCGTTTCATAGTTATTTCAAGCACTATTGAATAAATCGGTGCTCAGCGGATAAAACATTTACATAACAATTTTAATATAGTATTTTATAAACTTTTTGGACAATAATATGAAATATTTGGATCGGCTTTTTAATATTAAATAATATATAAAATACTTACTAAATGTTGAAAAAAATATAAAAGTTGTTAAAGACATTTAAGTTTGACACATTTATAAAACCAACGATTCAGAAGTAAGCCATGGCAACGCTGAAAGACAATGAAATTTTACGGTTTATTTGAAGATTTATGGACCATAAACATATTGTCGGCACTTTATGACTTGTGACGGAAAACAAGAAAAAGTTTATACATTTTTTATTGTTTTGTGCGTTCAACGTTATTGCTAATATTTTATCTGAAAAATTAGAGATATAAATGCAGAATTTTTCCAGAAATAGTCACGTAATAAACAAATAAAGCATTCATAAAATTATTTACATTTGAGCATTCTATTATTAACTATAATAATTTTAATAACTTTTAGGATTACCCTACTTTATTTACTGTGAATCCTACCTATTAGATATATCACCGCGCGTTAATGTTAACATCTTTTTATAAAAGCTATCTCTTACATAATAAACGTTTATGAAATTGTTATCTACACGAAGTAGATATCCTTAGTGGATCTACTTTATAGAGTAGGATCACACGTGCCTTAATGGAATTTCACACAATATTGACACAGGAACGGGCCATACTCGCGCGTTCTAGTGCTCATTTTATATGAACCTGCAGATTGATGTTATGATAAGTATGGAATAATATGTATATGTGTGTGTATTATAATATGTCTCTAAGGGATATTAATCTAGGTTAGTGTCTAGTTTAGAATGTTTACTGTAATACCGTTTCAAGGAACGTAGACTTGGTTTTTAAATTCGGTTAGAATATTTAGTTGAATTTGTTTGTCAATCATAAGTACAAAATGTTTGTACAAAACATATGAAAAAATATCTTAGAAGAAATGATATGCATCTAAAATCTATTCATAGAGTTGTGTTAGTTAAACTTACTTACCCTTACTTGTTCTTATCCCAATTGAAATAAACGTACCTGCAGTCTCCCTAATCTTTATAAATAAATATTAGAGGCTGACACTTTTATAGTATTATTTCACTACCACTTTTATGTGTACGCTTCTTGAATTATTAAATTTGTGAGTCTGTGGAAAGAAGCAAATAAAGCGAGTATCAAGATATGACAGTATTTTGCAATGTTAGGAAACATTGTTAGTATTGAGAAAGAAAACTGCTTTCGTGTTACAATATCTACCATATACCTTATATATCCACTGCCATGTACGCAATATAACGATATGTGGTCATAAAATAAATAACATGAGCATATATATAGGAACGAGCGCATAACAAATACTGCTGTATCCGAAAAATATCTTATCTAAGGAATAGGCCCTCGAAATACAGCAAGTACACCTTCATATCTCCTAATGGGCCATCGTTTTTAACGGTCTCACGAACATATTTTCACGGTAACTTCTTAATGAGGCCAAGAATATTTGCAAACTAAGTGCTAGAACTTAAAAGACGTGTAAACTTTCATTCGACGCCATTAAAAGTTTAAACTTGGAAGATTTGTGCCAATACTAATTAGCTAGAAACTTATGAAAAATATTTACCTCTTGAATTTAAAATGTCCGCGCGGTACGAACCTTTGAATTAAAATGACAAGTAGAATTATCAATCGTTATACATTATTAGTATAAGTAACACGCTAAAAGTTTTACTAGCTTTTAAATATACATTATGGAATTTGTGCTTCCGAGAGAAGCTTATCTTCTAGATGCAGCGGGAAGATATTGTTCAGGCACTGATAAGTGAATAGCACTTTAAGTCTGCCCCATTTTATTTGTTTAAGATCAAAAAGAGAAAAACAATAATGTTTGTGTTGTTTTGTGCTTTTCTGTAATTATTGGTTTGTGCTATTTGTAGAAGTAGAAAATATTTCAACAACCTTTTACAAGTAAACTTTATATATATTTCTTTATATTTCTCTCACCTGCTAGATGATGTAAACATTAAGCAAGGTCAGATTCATGTAAGCAAAAAGTATGTAAGGTTGAAGAAAACATAGTCGCATACAGTACCTAGTGCAGAGTCACGACTCCCTCATAACTCCAGGACGTGCCGGATGCATCCGACTACACACACAAAAAGTTTAATTGTTCTTTTGCTCGCTAATGTGTACTTGTGGGAAATTTCGCAATAAATCCATATATATTTTTATTTTCCATGTCTGTGTCAACATTCCGCAAAATACGAGTGCTATATGAGAATATATATGCCGTTACATGAAATTAAATGACCCATTAAAAGTCTGTTTTGTGGGCAGGCGAAAAAT
Organism: Napeogenes inachia; assembly: GCA_959347355.1. Taxonomy (NCBI): domain Eukaryota; kingdom Metazoa; phylum Arthropoda; class Insecta; order Lepidoptera; family Nymphalidae; genus Napeogenes; species Napeogenes inachia. Next base: position 11,945,716 of record OY365793.1, on the reverse strand, counting down.
ATAATATGAAACTTTTTAATATTTGTTAAATTTTTGTTTCATTTATTTTTGTTACACTTTAGGCATTGTATCTAGGTGATGGTTGAATTACAAATAATATATAAATTCTAAAACTATTAAAATAATAACAAATTGACGAGACTTGGGCAGTAAACAATTCAATTTTAGTGATAATAATTAATATTATATAAACAATTAAAAATACCAGTTAACTTTATCCATAGCAAAAACATTGTACAATTATAGTTCCATTTTGTAAATTATTTATGTAGGTAGTATTATTTGAAGTAGCCTAACACTGGTCGTTAGCAGACGGTTACACGGATACAAGAAAGCAATTTGGCTTCGAGGGGTGCTTGAGGGATACGAGCAAAAACTTGGGAGAATGACAGCTGACTGCGTTATAATTATGGATGCAAGGGATGCAGTTACTCTTCAAGAGTGGGCTTGTTATAATGACAACTTTATTTGGGTTTATTCAATGTTTATTTAATTTGTATGATAAATCAATTATGAATATACTCCTGCTAATATATATTTCTTTGGAAGTATATAATTCTATTAAAAATCAACAACAAGAGGTGGAAGAAGGTCTTATCTAATTTAGAGTGTAGAAGAGCTTTCCTACTTTTCTCAGATATCTAGAAATTCAGATAAAATAGAGACAATTCCTTTATACGTTTACTTTTTTAAATAAATCGATAAGATCTTCATTTCCAAGACACCACAGAACTGATTAATTCCTCGGATGTTTTCGATGACTGTGTATACACTACCATAAACGTATTTGCAAGGAAATAATCTCTTAAAATAAACAAGCACTCTATTTGAAGTATAGTATACGTGCTCGGAATGCATTTGCAGTTATATGCTTTTAGATAACGCCGAGACTTTATTAGTATTTACCGACTACGAGCTCTGACAGAAAACTTTGGCTAAAATAATGAAAATTGTATTTACACACCTGTTTGTCTTATTCATTTATTATGTACTTAGCATTATTATTTTGTTCTAGTTTTCTTAAATGTAGTAATTAAAATATTGATTATATTATATTTACTTTTTAAGAAACTTAAAACAAAAACGTTTTGATTACATAATAATAATAATAATTGAGAGTTATAATTTTAATTTGGTTATAGTCGGAAAATTCAATGATTTCATTATTATAATGATACTATACTCATTGGTGGAGCTTAAATAAAAATCAGAAAAAAGATGTAAATTGTCAGTTACTAATACAATAATATTTACTACAAAAGGCTCGTTAAAATGTTATTGTTCAAAGAATAAAATGAATAAGATTGATAGACATAATAAAAAATGTACAGATTTTTTTCGAACGGTTCACTCATTTACCCAATTAAACATAAAAACGCCTGAGTCTCGATACGTTAGGGTTTAACCCAAATCCTAAAAAACCTGAAATCTGTGTAGGTTCAGCTTGATTCATTAGATGTAAGTAAAGTTCTGACAACCTTTTGGTATAGAGGTTATTGGACCTGTCTGTTAAACCAAAGATCGTTGGGTCCATACTCATACAAAACAGTTGGTTGTGTAGGCTATTAGATATTTTTTCCAGGCTAGGTATACTTTATGTCCCATATTTATATATTTGTATTTTTTGTGTTTTATAGATCCTTCCGCGATATAGGGATTACCTTATCTCCAAGGCGAGTATTGGTTTTAATACATAAGTTTACGAGAAATGGGAATAAGTAATTTTGTTTAAATCGTTTAAAGCACAGTGTAGCTTCCGGCACACATTATATCAGGTCAACTTGAAAATTAGTAAATATGTATGTATATATAAATTTATATATATAAATTTTTAAAATGCGATGTTAAAACTGCCATGGTTTTCTGTACTGTCTTTATAACTCTCATAAAAATAATTTTATTATATGGCGTGAATACACTGTAAAAGATGTTTCCTAATGATAGTTATACAATATTAAGATCAAATGAAATAAGGGCAGAAATCTGGAGCAAAGTTTAGGTTTCGTTTTACGTTATGGCTTATTTGACATAGAATTATCTACGATAATTTAAGTAATATTTTACAAAAAACTTTATATATATTCTCTGTTTTGTTATAAAAAGTACCCTAAAACTCATTTTCAAATATTAGAAACTTACCCTTATGAGACTCAAAAGTCTTCTATAAAGTGAAAAACTTATCCATAAAGAATCATCTCGTAAGTGCAGGACTTATTTCAGATAATAAAAGATTATAACAGCACTTTTGACGACACGAAACGTCGTTAAAACATTTAAAAGGGTGAAAAATTTTTGCTCTTCTAAAATAAGATTAATTTTGTCGTGTGCTAACTCGATTTATGCCTGCAGCTTGGTCACCCTACAAATACAACTGGTTCTTTCTCCATTTTATTTATTTATCAAGTAATGTCAACTAGATATTTAGGATGACATTAAATTTAATTTAAATTGCCTCACCACCAATCAAAATTGGTACTTGATCTAGATCAAGTTGATGACAACATTGTATTAACTTTTAAATTTAAAATAGATTTAAACCAAATTTTATAACTTAAGATGTACGAATGATTATTTTTAACTGGCACTTAAAGTTAGTACATGTACATTTAAATATTATGTTGTAGGATGTATATAAATTTATGTTAATGATATCTAAACGACTGTAGCGTACCTTTATATATGCAACATATATTTAATATTTATTTCAGCATAATATATATTTTTTATTTTCTGCTGTCCTAATATAAATGACTACAACGAGGATTCCTTCTAACTAAATCCATAAGTTAAAAAATTGTACATTTTTCTCATGTTACTTTGGAATATTTGCATGAGAATTTCTCTTTGAGCTGAATGTTTCCGTTGTCAGGAATTTTAGGTAGGTAGTTGTGTCATTAAATTTGCAAACGAAAAGTATGAAAAAAATGTACGCTTTTTTGTTAAATCCTTTTACTTATTTGTCTCACTTTAAATGGTGGCGTAAATATATTTATTATTATTATTGACCAAGTTAAGTATTTTATTGTCGGGTAAATACATTTATGTATTGATATACGTTTTAAGAACTTTATACCTACTTTACTTTACTCTTAAGTAAAAGTAATAAAAATAATACTTGAAACTTTATATTTATGTTATATAATACATTATATGTATTAATAATAATACTAATACTCGGATACTAATACTCGGATGACTAAACCAATCTCATTAAGTTCACGCAGTCGTCACATTAATGAAGCAAGCTACAGTTCGTCGCATTTACGGCTTAGTCGTTTATGACCTAACTTGACTGCGTTAACGACTGCGGAGCTATTTCGTATGGAAAAGATAAAATATTATCAACTTTATAGAAGACTGGCTGTTCCTCGCAACGGACTAGGACAGCAAATAAGGCTACTCTTACTTACTTAATTATTTTTAGGAACATTCTAAATCTGGTAGGAGAGGTTGCACTTATGTTTATTGTATTATTAGGGTACTGTACCTCGAAAGGAAAAAATGGAACCATTATAGGATCACTTCTTTGACAGTCTATTAAGACTCTTTTTCTCAGGAACGCGTGAAAGTATCAAGCTGAAATTTATATCAAATACTCAAATACGGTCTCTTAGAGCTGTTAAAAATCAAACTTCTAAGCCAACACAATCAAAAGATACAGTCGTTTATGTCGCGAATTCCCGCAACTTTTCGAAATTCGTAAGGGAATCAAAATGTGCAGGGTCTTCCCGAACTTTCTGACTCTTGAAATTTGGTACAAGGCAACGTCTTATAGCACAGATAAAGGAAAAATGGCGAAAACCGTAAATTTTTAGTTATATCGTATAATAAAAATATTAATAATAATTTTAAGGTTACTACCCCTTTCCTCACGCGTAGACGTATTTAATTGAAATTCATATCAAACACTCAGGTCTAGATTATATCTTTAAGCTGTAACAGACACAGACATCAGCATAGACGTCAACGCAATAAAAAGATACAGCAATTTAAGCCACATATTTTCAAATTTGCAACTGCTCGCAAAGGAATTAACCCCTAAAGGGATACTTTCAGTAGACCAAGAATCTTGAAGCCAACAGGGCTAACAGTATAGACAGACAAAAAAAAAATTATCTTGAAATTTGGCATGAAGGAATTTTTTATACATACATACATTTTTAATCACATAAAGGAAAAACTTTGATAATGTTATATTTTTCGTTACATCAAATTATGTCTTATTAATAATGGTACGGGACCCTTCGTGTGCGACTCACACTTTTGTTTTATTATATCGTGCATATTTTTTATTATATCGTCATCCTCAATGAATGGATTTTTTTTCTTTAATTTTGGATGAATAGTTTGAGAGATTAAAGCGCTCAAACAAACAAACGATAAACTCTTCATTTTTATCGTACTGGCAATATATAAAAAAACATAAATATCTCACTCGATTTGTTCAGGTTCTTTGATCGATTCTGATGATGTATCGATATTTTTTACGAGTTATTCGGTATGAGGAAAAACTTTTCAATATATACTGAAAAAGGAATGGATTAATGTTTAAATGTAATTTTACTGTGCAAGTTTACTAAACTAATTGCGTAATTAGTCTCCATTGGTGCATAAAATCAATACAATGACCCTAATGTGATTAAACTACGTACATTAGTAACATGGTTTTATGATTAATCAATAACAATTATTGTTGTGACAGATTCAACCGAATTTATGGTCGAATTTAATCACCGCGTAATAAATGCTTATAGTTATGTAATTAGTATCTGTGTAATTGTTTTTAAAGCTGTGTTATTGTATCGTAAATTACATACATGTGAAGAGACGTGTTAGAAGGCTCTTTTTGTATGTATTTATATGGAATAAATTTTAATATATAATTTTAATTTTACGTTTCGTTTTACGTTTTTTTAAATTTAATGTTACTAAATTTTAAACAAAATATTTTTTTTTCTTTATGGACAGCAACTTAAAATAATTAAATTAAGAAGAAAAGAATTATAATTTAAAATGAAATTTAAGAAATAAGTTGTCAGTGGAAATATGTCAACTATGTGCCATAGATATAACAAGTAATATTGATATTACTTATAGAAATAGAAATAGTACGTACCTTAGCTGTATGTTAAAATATAGATATTAAAAACATTGCATGCTCTGTAGAGATCGTTTCTGTTCTTACATACTCGTACTTACAGCTTCTTATTTAGAAGGTCTCTTGGGAGAGTATAAGATACACGTAATAGGTATCGGATACCGAGTTATCTGATACCATTACGGTAAAAACATGAATAACATTTAAACTACTGAACTACTAAACAAATAACTTTACTAATATAACTTGACGAGGAGTAACATTTTCAATATGTCAAGAAAATAATGATAATTTCCTTTTAGTTATAAAGTGGAATATTCGGAAACTAAATTTACTAAACTGAGAGATTACCTTAAATCAGTTCAGAAATTTCAAAGATTACCTCAAGTAAACTGTCGAAGTTTGCCTCTCTACAATATTTACTTGAAAATGTTTTTGAAAAACTCTTATAAAATTCTCAAATAATTTAACTAATTATTATTGCATTTTACATTATTATACCCTCATTATGAAAGAAATAAATATATAGGCAATGGTTTAGATCTAGCACGGGGTAGTTACTAGTATTCATAAGAGTACTTATATTTTCGGGATCTAACCAGTTTTGTAGAATTTATGGGAATGAATACCAAATAACAGCAACCCAAAAATATTAAGTTACTACCTCCTTCATATAGGGTAAAATGAATACGGAATACATCGGCTATTCATATTCATGTTGTTATCGATTTTCAGTTCCTTTAAATATCCTGTTTTATATTATGTCTGTATAAACTATTCTACAGGAAGACCCAAGGGACCACGCAGACGGTCTCGGACACACGATAGCGGTCTATAATTTAAAATGTACCTAAAAGGTTGCCATTTTCTTATTGGTTATATCTTATTTCATTCTTATCTTTTGTTATAAAAGTCATAAAATTTTGAAGGTAAGTTCAAATAAATGAAAAAAGATCATGAACTTGTAATATTGAAATATATTATGTTATCAGTTCTAACAATAAAATCAAATTGAGAGACTTCTACTTCTACTTTTAAAAAATTAGATAATTACAATGCTTTGTACTATTCATACTACTATAATAATTAGTACAACAAGTACAAAAACGTACATACTACTAACAATATAATAATTAGTATAACATGGCCAACGTACAAATTACCTCATAAATTCAATTTAGGGATGAAACAAAATCAAACTCTGAGAGTTGCCAATTGGCTAGTGTTTGTCGTATCGGAACCGCCGTGATCTGCAGTCGAATGCATCCAATGCACAATGCATACAAAGTGAACTGCAAATGCAGTGAGCCGTGATTTTTCCTTGCTATATCTTCTCGAAAGCTACGAACTGACAGACCGATTTAACGGACAGTCGGATAACGTTTTGGAGTTGCTTATACATGTTACCTTATGTGCCACTCGGATTAGATTAGGTGACTGTTAAACTTCTAATTTAGTTTACGATAAATTTGTGTTAGAGGTACCTGTTAAATATTTTTGGATTATAATATAATTATATTATATAATTTTCATATATTCTTAATTTTTTTAATAACTATAGAATGAAAAATAAATCAATACGAACAAAATAATTAACAGAAATTACAAAAGAAGCCTAATAGATATCCCCACCGTTCTGATAAAATATTATTCGATTATTTTTATTCGATTATATGTGAAATACTTTATTCATTAAGGCAGGTAGAGCGACACGGTAGCTCAATTGGTAGAATGACGAGAGGTTTTCCAAAGGTAGCACGTTCGAATTCCTACCTCTATCGATTGATTTTTCATTTTATATAAATTTAAATAAGTTTAACATGGCTATACATATTTATAGACATTTTCAAACATGTTAACAAATATATTTTTTAACATTAAAATTTTGGGGATTAAATATTTTTTCGTAAATCAGCATAAGTTTTAATACTAGGAGAAGTAGGTAATATCCATTTAATAAAACATCGTCAATATACACGGAACTGATTTAAAATATATATATTTAAAGCTTTTACTCTGAAAACTTTAATTGCCAATCAATTCTTCGGTTCGAAGTATTAATAATTAATTAAAGGCAAGCCAACTTTTTTTTAACTCCAAATGGTTTTAAATTACGTTGCTGAGAAAAATCGGTCACACGTTGGCTTCGAACGGTTGCAATCATAAATTATTTAACACTCATTACAAAGTGGTGCAGAGTTGATTTAAAAAAAGCAGCAGAAACGTTAAGCTTAAAGTTTTATTAAGTAGACTACGTAAAGCTGTGTACACATTAAAATAAATTGCAATCAAGGACGTGACTAATTGAATTATTTAATTGCATAGACAGCTAACGTTATGTACGTTAACGTACATACGACTATAATTTTTGTGGGTGAATAAGTTTCAAAACAATATTTTTATGTTTTGGTTAATGGTGTATTTTATTCCAGACTGGTGATTCAACCGACATTCGTTTGCATTAGTTAAGGAAGAGAACGATTCGGCCTAACAAAGACATTTCAAGCTTTACCCTCAAGTCCGTGTGATCTTTTAAAATAAAGCTCCAAGAAAAACTTTTGATTTATACATGAAACTTTTGTTGTCTATGTCCACTTTGAAAGTTTTATTATGAGCAGTGATAAACTAGGAATAGCCTTATAGGTCCGAATATTACTGTCTGCATATAAACTCACAACTTGAAATCTTTCTTTCATTTCATCAAAATTGTAAAGTGGTGGGGCATTTTTTTCTGATATCAGTAAAAATCGATTCTTTGTTTTGACAAAGTATTATTTATATTGGTTAAAGAAAACCTCGTGTACAGGCAGACTTTAAACTGCTTTTTAAATCAATTGGAGACTGGAACAGTTCTAATAGGATTTCATTTAGCAATAATCAAGCTTGGCTGTAGCTGTTATAGATAAAATATGACTTTAAATATAGATTGGCCTACTTTTTCCTTTTATCTCTAGGAGCTGTATCTGTCTGTGATTTAATTTGGAGTCAGCTGCAGTTATATTTCTATTTCCTTTTGTGATAAAATTGTTAATAGATAAGTTTATTGCTAGAAGCGTCCGCCGTCCCGCGAATCTTTGGAATTCCTTTACTTAATGTACTTTAAGTTAATACTTTTTCTTCGTGGAATGTTGCCAGTTAAATTTGCGCTACAAAACAAACTTTTAAATTTTATTGCCATGATGGAAATTTAACTGATTTAAGAGGATTCTTCTTTATAATAACTGTTTTATATTTCTTTTCATTATTGATAACTTTTCCGTAGTTTATAAGAAAAAACACATGAGAAAATACAGGTTTTTAAAACTTTCCTACTTTTCTTTAAAAAAAGGAATTTTGACAAAAATTTAGATTTTTAGATACAGAAAACAACTTTTTGATAGCATATTAATTTTTAAATATATATTTAAGTAATTAGTATTTAATATATATATTAAATCTCTCACCACAAGTATGAAAATCAAAGAAATGATTTTTTTTATTATTCCATTTAGTAAAAATGAACGACTGTTTCTTTTTTATCACACTCGTCTTTGTGTTATACTTGTGTATTTCATAGACTCTGAATAAGTTTTATTTTCACCTAGTCAATGATTATTATGTCGACATACCAAGACGAGAATACAAAAGTACAACACTATTGATTTAGTACACTTTGGAAATATGTTTGAAGTAAGTCTTCAGAATTACTCTGTTATTGTGTGTCTTACGTTTGTCTACTGTCTAGTGATTATAAGTAATGCTTTAAAAAAATAAGTGACTATGTGGCAATTTTCAAATGGATCTATTTTAAATGATGTAATAACTTAAAGCAATGTTTCACGAAATAATCTTTTTTATCTCTTATAATTTGGAAACAATTTAATGGATAAAACATATAAAGACTTTTTTTTTTAATTTGATTTACAGACAATGCACATATCCAACTAGCTCATATTAGATACTAAGTCATAAGCCGCCAATTTCCACGTCTGCTTCCGCTCTATACTTCTAGAAATAGATACAAGTCCAATTCGTAGATTTTGGGCTAGCATTATTTGAGCCTGAGTAATTTAATTTTTTTATTTATTTTCTGTTTAAAATAATACAATTAAATCAACCATTTTTACCTGACTCTTGAAACTATAAATAATAATTTTAAAAAAGTGTTTGTTTATTCGCTACAAAACTTATTCGACGGAAAACACGAACATTAACTTGGGCTACAATTAAACCACATGGTTGAATAAGTGACAGTTAAATTTGAGTCGCTATAAAGAGCTGACATAACTACAAGTTATAGAATATAAATTATAGAGCAAGGTCTCTTTCAGCGCTACATGGACATAACAGGAAATTAAATTAATCGATTGTTCCACATTGTTGTCTAAACAATGACATGAAGAAAGACTTGCACCTGATCTGAAGAAGAAAAAAGATAATGCCGTATTAAAATTCGGGAAAACATCATAACGTGTAAACTAAAACGACTAAAAACAATTTTATTACATTTTTTCGTTATGCTATGTCATTTCAAGGTTGAAATTATTTGTCGTCTTGAGCTATCTCATGAGATTCAGCCTTCGTAAGCCATTTACCGGCCGAAAATATATTACATTTTTGACTACTTCGTTATAAAATATTGCCGTTTTTTTAATACTTATAAATCTACTTATATACTTTGTATTTTAATTTTGGATTTAAAAAAATAATAATACTAACAAAAATAACGCGTACAATAATGATAAAGCCTAGTTGTTTGTTGTGAAGCACGCCTCGATCGAGAAAACCGTATTATAAATAATAATAACCAAACAATAAGTTTTCCTTTTGTGATAACTGTCATTATAAAATGTTATTATTTCAAAACTCAATATAGAAAATAATGAAATATCGATTATTAAATAACAGATACAGGTATTTGTAACCTTGGGTCCTGACCAAGTAACGTATGGACTATGGTCTATATGTCACTGGATATAACATATTAAAAAAAAAAACAATTGCACATTGAAAAAGATTTATAGAATCAAAGTGTAATTAATATAAATAAAATATTATAGAAATTATTACATTCTCGAACACAATTTACGAAAGTTAGAATTTATTTCTGATCATCATCGAAATATGATGAAAATCAAATATTCTTATTTCTAAATCATTTTATATATTTTGAATATTGTCCATTGTCAAACATGTTTGTGGCCCTTCACACCCACCGGGCTACAGGCTGCCAATTAGCCTATAGGCACATGGATCTGGCTCTGTCTAGACTTGTTTATAATCAAAGTATGTATGTATGTATGTATCAACTATGTATGTATAACAATGCGTACTTGTACATACATACATACTTATCTATGGACTAAATTTGACTCCCACTATTTAAACTATTATTTCATAAATCAGTTAACATAATCCACGTGTCTTATTCTTAAGAATCATAAATGTTCTCTGCAATAGTTTTATTGTAGTAATGTTCTCTTATTAATTACATCAGTATGTGTGAATTATAATTCTATTTTCGGTCTAATTGGTAATTTTTTATTGCACAATTAAATAGAGCTCTAATTGAATTACATTACTTCATAACAACGTGAGTGTGACCTGAATAAATGTGTAAATTTTAAGAATAAATATTTCATATATTAAATGAAATGACCACATCTAGTTATAAAACCAATTCAGGGTGATATATAATGTAATAACATATATTGATTATTAGATCTAATCTTTTCAATATTTTAATTGGATTATAAGAATACATATTTTGTTAGGTTTTAATAACAATTTTAATTGTCATCTCTATGGATCATAGACATATTAAAGTAAAAGTACAATAATCTTCGATAATCGGAATAATTATAAATCAAGAGCTTAATAAATGATGATAAACTTACAAATAAAGATCTGCGGATGCTCAATATTTATAAATTAATGACATATTCCGTCTTTGTTTTTATTTATTATAATAGATTTTTTTAATCACGTTACTAAAACAAGTAACCAAGGGTGAAATGTCGAAATATTAAACCCAATCGCAATTGCAATGCGCGACGCAAAACAATACAATCGAAACATTAATCAAGCTATTGACATTGTGTGACCAATCTCTAAAGGTTGTTCGTACATTATAACTATGGCACACTATCACGCTAGTTTATACTCAATCCAAGCAATTGGACATTCGTTTGAGTAACCTTGTTTGAAACAAGTGCTGTTTGGAAAATCGTTAACATAGTTAGTGACCAAAAATTAAACAACATTGCTGTTTTATGTCTTTATATCATCATATATTCGAAAGGTATAATATTTGATTGTTCGTATAACCCACAAAGCCTAATAACATCTGATTAAATGTCAGCAGTTTTTGTTATATTCAGGTTAAGTTATAATGTGCTCTAGAACGCCAGCATTGAGTTTATTTTAGATTGGAGTTATATGTAATCTTTAATACCAATACGTAGGTAAATGGAAAGGCGTGGTAAAGTGTTCTGCGGGTATAGTGTACATTATTAGTAAGGTGATCTAGTTGCACTGTGCAAGTTCTACAGAATGCGGACACAGACCACACCCCGCTCGGGACCTTGGCCAGCAGGAAGTGGAACAACTTTTATATTTTTAGATGGTTTTAATAAAAGTTAATACCAAATAATTAATCGATGTTTGCTGGTTTAGATTTGTTTTACTATATACATTTTTTTTATTTGTAAATTAATACGATTTATTTACGTGTTGAACGTTATAAAATCGATTGAGATTATAGATATTATTAGGCAATATCTAATTATTTATTGTGAATAATGACGTAGGTGTTATATTTATTTGCGTGAATGATTCCAGTAACTGTATAATGTAGGCCGTGTTCTTGATTACAGAATACAAATTGTGAAGTACTATGATTATATTTGAGCCTAGTTCAAAGACAAAGGATATTATTTTCTCAAATTGAAATATCACCGACAATTTGATATTTGTTGAATTAAAATATTGGCTTTAATTACAGCGAATGGTTATGGAAATTTAATTAATGACAGTTTGACGGATAATCTTATTAATGTGTGTAAATACTGACATTGTGTAATGATGTAATAAAATACCAAAAATAATAATAATTAGATTAATAACTTTATTTACAAGTTTCTATAATTATTTTTACGCTTTCCGTGGTGTATCCATTCACATTACTAATAGAACCTTTATACTTTGTCCATTAACTCACAATATCACAGCAAACAACAATCAAAAACGCTTTCGAAGTAGGCAAGCACGTACCCGCAGCGCTACCCTCTCATGACTCGGCGAATTATAAATATATGCATGTTTTTTCGTTTCAAGCATAACGAATCACCGAGACCCTTCCGTAAGTAAGATTTATACTTTGTGGAATGAGTAAGTGTAGCCATCAGGTGCACGGTTCAGACTGAATTTGCCTGGTGGAAAGAAACGTGATGGTGGTGGGGTGGTGGCATCGTAGTAGTCCTGGCGGTTAGACTGTGGTGCGTTGTAATGCTGGGATTGGATGCCACTGTATTGAGCTTGTTGAACACCTGGGTAGATGTTGTTGGACTGGTATTGAGGCTGGGGAGCCTGTTGGGGCTGGTATTGAGGTTGAGGCTGGTATTGGGACTGAGACTGGTATTGGGGCTGGGGTTGGTACTGTGGTTGAGCTTGGCGTTGTTGTTGGGGTGCTACGTAATTTTCATTTTCATATAATTCGGGGTAGTATTGTCCATCATCCACATTGGGCTTGCCACCATAGTTACGCGGTGCCACAGGGGCGGAATATTGTTGTGGGGCACTGTATTGATTTGATTTGTAGTCGGGAGAGTTGTAACGAGGGTCAGGCTCATATCCGGGAGTAGGTGCCACTGGTTGGGGTGCGGTAGGAATGTGGTCACCAATAGCTTGGAATCCATTTTTGCCAGCTATATAGTTCACTGTTTTCCTTTGTCCTGTTGGGTCGATGTATGAGTAGCTTCCTTTCCTGTTGCCATCAGCATCTGTCTCTTCTTTGAAGTCAATACCATCTTCTTGTTGGTAAGCGGCGCCAAAAGCACCATTGCCGCTCAGGTAACGGGCCTCCTGTACAATTGCTGCTGTTTTAGGATCACCCGCGTATTTGGGAACACGTCTCGCTCCCTCTTGTTGCTGACACGCGACCGACACGATCACAAAGGCAAATGCTAAGAGCCTATACATTTTGTTTCAAATGTGCACTGCTCGCGTGAAAGTAACAAAGTGTAAGCTTGCGGGCGATTGAACTCGTTTTATATGACAACTCAAGACCTTGATGCCTTTTGGAAGGGCCAGTGTTGCGACCGCAAATTATAATATTGTATGTATGAGCGATATATTATAATGATTCAACGGATATATAGTAGACATCGCGGAAGTGACATATAGTGGTAGTACATGTATGTAAGTATGGCTTCCTTAAAACCATCTCTAGGCCTGTTTGAATGTCAATAAGCAAAAGGAATTTCAAGGTACTTTGATGGCATTACTTCTCTAGTAATTAAAACGATAACACATCTCATTGCCTCTTTAGAAATATACATGAGAGAATAAGATTTATCAAGATTTAGTGTTCTTTTGTGTTCTAATGATATTAGTGTTAATTACATAGCTTATTATGTACGCATTATAAGCTTAATGTGAAATTTTAATATATTTCCCACGGCCTCTAAATATTTATTATATTACCAAATTTTTGCATTTTCACTTAATTTGGTAATAAAATATTGAAAAAGATTATTTTTTTTATAGTATTACTGCTGTCGCCTTCACAGTGTAATAAAATAATAAATTATAAAACAAATATTTTTGGTCTCTTTTTTTATTATAAAACCTTAAACGTTTTTCATTGGCTATTGTGGCATTTTTTTTAAATATATTTAACATATCTGTTTCATGAACCACATACTAACGTATTGATACTGAGTTTAATAAACATAAAAGTTATGAATTAGAGAACTGCACAATTTTTATTTTATGAGAAATTATTTAGCGATTCAAATTTTGATATATGTTACATTCTGTGATACTCTTAATTCTATATAGGAATCTAATAGCAGGCCAAGTGGACTGTTTTAGTAAATTTAGTGTTCAGTATATTTAAAATGTTATTTTATACCATTTCATACGACAAAATAAGTTTCCTTGAACTTTGACATTAATAAAACCTTTCAAGTTTTAAAATATGATTACTGAATGTGTTGATGTCCTGGAAAATAAGTGCTATGATTAGAAATAATGATTGATAGTGAGATTGCGTCTTCAATGTTCAATAATAATTTATTTTACACAAGAGATACATAAAGTGAGTGAGTGAGATTATTTGAATATTGACTAAATAAAACAAAACAATAATTAGAACGAGAGCTTTTAATATATAGAAGAGACAATTTTAAAACACGGATATTAAAAATGAGTTTTTAGCAAATTACTTCTATATATAAATTTGAAAGATGCCTGCCTATATATAAAATTGAAAGGAAGAATTAAAAATATATGATTCTTTTCTTTTTTATTATTTTTAACGTTAAAGTAATATTAAAATTATAGTCAATTACCTTTTCTTTGAATATATTTTTTACAAAATCTTATTTTATGTTATAGATAGTTTGTACTTATATAAAATACTTGAATCAAAGTCACTATTAATCGAGGTTATAGTCCACGTGGTCGGAGTATGTCAAGTTTCATTGACTCGGAAATGGAATTGTATTTGAAAGTGTAAACGATAAATGCTAATAGTATTGATCGATAAACATTATTTTACTAATTAAGTAAATAACTTATTTAATGAATATATTTCGTTTTCTATCGTATTTGTCTGATTTCCCGAAAAAATGAAGAACTACAGGAGTAGTGTATGTACTGATTAAAAATGATATTGAGTCTGACAATAACTTTCAACCATACCAAGTTTCATCAAAATCTTTTAGGAGTTTTCGTGTACACACAGATAAATAGACAATATTTTCTAACGTCCATTGGTTTGGCCTGTGTCATGTTCTATGCACATAGCAATGGCCTAGATAATTCATTAAGAGATTTTGCTTTGTTTATTATATTTTATTATATGTATAATTTATATATGGCGGTATATAATTATGTACATATATCAATTTATCTGTACGGAGACAGTTATAATTCTCTAGCATAATGCAATTTGTGAAGTTATTACCCTAATTTGTTTTGCAATAGTGATTACTATTTCAGTGTTACCAGTGACATATGTTATGTAAGAAAACTAAACGGATTAACAATATCATAATTTATTTACATCCCATTAATTTATGTGAATATAATAGAAATATTGAATACATTGTTAGATTTTTGCTTATATTTTTTTCATTTTCTTGCCTATTCCAAAAATAGGAATAATAAAAAACAATTTATTTCCTTTTGTAGTTACGTAGCTTTGTTTGTTTTAAGGACATTGTCATCACTGCTCATATTTTATTTAAAAATAAACTTCAAAGAAAATATATTTTAAGAGATAACATGTAGCATTGGAATCTGATTTGATAGTATCTGAAAGTTGGATAATTATATATAGTCGTCGTGGATAATTATATATATTATAGAAGTCGTAAACTTTTATATTGCTTTCAATTATTATTAACCTTCAAAAATAATTGCTTATGAGGTATAGGTATTTTTTATAGATAATGTAGGTAATAAATAATATAACTTCATAGTCTATACTATAGAACTATAATATGAAAGCTTTTTGCTTCTTTGTCGAGCTAGTATATTTTCTTTCCGACACTATAAATTAACTTTTTGCAAAGAGGCAATGCTCTCCTAAAGATTTTTTTTGTGTGATTTATTGTTATCACCACTATTGTTCGGGCGAAAAACGGTTACTTAATACTTCCTGTAAAATAAACTTCTCGAAGGCTTGAGTCAATATTAATCTTTGAATCACGGTCTGTTAGAACAAACCCTGAAATTTAATATCTTATAAGTTTAGTAAAGTAGCTATTTAAATTTTATTTATGTCAAAATAAAATTATTTATTTAATTAAAAATCAACTTCTATATTTTTAATAAATATCTTCATAAAAATGTACAGGTTATCAATTACTGTTTTATGGTTTACTGTCATCTACTGAACCATAGAACCGCCATACTTATATGATATAAACTAAGTTCTTAAGGATTATTTTCCTAACTATGATTGCAGGAGGTGGTAATTTCCTGAAACTTATGAAAGGATTTACAGACAACTTCGTGTAAACTTGTAACTTTCAGAATATATTATGAATTTAACTTTATAATTTAGAGTTAAGCTTCGATTGGAATTGGAAAAGTCCTTTAAACTTCTCCTAATGGATTGTTCTTGGTGAACTACTTGGAAGGATCCCAAATTACAATCAAAACCTTTTCTTATATAAAGATGTAGTTTAAACTTTGGGTAGAGTATTTTCTTTGATTTACCATATGCAGATCATTTGTTAGATATAATTTAACGCTATATAAGACTACTACAAAATCTTATCATATCGTTATGCCTAATACCATGACATACTGAGAAACACACCTTAATCTATGTATATTTGACAATACTTAGCTAAATTGAACGCACGACAGAACTAAGAAGCTGATGAAATAAAGACGTTTTTTCTTTGTCTCGCTTATATCTTTTTTTACTTTATGGGAAGCAGGAAATTGAGATTAATTTATTACGTTGCAAAGAAAACATTGGAAGCGGAAAGCTCTCTATTAAGACAAGCGTACAACTATTAATTATGATTTCTTTCAACGTCCGGCGACAGCGGTGCGCTAACAGATGTGGACTTATTATGTGTTTTAAGAAACCTTATAGAGTGACAAATGAGGAGCGTTGAAAGGTTATATACTCTATGTTAAATGACTTACTTTATACTTTAAGCTTTTATTATTGACTTTAATGAGTAGGTATAGTAGAAGTAGAGTATTATATATATATATGTTTTATAACAATGAACAATTCTTCAACACATCTCATGTTCGATCTCCGTCGCTCTACCCACTGAGCTACCGTGTCTTTATCCACTTCAATGAATTTCGCACTATATTTATAATGATATCAATATGGATGCGACATCTATTAGGACACTTTCGGCAATCCTAAGGATATAAACCCTAAAAAATAGCCAACATATTTATAGACATTTTCAAAGTAGTAGTATATATGAAAAAAAGTGTTAAATAATATCGGTCTACTTATTTCATTTACATCCGGTTTTACGAGAAATCTTTAAATAATGTTTTTTCCTATACTATCAAGATTATAATAGGTTTTTCATCACGTTATCACTAACTAGAAAGATTACATTAGTCATTGAAACTGAAATATTGTTTATTTCATTACTAATTATTCTGGGGAAACCGGACGTAAGCGTTAATATCTAAACCTACATAATTTATTGCTAAGAGATGTATAACTAAGGATTGATTCAGCAAAATTTTATGGATCATAAACTTTCAATAAATATAAAAAGTTTACTCGCAAATATTCTTGATACTAAAAAACGGGTTCATAAAACGGTTTTCAGTAAAAATATAAAAACCAATCGCACTGTCGAATGACTCGAAACTTTTATTACACGTGTAAAATTCCGCTTGAAAAATCTTAAAAATCGTTGAACAATGTTGTATAACACATATTGAACATGGTCTTTTATACCAGGGTTTTACAAAAAAGAAAAACTAACGAAAGTGTAAATAAGAGCTGCGTGTATGGTGACTGGAGCTGACTGTTTTAACATTTGATGAAAACAGAGAACCGATATTGTGTGTGAATGTTCCAAATTTAAAAAATCATATTAATAATTCGTTAGTTGAGGCAATTAATCATAAATAAAATAAGTAACTTATTTTTTTTTAATATTACCTTTAAAAAATTCTGAAATATAAAATTGTGCTCAATCAATCTTTAGGCTTATATATATTTCAATTTGTCATTATACTGTTTAAACAGATACGTACATTATATGTATCATTTGTATGTATAACTAAATTATATCTATATTAACATTCTAAAAGTGAACGTCTGTTTGTCTGTCTATCTCTTATGCTTTCACGACTAAACCACCAACCCTTTGGATGAATTACGAAACGAAAATTGTTGAAGACCCAGGGTCAAACATAGAACACTCTTTTTTAGAAAATCAATAAGGGTCTGAAGTAGGAGATGAAAATTTGTATGAAATATTTAAAGCTTATCCGATTGTATTTCATTTTAGTAGACATATAGTTTATAACCTGAGCTAAATCATAGGATACCTATTTATTGATACATATTATCTTAATTAGGTTTACAAAAATTTAAAATTTGTCATGTTTTTTAATAATCATTTTATGTTGTTTTACAATGGTTATCTACTTTTGCCTGGCTAATACTAAAAATGTGACTGGGAATTTGTTTGTTTGTCACGCTTATATACCCTAACTGCTAAACTTACCGACATGACACTTCGCTCACAGGTGGCCAGAGGTACAGCAAAGAATACAGGGTCAATCCCTCTAAAGTAATGTACTTGAGAGAACCTAGAACAACCTTCCTTCATAAAGGCTATTTTTTACCTGCATAGTGCGGACGAGGCCGCTGGGACAAGCTAGTTGTTTATATATTAAAAACTCTTTTGTTTATAACATTAATATTTAAATACAGAACACTAACAAGTGTCCACAAGTAGGTATTATGTTTGTGAATAACTTTTTAAAATTCAAAACATATAAATCCACATCTCCGTAATACACTCCACTTAAATAATACTTAAGATATCTTTTCTATCAAAATATGTAAAACGCGGGTTACTGGAGTTGGTCGACAAGTCAGGTTTCTTATAATTACTTTTCCTTAATGTGAACAGTCTAAGATGAATGCCTCTTAATTACTTATGTATTTATTAAAATAAAAAGCAAATTCAAAGCATTTTCAAGGAAGTCCTAACTACATATTCATTTAATTTCTGCCTCTTTAATTATAAATAGAAATAGATTTTAAAAGGGGCCTTCTATTAAAAGGCAGTCGCTGCAAAATCATTGCGTGAATGGTGATATAACGAGGAGCCTCAAGAGGCAGGACGCAAATTAATCCTAATATAATGATTATTTTAAATATGTAATTGATTGATAGATAGTTTAGTTGATAAACTACTATTTCATTTATTTGTTTCATTTCTCTTACTTTTGGTCATTTAATTTCTGTGGTTCTGTGGAATGGATATTATTATCGCAAACAAGGAATTCATTAACTTTTTCAATCATTGCAATACATATTCTTCATAATACTAGTAAATATATGAAATGCATTTTGTATCATTTATGCAAATATTAAATGTAGTTAATTTACTTTTGAAGGACTTTAAACATTACAACACGCTTTCTAAGATTTTCCCAAAATTATTAACTAAAATAGATGTGCTAAGTATGAGTACAAGATGTTAGGTAATTTTATTCCACTGAAATATTGTATTATATATAAGAAATATTACTGAAGGATGTAATTAACAAATTAATAGTCATAAAACGTCATTTTCATTTGTTTATTTTAATAGCCTTAGATAAAAATAATGTAGAAATAGCAAGACTCACGCGAACTGGTTGTAGAATAATGTTTTAAATATGTGAAGAATTATAGTATTAATATTCACTTAACTTACATTTATTTTATATATTTAAAATAATGTTTATACTTTTTTAGTTCCTAAAAGTTATCCACTCAGTTTTTTAGCGGCTTTATATCCTCGATTTTTTTTTAAATTTGGTTGCTGGTATTTACTTTTCTATAATATTTTAATTGTTATTTATATCGCCATCTCTAATGATAAAGTTATAAATAAAAACATTAACTTTTTAAACAAATCACGTGATTTAAATATGATTTAGTGTGTAATAAATTAAAAAAGATTTCTTTCACTTCATGCTTTGCAAATTAAATTCAAAATAGACCTATCACGACAGTCGACGGTGTCTATATAAGTAAGTAAGGCTGTAACAAGACACCTATCTCAGATAGGCCGAGGATCGGTTTTATCATGAAAGAGACAGCAAATATTGATTTACAACCCTCGATACAGAAATGGAATAAATTGGAATATTAATTTCGCGTAACAATGGTTGCAAACAAATTAAAGTGTGCCAGATGTCTTCTTCAGATATCTTCTATTTCCTTTTATATTTGTCGATTTATTTGAGAGTACAATCTAATTTTCTTTGGCTTTTACCTAACCTTTAGCCAGTGGCGTATTTTAAAATTTTGGGTTCAGGGTAAATTAATAAAGCCAAGGATAAGATTTACATTTAGAACAAAAATACAAACAAATATACCTATTAGCTTACTTTGACATGTTTTTTTATGTTCTTTGTTTTTCATGCTGAAAAATATTTAAACACTAACATTGTCTTTGAATTATTATTCTCTGTCCTGTTCTCATAAATATGATTTTATGTTTTTATTGTTTCATTATATATTTTGTGAATTGTTGCTAAGTATATAACTTTTTGTGTTTTATATAAAAGTGGAAATATAAAGGACCTTCAATACATACTGTCTACTTTTGGTTGGTATTTCTTTGTCTCTTTTTGGTAGAAGGACAACAAATAACAAAAGTGTGTATTAAGATTATAAAAAAGATTTGAATATCATTAAAAAAAAATAAGATCTATTTAAAAAGAACAACTAACAGTATTATACCACATTTTGAGTATTTTATTATTATTGTATTACTGTCATTTAAGTGCTAGGACATAACCAATAATATCATATTTAACAATAATAATAACATCTATTAACATCCAATAAGAAATTAAGTCAACAAAAACCAATAAACATTGAAGACGATACTTCCTCCTTTATTAGTGCTTTTCTCTCCGCAGCCTTTGCCATCAGGTACTTTGAAATATGTTATTTAAATTCTCTTTGAATAGATCCTATGATACAAGTTTTTCTTTTTCTGAACTGCAGCTTGACAACCACTCGAGCAATTTACCCTTAAATAAATACGCCGCCTTCAGTAAGATTTTAAGTGTTAACATACAGGTTATTTCGATAGAAGTATTTGGAATATTTAAAGTTGTAAATAACATTAAAAACATCTCGAATTAAATTTAAATAATTAAAATTAAAAAATATAACATATTTCTTACATTCAATGTTTTTAAATATACCACAAAATTCAATATAATTACGAAATAACCGAATCGTGTAATGAATATGATATTTAATGCATGCCTGGTTTTCCTTCATACGACGTGATTTTAATTACTGGCCCTAAAAAACACGTACGTAACATACACATAACGAACCCGATACGGACACGGGGAATAATTACATTATCTCATAGTCGCGTGATAAGTAAAAATACATTTACGCGTTATAAGTAATAATGTATTTGTAGCGATATCCGTAGCGAAACTTAGGGCAAAACTACAGGAGAAAATCCCTGGAGCATTCATTTATTTTAACTCTAATTAATTATTTTTAACATTGGCATATTGATATGTGAATATAAATTGATTGCCTCGCATGTTATTTTGCGAAATACGTATTATTGTTTTTAGTATTCGTTAGTTTTTATTATAATATATTGTACTCTTTATCTATATTTTTTAAAGCTGTGTATGAAAATAGAACTTGACAGTCTTAGACGCGATCAAGTTTGTGTTAAGTGATAAGTCAAAGACAACTCTTATTTGGATTAAGTTGTATGAGTAAAGATTTTGTTACATTGATTTAACATTGGATCAAAAGAAAATTTTATACAAAAGCAAAACGCAAAATACTTATTCATCACTTTGAATTATCCCTGTCTGAAAATGATTCATAATCATAACTGAATTTATATTACAACAAATATCATATTAAATGGTAAAATAAATATATAAAATAGTGAAATAGCTTTCTATTTCATAACGCTATCGTATATTAACTTTAAAAGCCTTGATATTAACTTCCTAAATAGTTTGTATTCCGAATAGTTAATATAATAAATATGTAACCGCAATACACAATGTTTATTGCCGAGAGTCACGCACGCGTTCTCTAAAAGCGTGGTAGCTCAATCACAAAATCTAATTTGACACGAGTGAGTAAGGGTTTCTAGCAATTTCATATTAAACTATTTTTACTGAATGCAAGTGCAAACATTGTACTGCCGCCATTCCAACTCTATTATACAATAATATTAAACTTACTAACTCGAATCTGAATTCTTATTTTATTTAAGCCATTAATCTAGCCTTTTTATAAATCTAGACATAAGGTTTAAACAAAAACACTAAAATGTGCACAAACAGTTATAAATTGTGAAGTTTTCATTCTGTGTTAATTAAAAGTTTTTGAGAAACAATACTAAACAAAAACTTACATAAATCTTGTGGTACCAAATCCGACGTACTAATGAATTGTTTGCGGAGTCAGGACAGTGTGTGCCAGTTGGACTATTGCCTACAATATAAGGCCAATATCAAGCCAAGATAATCTACTGAGCAAAATCTACGTTCTTCCGACATCGTAAAAAGAATCGTGTGAATGAACATATATTATTTGTTTCCTAATATGGTAACTTAGTGAAGTTTGGGTACTTGTATTAGAAAAGATTTTAGTATTGATCCATACCTATATTACTACTATATTATTAGTATTAGAGCTAAAGTATCTGTGTCAGTCTATTTGCTACTATTTAAACTAAGAGATCTAACAATAATATTTAACAACGAGATCGATTGCGTCCTGAAAAAGGTCAAAGCTATCTTTTGTCTCTTAATACTTGAATAGGTATTTTTTTATTTATATGTAGTGTTTAAATTACATGTTGACTAATTATACAATCACCAATAATACAGGACAAATTACACACATTGATCTAACCCCTAAGTAAGCAAATTATTTGGATGTTAGACAACGATACAAATACATAGAAATACACTTTATAAATACTGATAATATATTTAATAAACGACCAAACCCAGAAATACATCTATGTTCATCACATACATGCCTGCCTCTCGGGAATTGAACCCGAGTCCCATTGAATCGTTATACGTTAACCACTCTGCGATAACCACTCGACCAACGAGGCGGTTAAATATCTAATAATTAAAATAAATAAGTTTTTCGAAGTTTTGAAAAGTAATCTGACATAGACGGTAGAGTGATTTAAAGAGGAATCAACTAAACGGTCGTAAAGTAACTAAAGTCGTAATGTACGGATTAGTGATTGAGCATAAAAAAAAAACATATGCAAGAAGAATACATGCAAACGAAATAAAAATGGAGCTGTAAGTATGGGTAGCAAGATTGAATAAGATAAAAAATTTAAACATTAGGGGAAGATGAAAGTAAAAATTAAGTAAAGTAAGTAGAAAAACCAAGTTAAGCCTACTCCATCCAGTATCCCAGTCAGGCCAGGAGAATGACAATGATAATCTAGACCCTACCGGATGTCGCTCTGTTTATTTGTTTGCGGGTGGTATAGCGGACAATAGCTAAGTAAGCTACTCATTAAAGACTCTATATAGTTATTTTTATTATATTATTATTTATTTTAAATAAAGTATAGGCTTTAAAATGTGAGTGAGCTTTTTAACTGTATAATAATCGGTTGAATGTATCTCGTGTAAGCGCAGCTTATATTACGTTGTATTAGCATTTAAAAGGTAACAAACACTTCCATTGAAAATCCTAGACCGTAAACTCTCGTGAATGAAAATAGTGTGCTCGAATTTGCTTGTTCATCGCTGCATGCAATATTAATGTTTGTAGAGATGTGAGCCATCATATCGATAGTTACCTGTTAACTACGAGTAAACGTAGATAAATCAGTTAATTATTAACATAAACCTAGAACTATTCTTGTGTTTAGCAATTCTCTGTTTATTGTCGCTGGCGTCTAGAATTAAATTTATAATAAATCAATACCATTGTTTTAGTTTATGTGATGATAGACTTAATTATTATGTTTTTGTAAATACCTATTTTATATTTGTTTATTTGCAAAAACCTAACATACAATTAACTATAAAAATATATAAAATTAAGAATAAATGTCATTTTTATACCGCAAAATTTTATACACATACAGTATAAAAAATACACTAAATTCTGATCCTATCTCAAGACGACAGCCCTCAAAGGACTTCTATAAAACTGAATGTTTGCTTACGTAAGTAGATGATGAAAAGATGTTATTCTTTGCGATGATTAGGAACATCAGATTATTAATATTAGCACATATTTATTAATGCGTAGACTCATATCGATAACTTTTATACCAAATATATGAATTCGAAACTGATTTACCGCTGTGGCTGATGCATCTTGATGTTCGTATTTGTGAAACCGTGTTAAATTGTTGAAATTGGTAGGTTGCTGTTATTCAATGAACAGGGGGTGAGTCAGGACGTGTTCACTTACGCATACCATCAAGTGCCAAGAACGGTAATACGGTAATTGATCTTCATATTACGTTTAATTATTTCCTATTTATAAAACTTATCATAATGTTATGAAGTTATAATATTTACGTTTTACGTATCAACATTTTTTGTCTTGAATGTTTTTTCTTTACGGCAATTATTTGTTGGTGTAACATCACTATTCTACTAAAATATTTATTTTAAAATACACTCAATATAATATTGAAACCTTCATATGACTTATAAAGCATCCATATACAATGACGATCAAAGATTTTAAATTACAATGTAAATCACATTACAGAACACACACACACAGAACAATAATGCCTAATAGTTCATTAAGCAAAACGCTACGATCAAAGTGGAAACTCTGATTAATATTGTTAAAATATAATCATATAGCATCCACTGACACTAACAACAAAATATCGACAAATATGACAAACAATCACAATATTAAAAAATATTTCTGTCACCGCTGTCTATTTACGCGACAACAAACGTGCGATAAATTGTTTATTTTTAGTGCACAGAATGATAACGAAACACCTAAATTGAACTGCACGCAATATCCGCCTATAAAATTCTATAGTAAAATAAAAAAATATCTCCGAGAGCGTTGTCGACGTGCATCCGAAGCCCGCATTTCACTTGCAAATTGCTTATCCATCGATATCAGAATACCGACAGACCTCATATGCATAATAGTATAAAATAGTTATATATGTACATTATCATACTCAACAATATATTGTTTATTTTTAATCTGTTACTCATTTCAACGCTTTTGTTTTCATTGTCAATTGTGTTTCATTTAAAAAATATATTATTAATAATATATTACTTTTATCCATGCCATTAGGGAAGGTTTAGGTCTAAATAACCTCCTGTCGAGGGGACCGGCCGTTTGTCGCATTGTGCGTACAATCGAAAATTTCTTATTCAGTTATTTCTTGAGAAGTGTTTGGGATTTCCTTTTGGAAGTTTTAAGTCGGCAGTAAATTATTCCATGGACAGGTGAGGCTGTAAAGGCAAGATTTACGTTCACGGCCATAGCGGGTGAGCCACCCTCGATAAGATGTATGTAACCTGCGGCTCGCAGCCCTGATGGGATAGACCGCGGAAAGTTTTACACTTCAACTGACGATATAAAGTTTACAAATAAATCCGTAACTCAACTAAACAAATCTCAACTACGATTTAGGTGTTAAGACTTTCAGGTCGTTTTGTTCTGAAACAGTCAAGGTAATTTAATGTCCCATTTGTAAATTTGTCACGCTTAAAATATAATGAAAAAAAAAATCAATGATGCTGAACAATCTCTGGAACATTAGAAATATTTTTTATTTATTTATATTCTTTATTGTAAACCACATAAAAAAAATACATTTAAACAATTACAAATAAAAACAGGGTAAATACAAAAGGCGGTCTTATCGCCTAAAGGCGATTTCTTCCAGACAACCACATTGAAAGGAATTTAATATTAGTGCACATAGATAGGTGGCTAAAAGTTTTAAACATTGTAAACATACATAAAAATAAATACACATTAATACATAAACGTAATACACATATAATTATATACAATACATAATTAATTAATAAACTAAACAATACCAATTAAAATTTATACAGTGCTTATACATAATAGAGAATTAATTATACACATAAGTAATAAATCTAATGATAACATTAGAAAATAATAATAATAACAAAAAATAAATAATATATATATATATATAATAAGTCGTCTCAGTTTATTCCTGATAAATAATATTCCTTTACAGATTTTTTAAATATAGGCAAGGATTTAGATTTTCTAATAAAGAGAGGTAGTGCGTTCCATAATTTTGTCGCATGGACCGTGAAAGAATGTTGGAAAAATTTTGAGTTATGAGCTGGCATTCGTATAATTAAAAATTTTGATGATCGTACATCAGCTGGCAGCCCAATAAACTGAAATCTCTCCCTCAGATATGAGGGTGATTTCATGTGAAATAATACACAGTACAGAAGAGAGAGAACGTGTAGATCCCGGCGGCGGCGAATTGGAAGCCACTTGAGTTTTTTGCGAAATTCAGAAACGTGGTCATATTTTTTTAAACCAAATATGAACCTTATAGCAATATTTTGGAGTCGCTCAAGTTTGTTAAGTTGGTCCTCAGTTAAATTAAGATAGCTTGCATCGGCATAATCGAGAATAGAAAGAAGAAGAGAGTGTGCTAACATAATTTTGGTAGGAATCGGCAGAAAATGTTGCAATCGCCATAGAGATCCCATAGCAACAAAGATTTTTTTACTAAGTTCTTTGATATGACTAGTCCAAGATAATGTTTGATCCAGGTGTAGTCCCAGATTTTTGACGGTGGAACAATAGGATATTGGAACATTGTTATATATAACTGCAGGAATGCTATCTCCATCTATTCTTGCAATCATGCTGGGACTGCCAATAATAATAACCTGGGACTTGACAGGATTTATTTTAAGTCCATACTGCTTACTCCACTCAGAAATTGCAGTCAGGTCAATATTAATGGCAGATATGGAAGATGTAAGATCTTCAATTCTGGAATGTCTGTAAATTTGAAGGTCGTCTGCATACATGTGATAGAGAGAAGATATATATTTAGTAATAGAATTTATGAAAATTGAAAATAATAAAGGAGATAACACGCCACCTTGAGGTACCCCTGCCGAGACGCTACACCAGGACGATAAGGTCTTATCGTTCCGAATGCGTTGTCGACGACCGGTGAGGTAACTCCGAAACCAGTCTGTTACCGATGGAGATATGTTGATAGAACGTAATAGGGTAAGTAAAATATCATAATCGACAGTATTAAATGCATTACTAAAATCAAGAAGGGTTAAAATTGTAAGCTGTGTATTGTCCATTGCCAGTCGAATGTCATCAGTGACTTTGACTAGCGCTGTAGCCGTGCTATGACCGGGGCGAAATCCAGACTGCCAAGGATTTAAAAGTTGATTTTCGTTAAGAAATAGACTTAGCTGTTCAAGTACTAATTTCTCAAGAATTTTTGAAAGGAAGGGTAAAATGGAGATAGGACGGAAATCACAGAGGTTTAAGGGTTTGGCCTTTTTAGGTATAGGAATAATTTGGGCTTGTTTCCAAATATCGGGAAATTTACTAGTGGTAATGGAATGGTTTAAGATATGGGTTAAAATGGGAGAGATAATATCTAGGATGGGTACGATCATATTCCGGCTGACACTATCAGCACCAACAGCATTCGATGAAATGGATAGTACGTTCTTCTTAACATCACATTCAGTAAAAGAGCAGAAAGAAAAAGGTAAAGAATCTGGAGTTTTAAGGGATGCAAGGGTTTTAAGAGTTTGGTTTTTATCAGTGGTATTAATGGCCTCTGTGGTAGAAAAATATTTGTTGAGAAGTTCAATATCTACATTGCAGGAAGATGTGTTCGGTAATTTACCAACTCCAAGTGATTCAAGAAACTTCCATGTACTAGCAGTATTGCCATTTTCGATTGATCTATGTATGTGGCGTCTTTGTGCATCTCTACACAATGTATTGCAGCGATTTCGGGCCTTATGGTAGTTAGTACGATTTTCGTCACTATCTTTCAGTTTAAATTTAAGTCTTGCCTGATTTTTTTTATTCATCAAAATTTTCAGTTCGTCTGTAAGCCAAGGAGCAGGAAGGTGTTTCAATTTTATTGGCCTAATTGGAGCGTGTTTGTCATACAGTTGAGTTAGCAAAACATTAAAACCTTCAACCTTTGAGTCAATACAGTCATAATTAGTGATGGCGGACCAATCTAGCTGTCGAGCATCGGCACGAAGGAGGTTCAAGTCAATAAAATAGAAATATGCCATGATCTTATATCTAGTAGATACTTATATTATTTCGAACAATGAAATTCGTTTAAAAGTTGGAGGAGATTCAAGTCGTTGTACAGAAGTCTGCCAGAACAATCTTAATCATCTTTAGTAATATTACAGAACTTACAGGAAAATGTATTTAGTATTGTACCAAAAAAGTCCAATCATTTATCTGAAAAATTATTTTAAAGTACATAAAAATCTCCAACTCAAGTAACTTGTTTTTTTATTATTCTATATAAGACTGTCCAAATACTTTTAAATTTCCTTTCATTAAGGTCTCTAAAAAGGACTGTAAGTATCATAAAATTTCATCCTGAAGACTCGAAATTAAAACAATATAAAAACTCCGCTACGTATATAAATTGTATATATATTAATAGATTAATATGACTTTTAAGGTAAAACATAGAAAAAAATATTCTTATTCATTGGAAAAACAACATTATTCCACGAAAAAATCTTGTGAACATTGAAAAAATCTTTGAATATTCATTTATAATTTTCATAATTTTACGATTTAACAAAGAAAGCAAAGTTTTATTATTGTAAATCAAAGAAACAATCTTAAAATATAAAACGAGCTTTTAAAATTATCTTATGATAAATATTCTTGTACTTATTTGTATTACGGTAATTTGTTTTAAAAGCCAATAAATTTTAATCACCAGATGCTGCGTCCTATAAATACAATAGTTAGTAAAGCTCGAATTTTGTAAAAGCTCGTTCTAAAGTAAAGATAGGCGTGACCAGCGAGGTTCTATAGCAAAATCAAAGCCAGCAAGTTGTCAACTCGATTACCATAAACAAACGAGAAAGACGTTCCTGTATTTTAACGATACTATTTTAAGGCTCACTTTGTAACTCACGGGGCAATAACTTCTCGCTAATGATGTAGGAAGTGGTTAACAAGCGAAGTTTGAATAATACAAAGTATTCACAATCAGCATGCGCTTCGAAAATTGTAAAACTTTTAAATGTTTTAAGTACATTTTAATTAAAACCTGATGTAAGTTTTTCTTGGTACTGCAGTATCTCTTTAGTACGCAAATATAAAGAGTAGAGACATACTTTTTCTCTACTGGTTCGTAAAACAGACGCTAAAACCAATCGTAAGTGATGCTATTTACCATTTATTTACTTTATTTACTTTAAATAACCAAAAAGAATAAAAATATATATTTAATTAATTTAGTAATGCTGAAGTAGGCATTTTAATAATGTAATTTTATTTAAAAATTATACAAATATTGGTTAATTGTCATCAATTATACACTCAAATACAATACAAATAACGACATTATTTAAATCCCCCGGAGCTATACAACAATTCGTTTTAAATAAAGCTGAACTGAAAAGCCGTAGATGGTAATACTGCATTATCGTTGCGTCATATTATTTAAGTTATTTTAAGAGCGAACAAAGTTTCCAAATTACTTACAAATTTATCTCAAAAATAACAAGTTCAGAGTTTGTAAGTTAAGTTTTAAGCATGTTAGTATAGTTTTGTAAATCATATTAGATGTAGATGTTTTACCTTTTTTATTTATTTTTTATTTTTTTCTTTATCTTCTGATCGGATTTCCCTGCTTGCCCTATAAGCTCGATTAGATTTTAAAGAATTTATACGGTAATCATTATGTAGTAATCTTCAAGGCATAATTAATGTTTATTGATTATATCTATACATATAATAAAATTATCACTGATCGATTTCTGTACATGGAAAATAATAAAAAACATAATGGGGGGCTTTTATAAGACTGCGAGGACCCAAAACAGTGATTTTTCATTTTGTCTGTATATCTGCATGTCTATATATCTGTATGTCTGTATGTTTGTATGTCTGTCTATGTCTGTATGTTTGTGCGTGCATCCCAGAAACGGACTAACCGGTTTGGATGAAGTTTTCGGGAATAATTGTCATGAGCTTCATTTTACATTTTGTTTTCTTTTTATTTCAGTCGGTTATCAAATAAAGTTAATAAATTTTCTTATTTTCGTACCATTGCGATAAGAATTTATTCAAAACTATTTTACTTTTTTTTTTAGTTCAGGTAGTAGTTTTATACTTCATGATGGGGGTATAATATATTTTAGATGTATAGCTTCAGAAGTAGGATATTAATTTGTATTATATGTATTTTATTTTATATATGTGGATTGATTACTATCAATCGTACGTTGTTGTTTGTTTGTTATAGTCATAGTACATATTGATAGTATATATTGGTAGTACATATTGATAGTATATAATGGTAGTATATCAATATAGTATATATAGATAGTATGTATGTATTGGTAGTACATATTGACAGTATCATTGCTAGTACATATTGATAGTGTATACTGATATTACATATTGATGGTACATGTTGATAGTACATATTGATAGTATATAATGACAGTGTATTAATAATAGTGCATATTGATAGTACATATTAATGGTACATATTGATAGTACATATTGATGGTACCTATTGATAGTATTATTGATAGCACATATTGATAGTGTATAATGATAGTAAATATTCATGGTACATATTGATAGTCCTCCTGTCAGGGAATAATAATAATAAATTTTCCAATAAAAAAATACATAATTGGTCTTGCTATTTATTAAAAAAATATCTGTCATTAAAAAAACAAAAATATATAAAAATAAACTAGAAATACTCTTATACACGCAAAAACTACTTGCCGGAGTTTGATGAAACTTTGAATGGGTACGTTTTATCGAAATCAAAATCTATGTGTATGAAGTTGCAGGCACAGCTAGTTAAATAATAATACAATCTGTTTTAATTAATAATTTATGTCTTAGCCTAAATATTTGTGACCTTGTTGTATTTTTTACAAGTTTTAGCAAATGTGTATTTTTGACTGACTACTTGGAAATTATACAACTATATCATATTTTTAATAAATAATGAGTTCTCTAGTTTATCTAATATAAATGTAGCCATCTGTTTCGCACAGCACGCTTAGTCTACAAACGCAGTGCTCACGTCAACAATATGTAGGAAATGTGGTCTGTTAAAAATGTTCACATGCTGCAAGCGAATCAAAAATGTTCATATTAAATAAACGCTCTTTACCATGAACATTGCATGTTTAAATTGTAAAGCCGGAGTGGCTGTACTTATAGCGAAATATGAAAATCTAATTACAAAGGTTGAGATAATTCAGATTTAAAAGGGTTTCAAAGAGATCTTTTTCGCTTAATAAACGCTTAGACTTTTGGGCACTCTAGTTAAGATATCTCTCAACTGAGAAAATATTTAATAAATAAAATGATTTCCGCTTGTGTAAGTTATTGCTCAAATAAAATGTTCCTGATGGTGCTAGTCTATTTTGACTTACACAGAATTTTTATAAATAAAAATTACATTAAATGTTATTATTTTCTCTTATCATTTTATTAATTGTAAGATTTGTATTATGTAGTTCATATATGTTTTAAATACTCTTGACTAAAATGTACACCTCATATTAAAATAATATGTTGTAGCATTTAAGAACTTGTTGAAAAGTATATAATGAAGTCAATTAATGTTATTGATGTATCGACTTACGGCTGAAAATAATAATCGATTTCCAAACTGCAAGCTCAATTCACTCTGATCAGTGGACCAACCGACCGATCGGTTATTGATACAGAAAACTATGAAACGAGTTGTAATTTGAATCTTTAGTACTATTAATTGGATCTAGAGTTATTATTAATTTTGATCTTCCTATAACGGTACACCTCAGAACATAATTCTTTTAACAGTTTGGGTTTACGTACTGTTCCATTATATTTACAACAACAGTACGTAACAAGAGTACGTTACAACTGTAGGTTACGTAAGCGTTAGCGGGGGTTAAATTGTGATATTAAAATTGCAGGGACGTGGTTCAAAGATTCAAGGACCCTTTGGGATGAGGATTTGATTAAGAGCTTAGAATAATAATAAGCTTACAACTTACAAACAAAATATGACCATCTCTTTTAATTGTATTGAACTAAATAACTTTTAAATGGCTAACATAGTCAATTTTAAATATTGTTTGATTTCTTATTAATGCTAATTTAATTTAATACCAGAATGCCAATTTAATTTCTTGGAATACTAACATGATAGAAAGGTATTTCATAGTTCAGAGGCATAGCATAGTCCTGTTGGCAAATTAACATTGAGACGAGGCCATTGAATTATGTATATGCAACATATAATTTAATGGGTTAAGAACTTTATAGGGCTTGTGCAATTTGTTTAGTTGAGGGCCTAATTACATTTCAAATAAACAATAAACCGCTACAAATTGAGCGAACGAAGATATAAATATACTATGAATTGGAATACAAAATACAATATTGCAACATTTATTTCAATATAGGATTTGTTAAGAACTTCCTTGCATGTGGTCTGGGTACATGTGACCGCGATATATTGGTACGGTCCAATTGGACGGTTGGAAGGGTTAAATCGCAGCCTGTTTGATGAAATGTTTTGACCACTAGCCGCCTCTTCATTTTGAACACTTTTTAAATTTAGAAGGCTTATTATATGAGTTGATGGTGGTCTTTGATTTTGTTGAAATGGGATTTTCTTAGTTCTTAACCTAAAAAAGCGAAGGTATACCGTCATACAAAAATTCAAAATTAAATAAATATTTTTTATGCTTAAAAAAATAGTAGAAAATATGTGGTGAGCAAGAAAATATTAAAGTAGCATACATAAAAAAGTTTAATACTAAGCTAAGCTATATATTTGTCGATGTACTGGCATAGGACTTAGCCTTTGTCATGTTGGTCTTTATTGAAGTAAGTTTTGCTCCTGCTGTAGCTCTGCTGTACACAAATGGAAGACCCTTTCATAATCGGCTTTACTCCAAAATCATATACTCCGAGAGAAAATAAAAATATTTAACACATTTTTAACTAAGATATTAAAAATGTATAAATATATATATTTCTACATATAGTAGATTTTTGTATTATAAATCATCAAACAGAGTGATATATGATATATATAATTTTCAATGTCTATCTTCAAATATACATATATATCTTTACAAACCCATAATATCATTTTTTTACGGAAATATTCAAAAAATCCTTTATTGTTAATGTACCATTATTTTACGACGAAGCTATTTTTGTCTCAAGTAACATTATTCAATAACGTTTTATGACAATATAATGTTTCCATACGATCTCATTTTTAAAAGTTCGCAAACACACTTATAAAGTTTATGTCAAATGGCAATAAAGGCAACATTAGGACGCGTTCTAAAATATCGAGAGATACTTTAATGTCATGCAAATGAGCCGACACTGCATCAATTCCTGTGCGAGTTTCTAAACGAGGAAAATGGAACTTTTCGCTTCTCTGCGAGTTTAGAAAATATTGGGTACGTTCCAGTTTAATAAAAAGTGAGTTGTGAATTTTGCTATCATTTATAAGTATTTACGCTCATAATACATTTAAATATAAAATTAATATGTACACAAATAAATATACAGTTTAAAATACGCTCCGATACTTTAAATTGCCATCAACAGTCTGAAGGCTCTGACTAATTAACTATAAGTCTACTTTAATTATTACCAAGATCAAACTTTCCGAATTTGGGGCATGACAAATCAAAATCACTCTTAGCAAAACAAGTATTAATTTTGTATCGGCGTCCGGGAGTTAGGGCGGCGCAGTACGGGGTACCCCCGCCCTCGCCAGTTCTAGCCGCGCCGCCGCCCCGTCACTACGTACCTCCTTTCGCACATATCAAAAAAGCCTTCCTTCATTAAAAACCACGTACCGCAAAATCATCCCGACATATACGTTCGAGACAACGCACCGGGCGGTCGTACCTCGCGTAGCTGTCGTCTGAATACGTTTAACAAATACTGTAAATACAATTAAATAAATAAACGGTGAGATTTAGAAATGTGAAGTCTCTGTGCTTAAATTTCAGTTGACAATGTGGATTGTTGAGTAGTCGTGGGATTTTATCTGTACCATAAAGTATTGTCAAGGTAAGGTAAATAAATGAAAAGCATGCTCTGTAAGATATTATGTCATTTGTAGCACTTGTTTTGACGTTATCTAATAAAAATCTTGCAATTTTATAATGTATGCCAAAATGCGCTTTTCGAGAGAGGCTGAGATAAAAGAATCTTAAAAATTCTTTATTGCAGTTATTGTTTTATTGCTTATGGCTGATTAGTTTGATGTCGCATGAATATTTTGTAGTTGCAATAATATAAATACCTTACTAAATTTAAAAACGCTTTAAATATATTATAAGAATATTTATATAGTGTTTTATTTATTTTTGAATCTTGTTATCACTATTATCTCAAATACCCGGCGTCTTTGTTACACAATCTATTTTCGTTACGTATTCAGATTATAGTTAAATCAATTGCTTTGTTTTTAAAATACTTAGTGTGTATTGAACGATGCAGTTGTACAGAACCGATCCATAGTACAGATGCTAGATGCCGCTTGTATCTTCGATAACAAAAGAGAATATATTATGCCTAATTCATCTTAACACATTTATTTTCAGTCAATTAGCTATATATCAAATAATTTTATAATATTTCTCTTCAGATACCTATAGTTCTACATAGAACATTGTCATATGTAAGATCAGAATGAACGTAGACATATCATAGACACGCTTATATTGCTCTTATAACTATCCTAGTCATTTCAAACTAGGGCTCCAAAAGTGTTTCAAGCCCACTTGTCATAAAACCAAGGACGCTGGCACGTTTAGTTTGTTATATCTGCATATTTTAGACACCAACCCGCTTTCAAGCGCAACATTCTGATGAAACTTCAGTATACTAATATTAAGGAGTATGTACCGACGACAAAATAGTTTAGATAGAGATCGTTCTTCGTACCGTCTCAAACTTAAAGGTTAACTACATGGCTTAATACAAGGCTGAATATAATATATTTATATTTTATATGATATTCAGATCTTTTATAAGAAAACTCATCAGTTATCATTTGAAAATCCTATCGGTATTCACACTCGGATGGAGTTAAATAGAAAACTTTCGGTTATCGTCAAAACATTGCATACATCGACGTAACGGTAAGCGGTTTTGCCTCCGAAAATCTTTTTAAATCACAAAAGCCAGTCGTCAAGATCGCATGTCGAAGAGGAAAAGAAAATATCCCGTAGAAATAGCACAGCTGTTCGGATTTGGAGCGAAGTTCGTGGTAAATCCGAAATGAAAACACGCCGATGTAGGCTAGCGTGTCTCGATAAATTCGAAAAGGATTCCACACATATTACCAACCCAATAAGGATTAAAACTTATTTTGGAGGCGAAAAGCTTTAAAAAATCCTATTCCATTACTCTGTGTTGGCTGTCTCACATACAGTACATAGAAATATAATAAACTTATACTCTATATTTTCAGTTTCTTACAAAAAATATGTACATATTGTACTTTATTTAGCTTATAAATTGTTATTTAACCGGATGATAATAAAATACGGTAAGCAGATTTGGTTTCTGTATTATTAAAATTGGTTTAATCGTCAAGTTAAAATTGTGCTGAAATTTTGATTCAAAAAAATAACATAATAATAATGAAGTATATCATTATGGATGAAATATTGTTTTGTCGTTAGGAAATTATTTATTAGTATTTAATATTTTATATTATAATGAAAAAAAAGGACATTTTAAATTAATAGTATTCTATGCTGTTGTACGAATATATACAAATGAAACAAAAAATCTACTAATGAAACTATTCATTTTTTAATTCTTTATGCTTGAACGTATTCATAAAGCTATTTAAGCTAGGTATGTTAAAGAATTCTGATTTTATGCTATAGTAAGTCAGTTTAAAAATAGTGACATTTGTAATATTGAGTTACAATAAATAACCTTATTTCAAATAAACATATTAACAATAATTGTAAAGACACAGAAAATAAAAAGAATCAAGAGATAAAATTATTGACCAAAAATTCTAAAAAGACAAAAAATATTATTATTCATAAAAAAAAAATGTTTAAAATATGCCATGTAGAAGAAAAACGATACATTTTCAATGAGTTGAGTGGGGCGGGACATGGTAACAATTAGTGACACGCGAGCAAACTGGCTAACATTCATGACTTGTTATACAATGGACATTGTTTACTATCCAAGCTGGAATGAAATACAGTTCGCAAATATTGAGCTTTGTTGCATAGAAAAAAGACATGCAACATATTGATTGTACACTTTTGAGTTAGGCTCCATTGTATTTGTTTTATTCAATTGAGATTTAAACTTTGATAGTAATGTTTATTTTATCGTGTTCAATATTAATTGTTAGTTTCATATATTTACTTTTTATTACATGCTATTGGAACAAGGTTTAAACTTGTATAAAAAAATTCTTATATATTATTTTAGGGAAATGAAAAACTGTATTATTATTACTTTTTCATCTTTTACTACAATGTGTCCTTATGTGTTCACGATCCTAGGTACGGGATACAAACATTGCTGTAGATGTCGTAAGAAGCGATTAATCTAGTCAAAATGTATTAGAATCTCGCTTCTGTCAGACCAGGGAGACCTGAATTTGATTTTGCGATAGCATATGGTCTATCTTTATTGGCTCTTTAAAACTGTTACGTGGTACTACGGCAGCGTAGAAATCGCTGCCATTTTTAAAGCTAAAAGTTAAAAAGCCAATGGCTGCCTCCATCGTTATAGTAAGAGACCATGGAAGAGAGGACGCT
The DNA here is from genome assembly GCA_959347355.1 of Napeogenes inachia. Classification (NCBI taxonomy): domain Eukaryota; kingdom Metazoa; phylum Arthropoda; class Insecta; order Lepidoptera; family Nymphalidae; genus Napeogenes; species Napeogenes inachia. Next base: position 11,908,596 of record OY365793.1, on the reverse strand, counting down.
GAAATGAGGGTCCAACGACGTGCTCGCAGCAGGAGGTCATCTACTCTTGCTTATTTGCCTCTCTCCTCGCTACTTGTTCTTAATTTAAATAAGCTTAACATGTCTATACATGTTTAAAGATATTTTCAAATATGAATAAAATTATTAATGGAGAGAACAACCCTCAGTTTCAGACGAGTGCCGAAAGAAACTAGTATTTTCTATTTATGGAGTATAAATAGAAAGTACAATTTTCTTTCGGGAAGCTTTCAGAATGAAGTAAGCTGAATTTTGTTGAGTTTAATCTATAGTTGATACGAAATTGAGCGTTTACCATTAAAAACACGCACTCTTTGAGAACTTTCCCCTTAATACCTTGCCAAGTATCATTGTATTGATCCTGAAAATCTTGAACGATTGTCAGGTTTGCGATCACCTAAAGAACAAGTCTAAGTTGGCTTCAATAAATCTGGTAGTGACCAACAGAACGAGAGGGGTTATAGTGCACTGGTCCAGCCATCTATGGAACATTATTCTCATCTATGGCTCGGGTTGTCCCATTATAAGTTATAACATTTTCACCACGATCAATGACGAGTCGCTCAATTGGCCAAAGAACCAGTTTTTTTTGTAAAAGACTTGATCTTTTTGGTGTTAAGGTGGATTATATTATCTTCTGCTGAATATCGGCGAGTGTTAGGAGCAGGTTCTTAATTTCATTCTTGTGCCCGACTTCCATCATCACACTGTATAACACCGGCTACACTACTATTCACACACTGTGTATGCGTGACCTTGTTCTGTAATGTATTGTCATTGGCGTTGGCTCTTTTAGTTCTCTGGTGTTGCTAACAGGTGAACCATATCCTTGTTTCCTTATCTACAACAATAAAAAATAAAACAAATGTATTTGAAAAACTGGTTAACATCAATAACACGCCGCGAATCCGACACGCTTCGACTCGTGAATAAAAACCTAAACTAGTCTAGCAAAATTAATATTTTATTAACGCGAATACAGCCGGGTAAATGTATATAAACATTTATATTGCTGCCCCGTTGGTCGAGTGGTTAGCGCAGACGAATTATTTCGGGGTACGGGTTCGATTCCCGAAAGGGACAGACATGTATGTGATTACCCTAGATGTCTGTTTTTCTGGGTTTGGTCGTTTAATAAATATATTCTCACTGTTTTTTATGTGTATTTGTATCGTTGTCTAAAACCGTCAACTCAAGCAAATAATTTCCTTACTTAGGGATTAGATCAATTTGTGTAAATAGTTGTTTTCTAAGTAAATATATACAATAGTTTAAAAACAAATAACATTGATAATAGTATAGGTAAGTATTTTTTATTGACTATAAATATAAAATGAAAAATAAACCGATACGGGCAAATAAGAATCCTCGATGTCTGGGAAACTATTCCGACGCTCTACCAATTGAGCTATCGTATCATTTTCCATCTCGGTGAATGAAGCATTCTATAATGATTGAATATCTGATATATTCAATCATTATAGACGGTGGTGACACCTAATAATCTTCTTTCGAAAATAATAACCAATGTCTCTAACTTTACAATATAGAGAAGCATTGAAAAGATGCGACCACCAACACCATGTTATATACTAAAACCATATTTAGATATTCACAAACATTAGGTAAATGTTAGAAAAAACTTTGATATTTTATGAAGACTAAGGAACTTATCGTGTAACGTACATATAACTTCCGACATAATATATCAGGCGTAATGGCAAGAAAAGAAGTTGTCAGCCCATACGAATGTTATCATTTTTTCCCCACAAATGAATTTATTCCTTAGGATTTATTATACAACCGCGGCTTGCAGACGAACTTTACTTGGTCTATTCATATTACATAGTCCGCTTCACATCATAAAGAGAGGTCTATTAGATGTGAGGTCCAGTCTTACAGTAAGAGTTGCTAGCGACATAATATTGAAAATTTATAAAAGCTATGCTATATATGCTTCATTTACATAAATGTATTTATTAAATTATTCCAACAGTAATTGTACGGTACTCGTGCGAAATAGACGTGTGGTTAATAGTTTTATTGTTGTTTTGTTTATTTAAAAGCATTACGACACTCGGGTCGACGAGTTTCTACCTGGCCGTTCGGCCTTGAGGGCCCGGCTATAGAAAAAAAGGGTTGTTTACAATGGATGAAGACATAAGTTATACTAATGACGACAATATTGAAAATATGAACTGTTGTAGCCCTATAAATCGAGATGAAAGTATATCAATTTTAGAAGAAAATAATTATAAACAGAATGAAAGCGTTGTGCTAGGAAATAGTCAAGAGGAGAATTTAAGAGCAGAGAAGAGAAATAGAATAGAAGAAGACGAATGGTCTGTAGTTAGTGGTAGAAAGAAAAAACCAAAAGCACAAAATAATAAAATTGAAGTTTATATAACAAGTTTAGAGATTTTGCCTAAACAATTTGCGATTGCAAAACTACTTAAAAACAATAATATTATTAACATAGAAGGAGTAAAATACATCACCCCTTACAAAATAAGAATAGATATACTAAACGATATTGATGCTGACAGATTAATAAACTGTAAAGAATTTATTGAAAAGGGTTGGAGAATCTATAGAGCAATGGAGAAAGATTTGTCTTATGGAGTTATAAGAAACGTAGATTTAGAGATAACCGAGGACGTCATACGGGAAAATATAGTGTGTCCAAATCAATTTGTGGTTGTATCTGCTCTACGACTTCTTAGACGCAGTACGAGCAGTGGGACTGGGTGGACGGCGAGTGAATGTGTCAGGTTATGCTTTAAAGGTGCGTATATGCCTCCATATGTTTTGGTAGATGGTCTTAAGATAAAAGTTGATCCGTACATATTTTCTGTCACACAATGCTCAAAATGTTGGCGATTGGGTCATATGACCAAAAGGTGTCCTACTGGTAAAATAGTTTGTCCAAAATGTGGTGGAAACCACGCAAACTGTGAAACGTCGACTTACAAATGCACCAATTGTGAAGGAAATCATATGGCTTTGTCAAGGATATGTCCAAAATATATAAAAGAAAAAAAAATTAGAGAGTTAATGGCAGAGTACAATATTACGTATAGAAAAGCTTTGACTGTTTATGTTGCACCCTCATCTCCAGATATAATATATACTAACGACAATAGTGACAATTTATATGCCCCTAAGAATGATATAAATATAAATAACTTTGAGGACTCTCAAATTAACACGAGCGTGAAACCGTTTGGTATTGTTCCTCGTTATTATAATGATAATACGGAGGGGATAAAACAACATACAGCTACATTTGCAGAAATAGTCATGACAAAAGCAGACCTGCATCGCGAAGGAAATACACGTAACTTTTCAAAAACTGGGACTAAAAGTATAGTAAGAGAATCAAAGAGACAAAGAGATGGAGATAGAAATAGGCAAGAGAAGACAGAAGAGAAGAATAAGGATAATAGTGAGTGGAATGTAAACGCAGACACAGATGATAAGGTTACATTAAGCGAACTGTTTAGTAGATTAAAAGACATTTTATTTCTTAAAGGTATTTCGATTCAATCAAGAATTCTTAGATTCTTACAAACTTGTTTGGAATGGATAATATTGAAGACAACTCAATTCCTATCAGAGAGATCACTGTTTAAATCGGTTTTGGAAATGTTTATAAATAATGGCTAGGTTTAATAAAAATATCAGTTTCAATATTTTGCAATGGAATGCTCAAAGTATTAAAAGTAGATTAGTATCTTTACAAAATATTCTTATACAGGAAAAAATCCACATTGCTGCCCTGAGTGAAACATGGTTAAATGTAAATACAGCTATTAGGGTTAAGGATTACAACATCTTTCGCAATGACAGATATGATTCATATGGGGGTGTAGCGCTATTAGTACACAAATCAATTAGAGCAAACGTTATATCAATAACCGACGTTAACAGTTCTTTAGAGGTAGTGGGAATTACAGTTAGCAATTGTGGTGTAATAGAAATTGTTATTTCTTTGTATTGTCCTCCTTCTGCCCGATTGACTCAAAGGGAATGGGATGATTTTTTTGTTAAGTTCAAAAAAAAATCTTTAATTTTAGGTGATTTTAATGGACACCATACCAATTGGTCGAATAAAACAGATACAAGAGGAATTCACATATTTGATTCATTAATTGAAAATTCACTTACTTCTCTAAATAACGGAAGTCCGACGCGTATTCGTTTAGTTAACGGTATGCTACAACAATCAGCACCAGACGTTTCTCTAGTTTCATCAGATATTGCATTAAAATTTAATTGGAACGTATTAAATGAATCATTGGGAAGCGATCACTTATTAATAAAAATTTCTACAGAACTTGGCTCTACAAGAAGTACAGGTAAACGGCGCAACTACAAAAATGCTGATTGGGATGGCTACAAGACTCGTTTAGAAAAAATGTTTAAAGATTTTACTTACGGCGATGACTTACAAGTAAATTATAATAATTTTATTGATTTTTTGAATATCGCTGCAGATATTTATATACCGTGTAGAAAATTGAACACTAATCCAACTAACAACTTTCGTCCATTACCGTATTGGAACCCGGACCTTTCTAAATGTGTAGCAGAACGTAGATTAGCGTTGGTTAGACTAAGACGGAATGCTACTCCCCAAAACTTTGATATCTATCGTAATAAAGTACAAGTAGCTCAAAGGAACATTCGCAGAGTACGTGAAAAGTCGTGGCAAGCTTTATGTAATTCTTTAGGTGAATCAACTAATCCAGCCGAAATGTGGCATAAGTTGAAATGGTTCAAGGGATACGGAATACCAAACAATTATATTGATAAAGAAAAATGCATTAGAGTACTTGAAAGCATTGCACCGGACTATGTAACATCTGATATGCCAGTTTTTGTTTCAGATAATGCTACTTTAGAATCAGAAATATCGTTGCATGAGTTAAATAGTTGTATCAAAAATAAAGACACTTCACCAGGTACTGATATGATTTCATATTCAATGGTAAAGTTTCTCCCATATAACGCAAAAATTATTCTTTTAGAATTATTCAATGCATTTTACAAAAGTGGATTTGTGCCCTTACAATGGAAAGATATTTTTATTGTTCCTATACCTAAACCAAATGGAAACTCAGATACAAATACAGCACTAAGACCTATTTCTTTGTTGTCGTGTATGTGCAAAATTTTTCATATCATCCTAATAAGAAGATTAGAATGGTTCATAGAAAATAATAATATTTTACTGCCAACAACTACTGGTTTCCGAAAAGGTCGGTCAACTTTAGAAAATTTATCTCTTCTTGTTTCAAATATTCAATTAGGCTTAAGTAACAAATTAAAAACAATTGGGTGTTTTATAGATTTAAAGGATGCTTATAATAACGTTGATATCACAATACTTTTAAGGAAAATGGATCGCCTAAATCTTGGAAAAAAATTGTGTATCTATTTGTGGAAATTTTTGAACGACAGAAATATAAAAATGAACGTAGATAATGCGGTGTTTTCTAGAAAGTGTAGCAGAGGTTTAGCTCAAGGTGATCCATTTTCCCCATTATTATTTAACATAGCAACTTCTGATTTATGTAGAAATTTAAATACAAATAATATATACGTGTCTCAATATGCAGACGATTTTGTTTTGTATATAACATGCAAAAGTGTACCAAATGGTGCACAATGTTTGCAAGTTGAAGTTAACAAGTTTGTTGGTTCTGCCTTAAGCTTAGGACTTGAAGTCTCCGCCATAAAATCAAAAATTTGTATTTTTAAAAATAGACACTGTAATGAAATGGTTAAAATTAATATATATAATAATACTCTTGAAGTTATTGATAATATAAGGTATCTAGGTTTGTGGTTGGATAGTACTTTAAGGTGGCATTATCATATAAACAATTTAAAGATTAGATGTAATAAATTGTTAAATTTGTTTAAAGTTCTTGTAGGTCCTGGGTGGGGTGTCAAACCATTACATTTACGTCGACTTTATGTGGCTGTAGTGCGCAGTCGTATGGATTATGGTAGCTTTCTTTATGGAAGTAGTTGTGATATACATTTAAGAAAACTAGATAAAATACAAAACCAATATATGCGTATAATAGGTGGCTTCATTAGGAGTACTCCCATCCATGTTATGGAATCCGAATTAAGTCTTCAACCTTTGTATGTTAGAAGGGAATACCTTGGTGGTAAATTTTGGTTTAAATGTATCTCATTAGATCAAAATACTCTTTACAAATTATTAAACGAAATTATGTATGCTTGTCAAAATAATAGGTGGAAGCGTAGAAACAAACCTCCTTTGGCTTTAATTCACGAAAAATTTTATTTAACAAAGTTTTATAGGAATGCAAAAATAGGATGTTTCAGTTTAGACACGTGGGTAAGCAATGTGGATTTGTCGGAGATAATAGAATTAAATATTAGTGAAATAGATAATGCTAAAAGATGCTATAATCCTTTTAATCTTAGAAATATGTGTACGAACTATTTGAATAAGAAATATAACAATTTTTATAGAATTTATACAGATGGCTGTAAGAGAAGTGAAGGATTAGGAATGGCCTTTCTAGATTATCAATTACACGTGGCATGTAAATTTAGGGTAAATCACGATATGTCTATAATGCATATAGAACTGTCAGCAATAGCTGAAGCGATTGCATACATAAATTCGATGGAAATTGGTAATTATTTGATCATCACAGATTCTAAAAGTGCCTTACAACATCTTTTAAAATGTGCAACAATTTTTAGGGGAGCACCTATTGCGTATGAGATAGTCAAATCAATTAAAAATATGTCTGAAAAGAATAAAATAATTAAACTACAGTGGGTGCCATCTCACATAGGGCTAATTGGGAATGAAGATGTGGATTTGCTTGCAAAAGACGCTTGTCTCAATGGTATACCTTTTGATGGACTTCCATATTTCTCTGAACTTACAAGATTAGTTAAGATAAAATGTAACGATATTTGGAAAGAACATTTTGATGTCCGATCGCTCACTAAAGGCATTTGGTACAAAACAATTCAACCTTCGCTTCCGCTTACGCCATGGTTTTCTGAAGTAAAATTAAATAGAAAAGATTTTGTCACGTCTTTTCGACTTCGATCCGGCCATATTCCCTTGAACAGCTTTGCAAACCTGGTGGGAAAGGCGCAGTCTGCCAAATGTGCAGAGTGCGACCAAATTGAGGATGTTTACCACATAATTATGGAATGTTCTCGGGTCGAACGGGAGAGGCGTGACTTTATAACTATTAACGATATAAATTTACTAGATATAGGTATAATTAATGTAATTTTAAGTCATCCATTCTCGGCAGAAGCAAAAATGGTATATAGTATGTATAATTTAGCATGTAAGCGAAGATGATTTTAAGATGTTTCTATGAGGGTGTCATCTTCAAATATTGAACAAACCCTCTTTAATATTAAATGAATAAAAAAAAAAAAAAAATTATTCCAACAGTTTTTATTAACGTAAAGGAATTTATTTACGGAGTTTTTATTCAAGCTCATTCCTGTTTGCTGTTACGCTTACGTTTATGTGAACACATAAAATTATGAAATATTTGTGTAGGAGCATATTCTTTTTATGTCAGCAATCAGTTTTATTAATGTAAGACAAAATGTCTTTTGAAGTTGTCTTACTGAAGTAAGATGAATGAATTATAAGTAAAGACTAATTTAACTTTCCTTTTCGCGAAACTTTGACAATTTTATGCTTACTATTATTTTGTAGATTTGAGTATTAGATACAAGATCAGAGAGATTTAAATTGCTTTCCTTCATCTTATTTTAGGACAGTATACTTTTTAATTAAAATGCTTTTAATTTCGAGTGTCAGGAACGGATTCAATTACTAAAAAAAACTGGCCAGAAAATGATGGTTCGGGTAAGTGCCTCTTGAAACAAACGGCGTTATCAAATCAATGCAACCCTGTGTAAGTGCCGGTGAAAAGGAGGGGGCACTTACATCTCCCAACCACCCTGCGTCGGCTGAACCTGGTTTGACAAATTAAAAAATATAAATCGCCGATATATTTTGATGGATTCAAATTCCCTGTTAAAGGGTTAACATTTCAATAAAATGAACGTAAAAAGATGGCCGTTTTTATGATGGTAGTCATGTACGTCGTACATACATGGAACGGATTATTTATAACATGTTCTGATACATGCTCTCATTAATAAAAAAATATGCAATAAAACACAATTTTATAAAATAACAATTAGTTATTGTATCGTCTTTTCATACATATTATGAATATTTACTGAAAGCACTTAATAAAAGAGGGTCCTTATTTTATGGTGTCTCTTCCACAGTACATTCATAGATAATTATTTTAATAATCTGATATTTATATAACATGTATTTTTTTAATTTCAGCTGATCTTAGAGAAACAAATTCAGTTCCTATTCGAATCACATCACGTAGTTTATAGTCAGTGTAGTTTATTTCAACGGCGCCTACAACATTCTTAGTAAATGACGGCGGTAAAACAACTTACATTGCTTTTTTATTGAGAGGGACAAGCGACTTGGAAAATAAAGATTCGGAGGTAGCTTAATGCCTATCTAGTAAGTGTTACGGGTACTAAATTTATTTTAAAAATAGACTCTCAAATCTTTTTAACGGATTTAATAATTTGAGGAGCTTCTAATTTTTTTTTTATTCCTAAAATGAGGTTATGATAGCACAAGTAAATATAAAGTCGCATTTTATCAAGTAATAGTAATAATATACCTACTTGATAAAATGCGACTAATATTTTTATGATTATTATATAATAATCATTAAAATATTAGAAAGAAGTATCTCTGTTACGCTGGATTCGTCTTAAATGTTAATATGAGAAAAATACGTTCATTACCCACTTTACCGCTAAATTCGCCAATACTAACCAGTACTCTTTTAAGTCACGTCATGGTTCTTGACGAAACGAATCTTAATCTTTAAAACATCTTACATTGTACTAATGTCGATCTCAGTAAACAAAGCGCAGGTAATACGAATGAAACCTTACGAGCGTAAAATAGCGTCAAATACATGGCAAGTAAAGAGACGTATCTATAATTTTCTCTGGAGATATATTCTTGGCATCCGCGAGACATCAGGTGTTCCGTTCGTAGTATTAAAATGTACCTTGACTAGAGTCAATATTGAAAGAAGCAGACGATGTCGTCTTAGTCAACCGCGGTATTGTGCTTGGACAGTATAATAAAAGCAGAGAATAAACTTGTAATGCCTCCCCCGTACAATGAGAGTATTAATAATCTATGTATTGTTAAGTAATTCATATTACCAAAGAGTAAGAATAAGATATTTTACCGGTAGTGCATGTAATTCAGTACTCTGTGACATATCTCTGTTTTCATGAATATTTAATGTTCAAATCTCATTCATAAGTCCCAAATGATTCTTGATCTCAGCGGCATTAACGAAGTCTAGTCAGCAAATTGTCAAATAGTTATGTTTTTTTTAAATTTTAACATTTAATAAGGCAAACGGATTAAAATCAATGAATTATATACCTATTATTTAACATATACTCGTATCTTCACTTCCTTAAAATAATATGTAAATGATAAAAGTATAGTATATTTTGTTTTCTCAAACAACCATAGAATATTTGAAATATAAAAAAGCAAACAAGTCTAAAAATATCGTTCGTACAAAAAGGTTCTTGTTGTTTTTTATTATTTATTTATCTGCCTACAAATGTACCTGTTAACGTTTTTTTTTATATATAACCAATTTTCATCTACACTTCACCATTTTGTTAGATCATTTATAAGGATATGTAATAAATAGATTCTGTTCAAAATATAAATAATTTATAAAACATTAGTTTTGTTACTTTTATAACGAAAAGATATATGTTTAATATTTAAGATTAAAGCACTTCAAGTATAACAGAGCACGTCTGGGTTAGTTCTGACAGCGGTAGAAATATTTTAATTAGTCCCTTGAAGTTATGTCCTTTAGAACAATAAAATTTGTTATTGCTTTTATTTACTGAGATTCTCAAATAAATTCCTTATAATTCAATGAATTATCTCGAGATTGTTAATAAATTAGTTTTGATGTGGAAGTCTTTATTCCATTTCGTTATTTTACACAAGTATTTCTTAGCCTCTTAAAAATCCATTGTTAGTCCGTAAGTTATATATAAGTCTAGTTCTCACTTTACGCCTTAGTGTTAAATATTAAAGATTTAACTGCAGCTTTTCTATGTTTATTTCGATTAATGACTATATGTAATTATTTATCTACACATATCGAGATGTAAAGAAAAAACTCTCGCAAACATAAAACTTAATTTGCCGTAAGGTAAAATATATCGCAAGTAATTTTCCCCAGTTAATAACTAGTTCATAAGTTCAGTGGAGCATTAAGCTCACAACAGTGGCCCAACCTGATTGGACTGGTAAACTTGGGAGTTATTCAGTTTTTCACACCAGGCTCAAACGTTTGATTACTTCTTGCTTTATTATTTATTTTACGAGATTTTCTAAAGCATGTTATAAAGTTTATTAAACGTGGAAATACTTTTATTTAAACTTACATGGAAATTGAATTAAATAATGTAGGTAAAGGATTCTAAAAACAATAAGGTTATTAATAAATCAATATTACGATTTGACTGAAAATATTTATTGTCGCATTAAATAAACTCTACATTATTTTATTACATGCATAACTTCACATGCTAAAAATGTATAATAAATATATTACATAATTTTTACGTATAAAAAGAAATCATGTTCTATGAAATATTAATTTCCACATTATATAAAGATAGACCACATTGATATAAAAAATTTCAGAGTAGGTATACGGCCTTTTTAATGTCGGTCTCTCGCTAGCGGCCTTACGAATACACTCAATTTCTTAGACATAAATCTGTGGCGCAGTCATATTTCAGGTTTATTGAGTTTCAAACTTTTGGGCCCTGAGGCGAGCTTATATATCAATAAATGTTACTGATATTGTCTAGCTTTAGATTAAAATATGGAATTATTAACTGTCACCAAAGACCGGTCTGTATATAAAAGAAAACCATTGTCTCTAGAATGACGTAGTTATATCTCAAAAAAAATCTTTAGACATTATATATGTTAAATATAATAGTTGAAATGGTGTGTTTTACAAGTATTTTCCATGTTAATAATAAAAGATATCTGAAAATCAATTCGAATATTAACATGTTGCTGGCAGCTATTAGTCCTTCATTAAATTTTGTTGCCGTTGTTGTTCAAATTAAAAATAAAAAATATTTACGTCACTTGCTTTGTCTTTTTTTTCATTTTAACATTCATAATACGCCAAACTCAATAAAAAATAGGTTATTTTATTATATAGTTATTAAATTGTCTGCGATATTTTAACAACGTATTGTTCAATTTAATATTAAAAAAAACATAACCAAACGCAAAATATGTAATGTTCCGATCACTCTACCGACTTAGCTGTCGTATCGGAAAAACTTTATAGAGTTAATAAATTAGATTAGTGAATAGACATTTGCGATAACATAGTAATTACTAGGACCTAGGCAAATAAGAAAAGTGATAATTTCACAGATTAAAAGTTTCTTTATTGAAATATTTCATATACCTAGATATATATCTATCCTTATTATCAAACTTCCCTAAGCACTTCTAAACTTTAATTCCTCTAGTAGCTTAGCAATAAATAGTACACGTAATATGTTTCAAAGCACTTCATAGTAATTCATATTACCGCACCGCAATTTAAAACTTTTACCGCCATTACATTATAAATCTTTATTTGTGAACACGTACTTCATTATCAAATGCATTTTCTTACCGAATTTCAGCGGAGACACAAAACGTAATGTTATCTTTCGCGCTAAAGTGGTTGGGAATTGCATTGGAAGTCTGAAATATTATATTATATAGAAAAATCACCATATGCGATAACGCGCCAAATCGAGGTAACACGTATTATATTTTGTAAAGCAGATGGAATCTTGGATCGGCCATGTACGAACATAGTACCCTATCTAATACAATTTTTATTTATTGATGATATTATTAGAATACAGTATTAGAATATTAACTTTTTAAATTAAGATTAAGATTTAATCATGTGTGATCATTTTAAAAGCTCAATTATTTACGTCAGTAGATATTTGTATACTAATAAGATTGATGTGTTTGAATAAAAAAAAAACCATTTGTCCTTGTTATTATTATTTGCAACTAAACTTCTAATTCGGAGCTTTATGGGTAAATAGTTGCTACGTTTCGTGTACTAAAGATTCATTTTAACTCCAAAGTACTCGTACGTTATTAAAGAATAAAGTGAAATTAGATAACGAGGTAGTAATAACACTATATAGGTACTTATTTAACAGTATCAGAGGGGGAGATGGTCAGCGCAGACAATATTCAAAGCGGCCGAACCGTTTTTCATAATTTTCTCCGGAACACCTTCTGGTACTTTATAAATATTTCAAGCGAATCAATTATTAAAATGATTTACAACCTCGGAGCTCCCTGTATAAACAATATAAGAGTGTGTGCGGAGGATCTGGAATGAAAAAGTATAAGACTTCTTGTCCATACTCACAAAGAAAACTCTCTCAAACCTTATACAGCCTGAATTATTAATGGCGCGTTTGTTGCATGGACTCTCTTTCTTTGAATAAATTATTATGCTATCATACTAATTTTTACAATTCTTTTTAGGTACTATCATGAAAATGAGATATATAGGTAAGTTTAATTAATTAATGTTATTTTAGTGTATTAAGTAATGAATGTTTATTTAATTAAACCTAGATGTTCGCATTAGCGACTTCTTATACAAAGAGTATTTATCAAAAATAGACTTATTTAATTTAGGTAACTAAATTGAATATCATGCTTATTAAATTTAAGTCTTCTGATTTACTATTCTTTTTAAAACAAAATTTTAATCTATTTCAAAAATTATATTATAGATTTATAAGTTTAACTTTATATTATAATTAAAACTACGCGTTAGAATAACTAAACTGACCCATATTACCTAACAACTTTATTGTCACTAATAACATAAAACCACTCTGCTATTTGGGTCATAGGAAAACATTGATACCCAGCTTTTATTATTATGAACTTCAAAGAATTCTTCTTTATATTTACTGAAATGTGTAGGCAGCAAAAAATGTTGAATAAATAAAAATATTATAGCAATGCTTATTATAAGGAAAAAGAAAAGATATAAATACCTATTTAAGTTACATATTTTTGTTGTAAAAAAGACGTTAATCCATATTATATAGGTACTTAAGAGACTTATCCAGATTGACTGATCTGTTAAGGCCTGAGGTAACAAACAGGTAACCGCAAATTTTTAATGTTTGCGATTTTATGTATTTAGTTATGTCATATTATATTTTTTATATGACAAAGATTACAATAGTCGTATTAACAAATAACGAATGATCTATTAGAACTCTGGGTTGGTAGTCTTTTTTTTCCATTAAATGATGATCCAACTAGAATATTTATTATCGTCCCAATTTTTGATGTGTGTAGGTTTAAAAACATTTACTCTTTATAATAATATATATGCTATGATAACTTTCAAAATTAAATATTGTAGTTTTTTAATTATATGTTAAATATCGATGGCCTTCCAAGAATAACACGGTTTCAATATGAAGTTTCATTTAGTCAGCGTAATTACAGCTAACAATAAGAAATAACTAATATACTAGATAAAGAACCTTTAAATTATAGAGACAGTGACATACGTGGTGATATAGTGATGGAGGCAATATAGTGACGTGAAAATTGGTGTGAAATGAATATACAGGTAGTTAGAGAGACATGATAAACATTGGTTTTAGTAGTTACTAAAGGTACTAAGAAATACAATAAATGGTAGGTTTTTTTATCTATACATTATTACTTGGTCAGATAATATGTAAAGAATTTATCAGTGCTGCAGTAAACAGACAGACAGACAAAGAGAGTATATTATATAATATTCTGAAACCGGTAAGCTACAACGTTGCCAGTTCTAATTTACTTACAACATTAATAAAGTTTGATAGACTGGTTTTGGGTTGTTTCATTAATTAAAGTTTGATGGAAATAATTGCAACAATCTACGGGAACTATAACTTAGTGTGTTTACCATGTTGAAATATTGTATTATTATGAAATAATTATTGACAGTATATAATATTTAACAGTTTCCTAAAAGCACAGTTATTATAATGTATAATTACTTATACTTTAACGAGCTCTATGTAATCTAGAAATTTAGTGGAGCAAGGTAGAGTCCTTGTGAATGTGCTGTCATCCATGCCGTACGATAAACGATGAAAAGATCTCCGCCGGACACTGTATTCATGTATATCATTGAGTGCCTCGGGAGGTAACCGTGTAGAAAACCGGAGAAAATGTGAGCGACACATTGTATACTGTACAGAAAGGATACTTAGCTCATATTGCCTTCACATAAAGAGTATTTTTGCAAACACCACTACGTATGAATATAGTTTCATAGTATCTGCATTTTGTAGATAGCAGAGATTTGTGAGGGTGTGTAGATTTGTTTTAGTTCCATTTTTGAATAAGGATTTTGATCTAAAAATAAATATACATTTTACATACTTTAGAAACAACATCCTTAAGGAGATTTTAGTTTTTATCATATCTCATTTAAGAGATTTTAATACACTAATTAGTAATGTAAGTTATTTTCTTCCAAGCAAATGAAAGCCAGTTGAAATGAAAGCCAGCCATAAAAAAAGACATGTAGAAATTTATAAATGTAGTCCACATAATAAATACACGTTTTTAAATGTTAGGTTCTACTCATACTCCATTTATGGTCATATATTTAATGTTTTTTTTTGTACATCAACAATTTTTATAGTATTGTCCGAGTCCTCTCGACCGTGCCGCGATAAAATGTTGAAAAGATGATATATAGGATGAACGGAGGTCCAGTCGGTGTGACTCGAGCCGGAAGAGAAAAGGCTTTTATCAATGTTTATTTGCCTTTTTAACTAAAAGTGATATCATTTGTCATTTTTTTGCGGAGTAAATATTCCCTTTTATTCTCAATGATATAACTTATTTTAGACAAAGGCCAGTGAGAACGGTACCCTTACTCGGTCTAAAAAATTAAACTTCTACATTATTATTTAAATCATAAAATCATTTAATTGAATGAATTTATAATAAAAATATATTAAAAAAAAACACCAAACAAATTTTTGATTAATGATTAATAGCAATATTAATTGAATAAGATTAAAGACTTATTTAGCTTATCTACACACTAATCTTGCTAATATGTGTTATAGATAATGCATGTATTGAATTGACTTTCTAACAGCCGTCCTTAAAAAATCATCATATGCTATAAACACAATAAAATAGAACAGTAATACTCCTATCTATTCACAACTTATATATAACACACTAGCGCTGTCGTATGTTTGTTAAACGCATGAATAGTAATTATCAAATGGTAATTTAAAAAATTGTTAAACGAGGCGTATTCTATTATAACGAGTATTCATGTATTAAATATATTTAAACAGTAAATTAACATAATATTCAAATATCCTTTTCAACTTTATTTGTATTTGTGAAATAGTTATCAAAATGAAAATCAAATTGTCCGTTTTATTTATTGTATCTGATTAACAAAACATTAATAATGTCTAGCGTACAGTACAAAATATATCTGGTAGTAAAAGTAGATATTGTTGAGGTTAGGCAATGTACTACTAATGTAGTATTTTTTTTTTTTTTTTTTTTTTTTTTTTTTTTTTTTTTTGTCTGTCTATGCTGTTAGCCCTGTTGGCTATTACAGCGTCACCGGGGGAGCGGGTGGGTCAGGAGACCCACCCTTGAAAAGGGGGGGCCAGATGGGCCCCCACGGGGAACGAAGTCCCGAGGGCGTCTCAGATTGAGACACGGACCTCGGCTCGGGGCGTCGTTAGTCAGGAGGGAAGCTAAGGAAATTTGGACACTAGCGTCCTCCGACGGCAGAACGCCGGAGCAACGGAGCACTTACTCAGTTGGGACCTCGTCTATACCGGTATAGACGGTGTGTGTCTGTATGTTGTGAGGTGTCACTTATGCCTACGCGTACACGTTATTACCTACTGTGAACGCGTCGTCGGGGTCAACGAGTACCGACTTGGGTCTTCTTTTTCTGACTAAAGTAGTCTTACGTGGTCTATACTCTGCGGCGTCAGCCACCAGTGGGTTCGGGTGTCGCTCAGCACGTTCAAAGTACTTTTGGGAAAGCCCCTTGAAGTACTGAGCGATGGTCGGAAGGTTCAAGTCTCTATGGAGATCGATGTTGAAAAATGTAGTATGTTGGTACTTATGGAGAGGGGACGCAATGGGTGCAATTGCAACACCCTCTGACTCAAGAAGAGGGTGATTTTGATCAAAATAATATATACCTGTAGGTACCGGGACCTGGCAGGTACACTCTCCCACGTCTACTCCATCATAAAAATAGCTATTATAGCTGCATTTCGTGAAGCGTGTAAAAGAGTAAAAGAGATAGCATTCACATCATACTTTTTTCTTTTTTTTTTCTAATATAGCAAGGCCAAGGAATATTGGAGTCTAAACCACCGCCGCTAAATCTCTTGCAACATCAGGGGAAGTCCAAAAGAATGACTTTGGAGGGTCAAATGTTTTACGTAAAACTAGTCTCGCTTCTCAAGAATGACACCGCATTTGCAACTGACTTTCTGAAGCAAATGACCTTAAGCATAGGAAAATTTATATTTAAATAAATGTTACATGTCTATAAATATAATAAAGAAACACGTGTACACTTCTTCCATTAAAAATAATATGGCACCAATTATATTATTGACAACACGCACTGTCGTTCAAAATAAAAATAAAGCAATGAAACAACATTTTATTTCGTTTCTCTATACTCGTTCGGTAATGTTGATAACTTTTTATTTAATTGGTACGTGTTCTTAATTGGTATGTGTGTCTGTTATTGGATATATAAAGGACTATATTCCAAAGGTCTAAAATAGTCTACAATACACTCGTAGAAATAAAGATAAATGTTGTTATAAAAATTGGAAATGATTTTAGAACCCTGAAAGGTTAATTAAATCTTCTATTCGAATAGGTTGTTTTAAAATTTATTGAATAAAACATAACCAATATGTAAGTACTATATTTATGTTTGTATAGAAATACTAAAACCTATTAGTCGTAAATGTAATTGTGAACATTGTCCGTAAGGTTTAAGCAACATATTCTAAGATCTTATATTTTTAATAATACATACAATAAAATATGATAAAGTAAGTAACTTCATAATCGTGCCGTTTGTATGATTGCTGAGATAAACGAGACACGCCTCAAGCACTATTGGTCGGATTTCTCAAGGGAGTCTTATATAAATAACAAGATCTACGTCAGCACCCTATAAAATGTTAAAAGGTCACCAAAGAAGTATAGATTCTAGTTTACATCTATAGTATATAACAAAGGTAGTTTTTATGATACGATATTAAACCTTTTTTTAGAATTGATTACAAATATGATCCACGATTTTTCCATTTTGCTGTACAAAGTTACAGCCTCATCTTAAATGACGTGCGAGGAAGGCTGTCGATGACAAGTTTCCGCAGTCGACCAGAAATGCCGCAACCACACACCAGCCATCCACTTCGACCTACATTCGCAGATCTAATATGAGAGCATCGAAGTATATATTCTAGTTAGATTTACTTCAAATTTCAGATATAGGTATAACAAGCACATCCAACGATCAACAAAGTGAAGAAATCTTTTATGGTTTAAAAAAGAAAATATTCATATGTTCGTATTAATAATTATGTTTTATGAGTTAAAAACATTTAATCCCAACACAAAAGATAGGAATTCAGTCCGAACACGTAAAGACTTACAAACTCACACATATAATATATCAGTTCCGTGTCCCACTGCTTATTTTGCTAGGGGTTAAAAAGACAAATAAGGGAAATAACTAACATTGCGCTCTCAACTTACTGCTTTATTACATCGCAAAATATAAATGGCAGGCAATTGACATTGTCGACGCCCTAAAGAGGCCATATTTCCTAAAGTTTTTTACTGTTTTATAGCCAAAATTTGAGGAATAGCTTAAGTTTCCTTTTAAGGAAATAATAAAGTTTATTTGTTCATAACTTAGAAATTGGGTTGGTAGTTTCAAAATCAAGTTATGAATTGTTTGGTAGATAGGTAATATGTCATAAATAAATATCTTCAATCTAATATAATATCGCTCTACAAAATATACGATTGAGGTAATACTAGATATTTAAAATAATTATGTACAATAAAACAAACCTTTAGGCTATAAGTAAAGCAAAATTAATATTAAATACAACCATTCCTGTAACAAAGACTCAGAATTATAACAAAGATCATCCTTAGTCTGAGAATAATACCTAAATTAACTAAACTGAGTGCTAAGCACATTAAACTCAACATTAACTCAATTCAACTTAACAATGCGTCTGTATTCCGCGCTGAGGCAACATCTTTTAACAGAATAAGATCATAATTCACGTACAAAGGATGTTTCGACAGTTTATTATGCAATCTCTCGTTGCAATCTCGATGTAGATCAAAGTCCTCAATAGATACCCTCTTTAATTTATTACCAGGGCGTTGAAGGGCGGTGACGTACTGCTTCCTATAGAAAGGCAGCGATTTACATGTATGGGATGCTTGATCGATCTAGCTTTCCTTTTAAGTAGAAATGAGGAAACTGCCATAAGTTTTTTATAACATTTATATAAATATCCATCTTTATTAAGAAACTGACAATCGAATAAAATTTATTGAATTTCATCATTTAAACGGTATTAAAAAAAACACAAACTAAAAATTTGTATAGATCAGATAATGTTATAAAATAATTGTTACAATGTAAGTTAATCATCCCAGATATGAGGAATAAATGAATCAAAATATGTTCATGATTCTAATGTTGGCAACCTTGCGTGCTCACACCAATTCGTGTTGGCACCTTATCGTTGAAGCTAATGTTCAGTGTAATACCGCTTCCGACATGAAAACTACTCTTAAGTCATTGTTCTTAAAACTATTTTAAATATCAGTTCCGCAAAAAACAAAGAACTACCTCGTATATTACTTGATGATACTTTGTACTAACTGGTTTAAAATCAAAATAGTTTCAATACAATTATTATTTTATGGACTATAAAACTATTAACAGAATATATTAAACAAACCTTCAAATGTTTTCAAAGTTTATATTTTTCATCACATGTCTGTATAATCCGAAGTTATTGCCGCAGTAATATTAAAAGTGCAATATTTTAGTCAGCAGGTGTGAATCAGATTAAGCCTCAACAAAGCGACATAGAAACAAATGTTATATACAATAGTTCTTCCAAAAGTCCATTTTTGACATATTGATGTGAGCCACGAAGAAGGCGTTTTTCATTGATTCAGGCACATCTGCGACAAACGCCGCAGGCTTTACATTCTGATGACCTGACGTGACATTTTTATTGCTTGCCATATTTCCTGCGGCCTCCAAGGCATTCCCCGTTTATGGAAGCCCGACGTGAAATATCGAGGAACTGAATGGAACATGGTGTAATAATAAGATATCGAAGACGTTTATATAAATTTGTTTTAGTTGTTCATACCTTTTTGTACAAACATGAATAAATTTAATAAGTTAACAACGTCATCACAATTTCTTATGTAAATTACCCAAATTATACAAATTATGTACGTATGTCGGATTAAATTAAAATCAGGTAAATCATAAAATTTGTTTCTATTGAAGGTGATTGTTAGCTTTTGACAGGTATTTTTAATACTATGTTTACAAAAAATCTAAAGCAGAGTATCAGTTTAATTTCATAAAGTGAATGTTACATTTTATTACAAAATTTAAGACAGTTTTATTTTATATAAAAATTGTTGATCTTCGAAATTAAGTGATTATCACCTTTTCGAAATACTGATTTTTAAAGGTGTTGTTTTAAAACTTCAATTATAAACTAGTGTTTCATTTTTGAACGAATGTAATGATAAGCATTGTTTTAATGTTAAAACGTATATAGCATAAACAAAGCCCATGGTTGCTTCCCCCAGAGGGAGTGGTGAAGATGCACTGAATGTACCCACTTACCACTAACTACGTTTTGTCGCATGATGTGATAGAGCTGAACCTATGGCTGAGTGCTAATAAAGCCCCTGTGTATAAAACAAAGACTGTCCAATTTCTCTTGTTATAAGAAAAAAATAATGATATAACCAAAACAAACCTACCTTTGAAACTTCGTATCCTCCTGCAAATAGATATATTTTAATTAGATTATACAACTGTATTCATTTCTAAAAGCACTGATTACGCATTTTTTTATATTAGTGAAGCTATCATTAATATTAAACCTGCATTAAAAGCGCATACACTTTTAATCATTAATAAAATACAGCTCAAAAACTTTATATTACCACTGTAAAAATATGAATCAAGAACTAATTCAAAGTTAGTCGTCTGTTTCGACAAAGAAAAGTTTCAGTAAACAACTGTCAAACTACGGTGCGGGTGCTCTTAAAACAAAACACAATTTGTCATGATTGATCAAAGAACTTGGACAAAACAAAGATGCCATCCGAATAAACTTATTTGCTTCTTAAATTTGATATAAAAATAACTTTCTTGTTTGAAAATGAATCCTTTCTATTCTATCTGATCTAAGTTAGAAACTACAATTGACATTACATATATCAAAAGCTGTGAAATATCTTATTATACAAATATTCTACAAAATTACTACTTAAAATTATAATATTGATAGTAATAATATATAAATAATCAATTGTATTGTATCTTTTGTGTTTACCGCAAATTGATGTACATATTATTCGATCAATCTCACCAACATTATCCATCTATTGTTACAAAAATGTAATATATACGTACGTATACGTATAGAATTAAGTAAGTGCTTAATATATTATTATATAAGTACATATATAAATAACAAATCAAGCCTAATTTAAATTATTGACCACCATTATGAGCGAGTTGAGGGAGTCAACCGAAACATCAACTTAGTTCACTTGACTTCATATAAAGGTGTGCCATGTTAAAGATCAACAAGCCCGCGATTATTAACTTGATCAAACACCTGACCTCGCGGAGTGATATCGATCCTTAGTGTGTGTGTTTTATGACCTCTATAATTATCAGTGATTTCTGGATTGCAAAGTCTGAAAGTGACGTCACGCTTGCTCCATCGCACCATCCACCGAAAAGAGAAGTCTCATCCCAAGAAACTGTACCCATGTCACTCAAAAGTTTGTTTTGTTTCGCTCTGTTGGTATCTCTTACACAATAGCAGCAATAAAAAAATAAAAAAACCTTTATAAAAAAAAAAAAAATATATAATTGCGATCACATTGATATGGACCGCCGAATCTTTGATTAAATACTTAATCGGTGTAAGGTATTATTTATAGGTATATATTTGTCTGTATATACATGTCTGTATATATAAGTACTTATATCTACATCTACGTATATCAATAAGTCAGAATATTATTTGGCCTGACCTAGAATTTCATCATTGTTACCATAAAAATATAAAATATATTTTAAATTATATTTAAATTAAAGAGTTGATAGGAAAGTTCTGCAGACACTAGGTTTAAGTAAAAACAGCGCAATAAATATTCATGAAGAAAGCAAGCTCTTGTCATAGGCCTTGAAAGCCTGATGGATGGCGTGTCAGAGGACTAACTTATTTAAAATAAAAGTACATGGTTACATATTACTGACTAAATAAATAATAACATCAAAATAATTAGATGTTTAAAGGTTATATAGTTTTATTAAAATATTACTTTTGAAATGTAGTTGCATAAAACATGGAATTAAGTTAATAGTATAACTCAATTATGATATTTAAACTTAGATAATAATTTCTTATTTCTTAAAATTTTAAAATGCAAATATAATACCAAAAAAAATATTTTTAAACAAGTAGAAGAATAATATAATATATTCAAGTTCCAAGTTGGAAAAACCAAATTTCCTCAATGTTGCCAGTGCTAGCTGATTTCCGGCAAGATTGGAAATTCCTGTCTATAGGATTGCTGCCTATACGTGGCGCGAAACGGAAACACCTAAATCTAGGAATTTTCCCCTCGGGAAATGCCGACGCCAAGATCGGGGTGGATTATTTTTGGCACATTTATTTCGCCCTCCCGTTGATATATAATGAGAGTTAAATGGTTTACATCGGCTACTTCCGCAGTGGATGCGCCAATTGCTAGTAGATTGATTCCCTCAGAGCAATCGTGCCAAAAACAGTTTTTTATGGAGCGCGTTATTATGTATTTTATTGCCAAACTGTTGGATTGTTTTGTGCTATTGAATTTGTTATAAATGGTCTTTATATTTAAATTAGTTTTCGGATTCAACGTCGAAAATCTGAATTATTCATCCTATTTATTTTAAAAAAATATATTTTCGCACAGTTTTATTTTTATTTCAGACAAAACTGAACTCGGTTCTTTTATTTAATAGCGCGTCCTGAGGTCAGTTTCTATTGTTTAAGTATTCTATTTTAATATACCCTATATTTCATATTGATGTGACATCATGTTACAAGCCTACTTACTTACATGTATTATATTTTAGGCAATTTCTTTAAACATAAATATATTATTTTTTTGGAAACAAATTACGTTTGGCTTAAAAATTATTCTCATTGGCATATCTGTCCGAGTAAAAGCAAAATACCTTTTCGGCATATTCTATAACAAGGATTTAAAAATTTATTATCGCGAAGGTAACACAGATCACAGATATGTGGAAAAAGGCTCTTTGTCGATGCACATGCATTGGGACATATTTCGGCCACACAGATGGACAGACATACAACTTCACTTTAGAAAACCGTTTTTCATGTATGATCAGTAATGTAACCAGAAAAATTAAATATATACAAAATTTTATTTGCATAATTTAAATATTTTAAGCAAAGTGTATGAAAATAAAGAACATTTTATTTGTCTATTTTAATAAATATAAGCATGTTCGAGCTCAATAAGGCTGATAGTGAAGGGAAAATTCCGTGGAAGGACGGCACACCAATCTCACTAATAGGGTCTGTGATTTTGATAGAGACCTACAAAGGATATTTCTTTTACAGATATGTCAACTCAAGAACTGAATACACAAATAAAATTATATATTTACATACACGTATTATAAATATTTATTATTTAAAGCGTTACTATTATACACAAGGAAAATAATAAAATATTTTTTGTTATTAAATTAAGTAATAAATAATTTCTAAAGCTTTTACGGTCTTCATTGAAATATTTTCCCTTATTGTTATTTTGACAAAAAGTTCTTTCCCTTTTAAAACCGTAACTTATTTTAATTTAAAATTGAGATGAGTAAGTTATTGGTGGCTATTTCACTTTAATTTTAATAGTAATTAATTTATTTACATTATTACCTAAATTTCTTTGAAGCAACATAAAACTAGTCAAAAATAATAGACAATTCTTTTTGATATTATTAATGTAGTCGCCCACCGAGCTGAGAGGCGACTTACAGTGTCCCGCTGCGTTTAGTGGCGCTATCCGCTTTTTCTTTTAAATTACTTTAATGGTGACATCAATTTTCTGTTTAGCTTCGTATTTTTAACAAGCCTTTAGTTGAAAAATTATGTTCTGTTTTAATCAATCTTACTTAAGAATAACATTGTTTAATAGACGCCTACTACGATGATATTTTAATTTAACATTATGTTAATTAAAGTAATTATTATGATGGCCCTTGTTCTTAATAGAGTTTTAACCCTTCATGAAATATTGTTTTGGTCTCGTAAGTTATTGTTCTTTTAAAAACATCTCTCGAAAATACTTCATACTTTTTATTTAATTGGCTTTTATTAATCAATTGAAAGCATTATAATAATTAATTAATATATAATAACTATATAGAAACAAATCAAAATTAAAAGCAATCAATGTACATCCAATCAGCAATCAGTATATGTGTCGTTATTTCTATATCGATAATTAAAAAATTATAATTGAATTGTGTCAAATTACATTGACAAGCGAAAGACTATTTTATGTTTTAACAAATGCCTTAATGTTTACCAATGATTAATTTAATAATTTCAGTGTTAGTTAATTTGAGTTGATTTGCGTCTGGAATTATTATTGATATGTATCTGAACCGCGGTGTCGGTGTATTGACTACGGAACAAATAACACTCATATTAGCAGACTACATAGATAAATTCTGACCGGTTGAATTCAACCAAGCAATAATAAGCCCTGTATCCAAATGTGGTCGACTAAAATCGCTCGGAATTTGGATTTGAATAATCATTCATGGAAATCGAATGCCTCGTAACCGACATTACGTAGTTTGCTCTTAATATGAGAGGCAAATCAGAATGAGGAATTCAGCATTGTTAATAGCTTTTAAATTCCATGACCGGGTGAACTTGACAGAATATTGCAAAATACCAAAATTTAAATTATTTTATCTATAAGGATATGATTGTTTAATGTTATATATAGATATAGTACTAGGGCATTAATTTTTTAAATTGCGTAAGAGCTGTTATAGAAAAAGGTAAAAAGAGTTACATGAGTTGATTTAAAAAATATTTATATTGCGTATCTTCTTCGAATGACTTTAATTTTTTGTTTAATTGTGTTACATTTATTTAATCTAATG
This sequence comes from Napeogenes inachia, assembly GCA_959347355.1. Classification (NCBI taxonomy): domain Eukaryota; kingdom Metazoa; phylum Arthropoda; class Insecta; order Lepidoptera; family Nymphalidae; genus Napeogenes; species Napeogenes inachia. The sequence goes on along the minus strand of OY365793.1, from coordinate 11,883,802 downwards.
TACAAGAGAAAACGTAAATTATTATATAAATATTATGTATAGAGTATTGTTTCAGATCCACCGTATTTTCTCTAATACATATATTTAATTATTTATTAAGGTTTCAATACTACAAAAACTGATTTAATTTACAGAGTTTCTTTGACTTTAATCTGTTTATGTTCTTATAATAAGATCTTATTCAGTAAGGAGTGGAACAATTGTGTTCCAAAATCGCGATAATACTATCTATTCACAAAATGGCGGAAAGTGATGAGGTCGTTGACCTGATTCTTTATCTATCTAGCGATCGCAAGCGCACAGTCACTGGTATAATTTAGTATATAGTAAGAGATAGAGTTGAATTATATCTTAAGACTAGTTCTTGTTAGCGACTTTAATTTTTAACTTCAAATGTTTCTCGGTCTGAGCAATCCGAATCTACTTGAATTTATAAATATTATGAATCCAACGACCTGAAAAAAGATAAAAGGACAACAAATATTATCTTCAGTACATAAAAGACAGAGAGATTTCATAAAAAAATGTTTATCTAGAAACTTCTAGTAGAAGTTTCTAGAAGTTTCTAGAATAGTTTATTTTTACATAATAAAATGTAATTTAAATATTTTTATGTCATATTTAATAACATGGATCACCTACTAGTACAGTCTAGTCTAGAACGATTGTCTTCTAACTATCCCTCTGCATAATAGAAGTCATATGAATAGGTTTTAATTAAACATCATAAAACTTATAATACCTACATTCTATATGCACCATATGAACATAGTCATGTTTTATAACGAATTTATTTTTAATTTTTCATATAAAGAACATTATTTTCAATAGTTCTGCATCATAAAGCTTTAAGGATTTTCCAAAACAGCTAAAAAGTATAACTAACATACGTAGGACATAGGATGCAAAATAAAAAGGTCAGTTAAACAAAAGTTATGCTAATATAGTTTCTGTTTTCTGAACTATTAGTCTTAATTTCGCGTACAGTTTACCAGCTGGTGTGCAACAAAGCAAAATGTATGGTGAACGCAAATGAGGAGTACGTACTACGTGCCCAAGAATATTGAAATACACGACGCTATAACTTTGTTAGCACGTATTTTCTCTCTTTATTAAAATACAGTATTGTACTTATTTCAGTAGGAAGTAGATTACCAACAAAATTTATTTACGTAGGTATATATTATACTAAGCTAAATTTGTTAGTATTGTATGTAAAATATTTATGAAAGAGTTTCTATATTTTATCACGTTTGAATATAAAAAGAACGGATTTCAACAATCTATTTCATAGAATTAAAAAAAATGAATCATCAAAAAATATATTTCTCTTCAATAAACTTTTATTGGGCTCAATGTATGATTTATATAATAACATTTTATAGACGTGTATACAATGTTTTAAACCAATGTGTTAATTCAAAAGTGATAATTTTTCCAAGCTTGCAATGTAAGCAATGTTTATTGTTTCGTGATCTGCTGGAGACGAGCGTATGGAACGTGAGAGGAGAGACCTTCAGGGGATTTGAGGGGCTCAGATTTTTCCATTTTATTTGCGCCCGTGAGTGCCGATGCCGACACAGCGTTCGGTGGGAATAGCGAACGATCTCACTATTTTTTTTAAACAAGTTCGAAGCCAGTGACACCTGTCTGTTTGCCCTTTGGTTAGTACAATCGAAATGAACTATCGGACAAATCAAAATCCACTGAATTCACAATATCACGAACTGGTTAAAAGGTTTTAAATAGAAACAGACTTTACATGATGTCTTTGTAATAAAAGTAAGATGTAGTAATTACAACAATAAAGACTTTTATTGGACGTCAGTTTTTTTTTGTTTTAGATTATTAGCGTTGTCGCGTTAAATGACTGCAGATATTTTCACCAATGAATGTATGTTTCATAGACAAGACAGTGTTAAATTCAACTAATCAGTGTAGATATTGCCAGACATGGAACAAGTCCCACCAATGCAAATACAGAATTGGTCCCACTACGGAGACGATCGTTAGACCAAATCAAATAACAAATATTTAATTCGTCATTAGTATTCAGTATATGTGTAGTATAAGATTTTGAAACTGTTTATAGTAAACTAAACGTGTATTAAACTCATTATATAAAATGCGCTCGCAAATACAGAAATAAGAATGTTACAATTATAACAGTACGTATTCTTTAGTAGTGATGTGTTTACTTTTCTCGAATAAGAATAACATTTTCTGTACTACAACTTTTGTTTGTCATACGATAGTACACACTATATAAACATGTTCATAAGGCGTATTCAATTATATTAATAATAACTTTATATACTTTGCTATTATGCATTGTATGTTATGCTATTATTTACACCATTATTATCGTAATATAAACTGCTAATTACACTATAATCCTACGACATTAAGGTTTCAAGCCCAAGGGTGTATAAAATAATTCCCTTATTAACTTTCCCTTCGAGACTCGATAGAAAAAAGTATTGGAACCCGCAAGTAAACTGTCAAGACACGATCGACAATAATTAGTAGGAGTGTTGAATGCTAAGGAAGCCCAAGATTGATGAAAGACGCACCAAGATTTGTCGGTGATAAATTGCCTTATATTAGGTCATGATTTGGGACGCATATTTGCCTATCAGCGGTATTCGACACTATCGGTCTGATGGTTTTTGTGAGGTTTTCGGTCTACTCTATAAAAACGCACCTCAAGGCATTCCTATTTAATGTAAGTGCAAGAGGGTCATTTAACATGTTTTTCTTCTTGTGGGTCTTTCCATTTTTTTTATCGGTAACATTAATTATCTTAAAATACTTTATTAATATTCAATGTTATAGAATAGCCATTACCTTAAGTCAAGTTTGAATCTATTATACCTGGTATTTCGTTCAATCGATAAAAAGGGGGCTTTCATGTAGTATGTGTGTCATAGAAAGTATTGATCGTCTTTGTCAATCAGAAGACATGTGTAATTAGAAAATATGTTTCTAAAAGATTTGTGTAGTAGTAAAATTAATCTCCTTGATCAAAAAACTTATAAAAGTTTGATGATGAAACATTCTTTAAAGGTGCATTAAGAAGATTATATGAATAAACATTCGGAACTTCTTAAGATATTCAAATATCTTGAATTTCCATATGAGAATTGATCAAATGTACATCTGTTTATCGGGAGTAGTTTAGAGGAAATGAGACCTTAATATGTAGATTCACAGTTCTACTTTGAATGTGGGAAGCAAGAAGAGGTCGTACTTTGGTTATTATGTAAATCAGGTACCACAAAAGTGCTGCGACGCTATCTAGAGTACATTACTTAAGTGCAAATTATTATGAATGAAACAACCATATGGTATTGAAAAGTCAGAATAACTTGTTTGGCTCGTATTGTAGTGTTTTTAAAATGGCAGTAAAGTTATTTAATAATTTTATATGAAGGTAGTATTTTATAAGGAAATATTTGTAAATGGTTTTGTAGATAGCCAGAAAAAATAATTTATATTTAGAGCTTTTGTGTGCTACGGCATTCATGAATTATATTTCAAAAACTCTAAGATTGATTCATTTGTTTTTGAAATCGATATTATTTCTATCGTCATACAAAGAACATCTTATTTTAGAAACATAAATGCTAGTGATTTCATAAAGACTGAGTCTATAGACAGCCTAAAATTCTATTAACTGAGTACAAGGCTGTTCGTTTGGTTCTGCAAACAAGGTCCGAAATTTAGGTACCCACTGACATAGTTTGTGTTTCATCAAGCGCTGAAAGCGACTCGGACGAGCCTATTCAAGAGGTTGGATGCACAAACATCGTCCAGACGAAAATTACGAATGAGTTGGAATTAGCACTCGCCTAGCAAAAACAATGAATGTACAAGTTCTACCTTAAAGTTTGGTTGTAGACTGAATAATAAACGTGAGGTTCAAAAGTTAAAACTCCAGTATCAGATACAGTCTCGTCTTTAAAAAATAATAAACTCATCCCTATTAACATAAATACGAAACATTTTGCCCAGATACAGCCAACACTTAAAAGACATTTATGTCTTACGAAATTAAATAAGGCAATCTAAAAAACAATATTAATGATAAATTTAATCACGGTAATAAGACAACTTTGTAAATATTAAATATTTTTTCGCCGGAATACATTTATCCTCTTTAATAATTTTGGGACACGAGGCAAAATTCATGAAAGCGTTGTCCGCTAAATATATTCTTGCGATTTTTCTTGATTCTGACTAATTGGATTGATGGAACGGCCCTCACAAATCTGTCAGTTGAAGATAATGAACGAGCGCCCAAAATGAACTTTAGCCTGCAAAGGGGAACTATTTTGGAAATTCGGTAACGCCAACCTTAGCTGATAATTTACTTTTTAGTATTAAATAGAGGATTAAATTGTTTGAAGCACTAAATCAACTTAGGCTTAAATAATTATTTTTTTATATTTTTACAGAACTATCTTCTAAAAAATCTATTTATAATATACACAAATTAAAAAAAAATATATGAAAGAATCCATAAAAACATAAATTGTCGTATGTACATATTGTCATAACAGGACCTATATATTTTTAATGTTAATGTGCATTCTTATATATATACCACTCAAATAATAAATGATGATTCCGAGCCAAAAACTGTAGAAATGGTGTGTACTCAAACCGACATGAAAAAATACTTACGACTACCATTAATTTTCATTTCCTACAATGTCCAAGTATTGCTGTCTTGAGAAAGTGAGCGGGAATCAAGAAATAACGATAGTCATTTTATTAGAGTCACTGTACAAATACGTTGAGTTTTTTATTACTATTGAAATGTTGATAATATTTTATCGTAGAAACATCTAAAATCAAAACCATGTCGAGAGTTTTCAATTCAAAATGATATTGCAGTATCGAAGTTAAAGATACTTCTTAATAATTTAATGAGCATAATCTCAATATTATCATCATGTCATATTATCATCATGTCATATTATCATCATGTCATATTGTCGTATTATCATATTATTTAAATCATAATATTTTCAGTTCATAATGGTCATGGCCATATCAAAGGTATACAATGCAGAACTAATTGGTGTTTAATATTATTAATTCAGAATCCAGTTAGCATTGTAATATTCGTGTTGTCACAAATCCTACAATAATATACGTAACCCACAATTGAATAATTAGGGGCTGTTAGAAGTGCAAACCCAGATTGTATTTGTACAATAGCCTCAGAGACGCTGTGCTATTATATGCGGATGTATAATCAACCTGTGACAGAAGACAACTGATCACATCCTATAAATAATTCATATTATACCTAACTAATGATGATAGTTCCCATTTCACTCAAAATGTAGTCCTAATTTATTGTGGAAATATTGTATGTTTTTTTTACATGCATCTTGAAAACGTTAACTAATTGTATACATACACTCTTAAAAAAATAAACTTTTTAAAGGACAGTGGAATGTTCTTTTTACAAATTTACTCAAGGGAAAATATAATAAATAATAAAAGAGATAGAACACTACGAATAATCTTATTCATAAAGAATTCTCACCACAAAATGCAAAAGATTATTAACTAGAAATAATCTTATCTTTTCAAAAACACATCATTCAACAAAAGAAAACTTATTCTCAAAGGAAATTAAAGTCAAGAAATGTATTGTCATCCGCAAGGAAAACGAAAACATTGACAAAGAATTCGCCTTGCTTCATTTATCAGAATGAAACTCTCAGAAAATAAATCCAGGCAATCACTCCCAACAATTATCTTAATTTTTTTGGAGACAACTAATTAGTCCAATGGACTGAGCAGTTAAATATAATTAACTTTAATGATAAATGGTAGGGGCAGAGGATATAGTCGTGGATAAGGCTTTCATAATAATTATTTACTTACATGAATTCAGATCAAATGAAAAATGATAATAGATAGTGTTTTTTCCTTTATAGAAAGCCTTCGCGATAAATTTACTATTTGGTTAGCTTGTTTATTGAACAATGCCGGACTGAAACGTGTATAAATTCATGAAATAAGATCAGCGATTAAATTTAATCTTCATCGGAACAATGTCGTTCCAATACGGACAAATGACTGATAGATAATGTTCTCTTGTTTAGCATATCCATCAAAATGTTTGGTACTCGCCACACGTTAATGCTGTTATCGAGTCCAAAGAGATTTGTTTGCGGCATAACACACACACACACACACACATACACATAATCACGTGTATGAGTTTTGAAGCCATTGAGCATTTATTGTCTCTTGTATTGTGATAACAGCATTAATAAATTAGACTACTGTTACAATTACACTATAATATTTTATTCAATGGTATAGTAAAGAGAGAGATCAGAGCAGATGTAAAAACTTTAAATAATAAAATACCTTGACTCCAAATGAGATACAAAATACAAGGGTTTGGAAAAAATAAATGATAAATACAGATAATAAATTAAGTCAATCGTGATTGCAGGTTCAAGCATTCAATAATAATGAGGGTTAATAAAAATCATGATTGGATACGCGGCTTCCGACAACAATCGGATTAAAACGCCAACAAAATGGGTAATCCTAGGAATCTCGAATCCATGTAGACATTTTTATTTTTCAATTGTTTATATTTTTTCATATTATAAATCCTATTTAAAAGAATACTTTACCTTTAACAAAGATAAGACAACATTTTAGATCTGTTCGCTTGGTTTTAAATTTTACAAATTGAAAACTAAAAACTATTAAAAATTTCAGTATTGGAACAAAAATAAACAAAACTTCCGTTTGTTTCATTATAGTCATATATACATCTCATAGTCACCGAGACATCTTAATCAGAATAACACGCTTAACAAAAACAGTAAAACAAATTAAATCGACATCATAATATATGGGTTCTCTCCGTTCGAATTTTTCTTATAAAGTGCTCACGTCCGGACTTTAGCAAAGAGAAATAAAAGGCATTGCTATTAGAACCGCATTGCTCGTTCATCAGAGCAATTCCTGCGGTTCCACCCAGCTATATTGCTGATGTAATTTTTTTTACTAAGAGAACAATACATTCGTTACCCTGACATATTCGCCGTTAAATATCCAATATTTCAATCCGCTTTGTCGAGTGTCTTTAAAGAGAGTTATCTTAAAATAATTTTGTCTTATTTCTCTAATTATTGCTTTTAGTTTATTCATTTAGCAGTTGAGACGAAATTTAGCAAAAAGCGCGGAAAATAATACTAAAACAATATATACGCTTCAAGATACAGATTTTGATTATTTTATTTCTAGTTAAAAATAAAGAAACACTTGTTTTAATAACATTACACTGAAAGATTATTCAGCTTATAAAAAAAAAAAACTTTATCCGCTTAAATTTTCTAAGACTTAAAGATAAGAAGGTATAATGTAAATTTGGGTATAGATAAGTTTGAAGTAGGGTAAATTGAATATTTCAGTAAATAAACTACTATTTCCCATATTTGCATAAGCTATGCATATACATTAAAAACTAAGATGTTAAATGACATAGCAATGACCGATTCATATTTTACATATTCATATTTTTCAATGCTTTAGCTTAAATTAATAAAACTTATAAAGCATTTTCGTTCTATTTTGTCAACAGCCATTTAAATAACATTTACTATTGGTTTGAAATAATGAACATGCATCTAATTTTAATTAGGTAATATTCAGACATTTGGACAGTTTTCATGAACACAAAATAGGCCTAAATTTAAGAGGTTATTTTATTTTATTGAAAATCTACAATAACACAAACATTAAAGAAGTTCAACAGAAAACTAACATTTTTATATTAGCAACCGATTCAACAATTAACAAATATTTTATATATACTTATATTTTGTTGTACACACGGTATGTATTTAAATGCAAATATATACATGGCAAAAGCCAGTCATTTTCTACATATTTTTTCTACTTATTAAAAATGATTGTGCCAGAGGTATTGTTCAACGCGGATTTGTTTGAATAAATGGAAAACAGACATAAAAAGTACTGCTAGTACTGTATCCTAACGAATGGCTAGGCTATAACTCACCGGAGTTTTTTAAATGTCCTGGCCATACGTTATGTTACAGGATATGTTGTTATTTAATAAATAACTGAATAGACAGAACTGTTTTTAAAATTATTTATAAACGTAGCCATGTTATTCTTACATAAATTAATGTCTTGGAAATATATTTAAAAAACTATTAAATCCACGTAGACTAGTAATGACAAAATAACTCAGTTTGCGGAAGGACGTAGACAAATTCCCAGAGGCCTCAGATTCGGGTCCTACTAGTGATATGGAAACTTAATGTCTAACTTCATTGATAATATAATAAAGCAACTTTAGAGTTAATTGCCAATTCGAATGGAAAGAAAAGTAATGTAGAATGTACTATATAACAAGGTAGGAGTGCAAGAGTGTTGCAAAAGATTGATTGAACTATGTTGAGCGAGATCGAAGACTGGTACCAGCCGGTTCAAAATTGAACGATACTACTTAAAACTTAATAGCTTTGCTGAACTTGTCTTTAACTTGTATACAGTGAGTTGTAACGGATATTTGTTTTTGTTCAAATAACACATGGAATATGAATAATATATGTCTTCAATTACCTACCTAGCAGTAGTCTAATTTGAGCATACTAACTATTTATAATCTATGTCCACTGAACGGCTATTAAGCAATAACTTAGTAGATATTAACTAAATAGCGCACGTTGTACGCTTAATTAAGACCATTAATTTATAAAACTTACTTACACCAACAAGAACATTAATACGAGTAGGTACACTCACCTTAAGATCTTTTATTAAAGGAAGCTCAATTAATCGCTCCAAGTGACAGCTCGTCCAATTATACTCGAAATACTAAACCAATTAAAACTCAAATAATTGGTAGGATTTGTTTTTAGGAAATCGTTTAAATATAATTTGATACAAAACAACTAGAATACTTTCCTTGTTATTCGAAAGTAGTGAACTCAAATTAAATATCTAAAATGGTCTGCTGAAGTACTTATAAGAGATACAAAAGATGGTTCGGATCCTCAAACAACTTACATGATATAACATATTCATAAGGGGTAGCTACAGCCCAGGTTATGTTATGCGAAGGCTGAAGAGGTTGCGACGAGACGATTCGGACGTACGAACAGTGGACCACAAAACATTTTTACTGTTATTGCAAATTGACCTTTATTCTGTATTTCTTAAAACTCTAGTTGCATTATGCAGCCATAGCAGGCACAAGATCCCACACTCATAGCACAAAGCGGATTTTACTGAAACCCTCTTTGCTTTTCGTTGTAGCTGCAAAATTGGCATGAATGAAAATGGCTAGATTCTATTTTTGAAAATTCTAAAAACTTATTATTAATTATAAGTGGCTAGATTTTTATCATTCCATTTTTGTCATAGATTATAACGTAACCAGGCAAGATATTATCTTTAATGGTAATAATAATTAATTTCAGAACGATCTTCAAACGTCATAATTATTGTATAATGAGATAGCAATTAAAATGTTTATTCAAACTTGAAACATCTTATTTATTTAATGACAGAATATTTTAATAGAATATTATAAATATTCAAATATAGAGATTAAGTTATAGATTTATAAAAAATCACAAATTAAATAAATAATGCCGTTATTTTAAAAATTAACTCAAAGCCGACGTAAATATGCCCTCTTTGAAATATTACTGCAGACGTTCTCACACGTTTTTCCTTTTAAGGTAACGGCTATATTTGTATATATCTTTTAGGTAGTCGTTAGACTTCCTGTACTCTAGAACAAGGCAACCGAAACCATCCTTTTAATTAGGACTGCTTCGAACAAGTAAGACCGGCTTAGAATTCAGCTTTAATAGCCACTTTACTTGAAGCGAATTTAGTGACTATTTTTGAAGATTAAGACGATAATAATAATTTTTGCGAGCATTTAGATATTATTTTCGAATAATATACAAAAATACACAGACCTAAAACTGTAATACAACTTAGAACTATTAGCAACATTATTTCAACAATAGTATGACCAATTTATTAATTATATGTACATTAATACCAACATAAAATGTGCATTAGTTGCATATTCTAATTCTGTTAAGCTGCAAGACAGAGGTTGGGGTTTTGAAACGGGCAGAAATTTAATTACGCGGTAGATACGTTGGAGCTACATAAATCTACCCGAGGTGAGTTTCATTAGTTATTTCAGAAAAAAAGCTGACCTTTGATCTAAAGATTGTACTTTATACGTGATAAAGGCTATGAATCCGTATAGCATATTAAAGGTTTTAAATATTAATATTTGTGTTAGAAAATATCTGACGATTAAGTAGCTCAATTGGGAGATACATTTTCAAGGAGTTGCGGGTTCAAATCAGAGAACACTTGACGGTTTTTAAATTTAATATTTATTAAAAATAAAAAGATAATAATGGTATTGCTATTAAAGCTCCATACAGCTTGTATATTGATTGATCTTTGATCTTTACACCGACGAATTAAGAACTGTAAAATAAACTTATCCAGCAAATAACAAAAACAAAAATATAAATACATTTTACAGATGAATGGTGAAACATTTATAAAAATGTAATGTAATTTAGATAGAAGCTATATTTTTTCATGAACGTGCCACACACAAGAACTTTCGCTATTAAGCCACCTTTGGCCGTAAATGTCTCTTTAACATCCTTGCAGGAAACAAGTAAAGAAATGCTTTCGTTTAATTAACAAGCTAAAGAAAAACCCTTATGTTAACTCAAAAGACTTGAGCACCTTGTTAAAACCGCTCCAGATGTCTTAAATAGTACACAGATTATATAACATTTTGTTTTAATTAACTCAAGCTTGACATACTGACTTGGTTCATTGTATCTTATTTGAAGGAATTTCCCGGACTCATAAAAAAAATGGCATAATATCATAAATGTTTAAAGTATTAACCTTAACCAATGTTAATGTATATTAAAATCAATACTATTTGATGTTGTATTTACGTAAATATATTTACTTCTTTATATTTATGTTTTGAAATTACCTCAAAGTATATAAATATCTGTTAACCGCCCCATTGGTCGAGTGGTTAGCGCAGACGCCTAACGTGTCTCCACGCAATGGGGCTCGGGTTCGATTCCCGGCGGAGACAGGGATCTATGAGATGAGTTTATAGATGTCTGTGTTTCTGGGTTTGGTCGTTCATTAAATATATTTTCAGTATTTATATGTGTATTTCTATGTATTTGTATCGTTGTCAACACCCTCAACACAAGCAAATAATTTGCTTACTTAGGGGTTAGATCAATGTGTGTAATTTTTCCTGATATTATTATTATTATTATTATCTGTTGCATACAAAAGATGTTCAACTGGTTTGAGTGATTATGAGTTAGAGTGACTCAAAGTCGGTACTTGATATGATTAACTGATATAGAAGTTATACGTTTTTTTTGTTTCCGGTTTAGTTTGAATAGTCGATTCCAAAACGTCGACTAAAAGTCATCTAAAAAAATATTGTTCTTCTTTCGTATCAATCTGGTTCCTTCGTTAAGTGAACTGTAAAATGTGAAGTTTACCAATAAATATAATGATTTGTAACAAGTTCCTCTGACTATCAGACGCTTATACTTTTCAAAGGTATAGTTTATTTCTTTTGAAAATTACTTACTTTGATATTTATTTTTGCTATTTTTCCGATTTTTCAGTAAATTAATATAAGAAATACGAAAAATATCTCGAAAACTAATCGCATTAGAAAAATAAGATGTCAAAGTATTATTATTTCATTCCCATTACTTATTTATATATATAACAATACAAAAGTACCTTAGTATTGTTATTGGAAATAAAATATTCCAATAATAAAGGATTTGCTATTAGAATTGCAGAATAGGGTATTTGTGTAAAAAACAAATATTTCTTTGAAAATTTACAAAAAAAAGAATGTAGTTCATAAATTGTAGCATCTAGTAGATATGAATATGTGCTAAATTTCAATAAAATATGTCACTAAATTCTCCAAAAATTTGCTTTTATACTTAATCTGCATTAATTTTATATATAATATATATATATTTTGGAACATAGACAGTTTTGATTATAATCACTGGCATAAAAACAGATTTATAATTTTCTTTATTATTAAAATGCAAATCATTTGAAGCCGTGCACGTCATATTATAATAATAATATGTTAGATATTTATAATAATTAAATTCTCAGTAAAATTTATTAATATTAATATAGTGGAATATTTTTATTCCGAAACAATGCAAGACAAAATGAAATGTTCATGCAATTCGAATAACCGTTCATTCTCCGTTCATTCGTTCCGACAAGACGCCGTTTAGAATGTAAAGGGTTGTGGACAGTGCATTCAGACTTCTCTTGTCTTGCGTAATGGTCAGTAGCTTTTTAAAGCTTCCTCCCTCATTAAATTTCCATCATAAAGCAAGCCTTTCATGCACCCTCGTCTCTCTGCAGAGACTTCACATTTAGAACATAAAATCGATACACATATAGATTATAATATTTATATGTTTTATAAATGTAATATAAAATATACATTCTTAGAAATATACGAACTATGTTTAGAATATATACCTATATTTTGTAACAAATTATATTGGAGTAAAAAGGGGTAATCTAGCAGACCCTTTACAGTTTGCGCCACATTAAGTAAATAAACCCCTGTCATTAAATACGAATTTTCAAAGGTGAGCTTACATTTATAAAACAAGTAAGCTTTTGAAAGTAATCTTTTAAAGTCCTTTCATGAAATTGTTACAATTATATACGACTAAAGGTATATAGAAACAAAAGATTCATTAACACTCGGTATGTTCACTGCTGTGTTTAGGTTTTAAGACTAGCAGCTAGCATAATTACAGGCAGAAAACATTCCATCTCAAGCCTTAGACTGACTCTCGTAGCCAGCCTACTGAATTTGTATTCACGGTAACATAATCGACACTGTAGTATGGCGTGAGAGCTGTTTAAAACTAACGTCTGTTTCATCTACGTATACGTATTCATGCTCAATGATAAATTTAGTGTATAATAATAAAATTATTGTATTCTGTAATAAAAGTCGTTTATATAATAAAATATTATTAGAAGCCCTTGTCATTGGTGTAACGTTATGAAGAGGTCATTCAATAGAAAAATAAGAAAAAGGTAACATATTTGTATGTATCACAGTCAAGTGCTTTCGAAAACATCTTGAACGAAGTCCATCAATTAAATGAGCCACGAAAATTCCTTTGATTGGTCGTTTTTATGAAAGTTCTTTATTTTTATAAAAGGAAGATGGTTTCCGTTTCAAATAAGTATTTACACAACCTTACAGTCAAATATTTATTTAGTTTTTATATAAAACGTGTCAGTGAGATTTAAATAAAAAAAAAGTACTGTTACTTGTATATAACAAAATCACTTACTAATACCATACATAATGAGAAACATATAATTAATATAAATATTTGTCTTATAAATATAATTCATTTATTTAATTTTTATTTTATTATTTATAATTTGTTAATAGATATTATCAAACAATTTTGTTAAATCAAAATTATCGAGCGGTGTGCTCCAGCAGACGTATATTGGATTTTAGTTAAATTGTGCCAACAGAAAAATATAAATCATTTGCCATATCTACTATGCATCTTTGCTATGTTCGTTTTAAAATAATAAGTGTTTCAGATATTGTGATACAACAAATAATAAATATATATAGATTTGACCTCTGGGAAACCGTTCAGTCCTCTGAAGCAGTTTTTTCTGAGGACTTTCTTTTCAGTTTTACTTATTATTATATTACTATTTATATTTAAAAATTAAATAAGCTTTACATGACAACAACCATATATAGTTTTGAATATACTGATGTTTATAATGAGTATCAAATACAAAATGAAAATGGTGTATTAAGTAAAGAGTATAATTTAAGATAGTTTAGTTTAAATATTGGACAAGGTTTTAAGATAATTATTGCTGTCACCTACGGTATAAACTCATTATACAAAATGTTGGTAGTAAAGTTAACGGATTTGAGGGATATTCCCAAGAAGCTGTTATAACGGAATACTCCAGCATCACAAACTTTTCTGGAGCATATTGCGAAAGTTTTCATTTTTCTTTAACCTAGTTACGATGTTAAAAGTACGGGTTGATGTTGAATTTAGATGGAAAAGAATTTGAAATTGATTCCCCAGAAATGCGATGTAACCTGAGTGCCGATGATAATATCAGACAAGAATGACGAGAACGAGCGATTAAAATAAATTGTTCGCGTTCCTTAACGTGCTGTTTATAATATTAAGTATTGTGAATTGATAATATATTTTTTCATATTAATGGCACAATTTAAATAATATTTTAATCAACATTATTTCCTTAATCAAATATTTTAGGTTTCAATCAATAAAGTAAAAGATGGCTTAAATTCAGTTTTTTTTTTAAATAACGCATGTAATATCAAACACAAAAATTTTAGTTGTACGAATTATCTGCTGAAAGTAATTTATAGAAAAGTAAACACTGCCTGGATCATAAACCTCGTATCTGTTGCATACGAAATTACGGCATTTTTATGCTTTTCCATCTCACGTTAGGATCTTGCACCTCATAAAGCATGTTCTGCAAATTCAATTTAACACAGCTCTTATTGCATCACTCTACATAAGTGTACCGATACGAGATGCAGCTTGGAGTCTGGTAGTTAATTATTGCGGTTAACTGGCTTAGCATCTTTGCTCCACGGTTATTAGTTTCTAATGTATGCATATACTTATAATTAAGTGTTTCAATAATTTTATAGCTCCCTTGAACTATGTAAGTATTAATATCATAATATTTTTCGTCACATTACGGAAAATATATCAAATATCATTCTGCTAAATAATTAAATTGATGTTTTAGTACACGGTGGTACAGAAAAAAAAAAAAGAAAAGAAATAATAAAACAAAAAATAGTACAGGATTTTTTCTGTGTCATACTTCATATAGAGCAGAGTAAATGACCTATTCTCATTATCAAGAATTATCTATTGAACAAGTGCTTAATGAAAACGTTATTCCTCATCTTGCAAGAACATGGATCACAAAAAAGTCTAAATGATACAGATGCCAACCATGCGGTGAATGACACGGTACTAAAAACGTGACGTGACCATAAAGTCAACTTGGCCCGTGTAATATATGACTGGGATAGTATATAACACACCTCAGTATACTATCCCACTTGAAATAGTATATAGAGAGACTCATCTATCCATATACTATCTTTTGAAGGTCTTAGCAAATTAGGTCAGTACGTCCCCCGCAGTCATACTAGACCAGACGTGCCTGCAGTACCCACTTCCGGGCTTGTACTACTACCGAGAAGGGCCTGAGGTTCGTCTAGATTCTAATGATTGAAGGTTTTTAAATTTTGCGTGGCTTCTAAATTGCCCTGAAACTAGAATACCCAAGAAGTCTTCGCAACAGACATATTCGCGAGATAATTTAACGCTCCGTTGGTCGAGTGGTTCGCGCAGACGCCTAACGTATAGCGACGCAATGGGGCTCGGGTTCGATCCTCGACAGGGACAGGCATGTAGGTGATGAATATATACGACTCTATTTCTGGGTTTGGTCGTTTATTAAATATATTCTCAGTATTTATAATTTGTATTTCTATGTATTTGTATCGTTGTCTAACACTTGTAACACAAGTAAATAATTTACTTACTTAGGGGTTAGATCAATGTGTGTAACTTGTCCTGTATCATTATTATTATTATTAATGATATGTTATACCAGATAACTGAACCTGCAAATCATATTAATGAGGAATTTATGTAAAATATAATGTTTATTTTACAATTGTTTAAGACCTATAATTAAATAAAACTTTACTTTAAATTGCTGCGGATTCCATTTTAGTTTTAATCTAATAATACAAAGACTTTGCTCTGATATTTATTCCATCATAAGAAGTAGTTGGCTGTAAGTAAGTCAGTTACATTTTCATCTACCTCCAACAGTTTCTTATCTTTTGCATATACAGTTCGATTCATTTAGACTTAAAAGGTTTTAGTCACCTGTTCAGACATCAACATACATTTATTTTATCTTTAATATTTTTTGTTTCTATCTGTGTTAAAACTAGTATAAAAATATAAAATGGAGTTGAAGTTTCAAGCTTTTTCATTTCTGTCATATGTGACTACAAATTTAATGTTTTTTTTCGGTGTTCTGTATTTTTCTAAGCTATTATTTACAGATGTCAGACAAGGTAAATGTATGCTGTTTTTGTATAATTGCTTTTTGTACTGAACAGGTATAGAAGCTTTTTAATGGAAGTTATTATTATATTACAATAGAAATTTACTTATTTTATTCGCTTATATAATATTTTTAATGCTATTTTTATTTCCCTTTTAATTGTGGATAAAAAAGTTAATTATTTAGTAAACAATTAGAGATCATATAGAAACTTTAAGTTGAAATTTATAGGTTTGAGAGGAAGCTCTGATTAATATAAGATCTACATAAAAATAACAGATTATAGTAAATAAAACCTGTTCTTAATAATAATATTTCTGTTAACCAAGTAAATAGGGATGCCAAGTGCAACGAGTTTGTTACCGCGTAGACTGTGCGAAAAGAAATATCTTAATGCTTGTAAATGCCTCACAGACATATATATCAAATGATTGACAGTATTGTTTTATGTTTATTAAAAGATAAGATTTGCACATTTTAAGATTCAATTGTGGATTCTAGTTTTTTACATGGAATATAAAAAAATTGGGCTTTTCGGATTAAAATCAGATACTGAAGCACTACAAACAAAATAATACAGCATTGAGAACTGTCAAAGTGAAAATAAATGGCATTGAACTTCCCTCGCAGTCTTCCCTCTGGAGCCGCACTAGCACAGACGTGACAGCAGAACACACTTTCGGGCTGGTGCTACTCCAGGGCCGGATTTTAATTTTATTACATAAAAGAAGAGTCTCAGGTTTCGGTACGTCAAAACTTAATTTAGGAGAGAAATTTCCACCAGTAGACTTGACTGGATAAAAAATATTTAAATGTTTAACAGAGCTATATATGTAAATGCCATAACTTCGAGTGTATAAGATGATTTTAAAAACCTTGTTATTATGTAGAAATATCCCAGCTCGAAATTACAAAGCAAGTTCGAGCGTTGAGTTTTTTCATTTGTGTCACATGTTGTAACATGTTTAAACTGCCTTTTTCAGTGTTCTGTATTTATCTAAGCTATTATTTACACGTGTCCGTCGTTCGTCGTATATGTGTGCTGCTTTTTAGTTTTTATTCTGTAATTTTATAAGTTTATTGTTTATCAATTTATTTAATATTATAATTGTGTTTTTTTTTAATTTCTGATTCGGTTTAGCAGAGAAACTTCATGTATGAAGTAAAATGTCAAAGTGACATACATATTGAACAAAGATATACAGATACATAAAAAACGAGGGATGTAAATAAAAGATTTTTTAAAGAATAACATACACTTTAAAAATACGTTCTTGTTTATGTTTCTGTGATGCACACAGAATATGCTTGTAGTTTTTGCGACATCTGCATAACAAAACATAAAACGAGTTTTTATCATAACTGATCATAAGAGATATGTATGACGCTAAAGTATCGCGAGTACTCTTTTAGTACATACATTGATCACTACTATTAATACGCTTTTATTAGCTTGGGTTGTATGTATCTATGTATGTAACGGAATCTTCGAGCTTAATTTTCACCAGGTTCCAGCAATCCGATTAAATTGAAACTTTGCACACGTATCAAGGACCGATGACAATGCAATAATTTGATAAAAGTTTCCCAAAAAAAAAAAATAAAAAAAAAAAAAAAAAAAAATAAAGAATAGTTTAAAAAACTAAAAAAACACGCTTTTATTGCTAACCGAACTAAAAACTAGAAAATATTTTTTAATGACTAATAAATAATATTAATTTAATAAATAAATATTAATTTTATTGGAAGAGATACAATAAAGTGGCCATAGATGCCTTTAGGCCTAAACATTCGATTTAGGCTTGTAAATTTTATAATATATATATATATATATATATATATAAATATGGCTTCAATAACTGCACATATATTTCTTAAGATAAATAACAACATTGTTACAAATTCTCAATTTACGCATTACTCTTGTTGGTGAGCATTTGCGCGACCGTAAAGGCATCCTGCAGTTGCTAAGACTAATGTGCCAAACAATACGCGATTTTTTTAGGAAACCCTGTCAGGGACCCGTCTGCAAAGATACTGAAGGTCAGAAAAAGGTTGCAAGACTGTCCTGCCAAAAAAGACTGAAAAAGTAATTGAACTTGACAGAACTGAAACAAATATATCTGCACTAAGTTTGCAATATTGTACTGTAGAGACTGCGCATATGTAAGCAATGATATGACTGATTCATAAAACTAATTTGTAATTTTATTTGTAGTCTTATTAAATGTGATTTACATGTATCCTAATTATTAATATTTTAGAAAAAAAGTTTATATTTGGTTCAAGTTTTGTGACTTTAAAGCAAAGGTTGTTATTTTTGTTAATATTTTGTTCCACTATCATAAAAAAAATATTAAAAAGAAAGTTTACTTCAAGTTCTTTTTACTCATACATGACCACTTAAACTATAGTCGTTTTATCCAATTACAGCCATATATTAGTAAATTTCTTGTAATTATTGAAATTATGACGATTTTCTTCATGGGTCTCCTGGACCCAACCCTACTATCGTTGTAACATATTTTAACTGTGCTGACGCCGGGTTAATGAATTAGACTTATTCCTAAGCGACTTCAACAGTAGAAGTACTAAGGGTCTATTGACAACTTAACGACGTCAATCTGGATTTTTCCATTAATTGGGAGGTAAAACTAACCACAATGATGAAAGTAAGTCCCATTGAACCGTGAAGGCGATTGATTTCGGATCAATGCCCGTTGATCGATCATACGGAGACCACTGAGTGATTCTTTCTAAAAAAATCTAAGTAATGAAATGATTTCTCAATTTATGAGTTTGTCACAGACTAAAAAATAAAAAATAAACAATAGTTTAAAAAACTAAAAAAAACACGCTTTTATTGCTAACCGAACTAAAAACTAGAAAATAATTTTTAATGACAAAGAGTATAAAATTACAGTAGTAGAAGATCGAACAATTAATCATAGTGAATCGCCTTAATATAAAATTATAATAAAATTTAAGTTATTAACAGAATAATTCAATTCTGAGTAAAAAGCGTGGGGTGCTCGATATTTAAGGTATTACAATCATTCTATTAGCAACTATCTATGAGAGGATAGTTATGAATCACAGTAAATTGCACCCCACGATTTTTACTCAGAATTGAATTATTCTGTTAATAACTTAAATTTTATTATAATTTTATATTAAGGCGATTCACTATGATTAATTGTTCGATCTTCTACTACTGTAATTTTATACTCTTTGTCATTAAAAATTATTTTCTAGTTTTTAGTTCGGTTAGCAATAAAAGCGTGTTTTTTTTAGTTTTTTAAACTATTGTTTTTATTATTTATATAACTTATTAATGTCTATCAAGGTAAAGTCCATGTTAAAATGTTTAACCGCTGGTTAACATAATAATTTCATAGAGCATATCCACACATATATTAATGATCATTAATTAGTCAGTCAAAATCATTCTGTTGCTTCCGAGCTTGAAATCTTAAGGCAGCTCTACCTCAGTCGGGATAGCAGCATCCACTTCTAGACTGTTAATACAGAAGAAGGACAGACATAAAGAAGGACTTAGAAGCCAACTTGCACCGACACAACATAATCATGTTTGTATAATCCTTTGCTATATTCTTAAGAAGACATTATACAAGGCCTCCTATTTTATTTTACTCTTCCACTTATTACGACGTGTTATGACTTTGTTATTATCTAAAATCCAGTCTAAAAGTATCAAACCGAGTCGAGGCTTTGATCTCTTCCATTCCTGTAACAATTTGCGACCAATTTGACCGGCCGTTGTCAGTGTTCTGTATTTATTTAAGCTATTATTTACACGTGTCAGAAGTTAAATGAATGACATTTTGTTTTTTTTTATATTCCTACTTTCTATCAAGCTATAAATCTTTATAATAGTTTTGAGATCTCAATATTTATAAATTTTAATATGAATTATGAATTTAAAAGATGTTTTTTTTTACACATAATATATTTAATTTATCATGGATTAATTTTTATTACATAAAAAATCGATTGTATAAAAATAAAAACATACTGGCAATAATAAATATTACCTGTCAATACATATTGTTTTTGTATTTAAAATTTCGTGAACCATGATGATTATTAAATATATATTTACTCGACTATAATCAATGTAATTTTTAATCGGAATTTCGAAATCGGAAACGAGTCGGGCAAAAATTAAAAATTACATTATTATAGCCGAGTAAATATATACATATTGTTTTATGGAAAATGAATTTACCGGAAATAAAAAAATATATTTTATACTAAGTATAATAATGAGTAGTCACAATACATTTTTTTAGCCTCAGTAACTCTTGTATGGAGACGTAAAACCTTTCTAGTGTTGTCTGAGATATATAAGATGAAGCATATATGTATTTAAAATAAACGGAAACTACGACTAGATTATACATGCATTGTATGTTTATTTTGAAAATTGATAATAGTTTCAGGTTTATGAAGCCAAAATAATCATTGTACGATTAAACTTTATACATTTTGCAATAACAATTTATTACCGGTTTTTAGTTTGGAGTTTCGAAATGTAATACTATTTGTTGTATAGTTTAGGAGTCTAAACTAAATACTCAAAATATACAGCCAGGTAGGTAATAATTATATTTTATTTACCGATTTTATCTACAATCTTTCCAGTAAGTAAATATGCTATAAAATGTTGTTTTTAAATATGTTAGTCTCTTTAAAATATTGTACAAAATTTTATAAACATAATAAAACGAATGAAAAAAAAAATGAAAAAAACCTACAAATTAAAAATATACTAAGAAAAAGTATTTTTTTGTAGACATTTTGCAATACCGATTTCATTCGCAAACTTCAGAGGTGACCCGGTCAAAGGAGGTGAAAGAATAAAGGAGTTTTCTTTGCCCCTCATCACTTTCAAGATTTCGCATAAGTTACGATACGGGAGGTGAAAATTGTTTTTAGGAAACTGTCGGTTTTACGGTTTCGATCAACACTCCTCGAGACGCTGTCAAGTGTAATACTTTAATTTTTACAAATCATTACTGATATTTTTTTTAAAAGTATTTTTAAATGTCAACCTAATATTACCTAATGGTCACTAAAAGTGGAAATTTATTATTTTATACCGGATGTACTTTTTGTCCGTTATATCCGTCTGTGAAATTCCCCGCTTTACAGGGGTTTGTTCGTTTGTTTTTTATGTACACTAATTAATAATGTTACATACATTATTCAAACAAAAAGGAATAAGAGTTAACAGCAAGTATGCCCAATCATATTAGATTTGATGAACCACAACTTCACGCTAGGAAACATTGTTATATACCAAGAATTACCGCGAGGCTATTGAAATTAAAACACAAACCATACAATTTTGATTAAAGGTTGGGCCTATCTACTATCTACTAAAATCAAATGTCTAAAATAAGAAACCGATTGGTTTAGATGAGTAATTAACTGATTCACCGACATCTTTTCTTCCTGGAACAGAATCTCGAAACGTCGTGTAAAGTAGGTTAGGTAGGTTATTACAGTGAATAATGTATGTGATAAAATATTATATATGTGTGTATATATATATGGGTACCGATAGGGTTCGAACCCCTGGCCGTATCGGTTTATTTTTCATTTTAAATTTATTTAATTATGTACTATACAGTGTGTACAGTGCAGTATGTACAGTTGAAAATATTTATCTCTAGGTAGTTTTGTTTCTGTAATATATCTCTATTGTGGTGTTTAATGGTAATTATATCAATCTTATCTCTATAATTGATCTTATCATAAAAAAATCTTTTATGAAAGTGATTTATTCCTTTTTTATGTTTCATGAATCAATCAATCATTCAATATGAAAAATATAATAACCTATGACGGTGTACAGCCTCCCAGTCTTAACTTGAACTATTTAACTTTAAAAATTGTAAATAAGAACAAACTTTAAATTATTTGGACGCAATTTAATTTGTATTTTGTTCATGCTTATGCAAATATTTTTTTGTTTTTAATGTTAAAACACTGCAAATTTGCTTGCACTTCTAGATTTTTAGCACAAAATACTTTGAAAGTAGGTCAGCCTTGCTTGCAAGGAATTAAGTAACGGTTCTGATACCTTTTATTTTAAGAACAACTTTCTTTCTACTTAAGACTGGACAACCATTTTAAAGAGCAAAGTTTGGAGGAAATGTAATTTAAAAAAATTACATTAATTTAATATAAAGGACAGGTAAGTCCGTTTGTTGTTAATCCTATCTACATCGTCTATTAAATATATTTAATATTATATCACATATTTACACTACCTACATTTTAATATTTGTTCAAAAATATACATTTTAACTGCTTCTTTAATACTTTTAAGAATTTCAAAATGTAATATGTTAAATACGTAAGAACGTACGGTAATTAAATAGTGCTTAAACATTATACAGAATATTCTAGGAATTAAAGCTATCAACCATTTATTACTGACCGTGTGTGTTTAGGCGAGAATTTAATTATATTTACTATAACGAATTTAATTAAACCGAGAACGCTTTATAAATTTTAGGTTGATATGAAATCGTTAGTAACGAAGCAATTATCTATTCATTTGATTGATTAGTTGATTTTCAAATTGTATGTGTACAAAAGCAAATGTTAATAAAATGTTTGACACTCCTGTCAAAACTTTCACCTACATCTTAAATGTCAGATTTAATCCCATCTAGTTTTAGCAAATGAAGTAACCAAGTACTACATTCGAACACTTAAGGATATTAGCGAAAATTACTTCAAATTGCAAGGCAGCTCGCAGGCATGTTACTGTAATTAGTAAAGCGCTTTAGTGCTTGATACCGCCCAGATGTTCACTATCTAAGTATTAATAAATAAAGTGTGAAATATTATTAACATTTTATATAAGTATTTGCTAAACAATTAGGTACCGTGTTTCGAGTACGCGCTGTATTTGCGCAGTAGTTGAACTAGTTAATCTATTTTTGATTGAAATGGAGAATATTGTTCTACAATAAAAAATATTCGCTGCTTAATAAATATTCCTTTATGAAGGTGCTATTCGTGCAGTATTTTGCAGTGAGTTGTTTTTTTTTCGTTCTTCGTTAAATAGATATTATCTAATTTAGTTTTTTGCATGCTAATTTAATAGACGTAAGAAATTTAACGGATTAAAAAAAAATAAGTATGAGGATGAAACCACCACAATAATAACTATGATTCATCCTGAATTTCATTATATTCTACTCATTTCTCTATCATATACACTTATAGATAGAACCATGGTGTTATAACTGACCTTAAATACCTTAAGCTCCTATTGCGACTGAACTTTACAGAATTAAGAAAAGCCCTTTACCAAACTTGACCGCTGGGTCAATCTAAAAATACGCTGAAAATTTCGTGGAATTTGGTCCCTCCATTTATGACTCTATAACGAACATACATACTTTCATTTTCATTTATGGGTATAGTTAGAAGATGTTATCTTTTTATGACAGCTACTTTTTCTGAATGTTAACAAGGATATAAATAGAAGTTCTTAATAATAGTTATGCAAGTTTGTTTTCGTAAAAACAAAAAACTTTTGTTGAATCAACAATTGTGGTATTTTATAGGTCCAAGTTTGCTTTGTAATCTATTCTGTTATTCTGGAATAATTTTGGTTTCAATATTGAAATCTTCATTTCTAACATCTATAAACTATATCAAAAGATAATCAAAATACCGTCTAAAAATATTATAAACAAAGATTAAAAATAAATGTTGAACGCAAATGGAACAATAAAATTAACTGAATTTTACCAAATTCGTAGTCAGTGTTCGAATGAGGTATTTAATCAAACAGAATCATTGATTGTTCCCGCTGATAGTCAGTTGCGTTGTGTCGCCCAATTTATGTTATCAAGATTAACTGCATCAATAATAATATACGTATCGCTAAAAGATTATTATGATTTTAATTTATGATGTTTCTTTAAATGAGTTTGACAATTGGGCAACTATGTTTCATTATAAACAATTAGATATCTTTTTATAATAAAATAAAAACGTCGATTTTAGTGTACTTAAAAGTTTAAATTGGCTAATACTTAGGTAGATGTGGAAATAAACATAATTATTTACTCAAGAGGTTTAGAAATTAGAATAAATAATTCGATGTCTATATTTTTTTTTTAATTATTCGAATAAAATTAAAGGACATATTAACGGAACATGTTAACGGAACTATTTTTATATCATATTATTTAAATTTAAGACTTAACTTATGAAGCTTTCTAAACGGCCATCCATCCATCATTATCCAATTAAACAAAATAGTTCCGTTTTTTTAAATATTAATTTGAATTAAAATAAATTATAAGGTATTTAATTTAAAGTGCTATTCTTAAGGATAACAGATCGAATATCCACTCACAAGAATTAGGTATCAGGAACATGTATATGTAAATTTAATTACTAATTAGTAATAAATAGAAAATGCCCTACGATTATAATAAAAAAGGTAAATAATAATAATAAGGTAATGTTAATGTATGGCAATTTTAAATTTTATATGTAATAATTTAGTATTATATTAGCTAGCTTTTTATAATTTTCGAAGTCTCTACAATCAGAAAATGACTACTAATTTTAATACGACTAAGACTTATTTTTATACTACGTATATCATGTTGTATAAAAATAAACATTGAAGTAAATTATTTTACTATCTTTTTGAATAGACTTTCATCTTACATTTTTTGCTTTTCTCGTCCGTATCTCGTCGTATTGATAAAAAGCTAAAAAAAATAATTTTATTAATTATTCAGACAATTAAATTTAAATAAATATATACTTCAAAACTATGAACATGTGCTAATTTAATAAAATTATCCTTCTCTAGATATTATGTTTCTTCATTAGTCTAGGTATTGTTAAACCAAATACTTGCGGTATGAAATTAAAGCAACAATTTTATTTATTAATCCAAGAGTTATTATATTTAATTAATAGAGATAATGTTATGAAATGCTAGAAATTTCAGAACTAGTTTTATATTCCATTGTTATTTGCCTTCCTCTATTACTATTTTATTTCATTGTCTACATTTTTATTTCGTAAGATGTAAATAATTATAGAAATAAAATATTATCGACCCTCATATATCGATGTGATTCAAGAAATTATTACATTTTTTTTTAATAAACTGTTTCTTCTTGTATTTTGTAAAAATAATACGAAATACACACGAGCTATTTTTGTTACAATTTGAGCTATTTTTTATTACTATTGGAATATTTATTATAATTCTTGTATGGCAAGAAAATTCGGTTAGTGGATGATGCGACAACGTGCATTTGGATCTTTTAAAAAATTAAAATATTTTCATACTAATACCCGATTAAAACGTTAAGGGTTTATTTTTTAAAATAATTTACACTAATGGTAAGGAATATAAATAACTGTTTATATTTTTATGTTATTTATGATTTCGTTTGAGGTTAATTTTTATAATCATAGTACTTTTTGAAAAAAAAATAATAATTACGAATTTTTAAAATTGTTGGTTAAACATTATCATTTAGAATTTATGGTTTGGGCTGGTATGGTTTATATATATATGAAAATGATCAGTAATTTTTTGTAGAATAAATAAGCAGCTTACGCCTTGCCATTTTGATTGTTGAATTATTCATGATCTCTCACGCGAGCCAACCTGAGCGAGGGTTGAAGGGAACTCCTAACACTACTATTATGGGGTAAAACGAATGTGTAAGCCACCGACTCGATTTAGGATCCAAATAAAAAAATAACGGATCTTATTACTGCAGTAACTCAAACCAACAGAGTATTGTGAAAATGAGGGCGCCCTGAAGTATAAGTAACTCTAATTGAATCCCAACTGGCCGTAGAAAATATACACTGAAAAAAAAATATGACGTAAAGTTTGACGTTATGAATTTAAAACAACAATTACAATAATTTTGTCATAAAATAATTTGTTATATAATTTATAAATATGGCTACTGTTAGTCATCTCTCACCTTCATGTCAAGAATTTTATAATGAGTTACAAGAGAGGGCAGATTTGGCTGAACGTAGACGACATAAAAGGTTTCTGGCGGTTTTATTATTCCAACGAATGACGCGTGGATATTTGATTAGAAAACATATTTCTTGGTTAACCAAAAATGCTATAATTATACAACATGCATTCAGAATACATAGAGCACGTAGAGCATACCGCGCCGCGTTAAGACAAGCGGTGCGGAATAAACACGGAAAACATTATGATCAGGCAGCGACAAGTATACAGGTCAGATACTTAACATTTAACTATATATATAATACCATAAAAATATCTCAGGGCAAAAGTAACTTACAAAATAATTTTCCAGTCACTTTGGCGTGGACACTATTCCAGACGTACTAAGTTTTGCTATCGATCCTATAGAAAATGGCTTGCATTAGTCACTGAACGTGGTGAAAGACGTGCTGCCGAAGCTTCTGAATTTGGTATCAGAAGCAGAGCAGACGATTTAAGAATCTTAGAGGAAGAAGCGCGTCAATGGCTAGCATTTGTAGTATTTAAATTACATCACTTACTCAGAACTTACGTACGTGCAGGCGTTTATTCAGAACCAGCGAGTAATGAGCTTTCAGATTTTGAGAAACTTTTAAAATCTATCCATTACATTGAGTATATGAAGAGATTGAAACGGAAATATAATGAATTTGTGAGAAAGCACCGACCACGCTTCTCTAACAAAAGGCTTTTCCCTATTATTGGTTATGGATCTGAATATTGGTATCTCTCATTACCAGAAATGTATGATTTAACAACAACTGTACCAAAAAAGGAGGATACCCGGCATTTGGCTACATACCACGGCCCTCAACATCAAAAGCCATTTCTTTGGAGGAAAGTTAGAACTCCTTGCATCAATACAAAAAGGGGACCATTTGTTATGTCTAGGTCACCAACACCACCATCTCCCCCACCGCCAACACCAACCCCAAGTGGTGGTAGTAAATCACAAAAAGATCCACGATTTCATCTCTATGTTAAATATTACACGCCACAACCAGATCTGTTCGATTACGTAGACTACTACGTAAATGCATTATTAAATAGAAAATGTTCAATCCAGAATATAGATGAAGAATCGTAAAAATATTCAAAATAAAAAACTCCTTAATTTTTTCCATTGATATCACAAGGTCTGTTTCGAAACACTTGGTTCAAAGTATGTTGAGTTTTTCTTTCCTTGTTCGGAAATCCGTAATCAGGCTGCTGAGTTTGGAAGGGTCGTCCGGATGTTGCGAGCCGCGAGCCTTTTGTTGTTACGCTTTTGTTGTTCTGAATTTTACACTTGTAATTTATTTGAGGAAACACCTCGGTAAGAAAGAAATTACATTAAACTCTCCAAGGCAAATGTGTTTTTTAAATTACCATTAAGTCTACGTAGGTTTTGTTGGTTTGAGTTTTTTATAATACGATATTTATTTGTCGTGTTTATATTTTATAACGTTATATCCTCAACGACTTATATCTTACTTTTTTACATATTAGAATAGTAGAAAGATAGATGTACCTTTTTCATATTATAATGATTACAATTTACACAGTCTATCGGTAAGTATAAAACATATTTTTTTGTTTTGACTAAGACTCATAATTAATATACACCATTTATTACACCGTTAACGAGCTGTCGCATCAAGCATCTTCTAAATAATACATTCAACACCACACGTCTTAGAACTCATTTGTCTAACAATGCCTGTTTGACTAGTCAAATTTATTAGGGTCAGAATAATTCAGCTTGTGGGTTTCTGAACCGACTCCTTATTGCATAGCCGTCTTGAGGGGTACCCATTTGTTAGATGTATAATGGTTGACCCACTTATGTTTCACGTTTCACGTAATTGTTGGAGTGAAGTGCAATTTGTAAAGTAACGAGACAACAATAGCACGTAGTATTCAAACCAATTTATATTTACATGATACAGGAAAAATATTATTCTATTCCAAGGTCACATCGATGGAATTGCTTTAGACTCGGTGCGCCTTCAGTTTTGTGAATTTGTGCCTCAACAGAAACTGTCAGGCTCAGAGGGTGTTTGGCACATGAATAATGTATGGGGTAAATTTGCAAGTGTTTCAATTTACACCCGACGCCACTCCGCGCTCGTTCATACGCACCCGAGAGCCGTTGAAGTGCAAAAGAAAACAACGTGAGGAGCACAAATGGGGACAAGCGAATGAGGTTGAATTAGCACGAAACTCTAAATTTATACCATTGTATATTTCCATTATTTTTATAATTATGATCCCAACCCGACGTAAAATTAAGGACGCGGAAAATATTAACTACGAAACCAACATTTATTAATTTTGTTTTGCAAAAAATATTTTACATTATAATTTTTAACCGTCAGTTAATTTTCAATTTAATTATTAAGGTGAAAAAATTGCTTACATGCTTGGGTTGTAAAAAAGTTTTTTTTTAAGGTAAGCTATTTTAAATTATACAAGTTATATTGGTTAAAAAGTAGGAGCTATAGAATATCAATAATACCTACCACCTTTTCAATACAATTTCCTTGAAGTAACATGTATACAAGGTTGTAAGCCTTCTGTCTATCAGCGATAGAAACTACTTACGAGGGAATAGTTTAATTTGCTAATTCAAAAACCTCTCATTTTAAAGTGTCTATGAAATTCATGTGATACCGGAACGAATTACAGGTATATATCAGAAAAGCCAAAACTCGTGACTGATTCAAACGCCGAATGAAGGAACTTTGTCTCAAATTATATATATTTATATCATCATTTGTCATCAGTATTATATGTCATATGAATTATACGCTGTGTATATTATATATCACACTATAATTATATTAATTGAAATAATTATCCTTTTGTATTAATATACGTTTTCATATTTATTTTTATACCTATATTTATTTGTATCCGTACTTTTATAATATTTATATATTTTTTTAAATTTGAGTTTTTGTTGTGCTTTTCTATTTTTTTCGTTTCATCACGTCTACCTTTCCTATACATCCTAAGGTTGGCTGGTAATGAATGTCTAAGTGGCATTAAGCCCGCCTTTTGTTCATTATTTTGTTTTTGTAAATTAAATAAATAAATATCAAAACGAAACGTTTCTCCCTAACTCAAACAATCATTATTTGTTCCGAAATTTTCTCAATACATTGTTTAAAAATTATAATTAATAAGAAATAAAAAGATTGGAAAAATACTTCAAGCAGTATTTTTCCAATTACTTTTAAACGAAGAAACTATATAGAAGTGGAAAATCTAATTTAAAGTGAGACGTTGAATCAATTAGTAGGTACTTCTATATATTTTTAAACTTAACAATCTTGAGTTGTTTTATGAACTTCCTTGTGAAATATATATTTTTTTAATATTGTAGCACTTGTACGATCTTTAAAATACATTGTGTAATGATGTTCTTTCATTAGGAATTCCGAAGTGTTAAGGACACAATAATCACTACACTTTGCAAGAACATTAAAAATATTATTTTTTCCAAAAGAATAAAAGTATTTGCATATTAGGATAAATAATATTAATTCATAGCGCTTTAACTCGCTAACAAAAAATGTAATACAAGTTCTTGTCAAAATACCATTCCAAATAGTTCAGAGCTCAAGGACTTTTATAATGAAAATAAGAATATTCACGACTATTCCAGTCAACTTTATTAGTTGACTTGCATATTTAACACAAATTATAATATGAGTATCTTTCTTCTCATAAAATATTTAAGGCCTAGGAGGAATCACAAGGTGATGTTGAAGTATTATGGGATAAAAAATCGGCTTAGTACCAGAATAATTTTCGTGATTTTTTTGAAGTAGGTACTTCTGTAAAAACTTTAAATATTTTTTCATCTCTTGAGGAATACAAATTCTCGAAAATATTTAACTAACAATTACGTCCTAATACCAATAATAAAATACCAATGTGGCATCTCAGACTTTTAGCACTTTGTTTGTTGATACTACATAATAACTTGTCCTTTTCTCTTTTATATAAATAGATTGGTGGTCCTCAAATTGTTTATAAGCTTGATGTCTTAGAATAATGATTTCTTTATGGTTTTTATGAACATCCAGTGATGTGATGTATTTTACTTCAAACAGAACCAATAATTTGACTTCTTTCTTTACAATTATTGATGATTTCGTGCTAAATATTCTCTTAATTTTATTTTTCTAGCTTAGGTCTCGGTTGGCTTAAACTGCTTATTTGGCTTATATCCTTATATATATAAAAAAAAATTCACTTACAATATACCTACACTACAATAAATATTTAATCAAAAATATATATTTTAAAATGTCTGAACTGTATGGTAAAACACACCCTACAAATTAAAAAAGTCTGTACCCTTTCCTCCTTAAAAAAAAAAACATGACCTAATCAAATCCGAATGCAATTAAAACATTTCTCCCAAAAAGCATTCTTGAAATATCTTCGTGAGCGTAATTCTAAGCAGAAGTTCCCAATCGATAGGGGAGTGAGTGGGTCCGTGATCTGTATGAAAAATGTGGAATGGTACGCGGTAATTAGTGGTTCGGAGACGCCGTAGGTTTTATATTGTATGAAATTTGGAATGTTTGGGAGCGCTAAATTACGGGGTATTCAGGCATGTGCAGACATATTTCTTAAGATGAGAAAATATGCATCAGAATAAAAATTTGGTAATAGATCGAATGTTTACAGTTGTATATTCTAGTAATATTTGCTGCGTTCAGTAGAAGGATTAGGTAATCCATTAATACGAAATGTGATAACGTATTTCTAAACCTAAATTGCAATCTGTATAAACCAATACCACAAAATAAGTCAGCGGATTAGAGTTTACATTTATCATTGCGCAATGATTGAATGTCAACATTTCAAATTCAAATTCGCGGAAAGCTTTTTAATTGAAATCTGTACCTGCATCCGAAATAACAATTTTGTTGAACAATTCACAGCTTAAATAACGCTGTTTTTGTAGTAAAAGAGTTTTCAATTTAGAAGTAGATTTTAAAGCTGAGTGGAATATTTAATGGAGACGTGTTGAACATATTTTTTACCCGTTTTAGCTCATCTTATCCTTCCAAAACGCTGGCGCTTACGTTTTACTTAACTAGTACTACTACGTTTAGATATTTGTTTTTATTTTAACTTTGGAAGATAGGGTGATTCACAATTTCATATTTTTGCGTTAAGTAAATTATACAAAAATGATAAAATTTCATATTATCCTTCTCCGTACATAACTTTTTATGTGTCACTCGTTAAGAAATGTGTGAACATCTTTGAACATTGCACTTTAGTTTAGAAATTTTTGTCGACATATTTTAATATTTACATATAGGTATTTATATTTTAGAAACCTCTACAAGGTTTTAAACTTTGTTTTTGTATTATATGGAAAATCATGAATAATAATTCTAAATATTCTTTATTGTATTATGTATATCCAGATAATACAATTACAAAAAAAAGATTTAAATCGTATAAATTTGGCGTCCTTATCGCTAAAGAGCAATCTCTTCCAGAACCAATTATTTGGAGAAAAAGGCATAAAGGATACGTATTGTGGGCGTTGTTTACACGTAAAGAGAAAAAAATCTATACATACAATACATACATCTACTTAATTACACCTAAATATGCTTATAAACAAACACACAGGGTACGTCACAACGGTCTACTTCTCCTATCATATTTAGACTGTGAAACCTACTTTTATAACAAATGGGCATCTGAAGAAATCGAAAATTTAAAAAAAATGTGTATTTATATAGGTATATGATAGGTTGGATGTACCTTTATAATAGTAAATTTTTCAGGTTTTTTCTCGTAAACCATAATTTGTTTTTGTTATTGTTCATAGTGTTTAATATTCTCAGTTCTAACAATGTTAATACGTGCCAGTATTACTTACTCAAATAAGTGATAAATTAAAAATAATACTATATCAACATGATGAACATACATGAACGTTGATGAACATTGATGAACATTGATGAACATGAATGAACATTGATTAGGAAATCAATGTTTTAATGTGTCTATGAGTTTAATGATGAATTTGTGAGTTTTGTATGAAGCTTGTTGTTTGGATGAAGAAAATGATGGAATATTTTTCTATTATTCAGAACGTTATCCTCAAGTTATTAATATATAGACATATTCCCGTTCAAATAAAAGGACTTTTCGTAAAGACCAATTCTGAATATTAAGTAGGCAAAAAAACGCGCTTGAACGCGCTTCTGATGAATGCTTCTTATAGTTTAAAAAGAGTGAAAGATCTTATGATCGTTTTTAAGCCTTGTTTTAACAAGCTCTATGGTTTAACATGTAGGAAATATAACATTGTAATTATTGTTAGTAATTAAATATAGAAACGTAATATTAAATTATGCATTTCCTCTTGAACCAATTTTTGGACTCATATATGAATAAAACAGCCAAAGCTTTTTGCTTACAATTTTTGTCATGTGTCACAAGCTAACGATCAAAATGATCTTAATAAACGCTAGTATTTCCAGAATCAAAAATTTCTTCTATAACATGTATATTACATCTGGTACATATATATCATGTATTTTTCTTTACAACAAAAAAAAAACACTGCAAGCAAAATCATAGTGCGTCGTTTGATTAAATTCTGAACGTCAGAATAACCGCAGTCCCCTGCGTCTGACAGGACTCACTGCTCATATTAATTTGCGGTCACCATAATCTTGACAACAATGCAAGTCTTTAAAAATATTGAATACGTAATTTTAATAGTTTGACTATTAACTAACTCTTATTTAGTATTTTGTAATTTCATATAATTTTTGCCATACAAAAAAATAATGTTTTCTGAATCATTACCTATTGCTTTAAGAATATTTTAATAAGTCATACGTCAAAAGGCTGAGAAATCTAGGTGCCACATCAAAACTTTTCCTTAGCTACTTTGAAAATGGAAACAAAGGCAGTTGCATTCGAATATGTGTGAAACGTAACAACGAACTGGCATTGCATACAGAGTGCCTTTAAAGGTTTCACCGACTCGCTCAGGCTTTATGAAGAATGCTTAAGAGAAACGCTATTTACATTACAGAACATGGAATTATTTCTAACCGTTTCAGTCTCATAACGAGATTCGAAATTCGAAAACCGAATCATAAATAAACTTCAAATAAGCTGTAGTAGTGTATTATTTAGTTGTAAGAGTGTATTATAATATTTCATTCAAACGATTCTAGTTAAAACTTCAAAGTTATATAAAACATTTTAGAAGTAAGTCTGAATGTTATTATGATGGAGTTTTTTATTTAAAACTACATAACAATATCAAAAGATTTTATACAAAGACGTTTTCTGCAAATAATATTTTCAGTTCTTTTGTGCTGATCTTAACTATTATTTGACAAATAAGATCGCTAATAAAATATAAACCAGTCTCTTTTTCTATAAAATGGAGCATCAAAAGATGTCATAATTTGAAACAAGGTCAGAAATAACATTTTATTTTTATATATTTCTCAATAAATAAGGCATTTTTTGATATTTATCTATAGTTAATGCTTCTTTTTATTCAGTTTTTATGTTAGAAATCAACGCAATTTATTGTTTATGAGGCTTACGCTAGTTTTCTAAAATAAATGATGATTTTTTTGTATTTATATTCATAAACATTATTTTTTCTCCATCTATTTGTCACTGAACTCCACCTAAATAGTTGGTTGGTTTGATGTTTTTAATATGTGTATGTTAATAAGTGGCTGCCTTGATAGATTACATTCATATTTACACCAGTTAAGTCTGGCTGTAATTAGACAATGGTAGTGAGACAATCTTTACTCTTATTTTCATGATCGCGTAGTACTGACCACGTCCGCTGTCGGACGTGTATAGTTAAGTATAAACGTTACTGAAATAATAAATATAAATATAAATTTTGTACCAATATCTATAAAAATATAGATAAGACTAGACTAGGTTAGGCTATAAGCTAAATAATATAAATTCTAGCCTAGTTCGTTTAAGTGATTAAAAAAAAAACACATTATATAATTTATAATTTGAATTTTAGAATGTATTTTTCAATTTACCATAATTTATCGGTTCATCATCACATCATCGATGAATTGAAGAGTAAAGATTATCATTTACTATGCTAACGGGTCCTGAATTTTATGACATATATACTTTAACTGTAAAGACGAAATGTATTGTTACTACTAACTACTAACTCTCCTAAAACATATGGTGGTATAGTTATTTTATATTGTCTACATAAGTTGTGTAGCTTTTTAGTCACTTCAATATTACATCCAGAGACGTAGAGGTTTCGTAGAATCGAATTACGGAGCTCTACGAAGTTCTACGCGGTCCTACGTTATGATCAACAACTTTGTTTGACGCCTGAAATAAAAATTCTAATGTGATTTATTTTTGGTGCCTAAGATTAGAATTAAAATCTGTTTTTTGTGTTATAAGTACCAGCAATTCATCTAATATAATTGTAGGATGCCAATTAAAACCGTTTAATAATGTTGATTTTAACCTATGATTGCAGGTCGATGGTTAATTTCGGTCGTATATTAATAAATTGTATAAATAATATAAAATAAACATTTCGAATTAGATTCATGTATAACTTTATGAAAATAAATAAGCAGCAACTTTTTTTAAAAAACATAGAATGATAGAATTATCAAAATATCAGTATCAAAGATCGCAGGTTCAAGACTTGTTCGTGTTAATAAATATTTATAAAAAAAATATGAAGTATAACATTGCAAGCGTGTTTGTTGTAAATAATTTGAAATCATAACTATGTTATATTTTATAGGTACTTTTGAATTTAATTTGACATAATTAATTTGACAAAACATTTAAATGTAAATTATGTTATCTCGGACAGAAATCACGCTTTATTATGGTAATATTATACGATGTATTAATTACTTAAATTTTTACAAATTACTCTAAATAAATCACTATTATCATATTAATGTTCATTCCGCCCCTATTTAGAATAAAAGAAGCATTTTTGGCGACTGTATACATTTACAAGAAAGCTTGGAAATCTCAAAGAGATTACTTTGAAATAAATAAAAAGTTAGATATAAGCACTGCTAGAGTAACGTCCTAATGATGTATTTTAATGTGGTTTTGATCAAAAAGTTAAATCACCACGAAGTTAAAACATTTTATATTAATTATTAACAATAATAAATTTAGAAATAGGTATCAGACCAATGTATAAATAGTGTAAGTTTTACATTCAAAGACCATAATATCATTAAATATAATTTATCGGAACACGTTGTTAGTGCTAAGCATCTGACATAGAATTAATATCATATCTCATTCGTCAAGGAGGGTTATTAATGGTTTGCGTAATTATCTCGAAGACGTTACCCATTAAACAACAGAGAGCGGTTACTTGCATAATACGTCTGTACATGAGTTTGAAGAAAACCCTTTGAGCTGTTACGCTATTGAAAATGCATTTGAATATACAATTAAAAGTAAACGTTAATTGTTTTATTAGGTAAGTAATACTTAAAATTAGTTTATAAAAGGTTATTGACTGTTAAAGTAATTTGACAAACCAATCGGCAGGAGAAAATCGATCTGAGATTAGATTGGTATTGACATAATATGTCTACGGATTGGCTCAGTGTATTGTGGTAAGATGAAGCAGTCCTTTGCTATACTGTAATTTATCATATGTACGAATTTGGTTTACTTCTATTATCAACTATTATCAACTATTGTCGAATTATTATTCATACTGTGATACCTTTCTAGCAAAATAGCGGAAAAAAACATAAATTTTTGTGATGTTTTCATGAAATATCCATCTTTATTATTAGTTAAACCTAATTAATCTTGATAGTCGCATTGTAAATAATCACTGTGTTAATTAATATATACATTCAGATAGACGATACATCATCATTAAAACTTTGACACCTTAATGAAACACTCTCCAGGGCGTCATATGTTTTGTCAAAGCTGTATAGGTTTATTATGACTTATTTTGTAAACGTGCAAATAATTCATGATGTTGGCAAATTATATAATTGTGACAGATCGTTATTACTTTTCCTTAAATTATGACCTCTTTTTTAACTTTTAATATCAAAATAGAGCACACTTCAACTTGGCCTACTTTTCCCTGAGCGCTATAAGTTGAAAATTTTATAAGAGCGAAATTATGATAAAAATAGCTGAAGATTAATTTTAAAGTGAAACTCAGTTTCTTATCTTATATAAATTTAATATCGTGTAATAACCTGATAACTAAAAAACATATTCCATATTTCATTTAAGTATTGATATTAAAAATAACTTTAATGAAAAAGATTTAATTATATATTTTTTCGTCTGTGGTAATACAATTAACATTATAATTTAAAAAAATTCTATTGAACAACAACAATGTTGTTTCAATGAAAGGTCTTAAATATATGAATTCTATTTTGTCTTTTATTTCACCCTAAAATTTATTAACCACGAATGATATATCTACGTTTCTTATTCCGTAAATCTTTTGCACTGTCACTAAACAAAGCGTCATAATTCACATATGAATATAATAGCGGGCATGTCGCGTGACGATGACTACGAATCAGGAATAGCGATGATATAGCAGCAGTAGGAGACAGAACCTACCTCTGACTCACTCACTCAAATTGACCTGTTAAATTAATATTCTTGAATGATTTTAAATAATCTTTTAATTAAATTTAGTTTTAACAACAAATAATCTCTATTGTTCTCTTGAACTTGAGGGCCATTTTGGATAAATAATCAAATTTCTTTTCCAAATGCCTTCTCGAGCATCAACTTTATATACAATGAAATTATATACGATTACGTAGGCCCTTAAGTAGGCAGCTGCGGCTCGTAGACGTAGGCTTTGCAGTATTCTTTTTCAATGTTAATGTTTGCATTTGGGTATATTATGAAAATAGCTGTTTGTGTTTTGTTAGTTTTATAAAGAACAAAAACCATTTAATAAAAAATCTATACCTTCGGAATGACATTGGTTTATGACAAACGGGATCGACTTCAAGTATTAAGTAGTTCTATTTTACAGACAATTCTAATGCAAGTACCATACACCCATCACATCCACACACACATACAGACATAAACACAAACACTTACTACTACGTGACGACATTTGTCTCTGTCATCTCCCAATAGTATGACGTGTGTAAAAACTTAAATGTAATTATATTTAATAAAAATCAATGAAAACACGCGCGTCTTACTTTAAATAATTATGCTTGCGCATTATTTTAAGACCAAGTATTTAGAATAATATTCAACCCTCATATATTCTAGTGTTGTTTTTTATGCCCACATAGGTATTATATTATTTGCCTTGATTTGCCCATGGACAGGTTCTACAAAATGAAAAACCCATTCTATTTACATACCACACTGTTGATCGGTGAGATGAATCAATAAAAAACAAATTTATTAAATGATGATCGTTCTAGACGTTATAATCGATTACCAAAACTGATGGAACATTTAATATTATTTAATAGCTCACTCCACCACTCTTGACACACTTCCGGTACAGCTGTTTATTAAATTCACTGTACTTATTTCAGGCGCTCGTCGTCACGTCTCAAACAGATTAATTTTAAGGCACGTCAAATTAACGTACGTCTTAATTTCGTCATTTGATATTAAACGTTTTTACATTCAGTTTGAAAACAAACAAGTGATTACTAAAAGAAATAACAATAATGCTATTTATAATATTTCTTTTATTTTATATGTCATACAACTAATACTAATATTATTATACTAATTAATTACTGTATAAATTAATTATGAATATTTTTTTATCTCTTACTGATGTTTTAGCAACCAATAATTAAAAACACACACTAATAAAGCATATGTTATAATAAATCATAAAAGGTTAAAGTTCAAACTGCCACAAAATCAAGTGCTCCTATGAATAATGTTTTAAGGGACCCTGACCTCAATATGCAGATTGCATTTACGTGATCTGAAAGTTTATGCAAGATTGAGGATGACTAGAATTTGTGACTTATACGGGTTTTGACTTTGAGGGTTTTTATTGCCTTAGAATTTATTTCAGCATTATGTCTAGGTTAAGGAGGTTGTAATGTAGTATAGGTTACGTACGTTTATTTTTATTAATGTTTTATATTAGGATAGGTACGTTTATTATTATTAATGTTTTATATTTAATTTTAGAATTGTTCGGTATTATCACAATTTTAATCCTTCATCATGAAACAAACTATAACATTACTATATTTTATTAATTGTTAAATTAGGGTTGATTAAAGCACAAATAACCATTTTTCATTAAGTCTGACGTATGAATAATAAAATAATCGATATTATGTGGTGACAGAAATTAATTGAAATCTATGACTCGGAGCGAGCACCGCGCCATCTGTGGGAAGGTTTAATTAAGGAGCTAAATGTATTTAGGGTTGGCGACTACTGCATCATTGACTCACTCGATATTATAATAATAATATATTTTTATTGAAAGTAAGATAATATTGTTAGAATAATATTTGTAATAGAAGATATACTTTGGCCTCTTAATGTTAATAATACAAGACATCTTTTAAAGATCTACTTAATTCATTGCTGGCAGCCCTAGTTGCAGTGGCACATGGGTACGACTGCGTGTTCTGATTGATGGCGCGTATAGGGTTTAAATGCGTAGTACTCGCATCGAAATTGTCGACAAATTAGCTATCAATTTTATTCCTGTGACGGTAAATCATCAATCTTTTTATTGTTGCTTTTACTAATATTGATAAAATACGATTATGATTTGATATTTTTATAAAACATTTTTATTATAAAAGTAGAATAGATTATTCGAGCTTATTCCAATAAGTAAGTACATAGTAAGTAAGCTTTAAAAAATATATTTATTTAAAATGTAGGTCACGCGAGTTCAGTAATTTATTAACTAGTCGTTTTTGTTTTTGTATTTAATCAAATCGAATAGTAATTTAAACAAAACAAGTGTTTGGGAAATAATCTATTTTTTTTTCTCTTCATACCTACAGTTACACAAATGTTAAGTATTACTTATTAAAAAAGTTAAATCAGTGTAGACTCAATGAAATCATCAAAACATGACTCTTTGAAAGTCAAACGTCTTATTTAAAAAAAAAGCTCTCTTGAATATTATTATAATTATTGGACTGAACTGTTGACTCTGTAGTTACTTCTAATATTTACATCTGATATAGGTTTCTTAAGTCTTACACTTTTCTTTGCTCAATGTGTAAACAAGTTGCAGTCCTAGAATTGATGAAAAAAAAAACAATTACTTACGTTCTATGATAGTCATATCATTGCTATAGAGCAATAATATTTTTTGATTAAAAAAAAATACATCCTTTAGTTTACCTGCGATTTAAATACCCACAATTATCATACATTCAACTAAATAGTATAATTAATTCTTAATACATAACATCGGTTCCGGTTTTTATTATTGCAATACCAACGACTTTTACTCATGCGAGCAGTATGGCGTTCATAAACGATACCACGACTCCCAGGACCCACTGGTTACTGGTATCGAGACCTCTTATGTACTGATAGATAAATGATTATTTGCCACTGATAGGTATTTTGGACAGTGATTTAACGAAATACCTATCACTTTGAAATATTTATGACCGTGTTTTTGCGACCTACATTTATGTTTGGGTCTGTATTGCTTTATAATTATAGAGTTCGCGTGAAATAATAAATTTTTGAAGTATACTTAATTTACTATATAAGTACATATTATAAACATATTTAATTGTTAATAGTAGTGCATTAATTAAGCTTGAAATATAAAAAAACGGTTCCCAGCGTTAATCTGTGAAAAAAATATTAAAAAGCAAAGCTTTTTGTGTACTTATCATAACACATAAACTTATTATTATGCTCTGTAAATTAAATGATTTTGTGATTTAGATAGCTTATCTAAAGTAATCGAGAGAAGCTAACATTCTGTCAATGAATGACAACGTGTATTTATATATAATTATAATCTTGAAATAAAACTACTGCAAACGAATTAAGCTCGCTTATAATTAGATTTACTTTTTAAACTTTCATTTTAACCCGAGTAAGTAGGAGACGATTTATAAATATTACCTCAACAGTGTATCCTAATGAAAACCTCTGAGAGTAAAGATTTTATTATTCATACAACGCCTTTCACTATGCTTGTAAAAAATTAAATTGATCCTCAAAATGTAGGTTGCATTATGTTTCTTAAAAGTAAAAAGCGTTAGTAATTATCATCCAATGTATAGCAAATGACAATATAGCTTATATAAATAGCACTTATACCAACTTAACTTATAATTATACTTTTTTTCATTTGTCACTAAACAGCTTTACATATTTATTTTTACAGAAAAATTAAGTAGCTCTTGATGTGTTATTAGGAGGCGGCTTAAAGATTTACTCGTGACAAGAATATTGAGTGAAACCTGAAAAAATATTAATTATAGTCTCTTGCATTGATGTTTTATTAAAATATTTAAATAAGCTTAATGTTATTTAAATATTTGAATTCAACATTTAAATAAACAACCACTACGTCTCTGTATATGATAACAATTCTAGGTCTGAATCTGTATCTGTATCTGTATCTGTGTCTGTATCTGTGTCTGTGTCTGTGTCTGTGTCTGTGTCTGTGTCTGTGTCTGTGTCTGTGTCTGTGTCTGTGTCTGTATCTGTGTCCGTGTGTGTGTCTATGTCTGTGTCTGTATCTCTATCTGTATCTGTATTTGTAGTTACGACTCAGCATTTTTTAGAAATATATATTTTTACAGAAATACAATCTTGTGTTAAGGTAGCTCAACTAAAGGTAGAAAAGGATGGGGAAAATGGATACGCAACAAACCTACATATTTATATATTTATATATACATATGTAGGACCGACCATATAAACGGCCTTTTTACGTCAGAGGGTTATTAGAGAGTCGGTCAATACACCCTGACTTTGATTACGTTTCTCCATACGAGCTTTATTATTTTACTTTTACAACTCGGTTCTCTGTTATTAGTATACGTTTAGTTTATGTTACAAATATGTTGATAAAATGGTAGCTAAGAACCGAAACTAATTATTATTGTCAATTTTCTTTATGTGTTTTGTTAGGTCTTTTTAAAATATCAATCGCACTTATCACAAATTTAATAAGCCATGCAGATTTTTTTTTATAACAATTAACAATTATTCTGAAATATAAAGTAAATGTTGCAAACATATATAGTCTTATTTATTGCTTTTGTTTCAGCGACAAGAATATTTATAACAACGATATTTAACTATGAAATTAATAGTCAATTTAATCTGTAATTCTGGGTTTGGTCGTTTCTTAAATATATACTCATTATTTATAATGTGCATTTCTATGTATTTGGATTGTCTATCACCCTTAACACATACAAATAATTGATTTACTTAGGAGTTCGAGCAATTTGTGTAATTTATCCTGTGATTTTATTATTCTTATAGTTAACATTTACAAACAGTTGGACACTAAATTAATCAAACACTTGTTTGTATATAAAATGGCATTGG
Organism: Napeogenes inachia; assembly: GCA_959347355.1. Lineage (NCBI taxonomy): Eukaryota > Metazoa > Arthropoda > Insecta > Lepidoptera > Nymphalidae > Napeogenes > Napeogenes inachia. Next base: position 11,841,864 of record OY365793.1, on the reverse strand, counting down.
AATTAAAGTAATATTTGTAAAGTTAAAAAAATAATTACATTAAAACTTTCTGATACATATTCTTATTTCTGTTTTTGTTAAACTTGATTTTCTAATGGTTACTATTTATTAATATTTCTTTACATAGTAGTTAAAAGAAGTCCAACATATCTTGAGATTGTAATGCACTAAGCGTCATAAGAACGTCATTAAACACGTTACTTAACGACGTCATGCCCTAGTTTCATGCACTTAGTGTAACTAGTACAAAAACTAGCTCATATAAAAGTAAGATACACTACTTACAATAATGAAAAACGCTTTTTAATCAACGCATATTAGACTTATTCTATTTTGAATGAATATAAGTAAAAAATCCTATACACGGCCAGGATATAAACCTACCACCTCTGGCTGTGCCGTCCCTTTACCAACAGAGCTACAGTTTCGCGTTAAATAAAAAACATGATCAAGAGACGGCTCCCAATTGATCTTTAAATTTTTACTAAAATGACATCATGTGACAAGGATTATAACATGTTACATCACTGCCTAATCTACCTAAATAATCTAATAACCTATAAATACAAATAAATAAATAAAATAAATTAATAAGAAAAATAATAATAATCTTAGTCCAACCTAGACCTACTAGTTGCCCAATAATAATTCTTGTATCATCGATGAACGTTTGAATCATTTCCTGGAACCGACTTTGAATAATTTTTATTTCCTATAATTTACTTATTCAATAAAAAGTTTGCACTTTTTGCACAGAAGGTTTGAGTTTAAAATTATTTTCAATGTAAACTTGTCCGTAGTGGGGCTTACAGACACAATGTTGCTAGAATCTGTTAGTTTCTCAAAGAAAACTTTAAACTAAGAACATTTACAACTCCAATATCAAAATATATTATGCACTTTTATGCTCCTTTGTTTTACTCTGAAACAACTTCATGAATTTCACTCTAATATCTATTACATTTTATATTTTAGGGTTATGTTTAAAAACGTCTGAACAAACGTGGTTCGTAACTAAACAAGATTACTTAGTGTTTATTATTAAGTATGACCTAATGCTGTAGTAGTATCCGAGCAAGTGGTAGTAGTAGTTCATTCTGAATTAGTTTTGCCTGTTTACTAAATTGAATTTATTTCATATTAAATAATAAAATCCTTTCTACATCACAGAATAATAAATTGGGCTAAACCTATTAATAAATTGATTTCATGTTACATTAATTAAGTCGAGATAATCAACTAAACTACATTGAAGCTAATAATAGACGAGCACTCCCGAGAATGAGTTCCTTCCATTTAGAAGCGAGACATTTCTGATTAAGTACATAATCCTAAACGAGTGTACGACATCTACCTTTATCACGCGTAACGAAGACAAATTCGAACTCACCTATCCCATCCGGGAAACCAGGATTAAGGTTATTCAGATTAAACATAAATTCTGTAAATAAAACTATTTTTGCACGCTTAATTGCTTGTGAGCTGCGTTAGCGGACCTTCAAGTTAAATAGCTAATGGTCGGTTTATGATACGAGCAAAATGAGAGAAGTTGAATTAAAATTGTATGCACGCTAAAAGGTCTATGAGGTTTGAGAGACCTACTTAACCCTGTATTTACGGCATAGCTTAGATAGTTCAATTTAAATAATTAGATAATTAAATGATTTAGAAATAAATATTTTACTCATAAGCGTTGAAACACAAATCTGTTTGTACCTAATTCATTTGTTAGTATAAAAGAAGTGCTAGCATTATACAAAGTTCATATACTTAGATAGTTAAAAGCTACATGCTAATTGTACAATACATTTTCTTACATGTGGAAGAAATAGGTTTTTATAGTCGCAACTTTGTTGTTACCTAAATCCTCACATATTATAAAAGTACCAAGTTAAAGGGTCGGTCCGGCTGTGATCTTGTGACTCCAGAACCACTGGTAATTTATAAGGTTTTTGTGTTGAAATTTATTATCTTCATTTGTGTTGGCATACATTTGGTTACGTCATGTGATAATTAACAGTGGCTAAAGTAGGAGTGTCTAACTTTGACTAACTAATGTAATTTTGTATTATGTATTTATTATCTTATATCTTTTGTTATACAAGTGATTAAATATATTAAAATGATATATAATTATTTACAAAATATATAATAAATAAACTTTTTCTTTGATTTATAAAACTCTATTGCTCACGACAAAATATAAAAAAAATTACATTAAAGTTAATGAAACATAAAATAACGGAATAAATAAAGTAACGGCGACGTTAGGATTAATTGATTATTGAATTTAACATATATTTTTTCTTATATTGACTGCTAAAAATAAAATGCACTTTAAAAACTTTGACATTTATCTTGACCTAGTTCGTTTATTTTATAATCAGGGTAACACCATAACATCAAACATAATATGCTAAACATCTTCCTCTTTTACATACATTCTTTGTTATGGTAGTGGTGACCGTCCTAAGCAAACAGCTAAGTGGGTCCCACCAATGCTAATATGTACCTTGTCTGCTGACAGAAGATATGAAAAAGGTTTAACGATCACAACTGATTTCGAATTTAGTAGGTGTATTCAAAATCACTTTTATCTTTAGTACGTTACAAAAGGTAACACTAAAGTGTGTGTAACGTACTATGAAATTGTAACGTTAGGATAGATTGATGTAACGAACCCTTGTATGTATTTAGTGGTATGGGTTTAAAATTTATTGTCTTAGGGTAATTTGTCCTGTTATGATTTTATATAATTTAATTTTGTATTTTAGGGACGTCTAAAACTACTTGAGGAATAAGTTTGTTTATTTATTTTCCTAGTCCTATTTATTATCCTAGTCCTATTTCACAAAACAAACCAAAAATTATTCTTATCAGATTTTATACATTAAAGTAATTGTAGAATAACATGAAAATAAAATGTGAAGATTAAAGGTCTAAGTACTTATAAATAAAGAATACTTAGTAATATGAAAAGTACGAGGGATTTGAATATTTTTTGTAAAGGAAATCTTGTTTTATTATTCATTTATAGCTTATAACATTTATTACAGTGAAATATTATAATATTGAACTCAAATCTCATTAGCATTTTTTTCTTTCTTCTTAATCTGTGAAAAGCTATTTTTGAAAAAAATATTCGTTTTTATTATTATGATAAAGAATATTATAAATGTATATTCAAAGATTATCAATTTAAATTCTAAATGAACAGTTTCTTTTAAATAAATTGTTCATCTTGTGATGCCTACTTTTATCGCGTAATGTCAAAAGAATTTAAAGATATACCTACCAGTTGTAATGTATTTTTTTAATTTATTTTTTAAGCACTCACTGTTGACCTTTTCTAGCGCATATATTTTATTATGTAAAGATTTTTTTAGTTACTCTTACGAATATAACGTAGTACTTTTTTAATTATTTTATTTTGAAGGGTATTTTCAGCGATAAGTTGAATAGTTTGGTTACGTACCATAACGTGAAATTGAAAAATATTTGGAAAACTAATTGTAAATGGAGCTATTTTCATAAATAATTTATTTACATTATGCTAAGGAATAAAATGTATGAATCCCATTATCCTTTGTTATACTAAGTTACTTAGCTAATAAGCTTTTCTCATTCTACTAGAGACAATGTCAAAATAATCAATATCATTGTGAATATGCCTTTACTGAAAATATTGTAGAGAGCGCCATCTCCTTACTCTAGGTTTCAGTGTTGATGTAGTTTAGCCCGGAATCGCTAGGTGTCGCTAGTTAAAATGGGCGATAACTTACCAAGAAGTTTCAATAGTACACTACTAGATGGCATTAACTCAAATATGAAATAAAGAAAAATAAGTAATGTGAAATAAAAAATTAGAAATACTAAATCTATTTGTCGAAAATATAATATTATAGTTCAAGGTCAAAGCTTTTATAAAATTAATTAAGAATACTTGGCACTTATGAAACGTCAGATTCAACTGCCTCGCTTCTAATCACTTAATGACTAGATAGATGGAGAGGAACCACTAAAAGATATTTTTTAAACTTATTCGTATATCATTTTTTTTTACATTTACTAGGGCTCGACCGATAATATATAGATAATTCGTTATATATATGATCTAAGAACGGACAGAAATCTTCGAGCTAAGTCGCTAACTAACTGACTTGTCCAGTTAGTTGTTAGTGTATGTTATAAGTTATAACGTAAAAAAAATATCGATCTTTAAATGCCTCGGAGTTTGTGTTCCAATTATTTAAGCAAAGCGATTTAAACTAGGCGGAGCAGTGTGTTGGCTGGACCCAGCCGAGGTTTACTGGATAGGTTGCAAACTGTTTGTTAGCAACCTATTGTTGGTTGTTATATTTTTTTTTATTAAATTTTGATCATTAATAATGTGCATAATGTACCTGCTTCAGATGAGAAGTGCTAGTAAAATTATTAAATTTCCTGATTATAGATAAGTAGTGTTGTTACTTTTGGCTTTAATAAATAAAATTATATTAATTATGCTTAGTACAATACATATATCTGCTAATTCATATAAAAACATTCATTGGGTTTATTGCGGTACAAATGATTTTTAATAATAATAATAATACAATTTATTGCCAGAAAATACATTTTATAAAAAAGATTCAATAGAATCAATTCTTACTACAGTTACATTCAATTTATAACCATTACAGCATACAAGTTACTAATATAACAAAATACCTAATAATAATCCATGTATACTTTCACTGCTAAAGACATTACACATTTAGAGATACAAAAATTGTATCACATTAAGATACATTGAATAAATAAAATAAAATTAAGCAGTGTCAGTTTATATTATATTAAGAAAATGTGTTAAACCAAAATTTTATTATTTTAATATACTATAAAAAAAATAATTAAAAATATAAATTGGTTATAAATATAAATTAAGTCAAGTAATATTAAATTAAATAAAACATATTATTACATAACGGTAAACAATCATTAAAATAATTTAAATTAAATCCTATTAAAACATTTAAAACAAGGGAAAATAAATAAATAATTGAAACAAAAAAAATACATTATTAACCATCATATACAATTCTCTAACACACCCCTTTTAGGTATTTGTAGACGTGAGACTATTGTCTTGTCAAGTAACAAACATTCACTTTCACGATGGCTTCAAGTTGTAGTCTGTCTCATCAGTGCCCAAAAACCCTGCAAACGAATGACCGCGAAAATTTCGGAGGCACTACAATAGCGAGGTAACCTGAGTATTACACTTAGTGCATTATTATATTGCACTCTGATGGCATTTTTGTTAGTTTGTGTGTATTTACACCACAGAACATTAGTATACATGCACATGCAGACAGTCCGGAAAAGAATTCTTTTCACCACTTTTCACTTGTGAAATCTTCGTAAAATCATGTTAGCTCTTACAGGGATTGCGCTTCTTTGTATGTCAATATCACCAACATCTAAGAGATGCTTATTATGTGCCCAAGATATTTAAAAGAGGCAGCAGTATGGATGACATTATTATTAAGGCTCATCGGTGGTACCATATCTGGACCTCTACCGTGACGGAAAACAACAGGTTTTGTTTTGGTGTTATTATGTACCATATTGTGTTCACATTCCTGGTTATTTGTTTCTTTGTAATTAATTGTCTTATATTTTTGGAATAGTAAATAATAATAACTAATATACCCAAAGTTCCCAAGCATGTGAACAATTTATGTTTCGACGTTACACACTTTGTTATTCCCGTAGAGTTGAACAAAGTACAGACAACAAAGTAATAAACAAAAGCTCTCATTTCCACTCGGACCAAGTCCGCATAGATCGATGTACTCGTCACCGAACTTTGCCGTGCCGCAGTGGAATAAAGCAATTACATAGAACTTTCAGAACTTAACCAGGAATACAGAAAACACCAAACATCGCTTTACTTCCTTATATTTGCAATTCAATGAGTCTAGCAGTTTAAAATTACTTTGGGACAGTTTTATCCTTCGTTTATTATGTAAGTCTTCAAATTAAATTTCAAATTAGCTTTAGTTTTCTAGAAATATTTCGATGGGCTGTTTCGTGACGAGATATAATTCATAATCAATTATTTTAACATCACGAGATTAATAATTTGAATTAAGTAAAATTAAAAAAGTGACATTTATCATCTAACAATAAATACATCATAATGTTTTTATCGTTATTATAAAGTATTTCTCGAATATTAAAACCAGATGATAATATTAAATCGAATCGTAATATTGACTTCAACTCAGCCTCAGATCAGATTCAATCGTTGGTTTGATAATGCCTGGAACGGTTTTGCTTTGCCCACTCTGTTTCTTGGTTATTGTGTTTTGCTCCCGTTTGCATTCCCTTGGCACTTGGCAATTAGACGTTACTAATATTACACCAAGCTATTGGTCTTGTATTGCTTGGGAAGCTTTAGCTGTAATTATTATTTATCTAAACCAAAAATTGTATGTGTGGACATATAACGGTATATAGGTATGATAATAATATCATTAAACTCAATGTCAGAATGTTAAATTAAAATTTTAATCAGCATGAGAAATAAATTCCAACGTAAAAGAAGAGCTAACCTAACGTTTCTACCCCTACAGCTAACAAAATAAATCAAACCCGATGCGAGATAAAACAAACACTTTAGAAATGCAAATAAAATTTAGATCTGTTGAAACAAAAATATTACAGATTTTAGAATGTAAGTGTTAAAAACGGGCTCCCACGAGTTACATACGCGGAGTTTACTTTCGACTCATTCAATTATGCAAAGCCACCATTTGTTAACAGATTTTAGGTAATTCGGGAAATGTCGACTCGATTTATGCTAATCAGCTTAGTGTCTGTTATTTATTGTGGTACATGCTTACAAACATTTCACGGTATAATGTGCCCTTTCAGTGATAACGTTATTTTAAGCAATTAATTGCAAGGCCCGTTATGATTTAAATTGAATTAATTCGGTTCAAGTGTTTTTGGTGAAGTGTTATTTTGTGATAATTGCCAGCGGGCCGTTTTACTGCGATTCATCGTTTACGTATTTGTAAAACAGTAATTTTATACTATACTTTTAGTTTAGAGTTTAGAGTTTTAGTAAATGAGTATTCCTAGCATATATCCGACAGTCCGGTAAAAATAAAGAGTACGTTAATAAAACAATTATAACAAAGCATGATTCACAGAAATGTTAGTTAGTTAATTGTTATATAACTATGTCACAAACATGTTATTTACGTCATATCTACAATAACTGGTTAGTAACCACTATTCCCAGTGGTTTAGCCACGACCTAGCGGAGGAGGGCGCCGCGTCGGTTCGTCGCCACAAAAGTGAACAATTTTCTGATTGTCATCAACCCTGAAATGATTACCGCTGACACGCCATTTATATTACCATTTGTTACATACCATAAAACTAATATACCGAATGCATTATTTTATTTTCCTTCCCTCAACGTATCTTAAAAACTTTTACTTAAAAAAAATCACATGCTTACAAATTACACCCTTCTCTGAAGTGTATTAAATAGTATTTTTTATGAATATTCAAAGAAAGTTTTTAATAGCATATATAACTTGTGTGCGTGTGTGTGTCACTGATCTCCTCCTAAACGACTGGACCGATTTTGATGAAATTCTTTGTGTGTGTTCAAGGGGACTTGAGAATGGTTTAGATTCACAATTTAGTGTCCTGGAAAATGGTTTTTGATTAATTTTTAATCTGTCTTTAAGTTGGTAATTTTGGAATGATTCACATAAGATCTGTCAGACTGCGCTACCATCGCACTGTCAAATGTTAAATAATAATCTATTTTAATTATAGTCTGTCCCGACAGTTGACGCTGCGTTCGAATTGAGAAAAATATTTTGTTATTCTATTATTTACATCCACGTGCTGAATCAACTATTAAATCAAGAGGTACTGCGTGTGTAAAGGGTATTGAAGTGTGCAAAAAAAAATACATTTTGCGAATTTAGTGCGGAACCGAAGTGAGTATATATTTTATACACATTTTGCCGAATATAAAATATACATATTCACACTTTAATTATGATAAATTTACATTGTAATGACATTGGATATTGTAATAACTTTGTAATAATATATTTTATCAAAACGGTCCAGATTGTTAAAAGTGTTCAAATTTTGAAATTAAAAACGCGTATACAAGACAACACCTGTCGGGTCCACTAGTGTTTTATTTTTTATTTATTTTTTATTTATTTATTTTTTAAGTGTTCTATAATATTCTAATGATCAAAATATTTCATTGTTTCAGGTGTAATGTGATTCGCTTAACGATACAAGTAAGTGACACACAAATAGTTTTTGTAGTTAGTTTGTAGTTTGTTCCTCCTAAGATACCCGAAGGCGGTAATTACGCGTATATAATTCAACGTTTCCGTGTTTCCGACCCCATGACAGGAACATTGTATTAAACAATAATTGTCGGAACTTTACCCGAACAGGTGACGCAGTTACATTTTTTTGTTTATTGTTTTGAAAATTATTTTGCTACGTAAGCTCCTAGACTCTTTTAAAAATTATAATATATTTCTTATATAATATAAAACAACAATAAAATTCCGTTATTTATAATAAAATTATGCGACAACAAATTAACACTTCCGGAGCAGTTATTAACACTATAACGAACAAAAGAAAATACAGGTACATTTTCATATTTAATTTCGCAATTATTATTTCTAATTATAGTATATGAAGACTCTAATTTTCTATCACTTGTTCTTGACAGCCTTTGTAAACTGCAGTTATAGAGCTTCAAAGGGACTGACGACGAGCGAGAACGAATGCCGCAGTATCGATTTGATATACACTTTATTTACATTGTAAGGAGGTTATATATGTTGTTCACAATATCCTTTTATAAAACATTTTTTTTTATAATCATGAAAAATTACACATGTGTTGCCACTAACAAACAATCATTGTATTACTAATGTAACGAATATTAAATACCTAATAACAACTTCAGGCTGTGTTAATAGCGTCAAAAGTAATAAATAAAACGTGAATAAGACAATTAGTTGAAATAAAAACAGCCAGAGACGGACTAGACAAAAACAATTTAATGTTATTAGATACACAATCTGTCAAATAGTCAAAATACAGAGGCTACACGAGCCCCATAGATTTATGTTTAATTACACGCTCATATCTGGCGTGATTGCACTTCCTGCTGGTGACGTTCCAGTTTATTAATTTGGCAATTTGAATTGTTATTAAATTCTTGAAGGTGAATCTGGGGCGCCTAGCTATTATAGGAGTTAATAGTTTCATACCGCAGGTACAATACTACATCATTATTGACGATGTTACTAAACGTTTCTGCTATATGTCAATTGTCAAGTGTTTAATTTATCTATAAATATGTTCGGCCATGTTTAACTTTTTTTAATTTTATAAAAGTCGTTCTTTTATCGGTAATGCTTGTAGGTTCAAGTCCGGCTAGTGTTACTAATATTTTGATAATATATAATAATAATGGCTTTTAAAAAAATATTTTTAATAAGTTTTTAGGTCGGTAAACGATTTATATTTTATTTCTTTATGTATCTTCTTTGATAATGAATATGTAAATTTTATGTAAAATAAATATGACAACTTATATAATTATTATAACCAGTCAAAAAGTCTGATAAAAGCAACGAGTTAAGGATGTATAGTTGTAGTACAAATCCCCTTTAGTCGGAACAGTTCAAAACCAAATATTTTCAGAAGTGCAGATTCACCGAAGGGTTCTTTGAAGCAGCCTGAAGATTCCTTTGCGATTTTAGGATAAAATTCATTGAGCTATGACGTCAAAGAATTTACGTTCCGCTTATTGGAGGTACTTTTGGTATTTTATATTCTTGTTGAATAAAATTGGATTTAGACTTTAAGAAGAATTTATTCGTTATTTAAGGTTGTTAAGAAGAGTTTCGTACGTGACAATGTAAAGCCTAACTTCAATCTATGTGTTCTACTTTTGTCCTATGTTTTTCTATTGTTTTTTTCTTATACCACAGGTAAGTCTTCTAAGTAATTACAAGGTAAAGTATGAATATCAAAGAAACTAAGGATCCTTTGATATTCATAGTTTACTTAACACGTCAGGTGTTCCAACCATAATGTTATTTTATTTTATAAGACTTGATGCTAAATATTACTTCTTTTAGCGTCAGACTATGCGGTGGTGATTTTCCTATAATTATTATATTATTATCACCTTTTCACTTTACGTAACTAGGTGGAGTTAAGTTAAGTACTTCAACATATTTTTAAAAACAGAAAATGGGAGATATATTATAATTAAATACATTTATTATGGACAACTAAATACATAATACATTTTATGTCTAAATGCAGTTCTAAATATGAAAAATCTGAGGGTATGAGTGTTCGTTATGACCTTGACAAAAAAAATAAAATTGAAAATTTATCTCAATATGTATTTTATTTTGTTTCTTGGAAAAGGCGAAATAATTTGTCTTATGGGCTGCTTGTAACTAACGTGGACAGTACGAGACTCTTTACGTCGGACATTTATAGACTATTTGACGCCATTACAACAGAGCTGAGACTGTTACGACTTCTTTATTATGTCTTCTTCAATGTACAATTTCCAATTTCGAAAAGACATTTATAGAACCTAACTTTTCCAGACGATAAAGTTTTTACTTTAATTTGTATTACATGATTCATAATTCCAAATCTTCTAAGGTAATTGTTTCAAAATAGTTATTGCGCTTAATTAAAGTTATTTAATCAATAAATGTAATAGATATTTACAGATTTGACGAGACGCCTGTGTTAATTAATACCGTCCATTAGCATCGCTTGCTTAGCGCTCTATCGCTCTAAATGCAATTAGTTGCCGACACTGAGACACCGCGACACTGCGACACCGCTCTACCCAAACATAATTCGCTCTCTAATAACATTATTTCGCTGAGTGTTCCTGCGAAATATAAGATGAAATTTTCGTTTTAAGTTTCTAAAGGGCTATTACAGCTTATCTATCAAAGGTTTTAATTATATTAAGGTACATATATTAAAGTGACGGTAATGTATTATATTCATTTATTACTTAGTTAAATATTTTAGGCGGACCTTAAAAGCCTTGGGCAGTTTAAAGTTTAGGCTTTGAACGTTAATTCGCTTTTAAAAATACAGCGTTGCATTTCGTTTATTTTGTTATTATGTATTAGTTTTAGTTCAATTTGTCTGGTTGTGTAAAGAAAGCTGATTAAAATTTTTGTATATTGTATTGATATTTTTTAAAGATATTATGTAGGTACTTAAATAGGACACGAAATTTTATTTCAATAATGCTATAACTCGAAACCTGAATAAATATTAAGTTTAATAATTTATAAAGTTTTCTATATTAATTTTAGTATGACTTTAATAACTATATTATATAATAAAGTCTAACAAGTTTAAGTTTACAAAAGTAATCTTTGACATTGTTTGTGTATCTGCTACTTTCAAACCTTTTATTATTAAATTGAATAAAACATTTGTAAGGAATTGAAGAAGCGAAAAGGAAAGTGGCTTGGACCTCTCAAGTACAAACGAAATGGTATTAGGCTTTGCGTCGACTCAATGGGTTGCAACGTTCTGATATCACAAGACCTTAACCGTACAGTGCGTTTCCATTGTATTCCTGCTTTTTGGGACTTCATACAATTATAAGAATAAAAAAATATTATTGTTAAGTTCAGGATCAGTTCATTTTATACGAGAACATGTATGTATGTTATAGGATTATATTTATTTCATATCATTTAAAAACTAAGTAAACAATCGATTCTGAGAATAATAAAAAAATATATTAAGGTACCAAATAATATAATATTTATTTATAAAGCTTAATTATTTTATATTAGTTCATAAAAACAGTGAAATTCATGACGTAAAAAATAATGTGCTTTTACTAAATCATATTTAAGATTAAAATCTAGTTCCAGTGGAAATGTACACTAACACAAATTATTAGAGCAACTCTAACCTCCCTTCTTTACCGTCCGGCTCCGCTCCGTGAACTCTCAATAGATTCATTAGGACTCTAACGAGATCTTCCAGAGAGAATTACGAATGCTTTGTTTCGCTAAATGCGATTTATTTTATTTATTACAATATTTCGACATCGCGGCTCTGAAACGACATCATATCCGACGTTTATATGTATATAGCCTAGATACTTTGTTTTGTAATCAGTCATTTTAAATTCTATTCCCCGATAAGTTCAGTTTTATGATCCTGTAACTAAGCTATAAGCTTAACTCATCTCGAGTCTATAATACTCTTTAATCTTACGAAGAGATTATTTGATAAATAGTACTTAAATAAACTAAATTAACATTATCTCGTAGATAATGGTGTAGTAATATGTTTTACAAATGCTGGAATACAATATAAATGTACGTATTAAGTATTTTTATTGCAACATTAAACGTAAATCGTTTGGAACTGTCGAGTTGACGCGAAATTGTGAATTCGAAGAACGATATTTTTCAAACCGACTGCAGCCACGCGATAAGGTCCTCCGAAAATGTGACCGAACTTCAATCAAATTTATGACTTATTATAATGATTATAGGTATGTTATCTGTGCGACGCATAAAATTTTCCGATTTGACTGAAAAGGTGTACTCTGCCGTAACAAATTCGTCGGCAATCGTAAGGTGGCGATAACGATTCGGAAAATTAATCTCGTAGTAAAAAACGTTTGAAGGGGAGTCGATTCTGAATATTCGTTTAGGTGCTAAATGTAAAAATAATGGCCAAATTACTCGTGCTCAGGTTCAACGCGTTATAAATTTTTATAGCCTTATTTTAGGTTTTGTTTTATGTGGAAACAATTTTTAAGAATTAATATTTACCTTTGATTTGTATAAAATTATAAATAAACTTACGATAATCACGTTGGTACATGTTGTATTATACTATATTTAGAGAAGCTACTTATTTGTTTTTGGTATGTTTATTATTTTAAACATTTCAACATAAAATGTTTTTTCTACTAACCCAAGTTAAAAAGTTTACAGTTACGCAATTAATGAATAAAATATTTATCCAGTAACAAATATCCTTAATAAAAAATCTCTATCAAAATCAGTAGAGACACAATAATTATTTTTATAAATTTAATATAATTTACCGATGTATTAAGTTATTATAACACTTTAGAGAAAGTCACCGAATGTAATCTTTGTTCTCTCCCACCCCGGGGAGAGGCTGGACCGCTTGCAGCGATTGAAATTTAAAATATTGTACCCTTTGCCATTATGCGAGCTTATTCACCCTTGAAATATCCCCAGGGGCGCCAGGTACAACGATTGGGGAAAATATTTTACACTTGTTACTAAGGATGTCGCTTCCAAGTGTTTTTACGCGACCTATATCATTATAGAATTTTGAACTCACTCCCGAGGAATTAAAGCTTAAAATCGAATCCATATATAAATTTCACGGTGTATTTATGAAAAGCACTTAATTAGTGTGTCGAGAATGAAAAATTGTTATTGAAACCGACCTGATTGAACTGGCATTTCATAACTATGTCATTTTGGATGCGATGGTAATGAATACGCTATTAATCACCGCCCAACTCTCATCAACGATCTCTTCCGATGTATGATTCTGCAATTTATTTACATGGGGTTAATGTTTTGTTTACGTTATTAATTAATTTATTTAGAGCTTATTATTTTCAAATAATTCATTCTTCATTTGCTTCATTTGCTTACAATTCTTTAATAAAAAAAAAGTACATGGTCATGTTTTACTCGAAATCGATTAATGATTATATTCTTCAAATCGAGTTTCGATGAAACTAAAATACGTATTTTCTTATAAAAATAATAATTTATTTTTGTAAGAAAATGCATACCTTATTTATTATTATTTTTAAATAGGTTAGGGATCATTTAATTTTGAATTGATAAGATATCTAACATTCACTTAAGGCAGTACAATAGATGTTATCGTTTATAGGTAGTTATATATCCAGCGAATATAGCAACAAATTTGAATAGATAAATGAAATTACACATAAATAAATAAAATGAATCTATGTCCTAAATTTATAATTCACTATACTCGTATTTAAATTATTTCGTTGTAATCCAATTAACTATATCCACTAAGCGTTGAGCGCAAAAATAATTAAGCAAATAATTTGAGTCATTAGTCCTCTACAAATCTATAGCAGATACCGCCCGCCCGCATTACTGTGTTACGTCCGGTTCAGTGGGCGGAAGGCCAACGTTTACTTGATAAAATAAATTTGAACAAACAAACGCACTCGCAATATGAATCTGAAGCTGTGCTAAACGGCATGGAAGTGGAAAAATTGGAGGCTAATATGAGAATGTTCTCATGATGAGCTTGTCTCCTATCTCTACCCGCATTTTGATATCTTTTATTTCACTTTTCACTTCAGATTTATAATTGAGAATACATTATGTTTAATATTCTTTGAAAATTTCTGTATGGTTATTAATTGTATTTTAATTGTGTTTCTAAAGTATATTGTATAATAATTGTATTGATAATTTTTTATCTTTTTTTTTCAACCAAAATTCGAACTATTAAATTTTATTAAAAAAGGTAACAAAAAGGAACAAAAAAATCTGACCACGTTTTAAATTCAATTCACTCTCGCAAAAATATCAATATTTTAATACAAAATGTATTGTTGTTATAAAACACGTGAACTCACAATTGTTGAGATTGGAACGTCAGATTTTTGGAATTTGTATACAAATATAACACTTAATATCGAAACTTTTTAATCTTCCACACATTTTTTTACACTAACCTTGTTTTGAAAATGAACAACAAATCCATCGAGTCGTTCTCGAGTGACCTTTCATTCAAGTTATTTATATAAAAATTCATGGTCCAGTTTTTTTATTTAAATTTTCATGTAACTGAAAATATGAAATCGTCAAAGTTCATATCTCTCGCGAACGATGGACATGTTAATTAACAGCGACATGAAAACGTTCAAGACAATACAATTGGAATTCACAAAATCCGTTGGAAAATTTAAATTTCTGACTAAATTCAAGTCGAATTGAAGTGTCAGGAGTAACTAGAAACGATTGTTTTGCTCTTTGTCAGGGTTCGTTTACATCATACGGAGCTTGAAGATTTTACAAGATTATTAATTTTATAACTATACATACCTTATTTATAAGTAACTTTGCAGCGCGGATATCATGATGTATAAATGAAATACATAATTACTACATTTATAACACAAAATATTAATATTAATATATCAAAGCACAAAAATTGTTTTCTTAATATTTTACATAAGTTGTGTGTACAGAACACAAACATACTTAGTGTCATCTGTACTCACACAGGCGTCGATGGGGTGGCCATTCGTTAGTCTAACTCTTTTGGTAAATCGACCCCTGGATAAGCCTGCAATGTTAACATTCTTTTCAATAATGACTGAGGGGAGATGTTGCTCTGTGTCTTGTTTATTGGATTTTTCGTTGCATCTGCATATGAATAGAAACTTCAATCTGTTAGACATTGAGTGGCGTTGACACGCATTGGGGCAAAAGTTTTTTGATGCTTTTTAAATAAAACTAGACTTTCAAAAAAAATTTAAGTTTCCAAAAATGTTTATTTATGTGCTATTATAGCCAAATATTGACGATGATATGTATATAATCAAAAATAAATATATATACAAATAAAATAAAATATGTTTATTACTGAATAGGAGAAATATGTGTTTATGTTAATTGTTGTATTTTTTTTTTAATAATTATGATAATAAATGTTATTGTATAATTATTAAAAAGGTATGTGACGTCTCTATGTATTTTTTTTCTTTAAACGTACACCTAGTTTAAAGTTTTGAAAAGTAACACGCGTGTTGGTCGCTTTAATAAGTGCGGCGCATGATAAATCGGATCAAGTACGAGCGTACGAGCTCTTTTGTCCCTTTTACTCTAGTGTGAAACTTTATTACCTCTCTTTGTCTATGTATAGGGTTGCCGATTTAATACATTGCTTGCGAAGTAGAAAACTTAATGAAAGTGTAGTACTGAGCATCATTATCGACGGCTTTGCTCGAAGATAAAAAGGTTTAAGCAATGAAAACGTATGCCCCTTTAAGGTTTAACCACGCGTGATGCAACAGCTTGAACTATCGCGTCTGTAATGCCTGTTTTGAGGTAAATTTGGACTTGAAATTGCTGCATTCAAAATAAATGAACATCGGTTTTTGCTTTTTATTAACAGTCATTCTGACAAAATGGCAAATTTTTCAAACATTATTATCACCTGATGAGTTCTTAGTTGTATTTTTTGAAAATCATATTCCTATGGTTTATATGCTTTAAATGCTTAAAAATGTAACATTCATTTGTAAAGCAATAACATGAAAAATATTTATTTTAAAAATCATAAACATATTGGAAAATGACAAAGCTTTGTAACAAAGAACAATGTTACAATGAAATGTCAAATCTGAGAGGCCATGTTTTCTTGCCAGCTATTTTAACCGACGTTACCGATAAAATAATACACGAGACATTAATCTGCCAAAATCAGGTCATTGCCTTCAATAGAGCGGAAACAGCAAAATAGTGTGCATCGACTTATCGATAAGAGGGACCGTATTAATCTAACACTAATGTTGTTTACTAGCATTTAGAAGGAAACATTTATTGATGACTGCACTCTGTCTCTGTCGGCGGTATTACATCTGCACCGACACATCCGAATGTTGCTCTTAAACGGAAGGGTTCTTTGTTAATCGAAAGGTAGTAATTAGATGTGGATTGAATACTTTGTAACGAGATGGTGTTAATATATTTGCAAGATACTTTATGTATTTGCAAGGTAGGTATGCAAAAATATGTAACTAACTTGCTATTGTTTTTTAGTCTTTGTTTAATTGTCTTGTATCTCTTCGTTATCTACAAAGTTTACAAGTGTTTTTGTTTTTTTTTTTGTAGGTTATATTCATACTGAATTTTGGTTTTATTATTTCATATTGGAAAGTTAGAAACATTGGTTAGGATTTTCTAAAAAACGCCAATGGCCAATGTTCAATT
Organism: Napeogenes inachia; assembly: GCA_959347355.1. Lineage (NCBI taxonomy): Eukaryota > Metazoa > Arthropoda > Insecta > Lepidoptera > Nymphalidae > Napeogenes > Napeogenes inachia. Next base: position 11,824,753 of record OY365793.1, on the reverse strand, counting down.
CAGGCTATTAAGACATGGTATGTCGATTCCATATTTGCAGTGATTCCAGGTTAAAGTCTGGCTGTGTTGATGATTTTTTTTCTCTATAGAATTTAAAAAAAAAATTACAACTTCAGACAGTGCTACTAGGGACAGGCGGTATAAAATAACAATTTAAGATCAACTAACCTCCTAATTATTACTCTAAGTAACAACAAACGAACCTTTTAAAAAATATATCAAAAACTTCAAATTAGTTCTCAATGCACTTGACCGTCGTTGCCATAGCAACACTGGTCGTTAAAGTGGAGCATGTGTGCGGAACTAATACATGTACAGTGGGCAATGCATATAATACTTTATTATTATAGCCTTTATTACAAAAACAATACGACTCCTACTTGTTACATGTTGCCGTGTGTACTGAGTTGTCCCGTACCGTGAAAGCAGTACTTACTGTAGTGTAAATTAATTTAAATGTCCATCATATTTTTTGATATACAAGATAATTCTATCCGAACCAGTGATTTGAACCTAAGTTACATTAATGGATTCAAACAAATATGGAAGGAAAAAACTATAAAAAGGATCTTCGAACCTTAGACCTCTGTATTGTACCGTCGCGTCGCTCTGTCAATTGCGCTACCGTGCCGCTACTCACCTTGTGGAATATAGAATTTTATTATAATAATTAGGTTTTTTTGAAAATCCTAATTAATGTTTCTTTGCTGTATACATAAGTAGGTATTATTGTTTAATAATACTATAATAATACGTAAGTAAGTAAGCAAGTATTATTATATAAGTAGTATTATAATATTGGTACTTGCAATAACTAGTTGAAAGAAAAGGTCCTTTTCAATTTTTATTATAACAATGGGTGAAAATATGTTTGGAATAAAGTTTGAACCTTAATATATACCTTGAAACTTTTCTTTTCTAATAATCCTAAACCCTTTTACTGGGCTATAATCCTTATGTCTTCAGAGTATCAGGTGTCTCGCAAAAGTTTAAATGACAATAACTGTAGGTAATTCCTGAGAGCGGGAAATTAGGAACTTTATTTTTATGACGAAGATTTACTCGGGATTATTTTTATTTGTATTTTTTCCATTACTTGCTTAAACAAGTTTTGTTGTTCAATATTTTGACGTTCCCTCCAAAACACTGGAGAACGTAAATAAATCATACTAAATTGAGTTCAAATTTAAGATTTATGTATTAATTCATTTAAGATATATAATGTAATTATTATGTAAGTGTACATGTTAGTAAAATTACTTTGATTTTAAATTGCAAAAAAAATCAATACTTTCACAGACAATGTTAAACAAAATTGACTACCTGATGTGCTTAGAAGATTTACCAGAAGCTGTGGATTTTTCAGTAGAAAAAAATAATAACTACAATAGATGTACTTAATTCAATAAAGTTTTCTCTACTAGTCAACAAAACTAAAAATAATCAAACACAGCATTATAATGAATTAATTACATAACAAAAAGTAAAAGTAATTATCGGAGATGTATTATTGATATATATTTATATCAATCTTCAATCAATATATATTTTTCACCGAGTCCTTATTTCTAAATATATAAGAATTTGTTTTTAAATTCACTGGGTCATAAAACAACGTAGGTTGCTAGATTACTATTATTAAATTTAATGGTCTCTCATTACAGTTGGATTTATATAAGTGTAACACTAATCACTATTAAACTATACGCTTAATTAAATCTACCCACATTTTGCGGTGTAATTTTGTGAAAACAATTTTAGATGTCACCGCGTACTAAATAATATACTAACTTTGTTATTAAAAAACTTTCATAGATAAATAATAAAAGTTTTAATATAATTTAATTAATAAATAATATCCATAGGATTGTTTGTATAAATATAGACAAACCGTAATTCTCTCTATCAGTGAAATGTTGTGTTTCATACAATCAAACCCACTGATACTCCACTAACACAGACCCTCATGAAAACGTTTCCATCCACTTACATATGTATAGGTTACAAATAGCAAGACATCAATACTGCTAGTTTTCTTTATATATGGTTGGGGGCACGTATTACGAGTAGACAATTTACTGCAGAACCCAACTATTCTTGCCTAATTTCGTACTTGCCGAATTTAGGTAAGCTGAAGACGGATTTAATTGTGATAAATAATGCCTATTTCATGATTTACAATTTCCCCTATAATCGCAATAAAGCTTTCTACAAACTCTATTTAACATTTAATCAAATGTAAATTTAATATCATCCCAAATGAATTAAATCGACATGATGTTTAAATAAAGCTTCATTAACTATTATTTGCTTATATAATTAGTATTAATTTATTATTACAAGTATTATTACATTAACTGGTCTTAGAAGGTCCCATGGGACGGTTTTATTTTTAATTAAAACTCTTAAATTGGACCTATCGTAACTTCTTAAGATATATTAAGGTTTGTTTTTGGTTTTTCTTTTTTTTTATGAATATTGCCTTCTCATAGCGATATTTATAGATAAGCTATGAATCTTAATTAATGTTATATATTACAAAAAATACGTAATAACCAATAAAATTCAATAAATATATATTTTTTGGATTTAAGAAAGAAAATTTAATATTTATACGTATTATGCAATATATACAAATTTTACTAAAATCCCGTTGGATATATCCTTTAAACAATAAGGTTATATTTTTTGTTGGAGTCTTAAAGCAATTTTAGGCCGCCATTGAGCTAATAAAATCAGTTATAAAATTAAGCATTGGTATAAAATTTTATAAGCACTCTGTGCGTTAATTGAAAAATATTAAGTAAAACATTATGATCGCAGTTCACGAAATTTTTGCTACGAATTGTCCTTTATCTGAGAATCTTCAAGTTAATTAGAGTAAAGCAAGCAGAAAAAGCATTCAGCTAAATTGGACGGATAATTCGCGAAATGACCTTAGATACGGGAAATTTAATTAATAACTGTAGTCGCTGCAGGGTCCCTTCTTAAGGGATGGAATATGAATCAAAGAAAAGTTTCAGGTCAACAGTCTTGATCAGATACGAGATGAATTCATTTTATCTTATATGAGAGTTTATTTGCGAAAATAAAAATATTTCTAAAATATTAACTTCTCCGTTTTTAAACCTACACAAATCCTGAACTGAAATTAACTTTCATAGTAGAATTTTAAATAGATAATAAATATTTAAAAATCTTGACAGTTGTTGACAAAAGTTTGGGCCGTCAAATTAATAATAATGTGGGACGGTCTCATGGTGTAAAACACAGCGCAGTTTTACATCAACTAAACATTTTCGTTCAAATTTTAGTCTTTTTATTAAAACACGAAACTTTCTAACGGTTTGAATAGTAAAGTTTTATAGTTCATTTATTCAACCTGTGAACTATGTTTTTAGAACAGTTAAAACAAAAATCAAACCTACAAACTACACTAGTTCAATTCAAGTTTATTTCTTGTTTTGTTTTTATTTCGAGCATGAAAGGCCTTTTGTGTAAAAACCGTTCACATAATGGTTTCATAACTCATATCTATTAATAAATTAAAAATTCTATCAAGCCTAATTAGGTGATAGACGATTTATACTGCACCGTGATCTCATTAAGGAAGAAATTTTTAATGAATATTAAAACGCCATTTCCGCTACAAAAGGACGATGCAAATTTGTTTATTAATACAATTAACTTCCAACGTATCGGACTTAGTACTTAGTGAATGCTTAAAAATTTAGCCTCGCTTCTCAAGCTCCACCCTCCGAGCCTTCACTCTTAATTATTACTTTGGGAAAATTAAGAGTGTCGTTTAGCGCAGAGTGCCCGACTGAAGGTTGCGTCTTCCATTTATCTAAATGTACTTTATCTCGCCGGGGGCGCCCCCGAACTATGGAGTTGCCACACTTTATACATTTGTATCACTATACAGTTGTATGTATATAGCCTTCGAAGGGCTCGAAATTCAATACTTTGATAAGATCTTTTACGGTGAGGAAAAGGTGTTTATGTTGCTTTAAATTGAAACGTGTGATAGGTTAACGTACTCGAGAATTTATGGCAACTATAAATATAATCATATTGTAGTTGAGCCAAATATACAAATATATAATTCGGGTCACATTATTGTATATTCGTGTTTTATTGTATGTTAAAACTATTTCAAAATAAATACAGGCTGTATTTATCATCAAAATCAGTAGTTACCATTACATTTATAGAAATTTATGTAATTAATTTTCAGTAAATCATAAATAATTTATTAGGATAATAATATTTTTTTCTTAAGAAAATCCATATTGTGTATAATTTTTAAACGAATATCAAATACATAAAAGAATGTTAAATTCACCGAGGTGGACAGCGATACGGTAGCTCAGTTCGTAGAGCGACGGGACGATTTCCAGTAGTCGCGAGTTCGAATCCCTGCCCGTATCCGTTTATTTTTCATTCTATATTTATATAAATCAAAAACAGTTGCAAAATTTATAGCGGTTAAATACTTAAGTCACATTCCAATAACATTAATTACGGTAGTTAAATAAATCTAATTTTGAGGGTTCTCTTCTCTAAGGTTCGTATCCTTCGCATCAAAGTAATGTCACTTACTGGTCTTCTATTAAGTATATTACCTAGTGTAAGTGTTCTTTGAGGTGTCTACACTCTGGATCTCAAGCTTTTACTCTAATTATTATGAACCTTTCTCTTTCACCCTGTTCCTTTTATGGTACCTATACATAAGCTTCGCTTAACAAATTTACGTCGTCTCGGTAATTTCATAATTATAGCTAATATTGATGTATACAGATTTTTATAAATGTATGTAGAGGTCTTTTGATACGTTTTTCTATTCGAAATTCGAAATATATAAAATAATATAAAAAGTGAAACAAATTGTCAATTTTACGCACTAAAAAGAATATAACATTTTCCAATAGCTTTAGAACTTTTAGTTACAATAGGGTTTTGAATACGATTTTTAACGTCAATACGTACAATGGAGAAATTCTGAAACTAGTATTATAAAGACAGAAAAGTAGTTTTAAATTTTAAAAGCAAATACAATACATACAGTACACACTCTTGAATGTTTTTCTTCCATACAAATACATAATTATTATAATGCTTGACGAAGGCTATTTAATCTTTCTGTCAAAAAGATAATACAGAGGAGTAATTTAATTAATTATATATCTGTAGTGAATTAAAGTTGACTAAAATTTAATACGATTTCATATATGATACATTCCATAAACTAAAATGAAATAATTCTCATTATTATCACATTTTCATGGCTTCCTGTGTATTTGAATAATTCCAATGTCCACATAAAATGTAGAAGATGGAAAACAAATTAATGGTTAACCAATTTAGTCAAGATTTCACTTGCAGAGCGTAGATTTGTGGTTTGTTCTCATTTTCAATACAATTCCAAATATTATAATTTTAATTTAATAGTTAAAAGGATATTTGGTAATGCGGGTTTATTAATACAATAATAATTTGTTTATAAACACTTATTTGCACATAATTTTCACAGAAACAATTACGCAATTTTTATGTCAGTATATAAGATCACATTTATTTACAATCGTTAATTATAGATTCTAATTAAAATGTTATGATCGTAAAATTATCTTTAAGATAAATATTTAAAACGTCTCCTCCTCTAAAGATTTCTCTTAGGCGACGTATATTTTATCACTGTTTCTCATTAAGGCAATGTTCCTGCTAGTCCCCAAATTCAATTAATTAGAAGATGGTACAGATCCATTTATAAGGTACCCGGCATAATATGTTAATACTATCAATAATATAGATGATAATGAAGATGATATAGAATAATAATATGATAAACACTTTCAGCACTTTATACACAATAATCCGAAATATACGCAAACAACAATTTTAGTACCAGCACTTGACTGCCGAAAGGGATTTTCAGGGATAGAAAATAACCTTAAATGTTTTATTACTTAGACCATTAATTTTTGGTTCCCTGAGGTCCCTATCTTAAACATTTTTATTTTATTTGTATAGTAACAGAAAACTACTAAAATCAATTTGGACATCACTCAGCTGTCCACTCATCAATTAAAAATCGGATTTAGACTATAAGCAAATGCAATGTAATTTGTAATTTAAATGCAATATAATTTGTAATTTAATGATGGTCATGTTTATTTAATAGTTCAGTTCAAAAATGATTAATAGTATCGTACATTTCATTTACAACAAGTATATTTATTTACATATATAATAGGTTTGTGTTAACAGCAATATCTCAGATTTCAATAACACCTTTGGAAATCAATATTCTGTTATCCCTTGAAGTCTATTTATGAAATATCCATAAATAGTCCTCTTTATTTTCTTCCAAGACAGAAAGATCAAATAGCCTTTGTCCTTCCTTTTTACTTATTCAAACAAAATTACATATGCCAGCTTCTGGATCGCCATTGCCCGAAATTTTACGCGCTAGAGATAGTGTCATGAATATAAATCTATCGTAAAAGACACCACGGAGAGGCTAGCCGAGTTTACGGGATGGCTCACTTTGCATTCTTTGTACAACGGCCCTTTACGGTCTCTTTATGGACTCAGGTCCTTTGCATAAAGCCTCGGTGAGGGTCTCAATGTATCAGGATTACGACAACAGGATTATTTTTCTTACTTTTGGTTCGTCTTCATGAACGTCTTCATGAATATACAGACTGCTATCGAACCACACATAATTTAAAGTGTTATTTGTTCGTTTTAAACACTTATTGTCTTTTTATAAGTTAGCAATATGCTATATATGAAATTGCGTGTAATAAAATACGTAAAAATACCAAGAAATATTCGCTTTAAAAGAAATAGCACGATAAGATGGAACCAAAATTAAAACAGCCTTAAATGCCGAACTGGATATTTAGCGCCTGTTGGGATTTCTGTTAACTATTAATCCCATTTTCTTTTGCCTGAGATAACGAAACTCATTTAAGATATCTCTCGCCAACGCCTTTCAGCCTTTTGGGGTGCAGTGAGATTGAACAGAGTCGCTAATAGAAACGACACGGTATTTTGTTTTATTGCAGGAATTATTCAAATCAAATGATTTTCTGTACAAGTTGGTTTTTAATTATAAAGATTTTTGAGCGTTTTTTTGTTGAAAGAGATTAGCTGGTACATATTGTTTTGTTTCGGTATAATAATTTTAAAACTAACACATTTTTTTAAATTTTTATGTAATCAAACAAAAGAATAATTTCGTATATTATAAATCCAATAACAAAAACAGCACTGTACGTCTAAATAATAAAACTTTTAAAATGCTCTCTGCTAACTGCATTTCAAGCAATCATACCACTTAAGAAATTTAACAACATTTCATAACTTTTTATATTGCATTTTAAACTTATAATTTTATGTTCAGAATTTTAAACCTTTATATGAATTATGAAGATAATTAAGTTTTTTATACAAATTAATTAGATTGATTGAAATTAGTGATAGTATTTACTTTAATTAAAAAAATATATATTTAATATACTACTCCATAGTGTTCGTTGTTCTTTAATGCCTTCGTATTTCGTCTCGGAGACCAAAGGTTGCTTTTTATGTCTAATAAAATTTCCTTCAAAGTATTCTTAATTGAAAATTTAAATTTATTCATAAGCTCTGATTGTAGCATTGTGAGGTGCTGGCTACAGACGTCCTCGTGTAGCCTTGGTGCTTTTACAAATTATACAAGATTAACTTAGACATGGAAATAAGTTAATTTTTATATTACTTCCATAAAACCCTGTTACTAACTTTATTCTGGAGAGGGCAAATATAAACTGAACTGATAAAAAAATGTAGTGATAAAAAGAGTAATTTGATGAATTGGTATTTAAAATATATAAGTATTATTTTTTTAATTAACACGTAGATATATTTCATTTAATGATTCAATTAAAAATATTTTGAAATAAACAGTTGATAGTTACTGTTAATAAAAATTTATTACTCAATAACGGCTGCTCATAGTTTATTACAAAGTAGTAAATGTTGAATAATTTAGTTTCTTACGGTCGTTAACAGTTACTTAGAGCAGCTTAAAACTATAAGAAGTGAAACTTTCCATAACTTTAATTATCGATTCCAGTCTTAAAGCATCTTCCATCTATGGGGGGGTTTTAAAAACTTAATTAAATGTCGATGATAATAATTTGATAATATTATAAAAAGGAACGATCTGACGCATACCGATTTTCTATAGAATAAATAATGGCACGACTTTTATAATATTTATTAAAACTTCATACAATAAAAAAATATATATAATTATGAGAAATGAGAAAATCATAAAAATATAATATGTGATTTGAAAAAGAGTTGCAGATTCTTAGCTTTCTTTGAGGCATAAATGGCTTCTGTTATTATATAATAATATAATATTATTTTATCTGATTTAGTGTTTCAGTAACAAATTAGTCACTGAAAAACTAATTAGCCTCCAACCTCCTAGTGACTAATATAAAATATCACGGGTATAAACTTTTAAGGCCAACAAAATAATATGAATTTCTGATATCAATTACAAATTTAGAGGCTATTCATTATTTAGGAGAAAACTAACTTATTTCTCCGCTCTTATCATACTTCCGTTACGAAATAAACGTCTTCTGATTATTTATGTGCGGAAGAGAGGGTAGATCGGATTGTGACGCCCCAATGAAACAGATATTTTACACGATATTATCATTTAGCAGCAATTTTATTTGTTATCTATGACCTGACATTTTTTAAATGAAGTGGCATCTTATTGAATTTGTAAGTATTATACTCTTTATGACGAGAAAGATTAATATTATGCTCTGAGATTAAATGATACTTTTTATTTTCTTTTTTATTTGTTTTTAATACCAGAAGTTTGGTTTGTCCTGATACTGATACTGAAAAAAGCCTGTAGTGTCAAATATATATTATAATCCCAACATGTAATAACCGTTGCCGGGTTAGTTTCGTAGCTTTTTTTGTTGACAAAAAGATGTAATAAAATAAACTAGTTTCGAGTAACAGTTTTGGATTTAAATTTTTAAACTTCTTGTTTAAATACTTAAAAAAAAAACTTTTAGAGTGATAAATACTTTTAATAAATTATGTGCTAATTATGGGACCACCTGAAACCAATAAAGACAATTATTTTTATAAACTTAGATAACTTAGATTTTCGTTTAGTAAGCTAGATTAACGAATACTCCATTTACATATATGATCAGTTATAATGGATAAGTTCGTGTTTTGCTTTCAAAATAAATATTAAATCTATAGTTATCGTTAACTATTTACATGATAGATAAAAAAATATATCTTGTCTATGGTAGGTTCTTATGAAAGCTTAAATAATTTCATAAAAGCGTTATATCTTTGCTGGGTCACGTAAGAGGACGCTTCGGGGGAAAATTACATTTTGTTTGGCCACGTTCACGAGACATGGGACAACTCAGTTAACGAGTGTTCAGGATTCTTGGTAATTCTTTCATATCTGTCGCGTAATTCTTTCATATCTCTCTGTCAGATAAAAGAGTTTAGAAATCTTTTAAATCTCGAATTCCCTTATTGTTTTTGGGTATATTTATTCAGTATTGAATAAAACATTTTAGTTTGGAGTTGTTTGGATGTAACCCGTGTAATGTCTACTCCTAAGTTTTAAAAAGTTGAATGAAATATTTATATTTTATGGCAAGGTTAGACATTGACAAATAAAGATTAAACAATATTATTCGCAACTCAATATACCACAGATTAGTATTTGGAAGTAAGGTTTATCTTTATTGGTTTCAATGAAACTATATACGTAATAATTTATAAAGATTTTCAGAGCCAGAGAGTTTTTAGGTAAAATTGTAAAGTATCGTATCGCTTATTTGGGCAGCGTTGTTCTAACGAGGGAAGTTGAACAATATATTAAAATGTCTTATAATACCTTGTTTTAATTTCGAACCGTAAATAATAATTTGGTCAATTTTCCCTATAGAATTTCCGTTGCGTGTTAAAAGTTTTTATTACATTTTTATTGTTATTTAGGCGTGTTTGTTCCTTGTTTCAGATTAGATCGGCGGTAGACAAGCGGCCGCGCTAATGTGAGTTTTTCAATTTTTCCTTGTTTATGTTAAGAAAATGTAATTGAATTTTGGCCAATGTAAAGTATTATTAAAATGGCTTCACTCTTGGATTGAATGCTACCTTCAAATAACATTATGAAGTCTTTCAAATAAAGTCACTATAGTTAAATAGGGTTCTCTAGTCATGGTTCTTCTATATCATGGGCATTAAGAAACTTTTATGAACGTCCTAGCCGTTCCGCCGCAGAAAAGAGGTAATCCTCATACCGGGTTAAAACTATAACGCACCTGAGACCCAGCTTTTTATTTCTCTTCCGCATTTCCACCTAATTTTAGCTCGCCACAAAGGCTGTTGAGGTGGGCTGAACTTTGTTGGGCGTCATAAATTTATTTAACGGCCCGAAGGCAATAAGAGGTGGAGTGTAAAAAGAAAAATACGATACCAACGTGCCCAGCCGTTATTGCAATTAAACAGAGGAAGTAAATCTTTCAATACGAGCGCAGGCCTTCGCCTCCCGCTTCCTGCCTTAATTTATCGCTTTGTTTTAGTCAGTAGCGCATCCCATTGACGGATTGCTGTGTTTGATTAAAAACAGTTTAGCCTGTTTCAGTCGTTAATCCATGACAAAGACAGGTACGGACTTAATAATTGTGAATTAAAAAAATAATTTGATAAGGTTTATTGTGTTATTATTTACTTCCAATCAGTACACTGATTGATCGCTACATTTGTGATAATATTTTAACTGGGTTTTATACCTCTTGTAATGCGAAAACGATGATGGATGTTCCCTCTGGAGCCAGATTTAATTTAGGGATAAAAGTGTTCATGTGTATTTCCTAGTTATTTGTTTTAAAGATTGTTTCTCGTAAAGTATCATGGAATAATTACTTCATAGAATATTAATGGTTTGAGAGTAGGTTGTTTGTTCTTTAAATCTGATAAAGTCTGATAAAGTCCCTTTAATTTTCGAAGTTAAATGAAGCAGATGTACAGAACTGTACAGTTCACTTAATATTTAACATAAAAATTAAAAAAATAATTATTCTCAAATTTCTTCGCTTCGTGTATGTTGGTGGGGAAATTCACTTGGTCATATAAAGTTTAAAATAAATTAGTCTATGTCAAATGTTATTCTGCTTAACTGATATAAAGTCTTGTGAAGAAAAGGAGGAGAGTTTTAAAAGCTAAGTAAAATTCTATCAAAAACATTAAATATAAAATGTCAAGTCAAGCTTAGTCTTTCATGTTCTTATATTACATTTTTTAAATAATATTATTTTATAAGTACATCTTAATAACATTTAGTACATAATATTATTTTACTAGTGCAAATATATCTAAATACAAAAATCAGTAATTTAGGTATTTGTTTGCTGTTAAACTTTTATCAAGTTAATATTTGGAGAGGTACATATTGTATTTTGCGTTTTAAATGATGCGACTTAAATTTCGTCTATACTAATTTTACTAATGGTTAATATCAAAATATAAGGTAAATTTAATTATTTTAACAATTTTATTAATAGTTTCATAGATTAATATTTAATAATATTACTATACAGATATGAATTAATTCAGATGCGTATTAAACCCTCTTCATTTATTTTCCGAAATTGTATATTCTCTTTGATGTTGACGAATTGAATGGCTCTTTATTGTAGATTACAAAATAACTTTTTGAGTGGATTATAAAATAAATTGAATATTAAAAAATGCATTTATATATATTATTTGTTAAAATGTGTTATGTTTTTATCATACATAGTTGCAATTTTCACAGTTGCTTAAACCATTTGATGATGCAACCATTTCTCAAACTTGTACAAGCACAAATTTGCGGTTTCAGGAAAATGAAGGGACGAGTGTTAAATTCAAATTGCTTAATGGTTTGCGAACAGGCATTTCATTTTCCATTCGAATTGTCGTGTAATTTAGAACTGCGTGCGCGCGTAAACGACGCGAGAACGCTTTGTTTGCTTCCAAGCGTGTGCTGTTCGAAATATAAAAGATTTTATCATATTTCTTAATTTAACAGAACATGTAATTTTAGCTGTTATATAAAAAATTTGCTTCACTTACCACAACCATAGTACCTACTGTAATATTTTTTAAGTAATTAAAGATCTACTACATATTAAAATGAAAGTATTTCTAAGTTCGGTAGCAATCATTCGTTATTAAGGGGGACGGATACACAAAACTATTTCAATTAGCCACTGGCCTGTTATACTGATAACACCTGGAGACAAGGACAGACGTTGATAATTTATGTCACTTTACTAACTAGAGCAAGTACTTACTATTTTATTTTTTTTAACTTATTGTTTTATCCCCTAACTAATAAATCCTAATAGTTTTCAATTATAAAACCTACATTGGAATAATCGAATTTATTATTTTAAATATTTTTGTAATATCAACATCTAAAGTCATAAAGACAAAATATGTTTAATATTTAAAAAAAAGATATGTTAATGTATTGGTACTGTTCACAATAAGTACTAGCGCCAGTCAGTTTCTAATTTTGAAGCGGACAGCAGAAAGTATTCAAATATTCATAACGCGCGGTATCGATTCCACACGGCGTGTGTACTCCCACTAAAAGATGTTATCGGTCACCGCACCCATATTATTATTGGTGATGGTATATACGTGTATCGGTATCTTAAGAGCAAACACTGTTATTATGTAGATCATTCCACTGCACAAGTTGTAACTAGGTGGTAGAGTTAGGTCATGTCTACACAATGTAAATATGCATCAGTTAGTTCTAAGTAGTATGCGTTATGTCATTGAATATAGTAGTTGTATGAATTGAACATTTTATATCTGGACAATGAAAAACAAACATTCATATTATCTCGAAAGTTTTATTATGATGAGACGTAAATAAAAAGTAGAGTTTATCTTTCTGCCAAATCCTGTTCTTACTTTCATAACACGAAAAAGATTTTATATCCTCTTCGCTACTGAAGATTAAGATGCTAAATAATTAGTTTTAATAACTTCCCTCATAAAAAATAAAAATACGGTGTCTTACTCTGAGTTATTACGTTGAAAGTAGGTACCTGGATTACTTTCTGGAATACTGAAATGTTCTACATTAAGAAACGTAGAAGATGTGAATGACAGTAAGATTAGGATGTTTTTTATATAAAAAGGAGATAAGACTTAGGAGTAATGCAAAACAAAATTAGTCCCCTCTAATATAAACTTTAGTTAAATATAAATCATATGCTTCTAACTCTTGGACGGCAAATCGACTTACATTTTATTTACTTTTTGTTCTCAATATAAAAAATACTATTTATCACTTTACTTAAAAAATATGTTAAGACTTGTTTTTAGTCTTATTAAAAAGTATAATAAATTTTTACTAATCATATTTATTTTACTGCTAATTTCTGTCCATTTATTCAGAACGGATATAAGCTGTCTAACTTTATAATCAATATACATCTCTATGATCTGTATTTAGTATTCAACAATATTTTTTTTTTAATATTAAAAACAATATTGAAAATCATTCTAGCGTTTATCGTTTCATTCCCAGGTTCAATCAGTATTCAAGACACAAATGTTGCGTGTTGCCGTACATTGAATCTATGTAGTCCACGTGGAGGTAATCGCTTGAAGCAGTCACCATAAACAATCGTTATATCCTAAATATTTTAATTTTAAAATAACACATTTTTTTAAATCTCTAAAACAGACTTTTTTATCTCGTAACATTTTTCTACCACACGTATTAAAAAGGATATAATAAGAATCCCTACTTTAACATAATTCCATTAAAATTTTCAATTGAAATGACAACTACATTAAGTTACGACTTACTTGCGCCTTATTAATTATAACAGTATCGTTTAAATTATTGAATTATCATATATCAGCGATATATGTCCGTTCAATTAACTTTATTCAATTACTTGAAATCGAACTGTTCACATCTGATATTCAAAGCCTCATTTATACCCGATTACTTGATTGTCTTTATCAGATTCTGGTTAAGATAATTTACTGGGATATGAATTATATTATAATGCGTTTGTATAATTAATTAATATCAGCTGTATGCTACGTACTGTACATGGATCATTATTTAAATGAGGTTTAAATATTAACTTTATATTTTTCGATATTATAATTATTGATGTTGCATTTTAATAACTGTTAATTTAAATAAAATATATAGTAATGGTTAATTATCATTAACCTTGTATTATTCATAAGTTGGGTCTAAACCCCCATAATGCTTCGTTAAATATGTTAATGAAGTGACAAAGTGCTCGTAGTGTGAAGTGGTAGAAGGTCACCACGTACTTGCGGCTACTTGCGGCTACTTGCGGCGGAGGTTTCTATTATGAGTGGACGAGATAACTATAATCTGCAGTAATTAACCGACACCTAAAACTGTACCAAATTAACAAATTAAGTTTAGGTAAAATATTATATTTAAATAATTAGACTTAGGAATTTTTTTTACAATTTGTTAATTACAGACAGAGATAGTCTGTAATTAGTACAGACTATCTTAGTCTGTAAACAAAACCTACATTATAAATATTAAATAAAAAAACGGAAAAACGTTGTTGTGTATGAAGGTATGCTTAATTTACTTGTTTATTCTTGTTGGCAGAATAAGATTAGCTAAGTGAAGGTAGTTGGCGCCAAAACATATTTCAATGTCATGTTTGTGCTCCTAAGCTCAATATATGTGTTTTCCTTAAAACCGTATTTTATTTAGACTTAACAGTGGCGACGATTGATAAATTGGAACTATGAAAGGTAAATCAGTGAAATTTCAAGAGTTTTATGTGAAAAGTGATAATTGGGACAGTTACATTGACCGGCTTAATTATTGTTTCGAGGCTAATAGTGTAACCGATGACGCCACCAAAAGGGCGAATTTCTATACGATATGTGGTACTGAAGTGTTTGAAACTCTTCTCGCGTTAATAACACCTAGAAAATCTAACGAGGTGACATTCAGTGAGATTGTCTCGATACTTACGAAACATTTTAGTCCGAAACCGAACGAGATTTCTGTGTCGTATAAATTTTACAATCGTGTTCAAAGGCAAGACGAGTCGGCATCAGACTATATCGCACAGTTGAGGAAAATTAGCAGTGGGTGTAATTTTTCTGACTTAAATCGTATGCTTCGCGATAGATTAGTGTGTGGCATGAAAGACAATAAGTTGCAGTTTGAGTTGCTCAAAAGAGATGGTTTACAATATAAGGACGTAGTGGAAGCTATGTTATCATCTGAGAGCGCGGGCAGGGACGCTTGTATGATGCAAGGTATCGTCTCGTCGCCGGCCGCCATTATGGCGCCACCGCCCGCGTCGGAACCCATGGAAGTAAATGCGGTCAAACCTAAAGCTAATATTCGCCTTTGTTATCGATGTGGTGAACGCCACGGCGGTGAATGCAGGTTTATTAACGCTGTATGTCACTATTGCAAGAAGAAGGGGCATATTGAGAAAATATGTTCGGCGAAGAAAAAAATATATTCTAGAAATGTAAACTTTACTAATGATGATCATGAAGGTGACCCAATGTTGAATGGCATTTACAATGTGGAAAGTTCTCGGATGCGTGTCCCTGCATTCGAGTTGAAGGTGTTGATAGAAGGTGTGCCAGTATTGATGGAGGTGGATTCGGGCGCCGCTTTCTCATTGTTGAACCAGAGCACGTGGGCACGGTTGGGGGCGAGCGCGCCGCTTCGACCGCTGTCCAACAGGCTATGCGCGTGGAATAACTCACAGGTGCTCGTGCTCGGTCAGGCGACCGTGCACGTTCAGTTTAAAGATATTAAATGTAACCTTAGTATTGTTGTAGCGAAGGGGTCAGGACCCAACTTAATTGGTCGTAATTGGTTTTCGGCTCTTAATATTACTGTAAATGTAAATTCCATTTCCGAAATTGATATGTCGGCGACAAATTTGATACTTGATAAACATAAAGAGGTCTTCAGGGACGGACTCGGTACCTACCGTGGGAAACCGGTTTCGATACCGTTAAAAAAGGACGCAGTACCTAAATTTTTAAAAGCTAGGCCAGTACCATACGCGATTAAAGATAGGGTCGTCAAAGAAATAGATCGGTTAGTAGGAGAGGGAGTACTACGTCCGACATCTTTTTCTGATTGGGCTACTCCAGTCGTTCCGATAATTAAGAAGAATGGTGATATCCGTTTGTGTGGAGATTACCGCAGCACGGTCAACCAGGCGACCGAGTCGGATACCTATCCGATGCCAACCGCGAGCGAGGTATTTGCTTCAATTTCAGGGGGACGATACTTCACGACGCTCGACCTCGATCGAGCATACACACAGGTTGTAGTAACTGAGGATACAGCACGACTTTTAACTCTAAACACATGTCAAGGTCTCTTCTCGGTGCATAGATTGGCGTTCGGTGTAAAGGCATGTCCAGGTATTTTCCAGCGACTAATGACGGCGCTCTTGGCGGGAGTAGAGGGCGTGGCGGTCTTGATTGATGACGTCATCGTCAGTGGACGCATTATGTCGGAAATGACTCAGCGTTTGAACATTGTGCTGGAGCGTATACAAAGAGCAGGGTTACGCCTCAATCGGAACAAATGCAAGTTCGCACGAGAGCGTGTTGAATTCTTAGGGTTCGTTATTGATGCTGAGGGTATACATCCAGCGCCGAGTAAGGTAGAGTCAATAGTACATGCTCCGGAACCTAAAAATGTACAGCAATTACAGTCCTTCTTAGGACTATACAACTTTTACGAGCGGTTCATACCTCATAAAGCTACGGTGCTCGAGCCTTTACATAGACTACTTGACAAGACCAAAGACTGGCAATGGACAAAACAGGAACAAACTAGTTTTGACACGGCTAAACGTTTGTTATCTTGTGACTTGACTTTAGTGCATTTTGATTTAGACAAGCCATTAGTATTAACTTGTGATAGCTCCGAATATGGCGTGGGTGCGGTATTGTCTCACGTGATGGAAGATGGTCAGGAACGCCCTGTGGCGATGGGTTCTAGAACACTGCATAAGCATGAGCGTCGATATTCTCAACTCGACAAAGAAGCCACAGCTATCATGTTCGGGTTAAGTAAGTTTCACAATTACTTGATGGGAAATATTTTTACCGTAGTAACCGACCACAAACCGTTGCTTGGTATATTTGACCCTAAGCGGCCTATACCTAATGTTTTATCACCCCGCCTGACAAGAATAGCACTAGCTCTTACTTCTCATAATTACGATATAGTATATAAGCCGGGTGAACAAATCGCCCATGCGGATGGTTTGAGTCGTTTACCACTCCAGGTCCCTGAAGAGTCAGAAGCCAAATTTTATGACATTTTACTCATGGCTGAGACTCCAGAAGATTTTCCAATAGACGTAGAACAAATTATTGTAGCTACTAAACGTGATAGGGTTTTGTCACGGGTCGTTAATTATATACTCAGTGGATGGCCAGATAGAATAACAGACGACCTTATTCGGCCGTACTGGTTACAGAGGAAGGAAATGTCTATACATGAAGAGTGTATTTTGTTAGGATGTCGCGTGGTGGTACCGCTATAATTGCGCGAGACAGTGTTGAGTGCCTTGCATAAGACTCACAGTGGAATCGTGCAAACTAAAGCCCTCGCAAGAAGTTATGTTTGGTGGCCTGAGCTCAACAGCGATATTGAGACGATGGTACAGAACTGTGAGATATGTTTACAACATAGACATATGCCTCCGAAGACTACATATGAGTGGATCACTCCAACCAAACCATGGTCACGTATTAATATAGATTTCGCAGGACCTTTCAAGGGGAGAAATTTTCTTATTATAGTAGATGCTTATTCCAGATGGCCTGAGGTGTTTATGGTTAATAATATGACTTCAGCAATTGTTATACGCCATCTCAGGAATTTATTTGCTACCCATGGACTTTGTGAAACCATCGTATCTGATAATGGAACACCATTTGTTTCAAATGACATGGAACAATTTTTAAGTGCTAATAAAATCAGACATGTTAAAACAGCGCCTCACCATCCAGCTACTAACGGTTTAGCCGAAAGGATGGTACAAACGGTTAAGGATAAATTACGCAAGATGGAAAATTTATCTTGGGATGTTAAAATACCTAATATGCTACTGGGCCTGCGTACATACCCGTGCGCAGCGACGGGTAAAAGTCCTGCGGAGCTTTTAATGCACAGACGATTAAGAACTTTACTCGATGTAATACATCCGAATGATAGGCAGCGCAGGTTAAAAGAACAGCAAATTATCAGAAACAGTGAGAAGAAACATAGACAGACGGATGTAGGACAGCCTGTCATATATCGAAACTTTGGTAGCGGTGCAAGATGGTTACCAGGTAAGGTAGTTAGTAAAGCGGGACCGTCCAGCTACCGAGTTGCAACTGAAGACGGTTCAGTTATTAGTAGGCATATTGATCAATTGGTCAAACGTAAGGCTGCAGGAGACGTACAAGATGAGGAAGGTAGGGAGAGGTATGCAGCGAGAGAGGATGATAGAAATGAAGTAGAAAGGTTAGATGAAAGTGAAGATTTGTGTGAACAGGACAGTCAGGAAATTATAGAGATACCGAGTCCGGACCAGTGGGCAGAAATGTTAGGTATACCAGTTGAACCTGAGTCAGGGTATTCAGGAGGTAAAGTTAAAAATAAATTGAATTTACATAATAAGTTACCGTATGGTCGACCTGATAATTGTAATTTCTTGGTATAGCAATATTTAAATTTATACAAAGTGTTCCTAAATAAGTAAACCTAATATGATGTTTTGTAAGTTTTGTTATTGTCGATTGTTTATCAGTTTTGTTAAAATAATTATCATACTTGGGGGAAAGGTATGTTGTGTATGAAGGTATGCTTAATTTACTTGTTTATTCTTGTTGGCAGAATAAGATTAGCTAAGTGAAGGTAGTTGGCGCCAAAACATATTTCAATGTCATGTTTGTGCTCCTAAGCTCAATATATGTGTTTTCCTTAAAACCGTATTTTATTTAGACTTAACAAACGTCATGCTTATTTCCCAGTTAAACTTTAACTGAAAAAAATACCTAATATTTTATATTTCCGGTGTAGTACACCGGAAATATAAAATATTAGATAAAAAAATATACTGTATTTACATTATAACAAACAGAGTCGATTAAGCTGAAACAAACTGTTAATCCCACTATGACATATGACATCAACTTATCACATAATATTATGCTAATGATTTTCATGCATATGCATACGAAACACAGGTGTCTGGTGTTTATCCAACTGATTTAATAACTGGGCTCATCGCGAATCGAATCAGAGAATCGTATGCTGAATATCAATGCTTTCCAGAGCATTAGTTGAATAGACGGAAGGTAAACAATCCGGGTGTATTGAACGCCCTTATGTTGTGGTTTGAATTGTTTTATCACAATGTATAGACAACTTATAAGTACAGCACACTACTATGTACAAATTTCAATTAAATTTGTAAAATAGTCTAACAATTACATAGATTAATTTTAAGTACAAATAAATACCTGGTAAACCAAGTAAGGAGACTATTATGTATCAACACCCTCTAGTACTTTACAAACTTGTATATAAAAGATACAAAGAAGTCACAATAGAGCGTAAGACTCTATATTAAATAGGAAAACATAAACTTGTAAATATACGTGTCATTTCCTGTCGTATCTAACTCCGTGTTTTCGCGACTCTATATCAAAACTGATAAGGGAAGGGTGAATGCACGAGTGACTCCAGGTACTTGGTAGTGATGAGCTATAGTCGATTATAACTGATTTATCAAATGTATTTAAATTCAACTCGCATACAACCTGATTTTGATATTATTCTGTTAGATAATTCGTTTTGTTGTCTGTTTATTGATTAGGTATTCTTACTATATTATAAAAGAGTGTGAGTTTGTTTGTTCGTTACACTTTCACGTCTTAATCACTCAACCGATCGTTATGAAACTTCGTACACACATCGCAAAGGGTACACAAAGGACATAGGGTACGTTTCATACCGAAGAAAAAAATACTATACCCGGAGGATACAATAAAACATTTTAGTCGACCGTCAGACTAAATAGAGCTGTTTTTTTACTTACACACCGCGGGCGAAGCCGCTGGAAAAATGCAGTATTCAATAAATGCTCGTATTTTTTAATTTGTGTATGTACATATATGAATTCTTTATCAAATAACGGTAATTGTATAAGATTTGTTTGTATTGTCTTACTCAATGCACCCCTGAAATACTCAAAAAATATAATGAAATAGTCTTTTCTGTCAACCAGCAAGTGAGTTTATTGTATAAAAAAAAACTTAACTGATTAATTCCAAAAAATATATATAATATACATTTTAAAAAATCTTTAGAAACATTTTATACCCAGCTATAAAAATAATCACAAAAAATAACCAAAATATATTTCGTCCAATGGCTCATCACTAGCAAGGGAGAGTGATGAAGCCTCCGCAGGAATACCAACGTGATTAATGGATGCCAGCGGTAATGATAACGACCTGGGACTGAATCATCGGAATCAATGCTGAGCTATCTGAAGTCCACTTTGACTGCGATGAGATATTCATATCTTTTATCTTTATTATAATTACCAAGGGATCATTATTTAAAATAAAATATAAAGTATTAAATTTTCTCTTCATTATTAACCTATAGTGTTCTTGTCTTCGAACATCTTCCACTTGGTTGTGACATGTTGGTTATAACCCTCTCTTTCAGATATCTTCTTTCTCTTCTTTCTTTTTTTAAGATATGTAATGTAAATTTTCATTTATGCTTTTCTTCACAGACTAGACCATTACATATATAATTTTTTTTTCATCATATAATTTAATTACTAGGCAAATATTATATTTACCAATCCATTTTATTTCTCCACCATAAGAATACAATCATCTTTAAGTCAAAAATTTCAATCGACTTCAAAAACCACACATTAACACAACTTAACACTTAACACACACATTAACACTCAGAACTTCACATGAAAACAAATGCAGTTACTAAATACTTCAAGTCTCACTAAATAAAATGACAGAAGCGTGTTTTATGTAAATCGTTTTATCATTTCCGCCAGTTGCTTACATACCATTACCACAAATCTGACTGAACATTCGCGCGCCAAAAAAAATACAAATCAAAATGCACATTCTTTTGTAGCTGCAATTATCTGTGTGAGCTCTCTCCACCACACTTTAATAAAAAGCCCCGTTTTAACTGCAGTTCATTAATAGTTATTGGACAATACATTGACACTTTTATGTTATGAGTCAAATGAAACTACATGCACACGGATATGTATGTATGTGTATTATGTCGTATATTTTATACTAAAAATTATCCTTCTTAACCTTTCCGCTTTGATAATATATAAGAGGTGTTTTTATAACCATCATTAGCTCATTTGGTGAGGAAAAATAAAATATATAGAATAACACACACTCTCAACTACTAATAGAAAACTATTTAAAAAAATATAATAAATTGAGTATTGTCAGTGCATTCTACAAAAAGAACAACATATGCTAATAAAACTGATTTTAACGCTAATAATAATTTAACTTAGAGATCTAGAGCCAACGCGGTAGGAGTCGCAGACCAAATTTATATTTTTAATGTCCTAAAAGATGGCCTCTAAGTGAGTCCATCTTTTTGAAAATAATGCAAAATATTAGAAAAATTCTTATACTATAAAATATACAAAACAGGATAGCCATATCTCTTAAACATAACCATATTGGAATTAATATCTTAAGCATTTGTCGAAATCACTAAAATTCGTGTTATTCATAATAAAACCCTAACTACTGACCATGATTCGTAAGTTCATTATAGCATTAATTCTCTCACTTGAATTACACAGTTCAAATATTATTCTTAAACTAAGTAATAAACAAAAGATTACGTAAAATCAATAAATACAACATTTCGCTTCACGTTCCATAAGTCAGGGTGGTAGGTGGTAGGATAAGCCGTAAGTAAATCATTGGCGATGAATACGAGCTGGACTGATAAGGGTTAAATATGGCGGCCGCTCATATTGAAACCTATGAAAGTCCTGCTAAATGTGGATTCATTTCAGTTAACACGTCCACCTCTTTTGATAAGCTAGTCTAGCTGGAAATAAAAGACTTTCAAAGTGTCGAATATAGATTTGGAATTACTCACTTTTTTGTTGAATTTAAAATAATGTTCCTGATGATGTTTTAATAACTATAATTATACAAAAAAATTAAGAACTGTCCATACCGAACAATAGAGCAACAAATCAAGAAGTCATTATGGAACTTAATAATATAAAATTCATCAAATAACTTTGGTTATTATACTTTTGAATAGTATCAATAACAATTGAATAATTTCCTTGCCTGGCAACACTGCTCAATATCTAAACACGATTAACAGATAATAAATGTCGTATTGATAAATCGCCGGTGCTAACTGCTAAATAGCGTGTTACTAATGAATGTCCTCGTACATTGCGTTGATGCATTTGTTTTCAAGACTGCATTTAGAGTCCTGCTAACTAAATTGTCAATACTACCGATAAAGACCCATTTATAATTGTTATTGTATTATACTTCCGGTTATTAATTTGAATCATTTTGCATAATTTTTTAAGTCTAAATTATTGTTGCATGTAATAATTTGTATTGTGTACGTATAAGTAGTTTTAAGGATATTTATTCCATTATATTAATTGTTTTTTGTTTTTTAATATTGTGCTCCCTCATATTTAGATTTCGGTTTACTATGTCGGTTGACTGGTAGAGAATGCTTTAGCATTAAGTCCGCCATTTGTACGTTTTTTTTTGTGCAATAAGGATTTTAAATAAATAAATAAATACTGGTTATTACTTATTGACGAACTTTTTGGTTTATTTAATTTTTATGACGAAATCCAGTAATCCCGATGGTCATTGAAATTTGGTTACGACTATTATAACATAAAAACATTATAACATAAAAAATATTTTTTGCCGTCTCAGTTTATTAAATATAGGAAAACTTTGAATATTTATAACGAACTTAAAACTACCGTGATTAAAAGTGGTAAAACTCCGAAACTTAAATAGCCATTTCGGTTAGTATATTGTCTGTAATGCATAAGTTTTCTTATTAGCTTCATTGGCGTGTTTATGGCCTGTTCGCATGCGACTGTCGACTATTATGCTTGTTAATTCCGAAGAAAAACGATTTAAGATATTTGATAGATATTTTACTATCATATAGTACGTGAACATTTTTTATTATATCTTTACTTCATCAGACGACTTTCTTGCTTTGTGGGTTAACGAATTGTATCTATATTCTATTCTATTCTATAATTTCGTTACGCCTATAGAAGTAAGATATTAAATGGAAGCTTGTAAAAAAACAAATAATACTAACTTTTCCTCCAATACAAAATAACGACAACAAAACTTTCCTTACAGAAAAAGTTTTGGGTTCAGAAACTTTTAAAATTTCATAATGTCTCATAATTTACTTGCAGAGGTCTCATTATAAAATGTAATGCCAGTAATATATATTAGAGGTCATTCATGTAATTTAGATCTAATCTATATCTATAGTATGTAATAAGCATAACTAATATAATCTATATCTATATAGCCTTATATTATTACCGCAAGCGGAATTAGTTACATAAATGTAAATCAAAAGCATCACGAAGAATATTCTTTTATTGTGCTGAGGAGAGTTAATCATTCTAGGTAAGGTAATAAAAATATACACGTGTAGGTGTATAGAATATTAATAGTGTTGTTTAATTTCAGCCGCAAACACACATACAAATATAATTTAGTTGAAGCAAACATTCGAGAATTTGTTTATGATCGGACGCAATCACTTAATTAAAACGTTACCAGTATCTAATATCGAGAGGGTAGTGCAAATATAGGCAATACGGAGTACCTACCTATCAGGGATAGTCAATACCGGAGTGTCGATAAATTAAATTGCATCCCGCACGTATTGATAATCGCTAAATAATCGACAACGAGCCTAAAGCTTAACGGACTTAGGGATGAACGTGTTAATAGATCTAATATTAGGGGAAGAGTTAACAGGTTCAGATTGACTTGTGGTGTAGCTTAAAGATGAAAATTAGTTTCATGTACATCATTACTGCAAGCATTTCATCAAAACTACTACTATGTTAGAAAGCATTATAAGCAGCTATATTACAAAAGTAAATTCAGAAAGGACGTTAATTACACAATACATTAAAAGGGATGTAAAATAATTTCAATACAAATTAATTTGAATCTAATGTTAAAAATTCACTTGCTTTACGTCAGGATAATTTAAAATTGTACAAACTTTGTACGAACAGCATTACAACACTACCAAATACTGCAAATAAAGAAAAGAGCAAAACCCCTTAAGTAAATCATCATATCGCTAACATCGCGGCTCGAATCGATATACAACCCCTTATCTCAGCCACGCGCACGTGTGAACTGGTTCAATTTTAATTTCATGCTCAAACAATGACGCTATCGAGCCAGCTATTATTTTGTATCGTCGAGGGTTGAGTTCATCTAAATCCGACAGATAAGCCCCGGGCTCTTTGTCGCAGTCTATCCCGATGGCTAATTCGAGAACGTTGAGATACGTTCGGCCCTCAATGAGCACTTTTAATTTGTCATTAAAATATCTGGATGTTTATAGAAAGGTACGTTATCGCAATCCCTAGTTACGTTTATCTATTCCCGCCTTCCACATATTTAATTAAATCGTCTGGTGTTTGTTTAGTAACTTAATAATTTTCAGTTGGGATAGACCTTTCAATTTATATTTAAATCCGCAGCTCGTTTAAAGAACCACTTGATTATTTGGCATATTTAATCAAAGTTTATGTATGAAACTATAAATGGATGAAAATATAATATTGTGTTTAAATATTATTATAGAGAAAGAAAACTTAAAAACTAATACATATTTTAAAGTTTATTTGTAGCACATGTTAGAAAATAAGTTCATTTATATTCAAAAAATAATTAAATACAAATATTTCAATAGCAAACAAAACAATCTATTAACAGAATTATTAACAACTGAAGGGGTCAGTCAGCGGACGTAAGTGTTTTGATAAACATGAACCCATGGGGCCGGTTAAAAACATTGATTCATGCTCATGTTCAAAATTGTACCTTGTGACTTATTTAATAAATATTATAATAATAATTTCCAACACTAATAATAAAGCAAATCGCATTATAAGTGCCATTTATTGCACGAAATAACGAACTAAGCTTTAAGCATTCCGCACCTAAATCATGTTTGATTTCAATTAACTGTCCAGACACCGGATAGATGAGTAGATTCTAGAACCATTCTGCTAAAAATGCGAAAATATTGCTCTCCTTTTTAAAATGAAACCTATTTAAATTCGTATTTAATTTTGTGCACTGAAAGTTGGAGTAAAATTAAATTGCTAATATAATGTTGGGGACTTTAAGAAGTACTTGAGTTACTCTATATGAAATGAATCATCGTGTTTATTAATTTATATTTTATATATTTATTAATTTTTAATATATATTTTATAATATGGGATTCCTTATAATACGGTTTTATAGGACCCACAGGAATTGAGGACGCAATGGACGACCTTCTCAACGAAATAAGATAAGGTTCTTAAGATATAAAATTGCAAATGACTTAGCTAAACTTAATTATAATTATTTGAAATAGGGTAATCATTTATATCAGCATTGAAAAAGGTCCTTAGCTGTGATTTCAAAATACTTTTGTTAACGTCTATATTAAAGATTGCTAATATATGTTTGATTGTGATTAATGTAACGCTGTTTATGTTTCTTACTTTAAAGATATGTATAATAAAACGTAATCAGGAAGGAAGCTGCAAAATGAGCTGCCTTATTCAAAAGATAAATATAAAATTTAAGTTAAATTTACTTAACAAAGTTCAAGCTGGCAAAAACTTGTACAAATTATACAAGTAACACTCAAAAATCTTATGTTAACATTATCTTGGATAATGTATCTGATTTTTTCATCAACATTGAGTAGGTTGTAATGGGGCAACTTCTAATAAGAAAACTTGTAATAGACCGTTTGAAGTCGGATCTCGGGAATGATACCCGACTAATGTACTCAAAGTGCCGAGACCCTAATAATACTCATCGAACTTATCATGTGTTTAACGTGTTTAGTTCCGACTCTCTCATATCTATATTGGAAAATTTTGTACATTTTAAAAGCATTTATTAAAGAAAAAGTTTAATATTCGGTTATTCTATTTTGAAAAGCTCTTTAATATACAACTATCTACTCTTATCTTCTGTATTCTTCATATTTATACTCTATATATCAACATTATATATTTTCTACGAGTTAAAACTAATAATAAAAAATAAACCGCTTCCTATTTCGCATTGTCAGTATAATTAAATTGCATAGACAACAAAATAAAACCCGCTTATGCAAATACATAACCATAGCATTGCAACTCAGTTATCACTCCCACCCACTGATGTAAATTCTTGTTTGCATTATCTCAATTAAGTCTACGTTTTGTTAGCATTCGCCTCCCGAAAGCAGCACTTTGAAAATTTTGTTTGTTTCATAATAAATAACAACCAAACATAACTAAATCAATGAGTTCAATTTGACACTGGTAAGAATCCGGTTTAATTAATTTTATAATTGTGGCGTAATTATTAATTTATAATCTCGTGATATTTAATTGTGTGGTTTAAATAAATGTGACCCGTACAAATATTTACATACTGAATGTATGTTGCAATGTTGCCATTGCGTACAGAGTATGTGACAATTTAAATTATTAAATACATGATAACTGTTTATCTCTGACATACGAGTATATAATTAAAAAGTCAAAATGTCATTCTCAATAGCCTTAATATACCTTACAAGTTAAAGGAATACTGTAATGTCGAGCGATAAAGATAGCTTAGATAGTTAATATTCAATAAATGTAATTTAATCTATAAAATAAAATAGGCATAACGCAGTACTAGTAGGAAAGCGAGCGTTAATTGAAATCAAACAGAGATTAGTCCTTGTGGCCGGATCACGGTGCATCAAACTTTATCCGGCTCTGACTAATACTTTATCTTTTTAGGCGGTCTAGTTTCTTTTTGTAAGACACTTTTTTAAGTTCCTTGTCACGATTATCTTGATATCTTAAATATATTCAATTTTGTATACTAAAATAAACGTATTTTAATAATATTTTAATATGATACTTATTAAGGCTTATACAAAGAGCTAATTATATATTTACATGATATTTTATAGTCTGATGATAGTTTATTGATATATTAAATCTGTAATATTACATAAAATCAATTATTTAAGGAAAAGAGAAAAATATTTTCAATAAATCAAATTACTTTTATTTGACCATTGTCGGCCGTGGGTCCGCTGCTTAAATTAAAATACAGATTAGTTTGCGGTCCTCTGAATGTGGTTCACGTCGCAAGGCGCCCTGTTCAGATACTCGATAAAGCACTTAAAAGTATTTTGTTTGTCTTTTCTTTGTAGAATCGAATCTTAATGAATATATTTTATTCGTAACTAAAATAATACAATTTAACTAAAAGATATATGAACTTTATTTGTTAGAAACAATTCCACATAAAAGATTATATTATTTCAATACGTTATTTAGATGTATCTTAAATTTATATTCATAAATAACCTTACTCATTCAACTTTATGACTTCAAGGTTAATCTAAATTCAGAATCATAATCTCCATATTTCAAAGTTGCTAGATATTCTGAAAGCTAATAATTTAGCCAAATAGATTTTCGTCTAGAGGAGATATTATAAATTATTATCTTATTAGTACTTAGATGTCATAACATAGTAGTGCCCTCTAGAGAATAAAGACATAATATGAAAACCTTTGCTCAATGTATTCTCAAAGTTTTGAAATCATATTAAAGCTCAAAGAGTCAATAACTTTAGACGTGACTTTACATATAATATAAAAAATACTTAAATTATAAAGAAACATTCTTTAAAATATTCTCTTGATACATTTTTTATGTTATTTTTACCTTTCAGTTACAGACAACTTATTAATTAAATTATGCTATTAAGATATGTCGTAACTATTTTATTAGAAAATTTGCTACTTATTAATTATAATGCTAATTATAATATAATAAATAATACATATTAAAATAAACCCAACAGGACTGGTAACTTTGGAATTTTACCGTCCATTTCAGTCCCTTTACGAACCTTTATATTTGTTTCAAAATATAATATTGCTACGTGATTCAAGTCATTATGTGTTATAAAACAAGAATTAATTACGAAGCTAAAAATGATTACCGTATATTAATTCGAATTATTTTATTATTTAAAATCTTAATCAATACCGAACTCTACGTTTATCTCTTTTTAAAATATAAGTCAATAGACTTATTATCATAACACAGCAACCTATGTCTGAATAAAGGTTTATATTATATTTTTTATTTCATTTTTTTTTTCTTTTATAAATGTGCTTGTATTGTTATGCTTAATCAATATACATGATCTTACCAAATAAATTATAATTATTATTATTATTATTACGTCTATCTGTTTTACGAGCTGCATCTCAATTTATTAGCTAGTCGTAACTCAAATAAGTGAATTCGCTATTATGTTGGAAAACTTAGGAACCTCTGGAAATGGTTGAAACCGAACAATGGATCTTTGACAATGCCGGTCACGTTTCGTCGCCTTAAAAATACGACGCTTAAGTCCATAAAGTACTCTGAAGTATTATTCTTTTTTAGCAGTTCCTTTGAATGGCACAATATTATAATATTAGATTTTTCGGACTAGACGTTCGTCGGTAACTTGTTTGATTACTTCATTTTCAATTTTGCATGCATATATTTTATATTCACATGTTGTTCTAGTCTGGCGGTACTCTCTCTTTCATTTATAGAGTGGGTTACTTATAATGGTGACTCCAAAAGCGTTTAGTGGTAAATGAGGCTTTGTTTTAAAATGCGAGCTCCTGGTAGTCTCATGACCATTTATATTTTTAAAGACTTTTACCAAAACCATGACCAACAATTTCTGACATATATAAAAAAATATATTTTCAATACATCTAAAAATTACTAAAAATAAATTGCTAATTTATTTTTTAATAGAGTTTTAGCTCTTTGACAAATCTTTGACCACTTATTCGACAAAAAAGTAATCTATCTTCGACATCTGCAAATTTGAACGGATGAAAGAGAATAGGACAAAAGAGAAGAATTCAGAGATTTTAAAATATGTCTCTCTCACTCACTGAACCGGTGAACTCTTCGAGAGACTTGTATTACATGAACGAGTCAACCCGTATGGAATCTGTTAGGTTCAGTTAGATCCAACCACCATCAACTTTACCGTTAGTAGCAAATGGGTAATATATAGAGTAGAGGTAGAGTAGAGTCTGGTAGTCTACATTGACAACAAGTTATACTAAATCAAATATACACATTCATATATGCAACATAAATCAAAGCTAAAAAAGACAAATTGGTGTTAAATGACGTATTACGCCAGTACAAACTTTATTATTACTTAGCGTCTATTTTTGACTAGAACTTCATATTGTTTATAAGGTACTTTTGGCCCTATAATAATTAGTTTTAGCCCTATAAGAATTTGATTCTGTGATTGATCTCATCTGATTATAATAATGATAATACAAACATTTAAATTTTCAACCAAACATAAATATTTCGTACAGCATATCCTGGAACATGTCTTGGGATGTTAATAAAATATCAAATATAAGTAGTCCTAAGATAAATATTTAAAGAAATTATTAAATACTTTCCATTGAATGCTCTTAGTAAAGGAGCGTCAAAGTAGCCCTCTCATTTCAATAAAAATATGAACATCTTTAGAGGATGGAATGTTTTGAAAACTTTAACGTTCTAAGAAAAGATCACAGTCAGAATATAAAATTAATTGGTTCGCAATAGTCTTGCAGTATTCCTAAAGTGATTCCCAATTTATGAAAGTCAAGAGGTTTCCCTTAAATTTTTATTTGTATCAATTTTTTTACCACTTTTTTGAATAATCAATCGGTAACATTAAAGATAAAATGATAATTATTGGTTGAATATTATTTACATTTAATAAGAGTAATTGAATACAATGTCTAAGAAGTCTTCACGCCATCAATGTAATCTGTCTCCTTGATAAATTTTGTTAAGGTTTACCAAACAATATACATATTTTCTATACCAATGAAATAATCAGTCTAAAGTTAAATCAATGTAAAAGCTCTCGTTGCTATTATCTTATTTGTTTCCAATTCCTTCATTATAGACATATACAGACTGGGGCATAAAAAAAAGATAAGCCCTAGAGGCCTAAAGAAATGGATGAATTCTAAATGTAGAGCTGAAAACCCATTAGTATGATAACACCAACACAGAACTTATTACCGTGTTTCTATTCTCCGAGGACATCTAGACTTACACTAGTTAAAATTTCTTAATTTAGAAAAGATTTTTTCTTTTTTTATAGTTTCAATACAATACTCAAAAAATCTATTTATTTATTGATTAGAACTAAACATCACCGACAAATTAAATATATAAATATATAAACCTCACTACTATAATTTCTGACAAAAATTACCTAATCATAAACCAAAATAAAATTATTGTAAAATATCAAGTTATATCAATGTTACTATTCAACTCGAGTGTCAACCCAATTCGAAATATAGAACAATATTATCAACGATAACTATTATATTTAGGATTTATTATACCTATTGTTACAAATACAAGAGCGAACCCGAAAATTCGAGTAATCTCATTAATCATCTTTGAAATTCAATACATTGACACGAGCGCTACCATTATCTGGATTCCAGTAATTTTATGGTGTTTCAATTTCTATAGACATAGGAATTATTGGCATAACGATAGCCATCTGAATATGCAGACGGTTGGTATGCGGTGATATTGATTGCTTGATCTGGTGAGGACACGACTGTTTTAACTTACATTAAATAATCGTTGCTTATGAATTAATATTCTGGGAAAATTATTACGAGACATTATATGAAGTTATTTGATCATAGGATTATACTTATTTGCTACCTATGAATATACCTATAAGAAAAGTGACCAAGAAAGAATATTTTGTTAGGAATTGTAATATTATTCGTATCGTATCCAAATATTACTTTGTCAAATGTAGTAATTATAAATATATATCAAAAATCAAATGTATTAGAGTAATAGAATAATTTAACATTTTCTTTCCCGAACTTATTTCACAGTGTACGCACATGTATCTCGTCAGACTTGAGAACGTGGCAGAAAATGTTCCCGTAAATAATAGGCTTACAGCGAACATCATTTTTATAAAAAATACCTATTTACTTTTTACACGAGAATGTGCATTTTGATTGAACATAATCAGTTTGTAAATGCTTTTTATATAGTTTGTTAGTGTCGTATTGAACTAAATGTTTTATTATGTATTAGTGTTATTAATATCTCTTTTAGTTTTATTAACATATATTTTCGGACAAAACTTATTTGCATTATCTATGCCCGCATGTATTTCAAACATTATAGATCAGGTATATAATTCTTTGGTTCATAATTTAAAAAAATTAAGATATTAAAAGTTAGGCAGTCTAATAATAATAATAATAATACAGGACAAATTACACACATTGATCTAACCCTTCAGTAAGCAAATTATTTGCTTGTGTTAAGGGTTTTAGACAACGATACAAATGTGTAGAAATACACTTTTTAAATACTGAGAATATATTTAATAAACGATCAAACCAAGAAATACAGACATCTGTTATCATACACACGCCTGTCCCTGTCGGAAATCGAACCCGTGCCCCCTTTGAGCCGCTATATTGCGCTAACCACTCGACCAACAGGGCAGTTAAACAACAGAGCAGTGTTTAGTCTATTATTTTAATATTTTTAAAAATGTCACTTGTACTATCTCTTAAATATTTAAGAGATCTTCTTTTCTTTCATATTGTGAGTCGACACACGAAATAACTTATCGTATTATTACAGATTCTATTACACTCAAACTTTTGCAAGAATATATTGAGAAGTTTAAACGAGTGTTTTGAAGCAAAGTTTTCTTATTGAGCCAACCCCACACATTGTGGTTATTTCCACCGTGTGAAAGCGTATAAAAAATATGGCCACTGAAAGGGGAAATCTCTTCACATGACAGACGTGTCCCGAGGCTTTACCCTTGCTTTTACCTGTTAATACTCCACTGTGGGGATCAAAAAAGGCCATGAACCAAAATCATTTTTCTTTCTAGAATCTGACTGATCTGACCCTCTAAAACTATTTTGGATACTCTTAAACAGAATAACCAAAGGTATTTACGCTTTTTACTTGTTATTAAGTTTCAACAATAGAAAAGGTAGGTAGTAGAAATAACTGCAGCAAAAATACCTTAATTTTTTTATATTCAGTAATATAAGACGAATATAAATTTAATCTCTCAAATTTAGTAATTAAGCTAATTTCCTTCAGCAATTCACTTCACTTTAACGATTAAAATTTAAATAGTGCATAATTTCCTCGAACATTATTAGCAATTTAAATTCTTCTTCTTTTAAGTATGGCTTATAGTTTTAGAATGTTCCATAATACACCAGTAGTCTGAGTTCAGGCCATATTGAAGGTGTCTCCATATTTCATCGCTGGACGCGGTATGTCAGGCATGCGCCGGCCGCTCGTTAAGTATTGGTCAGCGCTTGGTATTCCTGCCCAGTTTCATTATTATTTTACGTCATAAACCTGAAGGAATGAAAGCACATGCAACTCATTAAATCATTTAACAAGGTAACAAGAGGATAAAGTTTTGTTTAGTAATTTGGCATAGTCGACGAGTGCGATAATTGGTACAGTAAACAGAAAATGTTTACAAAAGAAGCTAACAGACAAGATCCAGCGAGACACGAACTGAACCAAAGTTATATTTAATTACGACACTACAATTAATATTCACACATGTTCACATCTATAGTTTGTTTTTTCACAAAAGAGGAAAAAAGAAAAGAGGCTGCGTTGTTCAGAGGTGCGAACCGAGTCTCATATTACCAATAGACAAAACGATCTGACAGAAAAAACTTCCGCGAAATGCTTTTCATATGTTAGTTGGGTTATCTAAGCTGTAACAAGTGTTACTGCATTGCAACAAGGTTTAATTTTGCAATCGCAATTCATTTTATAGGTCGCATTGTGTTTAGGTAATTCTTATCCTTAAAGAATGAGAATAGACAAAAGTCACCCTCCTGAGGCTGAGAGTTCCTTTAACATTAAACTTTATTTTAAAGGTAGAAGATCTACGTTCAAAGTTCATTTCGTTTAGACTTCCATTGGAAAATGTCATCGCTACAGAAATAGGCGTAAGTGAACGCGTCAAAGTGTAAAATGAGGGGTTTTACGCGGTGTCAGTGAAAGTCATTAAGAATGGAATGGATGAAATTTGCGTGCATATTTACCTCTCTAAGTTAATATGAACGATGTTGTGAAATGATGTGCTCGGAGTTTATAACATAAATATGCGTAATGATCTTGAGTGTATTTGACCATTATTGTATGAGAACGATTTCAACTACATTAATACTTATTTATAATAGCATATAGTAGTATCATATTTTTTAATACATATAAAACGTTTAGTACCCGTAATGACCACCGAAGCTTTGTAGAGAATTATAATAATAAATGAATACTGAAACACCAATCACATTACAATATTCCTTTATAACGCAACAAAATATGAAAATTTATAAAACATATCAGTATATTGCCTACTTTACAAAATTGTCATACACTTTTTATGATGTCCTTTACGGAAGTATTATATTGTATAGAGTCCTTCATATGAAATGCATGGCGATAACTTTAGAAACGTTTTGGTAAATTTCTACATAACAACGATTCTATAGGCCTGGAAGTCTAGAATAGAAAACTACACTTATGTTTGCCTTAAAGAACTTTCTCACTTATATTTGCCCAAATAAATGTTAATATCCAATTTATGACTAAAATCTTTCGCGTTTTGTTCCTGTATAGATACGATTATAACAGATTTTACATTTCTATGTTTTTATATCAATAAATCTATTTGTTTTTATATATCAATTTCTAAACAATTAAAGCTATGCTATCTATCAACACAAATATAAAACAGCATTTTAAAATCGAACGCTACTTAATTTGAGGCACACTATTGTTCAAAAGACACTATCTACTAGTGCTGCCTTCATATTTTTTAGTGTGTCGACTTCTTATTAATTATTTAGTTAACAAAATATTTGATTACAACTGGCAAAAACAGGGCACTTTTTTAATAATTCGATTAGATTTTTTAAATCTCTTTTTTAATCCTATCGGTTTATTTTTAATTTTATATTTATGTAAAATATAAATAAGCTTAACATTATATTGGTCGTTTATAAATATTATAAATACTTATAGAGCACTGTCTTAATATTATTGTTTGCAGGTTTACAAACACATTTTTCAAAAAGCTTGAAAGTATGTAACAAAAATTATGTCATTGTATTTCATAGTCATTTAACTTTAACAAGTTTATTTAGAATAGTCAAGTTACTAGAATGGACAAAATGTGAAATGAGTATGTAAGGGGCAGTATGAAAATAGAGCCCGTGACCGAAAAGCTTTCAAGCAACAGATTAGCGTGATACGGGCATGTTATGCGAAGGTATGAATGTCATGTTACGAGGAGAATGTTAGAGATGAATGTAGATGGAAAGAAGAGAGGAATTCCGAAGAAAATGTGGATGGACTGTGTGAAAGATGATATGCTGAAAAAAGGAGTGAATACTGAGATGACGAATGATAGAGCTGAGTGGAAAAAAATGACATATTGTGCCGACCCCACATAGTGGTATAAGAACAAAAGAGAGAACTTACTTGAAACAAAGATAACAATCGCGAACAAAACACAAGCTATGAATTGATCAAAATAAATACATCTTTTTGTTTAATTCCGTGAAATAAAACTTTGTAGATAAGTTTTTTTTTTTTTTTTTTTTTTATATGATCTAGGGCAATGCTTGACTACATTCCACCTGATGGTAAGTGGAATGTAGTCTTAGATGGTAAGTCGCATTGCCCTAGCAACCTATTCACTCTTCTCTTGAAGACACCCACATTATATTTGGCCGGAAATACCGACGCAGGCAAATTGTTCCAGTCCTTTGCTGTACGCACTAAAAATGAGGAAGCAAAGCGCTTCGTTCGGACAGGTGGAATGTCCACAACAAAAGGATGGATACCTGCCGTGCGTCGGGACGTCCGGTGATGGAAGGGGGACGGGGGAATCAACTCGTGTAATTCCTGCGCACACTCACCAAAATGTATCCTATAGAATACTGAGAGGCTAGCAATTTTACGCCTGTGTTCAAGGCTTTGGAGGTCGGCTTCGACCAATTCGGGATCGCCTATAAGCCTCTTTGCTCGCCTCTCAATTGAGTCCAGAACCGCAAGATGAGACTTTGCGGCACCAGCAAATATGTGTCCACAGTACTCTACACACGACCGGATCTGTGCTTTGTATAAAACAAGAAGCTGTCCCGGTGTAAAGTACTGCCGAACCTTCGCAAGAACGGCAAGCTTTGCTGCTGCTGCTCTTGCTCTGGACTCAATGAACCGACCAAAGTTGAGGTTCGAGGAAATCTCTAAGCCTAACAACTGAAGCCGGTCACTGTATTCCAAGGATACATTCTGGAAAGTAGAAGCCAAGGTGAAAGGGCTCCTTTTGGCGGTGAATAGACACGTCTGCGTTTTGGTGGCGTTGAACTTGACAAGATTGGCATTGCTCCATGCGGAGACTGCCTGAAGTTTGTCATTCAAACGTTGCACCATGGCTTCTCTTTCAGACTGTACTTGATCTCGACTAGCCCGAGTACTCGGCAGATATCTTTCTACAACTGTGCTGTCGTCTGCATACCCATAGATACCGGGCTTCAACAGATCATTAATGTGCAGCAGAAACAGAGTTGCAGAAAGAACGGACCCCTGAGGCACTCCGGCATTTATTGTCAAGGGTTCCGAGGAACACCCGTCGACAACTACTCGGAGAGATCTGTGGCTCAGAAAGTCCGTTACCCAGCCGATCAGACCAGGAGATATACCGTACGCTGAAAGCTTGCATATAAGGCTCGCATGCCAGACCCTGTCAAATGCCCTCGAGACGTCCAGAGAGACGGTGACCGCTTCTCCGTTCTTCTCGATGGCCTCGCCTAAAATGTGAGTAGCATACACTAGGAGGTCCCCAGTAGACCTATTACGGCGAAACCCGTACTGTCGGTCACTGAGGAGATCGTTACCTTCTAGGTATGCTAGTAGGCGCGAGTTCAATACACGCTCCATAATCTTACAGAGTATGGAGGTGATTGAAATCGGTCTGTAATTGACAGGGTCGGCACGGCTGCCTTTTTTGGGCACGGGTTGCACATTAGCAAGCTTCCAGGATTTCGGCACTATTCCAGTCATGAAAGAGAGGCGATACAGACGTGTCAGTATAGGAGACAACTCAGCTGCGCATGTCTTGAGCAGAATGGCTGGTATACCATCAGGACCACTGGCTTTATTCACATCTAAACGACACAATGTTCTCCATACCTCTTTGTTAGTGATGCGGATTTCAGGCATCGAAATACCGCAGTGAGGAAGATGTGCTGGAGAAGCATTGCCAGTGTCTAGATGCGAATTCTCAGCAAACAGAGAAGCAAATACATTCGCTTTCTCTGTTGCAGTGTGGGCCAGGGATCCATCAGGCTTCAGCAGAGCAGGCAGTGAGGGTTGGCAGAAGTTCGACTCGATCGCTCTGGCAAGAGACCAGAAAGCTCGACTGCCAGTTGGTCTGACAGAGAGCTTTTCGCCATTCTTAACGATCCGATCAAGACGAGCCTTCCGCAATGCCTTCTTGTAGGACTTGGCAGCTTGGTTAAAGGCTCTCTTCTTCAAACTTACATCCGGAGTTTTGCGGGTTCGAGCATCAGCCCAAATGAGATATGCCGAATGTTTTCGGTCTTGAGCATGACCACATTCGGCATTAAACCATGGGCGAGCTTTGCCACCGATGGGTACGTCAGCAAAAGGAATAAAATACTCCATTGCCTGATGCACCACATCGGTTATAGCATCCGCGCAACTCGACGGATCCAAAGAAGAGAAGCAGACCTGCCGCCAAGGATAAGACGCAAAAAAAAGTCGCATCTCATCCCAATCTGCTGACTTGTATTTCCATACTCGCCTAACACCATGAGGTTCGAA
Source organism: Napeogenes inachia (assembly GCA_959347355.1). Classification (NCBI taxonomy): domain Eukaryota; kingdom Metazoa; phylum Arthropoda; class Insecta; order Lepidoptera; family Nymphalidae; genus Napeogenes; species Napeogenes inachia. The sequence goes on along the minus strand of OY365793.1, from coordinate 11,787,293 downwards.
AGCTGGTGGGGAATATGTAAACACAGATTTCACCAGACAGTGATCGGAGGTTCCCAAGGGGGACGTGACCTCTACACGATACCTGTCCGGATCAGTTGTCAGCAGAAGGTCCAGGCAATTGGCTGTATGGCCTACCACATCTGGTACCCTTGTCGCTTGCTTCACCAGCTGAAAGAGGTCCAAGGACAACGCAAATTTCCGCGCTTCTCTTCCAGCATGGTCGGTCTTCTGGTACGGGAACAGCCAGTCCTGATGACAGGCATTAAAGTCCCCCAGAAAGACGAGCTGCGCCGAAGGGTACTGATACAGAGCCATATCTGCAGCCTCACTAAGATACTCAAATAAACGAGTTGTCTCCTGGTCACCGCTGTGCGAACGGTAGACACAGGAATACAGGATTTTTTCGTTTCCTGTGTCCACTAAAACCCATAGGGAAGAAAAAGTGGGGTCTTCAAGGTGACGGAGACGCTGAATACAGAGGTCGTTCCGCGCGTACATACTGACTCCGGCCCGTGAGCGAAAGTTGTGCTCCAACGAGTAACCGGGATAATCCAAGTATGTAGCGCTCAAAGGACATTGTATCTGCGTCTCCGTCAAAAAGAGCAAGTGCGGCTGCTCTGTCTCCAGGTGGTGGTGGACAGCTAAAAGATTTGAGTGCAAACCCCTTATATTAGTCAGGTGCACTTTGTATGAGGAGGAGTGCAACCGCTGTGTCAACTTGTTTCTTTTTTTTACCTTTTTCATAAAATAAAATAAATAAAAGTGAATAGGGATGGGAAATGGCAGTTGAACGAGGCGGCACGTATCAAACCCGACTTCGAAATTGGTGATGTCTTGTCGCTGGGAGGCTAGCCTGGAGACTGCGGGGACGCCCGAACCCCCCCAGGGATCGCCATCGGGCCTCCTCGTCTGGTCGCCAACCAGCACGATGGAGCCACCCTGGGATTTTTCGCAGCTGGCGGGGCAGCCTTTCGTGGGTGGCTAACCCACTAATTGGGCCCCCAACTATCTGCGGGCGGCCAGCGGAAAGCCGTCGCTTCGGATCCCGCTACCCTCCTCGACTAGACACCCGACAAAACAAACACTAATTCGACGTCAACCGGTTCGCCAACGTACCGCAGCTGTTCAAACCCATTTCAAAATTTTCCAGTTTGTGTTAATCATAGCTAGTTGTAATTTACTTGTCTTGAACTTGTTTACAATTATATTTAGCCATATTATATTTAACCCTAATTCCTCTGTCCCGATAAAGACACTAGTACAGGCACACGGTAGCTCAGTGAGTAGATTAATTGGAATGGTATCCTAGAGGTAGCAGGTTTGAGTTGTTGATAAAATCCTTATTCTATATAATATGTTCAGAAATCATATTGACTTGCTGGTTAAAGCAGGGTTACGGAAGACTGATGTACGCTTAAATTAGAGACAGGCTGATTGTGACGCGGTAAGAAATTCACTCCACTTTCGCCACTTTGTGGATTGTACAGACTAAAGAGACAATGCGCGAAATTAATGTACCGCTGATATAGTAACTATGAGAAACATATTTTACTTTTTGAGGAAAAATAAATTAATTTCTATCTTATCTGGTACATCGATATTTATTTAACCTTTTTTATAGTAAATGTATTAAAAAAAATGAGAAATAAAAATAAGTTAATGTATACAATATTTATCTTGATATAAATTAAAATCTCATAAAACCATGAACAGAATGACAAATATGACTTTTTATGCAGTGCTCATAATTTCAGTATAGGAAGTGGATGACAAAAAGTTTGTCTTTAAACTTACTGTTTTGCTGTCTGTACCCGTACTCTATAACCAGCTCATTAAAGAGAAGGGGACAAATTTGCTGCTTACTTTCCCTTATCATGTAGGCATCATATACATATGATAACATATACGACACAAAGTTCTGTCTCAGACTGAAGTACAACTTTGTGCCACAGGAATTATGAAAATAGTCTCATCATTTATGCTCTGCGAAGTTTAATGTAAGTTTTTATATAGGTAAAGTAATTAGCACTTATAACAGATAAAAGATATGTTATTTATAAATTACTTATAATTTGTCAAAGTTTGGAAGAAGTGTGATTAGAAATAATTCTGTTATAAATTTAACTACTAACATATTTTTTTAAACTACTACCTCTTTAGCTGCGTCTTGCTAAAAAAATTTAATAGAATATTTTTTTGATGTATTTAAAAAATACATATCAGATTTCTTGAAACATTTTATTTTTAATATTTGTTATGAGTATTTCTTTGACATATTTTTTATTTTCTCGGTCCGATTTTGCAACGTTTAGTCACTTTGATGCCAACTTCAGGCTCAGCGTGTTTCTTTCTACAAAGGGCTATTCCCAGAACAGTTTAGTTCATACACTCGTTTGTAAATGTGCAATTTCCTTAAAAATGAACCTAACGTTAAAATAGGTCGTTTAAGAACTTTAACTTTAAACAACAAAAAATAAAATTCCTTTGTTGTTTGACACAACATTTATTTACACGAATCTCGTTGCTTCAGTAAATATCAAAAGTGAAATGTTATTTCAACCATCGCACGAAGTTTTATTTTTGTTTACGGCTCAATTGACATATTAAGATCTACGTTTCTATGCGGAACGACAGAATTTAAGTACTACCATGATTATTATCTTCTTATTCATCTGAACAATACACCGTCTAAGACAATATCCTGTACATAAAATACTATATAGCCTCAAGGGACGAAGCAATTAAAACAAGACATAGCCGAAGGAACCAGCATTGTCTTCTACCTTATTCCCGGCCGCCTATAATTTTGATAATAGACTAGAAAATATTCCTTTGTCTTTAGCAGTCTATCTGTTGTGCGCTTGTTCGATATTTTCCAAGAATTCTGCTTTTTGTTTGATGTCACCGAGGCTCTTAGTTTTACGACACCAATAAGTAACCAATGATTTTCTGCAGGTAGATCCTGGGTTACGAATGCTTCATTTATAATTTATTTGACTTTGTATTTGAATATCTATAATTAAGTTTAAATGCTTGTTCTCCAGAAAATCGCATTATGTTTTTAAGAATTGTTCTGCCGGTGGTAGTGTGGGCCAGCCGTTCTCTCTAACTATTGTTAATGACTCCAGGAGGGTATAATTGCATTTTTTCACACTCCGCTAACAGCTATTTCACTAATTTCGCAGGTTACGGTGTAAAAGTTTTAATTTAAAATTAAACGATGCTTATATTAATTTCGTTCTAGTGTGGTAATTTTGCGTGTTTATAATCTGACGATTTAATACGCAAGATTAGTTATTAATTCCTAAAAATATTACCAATATTTTTTATACCTATAATACATTCCGAGGTATTTTATCAAAATTTAATAATTACTAACCCATGTTTGAGTTTGTCTATAAACATATTATTGTTGTTGTCTATAAACATATTATGATATTATAAAAACCATGTTGAATATATATTTATCTTAGAATGTTCAAAAAGTAAAGTATTATACTCGAAACAGAAACACGTTTAAGTTTTGAGGTTAGACCGTGCCTTATTTCTTTCTATTATGTTCTGCGGCTGCCTATTATACTAACTTTTTCTATAACCATAAAAATAAAAACTATTCGATGTCTATTGCAACGTCCTAACAGCAAAAGGCAACTTTTGTGTTTGAAGTTCAAACTAATCTTGACCAACTTTCAGAAGAAGCTACTAGGCAAATAACTTCAAAGAAAATATGGGTGAAACGGTTGCTTTGTGAGTAAACTAGAGTGAAAAGTTAGAAAAGGTTTACGTTTACATCGTTTTATTTTAATTCCCAATTTTATACTTTTATTTTGGTATTCTGTGAAATAGGTGGAATATCACAACTAATGTATTTTTTTAAAATAAACCCGTTTCTATCTTCATTAAGTAAATGTTAGTGTCATTAGTACTTTTCGTATTTTCTCTTTTGAGTGACAATGTCGTGGTAGAAAAATGCACGCTTTTAAATGTTCTCTTAAATAGAACTATATTCCCGCTAGATTTAACGAAGTTTATTTTAAAAAATACACGAAAATAGGAAAGAGAATATTCATTTTACGGGCGACAATATAGGCCTGAAGGCTTTTGCGTCTATTAAAGCAAGCCAACAAATAGTGAAACTTAAATAGAGAAGTTTCGCTAGGATCAATTACGTTTTTTATAAGACGGCAGCGTCTTTATAATATTTTTAGAGCTTTTCATTAAAAATTTCCTTCAAAGAGAGTGAATGCTTGTCTCATTATTGCACAGAATTTGTAGAGAAAGTGCGACGAGCTACGAAACTGACGTACTACGACTCTACCTGAAGCGAACGTCGAGTATTCACCGACTTTTAATTAATTTTGATTAGTACTGCATTTCAAGTAGCTAACTATTAAGTGAAGTTAGTCAGCCTCATGAATCATTTAAGCTATCAATTGATGGTTTAAGATGATTTAAATAAATTGGCTCTATATAAGAATATTTTGTTGTTTAGAACAAAACATACTCCTACATTATATTACTTTGAACATACAGACTGTGTTATTTAAACTTTTAAAATATTATACATATATAGATTTTATTGTATATATATAAAATAAAAATATATATTAAACGTGAAAATAATCATAACAAGAGACTGCAGACTGGAGGGAAATAAGGATGAGGGTAAAAGGGCTATGGAAAACTGGACCGTCTGACGAGTGATCCAATAGGGGACCTACTTTTTGCTTTCAAGGACTGAAAATGCAGATTCAATCACATTGGTTGCGAGAAGAGGCTCAAAGGATCGGGCGTAATTATTAGCACCTAAACTGTAGCGCTTTGCTTCTGTACACTTAATTAAAATGTTACTCTAGTTTGGATTTTCAAATAAAGTTATTTCACTTCGTCTTGCACATTTGATTCTCTATTTGTGAATAAATGCATTCTTATTGTTAATAACAGTATTAGTACTAATTTTTATTTATACCTTGACAAAAATTAAAGGAATATATTCGAAATTCTCATAAAACTCCAGTTTAAATTTTCATTGACGTAATTTAACAACCGAACTAGGCCATAATATTCTATTTAATGAAATTGAATAATACATTTAATGATAAAATCAAAGTAAAAAGAAATTCCGAATTTAAATGCAAATGCCCAACCTCCAAAACTTTTTGAAAGGAGAAATAAATTTCGGAGATTTTTTGACTCCATAAGTACGAAATTTTATAAAATTGAAAAGAAACGAACGGATTTACGGAGTTAAACTTTTTCAGTTATTATTCATAAATGCAAATCCGACGATTTTAGATAAAGTTGATTTTGATTCATAAAGATTGTGATAAAATTAATGAAAATAATATTTAATTAACAAATTATAATTACATTACTTGCATTCTGTATTATTTTATTTTATAAATCCAATTACATGGCTTGTAGTAATATTTTCTTTTATTGTTTCAGATTTTGCGATGTCCAAGACGTAGATAGTTATTTAAGATGGATAAAGTGATTCAGTCAATACGGAGGATGGCTTTACTCTGGATCTTCTCAGGACTCGTCGCAGTGGATGCTGTGAAGATCGTCATAGAGCCGCTCCCGAAAGGTAAGATAAAATTATTTACATATACTTAACTTTACAAATATGAAGTATAAAAATATATAAGCATATCTTAATTACATTTGCAATTAATTAGTGTAACAAAACGCTTGAGTTTAAAAATATAAAGGAAGAAGTTGATACCAACTAACTTTGCAAAACTTTTTGACCTGTCACTGTCGCTCACAGTAAGGTAAACAAAATCGAGCGTTCTCTCTTAATTTACTTTTTTTAACTTAGAACTCGGTGTTCGTTCCCCCAAACTGAACTTCCTCCCTTAGATGCAAGACTTCGTTTTAGTTTCGTTTAATTTCCTATCTCTCTTGTCGTCACGTTTATTACTGACTGGCGCACCCACACCAACCTGCTTTTGTTAGAAACGCCACTAATAACCGTACCGAATTAATTTTTATTCGGGGCTTTCTGTCTATTTTCGGATGCCTTATTGTATTCACATAAATTTCCAGTCCGCAGCTGCAAGTAACGTAGATTTCTAAGGCGTTTTTATCTGACTCCCGAGTTCTTTCTTTTGAAAGTGAGAGCTCCTATTAATATTAATTAAAAGTTTGAATAATTGAATGGATTCAGAATTGTTCCCGTTGTTGGGTTTCTCTGAAAGTAAGGAGGCAATAATTAAAACTTGAGAGGAAAATGGGTTCGAGTCCATTATAAATTATCTATATTAAACAAATTTTTGTCAACTTTGGTTAAATGGTCGGCTAAATAAGACTAATTAATTATAATAGTAATACATACATAATAGAATGACATTAATAAAACTCGCAATGCAAGTCACGAACTTAAAACAGATGCAATTAAGAGCTTGCCGTCGGCATACTAACGAACATATTCTTTTATTGCTCCAAAAAATTACTCATGAAAATTATGGAGTATATTTTGCTTATTGTACCCCGTAATATGAAATGTAGAATATATTTGTAGAAACACCTTCAAACACGAACTCATTGGCTTCATTAAAACTTCCTATTAAACAAATAGTAAACCGATGAGGTGCGTGTTTTTCTACTTATACTTGTAGTGGGCGGAGTTAACGTCAAACAAAACATACATACACTGTTCATGACCTTAGCATTAATGCTTGATTTATGGCTTCAGTTCACGAGGTGGCGTTATAACGATCCGATAGTAATCGCCTTACCAATTACATACTTAAAACATCCTATATGTATCAGGATTACAAACAGTTTAGGCAGGATTAGTCTAATAAGCATAGTATTGGCCATAATTATACTGACATTAATTACAATATTATACAAGTTATATTTATAAAAATCATGTTACAACTTTTTAATTTTATCTGATAAAATGAACTACGTTTTTAAACAATGTAGATACTGTCACAATTTATTTTTATGTCAATATTTCAATATTCATTTAGTGTTCATGTTTTTCCAAAAAAAAAAATGGTTGTCTTAAAAATGTATAGAACATGAATGTGTTGTCAAAAATTAATTGTTATCAAAAATAAATGTAGGTACTGTTGACAACGTACAGACTTTATCGTAACTACTTTTTCATTTTCTTTTTAACAGACAACAGTCTGGAGATTAAGTCTGCCAACTGTCCTTTAATTTACTTGACTTCTTTTAAACATTAAATAAATTTATTTTTAAATATAACATCATTTAACACTTAAAATACTTTAAGAATTAATTTAGTATTCGTTTTTAATTAAGCATTATAAAAAGAAGAATTTTAAACTTTGTACATTACGCTGCTAAATGCCAATGATGAATACGTTTTTTTTTTTCAAATGTACTCAAAAACAAATACATCAAGAATACAAATGGTACAAATCGATACATGAACTTGTTCCACACATCAACATGCTCCATGAATAGGCCAGTAGATCTACGGCTGCCTATTAAAAGTATGGATGGTAACATGTTTTGTAACAAATGGCCGATTTATACCACGAACAATCGGTTTATACTGTTAACAAAAAATTGTTAATGGAACAGCATGTTGCCTTTTAAATTAAAAACAATACAATACAAATATGTGTAGATATCCCTCTACTTGAATAGTTATGAAAATACAAAAATATATTATAATAAAAAAACTATAAGTCGATATAGTATTTTCTAAGGTTTTCACTACACATTAAAATAAAACTATTTTTACGGATGTTAGTCGCGTATAATGAATTAAATTTTAAATTGACATTTTAAATCTAAATCTTAAAATGTAAATAAAAGATTAGATTTAAAATGTAAATTTAAAATTTAATTCATTATACGCGAGTTAAATCCGTAAAAATAGTTTTATTTCTATAAGTCGATATATTAAAATAATAGAATCTAGCAGAACTTATTTGAAAATATTGCGTAAAGAAATTCTTTTACAGCATAGGATCGTGATAAGCGGGATACTCTTGTTATAAGAGGCCTTTGTCTTGCCGTGAGATGAAATTGCCTGCTATTTTACTATAAATTGGCAAGCGACAAAGATATGATCATTTATAGACGACTACAACTATTAAGTAATATTTAAATATATATTAACATGAAATTAAACAAAGAATGTTTTTATTTATAATTTATAGTTAAACATAAAAATTATGTATACTTGAAGTTTAGCATTTGTGTTACATTGTTCAAAATTTATATTGGGTCCTCTCATAAAAGATACAGCCACTTTACTTTTGCCCAAATTAATTTTCCCGCAAAAGACGGAAATTACAAAGTTCTCATTCAGAATTGTATTGTTGCAACAAAATTGCGATTCTCTATAAAGCTGACATTTGGTATAGAATGGTACTTTTATTTAAGTTATTTAATGATTCATCTCATTATTCAGGTTCTTAAAATAATTTAATACTTACCATCCATAAATAAAAAAGAAAATTAAGAATAGGGAGGTTAACAGTAACTGTCTATTTATATATATTTTCTTTCAATCGCACTATTAGGTTTTAAGCAAAACCTCTTATTATTTTTAAATAAAACTATTTTTACGGATTTAACTTAAATAGGAATTAATTAGCGTATATTGAATTAAATTTTAAATTTACATTTTAAATCTAGCCCGAAGTTTCGTATGCCTTGCAACAATCGTGTTCACGGTAAGACGAGATGGAGGTGTTCTTATTATTTGGTCAAAAATGTTTAATTAAAATGTCGTTTAATTACAAACCTTTTTATTTTTATAATGATATGATGATATATTATAATAAATCCCTTAAATGAAATTGAAGTAGATAATATATAATAATACCAAAAACTCATTATAATTCAAATTAATATAGAAGCATTATTTAAATATCTAAAATATTCAGATTCGAGATAAACTAATCAAACTTTTGTTACTGTTTCAAAAATGTCCGTATGTTTGTAGGTACTTCGTTTGTTTGCGCGATCGCCCCGAGCGTGCGATTTGTGACTGCGCGCTGTAACAAATGATGCGAGACCAACAGTCAGATTCACTGCCATATAGTCGAACATATTAATCTAGTTCTGACTTCAATGATAGATAACTATGGCACCAGAAAAAGTATTTATTTTAATGTTGTAACAGTGAGAAACGTAGTATAATCACAAAATTGTTTTAAGTCAAGAAGCTAATATCACGAGGAGACTGAAAAAATACTGCAAAAACGTAGGCTATTTCTACAGAATTGCGTTGCTTGATAACATTTCACTTTTATTCAAGAGTCGGAAACAAAAATGTCCTCGAGGAAATGAGGGAAAAATCCACTTTGTGGTAGAAAGTCGGGTCCCGCGGGACGCCACAAGCAGCTATGATTAACGTCTTCTACATAAATAACTGTTACTCTCTGTCAGGACAATACACGAAAATGACGTGATATGACTATTATTTATTTGGAGGCATTAGCTAATAGGTGTTGTTTAGAAGTTTGCGCCGAGAGAAATTGGTTTCCATTATGGAAAAAAAACACTAAGACAAATAAACTGACTACTTAAAGTAAAAAAAATATAAGAATATGCTTTATTTAAAATCATAAAATAAACTAAATAGGAATCTCATTTACATAAAACAAAGGAAATTAGCTTTCAAACTTCTAACGCGAGAGATCAAGTGGAGTCCCGAAAACAATAGGAAGAGATCTCATTTCAACCCCAAATACGTTTTCGATATTCAATAATACGCTTCAAACAGGATCACATGAAGCTCGTATCGATAGAGACCCGAATATTGTGAGTAAAAAGCATATAGCTTTAACAATATTTGAAAAAATGCGACGTTTCTTTTCTGTATTCTAATATAATGACGTTATTCTCTTGACAAAATAACTTTCGGAATTGTTATTCGATAGAAAATATTAAATTAATAATTCTGCCTTAAATTTTCAGATCGTTCAAATATATTTTATTTATGATTATTACTGTTAGCTTGAGGCCAATATTCATATTTATCCTCTTAGACATAAAAACGAAGATGTGTGTGTTAAGGTTAATACTAATAAATACATAACGTTGATTCAAATTATCTAACATGTCGGTTTTCTTCCAGTAATTTTGAATTAGGCTGAATTAGGTATTTCGTTGTATTCCTTAATATAATTTACTTAAAAGAAGCTTTACATATGTACCGGCTGTCGAAATATGGGCGTTTTCGGAAATTCGATATTTTCTTTGGTACCTTGAAATATTATCAGTAGTACAGAAGACTTGCAAAACCAGCCCACTTAACAACTTCTAAAAGTATCTGAGTAGGTTCGGAAATATGATATTGTGTAAAAAATATTTTATTTGTATTATGTCCGAAATGAAAATAAATTATTTAACTAGTAAAGCCATAATAAAATTAACTAAACGGTCCGACATATTGATGGATCGTAGTAAAATTAGATGCTTTTTTTGCTTCTTAGACATTTACTTCAGAGTAAATTTAATTCATGTGTTTTGAATGGCGTAAATTTAAAAACAATCTTACTAAATATAAATAATACAACTAAAATTTGGTGACGATTTTTCTTAATTCATCATAAGAATTTATGTGTATAAAAAGGTAATCATAACGTAAACGATTTTTTTACATCATTAAGAATAATAGACTTATAGGGCGGTTAACTGTTGATAACTTAAACGTTGGATTTTCTATATTTAAACTATTTGAACTAACAAGTTAACTATTAGTAAATAGTGAGTAAGTAGAAAATTAGACCTATAATAATACTACAGGTGGAGTAGTTTCACTTACATATTATATTATTTTGTTCGTTATAATATATATAAAACCATTATATGCCATCCATTATATACCATCCATCCATATACTATCATCCATATACCATAAAAAAATGTAAAAATATGTAATTAATAAACCTTAATATTAGAAATGAACATTAAATCACAAAAACTATAAATCTTTAACCAAAAAACAATATATTGGTAAAGTAAATAGAGTACAATAAGCCAGAAGCTATCTGAACTAGTAACGTATTCCAGTCAGAACATCCTGACCTCTCAATATCAGTCTAACCGAAACCATCCTCGGGATAAAAAGTCGATTACCCTTGTTTACGCACAAAATAAAGTTTTCTCCTCATTGGTTCAGATAAAGCAAGACAGAGATTAAATTCGGGTTTTGTTTGCATTAGGAGCCCATGTAAACGATCCAAGTACGAACACAAAAATATCATTTGGCACAGCCTAATGGGCTCTGAAGAACTGAAGGAAGGTTGCTTTACTTCTTATTTGGCGTGTAGTAATGAGTTTTGTAACGAGAAGGGTCTTGCAGCGCTTTGAAGTTTACTCGCGATTCGAAACGTTGATGTTGTTAATATTATAGAAAATGTGATTTTCGACGCTAAAGGTAATCGCAGGAAAGCGTTTCGTCATATGTTTAAAAATAATATATCATAAATTGACTATCAAGGTAATAACAAAAAACATATTTACGTGTAATTTATGTTTAGGTGTAATGATGGAATGCAAAACATAAGTTCTTATAAGAATAATTTGAAATAATAGACTATGAAAAGAATGACTATTGTTTGCCATTTTTTGTATTTGTTGTTTTTATAAATCAAGTCAAATAATTTTCTCTTCTGTTGGTCTGTAGTTTATGTGGTTGGCCGAAATTGAATTGTGTTTTTGATTCGTTTGGTTTTTAGTTTATGCAATAAACTATGAAATCTCTACTTTATTTTTAACTAACTGTGCCTGCGACTTCGTACGCGTAGATTTAAATTTTGATTTACGACAATAAGAGATTATAAGCTTCTTTATTTGATAACCGATTATTAAAAAAAAACAAAATATAAAGTGAATCCCATGACAATATATTCCCGAAAACTGCATCCAAATCGATTAATCCGTTTCTGAGGTTAACGTGTAAAAACATACATACATACATACAGACATACAGACGAACAGACCAAATGAAAAATATCGTTTTGGGTTCTCTTGCTTATTTAAAGATATGAATTTTTGATTTTTTTTTCGTAATATGTGCACAATTAAAAGACAAACAGATATATAAATATGTGGTACTTCTTCGTTGTCTGTCTAGGGTCTGATATTTTTACAGCTTCATAATTAATATGCAAGACTATATAAATTTCACTTCAAAAAACAATCTGAAATTTGTAAAATTTTATTTTCTGATTAAAAAATAATAAATTAATGATTTCCTGTTTATGTCAAAATTACATTTATTGGCTGTGTGTTCAAGCAGTATTTTTCTTTGTCCTATTTCTTATTCGCTGGCAAGGCAAACTGGTATCCTCAATTAGGAGTAACTGAGTCTAAGGACGTGAGAGGAAAAATATAAAAAATCATTATTATTGATATTTCTAAGCGGAATGGTTTCCAATAGACTGGGTTTCATACAACCCAGTTGTATTATATATAACTTAATCATAAGATTTACAATACAATAGACATATATATCAAATATGAAGAGCCTTACGATTAAAAAATATATATGTTGTACAGATCAACAGTGATAAAAAATATCTATAATATTTATCTAAGAATAGTATTGAAAATTTGCCTTTCATATTTATTATTTGCTTCTTTTATTTTATGAACGAGAAAAAAATTCGAGAGTGGGATAGAAATAGCATCTCTATTTCTTTCTATTTTCTTAAATTGCACCGCAGTCACTTTGGGTTTGGCAGGTTAAAGATACCATTCCTTGTTACACTCTTTTACCTTAGCAATGTTGTTGTTATTTTACGAGTTAAGTTAAAACCTAAGGCAACCTTTTCCCAAAGAACGTTTTTATCTTATGTCCGTGAAATAAAGCGAGAACTTTATATATGAGAACCCTTGGTACGACATTTGGTTATACAAATTCATTCTCATTCTTTACGATGCTGTCCGATACGTTTTAAGGTTCAAACGATAAATACAATAAAATAACAAACCTTTGAACTTGCATTTATAATGTGATGGTTATAACATTTATTATAATGTGGATATTTAATTCACTTGTCTAAACATAAATTGACTAACATATTGTTCAAGAGATTGGACACTAACTAACAAAATAGTAAGTGTTTGATTACATTGTGATAAAATTAAAGTGGTTAAATATGTAAGTTATACAGGTAGATATAGGAACACGTTTGAGCAGTGGCCGGCTCAGTATGATATGATCCTGTCTCAAGGGATCGAGACCCTAATTGGACGTGGGCTGCCTTAGAAACACTCGCCGATCATTTAATCTTTAATACCGTCTTATATTTTTACCAAGACCCTTTAAGTTCTTAAATTAACAAAGAGACAGAAAATATAACTTTTCTATTTAAAAATGTCAATTTTTATTTCTTAAGAAAAACGTTAAGTTTAAATATTGAATTTTAAAAAAGGTATAACGTAAATAATGTTGTTATCTTACATATTTAAAAGAAAAAAAGAATATTAGTTCCAATGAGAATAAAGAGTTTAAACTTATGCAGATTCAAAGTGAGAAGTCAGCTTGTGAGGGACCCGGTTAAAATCTTAAACCCGTATATTTACCCGTATAAAGACATTTCATTTCAAACTTTAATATGTGCTATAAGTAAGACAGCGTGAGTAAGTCTTTATTTCAAAGAAAAGCAAACAAGCAAGGTGTCGGTAAGCGCTCATCTCTGGCTTTTGAAAGCACTGTTTAGAAATCATTCCATGTCTTATTTTTAAGTTTACTGCCCTCCTTTTAGCCTTTATACAACAGAAGAAACTAGGGTACGTATAATAATGAATAAGTTTTTCTTTTCAAATATTTGGAGTCTGTACGATTCATCTTGAATATTTTAAAAGAAATTTCATATTAAAAAAGTTTTATATGCTACAATAATATTGCCTATCATCTAACTAATGATTGTAACAAAATATATACTAACAAAATACGTCAAAATAGTAATTTCATCGTAATAGTGTTTAGTGTAAGGGACAATATGTGTTAAGATCCATATATTTCCTTCAGGCAGCTTCGTGGAATGTAAACAATAGTCGTCAATTTGTTTGCGGGGAGCTAATCTTGAATCTACTATTAGCCTCCTGTCAGTTGTCTGTCCCACTCAATTGTCCAAGACAAATGAGTTTTCATATCTTTCCCACTAACACTGTACCAAGTCAAGACCCCTGAGCATAAATATACCGTATGGATATATATCTTATAGGATATTTTTCTTATAATTAATAATAATAATAATAAAAATAATATCAGGATAAATTACACATATTTATCTAACCCCTAAGTAAGCAAATTATTTGCTTGTGTTAAGGGTGTTAGATAACGATACAAATACATAGAAATACATATTATAAATACTGAGAATATTATTTAATAAACGACCAAACCCAAAAACAGACATCTATGCTCATCACATACATGCCTGTCCCTGTCGGGAATCGAACCCGACCCCCCTTGCACCGTTAAACGTTAGGCGTCTGTGCTAACCACTCGATCGGTCTCACTCGGGCGGGTTATTATTATTATTCAGTAGAAATCATCCCTTAAAAATATTAATTTACCTGATGTAAACATTGATATATATTCTTTATTAGTATGGGTGTTCTTTAGCTACTTTAAGGACAAGCTAAGTTTCTTAACCTTTAGTAGAGAGAGGGCGAGTACGCCCTGCGGTGACACTTTAATAAGTCATTACTTTTCGTCTCTTGTTTAAAGAAATATAAAGACATTAGAATAATATAAATATTAGGAAAAGATAAAGTACTTACTTCCATTATATTATAGTAAATTTTATTATATTTAAAATGCATAGTTTCTACTTACAGGTGTGTTTTGATTAGTATTATATATATACATATATATATTTATTTAAATCATGTGGAATAATTGAATCCATAGACGATATATGGAAGGTATACATTTTTCGAAATCTTCAATAAATCCTATAAAAATGTCTACATCTACTATACATTTGTTTTTAGTTTTAAATAAATTCAATAATGTTTTAACAACAAACGAAGACTGCAACGAAGTAAACTGAAACTACAACGACTCCCAATCTAATTTAACGAAAACCACAGTTCTATACATTTGTTTTATTGTCAGCAGATATGTCTTATAATAACCAATTTTATAACTGAACAATAGAAAAAGGGAGCACTATACATATATAAATGTAATAAGTTCTAGAAAAATTAACAATTGTAACAATATTTAGATGTTTTTAATTTACTTAAAAGACGATTTATCATGTTATTAACTTTATTATGTACATATACCTGTATATATATATATGTTTTACATGTTGCAATGTTTCGAACAAGTTTTGAGTTTGAAAATTAAATTGCCATATCTAAGAAGAATAATAACGTAATATAAAACCTTAATCAAAAAAGTATGAAATCATAAACCGACCAGTAAATAAGCGATGT
Source organism: Napeogenes inachia (assembly GCA_959347355.1). NCBI lineage: Eukaryota > Metazoa > Arthropoda > Insecta > Lepidoptera > Nymphalidae > Napeogenes > Napeogenes inachia. The sequence continues at coordinate 11,771,888 of OY365793.1, read as the reverse complement.
AGCTAACAATTGTTCATGTACTTGCAACTTCAATTCAATTGTGGTATGGGATTAACTACTCAGCAGAACGCTACCAAACTCCGTCGGCGATATCATTTCGCTCTAATATTCAATTTAACTTTGACACTTCGCTCATCCAACAAACCTCTGGCAACTTTTTACGTTAGGAAGTATAAATGACAAATTCTCATAATGGACTCGGGTTCTTTTTGTTTTAAGACCAGCCTAAGTTTGAATAGCATTGAAACAGATACTTAGTAACTGCGCAGTCGATTACAATTAGGATTACATATACCTAGAGTTTTACTTTGTACGAGGTTTTGTTTTATTATGAAACCAAATAGGAAATCTAATCCAAAAAGGAATATTATGAAGTATGAAACTCGCAACTAGCAGGAATAGCTTGTACGAATATTACAATACATGAATCAATAACGTTCACGCCACACTTACTAACTTTTAGAATAATCATAAACTTATGCATACGCCGAACCAACTCTTAACTAGCAATTCGTAAAGTGTAACAACTCCTTAGACAGCTTTTGAATGTAAAAGCTTATTGTAACCGATTTCCGAGCACGTCGACCCTTAACAAAGAACTAATAGAATTGTTGTATTATGCCTTATTTTGAACTTGAAGATGTAGAATTTATACATTTACAATATTATTATATGTTGGATGTTTTATGTCTGTGTAAGTCATTTTTACATCGAAAGTCGAAAAATACAAGTATTGTACGTAAACTATCGGTTAACATATACCACTAAAAATAATAACATAAAACAAACCATCATACACATGAACACCAGCACTGTGGTCTTGAAATTTAATACGAATTATTTTGTTCTCGGTCGATACGTCAAGTAAATATAAAAGATTATAGGAATTTTATTATCGTAAGTAAGTACTTGAAAATGTGTTTGCATAAATATTTTTATTTTGTAAGTGGGAATATTTAATATATATATTTTAAATAAATAAACAATTCAAACCTTTTTTGAATACTTACACAAATATTAGGAATTAATTTCTTTTTTTACATAAAAAAAAATAAAAAGTAAGAAATATATGTAGGTATGTCTTATATAACCTGATCTCTTAAAATAAATAGAATAAAGTAATGAGCAAAATCTAGTTATTTAATAAGATTAAATCTTAGAATTATTAATAAATAATATTTTCCGCAAACATTGTTTTTAAATAAAACATAACATTTTGTAAAAAAAATATTTTACAAATCTTTATCAACATAAAAATTCTTTCAATGTAATAAAAGTATGTAGGACCTAGAAAGATATGTTTTACAAATATTTAAATTATAACAAGAAATCGTATAGTACTCTTTTAATACAGCACTGAAATTAACTGAGCACGAAAAGAGAACTGTTTATTTTTAACCTCCTTCTACCCTTTGACCAAGCTCTAGTGCTTCTGACAGGCAATTTTCTATATAATTTTGTATATAGTAAATAAATAAAACATTTTAAAAGAGACTGCGTTGCCTGTACCACGTTTGTTCATGGATTATAAGATTGCTTTTATGCAAATTTAAAAAAATAGTTTTTATTAAAATATATTATATACCCTAAGTTTGTAATTATCGCTTGCAATTTATGTAAGGTATGTACAATACATGTAATACATAACATAACCTACATATTTAAGTAAGATTACTTTTAATACAATTATTTACTATGGCAAAATATTCGAAAATCTATTTCGGACTTGTTAAACTTATTAGTATGTGAAACATTAGCAACTAGACAGCTTAAGTGCAAATCTGGTCACCTTGATTGAAGTAAATCCTAAATTCAGTTTCATAGTAAATTTTTAGCACACAGAATAACATTGCGCCTTACAATCTAAATTAACCCACCGTGACATTTAATCACCGTATAAATAAACCTTCAATAACAAGGTACTATGAACTATGACAATTTTTTAAATAATTCGTCGAAATTAAAAAAAAAACTATAAACATGTCTGTCATAAATCATAATGCTTACATTTGAAAAATAATAAGAATTAAAATGTTATGAACAAGCAAGAATGAAATCTGCGACTGCTATGAGTTCATTCCTGTCACTATGACTACTGAGCTACCGTGTTACTAGTCTTCATGAATTTTAACACCGTTTGTAAACGTTTTTACAGCTATCTGATATTTTCTAAAATTTTTAATACATCTGACTTTAGTACACAGCGTTGGTATGTAAAATTGATCAAGATATCGTTGTCGCAAAACTTTGAGTCAAACTTAAATCCTTAAGTGTTTTGTATGTTGAACATTCTATTATAAAAAAATGTGGTTTTTGTTCTTGTGTAAGTAAATTTAAATCCATTATATTCACTTTCACTGTCATATTGAAAGTTATCATGATAACAAGATAGCATTAGCATATAAATATATATATATATATTTTCGTTAGCATGGGTGATATTGGCTGTATTGTAATAAATGAAGATGTTTTACATACGTTGATATAATTCACAAAACATTCCTGTTATTATATCGCTATGATATCATTATACACCTACAAATGCCTACAAAATAAAAGATATTATAACACAAAGATATATAAAAAGGTTCTCAATAAATTGAAAGCCTTCTTACTTTCTTTCGAAACCATTACGTTAAATATGAAAACTTTTTATGTGGGTTTATTTAATGAATATTGTTTTAATGGCTATAAAATACACACTTAGTGTAAATGAACTCCAGGTAAGAAAGTCATTTTGAGATCCAATTTAAGAAAATTTTCGTAATTTCATTTTAAATATGTCTATTCTTTTGTTAGATATTCCAAGAAAAACATATTGTTAGTGTTAAATGTGCTTGTTAAAATTCAAATATAACAAGCTTTAAAAAAGAGTCGTATCTATATATATATTTTAAGCATCTCTGATAGTAATATTTAACTTTATGATATATATTTCATGTTAAATTAAAATTACATATTATCCTTCCATTTTAAGTATGTTATAACTCTTCGTAGACAAGATAGATCATCTGTAACATCTTAAGCCGCAACTATTGACCAAAATCCCTCATACGACAGTTTTGGTTTCATGATATCATTGCTATTAGGGTGTCCGTCCGTCCCACGTTTATTGTCCAAGATACGAGTGGATTTGTGGAAGCAATTTCCTTTATACATTTTGTTTTGTCCTTTTTCTTACAGTTTGATGGTCCACTTCGTGAGTTGTAGCTCGACTTCGATTTAACGAAACTTCCACAATCAGAGCGATACGCATCTCTACAGTAACCTATGAAGGAAAAAGGAAAATCTAATTATTTAAACCGATCACGTATTTGATTGAACGAACACTAATTTAGCTAAAATTATTATTTATACAAAAATAAACAATTTAATTCACTTGCGTTGAAACACCTCAATTTTAATAAAGTATAATAATGAATTTGATTGTAATGTTAAAAAAGTTATTTATTACGGATAATATCGGAATGTATAAACGTTACCAGCGTACAGGAGTATTTACAATTATTCACCTTCATCATCTCATCCCAGGGATAGTTAAAGATTTATGTTGTTCCTCCACTTGAACCTCCCATTCTTTTCACGGCAAAACATGTAGTGTTAAAGTAGTGCTCCCTTTAAGTCAAATAAACATGACATCGTCATTCAAACGGACACCGCACGAGGGTCTAAGGTCTGTCGTCTCGACCTTTCCTTTATTCGTCAAGTTTTTGTCACTTCTCCATTTACCCTAGTCTACATTTGTTAAGAATGTCGTCCCAACCGGACATATTTTCTTTTCAAATTTACCATTTTTTTTTTGTTCCGATTAACACATGTTGATGTTTAGATCTTAAATAAAACATTTTAATCCATTGGGCGTTATAAACTAGAACTTATACTTATTTTTGATTGAGATTGAAGCAATGTATCAATGAAAATAAAGTGAGCAAAGAATGATGCCATTTGAGGAATCAATCAAAGCCCAGCGTTCGCACAATCAGCGTGCGTGGAGCGGCCGAGCTAATCAAACTAATGGCTGGAGGGCCGTCCGATTGGGCCACAACAATAACACTGACTCCTGATTGATTACCTACCGATTCACTCGTTACACCTGACTTTTATTATCTTTTAATTGATTTAGAACACAAATTACTTATAAAACATGTGTTCTCGTTATAATTTATAATTTGTTCTAGATTGTTGCTTAATATATCGTTATACTTATCACGGAAATTCTTATTGATTATAACCACTATTTCATGTTTTTATTTCACAACAGATTTAACTTTTAATTTATTAATAAAACACATTAATTTCAAAACAATCTGCAAAATACATAAAAATTTAAAAACGACACATGGTATTGTGCCCTTACAATTACAAAATTTCAGATATAACTTAGACAAATATGACATTCAATTTTGTTCAAGGCTAACAAGTTAAGCAACTCGATTATTTTTAGACCCGAGCACCGCCGTCAAGTAACCGTCGAGTTAACGTCACACCTCGAACAGACTACGATGCAATTTCGACGTTTATTAAGTAGGAAGTATGAATCTAACAACACAACCATACAAGCGCCATACAAATTTGACTTCTGCAAAAGCACTATTAGTGAAAAATTCGATCAGAAACAATTGTTCAAATTTAACTAATTATTTCCATATACTGATTTCATAAAAAAAAATGTTTTGTGTTGTTCACTGTTTCGGTTGATTGGTAGAAATAATTTTAACACTAAGCTCGTTTTTTGAATCATATAATTAAATATAAATAAATCTATAAGCATATATAGTATTCCGTACAATGTCTGAACGATGCATAGCTGCTGTACAGACAAGCTATCACAACAATAGAAATATCTTTTAGTATTCACCTGTCGACGTAATAATTCCATCGTGCTTTACATAGCGGCAGGACGTGCATTTGGTTCCATCCCTATTTTTGCGGATACAACACAAAGCCCATCCTCTTTTTGTAGGTTGCCATGAAATCTAAATCAATGGTCAGCTGGACTCACTTTTGTTAGCCACCATTACGTTTTAGGAGCAGTTGGCACAGTATTTTGACCACGGAAACCAGTTCGCTCTATCTGAGGGCTGGAAGTAAAAATAATAGAGATGTGATATGATTATTGAAGTTATATGTAGCGTCCGGGTATTATATGTTTATATTTACGTATTAGAAATTCACACATGAACAAAGAATTAATTTAAACTCCAAAAGATTTTTTAGAAACATTTTAAATATTTATTTTTTTAATACAAAATATTTTCATGATCCAAAACTTTAAAAGTAATTGTGCATGTATTCACAATTGCTACAAAAGACGCAAAAGTTGCCTAAAGCCGGATTCAAAGACAGGTAGATTTACGTCATTCGAAGCAACATCTCTCTCAATGGATTCCCAGAAATAAACAAGGAGCAATAATTTATTGTATTGAAGAGGTGAAAGCCACAGTACATACACTCATAGACACACACACTCTCATAGAGTACTTCTTAGGAATTTTAACATAATAGCTATTTATTTTTAATATAATATATAAGAATGTTTAGTCAATAGGTTCATGTGTTAAATATTTATTAAAATGGCATTAAATTGCTTCTAGTTACTCCTGGACGTTAAACCGATCAATAATCTTAGAATTACCAAGACCCGAAAAGTTAATGAAGTATACCGCGAACACTTTACCCGTGTCAAACTGTCAAAACCACGTCATAATTCACGTATGTATTTTTGTATTTTAAACGCTACGTCAGTTTCGATAAGACTACGTCATTGATAAGCCGGCGCTATTCAAAACTCTACGCGTGAATCCATATTTATAGCTGTCACTTTTCATTACAATGAAAAAGGTAAAAGAAGGAAGGAGGTGTAAACATAATACTAATACGTGGGTTTGTTACGAAGAAACATATTGTATGTTGTGATACGATGTCTTGATGCGTTAACATCGGACTGCCAAGGCTCCGGTTTCCCAGAAGTGTCTCGCTTAACGCTCTCTGATACTAAGGATTTTTTTGACCCAAAATCATGTTACACAAAAGAATCATGCTGTGTGGAGTATTATTTTCGCTACACACTTTTTTAACTTGCTGATGACTTAATTTCTGATATCTTGTCTCTTCAGTCGTTAATATAATTTAAAATGAATGAAATATATTACTTTCTTTTATTTCAACCAACAAATGTAACAATTTAAAAACCAAAGCAAAAATAATACCATACCAACAGACCTATCAATGAAGTAAGGAGCACTGTCAAACTAGCTGAAGTAGTTTATCTACACGTCCATATGTAGATTGTAACCATCCAAAATTTGCACCGCGTGTTTTGGGCCTTGCACTGTTACCTGCTACTTTGTGACATCTCTTCTTAGGGCTGCCTCTTTCTTGGTCTAGCTTTACATCCAGCTTTACTAAAAATATTTTCATACCTGCAGAACTTTAATCGCAGCTTTAAAACTTTAACTTTTAAATGTTTTAAATAAACCAGAATTTATTTTTACTAATATAAAACAAAATAAAGAGTAATACATATTACAAAAAGACAGATTTTATTGCAACTAACTATATTTTTACTATTTACAATAACAAATTAATTTATTTCCTAAAAAATATAACCATGGAAAAAAAATTTCAATTGATTAATTAGCATAAGAAACACGTGACAGCCCTAACTTCATCTGCCACTTGAGCGATCGAAAGGTACGACGGCGCGCCGGTATCAGGAAGGAATGTATAGTGGGTGACTTGAACAGTTCCTGTCCCATTCGCGCACAACCGGCATCGCCTAAGCTAAATTTATTCGCCTACTCACTCGTACACACCAACATTTTCAATACTTACCTGCGTGAAATGATATACATCTGTTCGGTAGTGAAGTCTCCCTCACGCTCGAACGCTGAAATGGATTGTTGATATTGCTCTCCCTTTCTAGTTTCATGAACAGGGGGTAGACAGTGTTCGCACGCATTTGTGTTGGTGTCCGTTTATTTAGTGAACTTGGAAGCTTGCGCTTGTGTTTGTGCATAGGGTGTCGATTGTTGATGTGTGCGTGGATTGTAGAGGCGCGACATAGCTTTGCCGTCTCCATGACTTAAAAGTTTTGTACGAAATGAAACCAGAGAGCTAGTTGTGCGCCGGCCGGCACCCTCGACGGACGTGTGTAATCTACCGGCACCAAACTTCTTCGTAACTCTCCGATACTAAAAATACTTACTTATTTAAATGTTTATTTGTATGCTAAATTAAAACAATTTATGTTGTGATATAATTGTATTAAGTTGATATTAAAGTGACTTATTTTTTTAAGACGCAAAGTGATGTTTATTTTTTTGTGTAAATGCAACGTGTTTGGTTCATTGGACTGAGGAGGTTGGTTGGTCGTCACGAAATTCTTGAATAGAGACAGTTATATTACATACAAAACTCAAGCATTTTATCTCTTTATAACATTCCCAAACAAAACTTTCGAAAAATCTAAAACGGACAAATATTTATATTCTTCAGTCATTGAAAGATAATCAACGTATTTTAAATATATAACAATTATATGAATGTATAGGTAATTTCAGTTTATAATTAACTTTTATTTATTTTTTATAAGTTTGGAATTTCGGTCTTGCAAAATAAAAATATATACCTGTGTATTTAAATATCAATGGCTTCAGTTTCAATATCAATGTGTCATGTCATGTCATGTGTCATCAGAAATGTGTTTATGTAAAAAAAACATTTTTCGTATTGTTTACTTCAATGTCATCTTTTTATTTTCTCTATTCCGGCGGGTTGAACAACCTCTTAGGTAGTATAAATAGACATTACACAGAAAACGAGGGTAAACATGTGTTCCCCTTCAAATGAACTACCTTCGAATACACTGATATATTAAAATTTGATAATTAAAGCGCTTTTAAGAGATAATATCTAAAGCTCATCTTTCTACCATTGTGTTATATCAGTTTCATTTAAATAATAACAGTTTATATGAAACAAAAAATATATAAAGTCCATCTTATCTATAGACATCATTCTCTTGTTCCCAGTACAATAGCAGAAAGCAATTTACAGAAGTCAGAAAACAATTGTTATTTTGACTTTACTTTTGCAAAGTAATAATAGTAGTAGATTGAGTCATCGCCCTGAATCTTATTTAACTTAAAAAAAATAACCAAATAAAAAAAACGAACAATTTTAAGTAATCAATGAATCAGCAATTTTGCTTTTATAAGGCTTATGGATATTACTTTTTGATTAATGCTTACTACGAAATTATAAAAGTCTATTTAGTTTTTTTTTATAATTATTAAATCTATAACATAATTTCAGGAGCTATATAAAATTGCGTTATATAAATAAGAAAGTTTCCAAACTTTGACCGATGTTATAAACTACCCCTAAAATGATTCCATTACAATTGTATCCTTGTCCGAAACAATTGATATCAGTATTTGTATCAATAATGCGGGGCAGACGTTTACGTCTACGTGGTCAGAATCCAGTAGCCCCCAACAGATGAAACAGAACAATTGGTTATGTTTTCTTTGGACCAATTTACGAGTATCCCTTACCTTTGTATTTTTTCAGGTAAAAGTATTTAGTTATATCAGTGTAGTTTTGAAGATAATTTAAAATTTAAGACAAATTATTTAGTGCACATTATATTCAGTTTTTAAAGCGTTCTTACTATATTTCATTTGTTTATGATTCTGCATTTAGTGCATATATAGAAACAAAATAAAAATGACGTATTTCTTATGAATTGTAATCTATTATTTGTCTTATTTGTCAGTGTAGATAAAACGTATTAAAACTAAAAAATGTCTATTGTTAATCTGATATTAGTTATATGTACATTTATCCTATTTTAATATTCCTACTACAATTAACTAACTGGGTCTCGCTACATACATCCACTATTCTATGGCCAAGTAAAAGACGAGTAAACAGATACTCTTTCAGATTTATAATACTATTTATTATTTTTCTGTTTGTATCAAAAACACTAAGTATATGTTAATTATTTACGTTAAAATCATTGTTCAATGACAAACAAATAATCAAAATCATATTAAATTGATATCTTAACTACCGATTATGTTCTAAGTTATATACAAAACTAATAAAAGCTAAGTTTTAATATAATAATATATATTAGTTCATTAGAATATCAATTAAGATCATATTTCAATTAAAATTATTTTCAGTAATTCAGATATTCTAACGAAGAGAATCTCTATATAACTTTGCCTGTCTCATAATTATCTCTAAAATAACGTAATAGTAGGTAATTAGGTTAGAAATTATTAATATTACTATTCTCTATATGAGAAGGCTTTGTATTCAACATTTCTTGGAGATGTGGTTGAGGGCCCAGCGTTGTTAGCATTTAATTGATTTTGTATCCGGAAACTAATTAGAATTGAGGTTTATGTAACCGAACAGTATTAATAACTTATAAGCTAGCCTGCAATCTTGTCAGGCAGGATGATTTAATAATAAACTTTAGTCAAACATACATTCATATACATATCAGTGTAGTAAAATCGTCAAATAGGAAAACAAAAATCATTCTTCTACAGCTACACCTAATAATAGTCATACATAAATAAATTTATATGCATAGTCAAAACTATATAAAATATATTCAAAAATACAAAATCGATGATTTCAAACCGTTTCTATGAACATGATTCCTATTACTGCTGAGGTAGCCCCCTCTCTATCGGTCAGCCGATATTTATTCAGTTGCTCACTAAGAAGCTTATAATTCACCGCTCTAGTATTGTATTAATAATTCAAAACATCCGACCGACCGTATCTCTTCTGGCCAGCCAATTAGCTTGTCCCGACTTTATTGTTACTAAATATTAATAAAATTCAATTTATGAATACAAAATTTTAATTACAGTTAGGTCGTAATCGAAAAATATTGTAGTGATAGCGAAATTAAAATCATTAATAGTTTTATTAGAACTTATTTCGGTTTACGTTCCTTGTTGTACGTTTTACTTTATATATAGTATATACTCTATAATCCAAATCCAAATCCTACGGTCAACTTCTCTATATCAATCCCAACAACATTTATTCTACCACTTTTTAAAAATCTTAATAAACGTCACAAAAAAAGCAATAAAAAAATGTTTGCTTCCTCTTTTAATTATTACTCTGTATTTTGTAAGACGTTCTTAAAAGGTCATCGCCCGGGTGTCATACCTACGCTCAAAGTTAATACCAGTTCAGAGGCATCAAATATTTTTTTTTTATGGGAAAGCTTAAATTTTTCAAGCTAAGAAGTTTAAAAAGTCGTAGAACAAATGTTGTTGGGATTGATTTAGAGAGGCTGTCTGCAAGAGGTGACCAATCAATTACAATTTACTCTGTATATACATATTACGTCACAAGTATATAAAAATTCTAAATAGCCCGTAGAAGTCAAATATTCAAGGTATCTGTGCGAGGCAATTGCATTACGATTTCAAGCCTCGCTTACAAAGGCAATATGCAGAAAGCAAGCTATTTGTGGTATGAAACGGTTTTAGAAACGCCAACAAACTACATGGTGCATACTAGAAGATTGTTGTATTTCTTGTTTATTTTATTTCAAACGCATGTGCTGTTGTCGGTTTTGTATTTACATTATAATATGAACATTCAAAATCGTCTTTACTTTCACAGAGCTACAATTTATTATATAAAAATGTCTTTTCTATACATTCTAACTTAAACTTAAGAGTTTAGATCAATAACGAAATAATCCGTTAATTAAAACACAACTACCAACCGAGGACGTGTCGGTAGATATTTTTTTTGGTCTGTCATGGATACGCTATGTAGAGGAAACATCAAGTATTGTATTACGGACTCACTGGTCTTAATCGACAAGATTTTATTATACCCATACCCCTGTTCCCTACCATTCAATTGAACACCTTCGCACAATTGAAGGGTTGCTTCAATGGGTTGTCGAATAAAATTTCTTAAGATTCTTCCTCATAATAAACGAAGCCTGTGCAACGGGCAGCAGTAACGGTGTAATTGTAGAACGAAATGAGATCTGATACAAAGGGAGATTAAATCTCCTTAATGGACTCGTATAATATAATGTTGCTATTAAGATTCGTTGTCAAAATTTGACAAAGTTTTTAATTTTTAAATTACTTACTAAATTAAAAAGGAGTTATACGAGATTTTATTTCAGTTACCTAATTCGTTTCATTGATGTTTACAGTTCTAATTAAATTAATTATCTCACAAAATTGCTTCCAAGTTTGGTTAAGATGTTCTTTCGAAACAATACGATCAAAGATAAAGCATGTTTGGTCAGAGGCATATTTGAGTATATTTTTGGTATTAAGGGAATTCGTAATGAAGACATCATTACTAAACCGGTTCTCGTACTTGAGATGTCGGAACACCGCGAGACTGGTCGAGAATGGTTCTCAGAACCGTATGATATAAAAACAGCCGAACATCACGTCTCTATAGTAATCATTTGTCTACTGCATTCATAAAAACATTGGCTTCGAAACGAGTAAAAAGAAATCTACAAAGTTTTTTAACAATGATTTTAAGTAACAAGTTTATTAAAAACAACATTATAAATCCCATTTTTCTAGATCATTTGTGCTGAATCCAAAACTGTTATTCATTTTACCTTCTTAAAGAATCATTTCTCTTTCAAATTCAAGTTACTCGTACATTACATGAAAATAATGTCAAATCTAAGCAAGATTTATATATCAAATTCATTCTTTTGTGTAAAGATGGAATGTATAAAAGTAATACAACCCCATAAGAATGAAAGGGGAAGATTTAAAATTTTATTTACTCCCAAGTATCTGCCGCAGAAATCATTCACGAGTTAAATCTGTATCATTAATCATTTCGTATCAACTTCAAGGGTCTATCAAACGTCGCTTCCAACTTTAAATTACAGAAATGTTTCTCTTATTAGATTTTTTTGAGCTCTTCAAATCCATGTCTAGACGTAATCAGTTTTAATGAAATAAGGAATATATATAAACATCAATATATATATACATATAGGTATATATAATAATACTTATACACACAAGTAAATCTAGGATCTTAAAATCTCGGAATAATAACAAATAATTAAAGAAATTATACAGATTGTTTTTTTAATAGTGCCCGTCTTAAAAACACTAAAATTATAAAAGTTCACGCTAAAAAGATATTTTGAAACAGTACAGTAGGTTGTAGCATTACATACATTTAGATAAGAATTTCAAAGAAATAAAGAACTAATTTTAAAAGCGTATGAAAGTAGAACACTTTATACAAAGCAAACTAATCGGCTTTTAACAAACGTACAAGCTCTTAGTTTATATTTTATTGTCTAAAGCTATAATATCCAGTCCACTATATTCATGTTTCCTAAAAGTTTACAGATAACCCTCTGCACCCTTTCAGAATTCTTTTTGAGCTTTATCTATTTAATTCATCAGGACTCTTTCAAGGTCTGACCGCATTCACCATATCTGCCACATGATGAAGGGTCTTAGGATTTGGGTTAAATTTACCAGAAGACATTTATTTATTCACTGATACCCGCGATTACCATCTCTTTGGACAACTGGTTAACGATGAATGATTATATTTTAATATGGATTATGGAACAAAATGTTAAAGGTTATTATAACGAATTTAAATTATTACTAGTTGCCAGCGACTTAGAGTATGTATATCAAAATAGTACAACAATTTATTGGACAAATAATTAAAATTGAATATAATATAACTGTAAATTCTAAATAAATATGTAAACGTATAAATACCTCTATTAGATTTTTAGTCCCCGTGATTACATCAAGTTATGTAATAAAAATAAATAATTGTTGGGACATTATTTATATTTTTTTTATTTCTTATTGATTGAAAGTATTTATTACTCATCCACCATTATTCGGTCGGTGATTTATCAATAATGGCTACTTCGTAACACGGCGATATAAGGTTAATAAAAAAATTGTTTTTTTTTCCCATGATGGGCGTACTGTGTCACATTTATACCATTGTATCATTATTGGTTGCATTGAATATTAACTTTTATGTTTGCTTTTGAAACGAATATAATAAATCATTGCGATTCTATCAAACAAACATACAATATTTTACTTCTAAACTAACGTAAAACACGCAGGAGTCTCCCTTAAAAAAACCTTAATACAAAGTGTCACTGCCCGTCGCTGCAGCTTTAAAGAGCTTACTTTAGGCCTAAGAAGCGATAAACAATTCACAATTCACATTGTTATGTTGGCTACATTTGTTTTTTGTATTTTTTAAGCTCGGTACACATTATAAAATGCTGGAGTTTTGTTTGTGACTTAATTAACCATTTTAATAATTTTTAATTTGTGTCTCTTTTCATGACTACTTTTTGTTTTTTTTTGCAGCAATAATGATTTCTAAGTCTTAAACAAGTGTTAGTGTCGTTTTCTAAGTGACTGTGTAAAGATGCGGACTGTGAGCATGAAGGCTCTTGTGCGGTTAGCGTTTCTGTTTGTTGGTGTAGAGTGGCGGGTTCGATGCCAAGCAGTGCACACTTCGGAAATAGACAGTTCTTATAATTTTTATTATGAACAACCCTGCTGCACAGGACCCGTGATCAAAAACAAATACCACATGAGACATAAGCGAGGTGAGTTGGTTTAATTATCCGAAAACTATATTTAATTATTTACGTTTTAATCAAATCTGGATGATTTCGTCTGTGGTTGGTATGACACATAATTAGGAATTTCGGACAATTCCCCGAAGATTCTGAATCATGATTCATGATTTTGCAGTAAACAACGGACATACTTTTTATGTGTATGTATTCTGAATGTTACAAACACATGCATACTCGCGACGCTTTCAAGGGTACGTAATGTAGAGCGAGATAGATATATGTTTCTAAATCGGTGAGGTGAGACAAAACAAACCTTTTGTTTCTTTGCCCTCCCTGATGTCGGGAGATTTTAATACAGTTCTAGTTATTGTTACTCTATGAAAATTGATTTCCTGGAACTCACTAATTTCTTGTTAATCGCTTGATTAGATTTCATAACACCTTGAATATCTTATTTTTTTTAAATAATATACGCATTAGATTTAATTAAAATATATACATTTTTTTAATAACAATATTAATATATATACTTATTTTAAACCCATACCTCAGTAATATATACGTGCTTGGAATATAAATATAAATATATCCAAGCTGGTTTTCTAAGCCACAATATTAATGCTCAATTTGCCATCTCCATTAAGCTGTGGCTTGAAACAGTTCGATGAGGACTTAATGAGTGAGGAAACTTGAATCATTAACTTCACACTCTAAATCGGGTAATGATACACTCAAAAGTATAATACATGATACATTCTATACGTAGTCCATGCATACATATACATTCTTAGATAGTAAAAAAAACTCTGTGAAGTAAAATCTAAAAGAACACCATTGAAATGCATTTATTATAACCATCAGACTTTATTTTATTTTGGTTATAATAATCGAAATGTTTTTTTTGTTACCAATAAATGATTACGATTATTTGATGTAAATGAACTATTTGAATATATTCAGCAATATAAGTTTATACCCTAACCTTACAGTCAGGGTTGATTATTTTTTATCTCCCTGAGTCTTCACAAGCACAGTCTCAAATATTTATACCTAAGTTGTTTTTCAGGTTATAAAGATAATTTTATAGCAATGAAATTCTCATTGTAATAAATAGTAAAATAATAATAACACAAATGTTTATCACCCCTGAATAAATATTAAAAATAAAATGATAAAATTTATTGAAATCAAAGCTAAATGGGAAAACCATTCCAGCTGGGGGCTGTTTAGCTCAAACGTCATCTGAAGTGTCAATCAGGTTGGTTTTTGAATAGCAAAACCGATTATCGGGCATATTAAGTCAGTTATTGTTATCGACAGCGCGCTGCGTCCAACCAACCGTAAAGCAGATTAGGGACATCATATAATGACATGTTTTTGGCGTCAGCTGCACACGTCGCAAGCATACCTCTTAAATTTTTTTACATAATGCCATGTAAATCTACGTCTCTCGAATTCGGTTTTAGAATTTTTATTACACGGCTCATTTCAGATGAACGTATTTACAATTTGATATTAAAAAGAGGATAGTGCGATGTTGATAATTACAGGGGTTCAAAACTTGATGGTTGGTCCGTTAAAAGGGACGAGTTAGGACGTTTCTTCATTGACGGTTGGTCAAATAATGAGCGAAGCTTGTCATTAAGCAGATAAATGTTTCGCATTTGTCTGCGGTAAGCTCTAGGGTCATTCTAAAAAGGACTATCATTTTGTTTTACTTTCCTATATCGTAACAAAAGATATATTGTACGTATATTAATGAAACTTTTTTTGAATTACTTTTCTTTTAATAACTATAATAAACATTAAATGAAGTATATGCAGCGTTATAATACTATGCAATCAAATAGGCTATGTTAATAGGTACTTAAAACCTAGGAAGCTCTGAATAACCTGGATCAGAAGCATTTGAAAGAAAGAACGCGTTCAATGGCGCAGTGGCTATAGTAAAAAAACACACAATAAACCAAGGAACGACCGGCAGTCAACGTCCGGCGTAGTCAAAACTTGAGTTCAAGTCGCTTTGACCGTTGCATACTGACCACATCTCTTTTCAAATGTTCAACCTACTAAATATTGTTTTACATAAAATATTTTGTGCAAACAACAATTATACTTAACGTGGTAGACCCCACTGATTCAATATTAAAACGTTTTGGATATATGTATTTTCACATGAGAAAGAAATCTCACATTCAACAACCTTTACCCAACCCAAATCGTATTGAAGAAGACACGACATATAAGTCCGAAGGGAGATGACATTACTTATTTTAGACATTCGTAGCACAAAACATTTTGTACGAAATTTGGTCACGTATATGTAAGAAGGGTGTCCCATATCGTATCTTGTAGGTATTGCGATTGTCCATTGTATTCTCACGAGACAAAGGGTTAAGGACGCTGGGAGGAAGCTTACCTTCGTCAAACCGCTTTTTGGAATCAAACGTTCAGGTATTCGTGGCTGATCAACCCATTTTATCTCAGCTGCTATTACGCTTCGGCGATTTTGCAAATCATTCTGAACGTTGTAAATATTAGTGACGTTCAAATTCCTAAACGTTTTTAGTTAATATACGGTATTTAATAGATTTACAGCTTTAATCTATATTTAGATACATTTTTTTTCTTATTATCTTAATTAAAGAGCTGTATCGCATTATAACTAAATCCATGAGCAGAAAGAAAATTTGAGAATTTACAAATATACTTTATAGTTAGCTGTAGAAGTCATTTTCATCACTGATGTTTGAAGAGCAAGATGTTTTGTCAATAAAATCAGAGAAAAGAGAAAACACCGCTTTTTTTGAAGCGTCGAATGTAAATATATTAGTTTAATCTATTAACCTGAGCCGTTTCATTTAGGGTAAAGATATGAGTAAGTTATTACACCAAAAGAAAATAAATGTTAATTTGTGAATTGCTTGACATCATTTAAGTAAAACGTTCAAGATATGTTTCCAATCTGGGGTAATAATATAATTATTATTTGTAATCACGTAACTAATCAGACCTCAGGTTACTTAATTTAAAAAGAAGAGACCAATGTGCTTTTGAAATAAACAAAACTATTCCAGCATATTGTGTCTTGGAGTGTTTTAAATTTAACTTTATTGATTTATTGCTGGTCACTTTTTTTTTAGTTCTAACTATTTATATTAAAAAAGCAAAGGATAATTAAATGCGTATAGTGACATCTTTTACTCAAGACAGTTTAAAAAATTATAGGTTTTTAATACTTTAAAAAACAAAATAAAGAAGCCTTTTTTTTAATTAAATTTAAATTAATATATTTATTTGAATTTAAAACCCAATCACGTCGTAAGTGTAAATGTTTCGTTGATTGCTAACTCAATATGAGTTATTGAACAACTAACAATGACCCTGGGTATTACGATATACTACATATTACGCGCATTATTATCGCAAAGTAATTATTTAAATTATTGCAAAATTTGCATATTGTATTAAAAGCATATTACCGATTTTTTAATAAAACGGTCCTAATTTATTTGCAAATTTTTGTTTTTATTATACAAAAAACATTTTTTATCATACAATAGTGAATAGAAATGAAATCTGATTAAAACTAATCTTGTTTCTCATGAAGCTCGTAAGTTTTATAGTGAAATAGGCTCTTGAGTATTAGATTAAAGTCATCTTTTATGAAATTAATCCTCGCATCCTTAGTTAGGTTGCCGCGGCATATAAATTAAATTTTGTTCAGCACTCTATCCCCTTTAGACCTTGAGCCGTCCACATTAACTTTATAACGCCCTGCTTTGTTCACTTTAAAACAATTGTGGTTGCAAAGAGATCCACAAATTCTCGTAAAATCGTAAAATACTCATCACCGACTACGCTGACGTCTACTTCAACCATTGTTTGCTTGAAGCATTAAAATTTTCCCGTCTGGAACATTTAGCCTTTGTAGTCAGAGCAGTCGAAAGGAGAAGCCGAACAAGTTACTTAATCTTTGCTCCATCCCTTTTTTATATTCCATTCATCAATACTTTCGAAATTTCACCTCAGCATTTTGTGACAACTACCCTACACAATACCCGTGTGCTTTAGGTGATGACTAATCTTAGGTTATTGTCAGATCTTTAAGTCTGTAATCCTAAAGGGACGTTCAATGATTATTAAGTAAACATTCATCTCGACAATATCTGTTTTTATTATTTAAAAATGTATTAAATTCTTTAAAATATTGATTATTATACATATTATAATATTTTTTAAATAACTTCAAGAGTGCGATCAGTTACTTAATTTCCATGTATAATTTATTCTTAGTTTAAATTTTAGCAAAAGAATTAAGTTTATGGAGATCCTGTGAAAATGAACAATGTACTCACGGCTTACACTACGTTGCCCAAGTAGCATTTGCAATGTTAATTTTATTCCATTTGAGACGCGGTAACGTTTTTAAAATATCTAGTAAAGAGAACATTTAATATTTAGCACTTAGCTTAAGTTAAATTATCCGTATTAACTTCTAGTCAAGGTTTGAATATAGAATTTTATTGGAAAAGAGCAAAACATTGGCCGGAAATACTATTTACCAAAATTTATGATATAATAATTAAATTATTGGGACTGAAAACAAATTTAATAACTATATCCTAAACATAAAATCTTGAAGGCACAGTCTATAAAAATAACTACGAAATAAGTTTCAAACTAAATAGCGTCACAAACCGAGGGACAACATTTTTAGATTGCTAGTTGACAGAAAAATAAATTAAAGTACAGCTTGCATCGCGCCCTGCTCTTCAACTTTATAATTTATGTTATGAAAATAATCAAATAAGTTAAATTAGTATCCGTTGTCACTATCTTATCTTAATTATGTTTTTGATTCAATGTTTTTATTCGTTAAGAACACCATCATATCATCTCGCTGAGAATTATTTAAAACTACAATTACATTTTTCTACTTCAGAATGATGTTAAATGAAAATAGGAATAAGAGTTATATATACTACAGTTCTTTGTACAGAATAAAGGGCTTAATATTATTGCAAAAGCGTAAAAATAACAGGAATAGAGATACCTGCTAGTATTTTATTATAAATCTATTTAAAATTTTAAGAATTTTGTAAGATTAAGATTATAACGAGAAATCACCCTTGCGTTCTACGAAACATGTTGAATTAGGATTATGTAGAAAGTATTTTTTGTCGAGATAAAAGTAATCTACATATTCAGCCAATTCAGTGGGATCTCCTTAGAAACAAATATATTAATCTGTTTAGACATCACAACAGTATTGAGATACCAACATCTTATAATGTTATTTACATTATAAGATTTAAAATATTCTTAAGTTCGAGTGAATTTTAAATATAAAACTATACGAAATCAATTCTTTACTTACCCATTTAGTATACTTTAATATTAAACCAAGTATAATACAGCACTAGAAATTTCACTTGGTAATATATATTTTTGGCCCTTCACAACCCTTCAAATGAATGCCAAATTATGAATCATTCTTAATGCGCCATTTTAATCACAGCTGTCATTCATAATATAATAATAATCATAATCCTTTATTATAGCAGTGTGTATCTCGTAAATTGAAAGAAAAGGCGTTGGTTAAATCAATACGCACGTAGGGTTCATTCGAATGCGTTTCGTCAAAGGTAATTCGATCTGAGTGAATCGGCGTCCTTTTGTTTTGGCACTTATACGCCTTTAGTTTGTTTTTGACGTAATTCAATACTCAGACGTTCGTGTTACTATTGACACTTCTAACCAAAACATAAGATGGTTAAAAAAATGTTGCAATTATTTGTATATGTGTGAGAAGACATTACCGCTGATCTATACTAATACTAATATTATAAAGCTGAAGAGTTTGTTTGTTTGAACGCACTAATCTCTGAAACTACTGGCCCGAATTGAAAAAATCTTTTTGTGTTGAATAGTCCGTTTATTGAGGAAGGCTATAGGATATATGTCATCTCGCTGTGACTTATAGAAGTCAAGCAGCAATGAAAAATGCTGCAAAAACGGGAAAAGATTTCTTTTTTTAGAGCTTTCCTCGCGTGCGCTGAGGAAACACTAAAAACCGCGCGGACGGAGTCCCGGGCGACCCCTAGTATTTTATATTTAGTAACTCCCAACAATCAAATGTAGCTTAGAAGTTTAGAACATAAGTACTTAGATGATACCAGGTTTATGTACGGCTAATATTACTAAATCTACATATTAAGCCGCAACGACAGAATACATTAATAAAAAAAAAACAAGTCATACTAAAACGAACGTAATATGAATATGAATGAGTCCTATAATAGCCTATTTGATATCGTATACATGTCTCCCTGAAGGTATCATTAACCGTGTATTTTATTCAATCCGCGAAACAAAATTGATCCGCGACATAAAGCTTCAGTTACGATGATATAAATTACCTGATATCACCGTTATAAAACAAACCGCTGGATTACAGATTTTAATTCGTCGATAGCAAAGCAGTTAAAGGGGACCTTTATGAATTAACGATGTCAATTTCCCTAATGACATTGTAAAAGGAAAGTTTACGATTAATGTTTAGTATACGACATACGTATTGTATTGTTACGGGGTTTCGCGAATACGTGGGCACTGACCCGCCTACGATATTTAGGACGAGCTTAACTGAACGGATACATGGTAGGTATATAGATTTGACCGTTTGTTATATTTATACGATATATTACAAAAGTATGACGTACATATAATTTCTAAGAACTAAACTTAAATAATAATATTTTGTGAACTTTTACAAAATATTGTTACATATTTATAATTTATTACATTAGTGGTTATCACATTTGCAATTCACACAAGAGATAATTATTAAGGTAGAGTAGAGTATTAAAAACCTTGCAGGACAAATATATTAGCAACGACCAAGTCTTGAATCACAGTCTTTCGCTATGCATTCTCACAACCTGATCTTGAAACCTGCTTTGGCATCAGACAAGTTATCAAACGACTACAATCTGTTCGAAATAAAATTTACCACAATATAAAACAGAAAGATACATTATTTATTTTGAATGCTGTAAAAGTTTTTTAAAGTTATCTTCACATTTATTATTACGTAAATAACCCAATCTTTGGACAAAAATAATATAACAAAACTCAAATCATAGCTTAAAATTATTTTATAAAATCTTTTTGATTAATATATACTTATAAAATATGCATTATCAGAACTTGAATACTGTATCAAACTACTCTCCTACATTAATACAATATTCAATGTTATTACGATACGTAAGGTATTTGTTAACGCAACAGTAAGAAAATTAATTTAAGAAGATAACACGGATCAAAACACCTACCTCCTTGTTTCAAAATTAATTAAACAACGTCTCTATCAGAGCGCTGCGAGGCTTCTGTTAACGATCATTCTAATATTTTCCTGTGTATTTTAAACTTTCATTTTTTCATAATTAAAATCTTTGATTTTGACATAATTCATTTAAGTTACAAGAACTTTGAGAACTGTTTTACAGGTAAAGATACAAAGATAACATCTGCAGGCTAATTCAATTTTAGAAACCGTCTTATAACATTTCAATTAGTTAATGATAGAAATGAATCTGAATCCGTGATGACATTAGGGCTGCCCCCCCGATAGAAATAGGTAACGACTTCACCCGCCGCTGCGTCCAAATTATATTACTTTATTGTTATACTTTTTTTTACTTTGTTCCCTCGAACTAACGTAATTGGCTTGGGATCACGCTACTATAACTATCAACTGGGTTATTGGTTTGGCTTTGTAAGGCTATTTCCTATTGTGTGTTTTAGGGCTTTATTTGTTGCTATTAACTCTATCCGAAAGTTTAACGACATGTGCGAAAGCAATTACTTTGATATGTTTATAAAATGATCATTTTTTATCATTAGCCATATGTATATCAACAAATAATAATAAAATTGTCTATGTTATTTATTTTAAAAGATTAAGATTCGAGCCATTCATTAAATAATCCTGCAATGTACTATCATTATCATAAACTGTACGCAATCACATATTCATCAAACCAACTTAATTGAGATCGTTACTGCATTAATGACACATAAACAGACAAATAAACTTACTGTTATAGCACATATTAAACAGAGGCTAAGATTGTTGAGCAATAAAACTTGACCTACAATAATATATATATACATATATATTTTACATCTGAAGCCTGGATGTAGGTTTTGGTTTCGTAAATAAATTCTATTTACGTATAAACTAAAAAGGTTTTTATTTTTTCGGAACGGTTCTAGTTCCTAAACTACCGATAGTAAATAGTCAGCAATTTTTCATTAGTCAACTATATATTTGGAAAAAACGCTACGTCAGCAATAACTTTTTGTCGACCATTTAATTGGTGCCTAGGTTTTTTTCTGTTTTTGCGAGTTTTCTGAAGTGTATATAAAACTACATATAATGTGAAAACGGATAACATTATATTTATAAAAAACTTTTGACTAAAAAGATTTATTTGTAATAGAGTTGTATGAAAATCATTGCATAGATTTGTATTATAAAATTTGTAAAGTATAAAAAATTTACTTAGGAAAAATTTACATTTTATTCAAATTTTAAAATTTCGTGATATTTTTAATAAATATTTCATTATTACTGACCAGATCTTGAAATGAAGCATTTATTGAAAATATTCCACATAACTTATGTTCGTTATTATTAATGTATTAATTAGGTATATTTACGAAGTATATGGTTGTTCAATATTTTTACTTATTATAATAATACACATAAATAAATTTTCAACTTCTACAAGTGGCATGTTCACTAAGAAATACAATACATACATTGATCAACATAGAAAGAATACTTGACTAAAGAATGTGGAATGACCATCTCGAGAAGAAATAAATCGTTGTCAACGTTCAGCATTTGTCGAGTTCATTTTAAACTTCGAAAAATTTCATAATATACTACTATTTTAAAATAGCTTTCATGAATATCAGACTAGACATCTGTTTTGGAAGCCAATATCACGTACCGAGCATGGGACGTGCGTACATGCAGACAATCGAGAACACTTCGATACCACTCGATACGAATTGAAATCGCGATTGATATCGATTATGGCACTACATAAACAATGACCCCTTTATCACGTTATTGAGTTCTGGATTAGAGACATGCTTCACGATAACACCTGCCAAAATACTATTAGGGTTTAATTTAATCGAGTATCTTGAATTAGAAGATATGTAAATGTCATCATGAATTGTGTTATTGTTTGGTTTAAAATATTCTATTACAATACATCCATTGAATAATCAGTTGGTTTAGATTCCTTCCATTAGTTCCTAATTTAATACTACATTTTAAGTGTGTGTGTGTGTGAAGTGTGTGTGTGTGTATGTTATATGTTTGGTCATGTTATACATTATTCAAGTATTATATTTTAAAGTAAAGAATCATTAAAAAGTCAAGAATAATCTGGAGCAGAATATACGAAAACGTTATTAAAGTATTTTGAAATAATTTATTAATAAAATATTTCAAAATACTTCAATAACACTTTCTTCACTCAATTATAATAACGAATATATTAATTCATCAACATACGAAACCCTATTAAAGTGCTCTCTCATGACACATATGAATGTACAAAATCTGCAACTTACTGACTACTGTAAAAGAAGCAGATAAATATGTTTTTCTACTATATACAAAGATAAATTCACTTTGACCCAAATTCGCGAACAAATTACATAGATTTGATGAAAGTAGTAAACAGATGCTGATTGGCTGCGGCGGTCACTCTGATTGTTTAGATAATCGTGCCACATCCCGTTATCCTCCGTATTAAAGCGATCGCAATTGACAGTTCACTGACATTGAGTTTGGCCCAGCTCTGTTGCACTAAATTATTGCCTTTTACCAAAGGATAATCTATGAATAATGAACTGACTGTTATTATGATTTATTCTAAGCAGATGGTGGTTAACAGTTGTTTCATTTTATCTACTATCTCAAGTATCTTCATTACAATATTTTTTAAGCCCCAGCTCTTTATAAAAAAGGAGGAAAGTTGGTTTAGTCAATTACCAAGCTTAAAATATAGCTATCTTTATTCTTCGTATTTAAAAACAAAGGGATACCAATCCTTTAAACGGCTAAAAACAACTCAAGATACCGCATAAAAGCTGCTAAATCTGTATTTTTTGCATGAGATTGCCACCCCTCTAACCCCGAATATTTAGGTATTTCGTTAATATCCGAATCCTTCTTTTTAACTTGGTACAGACTTAGGAAAGTCGGCATTCGCCGTTAACAGTTTCATGATTAATGACTGAAAACTCTTTGATGGCTTTTTAATTAGAGCTAAAATAGGGGTGTAATACTGGTGCGACCGTCAGGAGGTTGATGCGGCCATCGCTATATTTCATAGAGGGTGCGTCGGTTTCGAATTTGCAAGGCTAATAAATTGCGGCATACCTAGGCCTCATTGGCTCGACGTAAAACTGCTCGAGCGACACTGGATTATATCCGTCGAGTCTCTCCGTTCAATCCTTATATAACTGTCAATAAAAAGTGAACCCATTTTCTCAGCTTTATGGGACTTTCCAAATAAGAGCGTTTACTGATCACTAACACGGGAATGAAATTTCTTACTTTGCATTACAAATTTATTTCCTCTGCCTAAAGGATCTCCGCTAAGATTATTCCCATTCTTCAGTGAAAATAGCGATTAATATTCAATAAGAACAGCCTATTTGAGTGATTGTTTCTGTAGCTGGCTATAGAGATCGGCATCGGCTTTGTTCGCCCGCACTTTCCAATAGGAGAAATAAGCATTTCAATTGTAATAAAATATTAATTTTAAACTTTAGATTAATATTGGTTCTAATATTGAATCAAACTGATTTCCGTTAATGTAATGAAAGATTGCTTTTATCCCTACAAGTTATTATTTGGTTTACAATTTACGATTCTGATCGATCGTTAAAAATTCAAAATACAATTACAGCTTTTATAATTGAAGCTTTCATAATCCATTTAAATCTTCAAAGTCAGGAAAGAACAAACGTTTCCTCAACCTCTTATTTTTATATTGGTTGTAACAGTTATTTATAGGGTTGCCCCAAAATGTTCCCTTTACCTTCACCGTTGGCACGTCGAAAACAATGACTTGCTGGAACTAACCAGCCACTCTGAGCAATTAGGAAAAACAAAACATTTTTATACCCGCCCTATGTCGAGTAGCAAATTCTTAGCCGACTTTGTAGCTTCGTCATCCTTAATTTCCATAAAGAAACGTCTTGTAGGCTTCAGTTTTATTTGTATTTTTTAAAGACGTTACATTATTTTACAAGCTCCAAAAAGTATAATTCGACATAATATCTTAATTTACAAAGAATAAATAATAACATTTTTTTCATTTTCATAAAACATATTATTTGTATTTTATAAACATTTTCCAAATAATTGAATATCATTTGGGCTTATGCCATTGTTATTAAAACATTATATTGATATCTGTTTAATATTAGACATATATATATTTAACGTTAAAAGTTTTGAAACAATAAATAATATAATATTTAACAAGACCGCATTACCAAATCCAGGAACAATGTAAAAAGTTATGTGCAACGGTCTCAGCTGCTCCTGAAGCTGTTCGTAATATATGGCTGTTATTAACAAACAAACTTTTAATTTCCTTCTAATCCAAGCGTAATGTATTGCTTGTTTCGCTTATTTATAATATCTTTTATAATAAATGTTCATCCGTAGATACATATAGAATAATCAGGATAATAGAATTACCAAACATAATATTCTTCTAATAACTCTATTTTGTTTTATATTAGGATAGAAATGAGGTATATTTTTTCTTAAAAGTATTTAATTTTCATTTTTTTTATATCTTGAAGTTATATAATAGATATTTAAAAATATATAAATAGTAAACTTATTGCATAAACTAAACTAAACTGTTGCATATGAATACCTAATCACATATAATTCGCACAGATTTGTGTATTCGCTATTTAGTTATATATAATTAAGATAATTCTTTATACCGTTCAGATTTTGTTGACATATTATTTTCAGTTTTATTAAAATATGATATGAAAGTACTTGTCTGGGACTCTCATATATAAATACATAGACATATATGCTTTAAATATTGTAGGTAAATACTTAAAAATATAAGAGTTTAGTTATAAATATTAAAAATAATTCTTAATTATTTTATCATATTTTTCCTCAAATGAGGAAAATTAGTATATCACATATTTTCAACAAATTAAATGTATATCTATTAAGATAATTATTACATTAGTCGACATTATTTCCCCATAAATAATAACCTAAAGGTCACCTACAGGTCACGTTAATGGATCTATTAGAGCCAAGCTTATAGAAATGATAGCGAATGGACAAAAGAATCTCGTATATAAGAATTTTCCGATAATGTTATTATATAATCTGTGACGAATTTATGATATCCACTTAGTGGATAAACAGCGTGGCGGATAAAATCTTTTACAGATCGGAGAAACATTTACTTTTGTTTTTTTTTTGTCATATTAATATTATTTCTAGATTAACTTGAAGGTTTGTAACAAGATTCATTTAGAAATTCTTCTCTTAATAATGACTATCTTGGGAAGGAGGCAATTAAAGTAATAAGTTATAAGTACTTAAGTTAGCAACTGCTAATGTTATGTTGTATTAGGTAATTATAATTGATAGCATTAACTAATATTGTATTATTACATTTGCCATTAGTTTTAAATTGCTTGTAAACTAAACTGTTAATTAAATTATATGTTGGCCATTCTTAAAGTCTAAACGAAATATAAATAAATATGACGGATACTAAAACTAACAAATATTTCATTGCACAAATATTGAAATTATTATTTTTTCTTAAATTATAAGTTTTCAGTGTTTGTTTAATTATTTTTTTTGCTAATAAGAGGTAAGATTTATGTTTATTTAATACCGTGTTACAAACCTGTCAACTAATATTTTTAAGTGCATTGTAAAAAAATTCGATAACCTAATTATACCTGTAATTTAATATTTATTTATATTATTCCAGTTCAAATATAGAGTCAAAGTCAATAGTTTTCAACATTCTAACGAAATTATTTAAAAAGTCGAGTCAAAATATGTACATAAATTCTAGACAAAATGCGAAGTACAAACAAATTCTACTTACACTATAGTGTAATTTCAATTACTTTAAAATCTATAAACTGTAAATTCTACAAAACTAAGTTTAAAATCCTATTTGTCAACATCTGCGTAAGCTCCGAGTAAACAAAGAATACTGAAGTGTTCAGAGATTAACAGAAACAGCAATTAAACTCACATTAGCCTATAAAATATGAATCGGTCAGAACACGCTGAGGCGCTAAGCAAATTGCTTATGGTGCTTGCAAAATGTTTTCCTTTAGGAAACTCACACAAAACAATTCCTCGGAGTCAGCACGGTCCATTCGGCATCCGATAAGTTTAACTCCAAACAATAGTTAAAGGAACCAAGAAAGTTAGTCTGCAGCCGGACTGTATGTGAGCCGTCAGTCGTCCGTTTGTTTTGCTCTTGAGCTCGATTATCTAACTAGTTAAATACATGTCGAAAATTAGAATCATAGATTAGAAATTAGCTCAATTCATCGCTATTTTCAAGTAGCATATATAATATATAAAAAGTAACAAATTTTACATAAACGGTTATATTTATGTTAGTATTTTTTGTTGTCGTGAAATCCAAAATAACCGAAAATGCAACTAGATAAGATAAGGTTCGAAATTGATGTTTCTAATATGTGAGGCATCAGACGTATGTAATACTTACAAATCCGCATTACAAAATGCTAGTAGAAATTTCACTCAACTCGATCTGTAGGGCCGGTGATTTATTTGCGGCTATGAGGCGTGAAGCAAATGAACTGCCTCGTCTAAGATATACGAGTTCATGTTTAAACTAGGGGGCTGGAATGCTAGGATCGCTAATGTAGTGACGTTAATGTTGTTTGCTCGTTGCTCCGAGGTGTTCCTAACGACCTGATTACTAGTATTCAATTGATTCACAGTGTACTTTCAGTGTGATGGTGCTCACTGAGACAGTAGCACTTTTTACTCTATGGCAATTTTTTTTACTCTATGGTTTTCTAATACATTACTTCAAAAGTTTATTTGTTTGTACGTATATGTCGTGTGATATGTGAAGACAATATGTGTAATCCCACCGAGACAACTTTACTAAACGAGCTTTCCTCTAAAGTGCATGTGAATCGAGCTGTAAATCTTAAAACGTATTTGTGTAAATCAAAACTATTTTACATTTTAACTAAAACACTAGTTTTACTATCGGCTTGCGGTGGGGAAGCTATACCGAACACTTCGCAGCTGTCATTGATAGCGATTAGTCAAGCTGCTAAGTGGTTTCTACTTATTTTTTTGCAGTTGAACTAAAATTTATGTGACTTTACAGTTTGGTTGTAAATTTTCGATCGAGGAACCCTGCAAAACCAATGGTTTATTTATAAAGGTACAGTTGGGAGCTCTTACACTAGTATGTTTTTGTAAGCTTTAACTTGTAGGTACATGTGCAAACTTGGTCTCGAGTATATATTTGTTTAACTTAATTAACCAATCGAAAAAAATGGCTTATGTATTTACATAGCGTAACTTTCCTAAAGTATACATTACAAATTATGATTAATATGACGCAATGGATACCAAGCTAGTTTTTGTGTACACTTAAGTATAGTGTCCAAGCTTCTTAGACAAAGTTTATGAGCAAAGTCAACAACGCTTCATGACAAAGGTATGAAGTCACGAAAGACCTAACTCTAACAAATAAAAATTTGTACACGGGGATGTCGGTTACGAAATAGTATAACTATTAATACATAGTTATACTATTTCGTTAGTTAGCGTTAGTTATACGAAAGCAATAGCTTTAGCGTCTTCAATTCTGCATAAATAGGATCGATATTTATAATTTTCAATATTACTATAAAACAAGCGTTACTAATTCATCAGAGGTTTGTTTATTTTTACTTTTGTTTACTTTTTCATTAAATTCTAAATAATATAGGATATAATAACAACACGTTTCGTGTATAAATTGCGAATAAATAGGTATTATTAAATAAATAGGCTCTATGTTTTTTTTGCCATTTGGGATTTGGCAATTTGACAAATCAAACTATAAGTGAACTGAGGAAAAAGTAAGAGTGGGTGTCTCTGTACTGTCCCAATATTGGTTTACCTACATTTGGTTTTGATTAACTGGTTCAAATACTAAGAAGTTAGAAAAATAAGTTCAAGACTTACGTTTAATAACTGACTAACAGTATATTACAATAAGAATTACTATAATCAACATCTATTTTTAAAAAACGAGTAGTCTATCACTATCTATCCGTGTAGAATGAAATTTAAAGTTTGTATATTTACATTATTTTAGTTAATAAAGTTGTATATGTAATAGCTTTAGTTTACTTTTACATAAATTTCTCACGATTTTTATACGGTGTGCACATATATTGTGGCTCATTTTTATACTCTCCTTTCACAGGTCTGCTGGAAGAGATTTCATTTTGAAATAAGTAGTACCTTTGTACAAATCCATGTTAAAATGTTTTTATCTTTTAAGTTTCTGTGTGTACATAAATGTTAAATAAATAAATATAAATCACTTATAGAGTTTAATATCACATAGCAATGGGATATTATTCTCCTAATAAAATATAGTAAAATGTTTCAATTCAAATGAATAACATCTGATTTCGTAACCTTCACATTAATCTAAATAAGTATCTATCTCCCAAAATCAGAGTGAGACACAGACACAACCGCTGTATATAGAGATTTAATCCTACTCAATTCTACATCACAAGAGCCCGTGGTGCTAGAACCCACCCCTTGATTTATAACCAGAGACTCTTAACACCACCACCTCCAATACTTTTAGTATTACAATTCTTTGCGTCAATATAGTGAAACTTTCAAAGTCGTAAAGTATATTTGCACAGATAAAATATGGTTTAAAAGAAGGTTAAGTTATGAAAGAGATTTTATGTTTTAATTTTTTTTTAATAGTTATAAAGATATATAAAATCTCAGTTAATTAATTATAATAAACTGTTATATAAAAATAAATACTGTGATAAATCTGGATTGCGTCGGTTGAATTGTTTTTACAAGACTAACCCCATGTTTTTTTACCCGCCGGCACTATTTTGCTACACGTCAGGCCCATTGTAGAACAATAATTACATTTTATTTAGGACTATGTTTATTCGATAGCAGTATAAAAAACCTTTTAGGATAGTAATTGACTTTTTAACATTTATATTGAAATGCTGTAGGCTATATATTTCGATATTATTCAAATAATAACTTTTTTGCTTTTTCCAATTAATTGATGTTTATTAAAAAGTATATAAAGAGTAAAATATTTATTCAATTAAATGTACAGTTGTATCTAATATACAATAATAATAATAATAATAATAATAATATCAGGACACATTACACACATTGATCTAACCCCTAAGTACGCAAATTATTTGCTTGTGTTAAGGGTGTTAGACAACGATACAAATACATAGAAATACACATATAAATACTGAAAATATATTTAATAAATGACCAAACCCAGAAACACAGACATCTATGCTCATCACATAAATGCCTGTCTCCGCCGGGAATCGAACCCGAGCCCCATTGCGCCGTGACACGTTAGGCGTTTGCGCTAACCACTCAACCAACGGTGCGGTAGATAAATAGGTAGATTCATTTTGAAAATAAAAGATATTGAAATAATTACTTCATTTTCTTATACCCTTTATATATTTGTCCGCTTACCAACTTACACACAAACATAAACACATATGTCAAAGATCTTAAAAAAATGGGCGCCGGATGTTAACTATATTGACTTATACATATGAACCTTACGAAATAGTACCATTTGAAGTCGATATATACGAATCCTGAGTGCTTAGATCCACCCACCTCTCAGGGGCAACAATTAAAACAATAAGTGGCAAGGAGGGAACCGAGAGGTCGGCATTATAAAGCTTTTATTTTCATAATGATAAGGTCTAAAATGCTTATCAAATACTCAGTTATGTTGTTGAACGCACAGAGTAACTGCTGAGTGCAAATGACGTCTCCCGTACCATTTCCACAATTCACGAAAAAAGACCTTGAATAGGTAAATTATGTATTGGCACGTCTCCTGAAATATAATTTCAAGTGAGGATTTGTATTAATGTTTCTGCTTAAAATTATAATATCGGTTACGATGCCCTTTGTAATGCCGATATGTTTTTTTCAACAGGAAGATACATTTCCTTTTGATTAAAAAATGAATAAGGGTCTCCAGATTAATGAGTCTCAGTGTATATATAGATGTGTGCTTAAAATAGTGCCTACGCTCATTAAGTAGATCGTTAAAGTCATTGAAGTTATCCTTACCTTACCCTTAGTGTTAGGTGCTCTTTATGCAATAGGTCCCCTTTTTGTATACGACTACAGCCTCTTTCTTAGAGTATCATATTGTATCAACATGCAAAGACTATAGTGGAAGCAAAAACAAAAATTCACTTCCTCCGCTTCTCTAACTAAGTAAACAAACTCGGGCGGGCCTGTAAATAATGTTCAACACCACAGAGTAGAAAAATACAGACATGTTTCAGAAGTTATCTTGAAACTTTTGTATTGTATTAGCCGAAATACTTATCTTTCCTTCCTTGACGTTCCGGACGAATTTCGTGTTGGGGTGGGTTAAACACAAAAGTTCTTCATGTGTACATGTACATTTAAAACAATGAGTGCAATGTATGTAAAACGAAAGGGGTGTTGCCACGATAGTTCTCATGACGGCCCATCGAAGCGGAAGAAAGCCGCTCTCGAGTTTTTTTCAAAATGGCTGCCTGTCAGATGTCAGACTGACGCGCGAAACAAGAAAAACAAGATGGCCGTTATATTACAAAAGGGTTAATTTGTGTTACATGTAAGGGTAAACAAAAAGAATGATATTCGTTTTTAATTATATATAAATACTTTCTAAGTTACTATACGATTAACAGGCAAAATTATTTTATTTTAAATATTTAACAATTTATGGCGAATATTTGGTGTTTGGTTTTATTCTTACGTTTGACTGTACTTATTCTTGACCTTTAAATTACAAAAGGCACTGCTAACATCAAACCGGCCTTTTTCTGTTAAATCAAAGTGAAGGATCTCTTAAGCAGCGGGCAGGGCAATATGAAACAGGCAGAAACGAGAGTCGCTCTCCAAAGGGCCCGTCTCAGATGTCACTAAGAGAGGCCATTCGCGGCCCCGACCACACCTCCCACTCAAGGCTCACATAAGCCTACGCGGCCCGCTTTATTTATTATGTAGGTACAGCCATTAACGCCACGGCATCATGGCGGCGTTTTTCAATTTTTAATTTCCCTCTTACACCACAACAGCGACACTCAACAAATAGCCGGAATTGACACTTAAGTTAAGTCATTCCATCTCATTACTGTCTCAAAGCCATGCAAATCGCGGATATTTCTATAAAAAAGTTTCATTTGTATGAAGTATTATACACTGCATACTGGTACCAAACAAATTACTGATATACATTTTCCTTCTAAAGTTAATAGGATGGTAGTCGTGTGACATCGGCTACTAACTTTGTGATTCGTCAGTAGAGTGTATTTAAACTACGAGAGACGGTCATACGGCTTCATTATATTTACCCCTAAATACCACAGATAGTTTTGTAGGTCTTCTAAGGCGGGCTTACAAAATGGCTGATACTTCAACATCACCAAATATTCAGACTGAGTAATAATATTGATTAAATTGTTCTAAAATAAATATAACTAAACCCCTCAATGTACCGTTACTAAAGATTAGTCCCGAAACTTTGCGGGTGTCATTAAACTAAAGTCCTTGTCGGCAACTATTTTGGTGACGGTTTATTATTTAAAGCTAATTTAAGGTTAGCTACAATAATAAAAAAATGCACATTACTTTTTTTTATTATTTAGTTAACATTTTTTAAATTAATACGTCAAACACTGTTCAATTTTATTTCAAAAGAGCAACTGTTGATTTTCTGACCAGCTCTTCTCAGCAGAGCAGCATTCGGAGCTGATGTTGGCTTACTCACGGACTGACTATACTGACATTTTTAAAGTAATAATTAACGATTCAAAAGTGCGTATATATGCGATGCCTATTTAAATAAAGAATTTTGATTATAAATCTAAATTTAAAAACACTAATAATGCTCGGGAAATTGTTAAAACGGTTTTCTTTTTCAATTTGATTCATATTGGATTATTTAGGGTTTATGTGTGTGTTCGTTTCATGCACACAGCCAACAACTATTACGCCACTTTCAGCCCACAACTATCCGGCTTGACCGACCCGGTCTCTAGACACAAGTTCCGACTGCTGATGCCATAAATTTATTTCATTAAATTTAATTCTAAACTCAAGGGTCAGCTGGGAATTTGGTCAGAAGCAAACGAGTTAAGGTTCTAGAGTACCTGGGTAAATTAATCTTCAGGGAGCTTCGATGTTAACCTCTTCCTGGTCTTCGAGTAGGAGCACTAGGTCTGAAGTTGCAAATTAACATGCCCTGCGCCGGTAATTAAATGAAAGGAGTGTTCCGTTCATAGACTTAGATCTACCAATATTTATATTAGATACACTTTTCTGCAATATTAAAGAAATATTTGCTTCACAGCTTCCGATATTAATATAAATCCAACAATCTCCCGAGAAGGGAATTCAGATATATATTTATAATTTTACTAAGCATATGTATTGAAATATTATATAAATAACAACATTTTTATATTTTTATATAATAATAAAAATATTTATAATTCCTAACGAATTAATATAATTCTTTACAGATAAAAAATATTTTAATTACATTTCTATTATTTGTTTACAGGTAATAAATACGGAGGTATCCTGCATGAGTGTTCTAAGTACAAAGTAGTTTAATTAAACTCCCTACTGCGACTCCGAACTGTCTTCCAGGTTTCTAATTAGGATATATCATTGTGTGACACAGGATTACTTCTCTTTTACACTATTAAAGTTCAACTTCACATCAATTACATATATATAAAAGGTTCCTTAATTATTTACACGTCTTTATTTATGCTAAACAAACAAATTCCTGGTGTAATATAAAAAATTCAGCACATCACCTTATAACTGCAGAAAATCCATTTGTACATTTGTATTAGCTTGAAGCTCGAGCGTTTCTACCAAATCGAGTCGAGTTGAAACTTTATAATTAACACAGTTAAATATCCATTAAAATTCGTCAAATGAGTCGCTTCTTCATTTGCATATTTTGCTGCGCGGGTTGAGTTGGGAGGTTAATTTTACAAAGATCCCAGGACGCTAGTACGAGTTGTATCATTCTTTACCTTCTCACTACTCGACGATATGGAATTAAATGTTTATTAAATTAATTTAAGAAGCTAATTCAGGTGTTCAGTTTAGAGCTTTGGAACTACTAAATCGTACTACCCGTATTAGTCCCCAGCTGGGCCCTGAGCGAACATGTCGTATATTAAATAATATTATGTCTTACGGATTCCGTTTAATTAATTGATGGGATTCGATGAGATTACACAGTATTATAACGGTTACGATACATCAAATTAATGAGACAGTTGTATTACTTTGATCATAATATTAAAACATCTTATAATTATTTAAAATGCATGCATGGGCTATGCATATACAAATTATAAAAATACTTTAATAAAAATAATTTTCTCGATGTTTTTCAAAGTTGAAATCAATCTTCTAAGTATCTATATGCGGTTAAGTATTGCTTAACATAAAAAAAAAACTTCTGAATTGAAAATCGAGAATCGTCTTCTTTTTTGTAGTTGTTAAGAAATTTACTATTATTATCCAAATATCTACTATAATATATATATTTATATATTCTAGGATGCATTAGATCTAATGCACAATGTTCAATAGCTGTCAGAGTCAAACAAATGCATCAGCAAATGGCACCGCGAAGTCATATCCCAGTTGCACCCACCACCAGCCACCAGGGAGCTCTCGTCTGTCAATCACATAGATAAAATATTTACAAGCAGTATTCTGAGTGGCCGCGAATCCATTATGTGGCCCTTTTATAAATGTTCTCCCTATCATATTGCGGTAGGGTGATTTAAAGGCCACGGCAAAGGTTCTGTTTTGTCTGATATTCAGTCAATAGGCTGCCATTGATTATCGCAATTACTTAATAAATAACTAAGTTTCATAAGTGTACTTCAGAAATATAATTAGTTAGATGTATTTTTACGATAACTCAGAGAGACGCTATGAATAGGTTCTATATCGATTTGAATTCAATATTTATATTCCAAAAGCATTTACAACTAACTGCGCTCTAATAATTTACTATAGAAAAATAACAGAATATTCATATTTCAAAATTGTCTGTCTGTTGCTCTAACAATGTCTAATTCATATTCATTATATATTGATGGCAGGCGGTCTAGACGCGTTGACTTTTTCCACGTACTTACTGACACGAAACTATTAAATATTACGAGCACAATTACTACGATATTGCATTAGAAACAACTTCGTCATTTAGATATTTATAGAAAATCAAAACTCAACCTTTTACTTTGCCGTATTAGTAATTATTATGAAACCGCTGCTTATCATCAATAATAGGATACTGATTAAAAGGAACAAAAATTTAAATTCACTTTTATAAAAAGATAATGAAATTCGTAAACAAAAACGCAACGTCATAATCAAAATCAAGACCCCATAAGCCAGAATTCACGGGACCATTCCACCATTGATCATTGTCAAAAAGTAATTGATGTTTGACAAAGTGATGTCACCGCTTATTTGAGTAACCGGAGAAGCTTTTAAGAATAATTAATGTACCAATGAGCTTTAAAAGATATAAATTTGTCGGTGGTTATTAACGATAAAATTATTAATCATTGCTGCATTTGAGTTAAATAAATGTATATTTGGGATGAAATAAATGAACATACAAAAGTCTAGATATAACACTGACCAATCTCGAGATACATTATAAAATTGAAAAGCCATAATGTCGTATTGAAGCTGAATGGAAACCCTGATACCGGCTGGGTAAAGTGAAATAAGAAATGTAAGTATCAATAGGACTAGACAAAATGATCTAACATGAGCTATTGATGGAATAATAACGGTTTTCTACTCATACAGTAAATAAACTTTTATTATTTCCAGTTAACAAGAGGAAAGCTTTTATGAACATCAATCAGATTTCTAATAGATCATCGTATATATAGCTTAATGAAAAATGTTTTGTAACAACTTAAGTATTATAAAACAAAAAGTAAATAAATTACAGAATATAATTGTGTTCAAAAGTGACATTAATTCGAGTCATTTGTCTAAACGTCGTAATCTCCAAGATATTGTACATTTTTTGTGTTTGAAATATGCTTATATAAGTTAGAACACTTATTTTTCTTACCGTTATCAAGTTGACATTTTCCTTATCATCTAGTGACGTTATGATTTAACATTCTGACACTGGATTTGGGTGGTTTTTAATTTATAATATAAATATTCTGATATTTCATGTCTTTACACTGATAAAAAAATATATTTTTAATTTACAAATAGTTCCTTTTTATATATTTATAGTAAAATAATATCACACATTAATCTGAAATAAAGCAAAATCATAAGATTAAACTAAATTTCAATATTAATTTTGGATAACTGACAAGCACAAAACAATCTTATATGATTAAAAACAAAAAGTTAAAACTACCAATTTTCCTAAGCCTAATAATAGCCACAAAGAAGCAGAAGATCCGGGTCTACGTCGGGCTATTTTCAATTATCATCCAAATCCGCGAAAATCTTCCTTCATCCCAAAAATCCTTCATCCCTAATCTAAAATTTTTCGTAGAAAATGTCGTGATATCAGCGCTCCTCAGAGTAAATAACGAGTTGAAAAATGACAGTAATAACTATAGGGATAATGAGTGGGGCGGAATACCCTCAGGGATACATGGGGTGCTTCAGTACACCAAATGTTGCAGTTGCACCCGCAGCTAAACAAACCTCGCTTTACCATGATTTTAACTAAAATTAGCTTTTCGAGTGTAATAGCGCTCCTGTTATTAGTATTAAGTTGAAATATATATTATTCTACTTACAATAGATACAATTTAGAATTATTATTTTAAGCAAACATATTTTTTAAAGTAATATTTAAATATTCATAATATTATAAATAGATTTCGTTTTTTATATATTTGTGTTTAATGAATTTAAACATTTCTCTTATTATAAAATATAAACTCAAAAGCTATTGTGATAAAAAATCTCTTTGAAGAATCACAATTTATTTCATCAAAAAATATGATATGCTTAGCGAATCCTTATCTAAGCGGCTCATTTCCACTCAATCCTATATAACGCCATCCGCGCTTTTTAAAGCCGAGAACCAGACGTATTATTAAAACTCGTATGGCCTTATTAGTAACATCTCAGATTGCCGGAGTTGCAAGCATCTTGCGAATAATGGCGTAATATACGCCTCTCAGTGTAATAGCATCATTTCGTTGGAAGCATGTCGTAACAAAAGTCACCATGGCTACACGGTGCTCACTGAAACGAGATTTGCAAATGATAATGAGTAGGTACTCTTTGAAAAATATATTTCTTACTTTTTTATGATACGTCGTTGAGTTTTATTACAGACTTACAGACAAGTGTTGTTTACAATTATATCACGTTATTATTTATATTGTAATACTATTTTTTACAATATTTCCAATTTTAGTTTTTTAACTATTAATCATAATTAGACTACTACTTAACTAGGATTAACTAGCATCTAAGAATTGAAAGAGGGTTAAAATAATTATTAAAATGAGATTGTTTTGAAAATATCTTTAAATATTTATAGCCATGTAAACTTATTTAAATTTATATAAATATAGAATGAAAAATACGATACGGTAGGTCAATTGGTAGAGCGACGGGACGGTTTCCCTGAGGTCGCGGGTTCAATCCCTGCCCGTATCGGTTTATTTTTCATTCTATATTTATATACATTTAATATGAAATTTTTAGAAGGAAACACTTAAAGAACTAAATGCGGTTTAATACATTATACGTAATAACGAAATCGTCTTCCACAGGCAGTATAAAAAAACGGGATATCAAAAACCCAATTCAAATTTGTGTGCGAATGGCTAAGTAAACGAAGCAAACATTTCTTACACGCAAATAAAGACTAAATAAGCTCCTCCTAAATTCAAGACTATCATAAGATATTCATAAAGATGTTTCAAAATGACAAAAGAAGGAGATAGCTCAGTATCCAATAAAATGTAAAATCACAAAAATCTGCTGCAGTGACAATAGAACTCTCAATGAACGTCAAATTCAATTAATAAAAGCATACTGAACAAAGTGCTATCGGCTATCGCAACAATGAGTTACATCTAAATGTAATTTATTTCAAATTAGGTACATTCATTTGCCAATTTTATTATGGCATAGTAAGGGTTTTTTAAAGAAAAGGTTTGTTTTCTTTTTCTTCAGACTTATCTTACGTAAATTATCTTGCAATGAAATAATATCTATTTTATGAACCGAAATCGAAGATGTCAACTATGGTATATTGATAAGAAAATTTTGGATTTATTGGAATCGTTTAATAACCCCTCAAGAAGCTAGCGACATGAAAATCTACTCATTTGTCTCGTCTCCCCCTTAATCCGACCCTGTCAGAGGAACATATCAAATATCATTCAAAATTAATATACTGGCTTTGCTTTCCCTTTAACTTTCCTACTATATTTTGAGTAAACTTTGGTTTTGGTAATCCAATTGTATAAATAACAATTATTTGTATTCTATTAAATAAGTATTCTAAGATTACATATTTGTAACAAGTTAATATAATTGCTTTCCAAGTTAGTACAACATTTAGTATTTCATTAGATAAATGCACCTGACAATTTGGTATAAGTTTTTGTGAGATAAAACGCGTCCAGCAAGCCAGCGGCTACCCACTTAGCCGGCTTACGATCTCGGATTACTCGGTTCTAAACCCCCACGTATTAATATAATCGCGAAGCTTTATTTTATACTCCCCGAACTCCCTGATATATGACAGTTATAAGTCAGCCGAATTAATCCCTATCACTTAACAATAAAATGGAAGTTACATCTCAAGAAGTTAATAGAAATTTATTATTGTCAAGGGAACTGTCCACAGACTGCCGTGGAGAATTTTTATATCAAATTCGGATACTTGTGTTGCAGTTATCTTTTTTTTATTATTGCTATTTCCTAAATCAGATTTTATAAATGATATTCTTTTTTCTAATACATCTCATGATGAAATTTTATCTTGTATGTTTACATCCTGCAACAATTGTTTTTTTTTACTTTTCCATTTTCGGTAAACTCTAATTTGTTAGTATCCGAATCATATACAAATAAAAGATTACGTCCATGTACGTCCTAGGGCTAAAAAGCTTTTTGGCTGTTGTCTAGCCTCATGAATATTTCATTCATAGCGACAAGAACAACCGTTTTGGTAAACATGCTAGTAAATATATTCTTACAAGATGAAGAACAGAATGAACATATGAACTTTTAATCACCATGGCAACTTTTAATTGCGTCAGTAATCAAACCTCTTAATTATCAAACAAAACAAATTGATAAAACGAAACTTTGTTTA
This sequence comes from Napeogenes inachia, assembly GCA_959347355.1. Lineage (NCBI taxonomy): Eukaryota > Metazoa > Arthropoda > Insecta > Lepidoptera > Nymphalidae > Napeogenes > Napeogenes inachia. Next base: position 11,732,471 of record OY365793.1, on the reverse strand, counting down.
TATAAAAATTATGTTACAATACGTTATTCCAGTTATATTAATACGTAATCTTGATTAGTTTTCATCTATTCAAATATTCTTGATTCAGTTTAAATCTCATCAAACCCAAGTTCAGTAAAATAATTTTCCGCCATACCGCCTCCTTATTGCTGCATCGTGGACCACATTTCATACAAATTGAAAATCAATTTAACAAGGGGTCTTGGTGGAATAGACGAGTGACGTCAAGAAACAGACCTCTTAGCAACCGAGGGTAGAAATAGGAAAATACATCACCTTAAAGTGAGTAGGGAAGATTCATATCACACAGGAAATTCGACTCGCGTCTCGCCTCAGCTTCATGGATTTTTAAGGAAACGAACCCACCTACTTTCGTTTTCACATATGCAGTACTGATTCATGAGTTTTATCTGCCATGAAATGTGAGCCTGCGAATTTATTGAAAGTTACCGGTGGGCGGTGTGTCTGCGAGCTGAAATTAATGGCAATCTGTGTGTAGGTACCTTCGCTGTTATATCTTCCTATACATTTATTTGTGATTCTTATTTTTATGCTAAAACACAGCGTGATTTATTATGTCATAAAAATAAAATAAATATAAAGTAGTTTTCTGAATTTAAAACTAGAATTATAAGCTCATCATAAATGCATGCACTGCGTGCGCCTGAGCGGTGAATAATACACCCGAGACGTAACTTAATTTTCTGCATAAAAAATTGGCATTCCTTTGTAACATTTGTTGATTCACGCACCCTATTGCGATACAAGCGATTATTATTTCGTTCGGAAACCCATCAAAAGTTACAATTGAAAAGTTAAAGTATTCCGGGCGGGACGCTGAGCCCCTCAGTATCTACAAATTACATTGCTATAGAAGTATTCTTTGTGTACACAACCGTCATCATAAAAATACATACTTAATTATTATCATGAATTCATTATAGATAAGATCCATATCTATCCGGAATGAAAGCTTATTTAGTTTAATAGTAGATAAGTGTACTGATTTCCTTGACATTACATACCTACATATTAAGTAGTTAATTTTTATTTAGTTTAAATATGGGTGAATTTCATATCCTTTCATACTAGAATACACCTCATTGCACAATTTCCAAATAAATATATATTGCTGGCACGCCATAATAAAATAAAAAAATAGGTTTAAATAACATTGCAAGTTTCAAAAGAGCACGGAAATTAAAGGAAACCTTCGTAAACATGTTGTACATAGTAAAGTTTTGAAAACCCTTAAAATCGATAGGATATTCAACTAGAAACTTATCTCATTCCGCGCTGCATTCCAAAACAATTTTATTAAACTTTTCTCCCGCCTTGGCTATTGTAGAAACGAGATTCGGTGCAACTCCCTAGTTCGAATTCTTTCCTCAATATTTTTTTCTAAAACAAATTACCCTCCTCTAGCACACCTTAAAACACGAAAGCACCGCCCTGAATAATTAATACAATGGAAGGTTAAATTCGTCTAAGTGTCAACTTTCCCCTACTATTTAAAATACGACACCATCAAAAGTGTGGTCTTCGTCAATGTCTAGACCTTTTATCTCACTGAGGGTTGTTTATTTAATTTCGTCCATTTTATTGGAATCGACATTGATTTGAGAAAACTTTTCTGCCAAAGCTTCGATGCAAGCATTATTTTGAAGTTTTAAAGGAGGGTGCGATGTTTGATCCTGATTGACAAATTTGCCCTGTCCAAGTAAATAACATTCACTGTGATGTTTGCCTTGAGATATTTAAGCCTCTAAGCAAATGCTCTAAGCGAAGGGTGAATCGAATAACTTGAACGACTGCTTGTAAAAATTGATAAACACATACACACACTATGTTGTTCTCATATTATTGTTCATCTTAATTTTTATAAAAATAAAAATATTTTACTTTAAATACAAATGAGTTTCTATAAAGGAATACTTTATTTATTAAATTTAATTGGGTGGGATATATAGGTATGTGTGTCTCTGTACTATATGTGTATAATATTGATTACTGATTGGTAAATTGCATTGGGCTTTTTAGCTTATTTTTTTATTAACTCTATTGTACTCTTTTCAATATCATGATTAGCAATGCAGTCACGTGACCAATATCTGATACGGTTTTGAAGGTTCGATTATAAGTTCTGTTTTTTTATACTTTGGCGTAAGCAATGCCCTTTAAAACCCTGCAATAATTTCCCTGGGGAGACGTCGCTAGCCTTTGACAGAGGGTTCCTGGACAGTAAGGGTGACCCAGGGTAAAAACTTGGCCAAATGTACTAGGGTCAGTCCTTCCCGACCATTGTTCTTTAACGCTATGGTGACCAAAAGGTCACTAACAAAGGTGAAGACTTATTGGATCCCGAAAGGTAATGTTATAGCAATTAATATTACATAAAAGGTTTTCATACAAATTCGATCTAATATTATAATAAATCCAATTTTGATTAACTTGTACAGAATTTTAAACAAAGGGCTTACGATATTAGAAATGTATGACTTTAACAACATTTCAAAATTGACAGCTTAAGTTAGACATGGTTTATTGATTTATTAATGATATAGTTGACTTAACTATAATAATTATATAGCTTAAATAAATGTATCAATTCATTTATTTCAAGTTGAAGTTAGCCCAACATAGCTACACATGTAACCAAACCAATATAAATTATGGTAAGTTATTATACTACTATTATGTTTATTATCCTTATTAAGTTAAACACTTAAAAACAATACCAGTTTTAATTAATCCCTTGAAAAAGTATCTTGACATAGGACTGGTAAAAACAGAAAATAAAAACAAAAATATCAGTATTAAATGTCATAACCCACAAAACTGCCACAATAGATTAACAATAACTAAGACCCGCCCCATATTTACTGGCATTATGAAATGCAAATACAATTTTAAAAACTTAGCATACACTTCCAGTGAAACTAAGAATGCGCCTACTCGCTGTATGCGTTATAAAGTTACGCTATTTTAATTTAAATATGCGCAAACGGAAATAAGCCAAAGTATGTTATAGCATCCTTGTTCATTTCAAACTTATTTCTAGTGAATGCATACTGTTTTAAGTAGCTATTACTGAGTGCAGGCGTATATACATATTATCTTAAAGTTGGAAATATACGGTTAAGTTTCAAATGAGTAGTTTAAAGTTTACGCATAATGAATAGTTTCGTGCATTGTCGTTTTTAAATGTAAAAACTAAAAAATGCATTATTAAAGAATTACATACAGAATTACATATATTTCATGTATACAACTTTTGAAACCTGGTTAATATTTATTGAATGTAAATATTTTTATTAAATAGGAATTTTCTCGACTTTAATTAATATATATTTAATAGTCATCATAATTCAATATATATATAAAAAGCTCAGTATAAACTGTTATTGTGATTTTCGTTAAAAAATAAACATTTTATCTTCATGTAATATCTTATGATATTAAATGTCTAAAGCCGTAGCTGTACTTTAAATTCAGTTGAAGCTAACTCAAAAATTGTATTAAACTTCAAAATGTATCTCTGAAGTTCGCTCTAGTTACGATCGTATAAAGTGTCTATTCAATGTACAGGATTAATATTCGCATAACGTCAAAGAATGAGCCCGGGCCAATGTAAAACAAACTTCCATTGGACGAAGCGTAAAATAAGGATTCATAATTCAAATCGAAAAAACTTTCTCCGGCGCGGTAATTTTTTCCATCTTATAGCAAGTTTCGCCCTGAGGGGTCGCAGTCTTGAGTCAAGGAAATCTAAGAGATGGTTTACATTTTTAGCCTTTCGCCGTGTCCTCCCCACTTTATATCGTCTTTTGATTACTCTCTCAACAAGTTATGCATATTGTAAGACTCTTCGGCGACGCTGGTTAAAATTTCGGCTTGCCTTTATTCGACGACTTTTCGGAGTTGATGTCTCATTTTTCATAGCTTTTATCTCCGCGCTGTCTTTATTATGAATGAATTTTGTCACAACTGATGGGGTTGTTAACATTTTTTATCATATCGCAAGCCCGAGTATAATGTTCGCATAACGTAATAATATTTTGAAGATTTTTTTTTATATTTTCACACAATATATAAATATTCATTTATTCAGCACTTTTTAAACCAGTGACAATATTCGGGTCGTTAAAACCCCTTAAAGCTGAACCACCCTAATTGTTATGAGGGTCATGACGGTGTCTCTAATGCTCCTAATGTATTTTTGGACATCCTGCAGCTTGCTCAGGGCCATTTTTCTGTTTGTATGAACCCAATGCATTTCCCTGCTTCCCCTAATACTACGTAACTCTGTTACCATCGAATATGTTTCCAATTTCCATTGTCCGGTAATGCATGACACTGGGATAGCAAACGTAATAAACATAAATAACTTACAATTTGTATACAATACTTATTCAGGAAAATACCCCATAATATTAAAGAATACAAACAAAATAGTTCCAAACAATATTCGTAGACAATTCCGTGCGTTTGATTATTTCGCTCTCTATTTTCAAATGACGAGAGAATAATATGTCAATAAAACACGAGCACTGCAGACTGGAAGTCAGTTTTCATAAAACAGTTTCCTATAAACGTAACAATGCGGTAAATTAGATTTTATTTTATTTCTTAAACAATTTGCGGCCGGACACAGACAAAGGGCACATAGTTCGATGCTGGTCAGCAATTCAACGGTTTATGCGGGCACGTTTATTACTTACCTACACATTCGTATGTGTGACGTGACTGCTAATAATATAATTTATTTTATATCGATATGATTCATTAAAGCTATTATTAAATTAGTGTTGACTATCAAATAAAAATAAAAAAATTACAGATAAATGAGATATATTTTATAGTGTGTAACTTAGTTCTTTTCTATTTAAAATAAACAATAAAAGGAAACTCTATAAAAAATAAGAGGAAACTTCATAAATAAATCCTAAATAAATATGTTTGTCTCCAACCGTAGCTACCGGTATCAAATCAGCGTTGGCTTATAAATCTAGCCAAATGACGCTAGTTTATCTAGAGAGCGTTTGCCAAGCTAATTCCACAAATAGTTAAAAAGTAAAAGTTTCTGTAAAAATTACTTGAACTTCATACAATTTAATAAAATATTACATTTAAAACAATAATTTGTATTTTTAATATCGATATCGATAAAATCATATTCATGCCTAGTAGATAATGCGGTAAGTTCGCAATGACCACTGGGCCCCAATCGCAAGCCGGACAATAGCCATGTTCTTGTTCACATTAAAAGGCAGTTAACCGTTCTTTATTGTTTTATCCGCATGCCAATAAATGTCCGCGGCTCCTGGGAAATGTAAGTGCGATTCGATTCCGCCACCGACGGTCATTAAAGTCGCCCTTTATTACCAAAATTTGCTGCACTTAAATTACGTTCAGAGCAATGCGAATTACCAACATAAATAATAGAATCTCGTCTTAGTTTGTTTACTTCATTGCTTGTGTTGTTACGAATCCTTTAAATCAAATGAAAGAGTAACTGATCAAACGATAGGTATATAAAAACACAGAGGCATCGGGAACTTCAATCCCCTTCTCATACTTGATTGAACTAAATCCCGTTATCCCTCTCCTCGAGGGCTAAAAGTACTTCGAACATTTACAGTTTTCAGGTTCGATAATCAGGGTGACGATACGAGAGACGGTCAATAGTAAATGATTGATAATATTATTTTATTAGTTGACAGTTCGACTTGCGATGTATTTGAAACAGAAAGATATTTGACGTTATAATAAATAGAGTTTTAGTAAAGTCTAGGAAATCACAAAAAATGTAGGTATAGCAAGATAATTTTAGATATAACTTAAAGGTAAACAAAGGAATAACCACAGGGGCATTAGACACACCCCGATTCATTAGATCTTATAAAAAATTCAAGGAGTGAAACTGGGAAAGACAAAATCACATTGTCACAAAATCACGCGAGTGACAGAGTAACGCGTCTTGGCCCGCGCATTTATAATTCAACGCGTCGGAGCTTAGAGGTAGATCTATTTTGAGTTCACTCACAATAATAGAACGTAGCTCTTCGAATATATATAAACAATAAGTGAATGGAATTGAAGGCATTATTTACTTTATTATAAAAATTGAAGAATTCAATACTTAATTTTAATTTCATCCTGACGCGATGCGAATGTTTGAGCCGGCATTCCTTTTATCTTCAAGTCCTAATGCCGGTCACTATGTAATTCGCTTCGGTAATTACAATCCAGAATAGAATCATGGCCACCAGTAATTGCTTAATTGAGCTATAGCACGTTCTCGGTATTGGCACCCGTTCACACTTCAATAATTATCGGCGGCAAAGTTTTCAACGTCTGAATGGAGGTTTAAGTCATTATCGGATAAGTTAACCATGCATCGGGTGCCAATTTAAACTTTTGTCTGTAACAAATTTAAAGATTAAGATATTATTAAATCAATAATTTGTGTCATAACCAATGACAAACATAAATCACCGAATCAAATCAGTAATAATAAATATAAACAAACTGCCTTCTGGAAAGTACAATTTGGAACAAATACTTTATTATATTACTTTAATCATCTATACTTACAACCTTTTCTAATTATTTATTAATAAATATAATTTGCAAAGGAGGGAGAAATATCAATTATGTACAAAGATACTCTAAGAACCTGATAAGACCTTTGGAATACCCTAGTTGCAATTAATAAATACAAAAACATCCCTATGCTATCCAAAGTTTTCTTAATTAATCGTAAGATTTTAATCATGGTACTGGCGTAACAAAATTATTATAGACCGTTTAATTTCCTTGCCCTACGCCCTTCGGCATCTCACTAATGTGTTAGAGAAATTTTAATCAAGGGAGTGTGGAAATTATTAAATTATGCAAGCTGTCATATGCACTCGAGGAAAATAAATCTCGCGGGTTTGTTTAGGTAATACCTTGTAGCCGTAATTTAGCTAGGAAGTCTAATAAAATTATAGCTGTGCTCTGTATCATCCAGATGGTGTAGCTAATGTCTTATAATACGCTTAGCTAAATAGCTTTTGGTTGGTGCATTGTAGTTAGGATATGTTAGAGTTCTCGTAAATAACACCGCGTTTTAAATAAACTTTACAATGGGATATATTTTAAATAACTTGTTCGCTAATTATCATTTTTTATGTAACGTTTAAGTTATTATTATTTATTACAATTAATATATTATTGATATATAAAATAACCACTGTACAAAGAACTCATTAACATAGTTTTAAAGATAAGATAAGATTGTTAATAGAAACAAACTTTGTTAATCATATGAATATCTCAAACTGTAAATAAAATAAAAAAAAATAATAATAATAATATTAACGTCAAAGGGTGCGCGGTGAAAATTAAAACATATAGGTATAGTCTAACTAGCATTGCTTAAATAATATTAACCTATATATTGTTTTAATAACGTTGAGATTGAAAGACGAATTAAGCAAAATAATAAGCTAATACATATATACATATTTCGGTCTCATAAAATTTATTTCTTATTTCCATAGAAATGCTTTCTTGAAGCAATTTAAGTTTCTTTGACATGAATCGGCACTCTAAGCGTTCTCCAAATGTAATAAGCATAGGAGTTTAGAACGACAATAAAGTTCTCTTACATGTTTACGTAGTTCCTCTGAAAATAAACTTCACACTCAAACTTACTAGCACTTAAAGTCAAATATATCTGAATACAAAAATAAAACGAAATTAAGTCAGCGATCTTAAAGACTGAATTGCCTCGAATCGGACTCATGTCGGGCCAGATCAAATAATTTTCGCGAAAATGAAACGGGGTGTATTTAATTAACTGAACCACCCCTATTAAAGTGCACAAGAATTCCCCGGTTAAACAACATTAGCATTCGTCGAGAATTTAATTCGCGCCAAACTGGAAATGTTTATTTACACTTTTTTGAGTTTATTCTTTTCTCCCTCTCACATGTGACTACATTTGTGTATGAAAGGGAAAGCAATTAATTTTTATTGGATTTTCTTTTCGCTACAAAAGTTTTAATTACTGCGGCGCGGGAGGTGAGTGTAACAGTGTTTTATAAAGCTTCCCCACTCTCGCAATCTCGCTACAACGCAAATTGTTTGTTGCGGTCATATTATCCTTCATATTCGCTCCTTGCTTTGTAAATTCGTAGATTACAAAATTTATCACTGAAAGTCCGATACCTTTTATGCTTATGTGATTTGTTTACCTGGAATAAGTTTAATCAACTGCAAGAACTGTAATGTTTTGTTAGATGTATAATTAAAAGTGGTAATAGTGTATAAATCTAATTAACATATCAGACTAAGCCGCCCTAATTAAACAGGTATTAATAAAACCAGTGCACGTAAAGAAAGAAGTATATGTGACAGCTTCTCAGTACAGAAATTAAGGAAGCCGAATCTGAGCTCATCAAACATTAAGCCCTTACCTGGGGTGCTACTAAATAAATAACACGGCCAAATGAAAAACACCCACGTCCCATTCGGATCGAACGGTGAGAATTCGAAGGAGGCAATAATAAATATGCATAGCGCGTCTATGCCACATCCTCTGTGATTAGTCGGTGGGGGGACTTGATACGGCTAGGTGAGTGATAGCGAGGGGGCAAAAGGAACTAAGGTACCCCCTAGCTAATAACGGAACGTGTCTCTCTCCATTGTATCGGCGGAATTTCTTGGATATTGCCAATATAGGGTGTTCACTTGTGCCTACTTTTGTTTCTGTCAATGTGCTATGCACACGACTGCGTCTAATAATATTGTCTTTATTGGGGGATATCCTTAATTCAATATTAGCATTGTCGTCTTGTAGCCTATAATATGTTATTGTTACCGATTGATATAAGAGCGTCATGTCGTCATGTTTAGTTTATTGGTTCTACACTAACAAATTGATAGATTTTGAATTTTAGACAGTCTACCTAATTGAATCTACTATATCAACTTGTAATTTGAAGAAATAATCTTATTATACAATGTTAAATAAGACACATTAATTTATTGAAACACTTTAGTATGAGCAAAACAAGCAACGGGTTAGATTTAAAATTCATCAAAGTAATTAAAATAGGATTACATATATTCATACCAGCATGCAGTGATTCACTTTTACTGATTATATTTATCGTTATTGCCCCGGATTGTTCGAAAGCAGCGTTGTAATCAAATTAAGAACCGACCATCCTAAACAAATTTCAATTTTCAAGTATCTCCTCATCCCTCGAGGAAGTGACTTATTGCGTGCCCAGTTTTGGCGATCTGGTAACGTATTCAGAATAATTTTGTCTAGCACCTTTACGGACACCATTTACCCTCAAGTTTAATTGACTTGATTTATCCCTCTTTATGTATATGAATAAATAGCTATATTTTAGCTATTCCAGTCAAATTACAAAGCGATGGAGATATTGATTAGTAAATTTTTCTTAACATGTTTGTGTGGAGGTCGTTTTCGTCGGTTTCATTTTATTAAAAGAGACGTCCCAGAAAGCATTTGCTGTGTCACGGGTCTTATTGATTTCATATGCCAATAAAAGAATCGAAGCAACCTTAGCTACCCCATGTACTTTTACCGGCTCAATGAGCGTAAATTGCAATAGGATTCCTTACACTGAATTGCCCCGAAACTTCCTTCAGGCTGACCGTGTCACCTAAATAGAAAAACGAAGGTGTAAAATTAATAATACCATTTTTATAGCTTATATAATATATTTTAGTATATTGCTTGATTGTAAAGAAATAACAGAAACTGATGTTATAAGATAAAAACTCTTTTATAAAAAAACTGCTATGCGTTGAAGATGTATAAGAATACAAATAGTACAATTCTTTAGCAAATTACAATCCTTGAATATGAGTAGGTAGGATATATTAAAATTATAATATATATACTTAAAATTACTTTATAGACTTTTTTTATGATAATTTGTTTTCCACTTAGTTAAAGTACAACGTGATTTGAGTAAAAAAATACAGGCATGATGTCTACTAGACTGGAAGACGATCCTGTGATTGAAGTTTACTCAATTCACTGAGTTTGCTTAAGATTTTGTGTAAATTATTTTGAAGCGTTAAGGTTCCAGTAAAAATAACAAAATGTTCACGAAATTTAAGCAATTTTATCTATAAAATGTTTTTCATACATCTCAAATATCATTGAATTTCATCATTGCTTTATCAAAGATTTTAATTTACAAATACTACAAAATGATCGCAGTGTGAATAACATTTCGATTTGGAATAATACATTTGACTTGAGATAAACTTGTCAATGTTGGAAATATCTGCAACCGGTATTGCTTTACCGCTACTTGACTTAACACAATTTATAATCTATCTACAATCCGTGAATGAATTCTGATTTAGATTATTTCCTACAAACTAATCTAATCCTAACTCACCATGGATTATTGGTACTCATGAAACAGTTTAAATCTTAAATAGCAAAAACATATCACTATTAAATTCGGACGATATCAGTAGGTAAAGAAAGGTAGACGTTTAAAGAAAGATATTAGAAAATTTATTAATATAAATTATTAAACTAACACGTGTAGAATGCTGATACTAGGTAGATATTGCAAAATAGGAACATGTTTTCAATATGTCTGTGCAAAGAAGCCTATCAACAGTCGCGCGTGCAAGGAACACAGGTATCAATATTGAAAATATCGGGATATCAATAAGCGTGACACGCCGAGATAAGGGAGCGTGCTTACCCGAGATTGTTCCCGATTACCGCTCAATCGGTATCACACCCGCTCTAGTGGTAACCAATAAACATCTACAATGCCAAACGTTTACAATGACATATTATCAAGATGTACTGAGGATATTTATTTTATTATAAAAGTTTGATACCACTTTAATCTCCTGCCAGTCTAAAATGTTCCCTATAAAGCATAAGTCGTGTACACAACATTAAAAAGGATTAAGCAAATATGTGTTGGAGTTCATTGGATTTTGCCGGATGCTCAGCGTCGAGTGCAGGTAAAATAAACACCTCATTTGACTTTATAATACAAAATCGTTTTTTCAATTCGTTTTTTAATTTCAAGCGGCATTATTAAAGCAATTTATCGCAATAATATTTTATTATTTCAAGTTATTATTTCATCACTTCAATTTTAATTAACTTGTAAGATTGATTTTACAAATAATATATTTTGTAAGTAAGAATTTCTGAGAATAAGAAATGAATAAGTATTCCTAAACAAATCTGTAACATCCAGATATTGAAAATCAAACAATGGATGTTGAAAACATACTGGAGTACCTTATTAAGATACGAATTTTCCATTGGAGGGAAATAAAGTAAGGCGAAAAGCAAGATAGATCTCGAAACTGGTGGAAAAAAACAAACAAAATGTTTATACACAGAACAAGCCAAGGGGGTAATGCTCGTAATAAAATTTTATACGCCTTAATATTTTACTGAACGATGAGTTGAGGCGTGTGCCAAATTATGTTGCCTTAGCTCGGTGCCAGAATTTACAACCTCTCCCTAAGGTGCGAACACATAGTGTATTTTGGTGTAAGGACATTTGTTTAGAATAAAAAGCATGTTTTACTTTGAAACACAGCGGACATTAAACTCTATATTTAACATCACACAATGCACACTCTGGTCTAGCAGTATTGAAATATTTGGATTCTTCTCCATCCCTTTTATAGATATACGGTAAATAAAGATAGTATTAGATGCACAAGGTGGTATAATCTTAAATGGTACGGAGGAATTAATCGCTATGGAGTCGTGACAGCGTGTTGTGTAAACAAGCGTCCTGAAGGCAGCGCACCTCATTGAGGAGACACCGTTTTTCCTGCGAGATAATTTTATGTAAATGATATTCACATTACCCTGTTTTCTATTCGAAGCCGTGTACGAGCCCTGACATGTTTTCATAGCACGTTTATTGCCGTGTTTTGTCTTTATTATCTTGTCTTCCTTGTCACTACTTTCTGTCTGGATCGGGACCTCGGAATTTTTTTTTGGTAGTCATTCTTCTAATTATGACGTATATCTTTAGGTGCAAATATAAATCATGTGTATAGTATTGTATCAACTTAATAACTTAGATGGAAAGAACACAGCAGTGGTAAATGTACCCGTAAAATATATGAAGATTGAAAAAGTTAATCAACTGCACAAAGCAATTGAAGGAACCCGAAATCTGCTTTGATATCCTCATCGGAGAGAGAACGCTCCAAATACCGCAACGTTTTTCTAAACTATTACCATTTGGACCCTTATAAAGGATCTAAAGTTTTAAGAGCGCGTTTGGTAAAAATACGGTGTCGCAAAAGTTTTCTTTATTAGTTTTCCCCTCTAATCCGACCGGGCGTGTTCCAATGTCTTATGGCGAATTTTCAATCTGAGTCTGGGCGGAAGCCAATAAGAAATCAACTATTTGTTCCCTGATTCCCGTGCATCGGTTCGAGGGGAGTCGATTCTTTACGACTTCTTTTACGATTGGAGGTGCATTCGGAATTAGTCCGCGCAAACCGAAGAGCCTTTTCGTGTCTGCGAAGATGAATGGTAAAAGGATTACAATAGCTAACAGACTGAATTTCTCCGTTATGGTAAAAATATCCTTAATGTTATGGGTTGATCGGAAAACTCCATATCCTTTTAAATATTTTTTCATTTCTATATCTGTATTTTCACTAAACGAAACTTAATCGTTTATTATTGATATTTGTTATAAACAAACAGACCTATTCATATCATAATGCGTAATAGCATACATTTCATGATTTAGTATAGATAATAAAGTCAACTTAATAAAGGGTGGAATTCAGATAATCTGTCAGTTTCATAGCGCTTATGAAATGGTAGCTCCTATTAAATAAGAGATTTCACCGCTACTCGTCTCGCCTAGTAATTAATAATAACTGTGTTTATTAAAGAAGCTGATAGTAATTAATATACAGCAAACAAAGGCGAGCAAAAATTAAAGAATGTTTGAAGTCTTAAATCATAAATGAGACTGTTTTCTTAAATTTATTCTTTGTATAGTTTCCTTAGTTATTACGATTTTATAAAAATACATAAATAAATATTGCAAGTAATTTGCCACGATTCCCGAGTCTCAGTTTTTAATTATAACTTCGTAGAAAATTTTAAAATATTATACGTTTTAATGAAAAAGATGAGTAATATAAAAGGGAATAAAAACATTTAATGCACTTATAGCTCAGCACTTCATTACTTTGTTCATAACATTTTGAACATAACCGCCGAGATGGTTGGCCTCCTCCCTTTTAAGTCTCTGTTACTACTTTATTACGGTTCATATGAGATTACTTGCTTTTCTTTTACGACACTTTTAATCGCTCCTAAGTTTCATACAGCTAAAGTCGTAGCCACAATTTCCTTAAATATTACTTTAAATATATTTTATAGGCTTTATTAAATGACCAGTTTAACATTACGCTAATATGCCTTTCTTGCACATTTTAATTATGTAGGTGAACGGTAGCTGGCCTATTTATTGTATTTGAACCTCTAAGTATTGTAAATATAAGAGCATCGTAGAACTATTTGTAGAGTAGTTAGTTTATTCTTGTCTTATTTGCGATACGCTTTACTTGAAATCCAATTTATTCTCACATATCAGTTATGACTGTGACTGAAATATTAAATGCTGTGGGTAAAAGTAATTTTATAAGTACTGCTACTTATAAATGTATCCATTGATTTGTTGCGGGTTCTCCTTCATGAACATACAATTTGTAACCTAGCAAATATAGTCTGACTTTTGAAAATGCAATAGAATATAATTTAAATTTAAAAAATGATTTCGACTTTATTAATGGAACTATGTGCCAAATGTGTGGAGTCATTTTTAATTTTTAAATAATAATAATTAATATAAAACAATATGTAATTTCATACTAAGAAGCTCTAATAGTTTCGTCCTTTGTTAAACGTCTCCTACACAAATGCACTTAATTGTTCTTAAAGAAGAGCTTAAAGCGACACTTATTCTCGGCATTGTTCACAAGAGCAGTGATACAAAATGTTTATCTTTGAAAACTTAACAATTTATACAGAAAGATTGCACACAACTTTAAAATTTTGAACTCGGTTACTTTAAATCTGTATTATATTTTTATATAATAAATATACCCCACAGCGTTGCCTCGTATAATTTTATATTATGAATAGTTTAAAGTCTGTCGAGTCCTTTAAAGTTGTTATCTAAGTTAACGTTACATTCAATATACGAGCATAAAATCGAAGCTGAAACATTTATGCAGGAGTACATTATGTAGACACGTGTCGCGATTAACTCGCTTAACTCACTTCGACTTGCCCTCGCCAAGTAACGGTGTATTCAAGAAGCTCGTGACTGAAATATCATATTATATAAGCAAGTTAATTTAGTTTTGCGGTAGTGAGCTCTCAGCGACGCTAAGAATCATTACTTATGGTTAAGGTGCATTTTGGGACTTAATGATCTATTTTATTTAAAATTATGACTAATTGCGATTTGAATATGGAACATATATATGTATATATACCATATTATTTCTTCCCCCATTGTAATGAACAATTAACCCTCTTTTCAATTACTGTTAACCATCAGAAACCGTCCAAAACATAACCTCACAAAGCCATAAAACTACAGATCCATATTTAATTTGGAGTTTGGCGTGTTATTGTTAAAGACAGCGATAACACGAAACACAAACACCGCAGGGAACGTTCTAAATTAATCCAATCCACGAAGTATTAGAAGGCTAATGGGCTAAAGTTCTCGTGTAAGCCAATTGTATATTGTTAATCTAATCGTTGCCGTGTAAGGCCTGTACCGTAACAATTGCCAAATGAAAAATACGCGATTTCCTGTCGCGAGTAATCGCTTGTAATCAATCAAACAAACGGATTACAGAAGTTAAATTTCTCTTGATTTTTGTTTAATTAAGTTTAAATATTTAAGGTTTGTGTCCACATTAAAATTGTTTTGAATTTTTTTGACGAAGTTGTTTATTAAGTTTCGTAGCATAAATTATTGTCAACGAAACATTCCTAGTGTAACACACTTCGAACGCTATCCTTGACCAAAATAATTTTGGCACGATAGCATCTCAAAACGTGCGTCCTAACTTTCTTCAACTCCAGCTGTGATTTCAACCTCCCTTCACCCCTTTCCCCTCAACCCTCTGACCGGAGCACCCGACCTCATGCGATAAAACAATTACCCCAATGAAGTCCGTTACACGAAATTTCACAAATCGGAAGGCTAAAATTATATAATAAGATTTAATTAAAAATGTTCCCTTGTTAATGATAGATAAAATCAACTTCCTTTTTTAAAATAACAATACTAGTTAATCACTTTATTAAAATTAAGGTTAATTTGATAAAATTCTATGTACAATAGTTTTAACAAATAAACAGTATTTTAGGAACTTAGGTAAAAAATATTTTCGAACACTAGAAAAATATATTTAAAAAAATATATGAACTAAAAAAAATGTAAAAAATATATCCACACGCACAGGGGTTCTAATGATTTGATGAAGTTAGAGGAAGAAAACAATTTTTTTCAATGGTAACTATAATGCGAAGTAAAAGAAACCTAATAGTGAAGCGGGTAGCGATACCATAGCTCAGCGATGAGACGGTTTCTACCGGACTATCTTCGATGTAAGATAAGTAAATTAAAAAAGTTAACTAAATTGCCGTTTTCCTGTGCTGGTTAAACTCTTTGCGTGTCGACAGGGCTCGTAGGAATCTTGATACAACTCGCCCCCGCTAATTATACTCGCTGAAACCTGGTGCTTTGTCAAAATATTAAATAAATAAAATATGTTTACGCAAAATAGGTAAAGATTAGATTTAACTGATTGGAGTGATATAATAACAAGGTATTTTAGTTTAATATTACTAAAACATGCTTACGAAAACGCAGCAGGGTTTACTTTTTTCGTAATAACATAGTTAAGACATAACTTTTAATAAGGCAATAAAAAATTACCATAACATTAATTTTCATCATCTACGAAATGAATATATCTTCAATTAATTATACTATCTATACCTATCATAGAGAAAATATGTATGTTCCGGATAAACTCCGAAACGGTTTGACCGATTTTAACCAAATTTTCAGAGGATCTTTAGATTGACCCAGCGGGTAATAATGTGAAGTTTAGTGACAATCGGACCATTTTTTATTGGTATTGTTTTTTACATCAAACTATTTAAGGTCAATTATAACGTCATAACACTATCCATGTACAAGCTAGAGAAACGAGTAGAAGAAAATGAAATTCAGATTGAATCATAATTATTATCGCGGTGGTTAATTCAAAATAAGTTAATTCTTATATTTAATATATTTTTTATTTTGTATTTTGAGTTAATACATCTTTAAATTAAGCCCGGCGAGACGGGCTGGATATGCTAGTTTATATTATAATAGAAGAACTAAACGACGCGTAGAGGCGTAATTGTTACTAGCATTTAGATATATAGAATAGCACATTGTCTAGAGACGCAAATGTGTATTGACATCAAATCATAAAACTACATTAGGTACCAGATACCTATATAGGTATATATGTTGAGATTGAGTGATGAAAAATGTATTGGCACTGAATACATTATTATGATGCTCGAAGACGCGACAGTACGAGTGAAATATGCAAAAGATTTTATTGCGAACTTAAAAGCTAGGTCGTAGTAGTTTGAATATTTAAAAGTTTAATATTTATTTTTTTGTATATAGGTTGTATTCTATAGAATTATTTTTTATCAATTCATTAAATTTTAAATACAATTATATATTTACGATTTAGAAATCACAAACCTTTTTTTATATATCCATGTATATAGCTAACAACGGGCTGAGATAACAGTTTAATATTGAACTGAGTATGTTATATTTGATCTTCATAGAAGTCTAAACATAAATATTATGTTTCTGAAATCTTACATGCAGATTGTTGATACAAGGTAAGGTCCCAGCGGCGTCGCAATACCGACTTCTGATTCGCACCTGCTATTCCCTACCTCTGCATTCGCTATTCAAACTTCATTTACTGTGAAACATTGTCACTATCGCGACAGGCGTTAATCGAAGTTCGTGGGAGCATAGTTTATCTTCCATTCTACAATTTGTTGGTTAGTTTAAATTCATTGTAGCTATTGCAATATCGGTAGTTAATCTCTGAATATCTATAATAAAATTAATAATATCAATTTTAAGTTTCAGAATTGTAAATTAGATTCGAAGGCTATTATACAAAACAGTTATTATTGAGTTCATCTATTCCCATTCTTCGAAGTAAAAACCGAAAATGTAACATGACTTTAATTTCATTATTCAACAGACTTGTATAAAAGGAATATGATGGTTTCGTAAAAATGTATTCCAGTCTGCGGAGGTGTGCATTGAAAAGACTTCCGCGCGAACTCGTCTTCGCTTGCGAGTTTTTTAAACTTAACGCTCCAAAGCACATGTACAAAGTTAACGTAGTTGTCAAAAATAAACAGAAGAATATTTTCGCGATGTTCTGTGTAGGTAAAATGTAAATAGTTTTGTTACATAAGATTTTGTTTTGTACGTAATGTATTTTAGTTTATACATGTGTTTTAATTTCCATTCAGTATTTTATGTAAACACTTATTTAAAAGTAAATAAAGATTGTCCAACGTGTGTATCCAAATGATGGTAAGTGGTGCCGTCGCCCACGGACTTATGCAAATATGGAAATTTGCAAATACGTTGCTACCCTTGAGGAATAGGGAGACATGCTAGAGACTAGAATACATGGAGAGGAAGTGATGGTGTTTGGACTTCCGGCTTATTCACTTGCCGTACGAAACGTAGCTGTTATATTAGATAATTCCTGCCGATGTTTCGAGAGAAATTAGTACTGCACCGACTGTTCCACCTTGAGTGAGCTCTAGTTATATCTCTACAGCTGGGTTAGTACCAAAACCTAAAATATTCGTGAAGGAAAACAAAACAAAAATGGCCTAATAAGTAATAATATCATTTTATACCCCCGCACATACTATTATACTATTGAAACTGGTCAAATCCAAAATACAATAAAGTTAAGTAGACGTAAACACAATTCACAACAAACCGACATAAACATACGATTACTTTCGAACTACACACAGATCACGTATATTTTACGATTTGTAGTTTATTCGTTTGCTGTTTCAGCGATATTCATTTGGACGTGAATGACTCTACCTGTAAAACTACAGTGCGTGACTCGTCCCCGTTTACCGCCGTCCCCACGTGTGGTGTCCCACCTAAATAGTAGAGAGGCATGACATAATTGCTTCAATATAAAGAAAGCTTTAATAAGAAATATTAGGGGTTTTAATTATAATATTGCGATCGATTTGATGTATAATCAATAGGAACATTTTCAAAACCAGTGTTTAAACTTCTTGGAACCTGTAAATACGTCAAGGATTGCATTTATTTTAAAGAATAGAAGCTACATATTTTATATATTTTGCACTCAATATAGCACTCGTCTTATTATTTGATATTCAAATGGCAAATGCACTGACAATCTTGTGTCTAACTGAAACCCAATATTTTATATAAATATGTTTTACTGTTGATTGTAAATTCATTGCAATCTCTCATTCTTTGCAGATCATGTGCGGGAATTCTCTTGTGGCACTCTCTACTACAGAACCTTCTTTGTGGATTCAAAACGCGACGCTCTCTACGTCGGCGCTATGTAAGTTTTATAATTCAGTATATAAATAGAAAACCTAAGGAACATGTATTTACTTTATTGTTTTTATTGGATTAAAACTTCAAAAATAGCTTTTGTGTTACAAAAAGTAGATCAATAAGATGAAGTTATTCAAGTCAAAGAAAGTTACGTTAATATTCAGAATTGATTGCAACCAAATCGAAATATAATTATTAATAAGTACTTTTAATAGTAATATACGTCAATAGCCGTAGAGTCACGGAACTCCTAATATTAAACATATCACATTTCTAACGATATTGTTGATGAACGCGATGCCCTCAGCACGCAACAAAATAACAACTTCGTAGAAACTGCCATTTTGTGTAATAAAAGTCCCATTTTCTATTATATAAAGCTATGATTTCAAGTAAAGTTTTATTTTGATAGAGATTACATAATTATTTCATCTGCCATTATGAGTAATTGGCAGAAATATAATATTTTATTACTATTCTTCCACAGGGACCGGCTGTATAGACTCAACATGAACAACATCAGCGCTTCGCATTGCGATGTAAGTAAACTACTATTAGTACATTATTTATTTTTGTATCATACCTACATATAAAAAATAAATATTTTTGTTCGCAGAGAGATTCTATTAATTTGGAACCAAGCAACGTCGCTCAATGTGTCTCTAAAGGAAAATCCGAAGTAAGTCAAAACTGTATTTAATATGTAATCCATTAGTAACCTTACTAAAATAAATACAACATAAAAATAAAACTTTTAAGTATTTGCAAGAATGTAAAAGCTCATATCAATTCCATTTTAATAACACCCTGTTTTCAATACATTATGACCCTAATATTCCCACACTCACTACATTTAGAAATTGTGATTGACGTCTGCATATACTAATCCTTCTGGTTGAGTAACCCTTCATTCACTACGGCGCTGTTAACTAGACCAAAACATAATTTACATGACGTACACGCGAGTACATCATCTTAAAGAGCAACAGTAAAAAGTTAATAAAATTGTAATGATAGAAGAGACCATATATTAAACTTAAATACCTTAAAATTCTATAACAGAAGACATCTTAGATCTAGTTACATGATCAATGAAGCCACTAAAGCTGAGAGATGCAGCCATTATTGCCTCATTAAATCAATTGAAGCTCCTTTGTTCAGCGCTAAATTGCACACAACTAGCACTATTTCCATCAAGGGTTAATCCCATTTTTAACAGTAAGCGGCGGGCGGGCATATTTCATAGCGGGGAAGCTTGAAGCTACGTTGTGCCGGCTATATTAAGGTCGTTAATTTTGATTTACATCGCCGCGTAAAAGCAATATTTGTTTTATTTCTCGGTTACACTGCCTCTGAAGAACGTGGGATTGCTGTACTAATTCAATAATACGAGAGACGCGAGGTTATGCGCTTCGATGCTTACTTTACTTGGGGTCTACTTGAGTATATATATTAATATAGAAAATAAAACAAGATACTTAACTTGATATCCGTTTAATGTACATAATTCAATTACATATATTAAGGAGTTTTTTATTATTTTGTGTATATTTGGCACTAAAAATAACTTTAATATCAATATATATGCATATTCCTAAGAAATTTAGTAAATCAACTTCTACCAATAAAAAGTATTCCGCTAAACTTTTATATTTGCGGAAAGTGAACTACGCAAGTAAAAGATTAAACTCTTGCTATAGCAGAAAGTAAGGCAATAGAGCACATGCTACCCTGCGTAGAAAGAAACATACAACTCTTACTATGAAAGAAAAAGTAAATTTGTTTTATTACTATTAAAGGGGGTTGTAAAAAAGAAATATCCTCGACTCTATCGCCCTGATCGCGGGAACAACGGTCTTTCGTGAAAGCTATAATCAAAGTTTCTCGCTGTAGAAGAGTTTTTCTTTCTCTAAACACGATGTCGTAACACGAAAAAGGCCGGGTAAGTACCGACAGCAAAATTCTATAAGGCGGCCACAGGGTCTGTTCGCTTTAGCGTTTTAAGTTCATTGCTCTTATTCTTTGCGATACTATCTGAGAAAAATAGCTGGCTAAATTACCGAAATTTAGATTTTAAGATAAAACGGACCATTTCCCGAATTTGGGTTTTACGCGGGCATCTTAAAAAAAACTGCTCAATAAATTTTGTCAGTAAAAATCCTTCAGAATGATTTCTCTTAAAATAACCATCAACTTGCAAATGGAGATTCTAATGGTTTGCCCAAAGAAATAAGCTCAGTCGTTAGCAATGCAAATGCGTTCGTATATCAGTAACAAAAAGCTATTGGTTTTTAAAAAAATAAGTACGATTCTTTATAAAAACCGTTCCTTGAAAAACGCGAGGAAACATAGAGCCGCTCGTAAATCTACTTACGTACAAAGTGGCGAATAATTAACGAAATGGACCAATCGAAAGCATTAGTTCCAAGTGAAGTTATGCGAGCCCGGCTAAGTGCCGTTAAAAGAAACTTAGAGTTGGGCCTGATTGTTCTCCTGCTTAATTCTGATTGTTTCTGAGCGCAAAACACTTTGGTTCATGTCAGTACAACTGTTAAAACAGTCCAAGTATATTAATCCGATAATTGCTTTAGAACATTCTCTAAGAAAGTTACCTTGGCGAAGCCATGCCAGAATGTCCAAAAAGTTTATAAGAAGAAACAAATAAGTTATAGTAATTGTTTCTTTTGTGCCCATTGTACTTATTTCTTAAAATGGTTGTCGAAGAATCAGTTTAATTATTTTTTTTAGCTTTGCATTTTTTCCGTAATCTTACGGTCTTTTTAGTTTATATATAAATTGAAATTAATTTCTGAAGTGTGTTGATGATTTTTCGATTTGTCCACATAGTCTAGGACCTATAATAATTCATAAATTTGCTATTCGAGTTTTATTTAATAATATATGATAAACATGTATCAACTAATCTTTGTCTAATACATTTACAAAAAAGTCTAATAAGCATATAAATCTGACATAAATAATACTACCTATTAATGTATGTTATTTTATGATGAAATTTTTAGAAATTAAATTAAAAATCTATTTAATATGTTATAATAACCTCTAAAAAAACCTGTTCAAAAACCGGAAAAAATTTAAAAAATTGAAGTTATGTAGAAAAATATCAAAAGCGTATGACAATCTAATTTAAAAACCGATCAGATGAATAACGGAACTGCCACGTATTTTAGTCAAATAGAAAAATGCACACTCGGAGTACGATAACACTTAAATCAAGCTACGTGACAGTACGCTCGGGACAAAAAGCATTTGCGATATTTCCTTTTCGTCCTGTATTTCGTAAATTTCAAAATCTGACGTATCCGTACAGTAGTCGTGGCTGGCCGGCTCTCGTCGTGACGTAGAGAAAATTAGTTTCAATCTCTGCTCTCGCCGCAGTTACCGCAGCTTTATATACCCTCGATTATAACGAACTAACATTCGCAAATTGTATTTCTGTTTCACGTTTTCCTGCGGCACAATAAACTCCTGCGTTTCAGACTCATTATTTTCTAGATGTGTGTGTAACGTGTGTATTGCTATCCTTTTCATTGATTTTCCATCTTATTGTTCGCTAAATACATTTTGAATATTTTTTACACAATAGCTAGAAAGCCAAATCAAGTCTGCTACTTCAAATACTAAAATGTCAACGATATTATTTTGTACTGTTTCTAGCAAATTGTATTCCATCAATTCCATTTTTTATAGGTATAGGCAAACGTAAAATATTAATATGTAACGGTTGTATATTATTATTGTAAAGATCATTATTTTAATACAATAATATACTATATTTATGTTTAATTAACGGATCAAATAACTAAACTATATAGTTTTTTTCCACCAAAAAATAGGATTATGTCTCCTATATACCTTTTTAATGTCCAACTCGAATCAATATTAGAAATATTTCATTGCTGGCCTCTAATAGTATGTTAAAAAGCAATTAACATATTAAATAACAAGCTTTAACAAATGTTACAAATAAGCAGTTTTTAATACAAACAATAATAATTAAAACGCTTTGATAACAGTGACCCGTGTTTTTTCAAAACGGCTCATTAAAACTCGAATAATAATCGTAAGTATCGATAAACAAAACCTAGGCAATCGCTCATTTTAAGCTACGTTTTATTTACTAAAGCGGTCATCGCATATTCCTGTCGTACGGAATATTAATGCCTCGTTCAATATTTATGTTCAACGCAAATTTGCATAATCACAGCCAGCGCATATTCACCCACACTTCGGCGAATTACTATTATTACGATAAAATTTTCGCTGCACCCAATATGTATTCCTTCATTGCAGTTCATTTATTTATCGTATCGGCTAACCAATTATCCGTATTGCGCCAATTTTGATTGAAATGTAAGAGAATGAGTGAATTAACTGCGGTAATTAGCCGACATTCTGATATATAGATCGCTTCGACGACTCTTTAACTAAATGGATTATATTATGTAGTGATCAAATACAATCAACGTTATATCCTAACTGGGTGTTATTTAATTTTATGGATAGTTAGTAGTTTCAATTTATGTTAATGTTAATAACGCATTGTAGTAAACTAGTGTTTTATCTAATTGTTTGAATTTTCAGCACTTCGACTGCCGCAACCACGTCAGAGTTATACAGCCAATGGGTGACGGCGCACGTCTGTACGTGTGTGGAACTAATGCTCACAGCCCTAAGGATTGGGTTCTTTATGTAAGTATACAGTTTCTACACATTGAGAAGTTATTTTGTCTTATGGTTTTAAGTTTCACCAACAACAACTATGACAGCGTCAGCGGATGACTGACATTATGAAATTGAATTATTTATTCATACTTTATCTCTAAGAAAGGAATTCTAAATCCACCCTTGATTCCTACGGCTCCTGAAATTACATGTACTTATAACGTAATGTTTTATTTAATTATTTATTATGACAATGAAAACAATAAAAGCTTTATTATCAATAACATAAAATATAAATCACGAATCTTTGTATATTTAATAAAAAAATGTATTTTCTCCACTTCTCAGAGCGCCAAATTACTATTTATTTGCTGGCTCTTTCAAAATTATCTGTAGTTATTGTTACGATCAATCATTTTAAGAAGGAAACTATTAAACATTTAAGAGAACATTATGCTAAATGAATTAAATAGCGTAAGGTAGGACAAGCCTTCATACTCTTGAGTATCTTGGCACTAGAACATAACGAGGGCCATTATTATCTATAGAACTTCAAGTTACTCCTTCATGGCTTGGCCGCTAGCCAGAGATGCAACAGTTTCCAAGACACATGCGTTTTACAAAACACTACATTTCCTTTTATTGTCGTTTTTACAGAAATCTCTTTTAAATCTCCATTCAGCGTGCAGATGCATTCGCGAACACACACCCCGACTCGCAAGTCGGGAACCGCGACAAATTTTACGGATACTGATTTCAAATGACGCCATAAGATGAGCGCGGATTTTTCTCGACGCTGAAGTTTCTAACCGAACGACTTCGTAAAGCCCGCTTCCAATGGCAATTTTACGTGCAAACGTATCTGCGCCATAAAAATTTTGAACTAAAAATTTCAATTCCATATAATATTTATGGTGACATTTCAAATATATGACCACTTGACCGTTCTACCGAGCGTCGGTATTTTTTTAATATTTTTTAAGTTCTAAAAAAAGCTTTTCACAATAGGTATCGAGAGCAGGCCGCAATAAATTCACCGTGTTCTGTTCACTTTTCACTTTCTCTGCTCTTGACTTTCATATAATTTTATGATGTATCGGCGGTCGTTTTGACCCTTCATACGTTTATCGCGTTCCAGACCCCGTGTATGGAGATTTTATGACCATTTTGTAATTTTACGTTTAAAATTATGAATACGAAAAGGTTATTACGGATATCAAATGAGAAAATACTGACGCTTCAAGAAATAAAACATTTTAATCATTAATTATGCATCAAATTGTTAATTATTTTTTAGTATAAAAACTTAATGCATAGCAATAACAAGATGGAGTTAACAATAGTCACTTATTTTAACAAAGACTATGTTATTAAGTAGCATCAGTTTTTAAAATAATTGTATTTCTTGCTATATCCTTTTCCATGTTTGTTATAAATATTAAAGTGGTTCACTGCCCAAACGAAATCGTCTAAAACGATAAATCCTATTAAAAGTCGAAACCCAGCGCGGGGAGGTTGAAAATTGAAAATATATTAGGTTTGCGGGAAGTAACCATTGAATGTTGATACTTGGCCGGCGGTTCTTTGTACAGAGCACGCTGCCAACACACAGATACCATTTAGTGTCACTACAATAAGACTGTAATAAGGGATTTTAATAATACTCTTTTTGTTTAGGAACCTTTCAAATTTAAAGATTAAAGTTTTAAATTGAAATATCTGACTAAAAGATAATAAATAACACTAAGTAACTAAGTAGCGAATGATAAGAACTCTTTATAATTAATTAATTCGTTGGTGTTTCAATTTGTTTTATCTAGCTTACCTAGAACAGAAGATCTAGTAGAAATTATGTAACTTGAATATTATCATGAAAATTGTTTTGCTTTATCTAATTTATTTTCAGTTGACATATTAGAAACAGTAAAGCAAAAATATTGCAGTATAATCTGTGGTCTGAGTAATGCGTTCACTCCCCACGGAGGGTAAGGGCGCGTCAGTTTCAAAAATTGAGTGAAATCACATGTACGCAATTGATAGGGCACTTGCAGTGACGCACTCTCTACAATGTTCTCTAGCTAGAGACGCCTATATACAAAAATGTGTTGACCAAACTGGCCATTTCATTATTTTTTTAATTAAACAATATTTCTGTTCTTTGCATTTGTTAATTTAACATTCAATATTTTTTTTATTTTTATATTTTTATTTAAGTTATTGCAAATGCTATAGGGCTGTAAATTTGAGACTGTTCTGAGCAGCTTGTGCGTGCCCTAACAGTAACTATCAATTTATATCTTTTCTGTTACAAATGGTTTTCTATTGGGGTGGTATTCGAAACAAATGACGGATGCGATTGCATTCCAACCGCTTGATTTTTATTGTTTCTCTCGTTTATTGTTGTGTTTGACTGTGATAAGTTGATAACTATCGGAACATAAATGACTTTTACGTATCGTTAACATTTAATGAAAACTTATTTTACAAGAAATTCATCAATAATAATAAAAAATCATAAATAAAACTTAAATAAACACACAATGAATATTGTATAGTTTAAAATGTTGTAATCTTTGATTTATAAAGCAATGAGATGCAATAATTATCCAGAACAGATTAGTCACTGGAACCAATAAAACGTAAATGATTCACAAACAAAGGTATCGTTTGTTACCGTAAGCCCGTTCGCATTAGGAAACGATTTTGTATTGTTTTGTTTCTGTGTTAGAAATAAATATATTTTTGACGTTCCGTTATTTTAGTAAAAAATAATACTTATCTAATTAATAATAATTCAATTAATGTTGTTATTGATTTGGTTTTATTTGTACTTTAAAAAAAGTTGAGTTTCAACTATGATATATTTTGGTAAAAATAAAAATTGTATAACAACTAATTTCATAACTTTATTATTATAATATTAGTGTTAATATTCTCGATCTGTGAAATAGATCACAAGAATGTATGAAATGGTTTGAAACAACGTGAACGCGCACATTCTCTGCATAACAATAGGACAATTTGTATAGCCAGCAGATTTAAAACACATCGTATTCATCTTGTTCGAATAAAACGCGATAAACCCCGCTTATTGATTGTTCCCATTTAAATTGAAAACGTTAAATCTCGTCACGAATGAAACAAAAGTAATGAAGGTGGTCCCGATACATGCGCAAATATTAAATTGATTGATAATCCATAAGAGGAAAACGGTTGTGTTGAAAACACCCACTTAAAATAATTATCGAAGCTTCATATATATACGATGGTTTTAATCTGAAACCGATCATTGATAAGTTAATTACATTTAAGTGCTAATAAGCTAATTTTAATTCATGAGTTACAGTCCCTAGAACTGTTATCTTTAGTTTAGTGTCATTAATGCAATCATGGCAAGAGTGCGTTAGCGTCGCCGATGCCGACGCCTCAAGAGCACTCAGCGCAATCACTTTATAAGCGTATAGCGTATTCAGCTCGCACGCAGATGCTCTCCTATAAACATTTTTGTATTCGACTTTACATTCATCGTTAAAATTAATACGATACTAGAATACCAGACATTATACTGCAGCATTTTATAGCTATCTCATTAGGATTCCAAGGCGTGTAGCAAACATGAGTTTATGAGAGAAACTTGCTTAGTGAGCTCGTAGTTGTTTTCTTATGGCTCCAAATACTTCTTTCCCGAGCAACGTTGATATGTGAAACACGGAGGAAAGTTTGTAGGAGCGCAGCAAATTGAAGTTTTACTGAACATCGGTAAAACTTACATTTTTATGACAAATATAATGCTCGCTTTAAAGTTATAGATTTTAAAAAACCTCTTACGGGTTTTCACTGTATTGTCGGTGTATGTATGTTCTTTAATAACTTGGTATTTATTCATTATCCTATGTACAGAATTACAAATTTAATAAATAATGAAGATGTAACAGATGTTAGAACTATAGCTTCTCTTATTGCTGCATGAACTAAAAGCATTAGTTAGAATATCTAAAATGCATACGTAATTCTTTCGAGTGCTATGTTTCGTTAAACAATACAAACTCATATTTCACGACAGCAGGACTCAGGTGCAATAGCAATTCCATTCAGAATTAGGACCCAATACCGTCTACTGGAGACCGTCTACTGTAATGTTTTGTGATGCTACCATTGTAGCTGTTTCGTAGACGGAGTTTATATTTATAGACCTCTGTGTGTAATTACATGTTATCCTTTGTTCGATCTTTTTATTTTTAAACACCTTTTAACGGTTTGTTGTATCATTCTATTTTGATGTTTGTACTATAACTAACTATATAGTTTAAATAAATTTAAACTATAGTGGGGATATTTTTAATAACTCTGATTTAAGTTTTCAGTCATCAAACTAGCATTTTGTAATATCCTTTAATTATGTGAACTAGTTTAGGGTGTATGGGTACTTACTTTACAACCTCCGGAACCCATAGGCTAATGAAGTGTCTTATAACCCTTAAATTATGAAGAGGCCACCAGGTTTAGCAGCCATTTTACTGAAGTTTAAATTAAGCACTAAATAATCAGCGGTATCATTATATTTTTTGTAATTTTTTTTATTTCATATTTTCTTAATAAATTACACTTTACTTAAATTTTCTTAAATATCTTTAAAATATGAAATAGTCTTTAAATACAAAACGTTTAAATAAATCGCGGTAAACAAAAATTTTCTTTATTATTTTTGACTAATATCCCTACTCATTTATTAATTATTTTTAATAACGATAACTTACTGTCTGAATGTTTGCCCAACCCATCAAATAAAGTTTTTTATTACATAATAATTGTTCATTAAAATCTGTCCATCAAAACGAAAGCAACACTCATGAAACAGTCTAAGTTTAACAAAATGACTAAAAACACAATGCACTTTAAAATGTTCAATACATTTTTTCATTAAAATGGATTAAACATGTTCTTTAACATAATTTTAGTATCCTTTGAGGTGTGAAAGTAACCTAATAATAATCTTAAAACTATGATAATATGAATAATATATTTATAACCATGGATTCTTTTATCAATTAATTAACTTATAACATACGTAGAGTTGTTGGTTGAATGGGTTCAGTAGGATTTATTTACGGGACCATAGAACATATAACACCACAGTAAATTTATTTTTTTGTAAATATTAAAGACTATTATAAACAAAGGATGTCATAACGTAATATTTATTAAATACATTTTATTTGGTGCTTGAGTAGGCTGGAAGTCCGAGCAAAAGGTTGGATGGACTCTCTCTCTACATATGTCTCTGTCTCTTTCACCCTCCTCCTTGTCTCTAAAAAGGTAGCAAAGCGTCTGCAACTCTTTTTTTACTTCAGCTGCTATGGACGGTGTTTGACACTTACTCCAAAAATACCGTTAAGTTTTTAGCAACCTATCATAAGAGACTAACTGCAAAAAAAACGAGATCAGAACCAATAAAATGCATTTTTTTACTGTATGTATTTTACTATTAAAACTATAATTATAAAATTAATATTCATATATCTACAACAACTTCAATTCTTTATATACTTAGATTTTTAATACTAAAGGCGACGAATAACGAACGAATAACGATCTACATATATTAAAAATATTTATAGTGGCACTGCTGTACCAATATATAGTTCTCTTAAGTAAATATTTCACAATATATTGTAAATACGTACGCCTTTAGACGTCAAGTAGGATCGTATGTAGGATAACTACACCTGAGTCCTTACTTTATTCCGTTCTAAACTTTAGTTCTGTAAAATTTTATAGTCGGCCATTTTTCTTTATAACCTCTTCATCTTGCAAGATATCCTTATAGTATATTTGTACCCGATAAAAAAGACGTTTTATATGTGTTTCAATTTATATATTTACAAAGCTTGTTATATAGTAAAGTGTAAAATGATAATTAAACACCTAGGTTTGAAATAATGACGTAACTTCAATAAATATTTTATTTCATTTCAATTGTTACTCCAAAAAAATATAAATGAAAGACAAAACATACGTAATTTGACCTCGTGAATTTGTAAACATATATTTATATACATATAACGATGTTGAATAAATTTGAATACTTTCATTTGCATATTCAATGCGTACAAAAAGGGAGTTGAAAATTATCTTACATTACAATTTGCAGCCTTAAAAAGATGTAAATCCTTACAGCCAACTTTCACTCAATGTGTAATAATTACTGCGCGGACAATCCTCTTTGAAAAGCTTGGAGATGCTAATTTTGTATACAAACAAAGCAATAGCCTAATGAAGGTTGGGTTTGCCAGCAACTTTCTTATTCTACGAAGGAAGTCCCCGAGCCCTTCCGTCCGATTCATTGAGTTGTTTGCTCTGGGCTTGCGCTCACTTAGATATAGAAATAATGATTTATAAAATGTTTTAGAGAAAATACCAATGACAAGACACAGTTTGCTCAATGTTTTAAGTATCATTCGAATACAGATTAACGGATTAGGTGTTTAAATAAATAAACCCATTTTTTTAAAAGAATTCATACTAAAAAAATATTCGATCAACTTCAAATCATGTTTGTTGTACGCCATAGTATACTCACGTACATTTTTCTAAAAAAACCTTAGCATAGCAGATTAAACATATAACAGTACTATTTTCTAAAAATATTGCGAGTATCATACATTTAAATATATTTTTTTAACTATTTTTTAAGTGTCTGTCTGTATCTTATCTTCTCGTAAACCTGATTAGTATAACAAAGGCAGTTACCGTGTTAAAATAAAATTGCAACAAATATAGACGAGTTAAATCCTCAAAATAGTTTTATTTACTCGTATATGTAAATGTAATATTAAATCACAACAATTTAAATATAAGTATTCAAATTATGTTTTATTTTAAGTGTTACATTTTTTATAATCTTGTTTAGGAAGCTTACATGTGTCTGAAGTCGACGTCTGAGCAGGCCGCAACCCGACTTGCAAAAGTAAAGAATTAGGAAAAGGCCCTTCCTGGCCCGGGGCGTTCATCAGGGGCACGTTCTTGCACGCCTAATTTAATCCTAAGCTTATTGAAATAAAAACGACATAGGTTTTCGACAGGTGCCGCGGGCTAAGCGAGGGGCGGAGGGGAGGCGGGTCACAGGTGCCTTCGATGGTCGCAGCGTCGTTAAAATTTACATAAAGTCTCAATCCACCGCGATGGGCCTCGCCGGCCACCCCACGTTTATGCTACATTTAGTAATTTTATGATAATTTCGAAAACCGTACCGCCACCCATCGCATTATACTAATAGAGGAGAACGCCCGTAGGATTCCGAAAATATTCGAGCTTCCACAAAATAATAAGTTTCGGTCAATAAATCGCTCCGGTCGAAAATAGAAGGTGTACTTTAAAAAAGAAGCTCACAGATGTATTTTTGAGTGCGACCATTTGGAGTGGACAAGTAGGCTAGACAAATAAATCAATGCGTCGATGGTTCTACCTTTTTTTATCGAACATTTAATTTAAAACAGGGTGGTGATGGGTATAGCTTCGTTTAGTAAGAATGTTTTATTGTTGCAGTCAAACCTGACGCATCTGCCTCGTCACGAGTACGTGCCGGGCATCGGCATGGGAGTCGCCAAGTGTCCCTACGACCCTGCTGACAATTCGACAGCCCTGTGGGTGGAAAGAGGCAATCCTGGCTCCCTGCCTGCTTTGTACTCAGGAACTAATGCCGAGTTCACCAAGGCGGACACCGTAATCTTCAGAACTGACCTACATAACTTGACGACGGGACGCCGAGAATTTTCATTTAAGAGAACTTTGAAATATGACTCTAAATGGCTCGACAGTGAGTATAGTTAATATTAATCTATATTATCAATAATAATTAGTGATCGTGGTTTGAGCATAAATTATGTGAATTTAGAGTAAATACAATTAGAAAATCCAAAGCCAATCTATGCAACAAATCTCATTACTCCTATTACTGATACAATCACAGCTCTAATATCAGTTTCGCTTATATTATGCTAATAATTGAACTAACATGTGATAGATGCAATCAATGTTCTAGAAAGGCCGATGAATGAATTCATAAATCAGCGAAACGCAACACCGATCCGCAATCAGCTGAAGGCTGATAATGATTAGAACAATTGTTACAAATTATCGACGCTTGCGACTAAACAATGGAAATTAAACTGTTTTCGCTCTAACGAGCTGTAATGTGCCCCAATCTTTGCCCGTTAATTTTGGTGCCACAGTAACCGGAATAGAAATGGTCCGACAAATTCCCTCACCTTCAATACGTTTCCATTGTTTGCCAATGACAATGTTAACCTGATCAATCCAACTATATTTGTGAGTGTAAAATATGTCTGATAACTTCTCTAACTTGAGGCCTAAATATGGAGTTATATCAAGGACAAAAATTATCTCGCTGTTACATACAATAACTAGAGTAATCATTCAGATAAATAATGCATGTAACCAATTTTAGGCTCTCGTATTTGTGGTAGCACACAATTGTATATTAAAGCCAATCTCGTCGTTACGATCTGATCAAGCGTATAGAATGTATCCTAATTAGGACTATTGTTTCAAAACCATGACATTTGAAAGTTAACTCTAACATAATTATTTTATAGTTATAAATAAAAACTTTTTTTATAGACTTCTATTTATTATGGAAATAGACACTCAAACAGCGTCTTAATTATTATTAATTTAATATCTATTAATCAACAATTACCTCGGTTTATCTTCTGTATCTAATGGCCATTGATAAATTTATTGCGGAATAAATTTTAAAAGCTTTATTAAATATTTATTGCTGCTTAAAGGTTTATTAAACGAGATATTATAAATGGCTATATAGTCTTTCCAATCATGGTAATAAGAATACTGTCATGTTTTATATAATATATATTGAACGTAGCGGTGTCGTGTGTCCGTAATCCTTCACACGCGGCGATTTCATTTCAGTAAGCAACAAATGAGTGCGTATTATTGTGAGCTACAAACGCCCCGTGTGACGTAATTGACACACGGCTTCATCTAATATTTATTGCATATCACAGAATAACAGCAATTTGATACTATGGTATTAACATGGGAACTCGCTCATGCGCTCGAATATATTAAATTTATGTTGGTAATGAAACCATAATATAATGTAAGCTGTTAAATGTAATGACACGGACGAATATGGAGGTCACATTTTAAATTTTAATTTGTAAATTTGCAGAAGTAATAAACTATATTTATTTCATTTTAGAACCAAACTTTGTTGGCTCGTTTGATGTTGGAGAGTATGTGCTATTCTTCTTCCGGGAAACAGCTGTGGAGTATATCAACTGTGGAAAAGCAGTGTATTCACGGGTGGCCAGAGTTTGCAAGAGAGATACTGGTGGCAAGAACATCTTGAGCCAGAACTGGGCTACATACTTGAAAGCCCGCCTAAATTGCAGCATCCCCGGGGAATTTCCTTTTTACTTTAACGAAATTCGTAAGTATATTTTTATTTTTATTGTTTTAAATTAATAATTAACTAATTAAAATAGAAAATTCTTAGTTACCTTCTGTGACAATGTAAACCTTTTTCCCTTAGTGCTTTTGTTACCATGTTTAATTTGCTTTTTCGCTGTCTTTTTTTAAACATTTTTATAGTTGCTGTTTTTTTATATAGGTGATATTTTATCAACGCCAATTGTCTCCATGAATAGCAAACATTAACCTCATCATATAGTTGATCTTTACGCTCATATTCTACTTCTTATTCGATACAAATTCCTAGTTAATTGAAGATCTCTCTTAGAAGGTAAATTCTGGGTGAAAAATACTCCTACAGTTAATTGTTAATGTGTGTAATGAAAAAAAAGCTATAATAAAGAAACAGAAAATTAATATAGATTACTTACACAGTAATTAAAAAGGTAAAATTAAGTTGAACAGCATTTTACCTGAAAGTTCCTACATTTACTTTGTTTTCATAAAACATAAAGTAAAACCATTCGGTCGCAATCTAAAACTTTTACATAAACGTTAAATATTGTAGTGATTTCCTAGACCCTTTCAAAGTACAGTTCTGTGTATCCAGACTGACTTTTCAAACTTCAAAACTAACTCCGTAGCTTCACCCTAATCCCAAACAGGCAAACATTGACTGTCAATCTCAAGCAAACATTTCACTTCTAAATTCAATAGTTCATAGGAAGATTTAAACGACAAAAGTCTAGCCAATTTCTCCCGTACGGAGTTTCGACTGTGCTCATATAATATTAACCGTACTGTAGGTCTGTACCACGATTTTTCACGCGCCCCGTCGCATCTCTGCATTACTTATGAACACGTAATAGGTACCTTCTATTGTTCGGTGTTTACGTTTACGTTTACGTTTAAGGGTGATTAAATCCCTCAGTAAACACAAAGTAACAAGGTACCGTGTGTATTTATCAATAAGTTAAAGAGTATCGAACTAAATACTATTCTAATTAATTAATAGATAATAAAACATTAAATCAAACATTTCTCCTTGACATTGTTTTTTTTTAATAATAAGACTAAGAGTCGGCACGCGTAGAGCTTTCGTTTGACAACTGTTTCGTGTTTTGTTTGTAAATTATGTGCTTGCTTTTTCCCAAACATCGTTTACGCCTTTCTCAAATTTAATACAAGCTATATTTACGATCTTGCTAAACCCGCGTCTTAGGGCCTTTGTTTAATGCTTTTCTGTTGAAGGAAATAAAACCCCGATATTATGAACATTATAAATTATGCACGTTCGTTGAAATTAACCTTCTTAGGTTGACGCTTGTAATTGTATGACATGTTTTAATTTTGTGGAAACGTCTGGTGACATGAAGATATTAAGTTTGGAACCACAATTACAGAAATTTAATAGCAAACTCGCGAAGTTTTGACAATTATGCACAGATTTAGGGATTGTGTTAGTATTTCATTGTTAATTTAATAGGACGTTATAATAATATAAATGTAATTAATCTATATTCGTCTAGGAGCTGGGTGAAGGTCGTATGTTGATTTTATTCTCGTCGGTCGTTATTGATCTTATTGAAATAAGTGTTAGGAACAAAGTTTATATTATAGTAGACTGATTTTTTCATTTTTTTTTTATAAATATGTTATTATTTTAAAATATAAATGCTATGTTAAGAAAATATTAAATATACGTAAAACTATTTTTTTTTTATAGAGAGCATCTATAAAGTGCCAGGAGATAACAGTCGTTTCTACGGTGTATTTACAACAGCATCAACTGGTTTAATGGGATCAGCTATTTGCACCTTCACCATTGGAGATATTCAGAAAGCCTTTGAAGGAAAATTCAAGGAACAAGCCACGTCGAGTTCCGCCTGGCTCCCGGTCATTAGTAGCCGCGTCCCTGAACCAAGGCCCGGGAAATGTGTCAATGACACATCGTCCCTTCCCGATACTGTGCTTAATTTTATACGGTAAGATTAACTGATAAAAACCATACCTTTAAATAATTAAATATTATCTACCTTATGGTAGATGTTTTAACGTATCAATTGAGTATCACTTGTAAACAAAATTAAGCTTATAAACGCAAGCTCTTAAACTACATCCCAGAGCGCGCCTCATTGAATCCAGCCACTCTTATCTAGACACGTCCTGTTAATTATCCGACACTCGCTAGAGAGTGTTCAATTATTTTTTTCCTACTTTTTCACAATCCTCACGTTGAAACGTTGAGATTTTAGCACTTCACTTGAACCAGTCGCGTGAAAATAATACACGAGTTTATTTTTTACCCGTTAAATTGAAAATTTTAATTAAGTGAAGGATTTTGTTGTCGGCGTTCAAGTAACGGCTTTTATTTGTTATCGGCACATTACAATATTACCTGTCGCATATTGTTAAATCGCGTACTCCTTTTGATTACCTTATAACAGTACAAGTAATTTAATCAGTCGCTTCTCTAATAGACACAGAGCTTTATGTAAAACAGCAAGAAAAATATATCCTTGTGCTTCTTACATTTAAATTATGTACTCAATTTTGGAATGATCTATAACATAGATGTCTCAATGGTCGATAAAGTGGCCAGTAAAGAGTATTCAAAACGTTTGTTACATAATATGAAAATGTCCTTTCTTATAAACAGGTCACATCCGCTGATGGACAGCGCAGTGTCCCACGAGAACGAGAAGCCGATCTACTACAAGCGTGACCTATTCTTTACTCGCCTGGTTGTAGACCGTGTTAAGGTGGACATGCTAGGACACACGCTGGAGTACACTGTGTACTACGCTGGAACTAGTGAGTATTGAACATGTATCATGTCCTAGAATTGCAAACATTTATCACGGTTTTAAAAATATACATTGTTGTATATTTGTGTATACATTTTATAACCTTTTGTTATTTTTGAGAGCTTTTTGACGAAAGAAGATGACCTTTTTTTTTTAATAATAATCATTGTATGGAAATACTTTTACTTTTTTAACAAATATAGAATGAATAATAAACCGATACGGACAAGGATTCAAACCTGCGACTTCTGGGAAACCTTCCCCTCGCTCTAATTGAGCTTCCATTTTACCGATACCAAGATACTGCTTACTGATACTGCAAAGTATACTATACTATACATATATATGTATAGTATATATGGTCTTCTTTATCAGGACGGCGTGGCGGTGACATCTTTTAATTCTTGACCATATTTTCTATGTTAATTAAAATTCAAATAAGCTTATCATGGCTAATGCATACCTGATGTTTGAAAATATCTATAAATATTTTCAAACGTTACATTTACTTTTACTGTAATTTAAAGTTAAAAATATCTTTACTGTTTTAAGCAATTAGAGGCTCAAATGTCACCGTGACATCGAGAACAATCACGGGAGAACCTAAATTTCATAAAACGTCCCAAATTAAAAAATGCCTGCGTACTGGGAAATTAAAAAGTACCGGCGAGTGAAAGTGCCACAAAGGCCATAATTCGTCT
Organism: Napeogenes inachia; assembly: GCA_959347355.1. Taxonomy (NCBI): domain Eukaryota; kingdom Metazoa; phylum Arthropoda; class Insecta; order Lepidoptera; family Nymphalidae; genus Napeogenes; species Napeogenes inachia. Next base: position 11,696,066 of record OY365793.1, on the reverse strand, counting down.
CGTTCCGACTGTTGGACATTTGGTCGAATGCCATCGCTTACCTCCATACTTCTCCCGTGCTTTCAGTAACGAAACAAGAGATTTAGTTCCAAACATGAAAAACCGATTACACCTTTATTGTTTATAGTCAAATAGCGTGTGAAACACCTACTCTTTAACGCTTTTGTCAACTCTCAATTTATTAACGTTTAAAAGGTTGCACTAAAGCTTTTAAGCTCTATGCCCGAACAGCATTCCGTTTGGTTATTTTCCTAGCGGAGAATTTCTCTTTTAGCGTTTTATAAATCCTGTTTTGGCTTGAAATAAGATTTCAAGTTGATATTTTCCTCACTTTTATGAATTATTAGATTACTATTAAACAACATTAACTTTATTTTTATCTAATATACTTCACATGAATTAAAAATATATTGTTAATAATTATGTCTAGTAAGCGAATCGTGTTACCTTCTGGTGGTAAATTCGCATGACGTCAGCAAACACAGGTCCGATTTTACCGCAAGTATATGTTTCTGTGAAAATAGCATTTTCGTAGTAGTTTGTTACAATGTGGCTCTCCCGCAGGTCGCTGAACACCACAGATACCTCTTGTCACATTTTCAGCGCCATACAAATTCGACTGATAGCGCCATATAGATTCGGTTTAAACAACATCTCCGACTGGTAATTTTCACCTACACTGTTACGATTTTTACCAATTTTTGTAGGAAATCGTTGCCGAACGGGCCACCCTAACGTGAGACTACAAAATGGATTAAACTCACGTAGATATCTAACGAAGGGGGAGTTCGTTTACGGAACAACTTTCAGGAAAGGAAAGCTACGTTTGAGTTGGCGTTTCAAATGCTTGTGTGGAATATTAAATCGTTTAAGCGTTACCTTTGACGTTCCCTTTCCTGCTTTAGCCAGGTACCGTAATAATTACTCCAACTTAATCTGCATAATGTAACTTTGTTTCCATATTCGATAGTTGAGCGTTCCTTTTTCAAATATTAACACATTGTACGAGTACGTTGATTACATAGCTTACTAAAACAAACTAGGTCGCAATAAAGAGTTTAAATGCTTCAGTCACTTCCGTGTCCCAAAAAGGAGTTCACTATATATGGTCTCGAGCTTCCAAACCACAGTGAAGAGGAAAGATATATGTGCTAAAATCCACAGCTCGCTTAGTTCACTATTATTTACTTTCCAGCGCCAAATAAGTTGAATAAAATTTCAGTATAACAAAGAGCCCGAGGCGTCTAGTGAAAAAGGACAGTTTACTCTTTCAATGAAGAGTTCGCTTGTGTCTCGGTGTCTGTAGCAATATTACTTTCCCGTTTACCCCACTTCGAGTGCTTACCGCGTTATAATATGCATTAAACTGCAGCGACATCGTAACGATGCCGCTAGGAAGTTGTAGCCTCGCTCGAGGAGACGCCAGACAATGAGAAATGAGACTATGATGCCCCGCAATGCGGGTTCCGACCCGTCTCACTTGAGTCCATTTGTTTTATCGCGCCTAAATCACTGTTGCCATACAACTTTGCGACACCCCGCAAGGTCTAATGAAAGTTTGGCAGTCACTGTCATGTACACGACCCCTGTTTGTCAATGAAAGGAACCGAGGTATCAAAGACGTTAAGAGTTTTTAGAAGTTAACAAAGTTAATTAAATTCCAAGAGTTAACGTCAACGCCGAGGCTCTTAGCATCAAGGGCGCCTTTGTTAATGAGTAACACAATATTTATGTTAACATATCGCACGCAGACAGTTTCGCATGGTAACAACGGTATCTAAAATTAATTACTTTATTCTAAAACATAAACAAACGTCTTCTATATGTCACAGAGTGTGGTTGGGTTAGCAAAAACTCGAAAATCAAATAGTAGACAGTTCACCCTAAGCTAGCTTTGACGTCATGTGTGGGATACGAAGCTATTAAAAACGATTTAAAATTCACAGTCGGCTTAACGGTCGAGTCGCCACTGGAAATATGATACCTATTTGATAACATCATTACGTACACTCGAAGTTGCAAAACGTTATATCCTTTGATAACTCCGAATTCAGTTACGCACAATATTTTTGTATCAAAGATTTTACTAGTTCACGAATATCATCGTCTTTTTTTTCTGTACCTTCCGTTAAAATGTTTCATTTTATGCGATTGGGTTAGTCATTTTAGATTTAGAATATGCAAGTAATTTATATTTAGCGATACGGTATGATATTGCTTTTATAAGTATCGGAAACCCATTTCGCTAAGAGCATGAAGTCCAAGTTTCCCCATAAACATGAAATGCTATTCCTACAAAATGATATGTGAAGGTGGTTAAATTATCGTATTCTCTGTAGCAATATATTGCAAGCCTCCCTGTAATCGATGAAATATTCTTCCCAGAGCATCTCGAAGTTTCTCTGACGTAGTATAGCTTCGGGGTCCATCGACTTGCTTTGCCCAGAGGACGAAAATGAACAATATTTATAGCAACGATATACAGGATCTCAAGTTTCCAACCAATTTATAGTTTCCACAGTGAAATACTGTGCTTTATTTAGCTTTAGATGTAACTAAGTGTAGCTCTTTAGGAGCTTTGTGCATAGAGTCTTTTTCATTCTTATAATACCTTACATAAGATTAAAAATGTCAAAGCTTTTTATATAGGTATTTATATTGTTCAAAGTAAATTCTAGCATAATTTTATACAAGGACAAAGAAAGCACATAACTATCACTAAAATCAGGTAACAAAGCTTTTAAGTGTATAAGAGACAGCAGATATTTATTGTACATCATTTACTTCTATTCAAGAGATAACAAAACCTTCATATAGAATGTTAATAAAATTACATCGATCTAATGTTTGCCTTCTCCAAAGACATAAAAAAAATAGTTTTCAAAACTTTTCATTTTTATCACAGTATTTAAACAGTGCGAAGAAACAAACAATTAGCTACATTCGTATTTAGTATTCAAATCGCGTTCCCGTTAGGATAAACATTGATTTTTACGAATCTGTAGGGGAGACCGTTGTGGCCGGGATGAGGAATACTAATGCGTTTCACTTTTGAACGTTTATTCGCGCCCCGCCAAAATCGCTCAACGTTTTTTGCATAAACCATCTCATCAAAGGATTGCTTAGAACCCGTAGTATATTGAATATCAAAAGGTATACGAGAAAGTTCGGGGTTGTGCGTCCGCGGCATCCCTAATGCTGGCCAAAAGCCGTCTTTAAAAATACACCTTTGAAACGTGTTTGGAATAACAATTTGCTTATTTTAAAATACTATATAAGAACAAATACGGCTAACCCTTCTTAAATATTTATTGAATTTAATACTCAAACATACACCCAGAACATGTTAGCATAATTTTCTCATCACCAAAAATAGACCTAATCGAGACTTGTGTGTGTACAGTAACTGATTACTTGAATTCGTACTCTTAAAAAGTTCACGTAAATATAGCATTGAACCGTCAATAAGTACGTCTGACATTTCAAAATCTATTCTAAATTATTCTCATCGATCCAAACATAAGCAGTATAAAATCGGTCAAAAGGCTCACTCGATCACATAAAATTTCTAACGACAAATCTCATAAAAGTCGAAGAGCTCGTAGGCAAACATTAGAAGCCGCGTTTTTCGATTTACGGCACCTATAAAATACATATTGCGATTCATGATAAAAGTCCGCACAAATTTGTTGATATTAATCGCAGAATCAAGTATAGAAAAAACAGAAGAAAGTAAACAATTAAAAATGTATAATAAGCCTTAAACCAAATAAAGATTTTAAAAAATCGAATGTAGTATGAATATCAGGTGGAATGTAGTCAAGCATTGACCTAGATTATATTTAAAAAAAAATATAGATATAACTTAGTTATAACTTACCTAATAAAAACTGTAAAGAAGATCGAATGGAAATATATATCAAAATGCAAACATCATACGCGGAAGGTGTATTTTAAAAGGAGCCCGTCCAATTGGCTCCATGGAGAGCTATAGGTTAAGCAGGGTCTTTTTTATGAAAACCAATAAAGATGTTAGAGCTACTTTGTGTTTGGGAATTTATACCACTTCGAGGAATAAAACTTATATTGTTCGGGGGATCGCAAAAAAGTTTTCACTTAAGGCCTGTCGAAGCGAAATCTTTATTGGATTGCAGGATTATTTCTTTGAACCTTTATTGAAGGTTCCCTGATCATTGGCTAGGAAAATATGGAAACATAATTACGACCTGCGCTAACCTTAGCCCGCTTTGATACCGCTATAATGAAATGATTTCATTGATGTTTTATCGAATAGAATATCTGAAGAAAATATATCCACAATATTTTTTTCATTACAAGTGGCTTTGATCAGATTGTTTGTAAGAAAATAGCGAAAACGGATTTATTTTCGAGTAATTTCGCGTACGTAGAAGATTCACGTATAATTAAATAAATGACCGGACTTATTTTGATGATATTCGCAGGCTACGACGCACTAAACAGTTTACCGTCAGACGGGTCAGGGCGCTCGCCTTGTATACCTAATTTGTTACTAAAGACGGGTATTCCGGCGGGAATTCCCCGATCACAACCAATGTGGTATTGTTTAATTATTTTGTTAGACCCGAATGTTATTGGAATTAATGATTCCGCCTGTGAGAATAGATAGGTCTTATTATTAAAAGGATTACTTACATCGCTTAATTTTCGATGTATAAACGTAATTAATTTTCCAATCGAAGTATATACCTTAATATGAATATTAATTTACAGCAGAGCTCTTTCAGAAAAATAATCCTATTAACTTCTTGATGATTCGATTAAAAATACGCAGCTATGCTTTTATGAATTCTTATTAATCTTATTAGCATTAAAATTAAAGGAACATTAAGAAATATTACAAATACATTTTATTTGGTAAATATTAGGGATTACATATATAATTTTAATAATAATTTCAGGACAAATTATATAAATTTAACTGACCTAAATAAGCAAATTATTTGCTTGTGTTAAGGGTGTTAGACAACGATACAAATATTAAATAATAAATTTTAAAAAATATGTATTTTTACAAACAACGCCCGAATGTATGTTAGTCTATGTACGTAAGACTAATAAAATTTTCGCCGACATTACCAACGCATCTTAGTCTTAAGATGTAACAAGCTTGATGTAAACAGATTTCAGCGGTCCCCCCTCCCCCCCAACCCCTCCTCCTCACCAAATAGTCTGAACGATTTATCTTGTTCTATTATCGTATCAAATTGATCTTATATGGAACAAGAATATATTTCAAACACATTAAAGTTACTGTGTAATTGTAATATTTGAATAAATTTAGAATACGCAGTATGTTTAATGAATTAATGATTCACTCTTAAGGATTGTGTACAACTACAAATTGATTTCTTTTTGACAAAAATGCATTTATTACCGAACCACATTGCATATTATTATTTTTTTTTATTGATATGTACGAAAAAAAATCATATAATTAAAAAGATTACTAACTTGTAAGCTCATAATAATTTAAGCAATAACCCTCTTTTAATAGAACTCTTTTGGGTAAACGTCATTTAAGTCATTCAAAACACTAAAACGGTCCTATTAAATATTAATTTCGGCATTATTCCACATTTATAGCGGTAATTAGGGTCATACTACGATTATATCTATACTGTGGCTTGCAAGGCCAAATATGAAGGTATTGGGCAATTACTTTTTATTGCACGTTTATGGTAGCACTATTGCCCTAAATATTGTACTCATTATCCTTTATTTTAGTTTTGATAATAATCGCACTGCTTCAGTTGAATCTGAAATTACTGTAATTTAAATATGAACGTGGTTTGACTAACAGATAAAAAACATTCCACGAGTATCACAAAAAAATTGTGTAATTTGTTAATAACAATAAAAATTATTATATTATTAATTATTATACTTATAATAAAAATAAATTGTCGCATATAAAAGAGGTCATCACGTGAGAAAGTATCAACCGATCTAGTGGTTTATTTTTGAACATTTAATAATGCATCTAAATCTACTAAAGAAACCTAACTTTCAGTTTGACACTAGACTCGATACAGAATAAAAAAAAACCTACTTAAAATGTTTAAGCTTTGATTATAGACAGTTTGTAATTAAAGATGGTTTTGCTAAGCGCACTGTTCATTTTCTTCATTAGTAAAACACCCGTGTACACCCGGCATCACTTGTATATTATAAAATATCACAAATCATATATTATAACTTATATATGTTACATCTAAGTACATCCCTTATATTTCTTGAAAATTATATTAGTATGTAATATGCAAAGAAAAACATGATTTATCAATATGTAGTTATTCGTATATCTACATATAGATATAGAAATATTTAAAGTAATATTTTGATATTAATTCTCTGGCATTCTTCCTCTGAATGGTATGTGTGAATGGGTCTGGGTTTAAATATTTTTACCCCTATAAATAAGGGTGTCATAAATTTGTCGGCAATGTTTATGTTTAGTTGTTGGTATGAAATTTTATGTAACAGAACTTTACTACGTATTAATATGTTTTATATAATAACTATTTATAAATAATAACTACAATATATCGATATAATCTTACAAGTTATTATATGTAAATTAATTATTTTACATAATTTGAAATATAATACCGTTATGTCTTATTTATATAATTAATATCAAGTTAGGAATATCATTATGTCCGTATAAGAGCACTTGCCGTTATGACCGGACGACGCTTGATTAAATATTCCCTCTATAAGGTGATTTACCGTATGCCAGCCAGAGCTATGCTATGATAATCCGAGATTTGATTATATCTGCAATGTGAAAACCATTATTTCGATGTGTTTCTCTTTAGATATTCAGTGCATCGCTTATGGCCGGTATTTAAAGTAATGATATTACATTTTTCTCATGAACCAGACAAAAAGGACGATTAGATAGGTTTCGAAAGAAGGCTAATAGATGTCACCACCGTCCCGATAAAGACGATCACATATGGAATGCTTAATTCACCGAGACGGACAAAAATGCGGTAACTCAATTCGTAGAACGACGGGACAGTTTCCCAGAGGCCGCAGGTTCAAATCACTGCCCATATCGATTCATTTTTCATTCTATATTTATATAAATTTAAATAAGCTTAACATGGCTATACATGTTTGTAGGTATTTTCAAACATAAATAACAAATTACCTATGGTTAGAAATTGTATCTACAAAAGATGTTTGTAGTAGTTATATGTATGTATAATCAAGTGAGTTCATAAGGTATTCAAGGAACATAATGACTAGTGCTGGTTTACGCCAATCACTCAGCGTCGTTGGAAAACTAATGTGCCTCAAACATTACTACTTTAATATAAATGAGGTTGACTAATTGAATAATTCTTAATTAGATTGTGACCCCGTTTTCGGTTGATTTAACGAAGTTAACTTAGAAATAGAACCTTAAATAGCTTGCGAGATAAATTAATTGCGGATTCACATTAGTACTGACTTTAAAACTTAAACTTAGTTTATTCATTTCATTGAAATTTTAAAAATAAAACTGTCACATTAATATTATTCTATAAATGTAATTGTTTCACTTACCGCTTTAATATTTTGATTCATTTTTAATGTCCATCTATATTAAGAGACGCGCATAGTAATTCCATAATCAATATAAAATAATTTATTTCTTCTTACTGTCTCCGAGATAAGTCGGCTGCTAAGAGCATTATGCTATATTGTACATCGGTAATACAATTACTGATTTATAGCACAGCAACTATAACTTAACGAACACAATAACGAAGAGGCTTTGCCATTCAGTGCGAGCTGCACGGATAGGTAGGGTTGCCAAGTAGTCTAGTTTTATTTATGATTTCTTAATTATACTTAAAAAATATTTTTAAGTATAATTATAAAATCAACATGTTTAAATTTTTTCATGTTTAAAATTTTTGTATATTGTGATTACAGTCGAAATATAATGTCAAAAAATAATATAAACGAAAAAAATATATTTTTGGTGTGGGTCGTATAGTGTTTTAGGTTGGCATATATTTTTCTAGTCTTAAATCTTAATAAATGGACAGCCCTACCACATACACGTACTCGCTACACTATTGTGCGTAACTCAGTTTGGTAATTTCGGTACATGTCTAATCCAATTAGCTATTATGATTCGTGGTCCGAATATTAATTTGAACGCCGTTTTCGAAGGAGGCTGCATTTGGTGCTGTCCTTATGTTATTGACCAAGTTCTGGTAAATCTGATCACGTACTTATTGTTATTCATTGTATTGGATTTTGCTTGGATCTATAATATTAATATTATATATCTATTAAATACAACATATACATCTGAAATAATCACACAACTGTCGCAATACGACTACTACAGCGATGACGATTATTTTAACAAATATTGTGCTTTAACCGCGGCCGCGGGTTTTAACCAATGTTTAGTGAACCAACCAGAATTGCGATTGGTTCGTTGCATGCCTGGTTTAATAGGTTGCGGTTTGTTAAATGCTTCAGTGACTGATTCTAAGTAATCGAAAACTCGTTTTATAGCGATATTCGAGCACGCTATGTGGCGCGCCCGTTTCGGATGTCTAGCCATTTCTATATTAATTTTAAACAAAAACTTATATCTTGTATTAATACATGTTTTTGTAACGGTTATTAAGATAAAAGTAATTTATAAGATAAGATTTGTACGTGAAACTTCATCTTAAAAACATCTATAATTAATATTCTTTTTATTTTTGATGAGTAAGTTATATTATTCTAGTTTAGATAGATAAAAATATATAATTCAAATTAAATTAAGTAACGACAAATTGTTAAAACAAAGACATTGTTTATTTAAAATGAAAATTTAATGTCATTTAACCATTTCACCGTATTTTAAAATAAAACTCTTTGTTCTAAGCTTTGAAAACTTTATGAACAAAGAACTCGAAGAGTATCAGCAAAGTCGTTCCGAAAACGTACTTAGCAAACGAAGGAGGAAGGGTGTACATACAATAAACAGCCTTTCGGTCCTCGCTAATTGATCCCAGAAGTAACGAACCGTAGTAATTTCTCTCATGACTAGACGTTGCTCTAAAATAAGAGAACACCTAATTACTAGAAATAAAATGAACATACAAAAAGGATACATAAAAGGAATAATGTTTATGTATTCTTTAAGTTTTTTTTATGTGAAACTTATCAAAGGCAAATTAAATAAAATTTGTATTTTCAGTTCACCGATTTATATACGTTATTTTGAATAGAACAATAGTTCAATGCTCATCTCCACAGTATCAGCGTCACAAGTCAAATGTATTTATATTTGTTACAGATGAAGGTAAAATTCATAAAATCGTTCAATGGACTCGGAACGGCGACAGCCAGTCAGCTTTACTAGACATCTTCGACGTTACTCCCGGCGAACCAATTCAGGTATGTGAAGAATAAATTGCATTTTAACACCCGCTTTTCATGTGAACACATGAACGTGATAAAAATTGTAACTGAAATTTTCCCATTAATGAAATATTTTTCTCGTGCTGAACCGATATACTTTTTTTACAATTAATTTACCTACCCTGTTAAATATAGAACCTTAACAACATATTTTAAATCATATTAAAAATGAAAACAAACGTATTTAATAAGGTCAAGTTATAACAATGCACCACAAATTATAATCAAGACTTAATAAACTATCTAAACAATAGGCGATGGCTATCTCGCGCATGCACGGTTCCCTCTACGCGGCGTCAGACCGGCGCGTGCTTCAGCTACGCCTTGCTCTGTGCGCGCGTCGCTACGACGCCTGCGTGCGCTGCGCAAGAGACCCATACTGCGGATGGGATAGAGATGCGGGCGTTTGCAGGGAGTATTTGCCTGGGTGAGTCTTAATTTTTCGTGTATTTGGAATATAGAAAAAAGTACCAATATTTAAAAAACTAAAAAAATAACTTATAAATTAATAATTTACATATATATTTACAATTTATATTAACAGCAGGCGTATGTGTTAGTGAGCAACACTTTATCATAAGAATAATAATTTTAATATTTTGTTAAAATAATATAAATATTTTAAAAACAGCATATGGATTGAAAATTTACCAAGTAATATTCGGTAAAACGCCTGAAGCACTAAAGGCCTATTAATATGCGCATAAAATAATCGAACTTTATTCAATTTGAGTATATGCTTGAAATTTGATAAAATATTAATACAATACTGGACGTATGAGAGCGAATAATCCTAAACTGGTTTAAGTAATTCTAACTTTGCGGGTAAACTTTGCTACGCACTGCTCTATATGCGCCAAAAATACCTCAAATACAAAAAAAGCAATTCGATTTAACAAACATAACCTTCACATATAAACACATTGGTGTTCTATAATGAATATCGTTTTAAGGCTTATTAAATTGTCTTTAACACCTGTGCCAAATTTAAATTACGAATGAATTTATAGGATCATCATCAGCAGCTCATCTTCTTACTAACTCTAATGTAATGATCATTTTCAGTCTCATCCAAGATGTTGCTAACGAAACAGCAGACATATGTGATACTTCCATATCGCGAAAGATGGTATCTGCTACGTGGGGACAGAGCCTGCACCTCGGCAGCTTTGTGAAGTTGCCAGAGGTACTGCATCCCCGCACCATCACCTGGTACCACAATTCACGAGAGGGACGACATGTTATTAATTTCAAGTAAGTTTCGCTGAGTTTTTATCAGATTTAATTCTCTTTGTATCGTTGTTTGTTATGATATGTATATTCCTTTGCGACCTTTGTTGAATCTTTAAACGAAACAACAATATAAACCGCGTTCATTAAAATATCAAATTCCCGAAATAGTCCCTGAAAATGTTTTATCGCTCTGTACAAAGATAAAGAGTAACAAAGAACAATAATTCAATGTACACACGAAGAGAACACGCATGTAACAACATTAATTAAAGTGTTTCCAAATTCACCATTATCGCACTTCCGTCAGTGTAATTAAAATGCAAAGGGAACTCGAGATTCGGCTCCATTCATCTACTCCATCCTTTACTTTAAACGAGGGTTTATTTTGTTTTGTTATTTCTTTAAATACAAATAGGGTATCAAATTCGACGAGGTTAAATGGGATACCGAGCTATTTTAAATGAGGTACTAAATTACTTGAAATGATATTTTTACACGCAATTTAAATTCTTTGTTTATGGCTAACTTATTTATCATAAATATTCAACACTAGCCAGCGCTGCAGCTTTTGCTGTAAACATTAATACAAAATTTCTAATTATCAGAGTATTATAGCAGATCCTTCTTTCAAGATGTTTTAGGTTAGAGATGTTACCTTTTATGGAAGTGTTGTAAAAGTAATTTTACTGTCAATAAATTAGCAGGTGGATATACTTTTGAGGTTGCAATTGTGAAACAAATTGTAACCCAAAAAAAACAAAAATATTAAAAACCTCCGATACAAAAATACGTCTAATAAGGATAAAAATAATATTATTATATATAGATACTTATTGTAGTCCAATACATCCATACGGACCGTTGTACGAACGTAGACGATGTCTATTTTACAAAATTTTCAAAGCTAATGCATGAGGACTTGAGTATACGGTTTGATATTGTTAAATCATTATTTACCTTGGTAACTTACTTGCATTTTGAATTCTGCCTTTATTTGGCGGTCCCCCGACGCAACGACTTCAATAAATACATAATAATATTATTTTTATCCTTTTTAGACGTATTTTTGTATTGTAGGTTTTTATATTTTTATATTACCTACCTACGAACACACTAATTTTACTTGTTTAGTTTTTTACTATCAATTTTATAAATTAGAAACTTTCATCTGCATCAATAAAGGCTCCATATCTTGGAGATGACTGCTTCTATTTCAACCAAACATATCTAAGAACAATCTCTACAAACAAAGCTTTCGATTAAAAAAACCGCATTCAAAACCGTCCACGCGTTTGGCTGCTACGTTGCCACAGACAGACAGATACTCAGGTCAAACTTATAAAACCCATCCTTTTGTTTCGGGGGTTAAAAACAACTTTGAGCAAAGTTATGTAATACGAACACATTAAATATATTTAATGTATATACTCACAGCAAGCCGGAGAAGTACATAGAGACGTCGGAGCATGGGCTTCTGATAATCTCAGTGAGCGAAGCGGACGCGGGGCGCTACGACTGCTGGTTGGGCGGGTCACTGCTCTGCTCATACAATGTCACTGTGGATACGCATCGGTAGGTTACTTTGTCAGGATTTTTTATAATAAATCTTTTTATTTGTTATACATACTATATTTATACAATTTTAGTGTTATTGGTTGATATATTTGTATTTATCGTGATAGAAGATGTTAACACTTAGGTTAGTTAAGATGTTAAAATGTCTAGCGTTTCATTTAATTTTATAGATTTATTCCATAAAATTTATAAACGTCACTTTTTCAGATGTTCACCGCCCGAAAAGAACAATGAATACCAAAAAATATACTCCAACTGGTGTCACGAATTTGAAAAATACAAGACGGCAATGAAAACTTGGGAAAGGAAGCAAGAGGTAAATATACTGGAATATATAAATTCAGGTTTTTTAATAAGGTCTCTAACCTGTAATGACATTACAATCTCAAATAAAACAAAAAATATCTCAATATTTACGTTTTTAAATTATAAGCTAAAATATAATGTAAATAACATTTTCTTTAGGGTAATAGACTTAAACTACCACACTGTTCATAAATACCGTCTTTCAGCAATGCGCGCGCCAGAATGACTCCAATCAGAACACGCATCCGAACGAGATCGTGTGATAGCTTCTGAACGTCGCCTACCTCATGTTCCAGTCCGTTAACTACTACGCAGGAGCCATACCGATACCTTATGTTCGTAATGGCCTACAATACTTACAAATATTATAAAAAAAAAGTGTAACACGAAGCTCAATATAGTGTACCTAGTGCCCCTCTAGCTTTATCAGTGACAGAGACAGCTGTGACAGTGACAGTGACAGCCGTGCATCGTCCAACAACACAGCGGAGACATGGGTGGGTGATGGACCTCTTATCATTAAGGATTTCCTAGCGTTGTGCGTTGCTTTGTTGGATGTAAAAATGGTTTCGAACTCTATGTAAGTACCTACGCTTTGTAAGTAGATTGTTCGTGAGGGAAATTATTTCGATCTTGCATTTGAGCCTTGCCATTGTATGTTTAAGTGATATTTATTATTATATTTATTCATGAGAATATCTAATTCGTGTTAAATTACTTCTTGTTTAATTTTAGCTCATTAACTTCTTTTGATAACAATCAATTAGTAAACTAACCGGTTTACTAATGAAACCGCACGGCAAGTGAATAAATATATTCACGCAGACCTAACCAAAATAATAATATCATGAAATAAATACAATTTTAAACTATAATGAAGCCCATGTATCTTGATCTGTTGTAATTAAGTTTGTTAGAACAAAATGATCAAGATTGGTTACTTCACTAATGGTTAGCGCAGCTTTCTAATTTCAAGTCTCCGAGGGTTGTGGAAAGGTTAGCCTCATTATTTCCCCCTATTCGTGTAAATAGTTACCTTATTCAGTTCTAATATAAGTGTATGTATGCACGTCCCTACACCTAATGAATATAATTTAAGCCTGTGATATATAAGAAATTCGTTTAGGAGATATTTAAGTGTTCATTCATCCCATACACTGGTTTTAAAAGTATAAAAATATCACAAGTGAATACTATATAATAAATTTTACTAAAATAAGTTTCTACTGGGATATTACGAATGAATTCAAATATGTTATATGATCAAGTAGCGTAGTTTATAGACTTCACATTCCTTTGCCACTGCCATATTATGTAGGATATATATATATATTACCGGATTTTAATATTTACCTTCAAATTTTTAAATATATTTAAATTAAAATAACCATCAGATTACTAAATTTACTAATAAACCATAGATAACTATTTATATAGTGCAACCGCGACTCCTCGAGGTAAAACAGCAATAATGTCGTTTACTAAAACATCAGCCAAGCTTACTCATTCAAATTAAATGCACGCACAGACAAAAGACAAATAAAAACCGATTTTCAAGTCGTCTCTGCGTGTGTTTAATTTATATATTATGTAATTTCAAATAAATCGAAATATTAGTGTAACGTAGCCAGTGTTTAGGAAATACTCTGCATATTTTTGTACAAACAAATTTAATCTAAATGTTTAGAATTAGTTAGTAAGTAAAGTTTCTCGTACTATTCTCATTCATAACTAATTGATATTCATAGTTACGTTTATGTCCTTTTTATCACCGCATATATCAGATATGTCGTATCCATATATCGAATAGATTTTGTTGTTGTCGTATCGTTGTCGTATGACTAACTTTTTAATATAAATATTTTAACTTTAAATGATAAACGTATAAATTAAAACACTTTGTTATATTAGAGGACATAAGCGTATAGCAGTCTTTCTATGAACTCTTAGTTGATTCGAAATTGAATTGTTATAATTTCAAACGTTTTAATGCAATATTTAGATAAATCTATACACATAAAAAGATTTATCTCAATGTAATAAAGATGTACAATTCAATTTTGATTCAATGTTTAGTGGCAAGTGGATCAGAAGTGTAATAAGAGTTTATAGAAAGTGTGCAAAGTGTAAATGAATCCACTCGATTTCATATCATTTTACTAGTAAGAGCTTGAATCATATTGAACGTATGTCATATTTATGAAGCAGTCGACGTTTACAAACGATGTGTATTATACAAAAACAAATATATTTTCTAGTAATTTAATAAGAAAATATTCAGCGGTATTAATAGTAATTCATTTTCATTAATTTCACGTAGATTTACAGGAATTCAAAAATAGTAAAATGAAAACAGAACCGGCCATTTTATACTAAATATATCTTTTTAAAATCATCTATATATTAGAAGCTCAATTTAAATCATCTCCATACTATTTATTCAGCTGTAAGTAGAAAAGAAAACCTTAGGTGCTTAATAATTTCGCTAAATTATGTACTTTCTCTCATATCATGATGTAAATACATTAATCGAAATAGTTATAAATAGGATTTAATATCTGAGCTTCGTCGTTTATTATGAATTACGTGTACCTAAGTACTTAAGTATCTTAGTTATTATGATCTATGGATGTCCCACTGTCGGGATAATCTTGCGCAATAATTATAGCTAATTACTATTGCCTGTACTATTGGTAATAGATCTGTACATTTCACATGTTACTATACTCTGTAAGTTAAATTTCAGAAGTAGATTAAGATTTTATATAATAAATCTATGAAATGTATCTTGCACTTCGACAGAGTTTTATTTATTACCTTTATAACTTCCTTCACAGCCCTGATACTATATATTTAATAACATGTGTTATAGTTCGCTGGATTCAGTTTGAACGACTAATAAGACGTCAAAGCGTCCAATATGAGAATGTTATAGTGATGTCCAAGAGGGAGTTTAAAATAGTATCGATTCATCAAGTCGCATACCGGTTTGACATTTCCGTCATAACAGTGGGGTGAACTCCGGAGGGTTCATAAAAACTGAGGGCACATAATTATATAGTGCCACTAAACTAATTTCACGATACATTGCCAACCAAATCTGTGCTTGGCACCGCCCTGCCTGCCGACGAAATGTGTTTTCGCCTTGGACTCTGATTACTATTGTTATGTGCTATTTCGTATGAATTGTTAATATCGCACTGTGTTTACGCAAATTACTCTCATGTCGTTGCCCGTCATTATGTTCTGAAATTTCCTTATATTTATTACAATAACGAAATCACTGTACTTTCCAAGTGTAATTTTATAGGATTTATTACTTTTTTGTCTAATTTAGGGCTCTTAAAATAACGGCAACGATAAGATATTTACGTATTTAATGTAACATTTACGTTAAGTAAAAATTTTTACTGAGAATTAATACAAATTTCAAAACCAATGTAAGCTATTACTTGTATTATTATCTTATAGCAGTTTAAAAAGTATCAGAAAATAAAATTTCGAGACGTTGTACGAAACAGAATTACAATTTCGTATTGCATTAGGAGTTGGCTAAGAAAACATAACTCTTTAGCAAATTTATAAACGTAATAGTATTTGTATCAACATATGTATAATCCCATCTATATTACTCCAAATTCATAGTAAAACACTATTCTTCTTTGCTCAACTTAGCACTAATTGCACGTGAGTGTAATCCTCGAACTACTAAAGTTAGGTAGTTTGTCTCAGGATGCGGTCCGAAGATTAGATTGTAGATCGCATCATAACCAAGAAGTTAGCAAATTTGTCAAACACAACTTTAACTAACATATGAGCATAACAAAATGCATATTGCGCTGAGTTGCAAACTAACTTGTATTAATATATATACTTTTATGAATAAATCTTTAACACGTTAATGTTCCTGTTTATTAGAGTTTTCTTAAGTAAATACGATGTTCGTATATTTTTAATCTTATGTGTTGTAAATATGTATATAAGTCGGATAAGATACTTTAAAATTTTGGGACTTAAAAAAAAACTCTATTTTGTTACAGATACACACAATCCTATTAAATATAACCCTCATACCGACAACTTAATGTAGTAAATATAATGATAATGACAGCCATTCCAGTATGAGAATAGGAATATCTTAGATTCGACATAGTAAACCATGAGTAGAGTCCTGGAGCGAGTAATGTTCCATTTCACGCTGCGGATTTCATCTCCATTAAATAATTACGTGAATCAAAACCAAGCCAGATTATGGACTAGTGATTTTACGCCGTGCTTTCAAAACTAGGGCGAGGGAGGAAGAAATTCGAAACCGCAAGCAAAAATATTAAAGACTGCTTATTGTTATTTTTTTTAATATCTCCCTTTTGAACATAGGGTGAAAAATCAAAAATTATTATTTTTATAATACTTCTTATAAATTAGCAATAATTATTGTGAGCTAATGACGAAAAATTTACAAGATTGAAATAAAAGTATCAAAACAAAAATAATGTTTTTGTAAAAAAAAAATATATAACAGCTGACTTACGAATAAGAAATACGTTGTATTTTTATTCTGTTCAATCATACTACGATCGAGGATCTAAAGGTCTTTATTGGAAATTACTTCCGGCCAATATGTCGCCAGACAAGGGTCCATGTCGCAAAGACACATTTGACATGATGAAGAACTTAACAACGGATTATATAGACTATAATTTACAAGAAATCCTTGAAAATCTAATACTTAATAAATTTTTATATCTCAGTTTAATCTTACTTTTTAATATCACAAGACAGTGTGCAACTGAATCAAAATGTTTAATTTAGTTTTAAAGATCGTACGTTAAATCTTATAATGCAATAAAATATTGATATAAACAAAAAAAAAATAACCGTTTTATAAAGATGTTGTTAGTACACGAAAGGTTGACTTTAAATGAAGGCCAAAGCTCAAAGTTGAGGCGTCGCTATCGTCGTCTAAGCTCGGGGTCAGGCGTGAAACGAGTAATCCGTTATTACAGCGGGAAGTACTGCGATGTGCGGTGTCCCACTCGCGTAAGCGCATTACCCGAATTAACAATTAGTCATGCCTACGTCTGGCGAACTTTGCACAAATTTACATAACAATAAAGCCCTTTCGTTACGGCGATTTTTAAAATTAATTGGATTGCGAACCGTGCAAAATTTGTATTCCCCTTGCCATGTCCATAATTTTGTGGTCAGTTTGAAACGCGCGAAAATAACAATTTTATAAAATCACGGAAAACATAACAAATTATCTTTATTTTTCACACAATACAGGTAGAATTTATTATAATGAAATTTAAGTTTATTTATACAAACATTTATTCTGTATTCCCAATACGGACGTTATTCAAATATATTATTGTTTTCGCAAAACGGGTCATGTCGTAAAATATCGTATAATATTTATAGATTTAAAAATAATATATGCATCTACTGCTTTAGTAACTTAAATTAAAAATGCTACTTCTGCTTTTTAAAGGAGTATAATACCCAGTAGTATTAATTCGCTTTCAAACTAATAATAAAGTTTTCCATACTAAAGTACGTAGCACAAAAAGCGGGGCAAATTCCACGGTTACTGCAACATTAATAGCATAGAAATCACCACTATAAAGCACCAACACAAACTGCATGCATAATGGATCGTGCGTTTAGCCGCTAACAACTGTATATTTGTATTTTATTCAAAATACTTCCACTATGTAGATCATACACGAGAGCCGAGTGTAACATTCAAATGGGTTCCGATAAACATGCAAAACTAAATCTAAACTAAATCAACAAGAACAATACATAAATTGGTACATTGTTCGCAACAGTTCTATAAGAATAGAGTCATTTTCCGTAACAATATTAACGTGACCCTCATAGCATAGGTTTTGTTTGTTAATCTACAGAAAGGGCGTTTCTCATTTTGTCATCTCATAATTTAATTTCTCTGGAACCCTGCAGGCGACTAACAACTCGGCACCGGACATGGGCCTGAGTAATCTGTTTATTTAATTTATTGATTGTTTATATTCAAATGACTTGAAAACTGGTTCGTTAATAGTTGATTTCTTGATTAGTTGTTAATTAGTTGAAAACATGCCTTCGTTAGTGGTAACGGGTGACCCTTTTCCGTTTATAATTATTTAAAAATCGGAAAATAACGCGTACAAGATAAGGTATCACATACCTTTTATTTTTCTGACGTTTCGTTTTTATTTTCTCGAATTTATAAGAATGAAATTTCTTCATCCACCCGCACATCTTCAATATTATAAATATTAATAACGACGGAATAAATACAAACAGAGATAAATAATTACATTTTATGTAACGCGATAGTTTAAAAGTTAGTATACCTTTTCCGTTTTATAATTATCGCATAAACATTTTGAGATTCAATCTAATCTGATCTTAACAAATATTTGTTTTATTTAAATGAGAAATAATAAAAAACAGTCGTGAGACCCTATGGCTTCTAATATTAATATTATTTCATTAAAAACCATAAATTCCAAATGTTGCAAAATTGTTGGGCCACGAAATGAGAAAACTTTAACATCGGTCCATGAAAAATATTCAATAGGTCGAC
Source organism: Napeogenes inachia (assembly GCA_959347355.1). Classification (NCBI taxonomy): domain Eukaryota; kingdom Metazoa; phylum Arthropoda; class Insecta; order Lepidoptera; family Nymphalidae; genus Napeogenes; species Napeogenes inachia. The sequence goes on along the minus strand of OY365793.1, from coordinate 11,676,895 downwards.
CAGAAGGTGACAGTACACGTTGAAAAATGCTTAAAATGCAATTTTACAAGAGCACTTTTATTTATGATCCCCAAAAAGCAAACGTTTTATTGCGGGCTTTTATAAAAATACGTAGAACAAACAATGTCTTGTATCTCAAGCTGGGGGACGTCAGTATTTATCCGGTAGCTATGCATCAAAGGGGACCCTTAAATTTTATTTTAAGAATCGTAAGAAAGGTAAGACACTGACAATACTATTTACCTTGAAAATTTAAACAAATGTTTATAGAGGGAGCAGACGAAACCAGGCAAATATAAAACTTAATGCCCTTTCGACTGAAAGTCGAATCTATTTGTTGCTTTTAAGATTGCATGGCCCTAAAATTACTTTAAAATGATTTTGTTATTTTTAAGATTTTAGACTATCAATCTACTATATAATTACATTTAATAATAGTATCAAATATACTTTATATCAATGTAAGGTAAATTTGTTTGCTACTAGGAAAGAATAGGGATGCCAGCACTTTTAATTTACAAATTTTAATTGATACAAAGAATAACGTTGTTCTGAATAACTTTCATTTTGAATAATAAAGCGAGTGGAGTCGTTTTAAAGACCCTTTGAAATAAAGTGGAGATTCAAATCACTGATAAATTTGATTATTCTCTCGACAAAGAGATTTTATTTTGATAAATCAACACTTATTGTTTGAGAGATATATATATATTTACTGTCACCCTTTGTTTAGAAAAAAAATTGGTTATATGTTTATATAAAATTATATGGTTCTATTACAAGAAGAAAATGAAGTACTCATAATATTATTTTATAAAACATTATTTTTTGTTCGCGACTCTGTTCCTTTGACTAACATTTAAAAACAATTTTGATTTTTATAATTGTAATCAATATTGTTTTTTAAGCTTTTTCGCTTCTCTTAGGGGTAGAATTTCAAAACATTCTGTCGTTTATTTTAGTCTACTTTATACAACAAATTCTTTCTGTTTTTGAACCTACTGTCAACATTTTAAATATCTTACACCATCAATTAAAGCTTCCTTGGTATATCACTCAGTAGGATAAACCTGTTTCAATCAGTTAATACGTTTTCTTTTATGGGTAGTAAAAATATACAAAAAAGTAAAAATAATTAATAAAACAATTTAAGGCTCCATTACGTTGCTGATTTAATATTATAAATATAATGATTAAATCTTATAGCTCGCACGGACAGTCACGATCCTCAGCTAGTATATAAGTAACAACGGAATATTATTATATTCCGTAATATACCTATTATGAACAGTTCGTACATTTTGATGGCGCAGTCGTATACAGTGATAACTACATTATTCTCCACGTCGACTAAGTTTTGAAAAATGTGAAATATTAAGAATGCAAGATTTTATAATAAGGATTGGCGGATTTTATAATAAGGAGATTACACCTTGATCTCATCTATTTTTAATGCAGCGGCTGGAAGTGGGACATTTTTATTGCCCCCGAGCTTTAGATGAGTTTTGTTCTGTGAATTTGATGCATATACAATGAAGTCGATTATTCAACGCCTCGCGCGACTTGTTTAGTATTGTTATATGAATGTGAAATATGCAACTTTCGATTTTACTGGCGGTGTTGTGCAACCATGTCATCTCTATCACAATATCACTTTTATGTAAATTAATTATAATTTATATTCTTTGTCTTTTGTCTGCCTTAATACGAGGCTGATGCTTCTGGACAAATGTCAGGAGCATTCTGCATACTTTACTTTTCACGTCATTTTCACTGCACTATTGTAACTTAGAATTAAACAATATTGAAATTGAAATCTAAAGTATAAATCGGAATAGTGACATTCTGTATCAAATGGTATACAAAAGTGCAAATATGAACATGTGCAAAAAATATCTCGCGTATGCATTTGGGAATTTCGCGTGACAGAGAATTTAATACGAGGGGAGTCTAATATTAAACCTCAGGGAACCATCACTTTTAATATCTGGCCGTCGCCCTAGAGGGCATCTAAATTATTTACCAAATGGAAAGGTAATGGCCGCGGAAGAGTGAGAATGAAGTATGCAAATTTTATAAACATGTATTGTTGGTAATAAAACCTCCGCCCTCTAAAGTAATGAAGGATGAGAAGTCGTCAAAATACTCCAACAAGTAATGTTCGGTCCGGACGGGAGTGAATTTCGTCGTACTCTGTAATTATGAATCACGGACTTTAGTAACTACGGTCGTTTCATTTACTCATACGATGTTTAGCTGTTTTTAATTATAAAAGTTGGTTTAATGGCCTTTAAAAAAATTAAATATATTGAAACAGATTGCTCTTTTTTACGGCGTGTGTTTTATAATTTTTGATAAATATTAGTAAAAAGATAATTTAACGCCCAATTTAACAATAATTGACCTTTTAGTAAATACTTTTCATACCCAGGATGTAAAATACTTAGGACTGTTTTATAAAAATCAGTGATATAATATCTTCAACAATTATTTTTGGTAACCTAACTATCAGATTATTGCATATTATACATTTTACATATTTTAAAAGTTGATATGGAAAATAATATAATTAGCATTTTGTACCCTTAGCTGTCTGTATCAATGTTCGTTATAATTGCATCCAAAATTCAATCAGAATTGAACATTCTGTGATGTCGACTGGGGATAAATGGAGAAAAATCACTATTAATCCTACACGTGTCTGCGTTTAGAAGGGGTGAAGTCACGGACCATAAACAGTCACGCTCTGCGGCGGCGGGGTCGGACGAGCGAGCCGACTGCCGCTCGGCTAATGACGAATACTGTCGGCTACGAGAATCGGTCCGGCTACGAGAATTCAAATGTTTTAGTAATAACTCCACCGTATAAACTAGGTACTTTAAATACATGTTCAAATTTGACAAAAAACTACCATAGTTTAATCTGATTTGTGGCATTGTGCGGTTTAGTATTCAGCTCACAATATACATGTATACCACAATAGGTAACGGTTGTAGTTTTATATTACTTACAGAATATAAATAAAATACAATATTTTTATACAATATTGAATTCATTTTAGATTAAACTACAAAGAACTATTGTAGAATGTTCCTTAACATTTACTGATACAAAATTATATCATTTATTCGTTCTCTTTGTATACTATTTCAAGAATAATACATTTACTTATTTTTCTACATTCGTAATATTATATATAATGAAAATTGTGTTTTGTTATTCTACAAAGGAAAATGTATTCCTACTCTACGAATTTCATAATTACCTCTGTATCATATTCTTTAATTAATAAATATACTCGTACGTAATACTAATATCCTCATATAATACCATTTTGAACTAAATACAGTTATGTATTCATTTATTAAAGAATATCGTCCCCGGGTTACCATAGATGGTCACAATTAAAAACTTTGACATTAACAGTTATGAAAACCATGTACTCCATAACATATACCTAGTCTTCCCATAAATATTATAACAAAGAAAAATATATTTTTTTTAATTGCAAATAACATTTTACAGTTATAATGCACAAATATACAACAATTAAAAATATAAAAAGCTTATTCGAAGTGGTGTCCATTGGTTGCAATACAGTTCTTTAAACGTTGAGGCCAGTTATCAATTGAAGCACGCGGTCTTTCCATCCGGAAATTCTTCACTGCGAATCGTATGGATTTAGGGACTCCAAATTATCATGGCGTTTAGAGCAAGCTGTGCTCTCTAAAACTGACCATAAATCATAATCCAGCGGATTAAGATCGGGACTAGACGACGGCCAGTCTTCAGCTCTGATGAAGTCTGAGAAGTTCTCTTCCAACCAAGACTGCGTGGACCGAGTTTTATGACCCGGCGCCGAGTCTTGCTGGAAAGACTATAGTTGGTTATTGAACATGATGTTATTAAGGAGCTTAACTACCTTCTCAAGAATGGTATCTTGACACACATGGGCCGATGTTTCAATACCTTTTTCATAAAAATAAGGCTTAGTCACTCTTTCAAAGCTAACACCCCAAAAACCATCACTGAAGTTGGATAATGCCCACGTTGCACTCTATCGACTAATTAGGAAGCTTCACTAGAGCTTTGAGTATAAATACGGTCATTTTGTTTGTTAAAATGTTGCTAAATTGTAAATTTTTTCTCATCTGTATACAACATTTTTCTGTGACCTCCCTTTGCGTACCGCTTCAGTAGTTTTTTCGATTTTACCACATTATTCTTCTTTAATTTATCAGTTACGAAATGTCCAGTGCGTCTCTTATAGGCTAAGTCCTAAGTCATCTCATAAAATACGAGACATGATTTTAGGTGCTAACTTCATTTCTCGAAATAAAATCTTTTGCTTTCGGAAGGATTTCTTCGAATTCTTTCCCTTACTGTTTCGACCACCTTTTTCATACGAACACTACGTGGACGGTTAGATCGTTCTCTATCACAAACGAGAAAGTGTCATTGTACCTATTAATAGCCCGATACACAATTATTTGACTAATACCAAGCTTATAGAGAGTTTTAAAAATTGCCTTTGGATCCATACCTACTTTGTGTAATGCAATCACACCGATTCTGTTCTTTTTATCACCCCACCCCATTTTAATGTCGCAAAATATTGTACAATGTATTGGCGCCAAAATTAGAAAAACAATGAACGATCGTATATAAATGACAGATTCCAAATTCAAATGTAATATTTTTTTATTTTTAATTGTAGCAGTATTTATGGCTAGATTAAGTGTATTCCTACTATTTTGTATCTGTATATGATTTGATATTATACAAATTATATGCTTTTATCTCATAGGCAACTTAATAGTCAAGAAGCTGCTTAATCCTAATAAAATAAACATGTGTAAAGTATATACATTCAAGAAGGAAAAATCTTTACAGATATTTCAAAGTGGAAATAGAGTAACTCTTTGTACGCAGGTAAATAGAAATATGTTAGATAAATTTAATCTTAAAAATTCAAGAATTCTCACCGAATGCTCTCATCTCATCTAGCGGCACATCCCGCTTTTTATAGATTATTCAAATGGAAACCTTAACTTCCTTCTTACGTCAAATCATAAAACGAATTCTCATGAATATAGTATGCGTCGTCTAGAACACCTAAATATTATAAAAGTAAATGTAGTTTTTTTTTAAACTAGAAATTTAGCCGCTTATAAATGCTTTAATTCTCTTTATACAAGGTTTTTAAGCGAGCTAAAAGCTAACGAGTAGTCACTATAATAGTTCCTTAAAATAATAGTTCCTTAAGATAACAATATCAATCAATAAATAAATATTATAATGTATTTCAGCCTCTTTTACATTTTGATAATTAAATAAGTTTTTTTGTAAATTTCAACTGAACCCTAAAGTACTCACAACAAAAGGGCAAATCCAATAAAAACAAGGATCGGATTGGTGCACGTAATTCAATTATCGTACATTGTACATCTTGTGTAGAGTTCGTTAATCAGTGCGAGGGTTACATTTTGTTTATTTCAATGCACCGATTTAGACCAGAGACCGTGACTAAGGGGTTGGTTGCGAATGCACTGGTACCAGTAAATATTTAAATATCAAAAACGTTATATGTTACCAAAAAAATAAATTGATTAATCATTTCAAATATTTTCCAAGCAATATAAAAAATATATGACGTTGATTAAAAAAATCTAGTAATTCATAAAAAAAAAAAAAAATAATCTTGAAATAATTACAAATCGTACGTCGTAAGATAAACTTTATCTTATTAATTTTTAATTCATTGATTACCAGAGTATTTAATCAGCTTAATGTCAGTCAAGATTAATATCCCTATAGACTGTACTTAAAAGTAAATATATATAAATATTAAATAACAAAATAAATTTAAAATGTATAAATACAGAGCTTAAAAGTAGGGTCATAGAAATTATAATAAAATACTAATGTGACAGGAAACATTACGCAACTTATAATCAAATATTTGGAATATTGGTAGGTACTGTGATATTTTCAGTAAATTCTAACAGATAAATGTATATACATTTATTATATACATATATAACTTTCGTTATTGGATGCGTCTCAATTAATAGATTATGATTATGATCTCAAAAATAAAACAAGACTGAAAATGTCTGTCCGTGATGTCTAATTGCAAAATTCTAAGTGTACTGTTCAAATTGTGTACACTGAATGATATTAACACACAAAAATACTTTTAATAACTCGTTTAATATTTTGTTACTGCTCTCGGTATTATTCTTTAACTCTTATGTTAGTTAAATTAAAGTATATAAGTATATTTTATTAACTAAGCCGTAATAATTTAATAAAGGAATATATTATTATTTTATTTCTTGATTGTTTGCTTTGTTTAGTATAGAACAGGTCTAAGAACATTAATTTCTATAAATATATTGGAATTTGTTCAATTCGGTTAATACGTCTAGGCATTCCAAAATTTTAAAAATAAATAAAAAACAATATATAATGTCAAAGTTTTTGTTAAAATGTCATTTGACATTTCTGCACTTATGAAAGTTCAGACTCTGTTCAATACTGTTTAAACCTATTATATATATATATATATATATATATATATGTGTGTATAAACGGCCCCGTTGGTCGAGTGGTTAGCGTAGACGCCTAACGTGTCACGGCGCAATGAGGCTCGGGTTCGATTCCCGGCAGAGACAGCCATTTATATGATGAGCATAGATGTCTATGTTTCTGGGTTTGGTCGTTTATTAAATAAATTCTCAGTATTTACATGTGTATTTCTATGTATTTTAACGTTGTCTAACACCCTTAACACAAGCAAATAATTTGCTTACTTAAGGGTCAATGTGTGTAATATGTCCTGATATTATTATTATTATTATATATATGTGTGTATATATATATATATATATATATGTACATATTTTATAATATATATTTATATATATATATATATATATACTATATATACTGTAGTTAGCATTAGCCCTATATGATGTTATCATTATTTATATAACAATTAAAACGTATTATGCATGTGAGAGATAATGACGTACCGCGTACAATATTTTAGCATGTAGGTACCAGGATGAACGATGATAATTACAAGAGCTTATTTAGAAAGCAAATAAATCTGCCGGGAACTCATATCTTTTCCCGAGAGACCCGCCATGATATCTTAAGGGGATGGAATATACAGGAAGCAAGCTTCTCGGATTTTCGCATTAAAATAACGACAATACTTTTTAAAATTAGAAGTTTCACCCACACATGCATGTATTATTCAACAACAATTGAACTAACTAGCATTTATAAAGCAATATCTTATATTTAATTTGTCAAGGTATTTTTGATTCCTCCAGCATTGTACATATTATGGCTGTGTGGTCTGTGGCAACACGTCACATAATAATGTTACACACAGGCATGCGATGCGTTTGAGACAAGCGGTTACGACTGCGGTGGCTGAGCGATGTTCCCGTCTACCACGGCTTGCCCGCAATGCCTTATGAATGTGATGCGACAAGACGTGTCCACGTTGGACTTGATATTATAACAGGGTTCCCTAGGTTTTATAATGTTGTCTACTATCAACTTTTTCTGTTCTGACATCTCTCTCTGTCTCTGTCTCTCTCTGTCTCTGTCGAGAGAGAGATCTCTTTCTGTCTTTAGGGTTAGTAAACTCTTTTTTTATATGGTGTTTTTAAAAATATATCCTTATTATCACAATTTTGGGTAAAATAATTTGATGCGAGATGATTGCCTACTTTTAATTAAAAAATAGATATATTAAAGAATATTATAAATATATTAAAAGCATATTTAAATATATACAGGTTTAATAATGATTATATATACAACACTGTAGGAAACAATAAATCTCTTAATTTGGTTTCTTCAACTAAAATATATCTTGTTTTGTAATCGATATGCTCCGAGATTGCTCTGAATCAATGCCATTAGGTGATTCACACGACACAAGTTCTGGAATAGAACCGGTTTGCTTCTATTAGACTAATTGCAGCAGTTACTACTGCACTAATGGTTCGCTCGACTCCGAAGCGTAAGTATTAGTAACACTTATTATTTATATTTATCTAATACAATAAAGTATATAGATACGTACCCTAATATATACGTACAAGCATACAATACATGTTTTAATGAACACAAATAAAATTTTGACAATTTTCTCTCATAATAATATTCATGACCTGAAATAACAAAAGGCACTTCAAAGTAAGCTTTTCAGACTGGCATAATATAAATTAGGCATTGCTCCCAAATGTAGTACACATTAAAAATGTTCCACGTATTCTCACAAAGCAACGTGTGAACAAAGTAAAAAATAAAAAGAGGTTTTAAGCTAAATATGAATACGATCGCGAAAAGTAGAAAGAGAAAATAAATTGATACATATACATAACATTAAAAGCGTCTTACTTTTCCTACATTTTGAGTGCGGTATTAAAACCCGGTATGTTTGCTAATTCTCCGCTAGAAAAGAACAATCGCGCCTCATGAGTGCTGGCTATGTGTTCTGCATTACCGTGGAACTGTTCAAGTTAAGAGCGGTAACAGAATATACCTTTGAATTAACATTGAATAAAAAAAAACTAGTCGAAATATGTATCGTGTTTTTAGAAAGCTGCTTTTACTGCTTTGGTGTTTATTTTTTATTATCTGATCACGATTAACAGTGGAAGTTTTATATCATTTGTAAGATAAATATGACTAGTTTAATAATAATAATAAAATTATACCAATAATTATTTAATGTAAAATGTCTTTCATAAGAACTCAATTTCAAACGAATCAATGCTTTTGATACAGTAATACTGTAATTTGGGTCAATACAGAAGCATAGTAGAGATTACGGAGAAGAGACTAGTGAGTACACAAACATGAGCCAGGCTTTCCACAACAGCTTTGTCCATTATTAACTTCCTCTATACACCTGCATTTAAAGACGAGCTGTTTTATTTTATTCCTTCCCCGAGTATACCGTTTCAACACAAACACTCCTGTTGCCGGCGAATTTTCGTCTAAGTGCACATAAAGCCAATGCTACAATAAAACTTAACTGGAATTATAAAAGCGTATGAACTAAATCTAACCTTTCCGTTTAAAACTATTAAACATTGTTGTTTCAGACTTTTGTTGCAATGTGCTAGCGGCCTAACAAACTCTGACTTCAACTGTTCCATGTTGTACATTTATAATGAAATGTTTATTACAATTAGTAATAAATTAGTAATAAATAAAGATAATTTATAGTTAATACAGAATAGAATTTGATATTTTTACAAACTTGCCAACCGTATGGCTTCACACGATCAAACTTTACTAAAGAAGTTAATGAGAAGTGCGATTAGAAAGAAATAAATCAAATATGTTTATTTTATAAAAATCTTTATGTCAAATATCAAAATCCATAGAAATATTCTTAACCGATCATTTTAAATAAATGGATTCTATGGATTTTTATTGATGTAAATGTTATTACGTACAATAAACAGATAATTAAGTGTATATTTAATATTCAATTATTATTAACTAGCGATTTATTTATTAATTGGGGTTCATTGTTAGTAGACAGTTCATGACTACTTTTACTTTTAATCAAAATTCATACAACATTAACCTATTAACCACAAAAATTTACCCTTCATGGGTTGGTAGTGATTCTTAGTTTAACAACCGTTATATTTACCTTAAACTGTGTGTGTGTGTGTTTACAGTTACACAGAGTATAAGTCTAACAGCGATGATATACTATATAATTATTTATCCAAATGACAACGCTAAATCAGAAACATCATTTCCTATTCCTATCTCGTTACTCTGAACGTGTCCCGTCATCACGATTTACAGGAGATAAGCATGACCAACTGGCCCCTTGCGGAAGTGACTATATCTTCTGATATTTCTATTTGAACGAAATTAATTAATGTGTATAAATAAAATTAATGTCTTTAACAAGTATGTATAGACTATTTATTGTAGAGATTAGATGTTTATTTTCAAACATGTATATATGAAAACTTTCTCCCATCAAAATGCATTGACCTAGGTCGGCCTAACCGCCATTACTCATTGAATATTATACTCCACTAAGTGGTAATACTGGTAGTATCCAGTCATGCGAACGCACATGCACCCTCCTCATAACATGAAGGAATAGCAATTCTATGCTTTGGATACTTATTTTGATACAACGTTTTTGTAAAATTTTATTTTAGTACAATGTTTTAACAATTTGCTGGCGACATATCATTGCATATAATATCTGAATAGATACTGAGTCACTCTGTTAATACGCTTAAGATAATGCTTTATCTTTGATATTTGGAATGATATACTAATTCATTAAGAATGATTAATTAATGGATATAAGTATTTTTTTTATTTTTTCACAATAGATATGAAATTATGCAATCAAAAACCCAAAGATAAAAATAATTACACTTTGCTTTTAAGGTGTATGTAGTTGGATTGTATTTCTTATCAATAATATAACTCTCTTAAAGATAAAAAGCGTCATACAATTTAATGTTTATGTAATTTCATTTTTTTTTATTGTTTATTCTTAAAAGTGTATACATAATAAGTCACAAGGTAATGACCAGAGAGTCATAATCAATAGAAAACTGATCATTGAAGTGATAATTATAAATTACGCTTAATCAGTTGTCGAAGCGAGCGACCCGAGCGAAGAAAAAAAATATAGTACTATATTTAAAACATATATTTGTATCTACTACAGATGAGCTTTTATTATCATAATTAATTAAAAAAATATTACTTCATCAAACGCAAACTGTTTTCTTACAATAAAGTTACTTTTGTCTACGATATTAACCTAATATTTTCTACAAAGTTTTTAAAATAAACATTAATTTGAGCAATGCCCCTAGGCATTATTACATATTGTAAGAAATTATAACTTGTGGTCAGTTTTGTATTACCCTGGTAATGAGACATTTACCCCGCAATTTATATTCTGTAAGTACACTAATAAGTCATCTAAACATACAATAATATATATGGCTATCATATATATCTTTAAATTAATAATAATTTAATGTACATGTTATACGTATATAAACTTACATAATTTAAATTTGACAACATAGATTAACATTTAAATTTAACAAGATTAACTTCAACTTTCTGTTAATTTACCCACATTTAGTTTAATTTTCTGTGTGGCAACACTGATCTCTTAACGACATATTTTGAATTTGATGACCTATCGGATTTCGAGTCCATTCCATTGGAAGTACTTTTGTTACATAATTAGTTTTGGATGAGTTTTTTTTATTGGTAAGTGTTCTTGTTAACGTTCTTAAAATGTTGATCTCTAATCATTCGTGACTAAGCAGAGCTGATTAAATATAATGAATTAATCATAATTTCTATACCGGCACTAACCGCGTAAGTTCAACGTTTGTTGGAACTTCAGTAGATGGTTTGGTGACTTGTGATCGGTTTTGTGTACTTAATGGTTTTACGATTTTGCGATATTTCAGTATTCATCCTGTGTTGACAATGGGATTTGACATAGGCCAGTGCCTATGCAAGGCAAGGTATATTAATTTAATGTGATGTGGGTAGATTAATGAGGAATTTGTGATTTTATGTTCTATTCCACCTGTGTATTATCCAATATAGAGTTTTTTGTGGACACAGTTGATTTATACATACAATATACATTTAAAGAGGGTAGAAGTGAATCGCCGGGGATCGTACTGGTTTTCCTAGATTCCTTATAACCTGGCTTTACCTGAATGTGAAGCCTGACATTATGAAATCGCTTATCCTCGATATAGCTTTGAAAAAAGATTTCTGGTGACGTAGGTACAACTTGTTATACTTGATCATCACTACATATTAATATTTAAAGAATAACTGTGCTACTGCGATCCTGATACTGTTCTGACTCTGTATATATGTATGTCTTAAGTTGTTTGAAAATACCTATTAACATGTATAGCCATGTTAAGATTATTTACTTTTATATAAATATAGAATTAAACATAAACCGATATGAGCGGGGATTCGAACCCACGACCTCTGGAAAACTGTGTATTTATTTATTATCTATCAGGGACGCGTATGAGTTTATCCCTATATATTATAATTTTTAATGATAATTCTATTTAACATCAGGGCTTACTTCTAGTGACCACTGTCAATGGCAAGATTAATAACTTATATACTATTTTATAACATTTTTAGTACTATTTACATAATGTATGATTACATTATTTCTGAATCTAACACAATGTGTTGTTACGTTTTTTATTATGACTTTGACAGTATTCCTTGTGAGAATTAAAAAACCTTGAAATATTTCAATTGGACTATTGAAAGATTGTAGTGGAACGGCTGCTTGTTGACTTGTACAAGTACGGCAATAGGAAAAAGTAGGTTATTTGCAGTTTCCAATGGTTTTTTTAAAACAACATTATTAGTCTCATAACGATTTTCAACGATCCTCGATGATCTATTCTTTTTCAAAACTGTTTATTTTTAGACAATAAAAAACAATCGTATTCTTACAAAAAGACATTGCAAAATGTAACGCAGACATTACATAACATTTAGAATTACAATTTATATGACTCTAGGCCCAATATTTCTCCAAAGGCCTCTAATTTTGAATTCCCCGTAATAACAAAACAAGTCTATGTGAAATGTTCCTTTTATGCCACCCTCTTGCTTCTAAGACAAGTTGCTAACTAACCCTATCTCAGATTGGCACGAACTTCTAACAGTTGGAACGAGTGACAGCACGTCGAAACAATTTATCATCATTAATTAATGGACGATATATCAAGCGACTGTCTCTAGCCAGTAGCATTGACATACTCTTATCACAAAATATAATGTTTTAATATACGACTTCAATCTGTCCGTACTTTAGAGAAGTTATAACTCCAAAACCTTTAAAGCGATTTATAATATCTGGTTAAAATTTTGATTATCATAGGTAGGTGTAGTAACATCATTAACAATTTAGTTACGATGACAATAATATGTAAGTAAAAATAATGTTACGGTAGAAGAAATAAAAAATAAAACAGTTACAAAGTCTAAACGTCCAGAGCCGCGTGAGCTATTATATTAGGTGTTAAAATATACATTTATCACTATTATGTATAAATATATTTTACAGTAAAATAATAAATTGAAGTCGTAAGTTAAACTTCGCTAATAGCGCAGGCTTGAGCTATTATATCAGAAGAGAGCGATATTCCGCTGGGACAGGAGGTTTTGTGAGTGCCACGTTATTTTCATTATTAAATTCATATTTTGTCTTGTGTTCATTTATATTAACAATATTTTACACTTATATTTATTGTTAATAAGAAAGTAATAAATACAACATTAGTGAACTAACCACATTACGCTACATTTAATGTAACGACAAGCATATATAATCTGAGGCAAATTGTTTACGACAACCCAGTTTCCATAGGAAAGTGGAAACTATTTAATTCAGTTGCCATCAGAACTAAGTTGGCGAGACAAGTGGAAGCACTCACGACTCCAGAGACACAGTTTCCCCACTTACTGCTATTTATCTATACTTGTAATAAAATTATTAAACACTTCGCATGTGCTACATACAGATTACAAAGTACGAGAGCGCTGATTTAATACATGTTAATTTTATATTAATATTCCTAGTGGAATGTTAATGTAAAATTAACCATTCTAATTATTAAATAATCATTTTATCTAGTGGTAGGTAACTATTTAAATAGAATGAACTTTATAAATAAGTTAAAATAAAAAACATGTTTTTTTTTTTATAAATGTTTTATAAATTCTTTATGCATAAAGGAGTATTTTTACAATGTAAAATTGTAATATTTTTTACACTATATCATAAAAATATCAGACGTGGTTAAAGGGCGGGAGTGTCAGGTTGATTGATGATTTTAAATGTCTCGTAATGTCACCGAATCCGGATGAAAACTTTCACCCGCCCGGACATTTTAACCGGCCGCGTAATTGCTACAGCGAGCTCTAACCTTATTTATTTCAGTAACATTCATTTATTCGGGAACGTCGTTTGTTTCTACATTTTAATTAAGTATAATATATCTGCATACTTTTATAAATCTAAGTACACGTAATTTATAATCATCCTTGTTTATTTTGCTATTGTGTCTGACGTTTTAAACTGTCGCTTTATATTACTAAATCCGGCTAAAAACTTTCACCCGGCCGGACATTTTAACCGGGCGCGTAATTGCAGTAACAAGGGTACTCTAACGTTATTTAGTGGGATGACATTAATGTACGCGGTCGTGTCGACGTAAAATATTTAATTATTAAATATTATTTTTCAATAAACTACATGGTAGTCCCTAGAGACGACCTTTTCCTGTGACATTACAGATGCTTATAATTATTTTAATAAGCCCGTTTTGTAATGAATTTATAAATGTTTTATTTTAGTTTATGTTTTAGATCTATTTTGTGTTTCTGAATGTTTGAACTACTTTTATGAGTCTGGTTTTCCATGTAGGTACTTATTTATAAAATATTTACACTTTAATAAAATAATATTAAAAAATAAATAACTTTTTATTATTTATATTATAGTACCTAACCTATTTACAATAGAATAGTCTAAAATTACTCGTTTAAAGAAAACTTTAATAATAACAGAAAAAAATATTATGATTAACTTAAAAATAATTAATATTCAATATTAAGATTACAAGTTAACGAACCTTTATATTTTTTTTTAATCTTTTTTATAAGTGTAAGTAAAATGATTTCCTCATATAATTCAAAGAGAAGTTCCATAAATGAAATTTTACAAAACATACAAACAAAACTTATATTTATGTGTTATACTACAAAACACACATATTTCGAATTAATATCAAGTTGCGTCAGAGCCATCAGAAATGAAGCCCGAACTTAATTATCTATGAGCCGTCAGTTACCATCGATCGACTGCTATGAAGGTGAAAGACGTCTAACAATGAGAGAAACAAGAACTGAATTTCATATACCAGTGAATATTTTATTACTGATAGTGGAAGATCACTCAAAACTTTTAACATGAAAAATGAAACAATAACTCGTGAAAGAAAAGAAGAAATAATATATAGATATTTTTTATATTAACTGCACAATAAAGTTAATAATTATAAAATATAAAAATATACGGAAAGCGCTTTTGCTAACAGAAAATATTTTTCGACATCAAATATGTCAAAATCGTCAGATGTCGCCGGCCGACTCCATTATCCCTCAAGCTGTCACTCACATGACAGAATCGATAGTTATGTGTAAACTATGGATAAGCCAGGTTTACGTCGCGATAATCTTGCCAACTACGACGCGGGCACGATCCTGATATACCCTTGTGTGTTGTTACAATTTATCATATTATTCTTAAAGTTCAAACGTATTTATTACATATATAATGTTTGATAAACCTTCTTTTTAATATTAAATTTAAGTTTCACGATAATGATTCAAGTTACAGTAGATTACGAAATTTTTACAAATAGGTACACTTTACAAATTTACGTTATACACCGAGGTAATGTAATGAAACATTAAATTGGATAATAAAATTAATATCTTATTATTATAATAACAAACGATTATTTCTATTAAATATAGAATTAAACAGGTTTTAAGTTAATGTTAATTATTTATTGATAATGTTTGTACGAGATAATATTTTATTTAGATCTTATTTTAATGTATCTTTGCATTTTACTGGAGAAAAGGTTTTCAAATACATACACCTTATAAAGCCATAATGGAAGAAGTAAAAGAATTTACGCCCCTAATGGACATCCTTTTAACACATTAACACGTTTAAAATCCCAAAGTGGTGGTGAATGCGGCAGAATCGAAAATATCAAACCCCTTGAAAAAAGCAATGCGAATTCGATTTAAATTCTGTTCGACCATTTGTAGGATTTTGTTTGAGTTTAAAATAAAAGTTTACCCATCGAAAATAGTTTACCAATTTTTTTCATTTTTAACACCGTTTGACGACTTTCTGTATCAGATTTTTTTATTTTTGTTTCTAAAATGTTTGTATGGTGATTTTTATTTGATGTTTTTATAATTAGCAATTCTCAATTACCGAAATGGGAGCAATATTCATAATTATTCGAGCAGGTGCACCGGTGATGCATGTAAATTTTAATGAGGACATTTGTTCTGCAAAGTCACGAATTGTGATTATTAATAAACAGGTTAAGCACGTAAGCTCTAATAAAGCCTTAACTACCATTTGTATTCGCAAATAACTCGCTTGGTATTTTGTTCTACCTGATCCATAGCCCATTAATTCCAGCCACGAAACCCACCGATGCGTTCAACCAATGAAGTGCTTTATCCATATACCAATCGGTATCGCATTCGTTGCTCCTCACAGCCTCTTGACATCTACAGTAAGAGCCATCTCGAGTCGCTGTCGAGTCCTGAGTAATCCAGTTGCAAGTATCAAGTGAAACTCGACGCAGCCGTAATCTGAACTACGAACATGCTTGGTCGATGTAGAAGACCGAAATCGATTGATACTTAAGCCTGAAGGTATTTACTTCGTTCCGATATGTTATTTAATCGTATTACGACTCTACGGAATCTCGTATTACTTCACTTGAGGCTGCATGTGTTGCAGCAATTTAAGTGAAGTAATTGATAAGAGGATAGAAGATGGATGTAATTTATTTTGATACCTGCTAATTCTAAATATACACATCCGATTGTTGCATCATTGCTTAATAATAAGTAAACACATGACAAAGTTATATTGATATAGAATGAAAAATAAAGCGATACGGGCTGGGACTCGAACTCGCGACCTCTGGGAAACCGTCCCATCGCTCTACCAATTGAGCTACCGTATCGCTGTCCGTCTCGATGAATTAAGTATTCCATATGTTAATTTCGGTAGTGGCATCTTTCCATTGTTTATCTGTACTGCAAAGTTAGAAAAATTGGTAGGGATTTTCGAAAGAAGCCCAAAAGATGTCACCGTTCCGATAAAGACGACCATATGGAATACTTAATTCACCGAGACTGACAGCAACATAGTAGCTCAATTGGTATAGCGACGGGTTGGTTACCCAGAGGTGGCGGGTTCGAATCCCTGGCCGTACCGGTTTATTATTCATTCTATTTTAATATAAATTTAAATAAACTTAACATGGCTATACAACTATTTAACATGTTTATAGATATTTTCAAACAAATGACAAACTCCTTACATAATAACCAAAGACATCTAGTCGTTTTTGCGTGCTACGCCAACAAACAAATGTTTAAATATTAACAAAACTTTAAATAGATTTCATTTCCTACCTTAATATTCATTTTATAGTTCGTTAGAACGAGAAATATAAACAAAACCTAAGAGCTAGGTAACAGTGGGGTTGTAATCGAGTCGGGAGAGCCACGGGCCGACGCCGCGGAACACCAACGCCAATTAGAATCAGCACGTAACGTGACGTCATCATTGCCACATTGTCAGTCTGGGCCACTAAAATGTTATAAAAAGAAATGTATTTATAAAAAACATGTTTGGACCGCATTTCATAATTAGTGTCTCATATTACCTATATATAAATAAACACACATTGTATATGAGCACTAAGTGTCAATGTTTTAATAAAGCTTTTACTTTTTATTTTAATCTTTTTCTATATACATTATTTTGCTTGTGTTGCCATCTTTTAAATATTACTAAATCCAAATAATTTAAAAATGTAATCACTTTTCATAGTTAATCCTCTGGTTTTATTTGTAGTATCATTTTAGCGCTACAGGTCCGGTGGAGAGGTAAATTTTTTATCGAATAAATTAGTCATAGCAGAGCGTAAATTTAATTAGCGCGATTATTGCCGCACAGGGCTCGTTAAAATCACCAAGTAAAGCAACGCAAGAACACCCTTATTAAAAACCGTCTGCTTAAGACTGGCTTTGTTATTGACGATTAAAGAATCCCTAATCAAATAAATTCAATTTTTCATTTACATGCTGTTGCTACCGACTTCGTCTGCTCACTCACTCGTCCAATTAAAATCATCTATCACCACTTAAAATTTATAAAACCTACATATTTTCTTGTAATTATAGCCATTACAATTATTTGTATTTTCTCTTCAAATGTAGCAAAAACTTTCCGGAAGAAGAGACGTCTTATACGTACATTTATAATCCAACACCGCACTAAATTTTGATATAATGTATTAAATCAGTAATATCGTTTGTACCAGGCTGTTAACATAAAACTGTTTTTTTTTTTAAATCCGCAATTTCTTTTCTATGATACACGAACAAACAACACAGATAAAGTTTTTAAGAATCGCTTCGAATTTCGAATCGTTTTATGTAATTTACTGAAAACATGCAAT
This sequence comes from Napeogenes inachia, assembly GCA_959347355.1. NCBI lineage: Eukaryota > Metazoa > Arthropoda > Insecta > Lepidoptera > Nymphalidae > Napeogenes > Napeogenes inachia. The sequence goes on along the minus strand of OY365793.1, from coordinate 11,658,506 downwards.
AGTGATCATAAATGATCTTTTATTGAATGCTTAAAGTATAATAGGTACATAGGTATTTAGCCACGTTACTATCTTATTATATGTAAAAATAACACACCTTGTGCGAATCTTAATCAGACAAGAGTTTAGAGTTTATTCCGTTTTATTAAAAACATTTTAAAGTATTTTATATCAGTTCAGATATAAAAGGACATAGAGAACAAACCTGGTCGCTCTTTAAAAAATCATTGATACACGACTCTGCACTCCAGCAGCATGCATTACCTAACGACCGTCCTCATAAGAACATACTTGTTACGAGCCCGATATATGGCATACATTTTAAACTATTTCTCATATATTTAATTGTATTTTACCCTGACATGGAGACCGCAACGGATTATTAACTCAACCTTACTTATAAGAAGCAAAAATGTATATGCTTCTAATAGGTATAGATATTAAAACATCCGTCATAATTTAAATAAGAAGGTAAGTAATACCATTCTTTTAATCTTATGTTTATTGTTAGTTTATGGTTCAACTAATAATAGAACTATAGTCAGTACTAAATAACATAACTACATGCAGCTCGTCTATGCGCCGCATGGTCTGCGTTCGTGAAGATCGCATCAATATCTGTCAGCGAACAAGTCAATCAAGTCTCATTGTATGGACGTTATTCAGCTAGTATCGAACGGCCTCACTGTATACTGAATACACTATATGTGTTCGGTATACAGACTTGCAATATGCCTGAATTACTTTGATATATCCGTCGAAAACTATGGTTTTACATTTTGACATTTTTAAGTTCTCTATGTATTGAAAATATCTTTAAACATGTATAGCCATGTTAAGCTTCTTTAAATTTATATAAATATAGAATGTAAAAAACCGATACGGGCAGGGATTCGAACCCGCGACTACTGGGAAACCGTCCCGTCGCTCTACCAACTGAGCTACCGTATCGCTGTATCAGTTGGTAGAGCGACGGGACGGTTTCCCAGTAGTCGCGGGTTCGAATTCTCTATGTATTAATAAATATTAATTGATAGTATGTCACAGATCCTTCTCCATTCGCTATTTTTTACCGAGGAAGCGGTTAATGATCTAAATATACCTACAGTACTTTCTACAGTAACCGAGATCAATGCAGGTTTAAAGTTTCTTTGTAAATATGAATTTTTGAACTATTTTACAATTAACCAAGTATCGGGTATACTATTGCAGCAACAAACATTCGAATCTAAAAAACTATCGTATTTCTTACTATTAAGTTCTTTATATTTAAGATTAACTATTAAAACTATTTTATTTAATATTAAATATTAAACTTAAGCTGCTTTTATTTAAGATTTAAGCGTATATTGACGGATATAATAATAAAAAATACAATAATAAATCTGTTAAATGTGTTTAAAAATATATATTGTTACTGAGTTTTATTCTACTAGCTGATAGTATTTGTAATAACAAATACTTAATAACAACAGATCAATGTACCTTCAAGAAGGTGAAATAACACAACAAATTAGATAAATATCGAGTTTAATTTTGAAAAAAAAAATTTCAAATGTATAACAGATATATTTTGTTTAAGTAATTTAAAAATCTTTTAATAAATAATCTAATACCTACTATTTAGTTAATCATTCCGAAGTCGAGATTCACGTAATCGAGTTAAGATTTTAAAAGTCGATAATATACTTTCATATTTAAAATTATTGAAATTATGATATTTATCTATAATATAAATATATTATAATCAATTCGTAGGTAAACAGGAAATCGTATATCACATTTATCAAAATGTGGAAATTGTTAAAAAAAAAAAAAAAATACAAATCAAGCCAAATAATTATCAAACATTATCTCTTTAATTATCTTGAGGCCAAGTGATTATAGTATATAAGGTAGGCTTATTTCTTAAACACTGTCAAAGTTATTTCATCATCATGAAGCTAGCAGTTATTTTGGTATTATTTGCGGCGTACGCGTCTGCTCATGTTCTGGACAAAGCTGTTCCTGAATTCAACTCCGCTTACGGATACCTGACCAAATTTGGGATACCTGCAGCTAAAAGAATCAAGGAGGCAGAAGACGAATATCTGCGTAATAATCCTTTGGGGTCAAAGATCGCTGGTGGATCTCCTGCCGTATCTGGACAATTTAAATACCAGGTTTAATACTTTCTCAATTTCAGTTAATCGTTCCTATTTAAATAAAATTTAATAAGATCTTAATTATTTATTTAATTTTCAGGCTGGTCTCATCTCCGACATCGTTGGTCGTCCTGAGAGAGGAGTATGCGGAGGTTCACTCATTTCAAACAACCGTGTATTGACCGCTGCTCACTGCTGGTTTGATGGTAGAAACCAAGCTTGGCAATTCACCGTGGTTCTTGGGTCAGAGCTGCTGTACACTGGTGGTACCAGAATTCTAACCAGTGATGTTGTTACTCACAGGTTTTGGTTCCCATTGTTAATCATGAATGACGTTGCTGTCATACGTTTACCCGAACCCGTCACTTTATCAGGTACGCTCAACCTTGAATTAGGAATAATATTGATCAATAAAAATCCATTAAAAATTTCAATTAGATCAATGTTTTGCAAAAAAAAAAATTACAGAAATTGTTTGTGGTGAATGTTTACTCAATTTGTAAAAAGAAGTTTCTGTATTTTATTTTCTTATAATAAAACACAATATTTTTGTAGATACCATTGGACTAGTTTCTTTGCCATCTGGATCAGAAATCTTAAGTGATTTCAGCGGTGAAAGGGCTACAGCTTCCGGTTTTGGTCTCACCGGTGACGGTAAGTCTCTAATATTACTCGTCTGGAATAGATTCACGTTCTTCTTTTATCCTTTTTATTTTGCAGGTGAAACCATCAAGGATGGACAATTCTTGAGCTATGTAGAGATGAACGTTTTAGAAAACAGAGTGTGTAACATCACTTACTTCGGTATCATCCGTGATTCTAACATCTGTACGAGCACCACAGGGGGAAGAAGTACCTGCCCCGGGGACTCTGGTGGCCCGCTCGTCGTTCAGCGAGATGAGAGGACTGTCTTAGTAAGTTCTCTTAAATAATTATTAACAACACCTATTACTGTCTTAAGAGATTGCGAAAGTAAATGTTTCCTTTTAAATATTCTAAAAACATGTAAGGCAAAAAACCCACATGATAATACGTTTATCTAATACGTTTATCTTCTTATAGATTGGCATAACCTCTTTTGGAATTCGTTTCGGATGTGAAATCGGCTGGCCTGCGGCTTTTGCCAGAACTACATCTTTCCTTGATTTCGTCGACGAAAATCTGTAAATATTTAGTAGAAGTATCTAAAATTATGCATCATCATCATATTTTTAATTCAATAAAAACCTAAAAATATAATTTATTTATTTACTATTTTCCTTTTTTTTTATTTAAATTTAATATTTTGACGTGACAACGTCTTAAATTAGGTTAAGCTGGGAGTCACTTATGAAAAAGTGTAACGCCAGGTAACGTAACGATGAGTCACCGAGCGAGAGAGAGGCCCGCCGAATGCCTTGCGTCTCTCTCCCACTCAAACATGATCGGTCCGCCGAGCAATGTTTTGATTTTCAAATTGATTCTTTAAAATTACAAATATTAAGAAAAAGTGGCAGATATAAGAAAACTTGATTTAAAATGTGTTGAGCAAGAATTTTAACATCTAATTTAAGTAAATGTTTTAATTTTCAACTTCATTATTTACAATTACAAATTTTAATTAATTTCAAATTTATTTAGCAAAAATTTGAACCTTCGATCTGAATAAGTGTTTTGATTTTCAAATTAATTCTTTAAAATTAAAAATATAAAATATATAAAATCAGAAGTGACGTCACATAACATTATCTGTACTTATTATTATTTAATATGTAGGCCAGTACATGTGACCATACTTGGTAGACACAATTGGAAATAGTATTTTTTTATAACTGAAAAAAATTAATATATAAAATACTGGTAGCAAACAATAACTTCAATGATCGATATCTCCGCAACTAATTGATGTATCGAAAAAGTCTGTAAATAAATTTTGTAAAAAATAATAACATCAATAATATAATATAAAATAAATAATATATAAAATGATTTTACGTGACAACGTCTTCATCGTCCTATCCTCAACAAAATCACTCAAATTATTAAAATATTGTGCAATTTAATAATATTCATATCAATAAATATTCTACCGAGAAAAAGACGTGGTCACGTAAATCTTCGCCCGTAAAACCGACTTTACAGGCAACCATATTTTTTTTATGAATAACTTTATTGAAAGGAATTTAATTTTATTTAAAACTATGTAAAGATAAGTTATTTTGACTAGAAGTTTAATTCCGAAAATTTTAAAAAGTGTATTGCAATTGTAAATATAAGTAACTTAAAATATTTCCTCATTTTCTATATATGTTACAACCACCACATTTAAACTGTTTTTATTAAATTACTAATACTTTAGTTCTAAATTATTTTTTTTGTTTTTATTTTGCTTTCAGTAATCTATACATATTATAATAAAATTGTTACTGATCCATTCATGTACATGGAAATAAAAAAAAAACATCATAGGAGGGCTTTATAGCAATTGAATAATTGCAAGCAAATTAGCAAGAGAACCCAAAACAATGGTTTTTCAGTTTGTCTGTTGGTCTGTATGTCTGTATGTCTGTATGTTTGTGCATGCTAATCTCAGAAACGGCTTAACCACATTGAATGCGGTTTTCAGATATATATTATCACAGTCTTCACTTAACATTTATTTCATCTAAATCGGTTAAGAAATAAAAAAGTTTAATAGGTACCATGAGAATCTTATTCTATACATGTAATGAATCTGTAGAGGAATAGTCTTTGTACATTGAAAATATTTAAAAAAATATACCAGGATGTGAAGTAATAACTAATAGAATCCATTTCCAGTATTTTTAAAATCTTTGTCTGTTTATCTGTTTGTCTTTTAGTTGTGCACACAATAGGAAAAAAAATCTAATATTCCTACAGGGGGACCTTTTTTTTCATTTTGTCAGAAACGGATTAGTCGATTTGGATGCAGTTTTCGGGAATATATTGTCATGGGATTCACTTCATATTTTGTTTTTTTTTTTAACAATCGGTTAAAAAATAAAGAAGTTAATAATCTCTTATGGTCGTACCATTGCTTCTTACCGGTTTGAAGGTTTATAGTTTTTACATACATTAGTAAGTACAAAGGGAACTTTTTATCAAAATCGAAAACTACGCGCACGAAGTCGCACGTACAGCAAGTTACATATCGACGGGTGCAAAGTAAAAAGAGTCATATACAAAACAGCTAGTTTTCAGGAGAGCGTATAATGTGAAAAAATGCTCCCATTTTGTTTATTTTAAACCGAATCTCTTGAAATTTTCATCACTGCTTCATTGTTTAATAAGGCATTTACATGTATATTTAATTTCTTATAAATATCTTTATTTTACGAGATATTTCAGTTGTGTGCATCTACGTTGTACTTAAAAATATGACAGATGTGTCAACTACCACTTGGTCGTTTCTGCATGGGAATTCAAAATTCTATATTTAATAATGTATGCTTAATATATTCCGTATACACTAAAAATTCCTTATTTTCTAGTATTAAAAATAGTTTGTAACTGTAATAAATTGAGAATTTACCAAGTTCAGAGCATAATTGAGCATACATCTTTTTCTACGTCTTAACGTATGTGCGAAATACACGATTTAGAAAGAGGTCAAATGAAATATTTAAAAAGTAAAAAAATAATAATTTGACATAAAGTAATCTTATCACAACTTTTTCACTTTGAACCTTTAAGTACTAGGTAATTGAGGCTCTTTCGGTTAAGAAACAACAGTAAATTTAATAAACTTCTTATAAAAAATAATTTAAATTAAATCTAAAACAGCCTACAGATTTCACACTTAAAATAATTAATATCAGTCACAATGTAATAGTCGTTTTTATAACTTATATCTTATGCTTGTTATAATCAAAATAAATATATCACTTAACATTTTCACTGTCGGTATTTTTGTCAATTAAAGTCATTTTGAAATCGAAAACTTCGTCTTGTGTTTCTTCTAGTACCTCATAAGAATCGCCGGATGCTTAGTAATATTTTTTTTTTTCGATTATTAATCCTTGTGTGACCTTTCTCCAAAAACCTATGATAAATTTCAATGTTATATTTTTGAGATCAGTATACATACATCAGAAGCGCTATATGGTAGAGCTTTCACCGCCGCAGTTGTCTAGCTACTGGCGTACATCTTTGATGCCTCTTTCAATTGACTGTTTGGTAAAATTAGTAAAACAACTAGCTTCTCCTGACAAGTTTTAAGACAACAAGCCTAGCCTCGTCTCATTTGAACCACACTTAGCTACAGTTTCAAGCCATATATAACATTTTTTAAGCCCCATATCATAAACGATAATTTTGAAGACAGAAGGTTTTTGCTCGTAATATAATGTACTGGTTTCACCGTGTGGTGTAGACATAAGTTTCTGAAAATCAAACGTAGCCGAAGATAGTCTCCGAATTAGAAACAACTTAAATTTTATCTTGTTCCTTTAAGGATCTTGCCAGGTTTTTATCCTGTATATGTTTATTATAATCATTGGTTTGTGAAGACAGGGAGTTTTTAAATGCTATACGTCGCATAGATCTTTTTTTTTTTGGAACAAAAAAGCTATGTTAATTTCTTTACTTACAATATCTCGATGCACACACTCCTTTTATTATAGCGGCTGTTAAAACCCTCTTTATATTGTTATAATGAGCTCAACACTCTTTTTAATAATTACCAGTATTCTTATTATATTTACCAAGAGCACTCTGTTCAAACTAATTATTTGCATTCACTTAAACATAGTTTTTCAAACCTCTATACTTATTTACTTCTGATAATGCACGCGGTGGACTTGTAGTGTCTTCTTTTACCTGACAAAAGTACTAGAAATAAAGCGATATTTTGTTTTTTGTTTTTACAATGTTGTAGAAAATGATATTTTTAATTGGTTACTAGAATAAAAAAAAATCTCAAAATTGTAGTTAACTTTTTTTACTTTGCACCCGTCGATATTGAAGCAAAGTCGCTTCCCGCGTCTCTCCCTACATCTGTATGTATGTTTAGATCTTTAAAACTACACAATGGATTTTGATGCAGTTTGTTTTTAATAGATAGAGTGATGCAAGAGGAAGGTTTATATGTATAACATGCTTAATATATCAGAGAACCAATGATAATTTCAAGATTACTAATGCGAAGTCGAAAACAAACACTTTTGCTTACAATGCAAACGCTGGTTGAACTCCACGAGATAGATCAAAATAATGTACTAAATATTGTATACCTTAAAAAGTTCTACAAGAAAATCCGCGATGGTATATGTTTATCTCTTAGGGATAACCCACAATAGCAAATTTTTATCCTTTACTTTTTACGAAAAATAATAGGTAATTTACGAAGTGATTTTAAGAAATATAGCTTTAATCCTTATCTAATAATAATAATAATAATAATATACTTTATTGCAACCACATAAATCACAAAAACAATAGAAAAACAAATAACAGTACATATAAAAAAAACGTTATGGGTATACAATAAGGCGGTCTTATCGCTATGTAGCGATCTCTTCCAGACAACCTTATACTGGTAGGAATAAGGTAAAATATAAAGCGAAAAGTGGTGAATAATAATACATACAAAATATATACACGTACATAAACCCATATGATGCATTACATACATATAACAAATCCTAAATTAATATATATAAGTATATATAGAATTTAAATACATATAATAATGTCATGAATAAAGGAAATGAACGAATACCTACTTAAAAGGAGCACAAGAAAAGGAAGAGCTAGTACAATAAAATAAAAGCGATAATTATATTTAAATGATAAAACTAAACTGTTCAGAAGAAAGGCGAATGTAATGATTTTCGACCAATCCCTTAAATTTTGCCAAAGACTGTGCTTGTCTGACAACTAAAGGTAATTTGTTCCAAAGTAAAATTGCTTCTCGCTATTTTAAAAGATTTTTAAAAATAGCGAGAAGAGTGATACGGTAAACGGAGAGTGAGATTGTCAGAAGACCTAAGAATTTTACTATGAGCACCTAAAAACTGAAATTTTTCTTTTAAATAAAGTGGAGCGGTTGGAAAGAACAACACACAGTACAGAAGCGAGAGGATATGAAGATTCCGGCGAAAGCGAATAGGTAACCACTTGAGTTTAGTACGGAATTCGGAAACGTGGTCATACTTGCGTAAGCAAAATATGAACCGAATACTAAGATTTTGTAGTTTCTCAAGTTTATTCAGTTGTGCCTCAATAAGATCGGGATAACTTGCATCGGCGTAGTTCAGGATAGAGAGAAGGGGAGATTGGGCTAGCATAACTTTGGTAGGAATGGGAAGAAAATTTTGCAAACGTCGCAGTGAACCCATAGCAGCAAAGGGTTTCCTGCTAACCTCATTTATTTGGCAAGACCATGACAGAGTGCTATCTAACTGAATGCCTAGATTTTTTACTTTTTGGCTGTAGGGTATGGTGATGTCATTAAATAAAATACATAGGTGGAAAGTTCGGCCAATCAACTCTAGCAATCTAATTAAGTAACTTAAATACATTTTACTTTTAATATGGAACAATATAGCCCCTTACAGCATGTAATTTCAAAGAATAATTTCGTAGATATTACATATTTAAAACATAGGGTCTTCGCGTTTGCGGCCGTACGGTCTACCGGCGCAAGTTGATGGTAAAAATAACGTCGATTGTGTAGCTCAGAATTCCTCAAGTTTACATGGTAATATTTTGATTATGTCCAATGAAAATCTGTAAGTGTGATACATATATCATATACTTAATAACCATTCTAACCATAGTTAGAATGGTTATTAAGTACTCTGTTTAAGAAGTATTTAAATGGACGTTTAAGTAAAAACAAGAGAGGTATAAAAATAATTACAGTACCTAATATTGTATCCTTATTAAAAACTTTAAATATACTTTTGACTGTGAGCGATGTCTGCCGATGTCGTAATTTTGATTGTATCACTTAAAATAAGTAATATAGAAACCAATATAAAAAAAGAAAGTGAGAATTGTTTTACTACGAATTTAAGGCGTGCGAAGCCGCGGGCAAAAGCTAGTACTAAATAAATCTATCTATATGATAGACAGAAACTATGTAGGTATTTGCTCCAACACATATTTGCTTAGGATTGCTTTTGGTTACGATCCTCAGTTTTCATTCTGTTATTAGTCCATTGAAATGTTACATTTTTTAGGCCTTACCTTGCGTTTTTTAGAGGACGCAATTTTATTTTTTTAATGTGTAGGGGGGGTCAGTAGAAGCTTAAGTTCAAGTTTGTGGGGTCGTCACCCTTGTCCCCCGGCCGCCATCTTGGAAAAACGGGTGCAAAGGGTTTTCGCTCTGTATCTCGTAAACTAGTTACCCTACAGAAAATTTAATTAAACATAAAATTTAGCAAATTAAATTTCCTACAATTTTATTTCTATTACTTTTTATCGTCAAGTGACCAACAAAAAAGTTATAAACAAAAATAAGTAAAAATTTTGTAACAAATTTCCTTTTGGAGGTTATAACTTTTTTTCAGTTCATTTTACAATAAAATGACATCACAGCAATTTTGTAGAGGGTTTTTCAACGAACAATTTCCTCTTTATACTTGTTTCATTTTAATTTATTTATCTAGGTTTTACAGCGCTCCAAACTTGAACGGATTCTCGAATGCTCATAGGGATGCAATAAAAACTAAAAATTAGACTAACTTTTCCATGTATATTTTTTTTATTCATACAATTTATTATGATCTTAACATTCCTATGCTATTATTAAACTATGTTTGACCCTTTTCCCCACTACAAAACTGATTTTACTGTCGACCAGGCTGAATCGGATGCAGATGCGATCATCGTCCGTTGTGCGCTAGCTGCATCACAGTCATATGATTCGGTGACAATCATAGCAGAAGACATCGACATCCTTGTGTTGCTGACGGCATTAGGAAGGAATCAAACTAATGTATTTTTTTTAAAAACCTTCAAAAGGGTGTACGTCCGAACAATTGTACTGTCTGTCTGTCTGTTTTAAATATGACAACGTAATAGCTGAGAATTTACTGTTTCTCCATGCCTTCTCAGGATGCGACACAACGTCAGCAGCGTATAACATGGGCAAAGTCAAATTTATAAAAATTTTGCAGAAGCATCTAGAGTTAGCAAGTGGAACTAAATTATTTATGAGTGAAAAAGTCGAGTCATCGTTACTCAGTGTTGTTGGCGAACGTTTTTTCTTCTCTTTATATGGCGGAAATAAAGACGATACTCTAGACACTTTGCGATACAAACGATTTGCTAAGACAGTGAATGAAAATGCATTTAATCTCTCTTCACTTCCTCCAATACAAGATGCAGCCCGTTTCCACAGTTTCCGAGTATATCAGATTTAGTTATGGTTCGTTAAATTTTGTGATCCAGAAGAATGGGGCTGGAAAAAGCATGGAAAATTTTGGATGCCCATCCAAGCTTCCAAGCCTCCAGCACTCCCCGAGCTTATGAAATGAATCTTTTGCAGATGCAAAGGAAATTGTGGAAGTGCGTGCGGTTGCCGAAAAGCAGGCCTTAAATGTTCATCAGTTTGCCTCCATTGTGGTGGTGAAAGCTGCAGCAACATCGTGGACATATCAACATCACTTGAAGAAAATGAATTAGAAGATGAATTACCGACAATGACGCCTATACCAACTCCCATTATACTACGAAAATTCACCTCGGATACTGATTCAGATTTTTCTTGCAGCCTGGACCATCGAAGAGAATGAAAAAATAATATCTGATAGACATTTTTCAATATATAATAATAAATAACATTATTTTGTCTAGAAATTGCCCATGGATTAGGCCTACTGAGGATACCACATAAAAAAACGAAAGAGTGCTGAAAAATAGTACTCACTTCAGAGCGCTGTAAAACCTTAGCTATTGACCTAATAAAAAATGTTGCTTATAAAAGTTGTTCCTTAACAAATGATCTACAAAAATGGTCTGATATCATTTTTTCGTAAAATGATCCAAAAAAAAGTTATATCGAAAAATAGAAATTTTGTTCTCGAATTTCTTAACATTTTCGCTTATAACTTTTTTATTTATAGCTCTACGACAAAAAATTACTAGACTAAAGTTGTAGAAAGTTTAATTTGCAACAAAAAATGTTTACACATTATTTTTATCTGATAAATAGTTTAAGAGATATAACGGAAAAAACCATTTCAACTCCTATTTTCAAGATGGCGGCCGTGGGACAAGGGTGGCGACCCCACAAACTTGAACTTAAGCTTCTACTGACCCCCCCTACACATTAAAAAAATAAAATTGCGTCCTCCAAAAAACGCAGCCCCAAATGTAACTTTTCAATGGACTATATGCATTTAACCCTTTCCGTACTTTCATTCTTGACTATGGACACAAGAGAAATCCAACAGTCACATTTAAAAATACTCGAATAGCGTAGAAGAACAACTAGACCATGGCACTCTATACGGCCAATACCCCAAAAACTTTTTTTTTATATAATAATTTTTACTACTGTCCCCGGACACGTCGCCCGTGCACTTTTCGCATTTAGTCTGTATTTGGCAGATTATTCGTTGAATTTTGAGATAACATGCTCAAAAAGTCTATTTTTATTTATTTATTATAAAATAAAGAAACATACATATATTTATACACATTTTAGACACAAAACATAAACTCGTTAGAATTTTACCGTGTGTCAGATTCGTCGAACACTCTAATTTAAAAGTTTAAAAACAAAGCATATAAAACTAATAAGAATACAACTATAATTCTCTAAACCTTAAATGTAACAAAATTAAACTAAACAAAGAATGATGAACAAACAAAACGTAATAAGTGACGTCTGTGTTATTCACTGGACAGATTTGTTTATAACAGTGTATAGGATTAGGAGGTAAAAATATATGAACACGCCTGGATGCAGTATGTCTATCTCTTACTATTGTTTGATATTATTATTTTTTATTATTTTTTTTTATTTTTTTTATTTTTTTATTTGATAGTGTGCATATTTGCGTCCTTGTTGATGATTATTGTAAAAACTTCTCAGTATTGCATACAGGTTGTTATGTTTAGGAATATATATATATATACCTATACACACATACACATATATACATATAATAAAATTTGTTTTTTTTTTTTTTTAATATGTTCCCATTTATTTACGTATAAATTATTTATTATTACCTATTATTATAATTTTTATTTTCTTATTGAACTGACTTATTAGTTATAGGTGTTGTTCCATCATACTCTTATAAGTATATAAATATATACACAACCTACAATATACACACACAAATACATATATACACACACACATGTATACAGACACACACACCCATACATACGTACATTTTACAAAATATTTCAAGTAAATCAATTAAATTTATTTTGTCTGAAAGTATTTTTTTAATTTATGTTTTAAATTTTGTTTAGTGAGCTTCTGAGTTAATGTTTTGGGCAATTCGTTTTTTGAGATTAGGAACTATGTAATTAAATTTATACTTTCCGTAAGTGTTAGAAAATTTTGGTAAAAGTAATTTTTCATTAATTACGCTACGTGTACATACCTTGCTAGGATTAGGATTAGTACAGGTATCTTAAAAATATATATTGGTGAGTCCTTTGCACAGCAATTACATATACATATATAAAAGAAATATATTTCTTTTATACAATGTTATAATATGAAGTATTTAAGTATTTGATATATAATATAAATTTTATTATTAAAAGTTAGCATACATACATTTCTTATATTTTCTGATTAACGCTTTCCTACTAAAACACTTTTGTGGTGGCCTACCGTTCTTTTTATTTTTTTCACTCATCACGAGCAAGGTTTCCACGATAGCCAAGTTTCTGTTTTTATAGCCATCTTGGTATTATATTCTATGATGTATTGTATCGCCTTCATCCCTCTCCTAAGGAATCTGCCCGCCGCGTTGTCCTCGCTGTCGGTAAAATACACACAGCTCTCGGTATGACGCGACACTGCTACAACCGCGTGGGGAACGCTGTCGTGTAGTTGCATCTTACTCCTGGCGGTAATTATAAAAACGGAGCCGAAAGTGAGCCCTTGTGCTTCGTGTATGGTTAAGATATACGACCCTTCACCTGATCCATAACCCTCGTTAGACAACGTTATCTCTTCCTGGGTGTGTACTAAGTAGAAGGTATTGGGTTGGGATCTGGGTATTTTCGATCCTGTGTAATTGAGAATTGTTAAGGACTGCACTAGTTTCCTGTTGGAATAGATGTCAGAGTAGAACTCTTCTAAGGCATCTATATCCCCAAAAACTTTATTCACTTAAGCATGCATTTAGCTTGATTACCTAAACAAACTAGAAGTAGAAAATATCAACACCAGTTCTCAAACAATGAGAGTCGTCGCAAATTAGTATTGGTTAGAACGGTGATAGAATGGTGCATCGTAGAGTGTTTTCAGTAACATATTTAAAAAGAAGTATTAGATATCTTATATAGACCGGTTAACTCTATTGTTGTTGATCAGTCAAAGGCTTTTAAGAACTTACCGAAGTCCTCTCCATGTAACCTTAGCTTTAGAAGAGTTACAAAACAGAAATTATTTTTTCTTAATTTTTTTTTTTTTAAATGTAGAATATTAAAAATGAGTACATCGTTATTTGTAGGTACCAATTATTTAAATAATTGTAAAACAAATAAGATAACAATGCTTATTAGATTAAAAATGTTAGTAAAGTTGAAATGGCATACCAGTTTATGTAGAACCCCCAGAGTCTACAGGGCTTAGTTAATTATTAGACTATCAACATATTTGAGAGGCCACGTTTATAAAGACAGGGAGGATCGAGCTCTAAATGGTTGTTTGATTGACACTCCCTTGTGTGAATAATTTGAACCAAAACATTGTTATGAACCGCTTTATGGAAAACGCAGACACTCAGAACTAAACAATATTGAATAGCGTTCACTGATTTGTGATGGCGTCTGTGTTTATGGATTTGAATTTTATTAAATTATTTATGAGTATTATCTATCTTGGTAATAATCAATTACACTGATAACTCTATCTATACCTTATGTGGTGACGACATGAAGAATTGAACAGGTGTCAACACAAAGTAATTAAAATATTTACAATACATTTATAGAATACCAGCAACAAGAACCGTTTATCTCGTGTATGGAAGGATAAAATAATAAAAAATACAATAATAAATCTTAGTAGCAATGTGTATACAAATATATATTGTTACTGAGTTTTATTCTAGTAGCTAATACTGTTTGTAATAACAAATACTTAATAACAGATCAATGTACCTTCAAGAAGGTGTGAAATAACACAACAGATTAGATAAATATCGAGTTTAATTCTGAAAGTAAAAATTTCTTAAACAAACAAAAAAGTTTTTTTAAATGAATAACAGATATATTTTGTTTAAGTAATTTAAAAATCTTTTAATAAATAATCTAATACCTACTAATTAGTTAATCATTCCTAAGTCGAGATTCACGTAATCGAGTTAAGATTTTAAAAGTCGATAACATACTTTCATATTTATAATTATTGAAATTATGATATTTATCTATAATACAAACATGTTATAAACAATTTATAGGTAAGCAGAAAATCGTAAATCACATTTATCAAAATGTTGAAATTGTTACTGATTTATTTACAAATCAATCCAAATAATTATCAAACATTATCTCTTTAATTATCTTAAGGGCAAGTGATTATAGTATATAAGGTAGGTTTATTTCTTAAACACCTTCAGTTATTTCATCATCATGAAGCTAGCAGTTATTTTGGTATTATTTGCGGCGTACGCGTCTGCTCATGTTCTGGACAAGGCTGTTCCTGAATTCAACTCCGCTTACGGATACCTGACCAAATTTGGAATACCTGCAGCTAAAAGAATCAAGGAGGCAGAGGACGAATATCTGCGTAATAATCCTTTGGGGTCAAAAATCGCTGGTGGATCTCCTGCCTCATCTGGACAATTTAAATACCAGGTATAATGCTTTCTCAATTTCAATTAATCGTTCCTATTTAAATAAAATTTAATAATATCTTATTTATTTATTTAATATTCAGGCTGGTCTCATCTCCGACATCGTCGGTCGTCCTGAGAGAGGGGTATGCGGAGGTTCACTCATTACAACCAACCGTGTGTTGACCGCTGCTCACTGCTGGTTTGATGGTAGGAATCAAGCTTGGCAATTCACCGTGATTCTTGGGTCAGAGCTGCTGTACAGTGGTGGTACCAGAATTCTAACCAGTGATGTTGTTACTCACAGGTTTTGGATCCCATTGTTAATCTTGAATGACATTGCTGTCATACGTTTACCCGAATCCGTCACTTTATCAGGTACGCCCAACCTTGAAATAGGAATAATATTGATCAATAAAAATCCATTAAAAATTCCAATAAGATAAATATTTTGCAAAATAAAAAATCAGAAATTGTTTGTGGTGAATGTTTATTCAATTTTTAAAAAGAAGTTTCTGTATTTTATTTTCTTATAATAAAACACAATATTTTTTGTAGATACCATTGGAATAGTTTCTTTGCCATCTGGATTAGAAATCTTAAGTGATTTCAATGGAGAAAGGGCTATAGCTTCAGGTTTTGGTCTCACGGGTGACGGTAAGTCTCTAATATTATTCGTTTGGAATAGATTTATGTAAGGGTTCTCCTTTTATCCTTTTTATTTTGCAGGTCAAACCATCAGTGATGGACAATTCTTGAGCTATGTAGACATGAACGTTATAACAAACAATGTGTGTAATATCGCTTACTTCGGTAACATCCGTGATTCTAACATCTGTACGAGCACCCGAGGGGGAAGAAGTACCTGCCCCGGGGACTCTGGTGGCCCGCTTGTCGTTCAGAGAAATGACAGGACTGTCTTAGTAAGTTCTCTCAAATAATTGTTAACAATACCTATTACTATCTTAAGAGATTTCGAAAGTAAATGTTTCCTTTTAAATATTCCAATAATTATATATTTATGCCTTTTTTTCTGGCATAAAATGTAAGGCAAAGAAACCCACATGTGAATGACTAATACGTTTATTTTCGTATAGATTGGTATAACCTCTTTTGGAATTCGTTTCGGATGTGAAATCGGCTGGCCTGCAGCTTTTGTCAGAACTACATCTTTCCTTGGATTCATCAACGAAAATCTGTGAATAATTAGAAGTATCTAAAATCGTGCTCCTTATTTTGAATTCAATAAAAACTTAAAAATATAATTTATTTATTTCTTATTTTCCTTTTTACTTAATTATGAGAAACAAACGGATAGTTATTAGAAAGTAGTATTTCAGCGGCTCACTTTTATTAAAGTATCTTTAATAATAAACATATCCTTAATAAAGTAATCAACTTGTGAAATTTATATTACAAAATTAATATTACTTTCATTTTACATATAACATCGACTTTATAATATGTTAAATATTTTAAAATATTACAAATATTTTTTTATGGATACACAATTTTGTATATAGTCTATATTTAAACATAAAAGATTTATTTTATATGGAAGTTTTAATTCCGTAAATGCTATCAAGTGTGTTGTAATTGCAAATAGTAAGTTGGTTGTAGTACATAATGTAAAATGAAAACTTTTCCTTAATCAATATATAAAAACGACTGTCATTGATATTCACCACGCTATAGTTCATCGCAATACTAACCTAGTTAGTCATACTAGAAATGCCATTATAATTACTAAAAAGTCGAAAGAAAACTCGAAACTGTAGTAGGATGATTTTTGTTCTGTAATTTTCCGCTTAAAAATTGGTGAATAGAACGCAACAGAGCGTTACGTTAATAGTAAGGAAAGACATAATTAAATATCAAGAGGATGTAAAAATTGCTTAAAGTCACTAAAATCGGATTTCTGGTGTAAATTAATTTTATGATTACTTATTTAAGATAAAAGGTTACTTATCTGAAATATCAATGAGATAAAATAGATGATATAGCGATATGAAGAAAAAGCCGTCAGAATTCAGAAGATTCAATAAGATAAAGGATAAATAACGTGCACAAAACATGTGAATGTGACGTGTGATATTTATTTAGCGTTTAAACAAATATTAAGAATAATTTGATTAAATAATAAAAAGGAATCAAATATTAATTTCATAACATCTCATCCTTTAAAACTTTGATTTCTTTCAAAAACAAGGCATCGTAGAAAGTGATCTTTATTTAGGTATGTCTTCACATTTGGATTAAAAAGATTTTTTAATTTTTTTTTTAGTTTTTCCGTGTAGGGCATACGGAGTATGTAAGTTTTCAAATATACTTGTTATTATATATGACTCAACATATTTACATATTCAAATTCAAATTAAAAACATTTCATTAAGAGAAAATTCTGAGAAAATAACTGAAATAATTGAGTCGAGCCGGATTAACGTCTGTTAATTGTCTTACTTTTT
This sequence comes from Napeogenes inachia, assembly GCA_959347355.1. Lineage (NCBI taxonomy): Eukaryota > Metazoa > Arthropoda > Insecta > Lepidoptera > Nymphalidae > Napeogenes > Napeogenes inachia. The sequence continues at coordinate 11,640,917 of OY365793.1, read as the reverse complement.
AAATTGCAAAGACGGCTGAGCTGAGTTTGCCTGCGAGTGTCAAGAGATGGGGGTTCCACTGGAGATTTCTATCTAAAATTATACCTAAGAAAGTTGTTGAGTCAGTCAGCTCTAACACTTCATTGTTAAGGAATAAACTACAATTTTGACCTTTTACATTACAAAGTGTAAATTCCATTTAGTTTTCTTTGTATTTAAGACCAAATTATTAATTTCGAACCAATGAGGACACGTGATAGAGCACTGTTTACTTTGTCAAAATTAGCTTTATTACGCTCAAGTTTAAAAATAAGCCAGCCAAATATATCATCAGCAAAAAGGACAATGTCACAGTTCTTTTACGTAAAAAGGCAAATCATTAATATAGAGTCAAAATAAAAAGGGCCCAAGAATAGATCCTTGAGGAACACTCATTTTAGGTGAGAACCAGCCGATATACAATTATTTACATCAACCATCTGGTCTCTTCGGTTTAGGTCATTCTGGCAATAAGATGTATCGCATAACTACTCAGACTACAGTATTTAATATATATCAATCATCTAACGATTTTTCTTTACTCTTAGCACTGTTTTAAAAGTAATTGTAATATTTTAAAACGTATATTGTTATAGAATTCTCGATACATTTCTGTTACACAAGAAACATTTACAATTACCTTACATGATGAAGATATCGTTGACTATGATATCTTTAGTGGCGTGCGTATCTGCTGGAATATTAAAGAATGACGTTGCTAACTACAACACTGCTTACGGATACCTTACAAAATATGGAATAACCGAAGCTAATAGGATACTAAAGGCAGAAGAAGAGTACCTAAGTAACAAATCTTTGTGGCCTAGGATTGTTGGAGGATTCCTGGCTTCATCTGGACAAATTAAATACCAGGTTAAAAAAAGTATTTCGGTATAAACCTAAGAATGTAATTGAAGTTCTTTTTTAATGCGTATATTAAAGCGTCTTACTTGAAAAAAATATTCAAAAGTAGTATGTATATATATATTTATTTAGGTTGGACTCATATCCGACATCGTTGGTATCTCAAGCAAGGCAGTATGCGGAGGTTCTCTCATTACTTCCAACCGCGTGTTAACCGCCGCTCACTGCTGGTTTGATGGCACGAACCAAGCTTGGAGATTCACTGTCATCCTTGGAACGGAAATGTTGTTTACTGGCGGTACCAGAATACTAACCAGTGATGTCATCATCCACCCATTTTGGATCCCGTACTTAATCATTAATGATATTGCTATAATTCGATTACCTGAACCAGTGGCTTTGTCAGGTGGGTCTTGAATATATTATAAAATTGTTAAACATTTCTTTTAACAAAGACAACACTTTCCTAATAAATGTATTTAGTGTTTAGTGTAAGTAGATAGATATTTTGCAAGGAAACTGTTTGAGTAGATGATATATCTTTACCTGTATACTTATGTTACACACTTTTGGTTTGTAGATACTATCGGAACAGTATCTTTGCCTACTGGATTAGAAGTTTTTGATAATTTTAACGGACAAGTCGCAACCGCATCCGGATTTGGAAATACACATAATGGTTAGTAAACCCCTAAATGTTCAAATAATATAACATGAATACAAGAAGTAGGTATTTGATCATCACTTTTTAACACGCTTTTATTAGTTTCACGTCTATGTTTGCTTGTTTGTTTGTTTGTAACCGACTTTTTCAAATGCTATTTTATCTCATTTCCCATGGAGCGATTTTTATTTTGTTTTATTTTTATTTTGTTTAAACTTTGTACACATATCAAGAGCCAATAGCAAATTAATAATTAGATTATCTCATTATCCTGATTAGGATCTCCAGGATTTATAATTATCTTACAGATCTTTTTTGCATGAGATTGAGAGAGACAAAATAAGTTCGCGGTCAGCGGTATGTCTTAAGTATCGAAACCAACCTTCCGATTTTTAGCACTCACATGGTATAATAGTTTAATAATGTTTAATAATAATTTAGACAAATTTGTATCATTGCTCAAGAGTTTGTAAATTAGTTTTAGTTTTAAGAATTTATTTTTTTATTTTTAACCACTTTTTTATTTTTGTTTTGTTTTTTTCGACAAGAGTAGCTTTAGAAGCTTTAATTTTTACTTCCATTGTGTTAATTTCTTAAGTGGATACTTTACTGGCATGTCCGTAATATTTTGTTTTTGTTGTTATATTTTTGTAAATTGATGCTGTTTGTTGTCCCAATAAAATGAAATAAAAAAATAAAATAAAATAATAGATAGTTAAAACTCTTTGTACTCTAGTCGACCCTTCTGTTATTGTTGGTATGCTACATAACTTTCTATCTATCTATCTATCTATAGCGGATAAGGTAGAAATTTTTGTTATATTTATTAAACTTTTATTATTAGATTTCTAATAATTTTTTCAAGCATTTAAATTGACACTGATTGAATTTCGTCATTTAAAATAATAAACATAAACATTCTCTGACTGACCTAGTAATATAGTCGCTTTTGTGGTTATATTACAAAAATATATAAAATATAACTTTTCCAAGAAAAATTAACTGCGTATTAAAAAAAAATGCTTTTTTATTCATCTATAAGATTGATATCAATCTAAATAAAAATGTATTTAACATTTTCTAGTAGATTTTTTTTAGATCAATTTTATATTTGAAAAACATATCAGATATATATTGAATTTGAAAGGAAACTTGAAACAAAATTAGATGTTTTATGTTTATATGGAAAAGGTAATAAATTTTCCAATAGAATATGTAAAATACAAGTTTTCGGGAAAAAAAAATAGTACAATTTTTTTTGTTACTTTGAATTTTTTATTACTAATTGGGTTTCAGTCCAAATAGTAATAAAAAATTTGCTATATTAATTGTTTAATAAATCGATATATAATTAACTTTTCCAATATACCTATATATTTTTTATGTTATGGGACAAAAGTAATAACACGAAGCGCCCCACTCTTTTTTCCACAACAATTTTATTATATTTTGCCCATTATTCTTTCTCATATTGCGAATTATTTTTACCTTTTTTTTTATTTATAATTTTGCATATTGCTTATTTTTATAATTTTGCAGATGCTAATATAACTAGAGGTCAATCCTTGAGTTACATAAACATGACGGTTATTTCTAACGAAGTGTGTAACAACGCTTTCTTCGGTAACATTCGTTCATCTAATATCTGTACGAGCACTTCAGGTGGTACAAGTACTTGCAGAGGGGATTCTGGTGGTCCCCTCGTTATTCATAGGAATGACAGGACTGTTTTAGTAAGTTTTTATAATATTATGGGATATATATGAACATGATAATTATAATCAGACTTCTTTGGATTTATTAGAAAGTCATCAAACAAACGCATATCTTCAACCCGTGTGTTCTGGGGGTCCGTCCGTGTCGTTCTGCCAAATAAGCGTTTTTGATTCTTAATTTCAGATTGTTAATATTCGTTGATTATTTTTAATGTTACCTTAAGTAATATTTACTACCTACATTTAAATGTTCATCCGCAAAAAAGAGTTTTGTGAAAAATTACACAAAATAGAGATAAAGTAAAGGTAAAGTAGATACAGGTGTAAAAGATTTTTTTTTAATTTTCTTTTAGATTGGTATAACATCATTTGGAATCGACGTCGGATGCGATATCGGCTGGCCTGCAGCTTTTACAAGAGTGACGTCTTTCCTTGGATTCATTAAAGAAAATCTGTAACAAATCTATAAAAATAAACACACAATGATAAAACCAAATACTGGCAATAAATTAGACATCGACCATTGACTATTTCGTTACCTGTAATTATAATCAAAAAATGAATTGAACAAATGAGTTTTTTTTTGCATATATCCCTGTAAAAGTAATATTATTCCGATATCTAAACAGCGTTAGAAAAATACATATTTCTATAAAAGATCTATAAACATTTTGGGTAGTCCTCTATTTTACTAAGATGAACAAATTCTGACTTGCGAACAGACCAAAGAAGTATACTCTTTCGAAACTAATATTTTTTTTAATTAAGGAAATAGTAAAATCGTTGAACATTCATAAAATATATATATATATATAATATATATATATATATATATATATATATTTACATGTACTGTCGAGCATATAACCTACCTTCTCTTATCTTTATAAATTTCGGTTAAAAAGATTTTTTTTCTGTTTTGTATAATTTTTAATAAGTCAGCATGCTCACTTTGTTTTACTTAAATTTAAACTACTTAAAAAATCCACAGAGTAACTGAAAACCAAGGTATTCATGAATATTTATTTAAAGGAAACTGTAAACTATCAAACAACAATATAATAGAAAATGTATAAATATAGATAATTATTTCCATAGTCTTTTGTTGCTTGCAAATTTTTTAACTTTTGGAGTACCCTGTACACTGGTGTAGTACCTAATACCTTCCATGTAGTGTGTAGAAAATATTTTAAAATAAAGAAGTTTTCACGCCAACATTATCAGAAATACAAAGTTTATTTGTTGTATAATAATGTACGTATAGTTTAGATATTTTTAAAATTAAAGAATCAATCAATCATTAAAATTATCTCTGTTGTAAAATATTATTAAATAAGAGTTTTATCTTTAATAAATAAATGTATGTAATCATGATACCGTGATATTATACCGTTGATATAAAGTCGACAATCATTTTTTTAAATGGTATAAGATTTTTAAAATGATAATATATTGCTTCAACAAAACCAATTCATAGAAACATAATTTACATTATCGTTCAGTAATTTTAACTTAAAAAGATCTTTAATAAACCTTAATAAAATAAAAAAGGTCATTTATACGTCAACATCAAATCTATATATATAAAAGAAAGTCGTGTTAGTTACACCACTTATAACTCAAGAACGGCTGAACCGATTTAGCTGAAAATTGGCAGGGAGTTAGTTTAGAGCCAGGATAAGGACATAGGATATTTTTTTATCCCGTTCGACAGCATTCCCGTCTGACTTGACATGAAACGTCAGTCACTATAAAACGTGGTATAAAAACAAAAAAGAATACTTGGAATAACAAAAATCAAATCACAGCTATGTAATTGACGTATAATGACAGCTATGTAATGAAGTATGGATGACAATTAGATATTTGTAAGAAATCAATAATAAAACTATTTCTATTAAATGAACTATTAACAATTATAATGTAATGAGAGTGCCAGTATAGTATATAAACAGTGAAGTGAAGTGAAGTGAACTATAAAACTCTGTATGGTTGAAAATTTGAGTTTTTAGGTGAAGTGAAGTTTAATTAATAATGCCGCGACCAAGACGATCGAATCTTTCCCGACAAAGCCGTAATGCAAGAAGAATAGGAAATACTGCAAATGAAAGGACTGAAGAAGAACAAGAAATTGCACGTGAACAGCGCCTATTGAACTATTGAAGAACTAACGTGTAATATTGCAAAACACTCAGCAATGGCCAAAGTTTTAGCGGTATCGAAAATCATCATCTGGGACGAATGTACAATGGCGCATAAACATGCATTAGAAGCACTTAACCGAACATTAAAAGATTTACGCAATGACTCGAGATGTTTTGGAGGAGCAATGATTTTACTCTCTGGCGATTTCCGCCAAATACTGCCAGTAATTTCAAGATCTACGGCTGCCGACGAAATAAACGCTTGCCTCAAATCGTCAAATCTATGGCGCTATGTGAAGAAACTACAACTGACAACAAACATGAGAGTTACATTGGTTAATGATATAACTGCAGAAGATTTCTCGGAGCAATTGCTGACTATCGGTAATGGTCAAGTACCTGTCGATGAATCGAGCGGATTAATATCATTTCCAAATAATTTCTGTAATTTTGTCTTATCAAAAGACGAACTTATCAACAATGTATTTCCAGAAATTATTTCTAACTACAAAAATAATGAATGGTTAAGTGAGCGAGCAATTTTAGCGGCTAAGAATAAAGATGTAGATGACCTAAACTACATTATTCAAAACAAGATCATTGGAACAATGCATTCATTCAAATCTATTGACTGCGTCACAAATGAAGATGAAGCCACCAACTATCCAATTGAATTTTTAAACTTTTTGGACGTGTCTGGCTTACCACCGCACAATTTACACCTAAAGGTTGGCTCCGTAGTAATCATGCTTCGAAACATAAACCAACCAAAACTGTGCAACGGTACGCGTTTGGTTATAAAATTGATGAACAATGTAATTTACGCTACGATAATGATAGGAAAATTCAAAGGTGAGGAAGTTCTCATTCCGAGGATACCGATGATCCCAACCGATATGCCGTTTGAATTTAAAAGACTTCAATTTCCGATACGTCTTGCATTTGCCATGACCATCAACAAATCAAAAGGCCAATCCTTAAAAGTTTGTGGTTTAAATCTAGAACATTCATGTTCTTCCCATGGTCAATTATACGTGGCATGTTCACGGGTCGGAAGACCATCTGCGTTGTTTGTTTTTGCGCCTGATAATAAAATAAAAAATGTCGTGTATCACAAGGTACTTAAATGAAGAGCAACCTATGTACTAAAATACAGAAATAATTATGAATGATTAATGTACGTATTTATTTTTTTTTGTATTTTTTCCAATTAAAAAATAAATATGCTTATTTATTGCCATTAAGGCGGAACAAAGTTTGCCGGGTCAGCTAGTATGATAATATTTCTCTTTTAAAGAACATGGAGTATGTCGTTAAAGTAACGATCAGTGATCCTGTAGGAAGGTAACTTTCAACCATTAGTGTGTGATGACATAAGTTTATATATCATTTCATTCATTAAAGTAAAAATAACAAAAGACATTTATTTTACTTTTATCAATTACTTTTCTTAAATTTTTTCCAAACTAATTTATTATTATTTTTTTGTACTAATGAACTATATTTAGTTATATGAACCTATAGGTTCTTCATACCTAAACTTAGAGTAGAAAATCTTAAGATTTTCCTTTAATAATTGACCTAAGTTCTGAAAACATTCAGTTATGTGTCTTAGTGGAATAAGCCATAATTGTTCAGCCACACCAAGATAATAAATATCAAGATTATCAATCAGAAAAAGAAAGATCAAAAAAAGAAATAAATATCACACCAAATTATCGCAAATGTATGTATCGCTAGCACAGAAACACGCCAAATACTGATAAAAGTAAGCCATTGGAATTGTATCGAGTCTCAGCCAGTAGGTAACTCTCGAGCCAGTATACAGCACACCAGAAGATCGCAAGGCGTCTGTTCCTTATGTTAACAATCTTTTGTAAGATGGAAAGGGACACTCGGGATAGGTATTTGTTTTTATCGATAGACAATCAGTAGGAGTTTTGGTAAAATTGTCTATAAGTATAAAATATCAGTTTATTATTTGAGTCAATATATAGGTAGTAGCGTAGCGTGGACTAATATAGACTTGTGCAAAGTCGAATCAGCAAGGCCTTTTTATTCAGCGTCTCTTCACAAAATCTACCCAATAGATCTATTCTACCATGTTTTTTGTATACAAAATATATAAATTAAACCTTGGACATATTTGAAAAAGAAAAGAAATATAAGTGAAACGGGAAAGAATATTAAAAAGCATACCGATGTAAAAAATATATTTAAAAAAAATAATTTAAAAAAAACGATACAAAAAACTATGTACTTATGGAAGTGGTCGGGGGACCGTTGTACGTACGTTGATGATGGTGTCTATTAAACGAAGTTTTCGGTGCTAATGAGTGAGGACTTAGACAATACGTTTCGGTATCGTTATTTCTTTATTTGCCTTTGTAACTTACTGACATTTGGATTTCTTAATTCATTAAGCGCTTTCCCGACAACTTAAATAAGTACATAATAAAATTATTTTTATTCTTTCTTTGAGGTCTTTTTGTATCTTGGTTTTTCATAATTTTTAATTTAATTTATTTTTCTGATTTTTAAAATTATGTTACTGATTTGCATATAAATGAACTTAGGAACACTCGAATTTTCGCTTATTAAGTATTACCAATATAACCTAAATATCTTGGAGACGACTGCTTCTATTTCGATTAAACATAGAAAGCTAAGAACCATACCATCTTGACAAACCAGGCTTTCGATTAAAAAAAATCGCAATCAAATAAAACTTTTGAATTATCAATTTTTTTTATATAATGAACAAGTTAATACACATCTACATTTCACCTGATGATAAGTGGTAAAGCAGTCGTAGGTGGTATAGCGCACTATATACTAATAGGCTATTCACTCTCGTTATGAAGGAAATAACATTGGAGTAAAATCGGATGCAAAACATCGATGCAGTTACCTCTTACTATCAGGATCTTATAATAGGCGGTCATTTAAGATAATACGGAAGCAGCTCCGTTTGAATTTTTAGGTGAAATAAAACGATAAAAAATGACGATGCTAGTTTGATTGCTAATTCGAAGACCAAGGTCTTTAAGTAATTTTGCTTTTATACCTCTCGCTCCCACTTCTACCGCGTACGAACTAAATTGTTTGCCTGGAAAGTTCCTGGAAAAAAACATTCCCCGAGGTCATATATTTAAGTTTAACAAGTATTACTAACCAACGAACGAACCATTAGTATATTTCAGACTATTAGTATATATTTTTTTTTTGTTGTACATTTTATTCCTGATATTGTAATTATTCATGATATTTTGTCAATGGCCAATATCTTGTAAAATGGTTTATAAATTAAATACCGTATTTTTCAGAGTAGTTCAATAGTAGGTTGAAGTGATACATCAGTAAGACATGATAAGTAATAAAAATAAATACAGATATACATTTATTATAACATATTTATTAACAAAAAACTAATCTGTGGTTTAGTTTGAGATGCCACAGAAAGTGACAGCATGACGACGAAATATTTTGACACTTAAGTATAATCTGTGTTCTGCAAACATTACTCGACGTTATAATAAATATTTTGTGAAAAATGGAAGAGATTGGTATTATTCTACCCGAAAAGGTTAATGGAACTTAACTAAAACATATACCATGTATTGAAGCTTAAACGTTATTGTATTTTCTTTATTGATTTTCAGGATGACCAAGTCGCCGATACCAAAGGACTTTCATTTGCTGGTCCTCAATCGTTTGACGAATTAGAATCTGAAGATCTGTACACAAAATATAAGGTAATCAATAATAATAATTACTTAATCATTTTAATGAAGTATAAGTTAAAGGAACGCTATAATAATATATGGTCCATGTAGGCACAGTTCTTCCTTCTAATCCAAGGAAATAAATGAAGTTGAATGTTGAATAGTTTTTAATTAGATTTATAAATTTGAATATAGTTGATCTTAGATTTTACCATTTTTGAGGAAAACTAAATATTATAAATAATAATTCTTTGTTTCTTTATTAATTTATAGAAATTGCAACGCATGCTAGAGTTTCTTGAAGTTCAGGAAGACTATATTAAAGATGAACAAAGGAACTTAAAAAAAGAATATTTGCATGCACAAGAAGAGGTTAAAAGAATTCAATCGGTACCACTTGTAATAGGACAGTTCCTTGAAGCGGTTGATCAAAATACTGGAATTGGTATATTCATTTTATTAAATATTTAATATGACTTTAAAAAAGTTTTAAAGTCCACAATTTTGTATTTAAACTAAAATATATAATTTTGTAGTTTTTTGAAACTTTCTGCCTCTCAGTAACAATTTTAACTATATATAATATTATATTATTTTTTTCAGTTGGTAGCACTACAGGCTCAAACTACTATGTACGCATCCTATCCACAATAGACAGAGAGCTGTTAAAACCTTCTGCTTCAGTAGCTCTTCACAAACATTCTAATGCACTTGTAGATGTACTACCACCAGAGGCTGATAGCTCCATATCTATGTTACAAGCAGGTAAATAATATTATAACTACTTTTTACTTATTTAGTTTTTATAATTTCGTTTTGGTTATTAATGCTTAATATTTTCTACATATAAATATATATAGCACTATTTTTTGTGTATTTGTCATTAAAGTCCTTCTGAATGGTTTGATAAATTATTAATAAGAAATTTCTATCTTTGATCCTGGTCTTGACTGTGGAATTTAGATTTTATTTGGCAGAATGTGTTCTAGATCCACTAATATTAATATAAATAATCTCTAAAACAACTTGCACTTTTTCAGATGAGAAACCTGATGTCCAGTACTCAGATATAGGTGGCATGGACACACAAAAGCAAGAAATCAGGGAAGCTGTGGAACTACCACTGACACATGTAGAGTTGTACCGTCAGATTGGTATAGAGCCTCCTAGAGGTGTCCTTATGTATGGGCCACCAGGATGTGGCAAGACTATGTTGGCCAAGGCTGTCGCCCATCATACTACCGGTATGTTATAATTTGTCACTTTACATAATTTTTGTTTAATGATATCAATAGCTTCTATAAAATATATAAATATATTCTATAAGTTGAAAACCATAAATTTTATTCAAAAACAATTAAAATATTTGGACAAATTATATTTCAAATCTAAGTTAAAATTAAAATAATTGATATGTTCATAAGAACAATTGGTATGGATATTTTATAATACCATATTAATGTTGCTGCTCTAGCTGCCTTCATCCGTGTGGTCGGCTCGGAGTTTGTACAGAAATACTTGGGAGAAGGACCGCGCATGGTACGTGACGTATTCCGTCTCGCCAAAGAAAACAGCCCTGCTATTATATTCATTGATGAGATCGACGCCATTGCTACTAAGAGGTACGTTACTGTTGAAAACATTTTCTTTTATGATATTAGTGTACATTATATTTCTTAGGTAATCAATTAATTTACAATTCATTTGAATTTATTGTGAATAACAATTTCAGATTTGATGCTCAAACTGGTGCTGACAGAGAAGTCCAAAGAATTTTACTGGAGTTGCTTAACCAAATGGATGGTTTTGATCAAACAACTAATGTCAAAGTATGTAGTTATTTAAAGTATTACCGTGATTTTAATATTGTCTCGCAATAATACTATGGCATCCTTAAGTGCAAAATAATTTCCACTGAAGGTAGTCCGGGTGGCACAAGCCCGTTTCTAAGAAATTGTTAAATGTCAAGAATGCCATGTCTCTTAATAATTCGATATAAAAAACTCCTAAATAAATACAAGACCGACATATGTATTTTTTTTTCTAGTTTAACTTATACTCAAGATATATTTTAATTTTTAATAAGAAAAATCAGTTTAAAATATTGAATAGTTGCAAATTTTGTTTAACTAAGTTATAAGGAAAGCTTTATTAAATTGTAAGATGATATACAGGTAATCATGGCTACTAATCGAGCAGATACCTTGGATCCGGCTCTACTAAGGCCCGGTCGCCTCGATAGGAAGATTGAATTCCCACTCCCAGACAGGTAGTGTTAATAAACATGTTTTATATGAATATGTTTTGAATATTAGTTTTATACTTTTAAAATGACACCACCATATTCACCAGGCGTCAAAAGCGATTGATCTTCTCAACCATCACGGCCAAGATGAACCTCTCGGAAGAAGTGGACTTGGAAGAGTTCGTGGCTCGTCCGGAGCGAGTGTCGGGCGCTGACATCAACGCCATCTGTCAGGAGGCCGGCATGCACGCCGTCAGGGAGAACAGGTACTATATACGCATCACTAGAAGAGTTACTATATACACATCACGGGAATAGGTACTATAGACACATCACTGGAACTTGTACTATATACACATCACGAAAACGAGAACTATATACACATCACTGGAACAGGTACTATATACACATCATTGGAACAGGTACTGTATACAAATCTCGAGAACAAGTACTATATACAAAACACTGGAATGGGTACTATAATATACACATCACGGGAACAGGTACAATATACACATCATTGGAACAGGTACTGTATACACATCTCGAGAACAAGTACTATATACAAAACACTGGAATGGGTACTATAATATACACATCACGGGAACAGGTACAATATATACATCACGGAAGAAGCAAGCTATACTAAAACACGTTCTTTATGTGTATACAAAGAGCACATGCTTCATATGCTTCATTTTTGTTTACTTTGTTTTGTGAATGATTATTGTTTTGTTTAGGTATATCGTGCTCCCGAAGGACTTTGAAAAGGGTTACAAGAATAACATCAAAAAGGACGAATGTGAATACGAGTTTTATAAATGAGCATTTTAATTGTAATACCTTGTAATCGAAATAAAATTAATTATACGATAACTCGTGTGTTATTTGGTTTTTGATGAATAAAACATGAATTTTAATTTCAAAATCTATATTTTATAACAGTTCTTATTTAACAATGTGATAATATTACAATATATTTGGCATATGACTTACAAGAGCTGATGCGAAAATTAAATATATGTAATCGATTGTCACATGATGCAAGATGATTTGTGATGGCAAACTGGATAATGTGTCGAAGTGATCTGTCACACGGGTCTTAATCGCTAAAAACAACAAAATATACAAAAAGCGTCGAATAGTTGTCATAACAAATATTGATACAACATTTTCTTTATGTCAATAAAACTTGATTTCAGTGATAACTTGATGTCCTGGTGCAAAATAAATTAATAATAATATAATACATATAACACAAATATTTCTTTTATATATCCTACATTAAATATATTGAACTTGATTTTTATTTTCTATTTTTTTAGTCGCAAAAAGCTAAATAGATCCTTCGAATAGTTAACAACAAACAGTGCAATATGTGCTTATAACTAACTAAGGCTCGATTAAGGCACTAAGTCTATATAAGGCAAATTAATACATCTAATCGTAGTATACGTTACAATGTACCAGTTTGAAAAAAAAAAATCGCATTACATTTCTTTAAGTATTAAGACTAAGTGTTAAATATTTGAACTACGCTACAAATGGTTTTGTTATATTACATATTAAACATGTTACAAAAAGGTTTATAAAAGGTCATTGTAAATAGTTATTTAATGTAAGTACACATTTAGCCAATAATATAATACTGATTTATTTTAATAGGCACACGTCCTGGCACTTTATTTATCATTTATAAAAACAATTTCTGTGATATATATGTACTAACATCCAAATACACGAATATAATTTTTATACTATATATAAAAGCATAGAGAATGGACGGGGTGAAAGATAACATCACTAAAATTATCAAGATAATAAATAATAACAGACAACCTACTAACCTACAACTAGCAATGGCTACCTAAGAATTTGAATTTATTTAAATACATAGGAATGAAAGTTTTAATAATGGAATGGTTTACCAGTTTATGTTCTAACTTATTGACGCAAGAGTGCGAGTACGATAATAAAGATTCTTTTGTTTAAATTATTTGTAATTATTTATTTAGATACTGGCATCGCTCAATACCTACTTAATATTTGTTAAACATAAGCAGTATTCCTTATTAGTTTCCGCCATCGTTTCACCGGAGTTCTTCGCAATATCATTTCCTTCCGTTCGGTTTTCGTAGATCTGGAAATAAAAATAAGCTTTTACGATCCTCGACTTGGTTCGATGCGACATATCTATAACTCATAATGCGAAAGCGCGAAGCTGACGCGTTCGAGACAAACGTGCGAATTATGATATCTATTACTATATCTATTATAAATGTAATATTTGACGTCAGTAGTAGACGTACAGTGAGCACCGTGAGTGCAGTGTGTCGTGAGGCGGCGGGTGTTGCTCAGTGGTCCTGCGGCATGAGCGGCACCAGCACGGCGGGCGGGCCGGCGCGACGCAGGAAGGGATGGTGCAGCAGCGCGGCGGCGGTGCGTCTGGCGGCCGGCTCCCGCACCAGCGCCGCCTCCACCAGCGACGTGAGGTCGGCTGGGCAGCGAGCCAGCGAGCGCGGCCGGGGCGGCGGCATGTCGCGGATGCGGCGCATGGCCTGCCACAGACGACACGAAAAACATATTTTATTTACTCTTACCCTACTCCTATAAATGTAATCATATAAATGGACTGAACAAAGGCTTTGAAACTTTTTAAGTTGTTGTTTTTATGACGATATACTTAAAGATAATTTTAGTCAGACAATTTGAAATAAACAAAAAAAAAATTAATTAATTCTTCAAAAGTAAACTTCATAACAAATGGTTTTTTTTTTATTTTGGCAATCAATATTACTGAAAGAGCTAGTCCTCCCGACACGGGTATCTTTATGCCTAGGAGACCTTAATCACGATGTGTTAACGATAATTTTATTTGAAAGCTAATAAATTGTTATTAATATAATATTAATACATTTGCAAAATGAAAAAACAATTAAGATTAATAAAGAAAATTTTCCATAAGCCTTGGTTTAAGGATTTAAAGAACATTTATACGATTGAAGCAACAATTCCGCCAATGGTTGCTTCGTATATTGTCGTGGAAACAACTTGTTTGTCTTTAATATATATAAGCCAAAATGAATGTCCTGTAGTTTATTCCATACATATTTGTGCTGAAAATCTTAATTTATCCAAATGTAAAACATCTGATGTGAGATTATTCCTCATTTTTTTTGTGTTTATGTAATATTGTTCTGACAAAAAATAAATAAAAACAAAACAATTTTGTTGTCTTCACAAATTTTGGCAGCAAAGAAAAATTTTTAACACCTCTCATAATAAAAGACATTTTATTTTTATTACACAAAAAATAAAACATGTGTACCACCAACTGATCTTTCTGCTATGGAAATTATTAATCAAATATACATTCACATAAAAAAATAACCCTATAGCTCCTGGCAAGATCCGGTGTCATAATCTGCTGCATAGTTTTTCCGAGTTCAAAACCATCAACAGGATGCGGTCCTCATATTTTACAAACTAACTACCTACACTAACAAGATTTTAACAATGATTTGAATCTAATAGAGGAATAATCTATTAAGTTACTGTTGAAATCAACAGACAATAATATTTTTAGCAGATAGTTTTAACAAAACATTCTCAAACAGATTCAAATCCTGTAACGATCTTGGGGATCTGTAGACACTAACAACAATGAAACGCTCGAACTATATACGGCCTACTTCAATAGTGCGCTCTACAGAGAGGCTAACAATATTACTTTCGTTAAATTGTAAATACTTGTCGACAAGTATTAAAAACCGCCGCGTGTATCATTAACCCTACAGAATGAATTAGTCAGTCAGTTAGTAATGAATTAGAATGAAAAAAATTAAAAAAACATAAAAAAGAAAACCTAGTCTAGTTATAACTTACTTGTAAAGGTGGTTCATTAAAGAATGGCGGTTCACCGTCGACCATTTCTATGATCATGATACCCAAGGACCAAATATCAACTTCCGGTCCGTAGGGAAGTCTGGATACCACCTCCGGGGACATCCAATATGGCGTCCCGACTAGCGATTTTCGTTTTGGTAATTCCTGATAATAAATCATTCATATACATATACTCGTAAGTCGCGATTGGATTAATTAATTATCATTTCTATAAATTGAATTACGTTAAGCAGTTTTTTATAATTACTGGATAATTAACATGCAAATAAGCATTACATATATTTTGCATGTATCAATTCAGGATCGAACTTTTAGCTAGAGAGGTGAGGTTAAAATGAGCAGCTCTGTATTATTAAATAACACCGGTTTAATAAAACACCTCATTCTGCAACCCATCTGCGATGAGTACAAATTAGAAAATGTTATTATCAAAATAACTTTTGTGATAATATTAGAAGATACTCCGTCCTTCTGTACCGGTTGATCTATAAAATAGCTGAATCAATTCAATAATACTTGGGAACAGGTCTTTTATAATCTATCTTGAATGTGTTTAAAAACATCGTCCCGATAAAGACGATCACATATATAATGCTTAATTCACTGAGACGGACAGCGATACGATAGCTCAATTGGTAGAGCGATGGCACGGTTTCCCAGAGGTCACGGGTTCAAATCCCAGCCCGTATTTATTTATTTTGCATTCTATATTTATACAAAATGTATCTTGAATGTTCTACGCACAACACACAGACTGCTCATTAACTAAACTAAATAAATAAACCTTTATTTTTTTTACTTGGACTTAGTTATTATGTAGTTATGTCATAAGTAATTTATGTTATTTTCATGACTTTTATACGTATTTGTGATTACCTGTGATACTTGAGCACAAAATCCAAAATCAGATAATTTGACTCTACCGTCAGCGGTCAACAGAATTGAATCTGACTTAATGTCTCGGTGAATAACGCCTTGGCTGTGTAGGAACGCTAATGCCTGAAATAATATGGTTTTACTGTTAGTTATTGGATATTGTATATATACTGTACAAGGAACGTATCTCAACAAATTCATTGGAAATATTATTTTCATCAAAAAGCAAAAAAAAATATTTTATTTATATTTGAGGTATGTAACCATTGATATTTAAATACCTTCAGACACTGTTTACAAACAGTGGCAATCTGTTCCGGATCCATCCTGGCGCGAGTTACTATCTGTGTTAGAGACGCGCCCGCCATGTACTCCATCACCACCCACAGCACGTCACCCACCAGGTACGACGCGTGCATCTCCACTATGTTTGGGTGCGGGTAGTCCCGCATTATTACCTGATGTTATTTATTACTTTATGTAAGTTATTTATTTTCACAAAATTTATAAAAGGATTTAATGGAAAAAAAACAAAAGCACTAACATATTTTCTAATTATATAGAAGAGCTTAATAATCAGTATTGAAGGATTTAAAAAGGTTATTTGGCGACTTTCCCACAAGGTTCCTTGGGACCATGTTGAAAGCAACCGAAAATTGTGGGTATCGCACAGGGCCTTCATGTTTTTGTTCCCGCCAAGGCGATAGCAATAAAAATCGGGACCAGAAGAGATAAATGAACTGTGAAGTTCCATATTCCGTCTAGGATGAGGTGAGCAGAATCAAATCAGTCAAGGTAGAGGTTGTGAGATGGACGAAACTGGACGAAATCCTTGAAAATGGGCCTCCGGAGCTCGACTATTTCGGGTGACCACCGGTAGAAACCTTCTTCTTCGTCGTCGCGAACAATTAACGTCACCGATGCCTATCCGCTAATTAGCGGTAAGACGGAGTCGAGGAAGTTTTAGAACTCCACACCTCACTCCCTAATCTGACCACAAACGGTACCCACCACTTCGTTGAAGAGCAGCTCGCGGCGGTGCTGGTTGCGCAGGTTCATCATCTTGACGGCGACGCGGCGTCGCGTGCGGGCGTCCGTCGCCGCGCACACCACGCCCGTGCTGCCCTCGCCGATCTTCACGAACCCGGAAAGCGACTCACGCGGATCGCCCGGACTCACCACCAGACGCAGCGCCGCGCGGAACTACGGACCGTTGTGTTCTACATTGCTTTTATTACATACAAGGTTATTTGTAGTTAATTGGCCATCGTATCGTTGCGAGGGACGGAATGCAACCGGGCAACCAATCGGCGCTTCGCCCGTCCGTCCTTCCTACCTCTCAGTCCCCTTAGTTAGCTTAATTTTGACTTCATCGCAGTGAAAGTCATCGCTAATGATTCGTGTAGTTATACGTAACGTCTTAAAGTGAAGAAGAAGAAAAAATAGATTTCTAGGAAGAACTCATGTAATAGAATTACTTGGACATCCCAATATCAATTTGCTGCATCCCCAAGATGGATGGATGCAGCAAAATCTTGGCCTATCGTTGCAGAGAGGGCAGGACGTCATTTTTATGAAATTGATAAAACGTTTGCCTTATAGACTCTACAGAACGAAGATGCTGGTGGAACTAAAGAAGCGTTTGCACTAAAAATACAAAAGAAGGGGCACGTTTCCATGCCACTTTTTTGAACTGGGTGCTTAGCAGAATATTTCTTTTCGCGTCTTATACTTATTCTTATATTGATTGGTATTGGTTATTTTTAACTGTTTAGACGTTAAGATCGATTATACCATATTTAATGCGTGGTTCTTATTGATTAAAAAATAATAATCTCAACGATGTTTTAATTTTATTTATCAAAATAACATTTCTAAGAAACACTTATTATTTATTAATATATTATGTTGTTTCTAATATCATCATTAAATTATGAAGATCGAACGACGAAATCTAGAATAAGAAACCAATTTTATTTATATACATAATAAAATTGTGGGGACTGTTGTACGTGCGTTGACGATGGTGTCTATTTTACGAAGTTAATCATTGGGGACTTAGACTATACGATTAGATATCGTAATTTCTTGCTTTGCCTTGGTAACTTCCTTGCATTTAAATTTCTTCTTTTATTAAGCGGTCCCCCGACGCAACGACTTCAATAAATACATAATAATATTATTTTTAAACTATCGGCTGTTTTTTAATTGTTATTTTTTTCTGCTTTTTAAAGTTATGTTACTAGTTTCTTTTTTGTACTACATAAACCTACGGACACACAAATTTTCAGTTATTTAACTATTTCTATTAATCTACCCTAATAATATAAAGAGGAAAGATTTGTTTGTTTGTTTAAATTGAATAGGCTCCGAAAATACTGGACCGGTTTAAAAAATATTATACCTTTAGAATCCCACATTATCCCTCTGATGAACATAGGCTATATTATATACGAGAAAAAATAAGGATCCACGTAAAAATTTCGATAGTGTAATAAATTATAAATTTATTAAGTAACATGATTCAAGACTTTTTCATCTATGTATATAAAAGAATGTTAATAAATATAAACAAATAAGAGTTAAAATAATTTACAATCAATAATAACACTATGATGAAGGAATTTATATTATCACTAGCTGTTGCCCGTGACTCTTTATGACTACGATCATAAGCCATATAAAAATATATTGTTTACAGTCTACGTGGACGCAGTCACGGGCAACAGCTATCCTCAATGAAGTACTTTACCTGAGTATATAAGTGTAAAAACCTTTTGGCCTACATAACAAGGTTTTTTATCCTATATAGCGCGGGCGAAACCGCTGGGCATTACTAGTATTGCGTAAGAACCTTTTACCAGTTAAACGTCAATATCTTGGGAGACGAATGTTTCTATTTCGACCAATCATAGCTAAGAGCTATCTCGACGAACATAGCTTTTAATTACAAAACCGCATTCAAATCCGTCCACCCGTTTGCCCAGCTACATTGACACAGACAGACACACAGATACACAGATCGAGAGGTCAAACTTAAAAAACCCCTCTTTTTAGTCGTAAAAAGTATAAAAATAAACTTGAAATACTCCTACACGCAAACACAAGGAGTTTGATGAAACTTTAAACGGGTACATTTTATCGAAATCGATATCGATGCGTACCAAGTCGCAGGCACAGCTAGTATATAATAAAAAATAACTTCATCCGTTTTCCTGCGACTGTAAGTCGACAAATCTAAACAAAAAATTATTATACACTCTATGAATATCTTTAAAATCTGTTAGAAATTTTATTTATTTAGAATCATTCAAAATAACTAGATATATATATATATCTTAAATAATTCAATCAACAGATTTTATAATTATTATAATATATTTTGATGCATAGAGTGTTTAATAATTATGTTTTGATTGTACTATTTGGTAAGCTGCCATAGTTTTTGTAACGTCAAAACTCGTTCAGGGATACAGTACAATAATGTTAATAACTTTCTTGTGTATATTTTTTGTAAATCGGTTCTAAGTGACTCGAGTAGTTCAAGTGCTCAAATCGACGCATTTAAAATTCTTGTCAAAGCTTTGGAGGATCAAAGAGGTCGCGATCTAAATCCGGAGGCGAACTTCTAATGATAAATGAAGGTTTCCGGGACAGTAAACTATGTTATGATGCGCTTGCTTTATACATATACCTATCTATATACGATTTATGTATAATATACGATGTTACTTTATTTTACTTGTTGTCTAATCTAATCTAAGAAGATATACATTTTAATTATGATTTTTTTTAATAATTAATTCAGCGTATTTCTTTTCTAATCAATATTGAATCCTGGAATTTCAAAACATCAAGATACAAGTCAGTTAGATATGGACATGTCGTGACCTACATTTATATCTTAGTTCACGGAGACATCAATAATGATGTCAATTACACTTAGATAAGCCACAATAAAGAATATGTTTTTTAGCTTTAGGTTATAATAAAAACTTAACACATTGTAAACCATTAATTGAAATGACTATATTATACTTAATTTTATTTAATCTTCACACCAAAAAATAGGCAATAGTTTTATATAATTTACCTGTTCATGGGTCAATCTCAATTCATGTTTTGATTCACCCATTGGCACATGTGGAGGTCCTGCTTGCTGGTGTCTCAGTGAGGCAGGGTATCCATCACCTTTGTTATAAAAATAATTAAGTCAGTACTCCCTTATATATTTTATAAAATGAATGATAAAAAATAAGGGCAATCATAAATATACCTGCTTAGTAATATTTATAATTAGCCATTCACAAACATTTATTACATATATTTATTTGGTAAATAAACTTTGTGATATTGAAAAAAAATCTGATGATTCGTAAGAAAAACTACAGTTACCTTGATTATTATTTCCATTTACACCATGCGGCTGTGGCTGTGGAGGGTGACTGTGTGGGAACAGCACATTGGCATTCTGAATGTTTTGGTATGTAATAGCTGCCTGCTGATTGTCATTAACTTCAGTAAGATTTCTAACAGTAGCTTCATGTGAGTGTGACCATTCAACAGGAGAATCGGACACAGGCTTGTTAATAGAGAAGTTGCTCTGTTCTCGTCTCAAACTGGGGTATTGGGGTGGTGCAGGCACTGGTGGGGACTCTTCAGGAACCGAAGGTGGTATATTCGGCTGGTTCCGGAGATCTCGTCTTATTCTAGGTGGGCTTGTGCTTCTAAGTGAATTTGACCGAGCAACATTTGATGTTTTGGGCAAAACAACTCCATTTTGAACAGGTTGAGTCATTGGGTTTGCGGATACAGGTCTTGATACAGTGGCCACTGAAGAGGATCTGTGATCTCCTCGAACTATCGTTTTTAGGTCTAATATATCCGTGGGTGTTATTTCAGATGGATCCACTAAAGGTAAGGGACGATTGGTTGACTTTAATATCTATAAAAGAACATATTATTTTATAAGAGTTACAGAAACTAAAACATTTCTCTAAATATTAGAATTTATAGATTAACAGACCTAAAACACAGGCTGTATTACCATATAAAATTCAAAATAATATTGTAATGCATTCTTTTTTTCTATGTCTCTTGTATTTGGTCCCAAATACATCAAGAGAATGAGTAGTTATTTCGAAATAAAGATAATTAAAAAACTAAAATATGTACTGTAAAATATGTAAACAAAAGAGAAAAATATGTACTCAGATTATTTTATACCAAATTTCAGATTTTGCATTTAACTGTACTTTGTTATAATGCTATCAATCTCAAAAGTACCATAAAGATACAAGTTTCTGTTTACAAACCTCACTAAAATCTAGTTTTAGAAAATAACTGATTTTAATGCCCTATTGGGCACCCTTATGTGTTGAATTTACAAAAACTATTTCTGACTTCTAACCTTTATTAGAAAAGTAAGTGAAAACTATAATACTAAGCGTGTTTGTTAAGTTTGGACTGGGTGCTAATATTTTAATCTGTTGATAAAATCACTGACTAGTCAGCTATACTGTTAAAATATAAACAATAGTACATCAGTAAAAAACAACTTTATTACCTGATTATTACCAACAAGGGAAGCCCATTGGAGAGGCAGTCCCACAAACTTTCCCTCACTTATGTCAAAACCAGTGTGCACTCTGTGTTCAAAGTTACTTGGTGGTGAAATCAGAGGCTTCTTTTTTTTTTTTGAAAACATGGTGTTAAACTATTCTGTTGAAAAAATAAAATTATACTTATCAACAACATTTTATCTCTCATAGAAAAGGGCATACCTAAAAAGCTGTATAATTTTTAAAGTTGTATATTTTTAGAGTCCTAAAAATAATTTCCAATTTAAATTAATATAAAATAGTTTCATAAATATTGTTTAAAACAAATTACAATCTACATCAAAAGTGAATTTGAATGCACATTACGAAAATAATCATTTGTTTTCAATTTTACGCGCAATTCACGCTTCAGTCACCAAAAGTTACATGCAGAAATAAACAGGTGTAACACAAACCAGCTCTAAGTAGTCCTACGCGGATCACAATTCCCAACACACCTAATTTAATTTCACTTCCATTAAATTTTCTTGAGGCATGTCAAACACCTTTACAAAACTATTTTAAAAGCATTGCTATTGTCATACATGATACAATCTTTCAAACTTATGAATCTTAAAATTTAAACAACGAACATTTATTATTTAGTTCACTGTTAAACACATCACCTCATCACAATGATCATACCAATACCAATACAATTCACAATATACAAAATTGTACGTTCTCACTTCTCATCAATAGACGGCAATCCCTAATCAAGCAATCAGTATTCAATAGGTAATCTGTATTCACTATTAGTATGCGTTCAAGATATCAAGGGTAGTGATAAGGAGTACCGAATAAGCTTATTAAAATATGTACTTCTTCAAAACAATAAACTGAGGGAGCTATTGTTCCAAAGTTTACATGTAAAAAACATTTACAAAATATTTTGCTTTCTTCATTGAATAAAAACTTTGGCAATTCTTAATGATGCTTCGCGAATAAGTAAAAAAAATATAATTTAATATCGAGATAATATAAGTCTCTTTGAGTCTGAAGACGAAGCTTCTTAGCATTCCATGAATTCACCGTGCGGGTGCCGGGCCCATCGCGTTGCAAGGAGAGGACTACAAGCAGTGTATGGGACTTGCGACCCAGGAGTAGGTTTAAGGGACCCCTTTATTATGCGCAAAAACGCTCACCTTTTCCCTCCACGCTCCTCTCCTTACCTAACCAAATTTGGAAAGAACCTACTAATGCCACCTTTGAAATACGTTCTTGAAATGAACCGATGCTTGTTCTAGAAAGGCCAAGGTCTTTAAGTAGGGTATAGAGATATAATATTTTTTTATAGAAGAAGTAAGAATATTCTAAATACAAAGATTACAAACCAATATAGTTTTGAGTATAATAAAAAATAAAATTATTATATTACACCAAGTAGGAATAACATTACAGTATTGAATGTATAAACAATTTATGGTATTAATTTGAAGGTACAATTGTTAAAAAAAATAGGGAAATAAATGTACCCGTTTTTAAACTACTTAAATTGAACAGTAATGTAAACAAAATGACTCAAAAACTAATTGACTAATAACTAAAATAATACTTCTGATTTTCAATACTGACTGTGCGCTGGCTTAACATCTTCACCGGAAAATTTCAATAGCACTCTACATTCTCTTAAAATTAAAAATATAAAGATATATAATATGATGCATGTTCCACAAATTTCATAAAAAGAAATATATATATATATGGGCGGAATATATTATATATATTCTATGTATAATTTTACATACATTAAATACTAGCTGTTGACCGTGACTTTGTCCATATAGGCTGTAAAAAAATATTTTCAAGGCTAGAAACATAAGCCCTAAAAATATTATTTCGATTATTTTTTGACATATATACCGATATCTCATACGTCAAAATCCTTTAATACGTTTAGATTGTAGCAGGGAACATAAGAATGACATAATTGGCTATATTTATATTAAAATACATATATTTGAATAACATAGCACTCCTTCTAAAGTCGTCGGGTAATCAGAAGGATTTTCACATATAATTCTGTAAAACTCAGTGAACTAAACTTTTAAAAACATTTTCTCTCGTGGCAATTAGTTATCGTTCTTTAATTTATTTTATGTCACACACAAAATATCGTGCAAAAGTTAGTATATCTGTAGCCTGTGTGTTATTTTGGTACATAAGCTACAATATTACTAACTTTCATCAAAATCCGTTAAGTGATTTTGGCGTGATTGAGTAAGAAACATACATTCATCCAAGCATCTAAACAATCGCTCTTATATATTAGTCAGATAATCTGATAGATAAAAAGATATTTTTAAAATGCAATTAGAACTGCTATCACCATATTTGTATTTCGTAATAATGTAATGTTAAAAACTGTTAGCCATTAAATATAATATGTTTCATTTAAAACACTAATTGATATTTCGTTTCTTTTTTTTTTTCGTTATTTTAATTTTATGTTGTCTTATGACAAAAAGGTTTATAAAAGTAAATGAAATAAATGAATATATTTTCTATTAAGTTTATACGC
The DNA here is from genome assembly GCA_959347355.1 of Napeogenes inachia. NCBI lineage: Eukaryota > Metazoa > Arthropoda > Insecta > Lepidoptera > Nymphalidae > Napeogenes > Napeogenes inachia. The sequence goes on along the minus strand of OY365793.1, from coordinate 11,616,639 downwards.
TTCAGAGAATTAGTTCGGATTTAATTTACAGAGGTCAGTTCCTTAAAATTTCCGCATAAAAATCGTCGAAGAGGACTCTATTATCTATATTATCCTTATACTTAGGTATAAATTATATTTTATAATACAAATACTCTATAGTCTATTATATATATTGTACTTTTGCGAAGATTCACATCCATCCATACTCCATGAAAGATGAATAATAATTAGTGAATATTATTCGTATTAAATAGGAACACTTAGGCTGTTTTAATTTTACTGCTAATAGGTATTGATTTACATATTTATTACCTTGAGTAGATCAGAGATTTAAACAGCAAAGTAAACAAAAACAACAAATTATTTAGTCTTTTTGTAAAACAGTACTTTTCCTTTCAAATTATGAAAGAAAAGCGGAAAAATAAAAAAAGATCTAAAGAACGGAGACCTGATGTATCGAAGAAAAACAAACGTAAAAAAAGATCTGTAAGTATTATATCCTAACTACTTGTCTATTAGATACCTAGTTATTACATTTTTAAATTGACTAAATATTAGTCCTCAGATTCTTCATTCAGTTCTTGTTCAGATGAATGGGTTGAGCAGCAACGCGTAAACAGTGAAACGACCAATCGAGATGAATGGATGGCTATGACTGGAATGCTAAAAACATATACCAAAGATGACCTCAAATCACGACAAGACACTAAAGAAAAAACCCACATTGATTCATACAATCCATCCACAAGCAGTAGAGAGCTGAATCCATATTGGAAAGATGGAGGTTCTGGTGTGCCACAGACATCTGAGAATCTGCGAAAATCCCGAGCATTCATAAGACCATCAAATGACGATACATATTATTCTACACCCATTACATCCATCAAAAATAAAAATGAACATAAAAACAAGCATAAATCAGATTATGACAGAAGATCATTCAATTGGCGAAAAGATACAACTGAAAAGAACAAAGAAATTACAGAGGAAAGGTTACATGAGCTAACTCAACAAGTTACTTCAAAAACATCTAAACCTTTACAAGAGAACAAAGCCAAATGTGACCTCTATCTTTCTGATGAAAAGATGAATAAACTTGCAGCAAAAATTGTGAAAGCAGAAATAATGGGTGACACCAAATTAGTTGAGGAACTTAAAGGTAAATTGGATGCAGCAAGAGAATATAGAAAAAATAACCCTGATGCTGGTAAAACTGAAGATGATAGAATCTTATTGATGTCAACATCAAGCACTGGTAACAGCAGACCATTAATTAAAAAATCTGGAGACCAAGGAAGCAAAGGCAATAAACAGAAGGCACAAACACATGATGCCGAGGGAAGAGTGAAATATTTTGGTGATGATGATAGATACAACTTAGCTCAAATGGTATGTTATATTAAAAATGTCATTGTTGCATAATATTCTAAATAATGTTATCTAAAATATTTTACTTCTTTTCAGTTTGAACAAGAAAAATATGGTAATAATTACAATGAAGATGCAGAGTTGGCCCGAATTGCTAGTAAAAGTAAGAATCCTAATGATGATCTTGCGGATATCTTCTTAGATGATATTTCAAAGAATAAAAACCCAGCCAACACTAATGAAATAGAAAAACAGAATGCCATTAACCAGAATATAAAGTTAGAGAAATCTTTAGATGGCTGTGAATATTGCTTTGATTCCAAGAATATGTTAAAACATTTGGTAGTAAGTTGTGGAAGTAAAATATACATGGCATTACCCCAAAGAAAGTCTCTTGTGAAGGGCCATTGCATTTTAAGTACCATACAGCATTCTACATGTGTTACAAATGTTGATGAAGATATCTGGGAAGAAATATTAGTAAGTATTTTTGTTGTATTAGTTACTGATATGCAGAAATTGTGACATGTCTTTATTTATTACTATATTGTTTTTTTTTAAGAATTATAGAAATATTATTACCCAATTCTTCAATTCTCAAGATCAAGATGTTGTATTTTATGAAACAGCTAAAAGATTACACAGATTCCCTCATTTGGTTATTAATTGTGTGCCATTACCCAGAGATGTTGGTGATATGGCCTCCATTTATTTTAAAAAGGCTCTTTTAGAATCTGAGTCAGAGTGGTCAATGAATAAAAAAGTTGTGGAATTAAAAGGGAAAAATATAAGGAAAGGTATTCCTAAAGGCTTGCCTTATTTTTGGGTTGATTTTGGTATGGATCCAGGTTTTGCCCATGTTATAGAAGATCAACAATTATTTCCAAAATCATTTGCAGAGGTAATTTTTTTATACTGTTATTTGAATTATTGAAAAATGTTTTTTGACTGGTTCAAAATTTCTTTATAGGAAATTATTGGAGGCATGTTAGACTTAGATCACAGCATTTGGAAAAATCCTAAAAGAGAATACGGAGATATACAAAGAAAAAAAGTTATAGAATTTGTAAAGGAATGGAAACCTTTTGAAAAAACTTTTAAGAATAATAGTTAAGAATACAATTAACCTGGATTATTTGAGCTCTTATTCAATCATTGTCCTACCCACTTAGTTTTGTTATTACTAAAGCCTATAATTAACATTGCCTTATTTTTTGCTCTGGAAGGGAAACAGCTTATATTATTTAACAAAATGATCTTATTCTTTTTAATTAATTGTGATAAAAGATTCAAAATTCGTAAATTACCTAAGGTTTGTCGATTTCATGATAAAAACAATATTAAACTCACCTCACAACATTCATATGAAATGCCCAAAAGGAAAGTCAGAGGTTTAGCTAAACTTATCATCATGGGACAAAAGTTATGCAGTTTTACATTTAAAATTGTGAAAGTTAAATATGTACCTACACATAAAATTTGTAAATTTATGTTCAATCTAAACGAAAAAAAATTATCATTAAATAAAATAAAAATATATCAAAAGTTAAACAGTCAATGAGATTGATTTAACATGGGTTGATAGGTAAACAAAAAAGTTAAAACGTTTTTTATTTATTTCCTTCATCTTCTTTAAGCATTTCTTCTATTAACCTTTGTCTTTCCGCTGCTTGCCTCATTTTAGTAAGTACCAGTGATTCATAATCTCTATCACTCAATAGAGAACTAGTATATGGTGTTTCTTTTTTGGTTGTCAAAATAGGTCGGTGATTCAACCATTTCAATGTGAGAGGATTTTCTTGAAGACCTGAAAGATTGAACAAAAATATTATTAAAAAAATAAATAGTAAGCTTTAGTGCATGCTTTTATTGAAAACTAACACATTTAAAGAAATGTATTAAAGCCAATAAAGGGAGATAATTTTAAAATATGTCTTTATGTTATTATATTTTTGTATAACTAATACATGCCAAAGTAATAAATGTTTATGCAATAAAAAAAAAATAGTTTTTACTTGTAACTGGTGCAAGGTACTGGTATATTTCAGAAAAATATTCATTAAAACTGTTTACCTTTTTCAAACTCGACAGCCATTTCAGATGCTTCTTTAGATGCATACTCAACTAGTGCACTACCTTTCTTAGATGGTGACATAATAATTGCAACAACGTCTCCATACTTCTTTAAAAACTTATTCAGATTAGTTTCATTATAACCACCATTTTCAGGATCATTTTTATTAGATTTCCAACTAATTTTTATTCTATTTAAACTAGAATCCCATACTGGTTCATTAAGGTTTTTCATTGTTCTTTTTATCTCTTGTTTCATTCTCTGGTGTTCTTCTTGCAAAAGTTGACTACCTTCTTTTTGTAATCTTTTTATCTCTTCTGCAAGTTTTTGTTCATCTGTCAAATTATGTTTTGATCCACTAGAGGCTGCTTCCTGTTCCCTTCTTTCTAAATCTTCTTTCAATTTTTGTCGTTTACTGTCTAATTCTTGATGTCGTAATTTTGCTGCGGCTTTTGCTTTTAACACTTTATCATAAGCAGCTCGAGCAGCTTTATCTGTGAGTATTTCTAAAGCACGTGATAGTTCATGAAAAGTTTCTGCCGCTTTGGGATTATCAGGGTTTTTATCTGGATGGCACTGCAAAGCCTTCTTGCGATATGCTTTTTTAACCTGAAAATACCATTTGAAATTAATGTGATACAATATTTAATAGTTTAAGGACATTATACTTGTTGTACAATAATTAAACTATTTCATAAATTTCAGTTAATTTCAAATAGTTTCAGTATTTTATAGTAATAAATTGTCAGTACATACATGTAACTTACAACATTATTAATAATTTTGTAATATCCATAATTTCTGTAGGATTACTAAGCTCAAATCCGTACTGATTGACTGATCATATATATAAATTTAAACAATTAAATATTTTTTGCTAAGTATAGGGCCAAATTAAATTTATTTTAATGATTCTTTTGATTCAATTTCTATTTCATTTATAGGAGTACAAAAAAATACCTGTAATGATAAACATATACATACCTCTGATTCACTAGCTGTTATTTGTAAATCTAATAGAGCATACAAATCAACATCTTCAATTTTGGATTTAGCCATTTTTTATAGGAGCGTTTCACTTTATTAAAAAGTATCACAAAAATATTTGCTGTTAAAATTAAAATAACTAAAATCAGTCAAATGTCAACGTCAACCTAATGTTTAATGACTAATAAATTGTTGTTGTAATATATTTATTTATTTACTCTATGGTGAAAAAAATAAATAAATATAAATAAAAAATGTGGATCTGGGATTTGTTGACCGTCATAGTAAAGGTAATTTTAAAGGAAATTGCAACATCTTACTGTATGCTGCTTAATATTTCACTTTAACTTTAATTCCACTTCAGATCGATATATACCTACTCACATTTTTCTATTATATTTATTTTTAATCTATTAGAGTTTATTCACTTGCGCCATCGCGTATCTACGGATACTCCATACGTCGAAATCCATTAAGCCGTTTAGGCTGTTACAGGGAACATACAAATAGCATAATTGGCTATATTTCTATTTAAACACATATATTTGAATAACATGACACTGCTTCTAAAGCCGTCGGGTAGGAAGAAGGATTTTCACAAATACTTATGTAATATTCAGTGAATCAAACGATTAAAAACGCTCTATAACCTATGTTATGTCTCAAACTACGTGCAAAAGTTAGTAAATTTATATAGTCCATGTGCTATTCTGGTACATAAGCTACCGCATTGTTATATTGCATTGTGGTATATTGCAGAGTTACATCAAAATGCGTTCATTATTTTTAGGGTGATTGAGTAACAAACTTCCAGCCAACCAAACATCCAAATATTCGCACTTACATATTAGTATAGATATAGAAGTGTAGATTTACACTTATATTTTATAACTACATTTTATTTGCACTGCTATCTTCATATCGTAGCGATTTATTCAATTGTTATTACTTCCTTTTGATTGGATCCACTGTCAGGTTATTTCTTATTTAATTTCCTACTACTAATTCCATACTTTACCAATATATTCTTCTGAGTTCTATATATTAAGAGACTACACCTTATTATGCTGCATGGCTTTAAACGTTGGCCTACCATTTGGTAAACAATAAAGTTAAGTTAAGAACAACAAGAAGTCATTATATGACATTTAGGTTTGACGTTTGATCCTGTTAGAAATTCAAGAGTTTTATCAAATACTTATGGATTTACTACTAAAAAGTTTAGGTTATCGCTTACATTTTTGAATATATAATGTTACCGAGATGTTTGAGTAAGTTTTGTGTAACGAAATTGATTACGAATTATAAATCTCTTAGTAATGTTCTACTTCTATTGTACCTTTCAGAACCTTGTATGAGGAATGGTTTTATCCTCTTCCGACATTATTCAATAGTTTCCCAAACAGAGAAGGTCCCAGTAGTCCAAGATGGTAAGTTTAAAAATGGGTAACTCTTTCCAATTGAGTTGTAAGAATAGAAGGGAGAGGGGGATAGGGAGAAAAGAGGGGTCGAAGCCCTATTCCCTGACACCATTTTTATTGTGCGAAAATGTTTAGTTTTGGAGATATTTCGATTTGAATTTTCGTAAAAACTAACCTAAAATGTAAGTAATTAAGACTTCTGTGACGTCTCCGGCGCTTCAGGATGGCCAGCCCCTTCACCCTTGCGTAACACTGAACTGAAACCCAAGCTCGCCTTCGCCACTTCGGCTTCGGCGGGTGGGGGCTGCCCACCTTCCGCGCCTCCGGATTTACAAAAACACTCTAGGGGTAGGGCAGACAAGACTACGTGGAGTCGGGGTTAACAGAGTCAGTTTTGACAAAAACAGTAATATAAATATTAATTATTTCAAAAAGCATTTTAAATCACAAACGTCATATGTCAAGTTGCCGCCATTTAACATTAGGGAATCTAAAACAACAAAGTTGTTACGAATTGTGTTTTTCTTGTTAAATTAAAATGAAAAATTGATAATATCATATAAATAATTGATAAACATATTGCATAGATGTGAAGTGTTCTTGTGTTAAACATTGTGTTTTTGTGCTAATATTGGTGAAAACACGGTAAGTTTATTTCACACAAAAAAACATATAAAAAAGAAACTACGCATTTTCGCAAGCTGGGAATAGTATTAAAAGAAAGGGGAGACCAACCCCTTTCAAATGATACCATTTTCAAACCAAAACTCTTACAACTCAAATGGAAATTCTAGCCTAAAAATGTTCTTTCTTTAAAAGTTATTGATCAAATCTCGTAGTAATAATTTCCTTTCAATTAAAAATATTTCTTTCAGGGAATGCCTTTACCAAAAACAATCCACTAGATCACCCAGATTATTTTAATGTATATAACCTCTTCACTGTAAAGGATTTATTTGATGCTGGTGTGCACTATGGCCACAAGGAAGGATCATTGAATGATTATATGAGACCTTACATTTATGGATCTAGACAAGGGCATTTGATTTTTGATTTAGATATTACAGCTGAGCATTTACGGAAAGCATTAAATTTTACTGCTCATATTGCCTATAGAGGTGGCATTATATGTTTTTTCAATAGGAATGCCCTTAATGCACATTTAGTGGAAAAAACTGCACAAGAATCGGGGGAATACGCCCATACTAGGTTTTGGAGAGGTGGAATTTTTACAAATGCTAATCATCAATTTGGAGCAGTAACTAGGCTACCAGACTTGTGTATTTTCTTGAATACTCAAAACAATATTCTTAATCAACACACAGCAGTTAGAGACAGTGCAAAAATGTTAATTCCCACTATTGGCATTGTTGACACAAACTGTAGTCCTAATCTAGTAACCTATCCAGTCCCAGGAAATGATGATACACCTCTGGCCATTGAACTTTATTGTAAGCTTTTTAAAGGGGCCATTAAGAGAGGCAAAGATGCAAGAATGAAGTTTTTGCAAGAAAACGAATAACAATAAAAGTTTTTGCATACCATTTATTTAGATTAATATAACATTTAGATTAGGTATATAATTTGTAAACATTAAGAATATACTATTCTTACTCAAGATGATATATGTTTATGTTGCCTATTTTTCATCATATCCATTTATGTGAAGAAATTGTGAAAAACACTATTGACAAGCAAAGGCAGTTGTAATTTGATTAATGAAAAGCTAGGTATTTGCTCTAAATAAATGTGTGCTTTATATGTAAGCTTATAAATATTCCGTAATATAACATTTAGCCCAAAAGAACTTTTCTCATCATATGTGAAGGTGCGTAACTGTCCACTTCTCGACTTTCCCAGCTTCCTGTGATACATTTAGAGCTGCAGAGATATTGTAATAGTGGAATTCGATACCGACCACAAAAGTCCACAAATTTGATATGTTCCACTCGGTTATTAAAAAATACACCTGTAAAAAAAGCTTAAAAATTATTAGGTACTATTTTTAATTAATTATTTACTAGACAATATAAGCTGAACAAACGTCATTATTTCGGACAACTGTCAAATTTAATTGTGTTTGTAGACAAAATTTTAATCCAAGGTTCGTTCCAAGTTTGATTAGTAATAAAAACCTTTTTAAATAATAAATATAATAATAAAATAAAATCAGTGTGGCAGCTTAAAAAATAAAGAAACGTAATATCGATATATGTAGGGATACTGGATCTAGAACAATTCCTGACAAATTCGAAGTCGACTTTACTGATATTCTCATAAAGGTTATTAAATGACATTTTTCTTGCGTGGTAGCCGAATCGCTACTAATAACTTTCCGAAAATGGTATGATCCGTAAATTGTACCTCTTTTTTCCTAATAGACACAATATTACCTCAGATTTAGAAATAAGAATATAAAAGTCCACACCTATGTGATATATCATCTAAAGTTCTCACTCTCCCTGTTTATACTATTAATCCTATAAGTAATTACAGGCCTAATAAATCAATGTACGTTCCTTTGCAGAATTACTGAAACTCAGTTTATCGATATGGGTAAGGATTCGAACCCACGAATTCCGTAAAACCGTTCCGTCGCTCTTCGAACTGAGCAACCGCTTCGTTGAATTTACCATTTTGCATATGATTGTCTTTATCAGTTCGACATCTATTGGGCTTCTTGCCCTAATCCTAAGTAATGTCTCTAACTTTGCAATTAGTTTAATATTGAAAAGTTGCTACAACCGAAGTTTTCAAATCGGGCTGTAAAAATACTATTAAAAAAAGCAGAGTATGGAAATTCATGACGGTTTTTCTTCATGGGCCCCCGGTTTTGAAATAAAATACTAATAATGAGAATAGGCCAGAGCATATTGGTGGAGGAGCCAAAAACTAGAGCGACCACTGAAGTCACAGATTATGGGTTCAACTTACATTCTACATCAGCAGTACTGGAACGACTGTAGGTATAATATCAAGCAGGAATTTTACATACCTAAAGAGGAACATATTTTTCTTTCAAAAGTGTACAATTATTTACCTCTGCATTTAGGATTAACGCAGCATTGGGCTGATGTCAAATACTTCATCAAAGTCGTCGGTACATCGCCAGGGTGAATCGGTATTTGGTGTAGTTTAATAGTTCGACCGGCCAGTTCAAGTAGAGACGCTGGTTGCAACGTCATATCTCGAACAAATCTTACAACCAGAGGGTTGTCACGTAGACTCAACTGAAAGATACATCTAATTTACAATCCTTAAAAAGAATAACCTATTCAAAATTCAAAATATCTTTATTCAAGTAGGCATTTACACGCACTTTTGAATCGTCAATTACATTAAATTGGTCAGTATAGTCAGTCTGTGAGTAAGCTACCACCAGCTCGGAATGCTGTTCTGCTGAGAAGAGCTGGCCAGAAACTCAACAGTTGCTCTTTTTAAATAAAATTTAACAATGTTTGACTTATAAATTATAACATCAACCCTGCAAATGAGTCAATTTTATTTATTTTATAAACTTGAATGCAATTTTGGAACAACTAGAACCGTCGCAATCAATCGGAAAAGAAGCCCAATGATTTCAGGCAACGAAAATTAAATAATAATAACAGTAAATATATATATATATATATATATATATATATATATATATATATATATATATATAGATATATATATACATATATATACACAAATCAAATTAAATTAAAATGAGGTAAGGAATATTAGAGTTATTTTTATGGGTAGGTAGCTGTTGCAGCGACGTCTTTGTATTTCTCCCGAAACAAATATTAATTTATCTATCATAATTTTAAATGTTTATTTATATTAATTGTAAAAAGATGCTGCCCAGAGCTGTACAGCATATTACCTAGTCCAAACTTTTAATCTGCAGAAACCAATGAAGCTTAATTTTTTTTTTTAATGAAAGTCAAACTCTTTAGCTCTACTACATTATTATAGTATAAATATAATTAAATCTATTACGTAGTAAGTATGAGTTAGATATCAGTAGAATGTAAGTCTTTCCTGTCAAACAATAACTTCAGTCATGACAATGCCATCATAAAGAACATATAGTTATAAATACTTATTTCATTATATAGGCCATAAGAATCAATTCATTGATGATTTTTGAATAGATGTAATAACATATAATATTCTAGGACCAAAATTAGATTGTCGTTTTCTGATCGTAAAATTGATCGCTATCGATCATTATCAACACGACGCAATGGGAAGGTATAAATAATCAAGTGAATTATAAAACTCTAGTTAGCTACATTTAAATGTCACTATTATTAAAATTAGTTGAGTATTACCTACATAACAAAGATATTCTTGCAATTAGATAAAATCTGATTTATTACCAAAATTATGTACCTTTTTTTAAATAGTTAATAAACACAGTATATAACTATACTGTTAACACACACCTAGTGGAACGTGTGTCCTTCGCACGTGTTTTGATTTTTTAGTTGCGAAAAAATCAAAACACGTAGAGAATAGAATACAACAAAGAAATCATGGTACAAAGGTTAGTCAATAATAAAAAAAAGGAGATGAGTCCTAAAGGCACTTATTTTGACAAAAAAATTACACCTTTCATTAACTTACTTACCTCTGTTAAGCATCGTAATTTTATTATTTGTGTCGGCAAAGTTTTTAGTTTGTTTTTATCTATAAGCAGCGTTCTTAGTTGCTTCAGATTTGCAATGCTCGCTGGTAGTTGTTCGATTAGATTATCGCTGAGCATCAAGGCTTGAAGAGATGTTAATGCGCCCACAGATTCTGGGACCTCAGTTATTTGATTGCCTCCCATTGATAATATCTGCAAGCTGTAATTGAAATGTTTCGAAGTATTAATGGTTTACCAACCAGTAAACAATTAGGTATTGTAAGTATTTTTAACCTTTTCTTATAAATATTTGATATTTTTACACAATCTAGGTAAAAAGTGTTATAATTTCTGTTGTATGTATATTCCTACCTATTCACGGGAAGGCAAGGGGAATGGCGCTCACTTAAGAAAAAAACGCTCTATTTTTAATATAATCGTTTCTTCTTATAATTATAAATATCAATAAGGTTTATAACTAAATATTTAGTTAGTTATCAATAGTTTAACACAAGATTTGATCATCAATCACCTATTGAAAGTAATAATGTTTAAAAAAAAACTTGTTTAAGCGCCATTTCCGCTGACTTTGGTTAATGCCGCTCAGTCGAAGAGGAAATGTTGAAGATGAATCAAATATATAGATATACCCAGTGAAATCAATTTATTAATTTATAAATATTAGTGAGCTCAACCTTATACAACTCAGATATTGTACTAAGTCTACAACCAATGAGAATCGCATAGGTACTTTATTATTTTAAAACAATAATAATGCAGTTGTAAGATTTAATCACAAACACATCGACCTTATAAACATGGGTTAGGGACATAAGTTCTAGGAATACAATTATTAATTATTAGGCACATAATTCATAGCAGTATCCGTTTGCAGAATCCGATCCAGAACATAACCACATCGAGCGCCTGGTATAACAATATCACGACTCATCTGTTTTCAAATTCTTGGCAAATATTGCATCTAATATAAATGTCACCTTTACACTCCATTTTGACATCAGTATCATCATTGCAAATGTTTAGATTTTCTATATCTTCATCCTCTGAATAATTTCTTCGTTCCTCGATAAAGTCTTGGTCAAGTCAAGTCAGGTTAAATCCCTTATAGGGCCAGGGGCCTACCATCAACTTTTAGATGCAGTTTAGTTTAGGTTAAAAAACTGAATCCCTTGTTTTCATACCATCACCAGTCACCTATTACAAGCTGGGTAGAAAATGAATTGCTAATAATGAACGAAATTGTCGCTGGTCCGCTTGTGTTTCACGTTGTCGTTGACAGCGCGCAGCAAATTAACGTTTACATCGCAGTTTAAGAGCGGTTGTTATATACAGGGTTATTTTTAATTAGTTGAGCACCTTTTGCAGGCAGCCTCTGTAGAGAGGCTGCCTGCAAAAGGTGTTGTTGGGATTGATGTTCGGATGGATGGATGGATGGATGGATTGATGATGGATTGATGTTCGGAACAAATGTTGTTGGGATTGATGTAGATCAATCCCAACAACATTTGTTCTACGACTTTTAAAAAATCTTGATAAATAACTCAGAAAAAACGAACAAAAAAATTTTTGCTCCCTCGATTATTTATTACTCTGTATTTTGTAAGCAGTCTAAAGTATAGGTCGCGGCAGGCTAGCGAAAGTCAGAAACTGTTAAATGCGCGCGCCAGCTTTTTTCGTATAGCTTCATCTCTTTTACACCATGTTGCTATGGAAATACTAAATAATCAAAATGACAAGTATGTGGATTACAAAACACAATTTACATTAACCAAAAATAAAATTATCGCATTAGAGTTTTATAATTAAATAATTAATTGTAATTACATACTGGACAATACGATTTTATGGACTTGCTATTAAAACTAATAAATAAATTCAAGATTATAACATGAAGAAGAAATTATGAAATGTAATTTATAATATTTTTAAAATACATTGATTGTCTGAAATAGAAGAAGTAAGAATGAAAAGAAATACGAGTTTTGGCTGAGAAATGGAGCATTGGGGTCCTGATCTTTACAAGGCCTGTTTTGCTATACCTAGAACGCACAGCAACTCGAAACAGCAGAAACCATGATGAAGAATAATTTTATTTGTGATATAGTGACGATCCAACATGTTAAGAAGCCTAAAGTTATTATTTTTAAAGTGGATTGTGTACATTTGTCTGTTTTTATGGTACTTACCTATGTGTTTCTTCTATGAGAATATTATACGTCAGAAACAGTCGATTCACTTCTTACGTTTTAATTAATTAATATTAATGAAAATTATGACGTTTTTCTGTTACGCGCCATCTTAAAGAAATTCGTAAGTAACTTATTGTTTTATTGTCATGATATAAATATTAAAAAACGAGATAATATGATATGTATAAAGTAAGTTAAAGAGAAGTTATTTATTTTGTAAAAATAATATTTATTTGGTTTCGTTACAGTGCCCTTATTTCATAAACCAAATAAAAATATTGAGACATTCAACTTGTGGACAACTTCTATTGGAGATTTAGTTTATTCATTAGATTCTTAAACAGTTAGACAATATGTGTTTCGACTATTGTAGAAAATATTTTGACAAATAAAAGTGGAAAACGATGCTATTTTTTATTACACCTTAGAAAATGATCAAGTTCTAACGTGCATAGCCGCCGCTGCGTCACCCCGCCACCCCGCGCCCCGATGCACGTGGCCTTGGCACATATTTTGACAAGTTGCGTGGCCTCTCTTTGCTCATGTTTAATGCACGTTCAGAGGCAATAAATAAATTTTGTATGGGAAAAACTAAATTTTTAAAACTACTAATTTAGAACTACTAATTTAGTAGAACAAATGTTGTTAGGATTGATGTAGAGGGGCTGCCTGCAAAAGGTGCTCAACTAATTACAAATAACCCTGTATATAACATAATATGTTGTTGTCAATAGGGAATATAACAAATAGTTATAATGGAATGATGTTTCAAAGGAATGATTTCTATTTTAAATGTTATAAATATTAAAAAACATGTTACGTTACGCATGTTATATTGTAATTTGATATTGTTAAAAAATTATACAATTGTACAATATTTATTATTTATATTCTCATATAAAACTGAAAAAGATTGAAAAGGAAATATTAACTAATCGTCTCATATTAGAGACTAATATGAGACGATTAGTTAATTATAGCTATTTCTAAATCTAAATTAAATAGATTTAGAAATAGCGGAATAACCACAAATCGAAATTAAAAAAATAATTGCAGCCAGTAGAAGACCCATCAGTATCTACCTATAGTAAGGAAGGTATATAATTAATAAAAAAAAACAGATATGATTTATATATTAAAAACAAAGCTCCAGTTGTAAGATGGTCACAAAATGTTTTTCTGTCTATGTAAAACATTTTCTTCATAGTCATAGTCACAGCTCCGAAAAGAAAACTTCGTCGGCTTACAATTTTATAGTTTATACTTAAGACAATTTATGGTTTATACTCATACTTATCTTTAACACTAATACATAAGGTTAATATTAAGCATCTACAATATATAATTCGTAACAATTTGGTTTAGGCCACGCAGGATCTGTTCATTCAAATTCGGAATATCAGTAAGTATCTATGCTTTGAACCAACATTGATGATGACGGATAGTTTTAATCAGTGAAAACATTTGGATATACACCAATGACTCCAAAACCGACTTCTTGCATGTTCATATTTGTAACTTATGCAAATACTTTAGTTTGAAGAGATATGCTACATCATATGGACTACCCCATAGATAATGTAGTAAATGGCATGTTATAATCTTTTCTTTTATATATCTTTCCTTCGGCTTTCAGAACATTTTTTTTCTTCTATTTTTTAAAAAAGTTTCAATTTCTCAACGTAATTCGATTTTGGTGTTTTTTCTCTCTGATACTATTTAGAAATAATTTATGCATAAACTGAAACTGAAATAAAATATATTTTTTTTAAATTTTAAATAATACTTAGTCTATATTCTTGGAGATTTTGACGTGACAACGTCTTAAATTAGGTTAAGCTGAGAGTCACTTATGAAAAAGTGTAACGCCCGGTAACGTAACGATGAGTCACCGAACGAGAGAGAGGCCCGCCGAATGCCTTGCGTCTCTCTCCCACTCAAACATGATCGGTCCGCCGAGCAATGTTTTGATTTTCAAATTGATTCTTTAAAATTACAAATATTAAGAAAAAGTGGCAGATATAAGAAAACTTGATTTAAAATGTGTTGAGCAAGAATTTTAACATCTAATTTAAGTAAATGTTTTAATTTTCAACTTCATTATTTACAATTACAAATTTTAATTAATTTCAAATTTATTTAGCAAAAATTTGAACCTTCGATCTGAATAGGTAAGTGTTTTGATTTACAAATTAATTCTTTAAAATTAAAAATATTAAAATATATAAAATCAGAAGTGACGTCAAATAACATTATCTGTACTTATTATTATTTAATATGTAGGCCAGTACATGTGACCATACTTGGTAGACACAATTGGAAATAGTATTTTTTTATAACTGAAAAAAATATATATATAAAATACTGGTAGCAAACAATAACTTCAATGATCGATATCTCCGCAACTAATTGATGTATCGAAAAAGTCTGTAAATAAATTTTGTAAAAAATAATAACATCAATAATATAATATAAAATAAATAATATATAAAATGATTTTACGTGACAACGTCTTCATCGTCCTATCCTCAACAAAATCACTCAAATTATTAAAATATTGTGCAATTTAATAATATTCATATCAATAAATATTCTACCGAGAAAAAGACGTGGTCACGTAAATCTTCGCCCGTAAAACCGACTTTACAGGCAACCATATATTTTTTTTTTTCAATTCTAAACATTGGAATTTTTGTAAAAATATATATCAATATTTCACATAATTTCATTTTCATTCTCTCATCTTTCTTGTATATTTCTTGATTCTTGATTGAAAATAATTAGAAGAATTGATCGTCGACTTTGATGTCCTTTCCTTCTTGATGCCTGGTGCGGCTGCACCGCTCGCACCCCCGCAGCAACGCCACTGACCTTTAGCAATTCCTAGGCATGTCTGTAAGAAGAAAAAATAAAGTAATAAATTAATAAGCGTAGATAAAATCCCAGATATTAATAAAATAACGCTCATTTAAACGATATTACCCCGAACATTGGTTTTTGGTTCGACGTGAAATTTGAAAACACACGGATATAATTTTCAAAATCTCCTTAGTGTATCATTAAATAGAATTTTTGAATATATAAAAAAGTAATAACAATAATAAATAAGTACTAAAATTCTGGACTTACCACCATGAGCATCAAAGCAAAAATGTCGTGAGCTAATGCTGATAACGAAGTTGACTTGTCACTGTTTCTTGATAAGTATACCTATACCATTAATAAAATCGGAGCCGGCCGAAGCGGGATGGATGTAGCTTAATGGTCAAGCTACATCCATCCCGCTTCAATATTTTTATTTTTAAATTTTTTTGATCCACCAAGCGCGATGTCTTTAAGTTCGCGACTAAGGTTCATGTAAGAGATTAGAAAAAAAGGCATTCCGTCAGACATAAAACAAAAAAAAATCGACGAGCAGTTTTTTATTTGAACTGTTTTGGGTCTTTCGGCATCGAGGTGTGCTTTCTTTCTTAAGAGCTTACAATAATTTCTCGTCTTAAATATACCACTACCAGACCGTTTCAAGAAAAGGTTTGCAGAAGTCCCTAATTAAGCTTTGCATAGCTTCGAAAAATATAATACAAACAGTTTGCTTTTCGCAAATGTTTAAAATGTAGGACTAATTAGTCTTACAATTTAAGATGATGTTAGAAATGTTTTTACTGACAATCACCTATAATATGAAACATTGAAAATGGGTTGTTAACAGACTTTGATTATTTCTGTGGTCAAAGGTTAAAGATTTATATCTAAGATAGTCATACTTTGAGTTAGAGTTACTTTGGGTTTGAATTATTAGTAGGTAACCTAGAAAATGTTCCTGTAGTTAAGTAATTTTGTTGGTACATGTATATTTCACAGTGATGGTGATATCAAGGTTAAATGTCGTTTTCAAATTAAGGTTACCTACGACAAGAATCCACGACAAACTCGTCCGGATCTATCAATTCAGTATCTAATTCTTACTCTTTAGAAGTTTCTTATGTATTTAAACTAAGTGTTATTTGCTCATACGATATACCTAATTTTGAGGGCAGATCATCTCTTCTGACTGTGGGAATACTTTTTCGCTTAGTATGTGCGTATAATGGATAACTAATATTTATGTGCGCTTAGTGTTTTCTAGAAATACAACGTTTTTATAAATATCTTTTTATGTACTTAAGAATATAAAATATATTCCAAATGTTACTGTTAAAATAAGACGCCTAAATGTAATGTTTAGTGCCAGTTAATATAATATCATGGAGTAGGTATTGTAACTTTACGGGTAAGCTAGATAGTTGACCTGGGATGATAAGTGATAACCTATCTACATAGTGCTTGACCAAACAATCGCGTTTCCTAGTGATGGAGTTTTTGCAATAACATTTATCTTTTTCGTAACACAACATTGTTGAAAATGTGTTTCTAATGTATCATAAAAAACGTGTTCTATGTGTTGTCTAAATAAATGTTATTTTCCTAACTTTCATCTACTCTGTAGTACAATGTTGAAATAATTATATCTAACTATAGGTATAATATTGTATTGCCATACTATATTCTGTACCTATAATCTAATACATATTATATACTTTTTGATAGAATTGTTTAATAATTATGAAAGAATTAAATCAACCAAATAGATATTTATATTATATATCTTAAGTGTTTTTTCTTTAACACAAGTACATAAATATAAGTACTTAAGTACTGTTACCATCTTATCAGCAATTGGCTTTATTACCTATATAATGACGTCACTAATCATATCTAACTTTACACACGCATTGCAAACAATTATGAAAAATGCCCAGCTTTTAAATTTGATAAACAAATTATATGAATCATTTTGTATTATAAGTCATCAGAATATGTTTTTAAACGGTAGCCATGTGATAAAATATAAATCAACCTAATAACTGTACAATATGTACCTATGTATAATAGGTACAGATAAAGATAATAGGTATGTCGTGTTTTTTAATCTTTTGTGTTAAAGTTATTTTCGATTCGTCGTTCTTGTTTTAGAATAATTGCTTTTTGTTATCATTAGTATTAGATAAGCACCTTATATCTACAGACAGGTACCTACACACTACTTTATTTTATAAATACATAGTGTATACATATACACACAGTACAGCACACAACAATATATTTTGCAAAGTGATCAACGATAAAAACAATAGATAATTAGTGTGCCGGTCTGAGTAATTGAGACAAGCTCTGTGTTTAAGCATTAAACGTCATGTAAAAAACAATAAAATAAAGAGCATTGTCTATTTTAATTATTAAATATTGTTATCTGTGCACTAACTGTTTAATGATGTATGTTGGCACATATATGTCGACGTACTAATAACATCAATATTTTATAAATATATGAACACAAAAGATGTTTACATAAACGCTTATATAGAAGATGATAATAATTGGTCTGATGGGATGAAGTATGTAAAATAAAGTAGGTATACCTACCTCAGTGCTTATTGGAGGGTATTTAAAATTGTCTAATATATTTATTATGTAGATTTCAGGATGTCTAAAAATAAAATTAGGTACTAATTTATTTTTAAAAGATCTAGAAAGTTTTTTGCACGGATTCAAAGTCCAATAACAGTATTAAATAATAAAAAGACAATAAAATTTTTAAAATATTGATAAATAGATAAAATTATGTCAATTGTATAATACAAACCTGTTTAACTTCCATATATCCTTTGGAATATTCACGATAACGTTGCCACCCAAATAAAGATATTTCAGCGTTGTTAATTGTAAGACTTGTTCCGGAAAGAAATTAATTCTGTTTCCACTTAAATTAAGTTCTCTGAGTGTATTTTTTGTTGTTTGAAAACTCTTTGGTAAAGACTCATTGGTCAAGTGATTGTGCTTAGCTATCAGAGAAGTTAGCGGGCAGTTTACAAGTATATCAGGGAGCGAGGTCAGCCTGTTGTTGCTTACATCTAGAATTTTCAAATTTCTAAATTGGTTTATGGACTCTGGTAGTGATTTTATACGATTGGCATATAGCAAAAATATCTCGTAATTTTCGGCACAATTCTTCTCGTCGATAATGCTCTTTAGTTCCGATGATATTGTGACAGTATCCAACGAACGGTTAGATAGGTCAAGTGTTTTTTGTTCTCTACTGTCGCTATCGCCACTGTCTGAAGTATAGCACTCCATTATATATGTATGACACTCACTTTGGATATTATTAAAAGCTATTTACATTATCGGAAAGTATTATAAACTACACTTGCGAGCTACTGGCTCCTCTCGATGCGCACGCGCAACTGATGTGACTGGCTGACTACTACTAGTAAATCAAGTGAATCGTCCGAACTTATGTTTTTTGTTGATTTTAATACGCTCAAGACACGAGCTGTACGCGTTATTGATAAGGTTTCTAGATGATAACTACGGCGTAGTTTAACACGTACATCAAAAAAATATACCTAGCAACTACCTACTTATATATTAAATATTAATTGCATAGAATATGTTTAAATTATATTATGATAACCTTTTCTAGTAAGCAAGCAATCTTTGCCCCGCAGTAGGGTATGGTTGTGTTATTTCTAATGCGATTATTCGTAATATGTGTTATATACAGGGTTATTTTTAATTAGTTGAGCACCTTTTGCAGGCAGCCTCTCTACATCAATCCCAACAACATTTGTTCTACGACTTTTAAAAAATCTTGATAAATAACTCAGAATAAACGAACAAAAAAAATTTTTGCTCCCTCGATTATTTATTACTCTGTATTTTGTAAGCAGTCTAAAGTATAGGTCGCGGCAGGCTAGCGAAAGTCAGAAACTGTTAAATGCGCGCGCCAGCTTTTTTCGTATAGCGTCATCTCTTTTACACCATGTTGCTATGGAAATACTAAATAATCAAATTGACAAGTATGTGGATTACAAAACACAATTTACATTAACTAAAAATAAAATTATCGTATTAGAGTTTTATAATTAAATAATGAATTGTAATTACATACTGGACAATACGATTTTATGGACTTGCTATTAAAACTAATAAATAATTTCAAGATTATAACATGAAGAAGAAATTATGAAATGTAATTTATAATATGTTTAAAATACATTGATTGTCTGAAATAGAAGAAGTAAGAATGAAAAGAAATACAAGTTTTGGCTGAGAAATGGAGCATTGGGGTCCTGATCTTTACAAGGTCTGTTTTGCTATACCTAGAACGAACAACAACTCGAAACAGCAGAAACCATGATGAAGAATAATTTTATTTGTGATATAGTGACGATCCAACATGTTAAGAAGCCTAAAGTTATTATTTTTAAAGTGGATTGTGTACATTTGTCTGTTTTTATGGTACTTATGTGTTTCTTCTATGAGAATATTATACGTCAGAAACAGTCGATTCACTTCTTACGTTTTAATTAAATAATATTAATGAAAATTATGACGTTTTTCTGTTACACGCCATCTTCAAGAAATTCGTAAGTAACTTATTGTTTTATTGTCATGATTTAAATATTAACAAACGAGATAATATGATATGTATAAAGTAAGTTAAAGTGAAGTTATTGTTTTGTAAAAATAATATTTATTTAGTTTCGTTACAGTGCCCTTATTTCATAAACCAAATAAAAATATTGAGACATTTAACTTGTGGACAACTTCTATTGGAGATTTTGTTTTTTCATTAGATTCTTAAACAGTTAGACAATATGTGTTTCGACTATTGTAGAAAATATTTTAATAAATAAAAGTGGAAAACGATGCTATTTTTTATTACGCCTTAGAAAATGATCAAGTTCTAACGTGCATAGCCGCCGCTGCGTCACCCCGCCTCCCCGCGCCCCGATGCACGTGGCCTTGGCACATATTTTGACAAGTTGCGTGGCCTCTCTTTGCTCAAGTTTAATGCACGTTTAGACGCAATATATAAATTTTGTATGGGAAAAACTAAATTTTTAAAACTATTAATTTTAAAAAGTCGTAGAACAAATATTGTTAGGATTGATGTAGAGGGGCTGCCTGCAAAAGGTGCTCAACTAATTACAAATAACCCTGTATATAGAAAAAATAATGCTAATATTTATTTAAAAAGTATTCCACGAACATATTAAATTTGTTGAATCGGCCGTCTAACTGAAAAACAATCTCTGGAGCACAAAAATATGCCCCAACATTTACTGCTGCGTAGTAGTTGGTTTCAATAAATTTATAATTTTAAAGTTGAAAGCCTATTTTTAAAATAACTTCTCATAGGAATATAAAGAATAACATTTAATGGTACTATTTTAAAAATAATAATTATAATATTATTATTAATATAATATTATGACCATTTAATTAAACGTATTTTACTGCGTTAATCGAAACGTTACGTACTACGTCACTGATCGAAAGTCCGAACACGATCCGAGCGAAAGCCGAAATTAGCCGAATGAGCAAACGAGCATAAAGTCTGTGAAGTCCAAAGAAACGTAAAAATTTGTCGGTCACATTATTGATGTAAATTTTAAAAATCTAGCAAAATGATCTTATAAAATCGCTTTAAGACAATCCTATTATCATTTTAACTGTATTGTAGTGATTTAGTTTTGACTATTCGAATTCCTAACTTTGTATTTCGTCGGCAAAGTGAGAGAGTTCAGTGCGAGTGCAAGCAAGGGTGGTAACGAGAAATGTGAAGTAGTATCTATGAAGTTCAGGATTCGGCCGTTTATTTTATACCTATAATAATGAGCGGACGCCCTAGGACCACGTCATTCGCCGAGGGCAGCAAATCCGTTCGTAAGACATTTGAAAATCAACCACCGAAACCACCTCTAGGAGGCGTAAAAATTAGCAGTGAGTACCACCTAACCATTCTTTGTCGGCCATCGTGATTTCTTACACTGTGACGTTTCCCTATACTGACACATTCGTGCGACTCTAAAAATTTAAATCTACGTAGGTTTAGAGTACCCTAGACCATTTTATGAAATCGATATCGATTTCGTATGTTCGAACTGTTTAAATTTATATAAGTGGCTTCAATCTTTAAAATGGGTTTGCCACATAAGCCTTGGCCGATGTGTGACAGCTATATCATGTCAAAAAACAATAATTGGGCAAAGAATAATTGGATTTGGTTAGAAGGACGTCATACCTTTAAAAGTAATGAAAGTATCATAAAATAAAGTAGATTATAGTGTAACTAAATTCTAGTTAAATTTAAATTGTATTTGAGGTTACTTTTCAATGACGTAATTAATGATAGGACCTGTGACTGGTGATAAAATATATATTTTTTTCATTTCAACAGTATCTCTACCACTAGCCGCATGAGTTTATTGGCAATATTTCAATCTACAGTAGCCATATTTTTAGTAACTATATAATTAAGCTAGTTGTTTTAACTTAAATTTTAATTGATAAAAGATATAACACTTAGAATTTTAAAATTGCTTAATTAGTTTAACCAGCTAGACAAAGTTTTAGTAATATAAAGATTTACTTTACATATATTTCTATTGCTTTTCTTTGGGCTTCATTATTTGGTAATAGTGACTTATTATGCCAATTTAATTGTAGATTTATATTCTACCTGTGCTGATGAGTAAGGGTACAACTAAACTCATATTTTGTTTTATTGTATTTAGGCCAGATTATTTTACAATAAAGTCAACATATTTTTTAGTGCTGTTTACTAACCTCCATCATAAAAGTAACCTGTCATGTTGTTAGGATGAGTGACTGGACCTATAAATAGACATTATGAATACTAATTGTGCATTTTCTCTCATGTATTTTGTTTCCCAAGCTATTAAATTAAAGTATCTCTGTGTTCCGAAATGCATTTCAAAAGATAACTCTAATTGTGAAGGGAACACTTTATAAGAAATTAAGTTCTAAATTGATTGTAGTTTTTTAAAATGCAATCTTTTTATTTAATGTGCTTTCTGATGAAAGAATGGTTAGTTGAGTTTTTGGTACAAAACCAAACCTGCATATATTTAACTTATAGTTAAGCTTTGTTTACTGTAAATTTAAAATGAATACATTTCACTAAAATGATCATTACATGATTTATACAAAAATACTAATACCCAGTTGGATGTTAGTATTGTGGTATAAATCAATAAATTAACATCTTGGTAAAGCATTTTTATAAAGTAATAATTTTATGGAAATAAGCAAGTTACCCCAAATTCCAATATGATAAAGTGAAATGGCAGGAGAGCCTTGTAATTTTAGTGCCTGTTACTATTTTAAACATATTGTACATAAATAATATGTTGCTAATGCAACTAAATATGTGACAACATAGAAGTTATATTATCAAACATAATTTAGTTATCTAACCAGTTACCAATCCATAAAATTATTGTGGATTGATTGAATTTAAATTATAAAAGTAATGGATACTAGCTAATTAAAAATTTAAGAAACTTGTAGTACTAAAACATTTTAGTTTAGAATGACAAAAACAACAGGTTTTTTTTAACACAGCTTACACCTAAAATAATAATTAAAACTTTCTAAAGGAAATTCATTTAATGCGGTGTATTAATGTTTATCAAACAATTTATTCAATATTTAATGTTGGTAAATTATTGAAATTATGTTAACTTAAAATACAATATTTTACATGCTTTTCTACTTAATGATTTAGCTGTCTAATTTTAAAATAGTGGCATAGAGAGTGTGGCATCCCATGACGTCACATTGCTACATTAAATATGGCAATATGAAAATACATGCAATGTCCATGTCTGTGTGTGCTACCTATGAACTACACCAACTATGTCTATATGTACATCTATATTTTATTCTCCCGCTTCTGTTGTAATATCACAATATATGTTAATATATTTTGAGTACACTAATTACATTTATTTTCCGTAATATTAATGAAGAATAATAAGAAGGGGTTCTTACCAATTATTTTAATGTTATTTTACTGCTGTAGCTCGAATGTCTTAATAATTTGTAATATTTTGAATGTACTGATATCAATGAAAGCGAGATGCAAAATAATAGGTTAAATAATTATTTTTGCGAGATGCAAAATAATAGGTTAAATAATTATTTTTAGATTATCATTATCATGACAGATATCATACCTAAAATGTGTATGTAAAAGTTTCGATGTTGGATTATATGTGGGTTCATCTAAATCTTAAACACATATACACCTGAAAAAAGACATAGGTTACCTACTGTTAACCTTACAGAAATACAAGGCTTACAGATTGAGAGGATGCTGCTTCACTTTGTTACTTTAATTATTAGTTTTTTAAGGTTTTAACACGAGCAAAACTGTGGGTAGTACATTTTTTTTTATGCAGAAGTGTTTCAAAAAACATCTTATTCTCATATAACATAGTTAAATATTCGTAACGTTTGCAAAAGAAATAAAAAATAAATTTTAGACTATTAGAAAAATCTTTTACACTCGACCTCATCTGTTCCTGACCTTTCCTGTTCATCTTCATTTATTATTGTATATCTTGATTCTGACAACGAACTATCAACACACAAATTGTCACCAAAGTCTGTCCAATAGTTGTTGTGTTGC
Organism: Napeogenes inachia; assembly: GCA_959347355.1. Lineage (NCBI taxonomy): Eukaryota > Metazoa > Arthropoda > Insecta > Lepidoptera > Nymphalidae > Napeogenes > Napeogenes inachia. Next base: position 11,592,437 of record OY365793.1, on the reverse strand, counting down.
GAACAAATAGTTTGTTTTTATAATATTTTAAGAGTGTAGCGTGTATCAGTCACATTTTACTTTTATCATTAATACGATATTGTCTACATTATTTACGTTGTAATTGTTAAGATTAAATATCTGACAACGTGGTGGCTAGATTAATAATTTAAACGTTTTAATTAGTTCTATAGTTTGGTGAAAGTAAGTAATGATCCCGTTTTTCAAACCGAAAATTACGTTAAATACATTTTGTATTCCTGTTGGATAATGAATAATAAGTAATGTTAAACAGTTTGAACATTTATTCTTATAATCAAAACAAGAAACAATTATTCTTATAATTTAAATAAGATCAATTTAAAAAAATAATCTTCTAGGTTTGTTATTTGTTTTGATAATGATTAGCTATATAATTAGAATTTTTTGAATGATTTAATAATAATAAAAAAAAAAAAATAATAATGAGTAAATTGTAACCAAATGTCCACATTACAAAAATATATAGACAGCATACATGAGGTATGAAAAGTCCCTCCGCAGTTAAACACCTCTTGGGGCGCTACGTTTTGAATTTTTGATAAAGATGACGTAGGTATTTACAATTTCGTTGCATGGTGATAATTTAAAACTTGTTTTTTTTAATGCGTTTTAATTGTATATAATTAATAAATCTATAATTGCTATTTAGTGAAATACATTTATATATTTGAATCTAGTAAACAATCTCTTGCATCAACTTAATAGATTACTTTGCTGCTAGGGATAGTGACATGTCTCTTGTTTCTATTAGCGTTTGTCCATGTTATCGATTACGTTATCAGCGGGTGTCGGCGATCTTGCTATCTCGCGGTCGAGGCAAGAGCACGCCGTCCTGCCAAGTGCCACTCGCGTCATAACCGTGCCAACGTATTCTCGGGTTTTGCCTTTCGCCGAAGCTTTCAAACCTTGCAGACGTGGTCACTGGTCGTTTTGGTCGACGCATATTACTAAATTATTTATCAGTTCATTAATGATGAACCTTTTCCAAATTACTTAACTGTAACAAATTTATTGTTTCTTAAACTTAATAACTTAACAAGCTACGTTTAAGACTTAACCACAGTTTCGTTTTGTTTGTGCGTTGTGTATGATCATGTTAGGATATTCTGTGAGTGTTTGTGGTTTAATACTGAGTGGATATTATAAAGATTTTAGCAATAATGTTGCGTCGTCGTGGTACTTACACGGTGAATGCTGATACCGCCATCCGCCGTGACCAATCTAAGTCACCAGAGCTAGCGCCTGTCATATCAAAAAAAATTGGTACGCTTTATCCTACATCCAATATATAGTGTATATACTAAATTTACATTTTAATTAGTAGAGTTATATTTACATACTTTTTAGTTTAAGTTTTTATTATATGAAAAAAAAATGTAAAATATTTTTTAAATAAACCATCCTAATAAGATAACTTAAAGATAAAACCATCGTCATAACAATTTATGAGTGTTGTTCAAAATTATATGACATGTACTTTGACATGCGATAAGATCAGATAAATAGTAAATAGGGAATGAGATAAAGGCCGCTTTTTCGATATTTCAGTCACTTATATACGTAGTTTAACACGCATTAAAACAAAACGGTTGACTTAATTAAGCGCCCTCCTGTCATAACGTTACTATTATAAATAGAACTCCTAACTGCGCCATTTATCAAAATGTTAACCCACTTTGATATAAAACCCATTTAAATAGTAGAATCATTCAGCATCGTTCATTATTCACACAAAACCTTATTAATGTTCAAAGTAAAAGGCCGTATAGAAGACCTTTACAAGTTCAAGAACTAATCAGTAGTGAAGAATCTCTTCAACACCCGAAGAGAGTTTAAAGCGCTGCCGAGATCAAAACTTCATCTTAAAATCATGTTGTTGTTGTGGGGTTATTTGATTTACAACACATACTATAATTGCCTGACTATTTTAAAAGCTGCATACTATCTCTTATTTCATAAATAAATAATTATATCTAAAGCTTTGGAAGGTGCGGGGGGACCTTCCAATCCTTATTTTTTTTATTGTATGAAACCAGTGATCACTTTTAAATTATTCTATAAAGTTTTCTGGGTAATTCCCAACGTTCTTCCCCACTGTCTGTCTTCGCTGGTGTAACTATATCTATATCTATATTGTATATCGTGAGGCGGTTTTCTTTGTGTGGTCTTTCCACTGTCATTACAAATAATAAATGAACATGAAATATTTTTAAAATTAGTATTCATTGCATAATCTTGATCTTAATGTTAGTTGTTAGAAAAGCACTTAATACTACTACATATAATATGTAATACTCAGTTTTTGGAAAACAACTCGAAATGTTAATATTCCTGTACTATTTCAAAAATATTTTCTATATCACCTTGAGATTCGATAGTTGATTTGATTTTGAGTCTAAAAATCTTTATCTTAGGTATACGTCACTCTTATCTCATCATCACATGTCCATTATATATAAGAATTTGTATTTATCTATACTTCTCAATCGTGATATGAAATCTATAGTTGATTTGGAACATTTACTTCAAGATGTCACAAAATTTAAAGTCCTTTCTTAACACTTATCATTGCAGCACAAAGTAAAATGTAAACACAGCAAAAAATATTTTTGTATACTCGGTATGTTGAATACATGATGATGACTGATCATTATTTGACATACTAATGTATGTTAACCTTTACCACTGCTACACTTAACCGAAGACGGCTAAGGTAATGGTGATGGATATGATTTTTAAAGATAGAACTCGGTACTACTTACCACCTAGGTTCATACTTAGAAAACAAGTTTTTATTATTTAAACAGGTTTTCTTGGAATTACAATGAGTTTGTTCTATCATCTCATAGTGTAAAACTGGGTTTATAGTTGAGATGCGCGTGGTAACAAATAGCGCATAGTCGTATGACGTCGCGTGTACGGATACGTCAGAGATGGTGCGACCGGTCCTTCTATTATGCGCGTTGTTGGGACGTCGCACACAGACTACTAGGTGTCGGCTTCCATTTATGTGCGCCCCCGTGTGTGACTGACTCATGCTTGGATTAAAAAAAATATCAATCTGCCTTATAATACTATAACTGACAGCAATGTATTGATAACAGCATTATAATATTTCACGAAAAAAAAAAATACACGCGTTCTAATTAGATCACCTTCACCTTCAAGTTTAGGATTGTTTAATAATTCGCAATACAGATTAGAATTATAAATAAATGGCAACATGGTTCTAGTAACGTACTAATATTAATAATAATAATTTTACGATTACTAACGTTTGTTAACTGGTAACTGGATGTATAAGATCACCTATTTATCTTTAGTCTCTTCTCTTTGATAAATCAATACACCGCTAGAAAGTGAAAGCGTGTTTGATAACTATTGCTGGTTATGCTCGCGTCTTGTATGCAGAGAATCCAACTAACTTCTCCAAAAGTTATAATCTAATTATCCAAGGTATCCATAGAAAAGAGTGTTTCATAATGGGATTCTCTTGTTTGTTAACTGTTTATTTTTTCTATGGTTATATAAGTGAGATTAGTAGATGCACAAAAGTATTACCCGTAATTGTAATGATAAAAAAATATTATTTTCAATTTTAAAAGACAATTTAACTCGTTTTTTTTGCGTAGCTAAAGTCTTCTTGTTTTCATTACTCTGATCAATTTTCGCTCCCTGGCAAGAGTCTATAATATTTTAGGTATTATATTATAATATTGTTACTACCACTAGCGGCATTCGGATACATATTTCACATCGCCTTAGAGTATAAATGATGAAAGAAATCATGTCTCTTATTCTACATTCATGTATTATGGAAGACGGTGTTAGCTTATATTTGCTTACCCAAATAAATTAATAATTCATTAAGTAATATAGATTTCAACGAAGTATGGTGACTTTACAAATTAGCCAATTCGCTACGAATAACATTACGCCTAAAATATTTCGGAGGTATATTATGATATTTTATATTTAGTGGTATCTTATATTTAGTTGTATATTATATCTTAAAATATTATACTTTTCAACTTTTTTTTTATTAGTTAAAAGTAAAGAATTTTCTATTATAATTATGACAAAAACTGACAATTAGTATTTTTTGTAAGCCTCCTTTTTAGCTCATGCGAGATTATTTATCAGACCAAAAATAATCAACCACTGTTAAATACTAATACTTCGTCAAATAAACAGTATTGTCAAGTTGTCCTTAAATTAATCAGATTAATAATTTTACTTCCTATTATATATAAATTAATATATTTATATCTAGCTATATTTTCTCTTTAGTTTTTTAAGAATACATTACCTCTGATTGGTATTTACTTGTTTAAATATTATTTCCTTATCATTATATATGAAATATAAATTTTACATTATGTTTGCTTAAACTTTAAATATATAAAATTGGAGATTAATAAACGACCAACAAACCGAGATTGAAGTGCACACAAAAGTTTGCTGTCAACAAACCGAACCCACAATATATATTTGCATTGATCATTAAAATAACGAGTTGTAATTTCATTTTTTAGTAACCAAAATTGGACCATATTCGATTATTATTTTCGGTCCTGAATTTTTTTCTTTATGTTTACGCATTATTGTTTTCATTTCGGAGTAGGTTTTATTTTCGTTTCAAATTATATGACGAGGACTCTGAATATAAAAAAAAACTTTGTCGTTCTTACGTCATTAATGAAGCCCCATTAAGTGAAAGTGACAAATGACGTAATCTATCATTTATTCCTAATAGAATAATTATAGCATGTCGACAATGATTTAGCTTTGTGCTCTATATAACATACATACAAGAATATGTACACCTACTTACTTACTTTTCGAAGGGTTAATTTGAAATTGTTGGGAGTAGATATACAAATGATTTTTATTTATTTTAGTGTAAGGGTTTTTTTAAAGTGAAATATTCTTAAAAACGGAAAATTAATGGCAAGTAACTATAAGTCTTAAGGTTTACCAGTTCTTTCAAAATAACATCTACATTGTATAGTTAAGTTACAGAGAATGTATTAATAACTTTGCGGTTAGTACTGCATCGGTTTGTTGGTCTCGTTGTGTTTTGTGTACGTAGATTTTTAACGCCAAGTAATAGTTTAAAAACATATGACGTCACGCGAGTGAATTATTAGCGACATTATAAACAGACGAACACGCTCGCATGCTTTGTGATACTGATCAATCGTTGCTTGGCGTTGTCGCGAATGACGTTTTCATTATTTTTCATTATCTGACCGTTTATTTTTTAATTTAATTAATATGTTAAAATTTCCAATGCCATTATTACATATAATAAAAATATATTTACATCAACATCTATTCATTTAATAATAAAAATCAGAATGTACGTTACTTAAATAAAATCATAATTTTCATAACGTTCCCTCCTATTGGTCTTTCATCTATCACAATACGATGATATATCAAACTATATTGATAGGTAGAAAGTGTTAAACATCTACGTCTAATAGTTGCGACTTGCGAAGGTTGAATAGCTCATTGTCATATGAGTTTAACGAGGTCCGACTGGCCAGTAAGCGAGCTAAACGGGCGGGGCGGGGTATCGCACTGTAGGCATACCGGCAGTTTGTAGCGACGCGCGCTCGAGTGCGTTTCTCCATCAAGCTGGAGGGTCCCGGGGGTCCAATATGTGTAGATACCTTGAGAGTGATGGAAGGTCCCGCGACCATGGTCCTGCGCCCCGTCGGCGATGTGGCCGCCCGCTCCGAGCCCTCGCTGCTCCGCTTGCTTGACAGCGACAAAAGCGGCCAACTGAGCCGAGCTCGTGATCGCCTTTCTACCTTTTGTAAAAAATTGCGCCGCTCTATTAGTGAGTTAGTTTTGACTGTTACAATCTGTTTTGACGGTTAATGTCACTCATAAGAATCACCCCTGTTGTTCACCCCTGCATTTGTTGTTGTTGCATTGACATCAATGTTCTAATGTTGCTTTTGTATTTTGCGGCGTTATACAGGCGACGTGGACACTCCTAAAAAGACCGAGCTGGCTTCGGATAAGAAACCTGCCGCCTCGCATCGTAAGTGCTAGATGTGGCGCACAATAGCTGGGTTTTAGCCTTATCTTAATCACATTTTCATATATTTATTTTATATTGTCTGAGAAGGAACAATCTTCGTGGATTTTTTTTTATCTTGAGGATTGTTGCTATTCTTTTTAGAATTGGATGTTATTTTCGTGTTTTCATTGTTAGTTTTTTTTTAGTGTGTTTGTTTGTGTGCCTAATTAGCTTCAGTTACATGATATAATTTCGCAACTTGTTGAAGTGACTAGATATGGTTTTATTATTTTAGAACTATAATTGGATTTTATTTTCTAACCTATAATAAATAGTTTTTACTCACAACTACACTAAACGACATTAATGTCATTTAAATTGCATTTAACAAAATTATCGGAAGTAGTAAAGAATGTTAGTAATCTTGATTGATTTCATTATCATATTTTTACATTTGACTCGTGATGGTTAATTTTTTTTTTTTTTTACTGAATACTTAATCTTAAATTTGGAAAGAGAAAGAGTTCATTTTTGGTTCTGTGTTTTTGTTTCCCTTTTTTGTGCTTAATTTATTATTTTAATCCTGCATTGCAAATAATATTGTACTTCAAGCCTTCTATAATAATATACAATTATTGGTGCGTCACAGTGTGAGCGGTTTGTCTATCCAACCCATGCAATAAAAGATTCATAAAAGGAAAGTCATAACATTTGGCAATTTTGAAATCATCCTACATCAACTCTTTCACTATCGAAGCAAATTTAAACGCAACTGTAGCTAGTTTTAAATTAATAATACTCTAAAGTAATGGGTTTAATTATTATTTTCAAAGAACTCTTATAATAAAAAAAATAATTAATTAAAATATTTATGATCTCAACTATCTGCTATGTTGTGACATCAATATATAGCAACATTTCTAGTTTTCAGGTCGATATTCTCTGGTGTCCTTTTTTATTGGTTTTTTATTAAATTAAAAAAAATATTTTTGCTATTTATTCAATAAACTTAGTTTTTTACTTATTTTCACTCGGAAGATAATATTAACTTGAATGCTTAATTTTCAATACTATCTTATTACTAAAGTGAGCTATAGCGAAGTATTCAGCAAAATAAATCAGAAAGCTTATGTCTCTGACACACCCATGTATGTACCTAACTACCTATTCTTATTGACGCAAGCCAAGTGATCTACACCCTTGTTTAACATTACGTTTATCAAATTTACTTGATTCCCTTCATAGTTTTATTGCTAGGTTAGAGAACCTCTTGTACCATATTATATTAATTTTAATATATGTTTTAAATCCCCTTCAATTAAAAAAAATGTTTTCCATGTATTTTGTATTTTTTTAAATAATGTTTACAGTAAAATTCCTTACAATCGCTATTGATAATAACCATTAATAACTCACACACAATATCTTGTTTTTTTTTTTTGTTTTATAATGTATGCTAAGAAAACCGTATTATTTATTTATATTATATAAAGGTTTGTTCCATTGCAACACAACTGAAATTAATCCAGGATTTTATAATTTAATATACCTATTATATTTAAACACAACCTTTTCTATTTATAAATAAGATTTATAGATAGATATCGTAGGGTCACTGTGATTTGTTACACCAATTAGTAAATTATTTTATCCATATTTTAGAATAACTGTTGGGTGACGTTGCAGGTTCATTGAATCCCTTTTGATAATCTACCAAAATCGGAAGGGACATAATAATTATCTGTGTTTATGAACTTATAAATATTTCTTTAAAAGAAATAATCATAGTGTTTTCTAAGGTTTTCACGAGTACTACACATTGAAATAAAACTATTTTTACGGATTTAACTCGCGTATATTGAATTAAATTTTAAATTTACATTTTAAATCTAACCCGACGTTTCGAATGCTTTGCAGCAATCGTGTTCACGGAAAGACGAGATGGAGGTGTCTGTCAGTAAGTCAGTTAATTAGTCATCTACCTCCAACGGTTTCTAAGCTTCCGGGCATACCGTTCAGGATTCACACAAAACGCACTAACAGTATCTTGAGGTCTTACAGTGCGGTCACAGACATGGGATTTTATATTTTTCAAAAGTGGGTCCCAGGTGTTAGATAATCCCCAACCATCTTCTCTATTAAAATTAGGATGTTTTTTAATTTCAATAGCCTCACGAACCATTCTTGGAATATAACGTTGTTCTTTAGCGAGGATTTTAGGTTTATCAAATCTTATATAATGATTGGGCTTGTCTATGGTATGTTCACACACTGCAGACTTCGATGTACGCCTATGCTTGATATCCGATATATGTTCTTTAACTCTTTTACCGATGCTCCTCTTTGTTTGACCTATGTATGACAAGCCACAATCGCAGTCAAGTTTATATACTCCAGCACATTGTAAAGGAATATTACTTTTGATAGGTCTCAAGAATTGGCTCACTTTCCTTTGAGGTTTGTAGATAGTTTTAATAGAAACCTTTTTTAAGATGTTGCCGATTCTGTCAGTAACTCCTTTCACATATGGTAGTAGGGCCGGTTGACGCTCAACTGTGGGTGGCTTGATGTGGTTTCTGCGACGCTGGCGAGGTACGGGCAGGTGGTTGTTGAACAAGGCATGCTTGACATGCTGCAGCTCGTCCTCTAGGTGTTCAGCGTCACAGATGTGTTGTGCTCTCTGAAACAAAGATTTGCCAACGGTAGCTAACTGGCTAGGGTGGTGGTGTGATTTACCATTGAGGTACCTATCTGTATGTGTGGGTTTCCTATAAACAGTGTGTCCCAATGTATTGTCAGGATTCTTGATAATAAGAATATCAAGGAAAGCTAAAGTATTATTTGATTGCAATTCCATTGTAAATTGTATTTTGTTGTTCTAGAACACCTTAATTCCATTAACAACAAAATACAATTTACAATGGAATTGCAATCAAATAATACTTTAGCTTTCCTTGATATTCTTATTATCAAGAATCCTGACAATACATTGGGACACACTGTTTATAGGAAACCCACACATACAGATAGGTACCTCAATGGTAAATCACACCACCACCCTAGCCAGTTAGCTACCGTTGGCAAATCTTTGTTTCAGAGAGCACAACACATCTGTGACGCTGAACACCTAGAGGACGAGCTGCAGCATGTCAAGCATGCCTTGTTCAACAACCACCTGCCCGTACCTCGCCAGCGTCGCAGAAACCACATCAAGCCACCCACAGTTGAGCGTCAACCGGCCCTACTACCATATGTGAAAGGAGTTACTGACAGAATCGGCAACATCTTAAAAAAGGTTTCTATTAAAACTATCTACAAACCTCAAAGGAAAGTGAGCCAATTCTTGAGACCTATCAAAAGTAATATTCCTTTACAATGTGCTGGAGTATATAAACTTGACTGCGATTGTGGCTTGTCATACATAGGTCAAACAAAGAGGAGCATCGGTAAAAGAGTTAAAGAACATATATCGGATATCAAGCATAGGCGTACATCGAAGTCTGCAGTGTGTGAACATACCATAGACAAGCCCAATCATTATATAAGATTTGATAAACCTAAAATCCTCGCTAAAGAACAACGTTATATTCCAAGAATGGTTCGTGAGGCTATTGAAATTAAAAAACATCCTAATTTTAATAGAGAAGATGGTTGGGGATTATCTAACACCTGGGACCCACTTTTGAAAAATATAAAATCCCATGTCTGTGACCGCACTGTAAGACCTCAAGATACTGTTAGTGCGTTTTGTGTGAATCCTGAACGGTATGCCCGGAAGCTTAGAAACCGTTGGAGGTAGATGACTAATTAACTGACTTACTGACAGACACCTCCATCTCGTCTTTCCGTGAACACGATTGCTGCAAAGCATTCGAAACGTCGGGTTAGATTTAAAATGTAAATTTAAAATTTAATTCAATATACGCGAGTTAAATCCGTAAAAATAGTTTTATTTCAAGAAATAATCATGGCACAATATTATAAAATCTGTTATCTATTAATGTGTCAATAGATCGATGCACACTTAGTTCTTTGTATTGAGTTTTTATCTTTTTTCTCTCTTTCACAATTCCATCGAGTTGACGAAATTCTATGCGATACTAAAATAAGACAATAAAAATATAACAATGTAAGGGTGGTTTTACAACAAGAGTAAGACTCTTGGATATTAATTTAATTTATAGGTAGCAATATTAAACTGACTTAAAGTATACAATTTGTATTCCTTTATTTTTGTTTATAACTCACGAGTTTGAATATTTGTAGGCAATTCTGACTATTATTTTTGCAAGCTGTTTAATTTATTTGGAATAAACTATTGAGTAGGTGTCTTAATAGACTTATAAAAACTAGTATGCATATGTTTTTTTTATACATTATTATTTGAAATATTAAATACATATTTCTTAATTTTTAATATATTATTATAAATATTAAATACATATAATTGTATTAGTTATTCCGGAACGTCATCATTTTATCTTTTTTATCTGTAGAGAACATGACGCTGTCAAGTCAATATTCTAGTTGGTTAATATATTATTTAAAATACCAAAAAAAACTGCTTAAATTTTAGTGATATTTATATTAATTATTTATCTCTATGAATCTTAAATCAATTACATTTTTCATGGACACCATTACATATCTTCAATTGGATAAAATTAAAAGTTATACCAAAGTAACTTTTGAAGAAGACACAGCAAGTAATCATTTATGAATAACATGTTACTGTGCGAGCCTGATTATTGGAAATGTTTGTGTTAATAAAAAAAAAACTCACTGTCCTCAACAATTCTGTAAGATGAACATTTAAAATCAAAAATGATTTCGATGTTTTGATAGTAAAAGTTTTAAATATTAATACTTGAATTAACAGGTTGCTTAGAAAAAAATTTTGAAAATTTTACTAAGAAATAATAAGTTCTAAGTCTATTTTCTAAACGGAACTTAGCGTCAATATATCTTTTTAATTTTTCTTAAGGTTGCATAGTTCCAAGATTGTTTTAGAGATCCTTATTAAGCTAATCGAATTAGATAAAGTACCTTATTGTAGAATCGCGAAACAAGTTTGCGCCAGATACCGTTTACAAGGAAAATATATTTTAAAATGTATTTATTGTTCAATATTTGTCTTTGCGACGGTACTCACACCTTCTCACTTGCCTGCTAACTTCTTGCTTGCTTTTATTTTTAAACTTTTTTTTCCTTTACCATATCTAGTAATTTATAATTGTGTTTAAAAAAATATATTAATTGTAGCATGTTACGTATTTTATACACAGGTTGAGATATTAGAAATATTTAATATATGTTTAATTTATATAAGACTATCTGTCATATTTATGATGTTCGTATCACTTTAACATGATTTTTCGATGAGCTTACAGTTATTTTAAGTACATAGTCAACTGTTATTGATAATATCAATATAGATATGACGAATTACGAACCCCTATTATCTTGGTATAATGATGTGTTATTATCTTTATTTATCTAAACTATTGAAAATATTATCGGCAACCCTAAAACAGATACGGTGATGGTACTTGAGTACTCAGCATGGTTTCAAAGTCCTTTCGGTGATACTCAAATTTTTATATTAGTTTAATATGGCCTTGAGGTCGTTTCGGGTTATAATAAACTAGGAACTACTATGAAAATATAGGTAATTTAAATATAATCAAAACAATATCTTTGTAGGCAAGGACGGCTCCAAGGTGACAACCGTGGTAGCGACGCCGGGCCAGGGCCCTGACAGGCCGCAGGAGGTGAGCTATGCGGATATGAAGCTCATTGGCAACGGCAGCTTCGGCGTCGTATACCAGGCCAAGCTATGCGACACCGGCGAGCTCATCGCCATCAAGAAGGTGCTCCAGGATAAGAGGTTTAAGGTCAGTGTGTGAATTGAATTACTAATTAAGTTGATTGTTATTTTAATGGATAATTACTACTCTTGATAGTTTAGTATGTTTGTATGTTTTAGTTCCTCTTAAAAGAAGTTTGTAATATGTTACAGAACCGAGAGCTGCAAATCATGCGACGACTGGAACACTGTAATATTGTCAAATTGAAATACTTCTTTTACTCCAGCGGAGAAAAGGTACATATCTATTATCATAACATTATGCATATATAACAAGTACTAGTTTCTGTTTTGATATTAGTTAATCTTATTTGTCATTTATGTTATATACCGTGTACTAATAGTTCAGTTAATAAGAGTATGTTATTTGTGTTTTATCTGGGGAAGGTGGCAGTGCCCGACGCGGTTAGCTCTCTTCTAAACGCAATGCAGTCTCTAGAAGTCGCAGTATGTCTCATGAACCAAATATCAGATAACTAAGCTAGCGTGCTAACGCACATTTAGGTCCCAGCGGGCAAAGGTTACCGATTAACATATTTTAAAATAAAAATATTGAATATCGGTCGGTGACCTGCTAGGCCCGGTGCAGTTGTGTGTTGATGCAACTATTAAAAGCGATCTAATCATCACCAGTCATGAGCTTAATCAAATCGACTGGATCCCGACAGTGCTATATCACGACCATTGACGCGTTTTAGTTGAGCCATCGAAACAGTTTGAGACAAGACGTTGCTTGTGTTTTTTTTTTTTTTTTGTTTTTTTTTTTTTTTGGTTTATATATTTGAAACATTTCATTTTTGCACTCTGCTTAATCAGAACACGAACATTCATTTTGTTAATACATAATATTTTATAGAGGAAATTGATTATTATTGATAGATATTTGTTACTGGAACATAATAAAGAGGATTGCGTGTATATGTGTGAGCGCTAAATTTTAATATTCCGAAGTTCAATCATTATCAATTGTAGAATATTATTTGATGTGACGTCACTAAAATCTCTATATAAGGGTCCTTATCTAAACGTATGCTATTGACAAAGAAGGAAGATAAATGTGTCCAAGAAATACACAGTGACAGACAATCATTAACAAGCAATAGATAAGTTAAGATTGTAAAATGTAGGTTTTGTAGATTACAATACTTATTTTAATTTGACGTATTCACAAAGCCGATAGTAATCTGTTATGGAAACAATATCCTTTATTTTTAATTAATATCTTTTAAATTAGCTATAAACAATGAAATCACATTACTTAATACGACTATAATTAACTTATTATTACTATGTATTAATTAAAAATAATTATAGTTTCTAGTGTGTTTGTTTGTCACTGAATTAAAGATGATCAAAACTAAAGTTTCATATAGTTCTATTACAGTGTTCGAATTATGCATTTACATATTATATTAGAAACTGAAATTCTTTATTTAAAAAGATAGTTAAAAATATTGCAATATTAGAAGCTATTATTAATACTGCGTTGTACAAAGTAGAGAGGAGAGTCTGGCTGGCTATTTGTTCCCACTTACCTACAATACGTTTTGTCCCTTCAATGTCAAACTTGTGACATTACCTGACACACTATTACTTGATGTGTTTTCATACGCAGATACATAAGCATTGGGCGATATAATGTTATCGATCAAAGAAGAACAATGGAAACTAATTATTTATCATTTATCTTATATATATTGATTATTATGAGCTGTTTACTAAGTATTTTATAATATTACTTACCTACTCTTTAACAAGTCTTCCAAATATAAAATTTCCAGTCTCCCTTTTACATATTTGTAATTTTTAACGAATGTCGTACTAACCGCTTAGCTTTTTAAACTAAAATTTGCATTGTTGTGTGTCTGTTTTTAAATGAGGACTAACACACGAATTGTCTAGAAACACTTTATATTATATATATATTTATATATATATTTCGGTCTGTTAATTGACGACGACGAGCCTACAGGCTAATGACTGCGGTTATGTGCCTGCTACCCTCCGAATAAATTGAATATCTGATGCCAAAGCAATCTAAGATTCTCATCTCAAGTTTTATTTATTAACATTACAAATAAAATATATCGTCACATGTATACTATGAGGAAAAAAAGGACAAATAACTTATCTAAATTGTAATAAAAATGCCTTAAATAGTAACAATCCAATAAAAAATACTTAGAATGTTAGCTTCATATCTTTTTAACAGCGGCCGATCTCAACCGACGTATATCACTTGAAGTAATTGAACGAGCCAGATTTATTTTAGGTAACTAACAAAAAATATTGTATGTTACCGTTAATATTGTAAATTCACATGACATGAATATGTGACAGCGTTAGAGTTTTTATATTTAAAATTCTATTTGTTTCCTTTACGAATTGAACTTGTATTTTAAAATGTTTGGACCGACCACAGAGTATGTTAGAGAATTACATTTCAGTTAATGAAATGATTTTATTTGAAAAGATTTCCGAATTAACTCTTTTCTGTATTTTATTATGATTTAGATAAAATAGGAATAAAATATCAGAAAAATAACATAATAACATTTATTTTTCCTTTCGTGAAAAGGAATTGTTTTTGTAAACATTTTATCCTTAAAAAAAGGTAATCTTCAAACAATTGAGTGTCCACAGTATTACAATAACAAGGTTGATTCATAATTTTCGTTCAAGGTTAAAAACAATTTGATTCGTCAAATGTGTCCAATAATAACGCAATCTAATTTGATATCTAACTATTGGCTACTTACAAAAGTAGGCATACAAACATACGAGAGCCCTATGTGCCTTCATTTAAATATAATAAATTAATCAACATCATCTTTGAGGAGTTAAATATTAGCTTTATCAGAGATACAATTATTCTTGTATCAGCATTTGTAACAGCAAATAACCTAACAGACCGGCAGATATTTTTATTGCCATGTATATTAATACAAATTGATAGAAATACAAAAACTGGATGCACTCACTGTTAACACGACTGAGGCAACTCAGTATTTGTTAACAGTATCAGCACACGAGTGCTAATTGACCAGTGACTGAACGTGTATACGATTTTTTTATTCAATCTCTTTAACATGCAAATGATGTATAATAGATTCATCATTAAAATAGACTGTTATATAATGAAATACACTGAATAATCAGACTATTATGAAATCATGTAATGACTACAAAGTTGAATAATCATAGAGCACAACTTTATTAGCATGTCGCATTTTTAAAGTTACCTAAACTATGGTATATACCTATATACTATATACATAACTATAATAATATACAGGGTTATTTGTAATTAACTGGTCAGCTCTTGCAGGCAGTCTCTCTACATCAATAACAACAACATTTGTTTTACGACTTTTTAAAATAGTATTAAAAATTATAGATTTCCCATACAAAATGTATTTGTTGCCTCTGAACTGGCTTCAATTCTAAACGTAGGTATCGTGCCCGGGCGTTGAACTTTTAAGTACTTCTTACAAAATATAGAGTACTAAGTAACAAAGAAGCAAATTTTTTTTGTTTCGTTGTTTTGTTTTATCAAGATTTGTAAAAAGTCGTAGAACAAATGTTGTTGGGATTTATGTAGAGAGGCTGTCTGCAAGAAGATTCCAATTAATTACAAATAACCCTGGACATTAACTTGTAATACTAAAAGTATGGTGATAACTAATTATACACGGGAAGGAAGTTAATTCATAAATTATATTCAAGATCGTTTATTATAAAATTATATTTCTTTACAGTTGAAAATACATAATGCAACTACAATATAACCATATATTAATATTTGTTTTATTATTCTGTTTATTTTCATAATCATTATATATCTGTGTATGTATTTAGTTAACTTCATATTGCTAATGTAAATTTATGTATATAATGATCAGTTATAGAAAATGATGTTATCGACATTTAGCCTTAAAGTTTGTTTCTTGGCAGAAAGACGAAGTGTACCTGAACCTGGTGCTGGAGTACATACCGGAGACGGTGTACAAAGTCGCGCGTCACTACTCCAAAGATGAACAAACAATACCCATTAGTTTTATAAAGGTACGTATACTGCCCATATATATATATTCTCCCTTTTTTATGAATCAAATCTTTTAAATTCATATAAAATTATTGATTATGTTCCACAGAGTTCTCTCGGCCTTGACATTTAAATATCGGATGTTTTTCATAAGTTTTAAAATCGGTCTCGTCCTCCAGCTCTACATGTATCAGCTATTCCGAAGCCTCGCATACATCCACTCGCTGGGCATCTGCCACCGGGACATCAAGCCCCAGAACCTGCTACTGGACCCCAAGACGGGGGTCCTCAAGCTATGCGACTTCGGTTCGGCGAAACATCTCGTCCGCGGAGAACCCAACGTGTCGTACATCTGCTCGCGGTACTACCGCGCTCCCGAACTCATCTTCGGAGCCATAGACTACACTACCAAAATCGGTACGGCACTAAATAAATATACGTCACTAAATAAATAATTTAGAAGTAATTACCCACTTCGAGTCCATATGACGTCAGTCTCAGTCGGTACCTCCATGTGTATTCCGTTCCAGACGTGTGGAGCGCCGGCTGCGTGGTGGCCGAGCTTTTGCTGGGTCAGCCCATCTTCCCCGGGGACTCGGGCGTGGACCAGCTCGTGGAGATCATCAAGGTACCCCCTCACGGAACTGTGTGGTTTCACTTTACTTCGAGTGTCTCGTCCCCCCGTCTCCTATGTCACAGAGAGGACGGCACGAGGATTGGGCCATCAAGCTGTTTAAGCTCATATTTATAACGAAGATGACCAACTCACGATGATTATTGTTTCTTTTAAAAATATTTTATTAACCGATGAAGGTAATCGGTCTCCTGACGCGACTCTTCGATCGGTACCTCATGTACGCGTATATCAGTAAAGTGTACCTCTGTCTACAGGTCCTGGGCACTCCGACGCGAGAACAGATCCGCGAAATGAATCCAAACTACACAGAATTCAAATTTCCCCAAATTAAGAGTCATCCATGGGCGAAGGTGAGTTCTCACTTGGTCGGCTCCGTGTGAGCGGTGCCGACCGACATGCCGTCTCTTGCACTCTCACTCGGACGCTCGCGTTACCGTGTCCGAGTAGTATATATTTTAATATAAAAAATCACTGCATATATTTTAACATTATATCTTTCTGAGTATTAATATCCTTACACTAGAGCACATGTGTAATAATGTTTTGGGTACGGTGGAGTACTCGTGTGTACTGAGCCGTGTCCTGGGTGTGGTTGCAGTACATGTTGCAGAGGGTCATCGCCCCCGGGCGCCGCATACGAGTAAGACGCACGGCATCGCGCTAACTGCCTTCATTGACGCGCGTCCGTAACACACACGACACGATATCTGTCACTTCTCGATCTACGTTCCTAACTTTGCTGAATACTAATAGAAATATATTTTTTTAACAGTACCTTATATATTTATATTGATGTAAAATATCCGTTTGTTTAAAAAAATATTTATGAATCTTTTAAGTCCGACCGGCTCGGCTTGTACGATCGGTATTACATATTTTGAGATCTCTCCGGGTCAATCGCGTCGTTACCTAAATGAAGGCATTTAGTTCCTATTTGTTCGCACCGAGCACGAAAATTATACGAGCTTTGATCGGTTTACTATATTGAGATATTGTTTTCGTTTCATCTATATAAAAAGTAACCTTATAAGTGTCCGATGCGAATAAATTTGTCGGTCAGTTCACCATTACGGCCTCGGCATGAGTTAACCGGAGGTCACCACTAATTTGTTTATTACAAACTCATATTACGTAACGTTTGTTTGTGTGTGGTTTCTCATACGTTCTCGAATATGTGGATTTGAAAACGCCTACAGTGTACAGAGTTCTGTTAGACGTTACACCATGTAAATTACCGCAGAATGTTTTTTCTAACCAATAACACTTCTGTACATTTCTCATAATGTCATGTTATTATTTCATTTTTACACAATTGTAAATAGCCATTAAAAAAAATTATTAACGAACAATGTAGTGCCCGTAGTTGTCAAAGTATTTTTTTTATTGTTTATAAAACAATTTCAAATTTAACTTGGCATATAAAATGTTACTATGATGAATTGAAAAATTGAACAATTTTT
Source organism: Napeogenes inachia (assembly GCA_959347355.1). Classification (NCBI taxonomy): domain Eukaryota; kingdom Metazoa; phylum Arthropoda; class Insecta; order Lepidoptera; family Nymphalidae; genus Napeogenes; species Napeogenes inachia. Next base: position 11,574,374 of record OY365793.1, on the reverse strand, counting down.
ATTTTATGCATATTTTTACCTTATTAATATAATATAGAATATAGCATTCACGTAAAGTATACACTATTATTATATTGTCGGATAATATAATCAGTCATGTTATCACTACTCAAAGTTTAATTAATTAATAACTATTTTTTTTTGTTTCGTTTATAGTAGGTACAATTAGCCACAATTTATAGTAGGTACAACTTTCATATTTAATATAAAACGCATTTTTCTTTAGGTTATTTCAGAACTGTTAAATTTGGTATTATATAAGCCAATCACTGATATAAAAAATCGAAACATATTTGTAAAGTTGTTCCTAAAGAATACACAAAAAAAACATTTGAAATCCTCCATTATATCAGAAAAGAAAAAATACGGGTTCAATTTTGCTAACCCATATAATTTATTATTTGTATGTATTATATACTTTTGTTTTATTTTATTGTTTAAAATGAATTGCATCAGCATTCCACAACTTTTTTTTTCTATTGACTTAAAACAGCTTTATTTATTTTATACCAGTTATGTCACAGACAAAACCACGTGTAGAAGTTAGTATTTCTATAGCCTATGTGTTATTCTGGTACATAATCTACAATATTGCCAAGTTTTATCAAAGTCCATTCAGTAACAAACATTCGTACTTATATATTAGTAAAAAGTTAGATAAGATATACAGGGTTATTTAATTAATGGCCCACCTCTTACAGGCAGCCAATAAAAAGGTATTCAGATTGATGTAGAGAGTATATCAATCCCAATTCCTTTTTACAAATCTTGATAAACAACACAAAAAAACGAAACAAACTATTTTTGCTTCCTCGGTTATTTATTACTCTGTATTTTGTAAGAAGTGCTTAAAAGGTCAACGCTCAGGCGCCATACCTATGCTTAGAGTTAATACCAGTTTAGAGCAACAAATAAATTTTGTATGGGAAAATAAAAATTTTGAAAACTATTAATTTTAAAAAGTCGTAGAGAACAAAGTTGTTTGGATGGATGCAGAGAGGCTGCCTGCAAGAGGTGGCCAATTAATTACAAATAACCCTGTATATTCATTAGGTGATATGTTAGAAATAGATATCTTTAGTATATTTAACTTCCGTTTAGAAACATCAAATTTCAATACAAATGTATTTAATTAAAAATTTATAAATTCAATACAAATAAAAATTTATTTTTATTTTATATAATATGTTGTAGTAAGAAACATGAAAACATAGTATCCGTTCTGGTAATCAATGCACATCAGTAAAGGTACTTTCGTAATCACTGAAGTGTAGACCTGTAATAAAGATATAATACAATATGTTAATTATAAATTGAGGTTCGACTTGATTATTAATTTTTTGCCTACGTTACATAATATATGTATAGTTCATTTTAGTACACGAATAATTTCTTCTTTTTCACCATTTTATGTCATATTATAAGTCAAAGTGTAATCGAATAATCCAGTCGAATATCCGGATCGGTAAAGGTTAAATCGAATAGTATTTGGTTATTCAGTAAAACCACTTTTCGACGCATCTCTAGAAATAATCTAGCTACCTATCGGAGTAACTGAACAGTTAATGTAAAATAAACACACGGTGGTTATTGCAGTCTTTTCTTTCTTACAAATATGTTTCTTATATTGTAAAAATTGACCTTACTCTATGCTCATTAGATTAGTTATTTTCAACTGCACGCTCAGATCATAAAAATACACGAGCCAGTCCTAACAGTAACAAAATATTTGCGCAGTTAAAATATAGCTCTTAACGCTACTTTAAATAATGATCATTGTTGTCTTATTTAGATGTGAATCTTTGGATTTCTCATGCTTAGGTTTATTTTCAAAATCAACATATTTGATCTAAAATGATAGAAGACATTCGAGCTAAACTTTTAAAACACACATGTGACCTCCGGTAGTCCGTCGCAGTCTCCTTATTGTTTACACTGTGTAAAACACTGATTTTACAACATAAACTCTACATACTGCTCGTTTTACCTTGTATACTTTTTTATTGTAAAGGTTTTTATATAATAGTCGCGTGCGGACGCGGCACGAATAAAAACAAAAGTTTTAACATATGAGAGTCGAAGGATGTAAATAAAATAAATTACTATACTACATTTTACAATGTTTTTTTAATCTGAGGTTGTGATATTCCTACATAATAAATAACCTGCAATTTGTCGAAAAGTACTCGTCTGCTTTACCTTTACTAATCTTCATAGACGGGTCACGCTCGACCCAATGAGCATCTTTACACAAAAAATCGGCGACCTCTCCCATTATGTCACGTATTGAGCTAGCGTATACGTGCGCAGGTGTTCCGCGCCTGCACGCCGCCGGACGCCATCTCGCTGGTGTCCCGCCTACTGGAGTACACGCCGGGCGCGCGGCTGTCCCCGCTGCAGGCCTGCGCGCACTCGTTCTTCGACGAGCTGCGCGAGCCGGCCGCGCGGCTTCCCAACGGACGCGCGCTGCCGCCGCTCTTCAACTTCACCGACTACGAGCTCGCCATCCAGCCCTCGCTTAACGACTTCCTGCAGCCACGCGCCGCCGCAGCCGATGCGGCCGCGCCCGGCGCCTCGGACGCGGCCCCCGCCGCCGCAGCCGCCGCTAGCGTGGCGCCGCCCGCGACCGCCGCCGCCGCCGCCGCGCCGCCCTCGTAGGAGCGATGTGATCACTTTGTACTTTTGTAAGCTCGAATTCTTTCGCCGCCTCGACGCGTCCGCCTCGCGCCCGGGCGATCTCGGCCGACCTCCGGCGGTCCCTCGACCTCGCCTTCTAGTAGATCGTACATCGCCCGGCTCGAGTCAGCCGCGCGGCGTAGCGTGGACCGTAACTTTGCTTGGGCCGTGTAATCAGTAGAGAAGTTTCAGTAGCGCATTATTATATATGATCTGTGGAGCGGCACGTCGACCCTCAGATGGAGCATTTTTTGCATAAAAAAAGCATACTTGTAAATTTTTATAACTAGCGTAAACTGATCTCTCAAGATAATTTTAATATTTAATAATATTTCAGAATATTATGTATTTGTATAAAACAATTCAAATTATATACATTTTTAGATTTACTGCATTATAATTATTCGTTTATTCGGGCGACTTTACATATGTAATTTTTTAATTGCGGTGTACTTTTTATCGAACGCTGAATAGATGTATTGTACTCGCCGGCGCCGTCGGCGTCCCTATGATGTCATAGTTTTTTCGATAATATTGTATTCTATATTCAATAAATAATATTTCTGCTATGTAAAAATTGTCATTGAGAACACTTAATTATAAACACGGTAGTCATTTATAAAAATATGTTTAAAAATTAAATTCATTGTCATAGCTTTAAGTATTTGAGCAATTTCATTTTGCACAGTTTTTAGGGAAGGGTATTAAAATCCTGTATACTTAGAGCGTAACGCAACCTTTATTCATGGTATAGATGTAGCGTGTAATGCGTAATGATGTGCACCGAGTCTTTAAGGAGCACCTTGAGCAGTCACAGACGGGGCGGCTTCGGGCAGTCGATGATATGAGCAGTTGTGTTCGTTTAAGTCACTATCACATTATTTTATATCACCGTCACTGGTCTGTCTGTATCACTCGTAGTAATTATGAAGATATGTGAACGGTTCAAAGTGAACGCAAACGCGTCAGATGATATCGAAATCGCCCATCCGGTGACAGTTATATATAATGGCCCCGGTAACGTATATAATATACGCTCGTATTATTACATATTTGTATGTACTAATTATAAATTTTTAGTATGTTAAGAGGTACAACGCGCTCGGCGTAGTATTTCAATCACATATAGATGAGCTTAGTTGTCGTCCTGCGGCTATTCATTTGCTGACCTTCATAATTCGTGTAAATATATTATAATTATTATCTTTATGGTATGACTCTGATAAAGTTAATCGGTAGAGGGCGTACTCGCGCCCGCTTACTGGTCCGGAGGTCTCGTTGTGCTTCGCGGCATATTATTATTCGAGAGACCGTAAGGATTCGTAAGGTATTACTATAGTTTAGATACGCATATTTTATTAAGTCTATCTTGTATGAATTTTGTAACCGACGTTGCTTCTAAAGACCCTCTGTGTAAAAAGTTAAGACATACTAGTGACCTGAATGTTGAAGCGATGTTTATTGGAACGTCTTAAACCCACTGAATTCTCACTTTCACGATTTGCGTGCACGTTTACTACAGGAGAGGTTCCCGTATAGATACATTACTTCGCGATGGGGTTGACTTATATAAATTATTTAAAGTAAAAGAGTTTTTCTTATTGCTAGTACTGTAATGTTAAATTTAATAGTGAGTGAAATTTGTATTTTGTTTTAATTTGTTTTACTGAATTTGAATACATCGTAACACCCATATCGTTGTTAGTTATGAATGAAAATAACATAATTATAAAAGTAAATATTAAATGAATAGTAAGCATGGTTTTTTATTTCATAGCTAAGGTTTAAATCATTTCTCTTTGGTGTTTTAATTGTGTAAATAGTTGAAAAAGGTATATTAGACTATTTAGTATTTACTAGAAGAACAGATACATAGAATTACATAAAAAACATCAAGGTGCACCATTCTGCAGCTTAATGTGAGACTTACTTGGTAGTTTGATATAATTGTAATCAGTTCATACTGTTATGAAGTATTATTAAAAAAAAACAAATACTTGTAGCAATATGGTTTAATCTATGCTTTTAATATGTATATGTATGTAGTAACTTCAGAGTCTTTTCTACTCTTTCATACTTGAAATCTATATTATAATATTTAAAAAAATATATAGAAATAAGTTACCTTTTTCAGTTATTTGTCATTATTTTACATATTAGTACCTTTATTTATGAGAAATAATTGTGCAAAATAAGTACCCAAATAAAGCAAATAGTGGTGTAAATAAACTTCTTAAAAGTGGCAAATACAGATTTCTTGGATAAGTATTATATGACCATAAAACAACCTAGCATTAGGGTTAAAGCTTTTGTTTAAAAACCACCTGGTTGCACTACCACCTAAAGAACCAATTGTGACTCTAAACTATACTCTGAAACAATACGTACATAGGCGTACCGAGGGGGAGGCAAGGGGGGTGGCAACTGCCTCCCCCTGGACATCCTCTCTACTACCTTCAATTGTAAATTAAAATGGTATTTTACATAAAGAAATAAAACCAATTAAGTTTTAAAAAATGCAGAAGGTTTAGAAATGCTTTCTCATGAAGTTAGTTGGGGACTAGAAAAGTGGCTTTTCGGTTGTTATTAGATCTTTGTAGGAATCATAAAGAAATAAAATTCTCTAGTAAATTTTGTAGCATACACTTCACAGTTTCAAATCATTAGAAGTGAGATTGGCAAACATAAATCACCAGCGTTTGGTCTTTCATTGTCAAATCATGCTCAGAAAATTAAAATTACTGCTCCAAAATTACAAGAATATATTAAAGAAATCTGGTTTGCCCCCTCCTAGCACAGACTCTGGGTAGGTACGCCCATGAACACACATACAACAAAAGAACAACAAATTGGATCCAGCTGTTTAGAAAAGTGGTGACAATTAGTGACAAAATCACCCACCCATGAGTTATATATAAAATACTTAATAATATTCTATACAAATTAAATATTATATTTGTCACAATACTTTATATACTTTGAAATCTAGTTAATTGTTATAACTGATAAAATATAATCATGATTACTTCTAAATGCTTCAATCCACAAAATCGTAATGGAATTCATCTACTTACCGCCTACTCACAACTCACCGTACCTAAACCTGTATAATGAATCATGTATTTTTGAAAGGACATTTTAAATCATGTTAATTTTCTTTTAATTAAAGACCTTTATGACGAAGAATTAGAACTACAAGGTATTAGATTTAAACTATTATTATTAAGTGCATACGATAAAACAATATGTAATAATAATTCTTCTGTTATATACAAACTATAACATTAGAATTATTGTTAAGGATTCGATCATCGATGCGAATCTGCAACGATGCTTTGATATACCAAAACTTTCCAAATTACAACCACACATATTTATAGTTCTCTGTGCTATAATTATCGGTATTGATGAAAAGCTCTGAGCGAAATGTTCAAAGATTCAAACAAATTTAACAAAAATAAAAAAATAATAACGGTACAAAAAACAACAATAAAATATTAATAGCGATAACAATTTACTACTCCAGTGTACACTGTACACTGGAAGTGATCGGGGTGTCGTATCGGTGGTGGGGACGTAACGCAACTAGAGAGCCAATCAGCGCTACGTACACACGCCATTCATCACACGCAGTGCCCTCAAATATCTTAATTTGGACTTCTACGCAGTCTAGTCCCTTAGGATGGATTCGTGCCGTAATAATAGATAAGTTACGATTTATCTCGGAACTTTCAGGATATTATGTACCCTTTAACTTATAATACTCTATGATATTAAGACGTCTTACATTCAAATTAATGACACTAACAAATCTTGGAATCCTAGAATAGATAATCCTAGTATATTGTTTTTATTAATAATTTTATTTTCTTATTTAAGAAAACCCTAAAGCAATATAAATTATGACTTCTAACAACATCTGTAAAATATATACAAATAAGAATGTACCTAAAAGTCTCTTCAACATCTATATGGTCAAAATCGTAATACTCACAATTGTTTGCAAACGAAATGTAATTCTAAAAGTTAAAAAAACAAGATTTATTTCGTTTGAGAGACATAAACATTTAATTATTTTGGTTTTTTTTTTTATTTATATAAAAATGTCCATATTGAAGGATATTATTATTTAAGTCTTATATAAGGCTACGCTAGCTGTTCGTTTATATCATTATCTGTAAACGACGTTGCCGTAATACTGTCGTTTGTCTGTCATTGCCGTAATACTGTCGTTTGTCAGTTTTATTATTAAATTGTCACTTGTCAAAGTCAACTTATAATTCCTGTCTGAATTCTCTAAATCATCCAGCAATTCGGACTTTTTGTATTTAATTTATATTTTAAATAATTTATTATGACTAATCTTTTGAAACACTAATGGTCGTGTAATTTATATTCCGACATTATAGCTACATGTTAAATTACAAAAAATACATTAGTTGGTATTAAAAATATTGAGTACATAGGGATAGTGGGTTGCGTTGTTATTTTGTGTTTTTTTGTAATCATGCATGAAGCGTACGAAGTATCTCACCTACTGAATGCAACGGTACAGATTGAAGCCATTGCTGCATACGGTAATAAACGCTAATAAACATAAAGCTGAAAATAATGAGGAAATTTAAATATACAATTTCAATTTATTTTGCAGATGAAAACTTGTTCTTAGGAACAAGACAGGGGCATCTCCTTATGTACTCTTTAGCGTCTAATAATGGAAATCAAAAATATGAGCTTCAATTGCTGAGATATTGCAAAAATTTTAGCAAGAAACCTATTCAACAAATTGAAGTTATTCCAGGTATATTGCTTAGCAGTGGTCAGTCTAAAATTTTATAAATATAATATTGTTACACAATGTGTAGTAATTTTTGGAATTAAATAATAATTTGTTGAATTGAAATATATCACCTACATTCTTCTATTTATTATAGAATGGATTTATTCAAAATCCATTTTAAATAAAAGTTTATATTGTACTGTAAAAGTAGTATTTATGTTTAAAAATATTTTATTTGAGCACAAATCAATCATTGTGTGTATTAAATAATTTCATAACTGCTTTTTTTAAGGAGATGATTAGTATTTTTTTTTTTTTTGATATTGTAATCTGTTTCTACCAACTTAAAACATAATATAAAATAACTATTTTTTAATATATATCATATAGCATTTATTCTCATAAATAACCTTCTTTACAAATTCATATTATGTACAAATATTATTTTGTCTATATAATATTATACTTAAGTGTTATAATTTATTTACAGAAGACAACCTGTTACTATGTCTCACAGACAATATCTTATCCTCATATGATATAAATGGAGTCAACTTTCCTTTAGTGAAAACATTTTCTGAAAGCAAGGGAGCCTCACTCTTTGCATTAGATAATAAGGTAATTACCTAATGTTAAATTTATTAAAAAAATATGTTTAAATACATCTCATTCACTTAATTATATATTCTATTTACATTCAAGAAGTGGTTTATTACTTCCAAAGGATATCATTTTCATACATTGTAATAATATATTTCAGTCAGCTACTTCAATGACAGGTGAATCTAACTCAGTTGTACGTTTATGTGTTGCCGTTAGAAGAAAGTTGCAGCTATACTATGGTAAAAATGGAAAGTTCCAGAAGCATCTCTTTGATTTTACAATACCGGATGTTCCTAAAGTAATGGCTTGGGGTCCACAGTACTTGTGTGTTGGGTTCAAAGGAGAATATACACTGTTTGATGTTAGTATAATTTTAATTGTTTGCTAACTTAAGGGGAGTTTATCTGTGTGAGAATAGATTATATAAAAAATGTCCTTCCCATTTCAAGCAGTTATAAAGTAAACCTATGTATCTGGCTGTGTATTGAGTTGAGTTGAGTCAGTCAGATATTATTTTATAAGTATATTAATATGTAATACGGCATTGTCTATCATTTTAGGTTTTATTTTGTAATTATCTTTACATTGCACCAGTCTATTGCAAATGGGAATCAATTTAATTCTCAAAAATGAATCCTCATTTCGAAAATCAAACATATTGTAAGAATGTGACCATAATGGTTAAACTATAAAACAAGTTATCTACTAGATCTCAGATCTAGACCCAGATCTAGATCTAGACCCAATTACTTATAATATATTTAAATTCTGGTCAGCTCTCTTCAGGACAACCCAAGGAACTATTCCCAACAAGCAGTTCAAAGTCCCAAGAACCAACTATAGCCAAGTACTCTGAAACATCTTTTCTCCTTGGTCGTAACAATACTTCAGTATTGGTTGAAGAAGCTCAAAATATTGAGGTCAAGAACACCATTAAATGGAAGGAAGCTCCTATAGCTGTTGGTGAGAAAAATAATTTATGAACTTATACTACTAATACCCTAAATGATATTTAATGCCTCTATTGCTGTAACAGTTTCTTCAAACTAAATATTACTCTACGACTTTTTTGTTCTCTCGTCCAATAATATAAGACAACAAGTTTCCAAGACAAAATCTATTTTCAATAACCCTTTAAAGCATAGGCAGTACTTTTTAAGATTCTTCACATGAAAAAATATTTAATTATAAACTATATTAACAGCAAAAATCGTAATTTTATCTTTTTACTGAAAAGGCACTCTAGAAATATATTTTTTATTATCAAAGCTACCTACGACCAGCTCTGATATTCGCCACAGAACTGAATAGAATAGCCGACAGCAACTTAGCGGGCTCGTCTTACTTTTCTTTTTAAAGACTAAAAGTCTAAATGACATTTATAAGGCAGTCCGGCATCGATTAGGTATTTCATAAAAATATTCAGAAACATCGCAGGATCTTTTAGCATACAAACGTTTCTTAGTTACTTTCTTGAACTTTTTTCAGAGTCTAATTGCACAAGTATTAAACGTGTATTAGTATTACATGTTAGGTACCGAGACGTGGTTCGAAAATTATACAAATTGCCCCTTAAAAAAGCTCCCTCACGCTGGAACCCGCTTTAGAAATAAATAACCTTTATTATTTATTTATTTAAGTATTTTTTTGTAGTACTAATAATTAGGTTTTCTGACTTTTTAAAACTTTGGTTATAATATATATTTTTTAATATATCTTTGATAACATAGATATAAGATGTATTTTTTTCTCACTATAATAAATTACACGCACTTTAGAGCATCTTACAAAAGTTTTTAGCGCAGTATTATTTACGGCCCCGTTGGTCGAGTGGTTAGCGCAGACGCATAGCGTATAGCGACGCAATGGAGCTCGGGTTCGGTCCCCGACAGGGACAGGCGTGTATGTGATGAGCATAGATGTCTGTATTTCTTGATTTGGTCGTTTATTAAATATATTATCAGTATTTATAATATGTATTTCTATGTATTTGTATCAATGTCTAACACCCTTAACACAAGCAAATAATTTGCTTACTTAAGGGTTAGATCAATGTGTGTAACTTGTCCTGTATTATTATTATTATTATTTATATCTGGGTAAGAACCATGTTAATAGAGTTTGCTGCGTAATTATATTTTTTATAGTTTTATATATGTATTTTTTATAGTTACCTGAACGGAGTCACGGGCAACAACTAGTAATTTATATATAATCTAACTCTAAAGAGCTATTTACATTTTATTTTATGAAATCGTTATCTAACGCCCTTCATTTTAATATGCACCTGGATGAGTTTGCTTGTAAACATAATTTTAAGACTTCAAAATATATGGTCCAAAATCTACTATTTTCGTTTTTTTAATATATTCAGTATCACTTGCGCCACCAAGGCGTATCTATCGATACCTCATACGTCAAAATCCTGTAAGCCGTTTAGGCTGTAGCAGAGAACGTAGAAATAACATAAATGGCTATATTTCTATTTACATACAAATATTTGAATAACAACACGCCTTATGTTGTCAGGTAATAATAACGATTTATGTAAAATTTCTTAATCACAAACATTTATGTAAAATTCAGTGAATCAAATGATTAAAACAGGATCTTCCGTGTCAATTACGTAATCGCGCTACAAACAATGTTATGTCACAGAAAGTGATAATGTGCAAAAGTTACTATTTCTATAGCCTGTGTGTTATTTTGGTACATAAGTTACAATATTGCCAAGTTTCATCAGAATCCGTACAGTAGTTTTGGCATGATTGAGTAACAAACATCTATCCATCCAAACATCCAAACATTCGCATTTATATATTAGTAAGATAAGACAAGAAGTAAGATTAGAATTAACAGATTTAAAATAAATTTGACTCAAACTTAAAAACAAAAGAGTTATCAAAATCGAAAGCGACAGTGAGATGAAGCCTTTAAAATTAAAACATTTGTCGACAACGGGTCCTTTCACTGAAAAGTAAAAATATATTAATGTCTATAATTTATGCCGTCTTCGGCGCAATGTTTTTGTTTTATTAGTTTGTCTATATGAAATATCAAGTCGTATTTTTGTATTGTCAAATAGTGAAGTAGTTTCATTATAATAATACCATTGTACTTATACGTATACCGATCGTGATATATTTCCCGATCTGACGAAACATATTTAAATATCATAATTATTCGTTATTAATTTCAGTATGGGACGAACCGTTCGTTCTCGGTCTGTTACAAGACCGAGTAGTGGTACAGACCGTGGAGCCGGCCCTGTTCATACAGACTCTACCCGACCTCAACAAGGCGAGACTGATGTATAGGTGTGTGAGATTACCATAGTGGACCCATACGAAATACAGAGAGAGAAAAACATTATAAAAAAAAAAACGCAAAAAAGAGCGAGAATGATCTCTCATCTCATCGTTCACGTAGATCACGAAATGATTATTGAACATATCGGAACGATACGAGACGAATATTTAAATTTCAATCAGATATAATAGTATCCAAGGAGCCGACGGTCCGATATCGTTGCAGATGCAAGCGCGGGCTGACCTTCGTAGTGTCGGTGGGTCAGGTGTGGTGTCTCAGCGCAGTGGATGTCACCAAGCAGCGCCAGCAGCTGCTCAAGGACAAGCAGTTCCAGATAGCCATCGACCTAACGGTAGGTACTGCCGCATTCATTACATTCATTGTTAAATCGTTTCTACTACTCCGACTTTTAGCAATATAAATATTTTTTGCATAGTAGTAATAATTTTTTGCATAGTAGTAATTATTTTTTGCATAGTAGTAATTATTTTTTGCATAGAAGTCGATAGTAAGGCGACATTATATTATATCTTGGATTCACATTTTTATTATTCACATATCTTTAAATACTACAACGGTGTCACGTATGTACGACGCACCACCGCGAAGTGTTAAATGCTTTCTGAAAATTCATAGAAGTGTCATGACACCCGAGTGGTATTTTAATATTTGTAAACGATCTTTCTTCCGATCTTAAATTTTTCTTGCAGTTTCAATATATTTTATAAAACAAAACTAATTTTCATCGTGTCTATTTTCTTATGGTTTCGATATGACATTCATATAACCGTTTAGAAATTATATTCAACGTAAGTAAATCTTTCAAGTTGGTTTTGTATTGATTTATATATTATTAAGTAAATTTAAAACGATTGAAATTTTTACACCATTAATTTTTCTTTGCAACCGTCCTTATATCATTATTTTTAAACTTACATCAGACGAGGAAATTTCATGAAATATATGTTATATTAGTTATTTATGATATTTCTGAAATTCTGCGATCTAATTCGTCAAGTCCACTTGTTTGATTACATTATATTGCCTCCATATCAGAGTGTATACTCGTTTTCCTTCCTGTATTAATTTGTTTCTTACATATTGTAATAGAAGTCAGTCTGTGCTCAGTGAATAGTGATATTATATTTAGGAATTAAAAAAACATTATTCTATAAGCGTAAATTACATTTTATTGTTTCATAAAGTGCCAATTCTTTTTTTTTTTTTTTTAATTTGGTAGTTTAATTATTTCTTTGAAATGAACGAAAATCTTTGACATTCTGTGTTAAAATCTTAAATACTACTTAAATCCATACAAATAATAAATAGCTATGTTTTTATTAGACAGTGGACTGTAAATAGTAAGGCAAGATCAGAACGTTTCATTCCCGTATGTATAATTGAATCGGTGCTTGATTAGCGTATTACAATATGCCCGTTTCTTTGCTTCTATTTATCCGAGACTAGGGGTCGCTCGCGACTTCGTCCGCGTGGTTTTTAGTGTTGCCGCCGAGTTCCATACAAAATTGATATTTAAAACCCTTAAGGGTGGAATTTAAAAATCTTTTCTTAGTACACCACTACGTAGAAAAATAAATGTATCCTCCAATTTTACTATCTCTACGACCTGCGGCTTAGACTGTATGCTATAACTAAGTCAGTCAGAACCTATTAGATTATATTAAATTTGCAGCATTTTCATTGCTGCTTAACTTCTATTAGTCACAGCGAGATGATATATACCCTATAGCCTTCCTCAATAAACCGACTATTCAACACAAAAATAATTTTTCAATTCGGGCCAGTAGTCCCAGAGATTAGTGCGTTCAAACAAACAAACTCTTCAGCTTTATAATATTAGTATATGTAGATCATAATTAGTTCCTATTCTTACTTAGATCATGGTTTATCTGTGTGTGAAATGCAAATACATCCAGTAGTTTTTCCATGACTTGAGGACACATCATACAAAATTTCGCATTCAATAACTACAAGGGTTCGATTCCCGACAGGGACGGGCATGTATGTGATGAGCATAGATGTCTGTTTGTCTGAATTTGGTTGTTTATTAAATATATTTGCAGTATCTATAAGGTGTATTTCAATGTATTTGTGTCGTTGTATAATATTCTTAACACATGCAAATAATTTGCTTACTTAGGGGTTAGATCAATGTGTGTAAATTGTCCTGATATTATTATTATTATTATTAATAACAACAATATATATGAGTTTAATATCTTTATTGTAATAAAAGTTAGTTATAATAATGATGTTAATTAATTATATCGACCAGGAATATAGATTTGTTTGAGTGTTATCTTTGAAATGTTCTCATTATTTTTTGTTGATAATTGGACGCGTGTGGTTGTTTCAAAATGTTTCATTTCAAAGGAAAAAAAAGACAGGCTGAAATAATTAGACTTATGAATGTAAGTAGGTTGTATAGAAATGTAATTTACGCTAGGGTTTATGTTTTATTATTAAAGTATGGATAATCTACCACATTATTACCGGAGTAAGAAAAAACGTAGCGAAACCATGACACTTATGTTAAAAGTGAGTAAATGGTCTGCATTATATTCAAGACGTATGTAATATAAAGAAACACAAAAGTAGCTATGTATTTATTGTATTATTTTATATAAAAAGATGATACTTCAGATAACTATCGACTACTGTCACCAGGCCACCATATTTCATCTCATACAAATCGTTGGCATTCTAGTAAAAGTTCTAAAATATTTGTTTTTTTTAAACAGAATTTATCAGATTTTGCACCCGAAGATAAGAAACAATCAATTCGTTCAATACAAAAGTTGTTCGCCATCGAACTCTTCCATAGCAAATCGTACTCGCAATCCATGAAAGAGTTCATGAAAATTAACGCAGATCTCGACTTTGTCATTAAACTGTTCCCGGAAATAGACAATAAACCTGGAACAGAAAGTAAAAAGACAAAAGGAGAAGATTCAGAGAATCCTTTGAACGCCTTGATTGAGTATCTATTGGAGTATAGATCGAAACTTGGCAAGAATGACACAGAAGCCAGCAGTAGTAAGGAAGAACAGAGCCATAAGAATGTTTCACAGCAATTGGAACTCATTGACACCACTCTGTTAAAGTGTTATTTACAGGTAGGTAGGCTATATGTACTTTTTTTTATAAGTAGCAAATTATTCACCTCGTGCTAAGTGGTGACTGTTAGAACTACGAATATGAAATGTTGCAGATCGTCATATAAGAGTTCCCTCAATCACTGTTTTACAAAGCTATACGTTACACATATACCAACATAGTTTAATAGGCCCGTATAAGAGTTGCCGTGAACTGCGCTCTACCACTCCGATATATTTTCGAAATAATATTCAATTCTTGGCTGTCAATAATGAACTCATTGATTTATCACTTTCACATGTAATTTACATTGTTTTCATAATGTTTTTCATTTTTCAAGACAAACGATGCTCTGGTAGCGTCTCTCCTTCGTCTTAACAACTGTCGCCTAGATGAAGCCGAGAGTACACTTCGAGCGCACGGTAAGCACAGCGAGCTCATCATTCTGTACCAGACCAAGGGCCAGCACACGCAAGCGCTGCAGCTGCTGAGGGATGAATCCAAGCAGCAGGACTCCAGTCTGAAGGGTTTCCACATGACTAAGAACTACTTACAGCATCTCGGTATGTGTATATATTTTTTTTACTTTTAACACTTTTTTTACTTCTCTATAAACAGAAATATTGTTATATTTGGTGTGATACTTATTTTATGTAAATTTTAGGAGCTGAACACCTTCATTTAATATTTAAGTTCTCCGACTGGATATTAGAGGAACATCCAGAGGAAGGTCTAAAGATATTCACGGAAGATATAGTGGAAGTGGAAAACTTACCGCGAGCTAAAGTATTAGACTTTCTCCTGAGGGAGCACGATTCACTGGTGATACCGTACTTGGAGCACGTCATACACACCTGGAACGACACCAATTCAGAATTTCATAATGTCCTAATACACATGTACAGAAAGAAGATTACGGAAAAAAAAGGCAACGCGACCGAGGAGGAGCTGCTACATATAAAATCGAAATTACTATCGTTCTTGGAGAAATCGTCTCATTACGTATCGGAGAGGGTGATCCTACACTTTCCCAACGACAGCTTGTTCGAGGAGAGAGCCGTCATCTTGGGCAAGCTCGGTAGACACGAACAGGCGCTGTCTATATACGTGCAGGTTCTCGGTAAATATCACGATATGCCCTATTTATTATCATAAAAGTCGCAAATCGTGGAAATATACTTCTCTTGCTCGTTCCGCCCGCGACACTAGAGTCCGTTCTTTCCCGGAGATGACTCGCGTCCATTAAGTGTCATCTCTCAATGGACCCTCTTTTTTAGGTGACGTGGAGAGAGCCATTCGCTACTGTGAGAAGGTGGCAAATAGTAATGCAGACGTGTACGTGATTTTAATAAGGATACTGGTGAACCCTGAGGAGGTCTCGTTCCCGCCGGGCGCGGCCACAATGGCCAGGCCCCCACGCGCCTCGCAGCCGGATCTGGACGCGGCTCTCGATATACTGGAGCAGCATGCCGACAAAATATCACCCGTCAAAGTAAGAGTCGACCGGTGGTCAGTACTGAGTGATTGGATTCCTCGTAGGGGTGGGGTAGTGGGTAACTCAACAAGCCGAGCAGACATTTCGTATTCTGGTAAAATGGCCGTCGACCAACAATTCATTGTTAATATTTTAATATTAAATAACACACTTAACAATCGATATGTACGACACTTTCATCTAGTGTTCTAGTACTCTATTTAAATCTAGTAACAGAAGATATGAAGTTAGTCAGTCTCGTGTCAACTCTTTTAAAAGAGACGTTCGCGTATTACGTGACGCAATTTTTAAAGGTGCGCCGTGACGTTCTTCTGTTCCCTCCCTTCCACTCTAGTAATCAGTAACAGTAACCGTAACACACAAGTAACCAGTTTTACCAAAAAATCGCGAGAAGGTGCGCAAGTACAGTCGCAGGATTCCCCGTGATACATAAACACGGCAGTGGTTGCCAACTTGGGAGAACAAAGTAAATATGCCGTCCCATTGAATGAACCCCCAAAAACATATAGAAAAGGTTGCGATTTTTCCGACTTAGGAGGTTTATAAATACCTTAGTTTTTTAGTAATAAAAGAGAACAATGCTACATAACGCGTTGTTAGATCCTCCTACCTCCCCGCCAGGTAACGCATCATAAAATTTTACAAAAACCAAATTGCGTTACTCGAACGCCCCCCGAGCTATACTTGGTTTCGAATAAAAGATTTTTCTTTCACCGTGTTTCAGATCCATTCAAATACACAACTACTGTTTGAAGTGAATTGATACGTACGAAATTCTCCGAAATCTAAACTCTATAAAGACTATTCTATCCGTAATCTAAAAATACTTCCGTTGTTGTTTTTTTTACTGGTTGTTTTTTTATCTTTGAATGAATAGACCTGGGTGAGACAAAAAAATCCGTTACGGATACCCACCGGCCAAGAAGGGGATGTGAGGGGGGAGGGGGGGGGCTATGTGGGACTACCCGGCAGCATAGAAGACCCTGCCATTTTTAAGGCTACCCACTGCTATCGCCTTAATGGGACGCCACGGGATCGCTGGCGCATTCACCAGCCGCCAAGGATAAGACGCAAAAAAGTGCCACATCTCATCGCAATCTGCTGACTTGTATTTCCATACTCGCTTCGCCGTCAGAAGGTTCATGCAATTGACTGTATAGCCTACTAGATCTGATACCCTTGTCGCTTGCCTCACCAGCTGAAAGAGGTCCAAGGACAACGAAAAGATCCGCGCTTCTTTTCCAGCATGGTCGGTCTTCTGTTACGGGAACAGCCAGTCCTGATGGC
The DNA here is from genome assembly GCA_959347355.1 of Napeogenes inachia. NCBI lineage: Eukaryota > Metazoa > Arthropoda > Insecta > Lepidoptera > Nymphalidae > Napeogenes > Napeogenes inachia. The sequence continues at coordinate 11,557,107 of OY365793.1, read as the reverse complement.
ATTAAAGTCCCCCAGAAAACCGAGATGCGCTGAAGGGTATGATGTAGAACCATATCAGAAGCGTCACCGAAATACTCAAATAACCTAGTTGTGTCCTGGGCACCCCTGTCGAACGGTATACATAGGAATACAGGATTTTTTTCGGTTCCTGGTCTACTAAAACCCATAGGGATGAGAAAGTGGGGTTTTCAAGGTGACGGAGACGCTGGATACAGAGGTCGTTCCGTGTTCGTTACGAGCAGCCGGTGTAATTCAGGTGTGCAGCGCTCAAAGGAGAATATATCTGCGTCTCCGTCAAAAAGAGCAAGTGCGGCTGATCTGTCTCAATGTGGTAACTTTACCTGCGACCCAATGTTATGGTCTAGCACGGTCAGACTTAATGAAGTGATCTAAAAGTACCCTGAAGGGTGGATGATACTGAATCTCCTAGACGAATAAAACTTAGAAATATAATACTAATAAAAACGAAATAACCTTATCAAAAGCAATAAAAATAGCCCATACTCGGTGCGGTGCACCCAGCTCTATTCGTGTAGGAGATCCATTAGCATTCATCCATCAGGGGACTTTCAGATAACTCCATCAAGACTGATGGTAAGATCTTTTCAAATGCAACAAAACAAGCCTAAACTCGGCGCACCAAGCTATATTTGTCTAGAAGATCTAGTATCATCCATCCATTAGTATATTGTTGGGACAGTCCTTGAAGTCAGAAGGTAGTATCGCCTTACAACTAACACAGCAGGCCTAAACTGGACTGGTCTTGCTTTTTTTGTCTAGAAGTTCAAGTAACAGTCACCAAAGTATTCAGCTATTTTAGGTCACAGTATAATTAATACGTATCTTATAATAATAATATGCCATTTTATCACATGTTTAAAATGTACATACTTAAACATTAATAATATAAAAATAATTGAAAGAAATAATATTTAAAACTTAAATATATGAGAAAAATATTTTTTCTTATACATATATCGAAACTATTAAAATTGTTTTATTCACATATTATTTACACATACGTGCATATGTGTGCGTATTCGAAATTTGTCGTATGTAGTGATGTGATTTGCTACCTCTCATTTTTGCAAACGCCTCTATAAATAAACAGTGAATTCCTTCTAATTCTTTTGTGCTCTTAAAAGTTGATCGCTCCAAAATAAACAGGATGCATCAAAACTGCCAGAAAATATATAATATCAATAATGTGTAAGACCTATGTTTTACAGGACGGTTTTCCAATAATGTTTAATAAACCAATTGTGACACCGATTTATAAGAACGGTTGTAAAGAAGATCTAAACAATTACAGCCCGTTTTTGTATCTACATTATCAGACAAGTTAATGTTTTAAATTTATAAGGGGTCTGCCTCATGAGCTTTTAATCGATACTACAACCGATCACAAAAATCAACTTAATTTGCCTCAGCCAACCAAACATTTCTTTGGCGTACTACAAGGCAGTGTTCTCAGTCCCTCTTTATTTCTAGTTTATATAAACGATCATTGCAATTTACCTCTAAATTTGTAATATTTATAAGTGTTAATTTATATAAAATATGAAATTCATAAAAAACGTTCCTTTACTGTTCTTTTGATTTTGATTCTATAAACACTATTGTATTTCAGGCACTATCTGTATTACCGTCTTCGGTACCTCTGAGTAGACTGAAGCGGTTTCTGGAGTGTGCTCTGGAGAGCCAGCTCACCCTGAAACGACGGACGCAAGTACTGAAAGGACTGCTATACGCCGAACACCTGCAGGTATTCGTTTTTACTTACGATTATCACATAGAAATGTAAATTTTAACAGAACGTCCGCGCTACAAACTGGAAACAAATACAAAATAGTGAATTAATCCTAACGTACCCTAACGTACCCTTATATTATTATTTGAAATATAGCTTCCTCGTTCCTTAGGTTCAAGAAGCCAAGCAGTTCCACGAAGCGAAGAAGATCGAAATAAACGACTATAAAGTGTGTCCGGTCTGTAAAAAGCGCTTCGGCCATCAGAGCGCCTTCGTGAGGTTCCCCAACGGAGACATCGTGCACTACTCCTGCAGGGGAGACGCGCGCTAGAGAACTACTAAAAAAAAAAAAAAAAAAAAAAACTACCCTCACCACCTCACAGAACTACTCACAGAAGATCCTCGATGTACACGAGTCATTATTTAAATGTGTATTTTAATTGGATTACAATTATATCGAGCCGTCGACGAACAATCGAGATGCGAGATTTCTTCAAATAATTTTTGTTTCACCGAATCAACGCCGGCAACGATATTATACATTTACTACGAACACTACGTCAAGTAGTCTGTACGGAGACCTCGACGGAGCCCTAGCCGGCCGCACGGTGATATACTTACATTACGTTTAGGAAAATTGATAATTTATACAGTATAAGTCATTATGTATTTACGATTTAAGTAATTTATTAGAGCTGATTTGAATAATTTCTTGTATGAAATATATAAACTGTAAAATATATGTTTTTATTAATTTTATTATTTTACGTGGTCAATATCGTCGCCTCTTCTATATATGTATATCTGTTGCAAGTATAACTAACGAACTCTTCGATGTGGTCAGGGAGCTAGACGTAGCTCTGATCGAATTGCATCTTTATTTTGGCAATAAATATGGGTCTATTATTTTGAACACTTTATCAAACCGGACTGATATACTTTAATTTCAACCTTATGTATTTGTATTCATTGTACAGACGAGCGTAACACTCTAATTGTTATTATAGTTCATTATTTATATTTAATCTAAGACTGTAATTATTGTTCTATTCCATGTATAAATTAATATTAATATAATATTTAAAATTGTTTTGTGTTTCACTGTGTGATTTGTAACAGTATTGATAGTTTTGAACCTTGAATAGTCTATAGTATGTCTGTGTGTGTAATCCGTATACATCCGTAGGTATATAAATAATATATATCCGTATACATAATGTGAATACGACATTATTTAATAATTTTTTTATTAAAATTATGTTTAATTCATATCATTTGTCAGTTAATATGAAATATATATGAATTCATAACTTAAACGAATAGGAAAATAAAAAAACCTGTAAGTAGCTATGAATCAAGGCCCACAATGAAATTGACGTTTTTTAAAAACATCTTTATTAATGTGAGAATAAATAGTAATGCTGACATAAAAAGTAACTGATAACAAAAAAATAAAACGACTAAATAGTCTTAGTCGTTCTTACAACTTTATCAGCTGAAAAAACCTCCTTGCTAGTAACCGATCAATTTTAGTGCTTTTCTAAAAAAAAATCTACTTGACATATTTATACTAGAGATGCGGCGAATATTCGGTAAGTATTAGGTACATATTCGGCATCTTATTCGCTATTCGTATTATTCGGATTTGGTGACGACTATATTTGGTTCGAGTACTTATTTCTATTTTCTTGGCTACACGTCACACGACACGGTAAAGAACAATAAGACAAAACTAAGATTTATGTTGTTTTATAAGTCAAATCCTATAATAATTCCTAAGTCAAATCCTATAATAATTCCTGAGTCAAATCCTATAATAATTTCTAAGTCAAATCCTATAATAATTCCTAACCTACAATTAGTATTTAGTATAGTCAACATTTATTTTAAACCTTAAATAAGCAATTATTTTTAAACCTCAAAACAATATTTTAAAACACAAATCAACATCTATCATCTAGCCAGCAGTCACACTTAACGAACCTATATATTACCTATACCGAATAATTCGGCCGAATATTCGGTTCGGTAAAGGTTAAACCGAATAGTATTCGGTTATTCGGTAACACCATTATTCGGCACATTTCTAATTTATACCCTCTTTAGCTTATATTCAACAATAGTTCGGCCGGACAAAATAGTGTTGGTAGGTACTTGTTCTTCATACGAAACTACCCGCAGTACTGGTCCCTCCACCACATTTATTTTAAATCAAGACCTGCTACAAATTCTGAATCAGTTTTATCATCCAACTTTCACCCTATCGACTCAGTTTAGACATAGGTCTAAACCTACGTCTCATTAGCTGATCTAAATATTGCGGTTTACAGGTATAACGGAATACATAATACACTAAGTGGGTTAAGATTAAAAAATGTAATAACTACGGATCAGTCAGCAACCAAGGCCAGTGACAAGCGGGGATTCAGGAATAGACCTAAAAGGGGCAGTGCTACTTCAAGGGATATGATAATTTATCTGCATCTCTTGAAATAACAAATAAAATATTGGTAAAAATCAATATATCCTTGTATCAGGGGAACACCCCAATGATAACCCCCTGGTAAGTGGTGCCGTAATCTATGGACATCTGAAGTATAAAAGGTTCTAAATTATTTTAATCAAATTGAATGAAATTCAGATTATTATATAACAAAATAAAATTTGACTTAGGGCATCCAATGTTCTCATTTAGGTACCATACGAAACATTTGTTGGTAATGACATTAAAAAATAAATTATATAAACAAATACAAAATTAACGATTTAAAATATTGATTGAGATAAGCTGGTAAATTTTCTAAATCAGATAGGTATAATCTTTAAAATTAAGAACATCTACGAAAAAAAACGGTACTTTGAGGAAAAAATCCTAACTATTCTAATTGTATTTTTCAAACTGCTCCCTAACCTAACAGATAACTAATTTATGTATCCTTGACCTTAATAGAAGTCAAAGAAAGTTTAGGCACCTACTAAAATTATTAATAATATTTGCGTATCTGTATTATGAAATTGATTTTTAAAAAAGCGGTAAAAAAGCAGCGTGACCGGGTGACTATTTATAACTTTACTAGGTAATTTGTTTTTATTGAGATTGGCAGTTGACTTAATATTAACCAGTTATTTGTTTTATTATTACAGTATTCAACTTAAAGTTCTTTTAATCTCAATATTTATTTTCTTAAAAATTTTCAAATAAATTTCAATTGATAATTGGCGAATACACAAACAGTAGTACCTTTTTTTCCGTAACTCGTATGTTGATAGTATGTAAACATTTCTTCAGCCTGAAGTGGTGAAATGAAAATAAAGAAAACTAATTAAAAAGTGATTTATAAGAACTTATAATGATTTATGTCAGACCTCACTTTGAGTAGTAAAGCAAATTATTATCAGTGTTAATTATGGACTGAGCGACTATGACGCGTAAAATGTATGGTGACGCAACGACGTTACAATGTGGGCGCACTCTCGCGCCGCTTCGACGCGCGCCTCTGTGGCCCAATGGATAAGGCATCGGCCTCCTAAGCCGAGGATTGTGGGTTCGAGTCCCACCAGAGGTAAATAGTATTTTTTATTTGAAGGACTAACCGTAGCACCTGGTGAAATATTTGGATCTGGCTCTTTAATCCGTGTTAGGGAGATTGTGAATTATCTGTAAAAAAAGCTTTTTTTTGTGTAAAATGTAAGACATATCACTATTAGCTTTAAAGCATCGGCCGGCCTTGATATTTTTATGTAATAAAAAAATGTTGTTATTGTTTTAGATATAGTCAAAGTCAACGATTTATTATTCCATGATAATATTTTACATTTATTGGACATGTCAAAATGGAACAAATATTTATAAATAAAATAAATTTTGACTTAACAAAAAAACCCGTTCAGCCACACCCAAAAGTCAAAATTAAGTTGAGAACACGAGAAAATCCGGCAAATAAACTCATGGTCACCATCTTCAACTGCGAATACGTTTGTTACAGATACTTATAAGGTAGGTTACAATAGTAATGTAGGAAAAATAAAAAAATAATAAGGGTAGTATTTTAGTGGAAAATACAATAGATATTGATAAATCATATAACATGTAGGTAAGTGTATAGTGACTAAAGATATCTGCAAGTTAGTATTTTAGTTTGTTTAGTATTTTATATGATCCTTCGCGGTAATAGTAATCTGCAATAATAATATCTAACTAACACACCTACAGTACAATCAAATACCTAAGTTGGCTGTTATTTATTATTGCTTATTTATTATGACCTCAACACTTCATACGAAAAGCTGGAAGTTTTATCGTAATTCTATTTAACACTACCTGTCACTAGTATCATACGAATGCATTGACAATGGCTGGTTATATTATCCGCTTCAATATTGGCGCTGGTACCGACGCATTATAAAAGTCCCATATCTCGGGGGAAAGCTGATAGATACGATAACGATACAATTTTATTGATAACGCCCGGTGAGGCATCGATCAGTCGATATGATTGCTCACATCATCAACATTGTGTTCGAAAATTACCACTACGCGTAATCGGGACTTAATTGATGATTCTTTGATATAAAACAACGAAATTATTAATTATATTTATTGCGGTAGATCCAGTGTTTTTAAAAGTGGTTCGTGTATAATGAAAATGATGGCCGACGGTGAGATGGGTTACGGTGATTATTATAACTACGACAACTGGTCAATCATACCCCCGGACTACGGCGCTGACCCCAGCTGCCAGTACCGACAGCCGCAGGTTGAGGAGGACTACCGCTACGGAACCTATGCGTAAGCAGACATAACTATATATATTTTTTTTTATGTCAGTCTTTTTTTTTTTAATTGTATCTATGGAACATCCGATTCAAGTTACACTTCTTCAAACTGGATAATTTATGAAGAAATTTCATGGACACTCAAATATCTATAATATAGAATATGTATTATAAATACTTAAATATGATTTAATGCACTAACATTATTTATTTATTGCATAATATTAGGTATATATATTTTTTTATTATTAAGATAATAACATTTTTGTAAAGATGATAGCAGTCGACAACTTTTCTAATAAATACTAGTAGCGTCGGACAACGCCGTACACTTAACTTTTTCATAAAACTTTTTAGGATTTTAGCAAAATACGCTTGCTAGTTTCATTATAGTCGTATGAAAACCAAACCTACCTATTGAGAATAAATAATATTAACATCCAAAAATTCTATTAAGTGTAAACATGTATAAAAAAAATAGCAAGATTTATTTTTATTTAAATAGATCGATATATAAATAGATTTTTCTTATTTTAAATATATTTTTTTTAAAGTACTTGAACCGAAATATGTCTATGATAGGAACCATGTTTTATGGAAAATTTCTAGCGGCTACGCGATTAGAAAATAATTTAAGTGTTTGCGTCAGTTTATAGGAAGTAGGTACCTATTCGCGTTACTCAGTTACTTACTGAAATGATAAAGAAATGCATTATCGTAGTAGATGCTATCTAGGTACTTAAAGTAAATGCGCTAACGCAGCATAAAAATAGACAACAATCTATTGCATACAAGAACGCCTAATTCTAATAAAATATCAACGTTCTAGTATGAAAATCAGAATAGGAATATATTATTTTCGGTCGATTGGCGACGGTTGCGTGTCGGGAAACCATCGTCCCGGTAGCGAGTCACGCTGAGTACCATCGAGCTCATAATCCGACAGCTGTGTCTTCTCCCATGCCTTCGTGAAGCCCTTAATTGGTTTGGAAACCCTCTTCGCGGCTTGCCGTGCTTCTATCCATTTATGCTTGGAGCGCCTAACCAGATTGCAATAACAAAATATTCCTGAAACTCATCGACTTTCTCCTCGCTCGTTGCGAACTTTTAGATATTGGAAAACTTTTCATCGTAAATTTCCGTTAAGTACAACGATCGTAGGTGCCGCTGACGGATATTAGGTACGATATTGCTTGTTTGTCACGATTTTGTAATGATACTTATTTGATCATTTTGTAGCAGAAACCCGGCCTCGGTTTGACATAGTAAGTGACGTCTTTGCAGTTCGTAATTGAGGCATTATGTAAAAACTGCCTTCTAATTTGTTTTGTATCGGGTCGTAGCAAGACGTAATGGCGGTAAGCCTGGTCAGGGGGTAGTTTTTTCTCGCTATAAGCGGAGCGTGGTACGGACGTCGCGACTCTATATCACAATATAATAATATATCAACTAAACTTTTACACAAATTACTTTCCTATCGTGTCGACTATCAGTCCCTATTATTTTATCATTACGGTAGCGAATATGAAGCTACTGTCTAATGTCTCCCATTTGGTATTTATTTACGGAATAATTTGTATATTTATATACATAAATATATAATATTTTAATGTTATATATATTACTAGCTGGATTTCTTCTTTTTTGATTATTTAGTTTAAATTTTACCACATTTGCACTGTCTAAGAGTTTCTCCGACGGACGCCATATCACAGTGTAGTAGGTACCTCATGTTTTCCGATTGCTAGATAGACATACTAACATACATTAGGTATATTACTTTATTTGAACTGTTTTTATATTAAAGCTGTTGGATATTTTTTGTAACTTATATGTAATGTAGAACTACTTAATACTTAATAGTTAATCTGTTCCAAAGGTGAAGGTAGTTAAAAAAAAGATACATGTAAGTAGTAACCTATGCTGATGTATCATCATCAGTTAATATAATAAATCAATTGTCAAAATAAAAACTGCAAAAGTATATAAGATCTTTCCAGTTAGATTAATTTCGAACAAGAAACTACGAAGAATATTGGCTTTGTACAGTCTAACAGATTGAAAGATATGTCTTTCTATTAGTCTACTTCAGCAATTCCGTGAGTCAATTTAGTCGGAGCGGTTTGGGGACTAATGTATTGAAACGGTTTGAGCACTCGCTATTACTATCGTAGTTTTTTTTCTGCTATCGTGCACCTGAATTTTATGTCGGGTTTGCACATTATATTTACTTTACTTTGTTTTACTTATTCAATTTAAATAGGTCTTATTTGAAGCTGTTTATAAACCAGCCATTCCAATCTTAACTAGCCATTTGCTCCGTCCCAGAGATGTGGCTTAAGTCGTGTTGGTCTAGAACATATTGTCCTAATTTACTTTTTAAGGGATACCAACTAGGTAAATGAATAGGATCAGTGTTCATCGGATGAGCAATGTTCGGAGGGCGCGAGCACCTGCCGCCCTCCCCTCACAAATCTGGCCCTTGCAGCTTACCTTTAGGCAGTATATGTAACTAATTCACATTATTCTAAATTTATATCATTTAATGCCTCTCTCCATAACAATGTTTTAAAATATAAAAATGTCTTTACATATTATACCTATAGGTATAAAATAAACAGATGATCGGGGCCGATATCGTTAAGGTGGAATATCCAATATTTTGGAAATTCTGAAACGCGTAACATTTGTTTATATACAACTGAAAGGTCAACAAACTTACACTTAAACCCATAAAGTACATAATTTCCAAATTTTATTGTTATTTGATATTGTATTTCAATATGACATTACTTTTTGTAATAAAGGTAGGCAGTATTATATTTATTACTAATTCCTATCAAAAAAAAACTTCTTAACTCCTATAGGAAAAACGTTAAAGCAGAATATTGTTTATAACCCAGTGTTTAGTCAATGTTCATTGAAAGATATCGTTGGTGAAATAACAGTTAATGTCATCCACTACTGGATGGGTTATCGCTTATATTTATTGAAAGTTTCACCTTTGTTAAGAGAACTTACTAAGAACATTTCATCATGGCTTGAGATTTCCATCAGTGAGGTGTTGGTCTGGATTATTATCTAAGCAGTACCTAATTTAAATCTGACAGTTGACAGTATCTAACTACTATTGCACTATTCATTTGTTTCCACTATTAACTAATAACAATATCAAATCTATTAAATTTGATAGGTAGACTTAAGAGTTTATGTGAAAAGAAAATACCTATCAGATATTAAATATTATAAGAGCGTAAAAATAAAAGTCTTTATCTTAATATTAAGCATGTACTATGTTTACGAACAGCGTTGGGTGGATATTTTAAAAACTCATTCTCAATAAGTCAATTAAACATTTTCCGTCGGTACGTTGCACGCCACTTAGGGGATGGTTCCCAATATATATAATTGCTCTTTGTTATGCCCTTTTGTGCGAGGAACGGGTGAAGCACAATCATTTAAAAATTATAGATATTAACAGAAGCTTTTAAAACTACCTTTACAGTTAACTAGATTTTGAATTGACTTGTGGATTATATTTATGTGTTTTAATGTTATAAACAATAATATTAAGTAAACATTAAGTATAAAAGTAGGTACATTTGTAAGAATATAATAAAACACTTGGAATGGATTAACTAAACTAACACCTGTGTTACCAGCGGCTTATAGGATTTATATCAAGAACTTGTGGGATAATTTTAGATATGCCTACATACCTACTTGTCACTAGAATAAATATGAATAATAATATTATAAGATTTTTTTTTACTTCTAAAATAGCATTAATGATAGACTAATAGAATAACAGTCAAAGAAATTTTAAGTCTTTTTTATATTTGTTGTGTAACTGTGAAGAAAAAAATACATAATATCATTATTAACATGGTGAAGCTCTCAAATAAGGTACATAACCTAGGACAAAAACTAAACTAATAAAAAATATGTTCAATAAAATAAATTTATAGCAATCTCTTCTGTAACCATCAAAAACTAAAATGCAACATATTATTAAATGAATGAAGATCTGTGTCCGAAGCGAGTTTGAGTCTATTAATGTTAAATGTCAGAATGTATTATAGATTTGGTCAAAGCTAAGCGCTTCAAGATGTCGAAAAATACTTACTTCACAATAGTGTAATTGTTTGTAAGTAGTGTATTGTTCCAAGTTAAGTTGTTTAAGTTGATGGTCACACCTGCGATTCTATAATACCATCTATTAAGCTTAATAACCTTAATAAGCTTAATACATTTCGACTTAATTATTGAAATTTATTGTTAGTTTCGAAGTTTAATAAAGTATGTCGGTAAATATTTTCTTTAAAACCATATCTTGGGATTATTTTTTTAAACATTCTATATTATACTTTCTTATATAAAAGTTAAATATAAAAAAGGATTTAGTTGTAAGTTAGCTAGAAGCAGCTAGCATAACCGGAGGACTAGAACTTTATTTTATTTAAGACATTTAATTACATACATAAATATCTTAAATAACTACTAGTAATAGAATGCAAAAGATATAAATAAGTATTATTCTTATTAAAAAAAAATAGTTTAATGTTTTATTTCGTCAAAGATTACAAGAAAAATACCTACAAAGAAAATGGTTTCTTTGTAGGTATTTTAGCATTACTTTAGTAGGTAGGAATTGCATTAATGACATTACAAAAATACATTTATAAAATATAACAGTTCACCTTAGTTGTAAAGTCGTTTAAATTGCTCCTCTACTATTGTTTATTTACTACAAAGAAGCAGGAATAAATAATACCTACATAAGGCCTGAAACAATGCGCCTGCGCACACGTGCAAGTCATAAACTGATAACTCTGGGTTTTGTACCTGTTCACGGAACTCCAGCGTATCCTTTGTTTTTCGATCACAATAATTTAAGTATTTGCACATGTGCAAGGATTCAGACTTGTAGCATCGAATCTATGATTTTAAAATACCTGTAGAATAAAAAAACTACAAAGGAGCTTTTAGTGTACCTACGTTCAATATTTTTTGTACATTATTATTTACAATCAGTATCGTATTATCTGGCCAGTCAATACGTACCCATAATACCAAAATATATATTACACGAGCTTACGTCGACTTATTAAAAACACTCTAAATGAAAATCGTTATCCGGGCATTCAGAGCGGCGTCCATAACGAACCCGGCTTCAACAATGGGCTTAACGCCGCACTCATTACAAAAGCAACATAACGTAACGTGCTATGTCGAAAGCTTCTCTATTCAAAAGTATACTCCAGTTTTTTTGTTGGGAAGGCTTCGGAAGCGCTGCGATTGGTTGGATATCGTCCCGCCCAGTCGGAGAAGGGCCGCCATTGGGCAAGCCGGCAGAGCACCCTCAATCTGAGCTGAGTAGGTTGTCGAGGCACGAGGGCGGCGCGGGGTGTTCTTCACCCCGAGGGCCACTCGAGGGTTGTTTAGTGTAGGCGCAGCGTCGCGAGACGCAGCACGTGTTCCGCGAGTGTGTCGTGTCAGTTTCCAAGATTATTCCGAAGGCGAGTTCTCCCGGACGGGAGATGAAGTGCGAGGAGGGAGAGAGCGCGCGCTCTCCGCCACCGTTGCTACCGCCAGCCTCGCTGTTGGCTTGGAGCCCTATCTTGCTGCCGCCATGGGGACCGGCCTTTCTTCCAGCGCTTTACCCGGCGGCTTTCCGATCCGCTTTTCCAGGGTAAGCGACGGGCTCTGAAAATGTTGAATTAGAAAGTGGAAATATTGTGTTATTTTAAATTGTAGCATTGTTTAAGTAATACTTTAATCTTAAGTTGAATTAAGAACCTACATTTTTAATTATCGTTTTCTAAAATGTCTAAGTGTTTTCTTGTATTTACTTATTTATTAATTTTAACACTTAAAGTAGACAATAGCAAAAAAATCTATTATCAACTTCTTAGTTTTAAGTTATAGCAAACAAAACTAGTTTTTTGAGATTGATCGTTGTGTTTTTTTTTATTACAACTTGCTGGTTCATATGGAAATTTTATAATCTTCTATCCAATCGTGACATATGACTGGATCCTTACATCTTAGTCAGAGCTTGTTAATAATCGTGTTTACAACCTGCTAAAGGCTCTTGTAACGCCGCCCTTTCATCGTGTCACGTACGAGACCCGGACACATTTCACACCAACATGTAATTCTAATATTTTAATAGACATCCGACTCTTCTCGTTCAACATTCTATCCCTCTATTATATAGGTCACGTCTTCTGGAGAGGTTCTCACTTAACAATTGATCAGTTGAATTGATGGAATTTGTGTGTGTTTCTTTTCAATTATACGTCCTCAAGATTGTTTGTGTTAAGATATGGTACCTGATCGCTTGAATGTCTCGGTTCTTAAAGTTTGTATACACGTTGATAGGATTAATGAATTAAGTCATTTTAGTTAGTAATAATAATGGAATAGATGAACATAAATAATACATTTGTATTAAACATATTTTATTATTTATAATGTTTTAATATAGTTAGATACATAGTTAGTTGCAAGCGTTTTGCGATTCTGATCTCTGTTTCCACTTAAGGTTTAAATAACTATTCATATAAGAAGTTGTATTTTGTTGTTAGGTACTAGCTATTGCCATTGCATTCGCCCATTGTATAGTTAAAAAACTGTACAGGGAAAAAAAAACGTACATCCATCATAAATATATTTTTCTATCTATCGGGAACAGTACCTACCTTGTTTATAATGCTTTTTGCACACCTGCCAATGTTTGTAGAAATTAATAAATTATAAATTTAATTGCAATATAATAACAATTGCCTAAAATCAGAATATTTGTTACAGATTACTTGACAGTATGAAGATGCCAGGTCAGCGGCCGGGTTTTCAAATCTCTGATATTCTCGGCTTAAACGAAGCTAAGGGACTCGAGGCTCCGCCTCCAGGTCTTGGAGCCTTGGAGCTTCCTCCGTATGCTCATCCGCATCATAACTACTCCCATGAGTTGTTACGACATCATCAACCATGGCTCTCGCTTGATCAACATGACACAGGTAGGTCATTGATGTAACCTTAAAATATTCAAAACATTTATTATATTTTGCTATTTTGTGACTTAAAATAATAAACGTTAATAACTTTAAATTTATTTATCTAAATGTGTAATTTAGAAAACTTTACAAGAGTAAATTTATTGAACTACTTAGTTTATATTGCTTGTTACGATTTCTTCTTGTAGTTTACAATCTGTGAATTATGTGAATGAACTATTAGTGCTTGAGACGATGAAGAGGATACCATTTAACGTAACGCTTAACGTAACATTTTATGACAGCTTTTGACTAAACAAGTATGTTCCGTGATATGGTGGAGCATCCGTTACTTACATACATACGAGTAGCTCTTATGTTTATAAACGGTAAAGAGTAACTGAGTATCAATTTGTAAATTGTAATGTACACAAACGCCATCACTTGTACGACATACTATATCTTATATATTTTGATACTATACCTGTATATAGTTTGATATGATGTCTCAATTCATATTTAGAGAATTTCGTAAATATTGGCTTATCGATATCATTTGGCTATGAAATAAGACTACTTTAAGAAGTGACATTTTTATCAACTGATAAGCGATAAAAGATGATACGACAATATTTTTAAACAATTTATTATATATTTTGTAACCTTATGGCATACGCTATTGTATGATTTTGAACTACCTTCACATTAGTATAACATAGTCTTATTAAATGGCGAAATAATAAATGATAAAGTCATATATAGTAATAAGTCTACCGCTACCACTTAATATGTAAAGTTTTTTAATGGTAAAAACTATACATAGGAACATTGTATCTTGAAATTTAGAATCATGAATGAAGACAAGTACCTATACAAATTATCATACACAAATATATTGACCCACTCGAAAATAATAGGTGTTCGGTAGTCGGCTTCGAGAGGCTGAGATTATTTTTTGAAATGCTCCTCAATTGGAGTGCCGTCAGTTGTAATCTGTGGTTGTCATTAATTATGTTTATCGCTTATCAAATATTTCGGCACTTGTTACTACATTTGATTGCTTGTTTAAAAACCCTAATCCGCTGTGTGATAATTGTTTTTTAAAGATAAAAGTTCTTTTTATGTAATAACGATAACATTGATTTATTTTTGTGATTTTATCAGATTGATCAGTAAATATTCTTTGGAACGCGTTTAATTGAATCATTAAAAGTATTTATATTTTATATGTACTTATTATGAAAAATGACATAACAGTTGTCTTAGTGCTAAATAGTGGCCACTTTAATCAAATGAAAAGCTATACCAGCGATTCTTTAAATGGGGTGTCTAGTGTCACGCCCTTAGACCGGGGGCTGAACGATTGTTTAACATTAGAGGGGTGCGACGCGGAACGAATTTGTCACCAATAGAGGCATCGCAGCTGCCGATCAATTACACTCTCTGCGGCTGTTAGGATGCTATTCGTTCTTTATTTGATGACAGTTATAGAATCCTTTGTTATCTCCTAATAGTCCTTGTTTGGGGTTTATAACAATTGTTGTAAAATTTGTTTTTAGTTGATACCTTTTTAATTGCCTATTCTCAATAGTTAGGTTTATTAGTAATAGCTTTATGCGCAAAGACGTTCATTCATAATACGAGTATACCTAAGCTAATAAATTATTGCCAGAAATCATACTTTAAAACTTAATAAAATTCTTCTAATGTAATAAAGTATAACATCTTACGTAGTTATATTAGCGAGAGCTTATTGTACTAAAGATCTCAGAACAATAGGCCAGCTGCCTATGGGTGGGAGTGCCGTTCCCCCCTATGTATTACCACGCCCAGCCCCCCCCTTATAGCCGTGTGAAAAAGAATCGAATAGGTGTAGGGGAGAGATGGGAACAATGTAATATTTGCGGTGATTTTTTCATGTCATTTCATGTTATTCTTTGAAAGATCTCTCGTTTGAGTTAAATAGAACGACCCTAACAGATTAAATGGAGGATTAAATGTGAGTCTAGTACATGCATTACATTGAGGTAGTGTAATTATAAGTACCTACTTAGTTGTTATAATATAATATTTATTAAAACACCGTAAGCCAAATAGATTGGAAATACAGAAATATATACCTATAGGATTTCATAAATATATTTATTATAATTGTTTTATTTTGTCATAGGTGTGCTCGGACAACAGGCGAGTCCGGACAGTACTTCACGAGCTTCCGAGTTATCGTATGTGGGTGTGTCCGCTCCATCCCCCGCGGTCAACGACCCTCGCCACGAACACGATCACGATCTCGAGCACGATCACGACATTCACGACCACAGCCTTGACAACGACGATGACAACGACCAGGACCAGCCAAACGCGGCCTCCGACTCTAACTTATCACTTAAGAAACGCAAACGGCGTGTTCTATTCTCCAAAGCGCAAACCTACGAGCTAGAACGACGTTTCAGACAACAACGATATCTGTCAGCACCAGAACGGGAACATCTGGCCAGCCTAATACGTTTGACGCCAACGCAAGTGAAAATTTGGTTCCAGAACCACAGATACAAAACTAAGCGTGCGGTGCAAGAGAAGGGTGCTCATGATTTGAACGTCGGAGGTCTGAATTCCCCTCGAAGGGTAGCGGTTCCCGTCCTGGTGAAGGACGGCAGGCCTTGTATGGGCAAGCCAGACGGTCTGCCGCCGCTGGGAATGACGCTTCCTCCGTACCAGCCGATGCACCACCAGCCCCCAGCGACGGCCCACGGTCCTCAGCCCGGCGGCTGCTGGTGGTGAATAATACTTACTTCTAAGTGGTTACCTAGTCGTAGCAGTTCAAAAGCTTTTGCAATATTTACATTCCATCGATACGTACATTTTGTTCACATCGAAGGTGGTTTACGAGATCACTTGTGTGCCAACAGCGTGCTTATCAATCTGACGCATGCAATCAGTTTATTCAGCGGACTGATAAGAGTGATGGTAACGTACAAACAGAATACTGACATCGGTCTTTCGAATGATGTGCAAAATTACTGCTGCATTTATTTATTATATTATCAATTGGATCGCGATTGTTGTCAGACTTAATATAATAATTATAATTTTAACTCGAATACTAAAAACGTTAAAGTATTATTTTTGGTTTATTCGATTGCTTAAGGTACCGGTTCCTATCTTCTAATAATAAATTATTAGTTTTTTTTTTATTAAAAAGTTGTTTATAGTCAATTCTTTCATCATTTGAATGTTAGTCACATTAAAATTAAAAAATTAAGCTGTCAATCTAATAAAACTATTGGTACTTAAAAATATCTTAAGTATACCTTATACATTTGAGTATTTGTTTGTATATTAATGTAAAAAGAATATTACAAATTTAAGTATAATTATGAGAACTGACCAGATTTTATCAGATTGCAATATTTAGATTTAAGATTCAGTATTAAAATAGTCGAATGTGTGTAGCAATAGTTATTTATGTATATTCCAAAAAATATAGATATTTATATAATGTAGCGAATTTAGTGTAGTCTTAGATATTGTATATTGTGTACATAATACTTAAACAGTGCGAAGAATATTATTGATAACTACCTACCTACTGCCACGGTTATTGTGAAATAATACAATACTAATGTATAATAAATATATATATCAATACTTAAAACATTCCAAAACAAGAGGTCTGCTCTGTGGTGAAGAAAATGTAAAAATGTTTAATTATATAAATTATTATGTGAATATTAAAATGATTTAAAGTACATAGTTGTTGTTACTTTTGACGAATGTCCTCTGCTTCTTCAAGTGTGTGTAGGTATCTAATTGTGTATATACTTGAAGAAAACTTTTACACAATCGTACGCCCTTGACATGAAATATTGTTATATATGACAAGGCTACTATATAATACTATAACGTTATAAGATATAGTTTACGTATAATTAAATATGAATGACTAGACTTTGTCATCATCTCATCTGCCTCTCTTCAGCCAAACTAATAAGTTATCTAACATCATTTAAAAATGTTCTTAATTAGTACATTTCTAGTTTCACTGTAATTATAACATAAACCGTTTACGTCTTTTCTGTTAAAAAAAAAATATATTAAATTAAACAGACTTATGTAGGTACTTACCTATATGTTGACTCAGACATCAAACTAAGTACCTTTAAGTTAGGTTATTAGAAGTTTAGGTAATGTTATTAATGTAAAATCACCGAGAACCATACTCTGATTTTTCGTGACTCGGAATTTAAGCAAAAATTGAATGAAATTTAATGATTAAATTATAATGAATAAAAATCCTTTCAGTAGTAGAAGCTACTTGTCATTAAATAAAATTAAAATTTTAACAATAGGTACCTTTTTTTGTTTTTGATCATGTTATTAAGCTTATTATATATTTATATTTTCTGTTTATTGGTGTGCAATATATATTTTTTTATATATTATGCATATTAGTAGTCCAAACTTTGGATAATTGAATCTTACAGGAAAATGACGACTAACTTGGATACAATACCTCAATAAGGTCGGTAATATATTTTATGGGAAAAATATATATTATTCCAATTTATTATATACCTACTTAATAATAGTTTTGTATAAAGACAATTCAACAAAGACTAGGTAAGTATATACACAGCTACAACTTAAACGTTATTTGAATTAGTTTGTGTGGGTGTAAGAGGGAGAGAGAGATATGTGTGCGTATTTTACGCAATAGCGTATGTATAAGATCATGATATTTTTTCATTGACATGTATACTTTTGTAAACTCAAAAACTGCTTTTATTGTAACAATAAAGTGAAAATTCAAAAGACAAACATATTATACAGTTTATTTCTTAAATACAAAAAGACATAAACAAAGGAATTACCCTTTTTGTGTGTGTGTGTGGCATGTGTGTTTGTATGTGTAGAGAATTATAATGTATAGCACACATACACACACACTAACAGTTCGTGGACTGACCATTGTTTGACTGTTAAATATTTGCGGTGTCGTCATTTATCTAATCATGAGCTGCCGATAGCCTGCGACCCGATTACTGACATACTTGTTACCCGATATTTTCTTTTCACCTGCACTATAATAAATAACTGTAGGTACTGATTTATTAATTATATTGTTAAATAAAAAAATATAGAATAAAAAATAGACCGATACATAGCATATACCGATAGCATGGCTATATCGTTTAAAGATATTTAAAAAAAATATATTGTAGACTAGATGTGCCTGCGTAGATTTGATTTCATACCCTTACACACACATAGGGTATGTGTATTGTATATAATATTAATGTATAAACTATAACCCTTCAAAATTTGATCAAACTAGTTGATAAATCTAGTTTATTTTTCTATTTTTTTAAATTTTTAATCACACATATTTTTTTACAAACTAGGTAGTAGGTAGGTGGTAAGTAGTCCAATTTCGTTTTTTTTTTAATAGGAATTGGTATAATTTTTCCCTGAGGGGAGGACCACTATTTCAATTCTGAAAAAATGTCTCACCGCAATAGTACGAAAACAAGAGATTATTAACTTCTTTATTTATCCGATAAAAAAAACACTAAATGTAAAGTGAAGCCCATGACAATATATTCCCGAAAACTACATCCAAACGCGTTATCCGTTTCTGAGTTATGTTAGCTACGCTAATGCGCGCACGAACATACAGAGATACAAACATACAGACGAACAGACAAAATTGTTTTCATTATTATTATTATTTGTATTAAAACTTTTACTCATCTCTAGAATGGTTTTCACAGCACAATACGGGCGGTCGCCAAGTAATTGTACTGTTATAGATTTAAAATTTGCTTAGGTTACTTCGTTCTGTAGAAATTTCCTGACTATTTGGCATATGTTAAGTATGGCAGCTTTTTGTACAATAATATAAATATTATCTTCCATATTTAGTAGTTTCAGGCTATGATGAAGATGATTGGGAATAACTCCGGTAGTAGACCAAACTTGTTTCCAAATTCTTGCGATGTCTTCTTTAAGTTCTTGATATTTATTGATTTTTTCGGATATTCATTTTTTATGTTATGCGTAATATGATAGATATATATCTATTAATCATGTGGTTTTGTGTATTTTAACTTTGCAGTGTTGTCAGGTCTATTATAAGGTAAGGTTTTGTCGGTTAGGATAGTACGGTCATAGTATAGTTTGTGTGTATTGTTTTCAAGGATTCATTCAGGTGAATATTTATAGTATGGTATTTTTTTGTCGTTTGTCAGGTCGTGCTTAAGAGCAAGTGCTTGGTGGATGATATCAGCTATTTGGTTGTGTCTGTGTGGATAATCATTTTGAGCCAGTGTCGGGCATGCTCCAATTATTATTATTATTGTTTTGGGCTCTCTTGCGTTTGTAAAGACCCCCCATTAGGTTTTTTTTTTTAATATTTTCTATGTACAGAAATCGATCAATGACAATTTTATAATATGTAGATATAGACTAGATAAAAAACATGGTTTTAACCTGAACATACTTTCTAAGGATATGTTTATTTCATAATCAACTTTTTTATCGATATTTTACCAGATATTTATGTAAAGTGAATGTCTTTGACGATATATTGTATTGTGGTAGCTTATTAATTATTACCCAGTTCGCATTTTATTTATTAGATATGTATTCCATCGGCTCGGCATGCACCATAGCATGTAGGTAGGTCAACCTGGTGCTGGTAGGTTGACCTACCTGCATGCTATGGTAATATGGTAATTTATGTTTAAAAAATATACTTATATTATAATAATTAATATACCTCTTTTATTTACGGTTCCCGTACTATTTGATTTAAGCGATATTTTTTAGAGGAATGGAGTTATACACATATGTAAACATCCCTAATCCTAAATATGTATTAATGCTACATGCAGGCATGCCTATGATATGAAAGCTTATGATTACAAGTCCTTGCTCTTAAAGAATTCATCACAGATATAGTATTTATTATTTTTAGGCATTGAGACTAATGTTGTAGAGTCATTTAGGATACAAAGTAAATAAATATAAACATTTAGGAACCTCCATTATAAAAATAAAATAGTCAACATTCAAACTCGTGTAAAATCGAACACCTAATCCCAAACCCAAATACACACTAGAATGCTCCTTAAAAATTACACATTATAAAGGCATATATACATTGAAGAAGCGAAAACGCCTCTGCGTATTGATTGAGGAGGCAGCCAACAAAGACGTTGCCGTTTATTAAATAAATAATAACAATCACAAAGGAAACGCCGTCGGTATTCGACAATGGCCAAACAAACTGAAAATTAATTTCAATGAATTCTCAAAACGTTTTTGATTCACGCGGAGCAAAATGGAAGTGTCGAGGCGATGGTTAAGCCGATTACCGACGCACAACAAAACACAAATACTATCTTTGAGCTTCTCCCTGGTATATTGACACATGCTATACTTATTATTACCCTGGAAAAGTACAACCTGGTTGATATAATTGTCATATTATGTAAGGTTCATCGTATTTAGCGATTAAATATTTGCCAACATCTACATTTTTTAGAGACCCTTTTATATGATTTAGGCATCCAAATTAAATTGTTTGTTTTTGTATGTTTAAAAAATAAGAGAAATATATTAATTTGTTCCTTATATTATTTAAGCCCAAACTATTAAGATACATGAGATTGTATCATATGGCTAACACGCGCTCATCATAAATGATACAGCACATTAAAACATCAACTGAGAACACTTTAGCACAAATTAACTATCAAATATGACATTTCATAGTGAGTCATCACTCTCTGAGACACAGTTGAAAATTCATCGGTCACTCAGTTGAAGTAGAACCTGAGGGTTGTTCTAAATGGGTGTGTTCTAGTAATTTAAAACTAAACGACTGGTAATAAGGGGTATAATTGTGTGGAGTCAATCAGGTTTATGACAATATTGTAGATGTAAGCGCAATATCGATATGATGGACGAGCGTGCGGTCAGCGGGCAATCGACTTGAAACACGATAACATAATGCACTACACTACCTTAGATGGATCTTATCATCTTAACACGGGTGCATCAGGATCATATAGATATTTAAATATTTTAATCATTTATTTTATCGATTATAAGCTCTTATTTATACCGATTTATCCCTTCTTTCCTTATTAAGATATTTTCAAAATATATCTGCGTAACAATAAGTTATATTATCCCTTTCATTTCATTGTCACTGGTTCCCAAAGTTATTCAAGGATATAGAAGTCGTGTTAGTAAATTGCTAGTTAAAATATTAATATGCACCTCCTAATCCACTAAGTAAATCAAAGTCAGAGCGTGCCAGCTCTGAAGAACATTGTAAGGGCTTAGCCGTCACGCGCGGAAACCATTTTGCGGCTAACCCGCCCTCAGCCGCGGATTTATTGCTTCTCTAATAAACACGTTACGTAGCTAACTAACGAATATTAATAACTCCCAGCGATGATATTCGTTTTTTAAATTGAAATGCCATTAGCTTTCCATTGAGACATAAAAACATATAATGTTTCCAGCCAGAGTTACCGCTTTTGTAATGCGTTTGGCAAGTTACATTTTATAATTTTTTCCTAAAATGTGCAACTGATTGGAATTATTTTTTATTTTACCGACCACAGCAAATTAGGCACTTATTGATTTACGAACACTGGATATAAATAGATAGTATTTATTTCAGTATCATTTAAGAAAATTTACTTGTATCGCTTGGCAAAGGTTGAATTTTAGTAAGATAAGAATAATATCTCGCGACTCCGGTGCCCTATATATTACAATTCATTTACTTTCAATACATCATAACAGAAAGTAATTTAGTAAGTTCATGAAGCAAGCTTCTTGCTATGTCGCAAAAATACCGTTAGCATCTGACGTACGCGCAAAATGTGTTTTAGTTTTTCTATTTGTATCGCGAGGCCCATTTTTCACGTGCCAGCAACAACGCACAGACATAAAGGTTTACGACAGGCCGTCATATTTATGGCGCTGGTATTGTGATATATTTTTTGTTGTTCGCATTAGGTTTTATCTGACTTTCCGCTAAATCAAGTAGCTACTGGCCGGTGTCAGGAAATACCCTCGCATAGATCATCGTTGCGGATGCGAGCGTTTTGGGGTTACGTCTCGATTCCGCAGGGCCCGGCCAGAGGACTCGGAGCCATCTGTCTTATCCATTGTGTCTACTCATTTTATTTATCATCGATATTTGTGATGTCTCTTTCATTAATTATCTCATGAAGATGAGATTTTAGTTTTATTTTTCTTATAGCGGAGGAAGCTTTAAAATGAAGTTTAAGAACATATCAGAATAACATAATTAAGTTTTAAACAATCCACAATCAGGATAGGATATATTAGAAAAAACTGCCTTCCGACGGCAACAAAGCTTTCTATACTCAATTTTATTGGGGATTAAATCACAAAGCCCTATTTGCAACAACTGAACTATTCAGATCTGCCTCCCACGGTGATGACATTTATCCCTATCTGGGGCATTAACAAAATTCTACTACTTGTAAAATAAGATCCATACGAAATAATATACACACTGTCTATTTGATACAAGGATGGTTGGCATATATTTTAGTCTGTGTCATCGGAGGGTTCAAGAAGTTCAAACGAGCATTTTCGATTAAGATGTCTCGCGCCCTTTTTTTAGCTAAAAAAGGGAAAATGAACAGTCCGGGGCGGAAATATTACAGAGTAACGGCATTTCCGCGCCATAAATCGCCGCCCAATCAAAAGAAATTCTTCGCTACATCGTCGTATATCTTTATTAATGCTATACTTTATTTTATTATACTTTTTATCGGATCTATTGTCTAATTGTATTACGTACTTATGTCACAACAATTTATTACTTCTTTACATTTAGATTTTTAAATCTTAACACCCTTAAAATTGTTTAGTGAAATCTTTAAATTAGAATAAATAGTTTAAGAAAACTTTACAAATAAAAAGACTTATTATACATACAGACATACATTTTGTTTAGTTTTTATATACACCGTGGCATTACCTGTCGTCTGTTATCAGCAAGGGGAGGTTAAATCAGAAAATCGATATGAAGCGAGCGTTTATTACGACTCGCTTGTCCGTTCCATTTAAAAGTTTCCGCTGGCTCGGTTAACTTTAATAGTTTTTAGTTTACGTCAAACTGGTATACCTACCTAACTATTGTTTTTCCTTTGAATGACACTTACATTCAACAGCTTTTAAAATTGTTAGACATTAATGTTTATTTCTATTTTTTATCTACAATTATAGTCATCGTACGCCTTAATTAAAAGCACTTTCGGTAATAGTAATATATTTTTATATTCAGTAGTATGTACCTATTTCCCGTTTTTGAGGAAGGACGGAATAGAGACGTCAATGTCTCATTTCCGGTCGCCAAGGAATAATTGCGTCCCGCTGATTGTTGTGAAAGAGCTGTCAAACATCAATTAATGAGGAATTATAATCGTAACTTGCGAACAAATAATTTATTGACATTTATTGACCACTACAATTTAAAACAGCCAGCTGAGAAACATATCTCACTTGGTTTTTTTGGAGTCATTTAAAATGTTGAATGTTATTTGTTTCGTACAAGTGCGCTGTAGGTAGTATAGTAGACGGGCGACCACCGTGGTAGGTGGTAGGTGCGTGATTCAGCAGCTGCTAATGGTCATTTGGTTTGTTAAACATGATTAATTATCGTTATCAAGACTCGACCGATTTGGGCCAGCTGATGGCTCAATGATGAGAGTTGATGCCTTCGTTTCTATAGAGCTTCAATAAAGTGGAAAGGGCATGCCGTGCCCCATAATTTATAGTAAAAATATCTATGAAACAATATGGATATATGAAACTGGCCATCAACTATGAATATGAATTATACATCCATTGCTTATAATGTTCACTGATTACAGATATGATGTTTTATATTATCTTTTATATTTATTTTTGCATTTCAATTACAATAGGTAATATATTTTAAGATCCATCTTTTTGGCTTGTACTGCTTCGGGTTAATGAATAAAAACAACTGTTTATAATGTTATGATGTTATTAATTTAAATATGAAAATTAAAAAAGTGATATAATTTTTATAATATCTTTAGGTATTTGTGGTGGACTTTGTAAAGTAATTATTGTGTGCGTGTCCGAAGCATGGTTAAAATATAATAGTTACAATGCTATAAAAATAACTACATATATAAATAAATATATATATAACTAAATACGTACGACCCACCGAAATAAATTACTTAGCGGCGGGGGTCCAGGAAGTTTCCGATGGACTCTCCAAAACAATATTCGTAAGCATAAGACTCTACATTCGCAAAGGATGAAATAAATTGGATGTTCTTAATTTTTTTCACTTTATACAATAAATTTGTTACACCTATCTACAAATAAACTAAATTACGTTAATCCCTTAAGCCATTATTGGTCGCTGTTTCTTTGAAATTCGGGAGCTGTAGACCCTCGGGGCGTACGCGACGCTTATAATAATTGGCTCCTTTATGTCAGCCGGAAAGATGGACGTTTTTTTTTTTTAAGGATCTGTAATGGCAGTGGTTGAGGATGTAGAATAGAATTGCACCAGACAGTCTGTCGCCAGCGTTCGGTTTTACGTAACCTTTTGCAATAAAGATCTTTGTGTATTTAATGAATAGGTATTTTATAAAGCCTTCGAAAACGTGTGCAGATACAGTTTCGATACGGCATACTGATTTTATCAGTGTGAAGTACTTTTACAATATTTAAAGATAATAAACAATATTGATAAGACCGATTTAATGTCTATCTATTGGTATTGTTTGATAACATCTAAGTACCTATTATTGATACCTAATTGGTAATCACATTGATTACAGTTATGATATTTTGCGGTGCTACTTAATACCTAACTATCAAGAAAGTTGTTCTAGAATTTTCCTTTGTATGTAAAATCAGGATACCTACGATACGATATACTTTATTATTCAAATATAAAAAAAAAAATCAAAAAGAAAAAGGTAAATACAAATAAAAAAAAGAAAAGTATAAAGGCGGCCTTATTGCTAAATAGCAATCTATTCTAGGCATCCTTTGGGTAGAAGACAAAAGTATTAACGTCGAATAAGTCTTCCTAAAAGAAATAATGAATATACCTACATATATAGATAAAATAATACTAAGTACTAATACATATAGGTACACCAAAATTTACCATAGAATATATATTAAAAAATTTGTATAAATTATGTACGAACATATGTATCGTACATAATATTTAATTTTTTTAAATTTATTTTTACTTTTATCCATGGACTCGTCGCTCGTGCACTTTTCACATTTAGAATGTATTTGTTAGATTATACATTTTAATTTGAGATAACATGCTCAAAGAGGAGTCTGTTGTTAAAAGGTATATTAAAAACTATGTTAGTACTCACTAACTATATCACCTTTGCTCCGTTATTGTTTCATTTTATTTTTTATTATTTTTTTTTTTAATATGTTATTATGATACCATATGATTTAATATTAATATAAAGTATTTGATATATATTCAATTTTAAATACATAATATTAGTGATTAAGGTTTTTATTACTCATAAAGTTATAAAAAATAACATATTTCGGAACAAATGTAGTAATTAAATGGTAAACTAAAAGAAACTACAATTAAAAGTATTCGCATTCAATTCTCTAGAAGCGTTCGTTCGTATAATTTGTTATTACTTCGGTCGTTTCGGTCTTTAGCATTGAATGATATTCTTTTATTGATCAATTGATCTGAAGTTACTTGTAGTTTTATGCAACCGCGTGATGCGTGAAATTGATTTCGTTCAGTTTGAGGAACGGAAGTTTCTGCCCAATACATTCAAGAATTTCATTCATAAAATTCTACAACTGAGTACTACGGCCACTTGCAGGTAGTTTTTTGTTTACTATAGATGGATGTTTTGTATCATTCATTCAAATTTTACATGTATTGTGTGGGTTTGAATGAATTAATCCTGAGATTAGTATGAATAGCAAAATTTATTTGTAACTTCGTATAAAATTATGTTATAATTGCCAATATTACTGATAATTTGAATTCCTAGTGAAAATAAATACTTTTTATTTATAACTTTTTCTCGCAATATAATAAGGAACTATCATTATTATACTCATTCCAAACCTGACTCACGCGTACTTTTTTGGATGGTGTTAATAAAACAATTCTTTCATAGTTCGGTTTGAATTGTTTGTCAATGCTTTTAACGCCCGAGATGAATAATTTCCTTACTATTGAAGGAGATCAAAAGACACTCCAAAGTACATTTCAATGGAGGCTTAGTTAGTGTTACAAGTGTTTTACGACGCAAAAAATCTTAAGTCAGGTAATGTTCGGATGCGAATGAGTCGATGACGAAGTTCCCACGGACGGACAGTTATTAGTTTTATGAAGTGACGTCCTCTCTAGTCTATTGTCTCTTAAAAGGAGCTAAATGTTTAAAAATAAATAAAATTGTTTATGAACAGGTATTACTATTTACAGTGATCCAGACGAGAATGGCGTAACAAAAGATTCATGGTTTTAAAATGACTCTAAATTAAAAGTTTTTCTACCATAATAGGATACATATAAGAGTAATTAATGCAATAATAAATTATATTATTATTGTATGGCAACTAAATATGAATATTACTTATATGTGATTTAAATGAATTATAAATTAATTTATATCGAACCAATATTTAGCATTAATACTCAGTTCTAGAAAAGCTCAAGTCATAGACGTTGAATCATTATTTAGTTCTTGGCCTTGCTTTTAATCTAGTTCCAAGCTATTTTGTTGGACCGAATATTTATTTGAATTTATTAAAATAAATATTATCAAGTTTTCTTAAAAAATAGTCATAAAAAAATTGATTTCAAGTAAGACTCAAATAATTATCTATTTTAAAAATGAAATTGATTTAAGCTTCACTATTTTGAACAAGTTTCAATCTATTGACTGTTATTTAAAGTTGTGATTGTTCCGATTTCCGGACGGAAACGTCCGGTAAGCCGTAAGACTGTAGTATAGTCTGTGGTGGCTGTTAAAACTACTTCAATGAGCATCAATGAACTGACCACCCAGAGAGAAGTGATGGATAATAGTTGTGAGCCTCAGGAAAGTATTACCATATTTTTAAAATATGTTCATTGCGATCCAACATTAATATATAATTAAGTAGTAATATTTCAAAATAATTATATCTCTATGCTCAATAGAAGCCAGCCGCGTGCCAATATCTCGACCTTCGCCTTAATACACTGTTCTCGTTTATTGACGGTCAATTTATTTTTAAAACATCGTATCCTAGATACCAACTAAAAAATATTTTGCTTTATCTGTATTAAAACTATTGTAAGACACAGTGTCTAAATAAAATAGTTGATGTGCAATACTTTCTTGTTCCTTCTCCTCAGTCATTACCCATACAGTTGCGTCCATTTATCACACCTTTAATTCCAGCCCACATTATTCCATTGTGGACAAGCGTTATTCTGTAAACGGTGCTTATTATAAAGCCTCACTTTGTATAAAAATATGTGCTCGAGTATAAAGGTAAACATTGATTTTTTCAACTGCCCTGAGAGAATACATGTTTGGGATGCCACTGACAGACAGACAATAGGACAATGAGGGATGTTGGGTGAATGACGACCACACTCTGCGTCTATACAGTCGCGGTAGAGCTCTTCAGTACTAGCAGTACTAAGTGTATCTAACCAGCAGCCTTCACCTCATTACTACAGAAATAAGAAATTCTTGACATTGTGTTGATATGTAGAAATATACAATTAATTTATTTAATTATAGATACTACACTTTATTTTATTTTCATAGTAATGTAAGTCCTCGTTTGTACTAAAGAAATATATAGGTACAGATTACAAAATAGTAAACAATAAATCAAAATCTGTATTTACAGAAAAATCTGTATTATTGTAATCTGTATTTACAGAAAAACAATTCATTTGAATTGTTTTTTAATCAATAGTTGCTTACTGTTAAGTAGGTTTATAAGATATAACTAAAATATATAGTTTTTTTGTCTGTTTTTTTGAGCAAAAAACCAAGTCGGATATTGTTGAAATTTGGTGTCAGCCATAACAGCTTTAACAAATGAATTTTAATCCGGAAAATTATATCATATTCATATAAAAAACACAAAAAATATATTATACTTTTATTCTATACATATCTAATAATATTACTATACTTTCCTACTGTACATAATAATGTTATCATATTTTTATATTATACATATTTTATATATATCTTTCTAGTATGGAATATTTTTTTTGTCAAAAATATAATGTGCAAACATAAATTTTAGCAGATGCGGTAAACCATAAAGATGATCACACCCACTTCTAACTGATGTCGTTCCCGCCCTAAATACGTGACTTTTATGAAAATATTGTTTTATTATTTTCGTAATTGTGTCAAACCCACAACTCTACAACCAAAGATTATTTTTCTTTTACAAGTTCAACCCATAATATATTTTTTATTTAAAGTATAATATGTTTATATCGCTGATAGAAAGAGAGAGGAATAGGTTTAATCATAACGTAAGGCTTCACCCTCGCTGAAACAAAAGGCTGTCGTCGCTATTACTTAGCAGATCACCGATAGGTAGTATAGGATAAACAAACAGATGTATATTCTATTACACCTCTTTGTTAAGGTTAATAGTATCTCCCTACTGCTAATAATGCATTGACCAAAGTCTAAAAAAAAGCCCTCTTAAAATAAAAAGTAATATGATATAATATATACGTAGATTTTATTTACAATTTGTTAAATGCTAAGTAATAATAAATTATCTTGACTTTTGCATTTTGATGATTTTTTTAGAATTCAGTTTCAACATTACATTTCATATATTCATTCATTACATATATTCGAGAAAATTTCCAAAAGTTTTGGAAGCGTTTAAGTATTTTCTATATACTGTTCACTGGAGTTACAAAGCCCTGAAAATCTGTCTCGAGTAAATTGAAATTGGAGGGAGAGAGGCTGCTTATCTCTGTATAGGTTCTAGTATAGGAGTAAAAGAGACAGAGCATTTGGGTGTGAGAGCTCAATAACGAGGCAGCCAAGGGTTAGTTGTTTCTCTTCTGATACTCGGCGTGAGGCAATATGTAAAGATTTATGTACCTCTCTATGTACGGGGAATACTTACGACGCCTTACGATGCAACTTATTTCCATTGTCTTCCTTATAACGTACCTTGTTATATGTCCATTCTCAAATGAGAACGAACCGCTTCTCCACCATGTTTAATTTAATGTTATATTACTTTATCTTCACAAATTTAGATTAAACATATGGCTCCAATAACTCGACAAATTTGAGTGAAAAATATTACACCGTCTAATAACATTGTTGTGATTCACATACAGGGTAATTTACCTGATAATGGTTTATATATCGTTACAAGCGTCATTTTATGACCAAGCAGTAATAACTGGAGCCAGTACTGTAGTTACAATAGAAAGCTCTTAATTTTTATGAGGGCAGTCAGAGGGCTGGCTAATGAGAATGGATGGCGTTATATTTGCATTATTTTTTCCTTACATTTTGTGATAATGTATCTATTAGATAATAAAGAATTTAGTACTAGCACCCCATCCCGGTGTCTCCTGGTGATGTCTTAGAAGGATTTTTGGATGGATTTGTGATGATGGATTTTTTTCAACTGACTCGATAATAATTATAGTAGTTAGTTTGGATGATTTGTTTAATATAACCCTATTAATGACTTAAATCAAATGTTACTAATATCGTAATGAAGTTTTTCATACAAAAACTGAATGTATGATCTGTTCGAAAATAAGGCACTAAAAATTTCGTCAATTTATGATCACGCTAAAAACCATTAGCAGACACAACTCATATACACACGACACATATACATATTATTACAAAGAATTATAAGAAATAAATTAATTCAACACAAATTTCATGGCTATAATATATAATAAGAGGAAGTTTTACATAAACCCTGGCTTAGTTTTTAATTTTTCATCTGTCGGTTTCGAAGAAGGCAAATCTTTTTTCGTCCTGTACCAAATTTTCCTTTTACAAATTTTTCAAACTTCCTTAGAAAATATCACATCAAATATCAAAATGGATTGAATTTTATTTCAACAATTATAACATTCTTGTTCACGGTTACCTACCTACCTACCTCGAGTCGCATGTTATCCAATTTCTTTATAATCCTTGAAAATATTTTTAAAAAGCTTTTTAAATTATAAATTTACTACCGATGAGTTAATTGTTGCGTTCCAAACCCCTGGTAATCAATAAAAATAGTGTAAAATTACCCTTTTCACATGAAACTTATTCTATCTAGTATTTACATACATACCAAGAAGCTAAAACCTTGAACTGAAAATGTTATATTTATATCAAACGTAAACGCTAACGTGAGATATCCCCTGGAGGCTGGAGGCAATAAGTGCAACCAGTCCCTCCCACTTAATCTGAAAGTATCGCTAACAAATTTAATATTTACTCTTACTGACTTATCCTTATAAATCGTCGACAATATTAAAACCACCATTACATTTTGATTGTCGTGTCCCGAAGCCCCTGTACCTAGAGAGTGTGGTCCAAATATAAAGAGCCGGGCGAGTCCTTGTCTAAGTTGTTCTTATATCGTATCATTCGTCTGTAAACAACATGAATGTGCAACTTTGGTTAAACTATATATACATCTGTATTATGTACTATTATTTACTACAAAAAAAAATTGGTCTGTTTACTTTATACTTGACATTATTTTAAGAAACGAAAAATAATACATAAATAAAATTAGTTATATTTAAATGAATTAAGTTTTTATAATGTTTTGCAAAGTCAATGCACCCTTTTTTTATCTTATGCCATATAGCTTTTGTGTCCCAAAATTTTTGGTTTCAAAACCTTGTAACTTGGACGGATATTAACAGCGCTAGTACCCTCCTAGTATGCGTATCCATGCACGGATTTAGGCCTAATCCGAATCTATGTCGAGCGCCCTTCCAGCGTTTATATTGAGTTGTGTATTACGTGCTAACTTTATTAACATTTTATGCCTATTATTTATCCGGGAGTAACTTTAATGATATAACAAAATTACAATAACAGACTTGTGAACTTTGATTCAGTGGAGTTTTAATTTTGTTTATTTTTGTACATTTGTAACATGAAAAATACCAGGTGGAACTCAACACTTAACTAAAATTCCAACTTAAAACTTAGCACCAATTTTAACCCATCCTATTGTTAAAAGACGATTATTGTGAAATAATCTGAACTTACGTCGACAGAATCAAAACAAACGATACATACTTAGATAATTTCTTATGTTTATTTTATATTTAGTATAAGTAAATATGTAAACACCGCGCGATTCTGTTAGTATTGTCTTTAAGCCAATGATGATTAAACACTGACAGTTGTGGCGAAAGTATTTTATTAAAAAACTAAACAAAAGACAGCGACAATGAGGATCTAATTAAGCGAATAAAGGGTGACGCCGCAAATCTGGTGTGATGGATCTATTTAATATTGTCGCGTTTTCAATATCCAGCCGCCATTAAAATTAAAATTTGATTCTTTTTGTCCCATGCGTTTGGCATCGAAAATTCAATTTATTTTTTTTTTTTTTAAATATCATTTATTTATTTATAATTAAAAATATGCAACACAAACTTACAGTGGTAAAAATATACTATGTTAATACATAAAGTAAGAGCCAAATCAACCGTCAAAGCGCAAGGACGTGCTGTGGCGCTTATCCTAAAAAATAATTTTGTTATCGTTTTTATTTCTGACCCTTTGTGTTGTGTTTACATACATATATTTTAATATTAGAACCTCAGTTTCTGTGACAACTGACAAGACTTGTTACTTTATAGTTACGTTTGCGGGAATTGTGAATTATCCCAATAATTTTGAAAGAAATTGTGAATTATCCCGAATCTGCTCGCAGAACGAAAATTGGACCATTTTTGTGTAAGATAATAAGATAATGTTAATAAGTGAGCCCCCAAAACTTGCCTAACTTTGACATTTCATATCTCCTAAACCAATAATCCTCCGTTTTTCTTATTTCTACACATAGCCCATTTCCCCCCCTTTAATTTGATACCCTTTCCGTAATTTTTCGCTCAGTAGTTTCCAAGATATCCTAAATATTATCGGACCAGGGCGAATATTCTTTTCTGGAATGTTCTAGAAATTTTTCAAATTTATTTTAAATTTTTCACGTTGCTACTCGTTAAAGCGAAGCTCTCCTCCCACGGCTTCTTTTAGTATAATTCCTTATATTTTAATTATTTATAAAAATTTTCATAATATTATCCAGCTTTTCCTTACACAAGGTAGCCATTTGGGCTCCTAGAAATCAATTACCCTCCGTATTTTAATTTATTTTCACTCTTTTTCTTAATATTTCCATACTTTAGATTTTAGTTTATTATTAGATAGTTCCCATACCTGTGGAGGACTTCGCTTTAAGGAATAGCGACATTACGCCACTCGGTTAGGCCAATGGGAACACTGGATTCCCAATAGTTCCGACCTGGGCGCCCCTAGCGGTGAGTAGCCTTACTCAAACCTCGAAAATAATTGTAATATTTGTAATATTTATTATACCCCATACATTATATTATTTAATATATATTATAAGTCATTCAGTATATCCCAATATTATATTAATATTATCAATCTTAGATTTTTTTTTTTTTTTTTTTTTTTTTTTTTTTTTTTTTTTTTTTTTTTTTTTTTTTCCCGCCAAAACCATATATTAAAATTTTTGCCGCGAGGCTTCTCAACCCTGGGGACCTCTCCTCCCCCTTAGTACTGTTCATCCCGCCCACGCCACAGCGCTGCTCCAATTTTAAAACTTTTTGGGCACGACCCCTACAATGTTCAGTGTACATATATAGACTCTAGTACCTAGTGTACGTCCCCACTATTGCTTTTGGCCTCCGACGCAATGGCTCCTGCAGCGAAAGCAATACCTATCCCGGCTTTTGCCGAGGATGTAAACGACGCTGCATCGCTACAAACCACCGTCTTAGAGCTCGCCTCCGGCATCATCGCCGCCGTAGGTGCGGCTAAGACCATCACCGCCGCCTCCAAGGCGTTCATTATACAGGCCGCCGAGGAAACCAAGCGGGCAATGGCGCGATTCGAAAAGTTGTCCGCCGCCTCCTCCGCCGCTACCACCACCAGCTTCGACCTCGCCGCCATGAATCCCGTGGCCCCTTCCGCTCCTGCACCTGGTATTGACCCGGCACAACTCCGCAAGGAAATCGCCGCCTGCGTCCGCCAGGAGGTGGGCGCTTGTATCCGGGAGGAGATGTGCAGGCTGGGCAACCCGGCCCCAGCTTCTGCCGTCCCTCTCGCCCCCGCCGCTGTCGCTGGCGCCCCTCGCGCTGTACCGGCGTCCCCCGTGTCCGCTGGGCCCCCTACCTTCGCGCAACTGGCGAGCCGCCCGCCGCCTCCCAGGCGCGCACCGGCGCACGTTGCGCCCACCCTGACGCCGACCCGACCGGCCATCTTGGTCTCGACCAAGGTGCCGGTGCACTCACGACAAGACGCGATAGAGGCCTTCCGGAAAAGCATCTCTTTCCGGAAGAGCACCTACGCACCCGCACGGATTGCATCTGTCTCCAATAATAAGCTGCGCATCGAGTTCGACTGCACCTCCGACTGCGAGGACGCTCTCCGCCGCCTGAGAGGCGCCCCGGACGCCCAAGTGACTGCAGAGCCAGCCAAGCGACTACGACCGATGCTTATTCTTAAGGGCATCAGCCCGGACATGGCCCCTGAGGATCTGGTTGGAACAATCCTCCATCAAAATCCCGAAGTCTCCACCTTCTCACCCGCACAACTTTCATTCAAATTCAAACGTAATAATAGAAACCCTAACTCACAACTCTACAACGCCGTCCTTGTGGCAGACCCAGCAGTCTGGCACATCCTCACCAAGATGGTGCGAGTGCGCCTGGACCATCAACGGGTCCACATTGAACCCTTCTCCCCTTTCATTCAATGTAAGAAATGCCTACAGTTTGGGCACACTTTTAAATTATGCAAGACTGAGGTCTCACTATGCGCGCATTGCGCCTCAGACACACACACAATTGACACCTGCCCGATTAAGGAAAACAACGCCCCCAAGTGCCACAACTGCACAAGACACAATGACAGATTCGATAAAAAACATCCCACTACACACAGGGCTACATCTCAGACATGCGCCATCCTTACTTCCGTTCGTTCCCGAGTTAACGCATCGATTGATTATGGATCCACACCAGTATAACGTTCATATCCTCCAGTGTAACACTGACCGCTCTAAGAACTCCTTTTCAGAATTCATCTCCTTTTTTATAGACAGCCCACACACCGTAGCCCTGGTGTCCGAGCCGTACACTGGAGCAGGGGTCGAGGTCAAGGCCATCAACGGGCTGGAAATCTTTCAGTTCCCCAGTGGCCCAACCGGGAGGGTTAAGGCTTGTATAGTGGTGAAGACGAAGTTCGGATCCGCATTCTTGGGCCTGTCCCAGTACTCGACCCCCAACCTCTGTGTCGTTCGGGCACTATTCAGACATCAACAGATACTCCTCACCTCCGCCTACATTGAACCGAACGTCGATGTTGCGGATACGCTACACTCATTAGAACAGCTTCTCTCAAACAACACCAACACCCGCTGCATTCTCGGCGGCGACTTCAATGGCTGGCACCCACTCTGGGGGAGCACCCGCGCTAACGCTAGAGGGAACGACGTTGTCGAGCTTTCCCTCACCCAAGATCTTTATGTGTGCAATGTGGGCGACACACCTACATTCGAAACCATCACACACGGTCGCGCACGCTCCTCCATCATCGACATCACACTTGTGTCCTCGTCCATATACGATCACATCACTGACTGGAAGGTGAACCTGGACGTTTGTCCATCCTCACAACACAACGCAATAGACTTCACATATACTCACCAACACCCTAGCACACACCCACAAACTTCACAATACACCAACACATCGACCTTCCTGTACAAGAACAATAAAGCTAATTGGAGACTCTTCAAGGATTCAATTAGCACACAACTCACGTGCAGTGACACCTTGGACACCTACATACAGGCATTGGACTCTTCCCAACTTGAAAACTATATAGACACCGTCATCGAAACCATACACACCGCCTGTAGGGCTTCAATGCCAGTCAGAAAGCCCGGCTCGGGCTGCAAGCCTCCTTGGTGGACGTCGGCTCTAGAGACCCGAAAACAGCAGGTCATACTCACACACCACAAACTACACGCGGCCAGGAAGTCTAACCGTCCGGTGGACGACCTGGCCCTTCAGCTACACTCACTAAAGGCGACCTATGCCGCTGAACTCAAAGCGGAGTCGACTTCCCACTTCAAGGAGTTCTGCGAACTCCAAACGAAGGAGAATGTCTGGTCTTTGACCAACAGACTTCTCAGGGAAGCGGCTCCACGACGGCCTCCCGTCACGCTTAAGGTCGGCGGCCGCCACACCTCAAACTCAGCCGATACAGCCAAAGCCTTACTCGACCATTTTTACCCAGACGACATGACTGAAAATGACGTTCGACACGACCTGCGGGACCGCATGGGGGACTTTCCTGACACCCCGGAGGATCCTCCCTTTACGGAGGGGGAGATTCTGGAGGTGCTCAGGGGAATGCACCCGAAGCGGGCCCCTGGTCTGGACGGCCTGACATCTGACATTTGTTTACAGTTCTTCCTCTCATATCCCCGACTCGTCACCGATATCATGAATCGGTGACGAGTCCCTTCACCACTTCCCTCGACAATGGAAGAGAGCGTATGTCAAAATCATTCCCAAACCCAACAAGACTGACCGTACAGACCTTACTAGCTATCGACCAATCGGTCTGTTGCCTGTCTTCGGAAAGCTTCTCGAGAAGCTCTTTATCGGCCGAGTGACCTACGTCGCGGACAAGGCCGGTAAATTGAGCAAGAAGCAGTACGGATTCAGGACGCAGACCAGCACGACGGCTGCCATCAGCGCAGCCATTGACGCCGTCCGACAAGCTAAGACTGAAAAACTACTTACCGTTGCGATTTCCCTTGACATAAAAGCCGCGTTTGACAACGCCTGGTGGCCGGCTCTCTTCCACCGGCTGCGGCTCATCGGCTGTCCACTCAACATCTTTAAACTTATACAAAGTTACACCTCACAAAGAACAGTCACTCTTGACCATGCTTGTTGCCGGGTTTCAAAAGCAATGTCTAAGGGTTGTGTTCAAGGTTCGACCTGCGGTCCTCACTTGTGGAACATCATCCTCGACGAGCTATTGGAGATCGACCTGCCTCCGGGCTGTCGCGTCCAGGCCTTCGCGGATGATGTCCTACTGATCGCATCGGCTAAGTCTGCTTCTGATCTACAGACGAACATTAACACTGCACTACACACAATCACTGGTTGGGGCAAGGGGGTTAAACTCTCCTTCAGCCCCGCCAAAACACAGGCCTTAGCTTTTTCCACCAAAGCCAAACAGATACACCTCATCATGGACTCTCACACTATACACTTCCAGAGGAGCATCAAGTTCCTTGGTGTTATTCTGGACGAGAAACTCAACTTTCACCAACACGTTCAGCACGTAATCAGCAAAGCCACGACTATTTTCAAAAAACTCTCTTTTTATTGCAGACATACATGGGGGGCCCACCCCGAAAATATACGAACAATATACGCACAGGTGATCCAACCGATCATCACATACGCCGCCGGAGTCTGGGGACACGTGGCAAATAAGAAGTGCGTGAAGCAGAGGCTCCTGAGCATTCAGCGAGCCTTCGCCCTCCGGGCGATCAGAGGGTTTAGGACAGTGTCCACCTCTGCTGCCCTCGCACTCGCCCAGTTTACCCCCCTGGACCTCAAAGTCCAGGAGGTGTACCAGATCGCAGCCACCCGCCTCTCGGGCACGTCACCGTTACTTCCGGCGGACATCACACTGGAGCGTCCCACTCCTCCACATCTTCTCTTGCATCCAGCACTCAGACAGGCGCCGAACATACACACTCTCTGGACCCAAGATGAGGTCCGAGAGTTTCAGTCAAAGCGCCATCCTAGTACAATTCACATCTTCACAGACGGGAGCAAGCTAGAGGACGGTACTGTGGGGGCGGCCTTCGTCGCCTTCGGCGAAGGCCAATGCCCGGTCAGTAAGAAGTTCAAGCTTCACGGCAGCTGTTCTGTCTTTCAAGCTGAACTTCTAGCCGTCCTCAAAGCCTGCGAGTGGGCCTCATCCAAAAATCACACAGCCGCGGTTATTTATACAGACTCGAGAGCCGCCATTCTCGCCGTCCAGAACCGCAGCAATACTCACCCCTTAGTCGCGCAGACACACGCCACTCTACACCACGCCCCCGGGACCTTCGAGTTTGCGTGGGTCAAGGCCCATGTCGGCATCGTCGGAAACGAGGCTGCCGACACCGCCGCCAAGCGGGCGGCCAAACTCCACAAGGCCCCGGACTACACACACTTCCCCATGTCATACATAAAACACTACACACGTAGACACCACGCCTCAGTCTGGCAGGCGCGCTACGACAGCGAGCCACAAGGACAACATACAAAACACCTCTTCCCTACACTTAAAGACATAAAACAGCTACACTCACTCACAGACATAAGTTTTACACTCACTCAAACACTTACAGGACATAGCTTCACAAAACAATACCTACACAGATTCGGGATTTCCCCGGACGATCTCTGTCCATGTGATGGCGCCTCGGTCCAGTCCCTGAGCCACGTGTTCGAGGAGTGCCCGAGGTTCGCCGTCTTTCGCCTCGACCACCAGATCCTCTGCGGAGGCCTTGAGGTGGAACCGTTCGATATGGCGTCACTTTTACGGCATCAGGAAGCCGTCCAATCTTTTGCAAAACTATCAGACGCCATCATCAGTCGACTCAAGGCCTTCAACGCCACTTGAACTTATTGTAAATATTGTAATAATCGTCTATTCCATGTATTTTATTGTTGTATTTTCTTTTTAGTGTTTTTCCATTGTCTTCTTATTGTCTTTCTTCTTTTTCTTTTATTGTCTTTCAATGTAAATGTTCATCCTTTTTTGTTCTTATTTTTCACTAATTACTCCAATTACTACCATGTACATATAATTTTAGCTCAGACTACTCAGTCTCTGTACAATTTTCTTATTTTATTACCCCATCTCAAATGTACTATTATTTCTTACAAAGCTCATCCCAAATTGTCAACATCATCTCATTTCAATGCGAATTGTTGTATTCATTTCATAATCATCATCATCTCATCAGATTTGCAGTCGGCACCAATTGACATTGTATCAAATCGCATAGTTAACTTGGCCCGACTGCAACCCATCCAATCACACAAACATCTTAGTAGCGCTCACAAAAAATAAAACTGTTTTTGGAAAACTTATCTTGTTAGGCCGCGATTGTCAGTGCTCAGCAGCTGTCCGAGCTATTGCAGTCGGGCAGCAATGAGCACTGACAATCAACGCAACAGTACTCAACTGTATTCAGAATAAAAAAAAAAAAAAAAAAAAAAAAAAAAAAAAAAAAAAAAAAAAAAAAAAAAAAAAAAACTTACAGTGGTATCACCAAATCGTTTGCGTGCGTAGGTACATTATACATTAACTATTACTTATACATTAATTAATTATTATATTGACATCTACAAATTACTTATTCATTAGAGTTTAAAATTACAGATAATACATATGAACATTTTATATACTATTATTGCAATTACATAAGATTCCCTTTAAATAAACTAATACGTTGTTATTCATTTCTTTCAATGTCATAGATTATTGATATACCGCAAAACATCAGCAGAAATGACCCCTAGTTTATCATGAAATATGTCTGTATCTGGACTATATTGTAAAAATTGATTTAAGTATACTACAGCTCTAATCATATATAACATTAACCATCAAAGTCAAATTATTTTATTGAAATAGGCATACCTTGCACTTATGAACCGTCAGCGGTCAGGCCATTTCTACGTTTGGTAAGGGTAGGTTACCCACGGGAGAAGAACCGACCAGAATTTCTTTTGGTACCTAGCCTCATACTTTTTTTTTATATGACCCTTTTAATTTGTTTATTGTGAGAGAACTGAGAAGTTGATTAAAGGTAACAAAGTATCTATCTACTTGAATACGACCATCCAAATCCGTAAAAGTTTTTCCGACATGATAACTAAAAGATGAAATAACAAATTTTCTTACGTTAACGAAATATTCCCTCTAAATCAGATGTTCAATCTGGAGTTAAGTAAGTCGTCGGGATCGGAGGCGCGCCGGAGGGTGCGGATATTGCCTAATCATTCCCTTCACACCCTACTAACAGTTGTTTTAACATTCATCCCTATCCCTAAAGATTGATTCTCCATTCACCATTGTTACACGCTTACCTAACATTTAACGTATGTAGTCAAATTAGATTCTGTCAACAAAAAGCTTTAGGTAGATGTCCGCACGCTTTGCTGTTTGTTTTACCATGTAGGCATCGTGTATCATATCACACATTTGAGAATGATGAATGTAATATAGTTATTGTTTTTTGTTATAGGATAAAAAAAAAAAAAAAAATTATGTATCAACATTTCAATCTTACTTATGAAATTGGATTGCGTGTTTAATTATGCGTAAAACAATCCGAAAATCAGGAAAGTAACAAAAAGCGGTCCATGTTTTCGGGCTATTAATTCTGATAAAGCACCGAAAGGGTTCATCTGAGCGCAATATATGTTATGACATTTTATATTCATAATTATTATGAACGTATTTTTGTGAAATTTATTTAATACAAAAGTGCTGCGATCCCATACAATGCTTGTTCAGGCTCGGTGAATAATGGTTGTGCAAATTATATCGGAAGGAACCGTAACTCCCCCACAACATGCATCATTCGCTCAATAAGATACAACAATTGAACAACAAGCCAAGGAACGATCTTCCCATTGTGTGACGTAATTTTATCAAAAATATCGGACACTACAATGGAGGACCGAGCCGCCAAAAGTCGGAAGAGCGGATGCAATTCGCATCGACTCGCCGCCGACAAACGCAATTCTTTTTTTTTTTACGCAAGAAGCAACAAAGGTTGTATTGGTTGATTGTCTCGCGAGGATGTCTCCTCCCACAATTCAACGTGGGTCATCGCTCATTACAACAATCGGAAATAACTTTACGGGCTATCGGATCTTCAAAGCACTTGTGCTTTTGATGCTGCAGTCATTAGTCTACGTCTTGTATGCTCAGGTGTTGAAGTGTTGCGTCTTTTCATATGAATTCTATTGTACAATATTCACATTTATTTGTAAATAATTTATTCCGTTTATTTATTTCAATTAATCATTTATTGGTTTCGATTTTAACATTACAATTTGGTGCGAATAAATGTAGCATATTCTTAATTGAACTAAATTTATTGTGCAGTACAATTAAGTCTATGACTGTTGACACACACGGCGTCGTGCCGCCATTATGGCAGTTTTAGTGTTATCGCGTTTCGTATACTAGCGGCTCCGCAACTAGTAATTATCAGAGAGAAACTGACTGTAATTGCAGTGTTAAATGGACCCTTTTCCTAATAGAGCGTAGTTCGTACATATTGGCCACTATAAAGTTTGAAAAGACTATTCAACAGACTGTCTATTATCAATAAAATAAAAACTTATGTGATATTTTTGGCAAGCGTTGTCCTTTAACCGGTAAATATTAAAAGTAATTTTTAGTTAGTATTGATTATTTGTACTTTAATATGAATGCATACGCATTCATATTCGAGATCGAATCTATCGTAGATCTGACGAGAATTTATATATTCAATTTACAATTTAAAGATATTTCCTATGTTCATTTTCTTACTAAGTCTCGATTTATTGAGAGCTATAATATATAGGTAGGTAGCTTCTAGGTAATATACATATTCAATTGAATTAGCTGCATAAATAGTTACTGTAAATTGTTGGATAACGCCCTTAAAAGTGATGTCCTGACAGACCGACAAATACACAATAGATATTCTTTTCTTAGGAAGGAAGAGAAAGATTTTTATTCCATTAGCATTACGAGACGGCGTCTTATAAAGGTAAAAATATTTAAATTGTGTAGGATTTGAATTTGCTTCTGTTATGGTATTAATGTAAGTGGTTATAAAGTTGTTAGGTAAATGGGCAATAACTTCTGAAGATTTTTAATCTGTAAAAATTTTAGAAGCAACTAATTCCGGTTATAATCAAAAGCTGTCCTTGGAACTGAAGTTGGCACTATTTACGTTCTAAAATCTGCGGTAATGTTAGCTGTCACCTCAAAGGTTATTCGGTTTAGTGCCGCAACTGTCAGCCTGACTTCACTTGATGAATGCTAAAGAAAATTTAATTAAACCGTTTCGCGAGTGACAGCGACGGCGATTGCCGCGATATCTAAATGAGCATACTTTTGGCAGAGACAGATAAAATATTATTTATTTTGTTTAATTAGCTATTCGGTTTTTAATCTTCATATGATTTATATTCATATTTAGTTTTATCTGTCTCTGTGATCACAAGACAGTTTTCTTTTATAAGAACCATCTGCGATATATCTCATTTTATTTTTTATCACTTTTATATTGTACATTTTTATTTTTTAAAGGAATCAAAATTATGAATGAGTAATCTTCATCATTATTTGAGGTAATGGTTCGTAAGTAAGCAGTTAACAGGCGCGCTGTCGCACCGACTTAATCACGCCAACTAATAGACAACGAGGGATTTAATTACACTAAATTGGACAAGAAACAATTACTTTGTTGATAACATTTACAGCCGTTGGATGTACATTTGATTTGAGATTACATTATCAAGTTTTTTCTAGTATATGTAGGTTTTGTAAGGTATCTAACTACTAAATCATTTATTGTAAATGTCACAAACGCTAATAGATAAATAAGAATATAACAGAGAAAGTTTTTTGATGTTTTATAATCAAACAACAAAACTATATACCTACGATTAAAATAATTTTAAATAAATCTACTTATATTCCAAAATAAATAACGTTTCTTTAAGCCGTCTCCCACAGTAAGCTTATTTCGCAATACATCATTTGATAGTATGTTATCATTATCATCGTTTTAGCCTTTGTGACTTCAGAACTCGCCTACTTTAAAAAACACAATGATAATTTGTCATCGAAGAATGACTTCCGAAGCACCTGGCCTCGGCACGACCCCTTAACTGTTTCTGTTCTTTTGATTCGATTCGAAACGCTACGACTTTGTAAATATGATTGTTTAATTTATATTATATGCTCTCCTAATTCTAGTTTAGTTTTTTAAACTTTTAATATATAGCAGACGAGGGAAGCGACGGCAGCTGTCAATTGTTTTAGAGGCGCATGTATTTAATTTGTTATATATTTTGTTACATAGGTAAGTACATAAGTACTAAGTAGGTGAAACATTTATAAAATATATGATAAGTATTAAAATATTTTTTTCATAAAAGATAAAATATACCTAACCTAGACATTTTTAAGTTGATTTTAAAAATAAAATAAAATGTTTAAGGCATATATGTCCTTATTTTTATTTACATAGTTATTTTCTGTCTTTTATATTATGTACCTACTGAGGATATATAAACAATTTATTAAAGTTATATTATTGTTACACTTATCTACGAAGAGGGTAAAGGTTTTAGTAATTTTCCATGTATGATGCAAACTCCATACAATAAAATAAAACAATTTGCAAATAGCAACCTAGTCGACTATGGCGCCGGCAACATTCGCGGTCGACGAATCGACTTCCTGCGCCCGTTTCCCGCCGAAATGGATCGCTTCCGATGCGTATTTGTCATCTCAAATCACAGCCTATAATGGAGTAGACTATGAAAATATGATTCTACCCTTTTTATACTAAAAAGAAACATATATACGTTCATAAAATGATAAAATTAAAAGAATACCTTAAGAAGCCATATTTCCGATTTTTTTTCAATTGATTAAAGCCAAGAAAAGTCTCCAAAGATTTCTTTTCTATACCTTAGTATTATCTTCTAATATCCAAACCATATCTATAGTC
The DNA here is from genome assembly GCA_959347355.1 of Napeogenes inachia. Lineage (NCBI taxonomy): Eukaryota > Metazoa > Arthropoda > Insecta > Lepidoptera > Nymphalidae > Napeogenes > Napeogenes inachia. The sequence goes on along the minus strand of OY365793.1, from coordinate 11,513,415 downwards.
GAGTCCATAGATTTCTGACGAGCTAAATCCAATCGCTGTGGTAATCCGTTTGCGAGTAACAAACAAGCCGTTAACTGCGTATCTTTTGCGGGAAGAATCAAGAAGGGCCACACCCTCACCGTCGATTATCATCTACCTAATGAGCTGTGAATAAAACAATTTGCTTTATTTTTCATTTAAACATTACAATATGATAATAATATTTGCCTAATTTGTTCTATATTTTATGAATATGAAGAAATATTAAAATATATTTATATACTCATTTTATATTGAAACTTGTTTTATAAAATAATTGGTGTAATAAATTTGTTAAACTGTGATATTTTTGTTACTATATAATTTTACTTTTTTAGACACATGCCTCCCTTTTATCCAGTAGGTACTACCCCCGGAACTAAACATAAGCCAATTGTATTGTTACAGGTGAACTATTAAAGATAGTGTTGATAAGTAAAATGGTAATCTGAGCGTGGGTGTCACACAATTGTGTGAACTGATTGCGTAATTAGCGGGACAAGTCACCGGGGCACGGGAATCAGACACCCTAAATGTTTTTTGTTCCACCCGTGGGAGTAATTATTGTTTATTTTTGAATGTTTGTACAGTATACTTTACAAATCTATATTATTTTATAGCCATAACTCTAGCTCTTAAAACAAATAATGAGTATATTATTTCAGTATGAGTATATTAATGAGTATATGGTTCATCAATTTGATAAAATAAATGGTAGTTAATAGCGGATTATTAGATATGTTAAAATTATTTAAAATATTCAAACTAGTTTAAAGACCACCTCAAAGATAAGCCATGAAAGCAAAACAATGTAAGTGCATCAATTTATTTCAATTTACATGATTGTATTGTTTTGGCGGGTGAGCCGTGAGGGTGGCGTTCTCGCACTTCCGGGCGTAGCTTCCGACACGAGCGCGACGCGTGCCGCCATCTTTGAATTATACCCTGTAACAATTGCCGTTTGTTGCCAGCAAGAAAAATATTTCTCGTTTTAATAGATTTGTTACATGAATTTAAACTTTATTGCGAGAGCAGAAGGACTAAAATGCTTTATTTTATGATTGGTACGTGTAACGTTTAGGAGTTGTGTAGATGTGTGTGATTGTTTTATCTATCGCGTTAATGTTGTTTAATAATTATCATGAACATCATGTCGTGCTGCGAATGTATTTACGGACGGCAGTCACTTGTAGGATGGGTGTAATTTTAAATAAAATTCACGTTTGTAATTCTACAAAATAAAAACCAATTAACTTTACGTATTAATGTATAATGTCGTTCTTATTATTTTACTAGCTCTTGCCCGTGACTACGTCCACGTAGACTGTAAAAATAATATTTAGGTATTTGACTTGAGTACACAGCCGTATAGACATTAGTTTTACAGTCTATATAGACGGAGCTACGGGCAATAGCTAGTAAATAATAAATGATGGAATAAAAGTAGCCTAAATTACTCCTTATTACTTCAGCTATCTGCAAGTCAAAGTCCCGTCAAAGTCGGTTCAACCGTTTTAGAGATTAGTTTGTACCAACAGACCGACAGACAACATTTTTTTAAAATATTATTTTGGTATATATCCCGTATATAAGTACATCCATATTCAGTTACTAAAAATCGGTTATTTCAATATTACAAACAGACAGTCTAATTTTATTTATATGTATTTAGATATGGCTGATCTATAATATTTTGTAAATTGAAGCAAAGTTAAATGTTCTTACTTTAATGTTTTTTACTAGCTCTACTCCGGGTTATTCTTTTCTTATCGAATTGAAATTGCATGTCTGGATGTTTTTATTCAGAGTTGGAATAAGAAATTAAAAATAAATGCATTTGCAGTATAACATATTACAATTCATTGAACTATATTATTGACTTATGTCAAAGAGAACAAACTGCAAGCCCTTTAATTATTTTAATCGAACGTCACCTATTCAAAGCACTATTCGTAAACAAACACCTATATAACTAGGGCTCAAAGTAAACAGTATTTGACCTTCAAAAATGTAATTAAAGCGCCCATTACCGTAACAAATAGAACAAATATGGATGTGAGAATGCATCGTTTGTTCAACGGAGGCGTCTGTTACGACAAACATTTGCAGTGGCGCGCCTTGTGCACTCAACTCTCCGTGTTTACCAGCTAACAGCGTGTCAATATCTATTTAGTGAATTGAATAATATCTAGAGGTACCAGACAATAGAAAAATTAAGATTAATTAATAAAGTCATGGGTTAAGCTGTAATTTCTGAAATGTAAATCCAGCTGGATTTCAATCTTTATAGTTTGATCTTATGTCTAATTAAAAATTCTATTCCATTTAGAATTATATTTTGACTAGAATTATATAAATAATATAGAAAAAATAATGAAAATATTTCGATGACCCACTTTTAAGACCTTCTATAAAATCTTTACAAAGTAATCGTAAAGAGTAGATAACTTTCATCCCTCTTATTTACAATTCAATGATAAAATGAAAATAGAATAAGAAGTTTTCTGTTTATCGTATAACTTGTCCAACGGGAAGTGCTCCGAAAAATAGAGTGAAGCGCGTTCGCAAGAGAGCATTACTGCAAAAGTTTTGTGTAACAATGTGTAATGTTGCCATTTCTATGCGAAAAACTCCTGCCCGGAAGCCGGGAGCTCACGTCTTTTCGAGGGAACCGAGGAACTTCGCTATTGTGGCGCCATCTACAGCTGTCCGATACATTGACATGTTTCCGCCTTCTCTTCAAAAAGTCTCAAGCTGTCAACTCGTGAGCGGATATCTTAAAGTTTCCTTGAGGGTCTTTTTATTATTATTATTCAATTCATTTGGAGATTTATTTGAATTTTAGGAGTAGAACAAATCAATTTAGACGTAAAACACACTTTGGCATTTTTTAATATAATACTTCTTTAGTTGTTTCAGTATGACCAGAATAGATTTTAGATTTCCTATAGAGTAATATCACAGACAATCAGAAACTGCTTACAAACAAGTAATCTATTAATAAAAAAAAGATTAAAATAGGAACAATAGTTAAAATGTAATACACGTATCAGTAAAACAAGTGTAGCGTCTACAGCGCTTCATTTTCACTGCTACGTGGGCGGGCACTATTCGTAGCAAGGCCGAGCGATATAGTGTTACAGTTACACTATCTAATCTTACTTGATCTTTGCCTTTACTGATTCTGCTCCCCATATGGGGTCTTGTAAGATTGGTGGATGTTCATGATCACTTTCGTTGTGTATTGTCTTCCTACGCCTATCGACACTGGTCTCTTTGCCAGATCAACTAAATCTTTTACATTATTCAAATACTTATAAGATTTTACCTTCTTATAAGTTTTCTAAATACCGTTGCTTATCGGTATTCCTTAGAATTTAGGATTTTAATTATACTATTTTTAAATTAGAATATTGAAGAATATTTTGATTTCCAACTCTTATTAGTCAGATTAGTAGGTATTCTCAGTTCTGTTTACTGAATTTAGTTTTAAAAATAGCGTTTACTCGAACTATTCATAATGATCATGGTTGACAAGGGCGATTTATAACAGACGTAAACTACGTAGTAGATCCGGGATAGAATCCCATCATTGCTATTTTCACGTGTAGGGTGACCACACGTTTGAATTCCATTTCAAAAAACGATTCTCAAAATCTTATTCAGGTATGCAGCGTAGTTAATGTTTTCTACCTATTTCTATTAAGCCGTACAAAGAATTCCATTTGTTATACAGATACTGTTTTAAGACTTATATGTTTATACGACTAAATTACAAATAATTTATTTATTTACACTTTAATTATTATTTTTTTCTTTCTAAAATACATGGTAGATGTAGTCATAAAGTCTCTGGTCACGTTGTTCTTCACGCTCGTGTTATTTTGCTAAACATAAACAAAGCCACTTCACTGTTAGTTTCATTGATGACTCCTTTTATTCCACAAAACTATAAATAATTTCATTTTGGTTTAATATTTATAAACATGTCAAGGGCTTCACCCACGTGTTCTGGAAATTACTAACGAAATACTTATTTGTGAGATTAGATCACTTAATAAAATATATTTAGTAGATATATATGTTGGCACCATTCGTTCTTCATTACAATTTTTTTTCATCTTGCTAAAACAATGTTGCCTCAAAGCATTTGCTTTTTAGCAATAAGATCGCCAATTAATAAAAAAATAATTAGTATTTAGAGTACAAAATACCAATTATATATGTTTTTTCTTTATTAAGTATAAATACTTAATATATACCTTATATATATATATATACATATATATATATATATATATATGTATATATATATACATATCAAATTATATCAAAGTACTTTGCAATATATATATACACATATATATATATATTGCAAAGTACTTTGATATAATTTGATATGTTATTTTACAATCTAGAATTAATGGATATATTTTCTTGTTATTTCAGGTACAAGTGCGGTTAAATTTAAATATAACTTATACGCGTTAAATGAATAAAAAACTAACCAACTTACTTTACTGTCCTACTTAGATTCTGTTATGGAGTAATTAATGAACTAATTTTGATAGACTTCATTTGTCTCCACAAGCAAAATATTTCAAAAATCATATTACCCATTGGATGCGTTTTTACAGTTCTTATAAGGTGACATCTCTGTAATGCTGTAACCATCTACATATAGATGGTAGTGAGACGACATATCAGTAGGAAGATAGTTCAGTTCACAATATAAATATACAATATATGTAACTGCTTAACAATTTTAGCGTAACGTTATTTAGGCGTGAGTCAATACGTTATCTTAAAATAGAAGATGAAATTGAGACTGATGACGTTAATATTTGTTGTTGAATGAATCTTCAGAAGCAGACATTATGAGAAGCATAACGACTCTTTAATTAAATAAAATATTGAAACGGAATGTGCATAAAAATAACTTTTAGCTTCAACCTTATGTGAAAAAAAAAATGTAAAAAAGTGTATCTCTTGAAATAACTATTATGTCAAAAGGCTTAAAGTGATGCAATAATATTTTTAAACTTTATAGTAAAAATGTTTTTAGGAACTTATTCAATTAAATAATGTTTCTTTTCAATCATTTTAAGCTTTATTTTGTTAGCTTAGCCATCGTAGCTTAGCTTCAGCATCCATACAATGCAAACATTGGCTTCTTAAAATACATTTTTCTATTCTTAAACAACAAATAATCCCTATCAATATCATAATTTATGACACGTGTATGAATCGGTAGTTAATTATTGTCACACTGCTCAGCCAAGACTGATTTCATTATGACAATAATCGATTTGGGGTATAATTATAATACAACAAACTACTAGACTGGTATGACAATTGCTTATGTAAACAAACATGGCTTCTCACACTAAAAAAATCTCTAGTGTTCAGATGAAAATAAAAAAGATATTTGGTTTTTATAAATTAAAATAAAACTAAAACTGTATAGAATTGTAAAAAAAGTTAGGTGGTTTATAATTTTGTTTATTACAGGGCGGGAAGTAAGTCGCTGGGAAAAGCAGGTAATTATAAAAAGAGCGGCTCTTATAACAATGATGCTGGGTACGATGCAGGGAAACAACACAGGACAAACTAATACATACCACACAACTGCATCGATGCACAAAAACAATCTGAAGACGCCCAATGACCAGCTAATTACCATCTTTCAAAATAAATGTACTCGCTAGTAAGAAAACTATTTACCTATTTTTGTTAAACATAATAATATAAATAAGAATTAGTACAATAAACCCACGTTTCCTTTCAATATCTTACAGTTAATAAAAATGTTGAAAAAAGAAAATTCTACTAAATTGCAAGTAAAGTTTTTAGGAATACTGTTTAAAGTATTTAATCAAAATCATATCAGAGTAATTTTTTCATTCCGTATATATTTTATATTTATCTTTAAATTGTAAGAAGGTGAGTATACTATATATGAACATTGTGGCTGGTTGGTAGAAAATAACATCTCTTTTTGTTATGAATATTTTAACCAATCCTCTTACAAGAATTGTATTTTTTTAAACTTGAACTCATTGAGTTCAAGTTTAAAAAAATACTGTTAACAACAATAAGGTTAAAAATATATATTTTTACAATCATCGCTTGAAATCATAGTTTTTAGAATTATGGTATTTTTACACATGTGTACATATTAATTATAAGCCAAAGACAAAAAGTGATGTCTTACCAAGAAAAAGCGTGGGTGTGAAGGCGTCATAATTACGTAAGAGAGAACATACCATCAAATAGTTGTTTTCATTACAAACTGAACAAATATAGATATGGGATGCACCCAATATAGACATGACTTCCTAAACATCGACCGCACTAAAACTATTGGCATGAGTCTTCACCAAATAATGAATAGATAATTAGGCAATAAATTAACCCTGTTGACACGTGTCACCATTACATCATTGGAAGAAATCATATATTATACTAATGGGCTAGCTTTGGTGCTATAGCTCACTTTACAAAACGTTTTACTCTTCAATTGGAATAAGTTTCATAGCAAAGCTAACTATTATGAGACAATCGTATTTACATGATATAAAAAAAAATTAAAAAGCAACTACAAATCAATTTCTCAATTACAATTCGTATCTAAGCAATGATCAAGTCTATAGAAAAACTATAAATACTTTGTTGTTGTTATTTCTCAATGTCAAGTATATTTTTAGTGTAAAAAGTAGAAAAAAACTTCTAATAAAAAGCTCTCATTTTAAAATCCCAAAACACGAATATTATTTTATTTATATGTATTTAGTAAAGGTGAGACGATTCAGCAGATTTAACAGTCCATGTTTTAAAAACATACAAAATAAATCTATATTTATGACCATTTTAGATAACATTCTTGCGACCTTGGTGCGTCTGCGCCTGCGTCACAGATTAAAATAAGAGTATTTGCATCAAACAAAATGCTTTTAATATCTTAGAAATCATATCATCCGGTTATATTGTTCGTACGTTTTTATTATGTTTATTTTACATATTAAAGAAAGCGCTTCTTACTTGAATATAGTTTAGTTAGTTAAAATTAAAAGAAATTATGATAATCATTGACTTATTTTAAAAGGAAAGTTGTTTATTGTTGTGAAATTTGTGACCAACCAGACCCCAGTGCAAAACGTAGCAGTGCTACGTAGGTGTAGCTGCCGTAGACACGTATCATCTTAATATTTAAAACTCCAAGGCATAATTATAATACATACAAACAAAAATGGTAATCACATTCTATGTACTATATGAAAGATATAGATTATTGTTATATCTTATTGTCATATAATATATATTTCTACTCTGTCATTGTTTCGATAGCTTCCTTTATTTTAATATTCTTGTTCCAACAAAGTCTATCCTTCAATCTGTCTGCTTCTGTCTGATGTCTGTGTCACAGTTTACTTACTTTTAAGAGAAATTGACACCTAATATATTTCTTTGCTTAAAAAAATGGAATAATAATTATAATGACAAGCTGATATCAAAAACAATAGAAGAATAAATTTAAATTTTTATGTGAATGTACAAAAATACTGTACATACAATTGACTAATTTTATAACATCTTACTGACGCCGTTTAAGTCTAATGTTAATGTAAAATACAAATTTTCAGTAAACGCACGTATGGGGCAGTAAAACATGAAAGAGGTGCGGGGGAAGGAAGTGGGGGGTTGTGGGGGGAGGTCCTGGGCGGCGACTGCTGCACGCCAGTGCGCGCCCGCCCCGGTCCGACACTCGACGTCGGCTCGTCAGCGACACAACACATCGCTAACATAAACGATCCATAATATAATCGGTAAGAATCAAGTGCATTATTAATCGCGAAAGTGTTTATTATATTCCTAATATTGTGGTACGTGTGTATACGCGTCTGTTTAATTCATTGTCTAGGTGGTATCTAGTTTGAATTTCCGCGGGTGTTGTTAGGCAATCACCGCTTTGTCAGGGTAACGTTTTATCAGCAGACCGTAAGTTACTTAATAATGTAATAAATTAATTTCATATTGTATCTACAATCTTATATAGATACGTAACTGGAATGTAAATAATTTAAGATCTTTGCTGCACAGACAAACCGTTTAAATATTATTCAATCAAGATAAATCAATCATTATCGAAATAAAAGAAATGAGAATGATGTTTTCTATAATGTATATTTTATAAAAAATAAATAAGATTAATATCATTCTACATGTTAAGTTTTTCAAATATATATTTCAATAGTTAAAACTATTATTTCATAAATAAAGATAACAGATTATTAAAAAACACCTGTACGCGGGGTTTTATTTTAATTTGTCTGACTTACTTAGACATATTTATTGTATTGCAGTAGGATGTGGAGTCATCATCATTATGTAATCACTTATTGATATAATTTGTTTGAAATTTGAAAAGCTATAAAGTAGTGTATTGTGTAGTTCCACCTGTCGTGTGTCGGCGTCGGAGCGCGCCATCGAGAATGTCGTGAATCCGATACCAGTGTAGAATCTATTTTCGGCGACTACCATCCGAGCCAAATTTGCAATCTCAAATCGAGCTGCCTTCGTGTATTTTTGTAACGGTTTCATAATTTTCACGGCTTATCCAAATTTCATCACAGGTAAAGCGGCTCCAGTTGGCATTGATTTCTATGATTCACTAAATGGGTCAGAACTAGGATTACGTGTGACATTGGCCTTCATGCTTGACCTGTATCTTATTTGTAGTTAATCTTATAGTAGAATTTTGCAAAAATATTATAATTAAAGCATAAGTAATAAAAAAAATAAAAATCTATCAACTTACCAAATTAATAAAATTTCATAATTTATGCATTTTTATTAAAATGATTTGAACAATAAAGCAGTAGCGGCATTCCTAAAATGTCAAGTGTTTTATTTGCCAGCATAACTCAGATGGAAGGTTTGATGGATGGCACATCTGTTTCGTTAAATATAGACTATAATGACGCAAATGCCTTGCGTTTAGTGTCAGCGGGAACGAGTGAGTTTATACAGAAAAGTGAAGTAGGTAGCTTAGACTAGATTCAAAATTACATGTCGTATTTATGGTAACAATAAACGTTCTTGACATGAACCATAAACAATACGGATTCCTATAACTAAAACAAATATACTCGAGTGGTTCTCGTTTCGAGTTGATATTATTATATAAAGATTTTATCGGGAGATTAAATATTAAATATTTTCAATCGAAAATATTTAAATAATAAACGCTATTATAGATTTTATTAAATATTAAATTTTAATTGACTTCTAGTAGATAAATCTATTGGATATAAAGAAATTATTTACGATAGCGCGGCGAGTTATTCAAGTCGAAACTTAGACAAGGTCACCACAAAAGCGAAAATAGATGACGATGATCAAACATTCGTAAAAACGGTAATTTTCGAGTAACTCTCACCATTAGTTAGGTTGGCACGCGGCCAAGTCCATGGGCCATTCGAACCGGAGCAGCCGCGGAGATGGCTATTTGTGTACCAGCACCTAGCTTGCGTACGTCATTGCTCTATTTACGATGGACGTGCACCATTGTAGTCATTATGTCATCTGGATGAGAGATTAATATCCTAACCAACTTTACTTGACACTTCTTAGTGATATTATTGTGATATTATTATGACTCACGATCAAATGTTTTGTTACAGAACACGAGCACGACATAAACAGCCAAAATGTTTAAAAGTCATTTAGAAATGATTGGCAGAAACGAGACGCCGTCGAAGAAAGCCAGATTTTGGCAATCCTTCGTGCGATCTCTAAAAGGTAATATCCCATTAAGAGGCTTATGATACGGTGACTTAAAGCACAATTAAAAGTCACAAAAATATCTTGTTAGTATAAACAGAGTTGTTTGCGGGATCTCATTTTTTATTAATCTCATTAAGGATCGGAAGATATCAGAGCAGAGGAGAGATACAGACCGTCGCGTCGTAGCGTTTTCCCGGAGTTGTCGTCAACTTACCCTTACAGCAAGTCCATCTACGAGGACCCTATTGGAGCTGCCCAGAGAATCACTGTTCCTGGATACCGTTACTTGCCCGTCCACCGCGAGGTCTACGGCTACTCCCCCCGTCCCATCTATGCCCACAACTATCCCAGATCCCTCGATCAGTACAGGCCAAGTTAGTATTTAGTATTTGATGTCGTTCTCAATTAGCTCAACACTCTACTTACACATAACACTTCTTTGGTTTGCCAAAACACGTGTAATTAATTTGCTCATTATTTATATCTTAGATGTCTATTAATTATAACAAGTTTGTATTACAGCTACTTGCTTTAATTATTTAATTTATTAAATATATTTATTCGATTAAGTTGAACATTTTGTATAATATCAATACTAATTTCAGTAACACAATTACAAATTAGGTACGAGATAATAATGTAAATATTGCCATTTTATTTAATTGTTTCAGCGAAAGCCGGAAGAGTTTAAAATGAATAAAAAAATAGTTTAACTTTAGTTATCTTCGATATATTTGCAATGTTTTTTCATTTGTCATCGAAGAGACTACTTATTAAATAAAATATCGTTTCGCAACTAAAAAGTCGAGTGCGGGAGCAATTTTGAAAGCAACTAAAAATTACCATTTTTATATACATATTAGCTTCATTAAAGATTTAAAAATATTTCAAATGTAACAATTTGTATAATTTTTTTAAATAAAGCTTGAGCATTTAATATTATGGCCTGGACCCTGTCAAAGGCTAAAAGATTTAAATTATGATGAATCGATAAGCACATAGTATCCTACACAATCACGAAATACATTGACTACATTTACTTAAGAAGTTATAAATGCACAATTTGGCTTATTATTTGTTACATTTAGTTGAGGTTATCGTACCAATATTATGAAATCATCGTCAACAAATTTTGATTTATGTCATTATGTTACCTATATGTATTTTATATTGTATTTGCTTATGTATTGTGTACAGTATCAGATGTTTGCTTGCAAGTTGCGTCCAAATCATTTCTCATTATTGCATGCAGCATTAGAAGTCACCTCATACATAACACCTTTTACACTGTATTGTCATGAAAGTAATCGATATCATTTTTAAATCTTCGAGCATTTCTCAGGTGACCACATTTTCTTTATAAATGAACTCCCTTTTTATGTCTATAAATAAGACATTTAATAATCCACAACCATACTTATAAAGTTGTTCCACGTGATAGAGGTGAGTTCTGGAAAAGCTTTGATACTTTCTAATTTAGACCTGCTGCAATAAAGCTTAAGCTTTACACACTTCCTAACATACTAACGATGCAACTTTCAAAATTTCCTCGTAGTTCTAAATTGTTTTTTATGTTGATATACTTTTCTATTTCTATTTTAATTTATCTTATAAAAAGTCCACTTTGTCGGATAGGCAAAATCTTCCTACTTGCGTTTGATCTGTTTATTTTTCAACATATATGTTAATATATTGTCTCATGGTGTGAATTATACAAACAGTTTACCATGTGCCAAGACGTCTGCGAAGAGGCGTGGACCCCTTCGACGCGCACAAGGCGTGGCAAGACCATCTCGACAGGATGGCCGCCATCGACCGCCTGTACCCCTCCCGCTACGGACTCTACTTAAAGGACCGGGCCTACCCCATCACCGACCTCTCCGCTCCCGTCGTCGACTCTCTCTCGCCCAAGAGCCTTAAAGGCATCGAATATGAACCCGACAACAAACCTCACTGGGGATCAGGTAAATACTAAATCATTTTGCACGATATTTTAAGAACTGTCAAGATTTCTCCATTCGACCTTTGCTTGAATAATCTTGTTTTGGAAAAATCATCATTTTGTCGCTATTAATGATGGGTACCCTGGTGGTTTACCCTGCGTCTTTTTAAGTGTCTCAAAAAAGACTGATTGTTTTGTAAATTACGAGTGGGTTAATCTGGGCATGAGTTATTTTCTTCCTGTATGAGGACGACAACGAAGTACTACATGACTCTCTTATTTTTATAACTTATTAGAGTATTTAATATCAAGTTTATTACATGAATTATTATTGTAAAAAAAACATCACTCACTGTTAGACTCAACACATACTTGTTGAATCTAGTCAGGAGAGAAACTATCAGTAGTAACTTCAATATATTAATAGTAAAATATTTCAAATTTGCGTCTAAACTTACATATACGCAAACTTAAAATATGATGTCCCCTACTATTTTTTTTTATAACAGATAAAGAAATTGTTAAATTATCTTTCCAAATTATTTTTGTTATCCTCTTTGATATCCTTAAATATGTATTGTTATTGTGTTATTAAAATTCTGTATATAGAACTGGTATCAACATCGTAATATAAATATTGTATGAAAAATCATTGTTAATCAAGAAAAACCATAGAGTAGGATCCTTTAATATAATTGTATTGTATCTTGGTACTTTATAAATAGTACAAAATTAATTGCATTAACTAACCCATTCATATTTTTATATTAAAATATAAAAGACCGATTCGTGTTTTGATTTGTAGCTTAGTACCTCCCTCTCATTTGATATTTTTAATGCAAACATCGTTTGCACGGCTGGATGCGGGGCGCAACAATCATAAATTATAAAATAATTCGTCCATACATAACATATCATTCTACGCGCATGACTGCATTGTATATAGCAAGGATGCACTCATCGGAATGTTCACTGTTGAAATAAAAATTGGGTGAACACTACAGTGAATGAATGATTTATAAAAGTACAAGCCGCGTTTAAAATCTTGGATTTTTTTACGTGGTATTGACTATAAGACTTACCGTGAAGGAGCGTGGCCGGCGAGAATATCGGATGCTTTCAAAGAAGATCCATTTTTTGCTGATGCTGAAAAATGGACTGGTTTTGACCGCTCACTCCGAGGGAAATCCCCAACACCAGTGAAGCCAAGGATTAGTCCGCCCCGTGACTCTGAAATAGCATTCGATGCCGACGGTAAGGGCAACAGACACCTCTTAGGTCAAATCCTTCTTGTTGTTGCTGTATCCAGATTAATAGAAATCACTTGAAATTGCAAGCGTCTTCTCTCCAGCACTTTTTACGTTGTTTGGTTTACGACTTCTTATATTTGATACTTTGGTATAAATTCGATGAATAAAATTACAAGACATTTATTCACGAAATAAGTGTAGTGTTGCCTAATCAATGTTAAATTCCATTTTAATTTAATCATGTATGATCATATAATTTGTACGCTAATATCGGCATCACTAATCTGATCTCATTGTGTATTTCCTGGCATTAACACAGTTAAAATGTTATAATTATACTATTCAATTTTTTTACTAATTAACCCTGTTTTTATTTATTTGTAGATACTTAAAAAAATAACTTTAAAACTTTTTCTACTATATTATATATTCTCTCTATATCATGTATATCTGTAATGAAAAGTAGAATTGATATTAATATTATAAGTAACAACCAAGTTCGGCTTGTTTTGTGTTTTATGTAGAGTTCGGCTTCACTGTATCTGCTTTGTCTACTTACTACACCAGTGCGGGAGCGATGACGAATTTAATTGTCTGTTGTCCGGGCATTAATTGTTGTGACATGTAGGTGCTCCACTATACACCGCCGGCGGGTTGAGGCGTAGGCCCTGGGCTGACATTTTCAACCCCAGCCCGTCTCTGCCGATCTCGGCGATCACCCGGGACCCCTTCTGGTACGACTGGCCGGAGCTGAGACCCATGGCACGATGGGATCGCAGCCCTTCCTACATCCGCGACTCGTACCTCTCGCCGGTCAAACGCACGTTCCTCTGGGACAAACATCCGATCAGGCCCTTAGGTTAGTTGCTTGCTGTACATAAAGATGCTTTACATATAAGCTGTAAAATTGGCCTATCTTCTCGACGAAGCAGAATCGCATCTTCTTGTTACTATTATTTTTAACAAACTGATGCTTAATATGAATCTCTGATCACGACAGATCTTATGATGGAAGACAGGTTTACAGTGGATGATATAAGCAAGACTTTTCCGTTCATTCGTAGTCTTTAAACGTGCACCAGATTACTTCGATGGGTAAATGGGATGTTTTTATGGTAGATAGAAAATGAAATGTTATTTAATGTATGTTGATATAAGTTTTCATCATTTTATTCCCTTTATATCCTGCATTGCGGATTTCGAGAACCCAATTTAGATAATCGTTTAGTAATATGTTATTGCTTGTTATATATGTGTAGACGATCACAAGAGTAGTGATGAGGTGCGTTTTCAAAATGCATTTTTTACTAACCTTACTTATAATTTAGTAGTTGAATGAATTGTAATGACATCCTCAACCTTCCTTAATTACTTTTAAGTCCTAAAATTCCTTGTGATTGTTTTCTTCAAATTTAATTATAAACATAAAATGTTCTTAATTAAATATTTTATATTAATGTTTTGAATTGCCCAATAATGATAATAAATACTTATGCAGGTATCTTACTACCTATATATGTATTTATAAATAGGTACATATTATGTATCCATTTATTAAAACTTGTTTATATTTATATTCCAAAACAAAGCACATACCAATTAAAAATATAAAATACTTTTATTTTTACAGGGGGCATTCTTTATTTAAAGAAAATAAACTACCTACTCGATGAGCTTTATGTAGATAGGTATTTGTTTAAAAAAAAAGCGTTATAATTTAATTTTAAAAGTAAAAAATGACAAGAAAAAATAGTATGTATAAAAGTAGAATGTAAAGTAAAAGGACAAGCATAAATTATATTAATTAGTTATACTTCTTACTAAATATAAAAAACTCAACGTCCATAGTTGTTTAAAATAAACTAGAGTAAGTAAAATTATGTAACTGGCATTTTTTTTTCAGCTGCTGCTTTCTAAACGGCCTGTCATCGAAATCTACTTGTTAAGTAATACAAAGCCTAATATAACATTTATTTTTTAATTTTCTTTCTGTCTCCATTTTGACTATGTTACAAAATTTTTATTATCAATAAAAAAGATTCGGTGCTTAATTTGATTTAAGATCTCTAAGACTGCAATAACTATCATAGTCACTGCCACGGAAATGAACTTTGTTACAATAAAATTGTTTTTATTATAAATATTTTTATTTTTATGTACTGTAAAATCTTAAAAAAAAAACAATAAAATATACAAAAATGATCATTTGTTTTTATATACATATTAAGTACTGAATGGAATCCTGCATGATGTTTAAATAATTATCACGATCAAATTGAGTTTTTTTTTAAATACACTTTTTAAGACCTCGATAACGAACATTCGTTAGACAATCCACTAACAAATTAATGGACTAGATAAATTCTAGTCATTCTGGGACAATTGGTAACACTCGTTAAAAGCTTCGTTGTTTCTAAATTAAAAGGAGCTTGAGGTCGAAGGCCTCGAAATAAAATTAGACCACAGATTTCACCCGGGTAAAAAGCCAAGTACCTACTGACCTAATTATCAAAAGAACAAACAAGTACGCTAAACCCACTATCATGGTTGCGTTGGCAAACAGCTAGTTTTTAATATGTTTGGCACCAAAGAGAATTGCGATTATATTATGGCGTCATACATTCCGATGCTGATTTCTGCTTTCTTGGTGGTTGGGAAGTTAGGAGAGACAGTAGAGGTTTTTCTCGACATTTTAAGGATTTTTTTTATTCCACATTAATTTGTTTTGTAAAACATAATATTTATAAAATATTTTTTAAAATTTAATACGTTATAGTAGTTTATCTTATATTTCGTTATAATGTCAAATGATGACAACCAAAACGACGAATCTTGTCTCCCCATTTCTTCATCTTCTGATGTGTTGAATTTTAGTGATAGTTTTCAAAGTATTCCTTCCTGGAGCAACAGTCTGGTGTGTTATTTCATAGATTGTTTGAAGAATATTATGATAGTTCATATTAATGCTCAGAGTATTCCTGTTCATTTCCCTGACATGCTATCTATCTTTGCTTCTAATAGTATTCACGTAATATAATATCTAAATCCTAGCTGTCTATTATGTTGTGTCTATTATAGCCCTAACCTTAATCTATATATAAAATCGTCACTAATTGATTTCTTTCGTGGAAAATAATAAAAAAAAACATAATGGGGGGCTTTTATAAGAGCAAGAGAACCCAAAACAATAGTTTTTCCTGTTGTCTGTATGTCTGTATGTTTGTGCACGCTAATCGCAGAAATGGCAGAACTAATTTGAATGCGTTTTTCAGGAATATATTGTAACAGTCTTAACTTACCATTTAGTGTTTATTTCATTTGAATCGGTTAAGAAATATTAAAGTTATGTCAACCATGTAATAAATATGATGCAAATCTTCTTATATACATGTAGGTAATTAATTTGTGAAGGAGTAGTCTCTGTAGATTACAAATATTATATAACTAACTCTGTCTGCGTCTTCATACGCGTAGATATTGATTTCTATAAAACGTACCCTTTGTACATACCTTTGTATAAACTATAACCCTTCAAAGTTTACATCAAATACCGTCAAGTAGTTTTTGCGTGTAGGAGTTTTGTGGCCGTAGGTTCATCTAGTACAATAATTAAACCAGTAACATAAGTTTGAATAGCAGAAAAAAGAATGTAAAAACCCTGATACAAAAAGACACTTAAAAAAGAATAAAAATAATATTATTATGTACTTATTGAAGTAGTTGCGTCGGAGGACGGTTAAATAAAGATACAAAATGAAATTCAAGGAAGTTACCAAGGCAAATTACGATAAAAAAAAGAATTTACGATATCGAATCATATTGTCTAAGCCCTCGTAATTTCGTAAAATACACACCATCGTTAACGTATGTACAACGGTCCCCCGACGCAACGACTTCAATAAGTACATAATAATATTGTTTTTGTTCTGTTTTAGAGGTCTTTTTGTGTGAAGATGTTTAAATTTTAAATTTTATATTCTTTTTGTACTTAATGGAAATTTATTTTGTATTGATAGTACGTATTGATAGTAAGTATTGATAGTACGTATTGATAGTACACATTGATGGTACATATTGATAGTAAGTATTGATAGTACGTATTGATAGTACATGTTAATAGAACGTATTGATAGTACACATTGATGGTACGTATTGATAGTACGTATTGATAGTACGTATTGATAGTAAGTATTGATAGTAAGTATTGATAGTACGTATTGATAGTATGAATTGATAGTACGTATTGATAGTACGTATTGATAGTACGTATTGATAGTACGTATTGATAGTACGTATTGATAGTATGAATTGATGGTACGTATTGATAGTAGGAATTGATAGTACGTATTGATAGTAAGTATTGATAGTACGTATTGATAGTAAGTATTGATAGTAAGTATTGATAGTATGAATTGATAGTACGTATTGATAGTACGTTTTGATAGTATGTATTGATAGTACGTATTGATAGTAAGTATTGATAGTACGTATTGATAGTACATGTTGATAGTACATGTTGATAGTACATGTTGATAGTACGTGTTGATAGTACACATTGATGGTACATATTAATAGTACACATTGATGGTACATACTGATAGTACACATTGATGGTACACATTGATGGTACGTATTGATAGTACATGTTGATAGTACACATTGATGGTACGTAATGATAGTACACATTGATGGTACATACTGATAGTACACATTGATGGTACACATTGATGGTACGTATTGATAGTACATGTTGATAGTACACATTGATGGTACGTATTGATAGTACACATTGATGGTACGTATTTATAGTACATTTTGATAGTACACATTGATGGTACACATTGATGGTACACGTTGATAGTACATGTTGATAGTACATGTTGATAGTACATGTTGATAGTACATGTTGATAGTACGTGTTGATAGTACACATTGATGGTACGTAATGATAGTAAGTATTGATGGTACGTATTGATAGTACGTATTGATAGTACATGTTGATAGTACATGTTGATAGTACACATTGATGGTACGTAATGATAGTACACATTGATGGTACATGTTGATAGTACACATTGATGGTACATATTGATAGTACGTATTGATGGTACGTATTGATAGTAAGTATTGATAGTAAGTATTGATGGTACGTATTGATAATAAGTATTGATAGTTCGTATTAATAGTAAGTTTTGATAGTACACATTGATGGTACATATTGATAGTACGTATTGATAGTAAGTATTGATAGTAAGTATTGATAGTAAGTATTGATAGTACGTATTGATAGTAAGTATTGATAGTAAGTATTGATAGTAAGTATTGATAGTAAATATTGATAGTACGTATTGATAGTACGTTTTGATAGTATGTTTTGATAGTATGTATTGATAGAACGTATTGATAGTACACATTGATGGTACGTATTGATAGTACATGTTGATAGTACATATTGATAGTACGTAATGATAGTACATATTGATGGTACATATTAATAGTACGTATTGATAGTATATATTGATAGTAAGTATTGATAGTACATATTAAAAGTACATATCGATAGTTCACATTGATGGTACGTATTGATAGTACACATTAATGGTTGATTTTGACAATACGTATTGATAGTAAGTATTGGTAGTAAGTATTAATAGTACGTATTGATAGTATATATGGATAGAACGTGTTGATAGTACGTATTGATAGTACGTATTGATAGTAAGTATTGATTGTACGTATTGATAGTACATGTTGATAGTACATGTTGATAGTACGTATTGATAGTACGTATTGATAGTATGTATTGATAGTACGTATTGATAGTACATATTGATTGTACATACTGATAGTACACATTGATGGTACACATTGATGGTACGTATTTATAGTACATGTTGATAGTACACATTGATGGTACATGTTGATAGTACATGTCTATAGTACATGTTGATAGTACGTGCTGATAGTACACATTGATGGTACGTAATGATAGTACACATTGATGGTACGTATTGATAGTACATGTTGATAGTACACATTGATGGTACGTGATGATAGTACACATTGATGGTACGTATTGATAGTACACATTGATGGTACATATTGATAGTACGTATTGATAGTAAGTATTGATAGTAAGTATTGATAGTACGTATTGATAGTACGTATTGATAGTATGAATTGATAGTACGTATTGATAGTAAGTATTAATAGTACGTATTGATAGTACGTATTGATAGTAAGTATTGATGGTACGTATTGATAGTAAGTATTGATAGTACACATTGATGGTACATATTGATAGTACGTATTGATAGTAAGTATTGATAGTAAGTATTGATAGTAAGTATTGATAGTAAGTATTGATAGTAAATATTGATAGTACGTATTGATAGTAAGTATTGATAGTACGTATTGATAGTAAGTATTGATAGTAAGTGTTGATAGTAAGTGTTGATAGTAAGTATTGATAGTAAGTATTGATAGTAAGTATTGATAGTACGTATTGATAGTAAGTATTGATAGTAAATATTGATAGTACGTATTGATAGTACGTTTTGATAGTATGTATTGATAGTACATGTTGATAGAACGTATTGATAGTACACATTGATGGTACGTATTGATAGTACATGTTGATAGTACGTATTGATAGTATATATTGATAGTAAGTATTGATAGTAAGTATTGATGGTACGTATTGATAGTAAGTATTGATAGTACACATTGATGGTACATATTGATAGTACGTATTGATAGTAAGTATTGATAGTAAGTATTGATAGTAAGTATTGATAGTAAATATTGATAGTACGTATTGATAGTAAGTATTGATAGTACGTATTGATAGTAAGTATTGATAGTAAGTGTTGATAGTAAGTGTTGATAGTAAGTATTGATAGTAAGTATTGATAGTAAGTATTGATAGTACGTATTGATAGTAAGTATTGATAGTAAATATTGATAGTACGTATTGATAGTACGTTTTGATAGTATGTATTGATAGTACATGTTGATAGAACGTATTGATAGTACACATTGATGGTACGTATTGATAGTACATGTTGATAGTACGTATTGATAGTATATATTGATAGTAAGTATTGATAGTACATATTAAAAGTACATATCGATAGTTCACATTGATGGTACGTATTGATAGTACATGTTAATAGTACACATTGATGGTACATTTTCACAATACGTATTGATAGTACACATTGATGGTACATTTTGACAATACGTATTGATAGTAAGTATTAATAGTACGTATTAATAGTATATATGGATAGAACATGTTGATAGTACGTATTGATAGTAAGTATTGATTGTACGTATTGATAGTACATGTTGATAGTACGTATTGATAGTATGTATTGATAGTACGTATTGATAGTACACATTAATGGTACATATTGATAGTAAGTGTTGATAGTACGTATTGATGGTACATATAGATAGTACACATTGGTGGTACGTATTGATAATACATATTGAAAGTATACATTGGTAGTCCTCCCGTCAGGGACTAATAATAAACTTTCCAATAAAAAAATACATAATTGGTCTACCTACTCATAAAAAAAAATTGTGGTAAAAATAAAAAAATATAAAAAAATTATATAAAAATAAACTAGAAATACTCCTACACGCAAAAACTACTTACCGGAGTTTGATGAAACTTAGTAGAACGTTTTATCGAAATCGGAATCTATGCATACGAAGTGGCAGGCTCAGCTAGTATTGACTATTTTTCTTCATCCGAAAATCTTATGGAATAGTTTTTATACATTATAATGGAGGACTTTAAAACTTATTTGATTAAAAACGACTACTACCGCCTTAATTCTATCGCCAATGCTTTTAACTTATTATATAGCATATTCACCCTCTGTCTCCTACTCATCATTCTTCAACATGGTACAACAACCTAACTGTAACTCCTCTCTCTTAGATTTGGTTCTTGTATCCTCTTCTAAGCATGTAAAATAATCAATATCCATAGTATGACAAAAATAAAACTTTTTTTTTGTCAATGTGTGCAATGTATGTGTAAGAGAATGTGTGTGTGTATGAAAGTGATTTAAAATAAGGAATTAATTAACATATGGAATAGAGCAAAATGGGCACTTATCAAATCATATGTTATATTTTACACTTGCATAGAATACAATGTAGTTAGTATATGGACATTATAAACTTACTCTTTTCAGAAGCATTTTAGTTTCATGGTAGTTTAAGGTTAAAAGAAAATGTGTTGTCATACCAGTTAATTTGGATTTCGTTAGAGGGTAGATATTTAGTTCGCAACCTCTATTATAAAATGCAGATTGACACAAGAATTGATATTGTTTAAAGTTAGTTTTACATAAAGGGACATTTTTCAGATTCAGACAGGGAATATTTTTCAGATTCAGATTTTAGACAGAAATTCTTTTGTAAGGTAAGTGTTGAGGCACTTTTAGAATGTATAATTGTCAAATATTTTATTTAGTAATTTTCGTTATTATTGAATAATTAAGAAACGAGCAAACGTCTTAGCCTTACGAAGGCCCGAGAGGAGAGGAAATGAACATAACAAGAAAAATAAGGCTAGATATAACAAAATTAACAGATTACTGTAACCGATTTTGTAGAAAATTAGCGACTCCATATTTATAGTTCTGTTATTGAAGAGAAGGACTGAATAAAAGTATGAAACTTTTAAACCCCTATTAATTGGTCGGAGTAAACAAAATACACAAAACATTTTGGATTCCGATCTAAACAATGTTAACCAACAACCAATCATTGGATGGTGCTATTAAATCTTGTATTAAAAGCGAACTTTCATCTTTTCCCACTTGAAGGACTCCGTTTTCTTATTCAAGTAATTTTTTCCGAATGTCATGGTAAGAAAACCATACTATCCTCGAACTATCGGTTGTCGGTTATGTAGTCATCCCTATCCTTGACATTTTGATCCCTATCCTAACGTCCTTATTTAATATATCCATTACAATGTGTGAATTCCCATCCTGCTGGAAAGATATATTGTTCTTCTTCCGAATAAATTAAGGGACCTGCACTCTCGCCACTTCGCAAATATATTTCCTCAGGAATATTTATAAGCTTAGCTTTTTAAACTGTCTTCTATTCAACCCTTCCACTCCGTCCTATTTGGACGAATGGTTCGAGTTTTTGAGTAGCTCTCATAACGACTATATCCTTTCCAATCAAACCCTTATCCTTAAAGTACCTTCCCATTCATCCTCTGTTTAATCCGATTCCTTTAACAGCCATAGCATAAGACTTTGGAATGATCTCCCTCCCTAATATCTGCACATTCATATGATTCATTTATGCGCAGTGAGCTCTGCACCTCTTTTCTTGCTAAATATTAAGGTTCTGCTGAAACTCGGTATCTTTGTGTATGAAGGCAATATGGAGACACATGCACAAAGACTTGTATGTGAAAAACTTGTAAGTGCTGGTAGCACCACTAAGGTAAAACTCCCAAGTTTAGAACATAGTCACAAAATAACCCGTCTGACAGTATTCAATCGGTTACAATTCAGAGTGTGCAATGGTATTGCACAAGTTGATTGTTCATCTCCTTTCCCTCACTGGACGTCTAGAAACTCGACAGGAAGGCCGACTCAAAATTGACTAATTCGTGTTTGATTACATGACTTAGTCTACATTGTGAGTCGCATACACAGAAGGACCTATTGACCTTGGATCTGAAGATTTCATTATATATATATATATATATATATATATATATATATATATATATATATATATATATATATATATATATATATATATATATATATATATATATATATCTTTTAAAGTGATTGTTGTTTTATTTCTTTCAATTATCCATAAATCTATAAAGAACATTTCCTGACCAAATTATTTATCCACGCATAATCTAAACGTACATTAATAATATAGGTAATATTGGGATTTATAATTCAACATATAAATTTTTTTTTTTCCATTTTTAATTTGAAACTATAATTCTTGTAAGGCATGGAATAGGCAGGTTTTTATTTCAAAGGTGGCTTTTTCTATAATCAGTCCGTTTGACAAGCGGCCATGCTGGCTGATCGTCATTAGTCTTTAATATAGATTCTACTGCATTCTCGGTTTACGATTAATACATAATGCAACTTACATTTATTCATCTAGCAGATAAATATTTTATTATAATATGTTCAAGGATATTTCTCGGCTCAAATAGCTTGAAGCCGTAACCTTTAAGATTGTATCAAGCAGACAACTTAACTAATATATACAATGCCAATGGTCATAGAACTCATAGACTAAAGACATAGAGTAACATAAATGATAAAATGTTGAACATAAATCATAATTTGACGTACGTTTGAAAGAAAAGACGTTAAATATCATTGTTTCTTGTTATAATTTATAACAAAACAAATAATTCACAAGTCATAACTGGAACACTGATACACTTTGCTACGTTTTGCATAAATTGCATTTTTATCATTATTTAGTTTAGTTTGCTGTTTGGCAAGTGTTCATAGTAGTCGACACCAGGTAATTAAATATTAATTAAATGGGTGAACAAATAGAGGACCAAATGAACGAAGCCGATATGAACAATTCGGAAGTCACGTTTGACAATTTCACGATTCTCAAGGAGTTCAGCAATATAGCAAATCTCGTAAGGTATGTTTCAGTTACATTTTAAACATGTTAAATTATAATACGAATATTACCTATATTATTAATGTACTTTTTGTAAGGTAAAATAACAATAACAAGAAAAGTAAAACTTAATTAATCAAATCAAATAAACCAGTTAAATAGTGGAAACTGTAAACACTTTATTGTTAAGGAAGAAATTTATATGTAAAACTTGTCAAAGCAATTAAAAACTGATCATGATAGGATAAGGCCTTGTCAATTATTTCATTTTATATTATTATAGTTGATGTATTTTACCACAATACACATGGTAGTCATCGGTCAAATTAAAAATTAAGAATTACAGTTCTAATTTAAGGATAATAAAATGTTATTTCTGGTTTTCTTTTAAAAATGTGTTATTATTTTAAATACTGTTTTGAATGTTGTTAGAAATGAGGACTTTCTAGAAACAGTACCAAAGGCAAAATTAAAGAGAGTTAAATGGGTGCCCATGTTTAATTGTCTTAAACAAGGTATTCTTGATGAAATGGTTCAGGAAATAAGTAACATGTGGGAGTTTGAAAATATGCCAGAAAAATTAGAAGTTCTTGAAAAACAGAAAGAAAAATTTACAGAAAAAAATCCTGAAAACACAGCATGGTAGGTATCCATAATAATATAAAACATTTAATTTAAGACAGTCGTATAATTTATTTAAATTTGTAGGCGTCCTCAACATAATGATGTGAAAAGTCATTTAAGGGCTTCAGATGTTGCCAATTTGCGCAAACAAAAAACACTATTAGAATCATTAGCCAATGAATATGAAGCAAGAGCCAATAGACTTAAAAAATCTGTAACAGCTAAAAGAGGTTATTTAAAAGCACTACAGATGGATATACAAAAGTACCACAAGAAAAATGATGATATAGTGTCTAAAATCCATGATAAAATTATTAATCATCAGAAGCTAGTGGAAATAATGATCCCAAATATGGTGAAGGGAAATGATTTTAAGTGGACAGAAAAAGAGTTGGAAATCAAAGAATAAACTGATAATACATTTGAATACTGATAAAATTTATATTTCAGAAAATTGTACACATCAGAGAAAGTACAACAAAACATTATAATCTATAACTCAATTTAATCTGAAGCTATGTTTTACAGTATATATGAAAATAGAGAAGAATATATTGTAAATGTTACAATTAAGTAATGACAATCTATCTTGCAATATAAATAAATTAGCTAAGTTTTAGTCAAACAAGCAGTATAGAGAGAATCATAATAGTGATAAAGCTATATGAAAACTATTCTAAATTTATCCAAAACAGTGATATGATGAAGAAATAATGTTTTGTTAGTTAGCAGTTGATAAAGAAATAGTAATTTTACATTTCAATACAATATTTTATTTACTGCAAATTATAACAATCAGCAATATCAAAGAAATGAAACAAAAAATAAACCTTTTACTTTATATAGTAATATTTATTAATGAATATTATTTGACATTGTTAACATAGCTAAAAAATAAAATTGTACAATGCAAAATCTGCATATAATTTTTAATATTTTATATAATTATATTATAGCAATTGCACTATTGTTGCGAGGACTACACTGCTTCTACCACCGTTATTACTTTTCGCGACTTATTATAATTTGTGAAGTTAAAGCCTCATCAATGGGAGATCACGCCAGTTGCTAAAACAATTTTGAAACATCTACTTATTTATAAGATTAACACTGTGCAAAATAAATTAATTTCACTGGAAACTTCTTCACTCCCTTAGCATAGTTTCAGTGGCAACGGAGTCCAGTACTTTCAAAACTGAAAGCACATGCTTATTAACTACCCGGCAAAAGTTGTTAGCATGTCTTAGGCCAGCTTCAAAATGGGACAAGAATAAATAACATAAGCTAGAAGAAAAAATAGAAGTTAACAGATAGACGATTTAGTTTTCTTAAAACAATTTCGCCAATTTAAAATAAACTTGAACTTGAAAAATACTACAATTTCTCAAATTAACCAATTCTCGTCACTTATACCCAAGACCTATATATAATTTACGTTTATAGGCACATTAGTTATAGAATAAACAAAGCAATGGTGCTTCTGATCCACTACAACTCATAATATGTTGATGATGCTTTGTCCAATGCCCCGCATCTTCGCATCTTCAAGATCGCATCCATCAATCAACTTCATTAATAACAAAACAATTTTTCTATATATAATATCAATATGTCTATAACGCAACAAGGGTAATCTGGTGAATAGCTGCAACATCGGGGATCGAAAAAGCCACGGTCACGCGACATCGCCGAATAAAAATTACCAGCTCACTACTACTCACAAAAACCCCGGTTAAATAAACTCATAAATTAATATCACTCACATATAAAGTAAAATTAAACATAGGAAGGCACAAGCAATTGATAAATAATTTTAACAATACACATTCTTATTCGGCCATGTCCGACGACGACATGAAACAGTAATTACAATACTCAATATAAATTAATTATTTGTAGCATCCTTCTCACTGTGCAGCACACTGGATCCCAAATGTCAGTTATTTCTTTTTGGGAGGTGATCTTTGAGGTGTGGCCGGTCTTCCACTGTTGATGCCGTTGTACTGGTATTTTGCCTTTTTCTCAGATGGTTTTAATATCTGTTAAAAGATCACTCTCATTATAAGCAGGTCACATATACAATAGTGTATTTATATTTTGTAATGAAAAGTAAATTGATACCTGAAAAGAGCACATAAGTGTTTCGTCGACGGACATCATACCACCCGCGTTGTCAAACTCGCCGCAGTAGTTGGGCGCTGAGAATAAAGTGACGAGTTGTCGCTTTGCAAAGAACTCGTAGCCATCTTCGACGACCTATTTAGTAAAACATTGTTTGAATGTTTGTTATAAAAAAAATACAAAATTTTAATATGTACATATAAAGATTTGATTAGGGTGCGGATGCCGGGCCCATCGCATTGTATGAAGAGGAGTGCAAACAGTGCCTGGGTGACGCGAAACCGGTGTAAGTTTAATGATCCTCTATGATGCGCAAACACGCTTGCCTCCACTGTGTACACTCCTCTCCCTACCTAACCAAATTTGGAAAAAACTTGAATGTTTGATATGATGTTTTTATAGAGAAATTTTGCTGTTATACCTATCGCTCCCACTTTTATCGCATATAAAGTAATTATACATTTATTACTAGGCAGATAGTTTTAGTAAGTTCGTAATTCTTGTTAAACTTAAATGTGTGAGTCTTGAGATGTTTCCCATAATATAATGTTTTTAAACCACCCCCCCCCCCCCTCAAAAAGAGGGGTGTTATAAGTTTGAAGTGTGTATCCGACTATCTGTGTGTTTGTCTGTGGCATTCTAGCAGCCAAACTACTAGACGCAATTGATTGCGGTTTTTTTTAATCGAAAGCCTGGTTCGTGGAAATGGTTCTGAGCTATGTTTGGTCGAAATAGAAGCAGTCAACTCCAAGATATTGAGGTTTTATTGGCCCGGGTGAAAAGTTCTTATGCAATATTAATAGAAATACTTAAACAATTGAAAATTTTTATGTTCGTAATTTCATTCAATACAATAAAGAAACCAGTAGACATAACTTTTAAAAGAAAAAAAAAACATCCGCCGATACAAAAAGACCTATAAAAAAGATAAAATAATATTATTATGCATTTATTGAAGTTATTGCGTCGAAGGACCGTTTAACAAAGGAAAAAATCAAAATGCAAGTAAATTACCGAGGCAAATAAAGAAATAACAATATCAAATCGTATAGTCCAAGCTCTCATTCATTAGCATCCAGAACTTCGTAAAATAGACACCATCATCAACGTACGTACAGAGCGGTCCCCCGACGAACGACTTCAATAAGTACATAATAATATTATTTTTATAATATTTAGAGGTCTTTTTATATAGGGTTTTAAATTTTTATACACTATGTTTAGTTAAGTAGTTTTCTAAAATCACCTTTTAGTTCAAATACTACATACAGTAAAGTAATAAAAATGTACTGTATTGTAGAGCTGTTGTCCCTGTTTAAGATGTATCTTGTCTGTCCCTGTCCCGGTATAACATCACATTTCAAGATTGAATATTATTCTAATTTTGAAGAGCACTCACCTGATGAGCCCTACAAATCAAATCTAGATCATGTCGGTTCAGAAACTTGCTGACAACATCAGGACCGAACGTGAACGACACACCGCGGTCATTTTCTCCCCATCCTTGCACATCTTTATCTGGATCCGACCACAGAAGATCACAAAGCAAGCCTGGAACAAATTAACCCTTAACAAACGCAAATATTCACACCCAATTCACGACATTGATTTACCACAAAATCAGTAAGACTACAAAGATATGAATAATGTGATAAGATGTATGTCGAGTCATTTATCAGAATAATATTTCTTTTAAGATGTATTAAAATCACTGAACTAATAGGTAATTAATGTAGTAGCTGCATTCGCGTATTCATTATCTAGATACTAAATGGTAGTAGCCTACCTGTATCCGGTACGTCAGTGGGTCTCATTATCCGTCTGATCTGTTCCATGCCCTGCAGGTCCGGTGACAGTCCTCCGTGGCAACAGAATATCTTCTCATCTATGATAGCAGCTATGGGCAAGCAGTTGAAGCAGTCTGTGAATGTCTTCCACAACTTTATGTTGTATCGGCGTTTGCACTCATCATAGAATCCTGAAAGACAGTCAGTTTTAAAAACTTAACAAAATATAGCAGTACTGTCTGATGTATAATGATGAACAATAATTAAATTGTCTTATATTTTAAAAAATATTCTTTTTGTAGTACTTCCAATATAACTTAAAACAAATTAATAAATACATATTAATAGACACATTATTTCCAAGTTTAAAACATAAAATTACCATAAATACGATTTATGCTCGCGCATTCGTGATTGCCTCGGAGGAGAAAGAAATTCTCGGGATACTTTATTTTATAAGCCAGCAAGAGGCATATGGTTTCGAGAGACTGTTTGCCGCGATCCACGTAATCGCCCAAAAATAGATAGTTGGCTTCTGGTGGAAAGCCGCCATATTCGAATAGACGCAGCAAGTCTGTGTACTGTCCGTGTATATCACCTGAAAATATAAGTCGGTATACATATTACCATTTCAAAAATGAGCAACTATATTTTTGCAATAAACATGGGGTCGATTCACAATATTTTAAAATTAAAAAATATTTAAGGTCTAATTAAGTACAACAACAATATATAACTATAACATTACAAATCTAAAAGTACATATAGCTTTATAAAATTATTTGACCATGAAGAATACTCCTGTATGCCGTTATATATCGCTCTTGCGTCGTAAATAATGTATGTTTACCATTTTCATTATATCGTCATTATACCTGGTATTATCAATCTTAGTGTTCTTCTACTGGTCTTTTAGAGTTAGAAATCAAAACTCTACATAGAATAATTATTTTAACAATGTTTCATACATGATATATAATAAGACACTAATAATATTTCTACAATATTAAAGAATAATTAGAGTATTCAATTTGTATCTGTCCTTTTTTCTTCAAGGAAATCTGTTTTTTTTCCAAGATCATTCAAAAGAAGGTTCAAAAGATGTTTTTTTAATTGCATTACACATGTTACATTAATAATATCATATTTAGGAATATCTTGTTATTTAAGCTATTGTGTCATCATAAACAATAACAACATTATAACATTTTTAACAATATAGAATAATGTGACTAGTTTAATCTTTTATCACAACAAGATATATATATAATATAAACAATAAAATTAAAACAACTCAGGTATCTTTAAGATGAGAGAAGTCTCATGAGACTTCCTTGGAAAAACAAATCATACATATTACATAATATATATATTAAATGACAACATTGATTCTATTATGTTGATATTAGAAATTATAATAATAGATATGACACAATGTGTCAGGCATTGTTACTTTTATGTTCATAGTTCATTCTCAGTATTGAATATCATATCATGAATAGTATGAGTCCACCAACTCCTTTTGATACAATGACTTACTATTAGTGCAAAGTATATATTTAGCATTAAAAAATATAGGATATTTATATATTTAACCAAAATGAAATATTAATAACACTTTTAAATATTGTTTCTAGTAGCAAATATAGTAGTCATAAAATAGAGTATTAACGCAAGAACAACAACAAAAATAAAAAATAAAATTAATAAAATAAATTAATAAAATTACCACAAATTTTGAGCGGAGCTTCCAACTCCAGTAATATGGGCTGTTGTAAGAATATCTCCCGAGACTTGGTGCAAAGTCCCCTCACCTCCGACTCGGACATCTGCACTGTCTTTCCAGGGCGGCATCCTCGAACTGAGTCAATCAAAACAAAACCTCTATAAGGTATCCTAATTACAAGATTATTGTTAAGCAGGGCAAGGTCAGGCAATCATTATATTAGGTTTACTCAGTGATAATAACATTACAATTAGAATACAGAGGAGCCACATTAATCCATAGCCTGCATAATCCAATGATGGTTTTAATCTACATTACCGACAACATGGCCATCTTAAATATGTAATAAAACAAGTATTAGTATTATTATTAATTCATATATTTATATTATCATAATATATAAATACCAAAGTCAAAAGTATTTTTTATAAATTATAGTGATTAATGCGGCTTCTATGTAAAGCAGTTTATAGCACATGAGAAAATAATGTAATGAATAACAGTTTCCATTAGACATGCTTATTTTCGTAAAGATAAAGTGACAATAGGAAAACTTCATACAACAGGTAATGATGAAATAATGATGATATCAAATAGTATCTCTCTTAAAAAGAAATAAAACATTTTTAAGTAATGAAGTGCACATTTACAATGAAGTTTACAATGCATTTGCATGAAGGGGCAATAGTGAGGGTAGTTTTCAGGTAATAGGCCTTCAATATATTTATAATTTATCCAAATTGTCTGAGTACTTCAATAAAACTCATCTTATGAAATGAACGCAAACAAGGAACAATCCACTTTGGGGAAAGTAAGAAAAAAACAAATTATAATATCTAGCTCAGTACTGAAAATAGAATTTTGGAGGTAACCATACATTCTCCTGAAAAGATGTCTTTGAATTTTCCCTTTCGCCGTGCCGTTTCCTGTTGCTGTCTGTATACTGATGTAACCCATAAAAAGCAGCATGATAAAATGAAATTAACAAGTAAAGTAACATACAATGCGAACAAAGCATAACAATAAGCCCATGAAATTGTTCGATGCCATGGAATCTGTCATCCACAATACTAGAAATACATACGTAACTCGGTTCTTCTATAATCGTGGAATTCACATTACACTTTATTATTAAGACAAAAATAGCCATCTAAAAGGCATTTGAGCATAAACATTCATAGTTGTTTCAGATAAGAATTGAGGATAATCGATTTATTTATGAGTTAGACATTTATATACCTCTATACACTCAGCTATAATTACGCAACTATTAGCAAATTATACATTGAAATATTCATTGTCACAATACTTTTGAAGATGTAGATTTTAATTTTTGACTACAAAATAAAATAATTGGTACTTTACCTTCCAAAAGCCTATGAATAAGACTGTCAACATTGAGTTCGTCAGCCATATTTACTACACCACGATTTATTTTATGTCAGAAAAGTCAAATTTTCGATATATTGCATCCTAGCGCCAGGTTGAGAAGGGATTTCACACAGACTAAAAACGTAAATTATAACAACTAAATCAATAAAAACTATTTTTGAGAAAAAGCAAACCGTGTTTCATTACGAAACTTTCAAATATTAGAAAAATAAACTCAGTTCTAATAAGTAAATTTAGGGTAAGTTCTATATTTATCGTAAACTTTAATGAAGTATACTTTACTGAATAACAAAGGAACATGTTTATAATGAAATATCGGTTATGTTTTCTTGCGTAGTTAAATTAGTTTTGTAAAAAAATGTATGTTCTAGCAACTAACCATATATATATATATATATATAAATATAATCATAAAATTAATTATTTAAACTATTTGTTACAGTCATTAGGTATACTCTGTTATTCATCCACAGAATGTACTAAAAAAGGGCATAGATATCTAGTATTTTGTTTTAAAATTCTATTTTGAAAAGGCAAAATGTCGCTGCTCGGGGTTGTCAAGCTATTTTCTCGTAGCAATGTGCCGTTCTGGCGCATAGTATGTATGAAACTCAACAGATTGGCGTGTGCGTTGTATTTTATTTTAGACAAGACTTGACGGCTAAATAAAAAAGTCCATGGCTATCTGTTGGATAATACTTATCACTATTCGGTTTTTCGTAAACATCGGTAACAAAACAAATCGAAATATCAATGAAGCGGATGAAAAACACTTTATTTAAAGAGTGATAAAGGGTAAATGACCAATACAGAGGCTTAGGGCATTTATACTTTCTCTGTTGTAGTTTGGTCATGGAGGAAAAAGCAGACAGTGAAAACAGTTATAGTGATGATAGTAGTAGTTCTTCTGATAGTTCGAGTGGTAGCTCAGAATGTGATGAGGAAGTCACTGAACCAGTACGTATTCTTGGGCACACCCTAGAATTACCCCAGGAGCTCTGTGAAGATTACTCGATTTTTAAAGAGTTCTTCTCAATGAAAATCTGGGACAGCCTTGAAGATAAACATAAAGAGTATCTCAAAGAATTCCTTCCACAGTTTCCAGAAAATGATGAAGATGAAAAAGAGACTACACTTAAAATGCTATTTAACTTTGAACCATTTCATTTTAAATCTCCTTTTAATAACTTTTTTAGCAATCTTAGACAAGGTAATTACAGACCAGACATCGCAAGAATGAGAAAATTCTTGCTGAAAGCTAGAGCCAAACAACAAAAACACAAGGTAACTTGTTATTGTTATGTAAAGATCAAACAAAGTTTGCTATTTGTTATAATTCTAACTTAAGAGCCCTCAGAGTTTTAATAATATCAGATAACTTAATTATTCCAGACTAAATCTTACTATGCCAAAATGTTGCCAGAGGTTTTAATTGCCCGAGAGCGGTTGCTCGCTACAGCAAAAGGAGGCCCTCCTGGTGCTATTCCATTTTTACCTTTACTTCCCCCAAAGCCATCAGCTAAGAGCAATTATAAACCATTATATGTCAGAGCAAGGCAGCGGTATTTTGAGGAATTAGCTGCAATCTGGAGTGAAGTTGGTGGTGAGGAATCTGAAGATGATAACTATCCAGAAGGACCTTCTGAAAATACATTTAAAAAAAGAAAAACAATGCAGTCTGGACAGGTATGCTATAAAATTATTTTAAATCTGCAGGAAGTTTATCCTTTCCTTTTAATTTATAATATTTCTGCAATTTAGAATTGCAACATTTTTGACTTTTAATCATTTCCTAATTTGTAACAATTAAAGTATATAAAAGATAACATTGATAATTTGGGAATTAAATCAGGTGCAATGTTTCATTAAATGCAATTCATGTGTGTCATGATATGCCATTGTTTGAAACCAATTGTGATGCAAGAAGTGATGTAAACATATAGATGTGAAGAATTTATGCTGTTGGAATCATTGTGTTGAAGTTTTTAACGTGATTTATGTTAGTGACATTGATTGTAATGGAATCCTTTGTTTTGTAGAGTGGGGATACAAATGTTTCAGGAACGCTTGGTATTACGGATCCAACCCATCCAGCATCCTTAGATTGTTTAAAAAATGTTCTCATAACCCATAGAGCTAGACGACAATACAGAGAAGTATGTTATTACATAAGTTTTTTTGTGTAATCTATGTAGTGCTTGTACAATTAAATTGCAAAAAATATTAAATTACATACAGTGCTTGTCAATTATTGAACTTCAATTTAATTCATGCTTTATGTCAAAAAACAAATTATTTAATTTTTTAGAATCATCCAGAACTTAATACAACAGGTATTACATTAGATGACATAAAACTAAGAGTAGCCCTAGTGAATGGGACTAAGAAACTTATGTTTGGAGGTCAAAAAACCGACACACCCATTCAGAAAGTAAAGAAAGGTACCAAAAAAGACAAACAAAAACAAGAAAACAAGGCTGTGGCCAAAAGGGTTAAAGAAGAAAATGATAGTATTGAGAATAAGCCTCTTTTACCAAATATTAAGATTAAATGTGAGAGAGAAGAATCTGATTCTGAGAGTTCATCATTCTTAGATCCGGTGACAAGTCCCAGACATGCTAAAAGATTGTCAGAACACATTGACATTAAACAGGAGGTTCCAGATCTCAGGTATCTTAAGTTTGTTCATAGTATGCATTATTTACCCTTTTTAATATGTACATAGTTATGCTTACTTAAATTTAAAGTAGATTCAAAATGAGAAAGTCTAGAACTAAACTAAAATTTACTTAATTAATGAAGCCATAAGAAATTGTTAATACCCACCACATAGGTAAAAAAATATTTTACACAAAAAATATTGCAAGCTTATATTGACTTTAGATCTTATTTTATTTAATATATTTACAGTGCTAATTGTAACGACACCGATATAGAGAGAACAATAAAGCAAGAGCCTCAAGACTCCGCACTCTCAATGCACAACCAGTCTAGAATAGTACAACCAGTGCCCATAAAATTAGAGGATTTGGATGGAATAGGTTTGTAAATAAATTAAAAAAAAACTTAGTTTTTGTCCTCTCGCTCCGGCCGATTAAAAAATACGTCAACAACATCGGGATCGCTCTCGTGGATCAGTTATGACGGGCCACGTCTTCGGCTGCTGTCGTTCGAATCGACGTCGTCGTTTTGACCCCACTCATATACGTATCCGCTCGGAGCGATTCGTCTAACGGGTCGTCCGAAAAGAATACTCAACGCATTCTTTAAATCTCGGAGCGTTACAGATATGATGGCCCTTCCCGTTGAACTCGCGGATGACTCCGGCGAGGTGCTGCAGGGAGACACGTCGACCGAGAACGAGGAGAACCTGCTGGAGGCCGACGAAGCCCTCACCGAGATCACGCACGCCAACTTCCTGTCGCTGGTACGGGCGCTGTTTCCGGCCAGGGCGGCGCACCGGGCCTCCAAGCGGCAGCTGCACGCGCGCTGCGCCGCCGCCATGACCTCGCCCATCGCGCCTCTCAACACCTGGTACCACCGTGAGTCACGCTCGTAGCGACCGACGACTAACCGACTCCAGAGTCGAACGTGCGACCTCGACGGCCGGAGGTTAAATGTCGACGCGGACGCGTCGGCGATCGTCATCGGCGAGAGGACTAAATTTGATCACTTATCATTTCAGTGTCGGACGATTGGTGCGCGGAATTGAATTCGGCGCTAGATTTCCTCGCCGGAGAGAGAGGACCTCACCCGGACGACTTCGTGCCCTACTTACAGTACATTCCGGATACGGAGGTCCGCAATAGCTTCACTTTTTTCGATTCGATTAATTTAAATCCTCGCCTCGTACAGTCTGCGAGAAGTTCCGATATGGAAAATTTATAGAATTCTCATGATCTAAACGAAAATGTGCCTCGCGGTGTTTTAAGTTTTTATAAATTGTGAGCTTGTAGTTAAAATAAAAAAGTTATCAGTGCTCCCCTCCCCCCAGATGTACCAATGGATAGGCGCCGGGCGCGACTGCGACGCGCTGCTGGGCCGCCTCAGCGAGCGCTGGCGCCGCGCCGACGCGCCCCGCGCCAAGCCGGCGCCTCCGCCCAGGTAACGACTGCTTCTCTATCTCTCTCTACTTTTTGTTATTGTTTGTGTATTTTTTTATTTACTGATTTTTGTCTCCGGAAATCCGGCGGTCATGTCGCGCCTGTCACGGAGATGTGATACTTATAATAATTATTATAACGTACTATATCGTTTATTATACACGAGTTATTGACGTTATTGACACTCTTTTAAAATAGATTGTTAAATCGTTGTACGTACGTTGACGATGGTGTCTATTTTAATCATCGAGGACTTAGACTATACAATTTGATTCAGTGATGGGTTTTTTTAAATATTTTTTTTCTGCTTTTTAAAGTTATGATACCGGTTTTTTGATTGTACTAAATGACCCTACGGACACACAAATTTTCATTGGTTTAAGTATTATTATCAATATTGCATAAGAACCTTTTATCCGCACTAATAATACCTCAATATCTTGGAGACGACTGTTTCTATTTCGACCAAACATAGCTAAGAACCATCTCAACGAACCAGGCTTTCGATTAAAAATAACCGCAATTAAATCCGTCCACGCTTCTAAAATGTCACAGACAGACACACATATCGACAGGTCAAACTTATAACATCCTTCTTTTTGAGTCCCCGACTCAAAAAGAAGGGTTGGAAACAATGGTTTCGAATGCTCGATTTCTTACTTGTCTACTAGAATTCAGAGGTGGACGGAAAGAGATAGAGCGGGACTCTGATCGATCTTTCGGGGCTCCCAGGACCATATCTCTTCCTCGGGTGTGAGATTTGCTAGAAATCACTACGATGATAAATTACAATGGAGCTATCGTTTAGCCGAATTAAAGCTAGTAAACTTAGTTTTGGAATATATGCTGTTAAAAAAAATAAGGTTCCTCATAGATAAGATGGCCGCTAGGTTAGTTTATTACAATTATTATCGTAGCATAATGTTCCACGGCATCGCGGGGGAATAATATTGCCGACGTAACTATCGCTCTCGTTGTAGAGCCGTCCTATCGTCGGATCTCTAGTACGATAAACTTCTTAGGTAACATTTGTTCCGAAACTTGTCAGTAAAAATAAAATATTACGACGCATTTATTACTCTCGGGCGTCAATCGAGAGCAACTGCGAGACGGTATCAATGGGACGCCCAATATAATCCTCAGATACCCGAGCTCGTGGGCAGTCAGGCAACCCACCGCGGCCGAGTTGGCGGACTTCAGGGCACAGGAGCGACGGCGGTTCGCCGCCGCCTCCGAGCCGTTCACCTACGTGCAGTACGAGTATGTATCCACCGCGCACGTCTTGAACCGCGTGGAGAGAGGTCTCCCTCTCTCTCTCTCTTTCTGTCTCCGGTGACACGGTAGAAACGTTTCAGCTACCTGGCGGCGGTGGGCCCGGCAAGCGGGTGCGGCGCCGGGACGGGGGCGGCGGCGGGCGCTTCGCTGCTGGCGCCGGGTCGGCCGCGCGCCGCCTCGCTGTCGGCACTGCTGCGGGATGCGCTGGCCCGCCTACCAAATGGAGAGGGCTCGAGACGCGACATCGTCGTCATGCTCCGGTACGCACTACGGCACTAGGGTACTAGAGCCGCCCTGGGTCGTAGGCCCCGGTCGCGTTAGCCGTCCTCGCGATGACGTCTACTCTCTCTCGTAGGATGTCGCAGTGGATCGTGCCGTGCGGCGAGCGAGCCCTGTCGACCGCGGTGGCGGGTGCCTTGGAGCGCCTGCTGGCCGTCAAGAGAGACCCCGTCGTCGAATATGACCGCCGGACGGCCCTGTGGACGTACCTACACCGGCACAGGTGAGCGGCACCACGCCCGCCCCCATCGACGACGATTGCTCCCTTGGAAATCATTATATCGAAATAAATTTGTAGGAGCGAGGAAGATTGGAACGAGAGCGTCCGTCGCGGACGCTCCGACGGCGGTGACGCGTCCGGACGGCGAGTCGACTCCCCGCAGACGCCGGTGAGACGAAAAATTATCAAAATTATAATATTACTATTTTTTTAATTAAACTTTCTCTCGAAATTTAGGCTCAAATGTATTAAATTTAAAGTAGACGGAAATGTAGGTTACGCATAATTTCATAATCGCGCAAGGCTCTCCCGAAAGTCGCCGGTTGGATTTCACTTCTACTCATCCGCATCCCATTATCTCATTATAATCCCGATCGACTGCGGCCTCTAGTATTCCATAGTGGATTTGAGAGGTGATCAATCGTCCTTCTATTTCCGCTTCAGATGGACCTGGACGTGGCGGGCATGGAGGAGGTGTGCGACAACGCGTCCGACAGCGACGTGGACGTGGACGACACGACGTCCCCCGGCGCCGGACCGCAGCTGTCCTCGGCTCAGCTGCTGATGAGAGCCACACAGGCCACCACCGGCCAGGTCCCGCCCAGCAAGCCGAAGGGCAAGCTCGTCGCGACCCCGCAGAAACCTAAAACCGTACCTCCCAAGCCACAACCGAAGCTTCCATCCTTGGTCCAAATGAAGCCGGCCGCGAAGCAGACGACCGCGACGAGTGCGACGAAACCCGCGCCGAAGCCAACGGCAGTCCAGAGTAATCAGAAGACGAGTCTGTTGACTCCGAACAGACCCGCGGCGAAGACTCAACCGAAGCAGAGCTCAGTCGGCAAGGTGAAGCAGGGCGTGCAATCGCCGAAGCAGGGCGTGAAGCAAGGCTCGGTCGTGCAGACGACAAAGCAGAACATTCCGCCTCCGACTAAGCAGAACAGTGAGTCCGCGTCGACCCCGACTGGTCTGGCGTCCATCGCGGTGGCTCCGCAACGATCACCGCTCGTGAAGCAGAAGTCGACCGCGGAGACGTCGCAGGTACCGGTATTGAGTCATTATTTATTTTATTTTTTAATAATTAATTTGTACATAAAAATTATATATCCCATTGTCATTGAAGGTATCGTTGAACATCCCCATTCAACAAACACCATCGACCGTTCAAAGTAATGTGGCCCCGCCGCTCCATCACAATAGTATCGGTCATTCCGCTAAGGTAATATTACAATTTAACATTCGCTAAAAAATCTCAAAATAATTTTATTATAATTTCTATCGTAATCGATCGATCTCGAGCCGAGCTCGATCGAAATCAAATTCTTACTTATCCTTTTTACTTAAAATTTCGAATTAAAATTACACCAACGATATTATATTTGGTGTTGTTCGTTGGAAACATTGTTTCTAAAGAAAGTTAAGATACGTTCCCATCGTTCCCAGTTGACGCAGGTGACGCGCTCGTTATTAATAAGGCC
Source organism: Napeogenes inachia (assembly GCA_959347355.1). Taxonomy (NCBI): domain Eukaryota; kingdom Metazoa; phylum Arthropoda; class Insecta; order Lepidoptera; family Nymphalidae; genus Napeogenes; species Napeogenes inachia. The sequence goes on along the minus strand of OY365793.1, from coordinate 11,474,755 downwards.
TCCCGCGGTTCACACTGCGACATCCAACGCGGTGTGCACGACGACTCAGGTATTATCAGTTATATATACATAAATAATAAATATGATTAGTTTGATTTAAATAGTCTAATACATAACCGTGGCAGGCGGCGGCGAGCGCGAGGCGCGGCGTGGTTCGAGTACTGAGCCCAGCCACGCCTTCGTCGGGAAAATCTCTCATATCACCGAGAGCGCTCATGCAACAGAGTGAGATATCGTACATGTTGGAATATGATTTCGGTTTTCAGTTATATAACAAATAAAAGTAACCGAATTTATTGTAGGTATACCCACGACCAAAAAACGTCCCACCGGACCCGGTACCGCATCGGTCACTACAATAGCGCAGGTACGATCAAAGAAGGCGTCATATTCAATATATGTTCCTCATGTTCCTAACCTCAATATTATTTTCAGAGTACCGCAAATTCGACCAACGTCGTATCGAGCATACCGACGGCCGTGACGTCATCGGTGACGACGAGGACGGTCCAGCTGGCGGGCGGACGGACGGTCCAGCTGGCCGCCAACCAGACCGTGCACCTGCCGAGCGGACAGGCCGTGCAGTTGACGTCGGGACACACGCTGCAACTGTCGTCGCTGCAGCTGCCCACGCACAGTGTGAGGCTGCCCAGCGGGCAGACCGTTCAACTGGCTTCACCGCAAGCCGTTCAGGCGGTCAGAGCCGTGTCGACCGCCCGAGTGAAGAACGCCAGTCCGAGAGCTCGACCGTCCTCGCCGACCGTAAAAGCGATGAACCAATCGGTACAGATTCCGGTGACGACGGTTCAGTTGGGCCAGACCGTCCAGATTGCCGGCCAGACTGTACAGTTGGGAGGCCAGAGCGTACAATTGACGGGACACACCGTGAAGTTGCCGAGCGGACAGAGCGTCCAGGTGGCCGGCCAGGGAGTTCTACCGTCGCAGAGTGTTCAATTACCCGGCGGTCAGACGGTTCAGTTGGCGAGCGGTGGTATGCAAACTGTACAGCTCGGTCAAAACGTGCAGTTAAGTGGACAGACAGTGCAAATGCCGAGCGGCCAAAGTGTGCAAATAGGATCTCAAACAGTACAAATTGGCGGTCAGACCGTTCAATTAGCTGGTGGTCAAACGGTTCATTTACCGAGTGGACAGACTTTACAGTTGTCCAGTGGTCAGACCGTGCAGCTGACTAACGGTCAAACGTTACAGTTGGCTACGGGACAGACGTTACAACTAGCCAATCAACAGACACCTAAATCTATAGCCCAAGTAGTTAGAACCCAGTCGACCGCCGATAAGTCTTCACAACCAATTGTTGCAAAATTATTGACTAACGCTCAGGTATGTTAATTATTAAAAATTACTATTGATTGCAATTAAACATTACTTGATTACTAATTGAAATAATGTCCGTTACAGTACAGCCTCAATAAGTTTAAAGGAATGGTTTTAGGGTTTAAGGTTTTATGTTAGAGATTGATCATTTATAGTTTTTATTTTTATTTATGTTGATTCATTCGAGTGTTTCGAACTTATAAGTGCTTATGTTACATTCTACGTATGTATGTTCAGTCTACTGAAAAGATATATAATTTATTTAAATGTTAGTTTCTCTATCATATGTTTTGCTTCACTAAGGTGGTTTTTATTTTATCAATCTGGGCTGTAAATTTTAGACAGATATGACAAAAAACGAATGATTCAAGTAAACCATTGTACCTAACGTTCTTATAGTACACCTATATTCACCCACATATATACGTAATATGTACAGTGAGATCACTAGATTTCAAAGAAAACATTCAATTTATGAAACCGCGACAGCAAAAAATGCCGAAAAACCGTTAATTTGTATGTTCATTAGAAATTACAGTTTATAAAGTAAATAACAAAAGATTTAAGTTAGGCTGCGTATTTAAAGTAGTAGATGTTTTGAGGTCTGAGTCGAAAGGAGCAGATTACTTATTATAAATATGAAAAAAGTGCAAAAAGTGAAAAAAGTGAAATATTTAAATCCTTTGTTTAAATTTTTGTTTATAATATCTATGAACAAAATTAAGATTAAATATGTTTTCTAAACACAATTTCCTTTTTAAGTTAGGACCATCGTTTTGATAAGTCAAAAACTCAAATTAACATTTATGTAATGAAAATAGTTGACGGTCCACCCCCGTTTACCCCGCGTGATAGAAAATATCAACGTGTATCATTTTCAACCACTCACCGTCAACGACGTTCCATCCTATCTTATTAACATCTCTCATTAGCACCGAAGCCTCCCTCGTCACAGTTAGCTATATATAAGTAGACTATATAACTGTGAATAAAATATAGCACGTGATGCCGAAACATATTTAGTTTTGTCACCTAAGGTTTAGGTTCCAAACGACCGGCTTCTAACGCTCGTCTATTTAGGCTACGTTCCTTCTCGTTCTGGCACAGTATCATAATGTAACGTCCTTCCAGCAGACGCAGTTATTGTCAATGGAGCGCGGGCGAGCGCGGGGGCCGCGGGGCGCGCGGGGAGTGCGTGTGTTGGCGCCGGCCGCGCGGGTTTTGGCGCCGGCGAGTCGCGTGCTGGCGCCGGCCGCGCGGCTCGCCCGCCCGTTGCTGCTCACCTCCAAGCCGCTGCATAATATTATACTACAGGTAAACTGCGGGAGCCCTTGCAGGCTAAACCACACCATCCCTTACAGGCTACATCCCACCATCCCTTACGGGCTACATCACACCATCTCTTATAGTCTACACCACACCATCCCTTACAGTCTACACCTCACCATCTCTTGCAAGCTTCACCACACCATCCCTTACAGGCTACACCACACCATCCCTTACAGTCTACACCTCACCATCTCTTGCAAGCTTCACCACACCATCCCACACAGGCTACACCACACCATCCCTTACAGTCTACACCTCACCATCTCTTGCAAGCTTCACCACACCTTCCCACACAGGCTACACCACACCATCCCTTACAGGCTACACCACACCATCCCTTGTAGTCTACACCACACCATACCTTACAGGCTACACCACAACATCCCTTATAGTCTACACCACACCATCCCTTACAGTCTACACCTCACCATCTCTTGCAAGCTTCACCACACCATCCCACACAGGCTACACCACACCATCCCTTACAGGCTACACCACACCATCCCTTGTAGTCTACACCACACCATACCTTACAGGCTACACCACAACATCCCTTATAGTCTACACCACACCATCCGTTACAGTCTACACCTTACCAACCCTCGCAAGTTTCACCACACCATCCCTTACATGCACCATCCCTTATAATCTACACCACACCATCCCTTACAGTCTACACCACACCATCCCTTACAGTCTACACCACAACACCTCTTACAGTCCTCGTTGGACCTTGCATTACCTGCGACGGCGGTAGAGTGATCGAAGTCTGTTCCGTAACCGTAACTCCGTGTTTGACGTAGGTACGCTCCTCTATGACATAGCGTTGCCCGTAATGTGTAATTGTTGAAGGCACGGATTGTGTTCGTTCTCTTCTCTTCGCCCACCCGTGTTAAGTATCGTATTAAATATTTACAATAGTATATAATTAATACGATTTAATAATATTGATTTAATATTTTATTTCACAACTAAAATTTCGCGTTAGGCGGTTCACTCAGTGTTACGGACTACGGTACGTTTATGTACAATTTTCTTTAATAAGGACGCGTTAACAAACCGGATAAGTATCGAATCCCATCACTACACTTACAAAGTTCGACTATGAACTTGTACGCACATATTGTGTAAATATTGTACATGTAACAGTTTAATATTATCATTATTGTTATATGCTTGAAGTATTATTTATACTATGACCTGAAAATTATTTGAATATAACTAATGAAACAAGCCTAAGGTCGGCTTACCCGGTTCCATTAGTCCTAGAGATTTAGTAGCATCCATCCACATCCATCCATTGGTGTACCTTAGGTCACTCTATCATGTCAATACGTTTCATTACAATTACGTTGTAGTTGTATCCACCATGGAAAAAGGGATGGATTAAATAATTTATTTTAACAGTACTTATTAAATGTTTTTAGGTTTATTATTATATACATATATATAATACATAATTATTTCGTTAACATTTGCAGCAATCTGATGGCACTATTCGTGTGACTTCATCCGGCGGGACATCTACGTCACAAACCATAGTTTTGAGTAATATAGGTAAGTAGTACCTAAATATCAAATATATTATATTTTAAAATAAAATGTATTCACAAATTATTTAGAATTCTATATTTTAGTAATATTCTAACTGTCGCTAGCGACTCGGTCTGCCCTCCCATCTAAACCATTTTATATTTATACATATCTATCAATTTCAACAAAATCTGTCCAGTATCTGTTGCTTAATACGAGAACAAAAAAAACATTCTGTCGATCATGGCGACACTTTTTTTTTGTGTTATTATTATTAGAATTTCATGAATCATCGTATCTTCACTTGTAGGAGGACAGACCGTCACGACGCCTTCCACAACAGCACCCGTGCTGAAACTACAACAGGTAAAACACATTTCATACAATTACTATTACCCGTTATCTTATCACAAATGTTATAAGCAATATGTTATTACCACAGGTGAATCCGATACATCAAGTTAAACTGCCACAGGGAATTAAAATCCAACAGGTGACGTGCATGCGACAGTATTATATGCATGGATAGACGGACTTAACGTGCGAGGGTTTCGGGTTACATAGCATAATAATTAGAATTTCTATTCATATTTATACAGGGTTATTTGTAATTAATTGACCATCCCTTGCAGGCAGCCTCTCTACATTAATACCAACAACATTTGTTCTACGACTTTTTACAAATGTTTATAAACAACACATAAAAAACGAAACAAAAATTTTTTGCTTCCTCTTTTAATTATTACTCTGTATTTTGTAAGAAGACTTAAAAAGTCATCGCCCGGCACCATACCTACGTTAGGAGTTAATGCCAGTTCAGAGACAACAAATAAATTTCGTATGGAAAAACTTAAATTTTAAATCTATTAATTTTAAAAAGTCGTAGAAAACATGTTGTTCCGATTTATGTAGATAGGCTACCTGCAAGAGTTGGCCAATTAATTACAAATAACCCTGAATAATTTACCCGGCTATAATCATGTAATTGTTAATCGGAATTTGCCCGACTAGTTTCGAACCTATTCAGGTATATATAGATATAATATATAGTTACATCGCACGAGCCGTCATCTCATCGAGGACTATGAGGCACATCGATCTTAAGACAATAATGCACGCGGTGGTTTCGGAACGCACTAACCTATTAATATATACCGACGGAAGGAAAGAACTACAATGTAAAATTAGTAATTTAAGTATGCACCACATACAGACGGACGGACATCGCACCGATCTTCTCGGAGTGTACTATACGAAAAGCTAATCCCCGGAGTGTATTATGATTAGAATGCAATATATATTATGTGTAATAATATGTAACCCTTCCGTCTTGCAGACGTCGAGTGCGTCCTCGTCGGTGGCTCGCAGCGTGCTCGTCGACGGACAACAACTCAAGCTGGTTGGCGGACGACACGTGCTCGCCAGGCTCATCAAACCACACCCGCCGCCCTAACCAACAACAACAACAACAACACCATTAGTAGAGTTCGATAAAGGAACAACTTAGGACATTGATGACATCGATGACATTTTGTTTTATCATTACAACAGTAGGACGATTTTGTATTCTTTACGAAGCGGTGGTTTTTGTCGAAGGGCATTTAAAATATTCGTCAGCGCCTCGTTCACGTTCATTGTTATAGGTGAGCTCTCCTAAATAATATCAATGACAAAATCATTATACATATTTTTTTTTACACAAAACTAATAATTACACTCATAATTTGAATATATTCAAGTAACCTTAGAAGGCTTTTTACTAACATACGACAACTGATGGTTCGTTTTAAAGTAAGTAAGGTGAGGTAACCTGTAAAAAATACATAAAGTGATAAATTAATTATAATTAATATGTTAGAAACTTCATTAATAAGTATCTATTTATTTACTTTTATGTAGATATACGCAACTGGTTCATTTTGTAATTTTAGATAATAACAATAAGAGGATATATTCTTATTTATTGTATCATATTATGTAAGGTTTAGTTTTAGTCGTTCGGATAAGTTTAGGTTAATGTTTTCATCTAAACGATAATTGGTTGCAATATTTGGGATTTTTTACAATATAAGTCAATTAATATTGTTTTATTTTATTTAACTTCTCCTTGCGAGTATACGAATAGAAATAGATGTTTAAATTAAAGAAAAAAAAGATAGGTGGGAAAACGTAATTTATTCCAGTATTTATGTACATGGTGTGGTTCAGCATAAAAAAATAATTACACTGCTTCAAACTATTCTAACACAAAGGCTAACTTAATATATATCATAAATACTGTGCGACATACATTTTTATTATATAGTACGTCTAGCGGTGGTGTCTGTGTGTCACTACTCAATGGCGGCCGACGACGAGTACTTCATCATTTATAACATCCGCTAGATGGCGCTTTGAAGGTAGACAGTTGCTTAACTGTGATTGGTGAGACGCTTAGCCAATGGCGTCTCGGTTACGTCACTACGTCACGGGCGCTCTGGGATCATTTCATCGACTTCCAAATTCGAATGATTCCTTATATTCTAACATTCATTGACATTATAATCACACTAAATAATAACAATAATTGTGTTCATTTTTTTTTTGCAACAAAACGTTACATTCCTTACTGAATCGTAACGCAATCCTATTCAGTCTTATTTCTATTATAAATTATACAATAATAATGGTCAGAATGATAAAGAACGACGCTTATAAGTAACATGGAGATTGATATAGAATTGTCTTACGCTATGACAGAAAACGATACGCTTATTATATACCACAGGAATTTGTTAATACTGACGAGTTAAAAGGACTTTCAAAGATATGATATAGGTATGCAAAAAAAAAATCTTGTCGATTTTTGTCTCCATGTTTTCCATTCATTATTATTAAACTTATGAGTATAAGACGGCTGATTAGCTGATGAGTTTAAGTGCTTGAATTTGATGATCATCCATGTCTTTATTCGACTGAACCGAAATTCGTCCGACCGAAGATTGTCTTATGTTGTAGACTCTTAACTAAAATAATTTTAGTTGCTTTGTCATTTCATTTACAGTCAAAATTTATATTAATACTTAACTAAGCGGTATTACATCGTATCTCTGAACGTGCATTCTTTAATACCTGCAAAGCCTTATCCTCCATTTTATACAAACAATAGGCACTAAAAGTTATTATATTATCTGTTTAAAGAGAAGAATAACATTTAAATTGTCTATGGCTTTATTTGTAATGTGCTTTGAATTTCTCGTTACATTCCCGAGAGAAGCGAATTATTTTAAATAGCCTTAAATATAGCCATTACTTTCTCAATTCCATTCTTTCAATTAGTTGGTGTTTTATTATTGAAACAAATTTGTAGTCTGTTCGTTTAACAATTGTACCCTAAAGCCTCAAACTTTATAACCTTAAAGACTTCACACTCCAGGGATGTCCAATAACATCAGTCTAAATTGATTCAAATCATCGTTATTATAATATATACCAAATTTATGCTTATAGATACAGGTTTACAGTTATTTACTGAGCTTTTTAATCGTATATGTGCGTGATATTGCAAAGCCGTTGTATGAAAGGAACCTTCCAGCAAATTCCAGCGTATCCATTGATAATACACGAGGCATTCATAATAAGCTTTATAGCGAACTTCACTCCTCGGTTTCCTCCGGGTTCTCCGCAGTCAGTAAGTTAGTGTTGTCGTCTGTCTGCAAATCGGCGGTTAACTTCTGGAACAATGGCTAATGATTATGTACCTAAAGATTTTAAGATATTATTGTTTGATAATAAAATCCTATTATAAATGTAATATTATAATAAAGTTTGTATGTTTGTCAGTCATTCACCAACAAAAGTAGTTGATGAACTTGTGTGTAATTATGCAAACAGATGACCTAGAATAAGACCAAAGCTACCTTTTATCTGGGAAAAATATAAGATCCCTTTTTGCAAAATCGGGTAACCATCATTTCCTTAAGAAGGCGCGAGAAAGATGACACTCGGCCGGTGGTTTTAGTCCAACTACCTGGTGATCTTTACACACCTCACATACGAGCAAAGCGAAAGCCAAGAACTAATAAGGTTTCAGAGTGGTGATACCATATTTTTATAAGTACACCAATTATTACTTAAAATATAGTGTAGAAGTTAAAACTGTACATTTAAATTGAAGTGACACTAACACATAGAAGCTAGTAACACATGTAAAAGATCTTACCCCAATTTGTGCTGAAGCAGTAGTTCTCCTGCGGCGTTTCACCGCCAGAGCCAGGAGTAGCACCAATGCTATAGAAGAGAGCGCTGCCACTAATAAAGGCAATAGTAGATTATCTCCTGGAGAATATCCCTGAAAAAAGTAGACAAGTTTTCGTTATCTAGCAATATATATTCCATTATGTTTTCTACTTACACAACAAACAAAGGAATAGAGTCAACATTCAACAATAAGAATAAATTTTGTTCCTATTTGAAACATTTTTATAATTGCCTTTTATTTATTTTTAAATCATTCTCAAAAAATATTTATAATTTAAGCCAACACTTAGAGCATTTTAATGCTTTATTAGAATAATATTTACTCAACTGGATGTCATTACCGGCACTTCTTGAAAAAAGTTAATGAATAAAAGGGAGCCGCAGGCAAGCCGACAAATTTTAATTGGCGCTTATAAAGAGGTAATGTTTAAGGATAATATCTTTTAATTCAAATTGAATGCCCAACCTAAGAGTTTTTCTGAATATATAAATGGTGCGGATTTTTCTACCTTGTATTCTAGAAACGCATTTTGTTCTTTTATTAATTAGATGAAAATGAGATATTTTTGTATTTAACAAACTTAAAATGCCAACATTTTAATTGACTTTTGTAGCAACGGATCTGTTTCAGTTTAGGGTGTATTATTATTATATTGTCTGTGGTAGGTATTTAAAACCGACATCGTTATTCCTTTTGATAAACATTGGCCGAAGGCTTTGTCGCTCAGCTTGATATATATTGCAACTTGCTTTTTAATATTTAAAAAAAAAAATATTATGTAATGTCATCAGAACCGGAACCATAAAAGACAATTAATGATTTTAAACAAAATAAAATAGACCGAGTTGTAAGCAAGTTAATTTATATCGGTTATTTCACAATTCTTATTACTCAGTGCCTTAAGTATTGGTTACGAGTTTATCGATCACGCAATCCACGTTCACGTAAATATAAACATTACATAACTTAGATCGTGCTTACCGTCCATTGGAAGTAAGATGACGTATCCACGAACGGCCATCGAGCACCGTACCAGCCGCTATCGGTCGCTTTCGAAACTGTAACTTCGTCCGAATCGGTTGCTGGCGCTGATGTTTCTGGTTTTAATGGTGGTAACGAGAAAACCTCGTCAACTTCCAGGGATTCCTTAAATTCATCATCGTCGTCCACAGATAAAATGGCATCCTTCAGATACTTCATCCGTGTCTTTTCACTAGTCTCATTTAATTCAGTAGTCATAGGTGTTTTCGTTGTGGTTGCTTTTGTTGTTATTAGGACATCTTCAAATGTATTTGAATTGCTGGTAATTGCTTTATCTAAGGGGTTTATAGTCCGAGAGTAATATTTAAATAGATTGCGGATAGTTATCGGTTCTGGTGTAACTGTTGGTCTTATTATGATATCTTTTTCCCAGGGTTTCATAGACATGTAGTGATCTAGTAAACGAACGCTTCCAGAGGGTGTTCCGGCAAAGGGGATCTCGTTATTTTCTTCTGTGGGTACAGGTTTAATTGTTGTTGAAGATGAAAACTTCCACGATCTAAGTGCTGGCAAGGTCCACGGAGGTGTGGTTGTCTTCGCACTGGCTACGGTTGTTGGAAGACTTGTTGTTGTTCTTGTAGATGAAAAAGTTGTAGGTGTGCCACTCGTTTCTAGTATTGGTTTAAGCGTTGTTAAAGTTTCAGCAGCTATCTTTAACTCCTTCTTACGTGATTTTACTATTTCTCTTCCCGCTGGCGTTAAAGGCGCTGTAGTTATGACCTCATGTTGATCATGATGCAGTCTTCTAGCATATAAAGCACCATTAAGAACGTAGAGCGGTACCGAAGCAAACGCTAGCGCTACTATAATACCAATTATTATTAATAAAATATATTTTAACGCAGATTTTCTTCTAGAACGTCTCACGTGAATAGAGGGACTGTAGTCACGGCCTTTGCCTTTCAACCCGCTATTGCTCAGTAACTCCTCAGTTTGCGGCAGTATCGTGTATTGGAGACTATTTTCACCATGTCTCACCGTTTTATACATGTTAGCAGATTAATTCACAACAGAAGCACTATGAAAATGATAGTTGGTCGTCTAGTCTTATCACATACTCGTTACTCGCTATTATAAATGGCACTTGTATGGACTATGTCGAGGAGGCGAATCATCAATTCTGTGCTCGGTCGGTCCGAGTCATCGAATCTGTTTGCGCTTTGTGAAGCTTTTGATGGTTGTCTATTAGTTTGAAGTGCAGGACGCATGCGCGGCAACATCGAGCGGCTGCGCGATCCCCTTCTGTCTTCAGGCAGCTCAATGCCCCGAGTTTGAGTTTGAGGTTATAACTTGAATGCCGGCATCTATAAATTCTACATCACACTCATGACAATAACAATAACATGACAGTCGGTTCATCTCATTAGCGACCCAATGGCGCTATACTGTGCTGAAATATCTAGATCCTTTACTATATAAAATAAATAAAGTCAGGATCTGCTGAAATACCTACAATAATAATCTGCAACAAGAATGATATATATTTTTGATTCTGATTCGTAATTAACTAATATAGCATATAATTAATTTTATAGGTTCAAATTTAAATTGGATAAGCCTTCATTTTTTAAGCTCAAATCTAATCATAAAAGCTCTTTATCTTATACAAATATTTCTAGAAGTAAATGAATTATATATAATAAAAGAAGCCCGTGATTCACATTTCTGTTGAAAGTTTTTGTTTCCAAGACTTCTTGTTATGACTCAGATTTCCCGATATTCTAAACCTCATGTTTAAAGCGAGTGATTAAATTGGGGTTTGTAGTTTGTCTGACACACGGTAATACGTATATTGACAGATAATTAACCTCGCGACTGGTCTCAAGATTGATTGGACGTTTATCATCGCAACTTTAAGATCCAGAGCTGGCGATATAATCATATTGTCTTATATAACATTGTTGCCGACATAAAGTTTTATTAGTTGCCTTGTTACTTGTGTATATTGCCTGTTATTCGCATTCATTCTGTTATTTTAGGTAAAATTTGTTATAAATGTTGAAAACAACAGTGGTCCTTTTGAAAGTTTAGGTATATAATAATTTATGTAGAAATAAAAATAGCTAATGAAATTATGTCTCGTAAAATGCTTCGTGAGTTACGTTAGCCACGTTTTTGTAATGAAACCTTTTTGTTATGGTTACTACATACCTTAAAGGGGAATTAAGAGTACGTTAAATAAACTAAGATTAGAATAAATGTACCTACGCTATAAACTTAATAAAACATCTTAAATAATCATATAAACTGTGGTATTTAGTAATGGCTTTAATAACTTTACGAAGCTCTGGGCTTGTAAGAAGAGTCAATTCACTTTTTGTCCATGTTTTATCTTCATTCAATTACATAACTTAAGAAATAGCTTATAAGACCGCGGGCTATTCTAATTATTGTGTAAAAATAAACAAGCTGTACCTACCTACCGACATTAACAAGTTTTTGCGTCCGGTCCGGTCAAACTGCGAATACAACATACGCATACTAATCACTTGACCTTGGAGAGAATCAAGTTCCCTTTCGAAATGGGACCGTGAATGCGATATTTTTAGAATAAAAGTAAAAAGAGTGAAAATAAAATAAAAGGGTTCAAGTAAGAAATCGTCCCATTTTTTTGAGACTATTTTCTACTTTGATGAAGCGACGCTTCTTCTATAAAGGTTTTGTTCCGCATCCTTCAAATATTACGATAAAAAAAAAATTCATTTGATACGGATGATACATTAAAATGAAAGAAATCCTAATAGCTACTTAGTTGTGAAGTTTAAGTTTTTAAAGTTTTTTATCTCATGTACCTTAAAAAATATCCTTTAACGAATTTCAATCAAATCACAAACTGATTTATTATATAGGTAGGCATTATAAGTGCAGGCAAAAACGTCTTTTTAACCGTCGTTAATAATACTAATTATCATCATAATTATACCAAAACAGTTGTTTAAGATAGGAATTACAAATGTGATTTGTAGAGTGTTAATGTTGCAGGGTTTCCTTAGTACAATGACATGAAGAAAGACGCTATTTTAGATTCTGGAGTGAAGCCAACACTCTGTGAGTTGTAAATAAAGACACACGACAAACACTCCGGCGAATCACCAAAACTGATGCCACTGAAAGAGACTTAGCCCTCAATAAAGAGGTGTCAAGGCCAAATTATTTGTGATGTTCGTATTTAGATTTGATAATTTAAATAACTAGTTAACGGAATTTATATAGGTACAGTTCACAGAATAGGATTATTTGTCTTTGTCTTGACTTTTGTCTTTAGACATCTCGTAGAACAAGATCCGTGTAATAATTATGTATATTAATTAATAAAATATCTATTATTGTAGTCGTAAATCTTCATCGAAGATTTTAATTTATTAGGTAGTTTTATCTAGAAAAACTCGTGGGTCGTAAACATTTACAATAAAAATCCAAATAAGGGCAATAATAATAATTAAGTGTTTTGAGATATAAACCGATCCAAATATATCTCGAATTAAATAACTAAGTAACTCTACTCCACGAGGGCGCTATCAATAATAATTATAATATTATATTATTTAGCAAAAATATAGTATTCTAAAATAACTCTAGCAACCTTGAGGGTTCAAACTCATCTCGAGAGTATTTAACGAGTTTGTCTAAACAAACAATTTCTCGCACATGTTTGGTCGCTTATATTAGCGAGGCTTGCTCAAACACTTCTTCCTTTTTAAAACTATGACTAACAGCTAATGAACTTTTTTTCAACTCCTTTTCCCAAGTTCTCGGTTCTGTAAACTTTTTTGTAACTTTTTTGTTAAGTATCTCCAACTATTATCGCCTCTTGGGGTTTAGATAAGGTCCTACATTATCTTATCCATGGACTCTTGGCCTTGGATAGCGAAGAAACGTTAAAATCTCTGTTTAAATAAGTATATTCTTTATTTAGGCGATTAGTAAAAAAAAGGATTCATTTATATTATGTGTACTAGATGACAATTGACGAGGGCAAATTTTTGTATGAGCCATTTATTTTATTCTTTACACACTTATTCTACTTCAGTCGAGTAATTTTTTTTTTCTTGTTTTTTTTTTTCATTTCAAAGTATTGGTACCCGTTGACATAATTGTTACAGCCACAAAATGAGCGGTAATATAAACAGTGCTGTGTTGACAGTACCTAAGGGCGATGACGCTCAAGAGTTCAAGATCTGTTCCATTGTTTTCGAGTTAAATGTTATTTATAATTGGCGTGTGATCGACTGTGACGGGTGCATTGCCCGCTCCTGACCCTGGCTGGCCCAATGCCACCACATATCAGGGCTCGGGCAACCCGCCAGCACTCACAACCTTCCGCATCGTTCCGACACTTTTACAACTGCCATGAGCTCTCTTGATTAATAACCAATAGTAGCCTTGAACGAAATAACTTTTATATGCCATACCAACTCTAATTATGTTTCACTATTTACTACACATTCGTTGAAATATAAACAAACGTTTATTTCAGGACTATTCTACTATGGAGGCTATACAACCATGACTTTGTTTGTAGAACGAATCAGTACTATCAAACAGATTCCAATTCATTACCCGCAGTTCTATAATAGGTAATTAATTGAGGGATTGTTGCCATTGGCATAGGCTCAGGCCGTTGAACTGGACACGTGTGTGCGTCGCGTCGCGACTGCACTTGTATCTCACACATAGATGCACACTGCACACGCTGACATTATCTACTATCTAATACAAATAAATGTTCGTCGAAAAATATTTACCTTTAGTGGGGGTTTTGATAACACTTTTTTGAGGCTATAGAATTTTGTAATACTTATTTATAATTATATCTTAGGTATAACGGAGTGAAGGACCGACCCCCAGACTCAGAGCAACAATCTGGAGATCATATTATGAAGAACTCTTATTTGCAAATTTAGTCTAGAACATTTAGCTTAGCAATCGAGACTACTTATTAGTAGACCAAAAAATAGTCTGATCTCAATAAAGCTAAATAAGTAACAAAAATACATTTCTGTCTATGATGTTTTATATTTAATTTTTCATATCCTAGTTCTCTAAATCATTAGTTATTTCAGTCGTTTGCGTGAATGTTTCATAGGTAACAGACCTGTGAAAGGGGCACGCAGTAAAATACACATGTTTGGATATTCGCCAAATGATTATACAAATACTTGGAGTTGATGTTTGTTTTACAACAGCGCGGCGGTGAGTCCCCAGCTCAAAGTCACTATTCTTATTTTGACAAATTTCGTGGAATTTTACGTTTGTGTAAGTAACATTAGTAAGAGATTATTTCTTATGAACAAAATAAGAATTGTGTTAATAATGAGCTACGAACATATTTATGTAAATGCACAACGTACGGTATGTATATGAATGTTGCATTGTTTGTTAGTTTGTAATTACGTTCATTGTAATTAATTTATTCAAGACAAATAGCGTGCTATGTTCCTTATACGATGTCTGTACAAGAACGAGTGAAGTCAAGGAGAGCTTATCAAGTAGCGGTTTGTAAACATTATACGCTTTACCGATCAACATAATTATAATATAATCTAAATGTGCGAGATCATCATGAAGCTGGTAAGATGGTGTTATCTAAATGTTATTATTATTTAGCGTCGCGTAATATGCATGGTGTAAGATAAAGCTGGGCTCCATATGTGCTCCTGAGCCGTTCCCACGATATCCTAACCCCCCGCGCCTCCGCTATACCATGTGGTACCGACCACTAAATACAGACCTATTCAACCCCACTATAATACACGCGTTTTTAACAAAACATAGAGAATTTAAAAGAGAGAAAGATCTATTTAAATTGGTCCTTTTTCACCTCCTGGGTCTTCATATCGCATTTTAACGCCAAGGGCTTCAGGAGTGACGGTTTGACGTTAATTGATAGATGCGTAATTGATTAATAA
Source organism: Napeogenes inachia (assembly GCA_959347355.1). NCBI lineage: Eukaryota > Metazoa > Arthropoda > Insecta > Lepidoptera > Nymphalidae > Napeogenes > Napeogenes inachia. The sequence goes on along the minus strand of OY365793.1, from coordinate 11,459,368 downwards.
ATTACAAAGACATGATATGTCAAGCGGTGCTAGTATTGAGTAAGAAGTTGGCCTCAAATATTTGGAAGTAATGTATAATGGTGAATTCCAGACCCGACACTTGATGGTTTATGTTTTACACATGTAGGTACTAGATAGCTAGCAGGGCGTGATAAAACCTTGCTTACTTCACGTGCATTGAACTCTACCAAATCGCGAATATCCCAAACAATTGAAGCATGTATCCCTCCGGCAGATTTTACAGATGGCGGACGTACTTGGATCCACAAAAAGTTGGTACCCAATGTAGTGTATGGCTTCGGTCAGATTTACGCACGCTAGGATCGTATTACGTGCAATTCTTCCCAGTTCTTTGCAGTAATAAAACACCATTATTATTGTTGTCTACCTTTTGGTCTTTGTTTAGTAAATTAACAATTTACTTACAGTTATCTTTATAACAGATTAACTAGAGCTAATATTAACATTTATATATTTATAATTGTACAGGCAAATATTTGTATACGCTAGTACTTCGTTGCGCAAGTACTCCAACAAGGACAATGCAACAAATGCTATATGCCTTTTATAGGTACTATATTTTAATCTATAGTACGAGATGGATAGTTCGATACTTGTGGGCGTGCAAAAGTAGGGCAGGAAACTAAAAAGTAAGCAAACATTTTATAAGAGAATACTTGATGCAATGAACAAAGTGCAATGGAAGAAAACAAATGAAATGCAAAGTTTCGAAGTTTCTTTGTGTGATACGTAGTCTGTCTTTTGTTTCTACACCCTTCGTGAAAACGAGGCAATCAACAGGTTAATTTAATATATACAGAGCTGTGGTAGTCATAACTTTTATAACAGTAATAAAGTTAATGTCTGAGTTATATTCACGAGGGAATATTGTCATTCAATGTTTTGTTTTTTTTTTATTTAAATGTCTTTAAAATATGTTTACGTATTAGGAATGTAATATGTATATATTTGTTCTTAGCACCTAAGCACTGTTTAAAAAGTTGTGACTCTTAGAGTTCATAGACATAAGATATTACAAAGCATAGCACAGGTTATCAGTTTGTTTCTCTTTTTATTTGTTGTTTATATAAAATCCTAAGATTAAGATGTTTAACTAACCATTTTTAATTTAATCAAATATAAACCATCCATTTAGGTATTATTTGCAAACAAACGACGTAGCAATAGTACTGACAACAAAACAATAAACTATTAATATCCTGGGTAGTAGTAATGACAAATAAATTTGGAAGTCGAGAATGGTAACAATCTTCATTGTTTATGTGTTGGTACTTAGGCTTCGGACAGGCTTGGAATAGCACACATGTGCAGTGAAGGGTGACACCTGACCTAACCCAACTTGCACTTGTGTTAAAGTGATGTATATTCATCGATATGTATTTTAATATTGCAGTGGGTAATATGTTGTTTTGTTTATTTTTGATACAAAGCTATTTACATTTTAAGGTAGGAGGAAAATGTGTTTCTTGTAGGTATATAATGTTATTTGTCACTGTTTAACTGTTTCCACCTGCCTTTTAATACACCTTGTATTTTAATTAGAACTGTTAAATACGTCCTTTTACATTTTTAAAACAAAATGGTTAATAACAAGTAGGTTAAGGGACAGAGGAACGGAAATAATTAATTACACATTTGTAGATTATTTAAAGTACCTACTCTTTTGCGAATAATAACAATTTGGTAGTTATTTTATCTAGTTATTATATTCATTGGATATATATGTGAACTAAAAGTGGAAATTGATTCATTTCATACAAATAAAATATTGAAAATGCAATCCATCGTAGCGCAGTGCGCAACACTAAGTTATTTTTCTTAGTGAGTGAGGTTGACAGGTTGAACAAAAAAGTTCTTCACAACTAAAAAAATTAGAGACCCTTAGGAACAGATTTTGATGTTATTGAATTTCTCGCCGGAGGACCTTTTAATGGGCCATAAAGTTGTCTAGGTCCTGATATAAATAACTTATTGACAGTTGCAGTTACTACACCGTCTGTGTTTTTGTGGTTTGCAACAACATAAATTATATAACTTTGTAAAACTTAATTATAGACGAAGATGGACATAAATATTTTTATTTCTACATCATACTAGATATTAAAATATTGATGTCTATAACGAAAATAAGATCAAGTGTTATTCATATTTTTAAATATAAATAATTAAAGGGTAGATTGTTAGCTGTTTTGTGTAACAGTTTGTGTTGTTCCTTATTTTTTATATTGACCTACAAATAATCTTATATATGTCTTTGAAGTCTCAGAGACCTTGTAACATTTTACCCTTGGAATTAACATCTAAAGTCTAAACCCATCTAGGTATCTGTTCTCGTTAACGCTAACACCCACTGTAGTGTGTACCTTTGGGATAATGGAAATATTTATTAAATATATATTTCTTAGAACTACAATGAGATAATTAGATAACATAGTGTCATTGTTGTTATAAGTTCACTCTTGGATGTCGCAAATATAAAATGATGTCTGGATGCTGCGAGAAAGACATTAAACTATAATCTCAAGACAGGTTTGCATCCTGCCATCTAAAAATTGTATACTGGTTTTTATGTTATGCGTTCGTTTTAAATAATTATATGAATGGAAATATATAGAACCACGTGCAAGTTTCGTGTAGCCATCTTTGATTATAATATAAGGTTACGTGTATATGTTTATATTTTACGGTTGCTGTGTATTCTATATATATATATAATATTAGGTATCGAGTTATATTTCTTTAGAATGGCAGTAAATAAATTCTCTATTTGTGAAATGCGATCACGTATTTGCAAGCGGATCTTTTTGATTATGTACGTACGTGTCTTGTCTTTCTGAAACTAGAATGAAATTTATCGTAAGTAAAATAGTTTTGGTACCTAAAATTTATAGTTATGGCTCTGTTAGAGAACTCTAGAAGCTATTATTTAATATGGTCTCTTAAAATTGTATATATACAGGGTTATTTGTAATTAATTGGCTACCTCTTGCAGGCAGCCTCTCTACATAAATCCCAACAACATTTGTTCTAAGGAGGAAAATACTTATATTATACTGAACAGTAGAAACAGTAATAATAAATATAAAATAGTTTATGAGACCTAAGTAGGTCATAGTTTTGAATGCAGAATAAAAATTTCAAGAAAAAAATAATAGGACACTGAGATTTTATCTATAAAAATTGTTTGTAATTCATATATTTGTAGGAGCCGTGGCGTTTCCTTTGTTTTACTTCGCAGAAGCGTCGGAGTTGTAGTGTGCTGTGTGGCAAGTAATATAGGCGTTTGTATTTTCGTCAACTTAGCCAACGTTTTACGAAAACAAATGTTCGCTATTCATTGTCTCCGATTCTTTGTAAGCTTATTACATTCTATCCGTGTACTCTCCGTATTTGTCTCAAATGTTTATTTTTGTACACCTCTCGGGTAAAGCTGCGTGCTCGCAACATGTATATCTTATGATTTCTGTATGATGTACAAACACATCTGCATAAATATGCATTGGGACGCTATGCACGTCTGTCTGTATGTAATAAACATTCATCTATAGCTAGCTAGCTCTACCTGTATGCAAATGCGGCTCATGACGTACGTCTTTCAAGGGGTACAATGCACATTTATAGTTTAGTATTGACAGACGTGCCAGGTTCACCGCAAACGTAAAGGGACATTCTCGATAAGTATTGTGGCTACACCATTTCCTTGTGATAAAATTATAAACATAATCTGACCCTTAAGTTACCTCCTTAGTCTTATAGGATAAAAGGAATAATTTCAAATTGGCCCTCTGATCAAATTAGATTTATTATGATATTTATCAAATTAGGAATAAAAAAAGTAATTTTATACATGTAAGTCTTTTTTACTACTTATAATGTAACGCTTGGTGTATTGAAGTACCAATCAATGAATAAATGCTAAATTAACATGTGTATTGTGTACAGACACCTTGTAACCCTGGTCACGCACTTCCCTAAATAGTTCTCCAGTCTCAACAGTACCATTGTCCAGATACTTTTAAAGTTGCTAAAGAATATTTTACTTGACGGCTGAATATAAAAAGATCTTAAAACATACATGTCGGAGAGAAGTCCTATAATAGCGTTTTTAAACGTGTAACGTCAGCAGAGCTGCAGCCACTGTCGTATTCCTTGATGATGTTTAATTATTACGTCTTCAAAATAAAACTTCACAACTAATTATAGCTTCGTTTATTCAACGGGCAGCGTTACGTTTCATGGAGATACGTACTATTCGACTACTGGAGTAACAATTATTATGAGCTCTCAATATTACTTAATTATATTCTCTAGATCATCTCCCGCCACTGCAATCATTCAATAACATGAAGTTGTCATAACATTATAATTGCAGGTCTCAATAATAAACAGTTTCTTACATTTCAGTTAATGCAAGACTACTATTAATTATTAATTGATCATTAATTATTTAAACATTTTAATTTATAATTTAGTTAGTAAACACGACAATAACTTAAAGTAACACTAAAACGATTAGCTAAACACAATCGCATACTAAAAAGTCAATACAATTACTTATTTTAATAATTACATAGTAAAGTTGAAGGAAGTTTTAAGTAGTAATAATAATTTTAAATTATAAAATTTATAAATTGATTATTATTGAATGATTTTTGTTTTTACGGCGATATATACCTATATAAAACCATAAAGTTTGTTTGTAGGAGAACCACATTTTATTTAATATTCAAGTTTGAATATATGTCAAGCCAATATAAGTTGGTATTGCAAACAAAGCCGAGGGACAAACAAATGTATACCATATCCCTTCATAGTTTTTGGACGAAGCAACTATTTAATAATTAATTAGCACCAACCAGGATATACCTACTACATAGGAGATGTTGCTAATGTAAAATCAAATTTACCCAATTTAATATAATAAATGGTAATTTTATTTAAGTCTGCGCTTAAAAATAGTAGTATTTATATTTAAATCACACGAACTTATCGAACGAGTTCTTTATATATGTATTTGGAAGCTGAGAGAGTTTCATCAAATTTGAAATTATTAAAAAATGGCTCTATATTTTCTAATTTTTCTATAATTTTTTTTTTTTCAACAAACGTAATTTAAACAGTGGTTTAGTCGGTAATGTCGACAAAGTTTTTCATGTTAATAAGAGACTCGGGTCAATTTTTTTTTTGTAATGTATTTAAAGAAGGCAGAGACTTATGATTCACGTCCTGGTTGTCCTTCAAGGTATGTATATATATATAAAATCCATTTCAGGGGAATCAATGCTCAACTATCAACTTCGTCGATTGAAAATTAATAAGTAGGTACTACGACTGCATGACCTAAATATCGATTTCATTGATTTTAAATTATAGAGTGGACCTCACTCCAGTCGGTTTGCTTATCGAACGAAATAAAACTGTTCTTACCAATAACAGGGAGTATGGAGGTAAGGAATAGGTATCGTGTAAATTGTCATTTTTAATCGAATTGTAGTGAAATGTTCATCAAGAAAACATGGACAGTCAACTTGTATTATAACCTATGGTTTTAGATTTCAAAATCCATTCTTATAAATAGTAATCAAATAAGAGTAACATTTGTATCGGAGGAGGATCAGGAGTTTACAATGTTAGTTAGTTTCCTCATACTTTTAGGACGAGGTCAAACAGCTTCCGGGTTGCGTCATTAAATAAAAGATGATTATATGATTACCTGCAGCTATTAATATAACATTCAGATTATAATAAAGGCCGTTTAAAAAGTTCGTTTCCTTGTGTGACATTATAAAAACACTATACACACACATCCATACTCAATACTATTGACAATTATTTTTAACATTATTCAAGCAATGATGCTATTTTTGTCATCGAATTCTGTACATTCAAGGAGTCGTATTAGAAAGACGATGGAAATAAAGATGTGTGTACAGTGTACGGTAATAACGGGAGGTGTTGGACATCATTAATTTATTAGTTAAGATAGATACTTCTCCAAGTTATAGAATCGGTGCTTCATGAACTCACTTTTGTTCCAGTGGTTATTAAAGATAATAATTACACCCACAATATAATATATATTAAATAAAATTTATTTATTTTAACCCCCGACTAAAAAGAGGGGTGTTATAAGTTTGACCTGTCGATCTGTGTATCTGTGTGTCTGTCTGTGGCAAATTTACGGCCAAACGCGTGGACGGATTTAAATGCGGTTTTCTTTAATCGAAAGCTATTCGTCGAGATGGTTCTTATCCATGTTTGGTCGAAATAGAAATACTCTTCTCCAAGATATTGAGATTTTATTCGTGCGGGGGAGAGGTTCTTACGCAATAATTAGCTGTTTCCAGCGGCTTCGAACGGGCTATATGGGAAAAAAGCCTTGTTACGAAGGCCAAAAGGTTTTTACACTTACTTACTCAGGTAAAGTACTTTATTAGGGATAGCTGTTTCCCGTGACTGCGTCCACTTAGACTGTAAAAAACATTTATATGGCTTATGATCGTAGTCATAAAGAATCACGGGCAACAGCTAGTGATAATATAAATCCCTTCATCATAGTGTTATTACTGATTGTAAATCATTTTAACTCTAAATATTTATATTTAATAATATTCGTACATATGAAACCTACCTATCTACCTACACATATGAAAAAGTCTTGAATGATGTTACTTAATATAACCGTTTAATAAAGGAAGAAATTAATATGCCAGTAAGTTAACAAGGCAAATAAAGAAATTACGATATCGAATCGTATAGTCTAAGTCCTCAATGATTAACTTCGTAAAAAAGACAGCATCGTCAACATACGTACAACGGACTCCCGACCCAACGACTTCAATATTGTACATAATAATAATATTTTTATTCTTTTTCTTCGGTCTTTTTGTATCGGGGTTTTTTTTTAATTTTTAATCTATTTTTAGAAAGTACATAAAATAAAGGTTTTAATTTTTTTTCTTACAAATTTAGATAAAATATGAAACAATTTTTGATCAACAAATTAATTAAATGCAAATGAAAAAAAAAACGAAATATATTTCATAAACTTGTATGGCTTTTAAAGTATTTATTTTGCAAAACGGATACAGAGGCGAACGTCCATGACATTTGCTTCAGTGTACATTTCATACATAGATTATAACAAATATTTGTAGATTAATCACAGACATTAATAAAATTAAAAATGTAATTTAATAATTATTAATTTCAATACACACAACGACGTATTTTCTTATTTATATACATGTCTGTAATATTAAATGTTAACTAAATAGGGTCATTTCGCCTGTTTGCGTCCATCGCCAGTTTGCGTCCATTCGACGGCTATCCTTTCATAAAATACTCGAAAATAAGTTCATGAACTTTCTAACAAAACCAAATGTAATTTCTGCCAATACCTCAATATATAGGAGATACACAGTCATAAACAAAATTTCCTTGAGCGCAATCCTTCCCTTTTTAAAAAAATAATTTATCTGAGCCACGGGACAAAAGACTGCGAATGTCTTAAATGTTAGTAAAAAAATAGTGAGTAGCAACACCACTCACGGTTAGTTTTACATTGTTTTATGTGAAGTTAAGGATACATAGATGTTTCTAGGCCTTAATAATAAAGAAAGGAAAAACATAATTATGAATTTACTTAAGTTTTTTAATTGTTGACAGTTAAAATAAGGTGGACGCAAACTAGTACATACAAATTTTAAAAATTCCTCTTTGCGTCCGCAGTGGACGCGAATTTTATGACCTATTATTTAGGACAGACCAGATTGCGTCCACCTTTGTTTTCTTGTTATCTATTTATAAAAGTAATTAAAAATGTAGAGCTTATTTAAATTTAATAAAATTGTATAAACCTACGATCAATAATATCTTAATGTAATTATAATAAAAAAAAATAACGTAATTTATTAACGGCTCCTGATTGAACAAATTAGAAATTGTGAAATCACAGTGTATCAAGGTGCAACTCTGAAACTCATGACATGAATAAAAATGATTTTGCCTATACACCTTTTTGACAGTTACCTGTAGCTTAGTTCAATAGTGTTTTCAGATGAAGTTCTTATTTTACCACTAGAAGATATGGTAACTCATACTACACCAAGTCCTTAGAAAACTAAGCAACAAATATCAAAACCCCCTCCGACTGCTTTTATTCATTTAGCATCAACTGTATCACCATCTATTTCACCTATAGAAAAGCCTCCTAGTTTACAATCATCTTCATTATTTATTCAAGGCATTTCACATTCAGAAACCTTTGATCCATTTAAAACCCACCTGATGTTGGCTGAAATTTTTAGCATAGCAAGAAAATTTAATCAAAGAACTCCAGCGGCCATATCTTCGTCTGCATCGAGAAAGTATTATGAACATAAAGAGCAGATGGAGAAAAAAAACAAAGCAGTAAGAAAAAGAAATTAAGAAGGAATAGAGAAAAAAAACTTCAAGGAACTGCTACAAAACGTAGGAAAAAGACACTTCCTGTTAAAGTCACAGTAGATACTGATACTCTGAAAAGAAAATTTACCAGCCGTGGATAGTACAAAGTGCGCTGAATGTAATGACATACTTATATCAGATGTAGATGAAGACGGCGAAGAAAACATTGGCTGTGACAAATATATAAGATGATATATTTGTTATTAAAAATATTTTAAAATTTAATTAGTTAAATATTTAGACATAAAACAATATATTTTTAAAATCTAATCTTTCTGAATAATATTTATTAAAAATCTCCCCTACATTCTATATATAAGTTGGTGGACGCAAACTGGACATGAGTGGACGCAATTTAGATTTTATGGACGCAAACTGGGTAAATCGCCCAAATCTGATATTTATCACTTTTATATTTAAATCGTTATATCTTTCCACCAAAACATTAAATGAATATAAAAAGACTATATTATTAACACTGTACATAAGTTTTTATTCAAAACTAGTGCTAAATCATTTTTATTTTCTCTTTCAAAGTCAGCAACTCCACTAAATGGATGCAAACAGGCGAAATGACCCTAGTATTGTTTTAAGAAAAATGAGTTATTGAGTTTATAAAATCAACTCAAAGCCACATTATCCGTATTCCAAGGACATATGAATTAATACACATTAAATTAGATTCATACAAAACATGGGATATTAAAAAGTGTCATCTCGTTTCATCCATATACAGTAAAAAATAAACCGATCTCAAGGCTAAATACTTAGGTAATGTTTCAAATTCTTTATTATATAACTTGCGTATGGTTTATGAATTATACCTTCATTATTTATTAGTTACTATGTACTAGAGATGTGCCGAATATTCGGTAAGTATTTGGCATTCGGCATCTTTTTCGCTATTTGTATTCCGAATTATTATGATTTGGTGCCGAATATATTCGGTTCGAATATTTTAATTTTCTTGGCTACACTACACGGTAAAGAACTAAAAGACAAAACCAAGATTTATGTACTATTATAAGTCAAAGAAATCCTATGAATAATGTGTTGAATTAAGCTTAATAATACAAAGCAATTAAGCTTCAAATCAACATTTATTTCTAATAATATTAAGTCAACATATTTATTTTATTATTCCTAACCTACAGTTAGTATTTTGTATAGTCTGTTTATTAAGAATCATTAATGAAACAGTAAACCGAATCGGTAAAAGTTAAACCGAATAGTATTCGATTATTCGGTGAAACCACTATTCGGCGCAGCTCTACTATGTACTGTCACTAAATGAATTATTATAATTTTTCAGTTATAAGCTTTTATCTTAATAAGTTTTAATCTTAAATTTCTTCTAATTGATAATCGTGAGGCAGTTCTATGTGCATATGTGAATGAATCTGTTTACTATTAGTCCACCTAAACTCAAACTTCACTGAGACAAAGGAATTACAAAATTTGGCAGTGAACCAGTGGATTTACGCGCATTGCCAAAATACAGTCCTTGACCTTCTCCATCCGAGTTTATCTTGAAACGAGAGTAGCCATGAACTCTGTAAAATAAGTGCGAGTACTTACGGGTATATGTAGGTACCTACCTCTTCGTTCGCTCGTCGGCCTTCAGCAGACAAGGTTCTTTATTCTCGGTACAGTGTGCATCTGTCTTTGTGTACTTTTAATTTCAGAAAATCCTCAGAACTTAAAACCTCAAATTGTTAAAGTCTCGTTTTTTTTTTCAAAGCACTTTGTATGTTTTGTATGTATTCAAGTTGTATTCACTCTGTATGTATTATATGTATTCAAGTTGTATTCACTCTGTATGTATTGTATGTATTCAAGGAATGTAATAGAAATGGATGTTTTTGTTTAAAAGGTTTATCTCTTAATTAAGATCATCGAATATGCAGATTACTTTTGAAGATAGCATTATTCAAATTTTACTTATTCTCGAGATGGTAACAACTTCGATAGAGATAAAATTCTAATTAAATTAAGCATTCCTTACTTTAATAATTGACGTTGTATGGTTTCCTTCCATATGTAACTTAACCTACATCTTAAGAGAAATATGATCTCAAAGAAGAAGACGTAGTGTCCGTAATATATCTATCCTTTTCTTCTATCGGATAGGGAACAGTAAACATAAAAGATCAACGTTTATCCAAAATTTATTACATTTGAGCCAATTAACGATGAAAACGTCCTTTGTGTGATTTCTCGGAATGTCGGGGTTCCAATTAATTTTAGGAGCGGGATGCTGAACAGCGTCTCTTTGTTTTTCACTAAAATTTGGCACGTATGGGCTATTCTCGTTCGTCTGATTGTCGCCGCGTATTCCGGATAAGGATAGCTTTTATTTTGTAACCAAAATAGTTTTACCACAGCGTACCTACAATTTTGTTTTGCAGTGTGTACCAAACTTTTTTTGGATGAGAGAAAAGATTAAGAATTTATCTTAATGCATTTTGTTTCTTTGAATTATTAACTAAAATGAATAAATTGTAAACAAATAATGATTACAATGGGATACTGAAATACTAGGAATATAATGTGTTAATGTTGCTGAATTAAGCTAGTTACGTTCGTCATAACAGTGATCCGAAATATGATCATGGTAGTATATTTTTGTGTATGAATTCTATTTAAACTATGAACATTTAAATGCTTATCAGAAAAGATATGCCAGGAAGGTAATACTTGGTAAGTAATATTAAACATCTAAATTTTGATTAACATAAAATGTTGTATACCGATTATTTGAAGCAATCTTTTCTTTCTATCTAGTTTCTTATCTACTTAAGTTATCATAATCGTTCATTGGCCTCGTTAACTCCAGCGATTAACGAATACTTTTCATATGTGTATCATTATAGTTTACCGAAATAAAGAGTCCTGTACTCGGATGTATCTTTGAGTATGATGCCTTACATATTGCTAGGTCATTAACCTAATTAGTATCGTCAAAGCAGCATGACGGTAGGTACCTACTGGTTATCGTAGAATGTATCTGCTTTTACTTGAACATAACATTATCGGCGTCAATTCTTTTAAAATAACCTTTAACGAATTTGTTACGTAAGTTCATTCGTGATGCTAATGTGGTATAGTTACTTGAGTAAATCTCGATGTTCGTGTTATGTAACGCGATCGTGTGGCGTGACAGATAGACAGACGGTATTTGTAATTCACCATTTTTTACCACATCATAGTAATTATAATAAAATTCGTGTCAAGATTTAAAGAGGTGTCTGTATGAATAGGTTATATTACGACATATTTTAAAAACATTTTAAACATTGACGTTTTTCATATTATTAATTAAAATAAAATGTTAATAGAATTAATTAATTCTTGATTTAAAATGTGAACCCCATTCCATTAAGTTTTACCTTTTACTGTATGGTCGTTAAATTATATTATTATGCAAATAATAACAGCTCCATCAACAATTAACAAAGTTTTAAATTACCTAAACAAACTCAATACAAAACCAACTAAACTTAAGAGCACTAATAATAACAGTAGGTACCTAACCTATATGTTTTACACTTCGCCACAATAATATGAACGCTATTATTTTATTAGTATCATTATTATATTATTAGTATCACTTCCGCTGTAATGACAAACGCGGTCCTACCACCTACCATGTGCCGTGCACATTTATTTGAGTCAGATATATATGATAGCATAAATCTATTAGGGATAATATTCAAAAGTCCCGAATTAATTGTAATTTTGTATTTATATAACAATCCTTTAATATACGGGTTTGGGTTTAATGACAGACGAAAACAAGTACATGTATGTATCTAGTATATGCACAGAGCTGGGATATTTTATTAGTCTTCTATAGGTATTAATTAACGTTAACAATATAAATAATAAATTAAAAACTCGAGGAAGGCGTCATCACTTATGATTCATGTATTTTGATGATTTGGTATATTTTCGTTTTTAACCATTACTTACATATTACTAAGTAAGATAAAAAACCAGATTGTGTTTAAACGAATAAAAAATATTTAAAGAATATTGTAAGTTAGTAAAGAAGTGATTGAAACATATAGAATTAAATGACGATTATAATTTAGTGTCAGTAAATCAATATGAGCTCATGTTTTTTACGACATTAGATTCAATAGACGCCATCTTGAAGACTTCCTGGTCCAGTAGACTGTCCATTGTCAAGAGAAGTTTTGTACGTGGCACGTGAGAGACGTAATGGCGGCCTCGACGCTGGAGCCTACAGGAAATTGGTGCTTCCGAGCGGAAGAGGTGACGGAAGCTTACGTCACACGGCCTCGCAGCCTTATCAGTTGATTACAGTGTGTTCAACTTTAGTTTTATTATCGGGATTGAGATAAAAAAAATCCTCATTATTTATTAGTTTTATTTCCAATATTATTCTATAAAATAATTATATGTTTTATCGATTATTATTGTGCAAAACCTATTTAAAATTTTTTTTTTGTTGATAACTTTCTCTCTGCTTATTAATTTTATTCTATACAACATACATATTTAAATAGTTCTTTAACTGATAGTCTCAGTGCTAGTTAAGTTCATGTAACCAATGAGAATTCATAGAGACGGAAGACATCAGTTTCTTCCTAGTTCCTACCGACCGCGCTCTTGGCTCGGATTATGTATTCGGAAGAGAATGGTTTATAAAGGTGTCGTGAAACGGCCAATGTTATCAATCAATATTAGAATGTTTGTTTGTACAATTGAAGCGCCATTGACTTATAGAAATAACGTAACACAAAGTATGAGACTTTGTACAATATGAAATTGTATAATGTATTCTTAAATTCGATAATTCAAACAACAAATAGGAATAATGATTTTATAAGGAATTTTTAAATTAAAACCTGCATGAAAATTAATTGGATTATTATTTGAAAAAACTGCTGAGAACAACGTCTAGTACCGGAAGGCAAATAAGGCAGCTATAAATCTTTATAATTTTACATATAGATTTTAAAAAATAATGGAAAATCGACCTAAAATAATGAGAACAGTAAAATATATCTAGTTAGTCACATCTTGAGTAACGCGATCTTTTAAGTGTTGTACAAGACTCGTGTTTATATCGATCACATGAAACTAACGCACAGCTTGTCAAAACACATAAGAAATTTGATAAAACCATTGTTTTTTAAATTATTTTTAATTAAAAAACATTTAATAATCTGGTTGGAATCTATCTAACGCCTGCATAAATCCGACATTTAAGCGGACACTTTGAAATTTCAAGGCACTATTAGTGTATTGCATTCCGTAATATTCCTGCAAAAAAATCCACAAACTATTTTCGTTATGAATTGTTTGAATGTATAAATGACTTTCATTAGACTAACAGCAATTGACCATGATTTCAATATCATCAAAGATAAATCGAGTGGGTAATTGAACAGTACAATACTTTTAGTACTTACTTGATCATTGAACGCATAAATTTTTGGTGCGCGTCATTGATTTTATCAATTATATTAATAAATATGTATAGATGTACATTGACACATCGTGATTGATACGGCAAGAGCACCTTCAGTTCGCAAAAATATAAATGTATATACCAGGCTACAAGGATGTGCTTTTAAATCAATAACAAAAAATTAGTAATAACTACGTTGAATCTCAAGTACATCCACGCAATAAAACTAATAATGTTTGTGTAAAAATGTAATAAAATTGTTAAATAATGTTAATTAAAACTTCATTATTTCTCGACTTCGTGGAGCCGAAACTAATAATACAAGAGCACAAGAATAGCTCATCTAATATGTTTCTTATAACCGCCTCGAATGCGGGAGGTCAAGATATCGTGGAAAAATACTTGACGATGCAAATAGTTTGGTAACTAACTTGGTTATGAGTTGTCCAAGAGAGCTGCTCTTACGACCCAGCGTCATTTTGCCAAAACTGTATGTTCAACAGCGATATACATCGCTGGCTCGGCTCCTTACATTGGCATGCGTTTCCTTGGTTTGTATTCAATGTACTCTGTAATATTAATTATGTAGTAAAGGAGGAAGTGATGCTGGTGACAAGCGACGTGGTAGGGGGTGAAGGCAGTTGCGTGGGCCCGCAAACTAGTGAGACCGGTCCCCAGGTGCCGGACCGGACAGGCACGTAATTGTAACTTTTACATTATATTATGAACGGGTAAAGCAATACTTTACACTATTTCATGACGCTGGTAGGATTTCAATTTCCTTGTTATATACGGATGCTCTCTAGCATAGACTTGAGTCTTATTTAACACTATTTAATATTCGCGAACGTTCGATACCATTCGAGAATATTAAAATTATGTTTCTTGATATTACTAATATAAAAATATGTCCTCACGCAATATGTCCTGTGTTCGGTCGGTAAAGGAAATACTTAGAAAGATATATATATACCTATGTGATATATCAGACAACGATGCAAGATAAAAATATATATTTTTGTTAATTTTATAAAAATAGTATCCAATTTTTTTGTCACAATTACAAGTAAATAAAATAGAATTTTTAATACCAATAATAATAAATATAAGCTAGAAAATGACTTTTAATAAAAAGATATATTCTCGAGTGCGTCCCAGATCTAGCCGAATACGGCAGATTGGGTAAATAGAATACAAGCTCTGCGGCTAGATACATTATTATCTGCAATATATATTTAGCAATACTGTTTTAACTTAATTGACTCTTTTCTTATCATTCAATTTTGGGATAAGATATGTGTCAAAAAAACAAAATACTTTCATTTTCCACAATAGAGTTTTGCATACGCAATGGTGGCTTAAGAAAATCTTTTACTTATATTTTTAATATAAACCATAATACCTCCAAGTTAAGAATAAACATACAATTTAAAAAGTTTTTATTTCATTATTAATAAACACAAACTATCCTAATTAAAAATAATTGTAATAATTAAAATGTTGACAGTTTAAAATAATTCTATAAACATACTTCGTTATCAATAACGCTCGGGGACCAAATAAGAGGAACTTGATAAGGAAACCAATTCCTTGGAAATGCATGTTTGTTTTAGCTCTTACATTATATAAACTTCATTGGATATCTTTTAATAAAAAATTGTTAACAAAAAAACGTTTAAAATAGATACCAAAATGAAAACTTTTTTCAAATTAAAAAAAAAAAAAAAAAAAATTACTGTTTAAAAAAGTTTCATATTTAATTTTTCTATATCACCTGTCCTTATAGGTAACATACTTTAATAATATAACAAACAAACTTAACTATAATTTATCCAGTAGACATGTTTAATCGGTAATTGTTATAAAACGTGATTGACACAATTCTTAAGGTAATTATAAATATATTAAAATAATATTATTATCTAGTTATATGAGTTATTATGTCAGTTTAAAGTAAACACGCACAGCTAATTATAATAAAATTATCACATAAAAGTAATGGTTAAAAGTGTAGTTAGTAACAATATGTAAATTGTGCTTCCAATATTAAAACGTACACTAACTAACTCGAACATATTATCCTCTTTTGTAGGATCTTATTGCTGGACATATTTGTTATACTAGAATAGATTAATTTCTTTTTTAATTATAAATAATAATAATAATAATAATAGTTTAAAAGTAGTTTTAAATTGGTGTCGTTTACGTCTGCAGTCTTATCTTTACAAATGCAGTGATTTTTAAAAGTGGTCAGTATTATTTAAACATAACAATAATACTACGAATATTGCAACTTAAAACCAATGGTCAATATTCTGACCATTGGTTTTACCAAACGTAATACATACATATTCCTATTACATGGTACGTGTTGCCAAGTCAATACCGCAGGTTATTTCAAACGACATGATTATTAAAACAAAGCCCTCAAAAAACAAATTATAACATTATTTACGGAAATTTAAATAAGGAAGAAAAAATTTTGCACAGAAAAAGAAACAAGTTATAGTCAAATATTTATTTTTACTTGCGCATGTGTGAGTTAGTGTGTAACAAATGCATGTATGTTGATGCAAAAATAATATGTATATGTATCTCACCACGTGAGTTTTATTAAATTATATAAATTTCAAGCTATATAACATAACTAACTACAAATATTTCGGGGACGGACGATAAAACAACAAAAAACCGGTCTGACCGGTCAGTAATAATTAAGCTGTTCTTACTGTCTCTTCTCGGTAGTGTCGATACTTCGACGAGGGACTACTTAGCGATTCGCAAGAACTCGAAAAACATAGAAACAACGTTGGTTAGAAGATAAGATGGATAATTTTTAACACTATTCTAATATGATCAATATGAGGAAATCATATTATAAGTACATCCAAAGACACAAAGTAGGTGCCTCATCAGTTGTCTATTCACGTACATGTACATGTCTTCGGTATTACGTAGTTGACGTAAGCCTCGTGGGGAAATGGGGACAAAGTCAAGGTCCGAGAAATTTTACTTGGTGTGGGAAAACCCATGTCGAATATGTTTTTGCAGATATTTTTTTTCGTTTGATAATAGTAGCTTAGCAATTTTTGTGTGCTCAGTCGTTAAAAATCACCTTATAGTTAAATTCAACAATAAGGTGATAAATTTTAGAGATTCAATGAACACAACTATTGTTAATCATACCTCCGTACTATCCGCACCAACTCGTGCTTATCATAAATTTGTTAAAGTTATTGGATGATATCTTGTAACAATAGACTCATCACCGTCAGAGGTGCCACTGACATACATACACATTTAACAATGATAATAAAACACTACCGGCCACTAAATATAAGTGAAAACAAAAAATAACAGCGCTACACGACCGGTGACGTCTAAATAAGGCTAAGAATGTACTCAAAAATGTATTACTTCATACTCCGTGGTTCGGTAGATAATATAAATATAATAAAAGTTTTAAAATGTATTAGGAATTCATCTTACGAAACCGCTATTACCAAGAATATAAAATATAACTTGAAGAACAATTAACTAATCAAATTTAAAAACTAGTTTATAAGCAAATATGTGCCAAAGAATATTTACAATACCGCGAAGTTACAAGGTGGTCCAACATGGCGCTAATTACTAAATACTATTTCCATTCGTTATTCGTCAAAAACATCACACATATAGTAACTATTTATATATCGTACAATCATTAAAAACAGATTCACATTTTTCCAAATGGAAGTGTAATTAAATATGATTCAACGCGATTTAAGAGGTGTGAATGTTATTAAATATTATAAAGGTATATAACGCGAAGGAACCCTAGAAGCCTGAGGTCCGCTGAGACCGGTCGATACCGGACCGGTTCCGGACGCGGATGTTTCGTCACGACCGACGTAAACTGCAATCAATAATAATTATCACCATTAAAATGAATTGCGGCACTCTCCATATTATGGTTTTAAATGCACGTAGTAGGTATCTATATAACATATATAACATAGTGATAATATATTTCCGGTGCGTGTGGGGTTTTTTTGTTAAACTGTAGCTGTTACCGCACTGTAGTAGCTATGTGTACATTGGTCACATTAAGTGTTTTGGTAATCTTCGAATTAGACAGAAGACAGTTTGTTATCTAAGAGGCAGATAGCAAAACTAATATGTATCTAAAGGAATCGGTTATGTGTGTGCGTGTGTGCGTGTGTGTGTGTGTGTGCGTGTGTGCGTGTGTGTGTGTGTGTGTTTTTGGTCACATTACACTACACCATCACTACATCAGACATAACGAAAACTACTCTTTATGCTGGATATTGAATGTTTCATAAATATACAGAAATGAGATAATAATCAACATTTTTGTTAACTAGTTAATCAGACTACAGTTTTTATGACACGGTCGTAAAATATGTTACGTTTCAAACGAGTTAATAATTAAAACTAGCTTTTAAATAATTTACGTATGGTGTGATTAATTAACAATTTTTTTGGTTAATACATAATAGATTATCTCGTTTCGAGAACTACATGGATACATACTTAATGTGTTTGTTGATTGTAAAAAATAATCTAAGAAACCTGTACTACACCTACAACTTAACTATAAAAATTAAATTTAAAAGAACGAGGTAAATACTTGACATACATACATTCCTAAAACATAAGGTTGTAAGTTATAAGTAGGTACATGAACTTAAATATAAGGCTGTATACAAATATCTCACATATAAAAAGAGACTCCATAACAATGGATTCTCCTCTTAATAAATGCCTCTCTTTAACTTCAACAAATGAAATATTTCTGTTTATGTTTTGTTATTGATTAGATCACTAGCACGTAACGAGGTAGGTATTCTGTAATGTGTGTGTTATTGGACCGGTCCAGATGAAGCATCTAAGAAGCATATCAATGTATTGAATAAGCGTTCAAAACTATTTACGTTATATGTATAGCTAGTAGCACATTTGACTTTTTAAAAAGAATGTGTTATCTAATAATTAAATTGTACCAAGCGATATCTGTATATTTTATATATAGAAAGAACTAGTATGGATCGTCCTTTTTAGACCCAAAGAAGCCAGAACTAAAGTCTTTAGAATATATGTCGCTCTGTCGGGTTGTAAGTTTTATGCTCGCATTACGTAATAGCTACTAAACGGATTTTGATCAAATATAGTATGGTTACATGTTATGTTCCGTCAACGTATAGGATACTACGTACTACGTACTCAGGAAAATTCTTTCATTTTCCCATGTAAAATTTCAATAGAAAAATAAATGGATTTGTATACATACCAGTGTTGGTAGATAGATATTATTTGAGTGTGATTGGTTAAGATCAGCAGGCAACAACTAAGATAATAATCGTTTAATAGAGTTGAAATTATAATTGTTTGGAAATTGTTTAACTCGAACAATCATTTCAGTATAAACAGTGTCCCTTACAAGTACACCTCATTGCGAAAGTAATATAGTCAGTTATTGTTAAAGATAAATAACTGAGTGAGACTGGTTAGCTTAAACGAGATCGCTTTTAAATCTATAAATAATGTCGCATAGCTCGCTAGACACAATGTACTCGATTATATTGTTTACATAAGAGAACAGAATAATACTGCAGTGTAAATTAATTAAACATATGTGCAGGTACTTATATGGCAATATATCTACTAAAGGCCATCATCATAAAGATCAAAGAGTGTTATTTTTTTTTCTAGCTGTACACATTTAGGTTCATAACATTTAAAACAATTTAAATCTGAAAGCAAAAGCTTTACTTAAGAGTCATAGAGTTCAAGAGTTTAAGTTTAAAAATAATTAATAATCAATGAGTATTTAGTCGTCCGACAACGTCATAGAAACTAACGCTAAAGATTATACTTGTTAATTTTAAAACTAATTGCAATTAAACAGCATTTTATCGATAAACTTTGAACCTGTTCCGAGGCAGCATGACTCAATATCTATTTGGCGTATAATTTTCCTGCTCCTATAAATTAATGCATACAAATGCATGCATAATATATAGCTATCGTAAATGTACTCGTGTGGTAAGTCGATATATTTTTATATCGTTTTGTACCGATTTTCATATCGAGTCTTTGGGATTAATCCAATCTTATTTTTTTCCTCTGTTGACATTTTCTTAAGTACGCACAGTCATTAGTGATACGATGTGTTATTATGGTTCCGTTGTGAATGTCAGAAAACTGTTAATAAAACATGCATTATCATAATTAAGTAAAAAAAATTGTAACGTAATAATATTTTTTTACAAAATGTTTATTCTATATTATTTTCAGTTATTTCATATTTATCTTTACGGAACCCCTGCAATATGGACAATTCGCTCGTAATCGATATACTTTTTGTAGTGGTTTTACTTTTTTACAGATTGGGCGAGGCAGACTAGCGGGCGTTACGGACTGCAAACCTGTTTTGAAAGGATCAGCAAAGTTTTGCCGCCTTGAGCTAAGATACACAGATTATAAGTAAATTCATTTTTTTTATTCTGCAATGAGTTCGCGTGTTTAGCATCGTGAGCATTTCAGGTTTTATTGGATACTAAAATAGACACCGCCATTTAAATAAAATAAATTATGATAATTAAAATATGAATGTAAAAAAGGATTCAGTTGTATTTTTAGCTGTTACCAATCAAATTAATAAAAAGTTTGAACTCGTTAAAGATCTATCATCTTCCGAGAAAACTATAATTTTATATACATCGAGGCGTCATTAAGTATAGTATTCTGTGTGTATGACGTAACCAATGTCTGTTAGTTTATATTCAACTACGATATTATATTAGTTATGCGCTGCGATAATATTGCCGCAACGATTTATAGGTAAGTTAGTTCACAGACGACTGAACCCGCCTTCATAAACGAATTATATAAACAAAGTATTGTGAAGACATGGAACTAACACGATTTTCTTTAACAAAGCTCTAGTCATTCATTTATATATATAATATACATGTATATGTTATATATATAAATGAATGTTATTTATGATTTAATTACGTTATTTCCATAACTGTGACTCGATTAGAATTTTAATATTATACTGGAAACTAGTTAACGATACAAAGAATAGTATTGTTTACTATAAATATATAATATGAGGAAATAACTATAAATATCCTGCTTGAAAAATATTATACATAAAATATTACTATTCAATTAAAGTACGTTATCTAATACTATTATATTACCAATGTTTGTCTTAAACTGTTAAGTGATAAGTAAGTTAAGAGCGTTGGGATTCAGTTGACTTGAATTCACCCGCAACTGAGTAGGTAGGTATCTATAGATTATAGTACATCTATAGATGCCTGGGTTCAAATAAGGAAAAAATACTCATGTTCTAGACAACTGTGCTACATCAGAGCTATCATAATATTAAAAAATGTTTAAGGCAAAAATATAAATGTTATTTTATGTTATACGGCATTGATAAGATATATAGATAGATAGATATAAGATATGCCTTGTAATAAGTAAAAGTTACGACGTAGAGACTTCCTCATCTCGACGCGGCATTTACTAAAACCTGAACTGCAACTTACCTTAACAAAAGTTTCCTTTTCGTTTTTTAAAGCCTTAAAATTTTATTACTAATAATGTTATATTTCTCGTTTCAAAGATCAACTTCCATGCAAACTATCATGTCCTATTTAAAACTTTTAAAAATGGAATTCAATAAAATGTAGAAAGACCCCCCCCCCCTACCTCTTTGTATGAAGACGTTACTTTAAGTATCATATTACATCAGGCTAAGAATCTAATTCTACTCACCTGAGTTCACCTCACCTCGTTTTCCGTTAGACGTCTTGGAAGACGATGGACCCTTGGTTTTTGGTGAATGGTCTTAATATGACGCGTTTACTTTGTCCAAAAACACAGGACAGGACTTATTTATTTTTATTTATAATGTCACACTATATTAATATTTCTAATTTTATAGAATTATTACATTGATTTATATATAATTTATGTAAATCAATGTTATTATATCATGTTTTTACGAAATTGCCTTCAAAAATATCCCGAAACCCAATCTTTTTAGAATAATATTTTCCGAGTAACTTGTTGTTTTTCTAACAATATCATAAACTTCCTTGAGCGGTTAAACAGCTCGCTCGTTAATTGTAGCTATTAGTTTTTCCTTTACACCTAATAATAATAATATCGATTATTCTCTACCCGGATATTTGATAAGTTAAGAGGTTCGAATGATGTTGACTTTATCTGGCGTACTTAGCAAAATAATTAATGTAACAGACAAACAATCAAACAAAATGGAGAGTCATTAACTAATCTATGACTTCAACCTTTAATTAGTACTTATCATTTTCGAGTTCTACAAGCTATTATTAGTCTTGACTTAACTTTCTAAACCGAAAAGAATACGAGATCTCCTTATGACGGTTTCTGATCTCCTTAGAACTGTGATTTCTCTAGAACATTGCGATTTATGAATAATGCACGTTATTGTAATTTATTAATAAAACTAAGTCAAGTAAATTATGTGTTAAAAATATTAAGAGGGGAAAACCTAATTGCACTTTTTTTGAGGATATTGACTTTTTAATATGTGATAGGTACCACGTAGCATTAGGCACAGGTCACCTTCTATAAAATGTATAATATATACTATAAAAAGACTCAATTATTTATTACTTGTTTTCTAAGATGACGCTATGTAATAAATAGTATTACAGCGTTCTAGTATTTCGAAGATTAGTATTTCTGTTGTATGTGCAACACCTGCAGGAAACATCACAATATCTACTAAATAGCATACATTCAAGAACATGCTCTGATTGAGATCAGATAGATTTATTACAATTATTTAATGATATTTTAATTGTACTAAATATTAAACTTTATTTAGAGACAGTCACTGTATTATAAAATGACTCGTAAAGGTCATATAAATAAAGATTTTATATGCAAATATTTTTTTTAATTATAAGAACACAGTTTTTATTGAACACAAAACATTGACATTAATGAAACTAATAAAATGAGGCTACATCATATTCAAAATGGTGGCCGACGTCAAGAACGTCATACTACTTTATAGTGTTTACATCTTAACGTAAATGTTTTTTTTTTGCAAGTTTTCAATCCCTCGAAGGAGTAAACAGTTGTACCGGTTGGTCACCTGTCTTTGTTTGTAATTGTAATTGTTATAACCGACTGTAGGCATATAATAAGTATAGTCAATGTATATTGACTGATATACGATCATTGTGTATTTCTATTTATTTAATTGATATTTATAATTAAATTTTCGTAGAAGGGTAAGAGGTCGCTAAAACGACGATGTGTGACGTGTTATTTTATCAACTGTATGAGAAAAACAGATAATACATTTTGTTACTTTTAAGATAATATCATTGATGTGAGACAAAAATACGAACGAACTCCTAAGTGTTTTTAATATTGTGTGTTTTTAACTACAAAAATAACTGTTAAATAGGTATTATGATTGATTGCAAGTTGAATGTACGTTAATAATATTAATGTTTAGTGACATTTATAATTTTATGCATTTTACATTATACATAGTAGAAGCACTGTAAATGATTTATTGCTATTATACAAATATTGTCACAGTTTTTATATATACATATTTTATATACAGTTTTTAAAAAAAACAAATCGCTGTAATTCCAAATTTAAATTGTATCTTTTTTGTATTTCAATATGTTTTTAATTGTTATTTGTTATTGATAGTCAAAGAGCAGTAGTCTGATAGCAGTCACTTCCTGCTACATCAGGAACTGTCGTGACGTCATCAAACAATCTCTTTGTGAACTAGTTATGTTAAGTACTTTGTTACGGCGCGTTACCTATTCTTTGATAAATGTTATTTACTATATCACATAGCTACTTCATGGTTTATGTCGTATACTAATATCTTGAATTTTTGAAGATAGGTCTTCTGTATTTATAAATGTAAATCAGAAAACTTAGTTCTGTTTAATTAATCTGACAACAAACTCGTAATACAACAGATTGTTTACAAAATATGAAAAAATTGTATCGGGTCTTTGTTCAAATGTAACTGTCGGGTAATTAAGCTTCAGTTATTTATATAAAGTTTACAGTTTTATATATAAATGTTATGATATCTGCCAGTGAATATAAACTCACAGATAAATAATAAATGCTTCTTTGTATTTTTTTTTAAGGAAAAACACGTTATGTACTTCGGTTTTAGTAAATGGGGGTTAATGATATTTTGAGTATTTTAATTATCATTACAAGATACCTTCTACTAAAATGGTGAATGACATAACCTTAAATAAATCGATATTGGTTCCAATTATTTAAATTTAAACAATATTTTGAAAAAAAAAACTAATAATTTAAACAATATTTAAACATATAAATAAATAATACAAACTGTGCAGGTGAAAAAACCAATTGCAATGTGCTGTCTAATCATTACACGCGTTTGTCTGTCATTCAGTTGTATGTGTGTATGCATGTATGTATGTATCTTAGTACCAACCTTGAAAGTTGAACTGCAAGTAGTGATACTGAGTTCCACTATGTTAATCAATACATTATGCGATCCAAGTATCTATTAAGGAACTAATTGACAATACCAAGCGAATAACTTTGCAGTCGTATATGTATGTATGTATGTGCCTATGTTGCATAGTTCTTTATTAATATTATTCTTCATTCGATTTCTCAGATTGGCTGAATGTTAAAAGGCAAGAAATGACTCTACTAATGGTTTCTTATGAAATGCCGAAAAATACATCTGCAACTTTAAGAGTAAATATACCTACTAAGCTAAGAGTAAATTTTAAATAAATGTTTGTTTATATCAAATGTAGTATTGAGTTTTACCTGTAATATGTACATGTATAAATAGACACCGTGAAGTAGTTTTTTTTTTACAAATCCAAATTATGATAAAAAGTATTTAACATAACAAGTACAGGTAAATTTAATTGACACGATAAAAACTAGAACCAATTATCAATTAGATTTAAGAAACTAGGGTAAAAAAACACTAACTTAAAACCTGTTTTGTATATAATGTTGGCACTCCTGGCGTTGACAGCGTCATCGGGCAGGATAAAAAAAAAACCTAACCACAATCTATACCACAATAAAAATGAGAGAATAAGATGGCTTTCGTATTAGATTGTAATCTTAGTGATGTGGTGTCTGTCGTAAGAGGCTAATTCTGGTGAGAGGGATTACTCAAGTGGGTTGGCAACGAGGAAGCGAGGGCGTGGGGCAACTGACCTTGGAACTTGCGTATCTGGTGACGGTCCGCGGCGCTTGCGCATCGCGACGTTTTGTAATGACTTTTACTAACATACTACCTATAACGCACACACTTCTATAGATCTAGCCAATGTAAAAAAATATGATATATTAAGTTTAAAAAGGTATAGATACCACTATTGAAATGGTGACTATTGTATTTATTTATTTTTGTTGATTTTGTACCGTTTATTAAACTCACATTTTTTAGTTTTCCTCACTTCCGAATACCATTTAAAAAAAACCTTTTTACTATTTTTTTTTATATTTTTGTATTACTAAGACTAGTTAAAAAACTGTAAGTATTGCATTAAAAGTATCAGTGTTTTTTGAAGAAAAAATTTAAAATACATATCTTTGTATTTGTAAAAAAATACTTCTTTATTTACGCAATGTTTTTGCAATAATCAGTATCGTTCAAATGTAACACGGCCGTTACTGATTTTAAATTTAGAACGCGTTGCGTCTGCGCAGAATAATATCAACTGTCATTTGTAAACGTCTATAGTAATTTTCATATTGAGTGGCGAGGTAATACAAGTATTTTATTGTTTAAAAATATCTTAATTTTATTTTATTTATTATTAAAATAATACTTAACTGTAAGCAATCTAAAACCAAGGAAAAAAAGGATTTTTTATACCCTCAAATTTGTGAATCAAACTCGTTGTGTCTGTGCGGATTGTTTCTCGAGTCAGTCTTTGTGATGCTGTATCTTAAATTATTGAGATAAAACTTGTTCTTCGCTGGCATGTAAGGAAATCGATAAAACTCATTTTAATTAAAAACTGCATTTCATTTCCAATAATATGTATCTGGAAACTTGAAGGATAATTTAAAAAAGACAAAACAAGTTTCTTCGTAAATTACAGCGGTGTTTACGCGTTCATCAAAAAAATATAGTTTTTTATATTTGTACTTATTAAAATTGTTAGACAAATTCTACTTGTGCAGGCTTTGTCTAAATCTTGTGATTTCTATATCTATCTTGTGACTTATCAAATTAATATTAAATGACTAATAGAATGTTTGGTATTTCTGAAGTATTATTTATAATTTACCAGATAGCTATTAAGAAAAACCAAATTACTCGTAACTTAAGTAGTTATAGATGAATTTGTCAGAATATTAAATTTATCAGAGTCAGGCACAATCGTGAAATGACTTTTGAACTGTGAGCTATGAACTATGTGCAAGACATATACAACATATTGTCTCTTTAGCGAATACCGTCTTTAAGGAACTAAAACGCTAGTTGAAGTGTCGTCTAGTGTGTGTATGTTTGTGTTCACTATCTGTGGATTCCTTAAACACACTCTTATCGAGTTATCACCGACTCATTTGCTATGTGCGTTGATAAATATGCGGGCAACTAATCGATACACTCAGACTATTTACTGTGGTATAAATACATTTTGATAACTATGAAAATTGACAATGATTTATGTTATATGCTTTGCAGTGAGTTACTGCTCGATAACGGTCGGGACAAACTATTTCTGTGCTTTAAGATTTATGTTTATTAGTTTAGCGACTTTTAGATAAATGTTACAATAACTAAATATGTATATATCACAGTGTTAATTGTCTGATGGAGTTACAAATAAATGTTATATACCTTGAAGGTATTCATTTATTGAAGGTTCGAGTCATACCTTCACTCGTAAGTCATAATCAAGGTGAACCCTTGAATTATGCTTTGAACTTAATCAACAGTGGAATTATGTACCATTTGTACTAGAATTTCCTTACCTATATATTTTGATATTACTTCATATTGTTAATATGAAGTAACACCTTTAAATAAAACACTTAATTCTGGATATACCCACTTTTATTTCCATGTTTATGTCCTTTATTTTATAAATGTGCTAATATCAAAGACAGCTACTTTAAAATAATAATCTCTATTTATTTATTAAATGACATAAAAGTAAATAAAAGAATATCTGTAAATATCACTTTATGTATATTTTATATCTGTTGTAAATTAATACTGCTATTAGAGTTGATCGGTCTGACATTTGAGCATCTATCGCGACGCAGGATGACTCAGCCTCAGAAAACCTGCTCGGAGATGATATTAAAACTAACGAAAGAGTGAGACAGACACACAGAAAGAGGAAGAAAGGAACTGTCACATCCATTTTTATATAGGCAATGGGAGCTAGCGAAAGTAAAAGTTAATAATTCTCCGTTCCTTAGACGATAAAGGCTTGATTGCTTCACGATCGAGTAAAGGTAGGTGTTTGTTTTTTATCTGTGGTAACCTTTGTTACATACTATGTAGTTTTCACTTGTTTGATGACTAAAATACAGACATAAAGACTAGACCACACTGTGATACTAGAACTATATTAAAAGCGTTGTTTGTTTTAGTAATGGTCGTATGTATTTATAATACAATAACCTTTATTAAGTATGTAATAAAACATACACACTGTCATTAATTATTCCAAACTCGTAAAATGTCAGTCTTTTCTACCACAGTACTTACTTCATATTATATGCGTAAATATTATATATACATTGTTATTTTTAAATAACAAAATAACAAATTTTTTTTTAAACTACACAAGACAGTTTTTTTACAGCATTTTTATATTTATCTCAGAGTAATTATTTCATACATTGGATCCTTAGCTTTAAATAAGTATAGCATAAAAAAAAATACCAACTTGAATAGAATCGAACCTAATGCTCTCTGGTGATCAATTTCGGTAGTTCTGCCAACTGAACTATGGTGTCGTGTAAGTACGGAGAGGCTCGTCTCCTGCGCGTTTTCATGGTTATTTCATTCTATATTCTTAATCAATTGTGCCTTACATGAGAAATAGAAGGAAAACATAATATAGAGTGGTCACGTTTATTCATAAATAATAATACTACAGTTTTTATTTGTAATATTGCACGTAGACAGTATTATTTTTATCATTTTACTGAACTTGTTGTATATATATTGTAATCGAATACCATAAACAAACTGGTTATATAACATATATATATATGTTAGTATAATCTACGATGATAGCAATGTCAGAAACAGAGTTAAGCTTTCAAAATGTCGTATACTTCATACTTGAAAGAGCTTCTTCTACTTCTGAGAAGTACCCGTGTGTGCGTATGTGCGTGTGTGAATAAACAACGTTAGCGTATCAACAATCGTGAGGTTGTCATTTGGGCTTCAAGTCAACGGTTCGCTTATCGTCAGATAGCCTGTAGTCTGTACCCCTGTTTATTTAGTCTGTTGTAATTTGAACCTTACTGCTATATAATAAGGACTGCAGAAACTTTAATACCTTATGCAATGTATATCAATGATACGTTAACAAGGAAGTCTAAATACCTAGTGGATGTGTTGTTACGTAATATTTTATTTTTTATTACAAGCTTTGACTTCCGGTTGCGATAGCTTAATAACTTTAACCTATTGAATAACTATCAAGTTCATTTTTATATTATTATATCTCATTAGTTTCGACTTCCATAAAATGAATATTTATAATTTTTGTTTTATATGATACACTCAAGAATTGCACAATATTGAGTAATGTAATTGTCTTTTAACAACATTTTAGTTCTTTGAAATGAAATCTTTATTTAAAAGAAATAATCTTTATTTAAAAGAAATACCTAACCTTTAGCAATTGAAATAGTAATCGGATAAAAATGTGCAGAAAATGTAAATGAAGCTTGCAATAAAAATATTATAAAAGCTTAGTATATGTTTTAATTATATATATAATATATGTAAAGTGCAATAATAAATAAATAGTTCAATTGACTGTAAAACATTAAAGCGGTCGTTAACCTAAAAATGTAAATAGTTTATGTTAAATGAAATACAATTGTCAAATTGGTGTTTATTATATACAAAATCCCACAATTTATCCTTGGTTGCGTATTACGGCTGAGGTATGTGATGGGTGTGCCAACCAGAAGTGCAAATGTATAACGGCAGCCGCCCAGTGACGTCCTCGACTTAAATCGAACCCCACACCCTATTCACTAACTACACCTATATTATAAACATACATAGACACTGGTTTTAACAGATAATAAATATTTCGTTATATGAACTGAATTACTTAAAAACTATTAATGTTGCTTAATTTATGTATGTATCATGTTTTATAAAACTTTACAAGGTTTTAAGCAAGCAAGGAAGCTAAATGAATCGCTACGAATTTATTTCTATTTTTATAATATTACCATCGTGTATTAATGACTATAAAAATATATTTAAACAGAATAAAATATTAATAATGATGCTTTTATAAATATTAATACCGAATGCTAAGTATCTTCATTAACAATATTCATACGTTAGATAAATTATAATCAACGGACTCTATATTGTTCTGATAGGTCACAACTGTAGCGTGTAGATTCTAGTTGGTACCTTATAGAGAACACTAATAATAAAAGAGCCGTCAGGAGAACCAATGTCCATATTTTATATCATTGTGTTTATTAGTTAGAATGATACATACACACAAATAGACAAATAGAAACAATGTTATTGAAACCTTGTATTTACTATATGTTTTATTGTGACAACTACTGCTAGTTATTAATCAACACAAGTCTACAATTATTATCTTAATATTTTATTAATTACAATATAGTGTAATACCAAATACCGCATCCATTAATTGTAACTTATCTTCGGTTGATGCACGACAAAGTTATCGCTTGACTGCACACACACATGCAAACATATGAACACACACTGACTCCCGTCAGAATACTTTGATGAAACTAAGTTTGTACAGACATATTTAAAATATGTACTACACTATAATAGTCTTGATAGTACTGTTATCAGTTATTTGTTATTTATGTAATATTGTACAATGGCCAGTGTCTCTAAGCTGAACACTGCGCACATATTATTATCTTCATATAGATACAAATACAATATAGGCTGTAGGAACCGATAACTTTACGATTTAACAAATTGAATAATATTTTTGTCCTGTATTAAAAATATTCTTAGAGAACACTTTTTTAATGAACGTCAACTATTAAGAATTTATAATAAGTTTTAACATTAACCGAGGAAATAAAAAAATCTTTTATTTGTACCACGGAACTTTTATTTAATAAATAACTTTTTAACAATTCTTTAATATGTGTCTAATAATATTTAATTAATATTCGAATCTCATACTTGTTAACCCTATGACGTTTTATTTTTAGTAAGAAATTGTTGACACAACTTAGTAAGAAGATAAATAATACGTTTCTTTAAGTATAATCAAAGGGCAACATCCAAGTGCATATATTGATGTATATTTATTTGTTATGTTACGCCACCTACCTTTATCACATTTTTTCTAACTTGATGTTACCCTTTGATTGAGAAATCCATTAGTTTAATATCCCAAATAAATCTGAATATTTTTTTTAATATTTTTATCATACTCGTTACAGACTCGTATTACATATTTATCCTTCTACTAATTTGTGCTAACAAAAGATATGTACTCAAAATACATATATATAATTATAAAAACACAAAGATTAAAAATGGAAATGTAATGAATTTAAAGTAATAAATAATATACAAGAAACATCTCTTATTATCGAGAAATTATCAAGTAATTTTAATTGTAAAGTTCTTTACACATTTATAATAGTAATGAAAATACAATCATTGGCTTTCTAAGAAAATTACATCACAACGTCTGAGTAAATTATAAGGTTAAGTTAACACGACTTAAAAAACTGCGTAGACTAGAAAATAAGCCTGTAAATGAACTATAAATGTAGCCGGGCAAGATTATTTTCGCTCTGAGGGACGAGTTAAATGTGGCTTATTCTCAGAAAGCCGGGACCAACCGGTGGTCGCCGAGGGGCTTTTGTTTTAAAACGTGACTCGTGAATTAGAGGCACGCAAATTAACTAAATATGGATCAGCCAGTAACTTCGACCTCAACATTGGTAAAGAAACCAATTGGTGACTTTGGATGTTAGTTTGTGCATTCCTATTATATGTCTGTTTCTTTGTAAGTTCAATAGTTGAGACTTTAAACCCAACTATTGAACTTTGCTTCTAATATTATAGTAATGTGTCCTTACCCTGTGGTTAAATATCACCAGAATATTATAACGTTTTGCAAGTGTAGTATACCTTGCTTGTGGCTTTTAGTTTTTAAAGTAATCCGTATGTTGCAAAGGGCTACACAAACATAAATAACGCCAACAAAGTACCTACACCCAGACTCGGAATAACAATCTGTGTGTCACACAAAGATTTGTCAAGTGTGAGAATCGAACCTACAACCTTATGGTCAGGGTCATTACAAACAAACGTCAATTTATGTTTTGATCTCTATACACAACACTAGGTTTTCTTAAATAGGTTTGTACTGAAATGATAGTAAAGTAACATGTAGGTATGTAATTATTTATTTTTCAGATTATGTAAGAAATACAGTGTGTATAGAAACCATCAAAACTAAATTTATAAATTTATAAATTCCGTTGCCATGTTAAGTATACATTACAATAGACCGTTATAATTATCAGATAATTAAATTGTTGATCCATTTAGTACACCCTTTGGTTTCAATACGTCAGGGGAGCACCCCTCCCCCCACTCCCCCTCCCCGTCGGCCCTGCATGCGGGTAGTTCTCATTGCCTTCAATGGTTTTATTAAGTGACGGTTGGGACATCCTCTATAGCCGTATTGATTTCAGGCAGATAAGAATATATGGAAATATAGAATTTATATTTCTCTTTATAATAATATAAATACTTATAAATAAACAATAAAAATATATTTTTTATCAATAACTTATATTGTTATAGGTATAAGTATTAAAAACTTTATTTTAGAAACACTTTCTTGGAGTAACGTACTGAGCATCTGTAGAGTAATTCTCTTGTTTGTTATTCTTTTATTAAGAAGTTCTTTCTCACTCTTGAAGTGTACAGCAACTATGTTCTGTTAAAATTACTATAGCGTGAAGAGGGGAGAGAGGGGTAAAGTTGGTCACCAGAAAGTAATAGTATAAAGTTAATATTTTTTTAGTTCGTTTTGGCTCTTGAACCATAGATTAGGGTTTCGGTCTGGCCACCCCTAATAATGTAATCTGTGAGGGGCTCACTATGCGGGCATCAACATATTTTTTTATTACTTCGAAATATAATTTCAACCCTAAGCCCATAGCATTAAGGTACAAATATTTTAAATGTATGTATGTTTTTGCAATATGCGATTAACGGTAAAATCAAAATAGACAGATTGCAGTCATGGGAACTCGTGGGATTTAGATAAAAATATAATTATTATTATTGATTTAAACCGCTATCAAAACAATAATAATAAAAGTAAATCAGTCACCGAGAAAAATACAAATTAGTTACAATTGTAGACATTAATTAAATCAAAACGCGACATTTGAATATTAATAATAAATTATGAATTGAACTTTTAATAGAAATACTTGTTTTTTTTAAGGTCAAATTTAAGATTTGCAACAAATATACATTTCGAAATCTGTTATATTAACAACTTATTTTTTTTTTGCATAAATAATGTTTGTAATTATTTTACTGGTTTTTGATTTATCTATTGGAATAATTCTCATTATTATTTTTTAAAAAACATTAGTATTTTTATTTCAAGTACCATCATTAGATTCTTGTAACTCAATTAAGTTCGTATTAAGGGGGGTGAGATTCATTACATTCAACGGTCGCCACCCCCTGAGGGTCGCCACCCCCTGAGGGTAAATGTTAACGTATTCACTTATCAACTAGGGGTTGTTACCAACGGTTGAGTTAAAAAAACAATGCGATTAACCATCAATTACACACTAGAATTTTATTATATAGAATATTTAATTAGGTACTTTAAATAATGTAAAGTACTTAAAATAATAAATAATTGTTCAGTTTAAAGAAACTTTATAAGTAATATACCATAATTTTATAATACTTTAGTATTGTTTAATAGTCGTGGAAATTTCCGTCTCATATAATAAAGTAATTAAGTAATTTAGCATATAATTTAATTTATTTGGCAATTAACGTTTTAGTATGAACACGCTAAAACTTAAAAAGAAGAGTGCATTAAATATAATATTTTTACATTTGATGTTGATTTTAATAATGAGAGTTATTCAATAAAATTTAATGCATTATTTCTCAATACAAAGATATTATTTTTATATTTATGCTAAGTTATTGATAAATGATAAGGTCTCATTTTTAACATTAAGTATAATCGGTTTCAATATCATCATCATCACCATCATCAGGGTGGGTAGTTTAAAACATATGAGCATTATTCAAATCAATTTACCCTTGAGCTTTGATACTTCACACCTTCCCTCGTTCACCCCTAATAAATATAATAAGCATACTGTTATTTAAATGGACGATCGTGTAGTTCACGCATATCTCGAGAGTCGGTAAGAGCTTTTTATTCCTAAAATTTGCGTAGTATGAGGGACACGCGCGGGGCACGCGACCCGCATCACACCGCCTGGGGTGCGTTTTAAAAAAGAACAATTGGCAAACTACGGGTATTGGATACAGTTTATGTTAAAGGGGACTACGACAATAAAAACTTTATGAACGCGGTTGGGAAGAAAAATAACGCAAATAAACTTTTAAGTAGCACTGCGTATACCACTCTAAGATCGTCGCGAAAACCACAGATTCTTAAAAATGTTCCACTATAAGTTTTATACGAGACCTTCAGATTCTGTCATTATTTCGATATTCTTTGTTCTTTTTATGACTGTAACGTTCATGTCTAATATGTAGATCGGTACTGAAATGGTCTTTTGTGCTCTGTGTCATGAGTCACCGGCCAGTGCAGTGGCGAGATAAACCACAGCCAGTAGACAGTCACTTTGTCTCCGCTTATTAACAAATATAAGTATAACATAAACCTGATAAACATATATATTTAATCGTCCGTCGACCCTGCAGCTGGAGGCCGACCATTAAACTGCCGATCGGTTTAGTAAAACATAAAAACATAATATAAACCACGCTCTTGCATGAATGTATGAGACGCAGTGGGTAGGTATGTAAATTTTACTTTATATTCATAAGCTCTTTAACACATCGATACCTTGATTCGCTGTTATTGTTGTACCCGAGGACTGATAAATATTAATCTATCTCATAAACACGGCGTCCTTAAACCGACACAACGGGATAAAACTTTTTCTACGACGATCGTGGAAAAGTTCCGTCAAATATCAAATCAAATGAGAGTCCACAGTCCATCTGATCTCATATTCGCGGAGTCAGTAAGTGAAATCGCATCCCGAATCAACACTTCACAGTTTTCAATATACAAAATGGACTCGCTAAGTACCTAACTCTATTTCTTTGTTTACTCTCTCTCACCAACCAATTTGCAAGATTTACATCCGAAGCCAATTATTTTCATTTCCGTAGGAGGCTTCTCTCGTTATATCGCTATTTGTAAACATTTTAAATATAATTTAGATAATTGTTTGGTATTTGCATAAACTTTATTTTTGGGTTTAAGTTCTAAAAAGAAAATATATTATTCTGTGTTTATTTTAGGTTCATAACTATACGTGTTTAGTTTAAATAAGTCGTTTTCCATTATAATATTTTTCGTTACAATGATTGCTTGCTTGGAGACAGACACTCCTAAATTACAATGGTCAAAGGAAACGTTGCTTCAGACATTTCTACACTCTCGACCATTATAATTGTATGTCTGTCTGTCTCTGTGTCTATATGTCAAATTAACCCACAATACAAATTTGAACACGTGTTTAAACGTATTATAATGAGATTTTAAACAATGGATGACCCTGTAATATAATAAAATGATCCCGGACATATTCGCAGTATAATATTTAAATTCAATGTGTTCTTTACACACTAAATAACAAATATGTCTGAATTAAATTAAGATAACATTCACGTACTATTGTCTTTAAATAGATAATATGGCTTCAGCGTTACTTCACAAATAAGAACCAATCAAAATCATTAAAAGCATTATTTGTTTTTATTATAACCAATGTTATGTTAACCGTTTGATTTTAATTGCAATTAACAAGATAGTGTGTTTTAAACCTCGTCTAAATCATAATTGACACACATGTAATTATATTTGCCATAAGTAATAATGATACAATTTACAAAGGCAATTTTTTTTTTTTTCGCCAGATAGATCAAGGTTGCTGTTTTAAGATAAAAGTTTTTGTTGGCGTTCGTGACTAGTCTTTGGGATTACTAAAAAAGCGCGTGGTAAATCGTAAATGGGTACCAATACAGATAAAACAGAATTACATCGCAATTGAATGCCGGAAATAATTTATAATCTCTTAAATATAGTACTATTTAATTCAATCAACACTTGACGCAGACAAAACAAGATGATTGCTTATTTGTTCTGATATCCGAACTTATTAAAGTATCCATCTTTTATGATATGGAATAAAATGGAACTCACACATACATATAACCGCCCTGTTGGTCGAGTGGTTAGCGCAGACGCCTAACGTGTCACGGCGCAATGGGGCTCGGGTTCGATTCCCGGTGGAGACAGGCATTTATGTGATGAGCATAGATGTCTGTATTTCTGGATTTGGTCGTTTATTAAATATATTATCAGTATTTATATGTGTATTTCTATGTATTTGTATCGTTGTCTAACACCCTTAACACAAGCAAATAATTTGCTTACTTGGGTTAGATCAATGTGTGTAATTTGTCCTGATATTATTATTATATTGTTATACATTAGTCCAGTTTAATATGAAATGCACGTATCTTGGATGCTAAGTTATATAGTTATTTAAGATGTTCAAGATACGGAAAGAATTAAGTAAGTGAACGAACAGAGCCAAGGCCGTCACACGCGGATACGCCAAACTTAATATTCAGTTGAGTTGCCGGCCCACGATATACCTAACATTGTATTCAATGTCTATCGCGGCGAGGGTACGCCTTATTACCCATCACATAAGAACCGGCCGACTCTGATCTTAGGTTATAAAATGTTATAAAACTGTTACGCAAGAAACATTTGCAATATTTATGCAATA
Organism: Napeogenes inachia; assembly: GCA_959347355.1. Classification (NCBI taxonomy): domain Eukaryota; kingdom Metazoa; phylum Arthropoda; class Insecta; order Lepidoptera; family Nymphalidae; genus Napeogenes; species Napeogenes inachia. The sequence continues at coordinate 11,423,103 of OY365793.1, read as the reverse complement.
AAATTGAGAAATTACAGCATCTGAAATATATAACAGAGATTTCTGAACAATTTGTAGAATAGGTATATTGATTTAAGGCCACAGGTTTTAAGTTTTATTTTTATAATAGTAATGAACAGTTTTAATATAAATCGTCTTAATATATAAATACTTTGGGTTGTTATATCAATATATTATCTGTTTCTTATTAATATTAAATGTACGGCCTTGTAATTAATGGAACACTAACAAATACTATAAACAAAATTGAAGTTAAAAAACAAAACAATTTATTCCATGTAGTGAAAGCTTTTAATTTTGTTTTTTATTTCCGCTCTTTAAACATAATTTAAAGCTAAGATATTAATTTAAATTATTCTTTTTAGTTTCTATACTATATTAAATAATCTTGGGATCTCATTCGTTTCGCATCGCCAACTACGGTCGCGTTTTGATATTTTCGGTGGTTCAGTTGAAATCAAGTCGACTTCAAGATGATAATCTTCAAAACGCGGTAACTCATGTGTAAGCATGTATTAAACAAAAAACAAGGAACCCTATTGCGATAAAATCGTAATTTAATAGGATTCTTTTTAACCTCAGATGAAGATCTTGATGATTTACCACATACTAGGTATAGAGATGACCTCCCACCAATAAATATTATTATATATGTCATTTATATTGAACCTAATTATTATTATATATCTAATCATATATATGTACAACCTTATTGTCAGTATTAAGTACAAAAGATTTAAATATAATAAATATATTGTGACAGTGTAAAGTAGCAACTGATTTTAAAACTAAATAATAATACATCAAACTAAATCTTTGATTTACAGGAATTGCCATATTAATAAGATGAATTTAGTTAAGAAGATGATATTAGTCATAGAGTATTAAATAAAGTATAGTAATATGTGTGGGTACAAAGACCATAACTCATTAGAACGACTTCCTATTGTGTATGTGTGTAAGTAAGTCAGTGGCGTGCTTATTATCTAACAGTGAAAGTGTGAGTGTGTGCGGCATGACGTAACGCGAGACCGGCGCGGGCGCACTACTCTCACTGATGCGGGATGCCGATTTTCAAGCAAACAACTAGGAAGCTAGTGCGAATATATAAAGTTTTGTTGATGTAATTTATTTTAATATGTTTTTAGTTCGGTTTTCGTAAAATAAGAACGCGTTGATGTCTTTGTGATGCAATAGTTTGTGATAATGATATAATGATAATGATATGATAGTAGATAATGTGCACAAATTTTATTAATGAATTCATTATTTTCGTTATACTATTTGTAATGTTATAACATATACATACATTGTAAGAACTGAACCTTCGTCCATAAATGACCATGCGGGTAATATTTATACATTATCTTCACAATATTAAACATTTTATTATTAGCTATTAAATATTGTAGCATCGGTTTATTACTGCAGTGTGAAACCAGAATTATATCGCTAGATCAAGGGGTGGCTTGATCTAGATTATTATTTACGATAAGCTGTAAATTATTGAATAAATTGCTTTGTTTCATAAACAACTGTCCATACTATTGTGTGTCTGAGTAATTATTTAATATTGTTTTATTTTCAACATTATTGTGTAAATCAAATGAGTAGTTATTAAGTGACAGTTACTTCACTATTTATTTCTTAAAACTTTATAAGAACGTTATTATTGTCATCGTAAAATTTTGTTTTTTTTAATACATTTCAATTAAACAAAAAAATAGCAATATACATCTTCAACGTACGCTTAATTAATGTTATTTGCTATTTGAAAATCGTGCTGATATTTATTTAAAGCTTCGAGTTAACTGGCATGTGGATAACCTTGAACAGAATAAAAAATATATGAAATACACTTATTATAATATAAAAAAATCTTTATGAATGCATCGTCATTAACAATTAACTTCTTACAGTAACAAGATGTTTAACAATGATAGAATTAAACTTGAACTTGGATATAGGAACTCACATATATTACTTTACAGCAGTATCAAAAGCTAGAACAGGGCAATGAATGGAGTACTTCTTTAATAAAATGATCACCATCGATGTAATGGTTCCCTGCTTCTTTTTTCTAGATGAATAATTAATCTCTCAGTAGTTTTTTTTAAAGAGGGATGCAATGGATTCGAACCGCCACGCTTCACCGGACAAACCTATTTCAAGCTTTTAAGGAACTGTTGATTTACTACTGTTATACTAAAAATAGAAGATATTTATCTTACAGCACATAAAAAGAAAATTACTTTAAATACTCTTTTATCTATTGTATAATATTTAAGGGAGAATAACAACTGTACCGACAACATAACGACCAAATGTAACAGCCAAAAAATGTAGGTATATAGGTATATAATCAACCGAATTTTAAGTTCATTGTAATTTAAGTATGGAGTATACTGTCTTAGTCGCCATTTAAAGAATTTCTTGTAAATAAATGTTCCTATTCCATGAATGTAGTCATTAGGTAATTAACAATATATAATTATTATTATTTACAATTACTAAATACTAATTATAAATAGGTGCTAGATAACTCAGATCAAATATGTCATATGACGCGTTGATTTAATCAAAATATTTTATTTGTCTTTTCTATTGTGGGAAGAACTGTATGCTATTATTTTATTTGCATTTAATATCATTGAAGTTAATATTAATAGATCAATTTTCAACATTTTTTTTTTATATTATAAATTTACGTACGGAGGTATGTACCTCCAAAGTGTATCTTTAAACAAGGTTTTTCTTAATTTTGCAAAAAAGTAGGTACTTACTGAAAGAAGTGAAGAAAAATATTTAAAAATCTTGGCGCTTGAGACTTTGTTATATCTGTCATGTGTATGTGTGTACATGTGTGTAAAAGTATATCTCTAGATAGAGAACAATGATTTGATTAACAAATTCCTTAGAAATATACAATATTACGATATGTCATAAAAATAGATGTTAAAACTTGTCTATGAAAAATACTTTAGCTTTTAATTAAATTAATATAAATACAAGGCTTTACAATTTCAATAACACATTCTAATCGTCTTGTTTGTTGTAACCAACAATTTCATAACGACATTATTAAAAATATATTTAATTAAACTGTTTGTTTGTTGTAAATATATTTCAACAGTTAATTATCTGTAATGAACTGAAATTTATAACAATTAGCCAGGCTACCAAAAGCAGTAAGTACATTAACATTTTCATTGACCTCAAATATAACTAAAGATGATAATAAAAAGCAATCAATATGGCATACAATAATAATCTACGAGCACAGACGTAGAACAATACTAGTTAACATATTACAATATGTACAATACTCAGTTGTAGAGAACGCTGGTAGACTTAAAATACTCATTACCTGTAATTGCATACATGACTTTGAAAGATGATATAACCGACTGCGAGCTGTTTTACCTAATAACACCTTATGTTTCATTGTATACAGTTTGTACGCACTGTGCAGTGTTTCAATAACTTTGTTACTAAGTGAAGTTAGTTCCTTCAAACTTGTTGCAAACAGATTTTAATCTCAATTTAATCCAATACTGTAGTAACTTTTACTTTCCATTTCATTGAGGCGAGCTGAGTTTATAATTTAAAGATATATATACCTAGCATACTAATAATAACAAATCTATTCACTAATCTGCTTTACCATACTTTTTAACTTGATATCTGGGAATTTCTTTTTGTACATATAAATACACACAATATAGCAATAAGTACTAAAGAAACTCACTAGGTTCTAACCAAAATTTTGACCTTAACTATTTTTGTCTATGTATTAATATGTGAAGATCTTATTTTCTAGTTTGGAAATCTCGAACTCGATTGTAAAGTTTCATAAATTCATTTAAAATACCTACTTGTATGTAGAATTCTGTAACTTTTGTAGATAACTAAGTTTATCGCTTCGCCAGTAACTTTTTTATGAAAGGTCAAACCGATAACCGGGTTATTGTCGGTTCCTCTTAAAAATTAATTAATTTCGAGGTCTAATAAAAAAGTTACATATTAAAGTACACAGTTAAAGAAATACTAATAACGTCATCGAAATATTCAAAATAAAGTTATGCAACATGTTGACATATTGTATCGTTGACGTAACTCTTGTTTTGGTAGGTCGCGGTAAGTGTGTCGGCCATTACGGTCAGCCGATGGCCCACTGTCACTGCGGTGACATAACTTCGCTTCCGCCGTTCGCTCAGTGAAAGGCATCAACTCCGCGCACAAGAGGTTTCTACTAAAACCTTTGCAGTTTCATACTTTTACGAAGGCTTTGTGAGCTATTAAGATATCAAACTGCATTTGTTTCTATACATTAATTTTAACAAATGACTTAAAAGTTCTTGTCAAAATTAGCATCAACTCATAAAGCCTTAGCGGGAGCTATGACTACGGTTTTAATTTATTCGGCATAGTTTCACTATAATAGCTGTAGTTTTAAGCCATATTTAAGGTAAAGGTATAACTAGGTATTATTAAATAACCGGTACAAGTTAAGGAAACTGGCCTGACAGGCCGGGAAGCAAACAAATGAATGTCACTTAGTCCATTCTAGTTATTTTGCAACGTACAAGTCTTGCGGGCACTTTTACTAGTTCTACTAGACTGGTACCTAACGAAGCATGGCTGATTTGAACGTTACGCTATATAAGTATTATAAGTATTATAACAAATACGATAACAAAGGTTCATTCTTGTTCTGTTCATGTGTTTCCTGAATGCCATTAATCCGGTGTGTATATCGAAACATATTAAATATAAGATATTCTGTATGTTGTTTCATATAAACTAAAAATGAAACGAAAAATAAAATTAAATAACTAGGCCATTATTTTATCATAATATTAACACTGTTGTAACATTAAGTTACATATAAATAGTTTGTGGTAAGAGCAATTTTATACTTCCGTATTCATAACAAAAAAATCAACGCTCGTGAATTTTGAGCCGTAAGTCATTTCGTTATTTTTTGTAATGAACTCAATACAAACGTTACTCAACAATTCGTAGTGTAATGCAGTCATTTATTTTTTGCTATGTTTTCGTAACTCAAAGGGGTCCATATTTCACTACTAATGTCTCACACAGACATATATGAAGATTTGTGAAATGAAAGTGAATTGTTGGTACTTCTATAACAATAACAGTATTTGTAGAACACCAACATATAGCAACGATCATGGTGTATCATCATTATTCTTAGCATTGTAGAAATCGTGTTTATTCGAATTCCTAAGATTTTTTGTTTTTTTATTGCGACCCTAATGGATTGTCTGTATGTGTCCTGTAAACACAATCTTTAGTTTCAGTGGCCTTCAGTGAATAAAAATTCCAATTCATGCACCTATTTTTATTGAGATAAGAATGAAAAACTATTTTACTGCGCACGATAAAAAATATTTTTGGCAAAGGTGGTTAAAGGCAATCGTGTGTTAAATAAGGTTTAAATTATCAACCGTGACGGAAAAGACATACTAACAGAAATCACGTAACACAATTACATGCGCAATTGCAGCATATATTAGTCAGTGTAAAGATATTGCCCAAAGCAATTTTCACTTATTAGAAAAAAAAATCTGAAAAAAAACCCAATTGATTTGTGTTTCTAAAATGGCGTCATGATTTGAAAGCTGATTTTTGTCGGAACTGACCGAGATTGAGAATTAACTTTAAATGAACCTAATATAATTATTAGAGAAACGGTGTTGCTGATCGAGTTCTAGGTTTTCGTATCTCACGCAATCAAGAAGCAGATGATTTTAAAGTCTGATTGTTCACGAATTAAAAGACCAATCATTCTCAATTGCCATTTGTTAGCACAGGCTATTCATATCGTTGAAGATATAGGTCGCTTCGAATCAACATATTGATTGTGGCTATGTTTATTGAAGAGCTTGCTCCGAGAATTGGACACTTAATAAGAAATCCAGATAAGAACAGCTGCATCCTTCATAGACCACGATACCTAAAGATGACCGGGGAGTTTGTTCTAGAGACTCAGGGTCATGCCGTATGGTATACTCACGTGGCATGGCTGATGGCGCCTGGGAAGGCCGAGTGAGGTCAATTGAGAGCTAATTGTAGAACATATTGACCGTCTTACTTCTAGCAGGTGATGCCTAAGTTTAGCTTAAATATTCTGATTTAATTGATTTTGATTATTTTGTAGATACAAATCATGATATTACAGATTTCATTATAATATATATTATATATATGCAATAGTAATTTATTTACAACTGAGCAACTAACTAATTAGTGTGCTAGATAGCGACGCACGTGCTGACTGTTTTGATTAACTTCTAACCCTCGAGCTAGATCTTACAGTGATTATGTTCCTCTAACAATTATAATTAAAACAACCTTTAATCGTTACTTTTACTTTTCATTCGTTATATTAAAGGTGTAATTTAATTTTTCTCATTCCTTTAAAACGTTTCGTAAATGCAACTTTTGTTGCTGCAGTAATTAGATGAAAAGTTACAAAATCTCTAATATATGTACAACGGTGTATGACATGACATATTTGGATATATAATTGACTAAACTGTTACCAAGTGAAATAACGATGTTTATTAATTCTTGCTCAATTCGATGACCCAAAAACCAAATGAAGATTTAAATAAAATTGAATTAATATTTTATATAAATTCTAATCGAGGTCATCATTATAATTTAAGCTCCGTTCACTCTTATCAGTAGTCGGAGTGGGGTCGAATGTGATAAGGCTATCACTAGTCGCTGCGTTTCAATTATTTGCAAGTCTCAACATAAACTGTGATATTTCGTAGATGTCGTATTATTATTTCATTTTGCACTAGCAATACTATAAAAGCTGTCAATACTATTTTGTCTCAGTCACTTGTAGGTAAAACAACGAATTTACTGAATGTAAAAATAATATTAAAAACTGGTTTTCTAGATTTACCTTAATATATCCATCCATTTATCTACTTATAAATATTGTTAAGAAAAACCCCATTAATTTAGTATATTTTAAAACGAATTAAAAAAAAACACGTTGCAATTCGTTTAAAAATATAAAAGTTAATTACAAACAAGTTACAAAAAAAATATATTAAAATAATCTACATCCGGATTAAAATGACGGAAATATAAGTAATAAGACTTTAATGAAAACATTTAATATCGCAACCTACTTTCGGACGATAAGTGTAATAAATGAATGGTGTCGGGCTCAGCTCTGTTTAAGCCTTATATTATTATTTATCTGAACGAAAGTAAAAACAAGAGATAACGACCACTGATATAACTACTTCATGTAGATTATAAATAACAAAGACATTTTAAAAAACACCTAAAATAATAAGTTCCTAAATACCTGACTTTATTAAGTAGCCTTAATTTTTTTTTGTAACTTTTTTGACGAGTTTCCTTTTTCCATCCACAATGTTATGAAAAGCAAACAGATCTCTTTTATATAATTATTAGGTATTGATAAGCAGAGTAGAGTGCAAGAGTAACATCTTAACTGATATTTTATGAATAAATTATTACGAAATTCGAAATTCGAAAAAAATGTTAAAGTCCGGCAATTACGCAACAACTAACTGCGTATTTGGTTTAAAAAAGATAAAAAACACATTTGGACCTTATTGTTTCCCGCCAGGATTTATGTGACAGTTTGAATAGCCAGCTTTAGTCCTGTGAACATAACTCGGCGGACATTTTGTTTTGGTCTCATTCTAGTGGCACACTTTTTTGAGAGACCCTTTTGTTTTTAAATTATGTAACTTCGCATTTCGGACAACTTAACAAAAAAATACATTTCGTCGATGATTGATAGTTGGTTTTGTTCGAAAATTCTGTTTATTTAGGCTCATATTAAATAGTATAAAATGACAATGATGCTTCTTAAATTTTTTTTGTTAACATATACAAGAATAGGAAACGTATAAAATAATTTTTAAATAATATAATATGTATTTGTTGAAAAAAAATCACATAAAATATTTATCTTCAGAAGTTATATTAGGAAACCGAATCATTTGCGTCACTCGCATGTTCTCATCACTTTAGAGAGTGATCATTAACACTGGTCTTTCCGACCTCTCTACGGAACCCGGGTTGTTGCTCAAATTAGTGCGTGCTGATATAATTGTACTTTACCTTTCCCAATCATTAGTACTTCGTGCCTTGAACCTGGCAGGAACCTTGCAGGACAAATTGCACACATTGATCTAACCCCTAAGTAAGCAAATTATTTGCTTGTGTTAAGGATGTTAGACAACGATACAAATATATAGAAATACACATATAAATACTGAAAATATTTTTAATAAATGACCAAACCCAGCAATACAGACATCTATGTTCATTACATACATGCCTGTCCCCGTCGGTAATCGAACCCGAGCCCCATTGAGATGCTATACGTTATGCGTCTGTTCTAACCACTCGACCAGGGAGACGGTTAAATATAATGGTTGCAAAAGGACGATCCACTTAATAGTAAGTAGTGTGTTGCCATACTTGAGGACTACGGAGGGATGTAGAAGCCTAGAACAGGGATGAGAAGGTTCTTCGTTCTTTTCATCCGGCTTACTCACACACTAATTGAGCTGCAATTCTACGCACAGCTTGTATGTACCACCTACATAGTCATTCCTTTTAACTCACTAATAAGCATAAATTGTATCAAACGCACTATTAAACAAATAGTAATCTATTTAACAATATTGTAGTTTTTTTTAACCAAAAAGAGAGGTGTTATATTTATAAGTTTGACTTGTGTATCTCTGTATCTGTGTATCTGTATGTCGGTCTGTGGCCTCGTAGCGCCAAATGCGTGGATGGATTTGAATGCGTTTTTTTTTTATCGAAAGCCTGATTTGTCGAGGCGTCTTCCAGATATAGAGATTTTATTGGTGCTGGTGAAAGGTTCTTATGCAATATTGATAGTACAAAGAAGTGAAAAATAATGTGTTTGTTGGTTTATTTAGTACAATATAGAAAAAGTTATTTTACACTTTAAAAAGCAGAAAAAAATACCACTAAATAAAGGAAGAAATCAAAATGCAAGTAAGTTAAAACCTCTTATAACGAAATAGCAATATCAAATCGTATAATCTAATTCCTCATTAATTAGCTCCAAAAACTTCGTAAAGTAGACACCATCATCAACGTACGTACAACGGTTCCCCAACGCAACGACTTAAATAAGTGCATAATAATATTATTTTTATCTTCTTAGACGTCTATTTGTATCGGGGTTTTTTAATTTTAAATTTATTCTTACTCATATATATTCTATAAAATATTCTATTCTGGTTTCTAATGCAAGATAATAGTCTTAATATTAAATATTTTTTCCTGACTGGTGGTGTTAATATAATAATGGCGTGCGTATGTTTGGTGACACGAGGTGGTACTGAACAGGTTACCAGCTTCCTCTTGTGATCTACGTTATTAGTATCTAATTCACGCTTCAACTCCTTCCTATACCTCCTTCAACAACTTTAATACATGTATCTTAAATATAAACAATAAATCGTATTTTAACTCTCTGGTTTATATTTATTCTTCTTTCTACTATCATTCTACTATATAGGTGCAGGTACTTAATGAACAATAGTTGGTATTTAATTTAGGTAGGTACTTTATAAAGAAATGAATTTTGTTCAAGTTAAAAAGCTCTATTAGACTGAACCCCTATTTTACGAGCCTCATGTATATATTATTTACAATCTACTTTAAAAAATATGAAATAAAAGAAACGATGGATTTAAAAAAGTCATTATCTCTTTAAGTAATGTTATGTACTTACTTAAATAATTGTTGCGGACGGACGACAAGCTATGTCTTGTCCGTTTATTACGTAGTTACGATATTAAAGAAGTAAAGTTTGTCTGTTTGTTTGTCCATAGGGGTAATTTAAATAACTAGGAATAATAATTATGACATAGTATAAAGCAAAGTCGCTTTTCGCATCTGTCCCTATGTCTGTATGTATGATTAGATCTATAAAACTACACAACGGATTTTGATGCAGTTTTGTTGAATAGATAGAGTGATGCAAGAAGAAGGTTTATATGTATAATAACATGCTTAATATATTAGAGAACCACTGATAATTTCAAGATTTCTAGATTTCAAACACATTGATTTACGCTTATATTGCAAACGCTAACTCTACGAGATAGATCAAAATAATTTACTAAGTATTGTATACCTTAAAAAGTTCTACTAGAAAGTCCGCGATGGTATATGTTTATCTCTTAGGGATAACCCACAATAGCCAATTTTTATTCTTTACTTTTACGAGAAATAATGGTTTACTTACGAAGCAATTCTGAGCAATATAGCTTTAATTATTATCTTATTAGGAAACTTAAATACATTTTACATTATAATATAGAACAATATAGCCCTGTACGGCATGTAATTCAAATGAATATTTTCGAAGATACCTATTACAGATTTAAAATATAGGGTCATCGCGTTTGTGGCGCGGCGCACTCTGGTATGGAACCGTGCAAACCGTCTCAAAAATGGCTTTTGTAAATGTTCAGTATTCTAAATTTTGTTAATGCATATAGCTAACTGAATAATACATTTAATTCAATAGAGATTTTTTTAATTTAATAAAACTAGACCTGCAAGTTGATGCTCAAAGTAAAGTCGATTGTGTAGCTCAGAATTCCTCAAATTTACATGGTCATATTTTGATTATGGATAATCATCTATAAGTGGGATATATGATTAGAATGGTTTAAGTACTCTGTTTAAGAAGTATTAACGTTTAAGTAAAAACAAGAGGTATAAAAAAATTAAAGTAAGTATCTAATATTGTATCCTTATTAAAAACTTAAAATAGATTTTTGACAGTGAGCGATGTCTGCCGATTTATCACTGATTGTATCACTTAAAATAAGTCATATAGAAGCCAATACAAAAAAAGGGAAAGGGTTTAGTATAAATTTAAGGCCTGTGAAGACGCGGGAAAAAGCTAGCATAATAATTATTTAAAACCTAGAATAAAAGAACAAATATCAAATTACGTTACAGCCGATTAACGTTTGTTTAAATATTGACAATTGTAATGGAATGTCAACTAAAAATTATTTAGGTGAAACCGCGCGTTATAGTTAGTATTGTATAAAATAAGTAACGTTTACTCGTTTACTAGTTCAGTGAGTTATAAACTTTGTGTCCCGTAATGTAACTTCCTTGTCCTCGAACTATTATCTAGATCTATCTAGATCTATTTAGTTCTAAGTTCAAATTGTTGTACGTAATAACGACATGTAAATTAAACATCGGCTCCATTATAGAATTGTTGCAGAGAGGAAAAAAACCATTTTTAATATATGCAATTATTTTTACTTCTTTTGCATATGCAACAAGATACAAATACTACAGATACTTGGCGGCTTCCTCGCATCTAGAAAAAAAATATAAATAGGTATATTATACAATTATATCGTGGTACACCTATTATGGGTTCTTCAAGAGGACCAAATGAAATATGTGAATACATACTAAGTATATTTTGGTTATTCGGATGGGTGCTGGAATCTTCCTTATCTTATCAGTTGTGTAGCAAATGCTGAGGTATAAAATCTAAAATTTAAATAAAAATATGTACACTTAATTTATTTTATAAAGTTGACTTCCGACTCACCAACTCCCATGTCGGTATAAAGGAGCCTAATTACATCCGATTGGATAACAACTAAAATAGGTTAATGATTAGTTTATTTAATCACTTGTTTACTACTAAAGGAAAACCACAAACGTAATCAATAAAATTATTATTTTTTTTCCTTATAATCCGCAGGCATCTTATTATAGACCTGTGCTACAGTCAGACATGACAGACATGTTTTATTATTATTACTTATTTGGTATGTATGTATGTATTCGTCTCTCTATTTGTACATCTAAATGTATTGGTAGTGTTTTGAAGTAAATATTAAAGTTATTCTTTATTCGTTATAATATATTTCTTCTTAATAGGGAACATGCAAAAAAATTTAAATGGTCTCAAATATTTTTTTTTCGATTACTTTTTATCATCTTATTATAATAGAATCAATTTTTTTTAATTTACTAATCATTTAAGGCCATAAAATAATTAATGAAAAGTGTAACTTTAGGGAGCGAAATTCAAAATTCCAAAACGCGCCACCATTGGTCGAAAGGAAATGTGACGTCATTTGACACACCATTCAATATATCGGCGTTTAAGTTCATACTGTGGTATCAGTGTGACTGAGAAAAATAAATAATTTAAACCTGTATTTTCGTGCTTAAAGATTTTATTAAATGATACAATTGTTTAGGTAATCTTAAAAACATTTTCTAAATACTCAAACAACTCTAACAAAACAAATACCTACAAACTCTTTTTGAATAGCAGTTAGCATGCTACTACACAATACATTTTTAAAATGTTTCTACCTCTGAATCATTTTTCACTTCACTTGACTCAGATAAATAACTTGGTTGATAATCAGCAGATATAGAAGATATAAGATGCTATAGAAGTATTATCAGCTGTGTTTTCAGTAAACAATTTTCTTTTTAAAACAGATAGTTTTACTTTTAAAACTGTTGTGTAACAATGTTGTGTGTTAAATGAGGAAATGGTGACAATGCTACATTTTGTTTTTCAGCAGGTATATTTACATTGACACCTTTACTTCCATACTTCGGTTTAATATTAACTTGCACAGCTTAGTCACTTGGTAATTTATCTTTAATATGCAAAAAGCAAGTCTCTGCCTTATGATCATCACATTCAATAGGAGAAGTACTGAGTCTTGGCTGATTAATATCACAGACATTTGTATGGGCAGTACTAGGACTTACTACCTATATCACTTCTTCGTAAAGGTCACCAATTTTTTTAAACACTACTTTTGATAGCTAACTCTTAAAAGGCTTCATTAACCGATGTCAATCTTTGCCTTTTGACTATGCACATTCTCATTCTATCAGCTGGTGTTTTTGCCACAAAAATATATAAGGAACAACTCCTTTCTTCAAACTTAGATTACATCTTTCTCCTTGTTGTTTCGTTACACATATTATATTCAATACAATTTGCTGTATCTTCATTAACCTGAAATAAATCCACAAACATAAAAATTTCGTAAAATCAAAAAAATAATACGGTTTTTATAGAAAGTTACACTGAACTTTTGTAGGCTAGGTTAGGTTAATTTTAAACTCAAATTTTCTAATGTTCAATTCGTAAGTATAAATTTAAACTATTAGATTAAACTTATTATAAATAAAATATACTTACGTTAAATTGATCTTCACAACAATATAAGCACGATTTAGGACATATATTATCCCTTTTAATTACCATACACCGTTGTTATTGTATTTTCGCATCTCTTGGAATACAAAAAACACTTTGTCGGGTGTTTTTCTAATACTATTTTTGCACTCCGGTACTATACAATATTTGTAAGATGACTTTTATCTTCTTCCATGACTTGTAAAGCAATTAAAACTTAAAATATGTATGAAGTAACTAAAAAGTGCATAGTAAACATTCACTGGATGTGTCATTTGACGTCACGCAAAGCGCGCGCAAAATGACGGCGTTTGAACGGCTCAAATTTATTACAAGTTTTAATTTTTAATTTGAAGAAAAACTAGAATCTTTTCAAACCTATTTATATTTTTTTCTACGATATTTAGAGGTAAATGACTAATTTACGTCAAAAAAAAATTACATGAATGTTCCCTATTATCATATTTAAATTGGAGTTACATGTTTTGAATGAATTTTGTGCTCAAAGTAACAACTGTTTTTTAATCAATGAGTGAGTTAAACAGGAAGTTTATATCGGGCTACTTAGAAACAACTGCCGCCATTACTAAGTATTATTTTAAACCGTAATAAATGAGTTTATATATAATTAATTAATCATTATGTTTATTTTTGTTCCTTTTCTCCTTTACCTAATTCATATTTAAAAAAAAAAATACTACACTCCACCGTCCAGTAAGTCTTATTTTCTATTATGGCCTACCTGGATCTTCACAGACCTGTTCTCTTCTTTATTACATTCTTATTCAGCCCTTCCTTCAGAACCTCGTTATTGTTAGCAGATGTCCATGGTAGTTAAGTTACCCAATCACGTGGACCGACTCATATCTTTCGTTGGTACAGACAGACAAGACTTCAAGTTTAATAAGTACAATAAATATTTTTTTATATATAAACAATTGTTACTTAGATTCGTACTAAATTACATTGGTAGACAATATTGTTTACATCAGCATTGGTAATAAAAAAGATAGTAGACGTCGTTACCTAATTAGCAAAATAATGTAATAAATACTTTACCCCGGGTTACGTACAATACGGACGTTAACGTAATTAATAAAGTACTTTATGTAAGCCTACTGCTGTATTTCCGGTTTTCTTGATAAGTGAGACAATGTCTTATGTCTGGTCCCATTACCGACTTAAAGGTGTCGTCACACCGTAACATCTAGTAACAATAATTTAATTTACTTTACGAAATTATTTAAAATTTTAAAGTACTCATGTATATTATTAGACAATCTTGACTCTCTATGTGAACATTCCCTTACTAATTTCAATGAACTTTGAATAAAATATATATAAGCAATTGACCTTTTATATACTTATTAGAGAACTTTATCGGTCCATCATGTTTACCTGGAGTTATTTGCAATATTAGTAGTGAGGTAGTAGGTACCTATAGTAGTAATGGAATACAATTAAAATTATAATCTACTGTATAAGACGCAATTCAAACATATTACACTTGTTGATTTAGTTAACTATGACGAAACGATTACGAAAACGTATGCGTGTTAGTAGTTTCGTATAATTGAGTTTAAACACGAAAGCTTGTATGTTTTTTAGGCATGCGCTTGCGCATGAAGGTACACTTTGTAGCTAGTTGATGCCAATGATAAAAAGTATCTTTTTAAGGGTCTGATAAATTGTTGAACAGTCCTATATTGATATTTTATAAATATGTTAAGCCTTATTAGGAATATTTGATTTCAACCCACCAAAAAATGTTAAACAGTCAGTCAGTCAGTACATTGATATTTTATAAATAAGTTAAGCCTTATTAGGAATATTTGATTTGAACCTACCAAAAATTATGTTTCTTAATTATACGAAAACAAAAATATCAAACTACTTAATAGATTAAGTATATGATATATAAAATATGATATAGATATGTTGTTTTAAATACATTTTCTATATATTATCGTGAATCAATACGCCGTAAACAAACGTGTTTCAGTTAAAAACGGAGTAGGTATAGCAGACACTACTACGATATATCTTTTTATGAATTCTTAATTACCTTGCAGGTAAATGAAATAGAGTACTATTCACGTACAAGACCCGGCAGTGAGTTCGAGGTGAGCCCTTTTTAAAAGTACAATAATAAGATATCTATGCGGAAATAAAAAACGCCTCAACGTCTGCCCTTTAAATGCTATTAATTTATTAATTGTGAATGTTGTCATACTCGTACGAGTAGCCCTCGAGCCGTGAACAGAGTAACGTCTTTTGTGATCAAGTAGCTATCACGTTTTCTTTTTACATAGGAATAATATTACGCGTATCATAAAATAACTTGTTTCAAAGTCTGCATGAAAAATAAAAGCAAATCTATATATATTTTTAATAAAGATGTTGTATGTTCTTATCCTATTTGTTTTTGTAATATATTGAACATTTTGTTTAGTGTATACTAATCACGAACTGAAATTTAATTTGAGGGCTATTAGTGATACGTAAGTATATAAAATATAAGCTATAAAATTCTCATATATACATCATTAAAGGCAAGGCATGGTAGAACTCAAAGAAATCGAATACATTTTAAAAGTTATCCACAATACTACACTTCACGGTATTTGCTTATTACGTAAGTATTTGGAGCAGCAAAAATTATTTATCGCGTAACACATTAGGCTACATTGAAAGCAGTTAGCGATAACACGAGTCCATACCCGCATCCAACGAGCAGCGGCAGTAAACCAACAACACAGACATACATACATCACTACATTACTACTGCTTGTATACAATTGTTAATTTTATCATAACCCTTACAATATTATGTGATCCAGTCTTAGCCATTATTATACCTACCTATTAAAGTAAGTAGATACAATAACAAAGTGGTTTAAATATTAAAAAGTTAAAATAATATTAATGGAACGTTGCTATAGTTTTTTTTATAAATATGATTTGTTATTCATCACAAAATGTCAAAGTAGTTTAGCAGATAGGATTGGTTATTAAATTTTATTACACATTAACTGAGATCGTACGAGATGAACACACACACTGTCCTTCTGATAGCTATTATAATATATTGACGACACGACTATTAACTATTAAGTTATGTTAAAATATTACGGATGGTGTAAATAATAAATTACTACTGTTGTTATTATACTAAATTTAAATTCAAATAAAGAACATTAGATAGGTGACTGAAAGTCCGTTATTAGATATTTTTTTTTTAATATAATAAAAAAAATCAATTTATCAATTCTTAATTTTTGAAAACATATTTTCTCAATTTAGTGTTCAGTTTAAAACCTGAAGAAACACAAAAAGACGGCACATAGCGTAATCACTAACGTATGTCGGATTATCATCTTTAGTGTAAGTGTGTCTCTCTCATTCCTCAAATACATATGCGGTGACCGATTGCTAATACCAGATATAAATTAGTTTCTGAGGAGTCGCCCTTTACGATATAATTAACGTGGTATCATCTCTTCATCTCTGAACAGGGATTAAAAAGTGGAAGATGCGAACTAAACAATAAAATATAAGAGGTTGTTTGTTATTTACATAAAGTTGTTTTACCTTTCTAAAATATATTACAATTATATGTTATCAATTGTCAAGTCAAAAGAGAGTAGTTGTAAACTAAAACAGAGTTTACATTACAAAAGAAAAAAGGCTATGAAAAAGGTTATTGTTTCAAGAATGGTTTATGACGTCTATTGAAAAAAATAAATTAATTGTTATTTAGTGTAAAAAAAAATATTACTATCTTTAGTATTGTTAGAATTTTTTTGTTATTCCTTTTAAACCATAAAATTATTTACAACCAGAAAGTTAAAACTAAATAAAAACGGTTACTATAATAACTATAATCCTAGTAAATGAAATTATAATTATCTGTAAAATTCAAACACCAACAAATATTGACCATTAAGTGCCTCTAAATACGAATCTCTAATTTAATTATAATTATAACATAAACCTTACCAACCAAGAGAACATATTATGTATATTCTACTACTTTTTAAATTTACTTATATAATAATAATAATATCAGGACAAATTACACACATTGATCTAACCCCTAAGTAAGCAAATTATTTGCTTGTGTTAAAGGTGTTAGACAACGATACAAATACATAGAAATGCACATATAAATACTGAGAATATATTTAATAAATGACCAAACCCAGAAACACAGACATCTATGCTCATCACATAAATGCCTATCTCTGCCGGGAATCGAACCCGAGCCCTATTGCGCCGTGACACGTTAGGCGTCTGCGCTAACTACTTGACCAACGGGGCGGTTAATATATATGAATATATTGATTTTTATTTTATAATATGCGCAGATAAATATGAACTTTACATATAGGTAAAGATGCCATTCTCCGAATATTAAAATAACATGCTAATATACTAGAACGTTACAACAGCGAGGTTTGGTTCACACGTACCATGTAATTATTGACCTACGGACAAGACACAACTATTTATCTTTGTATATGTATTTGAGATAACCAATAGTACATATGAAAGACATATTAATTGACTTGTCAGTAACCGAAGTCAATGTTTAGGCTTTCCATTAATGGAGTCTAATAGTTTGAATTACTGAAGGTCTTGATCTGTCTGGATAGTAATGTTCTAGAAGACCTCTTTTTTTAATTCGAGGAAAATGTTTACGGATTATCTAAGTATGTTCATCGGAATAACCAAATCTTCTCAGCGAGACCATAACAAATAAATAATCAAGTGTTTTTAAGAAATTAAGTACAATAAAACTATTGGTTGTTATTTTCAATAATCAAAACACAGATTAAAAAACTATATTCTCGTCATGTCTACGTATATTCTTCATTTTGTATCTGTGCAAAAAACTTTATATCTATACGTAATAAAAATATATTTTGTGGGATCTCCTTAATTTATAAGAAATATGAAAACAATGCTATTGTGTATCGTATTTAATTAACATATAGTAGTAATGTATGTTTCTGTAACATTGTATGTATTAATGTCAGTAGGTAAGTTTCTTCGGGACTAAGCATTACGTGACCGATATTTGACACTCTTTATATAAAGAAAACAAACCATACATATATAGTGTTGCCTGAAATAGTTCCGTATATAATATTATAATGTGTCAGTTTATATACGAGTTACGACGGACTGTGGAGAGGGTCGTACCGATTATTTTTTTTTAATATTTTTTTAATGTAAATCGATAACATTTGTCCACAGATAAGAAAGTTTATATTTGTCAGATATATTTTGGCTGTCCTTGGGATAATCAGAGTTAAATATATATTGAGTGTTAATATTGATATACGGTACTTCGTGTTTGTTGGTTTTGTCACGGATCTCTAAAAGTTACGATAACTTATATAGCTTATATTACAACTCACCTTTCAAAATATTTCCCATGGGAGGATATTGGACTCGTCGCTTCATTATTATAAGAAATACTATATTTTCTATTTCGTAAACATATTATATTTATCATGTCATTTTTCTAAGAACGTAGAGTAAAAAAATAATGTCAAACTTTATACCTACATAATAAAACAGCCATGTAGTTTTATATTCTGTATGTATTTGTGTTTGTGTCTACTGTTAATATACTGTTAATGTAACTTTGATATAACATATTTTCGAATTGATCTTTATAAAATCCAAAGAATTAATTTGATTGATTGCAGTGTGTATAATTCAAAGTGAATATTTTAAAAAACCCTCTCAGTTAAGTTATTTTTACATAAAATTAAAACATTCTTGGAGATTAAACTCAGAGCACTGCATATTTCTTACATAGTACCTATAAATAACGTAAGAAATCATGCTAGAAATTGAAATGTCTGTTCTGCTTCCAGGTGTTTGAATTGAATGCTCACTAGCTTGATGTTTCAAATTCATCAGACATAGGTCTTAGTATAAGGTTCGGGAAAGCATGGTGTCTTGGTGTCTTAGAGGCTGGTGCAACACACTACACACTACACAGTCCACAACACTAACCCTCCTCCGTCAAACGAGTTTGCAACCAACGAATGCCATAATAAAAAGTTGCTCGAGGGACGCCATTAAGTGTGAGAGTACATTCATGGACATAGCGGAGGAGCGAGCGATTTTATGTCATTTCATTATTTCTCTAGTCTTGTTATCGTGGTATGTGACTGGTGCAACTGTTTTGGTAATTAATACATATACCGCTTGTTATGTTGGTTGGTTTTATATTTAAGCACATTAAAAAAATGTGTTTTGTAATATTCAAATACGCTCCGCTTATATCCGAGAGCATGTTTCAAAACAAGCGAGGGCGGCGGATACTCGTTTGGTCGAACCAGCTCTAAAATTACAAGTTTTTGCGTTTGTTCACCGTTCTGGCCGTTTATTTTTTAGCACTTCCTCACCAAAATGTTAAAATATGTCGTTAAATTGCACATTAAACTACATAAAACAAAACATTAAAAACAGGCAGTTTTGATCCTTCCCTCAACATTTTAAAACAAAGATTAAGGTGCCTAAATGGGAATGTGACTAGGCATTGCTATCTTGTCCTGATCTTCCACAACTATTTTTTTTTAAACCTGTAGAATTTACAATTTTACGACAATAAACACTTGCTAAAAATTTTTGTAATCATTCTAACTTGCGCCAGCGCCGCGCTGTGTTGAATTTATAACTTTAATTTCAATAGGCTCATTACATTCTTGGTTGTTTTATTACTTATAGATCTTACGCATCAAGTTTGGTTTTACATATGAAATAAGCGCGGTTGACAGAAAAGTTTTATCTACAACGGGAAGGTAAATAACAATTAAAGGAATATGGATATATTATAATAATAAAAATAATATAATAATAAAAACTAGACAATTCAAAAACACGAAGACAGAGTTTTATCATTTTTATTTTATTGTGGCGGGAAGGCAACAACAAAACAGACCGCCGAATATCGCCGACATCAGCCGAGCGCAGCTGAGTAGAAAACGAATCTCGCTTCAAAACGTGATCGTGTTGTTTGATTTGAAAACAAAATCCACCCGCCCGTTGCCGGCTCACGAGTCACGGGCGAACCGAATTGCAGGCTCAGTGCGCGAGCAAGCGTGATACGGAATGAACGTGTGGTGCGTTTTGCGCGGACTTTGACACAGCGATACATTTTTTAACTTGCGACTTATGCAGCCAGAATTATAATCATTTTGGAGTATAAAGTTGGACAAAAGTATTTATTGTCTAAAGTTTACTTTGATGCAGTTCGTGCAAAGTTTTGACCAATAATAATTGTGAATTTCCGTATAGACGCGAAAAAAGTGAAGAAGATTTCGAAACAAAGGACTGTTTTGTACATTTTCGCATAATTTGCGAAATTGTGTTCAAAAAATAAAAAGCTGGCTATCAATAGTGGAGGGCATATAAAAAAAAACTTCGCCCTTAACCAACTAGTTCAGACTAAATCTGTGGTCACCGAACGAAAAAACAAAAACGCATCGTTTTAAAACATTATTTAATATTGTATTTACAAATGTTTACTTAAAATTCTTGTTGACATATCGTGAACTATTTTGGTAATTTCTTAAATTGTTGTGAATTTTACCTATTGAATTCGTGCGTTGTGTATAATTTGCAACATAAAAATATATCAAAAACTCAAATCCTGGATTGTGGCTAGTGTCGACCTGTCGAGCTACATACTGCTACATAATGTCTACTGCTATCATGCATCAGTCTGCGCTGTACGACTTTGGTGATCTGTTCTTGAAGGTAAGCGAAGTTTATTGACAAATATAATTTTCCAACCACCTACCTAAATGTAATAAGGTGTCATATAAATTGTAAATATTAAATACTTATATTTATCCGAGTTCAGTAACCTAGGAAAATTATAAATTATTATATATTATAAATTAATTAAGAGTGTTGTTGTTGCTATCTTCACAACAGCAAGAGTTATTTGTCATTAGTTACATTACAAATTAAAGGAGGGTACTGTTTACAATGTGAGAATATTCATCTTTTAAAATCTTTTATAAAGCAGAATAATTCAGTTCCTTAGTGTGAATACATTTGATTATCACATATACTTTTAAACAATAAAAGTTACATTGATACTAACATCGTCCTTAATGCTCATAATTTAAAAATATAAAACTTATAACGTGATATTATATCTATCTGCAATGACTACAAAAACAAAAAATACCTTCATACTTAACATGTATAAAATGACATTTTGAACATCTGCAGACATTATAATAAAAAGTAGAATAACGTAAATATACACATATTATCAATAATTAATAATGATTCTCAACATTAAAATAAGAAATACTGCTTTTAGTCTCCAATTGTTAATATATAGTGCTGCTAAGTGACGTTGCGGTTGAAGTTTGTTCAACTTCGGAGCAAGGCCTTACAAAGTAACTCAACTTACTATATGTCTCATACTGACGCGTCCATAGTGAAGTTATTAGTGTTAATACTACATTTTCTGTGATGGAAACGAACTCCTGTAGTTAGATAATGTTATCTTAGATTAAGAATCTGATCTAACTCGCTTTTCGCCTAGGTATTTCATTATAAAAGTAAAAGTTGCTTTGTACATTAGGAAATCGTTAACTGTGTCACAAGTACTACATAGAACAAAACAATCTCCTAATTATTATTACTATAATTACGATCATATAATGTAATAATGACATTTTATTTTATAAAAGTCATATAATGTAATTTTTGATGCTGTAACTTGATTATAAATACATATAATTATGTATTTTATATTTCTACTTCAACTTTCAATTTCCATTGAACAAGTATGTATGTTTGTATGAATTCCTTCCTGGTTCAATAAATGATTAATTGTTAGTACCACCAAGGTAATGTCGTCCATTATGCTAAGTTCGTCCTTAGCTTAAATTAATTTGTATATTCTATTTTTGTTTTATCCTATCTCAGTCATTATTTGACAAATCCTTTTCAAATCTCAGCAGGGGTAAAGAGCAGACGCGGTTAAGTGGTGTGACTGGCGTAGCTCCCATTATAGTTTATAATATTAATAAAAACCAGTCTTCGGCCCTTGTAATTAAGATCACTATCGTTCGACAAGTTCACAATTGTAGTGGCAAGCTAAAACCGGTTCTATTAACTTATTCACATGGTTATAAATCGCCTGCTCTTCAATACGCTACCTGCTCATGGTTTTTGTGGTTTCTTTGTTGCGTATAAGCCACTTGTTGCTTAGGGCTGCCCTGTTTTGTATTCTCTCGAGCACATAATGTAGGGGGTAGAGATGCAGGCCAAGTTATGTATTAAAATATAGGCACATGTTTTGAATATTCATAAACAAGTTACTCTGCTTCACGCCTTTGCCGTGAATACCTATTTTGTAATATTTAGATGTGCTCCCAGCCTATTTAAATGTAAAAAAATAAATAAGTCGTTTACAGGCAATGTGTTCTAGAAATGTAAATGTTGGGTATTTTGAATATTTTAAATAGTTTTTTTCTAATAGCTTCAATGGTTAAATTTTAAATTAGTATACTGCCCTCGTATTCTAACGTCTCAAGCCAAGGCAGACGTTGATATTTGTAGGAAATACACTTGCACTGAAATTTTAATTGTTATTGAGATATAGTATGATAAATACAATCACGGTGGGAATTTTGAAAGGTGCATCGTAGTCTTTTATTTTCAACTTGAATAGCCAAAAAAATCTTTAAACCGTTGGGCTCGTAAGGGCTCGTAAATACTCCTACAACCTTCTACCTGCTGCCTATTTACAAATACAACCGCTTTGCACTATAACCATTTATTTCCTTTTGGCAAAAGATAAAAAGGGCTTTTGTCCTCCGAACCTCCTTTGTTGAACTGGTTTATTGTTGGAGACTTACAAAATATTAAGGGTTCCTTAACTGAAATTAGTCCTTAGTTCAATAGAATTTTCTAAATTACATTGTTTAAGTTATTTCTGATAATTCTTAGATAGGTATGTCAAAGTAATTAAACGAAAAATTTCTTGCTAATACGAACATTACGATGATATTTTTTTATATAATATCTATACAAAAAAAATAGTATATCCTTGGACTGATAGTAGTATTCGTTCTATTTGTTGTTAGTTGGTCAGTAAGGCATGTAATCACGAGAGGCGTCCGAGCGTACGATCGTGCTGTACCCAACACGCCCAACGCAACTCAGACCTACAAAATAATTTAACTTATCAATGTATGCAGTAATAATAACCTTATCATAAACGTCACACACTACACACACACACACACACACACACACACACACACACACACACACACACACACACACACACATTTATAATAATAATTATATAAATCTCACCACAAGCCACCTGTATCACTGTCATAATAGCTCTTTTTTTCTAGACTGATTATCAATTTTTTTACTAAACATTTCCAACAGTAAGATTAAAGATATTCATTTATTACCACAGTAATAAATAAATATACCATACGAATAAATTAATAATCAGTCTAGAAAAAAAGACGTGCAAAAAAAATTGGTAGTATTCAGTACGTAGTATACTATTAATACGTAACTTAAAGATTATTAAAAACAAATTGTGCAATTATTCGTAACGTTCTCTCCTGTGCATCTAAAGGTCAGCTTAGGATTGCAATTAACAATAATCCCACATAGTTCAATTTACTAAATGCCCCAATGTTAAATAACCGTTTCGTAATAAGCAAATAAATTAATAAAGTTGCTCTTCGTTATATGTATGTTTGTTAAGTTAGTAAACTATATAGTTTATGAATCGAACGCACGCAACTGCGTATTGAGTGTTTGTTTAAGTTTTACTTGACAATAATGGCGCGCAGTAGCTTTCCCAACTTTTCGCAATCGAAACTTCAAAGGTTTCTCAAATAGCCGGTTCTGGCATCAGTATTAGTAGTGGTAGTACGTTTCCCAATAACTAGATGTTGCAGACACCTTCGAATGCAGCACAAACAAAAAGTGTCGGTCGTGGGAGCCGAGGTGGCAACTAGCTCGCTTCTATACAATTACTACTCAGATTGTTCCCTCTTACGTTGCGTTAGCAAATTAAGACTTCGATACGTAGACCAAACAAATAATTGTTTTGTTTTAACAAGAAAATAAAATCACCGACATACCATAGATCAAAATTACTATTTATGTTATTTTCGTTTGGGTATTTACCTTAAAAAAATAAAACATGTTATATCAGTTGGGTATTCCTGTATTACAGAATAAAACGTGTGGATTTCGAACTATGGACATTGATTGATTGTATAGTTACGAATGATTGACGAAGCCGGCCGCAGGTGTTTGTTTTTGTACACTGCGATAGGAAATACCCTATCTAGACTTCTAGATTATCACATAATTAAAAATATTGAATATATAACTTGTGTATAAGACATCTCACTGATACGAAACAAGTGTATTTATTGTAACATAGAATCCCTTTCCCCACGAGCTGATTCCGGATGTCCCGACCCTTATTTCCTCGGAAGCTCTCAACCCTTTAAAGGCCTCGGTGACATTTTGACCTGTGGTGTAGGGTCAGCGCCAGCCAAGGTACCGCGCTTTCCCAATACGAATATTGTTTAGTTTTTTAATATGTGGCTTACCTTGAAATAACGTTGCTCAATGATGCCTGATGGCTTTATGCTTCTACATTAGCGCTTCACAGACGCCCTCGTTCATTAAATATAAATATATATTGCTTACAACTCAGTTGTGATAGTCATTGACACGATTGATAAAAATCTTTAAAACAACGGGCCCCCGTAAACAAAAATCCTTCAAGTTACTATCCGACCTCACTCTCTATTCAAAGTAATTTATACGTAAATTTTAACCTTTAATTGTTTCTGCAGGTTAAGCCTCATTTTCGACTTGAACTTATTTAGTTGTGTATATTTAACTTAAATATATAGATGAGCTCATTCATTCAAACTAAATAAATCAAACAAGAATGTTCTTGGTAATGTGTAATTCCAAATAACCGTATGTCTTTTTATTTGATGGTTGGAGTTATTAAATAGTTTTATGTGATTCTCGACGCGATACTAATTGTTTTAGCAGAACAAATCTAGGGTTCAATGTCGACAGCGTGCAGCGCGTGTTTTTGTGAATTCATCCTTATCTACATGCCGTAGGTGTCATAATTGCTTGAGGGTATATATTCAACTCCATGAGCGTGTGGTTGTACTGAAGTAGTTCTTGATATGGTGGTCACGTGTCGGTTATATTTATCGCGAAACGCTAACACGTTTACCGGTTACATTAATTAATAATAAGTTGTGAAAAATAAAAGTCAAATCATTATTATTAATAGTAATATTTAACCGCTCCATTGGTCGAGTGGTTAGCGCAGATGCCTAACGTAAAGCGACGCAATGGGGCTCGGGTTCGATTCCCGACAGGGACAAGCATGTATGTGATCAGCATAGATCTCTGTATTTCTGGTTTCGGTTGTTTATCATATTTGCAGTATATGTGTATTTCTATGTATTTGTATCATTGTCTAACATCCTTAATATAAGCAAATAATTTGCTTACTTAGGGTTAGATCAATGTGTGTAATTTGTCCTGTGATATTATTATGATATTTTAAATAAAATAAATATAATATATATCTATTTCTTTACAATATTTGTAAAGTATCCCCGTTAAGTATGACCCTTATTTTTTATTATATTATTACTTTTATTTACCTACCTATCTATAAATAACAAAGATCAGTGCGAGGGCTCGCATTTTTTTCAAAAAATAAAAACCTGTTTATTCTACATAGTTTTTTTTACCTCCCTACAATATTATCTCATATAAATATAATATCTTCGATACACGTTAAGATAAAAATAATTAGACCGTATGAGTAACTAAACCATACAATTAAGTATCAATATATAATTTATATATAGATAGCGGCTATCGGTCCGAGTGTGTGTACAGCATAAATAAAGGGTACCGTATACCTGGTATATCTTATCATCCCCAGATATGCTTTAAAACATAATTTATTTGGGGTAACATAATAACAATTACGAATAAATAATATATTCTAATATGATTTCGTAATATTTAGATCAAAATAAACGAATATATTTTATGTAACGACCTCTCGATTCATTATAATAACAACCCAGTTACATACTATTTTGGTTGTTTAGTATTAGTATTACATAAACACTCGGACGTAACACTTAGCATGTTCAACGTCGTCGGAGGTTTGACTGCAATTTTGGCACACATTCGCTAACAGTTGCGTCATAACGTCAAAATGGGCACAAGCTGTAACACTTTTACCATAAACGCCACACCACCACACCTCCCCCCCCTCCCCAAGCCTCCCCCCCACTGTCCTCTCAACCGTTTTACATAGAGAGATACAACATATAAACCAAAGTTATTTACGCAATATCAAACATCAATAAACGTGTTTGGTTTTAAATAGTGACCCTGTTTATATTCTTCACTTCAGTTATCAATTTAATAATTTATCAGTGATAATACCTCCGTTCAAACAGATTTAATGTATGCCCTTATATAAATATATAAGCTATGTACACAAGCATGTCATATTATTAAAACATTTAATAAGTCCTCAGTGGTAATCAACTCTATAAGAAACCTTAATGTATTGCATTTATGTCAAAAACATACATCGAGATTACGTCGATCTTAATCGATACACTGCAAGAAGCAAAAAGTGTAAGTAAATCGAAGCGATTACATCACGAGCTGCGGTTAGTAGGACGGGATGTATTACAATTACCGCACAACTCTGCAACTAGTTGAATAGAGCGACATTCTCTCAGCTGAAACGGTCTTAACTTTCTTTTCTGGTTTCGTAATGACACGGCCGAACGGAGAGGAGCCGTCGCGGCGCTATTTCACAACTAGCAACTCTTTGTTTTTTAATCACAATCAATATTAATAAAGATATCTCATTTTAATAAAGGACATTGTTAATTACTGCATTAGTTATGACTACATCCGTTGTTGCGATATGTCTTGCAAGGGACGGCGTCATACACGTTGCATGTTGCGCATGCGCATGTTTCGCACCATTGCAGTTTGCATAACAGTTGCACAAACGTGAAGCTATTACAAAGATTATAGGCGTTTGCAGCGGTATCCTACTAGCTGGAGCTACAGGAAACGAACTCTTACTCTGTACAACCAGCCTACATTACATAAAACTTGTGTTCTAACTTCAAAAATACAATATAACTCTTGCCAACTCACTTTTAACATTTACTCGAAAACTGGCACGCTTACTAAATCTTAACTAAGCTTTGATTGTGTTTGTTCGTAACTATCTACCTGCTGTGAGCAGACAAAAAACTTGGCTACAAAGTTGCAATTCCATTGTTCAAATTCAACTACCTGCCTCTGTCTGGTTAGCCGTAAAAAATATTCACTAACGTAAATACTATTTTTAGATTTAGTTAGTTTCTTAATAATCTGTTTCTTATTAAAATGGCCACTTGCATATCTTTATGTAAATGGTGAGTTACTCCAGTTAACAGCACACTGCGCAATTGGGCGCCTACCACCACCACTCACTGTGTCATACGACCTGGCACATTGTGTTATAACTCATGTTTAATTATATATGGATCCGGGTTCCACTGGCCTTATATCGTTTAGTCATTGCAATGCTAATTTAAATGGCAAAGGTCTTTATAAATGTATGTAATTTCTCCGAATCCTTAAATTGTTGATTTTTAGTTTATTGACACATGTTTATTGTTTAACTCGTCTTTCTTATCTTAATGCTCTACAAATAACCAATATTTATTTTTATATAACGCACGTTGTAGTAACAAAATATAAAACGACACCAATAGTAAGAGTAATTCTTTGTATATTTTAGTTTTCTCTGTTTAGTTTATACACTGTGGTTGAAAGAAGTAATAGTTAATTGGGCGCATTGAATTAGTATTTATCACGTTTATTACAATGGGCACTTAATAGTACAAGACACTTATCGGCAGCAACAAAGCATGTTTTCAAATTGCGTCACATTCTATAAACTAATTGCCATGCAATGTTTTGCAAACAATCAAATATCGTCATATAATTCATTTAAGTTATAATTTCTATGAATAACTTTCCCACTTATCGAACGTTGGTACAAATGTTGGTCTCGAATATTATGAATAACTTTAATATTTATCGAACGTTGGTCCAAATGGTGGTCTCGATAATCATTTAAGAGATAGGTATCAGTTTATAGATAGTGTGTCAACTGTCAATATGAAAGTGGCACGTTGGCCGATGGGTCAGTGTCACGTTGCGTAACCACAGACCAGTGTGCGCCCAATTCGGAACACGTTGGTCCTCACGTTCACTTCCTACTTAGTTCAACACCTGAACGATTATTATCCAAACTAATGTTTATCGTTCAGGCTATTTAAAGTTAATTAATGTTTTAAACCATACAGTGCATACAATGCGATATCAGATGTTACTATTCTAATCACCTCCAATAAAATATGTACTTAATTCTGTATATAGGAAGAAAGCGATAGCATTCACAAGGTTTTATCCAACTTCCTGAACTGCTTGTCACTTCCTTGATACTTATTAGATTTATTTCAGTTAGCACACCAATCTTCCTACGTCCGTATATAGCAGTATTTTATTATTCGCTACGTAAGATTTTTCTTAACCAAACACGGACTGTTGTAGTCGTCTGAGGCGTTGAACTTAGCAAGGTCTCTCGCTTACTTCCTTCTCCGCAAACCGCGATATCGCTTCCCTATGCTTTGTTTACAGATAAACTAGAAATACCTAAGTTTTTATCATTTTACTTTAATATATCTGCATCCTCTCTCTCTTTAGGTCTATGAATAGAAGAAAAACCGCTAAAAATAATGAACAAAAAGATGTGACTCACTGACGGACCCATACCTTAATAATGTCCTTAGTTGAATTTTATAACTGAGTATTATACGTTGAAATATAAAATTAAATTTTATGCGTTGACCCATACATATATACAAGTCGTGAACCTTAAATATCGTATTCTATATTGTTGTAGTATTTTTCTTTACTCGTAGAATTCTTACAACAAACATTTTAGTAACTAGCATTATGTAATTACATTACACCCGGCATTATATTAGTAAAATTATCTAAGTATGGACGCAACACATAAGTCGTAATACGGGAGTGAAGTAACTGACATACGGTATCGACGTAATAGTTAGAAGTGATAACGTATCATTGTATTATTATATTATTTATTCAACTACAATGCATTGTATTGAGATTCATTTTAAATTGTGGTCCCGTAAATCTCACATCGATGCGCATGACTGGACCCACGCGTTCAAGGACCCATGAAATGCATGAAACATGCGTGAAATATTGCTTTGAAATCCTTTTGTGATTATAATTGAAATATTCCGGACTAACTGCCATACAAGAGTAGTATAACGAGACATTTAGATTTATAATTGTTGTATCTTCTAGCGAGGTCGATGGTATTTACGTATATAATACTGAAAATGTGAAGAAGGCCAGCGAGGTGGATTGTATGTTGTACCCTGGACACGATAGTGGGTGAGGAGTCATCACCGTGACAAGGAGGGTGGTCTATGGCTTGTGAAAAGCCATGCTTGGTCACCTCACCGTAGCGATAGCCGTGGAAATTTTTAACAGACTTGCTAATAAACCTGAGAATCGAAAGTTGCTTATAACTTGTAATAGGTAACGATTAATCTGTAGAGGGAGTCACTAAGCAGGTCGTTTTGCATAAAATATACTTAGGCCTTAAAAATATCGCCCTGTGACGCAAATAGATTACTTATCCCAAAGTAGTACATTCAGGTCAACGGTTATCTCGCTGGCCTCTCGATAACTTCATCTGAAGCACATTTGTGTCAGTTTGTTCAACTTACGTTTGTCACTGCTTTATTTACAATATTGTTGACAAAGGCCACTATAATAATCATTTTATACGAGCATCCGCTTTGTTTTTTTCCCCCACCATTGTTTTAATTATTGAGTAATAATTAATATGAGGGCTCTCTAAAGATCTTGTTACCGTTCTAACATCAGTATGTATGTTAATAGTTTTATATTTTAAACGTTGGAGGTCCGACAAAACTGCATATATCCGTTATAATTTGCTCTAAATAAAGATATAACATCTTAGAGCGGATGTCACCCATCTGTTTGGGACATAATTATAACCAATAAATAATTAGCTGAGAAAAATGGCACAGACGTTCGCACAATGTGTTCGTCACATTTCGTCATTTGTCGTCATTTTCGTAATAATTTTATGTGACTAGTAAATTATTTAGTAACAGTTGAATAAAATATTTCGATATTGGCGTCTAGATAAGAAGGCATCAATTAAACAAATAAACTGATATAAACGCTATGCGATAATTTATTATTTTTTCTAATCTACGATTTCAACAAATTACACCTATTTCGGCCACGTAACAATCGATTAGTAAATTTATCGTTTACGTAATAATAGTGACGCAAGCATATCCAGGAGCTCATTTTTTGAACGGCTGTAAGAAGTGAAATAATGATACAAATAATGATTAAAGCTGTTCATAAACTACGTATAAGTAAGTATTTGTTGATGGGCACATTCGCCTCCCGCGAAGGTCGTACGTTCGCTCGCTCTCCTACGCGACTGACTCGAGATCCAACAAAGACAACTACTTGCTACATCACTTAACATCTTATATCGCAGATTCCTTATAGAGAAGCAAAAAGTTGAAAAAAATATTTCAAAATAAACATTTAACTCTGTAATATAGAATGGGCTGATAATGATCAGAAGAATATTGTTTCAGAACACATATTATTTTTATTTCAATATCATTATTGAAACTCGAACGAAAAATCTCGAAAAATCTCGAACTCTCGACTCCCGAGTTCGAGATCTTTAAATGTTACGACCCTTTGGCTTTAGTTGATAATAATATAATATTTGTTTTAAATAAATAAGAAGTACTTATCTTTACTATACATAAACATTAATATTTCATAATTATTTTTAACTTGGTCATTTTGTTTTATCTGCTTTCAAATTATTGTTCCTTATTTGATGTGTGGTTTAAATATATATTCATATACTTCCCGGTCGTTATTATGACCCTGACAGTTTTATTGTTGTATTTCTTTTGTTTATTGCATTAAGATTTATATCACTTTCTGAGTCGTTGAGATAAATAACTTTTACTTTTATCTGTGGCACAGTGTACAGGAACGGAAAGAAATATGCTATTTAAATTAAATAAATCATATCACATAGACAATTTGTTTTGTAAATACCTAATGGAATGGATTCGAAAATGGAATACTAGAATCGTTTCATTAAATACTGTTAGGTCAATGTTCCACAATACACATGGTATGGTGGGAGACTTGAGTGCGTGGTCAATGTTGCTAATCCAGTATTTCAGCATTGTGAAAGAGTTGCACAACTCTGCGTGCTGCTTGATGCAACTGCTGCAACTCCGATATCCCCGCTACGACACAGCCTTCGATTTCCCTCGTTATGACATACTAGCATTTACTCGTCAAAACCAATTTAGACTTCAAACAAATATTTAGCTTCGTTTTACTTAAGTTTGACACTTCGAAGTAAACTTACCACAGAAGTGTTAAGCTAGGTGTATCTGGTTACGCAACGAACCCAAATCTTAGTGACTTGTAATATAGTGTATGAATTGGTTTTAAATTCACAATACATTAAACAGTGTAATTTGGTGTTCATAGGCCAAGGTCAGACAGATGTAAAAATCTTCATTTAGGTTTATAAGCTATATAATGATATTACCTCGTAAAGAAAAGATAATAACATTTTAAGTGCACAAGTAATTTGCTTCCGACAGCCAGCCTCTGTTGAGGTGATGTCGATGGAACCAGTCGCAATTAGTCTTAATGCAGAACATTAACAACCACGCCGAGACCCCGAGACATGTGCGGTACATCAATATCGACTTGAAGTGTTGTACTGCAAATACGATACGATACGGCTTTTAATTCGAAACATTTTTCAATTTGTATGTTGTTAATTTTTTCTTGTTGCATAATCGACGATATTTGTTTTGCAAGATATTTCGAAATGGAGTTACGAAACGAAAACAATGAGCAGTTATAAGAGTATAAATGTCCCGTGATCACCGTCCGAAACCAAGGTTCTTATGTAAACAATGCGCCAAAGCAGGGACATACAAACAGTCCTGTCGTTACGAGGTAAATTAACCCACTGAGTGGAAACGCCTTCAATTCGGTGATTACTTGAGTTGTTCCAAACACTGCGCCTGCGCACCAGAAACTGTTACAAAGCGTTGTTTTGATGACTACGTAACGCATGTGGGCTTTTAACTGCACTAAGAGAAAGTGGCACAGCCAGCGGCAAGGCCGCCCGTAGCTGCGACCTTCAGTTTACTTCCGGGATTGAGTTATGTTGATCATGATAACACATCTTAACACAGTAGGTATTCAATTAATTAAACTTTTAAGGGGAATGTTCTGGGATGATAATGGTTAATTAACTGTCATTAGTTAGGTACATCGAGTCGCGTGACACTTGCAACATGTTGTTGCGACATCATGTTGCAGCGTCGTTATAGCGTGCAGCACGTGCAGCAGAGATCGCAGTAGATCCTTGTGTCAGTCTGTCTGTCATACCAATTACTTATATATTTCTATAGTCAATAAACTATTGTTTCATCCAACGACTAATATCGTAAATCTAAAATGTTTTACATATCATACAATATGTTTATGTTTAACAATTCGTTTCTCGATCTTTTAATAATTACCTACAACTCTTATTGTCGTTAATTAAAAATCGTCTCGTTTTATATACCTTCTTCATAAAATATATAGCAATATTATGTTAACGCGTGAAGTAGAGGAACTGGTTTATATTTGTATGAACTTCAAAGAGAATAACATCTCTTAAATGCAAAAAATATATTTTTTGTAGTTTTTAAATTATTTGTTTAAGTTCATTCTTTAAATACCTTTTATGTTTTTTTACTGTATTTTTATTGTATAATGAACGAATGAAATCATATAGAGAGTGTATCATCTCAAGTATAGTTTATCTTACTTAATATATTACATATAAATGAATATATAATATACAAAATGTATTTAGAACAAATGTCAATTTACAACGGTTTCTTAGAGTTTATTATCATTAGTCACATATGAGATGATAATAGTGCACTGTTCAAGTGTATGTATGTATGTAGGTAGGTACAACAGTCTTGGCTTCATTGAATCGCTTCATAATTTTAAATTCACAGTGTCACATTGTACACTGATTCTTACATTATTACTCTTATTCATATTTCTGTTATAGTTATTTATTATTAAAAAAATTACTTATATTTTATGATAAACTACATATCAGCTTATTTAATATCTTTTTATTTTAAAATCTTAGAAAATAAAACAATGCATCATGAAAATCTCAGGTTCAAGAGTGTTATTCTATAACTGTAGATAATAAATGAAAGGATATTTATAGTAATTCTTGAAAATCTGTTAATTATAGATGGAATATTAGCCTGTTTTTGAGAGAATGTTATAAATTAAGGCGGTAGGTGTGTGTTTCATCTCTGGTCGATGTACAATGTACACACACAGACACACGGCCGCTGAATTAATGTCCCCAATACAATTGAAGTGTTTCATTAGCACAAGTGGCTCCGATTGCTTCGTTGATTGCGCTCGGCGATCGCGAAACCGTCCACACTTGTACCTACACTACACTAAACTACACTACACTACACGACAATATAATACACTACTTGACTGTCTATTTCTCCATCACTTACACTTTGTAGAATCGAATAGATACCTTAGAGAGTGCTAAGACTATCGAGTCATATAGAAAAATACAATTCGTAATTTAAATCTGATCGAACTGACAAATGTTCTATCATTAGTAGTTAGCTTACAGTGATCACTGTACTCACGGTGCCCACGATGACCACGATGCCCACAATGCTCTCGGTGGAAGAAAAGCAAAAAATATATTTATTCGTGCCGTACACGGATCAAACGCTGCTGCATCATTCATGTAGAACCTGTTTATGATAGCACCAAGCATCCTCGTGCGCTGCCTCTACAATTCAATACAACTACACTACATTTGTAGGTTCGAGTTTAACTGCCGCCATTACTACGATGGCTTAAAAAAATCTAGTAATTTTAGTCTAATATTGATTTATAAATAATGTCGATCGTAACTCGAATGCAGACCCTAAATAGTTGAAATGCTCTGAACCAATGGCTTTATTTTAGTGTTACTTGACAATTTTTATGTAATGTCAATCATCACATTAAATACATATAAAGTTATTTAGCAATCACCCAGTTACTATGACAATATAAAACACAAGTGCATTTATTACAAGTGTCATTTCTAATAAATATGTCCTAAATACCATGTGCTTAATTACCGCACTCATCTCGCAATAAATCCCTATTTGTAGACGATGGATGCTGTAGATTCAGACTACAAATATGTTGACGCTAGCCGCCTCTAAGTTCCAGCTAGCTGAATACAGTTTTACTTTCTTGTAGGAATTGGTATCGCTTTCAACGGAGACCGGTCTGGTCTGCCGGGTCTGGTTATTAATGTTATAGAGCGAGCGGCAGATACCACGGCAAATTAATATTTTGTTTTATTCAACTACAATTGTTATTGTTATTGTTTGCTAATATATCCTTATCTTGTTCTAGGTGAGCCCTGAATACCTGACGGATGATGAACTTATTGAATCTGTAAGTTAATTATTATGTCGAATAGTCATTTAAAAAAGATGACATACCTACGTGTCTAAAGCTTACAGTAAATTGATCTCACAAATTAAACCGGGGCCATCCTGAGAAAATTTCTTCAATGTCTACTTAATTTGAAAAAACAAATGTGGTACATAAAATAGACAAATCGAAGTCATTGTAGATCGAAGCAATTTACAAATAACTTTTATCAAGGTTAATACTTGATTCCAATACTTGTGATAAATGTTCTGCTGTAAGGTCAATGAACTTCAATAGATTTGTGTATTTTTTAGCAAGTGCAAAGTACATTTACAGCGGCATTGACCTTCTAATCTTGCTTTCTATTAGCAGAACATTGATAAAATATAATATAAAAGTATACTTTGTTGTTAATTGCAGTGACATTATACATTTGTTAAGATAATTATTATAACATATAGTATAGTAGGTACTTGCTATTGGACTAATAGATAATATATAATACTTTCTCTTTTCAGTACTTAAACTAAAACGTCATAACCATTTAGAACAATTAGCCTATTAGCTGATAACACTCATACAATACAAATAAAATAACTTGAAGTGTAAACATTAGTCATAGAAAATGTTTTCCTTTGTATAATATCTCTGAGTGAGTCACATCTAAGCACAATTTACGGGAAAGTGTAACCAACGAGTGGGTAGTGTGACGCAACATAAAAAATATATGGACAAAGGAATTGCTACGACCAGGTACTAGACTGACGTAAGGACAGTTTAGATCGCTAATGACCGCTCATTATATTATTATACCTGAGGAATAAAGAAAACTTGCTATTTTCTAAGTATTAAGTACAGATATTCACACTATTCTTGACTCAGTTCGACCGTTACCATCGTGAGGAACATTGTTTACTTGTTTGGTTCCGCAAATCGGCTTCGGGCATTGGTGTTGTTGCGTCTATAAATAAGGAGGTGCTAAAAGCGGCCGGCCTGGGGGACGTGCTTCCTCCGCTTTGAGCGGCCGGAGGGTAAACAAGCTAGACTTGTAGCGAGCCCTTTGTTGACACTCGCTTTACGGCCGCTCTACCTCGTCGCGGGCTTTATGACGTCTGCCATAGACGATAGATGATGCCTGCGCCCGCGTCTGCCCCTATACGTTCATTACATGAGGACGATTCAAATTTATTAATTCATCATTCATATGGGCCCACGCGCATAATAGTATACTTACGCCACTGCCCCTTATAAAGTTGTCCGAGCTGTTAAAGTAGTTAAGTGGTGATTACAAACCGATATGTTGCGGCATAATTACAATTTAACTTGAATGTTTCTCCTCATAAAGGTCAACGAACCTTATATGTGCATTAGGTGGGGTCTTCATTAATGCAATGCTACAATATAAAGTCGTTAAATGACAGCCATTTAACGATTCTCGAAACATCGCTCTCTACGTGATTTCCTGTTTGTCCTGAACCGAGCGCCTGAGACTCTAAAATACAATATGTTTCCATTGTTTCTTATAATAACGAGAAACAATTGATAGCTATGCAAATAGAGGTGAGCCAGCGATGGAATTTTTACCATAGGCGGTAAGTCTCGCATGGCAATCGAGTTCTACCCATCTGCATGCGCTGACCGCCTCCTGCGTCCGGTCTTACTCATTGTTGTTAGTTGTCATCTTGTATCTACTGGACTTGCGGTGAGTGTGGACTGAAATAACTGTGTTTGTTTCACACGTGCCCGCTCCAAGATTGGCAGGAATTATATTAATAATTGTATATAAACATGTTTACAAAGATTATGATTATCTGTTACATTATTACTGAGGGTAATTAATACAAAGGGACAAACTCTTTTTTATATACAACAGATAATAGGACTAGAATAGATCATGTATTATATCAATCACATAGTTTTAAATTGTTCTCCCCAGATCACTACAGCACATGTAATTAACTTCGAACATGTAATAAAATTCGTTCCAATTAAATATGAACACATCTGATTCATGTCTCTGCGGGAGATGTGTTATAATAGTATACCATAACACACAAACGATGATAATTGTGAACAGGCTATTGATTAAAGTATATTAATATGTATTAAAATAAAGAACAATGAAGTGTAGACCACGAGTGTCGTGTGATATCAACCTTTATGTAAATCAAAATAAACAAAGACGCACTGCTCGAGACAAAGGGGCGAGAAATATAGTAAGGTTAACGATTATTTTGCCATTATTGGTAGGTTGGTACACTGTGAGGGGGCCGCATCTTGGCTGGTTATTTTCGCGCAATCATTCAATAAACGGGATGATAGTAATCGACAAGACAGGGGTCTTCAGAGAAATGTACCAATTTTGATGACAAATCCACCAGCTGCAGGCAGTAAACCGAACTTTTACTTTTCATCCATGTCATGAATACATAATATTAAACAGTTCGAAAGATAAATACAGTATAGCAAGTGGGTTTGTATTATTTTATATATTATCAAACCACAAATGACTTAGTTAAATACAGATCTTATATGTAATAAACTATATTTATAAGATATAGTCAAGATGACCGAGTGTTTTAAGTCGTTAAAAGTTCATTTAAATATAGAACGCATTTGATTAAAGCCAATTAACGTTCAATTAAATACGAGTGTTCACTTGTCGCTGGATCAATTGTCGCGAGAGTCTTCGTAATGCTACGAGTTCATACTACTCGTATCAGCTTACAGGAAACAGTGAATAAAAGACATTACTGCTATAATAAAACACAATAAACCTACCAAACAGTAAAAAGGTTTAATTCCCTAACCCTGGCCGGTTACAATCGTTTGACTGAAAAAAAGAAACATAACTGACACATGACGTATTATCATTATAAAATTTTGACATGTCGCGTATTATATTTCCTTTGTTCTTCAGTTCAGTATAACAGATAGTTTCGCGCTATATTTTCTCAGTTGTCTATTAATGTCTTTGTTAAGGCTTCTTAATTTGAATTGTAAAAATTGATCTCTTTATCGTTTAATATTTGCTGAAAACCAGAAACCTCATTTAGCATCTTTGTTGTGTGGAGCCGATGCCCTCTTAGGTTATCTGAAGAAAATATTATTAGCAGAACTTCGTACGTATACAACTGACAACATCTCGGGAGGTGTAAATTTTACTGATTGCCAGAGTAAATATACGAGCTGTCATGAGTGTTTTAAAGTTCGATAACCTTTCATTTAACAGTTTTTTTGATTTTGTATCCTTGGTAACATTATCTAATTCGATTTTGTTTATTATTTGAGTAAAGAATAACTATAATTTGTCAATTTGTCCATGTCAACAAAGTTTAAAATTCTATATCTGTGTTTGTGAGGATAACAAAGACACAATATTGCGTAAGTTCTATAATTAAATATAATTAATATATATTAAACATATTAACAAACATTAAATTCGTAAACATATTAGTTATTTAGTAAATTTGAATTATTATATTTTTGTAAACAAATCCAAGAGTTTGTAAAAGTGCGTGCATTTAAGATTACGTCGTGCTATGTTTATTCGTCTGATGAATACTAACTTCAACTACATAAGACATCTTTTATGCAAGTGTCGATTGCATCGAGTTGCGGGTTGTTGCAATATTCACATATCTGTTTTAGACAAGACATCATTTAATGAGAATTAACAAGAAAAACAATCAAATAATTACAAAATAGTGTTAAAGTGTTTTTTAGGATCTCTGCTCTCGGTGGCAGTAAATCGACTATTTAGTAGCCACTAATGATGTACCCTGGTACGTCTAATGGATTCATGTTTTTATAATAAAGTGCAGTGATCACGGCGAAGCTGTTCGCTACCAATTGCCCTTAGTTTCGAACGCAATGACCGCGGCCGCTCGAAATCGACAGTGATTACAAATTTCCCTGGAGTTGAATTGCGAGTGTCCGATGGAAAGCGCTTAACCAATGTTTCGCTCTGATAACTCACTGATTACAACTGGCTGCATTTACCATAGTCACTTGGTGACCGTGGAGTTAACCCCTGAACATTTAACTATACTTCATCCGCAGCTATAACGAAATGACCGAAATCCATTTTTTTTTCGATACACTTTCAAATTAATACTCTTATTTTTATTTGAAGCAAATACGGCTTCTTGATTGTTGAGCGAGTTAAAAGTTGTTTTTTTATGTATAACTACTATATATTTTTTTTAGTTAGTAACGAAAAAATATGTTGCTGGTTATAGTTTGGAGAACAATAAGCATTTACACTCAGCTAATGCATTAGTGTAATTGTTTGCGTACCTTTAGCTGTTGACCTCATGACTCGTACTTGGGTTCTAGGCACTAGGCTCTAAGATATTTCTACAGAAGTTTATTATATCGTGTTTTATCCGCATACGTTACAAATATAACTTATTGAAGGAATTATTTGATTAAAATCCATTGCGTGTTTTCAGATTTAAAAATATCGCGGAATGGTGTAAGTTTTATATTACAAGTGTTTGCGTGTTTACGATCTGGGGTCCAAACATAGGCGCATAGAATATTCAATGATATGTCATTCACATCTATTGAGGTTGCCGCATACGAGATGTGATCTGTCATACATAATGTATAGTGTCCACCGACAATGTTCCGCATCCAGCGACTTGTAACCTTCGCGTTACCTGCTTTTTAGTGGAAATATTTATCGAGTTCTTCTCTTTAACAGAATATCCCGTAGCACTGTTTACTTGATCTTCAATGAACTATAAATGTTTAAAACATTCCCAGATCATGTTGCTGCAATCTTATATACTAACATAAAATACTTAGTTACGCATTGTTCGACGACAAAGGCCACAGCAGGTTGTCAGCTAACTAATAGATCATGAATCGGTCACTAAGAAGGTACTGTTAGTTTAGACGTCGACCATTGCCCCTCGGTCTGAGCTTGCGCAGCGACAATTATTCCTCATTGCGACGGCGTTGGTGAACAATAGTGTACAATGAGTGCAATTGTGTCGCCAACCGCTCGTGTCAACTACCTCTCGTGTATGAACATTGAACACCACTATTGTTATGGTGATCTCCTGTAGCTAAGTTTTACAATTACCAAAATATCCAAACTTAAAATACGGTTACCGCGTCGAGTCGACGTACGCAGGGCCAGGTTGTTAACTAATTTCATAAATAATTCACCCGTTAATGTCTTATCTGGTATAAGTCGTTAAAATTAGTTT
The DNA here is from genome assembly GCA_959347355.1 of Napeogenes inachia. NCBI lineage: Eukaryota > Metazoa > Arthropoda > Insecta > Lepidoptera > Nymphalidae > Napeogenes > Napeogenes inachia. The sequence goes on along the minus strand of OY365793.1, from coordinate 11,382,813 downwards.
CCCCCCCTGGGCTTTCAAAGGGGCCAGTTAAATCTCATTTAAATGGAAATATGTATTAGACGTTTAACGTTAAGCTATTACTGAGGGTTGTTGAGGCAGGTAGTCGAAACCAAATAAAGCGATGGTACCTTTTTTGTCCGATATGGCAGGTACACGACCGTACCTGTAGGATTTTTTGTTATATAAATAAGATATATGAAATATAAAAAATCTAATCTCTCCTCTTATATACATTTTCTTTGTTTTTAGGTACATTTTACCTAAAAGTTATGTTTTTTTAACCTGAAATGATAAAAATTAAATATCCCTTTTCTTCTATTTCAGAACCAATCTCGCCCAGTACAGACGATGAATAGTGCACTAAGCAGCGCACTTGGTCCAGTTGGTGGAACCAACGTGTCTGCTAGTGTGGGATGGGATCAGCATCCGGTCCTGGCCAGAGCGGCTTCCGTACCAGCGCAGCGAGCGCTTGCTGGTCTCCTGACGAGTCTCGGTCATCGCCGCCTCGAGCGCACCACCAGTGATCCCGCACCTCCGCCACCCGCTACTAGTCGATACAAGACCGAACTTTGCCGACCATTTGAAGAAGCGGGCGTATGCAAATATGGCGACAAATGTCAATTTGCTCACGGAATGAGAGAACTTCGCAATCTGCAGCGCCATCCTAAATACAAAACCGAGTTGTGTCGCACTTTCCATTCCGTCGGTTTCTGCCCATACGGACCACGATGCCACTTCGTACACAATGCAGAAGAAGCGAGACGCCGTGAACCACCATCACCGGGCGGATCTTTAGCATCGTTGTCATCGGGTGGATCTCTCGCATCTTACATGAGTGACGGTTCACGCTCGCCCAGATCGCCGCATTCACCTTTGACTCCTCAATCTCCGTTGGCGCCTCACTCTCCACCAGCGATGTCGCCGCCCGCACATGCAACGTCCTTCGCATTTCGTCGCGCACAATCTCCGGATCCAGAAGAAGAGCGGCTGCCTGTCTTCAATCGCCTCTCTTCTGCGTTTGGCGATCTTGTAATTGCCTAAATACGAGAAGTCGCCTAGTCCTAAGTTAACAATCGACCGTAGCGTATAAGAATCGTCCGTCACCTTAGTGCCTACTCGACGTCTTCCAGACCGCGCCCGAGCGGCGTCCCGCTCTTCGCGATTCGCGCCCTCACCCGCTCAACGAATGATCTCCGGTTTACCGATGCTCTTAACTACTTCGCCTTGTAATTTTGTAAAGTTAAAGAAGTGTTCACTGGCGTCTCGAAAGTTTGCGGTGTGAATATAGTAGATATACATCTTTTAGTTATCGGCACGCACTTGTAAATGGCACCTTATATTATTAGATATTTATTATGTAGCTCGCGGAAGTCTTCCCGTTTGCGATCCTCCGCCGAGCGGTGGTTTTTGTAAAGTTAGCTGATAGTAACATTTTATTTATTTCGTACTGCCTACTTGCGCTCGGTACCGTACCGCGAGAAGGCGCTCGTGATCTATTTTTAAGGATATAAGATAATAATTTATTATTTATTTCGAGTCTCTTTAACTTTAATTATTATTTTATAGCAAGCAGTTGCGACGCCACACCGCTTACGGACGAGGCTTGCGTCGACGGGACGTGGCTCGTTGTATAGACACCGGCTCGGCTGATTCCTTATTTATACACCTTTTTAATTCAACTCTCAAAGAAAATAATAAATGGAAACAGCCGATGCAGATTGGAACTCGAGAGAATGACGGCTTTGCGAGGATACGTGAACTTAACGATTAACTTACGTAACTTACCACACTGCGATTTTTAGTTAATATCATTTATAAAATTTGAGCGACATCACATCTAGTCAAATCTATCATCTGCGGCTTTTTCGAGAAACATCGAATCTTGAAATGAGCTGCGTTGCGGCTCGTCTGCCAGGATTTGTTCTTTTTGCGTCGAGCGAGCGGATCGAGGGCCTAAACCCGTTTAAGACTTTTGGTGATTGTTTTTTTCGTCCTCGCTCCGACGCTCGTACAGATCGGTCGACCGCTAAGACGCACGCAAAAAAATTACAGGTATCCAAGAGTAAGCCCGTCGATCTCCCGAGAATCCATATACCGATATTGTATAAATATAAAGTGACAATAGTATGATATAAAACATGTTGTTACTTGATTGAAGGAGCGACGCGCGGCCCTCCCCCCTCGCGCTTCCACGCCGCACTCGCCCTTCACGATCAGTGCCTTTTACTTTATAACAAAATAAATCGATTTTAATATTTAATTTTTAGTTGATCGAGATAGATTGATTTTTATTTATTGTATCTTTTTGAATATAATATTCAAATTGGCACAGTTATTACTTTTGTACTTTGACAGAGCTAAGTGATTAATTTCGACGTAGAATAGTTTTTTCTTTGAATTTAAAGTGTGATATTTTATAATATTTATATAACAAAGTTTAATGTTTTAATTAAGGGACCAATTACGTGATGAGGAGAAATTCTGACAGAACCATCCAGATACGCTTTGGATATTACCAAGATACTCTTGGGAGTGTGTATTTTTATACAAATCAGATTTACGATTTTGTACCAATAGTAATAAAAGCACATTACTAATCTGTAGAGTTTTTTTTATTTGTTAATTTATCAGTAGATAGAACCGAGATGGTAGTGTTATTTTATTTTATGTTTAATTTGAGTTTTTCTTCTCAAAGCAAGTGTTGCATGGTGACCACAGAATTATAATAAATTTTGTACCTAATGTTAAGAATATTAGTTATAAGCGTTTTTCATAAAGTTCGCGATTATTATTTATTATCAGTTCATTACGATTTACAAACCATTAAAACTGTTTTATTTAATTTCTTTTGTATTTAAACGGACATATAAATAGTACCATACATGTAACTTAATGTTAGTAATATATCAAGAGTCATTTATTATAACAGGCCCTAGTTTAGATACTGTAGTACCTATGTCACTTGTAATTAAGTATTTAATTTTTTAATTTAATTCCAATTGTAAGTTAATCTTCCCAAAAATTACTACATTCTCTTACGGACAAAAAAATGAAAGCTTGTTTATGACATTTTCTTGTAAGTTTTCTTAATTTCTTTATATCCATCTGCATTTTTATTGAATTATAGTCAAAATATGTTAAAAAATAATTTATTTTTGTTTTTGTTACTCCCTCATCCAAATCCTTATTCCCTGTTTGTTTTAAAATTTATTGCTTTTTGAAATCAATCATCATATTAATAACTTAGTTCATTTAAATAACATGTTTATAATAATTTAACCTACCTACTATTTTAAAATACATAAAATATATGTAGTTAAGTGGCCATAGCATCGGTCCAAATTTATTTAATTCCAAGTGTTGAGAATTGATTCCTTTTTACCATCTTTACTTTATTTATTTATATTATTATTATTTTTGAATTCCTTCCTTACTTTTGATCTTAAAAACTGCGCCAGGTCATTGAGATGATGGTACTGGGTATTTTATAAAAATACATTAATATGCCTTACAACAATCAAAGAATGACGTTGGATATATTGTTAGTTGTAATAATTTAAAACAAAAACAATATAATAAATAAATATATAGAACTTGATACAGTGTTGATTGTACACTGCTTACCGGCTTTATATATTCGGCTTCAAATTTCAATTCCTGGAGCTGAGTCGGCCACTCTAGTAACCGAACACCGCGATAAAGCGCCCTTGAAAAGCAACTTCGACACAAACGACTCATCGAAAACATCCTCCCACATATCGTTTGACCCTTATTTTTAATGAGATAAAGTCTAATTTACTATAGAATCAACAGTTTAGCCGATATCGGTGCAACTTAACACACTAGCGGATGTTTTAATCTGTTGCTCTGCATGAAAATGAGTAGGTACTATTTGATAAGTTAAAACATATAACTACATAGTAGTAAAATATAATACAGAGGTACTCGTTAGAAGGTTTGCTATTCAAGACTGGAAATGGGAGTGGGGGGACTAAAGACAATATACTTAATACTAGTTAAAGGATCTAAGCATTTACAGTTTATATATTGTATGCGGCGTTAATAAAGGTGTAGTTTATTGTGTTGCAATATCTAATGTCCTTGAGTCTTGAGTTCAAACAATCGACTATATTGAGGTCTTGACTAATAGGTACTTACTTACGTCAAGTGTTTCCTCCTTTGGGCATAATAAAACATCAGTTGATCTATATAAATATTAATATAATATAAAAATAGCTTAATGTGATTAATTGTTGTTAATAATTAAATCCATTTCCTTAAACATTTGTTCAATAAAATGTACTAAATAATAGTCATTTGAGTCTCAAAAAGGCTTAAGCCAAAGGTTCCAGCCCTGCTCGTGTTGACCAATTTAATAATTCTTTAGTTATTTAAAATATAAATATCTATAAAGTATATGCAAAAGTTTTCTTTATGATCATATTCATATATACGAATATTTTAAAACTGACATAGGTATGATTTCGTTGGATCGAAATACCTGAAAGAAATTTTCTTAGAAAAAATACATCTGATATACCTACTTTAGTTTTATTTTTTCCACAACTAGTATTTTGTGAAGAACCTGTACGATTTATTATAGAAATATAAGATAATTATAAAAAAAATCCCTTAAGTTAAAAAGACAAAGCAGTCACTCATGCATATTAATAAAATGTTTGTTATGCATCCGACGTGTAGTCCCGCCTTAATACGGAAACGACGAAGATTGAGATTTAAAACGTATACTCTGTGTCAATCCTCACTGATATGTCGTATCAGCCCAAGAAAGTAAATACGAGGCCCGGTATTAGTTCAGCGATAATGATAATTGCTGCTGGTGTGATAAGGGACCCATTATCTAATATTTGTACAGCTAACAGTGATTAGATAACGAGCAAGATGTATGAAGTTACTAAACTAGTTACAGATAGAGGCGGACGACAGGGCTGTCAAAAGTTAGTTGAGTACTTCAAAGTTTAATTCATATTATAAGAAAATTAATCATAGGAATTATGGAGTTCTTAAAATAAAGAATTAAGGAATTTCTATTATAATATACCTACTTGTTAATATTATTAAACATTAAATAAAAAGTTAAGAGCTCTTGACTGTTTTTTCAGCGCATTTCATGGTCGGTCCCAGGTGAATAATTGCGAATTATTATTCATTTTTCGATTATTTTGCTATTTTCTGATCACCGTGATCAAATAAATGAATTGTTAAGAATATGTTTATCAACACAATCTTGATTTATTGCTAATTCAATTATTAATAACATCCTGTAACATCGTAATTTTCGGTTATCAGTACCTACCTACTTACAATCTCAAAATATAAATTTATTATAAAACCACAGTGTGTATTGGTAAAAATATATTTGATAATAGAGTAGTATAGATGTTTAACAAATTAATTGAGACGATACAAAATTACGAAGGACAATTCAAACAACAATCTTGCGTTTTATATTGACAAAAACTAATTGATTTAAAAAAAATAGGTAAAATAAAGTTATGTTTTGCATTTTATTTTTCTGTTATATTATACACGTTATATAAGTGTACCTACGCCATTATACGCGTAGAGTACCGAGAAATAACGAATGTATGAATTTAAATGAGACATGCACATTGATTAAAGACGTAATGTAGTCTGAATGCATGCGTAGGTACCAGGGGAAGAATAGTTAAGTTTTGTTAAGAGTAAGGTTATTAAAGTCAGGAAACTTTATTGACGGTTGGATTAGTTTATACTTTTTAGCGGAAGTCTTAAAATTATTGAGGTTGGTTTCCACATGCTCGCGAATTGGTAGCATCATTTGTGACGGATTCTTGAAAAGTGTTTAGGTAGATGTACAGTATTGGTATGTTGTTATGTATGGCAAGTCACGAACATAATGGTGGTAGTGGATACTTACCTTTGAGTAAATGAAAAATCAAAGGACATTTTGGAATAGGTACTAATACTTATATAAATAATGTTCTTTTTTAATAAATTATTTTGAAACACGATTCCAAGGGCACATGTAGTGAAGGAAAATCATACATTAGCATTTTGATCAACAAAGTAGGTTCCGTATTTATTTATGGAATTAGTTGAAGGGCAAATTAAATCTACATTAAGTTTGTATATCAAATAACTTATATTTATTAAAATTAAGTATTTTCTAACTTAAGCAACCGGTCATTGACTTCAAGAAATATAATAAGACAGACTACTTAACATGTGTTTATAACAACTACATACAGTACTGATAAAAATATTCGAGAGGTTAATGTAAAACAAAAAAATAGGTATATATTATTGAATGACCAATAATTTGCTTGGCTTCTTAACAGCGGTATTGTACACGCTCCCAGCGAGTCCATGTGACCCGCTGGTAGTGACTGCCGGCAATATAACTTTTACTACCGAAACATGTACTCAGTACTGTAGCGAACTAATACAAACATCCGCTACCTCACAGCACACGTGACTACATAATGTACTCAAAAGGACAACTCCAATAAAACTTAATAATGACTTCTGTTTTGATTATTCGCGAGTCATCTCTTTTAATTAATACAGACTGACCGTGTGTATAATGAAATAAATAATGAAATAATGAGTAATGTGTTTCAAGTAATGTGGTTTGTCGTTGACGCCTGATCAATTTGAACTATATTTTCAAACGATTTATTTTCTTTAAAGTTTAATATTTTTAATGTGCAGTATGTGTAGCTACAAGCACCGATTTAAGTTGTCTTTTCTACAAACCAATATCGAAACAAATATTTTTTTTTGATGATTTTTGACGAAATGTGATCTACCTATAAGTGTAAATTGAATTACATACAGTTTATTAATAGTGTAGGTGAGTGTACCCGAGCGGCACGGTTGGCAGCAATCTACACAAAGGCTCGTAAAGATATGCTGCGTGTCGTAGGCTTTACGTAACACAAACATTAGAAACACACGGACATATATAACGACGAACAGAATGGTTGAAGGATATTTATATAGATACCTTATTAAATCACAGATATACTTGTGTAAGTAGATCTATGGTTAACTAATAGGGATCCAAACAGGGTGGTTAATGGGTGATAACAACATTTTACAGATTCTTCTTTATGAGAAAACAACTTCCATTGACGATGTCTTATATACTAACAGTTGAAAAGAATACAGCGGTAATTTATATGTTGGATTAAATTTATTTAATCATTAAGTGATTTTTAAAGTCAGGAACATATTGAAGTCAGAAAAAAATATGTGAAAATCTAATCTTATGTTTTTTTTTTAACTATTACAGGTCTAAGGTTTTAAATAAATGTTTGTCTATTAATCTTGTAATTATTGTCATCTACATTGAAGGAGTGAGACGAACACAGAAATCATTAACAGTATCTCATAATGATAACAGCCTGGTACAAGGAGTGAGATGTTTTCTATAATTTTTAAGACCTCATTAATCTAAGAATGTACAAATTTTAAACTTATTACTTTATTTACTTTATTAGTTGATTTTGATTAGGTATTGTCTTGATATTTCCCAATTGTAATATCTGCGATGTAAATATTCTTATTTACATCGCAGATATTACAATTGGGAAATTTAAAAATTATGGAAAAATTACGTATAACATAAGCACAGTTATTTGTTTGTAGAAAACGATTTTATTAATGTATCAAAATATTTTTAAAATAATAAGCGTTATAGATAATAAAATTGTCAAACACTCGTAAAAAAATAATGTTCCATTTTATAAAGAGTCTAGACATCCCAGAGTAGGTAGGTACTTGCACACAGGTACCTACATATCATTTTATTTATTTGTAGCAAGGATCAGAAGTGGATAGCGATTATCTCATCTCATCTCATCTCATCTCATCTCATCTCATCCCTTATCAGATTTTTTCTTCCTTAACCATGTTTAAAAGGTTTTTATTAGTCTTTATTGCGGTATTTATTTTTTAATTCAGTATTGGGATTTAAGAACATAATTACGAATGTGATAATTAAATGATAAAATAATAATAAAACACTTTTTTGGCGTGTTTTGACAACTTTTGAATATTAGCATTAATTATAAAATATAATTCATTCTACATTAAAACAATGGCTAAACTCGTTTATAGATAATTTCAAACATTAAAATTAGTTGTGGCATCTTTTCTACGTTTAATCTACATTACTTAATTTTTTTTTTGGATTTCTAAAGAAGCCTAATAGATGCTCCGTCCTGATAAATACGATATAGATATATGAATGTAGAATGTTAGATCCATCGAGTGGACATACGTACATACGGTAGACCAAAAAATTTTGAATTACATATATTGAATTATTGTTATATAGTGCCGTGTGTTTTCTCTGTCACCTCGATCGCAATGCGTTGAAGTGAAGCCTTATTATGAGAACTTTGCACTTATTTTAACTTCTTAATAACCTCACACTGCACCTTATGTTGTACAATATTTTAATGTTATTTATTTTATAGTTGAAGAAAATGTAGTCGTGTTACAGGTCCTACAGAAGATGAACCAAAATCAAAATCAACAATACAAAAATAATGAAAATAAATAAATATAGTCCTTAAAGAAACTACGTACCTATGATAGAATGAGTCTGTAAAATGGAAGTCAATAGTTGCGTGCCTTATCTATAACAATAATATGTTAGACTTGGAAATAACGAAACTGCAAGTTATTACGTTTTTTCTATTTCCAGTTACGTGAATTCAAATAAAGAAATAAAAATAAAACGTTACAATAGAATAAAATGATATTTGAAATGCGTTTTAAATATGTTTTGTTTTATAACATACAAATGAAGTTTTTTATGAATATATTTGGTGAAACTGCCAGTACCTACAGAAGTAGGAAGGAAGAGTCCTATACCTTCATTTTTTATCTGTTTATTTCCTTTTATATTTATTTCCGGTTAAAGGCAGCTTATATGAAGTTATACATATGAAGTTATGAAGTTGTCAGCGCGTCAAGCAAGTCACGCCACGCAGATAAGTGGGTATATTAATAATTGTTTACAAGTTAATTGTCTTTATAACATTCATAATAAATCAGTTGAGTTAAATAGTACCTACCAATTAAGTATATTACAACGAGGAAATGTTTATTATGTTGGAGAATTACATTTATTTCTTAAATACCTCCCGATGCCACAAACACATCCGGGGTCAGATTTTGATCTGATATCAATAAACATAAGAAGAAATAACAAACAACGAAAAATACAAGTAATCTTACGACTAAATAATAAAAATACTTATATGTGAAAATCATCAGGTTCAAAGTTGTATGGTAAATTCATCGGCCATTCACAGAGCCCTGGGCTGTTCCTACTCAGCAGCAGGGCCCTGGGCAGCGTACACAGTGACATTTAGTTACAAGAGGAACCGTTGTAGTATGTATAAGGGTATATATTAGAGATGCGCCGGTAAGTATTCGACACCTTTTTCACTATTCGTATTCGGCCGAATTATTCGGTATTGGTGCCGAATATATTCGGTTCTGACTAAGCTTCAAATCAACATATAATTATTTATATTAGGTCAACATATTTATTTTATTATTCCTGACCTACAATTAGTATTTACTATTTAGTATAGTGAACATTTATTTTGAACCTTAAATCAGCATTTATTTTTAATCCTTAAAAAAAAAAATTTAAACTCAAATCAATATATTTATTCTTCTAGCCAGAAGCCACATGTACCATACTTATTAGAACCTATTTATGAAAACCAACAATGAAATAGTAAACCGAATGATTCATCCAAATATTCGGTTCGGTATAAGTTAAACCGAATAGTAGGTTTTTGGTGTTCGGTTATTCAGTGAAACCACTAATCGACGCATCTCTAGTATATATGTATAAGTATATATGTAGTAAATATATAATATACTTTATAAATTAAGAATAATATTCCATCCCAAAACTATGCTCAAGCCGGCTCTGGCACACACATATTCTAAAATAAATATATAGCGCTATTTACTAACTATTTAACTTTATTTTACGTTATGATGATAATTTTTCATTTTTATTATTATGATAACAAATAGCTACAATAAAGCAGGAGATAAGAAAATAGGGTTGACTAACTTTGTTATTGTAAATGTATTATTTAAGTACTTAGGTATAATAGGAGTATTACCTTTTTATTTTTCTTGTCTCCTACTATGTTTTATGTAAAACTCGAAGAATTAAATAAGGGTGATAAAATTACAAGAGTTGTATTTTAATTAAATAAAAAGACTGATGAAAGGTGATGATGCTGATTGACGATGAAGCTATCAATATGTGCTGAAGCCTGCATGGCTCTGAACTATTAGCTCAATTATTTTGTCTAATTTGCCATAAATGGTTAATTGAAAAGAAAAGTTACTATTAAATGTGATTTTCTCTCAAATATGTACGTGTAAATATATTGTACCTCTTTATTAAATTGATAATACAATTTGAGGACTGACAAACAAATAAACACAGAGAGAAATTAAGACACACTCTGAAGGTACCACTCGTGTTCGAGCTGGCACGACCGCTGTAGTACTGACCTCCAATAGAAGATCGGGCTAAAGTAGATCTTAGCTACATTTCGTATGATGATTCAGATCTGTATACCCAAATCTATTTCTTCCTGACCGCTTGTCCTAGTATCCTATATCCCTTCTCGTCACCCAGTAGAAATCAATCAACACATTTCATATATATTTTTTGCAGATGTCCGTATGCTTGTTGCCCAAACAGCCCATAAAAAATACATTTAGTGTAGCTACCTATAAATAAAAATAAATCATTTAATATGAAACATATTTATTTGTACATACATGATAATATTTACGGACACGTCTTTTTAATAGCTTGACGATGATGAAGTTATTCTAGGTGGCGTTCGCTTTATGTAGATATAAATAATTATATTGTTGTTATTTCGTAAGTGAATCATTTTGTATTCTATTTGAATAAGGTTATTTGAGGTTAATCGAATACCTATTGAGTTTGAACGACCTTCACTTATTTCAAGAACGTCTTGATCCTAAAACAGAAATTACGAAATGAATATACATACAAGCCAAAATGATTATTACTAACATGGAATAACATATATTATCGTGCATTATTGATAAACTAATAAAATATTATAGTTGGATGTATGTAAATGAATTAATATTATTGTAGGTCTGTTCGGTTATCGTAACCTACATAAAACGATATCAATTCCGTAGTTACAGCGCTCAAAATTACATTTATATTACATATGTATACGTATATTTATGTAAGTATATACTATTGCTGAACATAACTTCATATGGCATTAGCTGAAACGAATATGCATATTTAATTTTCAATATACCTATGTAACATTTGACTCGATTTCTTTGGATCAATCTAATCACTAAAAAATATCACATATTATTGATTTCATTATAATTACATGTAATTATTCAACGTAACACTTAATGATTGGCGATATTGAAACAAAGACAAACATTAATTTAAAAGATTTAGATAAAATTATATTTAATTTATGTGAATGACACTTGATAATATTTTTTAAACTACCGCGACTTTTTTTGGGTTATCTAGTGTCTTTGAACCTATCGAACAAACGATAACAAACATTTATAGATAAGTACTTTGAATTTTGACATCGCTAGCCGTATGTATATCACAAGATTAATAATAAATTAATTCTACGTCATTATATTTTAAACACATGGCTATTTAAATTAAAATATGTAACATTAAAAAAGAAACTTGATCCAAAGTCTGTGCTAGGGATGTGTTTGGACTTTGGCAAAAAAAAAAAAAATAAATAAATAATTGCCTAATATGACAAAGAACAACCTATGTGAGTAGTATAAATGTATTTAATTACAAAATATCGATTCAGTGCCAGTATACGAGCCAAACATATTACAATAATTATTAATTAAACAATTGATAAACGTCAATCTGAGAATACATTTTATCACAGTAGGATCATAGTTTTACAAAAACACAATACAAGAATTACAATTTATTAATTATTACAATTACAATTATTATGAACTGGTCGAAAATAAGTAAAAAAAGTTCAGTACACCCATTATTAGTGTTACTTGTAGTATTTGTAATGAACAAACTTTGGAACGGTAGTCGTGACTTGGTTTGGTATTTTAAGATCAAACACGGACTTTTTTCCACCTGTGTCACTTTATTTAGTATGGATGTAGTTTTCTTAACCCTCTAACGCTGGTAGCCGGGTATGTAAATACACAGGTGAAATAACTTGCCTGCTGTTGTTATTTTTTGATAATATGTATGTGTATTACATGTCAATAGTACGTACGTGATAATTAACACACTAAACCGAGTAAAGTTGCAGTATAGTTAGTTATTATTTTAATGGTCACATGTCCGATTTTACCAGTCTGAGTGCTTCCGGGTTCGATTCTCGTTCCAATTAAATATTTGAAATATAGTTAGATTCTCACTTTTACTCTGTTCTGGTCGGTGAAAAGAAGCACAATGAGGAAACTTGCATATTTTAGATATTCTATGCTATCAACCCGTAACCTATAACCCCGCAGCCAACAACCCACATAGGAGAGTCGTAGTTTTCTTAAAATTCCATATTTCTTTTTTATTGAGAAACAATGTGTCCACCTGTGGGATATGTCCCAACCTTACATGATATTATTACAGTAAGTGATTCTCTTCCAGCCCCACCCATAAGTTATTTCACTATAATGCAACATTTGTGTAATTAAACTATTTTATTTATTCAAGTGTGTTATTATATTAAAGAAATATTTGATCTGTCGCCTGTCAGTACAGACCAGCGCTGTAGTACCCAGTAAGAAAGTCTTTGAATGTATACGGTTTTATGTGAAATTCAAAATAAGAACCTTAAAGTGATTAACTAGTAACTAGTAGTATATACAGCATTATTTGCAATTCATTGGCCACCTCTTGCAGGCAGCCTCTCTACATCAATCCCGACATTTGTTATACGACTTTTTTACAAATCTTGATAGACAAAACAAAAATAAATAAAAAAAATTGCAACCTCTTTTACTTATTATTCAGTATTTTGTAAGAAGTACTTAAAAGGTCAACACCCGGGCGCCATACCTACACTCAGAGCTAATGCCAGTTCAGAGACAAGAAATAAATTTTGTATGGGAAAACTTAAATATTAAAAACTAATAATTTTATAAAAAATTGTTGAACGAATGTTGTTAAGAGGCTGCTTGCAACTTGCAAGAGGTGGCAAATAAATTACAAATAACCCTGTATATATTATATTGATTTGTATAAATAAATGTACCTATGATGTATCCGAATTAGGTATATTAAGTACAACTACAACTTGTAACATAATAAATTTAAATGTGAAGCGCTAATTGGAAAAGTTATAAATATCTACAACTACTTAATATTTTTTTGTTCATATTTTAATGTTAGTCTTTGTTTAAATCACACAATGTTAAGTTTTTTTTTTTTTTTTTTTTGGTTTTTATAATAACTCATTCGTTCATAATTTGTTGTAACTTGTAATCAAGAAGGGGATACTGGCTTCTGTAACACAGCATTTAGTAGTTCTGTGCTGAAGAAGCAGTGTGCTGGAGTCAGGGTCATCTTATTATTATTATTATGGGGTAAACTCATTACAATTTAGGCGTAATGCTGGTATTGAGAATCGACCACGGGCTAAACCAAGTCTGTTTGTTATTATTATTATATAATATGGCTTTACATTATCAATATTGTATATTTATGCGAAATAATATGTAACATTTATAAAAAAAACGTACTCTAGTCCTATTTTTATTCTGTTATAAATATTAATTTGGCGTACAGTTATTCTCATTTCACTGTACGAGCAAACATTTAGTATAGTTTGTATTATTGTTGTTATCCTATTGTATTGTAAGTGCGTTCGATAAACTTTGTTTAGAGCTAAATGAGCAACACAGTGGTCGTTGACCTCCGCCTGAAATAGCGCGTTGCGTTCAGATTATGCGTTGATAGCAGCGCAAATTGAGATCGCGCCTCGGATAACCGTGCGTTATTAGTGTTGTAATTACACCGGGAATTAAAATATCTGTGTGTGTACGATCACTTTCCTCTTGTTTACCTCAGCGGCATACTGTTTACTGTGGAACGACATTAATTTAAACTTTTATTTGTAATTTATTGTAATCATTATTATTATTAAGTTATTTTGTAATATTTATTATTTAAAAAAATATATTTTCTATTTCTATTTAGATTGGAAAGCAACTGATAAGATAAACTCGTAGAAAACTTAATTGCTGATAGGAAACCTACTAACTTCCACAGCTGATATGGAGACAATAATAACTGGAGCCACGAATTATAATTGAATTTTAGTGTAGGTATATTTCCAGTAGTACCATTATAAAAAAACAGAGAATTTCAAATATTAATGTTAAAATAACTAATCAATAATATTTTGTCTCGTAAGTGGCTGGTTCGATTCTTGAATTCGATAATGAATTCGTTTGTATAAATATCTAAAAAGATGTAATATTGTATGTTTATGAATGATTTTATATCATAATAAGTATTTGCGTAATAATTGCAGTAATGTATAATTACGTCATTTGATGACGTCATGAACTCTACTTTCTCCGCCTGTATAGTATTAAATAAACTGTTTTGATACGCGTTAAATAATTAAAAACATCGCATAACTTTGCTTTATGTTTTATTTTTTTCTATATCATTGTAAATTAAAACGTATTTATAAATAGACGGTCATTAATAATTGTAAATTAATAATTTTATTTGGAAGATTATATTGCAAGTTGTCTACATCTACATATTATTAAAATCATGCAACTTATTAAATATATTACATTTACATATATGTACAGTGAAGTTAAATTACTATGATTTTTAGTAATCACTAAACAAAAAAAAATACTCTTCAGAATATTTAAATATTCTTAACTGAAATAAAAAAAAGTTATTTTTTGAGTTTCTCGAAATCAAAGCAAATATGTGGCTTTATTGTACATTAAATTTAGTTGATAATAAAAGTCAGATTAGTTTTAATGAAGTTCATTATTTAAGAACAAAGTATGATCATATATACATAGTTATTTAAAATATCAATTGACGTACTATGTTAGTCCTCTTATCAATTAAACAACATTTATTTAGAACACTTGGTATTAGTAAGAGATATATATTTTTATCTAATAGTATTAGAAACAACGTCCGATTACCGTTAGATTAAATATCTAATAACTATGATGTCGAAGAAAAACAAAATTATGGGAAACATTTCTAAGATAATATAAATTGGTCGTTTATTAAATATATTTTCAGTATTTATATGTGTATTTCTATATATTTGTATCGTTGCCTAACACCCTTAATGCAAGCAAATTATTGCTTACTAAGATTTAGATGTGTGTAATTTGTCCTGTATTATTATTATATTATTACATTAAACGATATATAATAAAATGTTTATTATCAGTTTCGTTTATTTAATAGTTGCATTACCGATAACATTCTAAAATCTTTAGTGAGGTACCTTAGTAACATAATCGTTCCACTCACATAACTCCGAGATTTACATCACTACGCTACAGAACTGAAACACTGAGGTTGCGTGATATAATGTAACATTATAAGCCTTCTTAGTTGCATTATAATTTATTTCCTGTTCAGATTATCCGTTTAATTGCACAATTGAAACTTTTGTGAATGTAACTAGAATCTTCTAACATCTTCGTCAGGAAGATGTTAGAAGATTTCATAATGTTTGAGCTGCGGGTTAATGATTCTTGTTGATTTATTATAAAAAAAAATTAAAGAGAATAAATTGTATAAAATATTATTACTTTGATCCGTGGTTAGATTTAATTTAACAAAAGTTTAAGTTCCTCCATTTTATAAATAGGTAACGAATGTATATATACATCATATGGGTAGGTCATCTGTCATATCTTGTACTTATAAAACTTGCAATATCATCTCATAAAACTGAGTCTTAAATTCATCAAAGTAATCATTGATAAGGTATCTTATTATGCAACTATGTCTCATTATTCTCTTGGGCAGTAATGACATGAAGTGATCGTGTAAAGCCGCAGGGTAAAGTTAGCCAGCGATAAATCGCAGATTACAAGTAACCGAGCTATCACTTACTTACTATGTAGGTAATGTTTTATGTAACTTCCTGTAAAGTTTAGCGTGAAAATAAAATTACTACATATTAGTTAGTGAAGAGTTTATTGTATCTAATAAATAAAACCGATTTATAATTTTTTTTTTTTTTGCTGACTTTAAATCTCAAAGGCACTAGTTTTTCTAAACATGTATTTTTATAAAATAAAAACCTTAGTCGTTATTATTAATTCATCGGAATAAAAAAAAAATGTCCGTAACCCTTTTGTATAAGATAACTTTTAATATAAATATCTTACATAAAAATACTTGTAACAACATAAAATGAATACTTAATAATCTCCAATATCACGCATATGCAACATCCCGCTCGCACGTTGGATTATTGATTGCAACAGCATACATACAGCAACATTATTGAATACATACATCAGTAATCATAGACTGATCACTGCATGCATATGCATGATGCGATACTAGTTTTTGTTACGGTATTTTAAATAATATATTATCTCATTGATATCTTATGATCGTATTCCCTTGATAATAATTTAGCAAGGCATATTATGACACTCTTTAATTTGTCTGTCGTTATGTTGGTTTCTAATCTTTATATTTATTACATTAATATACAGTCATCGATCGTGTTTCGGAGTGAATAAGGTTTTTAAATCGTTATATCAAGCTTTTTTTCTTTTGGCGATATAGGTTGTGTAGAATAATATTTTGAAGCAATTGTCTAATATTTTGTTCCTTTGTTCGTTGTATGCGGTCGTACTATAGAAATAAATAATAACTTCCAATTTATGAAAACTGTGGAAACTAGAATAGTGAGTGATATTTGTTATCTTTTGCCTGTTAAAATATATTTTTTTAATTATTTATGGAGCCTATATTTTCTATATCAAGATATATACCCTATATCATGCTATATATCCTATATCAAGTTATATACCCTATATCAAGCTATATATCCTAAAACAAATTTTATAAATTTTAAATAAAAAAATACTAAATAGTAGAAATTTAAAACAAGAAATATAATACATATACCATTTTGTCAAAATACATTTATTCGCTAATGAACATTTATCTATCTACTACTTGCGTACCTAACTGAATATAGAAATTGAAACCCTATTTTTAACTGAGACTTATTTAGCCCAAGCGTTTATTTATTATCTGGGACTCGCTTATTGTATTAAATTCCAAGTCTGTGATAGCATTATAAATCCTAAAGACGGCGCGTTCTCAGTGTCTCCAGAAATCACTAACTGTCATTTACGTCTAATCATTCCGTAAAATCGTTTATTATTTCAAATATTTTGTTTAAAGAATGTAATGTCGATTCGTATTTCAAACGTTCAAATAATATAAAAATGTAAAACAATAAACAATTCTGACGTCATTGAAAAGTACGTTTAATTCTATGTAATCTACATCATTTGACAAATCATGATACATAGCAAGTATTACATAGTCTGTCTATCCCTGCACGGAGTGCTATGACCGATAGTCGGTCAATGAACCGCTTATCACCGACCTGTACATCTACTTCGCGATCTTTTCAGGGTTTTTGTTTTTATTTTACTTATCCTTTGATCTGATCTCAAGTGTCTGTTAATGATAATTATTAATGCTTTTCTCTTATTTCTTTAATATATATATTCGTTGAGAATATTAGTATTTTTTAAGACCTGAAGGTGATTTCTACATGTGTGTAAATATTATGTGAAGTTTTAAAAACTTTGACAAGTTCATGATTTTTGTTTTTTTTCCACAGATAATAAAACAACAGGACTGACTAACAGTTCTATTAACGATAGACAAACAATTGTACATTAACATTTAGTCGTTAGATTTTTTATTGAATTGAACAACATGGGCTCTAAATAATGAAACAAGATTTAATTAAAAATTGTGTATAGATTGATTTGATTGTTAGCTCTTCAATGGAATTACTTACAATTATTCTCTAATATTCTCAAAATTCAAACTTTCGTATTCAAATAGGTATACGTTGCACTTATGAAACTTTAAACTCTACTTGCGCGTTTAAAAAAAACTTATCATGGACCTACCATGAAGAAAATCTGGCAAGAAACTCCATGGATAATATTCTATTGATATAGGTACATTTAGTTTAAGATAGTTTAATTGAGTTGAAAACCAGGTATTTATTTAAGAAATAAGTTATTATACAAGACCTACCTATCGATTATTTTTTGCTCGGTAATAATAATAACCTTCATGGGTATATTTTGTATTTGCATATTTATATAATGTTGATAATTATTTTTACTAGATAGTTACTTAGAGACCGATTTATTATACAATTAATCCTTATATCAAAAATGGAGTTATGTTTTATTTATTTCTGTTTAATCCTAGCTGTAAAAAAAAATAAACGAAAAATATTTTAAACGTCGAATGTTAACAATGAAGCCATGTTTTCATGGAACGTATCATGTGTAGAATTACAATTCACAAGGATTATATAAATATATCAGACATTCAACACGCGTCGCCTAATAAATATAGCTATTCTTAAAATTACTTTTCACTCGTGTCAATCTTATTTAATATTCTGAAAACTATTCATTATTTCTAAATAAAACAATGAGCAGTCGATATTAAAATGTCTAATTTAAATTACCTAAACCACATGTTTTGAAATCGTTTACAAAGTATTACTTACAATCAGCGCGAAATGCAAATTGTTTGATCAAGTGTTAGGTTATCAAGAGAGCGCTGTTCTAAGTATAACGGGCTCTTTGTGAAGCACCCCGCGGCCTGCCAACCCCACCGGATGTAAGACGTTTAAACTTTAAATTATCACGCGCCGTAACTGCGGTGTCACAATGTACGCTAATTAAATTTTGAGGGTACAATTTGATTTATGAAATCAAAGGTAGCCTCAAGTGTTTAAATAGCGACCAAAATATGTTTTTGTAAAGGTTTTACAGTCAAAAAAACAGATCCTACCTAATACACGTCTTGCCTCACTCACCTGTGTTAGCTAAGCATGTGTATAAATCGTATAATACAATGAAGCTAGATGCAGTCGAAATAATAGGTTTGAATTTATTTTATAGTTTATTTATATTTTAGTTCAACCGTCTCTAAAAAGTTATAGCTAAACTAGTTATACTAGTTAAACTCTTCGCTTTAGAAGGATGCCATAGCATCTTTGTTCACACTAATCGTCCTAGCTGTTTGGGTGCTCCAGTTAACTTAGCCTCCGGCCGGGGACCGCTAGCTCAGCACTCTGCCAAACACAAGCTGAATAGGCACTCAACTAACTAAGGTGTGATTGTAAGGAGTCCCATCGTAATTTAGCATCAAAAGTGGAAATTATGTGGAGTCTACCACTTCCATCATTTTCTCATTTAGCAGAACATAAGTTTGCAACTTCTTTACATTTGATGTCGACAATACAAGAAGTTTTGTTTTTTTATAATAAAGTAACCAATGCACTACTTGTGCCTTGATTACATAGTCATAAGTCTACTGATGCTGTTCGACTTTAAATATCGAAGAATTATCACCAGTAAAAAAAACTGTCAGAAATAATATCTTTACCATAGAGCCCCGTTAAATCTCCTGCCTTTCAGACCTCTCCCGATATTATATACCTACGAAATGAAAGATATTAAAAATGTATATAAAAACAGAAACCGTTAAACTTTAAACTGAACAAAATGTACAAATAGAATAATAGCCGAAACAAGGAACGATTAGCATAAATAATAACCGTCAATATTTAACAACGCCAACCTCGTCCCACTAAGATCGATAGTTAGCCTGGAAAATAAGCTAGAATATATCTAGTGCTTACTATCAATTATATCGATATTTTTAATATTGTAGATAGTGTCGATAGCATTAAAACACTTGCTGGACTATCGGTGTAAATATAAAAGTTATTGTGGTTTTAAAATAAGGTCTCACGGTTATCTTATTACTTAAAATATATAGTCAACTATATATATAAATATATATATATTAAATATATAGGGATGTTCCATTAGCATATTATATTTTTTTATAAAAGTCATTTTTTACATAATTTCTTTGCATTAATTGCAGAAAGCATTGTATTTAATCTGTCGGAACTCTATAGTAAGGGACATTTAAAGTTTTTGACATTGAAAATATAAATAAATACATAACAATTTATATTGAATCAAAACAGAACTAGTAGCGACATCTATTGACTTATCACGGTATTAAACGTATAGGTCAATTAAAACATTACCTTTATTAACAATTATTTGTATAAAAAAAAAAATAATCTTATCAATGACATTTTATATTCAATTTTATTAAGTAACTTGAACGACTGTTATGCATACTACCTAATTCTATAAATGTCAATTTGAATTTCTAAACGACTCTCCACTGTCAAGAACTATGACATGACAGTGACATACTTGACAGAATCCAATCAGCTGTAGAATCTATGGTAGAATCGCTATTCGCTAATAATTACTCAATAATCCCGATTGTACCGTTTGGAAATTATAAATGTCTTTTGAAAAAATTGAATTGAGAGAAATGAGTAACATATTAATTGTACTATTCTCTTGAAAAATATGCATTTTCAATTGTATGTTAAAAATATATTGGACATAATTGACAAACGGAACGTACTGTCTAAAATTGAAAAATGTAAACAAGTTTCAAGTTCTAACTATATCGGCTTTGACGACGAGCGGATTTAAATAATTTAAATTTATCAATTCAAGGTCGGAAGCACATTTGTATTTTAATCAGTCGGGCATCCGAGGGGCAAGAGCCAAGTAACCTTAAATTTTTAATACACTTTTACAGTCCTATTTTACATAGTATCGTCTAATCTAATTACGATGGCATCGAAAATCTTGAAGTTATTCAAATCTGAAGTAAGTTGTTATTACATTAGATTTATAGTAGTAACCTATATATTTTAGGCCACATTTTTAGGGGAAAGTATTGGTGTATAAATTATATTTTTTCAAATGTACTTTTTTTTTAATTCAACTAAGTGTGCAAACTCTAAAAATAGTAATCTAGTTCTCTATATTTTTCAGTATTATTACTTTGAAAAGTGTTGAAAATGTAAGACAAACACATACATCATTCAGCAAATTTGGTATTTAAACTGTGCACATTATTCACAACCCAGTGGTGTGTTTTGTTGCGCAGTTGAATATTTGTAGTTAAGGTTTCATCATGTCCTGTTCAATAATTCACATAAAGATTTTGCGCAACAATCTTGAATAGGTTTGTTAAATGAGGACACTTGTAAATTATACACATTGTTATTTAACCAAATCCTATGCCTTATTTTGGATAAGCAGCTTGCTGTCTCTGATCAGATTAGATCTTATTCACATTCCGTTTTTTGAGATAGCTATCATTTGTAATTTGTAATGATATATTGCATTGCTGTTTATATATAATTTTGTAAAATTAGGATGTAGTTTTCTCAGTTCTTAAATGGGTTCTTATAATATGCCAATAATGGGTAATACTATTATATCATAATAAATATTGCTTATATTTACTATTATATTTTGTATTTATGATATCCAAAATAGGTACAAAGAGAATCAGTACTAGTGGATGGAAGCTGTTGTTTAAAAAAAATCTTAACTATAGTTTTTTTTATTCCATCGCTGAAGTTTAAAGTCCAGGGACAGGTTGTCATCATGTCCAAGTTTAATCCACAGATTAATTATATTCACTAATGTGTAAATAAATTATCTGCAACAGAAACCACAGACAATTTTAATGAACATACTATTAAAATTAATATGTATGTATTTATTTATATATATTATATATATACATATTTATTTTATATATATTATATATATATTATATATATTTATTTATTATAAATTCAAGAAATTGAGAATATTATACAGATACTTTAAATGAGAAATACAACATTGATTGATGATTGCAGTCTCATTTACTTCTACGGAAAAACTATAGCAGCTCAGCCCCCACCACCAAGCTATTTATTGACGGACAGTATGTGGAGTCAAAGACCAGCAATTGGATCGAACTTACAAACCCGGCAACTAATGAAGTTATTGGAAGGTAATTAGTACTTAATTTATAAAATATGTAATGTGACTGTTGTCAAGTGCTTCATTATTATCTTAATCCAGGCAATGATAAAACATAGTTGTTTAAATTTGATTTTCTTATTTGTTTTTTTTTATATAAGAAATTAGCAGAGAACGAACTATCAAAAGATCCTTGTTATTGATTATTGTTATATTAACATTTCAAGACAAAATTATATTTTTTAGATGTATAAATCAAAATAAAAATGTATTTTTTTTAACCTATCAAGAAATCTTATCTGCTAATTTTAGATAGGACTGACAAGTATGTTATCTTTTGTTTACTTTTATGATGACATGTTTTATTGACATTGTATTCCTTCTTAAAGTTTATGTAACTGTTTTTATATTGACATTGAATGGGTAAATACATTTCTATTACATATTTTCATAAAATGTTTATCTTACATTTATATAAGTATAGAATGAAAAATAAACCGATACGGGTAGGTATTCGAACCCGCGAGCTCCGGGAAACCGTCCTGTCGCTCTACCAATTAAACTACCGTATCGCTGTCCGTCTCGGTGAATTAAGTATTCTATATGTGATCGTCTTTATCGGGACAGTGGTGACATCTATTAGGCCTCTTTCGAAAATCCTAACTAATGTTTTTTTTTTTTTTTTTTTGCGGGTGGTCAGGAGACCCGCCCTTAAAAGGGGGGGCCAGTTGGGCCCCCATGGGGAACGACGTCCCGAGGGCGTCTCAGATTGAGACACGGACCTCGGCTCGGGGCGTCGTTAGTCAGGAGGGAAGCTAAGGATATTTGGACACTAGCGTCCTCCGACGGCAGAACGCCGGAGCAACGGAGCTCTTACTTAGTTGGGACCTCGTCTATACCGGTATAGACGGTGTGTGTCTGTATGTTGTGTGGTGTTATTATGCCTACGCGTACACGTTATTACCAACAGTGAACGCGTCGTCGGGGTCAACGAGTACCGACTTGGGTCTTCTTTTTCTGACTAAAGTAGTCTTACGTGGTCTATACTCTGCGGCGTCAGCCACCAGTTGGTTCGGGTGTCGCTCAGCACGTTCAAAGTACTTTTGGGAAAGTCCCTTGAAGTACTGAGCGATGGTCGGAAGGTTCAAGTCTCTATGGAGATCGATGTTGCGTACGAACCACGGCGCCCCGGTTGTAATCCGTGTAAACCTGTTCTGAATCACCTGAAGGGGTTTCAGATTAGCGTGCGCAAAAGCGGGACTCGCATAGGACATGACGGAACGTATGCAAGCTTTGTAAAGTGTCACCTTATTGCGAAGGGACATTTTACTCCGCTTGCCTAACAGCGGATATAAACGACCTAATATGTAGGCCGCTCTGCTACGAACGGTCCTAATATGCGCAGTGAAAACTAACTTTCTATCTAACGTTACTCCTAGGTATTTTGCCTCGTCTTTCCAAGGTATCGGTTTATCAAAGAGTTTGATTCGCGGGAGGATCCTTGGGGGGCCCCGTTCGAAGAGCACCGAAACGCTCTTCTCAGGGTTTACCTCGATCCGCCATTTCCGCAGCCAACTCTCGAGAGAGTCGACTGCGGATTGGAGACGTTGGTATATCTCCCAGTGATCCTTAGAGGACGTGTAAAGCGCGGTATCGTCCGCGTACATGGCAAGGTGCACTTTAGATCGCGGCCTAGGAATATCGCTAGCCCTAACTAATGTTTCTAACTTTGCAGTATAGATAAACATCGAAAAGATGCCACTTCCGATATTATTGTTCGAATACCTACCCGTATCGGTTTATTTTTCATTCTATATTTATATAAATTTATACAAGCTTAACATGGCTATACATGTTTATAGAAATTTTCAAACATTAATGTTTATCTTGTGTTATTTTAGAAATATGCATTATTTTTACTGCAAACAAGGTATTTATTAAAATAGTAATTATTAAAGTAACTTGTTGCAAAATATATATTTTGGCACCAACATATTATATTAACATATTACGTTAAGATTATTTCATATTTCATATTAATAGGTGATTATTAGTGCCTAGATAATTCCTTGACGTACATTGGTATATATTATAAGAAAATTTGTAGACACCTTTGTTTATCGAGATTTATATATTTTTTTATACAATGTGAAAAAAAGTGAAATTATTTTTAAGAGTCCCAGAGGCCACACAGGAAGAATTAATCGCCGCCCTAGAGGCTGCAAAGAAGGCCTATGCATCATGGAGTCAAAGCACTATTCTTACGCGTCAGCAACTAATGTTCAAGTATGTTAATGTTTAAACTTTATATCAAGGTTATTTGATTTCGAGAATATTTTATACTTTTTATAATTTGGTCATTCGTTTTTTTAGTTTTATTCCATCATTAATATTAAATCATCATTTATTTTCATCATTATTTATTATCTAATATTTTTATAGATTTGCAAGACTTCTAAGAGATAATCAAAGCAAATTAGCAGCAATTATCACAGAAGAACAGGGTAAAACTATAGCCGATGCGGAGGGAGATGTACTTAGAGGCATTCGTAAGTATATATATTTTTTTAAATTTAGAACTCACCGTAGTAAGGAATCTTATTTATTAATACATATTTTGTTCTATCATTAATTAGCAAGTATCGTATATTTATTGCCTTTAAATATGACATTTATTAACTTATGTGTCAGAATTGAAGTCAAACAATTTTGAAAGGTTTTAAATAGGTTAATAATATGAACAATTGTTCACTTGTGTGGTCTACATTTTGATGTCATTTTTTATAAATAAACATAAAAATTTATGAGTTAATTTTAATTAAAATTCAATTTAATAAAATAAGAAATCACTTAATCAAAAGGGCACATTCAATAATAATTTAATAATTAATCCAGATCATAAGAGAGTTGTTGATCTAAGTCAAAACAAATAATAGACCACCGTTTGTGTCGTAGAGTCAGTGGAGCACTGCTGCAGCATAACGAGCTTGCAGCTCGGTGACTGCATCCAGAACATAGCCAGGGACATGGACACACACAGCTATAAAGTACCTCTCGGAGTCACCGCCGGTAAGATCGCCAAGTCCCGACATCGTTTAACAGCCGAGTACCGCCTACCGTACTTCACTTTTAATATAGATTTATGTAAAATAAACTATCATTAATTATATAGTTATAAATCCATATCATCATCACTGAAAACATCCCAATATATTCTTTTATAACACTTAAACTATACTCGCTCGTGACGCAGGCGTGGCGGCCTTCAACTTCCCGGTGATGATCCCTCTGTGGATGTTCCCTCCCGCGCTGGTGACGGGCAACACCTGCATCATCAAACCCTCGGAGCAGGACCCCGGCGCCACGCTGCTGATGATGGAGCTGCTCCAGGAGGCCGGGGCTCCGGCGGGGCTGGTCAACGTGCGTATGAACTGCACCGACTACTGAAATATACGTGTTCCGACCGCAGGAATAATACACAATACGAATATTTCATAGAGAATTTTAAACTAAACCACTTTAAATATTATGAGGAAGGCAAACTAGATTAGAATTCTTTTAGATTTTAATGTTGCTCGACAAAATGGAATATTTAAAAAAATTGATAGTTGCAAAATTTTGAAAACTAGTCGCCGACGATTTCGACCTCGTGAAGGAGAGAATCACTGACCGATATGCAACTAGATCGAAGAAGTATCTTATTACATGATACTTCTATTATAAACATATTATAAATCTAATTAAAAAAAAAATTGATACATTAGATACATTTTGTAAAATGATAATTCTTAACTAATTGCTAAACAAATAAATCACCTTTTTAATATTACAAAGTATTTGTAAATATAACTAGAGTGTCATTTAGAATGCGAGCTATTTGAATTACAAATTTAAACGAGTTATAAATTAAAATATGTACTTATATTTATTATTTCTGTGGTAGATTCGAATTATTTATAACATAACATTATTAACTGTATATGTTTTACTGACCGGGACCTTTGTTGCCTTTGTTTATAATTATTTTTTGGAAGATACACTTCTTCACACTGAATTAAATATAAACTGGAGAAAGGTATCCGTCGCGTGAACTGTGCATTAATAATTTATATAAATATAGAGTAAATAAAAAAAAAACTAAAATTATATTAAAATAAGCTTGACGTGTTTATAGATATTTTCAAACATTGTGCATTATTAAATTACTAAATTATAACAACATATAATAATAATAAAGACGTAATATAATAAGTCACATAGTATAAAAATAATTATAAATAAGATAATCTTACAAAGAAGTAGTCGGTCACCTCAAAAAATTGCAAATATTTCTTGTATTCTTTATAGCTTCGACAGCTAATAACATTCAGCAATGAAAAAAGTATTTTTTTCGTATCTCTGAAATTGTATTTAAATTTATCTTCATAAAAAATCCTTAATTTTTTTTTATTCGCTTGTAAAAAATGCTAAAATTATCCTGCAGTTCTCAAGTTAGCGGGACTACGGGAAATGTATATAAATAACGAGTTCGAACATAAAACTCCAAAAGTATACATAATTTTTTTATTAAAACTATCAAAATCATTTCATCGATAACCTTAATTTTCAGAAACTTGTCTGAAAAATTATTTTTGAGAGTCCATTTTTTTGTCATTCGGTCTGAACACTCAACGACTAGAAGGTTTGTTTAACACGTACCGTGTGTCGGTCAGGTGGTGCACGGAACCCACGACCCTGTCAACTTCATATGCGACCATCCCGATATCAAAGCCGTGTCGTTCGTGGGCGGCGACGCCGCCGGAAAACACATCTACAGCAGAGCTTCCGCTGCAGGTACTAACATTATGACTGTTGATCTATGTTAGTAATAAAAAAACATTATATATGCCTCCGTCGCGATAGACTTGTCCGTATAAATATCTATTTTATTTAGTGTTCTCAATATGAATCATTCAATACGGAAAATCTGAGAAATTTCGTCACGTGCCCTTCTCAGTTAAAGGCAAAGAAAGCCCTTGCTTTAAAAATTTCGAAGTCTATTATGAGTGCAATAGAGATATATTTATTTGGATTCCTTTAAAAAAAAGAATTTGGATAAACCAATTAATAATAACATGTAATATACTTAAACGATAATATGAATATGTGTACTTTGAACCAGGCAAACGCGTCCAGAGCAACATGGGCGCCAAGAACCACGGCGTGGTGATGCCGGACGCCAACAAGGAACACACCCTCAACCAGCTCACCGGAGCCGCCTTCGGGGCCGCGGGACAACGGTGCATGGCGCTTAGCACCGCCGTCTTCGTCGGTATGCACACACGCACAATCACACACAACCACACACACATACACATACAGACGCACACTCACGCATACACACACGCACACTCACGAACAGTTTCTTTTCAATTATCGTTGCATATTTATTATATTTTCCTTCTGTCAGGCGATGTATTTGATGTTATTGAAGCTTCCACACACATTTATCTCAGATTTCTTTTTTATTTTTTTACTGCACATGATAATATTATTAATACAGGCGAGGCTAAGGAATGGATTCCTGACTTGGTAAAGCGCGCCGAAGCTCTCAAAGTGAACGCCGGTCACGTGCCCGGTACTGATGTCGGTCCGGTCATCTCCGTTAAGGCTAAAGAGAGAATTCTCAGACTTGTCGAATCTGGTAATAATATTTTTTAATAAATCTTATTTAATTAAATATGTGTTAAAAAGTTATACGAGGTCATTTGTAATGAGTTAGCCACCTCTTGCAGGCAGCCTCTCTATATCAATCCCAACAACATTTGTTCAACAACTTTTTAAAATTAATAGTTTTTAAAATTTAAGTGTTCCTATACAAAATTTATTTTTTGTCTCTGAACTGGGATTAACTCTGAGCGTAGGTATGGCGCCCGGGCGTTGACCTTTTAAGTGCTTCTTATAAAATACAGAGTAATAAGTAAAAGAGGGAGCAAATATTTTTTTGTTCGTTTTTTTGTGTTGTATATCAAGATTTGCAAAAAGTTGTAGAACAAATGTTGTTGAGAATGATATAGAGAGGCTGCCTGCAAGAGGTGGCCAACTAATTACAAGTAACCCTGTATATGCAATGAATCATCTCTACAAACACTAAACGTAATTTCGCTAATAAATGAAAATTATTTTAATTTAATATTAATCCAATATATAATTTGCAGGTAAAAAAGAAGGTGCTAAGATTGTTCTTGACGGAAGAGGTATCAAAGTCCAGGGCTTCGAAAAAGGAAACTTTGTGGGACCGACCATCCTTACTGATGTCAAACCGAGCATGGAATGCTACAGAGAAGAAATTTTCGGACCCGTGCTAGTATGTCTGTTCGTTGACACTTTAGATGAAGCTATTCAAATGATCAACGCAAACCCCTATGGAAACGGAACTGCGATCTTTACAACTAATGGAGCGACTGCAAGGAAATTCGCTTCAGAAATTGACGTAGGCCAAGTAGGAGTCAATGTTCCAATTCCAGTACCATTGTCTATGTTCTCATTTACTGGATCGAGAGGCAGCTTTTTGGGTACGAATCATTTCTGCGGTAAACAGGGTATTGATTTCTACACGGAATTGAAAACTGTTGTATCCTTCTGGAGACAAAGCGACGTATCACATTCTAAAGCGGCTGTTTCCATGCCAACTCAGCAGTAAATAATCATTTTTACATCAGTGCCATTAGATTATAAGAAAAAGTGTAAAGCATTTATTTTTTTACCTTTATTTTTATTCATTATATTAATGTCTTCCCAATAATGTGATCACAAAAATAAGGTTTATATGCTGTTATAATATATCTGATATTTTAATAAATATGGAGTTTTTTTGGAATGATTTTGTAATTATTTTAACCTATTACATTACATATACATATTTCATTATGTACCTATAATATTACAAAATATTTAAATTGAATAATGTCTGCGCTTGCGCAGCAAACGTTTTTGAACGATATCATAACGTACTTTATTTTGACAGCTCGTCACTTGCCAATTGTTTACAAACAAAGATCTGCAACTATAGAATGTACTTTTAAAATATTAGTCACTATAATTTGGGCATGTATCATAATTTATTTTGCCAAAGGAAACAAATTGGCAATGTTATGTAAACATTTTATTGTTCCTTCGATTGTTTTGGTTGAACTGCATGACATCATAAACAAAAGCAAATCGAATTTCCTGTGTCTCTTGTTACTTAGACATTTGTAATCATGGGACGAGCACGCTTTACATTTTGTAATTTCAATATTATATTATATTTCGTTCTCTTGTCATATTGTACATGTTTGACGCCGCAATGTAGGAATGAGAGAGGAGAACCAGTGGACTGGTAAGTTTTTAATTATATATTAATCTAAAATCCATATACGGATTTAAAAATATAGATTAACAGAATATTAAATGAAGTTAAAAAAATATTTACTGCATACTTATGACTTCATAAGGATATTCTTTTATTTTGTTTATCAGCTAATTCTATGAAGTTTGTAGTGAATGTGTAACAATGATTGACTCATGGCATTTAAACAAAGAACTATTTATTTAATTGTGGTTTCCCTCAAGGATATGTTATTTACATAAGAATAATACCTACATCATTCAGTTTTGTTCATTCTATTTCATATGATCCTGGAAACTAAGAAATACTAATATGTTTATTAGTATTTCTGTTATAGTATATCTATTCTAAGTGTTATTAAATAATATTACAATAATAAAATTATGATTTATGTCTGAGACAATATTATACACAAAATAATAGATAATTGCCCATTGTCTTTTTACTTTGCATAAATATTGTTTGCAATTAAATGCATAGTATATTTCTTGTACTAAATATTCAAAACTACTGTACTAGTACACATATATACCAACATCTTTTTTATTTAATTTATTAATAAAGATGTTACAATTATAATCTTAAATAATAAGAAGAATTAATATGTATGTGATATGTAAAGGCTCAAACATAATTTCAGGTTCTATGTATATAAATTACCTAGAGAAAAAAACCATTTAAACCCCTTGGTACGTAGGGGTGTCGCCTACATGCACCTAACACCCTCTAAGTTAAGGGGTGGTTGGATTATGTCAGACTTAGCTATTAGTGATCCTCGGTCTATGGTGGGAAAGACTTTAGCACCGCTGTACCAGGTTTGATGAATATGTTGCATGAATGTTCTTAGATATAATATATATAATTACAGTATATAATATTATTAATTAATTGTCTTACCTTTAAAGCAATTCATTTTTTAGTTAAAAAACGATGCAAAAAAAAATATTTTGCTAATATGAATTAATCATTTGTATGAAGTGTAATTAACATATTTACTATTTTAGGACAAAAACATAATATCCTTAGTTTACAATGATCAGCCTCCAGCTACCGAACATCAACCGGATTTACTCCAATCTGTCGCCGACATGTACTCTAAGAGTAAAAAAGGTGACTATTTATTATACTTTTTATAATTTTTATCAACACCATTCTAGATCTACAACATTGCAATTTTAGGTCAAACGAAGCAAGCGGGAGTAAAAAAGTATAAAAAGTTTAAATTAGGCGATAAATACTATGACGATTATGATTTAGCCGAAATGTGCAAGATGCACTCAAAATTCATGAAAAACAGAGTAGAGAGTGGTCATACAAAAGGAGTCATATTAGGAGACAAGTTTACTTCACTATGGCTGGTGCACTCGGTACCCAGGTTTCCTCCCATCCCAGACAGTAAGTATATCAGATAACAAGACACACCACGGCACTTACCATCATTGAATATCATCACCATTGGAATACCGTTTAATTGTAGAGTTCATGATTTTGAATTAAATTAAAATCAATTAATTAGATTAATATTGAATAAGTATAGGTTTGCAATTTTCTCAATCGGTTATAAATTGAATTATTCTTATTCAATTCCCAGTTTAATCGAATTTCAACGGAACTTCCTTGTTTCTTTACTCAAACACAATAGTAAAACGGGATGGTCTCGTGCTCCGTTAAAATCAACGAAACCCTCGTCTTCCAGTGAACGGCCTCAACGTGAGTTCGTACGGCTACCCGGCCACCGGCACCAAGTACGGTCAGTCGTTCCTGTGCGTGTCCGTACAGACCTCCACCTTGAACCAAATCGGCATCCAGCTCAAATACAACGAGCCGCTGGTGGTGTACAGCCACATCCCGCAGGAGTTCGACAACGAGCTGCACAATCTGGTAGACGTCGTGCGGAATAAGACGATCGATGTCTCGCCGTGGTGAGCCTCCATTAGACGTATTTTTAATATTAAATGAAAATTAAAAATACACGACAAAAAATATTATATCGCTTATATTTTCTAGTTTCATTTTAATCGGGATATTGAGTCGTTTTAATCACTAACACGATCTGAGCATTTTTAAACGTTTTTCGGATGTACCGTAAATTTACCGTACATCCGAAAAACGTATTTTCTCTATCAGTGTCGCTCATATAACGACAATAATAACACCGAAGGCGACCTGCAGGTATCACATAGAGAGCTTCGAGACACTAGTGGGCAGGAAGTTCTTATCCTTCGCAAAGAGCGCGATGTTCAACGACGACCTCTACAGCGGCCTGGTCGCCGAGGTGCTCCAGTCGGACCTCCTGGTGGAGTCCTGGACCAACGGACCCGGCACCCTCGACTCCGAGTGTACTAGGAACTTTCAGTGAGCTACGCTTATTTTCTGACCCTCGACTGCGATTAAAATGACTCGCTACTAAAAAAATGTTTTAAATCCTTAAACTAATCATATTTGGCTCAAATCAGTTTTTGAAACATAGATCCGAAAATCAATATTGCCCCTCTCGGTAACCCCCAGGGTCCGGAACATAGAGAGGCTGAAGTTCCCGATCGCCAAGATGTCGTTCACGTCACACAACGACCACTCCAAGTGGTCGGTGGCGGTCGCCCACAAGATGCACAACAGCCAGGACACCAAGGTGGCCGACTACTGGGTCTGCGTCGGAGACATCAACAGGGCGGTGAGGACCACGGTTACTTACTCGCAACGATATGTTCCGTTACGTTATTGAGTCATTCGTGATCGTCGGTATGTTTGTTCGCAGTTGCCGCAGGAGTCCCGCGGGGGGGGCACGGTGTGCACGTCGGGACCCATCCTGTGGGGGAATTTCGCCCACCTTATAGAATCCGTGCAGAGCTGTAACAATTGACGTGGACGTACTCGCGGTGGAGGGCCGTCGGGAGGAGGGGGGCCGAGGTTCTTGATAGAAGTGTTTTGTTTTATACTATGTAGGTACTCGAGCGCTGGAAGAGATCGTCTACGTGACTTCTGTTACGTTCGCCTTAAGTTAGTTTTATGTTCCGTCGGAGTGACCCGGGCCCTTATATATACTCTAAGTCGTGTTTTTAATAAAATTGTTGAATGATTTTGAAGGGCGCTTACTTTTTAATAATTAATAACTTTCATTTCTCGTACGTAAATACTCAATAATAAATGATCGTTACCGTGAGATACGGGGGGGTCCATCCGCCGACTCCGTGATGTAAATACAATATCGTCCGTTAAAATGGGGTATATCTATACTTTTTCTTACTTTTTATTTTTATATTGCTTTGTTGGAGTCGACATTCCGTCACCGTGTGATAACTCGTAATACGAATGGCCGTTGTAAAGTAGTTATAATGTAAGTTATTGTAAAATAAGATGCTGAAAAGAAAATAAATTATGAGACCTCATTTTTCTTTCATTTCGTTTATTTTTGACTACCTACAAAGAATATAAATTACTGAGGTTACCGAACCGGCCCTCTAGACCCGCTGCGATAGAGGAATACATTGGTCTGGTCTTTAGTATTTAATACGCTTTTATTACTTTCAGGTGAATGTTTGTTTGTAAATGACTTTTTCGAATGCGATTTTTTCTCCTTTCCAACAGACCGATTTTGTTCAAACTTTGTACACATATTAAGGACCGATAGTAAATTAATAGTTCGATGAGATTATCTCATTATCCTGATTAGGATTTCCAGGATTAGTAATTATACGCTTTTTTCCACAATAATTTTATTATATTTTGACCATTATTCATTCATATTGCGAATAATTTTTTACTTTCTTTGATTCAATTTAAAGCGTGTTTTTTTAAACTATATTTTTTATTAGTAATTTCATAACGTCGTTGCAGATTGTAAATATAGGTATGTTTAAAACTAAGAGGAAACGATATTTTAACTTATTCTCAGTGTCTCAAACATGTCTTTACGAATATATAAATTTTACGCCCCAATTGACATTCTTATACCTAGATGTCTATGATAAACTACATTCATATTTTTGTCATAACTCATACATTTATACATTAGGTTCGCGACGTGAAAACGGAACTAGAAGCTGCTTTAGAATGTTTCACATTAAACTGAATTTTGTGTTTTTATGCCTTCTTTTATGATTACAACCACCTTATAATATTTTACAACAGTACGAATTTATCGCATTTATTTTAAGTAATGTTTTAGTTTTGCACTTATTTTCAATGAGAAACATTTTATTGATTCACATTTTTCATACCTATTTTCTATATTATTGTTCTTCGGACTATGAAGGATGGGGTTACATTAACTTACATTGCAGAGACAACAACCACGCGCCGGTAGATTGGTAAATATGAAAACTCTTACCTATTTACATCTCTTTAAATAAGATTAAATTTTGAAATTTAGACATAAATTATTAACAAATTTTTATTTACTATAGTTTTACTATAATCTAAGATATTGTATTTTAATTTTATACCTAATATTAATTGGCCTATATTTTGTCTGAAATTATATTTTTTTTATTGTACCTATCGGAAAAAAATAGATAGTACGTATATTGTATAATCTCGCTAAATTGATTCCACTTATTATATTATTACACATATATGATAGTCTTGCGAGTTTATATAAAGGGATATATGAAGGGACTTATTAAAAGCAAATGACCGAGAACGGTATAAGTTGCTAATTTACAAATGTCTAGACATTTCTCCTCACTTCTAATTTATCGGTTTTACAATGACTCTAAAGTGTTATCTGGTTTCAAACTGATTTACGATTTTTTTTAAGTTTTTGATAGGGTAGTAAGATGGTTAGAGTAAAATTTTTCAAAACACTTTGTTTTATTTAGTTATTTAGCGGAAGTGAGTCCAAGGCATGAGTATAAGGGGGACACGGGCACGCAAAGGGCAAAGCGAGCATGCGTAGTTTTAATATCTTAATTACAGATAAGAAAAGTATATTTTTAAAAAGTATATATTCTTAAAGTATATTTTAAAATCCAAAGCTTGGATTCTGTGTGTCGTATGAGGTGCCAAAGAATTAAAGATCACATTATGTACAGATTCGAATTTTAACGAGGGTAAATACCTATTTGTGGGATTTCTGATTATCTAACATGACAATTACTTTTTTTTATCAGATGTCGGTCGAAAAGTTAGTAAAGTCGAATAAAGAAGGTCAGCCATTTTAAAAAATGCTGTTCTAAATGTTCTTTAAAAGTGCTGCCCCATCCAGTAACCACGGGTTAATTTTACTGAAAACTATGATAAAACTGCCTAATTTCTTTTTGCAAGAACCTTTTAGATATTAGATGTCTCTGCAAAGTGAACCTTGGGATTTCCATATTAAGCAGCTGTAGGTTTTATAACCTTTTTCCATTCAGTCACCTCCAGCTAGTAGTTTTACTGCAACGGACCCTAGGACTTATTTTCTTCTATGTTGATTCAGCATTATTAATATAAAGAAATGAGAAGAGTATAATATTCACTTACTCTTACAGAAATGAAAATTAAAAAGATTAAATAAATCAATAAATTAGCATCACCAACAAAGTAATCAACAGGCAGAGCAAGGCATAGCAAGCATGATCCCGAGTATAAAATGCTCCCTTTGCCCTTTACGTTGCGCCCCCTTTTTACCAGACCGAACCTAAAGTATGCTTTCATATTTACATGCAAATATAATTAAATGAAAATGAAACATAAACCCAAAACACAAGGTATATCTTCTTAATAAAAACAAAATGCAATCTACATATCTTCCTTTTTTGTATAAAGATGCAAAATTCTGGTCTTTTCAGTCGAGTCGTACAGTTCGTTGAGTCGTTATGAACGACTATCGCGTAAAATGGCGGAAGGGGGTTTAATATCTTATAGACGTTCGAGACTGGGTCGAGTTTGTTTAGACTTTAGCTTGATTTTTGATGGATGTCGTTTTAGGCTAGACTTGCTTTGGGCCTTCTTCCCCTAATTTACAAATTTGACATGTATTATATTCAGAATAAGTATGTAATGAGCTCGAAAAATAGCAATTTATATTAACATTGTTTTACGCCAATCAGTCCTGTTGTACTTACGGTAACTGACTTTACTGCCCCATGTACTTAATAGAAATATACTCTAATTCCTTCAGGTGGTACATTTATAAGCCTTCAAGTGACGCTTCACCGTTCTTCGAGTTGGGTCGAAACTTCACATTTATCACACCAGATTCGTTGGGAAGATGGGAGCTATCGGATAGATATATAACTTCTAATTCAATGCTGCAACACACTCTTTCGCCTATATTTAGGGTAAACCTTAATTGAGAAGAAATTATTAATAAGCCAGTATACTCTTTTAATAAAACATCACATGCACAAAGGTTCTCCCTTCCACATTCTAAGGTTGGCTGGTAGAGGTTGCCTTTTATTAAGACCGTTTTTAGTACGAAATTTGTCGTAAAGAATAAAAAATAAATAAAGAGCAATAGGTAATCTCAAGTAATATGTAGTAAAATCCTTGTTTGATTACAGTCAACTTACACAGATCATCTTGCAATAGCGATATACGACCAGCGCAAAAAGACCAACCGTGCAAGAGGTTCTGTTGCGAGAGGTGTGCTCATGGCAGATGAAATGGGTGGCGTCTGGATAGATCACACTGTACCTGGACTGGTTAATATTAATAGTAGGTATCTGATGTATTATGTAAGTATAGTAACGAGAACTAAAAAATATTGAATTCTCATCGCATTTTTAGGAATCCAATCCGGAAAGAAATAATCAAATTTCATACTTTTTGCAAAGATTAGCTACTAAGTACAATACCTAATTATTGTAGACAAGTTATCTTTTATCATAATTTTTACATCTCTAAGTGTCTACTATTAAAAGGGAAGAAATTAAATTTGTTTTGTTGTTTGACTATTTATTGATTTTAAGAGTAATTTCTGGACTTACCAAATTTATTTCAAAAATTTCTTCTTATTGGAAAAAAGTTTTTAGAAATAAGAAAGAAAAAGTTTTCCTTAATCTTAAATTTTTAATACATATCAAAGTAGTCGCAGTGCCTTAATACTTAGTCCACTTATGCTCGCAGAAAGGAAACGAACTTAAAGTGGATCTGTGGTCCAGATTATAAAATCTGTATATCAATATATATATAAATATATATTTATATTATTTTTATTTTATG
This sequence comes from Napeogenes inachia, assembly GCA_959347355.1. Classification (NCBI taxonomy): domain Eukaryota; kingdom Metazoa; phylum Arthropoda; class Insecta; order Lepidoptera; family Nymphalidae; genus Napeogenes; species Napeogenes inachia. Next base: position 11,346,083 of record OY365793.1, on the reverse strand, counting down.
TTATGTTGTTATTATAATGTTATGTTGTTTTTATATTTATGTTAATTGCTATTTACTCGTTTATTGTAATTCCGTTAAGGTGATCGTCCAACATTTCCTGAAAAAGAGAGCGCCTATGGGCATCTTCTGATGTGTCTCTCCCTCGACTTGGATGCTATAAATACTATCGCGCATAATTTGAGACAAGTGTATCCAAAACTAACTCACTTAAAAATCCCAAAGCGTATGCGACCCTTACTACCAGGATGGCATTCTCTAAATGTTCCATTACAGAGGTAAATGTGAATTTAATAATTAACATTTTTTTTTGGAATGGTTGTTATCTGGGACGACCAACTCTCGTGGCCATTCGTATTCGAATTTATTTGTTGTATGCATAGGTACGTATATATGTAGCAATTTATACTTGCCTAGTTTGATTAATAAAGAGACTGGAGAATTATCAGAAAACGTTCTTATCTTAGAGGGAATTAAGTTTAAGTGACCCTTCAATGTAAATTAGTGGTTAAGCATGGCGGGAGTTGTCATTCTATATTATAATGTCTTCTCCTAGAAGCCCGATATTTGTTGCATGTTAAATTTGTTTTTGTGGTTTAAAAAATGTTTTTAAAGCAACTTGTTTTGTTACAGTAATGTTATAACAAGTCTAGAGTTTATAACACGAGGTAAATCATTACGGGTAGAGCTGATTACTAGACCTTCAGGTGAATTAAAATCCGTTTATGAAAACTTCGCAAGGTCTAAAGGTATTGTTTTAGATGTTTACCGCCAGAGAAAACAGACATGTAGAAAAACATTTAGGTAAGAAGAACAGAATCAAATCAAATGAAATGGAATCAAATATCAGTAATTTAATTAAATACGTATTTCAGCGTTCGTAATATTCAAAGTTTATCTCTGAAGTATCCAAACCGCGTGTATTATTTGAATAATCAAACAGATAAAATACACTTTGCTGTGAGCACAGCGGCGCATTGGCAGCAACTAGGTCCAGGACCTCGTCAGTATTGGACTTGTATCAGTAATTTGGACAGTGAAGTTAATCCAGGCTTAGGTGGGAATCTAGTTTGTGTCGAAAACTATAAAATTTGGCTCGCTTTTGATAATATGAAGGTTAAAGAGCCTGAATGCTAGAATCAATAAAGTGTTTAACGATTTGTGTAAATTGAATTATTTTCTTTTTTACTAAGATATGGCTAAACTACCCTATTTCCTATTTACACCACGTTTAGAACGTTGGCAAATAAAACAAAATATAGTGTATCTATAAGAATGTTTTAATATACAACACAAACATTATTTACACTGTTAGACGTTTGCTCATTAGCCGAGTAACGCATCGACCATTACAAATGGGCATCATCCACGACAACTTATGAAACCTAAACTAATGGCTTCACTGGACTTAGGTACTTACGTAACACCGCTTACGAAACACCACTTATGAAACGTAGATTGGCACTGCCTTAGCATACGATACATAGCACAGCAACACACTCTTGAAATGAAATTCGTAATATGATTCACTATCGCTCGTCTTCTGGTACATGACTTATTAAATATATCCTTACCAAAATCGCTTTACGTCTACTATCCCGCGTCGTCGATAGGGAGTAGGTCGATAATTATCTTACAATTAATAATAAACATTAATAAAATAAACAGTTCAATGAAGCGATATTATGTGATATGATATGATAAGAGGTTGAAAGAGATTCTTTGGATAAACATCATTTCTTTAAAGTAGTAGTTAATTAAAGCATCCATTAATTGATAATTATAATACATATTAAATGTTACGCGAACTCAAAACTTCACTGTGAAATGCCATATGAAAGTATTTACAAGAATATTTACTCTTAGTGATAATCGACTCGAATAAAACAAGTGGAAGACTTAAAGATTGGAAGAGTCATTAATGGACCACTCTCAAAGACGGCATCCTCGTGAACCAGGAATCCTGTTTGATCTTTAAATAATAGGAGTCTCTCGGTGACGGTGACGTCAGAGCTTCCTCGAGGACTTTCAGAGCGCTAGTCGGTAGCACTTTAGCGCTGTACTCGGCGGCCTCTCCTGGCATCGTCACCGCACAGGTCGCGGTAGACGACGAGCTCACTTCAGAACTAGGGGTTTCCGGTCGGCTGGAACACAAAAGTTACACATCACAAAAGTCGTTAAATAGCAGGCGTCACGTTTTAATTAATAGTATCCAATAAAGTCTATGAATAAAAATATTAATTATTGTAATCATTTCGTTTCGCACTCCGAGTAACAATAATATTATGCTCCTTTTAGGGTTATATGAATGGGGATAATGATCGTCGAAAATGTTCACATCCGAACCTCGAAGGTTGACCGATCGGCGTCACTTGCATAGGTGGTGCATAGATATCGTAGGCGGCGAGGTCAGGCGCGTGTAGGAGCACGACCCGCAGGCGGCGGGCGCGCAAGGCGGAGCGCAGGGCGGTGGCGGCGCCCCACGTCCCCCACCGCACAGCCGCCGCGCCCGCGCCCCCTCCCTCACCCCCTGCCTCGCTGCATGTACTCCGAGAGAGGGACTCGCACGCCGTGTCCGACGTCAGGCCTGGGAGAGAAATTATGTTAGATATATAATATACTAAAGTAAGAGCGATTTGTATAAATATTATAAGAGTGATGATTGTTGTGAGACTGACTTATGAGCGTGCGTCTATATGATCTGAGGACATCTATGATTTTGATGATCTTACATTTACATATTTTTCGACGAAACTTATTGAATAGCTCAGATTTACCAATATAGAAAAGTCGTCCGGCGTGAGGGTGATCGGCGGCGGCCGCGGCCAGCAAGGGAGAGAACGTCCTAGCGACCCTCAGGGCTCCAAGTATGTTACAACGCAGAGCACTCTCCCAGCTCGAAGCACCGCCGTAACCGCTGCTACCCGCCGTGTTGATGACTGCCCACACTCCTGAGATTTTGATTATAAAATAATATTAAGATCACTGTTTAAGATAACAAACTTACTATTTAAACTCAGCAAAATAGCCCTTCTAACTAGAATTACTATTAAGGAATGTAGAGGAAGTATTACATGCTGGAAGCGCATCCCATTCCTTTATTTTAATTATGAATAAAAAACTAATGTTATTACAATTTTACTTAGTGTCATCTATAAGCAAACAACATAAATACGTTACTGCGTAGTTATTTAGTTATCTTTACTCCAGACTCGTGTTATCGTAAAGGTAGCTTTTGACGTAATAACCAGCTCTACCGTTAGATGTCACTAGAGTGGTGTTGCGTTAATAAAACTTTGAAACTAAAGATATAAACAATCTTTTCATATGAAAATAAAATTAATAAACTTTTCTGATATAATTATTTTAAGTATATATAAAATTTTAGATTATCATACTAGTTAGCTTAACCAGAACCATAATATCCTATATGTCTAATGAGCACTGCTGGTGTAGTGGTATCATGCAAGATTCCCATTCTTGCGACCCGGGTTCGATTCCCGGGCAGTGCAATTACGTTTTGCTCATAAACGATAAATAGCTTTTATTTGAACTTTTATTAAATTTTAAGACTTTTTTTTGAAAAGATTGAATTGGAATTATAACTTGGTAAAATGCAAGCAAAAATTTGTTTTAATAGATTCAATTAGGTTGTCTATTAATTAGTGATCCTTACCATGTTCTCCAGCCGGCAGGTGCTGCGCCGTGGCTCTAGCAGCCTGCTCTAATAAGTCTTCTCTAGCAACATCCAATTCTAAAGTGGCTAGCCTCGGCGGGGATTGATGTTCCGGTGTTCCGGCTACATGTGCTTGTAGCCAGGATTCGGCTAAACGAGCGCCGAGACCACCTTGTCGACAGCCCGCTATTACACGCCAGCCCTTACCGCTTAGGTATGTTGCAATCTGTAAGTACCGTATGAACGTGAGTTCCAAAGAGGAAATACAAACCTTTTTTTAAACCTTATTCACTTTAGATATTTGAAATACGAAGGCTGTCTTCATTTAACAGGCAATGACGTTTGTTTTTTAATTGAGCACTTAATGGACTTAGTCAGAATATCATGTAACTGATAAACATGTTTATGAACTTATAAATTCGTCTAACAACATTTACCTCGACGATGTAGGTACTTACTACCATAATATCGCAATTTCAAATGATAACTTTAAAAGTATGTTTATATAAATATAGAATTAAAAATAAACTGATACGGGCAGGGATTCGAACCCGCGACTACTGTCTACCGTAAACCGTCCCGTCGCTCTACCAACTGAGCTACCGTATCTTTTCCAGTGTCGCGGGTTCGAATCCCTGCCCTTATCGGTTTATTTTTCATTCTATATTTATATAAATTTAAATAAACTTAACATGGCTATACATGTTTAAAGATATTTTCAAACTTTAAAAGTATGTATCAAAAGTTCTATTAATTATAAGTTAATTATTAATTCAATTGAAATCATTCTAAATAGCCATTTGTAATTACGTATTTAAAACGATTTTTAATAAAAAATAAAAGTTTCACTTTAAAAAACTGGAAATCCTCCAAACCCTTACCTGGAGTCCAAGAGCCGAATCCACGGAAGTAACGAGAACAGTTTTAGCGCTGTCTACAGGCAGCACTTCAGCCACGCGTACCTTCCGCAGCAAATACAAGAGCAGCGCGCCCACAATGCTGCACAGCGCTGCCAGTTGCAGCCCCAGAGATAACCACGTCAGTGGGTCCATTACAGCTGCATTATTTATTTATCTGTAATTTATACGGAACCAATTTATTAAATCTTAGAAAAGTGCTACGCAATCTATTCATTTGGTTTTATTAATTTAGAAACCTTATTTAATATTATGTTTATTTTGTAAAAGTATTTATCATATTAAACTAAAAATAATTGAATATTAATAATGATCAAATAATATTACTTAATATATATTTGCCCAGCTATATGCACGTAAATTAATGAAACAATATTTTTGTTAATTAATATTCCTTGGCGGACTCACGCACTCATGGAACCCCGAATTGGTTCGAAAGTAGACGGAGATCGAATTTTGATTAATCTTCGTGAATATAGCCGGTAAAATAAATATTTAATAGTCATCATGATTCATAAAAGTTTAAATACAAAAATAAATATTTCAAAACCCTAGTGACGGTTATTAAAAATAGTTAAGAAACTCAGCATTTTATAAATGTCAGATATACCTATAGGTTAATTTACTTAGGGATTGTTTACAGCATTTGTTCAGTTTGTTTATTTGTTTAGTTTTATAAACAAATAGCTCTGCAGTTATTCATACGATTGTAAATTCACTTCACACAATGTCCTCATATACAATGCAACACAATTTACATATCTCGCGTCGCTTTAAATATTGCATTGTATGAAATCTTTATGACAAATTATCTTCATTCGAAGTGTTTAAATTATAATCATTATTATTAATTATTGCTTAAAATGTTTTATATTATAAAGGAGAAACTACTTCCTACAACAGTTATTACTATTTTTTTTTTTACACATATTTAATGTTATATTGGTCTTTAATACGATTTGGTCATAAAGATTGCTAAGTATTATATATTTATAATAATAATACATTATATTATATACCTACTAATATTGGGGAATGCGATATGTACCTATATTTTAAATCGTATTATCCTGTTTTAGTAACAAATGTTTATATTCAGTAACTATGCAATAGCGTCTGTTTATAACTTCCGTTTGAAAACTAGTAACTCAGTTGATTAATTTGCATAATTCAAATTCAGAATTCAGATATATGATTCGTTTGTGTGTTACCTATGATTTTTAATTTTACTTAGCTTTATACACACTTAACTAAAACGACAACACATATGTAAATAAACAACTTTCGCGAACAGTAAAAGGTAACTATTACTAAATGAAGATGAAAGCTAAGAAACTACTTCAATTTACCGCTTGTAAGATACGTTTCATTGCAATTGAGATCGCAGGAAAGTCCTTTGTTTTCTCTTTTAAGTAGAGTCGTATATATTGCATTATCTCAATAAGACAAAAATCGAAATATCGCGTTTTAATAAAAAATTAGCGAGTTGGTAATAACCGTATTTCATAGTGCTTTCACTTCACTAAACTAAGAAACAATTTTTATGACCAGACGCAATAAGTTTCAACGCAAATACTTCGAGGTGTTTGGTTTTCTTTAAAAGATATTGCGCTATTACTCGCTTACAACTCCACAACTCAACTTCGTATAGACTTCAATGAAAAATAAGAAAAACTTGCTAGATGGTTCCAAAAGTTAAGTCAAATTATATTATATTTATTACAATAATTATTAGAGCGCAGAATAGCCATAATACTTTCAAAGCAACTATCTAAAATGATTATTGAAAAACAACACTTTTTTGGCGATTCGGCAAATGCACAACAAATATTATACTCCGTTTACAGGTAAATGTATCAATTATTTGATACTCAGTACCCCATTAATTTTAGGATATGATTAGTAATTTCTCAAAACGTATCTAATTTAATAAACATACTTTCTATTTATAACCGCAAAACTGAATTTATAAAGTTTTTTGTGAAATAAAACGATTTTAAAAACTGTACTAGCTCTCTCTGCCACTCGGACAACTGACTTTACGAGTTTTAAATGTAGCCTTAATATATTTCTTACATTTCTTACAATGTTAAATAAGATGTAACTGAAATATAACAAAATTTGTGGTCACGATATTATTATTTATAAGGAAATATTTTATCTTATTTACTTTAACAATAGGTAAATATTGAACAGAATAGTGTCATATGGTGTAATAATAATTGAGATCCTAGATGAAGTGATAGCTTATTTAATAATAAACTAAAAAAAAAATGTGATTAAAATGAAGTCCGACAACACATCATAAGAGGCTAAAGAGCTAATGATCTCGGTTCGTTGTAAAGTTACTGCCAACACAATTGTATGATAAAAACGTGAGAACTGTTTTATTGTGTAGTCTTATCTTGTTATCTGATGATAAAAGAGGAAGTTCATGGTCAAAAAGTGTCATAAAATGTACACATAACTAACGCGTCAGTAGTTTTATTTTAGAAACAAAAGATTATAATGTAAAAAGTATCTAACTTGTCAAAGATTTATTTTAAATTGGCTTCGTTTTTTATTTGTAAATTCATAGTTCACATAGTTCTATTATTTTTTATAATCTATTTATATTATTTTTAATTTATATTAAATTATGAATATATTTAAATTATTTTATATACTAATAAATCAGATTCTTAACAACAATGAATCCGTTGTATTAATTAGATGTGGAATGCAATTACAATCTTAGTGTCATACAATTGGTCTGAATTAATCCACGGGATGCTGCAGCCGGGATGCAATTAGACTTAATCCGTTTCGGATTGCCGAGTTACAGCTGTTTTAAATATAAAACTACATTGTTTTTAAAAATTTAAAGTTTTAAATAAATATTAACAATGTTAAGCTCGTATTATGGAACATATTTTTAAACATGGATTGTTCCGTTCTAAATGCTCTATAAATATTTAAATGAATGATTTTAATTAGATTAAGTTAGGACACATTAAAACCTACGTAATTCATGATGGTGGTACATATTAATATACCTATATCTATCCGGCTATATTTACGTCTCTTATATCTCTACTAGTTAAAAAAATTTAGAAACCATTTAATGTTTTTACTCAAGAGCTCGAAGAAGGCACTCTCATCGGAAATTCTTCTTATCATTCTATTATTGGCGTAAGTACATCTGGATAAATATAAGAGAAATTTATACACCTACATGGACAGGTTCTCTACAGACTTATGGATAGAAGACTATCAAATAAGGTTCTAACTTCTAACTGTAAATAAGTACTGTCTATAAATAAAGGTCTGGTAATTAAACAGCACAGACAGCAACACAGATCATATTGTAATGCATACAGAGGCAATACGATAGTCAAGTTGTAAATCATACGCGGTGCAATATTACATTATTCTCAGTATGCGGTGGAATGCATGTGAAATAGTACTTTAGGGCAAATACTTAGGTAATAGGAGATGAGATATCAGGTTCATATGGACTAGCGTCATAGTTCATGATTAATTCATTGATTTTACGATGCAGATCATTCAATTCTAGTATGAGTCTAAAAACAATGCAAAATCGATTTTAAATATATTTTTGACTCGATGTAAACATAAGGTATCGATATAAAACTGTGAATTACAGAAATATAAAGGATGAAGCAGGTAAGTTAATTAATGTACTTACAAGTAGCCACGACTATGCACTACACTATTTGATTTCGTACTAAGCTCTAACCAGTTGCTAACTCATGAACCGAGGATGTTAAAATTAGCAGAACCTGACGCATCTAATGCTGTCCTTTTATTCGTGGTTTGAAATCTTCGTCTTGCTATCCTAGTCCTTCTGACTCGACGAATTATCTTAATTAAAAGAAACTATAAAGTGATAAATGAATTAATTCAATGTCTCAGTACTGTATAATAATATGTTGAGCCTAACTAAGCAGCCTACGATACTTGTGTGGTTTACGAAAAATAAACTTTTTTTTAACGGAACCGAACTTAACGGTCTTAGTTATGAAATAGATATATATGTTTTAAACATTGAAATGTTGGTTTGCCTGGAAGAGACTGCTCTTTAGCGATAAGGCCGCCAAATTTGTATTTTTTTGTTTTTTTTTTTGTTGTTATTGTTTTATCTGGGTGTACACCAAAGAGTATTTATTATTATTAAATGTTAATTTTAAACATATTTAAAATAAGTCATTTCTTCTGCATTCTATTGAACGTCGGATTATTATTTACCAAGAATGAATAATTTATGAAAACAATAAGTCGTATGAATGAACTATTATTGTGTATTGTGTTTGATTCAACTATTATTGTGTATTGTAGTATCGTCATTATTTTAGATCTGTAGCCATTAATACGAGAAATGATAACAATTAATAAAATTTATCTGTAGTTGGTATGTGTTTACGAGAGCTTTAATATCAATTATAGCTTTAATATAAGATCTTATGAAAGCATAAGTTATTTAACATACAAATAAGTAATTCAGCCGCAATCAACTCAGATGTTCTTTGATTATGAATGTCCAACGCAGCTACATCGCGTAATTATTGTTGCGTTGCAAACCATTTCGATATAACGAATCACAGTTGCACAACGCTCTGTCCGTGTGTGTGTAAGTGTAAGGGCAATCGAAAGCGAAATGTGAAGTAAATGCGTTTTTATGCACCTGTTGTTTTAGTTTAATACATTTTTATTATATTAATATATCAGGGTTTCAAAATATTTAACTAATTTTAACACTATGCGAAACATGGTTCTTTATTCTACAACGCTGTAGTGAATTAAATGTTCTTTAAACGTATGAGCAAGTATTATGTACTGATATGTAGTTATATAATTGGGTAACTGAACCTGTTTTAAGAGGTCAGATGGTAGCTGTCCTTCTGTGACACTACACACACACTCTCCATATCTCATTTCTTCAAAAATGAACACATTCCAACCGGTTGGTACAACATGTTTAAAGGTTTTATTAGAGTTACTGATAATTAAATAAGATATTTAAAACAGTTACAGGTCAACCTTAACTGGACTGGACTCCCTTGGAACTCATATAAACGATGTTATATCTTATCTTACTATAACATTCAAGAGTTTTTGGTTGATCGAAATGTGTGGAACTTGGGTCATTGTATCATAAATCTTGGGTCATAAATCTGTATTGTATTGCGAATAGCTAGTAATCTCCGCAATTTGTTTTTTGTTGTAAATTAATTTTGCTTTATCGACCTTCTGCATCACACCGATTCCTTAGAAGTCACTACTTGCGGTAGCATCGGGAGTCGGGTTGCCTCCCTCCCTCAAATATGTGCGAAGGGGGTGATGGCTGGCTCTTGTGTTATGCTCGTGAACGGGTGCTGCTTGCGGTGACTGGTTGTGTGGCAGGCCGAAGATTTGTATATATATATGTATTTACTGTTATTATTATTTAATTTTCGTTGCCTGAAATCATTGGGCTTCTTTTCCGATTGATTGCGACGGTTCTAGTTGTTCCAAAATTGCATTTAAGTTTATAAAATAAATAAAATTGACTTATTTGCAGGGTTGATGTTATAATTTATAAGTCAAACATTGTTAAATTTTATTTAAAAAGAGCAACTGTTGAGTTTCTGGCCAGCTCTTCTCAGCAGAACAGCATTCCGAGCTGGTGGTAGCTTACTCACAGACTGACTATACTGACCAATTTAATGTAATTGACGATTCAAAAGTGCGTGTAAATGCCTACTTGAATAAAGATATTTTGAATTTTTGAATTTTTTTCATAGTATGGTATATATATATATACGTATATATACATATATATATATACACATATATATACACATATATATACACATATATATGATATACTTGGTCACATATGTTGTCGGCAGTTGAATTGAGGTAGCATAAAGTATATAAACTTTTTATCAGTGATTTATTTTAAAGTGTATGTACCTACTCTGTAGGTAGTTGAAGGTTTTCGTATAACTTATTCCACGCATACCTTCTTAATTGATACGCGTGAAGCGTGTCAGCGCCTACTCAAAGTGTTATCTGTAGAGTTGTGTGGCAATGTGTGTGTGCTTATAAGTAAATCATTTATAAATGCAACTTAAAAGCGTTCTGTTTTTAAATTAATTATAAAAAATATGCATATATAAGTAAGTAAGGTAACTTATAACAAGTATGTGTGTGTACATAACACATAGTGACAAGTGAATGTTGTAGAAGTGTTTTATTATAGATTTAAGCGAAATGGTGTCCTCGCTTTCCAACACATCGTGGAGTGTCTATTTGCTAATTAACGCATTATCAAAAATTACTAACATATATCGAGGACTTTTTTTTTAATTATGGTTATAGCTTATTGAACAGTGTTAACAGAAAAAACTGATTTTAACGGAAAGACATAAAATGTTAGGTTTGGGTCATAATTAGAATGAAACAAAACTATTAAAAGAATTTCCATGAAATTTTGGATTGTTGTAGCTAATAGTGCGGCGCGTACGCAGTATATAGGATAACATATTATTTTATTACTTTCTATATACGTAACTAACATGTAGCTTATATGTTAGTTACGTATATAAAAAAAACATTAAATGCAAATGTATTGATAATAAAAAGTGTACAACTAAAATATCTAAGATGCGCAAACTTAGAAAAAGAAAGTAGAGATTTGTTAGTTTGTTTTAGGTTTTCCTTTTACGTGCATAATAAATAATAATTGTGAAGATAGCGTGAATAAGGAAATAAGACTATTTAATAAAATAAGATTGTAGATTTTTTTAATTGTATTTTTTTTATCGTTTAATTAATTGATTTATTTTTTTAATTACAGAAGCTACCTAATAACTATAATATAGTAATAGCTAATACTAAATATGCAAGAATGTAATTGTAATGTAATTATATACAGCTTATGAAGGTGTCACAGCATGCTTGACTTTAAGAGATTAAATTATTAGGTGTATGTAATTTATTCTTACCACTTTAATAGTTTAAAAAAAAATTTGGTTGAGTATTTTTTAAAAAGTTTGACACACTCTTCCTTAAAATCATCTCGCCTATCAATTATCAACATCGCTTTATAACTTTTTATTTATTAAATATATTGAAAATTGGTGCACTGAAGAATACAATATGAAATAAGGAGATGTTTCATCAGAGCCTGGACCATTAATGTAATCAAGATTTTTTAATTATTGATAAAGGAGGGTAGAGATATATTTATAATGCGAATTGGAATTATATTGTTTTTATTTAAAATTATTACATAGTTATCACTGTTAGTATCACTAGAGACAAACAAGGAAAAACATATCATATATATGTATATGTATATGTATATGAGCTTTATAATACATTATTGATATGGAATATCATGGTTTTCGGCAACTCAACCTTCTTGGCGCGTTGATTAAATACTGACGTTTACAAAAATAATTTGGAAGTCCTTTAAATCAAATAACCGATCGCTATATAGATAAGCTTTGAATTATTTATAAAATAAAGTCAATTGAAAAAAAATTATCTTTATACCAAACCGCGAGATATACCTACTTCTAAGATATATTAATAATTATAAACTCAAGGTTTTATTTTACAACTTTGTTCAATTCACCTTGTATATAAATCATTGAAATAAATTACTATCTTGTTGTCTGTACATTTCTGTATTAAATATTAAACAAATATAATCATTGTTTACATGATACTGCTCAGAACATTAGTTTTATTATTTTTGTCTAATTGCTTCTTAGGCCACCATTTTAAATATTTGGACAGATTTACATTTACATACTTGACGGATACTGATACTTAAACTAAAATAGCCCTAAAATCGTATCATCATTGTATCGTAGTTCTTATAATCATTAGGCCTCATTTGTCCTTCAATCCTATGACATAACATAGTTGTTTGTCCGTCTGTAGTCCGCATCGTCAGTATCGAGTGAAAGTCGCGAAAGTTCGAATCGGCGGAACGGAATGGACATTAGAAATACATTGCATTATTAGCTAGAAGTTAAGCTACTTACATTTATCATATCCACACATAATTGTAGGTGAAATCGAGGAAGCAGTTAGATATTATTTATACAATTGTCACTTATCTTAATGTAAACTGAAAAACAGTTAATAATATGAATCATCTAAGTTATTACGAGATCAACGACCTTGTGGGTGTGACTTAGAGAACAGGAAGGGTACCACGTGGAGATCATTGTCTTCAACACAATATAGCCATTTGTAAGACATTTTATATATGAGACTTTATTATTGAATAGAGTTAACTTGGATACAAAGAATAAGTAGAGTCTAAAATTTAATACTTAGATTAATTAATATATTTTATTGTTCTTGTTTGAACATTTACACTTTTTTTAATTTCAAACAATGTAGTTGGTTTTCTGTACACTTGATATAAATTGATATAACTTAATTATTATTCAATAGTGTTTTAAAGGGTATAGTAAAAGTAAAAGCAAATGTTATATTTGGTATCAGGTGAAAGTTAGAACTTAACAGTCCACCTTCACAGTGATAGTTCATCCTTGAATATTTAAATATTAATATTAATGGTTAGGACTTTTTTTAACGTTTTAAAAAAAAAGTATTGTAAGTATGAGTGAGAAGAAGAAATAAATAAACAATAACAGTCCCGATAAAGACGATCACATATAGAATGCTTAATTCACCGAGGCGGACAGCGATACGGTAGCTCAGTTGGTAGAGCGACGGGACGGTTACCCAATAATCGCGGATTCGCATCCCTGCCCGTATAGGTTTCTTTTTATTCTATATTTATATAAAAAATAAATAAAAAAGTTATAATATTGCTATTATAGACTACAGTTTTTATTAAACCAATTTTTAAAAATGATTGATTTCTTAAATAGTGTCTGAATTAAAATATACAGAAAAACTCAAATATTGATTTATATCGTAAATTAGTTCAGCATAACAATAGAGCATGAAGGAAAATCACGTCTGGACTAAAATTAAGCACGCTTTCTTGATTTGATCATCACGGACTCAAATGCCATGTAATTGTTACTTATCGTTCTACGAGTCATTAGGCTACATTGTATCTGCCGGGGTTTACAAGTCTATATGTAGATAACAGCTTTATAAAGTCACATATGGATAAGTTACACATAGGTAGGATTGTTAATGGTAACTAAATCTTAACGTCTCTATTAATAATGGTCGTAAAGAGAGTCCTCCTTATACATTTATATACATAAAAAAATATATAAATATAGAATGAAAAATAAACCGATCGCTAATACCTTAGTGAGACGGTAGATCAATTGGTAGAGCGACGGGATGGTTTCCCAGAGGTCGCGGGTTCGACTCCCGTAAGGTTTGGGTTATTTTTCATTCTATATTTATATAAATTTAAATGAGTTTAGTGATCTAATTATTTATTTAGTGATCTAAATTATCCATAAAACTGCTAAAACGTAAAAAATGTAGAATAATCTATTTAAACCGAGATGAGAAGAATGTTAGATGACGTAAACACCACACTGATGATTATCATCATCATAGGAATGTTACGATGCATATGTAAAACAAAAATTATTTAAATTTATGTAAACGACACTTATGTTTCTATATTTATTATTACTGTTTTTTTAATTAATAAAGATTCTAACGTAAGTATTAATTATAACAATAAATAGAGTGTAAAGTTGAAAAATTAACGGATTCATCCATCTTAATATCCTCAATTAACTTGATTTTATCTTTAATTAGGTTCGGTTAAATAATTTAACGCGCTGATTGTAATTTGTAAGCAATATCAAATTATATGATATATATTCAAGTTAGAAACGATATGTGGCTAGTTATTTATTTAATTTTTTTTATGAATGCTTTGTCTCATGGAAAATATAGTTAATTTTATAAAAAGTCGCATGAAAAAATTATCAATACTGATGCTATTGATAAGTTACGTATATTATGCATATAGAGAATATATTTTTAGATTTACATCTAATTTGTATAAAGACGAGGCTCTTTCCTGTGAATAAGTTACTATAAATAAGGAGCGTTAAATGTGACCAAAATACACCGAGTTGTTTTGTTCCAACAGGAAACATTAACAAAGGACATTCTTGACTTTATTAACAGTTATTTAAGTCGCTTGAGAGCTTTTTCGAAGATTCAAAAAACATTAAATATCCCGTGGTAGCGGCTTATATAATTTTATGTTAAACAGCACAAACTTAAATATGTTTGGCGTTAAACAAAACATATTGTTTATCAAACTAATCTCTATATATATACGAGTAAAATGATATACGAATACGATCTGACAAGATACGATGCGAATCTCGTAATTTATGTATAGTTTTGTAACAGTTATAACCAACATAGTATTATCTCAAATTAGACGACACAGAAACCGTTCTAACGCATGCTGGTAAATTGAATTCGTGAGCGAGTCGCTAAGCAGTCGATAAGGCCACTCCTACACATTCCAACGGCTTGACATACATACATACATTGATCATACCAATGGAAGAACGTATTATTATAAGTTAGAACCGTAAAGTAGAGGTTTATAATGGAGGCTTTATAGGACACTGAATTGTGCTTACTTACTTAGTATTGAAGTGTTAACTTAAATGTTTATTTTGATGAATATTCCTAGTCTACTCAAATTCACCACAAACTATTTTTTTAAATTAACTAGCCATATAAGAGCCCTCCCCAATATAATATTCGCAGTCACTTGTTAGACAAGTTCTTGAAAATGTCGTTGTAGTAATATCCTTAGATTTACATCACTGTTTATATATATTCTGTATAAATGCAAATTGACATTATTTATTTATTTTGTATAAATAACTAAACGCAATTTGCATACTGGATTCAAGTTCAAGAGATAATAACGAATTGCTGCTTTTTTAAATTTATTATTAAGATATATCGTTTATTTTGTTTTTGCGTCATTTTTAAGAATAACTATTTTGAGAATCAGTAATTTAAGAAATCAACCAATATCCGCAACCACCGACGAAACGGCAACCAGTTGTTATAAGTTCATAAATATTATTTTTAAATAACCAATTTCATATTTTGTTATGATGTAGCTATACATTGTGCTTTTTATACACTTAAATAATAATTTATTTATTTACAAATTCGTAGTGTTGTTTATTTTGTTTTCATTTTAAATATTTATTTGTAACGATTATTTTTTATTTTTTACATATTAATGTAATAATGATGGAGGTAATAAATAACTACTACATATTAAATTAAATATATAATAATTCTTTGGTAGTTTTCTATGTGCAGGTAACTATTAATATACAATATTAAGTATCTATATACTTAATATTGTATACTTGATATTGGTTTATTTCTATTAAGTATCGATATACTTAATATTGTAATGTCAGTTTGTAAACAGCATCCGTTACGTGTTCGTGTGACGGGTAGCAATGTTTCGAAAGTATCATTTTTGTCACCGAGAAAGTGCGTCGGTTCACTTAAGGACTTGCGCGCGTGTGTAGTAGGGCTTTAAAGATATCTAAAAATATATTTTTCAATACTATATACATAGATATCAAGTAAATAAATCACTTTTTTTTTTCTTATACAAAAAAGTCTACTTTTAAATAAAATATATTAAATTAGGTTTTTTTTTTTCAAACTAATATATTTCTCAACAGCCTTTAGTTTTGGTGATTTGGGTCTGTCATCTATTAACTCACACTAAGCCACATACAATAAAAACGACGTCTCTTTTAAATGTTAGGGTACAGTTACTTTTAACTAGGTCTTTTAGTCAGTTTGGAGGCCTCGTCACTAAATATCATGGGCGGTTCTTTTATTGTAGAATGTACAAGTAAAAGATTTAGTTTTCATAATATTATATTTAGTATATTATATGTTGGACATAAACCATTCTTAAGTTTGCAAAGCAGAGGAAAATTTTGTTGAGTTGATTTGATTTTTGTTCTTAGGGATATTAGAACACTTTTAAAAAAGGCTCATAAAAGAAAATGTAATACAGCAACATTTTATAATATTGCTGTATTACATTGCGCGCGCTGTGGAACACAGGATCAGCTCAGGATGGATGAAATGGCGACAGGTCACAGGTGTAACTTGTGATCCCCGAATGCCCATCAAATTGAAGGGGAAAATATATAAAACAATTATCAGACCTGTCGTCATGTATGGATCGGAATGCTGGCCTGTTAAGAAAAAGGATGAAAGGAGATTGCATGCAAATGAAATGCGGATGTTGCGATGGATGTGTGGAGTTAAGAGAATGGACAAGATACGAAATGAGTATATAAGAGGAAGCATGAAAGTAGCACCAGTGACCGATAAGATGAGAGGAAGACGATTAGCATGGTATGGATATGTAATGCGGAGGGACGAAAGACAGGTTGTGAAAAGAGTACTAGATCTGCGTGTGGAAGGATACAAAGGTAGAGGACGGCCCAAAAAGAGATGGATGGATTATGTGATGAATGACATGTGTTTGAAAGGCGTGGTTGAGGAGTTGACGGCTGATAGAGATGAATGGAAGAAAAATACATACTGCGCCGACCCCAAATAATGGGAACAGGGTAGGAGGATGATGATGAGGGTGGTAAAATCGAAACAACTACTGAAGTGGTACGCAAGGAGAGGTCACAGAATAATTTTGTTTACCGATGAGATTTTACAATTGAGCAACATTTTAACTCTAAGGAAGCTTCCCGATTAGTCGACAGAGTGCTAAGTGAGTATTATCCGCCTTCAGTGATGGTTTGAAGGGGTGTTAGCTATGAAGGAGTGACTAAGCTATATTTTTGTGAAAAAAATATCAAAACATCGGCCCAAGTGTATCAAGATACCATTCTTGAGAAGGTAGTTAAGCTCCTTATTAACACCATGTTCAATAACCAAGTATGATCCTTCCAGCAAGACACTTCGCCGGGATATAAAGCTCGGTCCATGCAGTCTTGGTTGGATGCGAACGTCTCGGACTTGCATCAGAGCTGAAGACTGGCCGTCGTCTAGTCCCGATCTTAATCCGGTGGATTATGATTTATGGTCAGCTTTAGAGAGTACAGCTTGTTCTAAACGATTTGATAATTTGGTCCCTAAAACAATCCATACGATTGGCAGTGAAGAATTTCCCTATGAATAAAGCGCGTGCTTCTATTGATAACTGGCCTCAACGTTTAAAGGACTATATTGGAGCCAATGGACACCACTTCGAATTCCAATTCCAAACCACTTCCACCACTTCGCTTATACATAAATAATAATACTAATACTAATATAGTGTATTAAACTAACACACTGT
Organism: Napeogenes inachia; assembly: GCA_959347355.1. Lineage (NCBI taxonomy): Eukaryota > Metazoa > Arthropoda > Insecta > Lepidoptera > Nymphalidae > Napeogenes > Napeogenes inachia. Next base: position 11,328,169 of record OY365793.1, on the reverse strand, counting down.
AAAAGTAATAAATGTTACATGCAATAAAAAAAATAAACATTCTTTCTTAAAATATTTTTGGCAAGACTAGGTATTAATTGTAAGCATTATAAGTGAAGTTACAGAGTAAATTAAAGATGTATTTATGTATGATTTAGTTTTGAGAACGTTTCGTGAGGATAATGCAGAAGTGATTATTATAACAATCGTAACATACCTAATAACAGACATACGAAACGAGCCCGTGGGACGAATTACGTACCATTCATTGTAATAACACACTCAAGGTTACGACTCGCTACGAATTAACTAACTAACTAACTATTAAGTACTTAGTTCCGATTGATTTTTAGTTCTAATTAAATATAAATCTCGATTAAAGTTATTATTATTGTTTGTGTGAAACTTAATGACGTTTTCAAGGACTTTCAAACAAATTTATCTTTTGTATACGTATATCTAATTCATTATGTCATACTTGTATCAATATTTTTTTATTTTTGCAAGAGATTTGGAAAATATTGTTAGTAGACGAGATGTTTTCATTTCCTAAAAGTGATCTTAGTCAATGACAGAAGCCATTTGTCTGCAAATTTCACATCACCAATTCACCTGAGAGCATCATTACGAGTTCAGACAAAAAAGTTTAAAGCGTGTTTTTGAAAAATATTGTTCCTTTTTTTGTCTTTTACTATATACTATAGTCATTATACATTAGTTATTAAGAAGTTTCTTAATAAATCTATACTAACTATATAAAGTTAAAGAGACTTCTGTTTATTTAAATATAACTATGTATATACTATATTCATCATACATAAACATCTCAATAACACCAACCAGTATGACAAAAGTGCTTATAAAATAGTATATCAAATTACACTTCGGCTGTTATTGTTTCTTCCAGTAAGTAGTTATGAACTTATGTTCCGCGTTATCATGTAACTCCCTGATGAAGTCCACGCGGACGGAGTCGCAGGAAATTACTAGTGGAAGTATCAAAAGAATGCGCGTGTCATCACGCGAGTGTGTTGTCTTAATAGAATACATTATATCACTTGTACAATGTACCTACTTCCTGTGCAACCAGGAACCATGGATCTGGAGTATGTTTGACATATTTTATAAACATATTTAGCTATAGACGAAGCTTCTCAGCATTCCATGAATTCACCGAGCGGGTGCCGGGCCCATCGCGTTGCAAGAAGAGGAGTGCAACCAGTGCCCGGGACTTGCGACCCAGGAGTAGGTTTAAGGGGCCCCTTTAATATGCGCAAAAACGCTCGCCTTCACCCTCCACACTCCTCTCCCTACCTAACCAAATTTGGAAAGAACCTACCAATGCCGCCTTCGAAATACGTTCTATAAATGAATATTTACCCGGCTAAAATCATGTAATTTAATCGGAACTTGCCCGACTGGTTTAGAACCCATTCGGGGTTTCTATTCATGAGTTTGAAACATGGCGGTCTCGCGGCTTGAACTGCGTGCAGCAGCTTACTAGGCGCGTGGTGAGAATCACTGATAGGATAGGGTACTTATTACGCCGTAAATGTAATATTAAGACAATATTTCGTGCACATTGTAAGTTACGCTCAATACTACGATCACCTAAAGATAAAAACAAGTTAGACGTCCCGGGTGTAAAGATTCCTTGTGATTGTGGTAAGTGTCACGTAGGGGAACTCGTCGAAACGATAAGAATATCTGAACATATACGAAGTGTTAAAAATCTAGACCACAATGGCTCAGCGATAAAGGAACACGTCTTAGATTCGGCTCATTACATACGTTTTGACAAAGCGTCAGTTTTAGCTAGGGAACAGTTTTTAGTACCGCCTTGTCGCTCTGCCAATCCTATCCGTATCTAATAATTTTATATTTATTGTAGAAAGATTTGCTATACAGGTTCATTATAATTATTAACATGTAAGACATAGACTATTGAAATAACTTAGATGTAGACGAACAGTCTCGTTAAATTTTTAATAAATATTTTAAATTATTGTTTAACATGGTGTAAATTACACGTTTTACTTAATAAGGCATTGAACAAGTTAAAACGATCCTATAAATAAATGCAAATATGCCACATTAAAAGCTTCCTGTACTGTAGAATGTCCCTTATTCTTGATTAGGTTTTTTTCCAAGACTGACTCGACGAAGGATTTATATATCACTGTTCATTTTACAAATACATTTTATTTTTGATGTGTTCTATGCATATATATATATATATATATATATATATATATATATATATATATATATATATATATATATATATATATATATATATATATATATATATATATATATATATATATAAAATAAAATATATTTTACAATTACATTCAGTTTAGCGTTACTACTTATTGTCATAGTTTATAATGGAAATGATCAAGATGTTATGCATATTAAACATTAATAAAATAAGATACGATCAAGTAGGTTTCTAAGTAAATGTAATAAATAGTGTCACATTTTAATAAAAAAGTAAAAAGTAGAGTTTCTAACTAGAAATACTTTATTTAATATGTATATAACAAAAGTTAAGGTTCTTAGGTTTACTTAAATAAAAAAAATGTGTAAGCAAATGACCTTATAAGGTTCGTCTCTAGTTATACATGATTAGAGTGTTGCTGACCTTACGCAGCATGCGTGAAATCTCTCAACTTTTCAATCACGCGTAATGTCAGATATCAATTATGTAATAAATGTGGGTGTTAACTAGACTTGTAGTGAAGGGTACTGATGAAAAAAATAGCGTTCGTGGTCTCGTATACAAATAATTAACACAGAGAGATAGTCGAAGAAGTTTATTGATTCTGAAGTTCTGAAATGTATGATCGTTGAAAATACAAAAGGTCTGAGTTGAAAGGGAAATTTCTGCAGTTCGCATTAGGAAGCACTAACAAATATATATTCTATGAGAGTAAAATAAATACTCTATGAGATTTAAATAATGCTCTATGAAAGTTGTAAAGAAAAACTGGGGTAGAAGTACTAATATTCATTATGTATATCTAAAATAAATATACCTTACTACGAGTATGTGAAAATACTTATTGAAACAAAAGCTTTTAGAAGAAAAACAAAGGATAGTTAAACAAATACGAATTAATGACAGTTGATGATAGATTTGAAATCAATATGATTTCCTTCATACTTTAGCGTTTGGTTTGTTTTAGCATTTCAACCAATAGTTGTTGTTACGGCTACATGTCAAGTTAGCAACACATAATTGAGTATACAAGAACAACATGGTGTGTACTGTTGCACTTTTCTTTATACTTATGTCTAAGACATTAGGGTTGATATTCGTTTGTAATAATATGAAGGAGGCGCAAGGCGAGGTGCACTACAAGTGGGTCAGCGTCAATAGACGGACGCTCAGTGTTTACAAACAAATTGTTTTTCTTGCTCCATTGTTATAAGGAACGTATTTTTATTAGAGTCTTGGCTTATTTACTGAAATTCTTGTTGACTTAAATTTGAGATTTATTATCACTCAGATATAATCTCATGGATTGTTATGTCAATATGTAATACTTTCGCATTATTATCTGTCAGATATAATTATAATAAATAAAAAATAAATCAAGAGACATAAAATATGTTAAACGAGCTGTAAACAAAAGCCAATGTTTACTAATTACAAGGATTTATTATCTTATAGATATTTAACCGACTGTTATGTGCTTTGTGTAATGGACACTTGTGAGGTAATTACTTAAGGCCATTGCGTACGGAATCCAGAAGGTCAACATTTATTAATTCACGAGAACTACTAATACTAATATCATACTCACTTGATATAAAGATTATAAATGTTTGTATAGGTAATACCTATTAGGATATTAAATATCTATACACACCTGTCTACTACAACATCGTCATGTGGTTTCATTTAGATATTTAGATTTTTTTAAAACAGTTTGTTATAGGCATTATCATGCGGATCTCTAAACTGCAGCATTTTAATGTGTTTATTTATCCTTTTGCGCCAAAATTACTCGAGGTATTTTGAGGACATTTGATAGGATGATATCGTAAAGTCATCAATAACTATACTTGTTATTGCAAAAGAAAACTCATTTCTATCGGGAAAACCAATGCCTTGGTTTGGAGTATAATTACAAAAAACTAAGGTTAAAACATTAATAAAATTCTATTTGATGCTGAGTTTTATTTGGAAATGTATCTTGTTTTTTAGCTTTTAGCTGAAAGAAGAAATTACTGCTAGTCTTGAGTAAACAAAAACATTGCAAGCATGAATTACAAAAAAATATAAAACTGGTATAATAACATATTATATTTAGTAAAAGATAATTCAGACCAAATTTAGTGAAGCCATATAAATGGTTGATAATAATAACAATTAAAACAAAACGAACATTACCAATCCACGTATAATTAGGAAATTAGCATAAGCTATTAAAATGATTTAATGAAGTATTGCCTAATAATAACACTGCAGGTATTGCGTTAACACATCTTCGTTTCATAATATAGCATCGTGATTTATGGACCGTATCAGTAATTCGCCGAATTGCGAGCGTGAATATTGTAGACGTTGAATAAAGTAGCATAACCATTACTAATAAAAATGGTTATTAATATCAAAATAACTTGTTTTTCCACGTGTCGTATCAATCGATCTAAAAATCACTACTATCGGAACTTTAGATTAATATAGTTTATATGAAATAATTACAGCGAACTTTTAAGAAAAGTTTTAAATAACCAGAAAAAAAATAATTAGTTTTGTACCAAAAACTATTGTTATTAAAGAGATGATTTTTTCATAATATCCTGTGTCATTATATACTAAATATTAAATTATTATATAAAATAACTATTGTCTGTAACATAACATACCACCCAAAGTTTCACGCTATTTGATTCCGTTGGTTACGTGACGCACGTACATACGGACGGTATAATTACACTCTAATTAATATTATATAAAATATACCTGGATTGCACTCACTATTTATTTAGTATAAATATATAATGACGGCCATTACACTGAGTTTCTAATACATTACTCGTTTCGTAGGTGTTGTGAAATCATTACTTAGTAAGTACCTACCTAATTAATGAGTTACGTAACTATCATTTTATATTTAATTGCTTGTTATTAATTCGAATTAATTATATAATAAATTAACAAAAATATTAAAAATAGCTTCCTAATAAAGTTTTTTGAAGTTTAAGTTTAAGTCTTTAGAGAAACATGGATGTACTCAAAATAAGTTAATAAAAATAAATTCGTTTATAAATACAAATAATATAATGAAATAAATAAGCTGAGCTATACCATTCATTTATGTCGTATCACAGGCTTGTTAATTAAACGTGATAGCTTTTCGGAGGTTTGCAGCAGTCATTATTACTTTATTTTTTACATACAATCACGGTATTTATTGAACACATACTTCTAATTGATTGATTCTTGCTAGAGTCTTAGTCCAGATGTTCGCAAAACCCTAGGTATGTAGAGACTATTAAAATAGTAAGCATATATCGAATGTAGAGCACTGATTTATTTATAATTATTGTTTTAATGTGATGTGTAGTTATTCTGACTCCTAAGACACACACATATAGACTAATCTGGGAAAAACGTGTGTGACATTATGTCAAGACTATATTAGTGATTAAAATAAGTAGAAGAAGTGTTTAGACGATATTAGGTATTAATATACAAAATATGTAGGTATGTTAGTTCGTTGTAAAGTCTGAGTTTTTAGTCCACGAGAGTCGTAAAAAATAATAAGAATACATTTGCAGCCTTCACACCGGAACGAACAAGTCAAGGTCAGAACTGAACTGTGATGAACTGTGATGAGCCATGATGAGATGTATAATGACTAATTGTATTGTTTTATTTTTAAGTAATCAAAAGTAAACTATAAAATATACAAATAAATCAATTTAATTCTGTCATATGTTTAAAATGTAACCAAAAACCAAACGTATGCAAAGTCACAAAGCACTTAGAGTTAGGAGGAATCTGAGTTATAACACCTTTAATATTATGAGTTATAAAGGAGTCTGAGTTATAGCACCTTTAATATCATGAGTTATAAAGGAGTCTGAGTTATAGCACCTTTAATATTATGACGTCATTCAGTGAGTCACGATTCACGACCGGCGAGACCCATCTGCCTATTGTAAGTAAATCTTCTATTCTTATATATACCGGTGGGTGTATCCTGTCTGTGTATTGATGAGTGTGATCAGTCATTTATATATATAAATATACATCTGTAAGTTGTTATTTCATTGAAATATAAAATGCAATGCAAAATAAATATTATAAGTTGTAATTAATATCTTTGAATTAAAGATAATGACACAATCACTAAGCATTTGTTATAACAAAAATAATGATACTTTATTAATCTAATATACTTTATTAATAAAGAGAAGAGAATCGAGGAATAGAATTAAAATGTACAATAACTTATACACCCGCTCATAACTGAAGTAGGAATATATATTCCCAATAATACACTAATGACTTATCAGAAATATATTATTATTATAAAATAACTATTAATAAAATGTAATTACAACGATTTGACAATAAACACATTCATTTAATAATTGTAGTCTTATTGTATCTCTACTAACTGATAGTGTAATATATTATATGTTTATTGTAATATATACGAATAATAAAAAGAAGATATAGTGTTTGATTTCATTTTATTATATTATGATTACTATAATGTCCAGTATTAGTATTAATAATTTGTTTGAAGCACATCACTTGCTATATATTAAAAATATTTGCAGTTATATTTGAAAGCGATTATAATAACGAAAGACCCATTAACAATTTGATCTTATCTTATTTATAGCCGTAGTTGTATGTTGTTTATATTTACACACACACTGACAGACACGCACGTATCACCCTTGGCCGCATTTAAATGTGTAACGTAGCATTTTAAAACTATGCACAGACAATAAATGGAATAATTGTTTTAGGTTATAAAATATGCAATCGTTTAAGGTTTAATAGAACTCTATAGTCAGTGTTTTGTAGTTTTACTAATTAACATTAAATAGTTGTTAAGGTGAGTTTGTTCGTTTGTTATTTAACACTTGAACAACTTAACTGATGATCATTATATTATAAAATTATTAAAAAATACATAGAGAACCTTTTTTCCAATAAATATTAAGTTCTTACTAATATAGGGTAAAAGAAAATAATTCTTGATAAATGTCCAATAGAAGACATTTTGTTTGCTGGGAAAAGCTAGTACATAACGAAAGAATATAAAAAAATATGAAACGTAATCCGTGCAATAATTCAATAGAAACCGCAAAATTGTTTTGTAGGACACTTCGTGACAAGCCTACTAACACAAGCCCTACATAATGTTATCTCTAGAGGGACACTGACATTGAGCAGAGAAAACAGTCCCATTATTAATTAGTTTGTATGAATTTAAATATACTAGGAAGAAACTAAGTATATCTTTTACTTTTTTTATTTAAAGTTAAGTTTATTTTTTGTTACTTAAACTAAAACAAGTTAAGTTTTTTCATCTTTAAGAGCATAAATTAAAATTTGTCAAGTTGATGAAGCAAGAATAAAGCTTTAGCTCTATACACATCATTATTATATTTTATCTGTAAATTACAAAACTAAAAAAATAGCTATTACATTACAAGATGTTTATTGAAGATCTGAATGTCTTCGTATGTCGGTAGATATCAGTTTCAGTGTTCTGTCACGTAATTAGATCACAATGACGTCACGCCTCACAGCGAACAAAACAAATTTGCCGCTTTTCCGATAAATGTTTTTACACAGGTCGATGGTTGGTGATATCATTATTTATAAGCTCTGGAATACTTATTTAACTTACAATATAATATAAAAATATAATTTCGGTTACCTTGCATATATTTTACCGCCATATTGGTCCAGTGGTTAGCGCAGACGCCTAACTTATAGCGACGCAATGGGGCACGGGTTCGATTCCCAACGGAAACAGAGGCATGTATGTGATGAGCATAGATGTCTGTATTTCTGGGTTTGGTAGTTTATTAAATATATTCTCAGTATTTATAATGTGAATTTCTATGTTTTTGTATTGTTATCTAACACCCTTAACACAAGCAAATAATTTGCTTACTTAGGGGTTAGATCAATGTGTGTAATTTTCCTTTATATATACACATATACACATATATATTGTAAGTATCATAAAACAGAAGCAGTATCATATAAATTGACCTTGATGTCGTGCTTATCTCAATCATCTTTATATTCGTTTCTCACGCCAGCGATCTTCGGTTTATTCATACATTTTCCGTGATCTGGTTTACAATATATAAATATTTAATACTTGCTATCACCCGGGATTAAGTGAAATTAAATATACGAAAATCATATTTAAGTAGGTCAAGTGTTGTAAATAACAATTAGATTGTTTGAGAAGCTAATTACTTATTTAATCTAAAGGTATTTTTCATTATGTAGCTAAGATTTTTTTTTTTAAAAACAATCAGAATAAAAATTGTATAATTTATGGACTTGTTTATGTTTGATATTTATTTTTGTGAGTTATCATTACATGTGTGAAGCTGCGTAACAGTAACATACTATTTAGCATTCGTAATATTTCTTTACAAGTCGAAAAACATAGTTAGTTGCGGTCATAATTTTGTGAGTATTACGTGTATTCAAAATTAAACCTTACTCTTATAAGAATACAGTTAAATTAAGATATTTGACTAGAAGGGCTGTATTCATTGAGGTCAGAGGTTTTGTGTAAGTAATGTCCGTGAACGTTTATTGTTAGTAATAATTTAGCGTTCTACGACTAACTAGCGTAAAAACCAATTGTTATATAAACAATGCACTTAACATAATAGATATTAGAGAAAGCTTTTAATAATTATTATTTAACTAGGTATATCTAAAATAAAAATAATTAGATATTTTAATGTCGCTTGTTCAGTTACAGAAAGACAAAAAATAATCGTTTTAATATTTATAAATGTAAAAATAAATATGTAAATCGATTCTAACCGATACTTTAACAATAATCACCTGAAAGATAAATTGACTGAATAAATAAAATAATAAAACTCAATGTATAGGTACAGACAGACAGACAGTATCAACATTCAATACTATGCAACTTGTTCGCACTCCAAAGTCCATTCACCCTTATTACGTGATTCGTACACTAAAATACTGTGGTTTCGAGAAAGTCTTTGAATTTTTAATTTTTTATAAAAATAATACTTACATGATTTTAAAATATTAAATAATAGCAAAGAACACATTTAAGTTTTTATAATATGCATTCCAAGCCCAATATGTATATATCAACAAAATACAAAAATAATAAAAAATAAAAAAATATTATTTTATATAATAATATTATGCAAGTATAAAAAGCCATTGAAAGAAATAGAGTCTAAAATGATTAAAGAAACAAAGTTATTTATTACGTAAATAGCTGTACTACTATAGTAGGTAACGCACTCAGTTCTATCTTCTTGTTACGAAACTAACTTGCTAATACTAATTCGTATACAAGTAACTAATAGCGTGGCCGCTGTTTACTATGTTCTACTAACACGCCGATTACTGCGGCTGTCACTCACTTAGGATGACATCAAAGTATGTATTAATCTTCATGTCACAGCAGATCTTATCTTGGATGCTGACACGTGACGTCACGTCGGTCCACTTAAATGATCTTAGTTAATGAACTCTAACGGGATATGCGTACGTGGCTTACTTCTATAAATACTTTTTACGGGTTTTTAAATATACTTTGAAATAACTTAGATTGAAATTTAAATTGTTTTTTACTATTTACTGTTAATTGTAGTCGTTTTGTATATAATAATTATCTTATAAATCTTATCAGAGGATCAACTATAAGTTATTTGATAGTCGGCGATCACTGGCGCAGTTGCTCGGTTCTCGTTCCGCATAACTTAATTGGAAACCAATTCCTAAGTATATCTAGAAACTGAATAAATGTCTTGTAAACAGATCTATTTAGTCTCTAGGTATTATTATTATAATTCGTCGTGACACAACCTTAATGAAAAATGTCAAAACATGAATTGGATTTTGTAATAAGAAAGTGCGTCTTTTTAAATATTACTGGTAAATTAACGATTGTTATAATGACAATCATTTAATATTTGTCATATAATTATATTATGAGCGAACAAAAAAATATTGAGACCCAAAAAAAAAGAGAGTCACAAAAAAACTAAGAAATAATAATTGAACAACTCTGTTTAGACTTTAAATTTGTATTTGTAATGATATGCTAGTGTTTCTAGCCTCTAGCAAGTTATGTAACTATTGTACATTGCAATTGGAAAGTACAAACTTTCGCCTCCAAAAAAAACATATATAGACAGATATTAATAATAGAGTAAATATACATCGACTTGGTATAATACATTATATATAACAAGATAACACACGGGCCGAAGTGAAAGAACAATACTAAGTCAAAAACAATTAGTTTCGAGACAAGATTGACCTCTCTCGTGATTTGTTCTCATAACATGAATTACAGTATATTTATTGATTACTTCTGGTGTCAATCATTTTAATCAAATCAATTCTATAACAATAATTATAGAATTATTTGTGAAATGCTTTATTTTACTGTTTTATTATTTTAAATGTTATTGAGGGTATTTATAAGATCATATTTACATATTACATTTTTCCAAGAAATATTAATAATTAAAATACTAGACTTTCTATCCGTCTTTATAAATTTAAACCGGGAGATGACCAAAGCATATTTTATGAAAATCTTTCAATGTAAGTGTAATGTAAGTGTAAAAAAGACTTAATAAAATAATGACGTGCATGAGACACTTAATGGAAATATTTAAATCATTTAAATGAATAATTATATTAATGTGAGGGTGTTAATTAATGACTACATAAACACTGGGGTACAATAAATATAATAATATTTATTTATTTATAGTTGGATCTTAGTGGAGGTATATATTCTTTTTGTATTGATCGGTTGAAGTCAAATTAACAAAGTATTAGTATGTCAGTTTGTGGTTAATAATAATATCACAGGACAAATTACACATATTGATCTAACCCCTAACTAACTCCTAAGTAAGCAAATTATTTGCTTTTGTTAAGAATACAAATACATACTAATACACATTATAAATACTGCAAATATGTTAAATAAACGACCAAACCCAGAAATACGGACATCTATGCTCATTAAATACATAAATGTCTCAGTCGGAAATCGAACCCGAGCCCCATTGCGCCGCTATACGTTAGGTGTCTACGCTAACCACTAGACCAACGGTGCGGTTAATGTTATTACATATTGAAACATAGTTAAGTGTAGCTGTAATGAAGTTATAAATATAATATTATCTAATGGAAGAAAAGTACTTATTAATGTTGGACATACTAAATTATTAATATTATTATATACATGCTTATATCTTACAATAAAGGTAATACATATTTGATCTCAATTCATGTTTGAAAATATCTATAATGTACATGTACAGCCATGTTACGCTTATTCAAATTTATATAAATATAGAATGAAAGAAGCCTAATAGATGTCACCACCGTCCTGATTAAGACGATCACATATAGAATGCTTAATTCACCGAGACGGATAGCGATACGGTAGCTCAATTGGTAGAGCGACGGGACGGTTTACCAGAGGTCATGGGTTCGAATTCCTGCCCGTTTCGGTTTATTTTTTATTCAATATTTATATAAATTTGATCTCAAATCATTAAAATAATACAATATTTGTTAAAGTTTTAAGAAATCGTTCTTCGAAATGTACATTTAATATGATAAATTTCCAATCAAATTAGTCATAAATTAATAACCGTATACTAGATAATAGTTATTAAATGGTTTGTAATAACCAAGTAAATGTATTTTAAAACGAAATTACTATATTTAAAAACTATGCACTAATAATATATTGGAGTAAATAGGTATTATATTATTTTAGGACTACTTCTCAACATCACCCAGATATACTAATAACATAGGAAAAGGTAACTAGAGGTTAGTTTTCAGTATTAATATTGCAGAGAGTTTATAAATGTCATTATACATTCCATAAAATAATAATATTCATACAATTCCAAGTGATAATTTGCGATGACAAACGACTGTTAAATAATTTGTGGAACACTCAAAGGATGTTAATTAAAAAGATAAATCTTTTAGTTTTGTAGACTTGCTAACTGTTTTGTATACATATATAATAGTTGCCTATTTATTGTATATTTCTCGAGATATATCATATGTATATTGTACATATATATGAACTTATGAAGTAAAATGTTCTTAGTATACCTCGTCTACTAAGTAGTATCACCGATCGACACAACTATGCAGTTTTCTTATTCAATACAATTATTAAGTAGGCTTGATTAAAAAAATATATTTAAAATCGCAGATGTTGAAACGTCTGCTCGAAGATATTGACAGACAAACTGCTTATATTTCTTATAGAAATAAGCCACCTGTATTCAGAATGAGATTTTGATGATTGCGTGGTTTTTTATTGCTGGATGATTCTGGTTAGCGTAGTTTTGATGTTGAATATAACACCTTTCTTATCAAAAATTGCGATTGGTATCATTTAAAACAAAGAAGTAAGAATAATTAGGTATACTGTTTCACGCATTTTTTGCATTGAAGTTATACAAATGGTATACAATTTTATATACTTCTTGTTTATATATAGATACATAATTTATTAAAAATAGTAATGTAGAGAAAACTAAAAATGTTTTATAACCAATGTTAAATATTGACATATTTTATAACCGTATTCTAATCTTTTTTTATATACCTATGAACCACAAACGAGAAGTTAATTAATTATTAATAATCATAAATGTGATACATACTTTATCAAAAATCCAACTGTCGTCGAAGTGGTATCCAATATAACTGGCACTGATATATCCTTACTTATAACGAGCACTTTACAATAAACTAATACAGTTTAAAAAAAAATACTTTTTGAATGTTCCAAATTTAAACTTGCACTAACGTATAAGATCTCGCTCGTCGAGCCAAAGCCGTCCTGACGACTAAAAGTCTACTTTCGAACTGGCATTCGACGAGTCGGTCTCTCGGAGCGACGCACGGCGGCTACCTTACCTACCTTACCTACCTTGCAAGGAATGCCGTACTGTAACCTCAGCTTTATTTTTCTTTCCACGACTAAACAGGTTTCGATTACAGGGTGAAAAACGCACAGATATACATCGGCGTTCAACAATTTGGCGATGTTGTTGTATGAATTTTAGGCGCCACTTTGCTATGTTTTAGACTGTAATAAAGAAGGACAAAAATTTTGACTTTTTAGATTAAGTTGTATGTTATAATATTTCAAATAGTAGTAGTATTACAGATACCAGTCGAAGTAGAGCGATAAAAAATATTTGAGATATTAAGATTTAAAAGTCACGTTGTCATAATATTTAGATTTGAAGACATCCGAAACTGAATAAACAAACAAATATTATGGACGCATCAAAGTGATTTCTTGGGAAAGGCATACAAGTCGTATTGACGTAGAAAGTAGTAATATATGCCTGGATCAGTCACGCCTAAACGAAACATGCTTAGAGTCAATGACCGGCTACTGATTGAGTACACAAGATCTACAGTAGATTATACAATGGGTTTTACAATTGTAAAAATAGGCCAATTATAAAATAAAATTATATTTCCTTATTGAATGATTTTCGAGTAACTAAATACATATTTTTAATTTATTATCACACTAATAATGGTTCTCCGATAAATCTTAAGAAGTAAATTATCTCAATTTAATATATATTTTTATTTAATTATAATAATTGTATAAAATTGGAATTGTTTATTAAACTCTACATAGGTATTGCTCTGACACTGAGCACACATACAATGATTTTGATAAAGTAACTAAATGCATATGATGACGACAAGTAACCGATTCTTTAAAATACTTTTTAAACTTGATCACATAATCTCAGATATCTTTAATCGTGGTTTTATTTATGCAATTCAATTACAGAATAAATATTAACGACTCAACATTAAAAGTAATATTACGTGACCTAGTTGTAAGTGGTTTCTGGTTAAAATATTCAAGTTACCAAATATTACAGTATGTTGCAGACCTTGGCTTAGTTAACAGTTTAAAAAATAAACTTCGCTTGGGGTACATTACAAAAATTTTACGAATCAATCTTCACTGAAGAAAGCTTATTATTTTTAAACTATTAAACGGCTTAATTTTTATTTGTTCAACATGTTATTTTATTTATTTTAAATAATCTCTTTGATATTATAAATTAGTAAATACGTAAATAATGTAATATCTTCCAAAATATTTTTTGGGTAATAAATGAATGGCTATCACTGGTGTTTTTTAATATTATAAATGATTATACAATTTAATTGTCATTATGTGAAATGATGCATAAACTCTATCATCCAAAGCTTAAAGTGTGAATAATTAAAGTCTTTGAAGACGTCGTGTGTGTGTGAAGTAATGTGTGTGTGTGTGTAAATGTAATATATATTCTAATCAATTTCTTATTAATATCTAAACTGTAAATGATGAAATAACGTTATTTGAATACAGTTACTGTTATATCGGAGCCATGCAAATAGTTCGGATAACAGCTGGTGATAATGCGGCGAGTGGAGAACGACCGCGGACTACTGACCAACTCATAAGAGTAGAGCGTTTAGAATTTTAATATTAATATAATAATACTTTAGATGTAATTTTTTTATCTATATCATAATTTCTTAACATGGACACGTTTATCTGATTATATATAGATATCTGAATTCAGTTAATCAGAATACTATATACTAGCGCCACCATTACATATCGGACTAAATAACCAGATTTAATATTGCATTATGATATGATAATTAGTTTGTTATTAACAGACAACAATACTAATAAATGTTAAATAATCAAAACGTTGTAATAGTATAACTTGGGTCAACATGTTAATAGTTGGTTTATTGTATCGTTTGGACCACAACGATCTCCGGAGATGAAACAGAGTGTGCGGGCGGCTTTCCATACCAAATACAGTTCGCCTAATTTCTCCATTCCTTATAATAAAAATAGATTTTTATACTGTATATTGTATTTATTATTATTAGAGATGCCCTGAATATTCGGTAAGTATTCGGTATTCGGCGTATTCAGCATTTTTTTGCTATTCGTATTCGGCCGAATTATTCAGTTTTGGAGCCGAATATATTCGGTTCGAGTATTTCCATTTTCTTGGCTACACGACACGAACACAGTTAAAGACAAAACTAACATATGTTATATTATAGGTCAAGAAATCCTATAAATAACGTGTTGAATAGAGCTTAATAATATAAAGAAATTAAGCTTCAATTCAACATTTATTTCTAAACATTAAACGTATTTATTTCTAAACATTGATAACGTAATTGATAATGAAACGTATCCAAATAATGTCAACATATTTATGTTATTACCTAACCTACGATTAGCATTTAGTATGTTACCATTTACTTTGAACCTTAAAAAAGTATTTATTTTTAAACCTCAAAACAATATTTTTAAACCACAAATCAACATATTTATTCATCTAGCCAGTGCAGCGTCCACACGTAACGTACATGTTAGAACCTATTTATGACACAAAAATTGTAAACCAAATATTTCGGCCGCATATTCGGCTTGGTAAAGGTTTAACCTAATAGTATTCGGTTATTCGGTGAAACCACTATTCGGCGCATCTGTAATCATTATTATTATTATTAAGTAATAAAAAAATAATTTAATGATATGCATTTATGATTATTAATGGTAATTTTTATTTAAGTATACAACGCAATAATAAACATTGCCTTCACGTACAATTACGAAGCTAACTACGCACTGTTTCTAGGATGATCCCGACAGGTTTACGACATGGGGTTGGTCTACTTAATAATTAAATAAATACTCACAAAACAAACAGAAACTATTTTATGGGCTCTTCGTGAGAGATAAAATAAGATATTATTTGAGGGCACAATTAAAGCTAATCCATCTCACATTTAATTTTCACGGTAAATGTAATAGATTATTCGGAATATATATAACAATAAAGAGTACACATTTATATGATTGGACACGTTTGGACATGTTGCGTGTCCAGTGCGAAATATGTTGTAGTTCATTACAACGAATACAAAGAAACAACTCAACGTAACAGATAGACTATCTGTATAAAGAATACAATCTTTCATTTATTTGCACAAGTCTTCTTTTTTTTTGTATAAAATAATAAGATTCGATATTTAAAAGGTACATTTTTCAATGATTTCTAATTTCCTTTTTTTGGGTTTTTCAGAGGTAAATCCTATTTTTTTTGACAAAAAGACAAAACAAAGAGCATCTTTCTTCGTAGCGTGTTTAGTAACAATAAACCAAACAATAGAAAAGTCTGAGCTGCGGTTGAAAGTACTTATAGAAGCCTTCTTCATTCTTCATTCTTCTTTTTCATTCTTATCGAGAACTACAAAAATCTTAAACATCCGTGAAAAAAGAGATTGTTATAAACATAAAAGTAAATATTGATTATGTACCTAATTGGAGAAACTATTGCATATCAGTTATTATGACAGAATCTACCGATGACGAAATCTATGAAATATAACAAAGGTATGTAGTATATACTCAATCCTTACACAGTCCGTCAGTATGTATAACTGTATATAATATAAATAATAAATATATGTGGTTTAATAAAAACTATTTATTTATCGTTTATTTATGCAATATTTTTTTTTATTATATGATATTATTTTTATCATATTTGATACAGGGTTTAATGTCTATCGCAGCGCTAAAAGCTTGCTTTTTAATCTTTATCATTAAATATGTATATTCTCGAATAAAAAAAGTTATAACAATAAAGGTAAAGTAACCCAATTACACAGGCCATTAGTTCCCGATGGAAGTTACCTATTAGTATCGACCATCAAAACCATGTAGATATGTGCATTTTATTTCTCTTTATTAAAGTATAATAGATTTAAAGCATACATACATACATTATTAGTAATATATTAAAATAAGGCGCGAAAATGTTATACCTATAGAAAACCTAGATTGGTATTATTGTTTTTAAGATAAAATTGTCACGATTGGCTGAAATCAGTTCAGTAGGCGAGTCGTGACAAGCAAATGAACATGTATATATGTATATTGTAATATGTATTATAAACTTATTTACGCTCTGAGCTCTCCTATTGCTGGGGTTATTTTATTGAACATAGTTATTATTAAATTTGCTTAGAACGGTTATTAATGTCAGTTTAATTTCCATCTATGAAAAAGTTTCGATCATAGTTTATATGACTTAGTTATTACTAAAGCAATTGTATTATAATAAGAAACTAATTAAAGTATCTCTATGAAGCACTTCGATTATGTGAAGAGATTTGACAAAAGTAGAGCAAAGAGTAAATAAAATAGCGAATTAGGTACATCAAACCGTTAGTTACATAACAATACAATTCACTGAAAAGCTTTCAAATGAAATAAAAGATATAAAGATATATTAGGTACCATAATTAGTTTCGTTCAGACAAAATTAGCGGAACCGCCTGATGAATATTATAATGAAAGCCATAAATTAAAGGTGTTAACTTGATAAAATTCACTAAATCCCGCGCCACTGACAGGATTTGCCACAAAACAAACAAAAACCATAAACATATCTATTTAGTATTTACGCGTGATATCTATAGCTTTATCTTCTAATACCGCCCTCTGTTGGCGGCTAGTGATATCACATCGCCGTGCATGCACCGCCGCAACTTAAAGCTGTTTCGAAATAATAATCCTATGAAAGTTTGTGCCTGAAAACAATATAAGTCGTCATCAAACTTATAATGTAAAGAAATTCGTCATTGCTTCACTTATTTGATTATTATAACATACTTAACTAGCAAGTTAAAGTTTATCCACGATATAACCTATGCTTTATTTTGTTTCCACACTGGCCGCTAGATGGTTTAGTGTGCGCTTGTGAAGTGAGATTCAATATGGCGACGCCATTCGCCTCTGGAACAGGGCGGGGAGAACAGTCACCCAACTGCCACTATAACATCTACGCGTATTTTTGACGAAACCATCGTGTTCGTGACTCGGACGCGGGAGATATTGTGAAATAATCGAGTGTTTCTGTGTTCATTTAGGTTGTTTAAGTGATTAATTGTGCAAAATGGTGATTTACTAGTGAATAACGTACAAGGACTTTAGGGTAACAATGTCTAGCAGTTGACATGTTTATCTGTGTCGTGTGTGAAGATTTTCCCTTCGCGTGAGGAGGTGTGGTGCGCTAGTGTGCGAGGTGGCGCCTTGTGTGAGTGCCGCGCTCGTAGATACGCAAGTATCCAATGATGGATTGCATTTCCACGGATGTATAGGTAAAAATCACCACTAAACCTCCAATGAGTGTGTAATCGTAATCACCCACCCAACCACATGTACACAATGCATGTCGTTTTTGGTCTCATTTCGCAACTGCTTTGTTTAAAGTAGTAGAACGATCTTAATATTGTAGCGCACGTATTTTACTGTAAAGATGTGTACCCTTAAATCGATAGGGATAATGTAGCTTAGAGTGCATATCAAACATTTGTGGTTAGGATCTTTATATTTTCTTATTTTCTTTCAACTTTATGAAGATTGTAAATGACTTGAGTCTAGCCACTAGTGCATTAGACAAAACAATTTTCCTCTTCTATTCCAGCATCTATAATAATTTATATACATATATGGTAAAAAAATATAGTTGGTGCTTCTAATTTATATGTTTTATAGCATTAAAATATAATATAGTTTTGATTAAATTGTTTTGTTATTTGAATAAATAATTAAAAATCTTAATAAATTTCACGAATTCATTAAGATGAAGGATATTAAATACAATACATTATTACCAGGCAACTTTCATAAGAACACTGCTCTGAATGTTGGTATAACTTAAGATTTAATTAATATATTAGGAATGAATGTTAATTCATTATATTAATGCAAAGTCGCGCCAGAACATGGTTCCCCTCGCTCTGTTCGCTGCCTCTGGTTATCAGCTTACAAAATGAGTGAAGCCCTCTCTCTCATACCTATAGCTAATCTGAATATAGCGGTCTCTTTCCAGCGCATATTGCGCGTTTTTCTTCTTTTACCGCGTCATACGGCAGTGTTAAGCCATAGGCATAGTTTGGAGTGTTTAAAAGTAAAGTCAATTCATAGCTTTCAACACCGTCAGTGGAGGCCGGAATCCCCGTCGCAGGAATTTGACCTTAATTGGTTGAAAGTTCTTTGTTTAAGGGTTCGGTAGGTAGGATTCGGTAGTAATGAGGGGTATGTTGAGAGCATTGCGCATCTACATCGCGCAGTTAGACATCTAGTACCCGCCCGCGTCGCACGTGGGTGCCTTGTGGACGAACGCGCCATTGTGTTGACAAGTGCTTGAGACAAATGAGTCTGGATGATATTATAACAGTAGTGATAATAAACAGTCGCTGTGAGTTCACTGTCGTCATGTGTTCCATTAAGTAATATTGCTTTAATTATAGTATAGGTACTTTAAACAACTCAAAATTTATATTACAGTAAGGTATTTAATCGAGACCTGGAGTCTGGTTCTTCGAGTCAAAGTTTGTTAATTTTGCTCGAAGGGCCTTTTTATGGAAGCGCTGAATGTCTTTATTAAAGCTTGTTATTTTAATTTGTTAGTGTTTTATTATTTTTACAGCTTCATTTAATACTGCTCTTAACTTGTTAAGTTGTTTGATTTGAAAACAAAATCATTACATGAAATACATTTCAAGTAGAGAGACATAAAGAAACTTAAAGCAAAAGGTATTTTAAATTTTATAATAATTCTCTATTTAGTCATAGATACATCGAAGCATTTATTATACCAATATTTTAATGAAAATCAGATAGTTTAAGGAGAAAGATGTATTTCAACGAGAAGTTGTTTTCGGTCATTTAACTCAACTCTGATCATCAAAGATCTTAAAATGCATTTAAAGAATATAATATATAATCCAACCCACAAATAACTTCTAATAATAATATTATTGATATATCACCTTCATTCGATTTCTTTCATTTACTTAAATGCTGTGAATAGTAGATGCAAATAAGTACACAATAATTCTGAAGTAAAACAATAGACCAAGATGAAGTGTCTCTACCACTTTTAATTGTATCTCTAGCAGCTAACTAGTGACAGACAACTTCTAAGAAATACAAGAGCAGAAACCTAACACTGTTTAAGTTTAAAATACTACATTAGTATTTTGATTAAAAACAAATGAACTTTTAAGTGCTCCAAATATTATTAAACTTTTATGTAGACTTCATTAAAATTTGTAATGTACTTACAAATTCATTATTTCTTCAAAAGTTATATTTAAGGTAAATACAAATGTTATTCGTAAAAGAAGCAATAATTCTGTAATGGATGTAAATCCATCCATGCAATATCCAACCTGAAAACCAATATTGTCGAGTTTAATAAATCTGGCCAACTAGAAAATAAGAGTATAACGTTATCTTAATTCGCAGCAGCGCTGTTTAAACAATTCAGACACTCAACCAACGGACAGACGGCTGTTTGATCCAAACAAATACTTGACCTCTGCCGCAGACCGACGATTGGCTCAACTGGCAAACTCTGGATTGACAATACCGGGATTGCTCTGGAATCCTTTATCTTTGAAACAAAGCGCGTTGATATTACGATGTAAACAATTTAATAATTATTCAAAAAATATCCTCTTATGAATTATATGTTAAGACGTTATCTATTTAGATAATTGTTCTGATTTTCCAGAATCAAAGTAATGTGAATTTGACTTGAATTTGAAATTAAATAGCTCTATAGGAGGTATAGATCACATTTCCGAGATAAAAGATATAAACCGCATAATCTGTCATTATGTAATATCGACGTAATATGGACTCGAAAATGTTTATCTGCATTTAAAAAGCTCTGCGACCTGCGCGAGGCTAATAGGATTTGCGAACTTACCGATTTTATCGTCCGTTTCCGATTGGTTTGGACGTTTAGTTTGGACGAACTAACGAGATTATAATCTCCCTCCTGTTATCATCGAGTACAGTGTATGTAACTAGCACGTTACAGCTAGCCAATGTCAAAAATAATGGATATACTGTGGTCTTTTAAGTGGTTAGATCAAAATATTTTAAACAATAAAAACATCTAAATAGAAAAGATTAATAATTTTACCCATTTATATTTAATCTTTTATAAAATCTTTAATAATTTAAATCGTTTTTGATGAAAAACAATTTATTAGTTAATATTTGTTTTTGTATTATGGAGTACCTACCTAAAAGCCGTTAGGGATTAAAATTATTTTTTAATTTTTTTATTATAAACCTTATCATATTTTCTAGTTAAATTTTCCACATTTTTATAAACATATATTTCATGAGGAAAAGTGATTTTTACATTATGATAGATATTTTCGGTATCTCCACTAATATATCTCCACCACCAGGAAAGTCACGTATAAAAAAAAATACATCTTTGGCTGATTAGCGTAAAAGCAGAGCAAGTCAGATAAGATACCAATAGATACCTCTTTAGATAGTGTTGAGCTAAATAGTCTTGATCGTTTAATAAACTTAGTGGAAATAGTAAGGTTGTAAATTAATATCTTCTATCAAGTTATTTTAGTTTCACAACTTACTACTGCACTAAAACTTTATTAAATACTAAAGTAACTAAAGTAAGAATATTATCGTAAAGCAAAGGTTTCCTTAGGTAAAAGGTTATTTAGGTAAATTAATTTGTAACATTCACTTAGTTATCTTTTTAATAAATAATAAAAAAACATCACCCTTTTAAAATAACTAACGCATTTCCCTAATAACAATGTTGTACGTTTTTGTACCGACTATTATGAACCAGTGTAAGGGTCTGTTGTCATTACGAACCTTTTAGCTAATTATGAAGGGTAGAAATAAGGTGCCCAGTGAAGGTACGTGATAATGTGCGGACTTCCTGACTTTGAGCGTGTGCTTGATAATGAGATCGACGAGAACTGATTATGAATCACTTATTTAATATAATAATAATATTGTTGTAATAATATCAGGACAAATTACACACATTGATCTAACCCCTAAGTAAGCAATTTATTTGCTTGTGTTAAGGGTGTAAGACAACGATACAAATAGAAATACACATTATAAATACTGAGAATATATTTAATAAACGACCAAACCCAGAAATACAGACATCTATGCTCATCACGTATATGCCTGTCTCTGTCGGGAATCGAACCCGAGCCCCATTGCGCCGATAAACGTTAGGCGTCTGCGCTAATCACTTAACCAATGGGGCGGTAAAAGATACTGAAAACATTCAGCTTAAATAAGACACAAAAGATATTGAATATCAGATATATGTATTTGTATACAAAACAAATACACGAACATCATTTGAAATGTATTGAACTTTTCTATGTATTGAATCATTATGGTATTTCCGAAAAAAAAATCCATATGTGTAAAGTAAAACATAGTTTCTGTAATTACGATATCCACGTGCGGATCGAATCCACGTATAAATAACCATCATGATAGGCTTTTATATAATCCCGATAGCAGAAAAGATAGTATGATGTCGAACTAACGATTCTGTACTTTATTTCTAAAGCCTTGTTCACAAAGTGGTTTTGTTCGATAACTGCGTGTTGGGTCTGTACTGAACTGAGAAGATAATAGTGTTGTGTTATCAACTTTAAGGTAGTAACCCATAGATATGAACAAGTGAGAAAACACTTTCAGACTATGCCCTAATGATTGATAATTCTTAAACTATTCTAAGGGATAAAGAATCACAACCTTAATATTTTTTGGAATTAACCTTTCACGTAAACTGAACGGAATTTTCAAAATTCGGGGTTGACTCGCGGCCTGAAATGCCTGAAATGTTGTACTACTGCTCGTTCAACCAGCGCACGGTTCATTAATTGTGTTTTATTTTCTTCGTTTTACTTAAGTAATAGCCAAGACTAGACGATTAAACTTATTTTAGACGATGGTAGCAATGCCGATGAAATAATTATTGCAAATTTATTTAAGTTTGTTTGTTTCAAGAATTGTAACTTAATAAATGAAAAACAGTAACACCTCAATTAATTTGACTAGAAAAGAGAAATCTACATACATACATATATCCATTTACATTTTAACTCCGAAACCAAAGTAAAGAAATAACGCTTCCCTGCGTTGACGAATTCGCACTACAAATACTCGAATTAGAAATAATAGAATAAGAAGACTATTATCAAAATAGTGGACTATAAGGATAAGCCCACTATTTTGATAATATATTTCAAATAATTCTAATCAAACTACAGATTTCCACCCAAAACATAGCATTGGTTACATTGTAAGCAGCAAGTACGTATTCTATTCTAGGCATATCTATCCCCACCACTACCATGGGACATTATTATATGAGTGATAAATGCACGAGAACGCAACTTTAAACACTATAAATAACTGCAAATAACTTTGTACCAATAGGATATGTTTCAATTGAAATGTAAACAATATATTGTGGCACGTCGCTGGGGAGAGCGTTCATTGAAACCTCGTAAAGTATTTGTCTTATTTCAATAATAAACACTTTTTATGAATGTTTTGATAGTTCAGACTAATAGACTTAAACAATTATGTAATTATTTATTTAATAGAACCTTTTTAGGCTAGATATTGCCTCCCCGGTATTTCTTTGATGTTAGAACAATAAGTAATTGTAGCTGCATAGTTTTTACGTTTATTTTTAATTAATAAACGAGGTGTCTTAGTTTGAGACCTTAAAAGTAAATAACCCTTACAGTACAACGGTATATGTAGGCAGTAGTAGTCAGTAGAAGTACGTTCAGTTGATTTCAGTCTAAACATGAGTGAAATTAGTTGTCGTTAATGGACTGGTGAGTATCAATTGTCAACTGTGAAGTCACTTGCAAACTTAACTCCTTTAGTTTGTCATTAAAGAAGTGTGATTTAAATTAATGTTACTGTGTTAATAAAAGTTACTGAATTCAATAGACCCTTGGACAAAAATTTCATAGTTTTCATAAGAATCTATAAATATATTTTTATTGAATAAATATAAACAAAGACTGTTATGTTTTTTATTAATTACTGTACCTAATACCAGTCAATAAACACTCATAATATAAGCTGATCAAGTAACCTTTGTTTTAAAAGCCTTTGGTTTGGTCTTCAACTCTCATCCATTTAAATCATGATGGGTCGAGTGAAAGTAATTGTTAATTATTAAGATAAAAGTATATTTAAATACTAAAGCAACTAATTAGAACGTATACTTTAATAATATTAAATCCTTTCATATGAAATTGGCGTTCTGTTTGGGAGGAACAAAAAGTCGATTTTTTTTTATATAATGTATTTAATTAATCAAAGTATAGGGCATTGTTTCTATGCACTTTTGCCATCTTATAGGTAGTTCATGGATCCCTTTACTAAAAAACCAGTCGGACGGAAATCAATAAAATCTTTGAAGGCGATTTGGATTGCCCCATCGGAGTTGATTTTTTCCCTTGCAAGAAGTTATTCAAATTTCGAAAAAAATGGTAATCTATAGGAGCAAGGTTCGGGGAGTATTGAGTATGTTTTAGACATTCTGATTAAAGCTCTTCTAATTTGGTAGCCGTCTGTTGTCCAGTATGTGGTCTAGCGTTGTCGTGAAGCAGCAGTGATATTGAGCCATTGACCAGCCTAGGTTGTTTAGCAGCTAGCTTTTCTATCATGGTTTGCATTTAGATTTAGCTTTAGCTTCACTCAATTCATTAGGTAGCCGGCTTTCAAGCTCTTTAATCTTCCCAATTTGCTTCAAGTGGGTTAAAACAGTTTTATCACTACCACCGCAGTCTGTAGCTAACTGGGATGTGGTTTGCGATGGAACCGCTTCCACAATAGCCTTCACTTCTTCATTATCATCTTGGGTCTCCGGCCGTCCACGATGCGTGTTCTGTAAATCGAAATTTCCGAGAAAACGAAAACGTTGGAACCAAAAACGAACTATGTTTTTTTTTTTGCAACACGACCGCCATATACATCATTAACCCTTAGAGTCGCTTCCGCAGCACTGGTGCCACGGTGGAACTTGTACGAGTAAATAATGCGATATTTTAAGTTTTCCACTTAAAGTAAAAGTAAAACAAAAAAAAAGACGAATGAAATAAAAATAAATGAGTAAATAGCTATAAAAAATTTAATTTGGAAATCCTTACCAAAGAGGAGAAATTTGTGTTTAAAATGGCCAGTATGAAAAACGACAATTTCATGTAAGGACCTAGTATTATGTTAATACAACTTTGTTTTATCTCTCAATTGTTTTCTTTACAAATGTGTTACGTCAGTCTTTTATACATGTATTTTATTATTTATGTCGGTCTGTCAGTCGTTAGATAATCGAGTTTACAAGCTTTTGTTTTAATATTTCTCATTTAAATCTATTATCCGTTTTATGAAATAAAAACAACAGTGCATATTAGATGATTTAATTAATATTAGATGGTACAATGTAAAAACACCGAAAAGCTTTAAATATTTGAAGCTAACGTAAGTGTTTTTAAATGGAATTTAGCTGAAATGAAAGTTAGGAATTGTGGACTTTCACAAGTTCCAACTTTAATACTACAGTCACTGAGCTTAAAACTTTGTTAAGAGGGGAATGTAATTTTTGTTCAACCCTCCGGTAATCGACAAACAACTCACTCTCTGAATACTTACATCAAACACGTTCACTTTTAACAAATCTGACTACGAAGCAATTAAACAACGCCGAATACACTGTTAAAAATTAAAACCATATTTTTTTATTTATTAAAAGTTTGAGTTAATTTTATTTAACTATATTCCTAAACCGTTAACAGAATAACACTATTTAATACAGTTTTAATGAACTACTATTCTTTATTAAAGGTTTTTAACTCTTAAAACAGAATGTTCGATAGGTATAGCCTTGACTAAATACTCGCTTGCTTTTAAAATATATTAAGATAGTTTATCGTAAATCCATTGATTTAATTATTTATTCTTATTCATTAACCTTGGTACAGTGCAACTTAAGTCTGAGGTCTCATAAGTGCAATTAGACTAATATTCACTTTGATTTCGATTCTAAATAAAAGTCAGCACTACGAAAGTCTTAATTTAAGCATTAGAGTTTAACTCACGTTTAGCGAATCACAAGCTTCTAAGTCCCAAATAAAATACAAAAAAATACAAAACATATTATCTGGCGGCAGTTATTATAAAGTTGATTCTTAAAGTTATTAGTAAGCTCTCGACACGTTTTATTCATCTTGAGGTCTTTCAACTTAAAATTTTGCGGAGACTGAAATTTATGAGGAGTCATTAAGAAAGTTACCTCGTTGATCTTACTTACAAGAGGCTTTTGATTATCATATTAACTACTACCGCTTCATTAATCTTCATAAATATCTTTTTTGTTAGATATAACCATTTAAGATGATTTTATATTAACCATACATGTGGAAATTCATTCATAGGAATATGTTTATACAGTATGCTTTTTAATTTTTTAATATAAGTTGCTTAATTAATAAGTTTATTAATACTTGAACTTTCATTTACACAATAAACATAATATATATTAAGTGGATATATATTACGACGAATATATATATTTTTTAAAATACGTGAACTATGAAAATAATAATAGTAGATACTTAACTAAAAAACACTCTCATTATCGTTTTCACAACAAACAAATTATAATATAATGAAATAATATTGAATTTTTTGTAATTAGATATCCGAATACATATGTTCCTCCATACGATGTAGGTTCAGTAGGTATACTGAAACAAAATCATTCTAATTTTTAATCGATTAACGATTGTATATAAATAATATTAAGTATATATCTACAAGTGACCCGGGACATCGATATTGATCCTATCAATTTAATTATATAATAATAATAATAATAACACTGGACAAATTACAGACATTGATCTAACCTCTAAGTAAGCAAATTATTTGCTTGTGTTAAAGATGTTAGGAAACGATACAAATACATAGAAATAAACATTATAAATACTGAAAATATATTTAATAAACGACCAAACCCAGAAATACAGACGTCTATGCTCGTCACATACATGACTTTTCCTGTCGGGAATCGAACCCGAACCCTATGGCGTCGTAGCTGTCGTTAGGCGTCTGCGCTAACCACTAGACCAACGGGGCGGTAATTTCATCGGCAAACAATTTAATTTGCATTAGAGATTTCATTCTGCCATTAAATATTGTTTAAACTGAATATTTCCAAAATTCTAATTTTATATTTAATTGCAATCAACTACTTTATGACATTTAAACTGGATTTAAACAATATTGAATACATTAGCTGTTCATGAAGTGATTTATTTATATTTTAATACTATTTAATGAGCTTAACATTGTAACACCAATTGAGACCAAAAAAATTTGAATGTCGAGAATGGAGAGCTGTTACCTGAAGTTTTACTGCCGCATTGGAATAGTGATGTGCTTTACTACCTTCTATCGATGTCGATTATTTAAACTTCGAAAACTACAGTAACAACAAAACAATGTTGCGGAAGATATAATCATTGAATAAATCAATTGAAATACCTATTTATTAATCATAAGTAATGTAGGTGTATATTAATTCTTTTTATATAGGTTTGCATGTTTTGGAAAAACGGATATGAAACAATTATTGTTTACTATCGTTATAGTTTTATCGTAAGCATCTAATCTCATAACAACTTCAACAACGAACCTCTCAAAGCAGTAAAAAAGTGTGGATAATCTGTACAAGAACGAAGTCTGAGTGAATAGTACATGTATAAAGTAGCAATGAATCGACTTGTTAAATGGCAGCCAAGTAAGTAAGTAAGTCCGGCAAACGGTCCAAATGACAAATGACCGAGAGAGATTTGCTCTGTTCGAACAAGTTACGAGTTATCTGTGAAATTCTAAAGTACAGAGTTTATTCAGAGCGGTTATATATGTTCTGAATTAATGTTTATAATTCTCAATTAATTGGGTCTTAATTTATTTATTATAATTATTTTAGTAATTGAAATCTATCTTAGATTACTTCCAACAACTCAATCCACTCGGTTACTGATCTACTGATCAATTTAAAAACGTATTGTTATGTAAAAAGATTTAAATGATTAATTATTTATTTGAAAATATGATAGCTTTAAATAAATGTATTTACGAATATCAATAGTGAACTCACGTTTAGTGTTGGTAATAATAATAATATTATTACTAGCTAGACCAATACTAAATAAAATAAAATAATAGAACTTGACATCTCTATAATAACTTATCAGCTACATAACATAATGATGTTAATTGCTGATTTGAACTTATCTTCTATAATTATCTTCATAGTATTTCTCAATTGATACTTCTACCCATAAACTGTGGTTTTTCTTATTAATAATCTTGGTAAAATATCAATACTCTAAATAATATACCAGGTTATTTGTAATTAATTGGCCACCTCTTGCAGGCAGCATCTCTACATCAATCCCGACAACATTTGTGCTACGACTTTTTAAAATTAACAGTTTTTAAAATTGGAGTTTTCTCATATAAGATTTATTTGTTGCCTCTGAACTGGCATTAACTCTGAGCGTAGATATGGCGCCCGGCGACCGGCCGTTGTCGTTCTAAGTACTTCTTATAAAATATACGGTAATAACTAAAAGAGGAAGCAAACATTTTTTTTGTTGTGTTGTTTATCAAGATTTGTAAAAAGTCGTAGAACAAATGTTGTTGGGATTGATATAGAGGGGCTGCCTGCAAGAGGTGGCCAATTAAGTAAAAATCCTGTATATTTATTAGGTAAATCTAGCCCAATTCATAACATTCCTACACATTTAAGTAATCCGCATCACCCTTTGCTCGTTCCACAGATGACCTTATATGTTTGGTAAATTAATATAAGACATCAAACTCATTCGTATCTTTGTTAGTTTGGTTATTTTACTATGTTAGTAACGTGTGATATTAAACAATACTTTAAAAGTGATATCACTTCCTCCGCACAGAGGAGTGTCTAAGATAATGAACTTGAGAACTATAACTAGAAAGTTAAGTCTACCTTGTAATAATTCTCTATATATGTATACATATCTCAGGAAAGTCGCTATCAACTTGAGTAAGTGACGACTAAGAAGTTAAACAATATTTTTTATAACTTAGAAAGTTATAAACTAATGGTTAAAAATAAAAAGATTTAAAATAAATAGACAGCGAATGTGTCTGTAAGCGTTAAAGTCTAGCCTTCATTTAATGTTCTCGTTTGCATTGCGACAAGGTCGTACGTTGATTATTGCATCATCTCTGAAAAGCTGTCAGAATCCGACTTAAGACCCTGTCAAAGTAACAACACTTTTGAAGTAGAGTGACAAGGCAATGATTTATATTTGTAATACATAATTAGTAAATGAATTACTTCATATTATTTATATCTCCATGTTCCTTTACGGAGTTTTTACCTTTGGGGCTGGCTGTTTATATATAATAACTATATGTTTTAAATTATATACAATGTTGTGAAGGTCATTGACCTGAGACATATACATAATTACCACATGGCAACTACAATCTCCTTTACTTTTTTCTTGTTTCATTCATTTAATTATTAGCACTTTTTTCATTTGGTAATTAACTTTGAAGGGAAAAAATAATTGAATTTAATAATAATCTTAATCTTTTTGTTAAACATATTTATTTATTTATTCATTCATTTATAAATGATACATGACACAATAGTACTCGGTGTAAAGAAAAATGAATGGGTATAAAGTTTAACTATTTATTAAACATATTCATTGGATCTGTAACTAACTATATGACAATATCAGTTTTCGTGATAGAAGTCGCAACGTTTGCTAAAGTTCTGAATTTGTTTGAAACAAGTTAACCTCAAGTTCTTGAGATTACAAAGTAGGTGTTCTTAGATATTGAATTTTAAATCTAACTCTAACTCAATAAATAAATAAAATTGATTGATTGCTTTGAATGTCGGTATTTCCCACGAACGGAAAACTGTGCGGACCATTTATAATATTCGTCTAATAAAACGATTGAAACTTTAATATTATTATGTTATTATTTACGTATAAATTATTTTTAATCCTTTCAGTAAATTTTAATTATTGAGCGCCCTAAATATTTGATCAAAATATTGTTATATAGTATGGTGGCGCCTAACATTTAGGTATTTATTTAATTTACCAAGTATTTGTCCTCAAAGATTTTCTAGGATAAATGATAGTAATTTTTGCGATTGGCTGAGTTATTATTATGTTATTAAATAAATATTTCCTTCCTTCATATCGTATCTAAACATGTACCGATCGTAAACATGTCCACCCATGTCTGCAGCTATGCCAGCTGTGAACAAACTAACAATTTAGTTACTTGATATTTCTATAGCACTCGTCGTGGCGAGAAGCCAGCATCTATTGACGGTGAAGCTACCTTGACCACGGCTACTATTTTGAAAGGTGGGGATCATCATAAAAAAAAATCCCACGAGTCAGTTTGTCTGTTACACTTTTACGTTTTAACTACACAACCTATTATCAGGAAATTTTGCACACGTTGTCTAGGGAAAAAAACATAGGTGTCCCTTTATACAAAACATGACTTCCCGGGGACAGGATAAAATAACTTTTAGGCTTGTTGTAGAAGTGTGTGTGTTTAGAAACTGATTATTTTACAAAAGTTTGACCAATACGTTGGAAACTTGACGTATATCCACAAATTGAATGTCTAATGCCGGGTGAGGCTTGTTCCGCCAGGGAGTTAATTGGTCTCGCAACCGCCATTGGACAATATTGGCCCATGTTCGACATACAAATATCTATCGGTATGCTTTGCGAGGGACATATTAAAACGACCTGCGGGTTGGCAAATTTAATTAACAACAAGTTAAAAACTGCATTGAAACAATTCTTTGTTGTTTATTGTATACAAACTAAACTCCTATCTTACGTATCTAGAAATTTCAATAATATTTTTAAGTATTCTTCATTATAAATTATATTATAAATTTCCTTAATGTATTCCTTGTTCTTTAGATACTATTAATTGAATTTTTAGTATTTTTATAGGAACCGTCTTAATACAAAATTCTTTTCAAAACATTTTCCTTTTATTACAGTCATAAGTCAACCAGATTTTCACAAAACCCCGGGAGTAAATTAAAGTAATTAAAAGTTAAAACTGCCTGGCTTTTTAACCAAAATTGGTGTTTTGCTTTACTTTGTTATTTGGAACAGTTTTTCAGCGTAAATTGATTTCAATATCGTTATATTTAACGCCTTCCAAGACTTAAAAATGCTTATTAATTAACTACAGGCTCTTTAAATTGCAAGTCATTATCATAAAGAGACTTCTCGGAATATTATATAATGGAAATAATAGGCTTTTTATAGTTTAAACTTTTCGGTTGTCAGACGGTAGGTACCTACATCATTATTTAATTGCGTTTCTTGAATTATAATTTAATTGAGATTCTATATCCATCTAAATATTTTACTAGCTACTATTGTAACAATATAATAATAAATATATATATATATATATATTAGTGACGACATAAACTGACAGTCAGTCTTTTGACAAAGTGGTTAGTGACGCCGACTGCCGAGCCATAGCTCGCAGGTTCCCACACGGGAAAAATCTTTTTGTGATTAAAAGATTGTTGTTCGGGGCCTGATTGTAACTCACACACGTTATTTATACACAGATTGAAAGTGTTAATTGCTTAGAAAAAATACTCAACAAGTTAAAAACTACTAGGATAAAAAGTATATATATAAAACAAACTAACAAGACAAAACTACGTCCGGAAAGAGTTAAATATGAGTTTGACTCATAAACGTCTAAACTTTGTTAGAGATTTCTGTAAAAGAAACTAGACAGGTTTAATAAAAATAATAGTAGAGAAGTTAAACTTTCACATACCTCACGTGGCTACTACGAGTACTGCGTTTTACTGTCGACTTCTTTACGCAGAAGAACAAACAGACTTACATAATGACAATTAACTTTTAAAAGCATTTATTTGAATCATTTACAACCAGTGTGGATTGTGTATTATGCTGCTGTAAATAACTCGGGTTCGTCTCTTGTGGTACCACCTTCGCTCAAAAAATCGGCCAAAAGATGTGATAATTGGAAGCTATACTGTTTTCCTTCTTTAACTCTTATTACAGGTCAATTTAATTCTTACGACCAAGAACACTATTGTATCGTATAACAGAATAATACTTACAGTTTGAATCAACTAATCAATCAAAATACTATTTTGTTAATGTCAACAAAAACCTGATTTGTCACCACCATCGTCATCACACCTCTATACTATTTGAATAGTCAGATATTTTTTTAAAAATCAACGAATATTAAAAATCAACGAATAAAAACCACTGCTTAGTATATGATAACAGTTACATAACAATATAAGAAAGAAAGTCACAAATAAAACGCCTCATAATTATACAGTTTGTAATCAGGAACATTTAAATTCTAAGTCAGTCTAAGTAATTTAATTAAGAAGTTAATAGGATGACATAGTAAGTATTGTCACACTGTTTGTAAGCTGGGCGGGTTGCGACAATTTCTCTCTTAGTATAAAACTTGCTAAGAGGAAACTTAAGCAAAGAAATGGCTCACTCAATATAATGTAAGGTATCTTTCAACAATATTAACTTTGTTTTTAAAACAGTTTAAATCGCTGCAATATCTTATTTTCTAACGTATTAGTGTCTTCCTTTCAGAGATAGATGTCTCTTAATAACGTTATTTAGATATTTATTATTTCTTAAAGATTTTGTCATTTAAATATAATTGTAGGTATATCTTAATGTAATTTATTATAGGAGTAATAATATTCTGAAGTTCCAGTATATTTTTCTGTTAAATGTAAGATGCAATTAGAATCTTGCCTATATGATACTACTCACTTTATATTATCTCAGTTTTTATCAACATCTTCAACACTGTATGAGAAAAAAAACAATCTTGACGAGACGGATGGCAGAAAAAGATTTTTTTTATCTCTAGGGCTTTGTATCTACTTTTATTTTGTAATGATTAATAGCTGAAAGCTAGATAAGAAAACAAACAACTCATGTATATATAAGGACATATTCATTTCTATTAGTTGATTGCCCTGAGCTATGTTTAGTGGTTACTAAGAAAAGTAGATCTGCGGTTGACCACTGACTTAATGTGGTATGATGTGAATATCAAGACAGCGCGCGGTCTAATGGTTTGTCATACAGTCTTTTGTAACAAAATAGTCAAACCATAAAAGTTAGGCAGAAATATTGTATATATAACTCCATAATAATAATTAAACACAATGAGACTGGTTCTTTCTATCAACGAAATGAAACACCCCGCAAGATATCCCAATATAAGATTTAGTGCTTCGCTTTCGTGTTATAATACACATATCTACTTTACTACATTTTGCCAAATGTATTCTTAAAATGATACCTTTAAAGAACGTCAGGGTACGTTGTTATCATATAGAAAAAACTAAACCTCACCGAGAAAAAAATATGGAGTATATTTTTTTTCTCGGTGTCATAATTAAAATTTTAGAGTGAGATTTATTAATTTCTTAAGAGTTCAGAAAAATATTTATATTAACTTAATTTTATTGCGGAAGCGTTACATAGCCTAAATCTAAATTGTAGGAAACTTTTACAATATCTTTGTTTTCTACCAAAAAGAAAATATTAATATTTGTTATTTGTGGCAAAGACTGTTTGTTTCTTTTTAATTTGTAAATAAATTTATTTAAATCCTAATTTACTACTATATTAAACATACAATTTTATTGTTTAGTAATATTGTACTTCTAATTCAGATTAAAGATAATAAAGTTATCACAAGCTATAATAAAAGATTACTTCTATTTAATGGAAACAAATAATATATTTTTCTTTATGTTCATCAAAATGAATTCTTCACCTCCAAATTTCACAATTGTAATATGTGTTATCCATAGTAGCCATAACATTTAAATTTTAATAATGAAGAAGGAAAAGACAACAGAGAGATCACCTAGTAAACACTGGACATCAGCATCTGTGGACTGAGGGAGTGAGGGATCCGTGTCGAACGTCAGATAAACTGATTAGGATCAAGCCTTTGTCATGTTACTTGGGTGACCGAATTAATGACTGACTTGACGGGTGATGTTTTAGCTTATAGGTCACTATTGGTATCAAATGATTACACTTTTGAACCTTATATGACTTAACAATTAAAGCTTTCTTTATTATGTATTTTGAGAAATTGACGTCATTAGTGCTATATTTAAACACTATATACTTAAATCACTGTAGGTAAGGCATAATACTACAAACTACAAAGCAACTGAAGAGGAAAAATTTAAAGAGAGTACTGGAAACTTTAAATTAGCAAATTTATTGTATTGTCCCAATGCCTTTGTCATTTGTTTTGGTAAAAATATTAATATGCGCATTTTCTCAAAACACATTTAACTTACGGGAAAGCGAATAACAAATTAATTTAAAATTCTACTGCACTTGGAAAACAAATATTACATAAAGCGCTCTTTCTCTTAACGACATACATGTATTTTTTATAATATCTATAGACATGTATAGCAATGTTAAGCTTATTTAAATTTATATAAAATAGAATGAAAAATAAACCGATATGGGCATGGATTTGAACCCACCACCTCTGGTAATCCGTCCCGTCGCTCTACCAATTGAGCTACCACATCGCTGTCCACCTCGGTGAATTAAGCATTCTATATGTGATCGTCTTTATCGGGACGGTGGTGACATCTATTAGGCTTCTTTCATTCTATATTTATATAAAATTAAATAAGCTTAACATATCTATTCATGTTTATAGATATTTTCAAACATTAATTTCGGTAGTGGCATCTTTCCAATGTTTATCTATACTGAAAAGTTAGAAACTTTGGTAAGAATTTTCGAAAGAATAAGATAACCCTGCCCGCATTTATTTTTCATTCTATATTTATATAGACGTACATATATGATTCCAGGTTTACTTTAATATCATAGAAATCTAAAATATTGGATCATATTTGTCGTGGTCATTACCGATACGTCATTAAACTAATTTATTTGACATTATCCTCATATATCATATCATTAAGATGAGGTAAGACTTCACTTCGTATTTGATAATCCAACTGTTACGGTGTAGGAGAGTAATCCATTGTTGGTGATCGTGGAAGACATATTGGTAACCAAGAACTATTATTTACGGATTCCATAATGGAATCCCCTTAACGTATAGATTAAATTCTACTCCTCTGATACACCGAACAATAACTTTTATCATCTAGTATTTTATATTGTCTGAAATGAATAGCCATTTTACGTGTCACTAATCTGCCATAGATTATATCATTTTGAAGAATAATTCCACAGTATCTACATTCATTTGATACAGATAAAATAAGATGTTTTGTAACATCTATCTCATCCGGATATATCACGACGGAAAATAGTTACAAATTATATGAATTGTAATCCGTTTTCAGGACGAGAGATTTCGTTTACAAAGGGACAGATTGTCGGAAATTGAAATTTCCTTCGGAACATTTGCTTTGTTCCTTTAAGTAAAGCTGAAACCAACTCCTTCAATTGATTTTCAAACTTTTGTTATTATAATAATTGATGCCGATTTACGCATTTGGTAAATATTTGAGGTATTTGTGACTTGTTGATCATTAATTTGACTGAAAGATTAATTAAAACTGGATGCTGTGCAGTAAATAACCCGAGTTAATTGTTATTAACTCTTCTTATTTAATTTGGTATTGAGAATGACCGGGTGAAGTTATCATTTAATTTAACAATTTTAATCGTTTTTACTTTTTAATAATACTTTTAAAAAAACAGTGTTATCATAATTTTGTGAAAATGTTAGATAACATAATAATGAACGATCATTAATATAAAATCAAAAGAAATGTTAGCCCGCTTTACCCTAATTAGTCCTCACAATTCCCCAAAGATTGTATCTTATAATATATCTTATTACTAAGAAAAAGGTTCGAGAAACTGTTCATAAAAATATTGCTAATTATCACAAGTTGACACACGTCATCCAGGGGTTATTAGACAATTTTTAAAGCCATTTTGACACAAATAAAACATAGACTAGTTGCTATATTATATAAATAAGTAATGGAATAGACACACATATACAAAACAATGCGGTTGATTTTAATTTTAGAATATTGGATAATATTCGTGGCTACTTTATTATAATAAAATACAACGCAACACGTGTTGACGGTTGCGTGATGGTCATTCCAACGATCAAAATAAGTTCACCGATCACTCAAACGATATCAGATAGAACGAGCGCTACGGAACTGTCGATGACACGGTGTGCTTCTGACCGGATATTACGTCATCGCTGTCAATACAACGTCACATATAGGTCTCGTAAGCTTGTTTCGTGTGTGCGTGGTTTATTTATTTGCATGTGTGCCACACTTGTGTGGTCTTAGCTTTGTTATTTGCACTTAGTATTTTAAAGGGCGCTCTCTGAGGTGTACATGTGTGTATCATTTTTATGCTAAACTTTTATTTTATAGGAATGGAGTACAATATTACATTAGCTAACTACAATAGAAAGAACAATTAATTTGGAGGTGTTGTTGCCTACGGCCTCTGGCAGTGCCGATCGATACGACTAATAACTGGCGAAGATACCTTTCATTCGATCAACCATAGACCTAATTACCAGATAGACAGTATGATTTTCTGCTCATTTAATTTGAATTTATAAATATTTAGCAAACTGACCTCAATGAGAGTTAAGCCTACTGATGAGAGTTGAGCCTAATAAAAAAAATACTGCCTAGGTCCTAGACGATCGGTCTTTTTAACACTGAGATTACATCAATACGCGATTACATTATACAGTAGGAATATAAAATTGACAATACTTGGTCTTCAATATCAGACTTAGTATTAATCTATACCAACCTCGCCCGCTGTTAGCTATGCTGTGCTATCTGCAATTAAACAGAAATTAGTGTCTAGGATGAGATGATGGTAACCAAATTGAAATACCTTTTAACCAATTTAAATAAACAATATCTTAAAAAAACTATAGTCTGTGTTGTTTACACACAAACACACACAGCTATATTACTATAAAGTTGAATCCATTCGATCAATAAAGTCAGGTTGTGTGGCAAAGAGCAACCGGTATACAAATGTACAACATTAACCACTCTCACAAACTTTCTTAATTATAATTTATAAAAACTTTTTTTTTTTATAAAAACATTAGAATAAAAACTATTAGCTACCGTAAGCCTTGGACACCAGTCCTAGTCACCCAATTAAACCAACCATTGGAAGCTGAATGGACTTAAGATAAGTGAGTCGACAATAACATAGTTTAGATCGCCTTCACGAATCGTAGTCATTATGATAAAATAACTAACATACCCTTTTTTCACTAATTACCATTAAAATCACATTTTTTACTTGGTAGTTCTAACCATTTAGTTCAAAATTTTGATTTTGATTATTGGAATTTACAATTATACTATTCATAAACTTACAATTTAAAGAAATTTTGTATAAAGTACCTACAGATTTTTTCAATATCTATTTTGAACTAAATCTAGTAAAATTAAACCAAACTCCACCAATACTGTCAGTGCCAACTGACTGGGCATTACAGACTTAGAATGTAAATTATAAAAAATTCTCAGCTTTTTAGGTGTTTAAATTCATGATTTCGATTTTGATAAAAGTTCCAAACTTGTATTATATTACTGTATTATACCAATGTGTTTCATCTAAAATAAAAACCTTTTAAAAACTACACGTCTCAAAGTAAAGATTCAATATTACAACACATTAAAAAGTTCACAAAAGTCATTTAAACGTAATGTAGTGTGCATTCAAATCGCCCTTCATATAATCATCTAGACGCACCCTACGCTATTGCACCCCTTAATAAAAGGGCTATAAAGAAGAAAATGCCGTATATATGTAAAGGTGGGGCTCAGTATACCCCTTTATGAAGGGAGACAAATTGAAGAGGCGACGATCAAAGTGAGAATGAATGGTGAACTAAATTACTTGCGCATGCGACTTGTAATTCTGACACTTGATTTCTTTATTCAGCCCTTGTAAATCTTCCGACGCCCGCTGCGTTTGATTAAATATGTAATGAAAGATCACCTATAATCTAAAGTAATTTGGCAATTCTTTCGCCTCACCGATTCATTAAGGTATAAAAAACTCGTTTCGTTCCAGCTCTTTGGCCCTTTAGTCATCAATATTGTCTTGTATCGGTTTTTATTTATTGTTACCTTAAATATTCACTCTTATATTTTGTCACAACTATCCTCATTACAACTAAGCAAAGAAGTTAGATTATAAATATATATATTTTTTATTGTCTATGACTTTAAATAAATTATCAATAAATATGACACAAACGTTAAGTACGCTTACGTAGAGTTTATATTAGTGTGTATAGTCTTACAAGTGATTATAATCATTAAAATACTAAACAATATAACTCACTAGCTTCAAGTACTTAATTAATTAAAAATACTTTTATAAAGCCACTACCCAAAATATATAACATGATTGACAATCCAACTAACAAAGACACAGATCGTTTTTGTGAAACCTGACACGTTCGAATAAAGCCGAGTTTGCAAAATGAATTCACAATTAAGTAACCTCAGTACCGGCTGCAGGCTCAGCGATCTCCCACAACGACGCAATTATTAGGGAATTTTCTGAAAGGGATAATATTTATTTCACACAACCATAAATAAAAATGATCGTATCGGAAAAGATTTCAAAATGCGATAACTGCGTCCTCGATTCAATTGGCTCAGAATCATTATTTTAGTTCTGCAAGTGATTATTATAGTTTTTTTGTTAGGTGGTTCACGAACTTTTTTTTTATCAGAAATTAACTAATATTTATTTCATATAGGTACTTATTCAGATATTACGCAAAGAATTTTCCCCCGGTGACGCTGTAATAGCCAACAGGGCTAACAGTATAGATAAAAAAATTAAAAAAACGCAAAGAATAATTAAATCGAGTCATTTAATACTATACGATCTTGTATAATAAAGAAAATAATGTATCTTGTAGGTGTAAATAGTTAGTTTGTGTGTCATATGTGCGTTGATAACCCTTATAATACGGTGTATAGCCCCGCCCCGGGCTGTTAATATACCATTTAATGTTAGTCCACTCAATTACCCGTGAATAATTTGTTTGAAGTGTAAATTACTATTAGTATTCCATACTGATACTATATTAATTATTACTGGTTAGGGGATTTATGTTATAATGTATTAGAGTGTTTGGAAGCAAAATTTCATTGACTATGCGTCATATAGAAATTTAAAAAGAATATAATGACATTTAAAACAAATTAAATTATGGGTACTTGAAACCGCATAATAAGTAATTTTGTATATTTTTTATTTTTACAATATAAATTAAAATTTTAAATTGTATACAATTGTGAATAGTTTAGAATAACGTAAAAAATTCTCAAAAGTATAATTCTTGCATTTTTTGTAAGGTGTTTATTTACATTTGTATACTTTCAATCTGTGTTTTTTAAATACCTCTGCCGTGTAAACAGTCGTCATGTAATGTTTGATGGCAGTGAGTGAAAGCTTAATGTGTAGCGAGGACTTCAATTTCACGTCCAATCCCCAGGCGGCACAATCCTAGCTGACCCAAATCGCTGCGGACTAATCTTGTTACTCTTGTTTTGCGCCGAGTGCAATGTTCATATATGAGAGCTGACAAATACATTTAAACAGAACTAGTTTTAGAAACCATTATACAAAATGCATTATTTTTTAATATAATAACTTTTTGTGTATTAAGTCGAACAGATTATTATTTTTGAAATCTATTAATATTGGCGAAGGTATTACCTGTTTAAAAAATAAAAATGAAATATGAATTTAACATTCATTCAAAGGAGTACGTATACTAATTTGAATTAATGTTACTAATATCTACGATTGTTTTGCATATTAGCGAGATCTATCGATAAGCTTCGAATCTTAAAATTCATGTAAAAGTTATGAATGCCAGCCGGCTGCCGCTGTCGGTAATTGACTGGCAAGTGGCGTAAAAGTGAATCTGTAGTGTCTCAGATCTCGAGATCGATCGATAGTCGCGCTTACGAACTTTTTCTTAAAGCCTTGTTCTATTTTTAGTTTCAAAAGATTGGTCGTCTTTGTAACGCAAGTTGGCTTCAGTGGATATTATAAGTGCTTCCAATATTCATTCCGAAGCAGTTATCTACACAATACCTATATGTAAATCTCAGAGTTTCTTATTTTCAAATAATACACTATATTCTGATCACTAATATTTATTGATTTATAATGTAAACTTCAATTTCGTTTTCCTGGGTATATTGAATGTATTTAATCATTGAACGCATTTGAGTGACAGATTCCTTTATAAAGGCGGTAAAACGTTTTCGTCCTGAAAAGCGAAGTAAATATCTCGGCTGTATCATTTATTAAATTACGTGATAAAAGAAAGACAACTCATCTCATAATTATCGCGACCGACCGTAAATCATCCTTCTTTGTCGCAATCGTTAGCTTTCGCTTGATAACTTATTATTTATTATTGCAACTATTATAATTATTGTAATTGCATTTTCTTTGGAAATAGTAAATCTGATATGTTGCTCTGCTGTAGGCCGTGAATTAAGTTTCCTTTGAACTTAACCAAATTAAAAAAGTTGTTTATAGTTCGTGTTGTTTTTATATTTTATATTGCATTATTTTTAATATTTTTTAATCACAGTAAGATCTTAACGAATTTTAAGTTTCTTAAATAAAGAGGCACTAGATAAAAAAATATACTGGAACTCATAGCTTAATAATTATAAATCAATATAAGTTTCATACAAAAGATTTGTTTTTTATATTGGTTTAGGTATAGTTAAACAACATTCATTTTTATAAGATTTCCCGAACTCAAAGTTTTACGACATGATAAAACCTATGTCGAGAGATATTTATTTAAACGTTCAATGTTAATACTTTCACTAATATTTGTCGGGTTTTGGTTATATGTACCTATTAACATAAAACCAATAAAAATAAGCAAAAAAAACGTTTTGCGTGTTCGAATTATTTATTAATAATATTTATTGATTTCTGACTATTACTTTGCAATTCACTTTCATGTATGTAATGTAAACTTCTATGATTATAATTGTAACTGTACAATTGATACTCAATATTGTCTTTATTTATTCTCAATAGATCAGAATGGTTTCCACTCCGTCCTGACTTCGTGACTTGAATCTATGACCGTTCATATAATACGAAGCGTACATGTGTGTATTCATTCATTCATTCATAGTCCGCGTGTTTTTATTAGTAATATCTCCATTATCATAGCACTGTCTGTCTGTAGTATTATTGATACAGGAATACTTTTATTTATATGCATTATAATCTAAGATATGATGAGGAATATTTTATTTCATTAGATAGATAATTTAATTTGGACACGTGTTTAAATTAAATTATCCATTATAGAATATATATTAATTATTGTGATAAAAACTTATCTGTTAAATAAACTACGAACTGAACATAAAAAGTTCTCTGTAACAAATGCAACAAATATCCTTCTATTGTTATTATATGTTCTTAAACAAATTACGAGACATAATACGCTGATGTCCAATCATTTGAACAGTTCATTATGAGCTCGATATCGTCTTAGAAGTGGGTCGTTAAAGATCTGATTAGGTTTAGCAATAATATATATTTTTTTAATCGTCATAAGCAATGCAATCGCAGGATATAGAATCAATCTTATTAATAATAAAAGTGAAAACAGTAAATGACCGAGATTGGCACCCTGCAGAATTCCAAATACAGCTTCAAAGAATTTGAAATTAAAACCATACACTGTGACAAACTGAGAGGAGCATTGTGTGGTATAGGTTTATGAATCAGTCTACCCAGAAGCGAGTCGTGTATACGTAACATACTTTAGAAATCAATTTTATTGACCACTAAGAAATTTGACTATAGTAGACCAACTGGATAAAGGTAATAAAGTAATATCTACAAAAAAAAGTTTTTTTTTAATTATTATGTAAAAATTGTCCAAATGTGTAAACAAAATTTTTTATTGTATATAAACTTTTTTGTTTTTTGGTCAAAATAACGTACTTAGTCCTAATTTAATTACTAATAGGATTAAATTAATTGCAATAAAACAATTATAAGACCTTCAATAACAATTTTTGTAAAAAAAAACGATAAATAAACGATAACGGCATAGAACGTTCTTTTCAAACATCTACAGTTTTCATAGAATCCAAAAACGTATCATATTTCTCTGGAAACTACTAATAAACAAATGTTGAGTCTAAGTAAAGAATATTTATTTTAAATTATAGCGAATGCTCGAAATGCTTCTTTCTCTAACATGTAACATCTTTCTTCATCCAACATTTCATTTGTAAATTAGTGCTCGTGATTTTTTTTTTACTAAACCAGCTTTTAGTTTTTGCCTTTACTCGCTTTTGTCAATATTGGTAGTTTCATGGGCTGCTTCTTTAAATATCGGCATACCAAAAACCCGAGGTGTGGCCATGCAATTGCCCATCCTTGGTTCCGGATTCCGTTGGTTCTCTTCTTAGGGATGGACCCTGTGCAACGAATCTATCCGATTATTGTGGCTTAGGGCATCATTTAGATCAGCGTTTAGGTCAAGAAGAAGGAAGAGGTCTATTGAAAACTGTGCTGCCTGTCACTTATTATTTGTTAAAAAAACATATGTGTTTGTGTGCTTTCAAAATTATTCCACTATACTACTAGTTAACTCAATTATTATTTATTTCAAATGTAAATATTTTTATAAAATTGTCCCGTAGCCACTAATTGTAAATGTGTAACGAATTCTAAACTCTATCATTTCTTTCATTTATTTGATTAAATATATTTATTAATATAGGAATAGTCCTTACGACTCATATAAAAATCCACTTTATTTATATTAACCTTTCAAGCTTATTATATTCTTATTTATATTATCTTTTGTTTCAGGATGTGAACTTCACAGTTATTTGGTCAATTTCCAAACTCATATGACCATATCCGACAATGCGGTCACAAGCTGCAAAAACCCCTCCTAAAAAGGGGATTTTGGCTAAAACATCCTTTAAAGCAAATTCTGCTACCAAACAGGTTAAGAAAAAGGCAGTAGTTACTAAAAAGGTTAAAACTCTGCCAAAATCATTAAAAAGTCAAAAAAAGAGTAATAATGATGATACTACGCCGAATAATAAAAAAGATCACGAATCCCTTAATAAAGATAAAAAGGATTCTTCATCAGACTCCGAAAAGGCTGGTCCTTCTAAGTTAAATGCAACCCGAGAAGACTCTCCCTCAAAAAAAGTTAAAAAAGAGGCAAAAGATAAGAATAAAATTGCTCCAAAAAAAGTTATTTCAAAAAAACCTATCAAAATAATAAAGAAAACAAAAGCACCAGCTAAGTCGAAAAAAGACAGTGGTGAGGTAAAGTATAAACTAAACTTAGAAGCTGTTAAAAAGAACACAATAAAAAATCCAAAAGTTCAAGCCAACGTTAAAAAAAGAAATGTAGGAAATCAGAAAAAGAAAAGTGTCATACTAAGCAAGGAAGGGGATTCAAAAATTTATGAAAATCAAGATGAAGATGACAAAAATATTAAAGATAAGAACAAAGATAATTTGAATACATCTGTCTTAATGGACCATAAAGAAAAAC
Source organism: Napeogenes inachia (assembly GCA_959347355.1). Taxonomy (NCBI): domain Eukaryota; kingdom Metazoa; phylum Arthropoda; class Insecta; order Lepidoptera; family Nymphalidae; genus Napeogenes; species Napeogenes inachia. Next base: position 11,284,160 of record OY365793.1, on the reverse strand, counting down.
CAGACACTATAGAATCGTATAACAAAACAGAAAAGAAAGAACATTCAGTTAAAATTTCTAAACTCAAAAGTAATTTTACGGAAACAGCAAACCAAGGTATTACAGGTACCAGAACGTCTAATCAAATAGAAGTGTCTAAAAGTGAAATAGAAAGACCACCAAAGTTTTTCACGTCAATCCGATCTCCTAGGATGGTTGATATAGACGTCAAATGTTGTAAAACTTCGAAAGGAAACTTAAGTGTTTCTGAAAGGTTTTTATCTCTTAAATGCGAAAGCAGAACTGACGATAGTAAGAAGGATAAAAATTCGTCGAATAATCTTGTATCTCAAGGTCCTGATATAGATGTTTACACCTTTACCGAAAAAGTTGATTCACCAAAAAGTATACTATCTGATTTCAGGAATCCTATTAATAAAAATATTGGTAGAGTAAGACCTATTGCGAGAGTGAAAGGTACTGTTATAGATAAAAGAACGGATAATGAAAGAAAGAAATTTTCACCACACAGACCAATTGAAGAGGTAGTCAAACAATTGAAAGCAAATAAGAGATCAGAAGATATAGATATCAGTCAAAACAAAACCAATAGTGCTTCGAGTTTAGACTTTAATGTATTTAATGAAGAAAAAGAAGAAGTACAACCGCCTATAGTAAGTAAGTCTTACAAAATGGTAGCAAGAAAGTCTAGTATTACTGGCAAACCATTCAGTCCTATTAAATTTCTTGATCAAGATTCGCCTAAATCAGATGCAAAGAATACGAATAAAGTTGCTAACGCTAAAAAGAGTATCAGTCGGTCAAAGAAACAAAGAAAAAAATGCTCTTATTCAGATGATGAAATGAATACATCGACATTTTCTCTCAACACAAAGAATTTTCACTATACTTCTTCAGAAGAAAGTGTTAGCGAATCAAATGATGATAACGAACAAATCGAATCATCAGAATCCAGTTCTTCCAAAAATAAAAAGACAAAGACCAAAAAGTACAAGAGAATAACAGACGGTGCAAAAAAAACTAACTCAAAAGAATTGAAAGAACTGTCAAAAGATTCCTTAATTGACTTAAAAGATACATCTGCATTGTTAGGAAACGAAAAACCTAGTAAAAGACGACTTAAACTTTTATCAATGTGGTCGGGGCCAAAAAAACATAGAATGGCATCTCTGAATGCTCTTGCAAAAGTACACTGTTTGTATGAAAATGAGAGTAGAACTCATATGGAGTTAGGTTTAATGAAGACAGTTGACAGACAAGCTATGCCTAGTACCTCAAAAGCTATTTCGCCAAAAAAGAAGGATTTGAAATCAAAGGATTCCGACAAACAAGATAGTAGTACATCAGAATCAGAATACGAAAATAGAAAAGATACCGAAAAAGATAGTTCGGAAAGTTCCGATGATAATCCGCCACAGAGAACTCTGCGAGGGGTTCCTGGAATTCGAAGCGCTGGAAAATATTGGGATCCAAAATCTTCTACATCTTCTAGCGAAGACAGTGAATTGGAATCAAAAACCAAAACGGTAGCAATAGAGAAAAAAAAGGCTTCATCTAAAATATCTGGTAAATCAGATACCGACAAACCACCTCTAAAAATGAAAAAGACTGTAGGCGTGCCGGTGAAGAAAAAGAGAAACCGAAACGAAGTTGTTATGGATTTAAAAGATATGGTAGTTCAAAAACGTATGGCTAGCCTTAATGCAACCGCAATATTAGCAGCAAGTTACGAAAAACGCTCCCCAAAATCTAGCAAGGACGATACAACATCAGATTCAGGATCTGACGACTCTTTTTCTCAGAAGCCAAAAAACGGATTAAGTTCCGGCATAAAGTCGGAATTAAAAGTTGAAGATACTAAAAATGAGTGCGAAGAATCAGCCGACAGAAACCAAAAACTTGAAGTCATTGTGAATCAAGATACGGACGTAACGATCACCGGCGTGTATTCAACTCACCTCCACGAAGGTTTCTGCACTGTCTCGGGAATGCAATACCGCATTTCAGCAACGAGCCACACTCAAACAACCGCCACGGCTAATTGCGAAAAGGTAGGCAAATTAATAAAAAAAAAATAAAAATAACTCGATTTTTAAAATATGTGTAAATTATTGAACCACAGTAAGTCCGTATTTGGGTTGTAATGAATATTTCACATATTCCTATAATCTATACATACATATATATGTAATAGGTAAATGTTAAGGTTTACGAAGCTCATTAAATCGCGGTAATGAAGTAAGTTCTCAGTACACACATCTTTTACCCTCTCACATTATCGCTCATCACATCTAAGCGAAGTTTGTACTCTCTGGGTAGTGGGTGGAATTAATTATTATTTATATGTAGGCTTGGGATTTTACACAATGTTATTTGTGATTAATAACTTATTGATGTTTATATTTTACAAAATATACTTAAAGTATCAAAAGAAATACTTCACTAAACTCCTATGTTTTAGTTAGTTAAGTACTCGAACTACTTAGTAACATTAAAAAAAACATTTTTTTTCACATTTTCTTTTTTTAATAAGGAAAACTTATTTATAACCATTTTATTTTGTTTAGTGGAAATATGATATATACGCTATTTAAAGTTTAAGATAATTAACTATTTTGATAAATTTTATTATATCAGGAGGGTTGTTCCCGCGAAGACGGTTCTCGTTACACGCCTCTCTCCGCGCTGTCATCTATGCAGCCTCCAGCGGAGCATTCTCACCCGCATCCAGGTAATATATTGAATCATATTCATTTCTATATAATTAATTTTTAACTTTTTCTACATGTCTTTTAAAATCAAATTTAAATGATTGTAACTATATATATATATATATATATATATATATATATATATATAATAAAGCTATGAATTACACCCAGGAACTTAGTTTAGTAGTAGTACACGTGTATTTTATACTATTATAAGAAACATATCTAAAAGTAACCTAAAATAGGTATAATTCGACTTCTCAGCTTATTAATGTTTATCTTCATGTCCTAAAGGCAATCTGAATAACAAAACGATTTCATATCTTACTACTGATAAAAATGTACTCTTTTAAAAGTTACTATTAATATACTTTCGTGGTTAAAAATCATATACCTAGTTGTGGTAAACCAATACAGTTAACTATTTGGCAGAACGCCAGTCGTAGAGATGTCAATATGGCGTCTTGGCCCCGAGAGGTACTTCCTACAAATATAATAACACCTATTAACATTATTCTCTAGCGTTTTCCTCTAATTTCCTAATACTTGGTGCCAAGAGGCGTCAATATATGTACGAATATTTGTATCATTTTATTACAATCAGTACTTTTTTGCAACACGAACGTAACTCGATCTTATAAAGCCAAATAATAACATAACTAAGTAACTTATAGTGTTTAAGAATCATTTATTTGACTCAAACTAGAACTCATTTGACCTAAAAACGAAGTGAGCGTATCTGTGACCTATAAATTCCTAATCTCATTCTACATCGATACTTTTTAAATTACTTCAATTTCTTAGAATCATGAGCTTTGTTTGTAAGGATTTCTAAATTGCATTAAAATTTCTTGTGTGTAGTTCGATATTTAATTAATTTACTTAGGTTTCAGCTCAACTTGCTTACAGTACTCATAAAATGAACATTAATCACTAATTGGCTATAAGCCAAATGCCCTCTGGTCTGAATACTAAAGAGTAGTTCATTATCTAAGCGCCGGCTATGAACTATTACCATTCGCCTGCTCTACGACTGCATATCCTATAATTACATTTACTGTTGTTATTAGGCTAGTTCATATAAAATAATATTATAGTTCGATAGATACATTTATATTTTAGCTATAAATAACTCTTTAAAACTCTGAAAACAATAACGAAACAGAGCGCAAATATAAAGGGAAAATGGAAAAAAACAAGCCTGTAAACGGTCCTATACAATCTAAGCGTGGCCTATTTGTTATCTCGCCGAGAAAAACCATTTCGAAGTCTTCAAGGAAACGAGCGCTAAGCAACGAAATACCGTCAGAATGAAAACGCGACGTCGAGTTAATCATGAAAGCTAAGCGACTCATCTTTTTATTTTGTGAAATGTTTTGCAAACCTGTTAGTTATTTCAATTAACTGACTCGTTATTATATTTATTAATTTTTATTTTATTTTATCAATTATTATACTTATTTTGTTATCTGTACATTAACACATGTTATGACAATTTTTATTTATTAGCTTAAAATGTACATTTATTTTTTTATTTATTTTTATTGTCCATTATAAAATTAATGGGTTATCTTGTCAAATTTGATAAACAATTGTGAGAAAACGTCTGTAAAAATCTGAAAATGGTAGTAAGCAATACAAATAAATAATTAAAACAATTACATCCATTGCTGTAATCACGAGATATTTTGTTTCTTTTAATTATTTAAACACTGCTGTAGGTGTCAGTACGCTCTCGCAGTCAACTAGTAATAATATATTGTCTTATTTTATTTTTATTGTCGTGACATTAAACATAAAAAATACATTATTTATTCAGTGATAACATTAATAATATAATTTATATTAAAAGTATGAACTCATAAAAGGTTTTATTCTTTATTGACTGTATCTTAATTAAAAAGTTTTATTAACTGTGCTCAAATATTCGTTACAATAAAGTATATTTGTTTAATGCAAGCTAAATATTATTCACCCGTTTACGTGTAGGGTTTTAGTTAAACGCTGAAACATACACAGATAGCGTTGACATCCCTGAAACATGCATGGCGATTTTACATGATTTACAAACAGGTTGTGTACGAATTACTTTCACTGGGATAAAATAGCGTTGCGGTTTTGTGGTCTTTTGACACACACACAGACACAAACCCCATAGTTAGCATCAACAACCACGACAAAGAATAATTAATTTGAATATAAAAGTTCGAATTACTGCTAATACTATCTTGTATCGATGAGGGTAGGTGTATGTTTCAATTAAGCTGGCTGGTTTAAAAAAAAAAAACTTAACCTTTTTACATTGCTTTTGGTAGTAAGGTTTGGTGGTAAGGTAGTGGAAGAAGGTGTCACTACAAAAAAACAATTCCTCACACATCATAAGCCCCTACGATTTTAACTCTGTGGCATTTTTTTATAATGCTTATTTTTTATTCGTTGGTATACACTTATTAAACACTAATTAATTTTTTTTTTTTATTCCATAACGAAACAATCAAGTCTTATTTCAATAAACAATTAATTATAATATATAAAAACAATTTGTCTGATCCGACGTCAGTAGTAGGACGCCGTCGCGTAGTTCAAGTAGCAGGTCGTCTGTCGCGCATCACCACGTATCTCTGTCTCATTAGACACGTGCTTTAAGCTCCTTGTTGAGTGAAGTTTGGCAACGTCGCATCGCGATAATATATATTATACTGTCATTTATTGCTAGAGTTTAATGAGAACTATTTTTGTCGTTATTCCGTTAAAATAGTTACCGACGCAAAGAAATTTAGAGAACACTAATGTTAAGTTGTTATTGAATATTCTCCAAATGATGATTACCACTAGTACATCAAATCGGACAATAAAATAACCAAGTGACGATTTTCGCTCTCGACGTCAATTGACGTAAAAGCTGACGATTATGCTTTTCTTCTTTCAAAGGACTTTCTCTGTTTGTTTGAATATATTTTATCTTCATTGATCGTTTCAAATTATCTCATGAAATATAAAATTTTCGTGTTATATTTATAAATATCTAATCATATTATTCATAGTTTGTTTAAAAATATATTTAAGACCCACAAACAATTTAAAAGCATTAGAGATTGAAACTTCTAGAAAGTAATACTGAATAGACAACATGTACCTAACTCAATAACAATACACATATTAATATTTAAGATCAATTTATATTTAATCCTCTATGTAACCACAAATATTCTTTCTTCGATAATTTAAATTATTAATACAATAGCATTTCATTATTGAGAGAGAGAGAGATAGACAACCAGGACAGCTTATAAGCCGACTAATGTCTAAATTACTTTGCGGTTAATCCACTCCACCGAAATATATTACGAGAATAAACAGTATTTATTATTCATAATTATACATATACCATTATGAATAATTGTTATATGAATCGCTTAAAATATCTCAGATCAAAAAAGCTTTAATAATATTGTCTCTGATTCTCTCACTAGCTACAATATGAGCTTTATATCTTGTAGAGGGCGGGTTTTATGAACTAAACATAGCTTAACTACATAGACTCGTCTCGACAGACAAGACTCTCGATAAAATAAACTGTACATAAACCCCTTCATCACATATTATACTGTTAGAGAATCACGTCAATGAATCAAATTTATTATAATAAATGAGCGAACTAAGTAAGCATGTAACATGTAAGCTTAAATATTAAGTAGATGAGTTAAGATGTACTGAGGTCCTCACAACACACTTCTGTCAGTGTGATACCACCTCGCTACGACAATGTTCTATTAGATATGTATGACCATTCTAGTAATAGTCATTTGTACTAGAATATCATCACTATCTCATAAACTCAAGTTGTCATATTGCATTATGTTGTATCTTTATACATACATTGTACCTAATTGAATCCTAAAAAATCCTGATATTTATAAAAGATAAAAGTATATACTGATATTTATAACCATTGTCAAAAACTGTTATCTTTATATTGTTTAGGTCTTAGAATAGTTAATAAATTTAGCAGCACAATAATATGTGAAGTGATGATATTATTATAGTAATAGTGAAGTTGAATACTAGTTCGTATGAAATTGAAAACAGAAATAGCATATGCAAAGCACCTTTTAAATTTTCCACGAAGTCGTAATAAACAGAATCAAAGTTCCAATTTGTTCCGTGATGGTCTTCTACGAATAACGTTTTTATTTCAAACTTGTAAAACTCATTGCGATTTAATATTTTATATATTTCCAGGTATTTGGTTTGAACAACATTTTTGTTTAGATAGTTAACTGAAATATGAGTATTTTGGTGTTCTAAGTTTATTTAAATATTATTTTTTTCAGTACCAGAACTAGGTGGTCTGGCTCGTCGAGCTGCCGGCTGTTCCAGTGCCTTCTCCGCACCCTCACCAGCTGCTCATCATGACCCAGGTAAGTGCTGATAATTTGTCGCGTCTGTAAATACTTCGGAATAAAAAATATAAAAAACACTTTTGTACATAATATAAATAATACGTAAAAAAAAAACAATAAATTCGCAAAAAAAATCGGTTTTTGGAACACACGTATGGAATAAAATGAGTAGTAGAATGTTTATGTATAAATATATAGCGGGACACATAACCTATCCTCTTACTGGAAAAAGAAATCCTTCCAAAGATGCTCGTATAGATTTAACATGTGAGACCACCAGGTCCCTTGGATCACATTAAGGTCTGTAATATTGCACAACAGTGACACATTAAAAAAAATACACTTTATTAGGTTCTTAGGGAATCTTAAGAGTAATTCTCAGAATACCTATTTCTTATGTGAGAGTCACTTGAATGTGGTGAATTTAGTATGTGAGACCCAGGTCAGAGGTGAGAAATCTACATCAACCCCCCAATTTGAGGGCTCAAACCTGACCTTTTGTGGATTGAAGAAGTGAAGTAGGTAATTGTACCGACGTGAAGTACTGTCTGGCTATATTTAACACCCTTAGTTCTTGTAAACCCAGTTTGTCCTGCAAATGACTTCCAAGCTATACCTCCTTCGATATATTACCAAGAGTATCAATACTTTTGCTGATGTTAAAATGAATGTTCTAAAACTTCTCGTGCCAGGGAAATGGTTTTGTTTATTTCTCAAAGTTGTCTTCTAAGTAACATATAAGTGAATCCTCTAGCTTAAGTAATTTTATTCATGCTTTTAGTGTTACTTTAACATCTTCTTCAACTGAAAATGGTAATTATATTACCTTAAATTGTAATACGTAAGTAAATGATGCTTAGATTCAGAAAATAAACTGCTTCTCTATTAAACACTACTTTTATAAGAATAAATGTTGTATATCTTTATTAATTTATGCAATGCTTGCGATTCATTTTACCTAGCATATAAATACATTTATTAATTGCTATTTCGATAACTTCACAAAACGCTTTTTAATCTTTTAATTGCTTTTTAGTATTCAGAACTTAATAAAATTTATTTCTGGGATATTATGGAAGCCTATTGGAACTTCGTTGTAAGTTATAATATTAAATTAAATATTAAAAGGCAATATATTTTAGTGTATACATTTTATGTTTTGGAAAAACTACATCCGGAAAATAAACTTCAGACAGCAGAATTAATCCGGTAAACCTGGCAGTACATTTACGCTGCTAACGTATTGTATCAAAAAATAAAATAAAACAAATATTGTAATGAGACTAGAAACAGAATAAAGTTTTAGAGATGACTCTCAGAGAGAACTCTCCCGGTTGTAACTTCTTTCAACTCAGTCGGTTAAGTAATTAATTCTTTTGCCGACCCCTTTGAATAAATCACTTTACAGCCAACTTGAGGATTATAAAGTTGTCTTTTAAATTTTAAATACCTTATTAAATGATTCATGATATCTTTCCGTATTTTTATCTTTTATTTTTTTAACACGGCGTTACGTTACTTTGCAGCTAATTTTATTTCTTAAAGAAAAGACTCCCTTCTTTTTTAATATTAAGATAAGCGATATGATTTTGTAAATAATATTTCTGAAATAATGGGAATGTTAGTGTTTTTGTAAAATCATCATCTCCCTGCCCTTTACCCAATTTATGTGGGGTCGTCACATGTTTTACACAATCCATCCATCTCTTCTTTGGTCTATCCTTCCATGTGGCATTAGTACCTTCTCATAACATGTCCATACAATGTAAGCCTTTTAGTCCGTCACTAACGTCACTTTCAAACTTCCTCTGATATAATTATTACGTATCTTATCCATTCACCAACATTCTAATTTCTGCCGCATTCAATCTCATCTCATCCATCCCTTTGGTTGCCCAACACTCATCCAACCAAACATACATCACTAAAAGTCTTATGACCTTTTTGTAGATTTGTGATCTGTCGCCTTTTCATCCACCCTGCACTAATTCTATTTTGCACGTCTCAGCTTATTACAGCTATATTGAACTAGTCGGTTACGCCGGCTACAGTCCGGACATGCGTAATCATAGAGCATATCTGTATTTGGTTGGTATTTGGTTGGTTTGGCCGTTTAATAAATATATTCGAAGTATTTACAATGTATATTTCTATGTATTTGAATCTGTTATCTAGAACCCTTAACACAAATAACTAATTTGCTTACTTAGGGGTTTGATCAGTTTGTGTAATTTGTCCAGTATTATTATTATTAGTCGCCCAACAGCCGAAATTTGAACGTAAAGTGTTAATGCTTATGACAGTTTGGGCTAAAACCTCAATGTATATTTATTTTTTATTTTTATTTTATTACGTCAAGCGACCATCAATTCTGTGCGACTACTTGACATGACATGACAAATATATACTTGACAGTGGACATGTAAACGTCAAGAACGAAGTAGTGTGTGTAATTAATATTTTGCATCGTAGTGTGTGTAATTTTTTTGTCACAAATTAAATGTATTAAAATGCATTATTATTGAAGAATATTAGCCTTCTGCACTTCTACACATTAACTATAACTATGCCAAATTTCATACTACTCAGTCCGCGCAATTTTCGCAAAAAGGGGTGTAAAGTTTTTGCTTTATGTATTTATATAATTATTATTATATGCAGGTTTTTATGCGGTTGCCCTTTTTTTGCAAATACATGGCACAGTTCAAATATGACAGTCAGACAGTCAGACAGTCTCTTTGTATACATTTCTCTTGTCTTTTGTTTTACCTAAAACATCTTTCGTCACATATCCTTTACAGGTAGCGATTTCACTTTAACATTCAATCATAGGCTTACCATACATATTTCCAATAATTTACAATATAATGCTTTCAAATATTATTCATTTTAATAATTGTACGTTATATATATAATTATGTTGTGTCTTTATAACGTATATTTTGAACAAGTTTAACGATATTAAGTAGAGGTCATTAAGTGGCCGAAATTCAACAGTAAAGATTGAATGTCTATCTATAAGGGTTTGGACATAAAGTTCACCTTTATAACAAATTGATATATCTTTTTCTAAACTCTATATAAAAGTCGGGCGACAAGTTACCCTGCGTCAAAAATGTATTTTTACATGTGTTAACAAAAGGTCTAAAAATACATATTTTAACTTACAAAAGCGGTACCTATTTACATCTTTATAATAAATATTCGTGAGCCACAAATAATAAAATAATATGTTAGTAAGAAAAACGTCGACTCTTATAAACTTTTGAAATAACCAATTCTTTTCTAAGTCCACTAAAGCCATTTGGAATAAACACGTCGCAGCGGTCCCACTACACTACAACTAAACTACTACTAAACTACTACTGCAAACTTGTTTTGCACCAAACGTTAAAACTGAGAGTTAGCTCCTAAACGGAAATCTTTGGTCTCCAGCGAACCTTGAATTAGCAGCATTGAAACTTCAGTCACTTTTCTTAATTACTTTTTAAGTAGTTTATTATTTTAGTTACCTCTTACTATAGTTACGAGTGGCTTATCATATTGGAAAGATTACAACTAACTATATCAATATTGCGAATCTGTGTTTGTAGTACTAACTAATAGATATTGTTGTCATATATAATAATGGCCGCCAACTAACTGTCATAAATTTAAACTTTGTAGCTTTCGCCATTTCTGAGATAGAATCCAGTCGAAGGAAAGTTCTTTTAAAATGAGTTATAATGGTTAAGTTGTGTCATTTAGGAATTATCGCTATTACCCATTTTATATATGTTATTACTGTTATAAGTGTATTTGAACTTAAAATAACTTTTTTAAAAATAGCTTCAAATAAATACTATGATATATACATACAAATCCTTTAACAAAAGCCAATATTGTGGGTTAAAAATAGATAAAATAAATTCAGTAAACATATGAAACGAACTCGATATTCATGGGTTTGTCTAAAAATAAAAACGAAGTCTGAATAAAAATAGCGACAGAGGTCTATTATTATGGCAATATTCTGTTACACGAATTTATATTTATTCGTAACCGGCTTTCACAGGTCGGTTAATTTAAAATGAAATTAATAATATACATACGTATTATATCGCTGGCTGTAAATTTATAAAATCATTTATGAGACGTAACTAAATATATTTAATAAATGGATATAATTCTAACCATTTCCCGGGTCCATATTATGTACTAACCGTACACACTGACTTTGTCTGCTCCTCCCTCGTATCCTGCAAACATTTGGTACAATTGCATACTGTTAATGAAAATGAGTTTTTATCATAGTCAAAAGCAACCTATATGTTCAGACAAATAATAAACTGTATGAAATAATTTTCAAACTTAAAGAGTGGCGTATATATTGATAGTGACAATAAGGTATAATCACCCCAAATTTACACCAATTTCATTTTGTGCTATTTGTCTAAGAACCTAAACAAACAAACATTAAAACAATTTCAATAGTATTGTATTTTCGCACTTTTAGGTTTAATAATATTTTTTAGATAGATAGATAATATTCTTTATTGCACTTTGAATAACAATTAAAATAATACAAGAATAATAACAACAATGAACTATACAGTAACTAATAATAAAAAAAAGACAAGTAAATTATAAATAAGTGCAAAAGGCGGCCTTATCGCTGATAGCGATTTTTTCAAGGCAACCTTGGTAAGCCAGAGGAAAAACATATATACAAATATATATTTATATATGTAAATAATATATATACGTGGAATTATTCAATATGTGTACATTAAATTATTAAAATGAAACGTACGCCTGTTAAATATAATAATACATACATACATCAATTACTATAAACATACACGTTACACACATTACTATACTAATTTACTAATGAACAGTATATAGATAGAAAGTAAATAAACTGAAAAGATAAAACAATAATAAAAATGTATTTAAATAATAATAATGGAAACTCGATCGACTGGTATCAACACTGAGATAAATACAGTTGTTTCACCTGTTTTTTAAAAATGTCCAAGGAATTAGCTCTTCTTAATGTAGCGGGCAGTGAATTCCATAGACGGACAGCTTCAACAGTAAAGGAATTACTGTAAAAGGAAGAGGAATGAGAAGGAACTTTTAAGATAAGATTATCCGAAGAGCGCAGAGTCTTGAGATGAGAGTGATCCAGAAATAGAAACCGCTCCTTAAGATATTCTGGAGACTTAGGATTAAATAGGATCGAGTAAAGAAGTGAAAGTATGTGAGAATTTCTGCGAAGGCGTATAGGAAGCCACTTGAGCTTGGTGCGAAATTCGGAGACGTGATCGAATTTACGAAGCCCAAAAATAAACCGAATACATAAATTTTGAAGGCGTTCAAGCCTATTAAGCTGATCCTGGGTAATATTAACAAAAGAAACGTCAGCATAATCAAGAATTGGAAGAAAGAGAGATTCTGCTATCGCAATTTTTGTAGGTATAGGTAAAGAGTTAGAAAGTCGTCGCAGCGATCCAATTTTAAGGTAAATCTTTCTACTAACTTCGTTAATGTGAGGTATCCAGGATAATGATTTATCAAGTATCACTCCTAAGTTTTTAACTTTATCATTAAAAGGAATTATAGCGCCATCAAACAGTACAGGAGGAACGTCTGACCAATTTATACGCATTGTTAATTTTTGACTGCCGATGACAATGAGTTGTGTTTTTGAGGGATTAACTTTTAAGCCAAAAGATTTACACCAGTTTGATATACGTTCCAAATCAATATTTATATTATTTATACAAGAAGGAAAATCTGTTAAGTTAGTTAGTGAGTATAACTGGAGATCGTCGGCATACAAGTGGTAGGAAGACGAAATATTTTTGGTTATAGAAGTAATAAAAATTGAAAAGAGAAGAGGAGATAGAACGCCACCTTGCGGGACGCCGCGCTGAACCGCGCACCAATCGGAGTGCTGGTTTTCAACGCGAATACGTTGCCGACGGCCGTGCAAGTATGATTGAAACCAGTCAACTACTTCAGGAGATATGTTAAGAGAACTCAATATGGTTAGTAATAATTCAAAATCAACCATCCCAAACGCATCACTAAAATCTAGTAAGGTCAGAATAGCCAGCTTTTGATTATCCATACCACCCCGGATGTCGTCGGTGATCTTAACCAAGGCAGTAGTCGTACTATGACCGTGACGGAAACCAGATTGAAGAGGATTAAGGAGGCAGTTCTTATAAAGGTAAGGGGACAATTGTTGGTAGACAAGACGCTCAAGGACCTTAGATAAAAAAGGAAGTATGGAAATTGGACGATAGTCGGAAAAATTACTAGGATTAGGCTTTTTAGGTATGGGTATGATTAGAGCGTCTTTCCAGGACTTCGGAAATGTTGAAGAATGAATAGAATTATTAAGGATAGAGGTGATAACTGGAATAACAATATCAATAATAGGTACTATCATTTTACGATTAATGCAGTCCGAACCCACGGCATCCGAACTGATGCGAATTATGGTCCTCTTTACATCACTTTCGGTAAATTGACTAAAGAAGAAAGGAGGATGACTGGGAGTGGATGAAGCGAGAATTTGATTTTGGGTATTAAATTTAATTGTACTATCAATTGTACTAGTAGAAGTATAATGTTGATTAAGCTGGTTTAAGTCTAAAATATTGGGATTTGTTGCTTGGCGCGCTTTCCCCACTCCAATAGTTTGAAGAAATTTCCACACTTTAGCCGAATCAACTTCTTCAATGACAGATTTGTGGATATGGCGTCGTTGACTATCTCTACACATCTTGTTGCAACGATTTCGTGCAGTTTTATATTTTTCAAGATTTATGTCATTGGGCTTTGATTTATATTTCATCTTGGCTACGTTTTTTTTATGTTGTAACTTTTTTATATCCTCAGTAAGCCAAGGGGCCGGTAGGTATTTAATACGTACACGTCGAAAAGGGGCATGTACGTCATAAAGTTCTGTTAAAAGAGAATTAAATATGTTAATTTGCTCGTCAATAGTAGCAGTCATTTTTATAAAAAACATACGCATTAAGTCATTTCTCTCATAATATATCTGAGTGGAATCGAAAACATACGTAAAGATCCATGTCATAGCGTTTTCTTATGCCCTCGTTTACCCAATTGTAATTTGTCCTCATAAAAAGCGACCCTACCAGACTTGCGTCATTTTATGATAAAGCCGACAACTAAGATGCTTATAATCTGTAACATATTGTTAGTCTAATATGACTTCATATTTACTATTAAATATAGCAGGCTAAAGTGAATCAATCCAGAATATTATTTTATAAAAAGTAAAATACCTATACTCATTTTCAAATCAACAAAAACAAATAAAAATAGTCAGAGAGTATATTGATAAAATATTTAGTTTAAATCTCACCTAAACCCGGCTCCGCAAACTACCCGCGGCGTGTAATATTATATACCCTGTTATTCACCAACAAATTATATTTTCACCGACCGCTCATACCAATAGTTGTAAATCTGTTTTTAAATGAATTGACTTTCCCATATTCTCGTTTTATTTTGAATAGCGTTTGGTTTTCATTCTATGTTAGTTTACCGACACCCCGATGTGTAACTCTTGGCGCCAAATAGTTTTATGTCGCAATGCTAGTTAGCTGTCCATAGACATAAAGAGGCTGGGTCTTTTATTAGGTAATTGTAAGATGGTGTTTGTAGATAAAATACGTGGTGATGATATTAAAGAGATTCTCATCAGCCTTAATATAGAATTATAATAATATTATATTAATAATATCTGTCTTATATAGCTTGAGAATAATATAAAATAAAACGGAATAACAAATATAGAATGAGTCTACAATTCTCTTATACCATATACTACGGCTTCTATGTACGTTGATAATAATTTAACAGATTTTCAAGTTTCATTTCTAAGAAGTATGTTCCATATATGTTTGTAAACAATAAAAGTTGTAAGAGTCATACTCTACTGGTGACATTTACGTAAGTAACCTGTCCAGTACATAATCTTTCAAGCCGTGGTACTATAATTTAAATAATTTTAAACATTAATTAAGTTTTTTTTATAAAGCGTACAAGCGTCACTTCCCGGTTCCCTAACCTTATTGAATTATAATTAATATGCCATTATTATTTCTCGAATATATATTTAAGAGGTTATAATTATAGCCTCTTAGTTATAGAAACTGTCTCACTCAGTTACGAGTCAGTAGTTAGTGAGCGGCACATGTCTGATTTATCTATCTGTTAGTAACCATCAGTTTATTAAGATCAATCTTAGATAGAGTTCAATCTTAGTTAGAAGCGTACTATTTGTATATTTTTTATGGTTCACTTTCTCACTCTACATGATGCTATTCAGGTGCGGTTTTTCCTAGAAGTAAGTGATGATATTTTTTTTCCTTGTTTTAAATTTGTTTCGTTCGTTAGCGAAAGTTAATACTACTATATATAATTGATATTACATTATTTGTGTACTGTTTTAACATATCTGTTAGACATGAAACCATATATATATCAAATTATAAAATATTATTAAGGTTTGAAAATATTATCTATAAACATGTATAGTAAATGTGAGAGCCACAGCCGAATGCCAAAAAATAAACTTAATACTAATTATATTTAATTAAATTATTACAATATATCAATAGTTAGAATAAAAGAAAAGTGAATTAACTACATTATTAATTATTATATTATGTTTATCAATATAAATATTATAAATTTATAAGTAAAAATTATTTATAAGTAAACATGTAAATAATTTTATAATAGGAGCTTATAACAATAACACAGCGCACTCATAGGCACACACACATACGGAATAAGACTGTAAGTCATAAGTATAAGACGGTTACTAAAGGTAGGTAGTAATCTAGATCGCTGATGTATTTGTATTTAGGTACATTTTCATCTCATCGCGTTAAACCTTATTTACGGCTGTAATAAAATCTGATTCCCGCCGAAATGCGATCGCAACTTGTTCAGAAGCGAATTTCATTTCTGACATCTCATTTAAAATGTTTAAACGCTCGTGTATTCCACGAAATTGATATTTCAATACCTTACTTGTGTATTTATTGTCTTGTGATATATATTTTTTAAATGTTCTATTTGGCGTTCTACGTTCTAAAATAAAGAACGTTTAAAAATTTTCACTATTTAGTCAGTGATAGGTTTGAGAGATTAAAAATACATGTATATTATTTGATTATCTTTTAAACACTAAAATGTGTACCTATTTTAAATAGATTTTTATTTATAATTAATACATTTTTTGATATTTTAATGATATAAACATTAAAATATGCTTTTTTATATATCGATTATTTTTTTTTATAAATCTTCAATCTTTGCATCAATCTCGTCGTAAAACAGAATGTTGTTATCGTAAATACTTCTAGTGTCTTCGAACAGAATTGATATGTCGAACAAGCATCGCAGCCTCCGGTACAGGGACCATCTTATATGTTATTTTACATAATATTATGTACACTATCAGACATTTTATGACTTTCCTAGACATCGGCTCACACAAAAATCTCCTTACCTTGTCACTATTATTTATTGCTTATCTTTTATGCATTACCATTAAATAACACATGCTTCATTTATATTATAATATTGAATAATTTTAAATAAATATTATGAAATAAAATAACCATTTATTTTGTTTAAATTTTAGTATTGTATAGAGCAATATTATTTTACAGTATTAAGTCTTCGCATATTAAAGATACAGAAATAATTATCTTTATAACCTAAAAACGTTTCAATCTAAAATCGAATGCAAGTAACAGTTTTAGATAACATTCGGGTCTCTTCTGCGATATATCAGTATCGACTAAAGGTTTGTTTTATTTTGTTTCACACCGTATGTTCACTTTATCAAGTACTCTAGGATAGAAGTACCTCAGTGGTTGTTTTTCAATAGGTGCAATATCCATTACCTGCAGTCGCCGCTGTCATTGGCGCTGGCACTGGCTACACGTGGTCAATTTACGTTATGAATAAATCGTAGCTACTCCAGCCTGCAAACCAGCAATTTGCTCAGTCTGGCTTACCGTTTCAGCTTTACATTACTTCCCCACTTCATATTTGGGGTGTTTATTAATGATTTTGTAATTGGTCTGTCGCTTGCACTCACATCCGTCCGTCTGTCCGCTCGATTACTTCACGTGTATGTAATATTACAAAATGATTAAAACGGCCGCTCAGGCGAGCTCTGCGAGTCCGGCGATGTTTACTAGTCCCCTTCCACTACTGATAGTACACAATGTCTCGAACTTCATGTTTGATTAAGTGTACAATTATTTTATTATTATTTTTTATTGCTTATACAATTTGAGTACTGCATAATCAAGTCCCATTGCACCCATATGAAGAGGTATGTGTTGTTATATTCAGTATGTAAAGGAAAACATGTTTTAATGTAAGAGAAATGTCATCCGTCTGTCCACGTTAATTTATCGTAGTGGGTTAAAATTAGTAACTTTTTTAAATTTAGACAAATACTTGTTGGTTTGATTTCATTTAAGGCCTCTTTTTCTGGAATAGAGAAAGTGTTTTTTTATTTTATATATTGTAAAAAATTGAAGGTTTTGTTTATTCTACTATACTATTTAAGGTGTTGCATGCAAATACCCTTACTACATTCACATAAAATAGACAGTAATTTTGTGAGGTCCAAGCGAGGGTGGATGCAGAGACATTCTTATATTACGTAATTATACACTTCATTCGTAATCATACATATATTTTTATCTTAAATTATCAGTTTTTTCCTCATTCAACTTTATTATAAACATATATTATCACCGGAAATGAATAATAATTTATATAGTTATGATTGTAACAGAGATTGAATTGAAATATATAGTATTTAGGTATAACTTATCGAAATATTTCAAGAATATCTTTAAATAATATACATATATGTGTTTTATAAGTACTTACAAGTATTTTTACTTAAGGTTACACAAAAATAAAAATAAAATATTTTAAGCCATACCTCATTGTTCTTTTTAATTTTGAATTTAAGCTATTAGTATATATGGAAGTTATATGTAGAAGAATATATAGAATAATTATATAGATGTTATATAGTTAAATTATAAAGGCTCACTTCTAGTTGTACCAAAGGGGTTCGCTAGGACATGGAGACGAACAAACAAAAACCTACGACTCTGGCTGTACTTTGCTGTACTGTCTGGAATCTGGATATACCCTTATAAGCGCATAAATGTATTTCATAAATGTGATTTTTTTATAATTTATCGCTTTATCATTCCTACAACTGTTTATGAGTATGGATCGGAAAGACAGATAGGTAAACTGAAAAAACTGAAACCAATTTATAAAGTTATTTAACGATCAGATTTTATATCTTAGAAAGTTATGGAACAATATTTTTACTTTTATGTATAAAGTAAACCGACTCTGGCTTCGTCAATCTTGCTTAAACACTTTTACTAACTGACCCCTGACCTATAAATGTCTTACTTACATCCAATGATATTACACGGGTATTCGCTTTGATGTAGTTTGTGGCTCTTTGAATATCTCTGACGATTTATTACAAATATATATATACGTAATGTTTGTGTATTTGTGTGAAAAGGGTCGATGGTGGGGCAATTTTATATATATGTAACACTAACGCGACTCCGTCCACGTGTTTATTGACAAGCAATGTTTATATCTTTCTAAATTTTTTGAACTTCCCGCCAAAAAAAAAAAAAAAAGTATCCTATGTTACTCCTAATAGCTCCTAAAAGTATGTGTACAGTCTCATAATGATTGGTTGAGTAGTGAAAGCGTAACAAACAAACTTACACTCGTATTTATAATTCTGTAGGATTACCAAAAGATGGCTAACGACTCACTGAAACAACTATTTCTATATCACAGATATAATATATTCTTTTTCTTACCTGTTTACAGTATCTTCGTGTATGTTTCTGATTTCTGAGATCGCATATTTATTGCGCCATTTAACTTTCAAGTAGAGTTCGATGCAATTTTCCGAACATCGTACAAATATTATTCAAAATATTTTTTGTATTATGATTTATTATTTTTACATAAGTGGATTTTACAATTTTACATAGTATTCAATGATTTTTACATGGTTTTTGGTGTTAAGAGAGTAAATAAAATATTACTATTCTGGTAGCGCATAGTTTTAATATAATAATAATAATATCAGGACAAATTACACACATTGATCTAACCCCTAAGTAAGCAAATTATTTGCTTGTGTTAAGGATGTTAAACAACGATACAAATACATAGAAATACACATATAAATACTGAGAATATATTTAATAAACGACCAAACCGAAAAATACAGATATCTATGTTCATCACAAAAACGCCTGTCTCTGCTGAGAATCGAATCCAAACCCCATTGCGGCTTGACACGTTAGGCGTCTGCGCTAACCACTCGACCAACGGGGCTATAAAATAATATTATCTCAACTTTTCGAATAGCCTTTTTAAATTAATAATAATTTATTAATTTTGGTAACACATCATACCATTATAATTAAGTTATATTTCTACGAGTAATATAAAATCATTAAATTTATAAATATGTTTAAAATATTAGATCAAAGCTCATGAAAAAATATACACAAATAAAACATCATGATTCATGGAGTTCGTTGACCCGTTCATGTTTATTAAATATTTATATGTAAAGAAGTTTTCTTTATCTACTTTTGTGTTAAAAATATAGTAACAGTGAATGTTTAAAAACACAGTAACTTATTTTACGTACCTACGTTTTTTCACATTTTCATATAATTTATAAGAGCGGCTTAGACAAAATAAGATCCTGTCAAAAATAAAATTATAAAATAATCTAGCCTCGCCAGTCAATTCATTCAATGTAAAAAAATAGTTAGATGTTACGTAAAACTATGTCACTAAGTTATCTTAACTAGTGATCGCCTAACGGCCGAAATTCGACCGTAATCTAAAGTTTTAATATTTATGAAAGCTTGGATTAAAACCTCTATGCATATTTATTTTTGATTTTTATTCTAATACGTCAAGTGACTATCAACTCTGTGCGACTATTTGACATCAGACAAATATACATTGAACATGTCAACGTTTACGTTACCAACGAAGTAGTGTGTAATGTTTCGTACCGCAGTGTGTGTAATGTTTTTATAATTTATTTAATGTTTTAAAAGTGCATTATTATTAAAAAATATTAGCGTTCTGCACTTCGCCTACAAATAAACTATAAGTATGCCAAATTTCATACTCCATCGTCTGCGCAATTTTCGTAAAAAGGGATCCAAAGTTATTAATAATAATATATTAATAATAAATTAATAAGCTTCACGTATTTATATATAGATTAACATACATATTTATATGGAAGCACTTGTTACAGATTATGACTCAGATTATGTTCTCGTTTGAAATTTTAAATAATATTATCAACGAATAAACATATTTTTATAGAACAGTAGTATTTAATGTACCTAGTTCCCTAAAGTATTTTATATATTAGTAAGTACAACAACCTTATCTCAACTAATAAAGTATATGTATCTAGACATCATATTTGTGTATATACAGTGAAAGTCAAAAATTCTTTCATCCATGAAAATGTTTTACATTTATTTGGACACGTCAAAACCGAACAAATACTGCAAATATTTTAAAATCATAACAATTTTGCAAGACAGGGATATTTTTTCCGACATTGTTTGCAAAATCCAGGATTCGGACTAAAACTTTTTTCATATAAATGAATATATAAACCGATATTATGAATGTATAAACATTAACATAAAGGCATCAACATTTTTATTTCTAAAAAAAATTAATAACAGACAAACTAATATTGACATGACACTAAAACATTTTGACAACCAAAATATACCAAACAAAAACCAACATGGCGTCGTGAAACAATACAAGCACTTTCCAATTAACCATTTTACTATTCGATGAAACCAAGTATTTTCGAGCTCTGTGGCTCAATCCGACTGGAAACCAACTGTTTTTATTGTATTGCATCGCTATTTATTTTATCGAAATATCCAACTTACAGTTCGTTAGCTGACAAAAGATTTATTTATTATTTACAATAGATTATTATTTCACAGGTACGTTCGAGTGCAGTACAGTTACTTAAGTAATTATATTTCACTTGGAGAACTTGTCGGGTAAGTTTTGTAGGACATTTTAAATCATTGGTTAAGAACTAGTTTTGTGTTCTTCAGTGAGTTTTCTTGTGGAAATTACAAAATTAAATAAAGTCATTAACCATAAGGTAGATATTATGTCTTATGTTACCTAAAATCTATTTACTACTAATTATTTACCACATTTTAAAGTATATAATAAAAAAAAAATCATAGATATTTGCACAATTTAAAAAATATTTTGTTTTTCATTACTTTCAAATATTTTTTTAGTAAGCATTATTTTTTTTTGTAGATTATTTTGGTTAGTTACTATTATGAGCACCATTATTGTATTTACGTAATCTTAGATTCGTATCCTGAAGCCCTTGAAACAATATTTTTTCTTGATATTATCTTTTATAAATATTAATAAATTATAATTTAATTCTATCATTTATTTCTTCGTGACTAATTAATTTCATTACATACCTACCTAATTTTCCGCGTAGTTAGAATCTAATCGTTTTCAGACTTGCATAATTTGGGCCACAAGTAGTGATAAATGAATTGTCGCACAAGCTGACCCTCGTTATTTAATTGACATGTGTGTTGTCAAATCCCAATGCTAAATGAAACCAGAGCGAGCGATAACATCGACTCAAGTTCATCGAGGTCAACGACTGTCAAATTGACAAGGACGTAACACTGTCAACAGGAGTACTCAACAATAATCACTCTATCATTAACGAAACATAAACCCTATTGTAATTAGCATAAGATCTAATTTCACAATTGCAACCCTCATTATGGGTCAATGATTTGATCACGCGTTCAGGGTAATGGTTCCCGTAGATGTCGTCAAAACGCTCTTAAAGGGCCCCCGAGGCCTGTATTAGGTGATCTCGGTCAGACAAATATACGCTAGGAGTAAGTAGGTAGTAATGCCAAGATGATATGAAAAGAAAAAAATAAGATTTATTAATATCTATCTATCTAACAAACTAAGAAGACATGCTAACTATAGTTTTAAACTTGAGTTGTAAAATGTTTATGAAAAATACAACATAGGAATATACCTATGTACGGTAGGCATGCGTGCAGTCTGTATAGCGAAACATACACTCATGTTTTCATTATTTTCAAAATCACATAATCAAGAAATGATAGTACATATATCGTCATTTACTGTTTCACTATCGACTGATGTGCCGCCAACATATTGTATTGCTTTCGCCTAATTTGGTATGGAAAGATGCACCCTAGATATTTTTACTATTTATACAAAATGAATAATGTCACGTATTTCACACGAAGAAATATAAATGTATCTAATAATAGGTATAATTTCTAGACAAAAAACAATATGCAAGTTTAACTTACAACTTATTTAAAGAACTAACCAGTCTTTAAGTCAAACAAGACATTAATTACGAAGTCGAAATATTCTTGACATTAATTACCAAATTAAAAAACAAATTACGAGGATGTTCCCAAGCCGACACAATAATTATGACAAGATAATAATATAATTATTACAAAAACATCAAGAACGCACTTAACAATTCTCCAACACCTCTACTCTACCTACCTTGTTAACTACATACTAAGTACACACATACTCTACTTCATCATTTGACATTTATTAGGTGCATTCTGTTAACTAGATAATAACTATTGAACCGTCTGAGAGCTGTTCTTATGATTATCATTATTATCATTACAATGTGATTATAAATAATAAATAATAAAAAGCCTTAACAACGGATCTATTTATGACTTAAAACTATCTCAACTTGCCTCTATATACATACATAAGTATGTGATACTATGTGTGTGTGTGTGTGTGTGATCCTATAATAAGGTCACATTCACGAAGTTCTGTTTGGACAGTATTATATATTACAATATGAGTTTGTTACATTATTGTAGAATTACAAAATATAAGATTGTTATTATATAGTAATTTGGTATGTAGGTAATATAAATATATAATTATTTATTTATTGTTGTTATACCTGGGTTTATACAAAGTAAAAAAAAATAAAAAAATTATCACCGCTTCTCATACAATAACATCTAGTAATAAATACATTATCCAGTAATCATGAACACCTTGCTCTAAGTAATATTGCATGTCACACCTCAACCTCAATTACCAAGTTACCCATAAATATTATCAGACAAACAACTTCTTATACAAATAATACTCTATTTTTGTTCCGAATCCTCCAGAGAAGAAATCCTTGACCCCCTGACCTACTCTCGTCTTTGCACTGTCCTAAACTGACTCCATTTCGCTTTATTTAGGTACTATTGGATTGTTAATTATTAACTGCATTAGTTAAATGTTAACATTGGACCAAACTGATACTGATCGTCTATAGTTACTAAAGAAGAATGTTCATATTTGTTGATATTTTTATTTATATAGTGCAAATTAAGTACAACAAGACATGAATTTGAATATTATATATTTAACAATAATAGAACAGTAAGATGAAGTGCTCTCCGTGTAGAGAGTGTCGGTGATATTAAATAGAGTTAATTTTTGATGTTTATTATAGAGCGTACAGTGATGGTGAGACACAGGAACTGACAGTTAACTAATAGGTCTCCTCCATTGTTTTTTTTTTCTTTTATATCGATCTAATGTAACTGTACCAAAGATTAAAAACATCAAATTAGTTACAAAAACTTAATCTGTATTAGAAATAAATGTAGGTACTGTTACGTATAATGTTATAAGATAATAATGTGCCACATCACGCAAAAACTACAATATGTTTTGAGGAAATAAGACGTTGGGTTTCTTCTGCAAAAAATATGTCTTTCGACCGGGACAAAAACAATTGGTTTGATTAAAATGAAAGTATAAATTAAAATATTATGTCACAAATTCGATATCATAATATACCTATATCAGTACCGAACCGCAGTAAACAACTAGTCTACAATAGAGCATTCAACAATTATAGTTATTTGAAATTTTTAGATAATTTAGTACTAAAATTGTTTGTCTGAAAACATTTATTTTATTAATTAATATCCTGTTTACATGAAACATTATTGAAGAAATAAAACCTTCGATTCTTCTATAACATAGATAATTAGATACATAGGTCGCTTAAAAAATAAAGGATAATACATAATATGTTAAATAGTCTATTAAAGGATTCTTTAACACATTCTAATAACAAATAGAAATGTCGGTAAACTGACTAAACATTTATTAAATGTTCTTTTTTTCTTATCGTAATTACTTCCTTGACAATAGTGTCTATAACTATATGCAAGAAATTTATCTCAATTACCTATTTGAAAAATATTTTTTACTACAATATTTTTAATCTACCCTAAGCCCGAATGATTCGAAGTCTAACAATTGCCGTATTCTAAATTCCACAACAAAGGACCTTTAGTTGTTCTATCTTCAGTCCGCCACCGCCGCGTCGCTGCAGCGCCGCCGTAAAACCACTTCTAGAACATACTTCCCGCGTTTTGTTAGCGCATGCGCCGTTCGTATCCCATCCCTTTCTAGCGAATTGCGCGGCAGTCTCTATTGCGCACTGAACCGCGGAGCCACGCGGGCATCGCGTTCAACATCAAAACAATTACACGATGATTGCCGGCTTGCCACCCACGAGGACCATGGATCACAATTATTCACAACAGCATGGGTACGTCTGCCGCCGCGCGCCGCAAGACCCTACAAACGGTACTGCTGATTGTTTTTGTTGTTTACGTATGACGTATTAAGTACGGCGTAAAATGGACATAATATATTTACCCTATAGGTTGCTATCTACGGAATTACCGAGAATAAAGAGAATGGGTCGTATAACCTCGGCTTTTAAACATGAATAACTTTTAACCTCACATTACCTTACGACGTAATAGGTACGGTTATTCATTCATTGTATTGGATTGCGGTTAAAAGTAAGATTGATGTCAGCCAAGACGTAAAAGATTCGTAAGATGCTACGAGATCAAAAAGTCTTTATGACTTGTTGCTTACTGACGATATATAGCATTGCAGGTACTTACTATAGGTAGCTAGAGTTGTTTACATTAACTTTGTATTTGCCTCTGAGTTAACACGAAATAGAAAGAAATAATAACTGATACGTAAGATATTATCAAACGGAGTTGTTTATATATATTATGGTTTTCTTCTGGCAACAAACAGATATCCAAGAAGGAAACGCTAAAACGTAAAATGCCGTCAAAATAAAAGTCATTGGGTCAATGACAGAAGTCACGGATAATTACGATACGAGTAATCGGTTAATTTAAGGTTCCTTTGTTCTCAAATATTTTTGGAACATTTCGGAAACATCGTAAAAATAAAGAGAATTCTTTTATTTTCTTAAAATAATGCAAGCTACAGATGAAGTGGTTAGTTTTTAAAATAAAATACGAACAGTCTTTAACATTTCATTTAATTAGCAACGATCATTACGAAGAAAGTTCAAATAATGTTTCACACTTCCTGTTTGAATATAAGCTTTATATTATGTATTATGTATGGAAGAACATTAAAAACATTAGCATTTTAAGCTCACGTTAATAAAATGCAAATTATATGTTAACGATCGACTGCAGGTTCGCTTCTATTATATAAAACATTAAACAACGAAATAATGAGCTTCAAACTATATACATATAACGAGTCAAATAACACCAAAATAAAAAAAATAATCTAAATAATTCACTCCAACTTCATGAAATTAAAAGGAAGAAACACTGAATGTTACGTAGACATAAGACAGGTGACTAACTTTGCTAAGGTCAGATAGGTCGAGCCGACCTACAGTCGACCGACAGTCTGACTGAATCTAGTTAACTACAGATTTTCTAATACACAATGCTAAATGATATCCTCAACACCATGTATATTAATTACTAGTAACTTTACTTTTAAAAAGATATAAAATTCATTCTAAAATATGAGGTGATTGACAGTACTTAAATGACATTCTGCTACTATACATACTCGTATTATATCACATTATGTAATCTGAAGGAAACAGACTGACTAATCTTAAAGATAGACATATTACATAACTAAAAAAATAGAATTATTAAAAAGTATATTATTATTTAATAAACTTTAGAAAACATAAAACAAAACTGTGAAGAGTACTCTTTAAAGTAGTTAAACAAAATAAGACTGTCTTTCTGTAGACCTAAAGCCTCTTTTTAAATAAAACAGTGTTTTTGGTCCTCATGGGTGCCCACAGCGCTGCCGGTGTTTTTACTAGGTATATTAGAGGTAAGCAGTGAACAGCGCTTTTTTAAATCTACGTAGGTTCTCTAAGAACTAGATTTATTAAATCTTTTGATACAGGATCAAACGCTCAGTTATTCTAAAATATTGAATGTTAAACTAAATAACAGTACGACCATTAATATCTTTAATACATTCTAAAAGACACTTTATAACCGGCTACGTTTTTAGAATCTAAAGCTTAAATTTGAATAACAAATTCCTTGTTTTCAATACAATATCCCCTTGGGGTTAAAGAGGCGAGAAAAACATTTAAAAACATAGGTTAAAACTTTAATGACCGCAAAACGGACTAACAGTCGTCAGAGTAATGTAAGAAGTGTCGTAAAATACTCTCGTTGCCCTAAAATTTCATCTCTTTTGTTGATAAAGTAATCATTGTTTTATAATTGTAATTGTTGACTCCCTTGTAATACCAAACAAAGGTCGACTCATACCTATATATTATATGTTTATATTAGGCAGCTGCAGTTAGGTTATGAATTATGTAAACAAAAAAAAATCCTAGTTATCTGCAACTGTAACTATATTAATGTAAATATATTAGATGTCTTTAATAAATATTACAAACCATGAATGGAATGATTGATGTCTTTGTATAATTGAAGTCGGTCCACTTCGTAATGAGTTATCGAAATGCAAACGTAAATTAAATACCGACTGTCGAGAACGTTTTTCTTTTGAAGTCGTTTAAAAATATATTAATCCGATTCAGATACTCACAAATTTGTTTTAATATTTAATTTAGGAAGCAGGTTTGTTAAGAATATCTTAATTAAATTTAATTAACATCCGTTAACAACAGGTGGAATATTAAATAACTTACAAATGATAAAGTTATGGAGATAATTAATAAGACGTCGATAAACGGACGGACAGATGTTAGTGACGTCACACTATATAATTAATGTTAATAATATTAATATTTTTTTTGCCTTTATAGCTAGATATACTAAATTTAATTTATAATTAGTTTGCTGTAGAGAGTTTCGGTAGATTTCTGCCGAAAGAATTTAAAAGGTTATTTATTTTATACAATATAACAATAAACAAAGATATATAAATTTAAATAAACAAAGAGATTAACATAATTTATTAGATTGTTTCTAGACAATTTAATCGTCTTTAAAACCATAATAAAACCAATATCATTATTTTTGAAGGTATATACGTATACACATGGCTGTACTGTTTTGTAAATTTCAATAAATGTCTAAAAAATCAAATCGATGGCTGCAGGGATACGAACCAGTAACATCTGGGAGTTCATACACACATATAGATACAGCAAAAGGTGGTTTCCATTCAATATTTATTAAAAAAATATTTATTACATTTTTATATACAATCATTTTTTTTTAAAGTATTCATTTATTTATGAATATCTATTTGAACCCATCAAAATAATTCTCTTCGAATATAATGCACTTGTTATAATGCCAACATTTTGTTGCCTCGAAGCACTTGTATATATTTTTTTAGTGATCTTACTCAATTCCTCCTTCGATGCTGTCTTTATCTCCGCAATCGTGGCGAAGCGTCGTCCTTTCATGGGACTTTTCAGTTTTGGAAACAGGAAAAAGTCACAGGTCAGGGCAATACGGTGGCTGCGGCAGCATTACTGTGTGGTTTTTGGTCAAATATTTGCACACAAGTAAATACGTCTGAGTAGGGGTGTTATCGTTCTTCCATAAACATAGGCGTTTTTGGGGGATTGCCTCGCGTAAATTGCGCCTAACTTGCAGGTAATATTCCTTATTGACCGTACTACACTGTGGCAAGAACTCATGGTGCACCACGCCTCTGCAATCGAAGAAAATTGTGAGCAAAACCTTCACGTTCGACCGAACTTAGCGCACTTTTTTGGGCTTGACTAATGCGACAGCTTTCATTGGGACGATTGAGCTTTGGTTTTCTTGTTATAACCATAAACCCATGATTTATCAACAGCTATGACCATCTGGAGCACATTTGGCTCGTCATGGATCGAGTTCTACATCTCCTGAGCAATGTCAACGCGATGCTGTTTTTGTTGATCGAGTTTTTGATGACTCATGCCCAAATCATTGGTTAAAATCGATTAGCACGAGCCAATACTAGATTGACAAATACTAGATTCTTCACTTTATCAATTATCTTCACGTTTTCGTCTGTTGTTGACGTGCTCAGGCGCCTGGTATGCTATTCGTGTTCACATCTTGTCGGCCCTCTGAGAACATTTTGTACTACCGATAAATTTTGCTTTGGTCCAAGGTATCTTCACCATATACCACAATCAACATTGGGATTGCGTCCGCCCACTTTATTTTGTTTATCACACAAAGTTTTATACAGATTATTTGATCTATTTTTTTTTAAATAGACGAGACTAATTAAAACAGCTGTCAAAAATTACTAAACATTCAAAATGGCCGACCTTGTCAGCATAAGTAAGGGACATAAAAACAACAACAAAATATCTAAAATTTAATTTACGTAGCCCGAGGCATTTTAAAATTCGCGATACTTTTTGAACACACCTCGTTTATATGGATCTACATTAGCTGAAATATTCTTGATCATTACATACCGATTTATATGTATGTAAATTAATACTTAATTATTTATGAAATTCAGTTGTGTATAGTATAGTAATACAAAATATATATAAATATGTTTATGTTCCACATTAGATGATGTAGCGGAGATAACAGAATGACATCCTTATTTGTATGAGACGACTTTAGTATGATTGAGATGAGAGGAGATGGAAAGATATTACTTGTTTTTTATATATTTATAAACTACTCGTGATATATAATAATAAATTAATAATTGTTTTATTCACTTGTTATTAGAATTTATACTAATGATTAGTTTATAGATCACCCATGTCACTCATGAGGTCAATGTAATTTATTTTTATAAAAGAGATTTCTGTAACATACTAGTAACAACTTTTACTATGGTACACTACTTATGAAAATCGCTCTTAAAATATTTATAAATAATAATGAGACAATAATGATCTTTAATATATTATACAATAGTAAAACAGTAGTGGTAATTAATGTAGAGTGAGTAACAGACGAACATACCTACTAAGTGTTATGAACATTTCACGGTCAAACTTAGAAGTAGGAAAAAATATATACACATATATTTAAAATTAATAATTTTAAAATTTTCCCATACAAAATATATTTGTTGCCTCTGAACTGGCATTAACTGTAAGCGTAGGTACGGCGCCCGGCCGTTGTCCTTTTAAGTACTTCTTACAAAATACAGGGTAATAAGTAAAAGAGGAAGCATTTATTTTTGTGTTGTTTAGCAAGATATGCAAGAGGTGACCAATTAATTACAAATAATCCTGTATATATATGCAGACTACTTATTATCTTCCGTTTTATACACACAAGAATGAGAACAATATGTTCTTTAACAATATGTTAAAAAGAGACAGCGATATGACTTCCTGTTCCGTTCACTTAAGGAATTTTGCGTTGGTTTTCCACAACATACAAAGTGAGGATTGAGTAAAAAATATATAATAATTTTGTACTATGAAATTATTGGAAATTATGATTAAACAATACCTTTAAAGAATTTGATAGACAATGTTTCGATGTGTAGAAGCATAGTGATAGTGAAGTGACAGTTCCGGAAGTGTCTTACCATCTGTAACTCCGGAAGTATCTTACCATCTGTAACTCCGGAAGTGTCTTACCATCTGCAACTAGTAAAATGGAAATTGGTGTTTATATAATTTATAACAAATATTGTTTTAAGATTACTCTTAATTTGATATTTAGTATAATTCCTGTTGATAGTTAATAATTCCTGTTGATAGTGTTGTGGCGCTTTTTTAACTGCCCGAATACATTTAAATTGTTTTACCTTAAATGGCAAAATTAATTAATGAATTTATTATGTTCGTTAAGGTACAATAAATTATATACAACAGTTGATGTTATTTTAATTGTGTTAAAAAAATAAAAAGCTATATTTCAACAGTGACAGACTATGATCTCTGTCTCTGTCTATTGCAAGGTTCTCTGCTCTGCTCTGCTCTTTATAATATACTCATTTCCATTGAACTACATTACACAGTTAATAAAATATAAAATGGTATATTAAGCACCTTTGTATATAATTTCTCTGAATCAGATAGTATGTAACTCATAAATACCCAAGGTTTGAAGTTTGTAATAATACAAGAAACAGTTTTCATTATTATTATTATTAATTGTTTGGCTGGAGCTAAAATTGCCGATTTTAGAAATATTATATTTTCCAGATAGTCCAGATTCTGTGGATAGTCGCAATAGAAAGATAAATCTGTGTCGTGGTAATAGCATCCCTCGTGGGATGATAACACCTAGAGAGTAGCTCTGTGCTTACGAAATCATAACTAGATGAAGCTAGTTTTATCTGCTTCTCTGAATGAACTATTTATTTTATTTATATGCGCTGGTAAAATATTAACTTAATTATATTTGATAGTATAAATATTTAGAATTTGAAAGAAAAGTTTTAAAAAGTTTATAAACAAAGTTTTAATTCGCTAGAAATAGTACATTTATCTAATTACTGCTATTTAGGTATATAACTACTTTAAAAGTATCAACACTAACGATATATTGTATATCATAATTATCGATTTAATTAAAGCCCTTAGTAAGGGTTATTATTGACTTTATAAGAGCTAAAATTTAAAAATATTATGTTAAGTTATTTAAATATAACTTAATATGGTTGCAATCTGTGACAACCGATATAGGTCTGAACTTAAGTAAATTAGAGAACCAATACCTAACTACAAACAGGTAGGTATGATATGGTAGCAAGCAAGGTAAAGCAGTTAGCGATACAATGAAGTAAAAGTGGCTCGTCTTACCTACCACTGTGTGACGTCACTATGTACTATGGTACATGTATATGTAGTGTGACGTCACTATATACTATGTAGGTAGGAACTGTAGAAGGACCGGTTTCATTCTCTCTCGCATATGATTATTTTATTTATTATGCAAATTAATGTATTTAAAACATCAATATTGGGATAATATAATTAATTACCAATTTGGATATGGAAAAAATACAGTTTTCTAAATTTTATTTTTAAATTTTATTATAATAAATATGTAACTCAATACAATAAAGTTAATAATAAGTGATTAAAAATTTATAGTCACGTGATTCTGAACGCACCTTGATTAGTTGATCGTTAGTGACGTCATAATGTTAAATGTTTTCACGGTATTATCTACTATCAATAGCTTCTGTATTTTACGTACTATAATCTTTTGTAATAAAGTGCTAAAACTTCATATTTAAGAAAAAATATTCTATTTTATGTGACAAAGTTTATATAAAAACAAAATTCTGATTTATATATATATTTATATACGAGTACCAATGTGGACATATTTATGATCACTGATTTCTTAAATAAATACATATACCTACTCGGTTCAATTTAACAAAAGTCCGAGGTGCTAAAGCTTCTAGGTAGTGTGGGAAAAATTTATTGTTCTTGATTTTATTATTTCTTAATAATTTATTGTAATGAATGAAACTAATATCCTAAACACAAAAACATTTCATGCAAATTTACTGATCATTTACAATATTTTTTTTATTAATGACTAACGGAGTCATCTTTAAAAACTCTACTAGATTAACTCTTGAAGTACTTACTTGAAATTTAAATGTTGCTGTAAAGTTTAGTATTAGACACTTCGTCGCTTTGCTTGAAGCCATTGGTCTCGTCCTTTTGTACCTACTTTTAAAAACGTTATCTATTTTATATAGTCTTTAATAACAAGATTTCATATATTTTGATGTGATAAAACGTCAGCTGTATGTATGTAATATTGTGCGAGACTTTACAAACATAGATCATGGAAACGAACTACACCAAGACTTAACAACAATCTATCAACACACTAGCAGATCATCTAAATTAATTAATATTTAAATAATTAATAACATTTATACTATTAGTTGGAATATGTTGAACCTCCTTCACTCGTAGGTAGAAACATCATGAAACAGTATAAAGTAACAGGTTGTCTGAAATATAAGAAACGCCTTAGCACTTAATAAAAAGTCAATAAAATATTGTTTTTATTAATAAACTCTGTTATAATTCAACAATATGTCCAGGCAAGTTATGGAATCTCTAATGTTATTGATATCAAAGTATAAAAACGTATCTGAGAGCGGAGTGGGCGGACGACCCCTCCCCGCGCTGCCTCCGCCCACTCAGACCAGCGTGCGTGCGACTGTCGCCGACAGTCGGAAGTTTGTCACAAGCTTATATGGGGTATAGTTTAAAGGTTTTATAAGCTCTTTACCTCAATTACTGATATTAATTGAATTATTCCGACATGAATCTATTAAATTTGCAGTAAAATAATATTAAGGAAGTCGTAAACGTATATAACTATAGTGTTATCATTTTTGATACGTTTAATTAAATGTTTTGTAATGCATAATTATTTTAAGAAACGTTTATAACGAGCTAGTAAATAGGTATCACATATAGTTTAATAGCCTGACGTTATTGTATTTAATGTTTTTAACTGACCGTCCGTCGCACTTAGATGTAAAATCTGTTCCTTGGCTAATATTTAATATAAATGTAAACTGCGCTGAACCACACATAAATTAACTAAAATAACAAACTACAGCCATTGAACTAACGTCCGGATATTACTGGAACTTCCTGTTACGAAAACCTTACTCAATATTGTTGTTATTAGATATTTTAGTTACTGTTTATTTAAATTTTCTTTTGTGAAGATGGTCACGGTTGTTATTTAATTAGTATTAATGTAGACTACCTTAGAAGTATCGTGTGTTCATTATTAGTTATTTAGATTTTTATCAAATAATACCGAACTCTTGGTCTGAATACTTTTTTGTTCTAACTTAGTACAATACATTGTTTAATGTTTATTTATATTTTAATTATTGAATCATAATAAGATAAAGTGGTCTTACACGAATATTTCTTTAATACAATTAATGTACAAACTTCACGTTATCAAACTTCTCCAAAGAGCCCTAACTAATAGTATGTTCCTACCTACCTAGGTAGGTACTAGAGTGTATTTTTGAATGGAGACCTTCTTAGTCTTCTACTAGTCTTCTTAGTCTACTAAATATTTTTTCTTCGGAAATTAAATAAAGTTGTGTTAATTAAAGGAAGCCATCCATTAACCAAAATCCAAAACCTTCACTTAAAGAACAAAGTATAAAACTGAAATAGATTCCTAATAATCTTTCAGGAGACCTTGAAAATATTAACAAAAATGTAAGCAACACAACAAGGACTCGAAGTTGCCTAAAAACTTCTTCTTGCGCCGCGTCGAGTTCAGTTTGATAAGTTAATGAAATAAAATTTTAATCATTATTTGTAACAAATTGAACCGGTTTACGAAAGACTGTAATAAATATGGTCCTAGAAAAACATCTTTATGTCATTTAATATGTACAATAACACAGTACCTAGGTACCCGGCTATGACATTTAACTATCAAAGTCATTAGATATATTATTACATTTGAGAACAACCTATTATACCAAAGTTTAATCTGCATTAAGCTTAATCAGGCTAGACTGTGTGATGTGTCGTTATAATAATAAAAAAAAGGTTTATATTTTATTTACAATTTAAAATAAACAATAAAAATAAAAGCTAAATTTTGTAAAAGATTCCAATATCGTTAGTTGATGCACATATAAGTCCACAAATACACACACTTACAATATACTTACGCGATACGAGGATCGTAACGACCTAACAACATTACCCGTTCACAATGAATGCATTATTCATACGTTTCATTCGTTCACTAAACTCTCAGTTACCGACCGACAGATTTACAGATAACCATGTGTCTTACTGGATCGTTTATTTTCTAACCGTTCGTTTTATAAACGTTTATAGGTTTTAATTATATTTTCCAATTCATTTAAACGTATATAATTTTGTGGGCACATTAGTTACAAAACAAAACTTTATAAAACGAATGAAATTTGAATGTGTTATATATAAATAATAACAAATGGAGGCTTAAAGTAAAAACCGGCCAAGTGCGAGTCGGACTCGCGCACGAAGGGTTCCGTACTATTATTATCTATTTAAAAAAATAATTATCATTTTGTTTTAGTGTAAATAATATAATATTACCTATACTTACATAACAAAATATTTTGTGGATAATTCAATCGGATACTTGTTGCCGTTATTAATATCGACCAAAAAAAAGTAACGTTTGTTGTATGGGAGCCCCCCTTAATATTTATATTATTTACGTTTTTAGTATCAGATTTTATTGCGGCAGCAGAAATACATCATCTGTGAAGATTTCAACTATCTAGCTATAAAAGTTCATGACATATAGACAAACAAAAAAAAATCACGTTTGTTGTATGGGAGCCCCCTTAAATAATTATATTATTCTAGTTTTTAGTATTTGTTGTTATAGCGGCAACAGAAATACATCATCTGTGAAAATTTCAACTCTCTAGCTATAACGGTTCATGAGATACAGCCTCGTGACAGACAGACGGACGGACGGACGGACGGACGGACATCGGAGTCTTAGTAATAGGGTTCCGTTTTTTACCCTTTGGGTACGGAACCCTAAAAATGGTATGAATATTGGTACATTTAAAGATAAACGATATTGCATAGACAGCTCATGCGATTTTTTCCAAAAGTCTTGATCATTGTTCCGTTGTGGAGCTTTCTAGGTCAATCTGTTCTGTATTATATTTGGAGAGAACGGCGCGAACTCGATAAAACAAAACAATCACAATGTAGGTACTCGCCAACTGTAATAAGTTATTTAGGGGTGAAATGAGGTGGAACTAGATCCATTTATGAGCCTCGTGACCCACGTGACCCTCGTGCCCCCATCATCTGTCACTTTGACGTTTGTCAAAATGACTGAACGATACCGACGTTTAGGAACTTTATATTTGTGGTTTCAGGATATAATGAATGATTCTTTGATTGTTGATTAAAATATTTTTCTTTTTGGAATTCTCAATAACCATAACTGTCATAAAATTTTAAAGTGTTTTATGATATACTTCAATTAAAAATACAAATATTTAAATACATACATTATGAAATTCTGGCTACGAGCGGGCCGGTTTTATTTATTCAGATTTGTTTGACCTTGTGAGGTTATAACAGTCGCTTTACACTAACAAACATACAAACAAACCACTGCTTTCGAGACAACTGCAACATAACTGAACCTATGTACTCAATATCATATATACCTACTTTAATATATGTATATAGGTAATATTATTATTATTACTAAATATTCGTTTATATTCAATGTCAAGTCACATATTATTCAAGGAATATATTAACCATGTTGAAAATACAAAAATTTATTCAGTCATAAATACATTTTATTATAGCTAATAATAAACTTCACAGACCTACAGACCTACATGTAGGTACTTAATTATATTAGGTATATTTCGTTGTATTATCCATATCATTTTCTATGTTTTCAGTTAGTGTAAATACTCCTTATATTTAAAAGCTTTAAATTCGGAATTCAATTTAAGGTTTTATAGCTTTATTGTATAGAAATGACCTTCGACCTAGACGCCTTTTATATTAAAAGGAGAATTTTATTTTTTATTCCAATTCGTTCAAAGGAGATTTCATTTACGCTAAAATTACATTTTGTACGTAATGTGCATGTACTTTACAGGGGTGGGTTTTTATACTATTTATTTTTCCATCGATGTATGCAAATTTTGTTCAGTGTAAATCTTAAATGTAAAGATAACTTCTGTGTGATATTAGTCAAGGCTGCGTGTGCGACGGACGGTTGTGCGGAGATATTTATTCCTAGTGTGTAGATATGATCAAATAACTGTAGATCAAATAAGCTTGGAAACATTTAAAAATCATATAAAAATGTTAGCTGGTGCTAAAAGCAAACTAAAATACGTTTTTAAGGCAATAAAAACATACAATTTTAAAAATATTTTTTTTTCCTATTCAAACCGTTTTATAACTACGTTTATTTCGTCAAACAAAGTTGGCAACCCTAATTGTAGATTACACTTCCTATGTCGCCGTCAGTTACTCACAATTTTTGTTATCAATCTCATTCTTATATTGTTTTACGTAACTGTTATTTTTGTAGGGTCATACTTGGTGGAATGGTTTTTTTTTTTTTATAAATCAACACTAAAACTATCGTTTCACCCATCGAGGGTTGCAAGGCGTCTGTAACTACCCTTATACTTAACTGTTGTAAGTATTGGACTATATTTAAAAATGGAATAACTTTTAACTCGTAGTTTAAATTACATCGAATGAATTCCTAAAACAAAATTAGGATCACTTAATGTGATGCTGCTCTGAGACGGTGAAAAGCAACGTGTGTATGTTTGTGTGATTAAAACTCTTTGAATTGACCGCACTATTGGTGAGTTTAGATCATTCAGAGAGTAGAAAATAGATAGGTAGTAGTATCAAGCGCCGTAGCGATATTAGAACTTCAATTACCTAACATTCAAATTATATACATATATATTATACGCATGTATTATAAATAGCTCCAAAATATCTGATTACATATCTTTAATTACAAGTAGGTACAAATAGAGTTTTATTTTTATTTTGAAATTACTATGGAAAGAGTTCTTCTTATGTAGTAAAATTCCAAATTAGACGCTAAGCTCTTGGTTATTTTCAGTGGCAGGTAATTGAATTGCAATTGAAACATTCAATTAGTCTAACATTGTTAACTACAGCAACATTTAGCGAACGGAACCTATTCTAGTTACATTAGTATAAGTAATATAAATATAAATTTCTTACAAGAAAAACAAATTTTTATAAATGTATAAGATGCTCTTAAAATACTAAAATAATAGCAGTGTTAGTTTCATGTATTCTAATACAAAGTATATTTGATCGAAAACGCCATAGTGTTATTCGTTTGTTTTACCCCGAGCGCAGCTAAATTAGACTACTTAGCGGTTAATGAGCGGTCTACTAAAATAACACTGCTAACTTCACAGTCCTTGTGCGAGCTGCGCACTTCACTCTTATGTCTTTGTAATAGAATCTAATTTAGTGTAACTGCGCCATCGATGCGGCCAACCGTCAACTTTACGGCTCCACTGAATGTTCCCTGCAATAACTCTTCTGTATCTGAATAAGATCTCACAATAAAACATTACGAGACTTATATTGTCTGTCGTGAGCTTTGCTTTTATGTCAGTTATAATGAGCTACTGGTCCGACCCGCTGACAACTTTGTTAATATTATACCAATATATATTAAGAATATTAGTTGTCATTAGGTTTATTTATAAAAAATGTCCCTCCTCACAGCCATAGACATTCAATAAATAAAGATTATGCTCATGTCAAAAAAACTATAGACGATGTTATTATGTGTTTTTGTATTTTGATGTTTCTTAATGTAACTGCCACGCCGGTGTATGTCATAATTATCGATAGTTATTAATTCTGTTATGGCTTGTAAATACTCTTTAATATATTCCAAAGTGGTTAGCTATATCAACATTTATTAGGAATAGTATTCATATAACACGACCAAGATAAAGTTTACGACGTAACCAGAGCGTAAGAAGAACTTAACAGTTGTTTTACTTCGCCGGCCTATCCAGCATCCACAGGAAAATAGAACTTATCTAGACATAAGAAGCTGCAAGTGCGGTCGAGAATGGAGTGACGTCGTCAGTCTCAATTAATAGGGAATGAAACGCTGGTGTTTATTGTAATGCTTCTATGATCTGGCTCTGATCTGTCTGTCGGTATGTCATTAATTAGAATAGTGCTCTGGCCGACAATGAACATCACGTAAGTACTTAGTGCCGCTAAATGATTGCTGTTGCTGTCACAGGGAGTTAGATTCTGTGTCACACAGATTACTTACAATATCCAAGTCTCATCATAACATACGTTTAGTTTAATTATAACGGACCCGTAATCCAATATGTATCAGGATTTTTATTGTAATTAGAAGTCTGGTAATAATTAATTTGATTATTAAATGTGTACTCCGATACATATATAATGTTTAAGTAATTTCAAAAGCATTCATCCGAGAGTGTTAAATGGTGCCTCGTTAGCTGAGAGGCCGGTTGTATCTATTAATTGTTTACTGCCATGCAATTATTAAGTATTATAAAGTATACAATGTATTTTATTTGTTTGTCTTTGTATTTGAAATATCAACATCATATGTAGGTCATCAATCAACCACTGAGTGTGAAGCTCCGAATGTTCATAACAGACACTTCTAAAAATTAAAAAAAATCGATTTGATACAGTCTATATAACAATTTTAAATGTATAACAAACATTTTGAAACCT
Source organism: Napeogenes inachia (assembly GCA_959347355.1). Classification (NCBI taxonomy): domain Eukaryota; kingdom Metazoa; phylum Arthropoda; class Insecta; order Lepidoptera; family Nymphalidae; genus Napeogenes; species Napeogenes inachia. Next base: position 11,245,233 of record OY365793.1, on the reverse strand, counting down.
TATATTAATTATAAAAAATATCAGAGCTTGATTAATATAAACCTGCCTTTATTGAAACCTTCCTATTGAAGTGTAACGTACCACAAATGGAAAAAAAAAAAAAACACAAATGGAAAATATAAAATACAAGTATACACGTATAAAATAGTAACCTACCTCTTAAATTAAAAAACTATCATTTGGAATTACTCTGGAGATACAAGTAAACATTTCGTTTTCGTGTACAGACTTACTATTACTAAATAATTATATAAATGATATCATAATAGTATTTTTCTTATATTTTCAAAGCATTTTAGTTTCTAGGCTACTACTACAAAGATAATCTAAAATTATATTATGACAAATTATATCAAAGACTTCTACGAATATGAATACAGTGAAGTTTCTGCCATATTTATTAGATGCTTGAAGTTATGAAGTATGAGTTGTTCTTAAACTTTTAGTATTTTCTTCATAAAATGTTAAAGTGTACACACGTATTTATGATATGAACACGGTATTACAAAATTAGTTTTCTAATCCCTAACTTATTTTATGGTTTATTTGTTTTAAATATTCTGTACAAAATAGTAACATACAGTATAAAAAAAATATATATATATATATATATAGGTACTAACTAAGGTTTTACCAACTATGTTTTACCAGCGGCTTCTCCCGCGTTGTAACTGCTTGCCTGCTGCTAATAATGAGTAGGTATTTTTAAAAAACACTTGTTATTTCGAACGTCCTTGTAAAATATCTATTTATCCCCCGGGAACCATACTTTTTCGGGGTAAGATATTCCCTATTACCTTACCTGTATCACTTAAGTGTAACGAAGGAAAATTGTTTAGTAATTGCAGATTTATATACTAGGTGCTACATTTCCTCTTATATTCTAAATAAATAGGAAAATTATAGAAATAATAATAATAATAATAAATAATTAGAATTTTGCGATTTTTTGTGGTTTTTAAATCGATGTAGTTCTACAAACCACTCCATCTTCCAGTACCTACGTGTCTTATTTAAATCGACTAAGCCCATACAAAGGCTTACCCTGTTCAAACAGAACAATCAGACATAAGTACAAACCAAATTATTATATATGTGTATTTATAATAATTTTGTTTATTGATTATTTATTCCGTTTTGTGTATATAAAAATATATTTAAGTTGGTTACATACTAATGTTAAGTGACAGGTTGTTTTTTTAACTCTATTTATTTATATTTATGTTATTACTCCCAGGCGTCGCAGGCTTCAGTCATTTTGTCCAAAGGACAGGCTCTGAAGAGACAGCATCCAGTTTGCCAAATCACTTTAATAAGTTTAGAATCACAAGTTCGCGAATCCCAACAGACTTTCTTGGATTTGTGCCGAAAATTTGAGCTAGCATTACTTTAATCCGTCTCACATTGGAGTATTAGCATTTATTAGATAAAAAAAACTAGTAGCTACTTAACCGAGATTTATATATATTTTTTATTATAGTAATAATAATTCTATAAAAAAATCATGATGATTCTTGATAATAATTTTATACAAAACCGAAATTTAATTTTACGAGGAATATGTTTATCTGTTTCATATTATAGTTTTGACAAGTGAAGATATATTTTTTAAATTTGTTTATCAATTTAAAATAAATCTAAATATTTGATGAAATTGTTGAAAGGAAACAAACTTTTTAAAGGAACCGATTACCTACTCGGGACAGCTTTGATGAGTTAAGCTGAGAAATATGTTATCAGTGGTTTTGTAACACAACTATTATAACAATGGTGTCGTTACTATACATTACTTCATCTATCGTATTAGTTTAGAGTCTAAACTAATGAGATATTTTTTTAGAGAATAGTCTAAACTTTAGACTATTCTCTAAAAAAAATATCTCATCTATTGACTTTTCTTTTTACTTTATTTTTGTTGAATTGTTATTAGTTATAAAGTATATTTTATGAAAGTAATTGATACACCTATAACAGAAAATCTTTTACACTTTTAAACATTGCGTCACTTCTGTAAAGTCAACACCTTTTATTAATTATTATAAAGATAGATAATGACGTCATCTTCATGTCAACCGTTTTCCTTATTTTTGTGTGGTTTTAATTATATTTGCAAGTCACGGCTAACTAATTTAATGAAGGAAATGTTCCTGTACCATGTATCGGAGCGTCAAGTGAAATAGATAACCGATTTATTATTTGATGTAACATTTGAAATTCAACAATATAATATTTGAAAATATCTATATACATGTGTCACCATGTTAAGCTTATTAATTTCTATACAAATATAGAATGAAAAATAAACCGACACGGGTAGGGAATCGAACGGAGATATCTCAGGAATACGGTAGCTCAATTTTTAAAGCGCCGGAAAGATTACCCATGTCAGTTTATTTTTAATTCTATATTTATATAAAATTTAAACAATATAATATATCAAACTAAAATATTATTCCATAGATTATCTGATATCCTTTAACAAATCACATAAAATTAAACGTTTGCTGTTTGAATCGTCTGCAAAGTACCGAATGGCGGCGAAAATAAAATGAACCTGCAACAAACAAAACATTAGGTGAAATGAACACAGGAAGCTTTTATTATAGCGATGGTTCGCGAGGATGGTTTTTAATTTACCTTCGAGTAATTAAAACTTGTGGCTTTTGAGGCACAATGGACTTTTGAAAGATGCATGTCATTCAACCTTTGTTTAGATACAATTGTAACATTAGGTCTACCTAAACACTATATGCTTCGAAATTAAGTCTGAATCCTAAATCGTTACAATATATTTCGTTTTGCCTTTGACCGTGTTGTATATTCTAAAGAACAACGACTAGCTAATGAACGGAAGAAGGAACAATAAAATCACTTTGAAAGTACTCTTAATGTATGTTATAACATGGCTGAGTATGACCTCATCACTTTCGCTGTCAAAGGGCGCATCCTGTGCAGACAGACGGACGACTATTATGATCATCACAATGGAATTACGAAACATGCTGCGGACTTTCCCATTTATGTATTATTAATATATATATATTCTTAATATATAATGACATCGATTTCTTCTGTTTCTTTACTGAATGTTTTATAAATTATGTTTTTTTTTATAATTAAATAAAGTATTAATGCGTCATAATATAGTATCAGAAGATATTCGGATTTAAAAGCAAATTAGATGAATATAATTTATTTATTTAATATTTTATTTTAATATTTTATTTTTAGTGGAAACTTCACTAATTTCTGTGTTACGTATTTATTATATTTACTTATAAGTGTAATCTAATTGTTTGAAACCCTTTAAAATAAATATGGTAAATAAAGTATATACTTAAAGTCCGGGCGACACAGTTTATTTATTTATTATGTATTAATTTAAAAGAGAGAAAACTACTGCCACATTAGAGATAAAACTGCTAAATTGCGGGGTATCACAAATATATACATAACGAACACAAACTACACACAAACACACAAACAACCGTCCCGTGTAGGAATCGAACCCGAACCTTTAGCTCAGCAGGCGGCGCAACTAATCATCAGACCAACGCGTCATCAAATTATCACTTACCTCATTTGTTCATATTATTTTTGACTTAAAAGCAATTAAACCATATTTCTGGTAATTGTACATACAGATTCATATTTTCTTTATCATTATTATTTATCAAATTAACCTAAAGTACGTTAGGTTATACTTAATATCGACAGGAAAAGTTGACAATATTACTAAGATATTATTAGTAATAAACTATTAAAACGTGAAAAATTAAACTATAAAGGGCATTTTAAGATCCATAAACTATCAAAAATAGTAGTTAACTAATAGTAAATGACAAGTCACTCTCTATTTTAAGCACGTTCTAAATAACCTTAATTTCGCTCTCAGCCATTTTCCCTCGACCACTTCTCTAACGACGGACTGCGTCGGTCAAGCAGTAAACGATTGAGAACGCGGGTACAGTCAGCAACATAGACATCGTTCTACAAATTGTAATGTGTTTCAACTGTCTTGTTTTAGTGTTCAAGGCAGTAAAGTTAAGTTATTTTTAAAATACTAGTTTTATCCAATGTTAATTAATATTGTAATGTTTTTGTTATTTCAAGATCTATTAAAATATTTTGTTAAATTGTAGGAGCTCAGGTTTGTGTTATCTAGCCTCTTTTTTTGACAAAAAATAATTGAAAGTAATGTTTTATTTTTAATTTCGTCATAATGATATTCAAATATTTTTTTTGCAAAAAAGTATTGTCTGCTGACGGTACTGCTAGGCTTAGTAGTACATAATTATCGGTACCTAGCTTTTCAAAGAGAAAGCGACCGCGTTAAGGATCAATAGCTCTTAAATATCGTCCCGAAGTACTTAATATCTTCATATTTCATTATTTCAAAAATTAAATATTTTTAATAAGTGATAATATATTTCAATAGATTTATATATATGTAATTGTACTTGATAAGTAATACTTTTTTAATTCATTTTAATATGAAAAACTGTTAATTTGATTGTTTACATACGTTTAATTTTAGACAGTAGCAATTAAGAATAATGAAATAAAAATCATGTAATATAATATAGTCTATATAATAACGCTATAGAAGCTCATCTGGCAATAATGATTACATACTCACATTACACAGAATCTGAATATATCTAATAACTCGTCACAAAAGATCGATAAGTACAGTAAATTCACGTACCTATTAGATATATAAACTATATGTTTCTAGTATCTATCAGATGTAATAAATACTAAGGCACATTTTCTAGCTCTTTCCACCTAAAAATACCATTACGAACCATTGAATTCGTATAGAGCATGTGAACTATAGACACAAGTACTGTACTGCACACACACACGCACGGTACTGTCTATTATTTCCTTAATAAATATTTATAAGTCAATAGCTTCTAATCAATTACATTTAAAAAAACTTTATATGCTCAATATATCGAACTTAGAAATGTAGACAAAGCGCGTTAATGTTGGATCATTTAAATATGTTTACGCTGGAATTATACGGTTTACAATAAAGTTAGTGCATTAACAGTCAGCGTTTATCAGAACCGTACATTCACAGTCTGTAAATAGGATTAAAAACAAAACTAAACAAACTTGTAACGAAATGGCGTCGTAAAATGAAACGAGGGAATAGATACAACAAACCGCTTTTGATTTAAATTTGTTCAATTTTTACTAGAGATCACTTAAACAGTGTTATATTGTTTTTGCCGTCGGTAAAACTTTAATGTTTAATATTTTGTTATGTATTTTCATTTGTGTCATAAACATATGAAGAATAACATTTATCATTACTGCTACTACTACTACTACCACCACCACCACTACTACTAGAAAGAAAGAAAGAAAGAAAGAAAACATATTTATTCGTAGTCTCTACACAACATTTACATACAGAAAAGCTATAAAAAGTTAAAACAGAATAATAAAATGATCTAAGTGTTATGTACCCAAATGTTATGTTGAGCCGAAAAGGACTCAGCTCAGCTTACGCTACGATATATAAAATATATAATATAATAAAAATATCGCAACACTGATTTTCAGTTGAGCCTTTATACTTTATAATCTATAATTGTATATTGTAAATTTAATTATAATTACTACTACCACTAATACTACTACTACTACTACTACTACTATTATATGTAATGTACTTTATTGCTAAAACACTTTACATAAACATAAACGAGGTAGACACTATAATGCTTCGAGTCTTATGGTCAAATAAGTTGCTAGTACTGCTCGTCAACTTTTATCTATAGCAAGCTATATAAACAAACAAATTACCAGCAATTAAATCAAAAATTCGTATTATTAATCTGATGGCTTGCTCTTTTGCAAATTCATTTAAAATTTAAAATGCACTTAGCAAGCTTAACATTATTCTACCATACAAAAGCAATCTGTTAAAACTACGGCTTCAGTTGCTAAGCCGACAAACGGTGAAAGCCGTATCAATCTGGAAATCATTGTACGCGATTTAAAAAATATGAGAGCAAAATTCATCTGACATTCGGAAATCCAATTCGTGGCTTCCAACGAATTTACATATTTCGGTACTTTTATTTACATAAAATACTTATAATTCATTTATTTTGTTATAATTTACTTTTTAGTGGGTACCTGTCGCGAATTTAAAAGCTATCTAGACGACCTAAAAGCATTATGACGTAGACTAGGGTGCTGAGTGTCATAGAGTCGAGCAATGGAACTTGTACGACACAAATACAATTTGTATATGCCAAAAATATAACCTGTCTGTCTTCTCATTGTGCTGTAGACTAAATTATAATACTTTCGAGACGATACCCTGCATTGCAGCAACGATGTCTTAGAAATCCATTTTTTTTTTTATTTCAAGCAAACTTTATGCTAAAATCGAGATTCTCAGTTATTGCCAGACCCGGAAATCAAACGTTCTGATAACACTATCCGCATTCAAAGTATTTGTAAGAAAAAAAGCTGAATTCATTTCTTGCTACCTTTTTTAAGTCTAACCTTTGTTACAATTGATATTAGTTTTTGCGAATATAACACAACCATGGTGAATGTGTCATTGATTGGTTCAATTACTGTTACATGAAACTACTTTATTTTATAAACAAATACCTGGCAAAAAGCCAGCCAGCTACTACCGATAGTCTTTGTTTTTTATTTGAATTTCAGAATAATGCACAGCAACAACAATGTTGCTCGATATAGCTTTAAAATAATGAAAAGTCTCGGAAGTTTATCCTCCTATCCGATATAGCCATCAAAATACATTTTTTATATAAATATACAAAAAAACCTATGATGTCATTAAAATGATAAATTCAGTTCCAATTATTTTAGTTAAACCTTTTTGAGGCAAAAGCGACAGTTGGAAAGCTCTTAAGTACTCGTCAAAAGTTCAAACAAGGCTGAATGACCGCCTCCACAGCTGCAGCAGTCACTCTGTGGACATTTTTTGCTTTTATCTGTATTCACTGATTACGTCATCGTCATTTTTATGACGACATCAATTAATGTTAAAACTAATATATCATGTGAAACCAATGTTTTAAGTATTTTTTCCTCACTATACAGGTTTGTTTTCATTTTAATTTCCATTCTCATTAGAACTAATGTTTTTCATATTTTCAATACCAGCGAAAATATGATGAATATCTGCAATTTAAAAACATCACATGTTTCATCGTTGATTGAAGTTGCGTTTAAAATAAATAGACCTCTGACCTCAGTGATAAGATGAATTCGTAATCGCAAAATAAAACCATACTTTGATGTCTCAAATAAATATAATGACATTACTAAACATTCTTTATATCATATTATTTGGCAATTGATATTTGTTAATTTATTTTTATAAAGTTCAAAACATTATATTTAATATAATGAGGATGCAAATTTGTTTTAACAATCACCCACTTATTTGTTTCGAGGCACATCTGTTAAACGTAAACAACAGTTTATAGTCCCATCAATAATAATGCGATCCTTGGGTGATGAGACGAGACAGTACGTATTTAAATACAGTTAAACTTACATTAATTACAAAAAAAAACCATTTTAATTTTACTCAATAATTTATATTACCAATATGTTAGTATGAAAGTTTTAAAAGAAAAAGTTTAAATAATTCAATTCAATTCAGTTATAAATAAGGATTTTTAATATTTAGAATAAATTTTATTAGGAAATTAAAAGTCCAGTAGACGGATAAAAATAAAGAGATATCATCTCAATGCTAAAGTTATAAAACGTATGATGACACACTTACTAGTACCAACCACCCAGCCACCCAGCGGCGACTGCTGCGAGATGACGCAAGACGAATTTTATGGATGATAGATTAGACATCTGGGCCGTGGATACATAACACATTAAATATCCGATTGGTTTTCTTCTATATGATATGAAGTAAAGTAATATATTAATGTACACAGTAAATAGTCAAGAACACAACTCGAAGCAATAACGATATTCACGATAATAAAGCAAATTCCTTTTAGTCTAATATTTAACCTTAAAGGTGTCAATTTATATAAAGCTCGATGACGAGAATAAAACACGCAGATTGCGTCGGACAGCGGCTATAAATCTTATCTTTATCTATCCAAGTTAAAAATATTAAATTGGCAGGAAGACGTCTGAAGCGTTCACGAAATACAACATTTATTTTCACAATAGTAGTAATTGTTTAGGGTTTTTAAACTTTAATAATAAGAATTAACTGTCGTCGGTATTGTCAGATACATTTATAATTTGTATCAGTTACTACTACGAGTAAAACGTTTAAATGCGCAATTATATTAAACTAAGTATCTTCATAAAGCTGTTTCGTGTTAGTAAAGTTGTTCGTTTGTAGATCAAGATAACTTAAGCGAATAACTTAAATAACTTTATGGGTTTAAGTTTTTAACAAGCAATAAATTGATTAGCACAGTGCGTGTCACGAACACATTTCCGCTAATATTTGTTTTAAAACAATTATATTCTTTCACTTTCATAATTATTATTATTTCTTACATCTTAATAATTTTTCTTTTTAATTAAATTATACAGCTAATGAACTTAATAGTGAAAAATAATACAGAGAAACATATTTTAATATATATATTTTTGTCTATAAAAAAGTATAATTTCGTATGTAGTAGGTATTGAACCTCATTTATAGTTTCGAATTATCCGTTTAAAACAGCCTTTTAAAAATTTAAACGGAATTTCAAATAATTGAAAAAATCCTTCCGTAACAATAAATATTTGTCGATAAAGATATTTAAAGAACGTATTTTGTTGTTTACATCGAAAGAGTGAAGATCTCAATTATTTTTAAACTCCTTCCTTGATTAATAATAATTATTCCTAATGGTACCAACCAGTAGTCTACCAAGTCTTATTATCGTCACTTGTTAGACCTTGGCTCTTGGCACGTCGAAAAATTCCTGTCTCCGAGGTTAGACGGCCGACTTGTTTACCTGATGGCGTTCAGCTGTTTACTTGATATTGTTTTGTTATCATTCTATCTCTCCACTGCAAATTTAAATAATAACAATCTACAATTTAAAAGAATATATATATCGAAAATTACAAAAAAAAGCCACTCCACAAAATACCCAATACGTCATATATATCCGTGTATTCCACGAATTCTTGCAACTAAAAAGAGTTAAGACTTGTAATTAATATAAGATAAAGATACATACAGTCTACTGTCCTACAGGTTAATCTAGATCTAGACAGTGTGACACCTGACGGTTATCGTAAAACTATTCAATTAGATACTTGGTAATTAACTAGGCTTAAAACTTCTTAAGAATTCAAGTGACTCCGTCACTATAAAAAAATATTAAGAATCAGCTGTTTATCATAAGATACATTGAGACCGGAACTTAATAAATGAAGATGATGCCGATCTTTTTCAATTATTTTCTATTTTTTTTATTTATTTATTATTTTTCATTTATTTTTTAGTCAAAGTCCATATTTGCTCGCGTTATGTTTTAAGGTATTTTTCATTTATATCCAAATATTAGATGTTTCTTTATGTCTTTTCTGAATAATTTCCAGTTGTAACTTCTGTACCTACTTAGAATGTAAATCTGAATATTGTATCTAAACAAGCCATTTTGTAGAAACTGTCAACAATTCAACGTCTAAAATTAAAGTTACGAATTAACATTATTATGCGTGAATGTCTAACAATGCCTATATCTATATATAGAGACAAAAAACTGTAAAATAGTATCAAATATTGAGGAAAAAATATACCGGATGTCGGGATATCAAAAGACGAAAAATTTGCATCAGTGTTTCCTAGCTTTTTGTCCGTATGTTTGCCAAATGACGCAAAAACTATCCCAAACGAAAAACATATTTTATCTTGCTTAGAGGTCCACTTAAGTAATAACGTTCTTTTTTATCCATTTACCCAGAGGAAAGTGTTAACTGTACGTAGGTATATATGAAAATATATAAATCTTGATACTTTTGTTGATAACACGCTGTTTAAACAAAAAAAATACATTTAGGAAGCCACAGTCTGTTCATTAGAGAACGGTATCATGACCTCCTCTAGATCAGTCGGTCGTCTGATAGACTATCTACTAGCATCTTAACACGGTACGAATAGGCTTGTGTCCTCGCGTGTGTGTGTATGTGTATGTGTGTGTTATGTATATTGTATACCATCACTTATCGCCTGCTTAGTAAGTACATTGTTTGTTATTTGATTGTCTTTATATTAGTGATGGTGTAGCGCGGCCTCTGCTGGTCTAAGGTCTTCTATTATAAAGATCTTTGAGAATAACCCAGACAGAGATAATCCCTATTAGGGATGACAGATTACATGTCCTAAAATATATTCTAAGGTGTTATAAACGTATTTATTAATTTAATATATAAATAAAAAAATATATATTTATCATACGTATATCTTTGCCATAGCTAATGAACGATAGGGAAACGAACCCGGAACTCAATTTGACACTAACATCTGTGCAACCAAAATCCGATCTTCTTCTATTAACAAATCCCAAAGTAGTTCATCAGTTATACAACATGACTTAATAGTAGTTTACATCAATTAATATAAATATAATCAGTCTGAGGTGTTGGAGACACGAGCGGGTGAGCTCTATGAATTATATAGGAACTAATAATACATTTAAAATGTCTAATCAAATATTATATGTATTAGTAAATATTATTAATATAAAATATACATACTTTTATTTTGTTTCGTGAATTTCTGATGTTTTTAGTATACAAACAAAACAAAATCGTATGTATTTGGCATTACGTAAACGTTTTTCCCCGAAAGCGAACGTTTCCGAGAACCGGAATATCTGTATCGCACTAACCAAATTACAAATGGATGCAACGATTTGTAAGTCCGACAAAAAGCGACACGACTTTTACAAAAGACCCGCTCCCCGGCGTGTTATCCAATGATCTGATGTTCCATCTCGCTCGGTCGGTTTACCGTGACAGGTAGCAAGCATGCCGAAGGGATTCCCGGGGAATCCGTGAAAGGCTCGAAATTCCGACGAGAAGTAATGCAATCTCAAATGTTGTATAATGATACTATTTTTATTAGTTTGTTTGATTTTACCTATTACTCATTTTTTAATTCGGTAGAATGAACCATTTTAGTTAAAAATATAAGATCTCTTAACCACATCCGATAATCGATCATAGTTGTTAATGTTGTTGTTGTTGTTGAATAATAAATAAAAATACGAACAAAATATCATGTAAATATCAACATGATGATACATACAGCACAGTCCGTCTGTCTGTCTGTCTTTCTGCTGCGTCAGTGCGGACTTCCATTTAACTTCATCTCGTAAGTGTTTAATCGAAAACCTTTTTTTTATATATAAATATTTTTTTTTATTTATTATGGTAGTGCATTACAAAAATAATATAATGATGAATTTAATTTTCGTACGAGTTTTAGTACGAGTTTTGACGTTACGAAAACTATGACAGTTTAAAATCTAAATATATATTTATAATACACTCTAGTAAACAAGATTTATTGAAATATTTAAGATAATTTGTATAAAAAATATATTTATCTTCAGTTATTTAGGGTCATTCATAAATTATCTTAAATAATACAATTTTTAACAGAGTTTATAATTATTTAATATATTTTGGTGCATAGAGCGTTTAATAATTATGTGTTTCGATTTTACTATTTGGTAAACTGTCACAGTTTTCGTAACGTCAAAACTCGTACCAGGGGTACTGACCTTAAATAGTTTGATGTAAAAAACAACATCAGTAGTAAAAAAACTGTCACTGACAGTTTAATAAAAAATGCTCCGTTCGTCACCAAACTTACAGGATACAGGATTACCCGCTGGGCCAATCTAAAGATCTTCTGAAAATTTGGTTAAAATCGGTCAAACTATTTCGGAGTTTACCCGGAACATACAAACATACTTTCTCTTTTATAGGTATAGATTTCTATTCTCGTGTACAGGTTGTACTTAATATACTTTTTGCAGGTTATTAAAATAAAGTTATTTATTAGAAGTGACATAGTAGTATTGTAATCTTATCAGATTGTTATCTCAACATAAACTAAGATATACGAATCACTTGCTGTAAGTTGACACTTATGAGTTGAGAAGCTGAAGGCTTGAGATTTTTTTTTTTTTGTGTCTTAAAACCTAGACGCTAGAGTTTAAGGAGGTAATTAAATATAGACCGGGGCTTCGTTACGAAAAAATATTTTTCTTAACGCATCCTCCTTAAACATATTTTTTTTAAAAAAGAGCGTGTCAAATCCTATATAGTAAAATAATATTTAACGACACCAACATACAATGACAGGTTACTGCTACTAATCTGTTATTCGGAGCAGCGTGGTGGGTGATACTCAGCAGTGTGATTCAAGCTACTATATACTACTTTGTTAATACACTTTCAATCGTCCCAAACCCCCGATTCTAAAAGGTCATATAACCAATAGCTATTAAGATTTCTGTGTGAATAGAAATCTCAATTCTAAACGTAACCGCACTTGCTAACGTCTCTTATTACGATATTATATCACATGAAAATTTTATCATCGTCACTGCCGGCTTTGAGAGCGTTCGGGAATCCATTCGGGCTTTATAATGCTGCAGACGTGACGTTTCGTTCAGAAACCCATCCTATAGAAATGCGCTAGGGTTGTCAAGGACGATTATTTAAGAACCCTTTTATTGGTCTAACAACCTCTTGTGACACCCCTTTCACGCTCACTTACTCCCACTACACATTGTACATTTAACACATAGTATTATACATTTTATGACGTCGTAAAAGGCTTATCGGTTTCATAATTGTGATAATTTTTATGACGCAAATAACTCGAAATCTAAACACACAATAAAAATGTTAAAATTAATTTGCTAATTAAAATTCTAATCTTGCGCAACACTTTACATACCAATTACTCACTTGTTGCCTTTTAACGTTTAGCGAATATTAATACTGACTTGCTATTTCATGCACAAAATAAAATTTATTTAGCGATTATAACTAGTTGAGTTAACAACGAATAAAAATACCTTTTCATCTTAACAGAAATACGGATATGAATGTGTGTTTAAAAAGGTTTGTTGTATCAACCCTGTACGAGTGAATAGTCGATTGTTGGACTCTTTGTGGGCTACAATGAGAAATAAAAACAGAGCCCGCTTTGTTCCGCTATAGCGGTGCTGCTGAAACTGCTGACACTGCTGAGACTCAGACGTATCAATCTACTCCCTGCTGTCCCGCTGCCTACATAACATCTAAATGTTTTAAGTATACAAGATGGTCCTGCTATTATATTTTTTGAGACATTTAATTATGATATATGTATTAAACATTTTATATACGTAACGATGACTGACTTGAGGTGATAATGTTTGTATTTAATTACGAACATTCGATAGCACACCTCTATACGTATATACATAGATAGTTTATCTAGGTCAGGGTTGTTAGAAGAATTCATGCATTTCCTTATTGATATAGTATGTTAATAGTTAGTATATAGTCCATAACCATTATTGTGCTAGTAATAAGAAATATTAGAGATTCCAGCGCAACTACATAATCATAATGAGATAGAATGTTTATGAATCACGTGATCCTACTATAATAAAGAAATAACAAAAGTAGTATTTCATTATCCAATGTAAAAATTTTATAACGAAAACCATTTGTTAATATACTACTAATATTACAAATATTTTTAAAAAAGTTTACCTACAACATAATAATTTAATAGCAAATTATCAAGTATTATTATAATATTATATTTAGGAGTTCAACAACTACTTTGACAGAAAAGTGAAAATCATTAATTGAATTAAAATTTATTAATAAAAAAAAATAATAATAAAATTATACCACCTGTCTGAACTCACAATAATTCTGTATCTACATTAAATATGTAAAATATTAAATTGATCAACGACAGTCGAAAGAATCCAAAATATGAAGCATGATATCGCAATAACGGTCCAGCAGCTGTGAAACAGGTTTGACAATAAACCATTTGTACCTCTGATAAGATGACCTCTGGTTTGTCCGCCTTCCGCTCTACTAATAACATACATACTAAATAACACAAAGTGTTTAGATATTACAACGATTAAATATTTATTTAAAAGGTTTCATTACTCAATTGTTCATTTATGTAATATATTATAAACTTATTTTACTTGTAATTCGTAATAATCATTTACGTTTGTAAATATTTTAAATGTTTCTTTGCAGTAAACCTTGATATTTACGATGCTTCCTTGTCTTGCTTAGTAAAACCTTATATATATATAATAACGTTACATTCCATTTGTATTAAATATCCTATAAACATTATTATTTTATATTTATGTTAGGTCTTATAACAAAGATATCACTTTTTTATAAGTTAATACCTAATACATTTAAATATAAAAGGTTTATACTATAAACATAATTTTTAAGACAATTTAATTTATTAATATTTAATATAAATTTCTTTTGTTTCTTTTCTCTATAGAAGTTAAATTTTATAATACCCAAAAAGAAGGTTACCCACTAAGTGTTATCTTTGAGAAAGCTCAAGGCGTAATATTGTCGTGAGATAAGATAACGGGTGACCTTAACCGCTAAGGTACGTTATCAGTCAACAATAGTCGCCGCTCACACTCTGAAGTGTCTCTACGTCGGTAAATCGTTGTCTTAGATAACTTTCTAATCACAATACACAAAATATAGACTTCTCGTGTATGCAATCTACATTTTTTTTCCTCTCGCTTATCTAGACATTAGCTCGAGAACTTTTTGATTTTCGATAATCTTCCAAAATTCTATGAATCTATAGTAACTTAAGTATAAGTTCCCTCCAGTGAAGGTCGAAGACACAATGTATACAGAGTAGCTACACCTCGCCTCTGAACCACTCCTCTTATAATTATGATGATATATGCTGTTGCAACGGAAGCTCTGTCATTGTCAAACATTTTGGTTTTAACGAAAACTTAACATACAACAATACAATGGTAATGGTACCCGTTAATGAGATAATAACTCTCCGTTGTGTTACTGGAGCACTGCTGAACTGCGGCTGTGCCCCGCGGATGGCAATTTATTTATTTTATCACGAGCATTGTCTTACATATAATAACGAATATTTGCAGATGCCTCTAAAAATAAGAATGAGCAAAAACGAAAATGTATACTATATTAAAAATATTTACCTCCTCTATAGTAAACAATCACTTTTTTTATTAATTTTTCGTTGCGGCCTAAATAAACAAGTTGTAAAGAACGACTAGTTATTTCATAATTAGTGGTCGCTTAATAGTGTTTTAACGCAGTCGGGGACCGCCCGATGGACAATTATGTCACAACAATCATAATTTATTGACAATCGAGCCGGCCCAGTCTCGCGGACCCTTTACACCCGAATAAATATAAGCAGACTTCACAACAATACATTAGCAAGGAACACGGCGCCCTGCGGAAGATGCCGTTATTATCTTATGAACGAAGCCACATTCGTCATCTCTTTTTATCTTTATATTACATGTAGTAGACAGTAAAGGATGGCTATATGTAGCAGTGATGAAGAGGTGGAGTGCGTAGACAGGATGCCCGGGCGCAGCTGGCTGGAACTTTAGTGTTTTTGTTATTTTCTTTTTAAAAATATCGGTTTCGCGCGACTTAACTCGGAAGGGAAACGATAGTGAGCGTTCACTGAATGGGGTTAGTTGGAGTAGCATTGTATATGGGCTTTAAAAGTCACTAATTAATAAATCTAATTAACTGACTAAAGGACTCATAATAATAATTGAACGTATACTGTTCAATTATTTCGTAATTACCAATTAGATAGCAGGTATAATTCCAAATCATTATATTTTTCAAATGTTTAAAATGTCTTTCAATGACACAATTACTATTATATCATAATAAAGTATTTTTTGTTATCTCCAATTAAAATTTTATAGACAAGAAAGATTCTCCATGATATACATGATTCAACATGACAAGCCTATTAACTAAGATCCCTAACCGAGACACCACTCTACACGTGTAGGTATATTGAGAGTCTGTTCGAGATCGTAAATACAATATGTATACAAACAACAGGTCGGACACACTGTCTGTATCATATCATATCATACTGTACTTTGACGTTATAAATACACTGTGCCTTATTAGATCCAATTCCTTAAAAAGGTTCATTTACCAATTAAATGATTATATCAAAGCATTCATCGCATTACCTTTTGTAATTCCGTTCACTGCGATTGACTTTGAACCATTCCTCGCATTCCAACATTGTTTTGAGTACGTTAAATTGGTATATTGCTATGTTTTATTCGATTTTTAAATTAATTGGCACTATATAAAGCATGGTAACCTCGTATGGGTTACTGGTTATTGGTTAGGATCCCGCCCGAACTTTGTAAGCTTCTATTTAGACATTTAAAAAAAAAAAAAAAAAAAAAAAAGATGTTTAAGGGGTAGTGACGCTTGTGTTTTACTTTAAAATGGTTTTTCGTAATTAATTAACTTTCTATGTTTGTTGGACCCTTCATTTAATAACTAGTTGTATTACTATTTTATTATTTTTATTACCGTGCTAGTGTATTTAAATTAATAAGAAAAATAATATCTATATTCTTATCACCAAATATTACCTATATCTTCACTAAAAAAAATCATCCTAAAACATATATTATCCTCCTAATTACTTGTAGTCGGCGAGATATCTAAATTACTTACACTTATATCAAACGTTATTTCAGACTTATTTCCTATTTGCAATCATTTTCGTCTTCTTCTCTCTTCTAGGCGTTTCAGTAAACATTGGGAATGATCTTAGTTTAAATATTTCGTATTCTACTGATAGACCAAGATTAAACCACACAATGTTAAAAAATGTTATAAAAGTGCGTGTAATTTTAATAATTATTAGATATGTCATTTCTCTCAATACGTCGACAGCACATTAACACCTACTACAATAAAACTATCAACTTGAATGATCTCGATTTAGCAAACGCGGAGAGAATTTGGTTTGAACAGAAACCCCAATAGTCGCATAAACTAATTAAACTATTTTAAATCAATAGTAGTATATTGTACCTACAATAGTAAGCCGATCCGTCTCGTTTGCTTTATTGGTATATTTTTGTATTTATTATTTTTAAATAGTTTAATTTTATTTAAAATCATTAACCGAGCCTCACTAGATGTGGCTCTTAGCTCGTTATTTTAAACAAAACACTTATTTTTATTTAACGTACGAGGAGGTAGGTTAATATATAGTATCTGTTTAGTAAGTAACAAATAAATCGCAACGAACGAACAACTTAAGATAACAGATTAAAGATATTACAATTTTATGTTGTTTAATAACAAAAAAGATATATGTATACAATAACAAATATAAATAACAAAGATAGAACAGTTATCAGCCGTCTGAAGCCCGTAGCAAATCTATTTGCAATATTGAATTCTTAGTAGCACGTATAATTGCTGTCCAAACAGATGTAGCCAACTGTTGGGAGCTGGCCGGCTCTTTGTGTTGGTCGCTTTGTAAATACTAGACATTCAATTGCGCAATTAATAAAATGGAATTACGATTTATCATTACATTTACTGTCACGCCTTCATTTTCATTCATTCAATTATATTATTTTTGTTTATACAAAACAATCTTAATCGTTTTTTCTGTTTCTTTGCATTTTTCGTTTATTTAATTAATCAATGCAACGTAATTAATTCCTCACATACACACACGCACACACACACACACTTGCCGCTTTTAATTTGGAGGCTTTAGGGCGTAAACTTTCTAACGGAGATAATCTCATGATTGTCGCGAGAATTTATTTCCCTTCCCCCTAATATGATATTTGAAGTCCCCCTAATGTTATGATATTATTAAAAATAATACTGATTATGATAATATTATAAATAATGCTAATCATATTATGTCTATGTTACTCCAATGTTATTTAATACTATTTGATTGATTTATGGAGTATTATTTGATGTTTACTTAAATTTTAAAATTTATTTTTAAATATATGTTTATATTATTTCCTCCAGTTCTGATGAACTAATAGGATTCACAATAACTTAATTACTTTATTATTTTAACGTTTACTTTTTCGCGGTGAATATTATATACAAATAGGTAAGTACCTAAGCACTTACCTATTTGTACTTAAAGTACTTAAGGTAAGTACTTAAGATAAGTCTGTCTATTGCTGTATATATTTATACTCTTAAATCATACAAACTGAATCTGTGGAACTTAATGTATGTAATAAAAGTTTAACATGTAAAAGTTTTCATCCCAAAAAAGACAAGAACTACCGCGGGAAGTCACTGTCTACATGTATTAGAGTACTCGCTGGGATAAGATACTTGTAACAGTACCAAACAACCAAACAAAACCAATTATACCATTTACGATAATTTAACGATAATTAGTAACCCGGTTAATATTATTGTATGAGGGGTATGAATACCGTGATGTAACGAGTCAAGTGATTGGAATCGTTTGTAAATATAGGGGTAAATGTTACTCTTTAAATAGTGGAGAGTTGTGAGTCAGTCTGTAACGACCTTCATTAGAGAGAGACAGATACAGTTCGGACCCTCAAAACGGGACTAGTGGTTCACGTAACTTTGATAATTATATACCTATTTAATACAAGAATTATTATACTGTGTCTTTGTGGTTTAATTGTCTGAGACTTACGCCACGGATCCTGTACCAGCGAGTCCGTCAATGACGAGAAAGCCGCTAATATACCTTGATCTCCGACTAATTTATAGAATTAGTTAGTTTTAATTGTATGCGTTTACAATTAAAACTGACTAATTCTGGTAGAAGACTGGTATGATAAATGAATATCAAATATAAATATCAATCAAATAAAATTATCATTGAATAATTAATAGATTACCTTCTAGATTATTATACTATATGACTCTATCTTGGTAAATCCGCTAAAACTATATTTATTTGATGTTTAATTTGATACTCTGAATTTATTATATACATAAAAGTTACACAGCTCTGATATATGAATATGCCATTCCAGTAATCTACTCGAAGATCTTAAATAATGATAATATAAATATAAATTAGAGACCCTATCTCAATAATTATTCAGCAACTAAATACGTTGCTTGTTCAACAGAACGGTTATTTCTCTGCGCAAGCGCAAACACTATGAAAGCTGCGTCTCGTAATCTTGGCAACGAGAGTGCGAATTGGCTACATGGATGTTTTCATGTTGTATTGCATTAAAATGCACAGAAACGAGCTTACGGTCACACGGTTAGGCTCGCCTAATGAGAAAGTTTATCGAGCGTTTATTGCGTAGTTCAGCGGGAAGCTTCGCGTCGCCAGAGGCGCTCCCGCCGCAGGTGTGCCTCGCGCCCCGCCCCCCGCTCCGACTACGACGCAGCTTTCTTTAGTACGTGTGTAGAGTACTGTACACTTCACGCCACTCGCCAGTCGACTGTCAACCACGGAGGCGGGCGGACGCGTCGCACGCTGCGGGAAAGCGCGCCGCCAACTATAAACACGACGCACTATCTGCGCACCGCTTCCGTTCGCAAAATAACCTCAATCTAACGCTAGTGTCGTGTTGTGCCAAACCAGTGGATCTATGGATTTAGTGAGAATTGTTAACTTCCTACATGTAAATGAATCCCACGTTTAAAACGGTGTAGTGTCAGCCGGCGAGCGTTGATCGGATCGTGCAAAGAAATGGATTGTCGTATTGTGCGAACTGCGAAACGAGTTCCGTCCGGTTATTTCGGTAAAACTGCCAAATCTACTGCTTCTGATGTTTGCTAGCTGGCTTCTGCCGTGTCGTCTACGAGACCTCGTAGATTCAGATTAATCAAATAAGCAGATCGGCACGTAACGCAAGACGCCGGTGTCTAGTTACTTCTTGCAAAATGTCATCAACCTTTCATCATTAAATCACTAAAGTTTTAACGATCATTGATAGACTTGAACAGATTATAATTTCACGTTAATCATAATAAAGGGCATTGATGAACACAAACAGTAAATATTCTAAATACCCATAAATTATAACAACCAAGTAACTTTCATACATGTTTCATATTATGTTTGATGTATAGTTCATACACATTCAAAGCAGTCTAATATATTTGGTCGGTGAGCTGGCGAGCTAAGCTTGTCACCGCTATCAATTAATGCCATCGCAGTGTCCTAGTTAAACGAAAGTCAAGCAGACACAGCGGAGAGGAAAACTCTTAATAATCTTATAAATACTGTATTAGTTAAAAATAATGTTTGCTCATTACCTTCAGTTTTATAAGAGTAACAACGTAAAGAGCTGACACTGTCGAATGAAGGTAAAAAAAATACACATTTATGTATAAGTGGAATTTACACGGGCACATATACATTTTGTACACAAAACGTAATTGATAAATATTGATTGTCATTAATGTCCATAACATAAAAAAATATATATCTTTTCTTAATGACTATATTGTATAGAATTTTAAAATAGTCATACTTTCTGATACCATTATTTGGACATAAATCTTTGCTCCCTATTATAATTCAAATTTAATAAATATAAGACAAATAAATAAAAAAGGGTTCCTTTGTACGTATGGCTCTACATATATAGTTATCCTAATAATATGTCTGAATAAATCAAAGCGCTCGAAAAAACGTGTCAATAAGGAAAATTGTTTATCAAATAATTTCAAATAACCTCAGGCCACAGATACATAATAAGACAGTAGTTGTAAGAGTTATTATATTATTATAGTTCCCGCCATTCCATAAATGGCGCGCTAAAACTTTGTCGTTAGCAAAATGAACTTTACAAAATAAATACACACAACCGTTTTTAAGTTACCAGCTAATCCACTGCTTGCATTTATTTATCGTGACCCAATGAATGAATTAACTTAGCCTTTGTCATAAGTGTTAGTTAATAATAAGCCGTTAAAAGCGATATGATAACATATGATTGTTATTATTAGGTGTATGTATGTATGTATGTAGCGCGTGGTAGGAAGACAGAGTGAAAGGCACTTTCTCTAGCCCTGCGGGTCGAGTGAGGCCCTCGGAACGAAAACTATATCGCAGAAATATACGCTCCCTAAACCATATAATTATCATTTATACATAAGAACTAGTATTAAAGTTGTATTTTTTAAAGCTTTGACCTTTACAAATAGAATGGCGAGATTAAAAACATTTTAATATGTACTATTAACAAAAAATATTATAATTGTGTTTATGTGTCCAGATCTCGAAATAAATATTTTCTATTCAATTATTTCAATAGAATAGAATGCCAAGTCAGTGGAGTAGTGCGTAGTTTTAATGTTGAAGTATATATATTATACATATACATAATAATCGTATTCGTAACCTGACAAGCTCATAGCAATTCATTTGTGTGGATTATCCTGATTATGTTGACCCGTCAGTTTATTTTGGTGTTTTTTGATTGCTCTTCTCCGCCGATACATACATGCATGTAGGTCATCTGTCTTATTGTTCATCTGTGATTTATGCGTACTTGCTTTTGCAAATCACTAACTTTACAGGCTTTCTAATTTGCTTTCACTTATCTGATATTAGGTTGCTAATAATTGATATATTTCGCACGATTAATCGTACGTGAACTCAGCTAAGAGAAAGACTAATATAAGAGTGACTGCACAGAGGTTTACGCAAGCTTTGGTTATATAAGCACTTGGTGATTATTTATTATTGGGCAACAACTTCGTGCTTTTGTAGACTGAACGTTTGTGCAAATGAATGTCTACCTTCCTATTATACATCTTAATGGTCTGCTTTCATTTTTAAGTGATGCCTTAATTTAATAATACTAAATATTACTTATTTTATTTTACCGATAAAACAAAATGAAAGTATGATTCAATGTGAAGCTATCGTGTTGTGCGATACGGTAATCGATAATGATAATTTTAAATGCGATAACCACAATTCTCAGATAAATTTCTTTTAGAATATATTTTTAACATTTTAACTTAATTTCAACTTTAAATATAACTATGCCTAATTATTTTTAGGCATTTGTCAGAAAAAACTATCAACAAAATAAGTGACAAAATTCCGATTGTAGTATTAAAATTAATATCGAAGTAACTTGTTTGTTTATCATAACATTATTATTATTTGTTTTCCACTTCGGTCAATATAAGTGCAGTCTAGGATGAACCCGACACAAATTGGGTTACGGCCAACTTCACTGCCAACTGCACTGAAGGGTCCCACCACCTCTACCCTAACGACTGATAGCATCTGCTTTCTATTTTAGTTCGTCATCAATGATAATTAACCAAATAATAATAAAGCTACAGCAATCATCTGTTATTATAAGGGATGTAATAATATTATATACATAATATTACATATTTGAATAGCGTGGTAAACTTTAAAATTATTTACATTGAACAGATATACTACGATTCTAGTTACTGTCATAGTGGATCTTAATATTTGTATTCAAGAGCTATTATTTATTTAGTTCTATCCCATACTTTCCACTTCTCTCACTGGGTGTCTGCCAAAAGACGCTGCCAAATAATTGCATTCATCTTAACATTAGCTAACGAACACGGCCAGAATGATAAAAATGAAGCTGTACTTGATTAAAAGGTAATTGTTTAAATTCCCGACTGATATTTATGCAATTCATACGTAACCGCCGTCAATCTGCTTACCTATTATGTAAAGTTATCTACTTACGATTTCATTTTAGTGTTTTGTCTGTCCGTACATAATATTTAGGAGTCTAATTAATTACGGCAATTGGTACGTGTTTAATATTAAATCAGTCCAAGTCAAGTTGTGGCGCAGGTAGCTAGGACGAGGGCTGGGGTTTCGTTCTTCCGTCGGTCCCACCAGCTGTCATGACAGCTGGTGGGACGCACGTGCGGCCACACCTATTATTAAGACCTTTTTTTTTAATTTTGGGAAGTGTTACGGAAGACTTTGTTAAAGGAGTTGCAGCGCACCTTTATTCAACGGATTCAAACGATTGTTCCAAATAACGTTTTTATTTGTTCGTATCGCTTTTGGTTTGCACCTGGCGTTTTGAGTTTTTAAATTATATTTACGATATGACTTAATATAAGTTTATATATCGATGTAATATTAGTTTCATTCAACCGGCCCGCTCCTGCTTCACACGTGACGCTGTTTATGAGCCAGTTGAAGGTCGCTGCAAACTGCGACGTTCGGCGAACAAACACCGCCTAATAAGAATTATCATTTTAAATTGTTAGATAACATGCACAGAGTATTTATATTTTCAATTAATAGCTACTTATTTAATATACAAATACGTAATATATATTTTTCAAATAATAATTTTGAATGCAAAATGCTATTATGATATTATTGTGAAATTTTGTAATATGTTGGTGATGCTTTCACTTGCTCGTAAAGATTTCATTCTCCATAGGTTTTTAAATCAATTATTCTTTACGGTCGTTGTAGTAGTAATATAGACCGGCGATGTTATTGTTTGTCCTCAAGGTCGTCTGTGTCAACTCATAAACGTACAACGTATGTCAACAGGCATGTCGTTGCGTGATCAATATTATGTACAATAATATTCGATGTCTTCCTGATAGTTTATTTATTAAGCTTTAAAAGCTCGTCAATGCTATTTTAATTGAAATTTCAAAATTAGTTGTAACACCATGGCGAATTTAAACGTACGTTTATTCCAGAACGTTAATTGTTAGTGTTATTATAGAGACGGTGGAACATCGCTTAAAACTAAATCCTAAGCGCTTGACGCCAATGCACCTTCCGAGCGGCTAGAGCCGCATTGCAGCTCGCTCTCGCTGACACTACACTGACACTGACACTAACTCATGTAGTTTGGTCAGTGGTCAGTAATAGCCGCTAATTTCCCGATTTAGTATAAAGATATATTTCTAAGAATATATTATAGAAGTAGCTTCGCGATTTTAACTATTGTGTACACATGAGGATGATGCAATTTATTAAAAAAAATATTATTGTGAATTCAGTCCACGTCGTAACTTGCCATTAGTGATGTAAAAGGTCAATCTGTCACAAATAATAAAAATCGAAATGTTTTTTCAACATTCATCAAACAGAGTATAAAATTTTATTTTAAACGTCGAAGTAATCCAATTAACCCGAATACCTCCAAATATAAATTTAATTAACCTTCACCCCTGATATTTATTATAATTAAATGTCTATTTAAAATACTACAGGCGGTTAGTAAGTTTTTGGTAAACAAGAGTAGTGCCTTGACGAGTTGAAGTGAGACGGAAATATTAACGGAACACCGCTGTGATATAACTGTGATGTGGGACCCAGCATACGGATATTTTTATATGTGATTTACCAGTGCCCAGTACAAACCGAGTACAAAAAAAAACGGATTTAGTATAAATACAAATATATATATTTACATAAACAATGAAAGAGGAGTGCAAGTTGTGTAGCGCTAACGGGTGGTGCGCGAACGGAACAACGGATTTTTCTATTAACTCCTTGATGAGGCCGGCGCACCCGGAGCAGCTGGAACCCCGACAGGAGACGATGCTCCTCTCCGCCTACCTGTTCAAACTAGGTGACTATACCTTGAATACGCTTCACGATAACTTCTCCAACGTCGGTGAGTATCGTGCACTTAGCCATAGAATTCGCACCCCGTTAACACTTAACTAACATTGTACCTTTGTACACCAACTATTACACTGCTTGTTACCACTTAATTGGTTTCCAGACTTAAATGTTACGTTGTCTTGAACATTTTGATTAAACTGTGTGAGACTGTTTGGTTTTCAAAAGCCGCTCTAACATAATTGTTATTGCGGAATATTTAAGATAAGTTATCTTGTTTTAACGGGTTTTTTTTAGGACTGTATATTATACTGTTGATTGAGCGACTGAGTGAGTCACTTCGTACACGGGGCATACGAGATGATGTTTCTATTTTTAATCTACTAATTTTGTTTGTTCCTAACATTTTAAGACTTAATTAGATAATGATGACGATGATAGTAGGTTCAGTGACGAGTATATTGGAACGATCTTGTTAATTTAATCATAACTAACAAGATGTCACAGACAAACAGACAAACAGCCCGACGTGTAAAGTCGACCTCGCAGCGCTTCCGCGAGTAAATCCGGACTTAACACTTCGACCTTACACTAAAGCCATCCGACTATTGCAGCTTATCTCATTTGTGTAGTAGTGCAGTGTCATGCTACCTCTGGCTTTTGGCTTTCCGAACCTATTTATTGGAGCTAACTGATGCGGGTAAATAATAACTCCTTGTTCCTGATGATGGGAAACGATGATGCATTCAGATACCAATTAATTATTGTAATATTTGAAACGCCAAGAACCAAATGAAAATAAGCCATTTCAAATAATGATAGTTTCGAAATAATACAAAAATAGATTAATGACTACTATTGACCACAATTATGTCAAATTCCGACTGAAATAAAATGAACAGAAAACAAAAACGAACGTACCTATGTTAGCTATTATCTAAATACTGTTTACTATTATTTTTTTAACACCTTATCTTTTCCAATTATATTTTTAACATAACACCCAGATAAAACTTTCATGTAGCAAAATACGTATTCTATTTAGCTTTATTTTAATTATAATGAAAAAAACATTAGCAAAAAAAATGTTTATAGGTATACAATTTCAAACTTCCTATTTTCATGGTTCATTTCTGAGATTCGATGAGTCACGGGGCGTCCCGAGACACGCTCGAGGCTATATTGTTGTACTACTCTTACATGGGATGCTGGTAGCTTTTTAAAATATACCACGAATAGTATATTGGTACTAAGTACCTAATTAATTAATACTCGAGAACCCAGTAACTACAGTGTTAGATAAATGTACTGGACATCTCATATTTTCGTGAATTAAATTTATTTTATTTTTATACAAAGAGATAAAATATTGTAAGTATCTATTAAAAATGTCACTGAATTATTTTACTTATTATTAAGGTAAAGAAGACTGAGTGTTGACTGTCTGCTCTGCAAGTACTGTAGCTTCTAAACCGCATAGTTTTTACAGCTGAAATTAATAATTGATTCTTGTTCAATGTATGCTACTAAACATTTAAAGGGTAAAGCCTGTTATCTATAGTATTTTGCACTGTATATTTTATTTTGTATATGCCAGTCATTAATAATTATAATAACACGTGATATAATAAATGATAATTGTTTCTTGACTTTATCTTCATCATAAACCTTTTAAATTCAGTATCTTTATGATAATAATATTTGGAAAAATTATTTTAATAATACACGATCGACTTTTAAATCGCAAAAAAAAATATATATGTAAATGTTGGTCGAGATAACAACATATCTCCTGACAGACAAAAATAGTGGTCTACGTTATTATTATAAAATGAAATGATAGAGTAGTATTTAAATAAATAACTAGTAAAAAAGGTAAATAGTTCGGTTTATTTATATTTTTTATAGTTTTTTATAAATCACTGACAAATATATTTTATTTCAGGCATAATCGGATAATTAATTATGGCGTTTATTAAAAACTTATATAAGAAGCTCACACGTATGTCTACAAAGCGTAAAGTTTATTTTATTTAGGTTAAAAATAAGTTGGTTATGTAACATTCTAAAATAGCTCAGTGAGGACTAAGGACTGAGGAGGGCTGGCCTATAAAAAGTAAGTAAAATAATAACCAGCGAAACGGGGCCCTCTCCCCTTTGTAAGCAAATAGGAATAGGGTCATTTCGCCTGTTTGCGTCCATCGCCAGTTTGCGTCCATTCGACGGCTATCCTTTCATAAAATACTCGAAAATAAGTTCATGAACTTTCTAACAAAACCAAATGTAATTTCTGCCAATACCTCAATATATAGGAGATACACAGTCATAAACAAAATTTCCTTGAGCGCAATCCTTCGATTTAAAAAATAATAATTTGTCTGAGCCTCGGGACAAAAGACTGCGAATGTCTTAAATATTAGTAAAAAAATAGTGAGCAGCAACACCACTCACGGTTGGTTTTACATTGTTTTATGTGAAGTTAAGGATACATAGATGTTTCTAGGCCTTATTAATAAAGAAAGGAAAAACATAATTATGAATTTACTTAAGTTTTTTAATTGTTGACAGTTAAAATAAGGTGGA
This sequence comes from Napeogenes inachia, assembly GCA_959347355.1. Taxonomy (NCBI): domain Eukaryota; kingdom Metazoa; phylum Arthropoda; class Insecta; order Lepidoptera; family Nymphalidae; genus Napeogenes; species Napeogenes inachia. The sequence continues at coordinate 11,217,992 of OY365793.1, read as the reverse complement.
CGCAAACTAGTACATACAAATTTTTAAAATTCCACTTTGCGTCCGCAGTGGACGCGAATTTTATGACCTATTATTTAGGACAGTCCACATTGCGTCCACCTTTGTTTTCTTGTTATCTATTTATAAAAGTAATTAAAAATGTATAGCTTATTTAAATTTAATAAAATTGTATATACCTACGATCAATAATATCTTAATGTAATTATAATAAAAAAAAATTAACGTAATTTATTAACGGCACCTGATTGAACAAATTAGAAATTGTGAAATCACAGTGTATCAAGTTGCAACTCTGAAACTCATGACATGAATAAAAATGATTTTGCCTATACACCTTTTTGGCAGTTACCTGTAGCTTAGTTCAATAGTGTCTTCAGATGAAGTTCTTATTTTACCACTCGAAGATATGGCAACTCATACAACACCAAGTCTTGAGAAAACTAAGCAACAAATATCAAAACCCCCTCCGACTGCTTTTATTCATTTAGCATCAACTGTATCACCATCTATTTCACCTATAGAAAAGCCTCCTAGTTTACAATCATCTTCATTATTTATTCAAGGTATTCACATTCAGAAACCTTTGATCCATTTAAAACCCACCTGATGTTGGCTGAAATTTTTAGCATAGCAAGAAAATTTAATCAAAGAACTCCAGCGGCCATATCTTCGTCTGCATCGAGAAAGTATTATGAATATAAAGAGCAGATGGAGAAAAAAAACAAAGCAGTAAGAAAAAGAAATTAAGAACGAATAGAGAAAAAAACTTCAAGGAACTGCTCCAAAACGTAGGAAAAAGACACTTCCTGTTAAAGTCACAGTAGATACTGATACTCTGAAAAGAAAATTTACCAGCCGTGGATAGTACAAAGTGTGCTGAATGTAATGACATACTTATATCAGATGTAGATGAAGACGGCGAAGAAAACATTGGCTGTGACAAATATATAAGATGATATATTTGTTATTAAAAATATTTTAAAATTTAATTAGTTAAATATTTAGATATAAAACCATAAATTGTCAAAATCTTATCTTTCTGAATAATAATTAATAAAAATCTCCCCTAAATTCTATATATAAGTTGGTGGACGCAAACTGGACATGAGTGGACGCAATTTAGATATTATGGACGCAAACTGGCTAAATCGCCCAAATCTGATATTTATCGCTTTTATATTTAAATCGTTATATCTTTCCACCAAAACTTTAAATGAATATAAAAAAGACTATATTATTAACACTGTACATAAGTTTTTATTCAAAAGTAGTGCTAAATCATTTTTCTTTTCTCTTTCAAAGTCAGCAACTCCACTAAATGGACGCAAACAGGCGAAATGACCCTATATTGTTTATTGAAACACTCCATTTTAAAGAGCACACAATAGTCTTGGCACTAGTTGCTATATACACGATGTACCTACCTATGCCGATTTGAATACTGCATTTTACAAATGCTAAGAGAAACTGAGAGATAAGGTTTTATTCAAAACTATTTTATGTATATTCTTCAATATATAAATGTTCGTTGAGTATTATTTTATTAATGAACAATTATTTTTCTTTACCGTGGAAGCATTTTTTACGAAATTTTAAAGCTTTAAAAAATTTATAACAGAAACTTTAGTCACCGGCTTCATTCATCCGTATTACTATAAAGTTTCAGAGAGTTGTTATTTAAGCTAGCTCTTATGTCTAAGTACGTAAGGCGTATAATGTAAAGTGCACTTATACGCTATCCGTGGAATGTTCTAGCCCTTTGCAGTTGTAATAGTGCTTCCAGACGTTTCCCGGTATTCGATTCAGCCTTTGCGTAATTCTCGCTATTTCTTTTGACTGAATGAGCAAGGATGTTTATTTAGTATGAATTGCGACAATGATTAAATAACTGCAGCTTATTACTAACTGAAATATAAACTATTATTAATATTTTGGTAATTATTAACTTTTATACAAAGTTTGCTCTGATATATTAATATCTTCGCTGTCAAGAGAATTTGTCCTGAAACTAACAAACAATTTCACATTTGTAAAATAAATTAGAATTATCTCGTTTTAATATACAAGACAGGACAACATTCAACTGCAGTTACAGAATATGAGTGGAGTAATGGAGTTTCTATCCTTGTTAAATTGTAAAAGTTATTCTCGTTTCAAACATAACTAGACAAACAGACAGATGTAAATCTTAAATGTAAAAGGAAACCATCTATTTAATAATACTTAATCTGGCCACAAATAATATTAAACTTAAAAAGAAAACAAAATATAACATTTAAATTTGGAATCTGTAATTTTGCGTTGTATTTTCTCATTTGCGCGCCAATCTGTGTTAAATATTTTTGTTTCACACGAATTGCTGCTAATGCGATCATTACACAAAGTAGATATGGAGCCAAATTCAATTTTTAAAACTCTCCATCCGCATAATCATTAGTCAAATGTTTGTGTATTATTTCGTACATAAAGCGATCCAAACAGTGAAGGAAACAATTCTAATAAATCCTATACGAAAGATAAGATATCATAGGACTTGCAGCATACAAGAGACATTGGTCTTTATTCAAAAGAACACCGAACACATATTTACTGACTAGAGGAAGTTTACTAATAAGCAATGTTTTAACAAGCACCATATGTACCTTACCACCTAAGACTACATTCCACTTACCACCAGGTGGAATTTAGTCAAGCATTGCCCTAGATCATATTTAAAAAAAAGCAGAATGACCAAGCTTAATAGAAGCTTCCCAAATAAGCAGTAGAGTACAACGTGGACATTATCGGACTTCATTGATGGTTTGTGGTCGCATTTTTTTGTGAAAAAGCTGTCAAAGCCCATGTTCCAATATTATGAACCAAGAATCGTCCTATCGCCAAGAAAGTCGCCGTCCTTTGTAAAAAAATATGTCATTAAAAATTAAATAATATATAGAAGTAAACTAGATATACTCCTACACGCAAAAACTACTTGCCGGAGTTTGATGAAACTTTGAGCGGCTACGTTTATAGAATCGAAATCTTTATGTACGAAGTCGCAGCTAGTATGTGAAAAAAATAAAGTATATTTAAATTAATAAAAATATTGTAATACTCACGGGTGTTAAAATTTTAATAGTTTCCTTATTTTTGTCAAACCAACTAAAACAGATTACGTAATTTATCTCATTGTCAAGTTTGCTGTGTAAATATAGTCTTTGCTTTAACTTTATTTACTTCACTATTTTTTATATTTATAGTGATTCAGTTCGTTTTATTGTTACAGGTAAGCCGACGTGCAGTGTGTGTGACCCTACACTTCCGGTATCGCCCTATGGTGAGTTGACTCACATTTAGGTTTTGAAAAACTTTTAAGTTTTCAAAACGAACTGATATTTATAGATTACGGCATAAGAAAAAATGTAGTAAAGCGAAATATAAATGTTACTAGAATGCTAGAAATATTAGTAGATATAGTAGAGACTAGTATATATATAATACTATATACATATACATATATATTAAACAACTACAAGTGAAATCTAGATGGAGTTTTCAAATCTGTTTAACCACATAGTAATCTTCTTTTAATATTCAAATACTGAGCGTACAAAATAAACAAAGGTACTAACGTAAAAGAACATTTAATTAAATTAACCGTGTTTTGAGACTTTGTCCAATTGAATCCAGAGCAGTAATCAAATGTGTGGAGAGTGTGTCACGAGGTCGTTCCATCCCGACGATCCCGCACGTCCTACTATTACATTATTCACAAATATATTTACAAAGCAACCAATAAAAAATTCACCCTTATATTCAGACGTTTTAAAAGTGTGGGAACTTAATATTTTTTTAGTCTGTTCATTTATGCGGGCGGAACACATTAAAGTCACCCCATTGTATTTTTAACTAGCTATGATATTTAAGGTTAATATCGCGGATTTAAACGGTTAATGTCATACTAATTTACGGTTAGTTATATTTGTTGCTTGTGATAGTATTCATTCGATCGTCTTCACCTTAAAAAAATTCCCATCTAGTTCCTAGTAATTCCATATCTTAGTAAATCTTTAGTTCTCATCGTTGAATTGATAATGCTATTAAACTAGTCCAAATAACCCGCTTACTAATTGCTCGACTCCTGATCTCGACTCCAATTAAATTTAGTCACTTCACTCGGCTTTCTAAACGTTTGTGGAGCCCTATATTGAAGGAAGCATTGTTGGTTTTTTCAATAAAATCCTTTTGCTACAATAATTCTCACTGACAATAATTTTAGAATAAAATATTTAAGGCTTAAACCAAAAAAAAAATAATAATATATTTATGATCGTTTGAATAAGGAATATTAATAATAAACTATAAATTATAATAAGTTATCACAACACTAAAAATGGTCAGTTTTGACCCGTGACTGCCGTACAAACATACCAAAATATTAAATATCAAAAGTTACACTCAACTCGAAGCACATCTCATTCGAACTACGTCCCGACAAACTTATAATAAAATAACCGCATATCAAATAAAGCAATTCTATTCTTGGACGCATTCATAAATATTATTAGCAAAGAAGCGTCAGTAGAATAATGCATATAAGTATGAAGAGTATTTGTGTCTGTACGATGTGTCTCTAGATTGATAGTCGTATAATTAGCAGTAAATAAACTCGAGCCAAGCTAATTCCCGCCCACTGCCTTTTCGTTTTTATCCACAATGAATAGGATTTCTTTGATCGTTTTCGCTTGCTGTAGTTTAATTTTTAGGACTTTTCAATTGGTAATAATTTAGAACAAATCGCTTATTAATTTGTATAAAACAAGAACTGCTGACCAAAATTACAACTTAATTGATTATTATTATTATTATATTGAATATAGGTGCCAGTTCTAAACGAAACCTAAAGCGACATTTAGTCACATTAATAATTAAACAAAACGATTATTTGTGTTTATGGTTCCATTTAAAAATACTACGGCTACAAAACTAATTATATTAGCTGGAGCTCGAACGAAACTTTGACCGGGTTCCAACAGACAGGCGAACCTTCCATAGCGTGTGTAGTTATGAAGTACATGGCTGTAGTAACATTAGCGGCACATGACACTGAAAAAAGCCTAACCTGAAATAAAATCATATGTAAGAGTATTACTAGTTTTTATCTTTTTCCATGTGTCTACTTCAGTGACACACACACACACACAGACACACACACATACCACAAGCTAATGTAGTTTGGTAAACATAGAACGTTCTGTTAATATCAAAGGATTTAAAGCTTATAAACTTATTATTTATATATTTTGTTACAGAAAAAAAAACTTAAAAAAAAATATTTTATAATTTTGTTATAAAAAAAGAGATATTACCCGAAAAGCGTAGTATTTTTGTTATCGTTTAATAAACGTATTTGACCTCGTTTGAATTTAGGTTATACAACAACTGATTTAAAAATCTATTGGCATTGAACTATTTAGCAATTTGTTTTATATTTGTTTACAGCTTGTTTTAAAATATATAAAATATATATTTATTATCAATAAATATAATAATAGTTTGTTTCATTTTTAATCGATTCCGGTCTCTCGTACGTAGTTGAGATGACACCGAGGCGTCCTCAACTAATTTGATTATAAGATAAGGAACAAACAAGACGAGGTTGCTAATTCAGTGTCTTCCTTAAATTTAGTGAATGATCTCAGAGATTGCTGGCGTTATCAATATCCGGGCTGGAGATAAGTCAATATTAATACGGCAGGTTATGTAAATCGTGGTAATTTTTGCAAGGTTGTTTCAAGACCTCGCGAAAAGCTTCGACCTCGTACTTATCACTGGTGTGATATGATACGCGTTGTAATTTAGTGATGAGAATCATTTGCAACTCTCACTCTGCTGCTTATTGTTGACTGCCAGTGACAGCCAGTGACTGTTAATAATTTAAATTTATAATATGTCGTGGAAAAAACTATATGCCAGTAAGTTTTTAAATGTTTATGTGATTTTTTATCATTACATTTTTTTTTATTTTTCATTTTTTTTTTTATAATATACTTAAGTTAATTTAACCATTACATTTTAATATTTTTGTTTTATCGAATTATGTAAGTAAGATCAAAAAAAATTGAATCAATCTCGTTTATGTACCTAATTCCAATAATAAATCGAGTTATTTCATTAAAAAGGTTGATTAAGTAAACACATAATTAATTTCGAAGGTCTATAATTATTTTTAAATACATAGGTAGTAGGTACTACTAGTTATAGAATATCTAAATTGTTTGCTTAATCACCTACTTCTAAACTATGCTAAACATTTGTCAATAATTTAGCAAGAAACCACAATTACAGTGTTTACAAATATTAATAACAGTTTAAACGGTAACCATTTAGAGGACACGGTATTTTTGGCGCGTAAAGTTCTTACAGTGTTGCCAACACAAACAGGGTGATAGTAGTGATGTACATTATTTTTAAAACATGTTCATGGGTAAATCACAAATTGTAAAACTATCTGTACTATAAAAACACTATTTGGTTTGTATTTATTTATCATAGTTGCATTTTGGATCCAATCATATAGAATATCCTGTTGCTACGAAAATGAGGAAAAAATTTTTTTTTAACAAGTGGTTATTTATTAAAAATAAACTATAAATAATGTTTGTTTTTTTATGCAGTTTAGCTTATTAACATAAATATAAACAGTATTTGACATATATTACAAAATAAAAGCATGTCTTAATAAATAAATAGCAAGTGTTATGTGTTTGTTTGTACGTAAATATTGTTATTGAACCAATAAACCGTTCCAGTTGAAATCATATAATAATAGTTATACATAAATCTCCCAAACCGCAGAGTTAATATTGTACTCTAAATCAAAAGAGCCGATTTACAACTTGTTAGCTTCCATCGGTTAAACGCATTTACGCTTTATTATACCGATGGGGGCTATATAATGAATGGTACCAAAATTTCACTATCTCACGTTCATTTACACCCTTTTTAATAGCAATTATAAACTGTTTAATTATAACATTCTCTTTTAAACTATATTCTCGAAAGTAATTCAATTTCCTTTTAAAATTATATGAAAGCAAACAATGGTTCTGAATTGATCATAAAAACAAAATGCCGTCGAAGCCTGCTACGACTTTCCGTCTTCGTCACAAAAGTTCTTTAATTGAATTTTCGGACCCAGGTTTTGGTGAACAATAACATTTTATAAACGTGATAAGGTTTCGATACCTCTTTAATTAATAAATATATTACACAGTTACATTTTTATATAACTTAAAACACCTATAATAAGGTACTGCGGATAAAAAATGATGCATGATTAAAATTAATAAATAATTACATGTATTTTAATAAAGGCATTATGAAATAGGAAAAATGTAACGATTATATAGCCACCGTAACATGAACTTTAATGTAGTATCGTTAAGGATCATAACATTAACAGATTGTTTTAAAATAAACGTAACGTCAAACAAACTACCGGCGACACCCATCAATAACTCCGCCTTCTTTAAAATTCGATCCTCGTCAGGGATTTGGCACTTCAGAGCGGACTTGGAATTTATCATACTTTTTTATAGCAATCTTTGGTTGAATTTAACGTTTGACGTTCAACCATTATGACAGCTTAGAGTTGGGAAAGAATCGGTATTTTGTCAAACACGGGATAAATTTTTTTTTTTTTGATATTTTGAGTTTTATCTCGCAACATTAAATACTTTGGATATTATCGATATTATTATGGCCAATGTAAATTGCATATTAATATGACCGCAAGCACATGTTGCGTTCTTAAAAAAATAGACATTTAGTTCAAGGTGGCACACATTGTGTTCAATACAACATACTTAACATTTACAATGTACGTTTAGATATTACAAGAACAGAACCGGATAAAAAATTAGAAACTAAAATTTATAATAATTAATAAAAATTATATTATTATAAAATTATGTTTTCCTCGTGTTCTTGGTAAAACGATACATTAGTACAACTAACAGTAACAAAATATTAAACCCATATATATTATTATTATTAATCTGAACCTACATGTAAGAGTACTACCGACACCGCAAATTTTCTAATAACGACTGCGGCATAGTTAGATACAAATTTGACAGATCAGCAGTATGTCCCGTTAACATAGATACCGAACTAGGGCACTGACCTCGGCTATAACACCCATAGACTAATAATACTTCGTATTTATTAAAAAGGAATGTTTTATGAAGAAATTTATTGAAGGAATATTTCTTCCATCTATCGTAACTTTTTATGTAATAATCACTTACCAAATGTAAGCTAATAAGAATATTGATAGAATCTACAATATTTTTTTACATTTTCAACATACATTATTCAAATGGCAATTTGCATATATTTGTAATATTTATAGAATTAAACACATCTGGAAGCCAATATCTACATACAACGAGCATCGCCCTAGCAGCCAAAGCCAGATGCAGATCCTCAGATCGTATTGGTCAATTTTAAATTGTACGTGTATTTAAAATATAAATGAGTAAAATAAAATACATATGTTTCGTAGTATTCTCATTAATAATTCAAAATAACGAACGAACTCTCTAATAACAAATATTGTTGTTTTATTGGCAACCATTGCAACGTAAATCAGTTCTACACTGTTGGCAATACGGAACCACAAAAATCATTTATCTAATTTAACAAAATACAACATTAATTATTAGTTTGGCTTCTGGTTTATTTGTTATTGTAAAGGTAACCACGTGAAGCATGGACATTATACAATATTTAATCATTTCCGACTTCTATTATCACTAAATATTACAAGGTGATTTGTTTTATGAAATATTTGTTTGAAAACATGGCACGTGTTTTACACGTGACGTGGCTAGTTTTATTTGCGCATTATGTAGGTAGGTAGGTTAGTAAGTAGGTAGGGAGGTAGGTTGGTAGGTACCTACCTAGCTACCTAGGTAACTTAAAACTTGTAACAAACGGCGTATATTAACTGCTCATAAAGCACATTAAGGTAATTTTACTTAAGAACATAACTATTCGTCAGTTTTACCACGGTAATTACAATTAGTAGAATTATATATATTTATTTATTGTCCAAAATAAATTAAGTACAATAGGCGGACTTAATGCAACAAGGCATTCTCTACCAATCAACCCGAAAAAAAAAACAATATAAAGAATAAGAATAATAAGGTGGTAAAACTAAAACATTAAAATGTACAATTACTTACAATAAACATAGTAGGTTGAATATTTAATATATAATTAATACAAATATAGATACCATTGTCTGTTTCTCCAGCTGTCTGTCTGTCTATGTTACAATAAATCTTGAATATTTTGTTGTTTATTTTTGAGTATTGACAATATATGGTATTCATTTTCGCAATAGATGTTTTAGGAGGCTCCATTTTCTAAATAACTGGATATGTTATAATTGATGACATGACATATTGTACCGGTTTTATTATCAGTTATTTCATGTTAGTTATCGTTCCCATTTTCTAATAACTCCTACTTCTATTTACACAATGGTGTCTATTGTCAAAGGCAATTCAAAAACTGCATGGAAATAATGAAATCGTACTCCAACATACAATAGGTTTAAATCGAAAAACCAATTTCACATTTAAACGTTAGCTCCTCGAGTATTTCAGTAGGTATTACTAATGAACTGAAAATACTGCAATACTTTAATATGAGCACTAAGTAAATATTATAGAACCTAAACGGTAATTATCAGAGGTAGCCAACCTGGATACGCACTCTTTTTGACACTAATTCCATAGATATATTTATCCTCAAATGTGTTAGTATTTAATACTTACGATTTTTGTGAGTAAACAAAGTATATTCCTAAACCCAGATCGTAACCCCATCTTTAAAATGGTAATCTTAGTTCGCAGACATGATGTTTCTATTACATATGTATTCAGTATCACTCACTCGTCTGGTTGGTGATGTAGGGCAGCCGGCGCCTTACGTAGAGACGCGACTGACCGACGGCGATCCTAGACGCTACATTTATTATTTGTCTTTTTTTTTCCTAATTCCCTCGGTCTGTTTCTAGTAATATAAATATGTACAAATTACATAAAACAATATATTGTAATTAACTCTCTTCGTACATTTTATTTTACCTAAAATAACATCTTTTTTTCTCTGACGTCCTCAATACCCACTCTATCTGCCCACGTGTCGCCTACGTTTCAGCGCCTAAACCGATAGCCGTGAAATAGAAAGACAGACTGCAAACATTTACATTTATGTGAAACTAAATATCAATGAAAAAACGTCACTAAATTTAAAACCGGAAGTAATGTTATTGGTCATAACAGTTCATAATAAAAGACTAAAAAATCTAAGTTATTTTCAATTCTAGTTGTCAAGTTCGTGGATCATATTGACAATAACGTACATTATTTTATAAAAACAGGTCATCAAGTAATACATTTCCTAAAACCGATAGACAATCATTTTCAAATCGATTGTAAAAATCATAAATAGAATTCTTAATCCATGAGAGAGTCAGTTGTTCATCTGTGAAGCACATCCTGATTCCTGATTTATTTATTTATTTATATATTTTCCACTTTGAATCAATATCAGTGATCACTTGTGTCCATCAAACGAAAGTGTCAGGAGGGACTATTTCGATACCAGATTTATGGAAATGAGCCCTGCTGTAAGGACACTTTCCAACTTAATGTCAAAATTATGAGGGTTCCGAACGCGTCCTGAAAGAACTACACATCAAACTAAGCCAGATATTTTCTGTTTCATTGTTTCACAAACGTCAATCTTAAAAGCAATTTTGGAACAACCGCCGCAATCAATCCGAATTGAAGCCAAATGATTTCAGCCAACAAATATGAAAGAAATAAAATAATAATAGAAAAAAGTCAGCTTGCAACACAACCATTCACCGCAAGCAGCATTCGTTCACGAGCATAACCCAAGAGCCAGCCATCACCCCCTTCGCCATATTTGAGGGAGGAGAGCGACCCGACTTCTAAGCGATGTGTGTGATGCTACCGGTTGAAAAAACAAAAAATTAATCTATAACAAAATATTTTTTTTTCTAATTACGAGATTACTAGTTATTCGCAATACAGTTCAATTCATTACCAGGCCATACCGTCGTTAATGTAATCTTGTACCTACAGTGTACACTGTATTAGGATTTTTGTATCAAATTTCTTTTAATATATAATTTAAATTGATTTAATGATAAACTTGAGGTTTCACGTGGGAGCTTATTATAAAAACGTTTTATAGTGTTGGGTATAGCGATTTTTTACCCTCCAAGAGTTACTTACCCTATAAGAGTATACCATATGACAAAGTAATATATGATAAAGTATTTCCCAAGAAAGTAGTAGATTTGACCAAGTCTAATTGCTCAATGTTTAATTGTACATTGCTTCTAAAAATTTTAACATTTGGTAAACTAAATTGGACGTATTTCGTTTATATTAAGCATCAGATTATTAGCGTAAACTATTATACAGCATCTAAGAGAACATTGTTTACATTATCTATTATAGATTTCCGTCTATTAAACTAAAAATAAGAGAATTATCATCAGCAAACAACACAATCCATGTTTTTCCCTCTCAAGGTGAGGTAAGTCACTTATGTAAATGAGAAACAAGAAAGGCCCTAAGATATCCTGTGGCGCACCGCACCTATTTTAACCAAAAAACCGGGGGAACGCTTTCCATTTACATCAACTTTTCGAATTCTATAATTAAGATATAAACTAATCAAATCTAAGGACTTGTTTCCTAACTACATAATGTTCCAACTTTTATAAGTATTTCTTGTTGAACGCAGTCGAACGTCTTAGATAGATCACAGAATATGCAAAGTACATCATTACAAATTTCAAATATATTGAGTAATAGCTCAACACCAGCATCTGTTGTAGAGCGATCGGGGAGCGAAACCCAATTGGTTTTTGAGCAAAGGATTGTTTGTTAAGCAAAAAGGAGCAAGTTGATAAAGCATCATTTTTTCAAAAATCTTACTAAATGTGGGTAAGACTGATATTGGTCAGTTACTAGGATCTAATAAACTGACAGATTTGAATTATGGCTTTATTTTACTTTGTTTCATTAAATCAGGAAATATACGTCATTTTAAACAGTTATTAAATATTAATGCTAAGTATGGCGCAACAATGAGAATTATGAACTTAAGTATGTCAACAGATATACCCAAAAGATCACTAGTTCAATCATTTTTAATTTGGCTGATATGTTCTAAATTTTAAATTTGGAACAATACTTGTAAAAATATTATCAATACAAGTGGCACTAGTAGTTGTGATTCTAGTAGGCTGCTTAAACACGTGTAATAGATATTAAAAGTAAAACAAATTTAAAAATCGAACCTTCTGTATTGACAATATTTTTCTTTTCCGTTATCTGCCTTTAAATAATCCACGCATTCAAACAATTCACAACAAAATAAATAAATACAATTACGCAATATATCATTGTATTAATATATTATTGTTATTATGCTAATCTCAAAGACTAATTTACTTTTATCATTATGAAAATTGTTATAATTTAGCATTTTTTATCTACTAAAAACTTGATAAGATAATTGCGTGCTAAATTATTAAAAATACCTACTGTTTTTAATATTATTATTCTTAAAGTTGTTATATCTATAAATAAATCGAATACCAAATAAACAACTAGACAGAACCTATTATGGTTAAATTGTCTGTTCTTTAATTTCGAGGCTCATTATGTGCTCGTCAGTCGCGGTGAGTGTTGCTCAGTTGCTTATAGATAGATGTACAACAAGGGGCCAACCCTCCACGTTCAAGGTCATGGGGTGCGCACAATCTGATCTGAATTATTTATGTTAGCAGCCATTTTAAATTGCATCGACGCTGCGTACATTAGCGTGTCAAATTAGGCATCCAGCCGTTGACTTACATTGTTTTTAACAACATTGTTAATCGCCTGGTTCGCTTCTTACTGCTTTTTATTATTAGTTATGTTAATGTTTATAGTGTTAGTTTTATTTCTTTTTTTTGTATTTCTGCCTATTTCTGTATTTCTGTTTATTTATGTATTTTTGTTGATGTTCAATGGTTGCTATAGTTCTGTATTATTTCTAATATGTTATAATCTACAATGTATTAAAACTAAATATCGATTTCTATTGTTGGTACAAAAAACATATATATTAGATTGATACGAGTTTAAATAATATAAAACCTCATTTCGTAGTGATTTGATGATTAAAGTTTTAGAACCAATGAAACCCGCGCAGGCGTGCTCGCCGACCTAACTAGGGCCGCCTCTGAAAGGCTCTATAACTAAGAGAACATTATATTTTCTCCAAATGCTGTATACTATCCAAGAACAGATTAAAGTATGTCTGTATTACGTACGCTTTATTTCGACTAACGACTTTTATTAACGTTTTCCTCGAAATGCGATCATTCGTATTGTTTTTACGACCATTGGCAATGTGTTATCAGTTGCCATGATATTATTGTAACTGCAGCGCGAACTGTATTTGATAATGTTTGAATTCTTTTTCAATAATTGCTTAATTTTAATACTAAATGATTTCTTTTTTTATTTAACTAATAAAGATGGATATTTTAAATAAATTCAGAATGAAAAATTAATCGGGCAGGCATTCAAACCCGCGACTTATGAAAAACCGTCTCCTAAAAATTTTTATAAGTTTATACATGTTAATTGATTTTCCAACAATAAAGATTGATATAATCAATATGTTAGTTTGTGATAACCCAACTGTATATTTCAGGGTGGACCCAGGAAGAAATGTTTAAATATAAGATAATTTTATCCCAGAGTAAAGCACGCGTAACCTCAAAAGAGCGCCAAAAAAATTCCACTATTCGTGTCTAAGTAATCTGAGGACGTCGACCTCACGAAAACGATCCTTGACTCTAGCTAACAAAAAAACAACAATAGCCATATGTGATTCGCAGTTACAATATTTTTTTCATGGCCTTTTGAAGCTATTTAGATTCGAAGATATTTGGCAGGGTTATTTTTCAGGTCATATATTAAATGTACTACTAACGATATTAAAATAATTTTGTATTTATACAAAGAATAGTATTTTACTGATATGTTATTAAAGTTTCTATGAATAACGTTAGCACGAGTCATTCAGTCAGCGAATCATTATACCGATGACGTCACAGCGGTTATTGACTCCTTAAAAACACGGTCTCAATCATTATGACCGCACCTATATCCAATTATATAAATAGCTAAACTTAAGATTTTTCTAAATCTTTGCTAGTTGTTTTGTCAATTTCAAAGTACTTGGTAAATTATGATTGTATTTTATATACCTAATAGTAAACGTAGCAAGTTGGTATTACATTTACGCAAAATTCTTATTTTTGAACATATATTTACAGCAATTCAAAAACAACTATGCTGCTATAAAAAAGTCTCTATTGTTATAATAATAAGAGTCATACAGTTGTATTATCAGTGTTCAAAAACCAGTGAATAAAAATAAAAAGACCCGTGGTTAGTGAAGCGTGTAATACACCAGTGACCAGCTCCTACTGAGAGAGAGACGCACGGACAGACACACCGGAGCACCCGTTAAATAATTCTCTTAAAACACTTATTTACGAACAAGATCCCCAAATGATTCTAACTACAATCGATCAGTAATAAACCTATAGTCTTACTTGTATCAACATTTCACACTTAGTATAAACATTGTTTTTTTAATGTATTCATACAACATACATTCCGAACAGACATAACATAATTGATATAATAAAGCAATTTTATAAAAAAAATGTTTTTTTCTAAATCCTATAATATCGTTAGACAGTCTCTGTACAATTCATACTACAATGAGTTATTTCGCTTCCTATAGCTCGTAATGATAGAAGAAAGATAAAGCACTTGTAAATATTAAATATTTATCAAAAGCTTCTTGTTACTGATGAACAGTTAGGCTGCGCTGAGCTACATCGTAATTACTTCATATTATTATTGGATCTCATCTCTCCTGTCTGGTCTGCCGCTGTTACTGACATATTATATTAGGTCTTTGCATATGAAATTGGCGTTTTGTATGGGAGGAACAAAAAGTCGAATATTTTTTAATATAATGTTTTTAATTAATCAATGTATGAACCATTGTTTTCTATGCATTCTTGGCATCTTATAGGTAGTTCATTGATCCCTTTACTAAAAAACCAGTCTGATGTGAATCAATAAAACATCTGTCGTAGTAGTCTGTCCAGATTTGAGAAAACTGTAATGAACAATCCCGGCACTAGTCCACTAAACGCTTTCAAGTATTTTTTTTTGGGTCAATTTTCGCTTGGGGCAGGATTTGGCTGGCTAACCAGGATCCAACTATTGCGATGAGCGCTGCCGATTATCGAAGCGAAACCATTTTTCATCACAGGTAATGATTCGATTTAAAATCCCTTCATTATTGTGCCGGTTCAGTAATGTAAAGCAGCAGTCGACGCGCGTTTGCCGGTTAGCTTCAATAGTATGGGTACTATTCCTATAAGATGGACCTTTCAAGCTTTTTAATCTTCCCAATTTGCTTCAAGTGGGTTAAAACAGTTTTATCACTAACACCGGAGTTTGTAGCTAACTGAGATGTGGTTTGCGATGGATCTGCTTCCACAATAGCCTTCAGTTCTGCATTAACATCTTGGGTCTCCGGCCGTCCACGGGGCTTGTTCTGTAGATCGAAATTTCCAAAACGAAAACAAAACCAAAAACGAACTACGTTTTTTTTTGCAACACGACCGCCATATACATCATTAACCCTTCGAGTCGTTTCCGCAGCACTGGTGCCACGGTGGAACTTGTACGAGCAAATAATGCGATATTAAAAGTTTTCCATTTAAAGTAAAAGTGAAAAAAAAGACGAATGTATGACAGTCAACGAAATAAAAATAAATGTGTAAATAGCTGTAAAAAATTGAATTTGGAATTCCTTACCAAAGAGGAGAATTTTGTGATTAAAGTGGCCAGTGCGAAAAACGTCAATTTCATATGTAAGGACTTAATACATACATAGTATGTAGCAATAACTAGTCATTAATGTAAATAAATACTTATTAATAAAGACATCAGGTAATATCTATTGGTCTATTGACACTTAACTAATAGTTAATTGATTCATTCACTTTATATGACATTTTAATAAGACTGAAGCCATCTTTATAATGTACTAGTGATGTTTACATCATAAGTTGTTCGCCTTCACCAGGTGAATCAGATGTACTAACAAAATATATTTTATTTAAGTTTTTAGAAATACAGGCTTTTGAAAATAAAAAAAATCAATTGATATATTATTTAATTAATAATGATTAGAACATTTGTATTAAAAATTAAAGATGAATAGTTTTACAAGCCGGCGTCATGTCTTCAAGAGCTTAGTTAGAATATTACGATCGCGGAAGCTCCTACTATTACGTAAAGTATCTGTAATCGACACCGACAGACAAATTACACCAGAACTGTTATTTCACTATAGATTTAATGTGCTTTACGATAGTATTTGAGGGTCAAACAATGGGTGCTATGGAACCTCGTTTTAACTATGATCGCCTAGTTCTACTAACTACTAACGGGAGTTTAAAGAGGTAGTTTCGACTTCAAGATTCGAGAACTTTCAACGCTGCGTTAACTATTTAACGATTACATTCTTAGTTTAGTAAAAGCGTTTATAGCTAAACTATAAATTAATGAAAATAAAACTTCTTTAATTATCATATTTATGTAGGTGATTAACACTTTTATTTAAAAGTTTTGTCTAGACTTAATAAGTTTTGCGCGATCAAGATGAATTAGAAAACATTAGAAAAAAACCGTGACACATTTCTCTCAAGCAAAGTAGCTTTATGTAACAGGAATATTTATTTGATACAATAGATTTTAAACGATTCGTCTCACCGTAATCCACTGCGGTGGTCGGTGGTACCACCGCGGAACCACTTACCACACGACTACCGTTACTAATTTACGTTTCCAAAATTCTCACTTTGTTATTTTTTTCAGAATATTAGCTCTGCTACCGAATTATTTATAGTCGTTGATTTTATTACACTCGTGAATTATGATATTATTTAATTTTAGTAATGGAATAATATTTATATATTTTTTTTGCATTAAATTAACTTATATACTTGTAATAAAACGTAAAAGGGTTGCTAGGTTACATGGAGGAATATTGAAGACAATTTTTGCGACGGTTTCCAGATGGATGTGATCTTAAAAAAGCAATCGACATATGACGAAAGTTAATACTTTATGTAATACCTATTTCACATTCGTACGTAGGTAACACGTTAACATTCAAAAGATAAAAATATTAGGGTACTACACTTCAAAATAGTTTTTTTTTTTTTAATAAATTAAACACCTTGGTATTTGAACTCTCAACTTTGGATTTAGTTTTGAGTTGAGTAGGTATACTTTAGAACTATTTATTGTATCACGCGACCGCATGCGGACTGGCTTTAGTTCTGGGTAGATCGAGTTTCTCGGACTTTCTAAACAATGTAACACTGAATTATCAACCAACATTTTGAGCGCCATTTGATGTATTTATTATTTAGTTGGTTAGATATAATTGAAAGATAACAATTTACAATTTTTGTAACCAGCGATGATAAAGATGAAAGCTTAAATAAAGCTCATGCTCATCTCTACTGTACTGCTACTAATATTTAAGTAGTGTACAGTGGAGAAGTAGTTGCGATATAATACTTTTTCATCTCTACTGTACTGCTACTAATATTTAAGTAGTGTACAGTGGAGAAGTAGTTGCGATATAATACTTTTTGTTCAGTGTGATGTGCGGCGAGCCTGATTGCTACTCTAAGCCGATAATTGAATGGTTAGCGACCTCCAGTCGGTGTTTAGAGACTGACTGCGTGGCGCAGTGAGGCATGCTTTTTATCTAAACTTTACAAGCATTTCAGTTAATACCTTTCTAAACTATCAAATTAATAAGAGATATCAGTCAACAAAGTAATTTTGTTTCGTAAAACATCAAAACCCTTTAATACAAGATGATAGTAGCAGGTTTCTCACCCTCTTCTCTCTGGATATTTATTGTTTGAGATCTGTTTTATTTCAATCGTTAAAAGAACAGTTACTCGTAACTGGTTATGCTTCCTTTACTTGTATTTTTTATTGATATTTTTTATGATAATCCTTATACACTGTCATTCAAACTTAAAAGTATTTGAGATCGCATTATATCGATTACCGTCATATGGTTTTGATATACTCGTTAATTAATAAAAAATACACACATATTATTATCTCCCATCTTAACTATACTATAACTATATTTATCGTTTTCATTTTTATTAAAGATTATTAACGTTAGCTATATTCTGAAAAATGATATTTGAATTAGTGTTTGTTTATAAAATGTTATTTAAGAGAATTATATATCTACCTAGATATTGACATAAATGTGTACCTAATATAATAGTATTTAAAAAAAGAACTTTTAAATACAAGAACTTAAACTTAGTAAAATAGCAAGAAACAAAGCAAAGGTGCCAAGTCAGAAAAAAACGAGTTTCATTGCTCGTCACTAGGACACAATTAAACATACAAACCGCGGAGATGTAACCGACAACCGGCAACCGATCCCGTATCTGTACAATAAAACCGGTAAATAAATATATAAGTGCAAAAAGTCGTTTAAAACCCCCTCATGAAGTCTAGCAGCTGCGCTGCCGGCTCAAGGTAAACCACCCGCTTCTTTTAGGCCGTGTTTTGCGACGCAAATCAACTTTTTTACACTCAATAGACTACAGTAGCAGTTTACAAGTGAAAATATATGTGCTTTATATGCATTTATGTGGAAAAAGCTAAGTTATGGCCAGTGACCGTCGCATGGACACGTAGGTGCATAACTACATGTGGATATTAATTTACATCGTTCGCATAATTAAATACGTTCCAAATTAAATTTAATGATACCCTAACAGGCTGCGATGGTATTCGAACAAATATAAATTAGTTAATATAGTTTTTATGTCGTCTTCGTTGAACTTCTGTAATTAAGATAAATTATTTTATGTTTATGTTAATAAAGGAATTAATTTAATCTTTTTAATATTTCATGAGCACAAGTATTCCAATACATATAAATTGAATAACTTTCTGTGATAAAACATTCCTTTAAAAAGACAAATATATGTCTCAGTCTAATTACTATCTTCAATCTAATTACTGACTACTGGTAACAACCATTCAGTTTGTTTGTTCGTGTAACTTCAGGTATCATATAGTTAATACTGTTAAGTGATAGTGCTTTCAAATATTATAGAAAACAGAAACCTCTACAAGAGATATGACAATGATATATTCTTTCATCAAGTGTAATATAGTTGGCTCGTACGACCTACTTTTAAATGTAAATAACGAAAATGTATTGTAATTTTAAAGCCTTTGAAGTTTAATTCTACGAACTAAATAAAATAGCTTTTATTATTCACGCTTTCTACAAAGTTCATACGTTTTAATATTCTTTTGGATTCTGTACTGTAGTGTTGAAATGAAGACTTATTATAAGATCTGAAAGTCTGTCCGTATCAACGACATATAAACTATATGTTATAATAAGCAATTATGGTTTAAAATTGGTTTTTATCTATGAATGGAAACAAAATTAAAACTATAACCTCACAAAAGTTCAACGTTTCAAATATTTTTTTACTAAAAGTACGCAATTTAAACTTTTTAGATTTATTTATTTTTTATTTTATAAGTTTCATCTCCTTGAACATATTTAAACTCCAATTGAAATCTTATATGTAATATTAATGCAAATATTAGAGAAAGCTGTCAGAGAATAAACATAAGGTACCTTAAGTATGTTATAGACCAGTACCTCAAGTAGGAATATTGACGTTACAAAAACTATAAATATTTATAAAACACTAAAGATAAATAAATTTTTGACCAGGGTTTTAAATATGTCAATAGATTTTGATTCACCGATTTTTCATAACGTTAAAACTCGTACGTACTAGGGATACAGAAGTTCGAAGTTTCTTTTGCTCAATTTAAATAAATAATTTTTATACCATTGATTATCAAATATGCAAAGTAAACAAACTACTTACTCATTATTTTGCAATTTCAGCAGCAATTTCACTTAATGTTTTGATTGTATACCCGCCCCGTTGGTCGAGTGGTTAGCGCAGACGCCTAACGTGTCACGGCGCAATGAGACTCGGGTTCGATTCCCGGCAGAAACAGGCATTTATGTGATGAGCATAGATGTCTGTGTTTCTGGGTTTGGTCGTTTATTAAATATATTTTCAGTATTTATATGTGTATTTCTATGTATTTGTATCGTTGTCTAACACCCTTAACACAAGCAAATAATTTGCTTGCTTAGGGGTTAGATCAATGTGTGTAATTTGTCCTGATATTATTACACAGTACAGTCCAACACACTCGACATGAAACTATGTACTTATGTTAGCATAGCGCTTGAGAATGCGCTTGTACTTACTAATTAGCTGCCTCTTTCACGTGGCTATCTTAACGACAATTCTTTTTTTAAATGCAATTGTTTTTGCCATTTATAAGTTATCTGTACAGATCAGATGTATTGAGCTTACAGAAATAAGGTTCTATCATAAAAATAGGCTCAACGATCGGCACATTAGAAATCATGTTACCGCAGTTTACAATATAGAAATAAGATATCTCGTACAAAAATATAAACACTGGTAGAAGCGTGTGTGAGCAGATACTACATTGATTAAATTCTTTTTGATTTAATATTCTATAATGTTCAAATATTAGGTATTTGTTACATAAGTCAATAAGCATGATGCAGATGAATGCTGATGGTTATTACGATATCCGAAACAAAGTTTAGTTTTGCAGCAGTCCAAGCTAGGGCCGCCCACGTTTGCGCTTGTTTGATAAGCGACTCATCGGTGTTACAGCACACTAGCGCACTAACGCCGCTCGTATTCAACGAGGAGCTTATAATGTACAGACTATATAAAATATGTCTATGTAGGCGTATTACGGCCAACCATACACTCGCATCAAAATTATACATATTTATATTGCTGTTTACTTTAACGAATTCGTGTGAATTATTTCTAGATTATAAAGTTATAAATATATAAAAGTACATAGAAACTTATTAATATGTTTATTTTTTATATTATCTATTTATGTTGTGTATTTCAAAATGTTGCACATAATAATATCTTTTTAATTAATGTTAGAGAAATAAAATGTTTAATACTGTAAACGTATATAGATTAACTGTAGATATACAGTTAGATGTACTAGTAAGTCTATGCCAGAAACATTTACCAAATAATATGAGCGGTTAGAATTTGGTAATCGCAAAGCAGTTAACAAATACATGCATCGTAAAATTATAAAAATTATTCACAAGATGGTTAGTATCTACATAGTAGTACTCACCGGTGAAAGACCTTAAAGTAGTTTAATAGAGATATTCAAAATTTATCCAATGCTCTAGATCCCAAGAAAAACCACTCTAAAATATCTCATCAAGGATATTCCGAGGCCTTTCATGTAACGCGAAGTAGAGCAGGCGGGTCAGACTCCGGCTTTCATTGAAGTCTTTGCGCTGAAAGTCATTAATAAACTATTACTTAATCTATTATATGCTTCATTTTCTCATTTCTCATACTAAATTTATTTAACATGTCTTGATTGTAAAGTCTTCTGAGAGTCTTATTTGTTTTTTAATTGATCTTAAAAATGTAGTAAACTATATATTAAAAAATATATAAAACTGTTTAGGCCAATATCTCTCAAAACATGTATCAAAGTTCAAGTGTTAATGATGGAAAATATAATTTGAAGTATGTAATAAATTTGTAAATATTTTGTAAGAAGTATCTAATAGAATACATCCCGTAAATAAATGGCTTTCAAATCTCTTGTATAATGTTTCAATCTCATAAATGGCATTTAAAATGAGATTCCACTGATACCTACTGATACCTACTGATAGTGTTATTTGATGTTGACTGTACAGAAGAATAGAACGGACATGGGTCACCGCATCCGTTGACGAAAATACCTTTTGAGTGTGTAAATGAAAATAGTTGTGTTTAAAACAAGATATCTTTTATATATCTCAAAAGATTATTATATAAATATAATGAAAATAATCTATACTCAAGGAAATTAAAAACACAAAACAACGCACCAATGAATTACAAACTGAATGAATGTGAGGAAAATAATTGATTAACTAAATGTTAATATATTTATTATTCATATTCTCAAAACAATCGATAATACTATGAGCAATAAAATGTTCAAAAACAAATAAATAGTTGGACTACAATGGAATTAATATAGTCTGCAACTTTATTGTTTTCAATTATACCTAAGCATTTAATTCATAAAAACGCTGGTGTTTATGATTATTTTAATATATAAATGTCAGTCATTATGTTTATAAGTAGTGACTACTGGCATTTGTCGGCTCGATGAACATGAATTAACGATTGATAGACCAGACCAGACCAGACCAAAGTAATAAATTGCCCTTTGAATAGATAAAGATTACGATAACGCATTTTGTATCGCATTAATATATCAAAATATCGTATAAAATCGCCTGTGGTTTTATTTAATTAATATATTTTTGGATCCCGTTATGATAATCGTTTCTATTTAATAATAAAATACCTGAAACCCATAATATATTTTATCTCTCGTTGCTGTTTTAATAAACAGGAAATGCAGGAAAAGTTTTTTTTTTTTGTATGTAATTAAACTACCTACGGGGTCAGACTTACAGCATCCTAACAATCGAACGTTACTTCAGGGTTGCGTAGAAACAAATAAACAAACAAACATTAACTTGTACGTCTCTTATGTGTTTTCAGGATACTACCAGCCGGCCGGGCCGTTGATCAAAGAGAGCACCGCGGAAGCGGAGCGAGCGCTGGCGAGGTACCACCCGCCACCGCACTACCACGCGCCACCAGTAAGTAACTTACCACCACTAACATATAACCATAAACCATGACGCTGCAAAATTTGCATCCAATAAATAAATATTGTTGTTAATATTTAACAAATAGCAATAGCAGACTTTATTTTTTAAGCAGCCTGATGAACGAAATAACTGAAATGCACTGAATGATATATGTATATATATTTTTACTATCAGGTGCTACAGCAATATGGACCATATTACCCAGCAGAGCTTTGCTACGGACGGTACTACCGACCACCGGGGCCTTACCACATGCCCGCACAGCCTGAAGCACAGGTGATATAATAAAACATATATTTATATTACAACAGTTATAAAAATGTCACACAGTGAACGGTCAGTATAATATTATCTACAAACGAAAAGCGAATACGCCAGTTATAATGTATTTGTATGTCATTGTTTTTAGAAAGATCATATTAATGTCTTATCATAAACTATTGATATCATTGTGGTACCACTGGCTGTTAGTTCACCAGCGAGTAAGAGTAATGCAATTAACATTGCTGTCTTATGTTTTGTAGGACAAGGTAATCTGTGAGTCTATAAGCAAATTGCGAATTCGAACAGCGACTGTTAAAAAACTGAACCTTTAGTATTAACTAGTGAATTATAACCTTAAAACAATCACATATGTACTTAAAAATAAAGAAGTGAATTTTTCAAAAGTGTTGACTTCTTTAGATAAATTATCCGGTCAGCTTAAAATAATCGTATTTTGTCATAAACTTACAAACTTTTCCAAACTTTCGCATAATTTGATATACGCGGCAAATGTGATGTTAATTTTAATGCGATTATCTTTATAACCATACATCAATATTATCCTCTTGCATATTTAAACATGGAGTAACTTTTTACTGCATGTTTAAATATACAAGAGGTACTATTTACAAAGGTAATTTTGACCTGTCTCTAGGTAATAAATGCTTTTATTTATTTTTTTAATTACATAATTGTCTATTCTAGATGGTGGGGGTCGCAAGCGAGCCGTATCCTCCTCCACAATACTACGGCCCGTCGCCGTGTTACCCCCATTCTCCACAGAGAATACCCTACGTAGGTCGGTATCTCATCACAAGATCGTATAATATATAAGAACAGATCGTCATTCGAAGTTTAAACTAATAATATTACAGAATACCGCGGATGCCCGTGCCCATTAAACGCGTGTCCAAAAAACGTCCTTATTGGGCCCGCTACTGGTAAAGGCCCCGCCGGTGGCGGCCCAGCGGACGTACCCTCGGCCCTCGCGCCGCCCGGGGCCGCCTTCCGACTGAAGGTGCGGGCCGCGACAGACTCCGCCGCAGACACGCACGGCAGTGGCAAGGTCGAACACGCACACGCACAGACAGACACGCAAACATGTACAAAATATAAATGGGCGTGCCCAAACAACTCCCAAATTTTGTAGTCGCTTTGATGTATAATTATTCTTTGTTTAATAGACGCGATTTTTTTTTTTTTTTTAATAATAGAGTATTTAAAAACTTAGACATTTCAGATTCATGTCTATGAAGATAACGTATGTCCCCAATTTTATTTCTGTTAATTCTTTATTACACTAAAAATGTACAAAGGGCGTTCTTAACGTCGATGCATCCTCTACCGCCATCCGGCCCTATAAGAAAAGTCGCGCTAATCGAAATAATACAACGCGGTAGTTGTTTTTTAAATATTATGTAAGTCTGAAATAATGCTTTCAGGATCCTCCCTTAGAGCCGGAGCCTCCGCAGCCAATGCCGGCCGTCGGCGGGGCGTCGCCCAAGAGGGAGATGTACGACGGCCGGGACGACCCTCGCCTGCACGCTGACGTCCCGGAACCCACGGAGGCCGAGGGACCTCCTTCTCCCGCCAGAGGAGTCTGCGCCCCCCGGCCCCCGCCCTCCGCTCCCAGACGGGCTCGCCTCGGTAAAGCCATGGCCCGACGATCACTGGCGGGTGACGACACTGGCCTCCTGCTCTCGACGCCGCAACGGATGACCGATACTCATAACGACGTTGACGACGACGTGCTGGCCGTGTCGCCGCCTACCTGCGCTCCCATCGACCTGTCATCGTCCGACGAGAGAACGACGCCGTTGGTCGATGTTAAAAAAGAAAATGAGGGTCCCACTTATGCCACGGCGAGGAAGACGGACGCGCAAGCTCTTAGAGAACATAACTGTACGACCGCCCCGTCGCTGGGTACGGACGTCGCGGACCCCGCGAAAGCCGTCAAGAGAAGATACTCAAAACCGAAGTTGGAAATAGAAATGAAAGATGTGCAACTTGAGGACGCTTGTAAAACGAATGGAATCGGGGAGCATGTGAAACTACAAAAACGAAGAAAAGTTTCCGGCGAACTTTCGCATATACCACGAATAGAAACTATCACAAAGGAACCTAAAAAGAAACCGACTCAAAGCAAAAGGACCACAAAAACTTCAACGAGCGATAAGAGAGGTCATAAAAGAAAATCGAGTACCGTTCTTGAAGAATCACAACCTAAGAATTTGCTACTGGATACAATTATCAATGACGATCCCCGACTCTTGGATGTAGCGGCGGTCACCGAGGATGGTATGTGTATCAAACCCAAAACTAAAAGCGCGCTTTTGTTAGATAACTTAATAAAGAAAAACAGCGTCGATAGGCCCGATGCTAAAGGATACAGTCCCGATACAAAGTTGAATCCCGCCGAACTGTTCCTATCGCCTAATGATAAGGTATCTCAAAACAATGCAAAGAAAACATTAAATATTAATAATAACATTGTAGATAACAATGTCCCAGTTAACGGTGTGCGATCTAAAACCATCGCAGCCGTCAGTCAACACATAGAAAAGAAATTAGCGTATAAGAATGCTTGTAAAGTAGACCAAGTAGATTCCAAAGTTACTCACAGCCTAAAGTCAGTATTATCTTCTGCCACCGAGAATTTGAGTAATAAGGAGGATATTAAGCACGGAGTTTTATTAAACGGGGAAAAAAATATTGACAAATGTCGTTCGAATGTCTGTATCGAAGGTGATAAAAACAAATATACAGATATTAAGGAGAAATGGGAATTTAAAGATAATATTATTTCTAATGAGAAATCTTCTAAAGCTAACCTAAAAGTATTTTCAAATAAAGCAGGGTCTCTCTCGGAAACCACGAACAGCAATCATATCAATGAATCTCAACAGACAGAAGAAGCTCATTCGGGGGAACCGACTTGCGAAAGACCAGCAGATAGCTCACTATTAAAACGGTGCAAACTCGGCTCAGAAAAAGGAAATGGAGAATTTAAAGCCAAACACGTAGAAAAATTAGTGAAGCTACTAGCCTCGAAAAAACAGGTTCCAAAATCGTCCGAACCGGAGGTGATAATCGACGACGAGACGGAGATAGATTCATGTAGAGAAACGGAAAGGGACAAGACCTCGAAACGTTCAAAATCGGTCCAAGAAAAGGCGAACGGTGAAAAATGTAAAACGGTCGAGAAGGCGGTGAAGTCGATCGGATCCAAGAGGACGACCCTCGATACGGACGACGCGTCTTCGGTCGTGGAAGACGCTCGATCGTCGCCCGTCTCTGGCGCGAAGAAGACCCGCAGGAGACGCAGCGGATGCGGCGGGGCAGGGGGGCGAAGGACGCGGCGACCGGCGGCGCCTCTCGTCCCTCCGGAGCCGAAGACCACACCGAGGTGGAGCAACGGCTGGAACTGGGACGGCGAACACTACCTGTCAAAAGTCTACCTCAACGTGAGTCGCACCTCTCACATCGAACGCTCTCGTTCCCTTGTGTGTGTCGCTAACAGTTCCGTCCGTGTCGCAGAACGACTCCAAGCTGGACCTGTCGGCGCGCTGCTGGTCGCGCATGTCGCACGCCAGCGGCGACCGCGTGTCTCGCGGCGACTGCGTGTTGCTGCGCGCGTCGCAAGCGCGGGCGCAACCCTTCGTGGCGCGCATCGCCAGCCTGTGGGAGAACCCCGACGATGGTGCGTCTAGTTGGTTGCTCTCATTCTATACGGTCCCCTCCTCGGAACCGAAAGTCGAGCCTCCGTCTCGTCCATCTTCCGGGCGGTTCTTGAGGCCGAAGCTCCGGGAGGCGTATTCGAGTAGGCGTTTGCGCGCATTTTCAATTATTACATTAAAGAAGTCTGTTCGCGAATGAGCTCCGGCCGGCTCGGATTGCCGCTCCACCGAGAGGAGCCGGCCGAATCCTCGACGGTTGCTTCTTTTAAATTAAATTTGACAATGTTTGACGAATGCATTACGACATCGACCTTTCGAAGGAGCCGACGACACGAGTGCCACGGCAGTTTAAACGATCGAAAACTCTTGAATGTAAATTTTTAAATTTAAAACTAAGAAAAGAAAGATCTAAGGTATCTAGCGGAACTTATTTACGCGGCGACCGTGACCGCTAACACCTTTCTAGACCCTGCACACAAATAAAACGTTAACTACGTATTTGAGTATAAAGTCGATCATATCATATAGAATGCTTAATTCTCCGAGACGCGTAGCGATACAGTAGATATTTATATGTAGGTATCTTAAATAATTTTGAGATATTACTATCTTTATAGAATCTAGTCAAGATTCCTTTGCCTCTTAACATATAATGTATATTACCACGTTTGTCCAATCACTAAATTTAAGCCAAAAACGACATACTGATTATTTTGTTATGGTTTTTAGGTTAAAAATATTATTAAATTTATGTTAGAAACAATCATAATCTTTATTACATAAATTATTGGAATTTTCCATTGGTCTACTTCACCCACTTACACTTTGCTCAATATTATTCTTTAACGTAATCTAGCTTTAGTAATCGGCCTGTTAGTACATTTTTGGAACCCTTCATTTTCATGATCAATTAATAGAGACCAATTTTACCACAATGGTCTGAACTGGCATTCGTTATTATCGTTTCTTCAAAAATGTTACGCTGGCATAACACGTTATCAAGTAAGTTCGGAGAAGACGTTCAATAAGTTAAAAGATTTAAACAAATTTAACAAACGTACACTAAACAAAGTTACTTGTAATATGTCTTATATATAATATATCTTAACATTAAAATCAACGCACACCATCACCGACTTGCTTTTTATGACAAAGCGTAGGTAGGTAAAATATCCTCAATTTGGTTTTCACATTTATCAATGTTCCAGCTTTAGCACTACATCATTACGAGCTAACATAAGTGAGCCACCGCGAATAGCTTTCTCTCTACAGAACAAACTTGACAGTCTATAATTTTGTATATTTATAATATTATTGCGCTCCTTGACAACCGGTTCTCTGTAATGCCGTATGTAATAGTCCCTCGGCAAATGGTAGGTAACGGTGAACATCCGCCGCCGAGTGGAACATCGTCGGACCTCCGCTCGGTCGTCGACGCGGTCCTCGGTAGCAAAATAATGTTCGGCAATATAGCAATATGAGAGCGCATTTAATGTGATATATAAATATTTTACCGAAAGGTCGGTGATAAATTTCGGCAATTCATCATAGAATCGAATTCCTTTGGCAGGTGAGATGATGGTGTCTCTAGTGTGGTACTACCGGCCGGAGCACACGGAGCGCGGGCGCCAGGCCTCCGACGCGCCCGACGAGGTGTTCGCGTCGCGGCACAGGGACGCCAACTCCGTGGCCTGCATCGAGGACAAGTGCTACGTGCTTACCTTCAACGAGTACTGCAGGTAAGTCGACGGTCGCCGAATTATAAAACCGCAACAGAATACTTTTCTTCGTGCCAGACTTCCGAACGTCGTTTCCACTTTCAGGTACAAGAAGCGTCTGAAGGCGGCCGAGGAGGGCGTCCGAATCGCTCCGTCGATAGTGCCTCCGCTGCCGCCCGGCGAGGTGACTTCGGCGCTGGCTCCCAACGACACCAAGCTGCCGCCCTCCGTCTCGCCGGAGCTGGTGCTGTTCTGTCGCAAGATATACGACTTCAGGTCCAAGAAGATACACGTTCCCAACAAGTGAACCGACGGACGCACGCCGAGGAACGCGACACCGGAACGTCCGAGCGACGGACCGGAGACGGACCGGATTCTTCAATCGTAGTGTCACGTCGAACCTTATATTAGTACAAAACCCGATTTCAGTAGATTGTGTGGCCGTTTTCTTTTTTGGATAATCGCCGATCGGTAGTTTCGTTGCTCGTATTGTGACGTAGTATTTCTTGTATGTTACGTTTACTTTGCGAATTTTTAATCGATGGATCGTAATGAAATTTTTGAAATGGATGCCTTTTTATAAATTATAAGTAGCCGTAAGTGACGATGGACGTGGTTTGAATGGCGGTATGTTTATTTCTGCTTCGAGATCGTCGAAGTCTCGTGTGTTATCTTCCGCGGCGGCGACGGACGCTCGTCGATGCGGTCTACCTTAAGTTTTGTTTGTCTAAAAGAAGGCATTTATACGATTAAAATTTATTTTAATTTACTGTTACATTGTTATATACGTAGAGTCTATAATAAATTATTGTTTTAATACATTATAATACAATGCAGATGAGAGCTGCTCCGTAGCGAGTGAATTATGTGATTTGCTTACCTAGTTTGTATCGATGATTAGATGACGAAAATAAATGGTTTGGATTAACACTAAGAATCAAATTCTAAATTCAAAAACCGTACAGTCGTTATCAGTATGGTCGTCTGTCTGTATCCGAACATTTAGTTACCTAGGCATTATGTTCCAGTGCTTTCCATCACAAGTTACGGCTTACTATCTTTTATGTGTGTGTAATTCGTGATTATATTTAATTATTGAGTCTCATTACCTCCGGGTATGGAAGTTTGTTTTTGATGTATTATAGATAAGTTTTATGTTCCTTATTGACAAGTTTCTCTCGATGCCGGAGGAATTATGAATATGGCAGTGGTATGTCGGTCTTGATCAACCGTCGACCGTCGACGAAGGCTGTTCCTCAATTATTCAGTTTCACATTGTCTATAAAGACTGATTGCGCTAATGCGAAGCACACTTTTTTGGCAAAAACAATCAATTACATTTTAAACAAAAAACCATTGACACTATTCCCTTTTTACAAAATGTGTCAGCCAATATTTTACACTTTAAAAATAACAAGTGGGAACATTGTAACATATTTTAAATATAAAATTAGTGCATAGATGTGAACAAATTGTGTTGGAAGAAAAGAGATATATTGTGTCACTATTGTAGCGAGATCTCTTTATCACTAGAGGTTATGTTCGTTTCCATCGCGGGTCGACTCGTAGCGAGCCGTCATGATGAGTGACGTAGTTTTACAACAACCTTGCGTCACGTTTATTTTGTCCTGTAGATTCGCATTGGGTCCATAATTTCTTTGTAGTGCGGAATACAGAATATATTTACTGTTATAGTTCCCGTTTGGAATAATATAAAGGGCATTTACAAATAATCAGTTTATGTAGCACACTCTTCATTTCTTAGAATGTATCTCTTCAGCTATTTCTGTTGGTGGCTGTCTTTTATTTACCTCTTACTTATATTGTACATAGTCTTCTTTAAGTTGTTTGCTATACTTATTATCTTTCCAGTGAGATTTATATGTTCTTAAACATACATTTTACAAGGTTTATCTATATGTAATTATTTTATTAATGTTCACAAAATTTTTTAAATCTTTTTTGAATTTATGTTTTTATAATGGATTGATTGATTGATTTAATGGCTGTCAGTTCGATGGTTTCGAGATCTGACTGAAAAGAGCTTTCAAAATAAAATAATTATAATATTAATGAGAGTTCTGACCAATTTTTTTTAAAGGGTACTTACTGTTTATTTTTTATTTTTATTTTTTTTTACACAATATTTTTGAAAAGATTTTAAACCTAACAATTATGTATATTTTAAAACATCACAATCTCACTGGTGTCTATTCCAAAGCTTAAGTATTCATTATTTCTTATTCTTTGCTTGATGCCAAAAAATTAGCTGCAAAAATTCTATTATTAATACAATTCTCTTTTCTATTTAGGTTACAAATGTCTGTGAAATACGAAGGTGAAGTTTAATAGTCCTGGACAATATCACAAAATATTTAAAATTGTGGACAATAACAGATATTAGCAGTACAATAAAAATATATTATTCTTTTGATCATAACATAGACTTCTTTCCAATTGTTTCCAGTTCCCGTGCGTATTTCACTTTCATTGTTACTCATTACTAATTAATTATAGACTTGATGAGTAACTTCCCTAATAGGATTGCTATAAGTGAGTTCCCTTGCTTGTAGATGGAATGTTTTAAAGAATGTTACCTGGATTCCACAGTTGCAACCTTCTTATAGTCAATGATAATTTTTAGAATTAGGTTTACTAATAAGAAAAAATACTTTGTTTTTATTATTTATTTGTTTCAATGGAAATTATATAGGTATATTTTATTATTGCAACCTACATAGTTACGTTGGCTGTAATTTAATATTGATGTAAAAGTAATATATGTATTTTTATTTCATTATATGTCTTTTACTGTTGAAATTTGAAAATCACCTTTTGTAATCATATCATATTAACCTAAAAAGAGATATTAACCTAAAGAAGAAGCAATCGTTATACTAATATTTTATTGAAACTCCATCCCTCAAACTCGTGTTTTCCATGACATCAAATGTTTTAGCCTATAAATTCAGTGTCAAATGTATTACAGCTTTAGTAATTCAATGTAAAACGCCACCAACAGATGTCACTAATGTGATGTCAGCCAGCCAATGACAGGGCCGTGACGTCACACGACCTGCCCTATTAAATGCGAATTTACATATCGTGGACTGTGGAGGGTGTGAGAGTCGCCACAAAGCCAGCTATCCACTTTCAAAGCCAACCACTTTCTTATACCCGGGTCGAAGGACCATGAGGTATATCAATACCTCCGATTCGCAACTGACTCTTTCAGGAGCTGCTTTTGGAAGTAGAGGGTTGAGGTCAACCCGCAGAAGAATGCATGCGAGAAGAATGCGATTCTTTGAACGGGCACCCACAAGTCTTCCCAGAATTAAACTTTCTAATAGACCGACCGACTTTGGAAAGAGCAAAAGCCAAAGGAGTGATGCTAGATAGAAAGTTAGTTTTCGCTTCTCACGTAACCTTCCGTAACAGAGCGGCTTTTATAATGTCGTCTTGATCGAAGTAAAATGTTTCTTCGGGATAACGTCACACTTTACAAAGCCTGTTTTGGATTTTATAAGATTGTACCCATAAAGCAAAGTGAAATAATATAGTATACTGTATACAATATTTAATTAAGCTACTATACACTACAGAATGATAACATATTTATCCAATGTCTGTATTAGTTTAAAGAAAAGAAAAAACTAAATAATTCATATATTTAATGGACTGTAAATCTAATATTTATATGGCTTATATACCTACCTGTGAACCGTCAGTTCTTTAAAAGTGTTATTGAAGTCTATGAATAAAAATTACGGATTCATCAAAATGTGGGTGATACTGACTATGAAATGTTGCAATTACAAAAGTCCGAAACAAATACATATGGAGGTGTAGAGTTGAGAAAAAAGGGGAAAACATTATGGTGCTATATAGCGCCATAATACCTTTCAATAATATACATACTATATAGTATGTATATTATTGAAAGGTATTATGGTAATATGTTAAACATTTTTCCTAGTTTCTACAGAACAGACATATTAGTTGGTGGCTAAAGTATTCAACGTTCTTTTTATTTTTGTAAAATTGAGTGAAAAAATGATTCAAAAAAGGTGCTAGCGTGGCAATTACGTAATCGCGCCAAAACTAACTTTATGTCACAGACAAAACCACGTGCAATAATAAAGATTTCTATAGTCATGTGGTATTCTGGTACATAAGCCACTGGCCATTGCCAATTTTCCTCAAAATCCGCTTAGTAGTTTTGGCGTGATTGAGTAACAAACATCTAAACATTCGCACATATAATAATAGTATAGAAGACAAAATTATTCTCTGTATATAAAAAAGTAATGTATATAAAAGCCGTAATATATACAGGGTTATTGGTAATTATTTGGCAACTTCTTGCCGGCAGCCTCTCTACACCAATCCCAACTACATTTGTTCTACGACTTTTTAAAATTAATAGTTTTTAAAATTTGAGTTCTCATAAAAAAATATGTTTCCTCTGAACTGGTTTTAACTCTGAGCGTAGGTATGGCGCCCGGCCGTTGAACTTTTTAGTACTTACAAAATACGGAATAATAAGAAAAAGATGGAGCAAATTCTTTTTTGTTTCGTTTTTTTGTGTGTTTATCAAGATTTGTAAAAAGTCGTAGAACAAATGTTGTTAGGATTGATGAAAAGTGGCAGGCTGCAAATGGTGGCCAATTAATTAAAAATAACCCAGTATATTCTATCATTACTCTTTCCTATTTTAGAAGATGCTTCCAGTATACATTTTTCTTCATCTAATTGGTTTCCTGGAAGAGATCGCTCTTTAGCGATAAGGCCGCTAAATTAGTAGGTCTCATTTATTTTGTGTTTTTCTTTTGTATTTTTTATTTGGATGTAAAATAAAGAATATTTTTAAGGTGTTAACTTATACGTTACCTATATTACTATAATCTAATACCTGTATATGCTCCGTCATGTCCTATGTGAGCATTGGTTTGACGAACACAAATCTGAAACCCCTTGAAACCCTTGAAACGGATTGCCACCAGGGCACGGTGGTTCGTTCACAACATCAACCTCCATAAGAACCTAGACCTTTTGACAATCTCTTAGTATTTCAAGAGGCTCTCCCAAAACTACTTTGGCAATGCTGAGTTTCACCCGAACCGACTGACGGACTGGCTGATGGCTGACGTTAAAGTAGAGTCCCTCCTATCCTTTGCTTCCCAACAAACGACGTCTTGAGCCGAAGTCCGACCCTTAGGAAGCTCGTTCCTCCACGAGCCTATCCGGCCCCCCTTTTCAAGTAGTAAAACATAACTACAAAAACTATTGAGTGTCATAATAATTACTATTTTATTTTTCTTTTGTATGTCTATACTGTTAGCCCTGTTGGCTATTACAGCGTCACCGGGGGAGCGGGTGGGTCAGGAGCCCCACCCTTAAAAAGGGGGGGCCAGAAGGGCCCCCATGGGGAACGACGTCCCGAGGGCGTCTCAGATTGGGACAATTACTTTGTGTTGTTTATATGACTGCAAACTCTCTGTTGCTTTAATAATTCCAGTTGCTGACAGTACTTACTATATAATTTGTAAGATCTACTTCAAAATATGAAAATTATATTAAACACAAAAAAACAAACGAGCGATCTTCAAATTTTCAAATTTGGAAAGAACCTACTAATGCCGCCTTATACCTACCTACTAGAAGGGCCAAGATCTTTAAGTAAATTATAGAGAGATTTTGCTGTTATACCTCTCGCTCCCACTTCTACCGCGTACAAGCTAACTAGATATATTTTTGAAAATATCTATAAAAATGTATAAACTTTTAAGAATTCTACAGATCATATTTTGGTAGTTGTTATAGTTTATACCCTTCCGCACTCTTGTTACTGAAAGACTAACCGCTTCCCGTATGATTTTTAATACCTTATCGTGGCGACGCGAGTATTGACCTCTATCTAGAAGTACTTTACACCCTACTAATAAGTGTTTCGCGGTTCCTACTGCCTCCCCATAGATGTTGCAAGACCTTTCGGTTGCTTTGCCTCATCTTACTAAATTACTTTGATCTGGGACAGTACCTCCACTACCTTCAAGTAGTAGTAGTAGTATTTAAGAGTACCTCACGTTGTTTCGGATTACGTGTCAATATGTCGAGATCATCTGCAAAAGCTACTATGGATTTTGTGTATTTATTGTTAAACTTAAACTTATAACCCACTTTTGTTCGTGTCTAATTAATAGGTCGATTCAAATATTAATGACTATATTAAATATAATTGCAGAAATACAACAACCCTGAAATAAACCTATATTATATTTAAATGGTTTTGAATAGTGTTTATTAAAAGTTATGGAGAATTTTTATGATGAATAGTAGGTATGATGCAATAACGTCGCTAACTATTGTAGGAAAGTTTTACCATCTTAGCGCGAACATCCTCTGTTCATGTCGTACCGACCCAAAGGCGTTCTCTAAGTCTATCCAAACAAGCCGTAATTTGTCTCTCACTAGTTCTAGCCTCCTTAAGGCTCTCCGATACTATGTTCCAGGCATCCAGAAACCCGAGCTGAATTTATCATGGAGTATTAGTAACACGATCAATAGATGGCAATATATATGTATAGGTATATTTCTAAAAATCCATCTTGAGTAGTGGATATGAACTGCAGTCTCCAACCCGCTGGCCCAGTGTGGTGAGACTATAGGTAAGCATGAGGTATGCCTAGGAAAAACGGCCCCCAGTTCCCAACAGCTACACTCTATATTAGAGTGACTCTATTCAGCCTTAAAGTCGAAAGGTTCCACTAGATAAAGTCTATCTAAAGATTTAAAAAAAACTTGACCCAAATAAAGGTTCAGGCTGTGATGGAATAACATCGATATTTGCCCTCCAGTGTGCCTCTGTTCTCGCACTTCTACTGTACCTTATAATAAATAAGTCCCAGCTCCATCACGCTGGACCCCGACTTAAAAAAATCCTTACTTTTTTTCGCTCATATTTAACTACAAACGATAAAAATGATTGTAGTAAAGTTGATTTTTTTGTAGTAATAATAATTACGCGGAAAATCCAATAAACACTGTTCTCAACCAGAAATATTAATAATGCTGCTCTAAAAACTTTTGGAATACACTCTAAATCGTTTGTAGTTTATTTTAGTGAAAAAAAATATTTTTTTATATTTATAATTTCCGAGAAAAATAAAAAATTAAGAAAAAAATTAAGTTTTAAAAAGTCAAAAAACCTTTTCGAAAACTACAAACGATACTAATGATTGTGGTAAAATTGTTTTTTTTGTAGTACTAATAAATACGCGGAAAACCTAAAAACGCTGTTCTCAATCAGATATATAAATAATACTGCACTAAAAACTTTTGTAGTACACTTTAAATCGTGTGTAGTTTATTTTAGTAAAGATAAAAAAAAATATTTGTATAATTTCCGAGAAAAATAAAAAATTTAGAAAAAAAATTAAGTTTTAAAAAGTCAAAAAACCTTTTCGAAAACTACAAACGATACTAATGATTGTAGTAAAATTGTTTTTTTTGTAGTACTAATAAATACGCGGAAAACCTAAAAACGCTGTTCTCAATCAGATATATAAATAATACTGCACTAAAAACTTTTGTAGTACACTTTAAATCGTTTGTAGTTTATTTTAGTAAAGATAAAAAAAAAATATTTGTATAATTTCCGAGAAAAATAAAAAATTTAGAAAAAAAATTAAGTTTTAAAAAGTCAAAAAACCTTTTCGAAAACTACAAACGATACTAATGATTGTAGTAAAATTGTTTTTTTTTGTAGTACTAATAAATACGCGGAAAACCTAAAAACGCTGTTCTCAATCAGATATATAAATAATACTGCACTAAAAACTTTTGTAGTACACTTTAAATCGTTTGTAGTTTATTTTAGTAAAAATAAAAAAAAATATTTGTATAATTTCCGAGAAAAATAAAAAATTTAGAAAAAAAATTAAGTTTTAAAAAGTCAAAAAACCTTTTCGAAAACTACAAACGATACTAATGATTATAGTAAAGTTGATTTTTTTGTAGTACTAATAAATACGCGGCAAACCTAATAAACACTGTTCTCAACCAGAAATTTTAATAATACTGCTCTAAAAACTTTTGGAATACACTCTAAATCGTTTGTAGTTTATTTTAGTGAAGAAAAATATTTTTTTATATTTATAATTTCCGAGAAAAATAAAAAATTAAGAAAAAAAAAATAAGTTTTAAAAAGTCAAAAAACCTTTTCGAAAA
The DNA here is from genome assembly GCA_959347355.1 of Napeogenes inachia. Lineage (NCBI taxonomy): Eukaryota > Metazoa > Arthropoda > Insecta > Lepidoptera > Nymphalidae > Napeogenes > Napeogenes inachia. The sequence goes on along the minus strand of OY365793.1, from coordinate 11,181,058 downwards.
CTACAAACGATACTAATGATTGTAGTAAAATAGATTTTTTTGTAGTACTAATAAATACGCGGCAAACCTAATAAACACTGTTCTCAACCAGAAATTTTAATAATACTGCTCTAAAAACTTTTGGAATACACTCTAAATCGTTTGTAGTTTATTTTAGTGAAGAAAAATATTTTTTTATATTTATAATTTCCGAGAAAAATAAAAAATTAAGAAAAAAAAATAAGTTTTAAAAAGTCAAAAAACCTTTTCGAAAACTACAAACGATACTAATGATTGTAGTAAAATAGATTTTTTTGTAGTACTAATAAATACGCGGAAAACCTAAAAACGCTGTTCTCAATCAGATATATAAATAATACTGCTCTAAAAACTTTTGTAGTACGCTTTAAATCGTTTGTAGTTTATTAAAGTCAAAAAAAAAATTTTTTTATGTGTATAATTTCCGAGAAAAATAAAAAATTAAGAAAAAAAATTAAGTTTTAAAAAGTCAAAAAACCTTTTCGAAAACTACAAACGATACTAATGATTGTTGTAAAGTTGATTTTTTTGTAGTAATAATAATTACGCGGAAAACCTAATAAACACTGTTCTCAACCAGATATATAAGTAATACTGCTCTAAAAACTTTTGGAATACACTTTAAATCGTTTGTAGTTTATTAAAGTCAAAAAAAAATTTTTTTTTATGTGTATAATTGCCGAGAAAAATAAAAAATTTAAAAAAAAAATTAAGTTTTAAAAAGTCAAAAAACCTTTTCGAAAACTACAAACGATACTAATGATTGTAGTAAAATTGATTTTTTTGTAGTACTAATACATTCGCGGAAAACCTAAAAACGGAAACGGAAAACCTAAAAAAAATTTTTTTATTTTTCTCGGAAATTGTAAATATAAAAAAATATTTTTTTTCACTAAAATAAAATACAAACAATTCCAAAAGTTTTTAGAGCAATAATATTTATATATCTGGTTGAGAACAGTGTTTACTAGGTTTTCCACGTAATTATTAGTACTACAAAAAAATCAATTTTACTACAATCATAAGTATCGTTTGTAGTTTTCGAAAAGGTTTCTTGACTTTTTAAAACTTAATTTTTTTCTTAATTTTTTATTTTTCTCGGAAATTGTAAATATAAAAAAATATTTTTTTTCACTAAAATAAACTACAAACGATTTAGAGTGTATTCCAAAAGTTTTTAGAGCAGTATTATTTATATATCTGGTTGAGAACAGTGTTTATTAGGTTTTCCGCGTAATTATTATTACTACAAAAAAATCAACTTTACAACAATCATTAGTATCGTTTGTAGTTTTCGAAAAGGTTTTTTGACTTTTTAAAACTTATTTTTTTTTTTAAATTTTTTATTTTTCTCGGCAATTATACACATAAAAAAATTTTTTTTTTTTACTTTAATAAACTACAAACGATTTAAAGCGTACTGCAAAAGTTTTTAGAGCAGTATTATTTATATATCTGGTTGAGAACAGTGTTTATTAGGTTTTCCGCGTAATTATTATTACTACAAAAAAATCAACTTTACAACAATCATTAGTATCGTTTGTAGTTTTCGAAAAGGTTTTTTGACTTTTTAAAACTTAATTTTTTTTCTTAATTTTTTATTTTTCTCGGAAATTATAAATATAAATTTTTTTTTTTCATTGAAATAAACTACAAACGATTTAAAGTGTATTCCAAAAGTTTTTAGAGCAGTATTATTAATATTTCTGGTTGAGAACAGTGTTTATTGGGTTTGCCGCGTATTTATAAGTACTACAAAAAAACCAATTTTACTACAATCATTAGTATCGTTTGTAGTTTTCGAAAAGGTTTTTTGACTTTTTAAAACTTAATTTTTTTTTAAATTTTTTTATTTTTCTCGGAAATTATACACATAAAAAAAATTTTTTTTTGACTTTAATAAACTACAAACGATTTAAAGCGTACTACAAAAGTTTTTAGAGCAGTATTATTTATATATCTGATTGAGAACAGCGTTTTTAGGTTTTCCGCGTATTTATTAGTACTACAAAAAAATCTATTTTACTACAATCATTAGTATCGTTTGTAGTTTTCGAAAAGGTTTTTTGACTTTTTAAAACTTAATTTTTTTTCTTAATTTTTTATTTTTCTCGGAAATTATAAATATAAAAAAATATTTTTTTTCACTAAAATAAACTACAAACGGTTTAGAGCGTATTCCAAAAGTTTTTAGAGCAGTATTATTAATATTTCTGGTTGAGAACAGTGTTTATTGGGTTTACCGCGTAATTATTATTACTACAAAAAAATGAACTTCACTACAATCATTTGTATCGTTTGTAGTTAAATATGAGCGAAAAAAAGTTAGGATTTTTTTAAGTCGGGGTCCAGCGTGATGGAGCTATAAGTCCCTTAGCTCCCGGCATATTTCCGACTGCCTGGAAGAACGCTCTTGCTGTATCATTACACAAAAATGGTGATACTGATTCAGTTAAAATTATAGGCCTATACCGATTATTCCTGTTTTAGCGAAAGCTTTTGAAAAAATTATGAGTACTACTAGTCTGATATATTTTGTCGGAGATCTTGCTGAAGGTATCGATCGCGGGCATCGATTGAGGTTACACACCGATTTCATTATTAGGGTTAATCGTGACATGCTATTGTACAAACTTTCATGTGCAGGATTTTCTGGTTCTTTCTTGTCCTAGTATTACTCCTATGTTAGACTGACAGTCCATGGTGGTAGCGGAGGGCAGCTCTGGATTTATAATCGTCTTGTCTGGAGTTCCCAAGGGTTCAGTTTTGGGGACATTCTTTGTTTTCATAATTATAAACGGTATCTTTCTTTTTTCGTTCAGGTCAATATAAGTTTGACATTTTATTTTTTTTTTCATATTAATGTGGTTAAACGAGCCTGTGGGTTACCTGATATGATGATGATGATGGTAATTAGCGCCGTCTACGGACTCCTGCAACATCAGAGGATCTGCAAGAACGTTACCGGCCTTTGAAGGACTAGGCACTTTTTTGAAGGTACCTATGTCGTATCTGGGCTTAGGGTCCAAACAAAATCCGCTTATAACAACCTGAATGCTTCGCCCAGTTAAATAGCTTCCGACATATCCAAACAACTGCCCTACCTCACTTTCAATGGCTGCTGCCCTTCGGTGTATTAGGTACTATAGTATGTACATAGTTTCGAAAATACGGTATTAATTGTGTAAAAATCTAAATAAGGTTTTTTTTCCTTTTTTTTTCAAAAACTTTATACACCTTTCTAATTCAACTTTAAAAAAATGTTGATTAGATTAAGTACTTAGTCCTTTAACCCTCAATAAAGAATGAAAGTTTCAACAAAACGGTTAAAAACTTAAACTTGCGACCTCTGGGTTTCGGGAAACAGTTTTGATATAAGCTTTTTATCTATAATCGACCTTATCGGGACTAATTAAACTTAAGTTATGTAAAATTAAAAAAATATAGGTATATAATGTTATTATCGTATCGTTTAACGTATCGTACCTAACGTGTCATTGCTCCCAAAAATAAAAGGAAAGTGACAATTAATACCTATATTTAGCAAATACAAGAGTGTTTAATTTAATATATAGAGGCCAGTGAGTGTGCTTACCAGTGTGCTGACTTATATAAGTTAAAATATAGTGCTTAATCACAGGATATAAGTTACAATCATTGAGAACTAATTTGTATCTACCCGCCAAACTAAACATTGTCGTGCGATCGAGAAGACAGAGGAGGAGCATTTATTAGTGTGCCTACATTGCGTTTGACTTTGAACGTGGAACCTTTACTACTGTACATATTAAACATTTTTATAATTTGTTTTTGTATTTTGTTCGATTCTTTATAAGACGTAAAATTATAAAAATGGCCGATAAAAATAAAAACCATAATATCACCGTACGCTCAACAAAAAAGCAGACGTTGTCTTCCCCGCAAAATAACGAAACAAGCATAGTAACGCGAAAAGATGTTAGAAGCATTATGACTGATGTTCTTAAAGACCATATGGCATATTTTGTGGAGGAAGTTAACTCCACAGTGCGTGTACTTCTGGGTAAAGAGTTGAAAGCGTTTAAAGAAGAAATAAAAGTGATGAAGGATTCAATGGATTTCATGAGTGGAAAATTTGATGAAATAATAATAGAACATAAAGAGGCGCTAGAAAACATAAAAGTGATGGAAGAAAAAAATAATAATCTACAGTCTACAGTAATAAACTTACAAGCAAGAGTAAATCATTTGGAACAAAATGCTAGATCGAATAATATTGAAATACAATGCATGCCTGAGCGTAAAGCTGAAAATTTGATGTCAACTGTCAAACACATGGGTAGTGTAATTAAATGTGAGGTTGCTGATGAAGACATTTTAAGAATCACTAGAATTGCCAAAATGGATAAAGATAGTCTTCGTCCGCGATCGATTGTTGTAGAATTTAAAAATCAGAAATTGCGTGATGCGTTTTTGGCGGCGGGATTTAACTTTAATAAAAACCACCCAAGTGACCGACTTAATACTTCCCATCTTGGTTGTAATGGTGATAAAACTCCAATCTATATTTGTGAACACCTATCTGTTGCTAATAAGACACTCCATGCCGCTGCAAGGCGAACAGCTGTTGAAAAAGGGTTCAAGTTTGTATGGGTGAGAGGAGGTAAAGTTTATTTAAGAAAAAATGAAAATACTGGATATATCGTCGTTAAGAATTTGGAGTCTTTGGCGTCGATCAAGTAGTTTATTTTCTGTTTTTTTTATTTATTTATTTTTTTATTTCTACTTTTTGTATTAATTAGAATGTAAGATAAGTTTTATAATTTTAAAATTCACTCCATTAACAATCTATTACCAGAATACACGTGGTCTTAGGACCAAAATTAGCTCATTTTATAGTTCTTTAGCTACAGTTAACTTTGATATTATTGTATTAACAGAAACATGGCTCAATCATAATGTTTTAAGCACTGAACTATTTGATAACAGATATATAGTTTTTAGACGAGATAGAGAATCAGCTGGCTCACGGGTCGCAAAGGAGGGTGGAGGGGTACTCATAGCAGTGTCTAATAAAATAAAAGCTAAATCAATTGACATTTGGCAAAGTTCCAGTGAGGACCTTTGGGTCCTAATAGATATCTCAGTTGCCGGATCTCTAAAACGGATTGCTTTGTGTACAGTTTATCTTCCCCCTCCTGTTACTCATAACACTCTCGAAATTTTTTTAAACAATTGTAACTCCGTGCTCGAAAGGATTAATGATCATGTTTGTATAATTGGAGATTTTAACCTAAGCAATATGAACTGGAATTTACTAAACAGTTCACTTAGTAGTTATAGATTAACTGCAATCGCTGAAAAATTAATAGATTTTATTAATATTAATAGTTTAAGACAGTGTAATTTAGTTCCTAATCATAATAATAAAATACTTGATCTAGTACTTACGGATGTGGAGGCTTGCGATGTGCAAAATTCTATTGACTACTTAAGTAATATTGACCCCTATCATCCCCCTTTGCTAATTAATTTAGAAGTTGCTAAGTTCAGCGAACACCTTAGTAACAACGTGATTAAGACACATAATTTTTTTAAAGCTGATTATGAATATATCAATAACGTTATTTTCAGGATAGATTGGACGCAGCGGTTTTCACTTTTAGATGATGTCAACCAAATGATAGAATTATTTTATACCATACTAAGAGATATAATTAAAAAGTATGTTCCTGAAAAAAATATTACTAAAAAAAATAGATATCCCCCGTGGTTTAGTCAGTGTTTAAGAAAAAGACTTCGTGAGAAAAACTCTATTCGCATAAGATATAGAAAATATAACAACCCCCTGGATAAGTTAGAACTGAATATTTTGACAAAAAGATGTAAAAAATTATCAACGGAATGCTATAATAACTACCTAAAGCATGTAGAAGAGAGAATTGCCAAAAACGCGAAAAGTTTTTGGTCATTCATTAAATCAAAGCGTGGAGGTTCAACCACCTATCCTACCTCAATGACCCATGGTGAAACTACTGTTTGTGATGGCTTTGATATATGTAATCTCTTTGCTCACAGCTTCTCTGAATTATTTATTAGCTCAGACGCACAGACGAACCGACTTCCCATTGAAAATTATGGGGATAACATCATGACTTTTAATAACATAAGCATAAAACGCGAAGCAGTAACTTTTGCCTTGAAACAGCTTGACCCTGCCAAAGGTTGTGGATCTGATGGTATACCACCGCTATTTTTAAAAAATTGTGCCTTGTCTCTGACTGAACCCCTTTGTTATATTTATAATAAATCTCTTAGCACAGGCGTTTTTCCTGATGCTTGGAAATTGGCTAAAGTTACTCCAGTACTTAAATCGGGTGACAGACATTCTATTACAAATTATAGACCAATATCTGTTTTACCAACCGCTTCTAAGGTGCTTGAGACTATTGTTTGTCCTATTATCAATGACCGTATAAAATCATATATTACCTGCCACCAACATGGTTTTATGAAATCAAGGTCAACTACAACTAACCTTGTTGATTTTGTTGAGTTTCTTACAGGGGCCCTTGATTCGCGATTGGAAGTAGACGTTGTTTACACGGATTTGAGCAAAGCATTTGATAGTGTCCCCCACGATATTTTGCTGGGAAAGTTATGTAGGTTTGGTTTCTTTGGGAATATGTTGGAGTGGTTTAGATCTTATTTAAATAAACGCAAATTTTATGTAGTAGTTAATGGTTTTAGTTCAAAAGTACATGATATTAAATCAGGAGTCCCTCAGGGCTCTAACATAGGACCTGTATTATTTAATATTTTCATGAATGATGTTGTTGAGTCCTTACCGAATTCCATCCCATATATTTATGCAGACGATTTGAAACTTGCGAGGATAATAAAAACTGAATTCGATATTTTCTTACTTCAGAAGGATTTGGACAGTCTCGTAAACTGGTGCGAAATGAATAAAATGAAACTTAATGTTGAGAAGTGTTTTCACATCAAGTTCACTAGAAAACACTCAGAAACTAAATCTAATTATTTTCTTAATGGGGTATTGGTCAAGGAAGTGAGCAGTGTAAGAGATCTTGGTGTAATATTCGATAAAAAACTTACTTTTGATGACCATATAGAATACATCACCAAAAAAGCTTCAAAAATGCTTGGTTTTATTATGAGAAACGGAAAAGAGTTTCGTTACTTGCAAACTAAGAAGTCACTATACAGCACCTATGTTCTTAGCATCTTAGAATATTGTACGGTAGTTTGGCGACCGCACTATGCTTGTCAGTCCCTGAGGTTAGAAAGAATCCAGAAACGCTATCTTTGGCACTTAGCGTACTCTTTCGGTAAACATAGTAAAGACTCCTATGAATCAAAACTCAAATATTTTAAATACACTTCTCTCGAAAAACGTAGAATCATAAACGACCTAATATTTTTATATAAATTGTTTAAAAATGAAATAGACTGTTCTCAATTGCTTCAAAAATTTAATTTTAGAGCGCCTTGCAAATTGCCCAGATCTCGATTAGTACCTCTTGTTCCTCCATACAGATCCACAGCTTTTGGTATGAATTCTCCCGTTCCGAGATTGAGTAGGTTACTGAATAGTTATGAAAAGTCTTCAGATATATTCCAAATCAGTATTAACATATTTCGAAAGCATTTGCAAGCGTCCATAGATGTAAACTAGGATAATAACTCGAAATTGAGCTATAGTGATTCAACATTGTTTATTTTGTCAGTTTTTTTTTTATATTATATATATTTTTTTTTTACTTTTGTTCGTAATTTGTATGAATAAGTTTTGTTAGTATTGCATGTGGTGTTTACCTTTAAGAAATTGTACACTAGTTTTTATTGCCCTTAGTCTGTAGTTATATAATGTATTGGTGTAACAATAGGGAACATGCAAAAAAATTTAAATGGTCTCAAATATTTTTTTTTCGATTACTTTTTATCATCTTATTATAATAGAATCAATTTTTTTTAATTTACTAATCATTTAAGGCCATAAAATAATTTATGAAAAGTGCAAATTTAGGGAGCGAAATTCAAAATTCCAAAACGCGCCACCATTGGTCGAAAGGAAATGTGACGTCATTTGACACACCATTCAATATATCGGCGTTTAAGTTCATACTGTGGTATCAGTGTGACTGAGAAAAATAAATAATTTAAACCTATATTTTCGTGCTTAAAGATTTTATTAAATGATACAATTGTTTAGGTAATCTTAAAAACATTTTCTAAATACTCAAACAACTCTAATAAAACAAATACCTACAAACTCTTTTTGAATAGCAGTTAGCATGCTACTACACAATACATTTTTAAAATGTTTCTACCTCTGAATCATTTTTCACTTCACTTGACTCAGATAAATAACTTGGTTGATAATCAGCAGACATAGAAGATATAAGATGCTATAGAAGTATTATCAGCTGTGTTTTCAGTAAACAATTTTCTTTTTAAAACAGATAGTTTTACTTTTAAAACTGTTGTGTAACAATGTTGTGTGTTAAATGAGGAAATGGTGACAATGCTACATTTTGTTTTTCAGCAGGTATATTTACATTGACACCTTTAATTCCATACTTCGGTTTAATATTAACTTGCACAGCTTAGTCACTTGGTAATTTATCTTTAATATGCGAAAAGCAAGTCTCTGCCTTATGATCATCACATTCAATAGGAGAAGTACTGAGTCTTGGCTGATTAATATCGCAGACATTTGTATGGGCAGTACTAGGACTTACTACCTATACCTATCACTTCTTCATAAAGGTCACCAATTTTTTTAAACACTACTTTTGATAGCTAACTCTTAAAAGGCTTCATTAACCGATGTCAATCTTTGCCTTTTGACTATGCACATTCTCATTCTATCAGCTGTTGTTTTTGCCACAAAAATATATAAGGAACAACTCCTTTCTTCAAACTTAGATTACATCTTTCTCCTTGTTGTTTCGTTACACATATTATATTCAATACAATTTGCTGTATCTTCATTAACCTGAAATCAATCGAGAAACATATAAATTTCGTAAAATCAAAAAAATAATACGGTTTTTATAGAAAGTTATACCGAACTTTTGTAGGCTAGGTTAGGTTAATTTTAAACTCAAATTTTCTAATGTTCAATTCGTAAGTATAAATTTAAACTATTAGATTAAACTTATTATAAATAAAATTTACTTACGTTAAATTGATCTTCACAACAATATAAACACGATTTAGGATATATATTATCCCTTTTAATTACCATACACCGTTGTTATTGTATTTACGCATCTCTTGGAATACAAAAAACACTTGGCGGGTGTTTTTCTAATACTATTTTTGCACTCCGGTACTATACAACATTTGTAAGATGACTTTTATCTTCTTCCATGACTTGTAAAGCAATTAAAACTTAAAATATGTATGAAGTAACTAAAAGTTCATAGTAAACATTCACTGGATGTGTCACTTGACGTCACGCAAAGCGCGCGCAAAATGACGGCGTTTGAACGGCTCAAATTTATTACAAGTTTTAATTTTTAATTTGAAGAAAAACTAGAATCTTTTCAAACCTATTTATATTTTTTTCTATGATATATAGAGGTAAATGATTAATTTACGTCAAAAAAAAATTACATGAATGTTCCCTATTGTTGGTAAACCAATAAACAAAAACAAAAACAAAACAAAACAAAACAACATTATTTGTTTACGATCAAACTTTTATTATATTGAGTTTAGTATTGGTTTTATTATGGTTGAAAATCAAGCAGACTATTCGCCTGGTGGTATTTGATGCAATCGTATGGTTTTTCTTCAAAAACGCATATCATTGATAAGATTGATATGGTTGTAATCAAATTCATTAATGAAAGTTAGTTTTATGCAAAACAAAAAAATCATGTGACAGACCTGCAGAGAGCTAGGGACAAAACTCAACAGGCATGTCATGTTTTTTTTTATATTAATATTCGTTCAAAGATAAAAATATTGTAAAGTGAAATGAAAAAGTATCTGTATAAACATTTATTAACACAATGTCACAGTTAACAGTCTCTGATTATATATTATACTGTACATTGATTAAATTCTAGAACAACAATGAACCTTCCTTTCTAGCAAGTATCTGGTTCTAAACAGGCTTGTGCTATACCACTTAAACACAAAAGTAACACACAAGTATAATTACTAAAAAAAGCATTTAAAATATCTTATAAAAAATACATGAGAAATTAAAATATTATGATAAACCAAAGATTCTAAATTTATAAAGATAAGTCAGCAGTCAAGCTGGTTTACTACATTATTCATATTATAATATATCAAATAATTGTAATGGTATGTTTTGTGAATACAATAAAAATCCATATATTTAACAACAATGTTTTAATTAACAATTGTTTTTTAAATGCCAAAATTAAATGTACTTTACATATCTAATACTGGTAAGCATTCTCCAGACCTTTATATAAGATTTAAAAACAAGTCTCTATTAAGGCTTTTTTATTGGTAATCATGTTTATTGACAAACAATTAGAACAAAACCTACCTTATTTTGTTCATAAACTGATCATATACAAAATTATCTATTATATAAAAACACCAGGGCATGTGAGTATTGTAACATTATATGTATAAAAAACTTAGGCATTTCAACAATGATTACATTTGCAAGAAATTGTCTATAAACAGGTTACATATGTAATTTAATAGTAAAACATTTACAATTTATTAAGCAACAATGTCCCCTGTCTAACATACAGATACTAATGTCTAATAGGTACAAAAACATATTGAACACTATTACCTGATATACCCTTATATATTAACAAAAAAACTATTATACTATAATCAGATAATATTCATTAATAACATATTTTTGCTTCATTATCCATCATTACACTGTGTAATAATTTCTGACAAGAGTATGAACTCTAAAGGCATATCACTTTATAGATTAAATTCAAAACATTAAAGCATAATTTAAGATTTTACTATCACAATAATTAAATATTTTTTCATTGTAAAAGCAAAATAATATTACACCAATCTCTTTTACTTTTTAAAGTGAAGGTGATCTCTCATATGTCAGCAATCATCTAACAGTAGCTACACAATACTCATTATACAATATGGAATAACTTCATCCAGATGGAATACACAAAACAGTTTATCTACTACACATTTATTGCAAAGTCCACATTAAAAGTAAAAAGTTTCAAAAATTGCAACAACTGTTTGTCTTGCGAGCAGTGGTGTAAAATGCCTTACTGTGCATGGAAAGATCTTCAGATTTAGCTACTAAATCATCTAACTTTTCACCTCTATCTAAAACAGCTTTAATAGTATCATGTAAAATAATTTTAGTCTCATCCAAATCAGTTTGAATCTTTGTAAGGGCATCTGCTTCCCTTGGATTTTGATATTTGGCTAAAAATTGAGGTAAAATAGGAAAATCTACTGTAGTTTCATTTGCAGTTGCCCAAGAAGCAGCTGGAACTTTTGCAACAAATTCATCAAGCATTTTAGTGATTAAAGTATGAGCAACTCGGTTAGGGTACTCGTGATCTGATATTAGTATTCCTGCCAAATTATCAGCTCTCACATAAACTTGTACCATATATTCACCTTCCTTGACAGACTGTCTAGAAGCAGGCTGTGTTCTTTCTACCATAGTTTTGCTCACAAAACTCATAAATTCTTGCACTGAGCTTCTTTGAAAAAAACTGAAGCTTTGCAGGTCATATGCCGCTTTTAATGTTGTAGCACTATTAACGCCCTTGTAAAGGACTGCTAAAGAATATACTCTCACCATGACTTCAGTAAATGGCTTTCAGTTAAGGAATCTATAATAAAATAAACATGTATCTTTAGTAAATAAAATGTAACAATGTGTAATATGCAACATATAAAATAAAAAATAACATCTTACTTGAGGACAGGCTTATGGCTTAACACTATTCAATCACGGGTCGATAGAACCTTATTGAACATCAATAAAATAAATAATTAAATGAGTATAGATTGTCCACTATATTAGTATAAGTAGTATTAAATCAATAACAAAAATATTAAAATGATTCCCGGAAATTACTTCGGAAGATTCAAGTCAAACGCAAATAAAATTTTGCTCGCGACTTGCGACGTAATTTGACACATACTTTACTGACAAGTGACGACAACGACGACATCTGTCAAATGTCATAGGGTCTTAGGCTAATAAGTAAAAGTAAAGGCAACAATTTCATAGAATTATTTTTAAAACTTTATGAACACAGAACAATTTACAATCATGTTGGCCTTAAGATATTAAAAGCCTTAGATGTATAATAATTATACGTTAATAGCTGACCAAAGCTTTTCGTTCTTTTATAATGGCAGTCCCACTATCTAATTCATCCTAATTAATAAACCAGTTTCTATTGATAAATAAAATATTTATTTTTATCTAGAAAAATTTAATTAAAGAAATAATAAGAATTCAAAGTAATTACAATATTTACATATTTCGCATAACTTATTAATACGAAATCCAATTCTAAGATTACAACGTTAAAACTTATTTAGTAATAAAAGTATACACAAACCACAAATATAACAAGGCTAAATAAGGTACTCAAAGTAGTTACTCAAAAGTCACATCGACAATCACCTACACAGCTCTCAAATAAAAATGACACAACAAAGCATAAACTACTAATTCATAGGAATTGACTCCTAACAGTATATTGTATTTGCTATATTTTCTAGGACCAACAGTTTACATATACATATATTATTAGACATGTTTGCAATAGTTAATATTTTGTTAATTTATTTATGACTGTAATATTTAATTTACACAACCTAAACTTCATGAAACTTTACTTTGGTGTATGTATGTATAATGGTAAACTGCTATCAATGGTGTATGCATGTATTTGACTTTAATTTATTAAAAAATATTTAAATATTTTTTTTTTTTAAAAAACAATGTGACACAAAACACTTCTTTGATCTCGTTTATGTTGACGTCACTTGCTTGTAAACCTCGTTTGCCTAGCGGTGTTATATTAGCTTTCAAAACTATTTTCTGTGTTAATAATTAATATTAACTGTTCGTTGGAAAGATTTCCATATATCCTATATATATTATCCTTTATTTTAGTGAGATTTATATGCAGTATTTTACAAATTCTTAGAAGTACTTTTACCATGGCCCCGATTTCGTAAAGCAGACAACAGAAAACTGTCTTTTTTTAATATTTTATTTAATCAAAATAATACAAACATGTTACAATATAATAACTCCGCCAAACTACTGAGTAGTTTGTAGGCAGATGGATTATGGATGGATGGATCATGGTTTAATATTTTTTTTAAAATAACTCCGATTTTTATGCTTCTGAGTTAACAAAGGTGAAAACAGCTAAATAAGTATAATAACACTTTAGTGGTAATCTAATCCAATATCATAAGAAATTGGAATAATCATATAATTGTAAAGTAAGCAAGAGTCGGTATTCTTTAGTGTAATGCTTAGTATTTTCTTAGATTTTCACGAGTACTACACAGTGAAACTATTTTTACGGCTCGCATATAATTAACTAAATTTTAAATTTAACCTGACGTTTAGAATACTTTGCAACAATCGTGTAAGATGAGATGAAAGTGTTTGTCAGTAAGTCAGTTAATTAGATATCTACCTCCAACGGTTCCTAAGTTTCCGGGCGTGTAGTTAAGGATGAACACAAAACGCACTAACAGTATCTTAAGTTCTTACTGTACGGGTAGGTGGTTGTTGAACAAGGCATGCTGCATCTCGTCCTGTAGGTGTTCAGCATCACAGAAGTGTTGTGCTTTCTGAAACAAAGATTTGCCAAAGGTAGCTAACTGGCTAGGGTGATGATGTGATTTACCATTGAGGTACCTGTTTGTATGTGTGTGTTTCCAATAAACAGTGTTTCCTAATATGTTGTCAGGATTCTTGGTGATGCTTATTGAAACCATAAGATTGTAGCTACAATTTTTTAATAATATTATTTAAAACAGCGGAAATATTCAAAGTGAGTTGCAAAAGAAGTTCCGTTGAAAACATTAGAGATATTATATATAACCATAAATCAATAACAAAATATTTACATCGAGGTGGTCTACACAGAATAAAATAGTTGCTAAAATAGCTATATGCCATATGATTAAAACCCCCAAACCCACCCCTCCCGGGCGGAATGCAACCGCACTTAAATTTTTTTTGGAAAACTTACTTTTTTCCTAGGTTTTATGCATTTTGAAACTGCACGGTATTTGTAACTCATTTTGTTACATAAATCACTGACAGCGGTATGAGCAGACGACTAACGTATACATATACAAAGGGGCTGGGGTTCGATTCTCGACAGGGACAAGCAGGTATGTGAGCGTAGATGTCTATATTTCTGGGTTTGGTCGTTTATTAAATATATTCACCGTATCTATGAACTATGTATAAGAACTGTTGTCTAACACCCTAAATACAAGCAAATAATTTGCTTCCTTATATATATAAATTTGTGTAATTTCTCCACTATTGATACATTATTATGTACCAGAAAAAAAACAACTTATACTGGGTTTCTTAACCTCTACTAAATTATATAAAATAGATTTTTAAAAATTATAGTCTATTATGGACCTTTTTATGATTAACTTTGTATAAGTTACGGCATTTACATTTAGCACTGAGCGAAATTTGGACCGAATAATTGTGCATCTGTACTGTCGTGCACAAAATGTCGCGCATACATTTTTTTATTATTATTTAATAGTAGGTAATGTGATAATTACCTAAAAGTCATATTGTGTTCATTTAAAATTTATATTGTAAGAAATTGTAGATAATTATTGCCTATCCATGGTTTATATTGTATCTTAGATCTGATTTATTAAAGTTTATGAAAATTACGTTTAACAATAAAAACAATCAAAGTCACAAACAAACTTAACATAAACAAAAAAATAAAAACATAACAAAAAATGACAACAAAAAACAACAACAAAATTTTATTATGGTAAATCTTCTTTGTGCTTATTATCATACACTGTGCTTAATTGACACGACATTTGACAGGTTTTATTCTTGAAAGTTAAAACTTAGAATATAAAATCTAATAAAGAAAAATGATTTCTTGTGCTTTCTAAGCGCAACCAAAAGACATTACAAAATAAAGAAGCAGAAATAACTATTATCGTATCTGCTTGACTCTTGAGACGGAAATTAAAAGATTAATATTAAACAAAGATTATTTAGAATTTTGAAAATGCTATTTTATTAAAATTAAAAGTTATTTTATTAAAAGAATATTATTATAGAGTAAAAAATGTCTGAAAGTACAGAAAAAGTAGAAAGTGCATGTGATGCTAGGCGTCGAATTTTGAACATTGCGGTGTCTACAGTTCTTCTAGAAACTGGCTTTAGTGCTAGTGATAAAATGTCTTTAGAAACTTTGACAGAGATTATCCAATGTTGTAAGTGTACAATACCACTATACTATTATTGAGATGTATCTTAAACTAAATTTATGTATTTGTTGATTTAAATTTTATTTTAAAGTTCTGACAGAGGTTGGAAATTCAGCCAAAGGGTATTGTGAGCTGTCAGGGCGTGTTGAACCAGTACTTGGAGATGTTAAGATGGCCCTTGTTAACATGGGTTTGTAACTTATGTATTTGTTGATATTATGATCTGGGAGAAGTAAATAATATTGTTTATAGGTTTCTCTTATATGGGTTAATTAATAATGACTGGGCATAGTTTAAAGCCACTATTAAAATATGCATAGCAAAGAAAAAGAGTAGTTGAGTAGTAGTTAAGTTGCGAGAAATAACATTATTCCTAAAAATTGCAGGTATAAGTATGAGAGGTATAGAACAATATGCAGCCCGGCCCAACAGACACGTAATACAGGCACCACAACAAGCATCTGTACCGAGGACACCAGCCATGCTTTCTGCAGGGTCTAAAGCTAAACCAGCACCACATATACCATTCCACTTACCACCTTTACCAGATCCACATGCTTATATAAGGACCCCGGTACTTAAAACAAAACTAGTTCTTGTAATATAACCTTATTTTTGACAATATTAAGCCAAATAATTGTATTTAATGTTTGTTGTATTATGTCAGAATTAATAAGATATGTTACACAAAACGATAAGATGTAATTTTCAAGTTGCCAAAACATACTTCTAATTTATTTGAACTAATAACAAATACAAATATGACATTTTATTTTATTGGCCCTATGTGAGAACTGAAGGTGTTGTACATAATCTTTTAAATTCTTTTAATTCTATTATATATAATATACATTTATATACAATTGTAACAGACACACAAACAGCCAGTGACAGAATATGAGGCTATAAGGGAAAAAGCTGCAAATCAAAAAAAAGACATTGAAAAAGCATTAACTAAATTCTTAGCAAAAACTAGTGAAACACATAACCTCTTCAATACTGACGACAACCAAATGTTTCCATGTAAGTATTAACTCAATGTACATATATGTAAAAAATAAAAAAACAAACATAGTTATCAAATTCTATAATGTACCCTGTAATAATTCTATTCTATTTTTAACCCTAAAGTGGTGCACAATAAAAGTATTATTTATTGATTGATTGATAAATGAGTAAAATTGAGTGCAATTAATTTTTAGCAGAATTTAATAAGTTTCTCTTTCATATTGATTGCATTTAATTGATAGATTCAAATGTTTTAGTGATAGCATGCAAGCCAACATTCCCCGCATATCTGCCCTGCTTGTTACCAACAGACCAAGTTTTTGACTTTGATGAACTTGAGTACCACTTCCAGGTGGCTAACAGAACAGAAGATATGCCCACAGATAAAAAAGGTAAAGTCAATTATATATTCTTAACTACCTTGTTGGTCAAGTGGTTAGTGTTAGTGCACACATACCTAAGTTATAGCAATGCAATGGGGCTTCAGGTTTGATTCCTCACAGGGACAGGCAGGTATGTGATGGGCATAGATGTCTGTATTTTTGGGTTTGATTCTTTATTAAATATATTTGCAGTATTTATAATGTGTTTTTCTATGTATTTGTATTCTTGTGTGACATCAACACAAGCAAATAATTTGCCTTTTACTTTTACTGATTACATCAATGTATGTAATTTGTCCTGCCATATTATTGTATTATATTAAACAACAGTAATTAATATTAAACAAAAGTTAATAATAGGACTTGTAAAATATTTAAACCTATTGTTAATATTCCTGGGAAATGTTTGGTGTTCTATGTATATATTTTTTAGATCAATCAGACAATGAGGGTGAGAATGGTGGTGACAATGAAAATGCCAACAATTCCCAATCAGAAAATCAAGATACACCTTCAGTATCAAGCCCTGAAAGAAATAAATCTGGTGGATAAATTATTCTAGGTAATACTCTGAGTAGTATTAATGAGACCTAAATATACAGTAAATTATATTTTCACATTTTGTTTTATTTTAAGCTTTCTTCATAAATTAAAAACTTTTAATTTAATGAATCCACAGGTATAATAATCTATTAACTTTCATTTTATTGTACAAAAATTTAATTTGTACCAAGTAAAACAAATAAAAGTAGTTTGTTGATATTCACATTTTAAAATAATAATGCATAATTATATTATATATATATTTAAACTTATAAAATTCACTTCAAAGAGGCAGAGTTAATGACAGGCAGTACTTTAATTCCTTCTCTGTTCACAACAGTAACTTGGAAGTTAGGCAGGCTGACAAATAAACGTCTGTGTACTTCTTGCACACACTTCTTAAGTATCTCATATGCTTCCTGCTCAGTTGCATCTGGAAATATTATTTTAAAATATATTGTGATTTTAACTTACTTTGTTGACAAGGTCAAAGGGTAATATTGATAAAAGAAAAAAATTGAAAACCCTTATGTTTTTTTAAAATGAATGAAGTTCAATAAGTATACATTAAGTGTATCCCTAGCTCAAAAAAATAATCAAAAGGAAAAATAAACTAAGTCTCTTTTTGATAAATGAAAAAAATCAAATTTCTCTTAGAAAAACTCTAGCAAAGTGAGTTTTTTTTTTAAATTTTAAATTTTAGCAAAGCAAAGTGGGTGACCCATATATTTTTTTTGACAGAAAGCTTATATGTATATAGCCATTGTAATTAAAGGTTTTTAACTAACAACCAACCTTTTTTATGATAACGATCCATGATACTCAAACTGAGAAAACCACCAAAACCATGTGCAGCAAATGGAACCTTCACACTTGAGGCTAGGTAATCCATGAAGTATAGCTCTGGACCATTCTCTTTATCATAGCCTCCCATCAACAGGTTCACAAAGTAGGGTGTCTAAAGAACATTAAAATAACAATTGATTTTTCAGAATATACTTTTTCAATGTAAAGTATTTTAGTGAAATGTAGTTATGACATATGCACTTACACTACTTCTTAAGTACTCCGCAAGATTCCTACGCGTAAAGTTGGCAGCTGCAGACGGACCCAGTTCGTATCCATTCCGCATCTTATACAGCTGTATGTTTTTAGCGATATATTCAGCAAACTGAGTTGTATCACCCAAGTCTCCAATTACACCCATCACCAGCTTATCAGATATTTTGTAGATTTTCTCTTCATCTGCGAGTTATTCACATTTCGTTAGTTTATACAAAATCGTTAGTTATTGAAAAAAATATTTTAGAAATCGCGAACTTACCGTCTTTCATAACCATAATACTATGGCTAGTAGTTTGATCTGCAGCTATCATAACAAAATCATTGCATTGTATTCCTAACAAACATTGTAAGTTAATATTAGACATGTTTAATGAATTATAGTTAAGATGAGGATATAATATTATTTGCCGCAACGAATGACAATACAAATCTTTTAATTCGAAACTTGTCAAATCACCAAGGACACAGATTAAAATAAATAATTGCAAGGTACAGTACTAGAGACGGAACTTAGATAGAATAAAATCTTAGAACATTTATTAAAGTCTTCTTTTCAGAGTAAGCACAAAAGCTTGTTTCAAAGAAGCCGATAGTGTTAAAATGTTTCTTCAATCATTCGTCGATTTTACAAATAATCATGCATTTCTATTCTGAATATTCATTTGAAAATAGACTTACAAGTTAAAAAGCAAGTTTTAATAAGCAAAAGCGTATTAGCGTCTAGTATAACGAAAAAAATATATGGTTCTCTCTATAAAGATGAGATTCATTTTAATATTAGCATTGATTTTATAAAAAGTACGAACATTTCAAATGTTATTGGTAGTATTAAAGAATTAATAATAAAAAGTAACACCAAAGCAGGGTTGGATTACAATCGATAATGGCTAGTTCATAAATACTATTTTGTATTATTTATTAATAAAGTATTTTTCTCTGCAAGGTAGTTACTGCTACTACTAATGTTATTGTATTTTAATAATTAATATATATGTTATAGATACATAACAGAATATTATAAAACTCTATAATTGAATAATCTATTCAATAATATTTTATTACTAATAATGATACCACGTAAGAAAAAATTAAGAAACAGAATTATAATAAATTAAGTAATCAAGCAACAAACAGGAATGAATAGTCTTTTAAAAAATGCAGAAATTAAAATTATTTTCTGGAACACAGCAAATCTGAAAAATAAAATGTAGTCCCTCCGCTACCTACTGCGCCAACGAAATATTGATATATGACGCTCTCAAATGAAACGTTCCTGCGCTCTACAGATGTCATCAACTAGGCATCTAGTTTACATATATATTTATTTCATTATATTTTTATATTACCTAAGTTAGGACTCAGTGACTATCAAGGACAACTATACAATGCACCGACAAGACGTTGACGTCACCATCGACAAGCGGGTGACGATGGCCGCCCAGGTAAAGTCAGACAGAAACAAGCTAAAACCGACCCTGCGCTCTCACCTTCCTCTGAAAACCAAGACAAACATCTTCGAACCATATATTACACCTCATATCACTTATGCAGCCTTTATGCAGCTTGGTACAAAAAGCTCGGTACATACTTACCAACCAAAAGCAAAGAGACATCCTGGAACAGACATAGAAACTCGCTTTCGGTGATCGGTCGTATCGTTAAGTTGTCTTGACTCTTGGTGCGTGAGGAATTACCCGAGCACCACACCACCAAAACAATTAATTATATCACGAAACGTTTATACGTACATACATTTATTTTAACTTACTGGTCATAAAAAATGCTTATATTTATAATTTAATCCAAGTATTAAGTATATTGTCATTAATTGCTACGAATTAAATCATTGTCTACCTAGTATTTTTTAGTTACACACTTAATATCATCGAAAAAAATAGTCATTTTTTTAAAATACAAGTTAATAAATTGTTTAAATAAGAATGATTGTTGCTTAATATATATTTTATGTGTTTAAAAATACTTATTTATTAAACAAATATTTATTCTGAATAGGTAAATAAAAAAAGTTGAATTTTAGTGTTTAGTTTCCATTGATTCTTCAAGAAGTTGTTACTTAATTTAATGAAAGTGTATGAATTTGGTGATATGTATATATTCTTTATTTCTATTTATACTTATTTTTAAAAAGCTGTAGTTTCGTTGTGAGTTATTTTTTATATTTGTACGTTTTAATTTTTTGTTACTGTACATTAATAAATATTAGCACAGTTATTTCCTCATATACAAATATGATTATTATATTCGGAAAATGTTACCATGATGGTCCTACCGACAGCTGCGCTCCAGATGATAAATTATAATTAATTTTGCACAAAATTTTATAGTTATTAATTAATTTTGTAACTACTGAAGTGAAAGACGAAGCTTCTTAGCAATCCATGGATTCACCGTGCGGGTGCCGGGCCCATCGCGTTGCAAGGAGAGGAGTGCAAGCAGTGCCTGGGACTTGCGACCCAGGAGTAAAAACGCTCACCTTCACCCTCCACACTCCTCTCCCTACCTAACCAAATTTGGAAAGAACCTACTAATGCCGCCTTTGAAGTACGTTCTAGAAATGAACCGATGCTTGTTCTAGAAAGGCCAAGATCTTTAAGTAGGCTATAGAGAGATTTTGCTGTTATACCTCTCGCTCCCACTTCTACCGCGTACAAACTAACTATAAATTTATTCCTGATCAGTTCGTTGGTTAGTTCGTAATACTTATTGAGCTTGAATGTGTGATCCCTTGGGATGTTTGTTTCCCAAGGAACAGTAAGCTCCACAAGTATCACGCGCCTCAGATGTTTCGAATACAGGAATAAGTCAGGTCTGGATGACGAAACACCAACATCCCCAGGGATTTTGTAATGCTTTTCATACGTGTCCATCATGAGAGTCCAATCAGGAGCCGCGCCTAATATTGAATAAGGCTTCGCTTTTGATTTTTTGGAGGAGCCTTCTTTTACGAATTCTACAGATCATTTGGTGGTTGTTATACCCTTCCGCGCTCTTGCTACTGAAAGACTAACCGCTTCCCGTATAATTTATAAAGCAATAGGAAATATGAATAAAATTTAAAATGGTCTGAAATATTTTTCTCTCGAATACTTTTTATCTTAATCAAATATTTTTTTTTTCATTTACTAATTATTTAAACCCATAAAATATTATTTGAAAAGTGCAAATTAAGGGCACGAAATTCAAACTTCCAAAACGCGCCACCATTGGTCGAAAACAAATGTGACGTCATTTGATACGCCATTCAAATTATCGGCGTCGAAGTCATATAAATACAATTTGTAAATATACTTTAACGTAAAATAAATCGACAATCATAAAAACAATAGGGTTTCATAAAAAGTATTACTGAACTTCTGTAAACTAGGTTAGGTTAATTTTAAACCAAAATGTTCAATAGCTACTGCAAAACTTACCTCTTACTAATTTACACTAAGCTATATATAAATAAAGTATACTTAAGTTAAATTGATCTTCACAACAATATAAACACGACTAAGGACATATATTATCCCTTTTAATTACCATTTACCATACATCATTGATTTTGTATTTTCGTATCTCTTGGAATACAACAAAAGACTTTGTCGGGTGTTTTTCTAATACTATTTTTGCACTCCGGCATTATATAATAATTGTAAGATGGTTTTTGTCTTCTTTCATGATTTGTATAACAATTAAAACTTAAAAGATGTATGTTATGTGATGTTAACTATGAAGTAACTAACAAGTTTAGACTTTAGAGTAAATAATCCAGGGGGGAGACAGTTACCTAGTACAAGAAATTCTTCAAATGAGTGTCGCTATCTGTATTGAAAATCTAGAAACATTACGATTTTAATTCTTGCTATTTATCGACAGATGGCGGCTGACTAAACATCACAACAATTCTAGATCTTTCCATTTTTATTTTTTTCATTTCTATTTTCTATTGTGATTTGTGGCAGGCCGCAGGTGGCTATGAAACTTAGCAATCAAGAGTTCGAGTCGAGTTTCTTTTGCTTCTCCTCTTTACTATATTCGAGCTGGTGTATTACAATATAATAAAAAGACATAGTTTTTATGTTGTTTATAAGTAAAAAAAGTATTTTACTGGAATACGTATAAGTTGTGCTTATTTGGATAATCCGTGTTCGCCTAGTAGGTAGTAAGACGCAGAGTACTATAAGACGTAAGTGCATTATTTTTAACTCTACCTTACTTTTCGTATTTATGTCTTATGTGCCTTTATGTGTTTTATAGGGAACAGTATATGTTTATCTGTATTTTTGTTTGCCATGCTGCACGAACACTACTGCGCTGATTTTATTGAAATTTACTATACAACAATACTAGACAGTTTGGATAAATGGACGTACGAAACGAGTAGGGCCGAAGTTGCTGACAACAGCTAGTAACAATAAAAAATCCTATTTTACTGTGTTTTCAATTCAAAAGGTGACAATATAACGGGATCAAAGCATTAAAACCAATAGATTATTTTCGTAAAACAATGAATTTCGATTTATAACACTGCCCCGTCGCATAGGTCAAGTGGTTAGCGCAGACGCCTACCGTGTAGCGGTGATTGAGGAAAAAAAATGACGAAGTTAATTATTACTTAAGCTAGCGAAATTCGACAATACAATTTTAAATACCTTTTAGGAGTATAATTTTAGGACGACTTACTAAGAAAAACAGCATTTTAGCAAAATAAAAACGGACATTTAATTAGGTCTATCAGCAAAACATTACGTGACCACATACATCACACGCGAAATGAGAACTAAAATCTGAAGCAGATAGATACAGAATACAGAATCTGAGTAGTAGTGGGTAGACCTCCGATTAGTATTTATGAACCCCTGTTGTATACCAACAAGTAGTATTAAAAAAGCCATTGATTTTAAATGCAAATTATTTGAAGCGTATCTTTGCTGTTTCCGTTTTTTCCTGGGTTTAATAAATTTACTTGTTCACTGCATATTTGACGGTTAACTGGAAGAGATTGTCTGTTGACAACAATAGACAGACTGGAAAAATGGACGTACGAAACGAGTAAAGGCAAAGTCGCTGACAACAGCTAGAAACAAAGATCACTGACAACAACAACAGCTGTTCACTGACTGACTAGAGTTTCAGGGAATGTAGTACTTTTATATAAAATATTTAGTTGTAAAACTGTTATTTTATTTTAAAAATATCACATATATTTTTTTATAAATCCTTGCTAGACGTAAATAACAATGGTATTTGACGATGTTATACAAATATATACGCAGATACGTAGCTCGTAGGTACTAAACAAGCACGCAGTAGTAGTCTGCAGATATCATAAAGGTTATATTAAAATATCTCCAGTAGTTTCAGTAGTTCAGTAGTTTAGTACCTACCTAGTGTTACTGATACGTAAAAAATACATTAAAATACTTCCAGTAGTTTTAGCGGTATCAGTAGGTACCTATTACCCATTCCAAGAGCCAGACGGCCAGATAAGATTATAGGTATGAAAATAAAACACTCTATTGTATTCTCTATCGATTTGAATCGTAGTGTACCTCGATAAGAATAAAAATGAAATATTGAATGTGCAACTAGTACAAGTGTTAGCGGTATTATTTTTAGTTTTAACCATACTAATATTTTTAATCAGAAAGTACTGAAAAATACTTTTACTTTAAAAAAAAAATTTCACCATTCACAATACCATATACCTATCGCAATTTTATACTGTTTCCGTCGTTTGTTGGATCTGAATTTGCGTTTGTTTGATTTGAAAAATTTAATAATGAAAAACTACATGTGGTCTATTAGGCACATAATGATACTTTTAAGCTGATATCATGTCCTTCTCAGTAGCATCTTTTGTTTTATTTTTATAAATTTCTCATTGATAAATGTATTCTTACTTATGTATGCTAGTTTAATAAAGCTCCTATTATTATTATATATATAGTATAATATATTTCAAAATTTAAAACATAAGATATTTTTCGCTAAGGGGGGAGGACTTTATATATAAGCAAGAGAACCCAAAACTATGGTTTTTCATGTTGTCTGTTCGTCTGTATGTCTGTATATGTCTGTATGTTTGTGCAGGTTAATCTCAGAAATGTATTAAACGATTTGGATACAGTTTTTTTAACAATCTGGTAACAAATAAAGAAGTTAATAATCTCTTCTTTTCGTACCATTGCTACTTACCAGCGATTAAACATAAAAAACATACATAAATAAGCTAGAAATACTCCTATAGGTATGCAAAGACTACTTAATTGAGTTCGATGATACTTTGAAGGTTTATAGTTTTTACATACATTGGTACGAACAAAGAGTAGGTACGTTTTATCAAAATCGAAACCTACGCTTACGAAGTCGCAGGAACAGCTAGTATATAATATAATACATATATGTAGGTACATAGACTACATTCTATTTTAAATATATATTGCTTATATCAGCAGAGATAACACGTAGAAATTGATTGTAATGAGATAATGAAATAATGCAAAATTGTTTCGCCTAACAATAACAGAAGTTAATAACCATAAAATAATGATAATCATATGTAGGTCTGTAAAAAATAATTTCATAAATGAAATGTCACAGATATAAATACAATGCTCAAAGAACATATTCGTATTGTATCTCTTACACAAAAACAAAGGTATATAAAAGTGTAACCCCCACGATCCAGAATATCCTAATAAATTATAATTGCACCTGTGGAAGAAGGTAGTTCAAATATATCTACGTTAGCATGTTTAAACCTACCACAAGGTTCGTTGAATTGGTCAAGAGGAAAGATAATGTGTCTAGATACTTTGGAGGGCTCAAAAGCAATGCAGGCTCAATTGACCCTAAAACGCGTAAATGTTTCTACTTATTGTCAAAGAATTAGTTGTGACTCGTGAGGCGAATAATAATTCGTATCAAATTGGGTATGACGCGTATATTTGACACGTATTATGCTGAACCGTATTGTTACCGATAAGGCATACTAAAGTACCGACGCGCAGTTAACCCCTCCAAATTTCGTTCAGGGTTAAACCTACATGCCGCGACTTATACTGATAATGATAGCTCTTTAGTACATTTTTAAGGGTCGAATTCTCTACGATAAAGTCATGTAATATGTTCTTTCTTTGACAAATTTTATAAACAAATAAGAAAAAACAAAAAATTAATAATAAGAAAGTCCAAACCTTTACGGTAACAAAAAGACGAAAAAAATATATATGTATACAAAGCTTTGTTTTAAAAAAGAGATACCTAAATATTAACATTTATGTCAAGTAATTAAGGTATTTCCTTTCCTAATAGTGTTATATATATTGACAGACACGCAATTATAGTTATACAAAAATTATACCTATATAGATTTCATTTCGAATTGAATTTGGAGTTGAAGAAAAAACGTAAAGTACTTCGTTCCAATCAGAACCGGGGGTCCTACAACCGCACAATTTTTTTTATTATTATGTATCCTATTAGATTAGATAGGATACATAATTATTATGTATCCTATCTAATCTTGTTATCCCACACATCCATCTCAACATTCGCATTTTCGTTACATGCATAGTCCTCTCATCCATCCGTTTTCTTGCCCAACACTCAGATCCATACATCACGACAGGTCTTATGACTGTTTTGTATATTTTCCCTTAATTTTAAGGGGCATACGTAGATCGCAAGTTGTTCCTGTGGGCTGTGACCTATCGCCGTTTCATCTATCCCGCATTTATTCTATTTTGCACGTCTCGATCTATATTACCGTCGTTTTGAATCAGTGATCCGAGGTACCGGAAGTCGGAGCAGACTGAAAGGGATACACCATCTAAAACAATGGAGGAAAAACCGGATGTGCCACCGAAGTCGCAGAACAGGTGCTTCGTTTTAGTTCTGCAGACCTTTAGTCCGACACTCTCCAATCTCTCCTGCCACTCTTTCAGCCTTCTCTGGACCTCAGACACATCCTCTCCAACAAGGACAACAATGTCTTCGGCGAACAGCATGCACCAGGGTGCCTCCTCCTGTATGTTCGATGTCCATCCATCCATTACCAGGAGGAACAAATAAGAACCTAAAGCCGATCCCTCGTGTAAGCCACAGCCACAATGAACTTGTTAATATAGCGAATAGCACATACAATTTGTACCTACTTCTCAGGTACTTCCTTCTCTTTCATGGCCCACCACAGAACCTCACGGGGTACTCTATCGTATGCCCTTTCCGGGTCAACGAACACCATGTGCAGGGTTTTGTGTGCTCGCCTGTATTTTTCACACAATTGGGGCAGAGCGAATATGGCGTCCATTGTTCCGCGCCCGGGCATAAATCAGAATTGGTTCTGTGATACTTGACTTTTTCTCTCATTCGTTTTTCTATCACTTTCTCCCAAATTTTCATACGATGTGACATGAGCTTTATTCCTCTATAGTTGTTACAGTTCTGTACATCACCCTTGTTTTTAAAAATGGGCACCAGTAAACTGCTGCACCATTCCTCTGGGATCGTCTCCTCTTGTAACAACTTTTTAAAGAATAATGTCAGTCACTTAAAGCCATTTAGACATACACATACATTTAGAACCTTCCACACTTCAGCTGGTATGCCATTTGACCCAGTTGCCTCACCATTCTTCATACCTTGTACAACAAATTTAACCTCGCCCATACTAATGTCTTTCATTAATGCCATGTTTACTGACGCTTCAGGTAGAGCACCATTACAATTATTCTCCTCATTCATTAACTTTTGAAAGTATTCCTGCCAACATTCTTTTATTTCCTCATCGTTAGTCAAAACCTTTCCTTCTAATCTTTTATGCATTTAATATGAAACACGTCTCTTGCATTCATCTCTCTCGTTTTTCTTTTGTTACATCCTCTTTTTATTTTATTTCATATCATAATTTACATCGTCGGTATTCTTCCATTCCTTGAAAGCATTCTTCTTTTCTTTTCAAAATCTTTTGCACTTCTTCATTCCGCTACCATGTCCTTTTATCTATCTTTCCCTTACCTTTTGTTTCGCCTAAAACATCCTTCGCTTAACATCTTAAACAGGTGGCTATTTCACTCCAACATTCATTCACTGATTTACAATGCATATTCTCTTTCATTTTAGTTATTATATCTAACTTTCTCTTTTGAAACTTTTTCGCAAAACCATTCTTTCCTAACAGATACCATTTAGTTTTGGGTCTTGCTTTCTTTTGTTTTGAACTAATAGTTTCTTTATCTCATTTTCTATAGGAAATATTCTTAAACAAATATTTACCATCTTTATTTATTAAATACTATAGTACTAATATGTCGTTTAAAAACTCGAAAAATAGAAAAGTAGTTTTTAGCAAAAAAATAAACCTATTTAAAATAGGATAAAAAGACATCACGTGATAGTGTATTTATACAAGGGACCATGAAACCATTGACAAAATAGTTAACTTGCCAGTTCTAATCATTATCAATAAAGTACCGTAATATTATTATAGCTATAATTTCTTAATATTCGTTAGCAAGTAGCAACACTCATATATTCGGTTTGGGGATTTTCCAACTTACGATAACTAGCAACTTGTGTTTCATTATTCATGTAATCTATTATTGAGTGTTTTTAGTTTTTAGTCAAGTGTCATTCAGCAACTGGAAGTCGGCACGTTAAAACATGAACGTTTTTAAGATTTTAACAACCTCAATGTAGTTTAAATTAATTTGTTCACAATTTAAAACATAATTAAAACTGTAAATCAGATCTAGCAGTCAACATGAATTGTTCAGTTTGCGGCTTTGTGGATGAGCATTATGATGAAAATTCTGCTGTTCATCACAATGACACACCGAAACATCAATACAACTTGATCTTGTTTAACTACAAAAACTATAAGTAAGTTACATTTTATGTTTTCTTTATTCATATGGCCATAAGTTTGTCCAATATTTGGAATGACTAATGTAGGTATAAATGAAGGTATTTGTATTATACTTATCTTTAAAAAATTCCATATTCCCATCATAACATTGTTGTTATTTTTATATATATGTGTATGTAAAATATATTTACTGAGATTTTTGTATTTAAAATAGATGGGATTACAATTGCCAAGTATTGTGAGTTATTCCTTTTCAATCATATCTATAATAGTACCAATTGTTAGTTGAATGTTATCATTATGTACTTACTGAATATTATTAATGTAAATATTATTTTTTAACAATATTAAACTTCTTTCATATTTTTAGGAGATTATTTTATAAAAATAAAGATGGGATGATTATATTGGGCAATGCTACCACTGATGCTCATGGTGATGCTAAAGTGATGAATGTTCAAAATACTGATCATAGTAAAATCAGGATATATGTGTGTATTTTTTTATATAAATATTTTAAAATAGGACTATTTATTATGATCATATAATTTGAATTTCACTACCTTGTCAATTAAGTAGTGTTTTTAAAACTAATTATTCTGTCAATTATATATATATGTTAGTATAATGCTTACATTTAGGTAAAACCAAATCAAAGAGGAACTTTTAAGTTTAATATCACAAATGATATGAACAATGAAGATGTGCTAGTTATTGGGATACAACTAGCACACCCTCAGCCACAGTTTGTGATGAATGATCATCTTTATCAATTTGGTCAAGAACCTAATATTCTGAAGAAAAGTAAGTATTGTGGACAATATTTAAAACTATACAAAGCAAGATGTATTTCATTCTTTGCAGAAAGTTCCATTTTTAAACATATTCACTGATATTTTTTGAATGCATTCTAGAATCTTCAATAAAAGAAGAGATTAGTGTTGTTTTCCATTCCGTGGATATTGGTCACTATGAAATGCCCATTATGTTTACTTTCTTCAGAATAAGTGATGGAAAAAATATAATTGTGATTAGAAAAATGGTAAGTAGGTATAATAATGAAAACACTGACAATTATTGATGAAATTTACTGACACGTCTGTATCGCCTCTCTTTCAAGACTGGAATAGTGCCGAAATCCTGGAAGCTTGCCAACGTGCAACCCGTGCCCAAAAAAGGCAGCCGTGCTGATCCTGTCAACTATAGACCGATTTCAATCACCTCCATATTCTGCAAGATTATGGAGCGTGTATTGAACTCCCGCCTTCTAGCATACCTAGAAGGTAACAATCTCCTCAGTGACCGACAGTACGGGTTTCGCCGTAATAGGTCTACTGGGGACCTCCTAGTGTATGCTACACACACTCTAGGCGAGGCTATCGAGAAGAACGGAGAAGCGGTCACCGTCTCTCTGGACGTCTCGAGGGCATTTGACAGGGTCTGGCATGCGAGCCTTATAAGCAAGCTTTCAGCGTACGGTATATCTCCTGGTCTGATCGGCTGGGTAACGGACTTTCTGAGCCAGAGATCTCTCCGAGTAGTTGTCGATGGGTGTATCTCGGAATCCTTGACAATAAATGCCGGAGTGCCTCAGGGGTCCGTTCTTTCTGCAACTCTTTTTCTGCTGCACATTAACGATCTGTTGAAGCCCGGTATCTATGGGTACGCAGACGACAGCACAGTTGTAGAAAGATATCTGCCGAGTACTCGGGCTAGTCGAGATCAAGTACAGTCTGAAAGAGAAGCCATGGTGTAGCGTTTGAATGACAAACTTCAGGCAGTCTCCGCATGGAGCAATGCCAATCTTGTCAAATTCAACGCCACCAAAACGCAGACGTGTCTGTTCACCGCCAAAAGGAGCCCTTTCACCTTGGCTCCTACTTTCCAGAATGTATCCTTGGAATACAGTGACCGGCTTCAGTTGTTAGGCTTAGAGATTTCCTCGAACCTCAACTTTGGTCGGTTCATTGAGTCCAGAGCAAGAGCAGCAGCAGCAAAGCTTGCCGTTCTTGCGAAGGTTACATATTTGCGTACTGTGGCCACATATTTGCTGGTGCCGCAAAGTCTCATCTTGCGGTTCTGGACTCAATTAAGAGGCGAGCAAAGAGGCTCATAGGCGATCCCGAATTGGTCGAAGCCGACCTCCAAAGCCTTGAACACAGGCGTAGAATTGCTAGCCTCTCAGTATTCTATAGGTTACATTTTGGTGAATGTGCGCAGGAATTACACGATCTAATTCCCCCGCCCCCTTCCATCATCGGACTTTCCGACGCACGGCAGGAAACCATCCTTTTGTTGTGGACATTCCACCTGTCCGAAAGAAGCGCTTTGCTTCGTCTTTTTTTACTGCGTACAGCAAAGGATTGGAACAGCTTGCCTGCGTCGGTATTTCCGAAAGAATACAATGTGGATACATTCAAGAGAAGAGTGAATAGGCTGCTAGGGTAATGCGCCTTACCACCTTAGACTACATTCCACTTACCATCAGGTGGAATGTAGTCAAGCATTGCCCTAGATTATATAAAAAAAAAAAAAAAAAAACAGTAGCTGGCAATTAAATTTAAGTTTATTAGTGAATCCTTTGTTATAGGTTGTGATGGTGCAGGAACATGATTCAAAGTATATGAGCAATAAGAGCCCATACACTAATAAAGATTGGGAAAAAGTTGATCATTATATACCCTCGACTATACATGTGTATGTGTTAAACAAAATATATATATATATATCTTTTATAGTTATATTTATTACTGTGATATGTCATCTAGTTAAAGGTTGTATCATTCTTTCTATTTCAGGCCTCATCAGATACAATATAAAGTTCCTCCGCTCCTGAAAATTCTCTTTCCTCGCGGCCTTGAGGAAAAGGCCTTGGAAGGTTTGCAGGTGCCTAAGGAAATTTTAGACAAATTACGTGTTCTGTTGGTTTCCACCAGGTTATATATTAATTTTACTAAAGTTTTGTTTTTTTTTTAATCTTTATTTGTTTCTTTCAAAGCCAAGAGTGAAAATAATGTTGAATTTAGAATTATTCAAGGGGATATTTATTAACGATTTGATTTCAGGGCAATCTTTGATGAGGGTCCAACAAAAAGTAACTATATGGTGTACTTTCACCATTTGTTATGGTGGGAGGAAATTGTTGCTAGAATTAATTTACGGGTATTTGTTTTGTTGGCAATTGTATTAATATTATATTTTGTACTTGACATTGGTATTGATATTTTGGACATTGATTTTCAGAAATATAACATGGCCGGAGTTCAACTTGAACTTCAAGGTGAATTTTTATCATTAGAAGTACCTGGTCTTGCTGAAAAAAGGCCATCTTTATTACGAGGTGATATATAATGTTATGTTTAATATATATTTCTTTTTTTTAATTCTTTAGAGTTTTACTTGTTCCTTCTTTTCGACATAATAATAATAATAGTTATATATTATTTTGTTTTAGGTGATCGTGTTTATATACGACCGCAGGAAAGTCCTAATGTGATGTTTGAAACTACCATTAAAGAAATTGAAGATAGTTATATTAAATTGGCTAATGTGGACGAAATGTGAGCACATGACATTATATTTCAGAATATTTAAATACATATTGATGGTTATACCCCAAAGATCCGATTTGGCTCCTGGTTGATGACCTTGTCCAATAATTTACTCATCCTGAAACTTCAGTTTTTTTTAAATAATTCCAATATCTTACGGTAGCCTCTAAACCAATTTAAATACTAATCAGAGACTATATTAGTAGGAAATATAAAGCAACAATTTTTCCAAATTGCTCTAAACTCATCTCAACTATGATTAATTAATAACATTTAATTGTCTTAGTATTTCAATTGCAGGAGTCAATAATATTTTCTTGGATTTCAATCATCATAAGACTATGATTTATTTTTAATTGATATTTAATTATTTGATCTTTTTTACATATAATTTATTTTGATAACATAACAATAATTTAAAGTAACATTAAAACAATTTATTATTTTTAACTTATTTTTATAATTACATAGTAAACTTAAAAAAAAAATCCTAAATGGATTATCTATTAATTGTTATTCGTCTACCTGTATATAATATATAATATTATTTTTAAGCACAGTTTTTATATTTATAATGGTAAAACGAATAAAATATATATAATTGATATGGCAATGTTCACTGAGAGATGCTATATTTCGTTCAGTATTTTCTTCATTTGATTCAGTGGATGGGGCATGCTAGTGACCATGCCCCGTTTGTTTACCCGTTTGCCCCGTAGATTTCGCATTGTTCTCCTTTTATTAACCAATGCCCCGTCTTGCAGGTTCTGGTCTCACTACGGGCCAGAGGCTCGCTTCGACGTGCGTTACTTGATGTCCCGCGTGCCCCTGGAGCGCTCGCACGAGGCCGTGTCCAGGGTATTCGCGTCGAGACAGGACTGCCGCGTGTTCCCGGTCGCGCCGCCCAAGAAAATACCCCTCAAACTCATAGACAAGTAAGTTTTACAGTCGAAGGACATCTTACAAAATCTTTTTTAAACACACACACAGCTTGTTTAAAAAAAAAAGACACTTTGGGAATTAATATTTTTATTATTTAAAAGTTTTTATTTATTTTCTCTAACATTACCAATGCGTAGTCAAATATCTTGAAACCAGTCTAAAACTTTTTCCAAGCCGTACACGACAGTGTATTTACACGAAGTCATGAAATACCTAAATCAAAAGGGTCGCCAAACCTGGAAAACAAATAAAACTAAAACTTTATAAAATGTAATGATTTATACAGGTTTTTTTACCGTTTGAGATGTTTAGTTATTTATGCAAAATCTATTGCTTTTGTAGCTGTATAACGGCACTATAGTAATCTTCAATGATGTATATGTCAATAGAAAGAAATATTAATTATACGTCTACAATTTTTTTTTAAATAAGGATTAACTGTTCATCGCGCGCGAAATTTTTAGCCCACGTTTGCGATTGAAAAAGTATTATTTTTTAATATAATTATTGCATGCCTTTTTATACATGCATGCAAGTAACCATTATAAAGAACCAATATAAAATAACCATTTATAAAGGAGTTGAAAATAAAACTTTTTGACAAATACAAATATTATCATTCATTAAATTATTTATTATATTTTGTACATAGCTTCGAGACAAATGCTTATTATATAAAAACAAATTATCCTTCAAATGTTTTGGTTTCTATTTCCTTTTCTCGACTATCTTAATCGCTTTCAAGATTGTAACACGCACTTCTTATAACATAAACAAAAAAAACGGTTTGTAAGAGTGTTTTGTTTATAAGTTATCATCCGATTTCAAGCGTAGAGTTATTAATATACAATTTTATGCATAACATCTATTTCTGCTACTATTAATATATTTTTTATAGATTATAAAAATATTATGTGGGTATTGTGTAATTTTTATATATTATAAAAATATTATTAATATAACATCTCTAAGGGATTGTCTACATTGACTTAAATTTTTACTTTTATTTATTTTTTATTTTGTAGGTTCTACAATCCTCTAATTGCAAAAAACGAAGAACAAAAGTCAGCAGTGGAACATATAGTGTCGGGGACATCCGGGAAGGCGCCCTACATTGTGTTCGGGCCGCCCGGGACTGGCAAGACTATTACCATTGTTGAAGCTATCATACAGGTACAATCATTTCCTAATTTATTATTAAGTTTATTAATCAATCTTTTTTTTTTAATAAATCCAATCATATGTTAAATAGAGAACCATGATAAAACTAAAATTTTAATGTTAAGGACGCGTTTAAGGTTATGCCCAAAATTATTAACTCTTCGGTACATAATACTACAAAGTAAAACTTAAAATAGTGAAACCAACAATTGCAAAGCATAGACTGTTTCTTAATCTTTAGTGTTCAGAGAGAAAATACTGTAATATTGTAGTTTTTAACATTAAGAAAAAGATTTCCCGTGTCGTATTTTACGAAATTGAGAGGTTTTCATCCTTTTGTTGTGGACATTCCACCTGTCCGAACGAAGCGTTTTGCTTCCTAATTTTTACTGCGTACAGCAAAGGATTGGACCAGCTTGCCTGCGTCGGTATTTCCGACCGAATACAATGTGGTCACATTCAAGAGAAGAGTGAATAGGTTGCTAGGGTAATGCGCCTTACCACCTAAGACTACATTCCACTTACCATCAGGTGGAATGTAGTCAAGCATTGCCCTAGATCATATAAAAAAAAATCTGGATCTCCTAGACGAATAGAAAGATTACATACTCGTCGCTCCCAGCTTTATCAAATCACTCCATCAAGTCTAGTGGTAAGATCTCATCAAAAACAACAAAGCAAGCCCATACTCTGCGAACCAAGCTCTATTCATCTAAGAGATCTACTAGCATCCATCCATCAGTATACCTTCAGGTCCACTCCACCAAGCCTGGAGGTAGTATCTCTTTATGATTTACACGACGGGCCTAAACTAGCCTTGGTTTTTTTTTTAGTCTATAAGATCAAGTAACAGCCACCGAAGTATTCAGCTATTTTTAGGTCACATAATAATTAATACGTATATAATATATGTAATAATAATCTGTAATTTTATCACATGTATAATATGTACATAAATTATCTTCAATAATATAAAAATCATTTAAAGGAGTAATAATTAAACATTAAATATATGAAAAAAAAATGTATATCGAAAGTATCAAAATTGTTTCATTCACACAATATTCTTGAACTATACTTGTGTAAGTGTGCGTAGTCGAGATTTGTCTATGTAGTGATGCGATTTTCTACCTATAAGATTTGTAAACGCGTCCTTAAGAACGTAACAAAAATATATTTATAGTGAAAAAGTGCACAGGTGACGTGCCTAAGGTAAAAACATAAAAAAAGGAAAAGATGCAAAACAAAGTATATAAGAGGGATTGTTGTCCGCAGATTGTAGTTCGCAATAACAAGAACCGCGTGATGGTGTGTACGCACTCCAACATGGCGGCCGATCACATTGCCTTGATGCTCTTACAATATAACAAACAGCTTAACATCAGTAATTTTCTTATGAGAGCCAATTCACAAAGCAGGGAATGGTACGAATCGGTTTACTAATATTTCTTATTAACCATCCAACATATAACCAGTATTGTTTTTTTTAAGATAGTAACATTTTAACTATTATGTATAATGTCGCAAGAGTTTTGAAAAATAATATGTTTTAATAAAAATAATCAGATATACGATTGTTACATTTAAACAAAGTAGGTCTTTTAAAAGTTTAATTTTAAGGAAGTCGTATTTTAAGAATTACCAATTATCTTTTCAGGTAAAAACTGAAGTATTAGTAAATGCCTAAATAATATATATATATAATTTTTCATTCTAATATATATATATATTAGAATGAAAAATTCATCAAGATGAAAAGTCTTGAAGCTGTGACCCTCGAGATATTGCCCCTTTTCTATGTAGGGGAAAAATTTATTATTTTATATATAATAATGTTTATCGATATCGAGGCGACATCTAATAGGCTTTCGACAATCTTAATCAATTTTGTAACAATAATGATTCTATCCATACAGGAGCGTGATGCCGGCCGCGCAGGCGCCGGTGTCCAACGGCACCAGCTACACCACGTTCCACTCCGTGAGCAACGTGCAGGCTTCTGGTTACAGGATCTTCGTTACCACGCTGCTGCATGCCGCCAAATATGGAGCGTGAGTATCGTTTGACATGTAATGAGTGTCCGGTTGCTTATATGGGACTTATTGCAGGAGGTATATTTTGTTTCTTTCGAGTTCAAAATATATCTTAATTTCATATTTGTCCTTATCAGAGAGTAAAAATTAGGATATACCTCCGAATAAACCATTCATCTCATCGAAGACCTAGAATAGAATATCGTTTATAGTCCATGACGTGAATGCGAAGTTTTAAGACAGGTAGTTACGTACATAAGACAAAGAAACATACCCCTAATTCCCTTGTCGCCAAACCCGCAGTGCCCGCAGTCAGGCGCAGCACAAGCTGCAGATGTCCCATCTGTTCATCGACGAGGCGGGGCAGGCTTCGGAGCCGGCGGCGCTGGTGCCGGTGTGCGGGCTGCTGGCGCCCACCGGCCTGCTCGTACTGGCCGGGGACCCGCAGCAGCTTGGACCCGTTTGCATCTCGAGAGATGCCAATTTTCGGGGACTAGGTGGGTTTCGCTGGAAATAAACAATTTAAAAGAAGCAACTCCCTATGTTACAAACAACACCTGTGTAGCGGAGAGTTTACGCACGAATAATGTACTATAAAGCAATCTATGGATCGCAAGAACAATTGTCCCGTTTAGGATCAGACCCACCTCTGGCATCATCATACTTTCTCCTCTCTCGGTACAATGTGAGGAGAGGAGGAAACGGTGTCAGGTCTTAACCCTCTTCCTATTGTGTTTCACGTCACGTAAGATGGGCGAAGATTGGGATGGGCCGTGACCTTTGGCTTGACAATCTGGTTAAATAACTACAATACCGAGCGCCCGTCTTTGATTATTGGAAATCTAACGGTATGGTTTCCGCAAGTGTCGAATTTCGGGGGATAATATTCCAGCTTCCGTGTCGGTTACATTTAACTTGGAACTCGCTTCCAGGCCAGTCCCTGTTGGAGCGCTTGAAGAAAACCTACGATGATCTGTATAAGGATTCAAATTTTATAACCATGCTCGTGAAGAACTTCAGATCGGATCCGGACATATTGATGATCCCCAACGAACTGTTCTATGACAATTGTCTGCAGGTATGCCGACAATCAAAAATGATTACCTACCTCAATGAATATTAGAATCATCTTAATTGCCTATTGAGCTCGCCCTCAAATTCAAAATCTATTAAAATACTTACCGCCCTTTTTAAACACTAGTAAGAAAACAATACTAAATAACCAATCAAAGTGAAGAAGTAACTTAACCCATTCCAACCCCCGGCAGGCGTGCGCGACCCCCGACCCGCTGAGTCGCACGAGCGTGCTGGGTGCGGGCGGAGAGCGCGCGCTCGTGTTCCACGCCGTGCACTCCAGGGAACAACGCATGGAGAACGCGCCCGGGTACGTGCTCTGTGCAGTACATCAGTGGACTTTTTATTTAACTCAAAGACAGGCAGCCATACAGCCTGGCATATTTTTACTGATTATATTACTATCGAATAGAAGGAGGTTGTGTTTTTTTGAGATATATCATTTATTTTAGTAATTCTAGTACTTAAAATATCATTTAAATATTAATAAGAATTCTAATTGCAGCTACTTCAATGAGAAGGAGTTGTACATGCTCAAGAGATACACGAAAGCTTTGATCGAGAAGCATAACGTTTCCCCTAAGGACATTGGTATAATTGCGCCGTACATCAGTCAGGTAACAAATACTAGATATAGAAATTTGCTCCTTGTATGTTATTATCTGTTTTGATTATCAGTTATAATAATCTATATCATAATCACATTAACATTTACACCATCGCTAACCTTCTGCACCACATGATTATATTTTAGGTGTACAAAATTAAAGGGTGGTTGACAAGTGAAAACTACAAGGAGATAGAGGTGGGCACTGTGGAGTCGTTTCAAGGAAAGGAGAAGCGAGTCATCCTCGTGTCCACCGTGAGAGGCAACTGCAAGCTGCTGGATTATGACGCCAAGTACGGTCTGGGAATCTTAGTGGATCATAAGGTAAGAAAATATTATAAATGTGTGCTTTTCCAATACCTTAAACGAAAACTAACTTTCTAAAATCGAATAGTGTTAAAAGTTATGCCACTTCGCACACAAAAAAAAATGTATATATTTCAAACAAAAATCAAAATTAAAACAACGTATACCTAATAAACCAAATCCACATTCACAAACTATTTATTTTTGCTTGAAGAACTAGTATCTAAAAAGATAAATATACTTAAAAATAAATTAGACAATAACATACTTTTACTCATATCTTATACTCTTAGTAACTCTTGAAAATATAGCATTTGTTTATGAATTTTTTAGCGCTACAACGTGACTTTGACACGCGCTAAAGCAAAGCTAATTATAATCGGCAACCCTTTATGTTTGACTCGTGATTTAAAATGGCGGAAGTACATGTCTCTGTGCAAGGATTATGATTCATACTATGGCCAAGAAACGCAACAGCTGGAGAGGGACTCCCGCCTGCTCACAGAGGTAGCCCTAACAAGGTTCCAGAAATGTCGCCTTTATGATTTCTTAAAGCCAACTAAAGAACAGCAGGAAAAAAACTATATTTATAAAGAATAGATATATAATATCTACATAATAAATATTCAAATATGCAAAAAAAAATACAAATTCTTAAAATATTTTTTTTATATTTTATATATACATATTTTAAAACAATAACTTGATATATTTTAAATATAATTTGTTTCCATATTATTTTACAACAATGTTTGCTGCTATTCCTTATTGTCTATATGTTTGTGTTCTTACTTCATCTATCTATAATTTTTATAAATATCTTAATTAAGTCATATCTTATTCTTTTTTTTTGTTTTTACTTCTTGATATTTTATAGTTTATTATAATTTGTGTATTAATAAGTTTAAAAAATCATGAATAAATAGTTTATTACATCATGACATCAAAAAAAAAATATATAAATATTTTTATATAAACCGGTGGACATATTTAGCGGAACGCAAAAAACAGACTGCAAGATCATATGAAAACACATTTTTGTTGTACAATACATTTGATTATTATTCTGAATTAATTAAATTAACATTTTTGAACATAAAAAATCACAAAATTAAAGCGAAAGAAACGAAATTAAAGACAATAAGGTCAGTGACTTAATTCTGAAGAGTTTTGACCTAACACAATGAAAACTAAAGAAAAGTTAATATTGTCCAAGTGACTGGTTTTTTCGCGATGGGTGATACAATCAGTATTTAGTGTTGCCACCTCTTGCTGTTAAAACTGCCTGCATGCGTCTGGGCATGCTCTCTATTAAATTGTCAATAAAACTTTGCGGCATTGAGTTCCATTCTTCAACCAATGCGGTTTTGAGGTCTCTTACGTTGACAGGTGATGGATTTCTTTGTTTAATTTGTCTTCCCAGTTTGTCCCAAACGTGTTCTATTGGATTTAGATCTAGCGAGCGTGCCGGCCACCCCAAAACCTGGATTTCGACCTCATTAAGATATTCCGAAACTAATGCCGCAATGTGAAGTCGAGCGTTGTCATGCATTAGAAGAAAATTGTCTCCAATGAAAGGGGCAAAAGGCATCACAATCTGCTCTAAAATGTCGGTTACGTATCTTGACGCAGTCAGGGAGCCGTTTTCTACGATGTGTAGCTCCGCGCGTGCTCCTAAGCAAATACCGCCCCATACCATTACTGACCCTCCACCATACGGCTCTCTCCCAATAATGTTACACTGAGCGTATCTTTCTCCGGGTCGTCGCCATACTTTGGTTCTTCCATCATCTGGTTTGAGACAAAATCTGGACTCATCACTAAAAAGAACTTTTCCCCAAGCGTCATTATTCCAATTTAGGTGGAAACGAGCAAAGCTGGCCCGAGCCACTCGATGACCTGCGGTGAGCTGTGGACTTCTGGCAGGCAAGTACGCCCCTATACCAGCTGCCTTCAGTCTTCTTCTGACGGTTTTGGTACTAATTATCACTTGTCGAACTTCCTGCAGCTGGTTTCGTACCTCAGAAGAAGTCAAGGTACGGTTTCTGAGAACACTGCTGACAATAAATCTATCGCCTCTCTCTCCTGTTACTCTTTTGCGACCTTGTCCTTTACGCCTGGTATACTCTCCAGTCTGCCGGTATCGTTTAACATTGCGGAAAATCACAGACTTGGAAACATGTAATGTTTGAGCCACTTCATTGTAAGTGTAACCATTTTCAATTAAAGTTACAGCTTTAGAAACCAGAGCAACGCTGAGATCCGGCATTATCGCCTAAATTTATCGAATTAAGTTCACTTCACTCAATAGTGACAATTTTTCGTCAAAAAAACAACAGAAATAAAGTTTTTGTTAAAAACAACAAAAGCCGACGAAAATTCCATACACTACGTGTCTCAGAAATTAGCAGATAAACAAAAAAAACAAATTAAATTTAAAATAAAATTATTTTTAAAATCATCTTTTTTTTTAATACATAATATTGGTATAGTGGCCAGTACGAAAATATGAAAATATTTTCTGTTATTCGACCTTTTTTTGCGTTCCCCTAAATATGTCCATGAGTGTATAAAGGTAATACTAAGTTACCAAATCATTTAAATATTATTATTGCTACGTAGTATCGAGTGCTCAAATTTGTTAAATTTTTGATCAAATGAATATATTTCTATTCTGTTTTCTAAATTACTGATTTCATTAACACTGATTTTAAGACTTAAGTTTTGACAAAAAGTATTACTGTGATATTAAAGTATTTTTAAGACGTCCTTTTTAATAAGGTAAGACATGAGAGATTTTGTAAGTTTTAATATTTATATATAAAAAGTTTATTAAATGCGTGCTATTTTTGTTATTATATATAATAATCTATAGATGTCATTCGGTACTTATATAGTCTTACATAGTAAGAATATTTTTATGATTTTATTTTAGACGGAATGTAGTACTAACTTTTTCTTGTGATGTAAAATGATCTTATGTTCTGATTGTAGAGAGTTTAATAGACAATATCTAGTAAACTTTTACATTGCTAGATAGAGTTGGTTTTATTTACCCATATTAATAAGTATCACTTCAGGCTTTAAGAATTAATTTTGTTTTTGATAATTAACCCAATTCAAATTTTATTTGAATATTTATTGTAACAGTACAATGACAAACCAACAGTATTTTCAAACACAATATAAATTGAGGGACATTTAATATATTAATAAAATAATATAGCAGCATTTATTTTAATTTCATATTAGAAATCAAGATAAATAATTCTTGACTTTATTATTATGACTTCACATATAGTCGCGTCAATGAAGCCTTTTCGTCGAAAGTCCTCAGAAACAGCTCCGATTTCGATCATTTTTTTTTTAAACTTTTTGTTTTTTTATATTTTTTAAAATCAGAAACCTTTCAAAGGGGGGAAATAATTATTTTTATTGTTTAAACAATATTGATGCTATTTATAGAAGAAAACAAGTTTTCGCATGATTTTCGTTAAAACAAAACATGTTTAATTATTATATTTAATTGTTTTCTTGTTTGGGTACTCTCTACCTGGTACAAGAATGCAAGGTCTAACGCCAGATGTTCGGAGCCTTCCTGTTTTTACCGCTCACGTCGCTCAGTATTCATCATTGCGTTTTAATTGTTATTCGTTAAAGTAGTTGTTTTTATTAAGTTTGTCTGTTCTGTTACTCGTGTTGTTGTTATTTTTGCAACATGAGTGAAGCTGGGCCGAGCAATATTTGCACTTTTACTTCGCCGAAGAAAAAGCGGTCTAAGAGGACAGTGATACATTCCGTGGACAAGGAGACTGAATAAATAGTTTTTAATAAAATATCTACTTGTTTAATTTTTTACTTATTTCTTATTGTCAAAGAAATAACAGAACATAATATGTAGATAAAACAAGTATTTTCAATTAATTCCCTCATAAAACGCCCACACAATATACCTCTTTGAAAGTGTAATCGGTTTACGAAAAAAGTTTAAGAACCATAGGTTTCTTTGTTTACCTTTTATTTTTTCGTATAATGGATAGGGTATAGTAAATTATTTTATCCATTTTTAATTCCAAAGATGAATTTTGAGGATTAGGTTCTAGAACAGAAGCGGAACTAGAAGGGAATACTATAGAAGCAGGTGCAGCGATCCCCTCGGTCTGTATCTGTAAAATAGTTATATTGAGTTTTTATCAATAAATGTTACAAAAACAATACATAGACACAAGATGTAAATTTACTTAAATTATAGTATACCTGCGTTGCCAAAATGTGATTAGAATCGTCTAAGAACTAAAAGATTTATAGGATAGAAAACATAAAAACTAACATTAACAGGTGTTTGTACTTCACGCACTTCCTCCAATGCTACTTGACCTAATAGTGCCAGCACTCTTTCCTCAAATACATTCAAAGGAATTAGTTTTCTAGACCCTCCACTAGTTGATAAACTAATCTTCCTAGAGTCTGCAGCCCTTGTTTTTGTCCTTGCTTTGAACTCTATCCAGTACTAGAAGACAAAATTAAGAGTATTTTAGTTGTTTATC
The DNA here is from genome assembly GCA_959347355.1 of Napeogenes inachia. Classification (NCBI taxonomy): domain Eukaryota; kingdom Metazoa; phylum Arthropoda; class Insecta; order Lepidoptera; family Nymphalidae; genus Napeogenes; species Napeogenes inachia. The sequence goes on along the minus strand of OY365793.1, from coordinate 11,138,478 downwards.
ATGATAAGACTATTTTGAGAATTTATTTATAAAAAAAAATGTTTCACTGTCAAAGACAAAGAACTTATGAATCGTCGACATATAACACTTGAGTTTAAATATGACGGCGTTTGAACGGCTCACTTTTATTAAATGTTTTTTTTTTTCATTTTCACTCTTTAAAATATCTAGAATATTTTCAAGTCTATTTATATTTTTTTCTACGATATAAAGAGGTAAATGATTAATCATGTTAAACCATGAATATTCCCTATTATTTGATTTATGAGGTATTATGAGGAGATTCATGCAAGTGTATAAAAAAATACCCCCCCCCCCTAGCACATAAATAATCCGTGTTTTAAAAATGTCAAATTTTAATTATTTTATTCGTTTGATGATTATTAATTTTTCAGACAAGTACACGAAATGAATTTGTTTGTTTAAATATTATAGTCTATTGTTACAGTTAACATGCCCTTTCAATTCATTAATTTAAAGGGCACTAAACTCTATCCATTGATAGAGTAAATTTATACTCTGAATACGTAAGTAAACCTTTTTTAAATCCCAAAATGATTTAAAGCGTTAAAGAAATTCGGTTATTATTTAAACCGTTCAAAATTTCAAGCATTAAGCTTTTACGAGTTTTTCTAATAACGCCGTTTATCACACTTATATACTCGACAATTTGATTTATATAATATTATTTCTTATAAAGCTCACAAAAATATTACATAATTAATGGCAGACATAAAAGAATACATAAATAATGGTTAAATCTGTATATATCATATATTTTTTAAATTTCACACTATTGCACCTAATATACTTTAATTAAACAGCTATAAAAGAAAGTTTGTATTACTTTTCTTTTTTCCCTGTCGCAAAAGATATAAACTTAAAATGTTTCAATTGCAATTATTATATTAAATATGCTTTACACAATAATAATGATTATATACAATACCTATTCACAACACTCATGACTTAAAACTCTAAAGTCAACAGCTAGACTGTTTTAATATTCGGTCAACCCTACAGTTTTAATATTCGGTACACTACATAGTAAAACTTACTATTATCGAATTGGAGGAAATGGTCAACCAATTTAATAGACTAATTAAAACGAAACTAACTAAAACTAATTAAAACGAAACTAAGAAATAAACTTTCTACAACAACAATAAAAGGAATCTTGCACACAAAGTCAGAAATTAAAAATTGTTTCGAGTTCAATGCGACAAATGACCATTTGAAAAAATTCAATAAAAGTATGTACGATTTCAACATACATAATGATGAAACGGAAAATCAAGAAGATTTACGAATTGAAAATGAGACTGTAGTAGCTAGCTATTAATATATCTTTATGTTTCAGACTTTGGACGTTTAATTTGATTAAAACTTTTATAATTATATGATTTTAATTCCCTCTCTGTAATGTATTCTATTTATAACTATCATTAAATATAACAAAATAATAAAAATATAAAAAGATGTATATTTACTGTTTTCGAATTTGAAATTTACACTTTTCTACAGTTTTTTTTTCAACCATATCTGCAGTTTTGCTCAGGCGGGGGACAGTTACCTAGTACAAGGATTTCTCCCAAAATGAACGGCATCTGTGCCCAAAATCTAGAAACATTACGATTTTAGTTTTTGCTATTTATCGACAGATGGCGGCTGACTAAATATCACAACAATTCTAGATCTTTCCATTTTTTCATTTCTATTTTCTATTGTGATTTGTCGAGTCGAGTTTCTTTTGCTTCTCCTCTTTACTGTATTTGAGCTGGTGTATTACAATATAATGAAAAGACATAGTTTTTGTGTTGTTTAAAAGTAATAAAAGTGTCTACTGGAATACGTATAAGTTGTGCTTATTTGGATGTTTCGTGTTCGCCTAGTAGTAAGACGCAGAGTACTATAAGACGTAAGTGCATTATTTTTAACTCTACCTTACTTATACTTAGATCTAAATATTACTAGTATAATACTATTTTCACGACATTACGACGAATTAACAAAATATTATAATTTGAATGAATTTAATATAAAAATGACATTTTCAATATTGTTTTCAGGTGTTCCTACGCATCTTTTTAAAATCCTAGTTTCTTAAGCGAACAATGGCTTGGGTCTGTCTTGTTGGTGGATAACTGTATTAGACATCTGACTAAGAATATTAACTATATAAATTGCGGCACACATATATGTATTATAATAATTACTAAATAAAAGCTTGATAAAACATGATGTTTTTCATTTTAAATACTTATTTAAATGTCGTTTGTTTAGTATTTTTATTTTTTGTTTTCTTATTGCAAAAAGTTTTTTTCTTTTAAATAAATGAAGAAAATAACAATATTTTCAAGTAAATTTATAGGATTTAATGGATTAGTTCGGATTTAATTTACAGAGGTCGCTCCTTCAAAATTTCCGCATAAAAATCGTCGAAGAGGGCTCTCTATATCCTTATACTTATAATACTCTATGGTTTTGCTCTATACTGGGATTGGCAACACAGAGTCAAACTTATTCAATAGTCAATTATTTATAGTACTCTGTGGTCAATTATGAGTATTGTGAAAACTAAAATTTCAGCTGTGAAAAAAAAATCTTAAAATTTGATAACTTTACAATTTACATTAGTATTTAGTGTTTTCCAAATTGAATTGAGACTGTTATCTCATCTTCACCGATCAATCTCTTCCGTGTGTTCTCTACCCTACGTGTTACTGGCGGAATCGAACGTGCTTTATTGGCACAATTGAAAGCCATTAAATCAATCTATCTATCTATCTAACTTTACATTAACATTTAACACTACAGATTACAGATGTGAGATCATAGATACAGCCGATCACATTTTTAAATTACTTATTAGTTTACGCTACCAGTCAATAAGATCATTTAATTTTAAAATTTAAAATGTTTAGAAAAGTTGCTCTTGGTATATCAGGCGGTGTAGATAGTGCCGTTGCTGCATTATTACTAAAAAGGGCAAGTTAGTATTTCGTTAACATCTTTTTAAAATACTATGTAACAAATTTAAAGGTTATGTCTACTTTTTTTTAATTTTTAGATTACCAGGTCGAAGGAGTGTTTATGCGTAATTGGGATAGTCACTATGAAACAGGAGCTTGTTCTGACGAAAAAGATTTTGAAGACGCTTCTTTTGTGTGCCGTAAGCTTGAAATTCCTTTGCATAGGGTTCACTTTATTAAAGAATATTGGAATGAAGTCTTTACTGTGCTGCTCAGGGAATACGAATCTGGTCTGACACCCAACCCGGACATACTGTGCAATAGATATATTAAATTTGATAGTTTTTTTGACCATTGCAGGAATAATTTAGGAGTTGATGCTATAGCAACTGGTCACTATGCAAACACATCATTTGGTCCATTGTTAGAAAATTATAATGAAAATGAAGGTATAGTTGTAATTAAAATATAAAAAATAAATGAGCAAATAACTATTGAAGATTAATAACCGCTTTTTCCAGGTGCCAGATTACTTCGTCCAGCAGATAAACATAAAGATCAAACCTTTTTTCTCTCCCAGGTTAAACAATTTTCATTACGAAAATGTATGTTTCCAATTGCTAATTTATTAAAAAGTGAGGTTAGAGAATTAGCTAAAAAGGAAGGTTTATTTCAAGTTGCTAATAAAAAAGACAGCACTGGTATATGCTTTATAGGCAAGAGGAGATTTAAAGATTTTATTGATGATGTAAGCATTATACAATATGTTTTAAAGTATAATATACAAGATTAATAGATTAAGCATTGGATTGTAAGAATCTCTAATAATTATAATTCTTATTTCTAGTTCATACAATCAAGAAAAGGAAACTTTATTGACATAGATACTGGGCAGGTGGTGGGAGAACACAGTGGCATTTACAAATGGACTGTAGGCCAAAGATGCTGCTTATCTAAATGGAAAAATGCCTATTTTGTATTTAAAAAAGATTTGGAGACTAACAATATTTACGTGGTAATTGTTAAACACTATCTGAATAAATGAACTCTTAACTACACTGTACTGTAAAATAAAAAACTCTAAAGTAGTAAAATAGTAAATCTTTTTACAGGTTCCTGGTACTAGTCACCCTGCCTTATGGAATAACCTCTGTATATCTGACAAACCTCATTGGGTGAATAAGGAACCTCAAGAACTAACAGAAAACATTGTTTTAAATTGTTTATTTAGGTTTCAACACACAAAGACTTTAGTACCTTGCAGGGTTGTCAATAATCTTGAAGGATTAACAATTTTTCTTGAAAACAATTTACGAGCTCTAACAGAAGGTCAATTTGTTGTCTTTTATAGGGGTGATGAATGTCTTGGTAGTGCTAAGATTAAAAATGTATGTCATAATATTCTGTATTAAGATTTTTGTTAATAAATTAAAGTTATAATATGATATTGTTTGAATATCCCACATGTCACAGTCACACTAAGCTTAATTATTGGAATACCGTTTTAGAAATTGCAAACTTCAAATCTTACTTGTTATTATTTTAAAACTTTATTTAAAAAAAAATCCAATACTATCTATACATATATATATATACCTATGAAAATAGATTTTTGACATGTTTTTAAATTTCCATTATTGAGGTAAATATTATAAAACCATTGCATTTATTGTATATTAAAACTATTTGCTTGAGTGAGTAGTGAGTACCCACCCGCCTTAAAAATCTATTTTATATGTATCAAGATGGAAATTACAATAAGTGAGAGACATGAATATCTGTCTTTTAGAGCACGGAAAAACTTTGAATTGTCCAAGTGGAAAATTTAAATTTATTATTCATTGAAATACTCTTGCTTCATAGTAAAAAAAAATATTTTAAACAGTATCCATATCCAGTTGTATAAAAATATTCCATGAAGGAGTCAAATGTTTAAGAAGGATGAATAAATTTAAAATATCAGCATTTTTTCTAAAATCTAGCCTGGCCAAGGCCTTCTTTAATCATCCAACCAGAAAAGCATCTAAGTTGAATTTTGATTATAAAAAAAAATATTATGGAAAACGTTCCAGGAAATTGTTAATCCCTGCATTAGTCAATCCCCTACCAGAAGGTTTCGAGGAAAAATATCTTACAAAGATACGGCATTAAAGAATTTATTATTACATAGAAGTTAATTAAGTTATATGTATGTGTGTGTACGTGTACGTGTATGTGTACGTGTACGTGTATGTGTACGTGTACGTGTATGTGTACGTGTACGTGTATGTGTACGTGTACGTGTACGTGTATGTGTACGTGTACGTGTATGTGTACGTGTACGTGTATGTGTACGTGTACGTGTATGTGTACGTGTACGTGTATGTGTACGTGTACGTGTATGTGTACGTGTACGTGTATGTGTACGTGTACGTGTATGTGTACGTGTACGTGTATGTGTACGTGTACGTGTATGTGTACGTGTACGTGTATGTGTACGTGTACGTGTATGTGTACGTGTACGTGTATGTGTACGTGTACGTGTAGGTGTATGCAATACTATATTTTATTGTAATAATACTTTTTAACAAGAGTTCGATCTGCCTACAAACTACTCAGTAGTTTGGCGGAGTTATTATATTGTAACATGTTTGTATTATTTTGTTTTAATTATATAAAAAAAAATAATAATGAAATGAAAAAAAAGGGGGTAAATTGTGTGGCCCAGTGGTCGGCATGGAGTTCGACCTGGCCTGCAGACCCAAAACACAGCTTGCCGTCTGGGCTTAAAGTATAGGCCTGAGGGCTGGAGGCCATGATCTTAGGGTCAAACTTAGCGATTCCTACCTAAGTATTATAATTTTTGTAACAATAACACTTCTGCTATAAATAAATCTATTTTTACACAGAACTTGATATAACCTGAAGTCTGAACTCAACAAGGTTAATTAAAAGCTCCATTACAAACATCCCCCTGCTGTGGAGGAACGAAATCTTTCGTGCAGAAGTTGTCCATAAAAGCAAAAAACCTTTTTTATTTTTAAACGCTATCCAACTGAAATGAACCACCTTCAATTCAATTTAAAAAGTTACAAGCACAAACAAAAATACCTATCAAAATGGAACGAATTAACAGCTGGAAGAAATATTGCTCATATATAAATAAAAATATTCCTATGACAAAATATATATATATATATATATCTTGTTACTTGTGTATACTTGTGTATACCATACACAAATTTATTAACCCCGTAAGTAAAAACAAAAGTAATAATATAACATCTAATGCGAAATGTATCTACCTACAATCTTTTGAGAAAATATACTTCAGATAGTGTTTCTAGACTCTTAGAAATAAGTTTATCTTAAAAGTTTAACAGTTTCAAAGTTGATCCGTTCATCATAATAGCAGCAAGTCATTCGCGCAGAGAAGTATCTCTGTGGCAGGTGTAGTAACACCTGCCCTGGATAATCTTTCTTACATTATTCTTAAAAATCTCAATTACGACAGCTCCTTAAAATATTTAAATATCTTAAATCTTCTATGGAAGTATTCTGTAATACCCAAGTAATGGAAACGAGACCTATATTTATATCCGAATAAAAATTAAAAAACCCCCGATACAAAAAGACCTCTAAAAAGAGTAAAAATAATATTATTATATGCTTACTGAAGTCGTTGCATCAGGGGACTGTTGTACGTATGTTGATAGTGTATATACCTATTACGAAGTTAAACATAGAGGACTTAGACTATACGATTCGATATTGTAATTTCTTTATTTGCCTTGTTAACCTTACTTGCAATTAAATTTCTTCCTTTGTTAAACGGTCCCCCGACGCAACGAATTCACTAAGAACATAATAATACATTATTTTTACTCTTTTTAGAGGTCTTTTTGTATCGGGGGTTTTTTAAATTTTTAATTTAATTTGTTTTCTGCTTTTTAAAGTTATGTTACTAGTTTCTGAATTGTACTAAATGAACCTACAGACACACAAAATTTTCAATTGTAGGAAGAAAGTAGGAAAGATTTGTTTGTTTTTTGAATTGAATAGGCTCCGAAACTACGGGACCGATTAAAAAAAAAATTCTTGTAGCATTAGAATCCTATATTATGTTGTACAAAGGTTACATTTAATACGAGAAATATATATTATATTTAATAAAATAAGGATCCACGTGAAAGTTTCGACTATGTAATAAATTATAAATGTATTAAGTAACATGATTCAAGACTTTTTCTTATGGGTAGGTAGGTAGGTTTCATATATACGAATATTAACACTATGATGAAGGGATTTATATTATCATTAGCTGTTGCCCGTGATTCTTTATAAATACGATCACAAACCATATAAATATATTTTTACAGTCTCCGTGGACGCAGTCACGGGCAACAGCTATCCCTAATAAAATACTTTACCTTAGTACGTAAGTGTAAAAACCTTTTGGCCTTCATAACTAGGCTTCTTTCCTATATAGCGCGGGCGACGTCCCTGGGAACAGCTAATTATTGCATAAGTACCTCTCCCCTGCAAGAATTAAACGTCAATATCTTGAAGACGGCTATTTTTATTTTAATCAAATATGGATTAGAACCATCTCGAAGTGCATAGCTTTCGATAAAAAAAACCGCATTCAAATCCGTCCACGCGTTTGGCCGCAAACAGCTAAGGGAACGTAACCAAACTACGTGACCTATATTTTTCAATTTTTCGACACCCTCCCCCTCCCCGGTGACCATCCGTAGTATGTGATAAGACCCCCCCCCCCTCCCCTCCGTCCCAAATGTTACGTAGTATAGCAAAGTTAAATTTTTATCATCCCAAACGCAGAAAATGAAACAAATAAAAATAATGTTTAATTTTTGTTACTATTGGGACGGCATTTATTGCACAAAAATGTATCACACGACTTCAAAGAACCCTGAAAAGCAGACCTTAATTAATGTTAGTAGCTTAAATTGCCTTCTCTAGAATTCGACTACGTGACAATAATCTAAACCCCCCCCTCGCTTCTGTGACACAGCGTAATATTTTAAGGAAACCCCCCCCCCCCCCCATAAATAGGCCACGTAGTTTGGGTATGTTCCCTAATTATTGCATAAGTACCACTGACCCGCACGAATAAAACTTTTATCATCCCATTGCAGTCACATCATGTAGTGGTAAAATATTTGAACAGCTTATTAAACAACGTCTTGCGTTTTATATTCAATTTAATAGCATTCTACCTAGGAATCAATTTGGATTTCGCCGTGGTATGTCTATTAGGCAGAGTTTGGGATATCTCTTTCACGATATTAACAGCATAGCATTTCAGAATAACAATCATCTTGTGTGCATTTTCTTTGATATAGTTGGAGCCTTTAAGAATATAGTATTGGCTTCATTAGGTGTACCTGAAAAAATAATGAAATGGATCAATTCTTTTTTTAATTGTAGAGAAATGTATGTCAAGTTTATTTCTTCTAATGTTTATGATCCTATCAACTTTAACGCTCATCACGCGGAGTGGTGGGGTTCCTCGACTACTAACTTTGCCGGGAGATCTGCTTATGACTTCTACTTGGCGTATGGGCTTAGGTCATTTCTGGCTTCACCAAGGTGCCAGACCTCGTTACCCATACCGCTTCATTGCTGGATCTTCTGCTGACCTTAAATCCATCTAACTACTAGGTTGTAGTAGGGGCCTCCCTCGACTCCTCAGACCACTGCCTGGCAAGTTCATCAGTGCCTTTAAATCTTCCGAAAAGCCAACGTCCATCTAGAAAACGGCTAATTTGGTAGGCAGCTGATTTCTTTATTTTATTTTAATAACTTTATTGCACATTAAATTATTACAATAAGAAATTACAATACAGATGTAGATATAGTAAGAAATTTTCGTACTAAGGCGGTCTTATCGCTTAAAAGCGATCTTGTACAGACAACCCTTGATGAGTAATGAAAATTTGCGAGGTCATGGTATAGTGTAAGCACACTAAAACGAAAATAAGAAATTATACATAAGGACAGAATATAATTAAATAATAATGACTAGATATTAATACATACATACATGCACACATACGCACATACATATACGTACATATATCCGTAAATAGATAGAATAAAATAGATAACCTATATAATATAAGGTATACATACTTATGATAAACATATATATTACGTAGATAAATATATATGTTTATATATAATATTATTATATATGTAGGAGGGACATAGGGTATCTCTGCGTGTTTTAACGACTCTTCAATGGATTCACACACACTGGATTCGTGGCGGTTCTCCACGACACGGTTCGGGCTATCCTTTTTGCCGCGCAAGTGACACTGCGCTGTGAGCTACCATCTGAGGTTTTCTCCTTGGACTATGACAGAGGCTTTTTTAAGAAAGGCGCAAAGAAAGCCCTCCTCCTAGGCCGGCGACGCATTGGCGACATTTCAGATGTTGCGAATGTCCATAGGCGACGGTGACCACATTCCATCAGGTGACCCGTATTCGCTAGGCTATTTATAGTCTATTAAAAAAAATACTAAAGGAATTAGTCCTTTATTATTTATTTATATATAGTATATGTATAGAATATAGATGAAATGAAATTTTGGGATCTGATGTTACAAATCTTTAATGCGCAGATGATGTGGCTACTGATATTGCAATGGAAATTATCTCCAATCTAAAAATGAACTTTTAAGTTTAAGAAAATTAGAAAAATATTTTTTCTTTTAATCCTTGACATAAAAACAGTAAAATGTAGGGTGGCTGTGTTTACAACAAAAAAATAATAATAATATAATATATAACGTAAATTCTATTAAATTGATTTATAACAAAACAATCTCAAAATTAATTCAGATTTGTTGGTTCAAATAACCTTTTATAGAATAAATATGTCATTTGCATATCAGAACCAAATATATTAAGGTGTTGGTTAGGCACCCACTGGAGGCCAATCCAAACATTTTTTTATATTATCCAAAGCTTTAGTTCGAAGTAATTTTACTATGATTTTTTCTGTTATTGTACTCATGTTAATCTTGTTGTTAATGAGGTAAAATTCAAAATATTAATTTAAGACTTATTTTAAGGGCTTTTAAAACTTAACCAATAAATTAAATACAAATTGAATGTAAAATGTCCATTAGCCATCAGATTTAATTTCCTAAAATATAATTTTCTTATAAAATTGTTTGGTGTAATTGATAATCGTTTACTTTTGAAGCTGTCCAAGCTTTCTCCTGTACATTTTCTTACTACTGAATTGAATGATATATTGGAAATCAAAGAAACCTCAATAGTTATAGCAATACTATATTTACCTGTTATGAGGGTAACTGTAAAAGTAAGTATATTGACATTCACATGGCATTGACAAATTTTTTAGTAATAATCAAGAAGTTTATAATAAGTTGGGACCGTTAAAAAAATATAGAAAATTTTACACTGATGGCGCCAAAAAGAAAGAAAATGTATCGATGGCGTTTTACGATTCTAGCATCCTGATGCTGGAATCTGGATGGGTCATGGTTATGTCTGGTAATATTAGCATTTACACGAAGCTTTTGCAATTTTGGTGGCTTTGGAATACATAAAAAATATGGATATAAATTTGAAGAAGTTTCTTATCGTTTCCGATAATATGAAGTCTGTCAGCATTATCGAATCCCTCGTTTAATGTTCATACAAATTATATTATCCTCAAGATAAGGCAAGTACATTACAAGCTGCTGCTGGATTAGGATAGAAAAATAAGTTTCATGTGGTCCCCATATTAACGTCAGCGGATAGTCTTGTCCGTTTAATAGTTAATAATCCCCAAAACTTTCCGATAAACAATAATCAATTCCCTTTCTCTGTTTATTAGAAATTAAAAAAAAAACACACAACGAAAGTTTTAAGTTACGTTAAATCGCCTAAGAATCGGACATGGACTTCTTCACAGAGTAAAAATAACTTCTACTCCAACATGTGATTACTGTACCTTTGAGAACCAGACTTTAAACCAAGTTTTGATTTAAACTTGGTTTGACTAATTTTGATTTAAAAATTATTAAGTGTTTACAAAGCAGTTCTGGAAATTCCTGGTTTTATACAGGATCTACTTTAAAAGCAAGAAACCTATTTCATTACTTACAAATTCATAATTAACATTATTTGAAAAAAATAACCGGATTAGAAATTAATATAACAATGACATGGTACGACTAAATCTAAAAAATATATAAATACTTTGATTATATAATATTTAACACTTAACGACGACTAATGCCTCGCTATTATATCATCTTCATTCAGACAAACCTTATCAGAGTAAAATAAAGATAAACTATAAATGACTTGGCAGTATGGCATAAAGCTATAGCCTTTTCTTCGTCCAATAGGATAAAGATTAGCAAAAAAACTTAAATTGTCAATGTTAACTGTCAAATTTCGGACTATTGACATTTAAACACTGTATTTACTATTTTGTATTTGCCAGTTACCTGTATCATGTTTGCCAATATCCAAATATCCGAATCTGTTGCAGTTTAATAAAGGATAATATTTTTTCTTGGAAAAGAAAATATTGATTATACTTATTTTAATTAACTATTATAGTATTACACATCTATAAATGAATGTCATTTACTCGTCTACAGTGACAAAAATGCTTTACGTATATTTTTTTTGGAAGAACTTGTAATTTCCAGTATTTTTAGTCCAGTAAAAGAAATTGTAGAAATGTCGTTACCACCAGTGGACTTTAGTGTGCCGCCGCCTCCGTTCCGCGTCCCGCCTCCCGCGGTCCCGGCTGCGATCAACCAGGCCCCGATGTATAATCATCTTTCGCAGTATTTGCAACCAACACCGAGTGTCCCATTACCGCTACCACCACCTCCACCGCCACCTCCATCACAACCTAACTACAGCATGTCTATAACATCACCAGATTTGAATATGTATCAGCATTCACAACCACCAGTTGATATGCCACAATATTATAATCTATCAAACTATTCTCATCAAAATATTAATTACTATAAAGACAAAACATCTAGTTGGGCTGATTATGGCCCATCAAGTACTTCAGAAGGTATTGGAAGTCAAATTGATAAACCATCATCTATCATATCAGATTACAATTCCTATAAGAGACATACAGAATCTTTAAGAGAAAGAGCTTATAGCAGGTCTAGAGAACAATCATCTACTTCCTCAAAATACAGTGCATCATCTAGTAGAAATTATGACAGGGAAAGCAAAAATGCAAGAGAAAGATCAAAATATAGAAGGTCAAGTAGAAGTCCCAGCCGAAGCCACAGTTATTACAGTAGAAGTCCATCCAGGCATAGAGAAAAAGAAGATCGGTATACTGAGGACAGATATAAGTATGAATATAGGAAAAGAGATTATGCCAGATCTAGAAGTCCAAGTTATAGAGCCTATAGAAGTCACAGTCGTAGTTACGATAGCCATGATGGAAGAAGGTCGAGATCCTATTACCGTGAATCTATACCACCCCATAGAGCTATAAAAGTATCACAGAGATCATCTCAGAGTGCACTTTCAAAACCTTTGACAGATCGTGAAAAAATTTTAAATGATTACAGGTAAATATACTATATACTAATATGTAAATCTTTTTAACATGTTATAAAATTGTGGAATTTACAATTTTTTAAATGTTTTAGAAAAAACTACTGTAGGACTTCTGAAGATTTTATTAAGAAAATGGAGCAGTGGTCAAAAGAACATAACTCAGATGATGAAGAAGTGAGTAGGAATAGTGTCCTTAGAACTTATTTAAATTTGTGGTTGAACACTTCAAATAATAAAGTTTGTAATTTTAGACTCCAAAAACTTGGTATAGAAGTTCTCCTGCTGAACTTTACTATAAACCTGCAGACAATGTAGTAGGAGTGCAACAAACTTCTAAATTACAAAAAATATCTGAAACTTTCTTTAAAAGCCTTATAGAAAGAGGTAGAAAATCAAGACCGGAAGAGGACGAACTACCTCCCATGAAACCACCAAAAGTCAAAATATGCAAACATAAAGGTATGTTCAAAAGTAATTAATAGATATTTAAACAATAATCTATACATTGAGCCTAGCTGAAGTTATAGACTAATATGTTCTGGTTTCACTGTTGTCCATGTCACAAATAACTTTTATGAAGTAAAATACTATCTTAAGAAGACATGCAACTTCTAAATCTCATCCTTATTTTACTCTAGAATGACATTATACTTCTACAACGGCCCATATGTTAATACATGCCTATACATTATGGCACCAAATACATCAGATGGATCATCATCTGATTCCTTTCTTTCTTAGTAATTGTCAAAAAGTATATCAATTCTCCTACTTATTTAACAATTCCTTTTTGATAGCGGATGGGGAAAGTACATCTTCTTCAGAAAGTGATGATAGTATTGATGAAGATGGCCTTCAAGGCTATACTGATATTATAATGTTGGAGCTGCAAAGGAAACAAAGTCACCCCAGGAGACTTCATCCTGAATTATGGTATTTAGATTTACTTTAATTTATATTGATTTTTACACTATATTATATAAACTTTCTATGAACACGATTAATGTGAAGTGTTAATGAGAATAACTTCATTTAACTATAATAATTATTATATTATCCGCGACTTTGTCTGGATTACATAGTCTTAAAGTCTAAAAGCAAAATAACAAATTAAAAATTTAAAAAACCCCGATACAAAAAGACCTCTAAAAAGAATAAAAATGATATTATTATGTACTTATTGAAGTCGTTACATCGGGGCACCGCGTAATAAAGAAAGAAAACAAAATACAAGTATCACCAAGTCAAATAACGAAATAACAATATCAAATCGTATCTTCTAAGTCTTTATTCAATAGCAAAAAAACGTTCTTAAAATAGACACCGTCGTCAACGTCAACGTACTTTTTTCTATGTATTAATTTTTTTTTCTTCTTTTTAAAGTTATGTTACTGGTTTCGTTATTTTTCTAAATGAACCTACTAGTACACAATTTTTCACCTCTTGTAAGTATTTATATCAATATTGCATAAGAACCTTTCATCCGCACCAATAAAACCTCAATATCCTGGAGACGACTGCTCCTATATCGACCAAACATAGTTAAGAACCATCTCGACAAACCAGGCTTTCGATTAAAAAAAAACGCAATCAAATACGTCCACTCGTTTGGCTGCTGAAATGCCACAGATAGACACACATATACACAGGTCAAACTTATAGCACCCCTTTTTTTGAGTCGAGAGTTAAAAAAGAACTGAAAATTATAAAAATACCTTTTACATGACTTATTATTTAAGTATCAAAAAGTAAACAAAAACCACGTATTATTAAAAAAAGAATACGCAAATGTACCAAATAAATGTGTAACTTAACTACATATTTCTGGTGTATTAAATAACCAAAGCATGGACGAAAGTCTGCCCTGTCTGTCTGTCTGTCTGTCTGTCTGTCTGTCCGCCCACTTGGAAACTGGTGACTGATTGATTTCTTATAGGAAACCATAAAGATCCGTCGTTTTTAGGAACGTTGTGTTAGTTACAATGTGATATTACCTCCAGACTTTATGGAGTGACCTTAAAGAAACACTTAGGTAATTGCTACTGAATTTCCTAGACAAATAGAGCTTGGTGCGCCAAATATGGGCTTTGTTACTTTTACTTTTGAGTGCCGAAAGACACCTGTGACTTCTGTCTAGACTTCTTTTATTACCACTAAAAACCCCACTCGTAGTATTTCCGCCCTTCGAAACACTAACCTCAATGCCTCGCCAAGTATTGGGGTACTAGGCTTGGAAAAATATAGCTATTATCAGTTTCGTGGCGATCTGAAGAGCAAGGCCCACTTGCCCTCGAACTGGGAGTGACTGAGACAGAACTTTACGCCAAAACAAATTTTTTAGCGTTTTATAAAGTTCAGGTCCGGCCACATGAGAAAAATCTCATCCTTAGTCATGATTGACCGACTATCAGCGTCTATTATTTGACCGTTTAACGATGAGCTCTAGTTGTTTGGGACGTAGTGCTCTGTGAAGGCCTTGATCCTTTTAAGTTTGTGAAATGATATCGTATCTTTATGGGTCTTCTACCGCATTTATCACGGGGAGTGTTCCAAAAAGTTACTTAATCTGATTCCTGCCGCCGATTACCACTATCGCGCTGTACGGCACTTTTAAAATTCCATCTCTTCTATCTATATCTCATCAGTAGAGCACTCAAAGTACTTTCTACCACGACCAAGAAGATGTGGAATGTACTTCTTTCGGCGTTGTTTCCAGATAGATACGATGCCTTAATAAAATAACTCACATTTTAAATATCGGTATTAAATATTTAAAATTCTAAATCTTGTCTAAAAAACAATCGAATGTTATTGAAGATGGATTCGATCAATCGAGCTTATACCCTAACATCTACCTGCCTAACACCTATCGCATGAAAAATGTTAAAACCATGAACGCACTGTGAGACTTGAAAATACTGTTAGTGCATTTTGTGCACATCCCGAAACTTAGAAACCGTCGGAGGTAGATGATTAATTATATGACTCACCCATACATCTCCTCTTCCCATGATCACGATTGATGCAACGTAATCGAAACCCAGGTTTAAAGAAACCTATATTAAAATGTAACTCCAGTTAAACTTGACAAAACTATTGTTATTTCAATTGTAAACCTTACAGTACTATTTTTTAAAATTTTTGACATCTACCAAAGACACAAGTGCAAGATAAACAGTAATAATGAGTGATGGACACCTTGGATAGGTTCAACAACACCGGTGAGATGAACGGCGGGCCGCTATGTCGCTGCAGTGCGCGCGCGCGCCGCCAGGGCATCAGGCACGGGGTATATGCCGGGGAACGAAGGTTTGAAAAGTGCGTGCCCACAGCCAGTAATATTGATCGCCTGTATCATTATCGGTGAGGTCTTTTTTATTTTTTTATTACTTTTTTTAATTTTTGAATTAAATATTACTTTTTAGTATTACTAAACTCCATATTGAAAATATATATTTCTCCTTAAACTTGGTTGCTGTCTATCTTTTGAGAGGGAACTGTGACGGTCCAAAATATATTACTTTTCATAAATTATGTAAAATTTTGAAATCTCCAGAGAGTATTTATTATTTTAGCATTACAGTATCGCCACCCACAAATTTTCTAATCAAAGCACCTACGATCATCGGTCACGATGAACACGAGTTCCTCTTCTCCGGGTTTTCTATGTTTTCACATTACAAGCTGGCAAAGCTACCTAAGTGCAAGGTGATAAGGTTCAATATTGAGTACACTATATTATATGTGGAGGAACCGGCCCCTCAAAACTTTACCGTTCAAGAATTGGACCTTTTCGGTAATTTATGTGTATTGGTTTCACTGTTAAACTAAACTTTTACGATCTGTATAGAGGTTTTACAATATTTATTCTATCTTGTGTTGTAGAGGAATATTTATTTGTTGAATTATTGGAACTGGTGGACTTGGACCTCGGCAAAGCGACGGAGGATTCCTGTTCTCAGTTTCACTTTATGCCGCGATTTGTTCGATATCTTCCAGAAGGGGGTTGTGAAGTAAGAACTATTCAGTTATATAATAATAAAGATATTTTTTTAGGTTACAAAATATTGAAATGCGACATGTATTAATGATCTAGGTGCTGTCAATGTGTGAGGTTCTGAAGTATCTCATAGCGGAGAGTGGTCGCCTCGTGCCTCCTCAGATGCTTCAAGACTTCCACGGCATGGACCACTACAGCTGGCAGAAATTTGTTGATAGGATTAAAGGTATACCACCCATAATATATATAACTTTTTAACGGAAATGCAACAATTATTTTACAGGGGATTTGTACCTATACATTTTTCAATATTTTATACATTTGGAGTAAACAATTGGTTACCTCATTTTAAAAATTCATTATTTAAAGGACAATGGGCAAAATTCTTTAATGGAAACATGCGTTTATAAAGGTCTTTGAGGTATCGTTGATAGTCCGCAAACATAACATTTAAGATATAACACGGATAGTTTTACAAAAGAAAAGTGTGTTATTAATTCAATTCAAATCAAAATATCTTTATTCAAGTAGGCATTTAAACGCACTTTTGAATCGGCAATGATTACATTAAATTAGTCGGTATAGGCTTAACTTCCCGATCGGTTAGTCTGATTGTTTACCTAAGTGTTTTATTCTTTATATAATTACCAATTTGGAGTGGCATTTAACATAAGTTATCTTTAACACTTTATATAAAGCTGTCTAACTGTACAAACAGGACAATCCTTATGCAAAAGTTCCGTTGTATATTTGCTGGATTTTCCAAGCATGGTTTTCAGTGTGCCTCGTCGGCCTGGTTTTTAGACAATTAAAATGTCAATACCATCTACGCCCCATGTAACGATGCAATACTGTTCTGAGATCGGCTGGGAATTTGAATGATGAGAAAAGATAATATTTAATATTGTGGATATTTAAAGTTAGTAAACTATTATCAAGTCATTGCATCACACAACGTAGCGCATTCTCAGTGTGGTTAACTGTTTCCACCCAGTCTCTATCATGAACAATTAAAGAAATCACATAAACATAGGTAATGATTTTGCAGTTAGTTGATCTAAAGCAAAGGTTGTTAATGATAATAAGGAAAAGAATACGACCCAATACGCTACCCTGTAACACTCCAAAAGTAAGAGGCTGAGATTTACTTATTTTATTATATAGTAGTATAATAAAATAAGTAAATCTCACACACTGGGAGAGGTGAGATAGTTAACTTTTAAGAACATCTAATGTTATTCAATGTTTATGGAGCGATTCCATCCTTGAAAGTACGAAACAGGTATAGTATCAAATGCTTTTGAATTATCTAGTTCCCCCCGGTAACGCTGTAATAGCCGTGAGGGCTAACAGCATAAACACGAACAAAAAAAATATCTAGAAACACACCTACAAGTTTACCATCAAGTAGTTAGTAGTTATGAATTATCGTGAGTGATAGTGTTGCGGTTTCTGATGACTTACCTTTCATAAATCCAAATTGGTGTGATGAGATTGGAGATTACAGTTGCACCTGATATCGGCCTGTAGTTGCCCCCATCCACTTTCCAATTATCTGGATATATACCAGTTGACGGGCACAAATAACTTAAAATGTGATAAGACCAATTAGATTACTACTGTTGAAATTTTATCAATGCCAGTTGCCGAGTCACTCCAGTGGAAGATGATACTGAAATGAATAATGACTAAATTTCCTTACAATATATTCCTAAAACAATCCATAAAATACCTCCATTTTTGGGATTTTTTTAGGCAATAATTATCAACAAATTTTTATAATATAAATTTTAAATTAACACAATACTACTTTTAGGCATTTATTATATTATCTACTATTTAAATAAATGTAAAAAAATATTTGTTACAAAAGTATTGTGCGATAGTACAGATGTGCAGTTATTTCGCTCAGAGCTTTTTGTCGATACCCCCATGGGTATCGACATTGACGAAAGACGTATGTACGTCTTTAACTTCCAAATACGTTCTCTAGACTACTATAGCTCGAAAACGATTAAATACTAGGTGCCGTCGGAGACGAATCCTAAACTATCGAGGATCGATCAAGAAATTGAAACAAAGTAAATTATATATTTATTATAATATTAAGTTTGTTATATCTGCAGGTATGATAGTAACTTATCCGGGCAAGAAGCCCTGTTCGGTGCGAGTGGACCAGCTGGACCGGAGCCCCCCGGCCGGCGCCTCGTCTGCCGCCAAGGACTACTACCCCGAGATAGTGCACTTCGGAATACGACCGCCACAACTCAGCTACGCCGGGAATCCAGAGTGAGTTACATTTAGAACTTTATTAACAAATAATAACTTCATGTTTTTTTTAATATTTTGTCTATAGAGACGTGTTGTAAATATTCTATGTAAAAGTGTTAGGTGATATGTCTTCTGGTTTCACACTCTGCCGTGTCCCTGTTACTCGGATCCTCTCACTTAAAGGTCGTCTCTCGAAGATTACTCTTTATTCGGAATTGGACCATTTATCTGTCTTAATTTTATATGCAACTAGCTGTGCCTGCGACTTCGTAAGCTTAGATTTCAATTTTGATAAAACGTACCTGTTCAAAGTTTTATTAAACTCCGGCCAGTAGTCTTTGCGTGTAGGAGTAATTCTAGTTAAAAAAAATTACAAAGTTAATCCGTTTCTGAGAACAAGTGGCTATCTATCTTTTTTGGGTTTTGTCGTAAATTATAAATGATAGAGTGTTTTTTGTTATCAGGTATCAAAAAGCGTGGCGTTATTACGTTAAATATCGTCATCTTATAGCCAATATGGCGAAACCGTCGTACAAGGAACGTCAAAAGTTAGTCACTAAGGAGGCCAAGTTGCAAGAAATGAGGACTCAAAGTAAGATGAAGCGGGATGTTACAGTTGCTATATCGTCCGAAGGATTTCATACTACGGGTCTTATGTGCGATGTCGTTCAGGTAACGGTATTGACAGTTTATCACATAATATATTGTTAAGAAATTATAAAAAAATAACATAAAAATAATATTTTTTGTAGCATGCAATGTTGATACCAGTATTGGTTCGACATCTTCGTTTCCACAAGTCTTTAGAAAGCTTGGAGAACAAAATAGGTTATACATTTAAACAGAAAATGCTTTTACAAACTGCGCTCACGCATCCCTCGTACAGAGAGAACTTTGGCACTAATCCAGATCACGCTAGAAACAGTTTGACCAATTGTGGGATAAGACAACCGGAATACGGCGATAGAAGGATTCATTACACGAGAAAGAAAGGTACTGTTAGCGTTATTATTTTAAAAATCTTAGCCCAGACTATCCTCAATAAACTTTCATATTTCTATCAGAACATTTTTAATATTCTGCTTTGGTACTTCATCATTCAGATACTATCTGATAATAACCCTGTATATATTATTCAAAAAGAAAATATCCGCTTTAGAGATTATATTATCCCTGTAAAAGATACAAAATACACCTAGACTCGGAACAACCGACAGGTCATCATATTGTAAATCAAATATAATTTTTAGGCATAGTGACCCTAATAAATATAATGTCAAGATTTGGAAAGCACAGCGAGACAGAGTCCGAAATCAAACACAACGAGAGACTAGAGTTTCTTGGAGACGCCGTGGTGGAGTTCATATCGTCCATACACCTGTTCAAAATGTTCCCCGGGCTGGCCGAGGGCGGCCTGGCCACGTATAGGGCTTCGATTGTGCAGAATCAACATTTGGCTCAATTAGCTAAGGTATTACTATATACCCTGGATATTTATATTTTCTTTAAAGCACGTAATTTACAAAAAAAAACATGTAATATTTTTATTAGTGTTTTATATTATGTCAAATCACCAAAGTATTGTAACGGACACCCCATGAAACTGTATAGGTAACAAAATATTTTCTAAACAACACTTTTGTTTATGTTTGTAGAACATAGGTCTGGAGCACTACATGCTGTATGCGCACGGCTCCGACCTGTGCCGCGAGGTGGTGATGCGACACGCGATGGCCAACTGCTTCGAAGCGCTCATGGGCGCGCTCTTCTTGGACGCCGGTATACAGGTACACTCACTCACTAGTCACATACACGTATACTCACTCATTGTATACAAACATGTACACTCATTCACTGTACACGTACACTCACTCATTGTACACATACACGTACACATACATGTCATTGGGAATCAAACCTTCCGATAAATGGTGAAGGATATTATCTGCTCGTATTCTGTCCCTCAGCCGGCTCCTACGGCACCTTCGGTAATATATCGGGTGATCCCATTCGAAGACCCTCTATTAGTAAAAGTACTAACAGGTATATTCACATTATCGCTTTCGAAAATCGTAGGTACTGTATCATTTTTTTCTTAACAGGTAACGGATCGAGTCTTCGGTCTGGCGCTGTGGTACCATGAGCCGGAACTATTGAACGTGTGGACGAAGGAACGACCGCATCCGCTGCAGGACCAGGAACCGCTCGGGGACAGGAAGTATATCAAAGACTTCGAGTTTTTGCAAAAGTTGACTCTATTCGAAGAATCTATAGGTAAGACAATTTAAAGATCGATCCTTTCGTTTTACTAAAATTTAGTTTGTCATTGATGTCACACGTTGTCCTTAGGTGTTCAATTCAAACACATCCGTCTGTTGGCGCGTGCGTTCACGGATCGCTCGGTCGGGTTCACTCACCTCACTCTAGGTTCCAATCAGAGGCTAGAGTTCCTAGGAGACACGGTGTTGCAGCTCGTCGTGTCCGATAGACTGTATAAACACTTCCCCGACCACCATGAGGGGCATCTATCGGTAAGTATTCTAATATGTCTAGTAGAGTATATATATTCATACATTATTTTACCGCAATGACTTCTCATAATTTAAGAAAATATTTTCCTCGAACTTAAGAGTCGATTGATTGAGAGAATTCTTAAAAGAAGATAATCTTACATACTTACCGGAACCGGACCGGAAAAAGATAAAGTGTGCAAATAAATAATATTTCACTTCTAAAATTGTAAGAGCTTTGTCAGTATTGTTCATCCTAGAGTCCCCCTGTCCGTGTTCCCTCCTTCCTGGTCCGAGGGTCGTCTTCATTTAGTGGGTGGTTAATAGTGAGTGTCGTTTTACGCAGCTCCTGCGCTCGTCCCTCGTCAATAACCGCACGCAGTCCATGGTCTGCGACGATCTCAACATGTCGGACTACGCGATATACAATAACCCCAAGGCCAAACCCACAACCAAGAAACACAAGGCTGATCTACTCGAGGCGTTCCTGGGAGCCCTGTACATCGATAAGGTATTCGGATCTCGACGCGAGGCGTTCGCCGATAATCGCGCACGATAATCGTCAGATTGCACGAAACCTCCTCGCTTCCTCGAGATATTTAATACGAAGGCCTTCCGTCACAAACGTTAAAACGATCGAAACGTAAATGTAAAACTCGGTGGATAATTCCCGAACCTCTCGAAGAGAGATTTAGAAAATTAAAATGTTCCAGAACCTAGCATACTGCCAGGCCTTCTGCAACGCGTGCCTGTTCCCGCGCCTGCAGGAGTTCATCATGAACCAGGACTGGAACGATCCCAAGTCCAAGTTGCAGCAGTGCTGCCTCACGCTGCGCTCCGTGGAGGGAGGGGAGCCTGACATACCGCTCTACAAGTACAGTACAATACAGTATAGCACAATACACTACAGTACAATACACTACAACACAACACACTACAGCACAATACAGTAATACGATGCAGACGATACAGACGACGATGCAGATTACTTTCATATCGATGACGCGATATCGATTTCAAAACTGATCTGCAACTTTGTTACTATTTTTTTACATGTATATATTATAGCTTTTGAGGACCACTGTTTCACCGTTTCGCTGATCACTGTACGCCGTTAACTCGATAAGATTCGAAACCTGACTGAAAAGTTATCACAGGTTAAACCAGACTATTATCAGGGTTTCTCAAGGGGAAGGTAACGTCTACACGATGCCTGTTCGGATTAGTTGTCAGCAGAAGGTCCAGGAGTTGTGTGTGTGTGGCCATTAGACACTTTAGACGCTCGCCTGACCAGTTGAGAGTTCATAGCGATAAGACAAACTTCTGCGTCTCTTTTCCAGCTCAGTCGGTCTTTAGGTACCGGAACAGATGGGCCTGATGACTACTACTAGTACTAGTGATACTAGAGCTTTGCACTAAGACTGACGAATGTAACCGCTGTGCAAACTTATTCTTTTTGTGTTTGAAAATACCAAAGTGCGTTTGAAGCAGAAGAGAGGCCTCTGACTTCTATCGGTACTTCAAATTTGATTTTTTAATAATCCTAAAATAACGAAACATTCATAGTGTCAATTTTAATATTGTTTTTCGAAAATGTTAGAAACTTGAGCCTACAATTTCAATAAATTTATTATGAAAAAAATATATAATAACTAGAAAATATATATTTAAATTAATTTAAAAAATTAAAGTTTAAGGTAATCACGACGTTTAAATATTTCATATAACTGAGCAACAGGAACATCAATTCAAAGTTAACAACACTAAAACATTTTTTTTATTTATAAAAGAAATGAAACTCAAAGGTCGTATCGTCAATTAGAGTGGTAATGTCTATTGTCCAAAAGATGATTGAGGGCTCTTCTAGTGGTAAGAGCATTTCTCTATACCACTCTTCATAAACATTCGCAATTAATTTCTCAGGGTAATTACCTGTTTTTTTTAATTTTGGTCTCTACCAAAAGACCGTTTGGTAAAAATCCTCTTTCTGTACCGGCGTGACAAATGATGAAACTTTCACCTTTTTGAATTGGCACTGCACTGAAAGCAGCACTGTCATCAATTCAAACCTTTAAGAGAGTATGATTGGCAATGAGCCAAGTTCCGTCAGTGAAAAGCGACTAGTCTTCTATTTGTTTCGCCTCCCTTAAAAAGGTGCGTCAAGACAAAGCGACATCATGGCGTCAACTGCAATCACTTTACGAGGTTGTCGTTTTTCCTGAGTTTGTTATGACAGCTGTAGCATGGAACGAAATAAAATATATTTTGTTCTACACTACTGCTGACATGCGCTTCTTTAGTTACTGTCAAAACCGTTGGGACACTGATCCCTAATGTTGTGGCAACTCGTTCTCTAAATTGCGTCCATGTAAAAGTAAAAGATGTTTCAGTAACGTTTTAATATAGCTAAAATTTATATCAAATACTCAGTCAGGTCTACTGTCACTTGGAGCTGTTAGAAAATTGAACTTCATAGCCAATCCAAACAAAAGATACAGCCGTTCATGGCCCAAATTTCCGCAAACTTACGAAACCCGCAAATTGTGAAAACCGTAATTTTTTTGTTCAATACATAAAATAAAAATATTTTTAATATTTTTAACTTTCCCCATGAACTCGTAAAACTATTAAATTGAAATCATGAGTAGGTCTATAATACCTTAAGGCTGTAATAAACTGGAACTTTTATATCAACGCAATCAAAAGAAACAGCAATTTAAGACGCATATTTTCAAACTCAACTTTGACATGAAGCAATCTTATACAGTACATATGAAGGAAACATTCCGAAAACCTTTAATTTTTATATATATTGGCACGGAACACTTCGTGCGCGAGTCCGACTTGCACTTGGCCGATATTTTAACTTAATTATTGCAGGGTTATCGAGTGTCTAGGTCCCACCAACACCCGCGTGTATACGGTGGGCGTATATTTTCGGGGCGCGCGGCTGGCGGCAGCGCGCGGGCACTCCATACAGGAGGCTGAGATGAACGCTGCAGAGGAGGCGCTCAACAGTGCGCAGGGTGAGTGCAAAATAAATTCATTTGAAATTCTTCTACAACAAGACATGAATAAATATATGAAAGCATACTTCAACACGGCTTCAGAGCGGCTAGGGTACAGATTGAGGTTTGATTTGAGAACATCTTTTTTTTTTTAACTTGTCGTACACTCGAGCCCTACTTGAATTCGTACTAAGTGTCTCTGATATTATACTGTCCGACTAAAAATGAATTAATATTATTAAAATTTACATTTCAATTATGGCAGGTAACGTAAAATTTATAATTTTGAGAATGTAATATATTTTGTTTTCTTTACAGAACTATTTCCACAATTAGACCATCAAAAACGTGTGATCGCAAAAAGCATGCGCAAAAAAAAGAACAAATTCGACGACCGGGCTAATCCTATGCATATTGAAGCCGTACTTAAGAGGAAGCGTTTGGAAGAAACCGTTCCCAAAGCTTATAGACCCGGGGGGCAAGAAGAAGTCTCAGATGAAAGTGTTCATGAGGCTTCAGATCAAGAGGCAGCTCGGGAAGACAGACACTCCAATGCGGACTCCGGGTTGGACAGCGAATCCGAAGTAAATAATGATAAGTTAGAAAATGTTCAAGTCAGCAGTCTCTTGAGTGACATGGAGAAAATGAAAGCTGATTTAATAAGACGAAATGAATATGAAAAATTAAAAGAAAAATGCAGGAAGTCTGAATCAGATGAAGATTGATTTGAGAGAAATATCTTTTTTTATCTTATACTTGTAATAATGTAATTATGAACCAAGTAGGATTTACTTTTGCGTATATGTATGGCTTATGTGTAAAGCGGAATGTAAACATGATATGTAAATATAAAAATCTTAAACATTAAATTAGTCAAATAAGATCTTTATTTTTTTTTTAAACGTGTATTCATATTATATATTCGATAAAGTCGAACAATTGATAAAAACATCTATATATTATTAACACAACACTAAGCAACACAAATTAAACGCAATGGGGCCTTTCAGTTTGTTGGCTCGTAACGTCAACCATTGTTTCTGGTTGGGCACGTACATCTCGGCCGGCATCAACTGTTCAGGAGAGTCGGTTTCTAAAACAATTTAAATAAAATTTTGGTAAACCTTAGTGATAAAGATATCCATAAAATTATACATAGTACATACTATAGCAAATTAAACTTAAAAACTTTTTTTGTACTCAATATAATTTTCGACCAGCTATTTGAATATTGGACAGTAATAATGCTAGAAGAATTACCATCTTTTCTTATTTTAGCAGACTGCATTGTAGATTCCTGCATTGAGATTAGATCCCCGGGAGCGTGAAGCAACAGCCTCCCGACTCCTTCACACCGCCTTCATAAGTAACCAATTAATTAATTTAAGTATCAAGACTTTATAAACATTTCATCTTTATAAATAGAAATAAATTGTGGTCGCTCACCCCATAATTAGAGAACGACTGGATCATTATCAAAAAATTATTTTTAATAGTTTTGGAAGTCTGAAGTTTTAAGATAAAATTTTTAGGAAACGTAAAAAGCAACAACAATTACATACCTTAAAACCTCATTTTGTAAAACATGTTTTTTGGCCGCGGCCGACAAAGCTTTGCAATCGTTTAACCAGTTACGGACCTCGTTGAAGTCCACCAACAGTTGAGAAGCTGCATCTTTCCTGCTTATCATATACACAAAAAAATAAAGATTTCTACAATAACTTCTTTCATTTCGATAGCTTTTATGATAAATGATTAAATTAATAACTCACGTGAATTTAACTTTAGCCACATAAATGTGATGCAGCCAGGACTCGCACATAATCCGAAGAATCATGTTAAGGGTGGTGGTATCCTGAGTCGCTTTAATTACTGGTAGCAGCATTTTTTCTAAGAACGAATATATTTGCTATTAGATTTAAATACATAGGAACTTTATTTTCGTCGAAATCGAGATGCTTCTTACTATTGTTGGAACATAACATTCAAACGGTATAATATGCTCATGTGAGTTTTTTTTATATTTTAATTTAATCTGTAGAAAAGTAAAGAACCAAATATTTACCTAAAAATTCGTGCACATATATCGAATACACAGTGTCCGGTCGAGTTATTCTCCGCCACTCAACGTTGCTCGGAAATATCATAGTGAGGTGAGCTAAACTTGTTGTGGCGCAAACTGATGATAATATGACTGTGATCTCGTCATTGGCTTCCTACAAAAAATATTAAACAAGTTTGGTAGATAAAATTCCTGAATTTATATTTCCGATTTCGACAACATTACTTACCTTTAACTTCTGTATATTAACCTTCACTTCCGAAACGAGCTTTTCACGCATTTTCGCACAAACGTTTTCGTGAACACCAATTTTACCTGGAACATAAAAACATGTGTTCAGAAATCAATTTATTGTTATAGTAGAAGGTAACATTTTAGCAGTACATACCAGCCTCAATAGTGTCGGAATGGTCTGCAAACCGCAAGTTG
Source organism: Napeogenes inachia (assembly GCA_959347355.1). Taxonomy (NCBI): domain Eukaryota; kingdom Metazoa; phylum Arthropoda; class Insecta; order Lepidoptera; family Nymphalidae; genus Napeogenes; species Napeogenes inachia. The sequence goes on along the minus strand of OY365793.1, from coordinate 11,111,656 downwards.
AGAAGTTGTTCGTGGCAGGTTCTCATGTCGCATTGTGTGACGCGCACGAAGTCGTCCATCTGCCAGGAGCTGGCGAGGCGACGGGTCTCACTCATACACCACAAGCGATACGTGTGGATTGAGTGATCTAGATTAATATGGTTATATATATTATAGTAAATGTCCTTGATGACTCTTGGCGGTAGAGGTTTTATTCTTTGAATTAACAGATTATTACCTAATTTTAATTTGTCTAATCTATGACAAAAATCATCATTAGGAAACCAGCATAACATAAGAGAAATTCTATAATCTGCCAACCCTATGAGAGTGTTAAAGATTTTATAAATTTTTAATGAATTTTAATTGTAGAGTATACCAATTACTACTACTACCACATCTACTGAATGCCACGCCAGTAGGTATGAGTTTTTTGAAATTGGTATGTCTTAATAACTCCTTATTAAAAGCAATTTAGTATTGAGAACTAAAAAATATTGCAGTTAATTTTCAAATGATTCTTATTTCCTACCTAGTCTGTGTAAAATTGGTATTTGCTCAACAATAGGTAAATCTTCCAGCGGTGCGCCTAGGATATAATCCCACGTAACTTCACAATGGTTGTTAAGAGTTACCAGTTCTTGTAACATAATTGCGAAACTTGCACCTGATAGGGTTGTCTGGAATGAAAATATTATTAAAACTGATACATAAACTTTTTTCATTTATTATTGATTTAAAATCATTTCTTACTTCAGTAATGTAAACTGATAAATCCGGGTATTCCTTCAGCGATGTGGGAGTAAGATTGGTTGTTAGAGTAGCCCTGCATAACAAAACAGTCGAAAGACTGAGTATGTTATTTAACATACTTACATACACTTTTATGAATCTTCAGAACTTATTAAACAAAATAAAATTGGCAATATCAACAAAAGAAAATGATACATACATTACTGCTAATAAATAATAATAATACGTTTCCACAATATGAAATCATAGAGCTTGGAAGGACTTGTGGTTATCAAATTAAATAAAAAAGTAATAAGATACTTTACTACCCAAAATGTTTATCCCAAGAAGTTGAAGTAACATGACATCCCAAAGCATCTGCCAATATTCTTAACGACGATAGTATTAGTTCCGGGGTATCTGTAAACAACGGTAGATACTTTATAATATATTTTTATAGATTTGATGTACCTAATTGAGGTTTTAACAATTTTGCTTACTGGTATCATTGAACGTTGCAAATAACCACATGCGGAGATTTTGGCTTGTATTTGGTGATCTGTGAAAAAGTGTTTTTTTGCCATTTATAATACAATGCGCCCATAAAATAATGCTTGTATATGGTACCTCGTAGCTAAAGGAAACGAAGACCACCATAGGACAAGATGCTCAAGACAGCTGCCGACGTCTCCCCATAATAAATTTTGATAATAGTTTGTAACTTTTTGAGCAGCCTTTTTGCTTGCTTGTATTCTACCTATAAGTTCGAGAAATTTAATGTAAATGAATTTTATTCACTTGTAAAGGGTAAGAACGTTAGTTTTTTTTTCGTATGTCCTCTACCTGACTTAAGTTTTTTCACACCCTTTGGTCCCAGCAAGGTAGGCGATGTATTTACTACAGTATCGAGAAGTATCTCTATGTACATTTCCTCGCTCTGAAGTATAATATTTACATTTTCTGCAATTTAAGTAATAAATATAGAAGAGACATAAGTCAACTAATTATCTACGTAAATACACAATCTAATGATTACCATCATTATTATAGACATTGTCCAACACACATTCATTGGTCAAAAGAGAAGTATAAGGCACTTCAGCGTCAGAATTTCTTGGATTCAAAATTTCAATAAATTTTTTGTGTCCATTTTTGGGTTCGATGAGACTTTGTGCTTGCTTCATTTTAGCTTTCTTGTTTTCAATGAATGCTTGACGGCGTTTGGTCAAACTATGACGATGTGAGGAAGATGAATTTGGAGGAGTTATATGTTTGGTTAAGGTACTGGAAAATGAACGTAATTAAATAGATTTCAAATAAAAGATGGGAAGTTTTAAGATCAATACTAAATACCCATTGCATAATAAACTCACTGGTATATTTCCAAGCTATCGGCGCTACTAGAGCTAGATTCACTATCAACATTGTGTTCAGGTTTATACATCAGTATCAAGCAGTTTATTAGACGTTGGCAATTGATTTCCGTTCGACTCTTTGCCAAAACCTAGATAACATAATCTAATGTATTTATTTAAATAACAAAATGAAAAATAAAGCCCCATTACTGTTTATTCATAAAAATCCTTTACTTACCTGTACTATTTTAGTGAGCGTAAGCGGCTTAGTTTCGCTTATAGTGTTAGGATAAGTATTGCTACAAATATTGAACTTTACAATAAACTGTTTATAACTCAAACCTATCAGATTGTTGTAAATAGCAACTAAGCTGAAATAAAAGTAATTTTTATTATATACAGACATGGAATAACTCGAAATTGTACCCTGCACATAAATAAAACACTTTAGTAAAAAACTTGTGCATGCTAAAATGTCTTTACTTATTGGGTGTTTTTAATAGAATTATTAAAAGGTTGAGAAAGGGTCTAGAGTCAAAAAATGTCTTGAGCTATAGATTCGTTTGGAAACACACTTAAATACCTCGAACGTTATGTTCAGGAATTTTACTTGGGTCAAAGGTACAGATCTTAAGTCATTATGCTATAGTAAGGAAATTGATATTAGTAAACCAAAAGATAAGCGACAATTTCATTCTACTCACCGTAAACAAGATTCTATCATTTTCCTTGCGTCTTCTCTGTTAAGACATGTTGATAATATCGTAATTATCAAGCTATGAATTGATTGCAGTAAAATAAATCGTCTGCTACACAATGAGTCGAACATGTGGTTGTGCTTACTTAACATTAAATTATTGTCCTTTCTTAACCTAGCCAATTTAGGGTTTAATTTATAAAATGATTTAACCAATTTATTTAAATATTCTATCATTTGATCTAGGACCTGTGAATCAGAAATAGTTCGATAAAAATAATATATAGTTTTATTTTTAGGGCCTATTAAAAGTGCACTACCTGTATGCTGACGAGCTCCATGATATAACTACGATTAGACAAAGAGTGACTGTTATTTTTTCCTACAAGTCCTTTCCATTTGTTATCTGCCTCCAAAACTACTTTTGTTATAGCATAACAGACAATTTCCATTTCATTGCAATGCTTAAATAACTCTTCTTCCTCCAAAGTCTCTTCGCTTATCCATTTCTTGTTGATTATTTTTACTGCAGTCATGTCTAATTTAAATTGATTTATAAAAACAAATAAAAAGCAATTAGATTTAGAGGTATTAGCTGCGCAAAGTCATGGTGGTGACTGAGACATAACAGAATATTGTAAAAAGAGATCGATGTGTGGGGACATCGGTACCAGTTGACTTTAGCTTTAAGGTTGGCGTCAGAGCTCTTGTAGAACAAGCTAGAATTGTTATCGTTTAGTTTTTATGGTTGTTCAAGAACGACCTTGTATTTTATACGGTAATTTGCCTAATTTTATATTAAAAACATGATCATTCTCATTTGATATCTAAATTGTCCAAATTGTCTAATTGTCCAAACCTTTAAGTGGTATTAACATAAAACTAAATCGTATGTTAACCTGCTTTCATATTTTAATAGGATGTAGTTACGTACATGTGTAGGTATGTGTGTGGCAGAAACAGTCACGTGAAATTCTATTTAGCGTGCCTTTTATTGAGTTTTAAAATTGTAAATTTGTTTGGAATCAGTTGTTTTCATGCACTATATGCAATAAACCTTAAGTTGAATCTAAATCGATTAAAATATACAAACTTACACAATGTAACTTTTTAATAATAAGAACCTTCGATTCAAAGAGAGACTTTAATGGTGTTTGATAAATATAGTTGAATAGTTCTTAGAGTCAGGGTCAAAGCGAATAGCGCAAAATTAAGTAATCCAATCTCCATTATTACTAAAATTTACTGCTTTGTGTAATTAGATTTTTTTGTGATTATTTTTTTATCATATAAGAACAGATAATAAAGACAATGTCCAGTAATTAACCTCACAAATAAAACAAAATTTTATAAGAACATTTTATTTACGAAAAATAAATAAATGATACTACATATTAACAAAATAATTTGCTATCATCCACACTATTGCAAAGCGTTAGGAAGAGTAGAAATATCACAGTAAACAATTCATTCATAATATTATTAATAAATATATAACAACTCTATTATGTGTATACTTTTCACAACTATATATTTATAACAATATTGCACTTTCTACGTCTACTTTAACATATTTTAACCCTCAAAGTACAGTAGCATAAAAATCATTTTATATAAATGTAGAATATAATTATTTTTATCATCTACTTTTGTTACCTTCCTGTACCCTACTTTAATTACAAACCAAAGGAAAAGATAAAGGCACCCCAAATAGATATTATACTAAGAAATTAATAATTGTCCAAAAAGTGGCGTGTCCTAAATATGGAAATAACTTTTTGATATCATAACTCATTATAAACATTGCGGTTCAGAAAATATATTGCAATCACAATTTAGCAGTCGCTTATATATTTTCAAATAATATAAATTTTGTTTATATGTGAAAATTTAGTTTTTTATTTCAGACTAATGCTTAATTAACGAAAATAAATCACATCGTATTTGGCTGAATATTTTTAACGCAAATCAAATAAATTAAAATATGGAAGGTAAATGTTCTCTACATTTTTCAAAATTGAAATTTAAGTAACTAAGCCAAGGTTAACACCACGAAGGATTCAAAAAAAATAGAGCCGGCTATGGCCAATGAATGTTTTTCGTTCCATTCGTCTATACGAGTTATTACACTCGCAAGAAACATAACTATTCTTTATTATACTTCAGCACGATGTCAAAATAGATCTGAACTGAAATCTTACCGTATATGATTAAAGCAATAATAGAATATAAAATGAAGACGGGATTCATTTAAAATTAAAGCTTGATACAGCTGTGATCGTGAAACAAGCACAAAGTACTAAACTTATTAATAAACATTTTTGGATCTCTTTGTAATAAAAACTTTTATGCAAATCTTTATGCTTTACTTATTTTCATTTAAAATTCAATTAATAAATTGCATAATAATAATTCAAACATTTTGAGATCGAAATTAAATCTTTACATCTAACAAAATCAGCTTTTCAAAGTGTCTTCTGTGAACGCAAAATGTGTTGATAACGTACTGTGTTCATAACATACTATGAGTTGATGACGTACTAAGTGTTGATAATGTACGAAGTGTAGATAATGTGTTGATAATGATCAATGTGTTGATAATGGTCGATGTGTTGATAATGGTCGATGTGTTGATAATGGTCGATGTGTTGATAATGGTCGATGTGTTGATATGAAAATATTTCAATCGTAATTCTATACAAGTTTATATATACGAAGGCTCTGTGATAAGTACCTGGACTATGTCATAGATGGCGCTATTAATATTATAATAGAAAGTTTTTCTTAAACTTCAAAATGCAAATTTAGTGCATCGTTTGGTACATAATAGATGGTAATTTTAAAGTAATATTTTTTTACAATTTTACAACAATGGAAAATATATGAATAAGAGAATAAATTAAACGCCCCCGTAAAAGCATTATGGATGAAGATCATCAACGTCATCATTCATCATGAAAATTATTTGACGCGTGGATCCTTCATAGCGCCAAAGACCGAACAGAAGAACAGTCAAAACAGTTTTCAGTCAGTTTTCCGAGCCCAAGATGACTTGCTCTTGACTTGAGACTTATCTGACTTGCTCATACAATAAAGGTGGGTGGGTACACGCGGGTTTGTGGATACACGTGGGTATGTGGGTACACGTGGGTATATGGGTACACGTTGGTATGTGGGTACACGTTGGTATGTGGGTACACGTTGGTATGTGGGTACACGTGGGTATGTGGGTACACGTGGGTATGTGGGTACACGTGGGTATGTGGGTACACGTGGGTATGTGGGTACACGTGAGTATGTGGGTACACGTGGGTATGTGGGTACACGTGGGTATGTGGGTACACGTGGGTATGTGGGTACACGTGGGTATGTGGGTACACGTGGGTATGTGGGTACACGTGGGTATGTGGGTACACGTGGATAAGTGGGTACATGTGGGTAAGTCGCTACATGTGGGAAAGTGGGTACATGTGGGTAAGTGGGTACATGTGGGTAAGTGGGTACATGTGGGTAAGTGGGTACATGTGGGTAAGTGGGTACATGTGGGTAAGTGGGTACATGTGGGTAAGTGGGTACATGTGGGTAAGTGGGTACATGTGGGTCAATGTGTACGTCTGGGTGAGAGTGCACCTGTATGGGTGTGTGTGTGTAAATTTTTCATGGGTGGTAATGTGAGCATATTGAAAGTTAGCAAGATTCGACTGTGTTGAAATTCAAATTTTAGTTGCACAACGGTCGTGCTTAATTTACTAGTTCAATCTACATACATCTTATGTATGTAGATTGAACTTTAAACATTCAATATGTTACGACTCACATATTGATATAAATTAGACGGTATATTTTTAATAATAACAAGACATTCAATCTAGTAAATAAATTAATGTATGCGTAATTTTACTGTGCCATTGCAATTAAGTGATATGTTCATGTTAATCCTAAAAAAATCGGGACTTTCGACATATTAATGCCATGTGAAATATTAAATTCAATTAAAATATGTTGTTTTAATAATAGCGATATTCTTTTTCTGCTGATTGCAAGAAATTACAAAAAAATCATAACAAAATAATACCAAAATTAGAACTAGCACCAATAGTATATATTTTAGAAGCCTCTTAGTTTTTTAACAACACCAATGTAGTCTACTTACAAGATACTCGCAGCGGATTTGTACTCGTAAATACTAACAAATTTCATGGAAATTAAATAAGAAGAAGAAAGAATTAACTAAGTAACAAATACACCAAAACTTAATATCCGGTAATATCTACACGCTAGCTTAGCGCTAACAAACTTAATAGTATTGCTGTTTGCAAGCTCGACTCATATGTTACTAGATGAACACATTGCACTAACTTCTACTCAATCCGGCATATCTATATTAGTTACAGGCACCACTGGCTTCATGGCTTCATTCTTCTTCTGGTTTTTGTGTGACCTTTTCTCTTTTATCTTCTTACTTTGCTGGTCTCTGTACGGTTCTGGAGTCGGATCGGTTCCGTTAGCTCTATTTACGTTGTTGTTATACGCTATATTTGCATATTCTTGTAACAACGGAAATACGGATAGCAAGAATTGGCAGAAATCTTTCCTTATACCGAACCACCCTAAAATAAAAGGTATAGTTATGTTTATGAAATAAAATAAAGGAAATAATTCTTTTACTTACATTTATTTCCTCCCTTGGAGCTAAAGGACATAATGATCAGTGTAGCGTAGGTGACAAATAGCGGACTGACCACCACTATATATGACAGAGTCAACCAGTCGTCCAACTTGTTAGTTAGTAGGACCTGAAACAATGTTTATCACCTATACATTGTTACCTGACAATTTAAATTGGTACATTCTGTATAACATTAAAAAAATATGTAAATAAATATATCAGTAAAACTATCTATATTGAGACATGCCGGCATGATTCAACGGATTCACTTTAGTAAATTGTCAAATATCTATTTAATAGTAAAACTATAAAATTATATACGTTCCTAGATACCATTAATTGATAAAATTTATAACGTTGTACCTAACTAATCACGAGGAGACCACGACTAGATCATTAGAGTAACAGGTTTAAACTCTGGCATGATTGCTTAAATTTGTTTTGAGGTTTATTTCAATAATGAAACTCCAGAATTAATTAAATAAGATTGAGTTTACCACAACTTAGAATATTGGATCTTTATATAGTACCGTCTCTATATAGAGCCGGCCTATTCACAGTATTGCATGCTCGGTCTCATATAGTGCAGCATATATACAATCGACCTACTCACAATATTGCATGCTCGGTCTCATATAGTGCAGCATATATACAGTCGACCTACTCACAATATTGCATGCTCGGTCTCATATAGTACCGCATATATACAGCCGACCTACTCACAATATTGCATGCTCGGTCTCATATAGTGCAGTATATATATACAGTCGACCTACTCACAATATTGCATGCTCGGTCTCATATAGTGCAGTATATATACAGTCGACCTACTCACAATATTGCATGCTCGGTCTCATATAGTGCAGCATATATACAGTCGACCTACTCACAATATTGCATGCTCGGTCTCATATAGTACAGCATATATACAGTCGACCTACTCACAATATTGCATGCTCGGTCTCATATAGTACAGCATATATACAGTCGACCTACTCACAATATTGCATGCTCGGTCCCATATAGTGCAGTAAATATACAGTCGACCTACTCACAATATTGCATGCTCAGTCTCATATAGTACCGCATATATACAGCCGACCTACTCACAATATTGCATGCTCGGTCTCATATAGTGCAGTATATATACAGTCGACCTACTCACAATATTGCATGCTCGGTCTCATATAGTGCAGCATATATACAGTCGACCTACTCACAATATTGCATGCTCGGTCTCATATAGTACAGCATATATACAGTCGACCTACTCACAATATTGCATGCTCGGTCTCATATAGTACAGCATATATACAGTCGACCTACTCACAATATTGCATGCTCGGTCCCATATAGTGCAGTAAATATACAGTCGACCTACTCACAATATTGCATGCTCAGTCTCATATAGTACCGCATATATACAGCCGACCTACTCACAATATTGCATGCTCGGTCTCATATAGTGCAGTATATATACAGTCGACCTACTCACAATATTGCATGCTCGGACTCATATAGTACAGCATATATACAGTCGACCTACTCACAATATTGCATGCTCGGTCTCATATAGTACCGCATATATACAGCCGGCCTACTCACAATGATGCATGCTGGGTCTCATATAGTACCGCATATAAACAGCCGGCCTACTCACAATGATGCATGCTTGGTCTCGTATAGTACCGCATATATACAGTTGACCTACTCACAATAATGCATGCTGGGTCTCATATAGTACCGCATATATACAGCTGACCTACTCACAATAATGCATGCTGGGTCTCATATAGTACCGCATATATACAGTCGGCCTACTCACAATGATGCATGATGGGTCTCATAGAGTTTTTTATAGCTATAATTAAATAAAAAGATACATACTGACATATCCATAAACAATACACATACAATATTCTTTATTGTACAAATATTAAAAAAAAATAACTATATTGACACAAATAAAAAAAAAATAAGTAAAATAGACCACCTTATTGCTAAACAACAATCTCTTCCAGGCAACTTTTGGGTAGAGGAAAAGAGGTATTAGCATGCAATAAGTTTTTTTAAAAGAAATAATGAATATACATACATAGGTAACCAATGAAGTAATGATACAAATACACTAAAATATACCATGTAATATATTTTATACTAACATATGTTCGTACATAATATATGTGATATAAAAATTACATCAAAATAATAAAGATAAAGAAACAATGGCAAAAGAAAAAAAGTTTTGGGAAGAGATAAGCGAATTAAGATATAATTCCTTCACTTTCCTTTTAAATGTTGCCTGTGATTTTAAAAATGTTACTTAAAGGTTCAAGGAGTTCTAAAGACAAACAGCTTGAACCTGAAGGAAATTTTGTAAAAGGAGGAAGAGTGGGGAGGAATTTGTAAGATATGCATTTCCTCAGAGCGAAGAGAATGTTCTTGTGATGAACCCAAAAAAATAAAATGTTCTATGAGGTAAGAAGAGATTGAACCAATTGGAATAAAGAGTGTTAAGGATATGATCATACATACTTTATATAGGTAAGCTACTTACAAATCTTTCAAGTAATTACAAAATACTGGATGAATTTAAAGAAATAATATTATATATTACCTGAAATACTAATATGGGTATAACAGTAAATGTGTATGCTAGAGCTGAGTTGAAACTAGTCCTTCTTTGCTGTATGTTCACTTCTGGTGTTCGTAATAATATTCCCGCAAACATTATACTGTATAGCACCCCTGAAACAAAATATTCTATTACTACTATGAACCACATTGTACAATCTTTTACAAATATGTACTTTTTCTTTTAATTTTATTAACCCCCCACTCAAAAAGAGGGGTCTTATAAGTTGACCTGTGTATCTGTGTGTGACATTCACACAACTGGACGGATTTAATAGCGGTTTTTTAAATCGAAAGCCTGGTTCGTCATGGTTCATGGTTCTTATCTATGTTTGGTCGAAATAGAAGCAGTCGTCTCCAATACTGATAGAAATACTTAAAAAAGTGAAAGTTAGTGTGTTCGTAAATTAGTTTAATACTATAAAAAAAACTAGTAAAATAACATTAAAAAGCAGAAAAAATAATTAAAACCCTCCGATACAAAAAGACCTTTAAGAAGGATAAAAATATTATTATCTAATTATTGAAATTGTTGCGTCGGGGAAACGCTTAATAGAAATGCAAGTAAGTTGAAAATGTAAAAAAAGAAATTACAATATCGAATCGTATAGTCTAAGTCCTCATTCATTAGCTTCAAAAAAGTAAAATAGACACCATCGTCAACTTACGTACAACGGTCCCCCGACGCAACAACTTCAATAAGTACATGATAATATTATTTTTATCCTGTTTAGAGGTCTTTTTGTATGGGGGGGTTTGTTAATTTTAATTTATATGTTAAGTTAGCGCCTCGTTGGTCAAGGGGTTATAGCGACTCAATGGGGCTCGGGTTCGATTGCCACGGAGACAGGCATTTATGTGATGAACATTGATGTCAGTATTTCTGGGATTGGTTGTTTGTAAATATATTCTCAGTATTTATAATGTGTATTTTTATGTATTTGTATTGTTTTCTGGAATAATAAAGGCTTATATTATTATTTATATTATTATTGTTGTCTAACACCCTTAATACAAGCAAATAATTTGCTTACTTAGGGGTTAGATCAATGTGTGTAATTTGTCCTGTATTTTTATTATTATGTATGTTTAATCGTTTTTTAATTTTTTTTTTATTGTTATAAAAATGTTTCTTTGGTCTAATATCTCTAGGTATCTATGAGAGACTACCAAGATATAAGAAACATACATACACTCACCTACTAGGCTGAGGCACATGAGAATCCACATAGGCACAAACACAACTTCCCATGACCAATTGATGAACTCATCCAATTTTAATGCCAGGAATATAAACTGAAGTATATTTACAGCACAAAACAACTCCAACTGGAAATATATTTTTTGTGGTTGATATAAAAATGGCAAAAGGAATTAAAATAAGATATTTATTAATTTTAATACCAAATATAATCATATTAATTTAAATATAATATAATGCCAAATATTTTTATTCTATTGCCCTTCTAACAATCAGAAACTAGATTAATAGCAACATTTTTTTTATTATTTTTTATGGTGTCTTAATTGTTCTTTCAAAAAAACTTTATAAATGTCACAATAAAAATTAAAAGGACCTAAATAAAAGAATACTATATATCAAAGGATATATAATAGAAAAGAATACTATATATCAAAGGGTATATAGTATTCTTTTATTTAGGAAGAGAATAATTGATTAATTTGGCTTGTTAAATTGCTTACCTCGTAGCTTCTATCATGTTTGACACACCAAATACATATAGCTATGGACACTATGCTTATAAATATGAGTGGTATAAATACTAATATCCATACATGGCGACTTGTTGTCAATTGATCACATACAAGCAGCTCAAACATGAGTAAAATTAAATGTATCGCAAGACTTATTAACATTGCTTTGTAATGGATATATGCTTCACCTTCTAACCTGTGAAAGTAAATTAAAAAAATAAAATTGTCAATTAACCATGATAAATATTACTGTTATATAGTTTTTTATATTTATTATTATTTGAGTTTCTTCATATGAATTATAAAATTCAGATATTATATTATTACAACAGTAACAATCACTTTTGGAAAAGCTTTAATGTCTTTACTTTTCTTATATCTTTAATCAATAGGTAAATCTTATTTTTAAAGAAACATAAATATTATGGTTTCATTACAATACATGTGTATATATGAATTTTTTTAAACTATCATTGTTGAAAACACTACTTTATCCATAACAACTTAGACTGTATAGAAAGTATTTCTCTGTAAGCGTACGATTTGGGACATGTTATTCAATGTGTAGCAAAAAAGATTATTGTTAATGTGTTTCCAACTGTTACAAACCTGAAATGAGGGTATTGCCACCACACATATGTGCCTACTGTAGCACCAAGTACAACAAGAAATTTCCATATCCATATTGGTGTAAATACCGCCCAGTAGGACCATGATATGGTGTTATCCAATTTTAAGGCCAATAAAGCGGTAAAAATTAGCAAACAAGTGTGAACGACGAATTTGCTAAGAAAAAATAGACATGGTTGTAAAACTTAATAATATCTCAAAATGTATAAATGTTGTTGTCAACTTACCTTGGATTAAAATCCTGAAATAATGTCTGTAAATTCATTTCCATACACATTCACCTGGTCGTATGTAAAAAATATTATCATTGCACTACCACTTTGTAGCTCAGACTGGAAAGTCCAGCCTCAAGGATGAAGCAATGCTTTTTTTTTAAATGATTTCAATAACAAATTATAACAATAAGTAAGTATAAGCTATAATCTGTAATCAGATACCTATCTGATGAGTGATGTAGATTAGTCTATTTGACTATTTTTTTCTATGACTATATAGACACAGATAAACACAATTGATGGTCATTAAGAGGATTTGCCCAAATCCTGTTATTCACATTTAACTATCTTAATTATTTTTTTAAAATTATTTTTTATTTATTTCGAATTATCAACATTTATTAAATACAATTCTTAAATAGAGAAGATTCAACGAAGCGTTTATTTGAAAATCGATTATATGATTCAATCACTAATAGCAATCAGCTTGCGAACAACTGTCAATGTCAAACATTCTAAGCTAAATTGCAAAATACGAATCTATTGGAGTAGAAATTGAGAGCAAAAAGTACTAATATTTTTTAATTTCTTCAACATTAACAATCCAACATATAATAATTTGTGCTTATCGATAAATTAGTATCTTTAGCTTAAGTATAATAATGGCCTCTCCTTCTCCTAAATCACCGGAGCAAAGTGATAAGAATAAACAATACGACCGGCAACTTAGACTTTGGGGAGATCACGGCCAAAAAGCACTTGAAAAGGGACATATTTGCCTCATAAATGCTACGGCACTTGGAGCAGAAATACTGAAATCAATAGTCCTTCCTGGCGTGGGTGCAATTACTATTGTTGATCATAATGTTGTAAATGATGAAGATATTGGTAGTAACTTCTTCTTAGAATGTACAAGCCAAGGACTTAAAAGAGGATCAGAGACGCTACGGCTCTTATTAGAACTAAATTCAGCTGTACAAGGTCATGCAGTTCATGAACCACCAGAACAAATTTTACAAGACAACCCTGAATTTTTTAAATCTTTTAGTGTAGTGATTGCAACATCTCTAGGAGAAAAGACAATACAAGATTTAGCACATCATTTATGGGAGATAAAAGTCCCTTTTATTTTATGTAAATCTATTGGGTTTTTGGGATCTTTTAGAATACAAATGAATGAGCATCCAATTATAGAAACACATCCTGAAAATGAGCAAATTGATTTACGCTTAGATATCCCATTTCCAATTCTGGCTGAATATTTGGATGCCTTTAATATAGATGACCTTGATTTAAAAGATCATGGACATATTCCCTGGATTGTAGTTCTGTATAAAGCTATACAAAAATGGCAACTTGCAAATCAAAGTAGATGGCCCATGAGTAGAAAAGAGAAGAATGAAATTAAAGATGTGATTAGAGAATTTATTAGGAAAGATGAAAATGGTATACCTATAGAGGAAGAAAACTTTGAAGAAGCCTTAAGAGCTGTCAACACGGCTATGCTTCCAACATTTTTACCTGTTAAAATTCAAGAATTAATATATAGTAGTTCTGCAACTAATTTAACAAAAGACAGTTCACCATTTTGGATCATGTGTTCAGCATTAAGAGGGTTTATTGAAGCTGAAGGAAAGGGTAAATTGCCTTTAAGAGGTGTATTACCAGATATGACGTCTTCAACAGAACATTACGTTAAACTGCAGAGTATGTATAGAGGGCAAGCTGCCATGGAAGCTGAAATAGTATATAGAAAAGTACAAGAAATAGTGGCACAGTTGCGTTGTGAAAGTATAAGTGAAGCAGAGGTGAAACTTTTTTGCCGACATGCACATGATTTACATTTGATAAAAGGTTCCAGTATAGCTACAGAATATCAGTTGGGTGGTACAGTAGCTTCCTATATAGCAAGGTACCTAGAAGAACCGGATGTTATGATGGTTCATTATATACTTCTACGGGCAGCCGATATGTTTAGGTTGGAGCATTGTAGAGCACCAGGTGAATGGGAACCAGAAGGAGATATTGCTAAGTTGAAAACCTGTGTTTCTAAACTATTAAGTGATATATCTTGTTCTCCATTCCCTAAAGATGACCATATCCATGAAATGTGTAGATATGGGGGGGCTGAAATCCACAGTGTCTCATCTTTCTTAGGAGGTTGCATAGCTCATGAAGCTATTAAAATTGTAACTAAGCAATATAAACCTGTTAATAATACATTTATTTATGACGGAGCTTCTACAAATACTGCCACATTTACTTTTTAATATTGCAATTTCAGCAAGCAATAAATTTTTTGAGCATGATGGTTTTTTTTACTTATAAAATAATAACTCTCTATTCTATGTAAAAAAGAAAAAGATGTCAACACTATTAAGGGATAAAGATTAATATTGCATTATATTACTTCAAAGTTGTGTATTTTCAGATAGGATATCAATCATTTACTTATTGAAATATAAAAGAAATTTGCAGAAAACATTTTCATTAACAATTTTTAACACATAAATTAGATAAAATAAAACATATCACATGATTAAAAAATTAATTGAAACAAACTATACACTTGGCTAAAATCACATGGCAGGCTTATGAAGTTATACCATTATAACAACAGTAGGTTTTATATATGTCTGAGACATTTGTCTGCAGAGCTATAACACAACAGTGAAAGTTTCCCATTTGTTACCTATATATTTTCACCTAAGCCATAATTTTAACCGCAACGCATCTACCCCATTAAGGTAGTATCGAAATAAGCGTTTGTCTCTCACAAAACCCAGATTTTCATAAAGTATCAGTGCTGGTTTATTTGTAATTTCAGTTTCTAAAACAACTTCATCGGCATTATCATCTATCATGGCCTGAAAAATAGAAATAAATAATTAAAATTAAATAAAACTATATAATACTAAAAATACAAACTAAGCATGATTTCACTCTTGGGACTATATTAATTATTTATTACTCATCTATTGCTTACCCTTATTGCTTTCTGTACTAATCTTGAGCCAATTTTCTTTTTCCTATATTTTTCATCCACAGCCAACATGGCTATGTATCCTCTTTTGACAACATTTCGATGCATATCTAACTTACAAACAATGGCACCAATACATTTACCTTCATGACTGGCTAAAAAACAAAGCTTAGGCCAGTTATGAATAAAATATCTATATGTATAGATAGAATAAGGTTCAGAAAGATCTTTTTGTATGAGTCTCATTATTTCAGGCATTTGTAATTCAGATTCATAAGATATAATTTCAATTTCTGTTTTATATATTTGAGAAGGGTCAGAGTTAGCAATATTTTTGTTTTCAATACTGCATACAACCTTGCTAATATCCAAAGGGTTAATAATGTTGACATCTCTAGAATGAACAACATTCAGCTTCGTACTATTTACATTATTTTCTTCTTCACTAGGTGCGTCTTGTGCTATAGGTTTTACTTTAGAATCAACAATACTACCTTTAGAATGATCACTTGTACCATTTGTTAGGTTACTAAAGTTATTAATATGAAGAGTATTTCCTAGCGCTTCACTTAGTTTGTCCTCATTCAATTTATTAATTTCAACAGTAGTTTCCATTGAATCTTTGGCCTTTTTGCTTTTGTTTTTTGTGCATGCATTTTTCTGATTGCACTTAATATTCTGTTCATTTTCTTCGACGATTTGATTCATATCGATGTTCATCTATCTATTTTATTCATTCACATTCAAAGAATCATAATCAAAAGCTCGTATAAATTTTACAGAAGCATTGTATGATTATACAAACATTTTAATGTCAAAATCGTAAAAGAGTACTACCGACATCTTGGTACAATAGTAGTCTTAGTTCTTACGATAGAAAACGTGACTTGACAGCATGAATCTATACTTTTAAGTTATATGTTATTTATATATAAAATAAGTAATTTAAAACGCGACCTACGAAAATATTTCAAGGAAATATATAAAATTTTCGATAAGTACAAGTTTAATCCCTCCACAATCACATTGCAAAAATGATATTTTGTATTACCATACAAAAAAATATTTGGCGGTTTGGCACTTGGCCTAACAAAGATTCAGTAATAATTATAATGTGCTTTGAAAATTTAAACCTCGATTTTGTATATAAATAATAATTGTTTTTTTTTTTTTTGTATTTATCTATTAACAACTTACACTAATAAATACTACAATGTACTAGAATAATAATAAGTTATAATAATTTGTAAAAAAATATATGAGTTTTGATTTAATGTATTAATTAATTCTTTATAAAAATAAGATTAATTATGAAGATAATATTTTCAATTTTTCCTTTCTGAAACTTGCCAGGCGAATAAATTATGGTTTACTTATATCTATTCTAGCAAAATATCTTTAAAAGATAGAAAGTACATATTAAGTATGCTATTTAATACACAGTGACAGTAATGCGCCTATTTAATTATACGATCTACAGCACAATATATGACACCAAATAATAACAGCCAAAGGTTTCAACTAATGAGATGGGAGCACTAACTCACTAACTATATTTTCACAATGCGCTATTACTAGAGTACTGAAATAGTTGCTTAACCTATGTTCGCTTAAAATATGTTATACATTAGGCGCTTCTATCACACACACAACGTGTGTGTACTCTATGATGCATGGCATCCATATTCCATGCGTAGTATGTAGATTGTAGTTACCAGTTAGGAGCCGATTACGTCACAGAAAAGCAATATGGCTGCTAAAAGCGCGGGCGTAACGCTTGTAGCAAGTAGTAACTAGTAAGCTATTCTGCACGAGACTACGAGTACTCGACTCGAGTCTCGCTCACTCGACTCGAGAAGTCGACTAGAGGTTCGAGTTCAGTATCCGGTTGATAGCCGGTGAGGCGGCGGCGTCATGTTTGCAAAGCGTACCACGCGCGCCGCCTCTTCGTGATTTTCTATAATTTGTAAATATATTTTTTATTTATTGTGCAGTATATAAGCTAAAAACCAAGTGCTAGTGATTCTATAAGAAGGTTTACTGACTGTTCACGAGTACCTTAAACCTTTATGAATATCGTATTGTTGTACCTTTGATACAATTTTAATTCAGCTCTGAATAACTAGAATTATCACTGGTTAATCATAACCAAATTTTAATGTAAAATTAATTGTTCATGAACTTTATTAAAATTAAATACTGTTGCAGTGCTTACAGTAGTTAATTTTTGTGTTAATAACATGTTATATAGAAGTGTACGACTGACTAGTATTGAATGCGTTTTTATCTAGAGTGTTAGAAATAATTAGAATTTTAAATTGGTGAGGTGAATTGATAGTCGAGTTTGATGATTTCCAAATCAACAATGGCCGATCGTGAACGTCCTGCTAAAACCCCCATCAGGGTGGGTTTTTACGACATTGAAAGGACTATAGGCAAAGGAAATTTTGCTGTCGTTAAGTTAGCCCGACATCGAATAACGAAGACTGAGGTAAGATTAACATATTTCAGAGTTTTAAAAAACATATTCGGCTCCAAGGACTAATACAATATTATTGTATAGTTTTACATTTTTTGGTTATGTCCTACAGATTCGTTCTTCTTCTTAATAGGATAAATATATTCAGAGCAAGTAATAATTAATATAAACCATCTACAACAATACTCTTTATATGTTTGTGTTATTGTGATGTAATACCGAATATCAGATGGGAATCTAGTAAGAATGTACATTTAAAATACGATAGGTACGTACTTTTAATGACATTGCATAAGAAATCAAGTCTTATATTAATAGGTTAATATCTAAGAAAGTGATGACATCAGGGAATTTAGTGTTTTGGAAAATCTCGACCTATAATTATTATCTGACACTATAGTGGTCAATATCTAATTAATTATA
Source organism: Napeogenes inachia (assembly GCA_959347355.1). Lineage (NCBI taxonomy): Eukaryota > Metazoa > Arthropoda > Insecta > Lepidoptera > Nymphalidae > Napeogenes > Napeogenes inachia. Next base: position 11,093,144 of record OY365793.1, on the reverse strand, counting down.
ATTTAGATGATGTTAAGTTCAAATTAATATTTCTTCTTGATTTTTTATATAATAAAAAAACATTGCGAGAAAAAAAATACGCTAAAATTGTACAAAATACAAATTAACAAATAAAAGTAGTACTACTCAATACCGATTATTTTCTAAACGTTATAAACTGTTACGGTAAGCCTAAAATGGGCAATTAAATACGTTGTAAAAATTAATATAATGAGGTCTAATTACCGTTAAGTTCTTCATCCGTGCACAGCTATCCGAATTGTCGGCATTACGAAACTTCGTAATTAAACGCAGGAACTATATTTTTAATGCACACAAGTTATTTAAAACTTATTTGTATTTAAACGAACCTCGCTTATATTTGAAACATTAATTTACAATGTTTTATTATTTCCTGCTGCATTAATAACTGCTATAAAGACGTAATTTTGTATATGGATCTATAACCTTCAGTGAGGATTACCAATAGTAGGTTTAATTGAAGACAATATATTTCATTAGCAAACGTAAATAATCTGTAAACTATTAGAATTATATGTTTTAAACTTGGGTTTTAAAAGAAATATCGATATAATTTATTTGAATTATTTATAATGATACCAATTTTTAACAGGTTCAACTATAATTATATGATTCAAAGATAATCTCAGACAAGGACAAAATGTACCTGCCCTTGGCACAAAATAAAATGATTAACTCCCGATATCAAACAAAGTAGACAAACTAAATGTTTATGGAAACATTTTGGTTACAGTCGTATTTCTTGTTCTTTGACCTTATTAACCTTTATCTTATTTTACTAACAATAACAAAACTCTATTGAAACTGAACCCTATTGTATCAAAACATATTCTGTCTTATAACATATATTTCAAGATTAATTAATAAAATCTCGTTGGTAGTTAATTACGTACCTACTTAATTAATTACGTTATCATTTTAGCAATCATGTAAGAAACTTTGCTCATCTACATTCACTTTTATTTATAAACCATAGAAGGCTGGATGATTTTGAAGGTTAAGCACAGATACAGTATAGCACAGAGGCATTTACATACAATAACTAATACCATAAAACACTAAATTAAGCACAGATACAGTACAGCGCAGAGGCATTTACATAAAACACTAAATTAAGATAATGACCTGTCCCACATTGTTCGTCACAGCATAACTAAACTTCAACTATCAGTTACTATGGATTGTTAATATGATAATAAATGTCCTCATAATCGCTGTTCTGTTGACCGACTCACGACCGCAATCTGTATTTGTTATGAAATGTCAGCTATTGGTAATGTAGTCTACACTTGGCATAAATTGTTTTATGACTAATGACTTCCTCGTGCATACATTTTACGTTTCGTACCAAATGCAATTGAACTGTCTATCTGTTGAACATATCTACAGAGCAGTTGTATCAACAATGTGGTGTTGATGTTGGACAATTTGAGCGAAGGAATAGTTTGTAATCGTTGTAGATGATTTACTACAGTGATTAAGTGATACGGTCACGTATTGATTACCGGCTAATGTATTCTTTATTACACCTTACATCAATTATGTGACAGACTCGTGTCCAATAGGTAAGTGTCTTATATAAATGTACATTCCTTCCGTTCAATGGGGACCCGAGATAATGTGGTAATTCAATTGTCTATTTATAATACATATACGGTATACATAATGTTTTTGCTGCGTCGAAAACATTTTTCTATGATTACATTTACAAGTGAAAGAAAACGTTATGTTAAGTTCGTATTGAGGTATGAGGAAAATTGTTTATAAATTAAATGCAAAATATTCATTTTTATTTAATACAGAAATTAGTATTTATTCCTGTATTACATCTAACGACTTCTGAATTAAATACACAACGATCGATACGATTAATTAACGTAAAACTCAGAAAATATTGTATGTATGTATGTAACAAACAAAATACAGATTACATTTGCTATCAAACAGGTATAAGTTTGAAGTAGTGGAGTAACTCGTCGAATTGGGTCATTGGCCGAATACCGTCGTCGGGTGAGTCATAGCACTCAGCGATCTAAACCTACGACTACACTTTCGCTTATATTTTTAATTTATTTATAATTGTTTTAAGTAATTTACTCCGTGTAGGTAAGCCATTGTTTATAGTTGTAGGAGGACACCGTGTCAAAAGAGTGTATTGTAATTAAATAACCCACCTCGGCCTTCGCTGATGTCTGTTTGATGTGAATTGAGAGTTTATTCCATTTAATAAGTACGGTTAATGATACATATCTGCAATATCCGTTTTATTAATATAACTCATTAGATGAAGTAATCTTTTATAAATGTTTTATTATGAATGAGAAAGAGGGACATATAAATTTAATCATTAAAAAGTTTATCTTTACAATACTCTTATATTAGAACCTTAGTTTAGTTTTTACAATTTTCTTTTAAGTAAAGTGCATTCTTGCATGTGCACCACTGTGATAAATTAGTGTTGAGAGTCATAGAAAGAAATTTTTTACCATAACAGACTAATAAGACCATCTGCGAAATATTGTGAGGAACATAACCATTAACCATCAATCAGCGATTGGGTGTAGTGAGTAGTGAGTCGGGTGAGCCGTGAGGTCGAACCAGCGCTGCCGCGTCCAGAAATACTGCGGCTCCGACCTTGCCTTGATGCACGCCTAGTGTTTTCGTTATTTAACATTTTTCCGTGTGATTTTACAAGGTGACGGCCAAACAATACACAAAACGAGATTTTACGTACGTACTTATTCGAACAGATAATCCATCTAAAAGCAACACTTTATTGTAGCCATATTTAAAGTGTTTATTGAAAACTAGAAGAATTATTAGAAGTGATGCACTGACCATACAAAACTTATCTACTTGTTATTTTTATCCTATTAATTAATTTATCTTCGTGATATCAACCGTGTTCCAACGCATTGTATGATTTATACTTCTTTATCACGATCTGGTTATCAATAACACGTGACATATAGAGTGGACCTCGAATAGGTGTTGTAAAAACACTAAGAAAGTGAGCATGAAGATGACGCGTGACAAAGACGTATAAGTCAGGCAAACAAGTATGCCAGGAAATTGTTCGGCGTAGCACGCGTTCGGTTTACACTGAGACGGTCGAAAAATGTATTCTTGACGCAAATGCGTTATCTATTTTGGACTTCTGCGTCAGAAGCTGCTCTTATCTGTTCTGTGCAGTCTGGCGGTCACCCTCAGATGTCTTTTTATTTCTGAAACTTTCACTTGTTTTTAATCAATCTTAATTTTTATTAATTGCGTAAAACATAAATTAAGAGTCAAAATCTTTATCTTTAAATATGGGTGTCATAACATTTTTAATTATCCTGTCCTAGCCCTTATTATTATATTGATTTTCTAAATTTATTTATTTATATCTGAACGACTCCGACCCACAGTCGCTTTCTTCTAAGTTGCTTGAACTTAGCAGGGTTTGCAATGGAAGGGAAGCCTCATTTAATCAAATTTAGAGTTACCTTTGTTTTCCAACTAGTGCATTTTGGAATTTCTATTCCAACTATCAAAGTTTTAACTAATTATTCAGTTGTTTTTGACTAACCGAGATAACTTAGTTATTATATGTGCAGTGTCACGTGTATTAACCGTTTGTATGAATCCTGAACCCTACGCAAGGAATATTACGAACCGTTTTCTTTCACTTAATACATACATACATACGTACGTATATAACACATACGTACGTATATAACACATACGTATATAAAAGTTGAGTATAGCTGTAGAGATGTTTGTGGGTGAACAAACCGCGACGAACAGGTGCTCGTCGAACAAAGACTCTCATGAAGTACAAAACTGTAATGCTTGCATGCACCTCTTATTAAAACACGTAATGCCATTAACATTAAATTAAAAATATAATATTACAACTTCAAAAACATACCGCACTGTATATTATTTCAGTCACGTTAAGTTGGTATCATAATTTTAGCATTGTAAAACTTATCCTCGTTGCACTGACAACTTTAATTCGGTTGGATTGGTATCCTTGAAAAAGGATTTTCGAGGCCTGAAGAAGGGGGGAAGGGGGGTTGATGCACTAGAATGGAGGACACTACGCTCACCCCGTGGTTACGATGGCAAAGTAAAGCACTTTGCTACCTCCACACACCATGTATTTACTCTTAACTACTAACGTGTGAAATAGATGTTTCTAAAAGCGAAAAATAGAATAGAATATTTGGGATTCTGATGTCTAAGTATGTACATATTGGTGTGTGTACCATATTTATAATATATTTGTCATACTTGTCTACTTATATAATATTTTAATTCACACAGTATTATTTAAAGAGATTATTATTATCTATGTAAGTATTTTTAACTGGGTCAACTCACTGACAGTCTATCGACTATTTTTAAATCAAATCTTCCGAAAAGAGGATTACTACAAAATATAAAAAAATGCTCGGTAACATTGCAATTGAAAATGGGCAACCTATTTCTTTTGTTAAATAAAAATGTGTTCCAGTAATAACCATGTCTGAAGAAATATGTATAAAATATTAAAATTTATTAAAATATGAATTGCAAATTTTTAAACCGGTCCTCGTTCTGTAAGTCAAGTCGTGATGCAATGAAAATTCATTCGGTGATAATTAAATCGAGTCTCTGCGAAGTTTCAGCTTGTTAGGTTATGTTATTAATGTTATTAATGTAGAACTGCTTAAGATATAACATAACAAGATCTGTGACACGATGCTGGCGAGGCTTCGTTTTGAAATGAAATATGTTACGTGCGGCGGAATCTCAAGTAGCACAGTCTGGGTAGAAATCCTGTCTTTGTCACTCTTCCACTTTCCTGCTTCCTCGGTTCTATTGATCGTAGTCTGGACTTGTTGATTACACTGAATTCAGTGCGAGGATGGAGACATTAAAAACTCGACGAAGGTCTATCATTTTGTACCTTGTTAATCATGTATTACGATAGATTATATATTATAAGTACGAATGTGTCAATAACGATATCTTAAACAAAATCAAACCTTAATCGGATATTTTATTCCTTGTGGTAAACCAAATATTTTATTTTTAATACAAATATCAAGCTTTTGTCAAACCGACTTACGCCGGCCTGCACCGCTTTCGCATAACAATAAGGTGTTCGAAGGAACCCTAATTATCTATAAAACAAAAGACAATAACAGTTGCCTAAAACGCATTGCAATGACGTTGCGGTCGATTTGGTAATAAAGATTTAGGTTATTAGCAGCGAGGCGACGTCATTTGATTTGTGTATAGTGTTGTAAAGTACACATTTACCAATGCGTTTATGTGTGTATCTGTATATGTGTGCATCTATATAAGTGTGTATAGTCTTAAGCTTATCGTAATTATAAGATAAGCATTGACGCAAATGTCTATCGCTTAGGATATAAATGTTCTAGGCAATAGGTGCAAAATTTAATGCATATTAATCTTACCACCATTCAATAATTATTTATGTAAAGAAAGTACTCATTAACTTGATATTAATTAGATTTTTTTGTCAATGTTATATTTTTTTTTTGATTCGTATTATATTTACCAAATTGAGTCATATTATAATTACCAATGTTTGAATTATATTTATCAAAAATGTCAATTTATTTTATAGTTTTATGATTTACACAAATAATTAGGTGCTTAAATAATTGTATACGTCAAATTATAAGTTAAATAATAGTATATTCTTTGGAATATTATTATCACCCATTTATAAATATATGACATGATAAATTGTTTTTTCAGCTCCAACGTTAATATTCTATTTTCATATCTAGTATTGTTATTATAACATACTATAAACAAAGCTCATTACTTAAGAAAGAGATTACATGATTCAGGTTATACCAACACACTATTGAACACTAATATAGTTTTGATATACTGAGTACGATTTTTAGATTTTGTTTTCATACTGAAGATAGTAAGTAATTACCTACAGTAAATGGTAGTTTTAAGGTAGTAGGTACCGACGATAGAAGAGAAGCGAAGTACCTAATCTTTAGCACGTCTCCATGTTTGGGGTTATACGAAAAGAGGGTAAACGAAGAATACGATATAATACACTTATTATATTGTTGGAGTCTCTGATAATAATATGACTAAGAACAAGTCTCCACTCAGATGACGTATAATCGAAGAGCGTGGGAGAGTCAACGTAAAAGTTTTTTTTTTAATTTCAAATATGCATACCTTGCACACATTGGTTCCAAAGGGTAGGTCCATGGAGAAGAACCTCCAAGAAATTCCATGGATACTTTTTTAAGTTATCACAATAACCTTTTGAGTCACAATCATAAATAATATGAGAGAATAAATTAGAACTCCAGTACACGTGGTACCGAAAAAAGTCTAAAAGTAACCAATCACGTCACTACTAGTTCTATGTGCTGTCATATTTACAATACCTTAACTTACTTTTTACTTTCAACATTTAAAACAATAGTAATTAAATACCTTATTTTTGCACTAAAAATACCAATAGACCAAAATCCCGGAAGTTACTACAGTCTTTACTGTTATTTTTGATATGTGCAGAATTATCGACAAATTGATAATTGCCAAACCTCCCTATCGTTAGCATATTCTTCACACACATATTTACATATTTCAATAACACATTGACACTAATATTTTTTTTTTTTTTTTGAATTTGTAATGTATATAATATTATTATAATAATATTCTGACGAGTTCAGCTAATGATGATGATTTTAGGGACGTCAAGTTGGTGAAGTAAGTATATTATGAATTCGAAGTGGAAAAGATATAAAATAAATAAATAAATAAATTATATTGTACAAAAAACCTCTAAGAAAAACAGTTTTGTTAAATCAAACCCTCAAATAAATAATAGAAGTTATTGGAGCCAGCCGTCGAGCCGTCCCCTTGCTGTTTAATTTTTGAGACTCGCTTTAGTTAATACTAATTGCTTTATAAGTCTGTTTAAAAATAAACAATAACTAACCTGCCCAGAGGACTGTTAATATTAGCTTTCATAATATCACATAGTTTCACGAACGTTATTATCTGATGGATTTATGGACAACACTAATGGATTTATGGTAAAATGTTATAAAGAACTTTTGTATTATATAATATTTATAGATTACAGAGGATATAGCAATTATATGATGATGATACTACACACCCATAGTTATACATATAAAGTTTCATTTAGAGCTGATATGTATGTATAGGGTTGCCAACCATACTTTATAATAAAGTATTATACTTTATTTTTGGTAATTATACTTTATAATTTTCCATGCAAATAAAATATGTGAAAATACTTTATTTCCAATCTTTACTTTGATGCTTAGAACAAAACACTCATTATGGAATTTATAGGTTAACTATTTAACATACAAGTTAGAACAGATGATTGAAACGATTTATAATTACTGAACGAAATGTAACTAACATTTTATTCAGTCGGTCAGATATTAATTTGATTGTGTCACTGGAAATATTTAACGAAGTTATCAGTAATTTTTCACTTTTTATTGATACTATCTTAAATTATATGACAAAATGGTTATATTTAAACGAAGACAACTGGCTTCGTGAATGAGGCTAAATTTGAACATGTACAAATTGTAATAAATTTAATCAGAAACAAAATGTTTATTTATATAAATTTAAATGTTGATTGTCAAATAAACTTTAATAATATTATTTTTCACCTTTTTTAAAACATAAAAAAAAATCTTTTTACTAAAAACACATAAACATACGTTTTTAAAGTAATAAAAGCATAAAATTTTAAAAATTATTTTTTCTTTCCATCAAAAACTTTTTTCCTATCCAAACCATTTTATCTTTTTTTTTTGTCAAAAAAGTTGGCAACCGTATGTATGTATGTATATTATATTAATGAGGGCCAACTGCTAATGTGTGTAATACAACGATTGTGGAGCAGAATCTATGCTAGCTCTATCTGTGTCAGAGTCACTGCAGCGGCAAATTATGAGTGATACGCTTCATGAATTCAAGAATGTCTATTAATATATTCAAATACAAAGAGTATCACGGAACAATTGTTTTAACCTTAATATTTTTAATACATATTCTATCATAATTGAAATCATCACCCAAATCCATAATTATAATAAAATTAAAACACTACTTTTTTATAGATATTCTGTAAGTACTAACGCGCTTAGCTAATAATTTTTAGTATTATATATTTTACATATATGTACATATATATGTAAAACCCAAAAAAAAATAGACTACTTATCCGGAAATATTTAAATGGCTTCCTGGTACAAAAAACGCGTAGATGTAGATTATTATTTGACCTCGACTATAATAGCCCTATTTATTTATGACTAACATTGTTAAGGTATGATAAAGGAAGTACAATTCCTATACCTAAGTGTAGGTGCTCAACTATATTTGGTATGTAAATAGCCTTATGTAGGTACTTATGTTATAGTTTTATCCAAAAGATAAAGGTGAAGGAGAACTCAGTCTACACTATACTAAGCAGACGGGTTCCAAATATATTATAACCTGGAAGCAGCAATTTCTTTTTTTTTTTTTTTCTTTTTTTTTTTTTTTTTTTAACAATGACTTTTTTTCTAGGGCTAGTGACAAATGAAAATCTTCAAAAGAACCAAGAGATTTTAAGAACGTAAGCTGCTAAATGCTAAGTAACATTAATATGTATGTAAAATTACTTACTAAAAAATATGTTTCTAATAAAAAAAATAGGGTTCTACGGTATCTTAGTAATTAATATCTGAGATTTGATTGTCCTATATATAACTTCTACGAGGTGCCCTAATGACATAATTGTCGTTAAATGGACGTCAATTAATTATGATACAATTATAAGCATCATACCTATATTGTTTTTTATTGTTAATTTTTATTTTCATCAAGAACAAACAATATATAAAATTTGAAATATTTTATTTGAATTTTTTTTTTTGTAAAATTTCAAGTTAATTTAAACGGTGTCGTAGCTACTAAGTTATTATAAATTAAAGTTAGTTTTTTCGTATTCTTGTTTCAAATTTAGTAATCATTATACCTGTCTGTTAAAAAGTAGAAGTTCTATTTTTGTCATATTTAAAAAATATATATGAATTTATATTTCGCGCCTAATCCTATATTTTCAGGTCTAAAAGCATGTACCTACTCACAATACCGTTTGTTCCCTGGCCAGTCGCACGTCATTCTACTCTAGTCGGTTCAATAACATTAGGTTATTGACCTACAAAGGTGCCCGTTTACATTAAAAAATAAACAACTAATTACCGTTTCAATTTGGAAGTGTGTTCTTGTTGAATTACCTTCATCCATCCCTTAAGGATGATTATTTTTGATCATTATTATAACGAACCAACTGCGCCTTAAAATAAAAATTATAACGATTTGAATGCTTTTATGGATCCTTAAGATATTTAAGGTAACATATTTATAAAACATGTTTGATAATAATAAAATAATAGTCTATCAACATGTATAATGATATAAAGTGTATTACCACCGGGGATTCTCACTCGCAACCTCTGGAAAACTATCTCCGCGCTCTACCAATAGAAATAACGTATTCCTCCGTAAGCCTACAATGAATTTATTATTCTATAATATACAATATGATTTATAGATATTTTCAATAATTTAGGTCGGTTGTGGAATGTTTTCAATTTTCATCTATACTGAAAATTTGGAGACATGTGTTAGGATTTTCAAAAAAAACGTAATAGTTATCTTTGCCTTTGTATATATTTTTCAATCTAAATTTAATAAAAACATATGTAATTTCATGATTAAGTGGCAAAACAGGAGACGGTAACATCTGATGGAAAATGGTTCCATTCCATCGCGCACAGATGCAAAATATGAAAAGATGGAAATGCTTTGCCATCCATGAGGGACGGGCGAAAAGGACGGCATGAGGGAGTGAACATCTGCCTCTCTCACTCATCGTACGAAACATACATATAATAGCTACTTCACGCCGATATTTAGTGAAGGGGTCGTTCTACCCCGGTCGAGCCAACCTGTGTAAAAGCTACATTCAAACTGCTACAGCGAGGCGCAGCGTACTACCAGTGACGTAAATCACAGGCTTTCATATTATATAATATACTTAATTGGTAAATAAAAATCTAAAGTTATAAACCCCACAGAGCTATAGGACGTGTATATAATATTAGCATGCTGATGATAGATTTCTATGAAATAGTCGTATTAATTGGCACTGAATATTTTTTGTATTCAGAGACAATATAATTTATAACGACATTTCGTATCTTTTAACGAAATATCTGGTAATTGGGTTATAAATACTCACCTACTTTTGACAGTGACAAAATAATGATGTTTGTTTTTGCTGCTCGTAATAAATATTTATTAACATACTAGCAGACTCGGCCACGCGTTGCTGTGGTTGCTAAGGTTTTGGATATACCTATTACATTGTAGTAAACTATTTAAGAAGTCACGGTATTTGAAAAAATAAAATTAAAAAAACCCCCGACCGCTAAGTAAAGGAAAAAATTTAAAATGCAAGTAAATTTATCAAGGCCAATAACGAAATAACAATATTTTGATATAAAATAATATTGTGACTTAAAATTAAGATGTAAGTTATCCTATGTTTCAAGTTGGATCAAACTACACACGGTGTGCAAATTTGATTAAAATCGGTTAAGTAGTTTAGGAGTCCATCGCGGACAAACAACGTGACACGTAATTTATATATATTAAGATGACCTGTCCAATGAATTGAAACCTTTAATTAATATATTTCTTCCGTGGTTTTAGTGCTTAAGCTTTTTTCCAGTAATAAGAGCTACAAAGAAAGTCATTACTAAGTCATAACGGTCATCGGACTGTCATGTTGCTATAATTCGTGAACCCTTGTGATTGCTTTATTAATAACTAGCTGACCCGGCAAACTTTGTTCCGCCTTAATGGCAATAAATAAGTAGATTTATTTTTTAATTGGAAAAAATACAAAAAAATGAAATACCTACATTAATCATTCATAATTATTTCTTTATTTTAGTACATAGGTAGCTCTTCATTTAAGTACCTTGTGATACACGACATTTTTTGTTTTATTATCAGGCGCAAAAACAAACAACGCAGATGGTCTTCCGACCCGTGAACATGCCACGTATAATTGACCATGGGAAAAACATGAATGTTCTAGATTTAAACCACAAACTTTTAAGGATTGGCCTTGTGATTTGTTGATGGTCATGGCAAATGCAAGACGTATCGGAAATTGAAGTCTTTTAAATTCAAACGGCATATCGGTTGGGATCATCGGTATCCTCGGAATGAGAACTTCCTCACCTTTGAATTTTCCTATCATTATCGTAAATAACATTGTTCATCAATTTTCTAACCACCAAACGCGTACCGTTGCACAGTTTTGGTTGGTTTATGTTTCGAAGCATGATTACTACGGAGCCAATCTTTAGGCGTAAATTGTGCGGTGGTAAGCCAGGCACGTCCAAAGAGTTTAAAAATTCAATAGGATAGTTGGTGGCTTCATCTTCATTTGTGACGCAGTCAATAGATTTGAATGAATGCATTGTTCCAATGATCTTATTTTGAATTATGTAGTTTAGGTCATCTACATCTTTATTCTTAGCCGCTAAAATTGCTCGCTCACTCAACCATTCATTATTTTTGTAGTTAGAAATAATTTCTGGAAACACATTGTTGATAAGTTCGTCTTTTGATGAGACAAAATTACAGAAATTATATGGAAATGATATTAATCCGCTAGATTCATCGACAGGTACTTGACCATTACCGATAGTCAGCAATTGCTCCGAGAAATCTTCTGCAGTTATATCATTAACCAATGTAACTCTCATGTTTGTTGTCAGTTGTAGTTTCTTCACATAGCGCCATAGATTTGACGATTTGAGGCAAGCGTTTATTTCGTCGGCAGCCGTAGATCTTGGAATTACTGGCAGTATTTGGCGGAAATCGCCAGAGAGTAAAATCATTGCTCCTCCAAAACATCTCGAGTCATTGCTTAAATCTTTTAATGTTCGGTTAAGTGCTTCTAATGCACGTTTATGCGCCATTGTGCATTCGTCCCAGATGATGATTTTCGATACCGCTTAAACTTTGGCCATTGCTGAGTGCTTTGCAATATTACATGTTGGTTCTTCAATAGTTTGAAGATTTAACGGTAATTTGAATGCTGAATGAGCCGTACGGCATCCTTCTAACAATGTGGCTGCTATTCCAGAAGAAGCAACTGCAACCGCTATGTTAGATCTTGCCCGAACAGTTGCTAAAACTAATGACATGAGGAATGTCTTGCCAGTTCCACCAGGGGCATCTAGGAAATATAAACCACCATTTTCATCATCGATTGCCTTCATTAAAGTATCATAAACTTCCTTTTGTTGGTAATTCAATAGGGGTACATTCGTTTGAATAACTAAATCTAATTCCTGGTGATCATATTCACGTTCCCGTTCCAATTCTCGATTAAATGCGTCATTCATTTCACGATATGGTGCATGCATTCCTAACCTGATTAATAAATTACCGCACATGAGGTAACACATATCTTCGATCAAGAGTAAAGCACGATTATGTATCTCCTCATTCATCTCAATATCTTGATTTCTGGAACTGACACGAATTTGATGTAAAATATCTTCTGACATATTATCCTTGTATTTGTGCCACAGGTTACATGGGTTTGATGGAAAACATGTCGAAATTATGATAGCGAATAATGTGCGTATCTGACTTGGTGATGCAGAGATAATGGCTTCAGCGATTGTCGTATCCCAATGACTATCGTTTTCTAATAACTTCAATTCTTCACATGCAGAACGATATGTTGGGAATATTACACCATTAACAGTTCGTAGTGACTCAAATGACGTTGGCCCACGCACATTTACCAGCAACAACCGCAAATAGAAACATTGTTTATTCTTTGGATGAACTGTATACATACGACCAAGAGCATCAGTAGAACGCACATCTGGATACCCAGGAACCGCATCGCCTTGCTTCCGTCTTTGAAAATTCTTCGATGAAGCATTCCAAGTATAATAACGTGGCATCTCCGAGTAAAGCAAAGTTCGTGCAAACTGATCGCTTTGGCAGATTGCAAAAAAACTGGTCAATGTAGTTGCTGGAGGTGTTTCAGCACGTTGCGTAGCATTCGAAGCCGTGAAATATACTCGTTGACCAATCTCCAGGTGCACCGCCAAATGCATAACAGTAGGATGACGTTCGTGAATGGGAAATGCGAATATACGCCAAATCGCTTCATTACAGTTCACATAACGACCAACTTGATAGCGTGAAATTTCATCGTTTGTATTTGAGGATTGCAATCCAAAAACCGCCATATCACTGCCTTTCGTGACATATTTGCATATATATTTTATGGACTTAACTGAATTGCAGTATTCAACGTTGCAATGTGTCTTGAACGATTTAGAAATAAGTAGCGAATATGGAACAATCCAACTGTTGTCGACAACGAAATCCATTCTTTTCACTTTCGTTGTGACAGTTCGACCGTTGTCATCTGGTGATCGACGCCGATACAGCGGATAACCATCATTGCCAGTGACAGTCTCCTCCGTTAATTTTCGTGGATATCGTTTAGAGCACTTTCCATCGACCATGCAAGGTGATTGGGGATTGATAGCACCACACGGTCCATGAATCATATTAGTAGTAACAACATCATGTAGGTCTGGATCGACTTCATAATCAGGAATCTCGGCACATATGATATTATCTATTTGGTCAGGCTGAATTCTTTCCACTAACCAAATAAGAATGTGTGCGTGCGGCAGGCCTCGCTTTTGCCATTCGATTGAATACATCCAGCATCGAGTATCTCCAAAGACGCGTTGTTTAACAATAAAGTTCATCAGGGACCGAATTTTTTGCCTGAATATACGTGCTGTGATGTCGTGTCTATCACTTGATGTTTGTCCGGGAAGCAGCAATTGAGTAATTTCTATCCATTTTGGATTGCAGGTAAAAGTAATAAAGAGATCGGGCCGACCGTAATGACGAACATATGTCATTGCATCTTGTGCATATTCATGCATATGACGTGGACTACCAATGTATGTCGCCGGCAGAATAGTTAATCGACCAATATTAGCTGCATTTCCTTCAGTACTAACTGCATCACGTAAATGGATGTACTCCTCAGAACGCAGTTTGGCTTGGTTCAACCTAATGAATGTTAAATGTTTCGTTTCTATTTTTACATACATATCAACGCAATACTGTAGAAACAATCGACGAAACCGCAGCAAATAGTTGTCAGCATTTTGACGAATCATCAAGCGATATGCATAATAATTCATTGAGCTAACTTTCTTTGTAGTTTCTTCACCTGAAATGAAAAATTTGATAATTAACCATTTGAAAGGCAAATTTTAAAGGCAAACAATACCGACATTAACCATTTTTTTAATAAGCATTATTTTAAATCAGCGTCTTTCACAAATAAATGAAATAAATTATGATACTGATACTCACCATTCAATGGATTTTTCATTTTAATATTAAAATAATATCCATCTTCTCCTTGCCAAAACATCAGCGGGTAATGCAATGTATCATATGATCGATGAGTTTCAGATATTCGTTGCAGTTGCCCAGTATCGCGACGTGTAAGCACAATATCGCGTTTTTCAAATTGTTCATCAACAATCAGGATGGCAACTTCGTCTACTGTTGGAGCATTAAATGTCCTTTCGTGTGTTCCAGATGGTCGTTTATCTGCTTTGATGACAACTTTAAAGTCATCACTTGGCAGGCGCTCTAAAGCACTCTTAAACAACCTGACCAACGCATGATGTTCATGAAGCAGACACTGCAAGTCTTGCAGAATTGCTCGCTTCATTCCTGAATTGATCTCTAGGCGTCGATCAAGTTGTTCTTCCATGTTGCCCATGAAATATATTTGTAAAAATTTATTCTGTGTATCTTCGAAAGGTAATAATGATCCAATTTTATGATGAATCTGTCCTTGTATCTACAAAATAAAAACCAGACAGTATTAACTGGGTTATAAACACTTTTTTCAGTGAGAGAGTAGAGTTCAGGATTAGCAATATACTACATAGGTACCAATAGATAAAGTAAGATATTCTTTAACTACATTGTATATAAGTACAAAAATAAATACCTTAAATGTCGGATTCAATCCTCGTTCTTCGATAATATGTGCCCCAAATGACGTCATTTGGAAACAACCATTGTATTTTTGAGTATTTGCAAGAAATTGGCGTGATTCTTGTGTTTCGCCACAAAGCAATGAATACAATGACTCAGGTGGCGGAGTCAACAATGGCAATTTCAATTTACCATTAAGGCAGCATAATCCAGGCGTTTCTCCGGAAAACTTTAATGCACCACAATATTCGCAAACTACGTCCATTTGCCCAATGCAAACGCTAGGATGCAAGCTGTAATCAATGCTGCAATCGTATTGAAACGCTGCTCGATTTAAATCAGCACTTGATAAATGTCTTGTTCTGCGTCGCAAATTATCTATTTGTTGACCTCTGTTGTTCGCTCGACGATTCTGCATTGCTAACCGAGCTGTTTCACGGGCTACTTCACTTTGCTCTCGTGTTTGAGAAGCACGAAGTCGAGCCATACTATCGCGGCACTGTTCACGTGCAATTTCTTGTTCTTCTTCAGTCTTTTCATTTGCAGTATTTCGTATTCTTCTTGCATTACGGCTTTGTCGGGAAAGATTCGATCGTCTTGGTCGCGGCATTATTAATTAAACTTCACTTCACCTAAAAACTCAAATTTTCAACCATACAGAGTTTTATAGTTCACTTCACTTCACTTCACTGTTTATATACTATACTGGCACTCTCATTACATTATAATTGTTAATAATTCATTTAATAGAAATAGTTTTATTATTGATTTCTTACAAATATCTAATTGTCATCCATACTTCATTACATAGCTGTCATTATACGTCAATTACATAGCTGTGATTTGATTTTTGTTATTCCAAGTCTGATTCTTTTTTGTTTTTATACCACGTTTTATAGTGACTGACGTCTCATGTCAAGTCAGACGGGAATGCTGTGGAACGGGATAAAAAGTATCCTATGTCCTTCTCCTGGCTCTAAACTACCTCCCTGCCAATTTTCAGCTAAATCGGTTCAGCCGTTCTTGAGTTATAAGTGGTCTAACTAACACGACTTTCTTTTATATATATAGATTAATGTTATCTTATAATAAGTTTTCTTGGTAATTATCTGCTATATATAAACCTACACACAATAATTAATTCAAATGTTTACGGATATAATGAGAGTTGTTATTGTAATTTTAACCTTATGTAAATAGATACTTTAATTATATGAATCACACGGCTGGTGGGTTTAAGTAAAAATTAATTCATAAAGTACCTATAATTAAAGTTTTATTATTGTTGTAAAAAGTGCTTGCGTTATAAATATTTGTTTTAACTACGGTCACGGATTTTTTAGTTGAAAATCATTAACTTCTAGGGTTAGAAAGTATTTAGGTATCATAGAACTGAAAAAAAACGGTCAAGAAACTTAGTAAACTTTCCTTTTATTGTTTGTTTTAACAAATATAAATGGAACGTCAAGTATTCACGAGTCACACGAGCCACACGAGAAACGAGCCACACAGGTCACACGAGCCACACGAGCCAGGCCACGATGGCCTCATACCCTGATTGCATTCTCATATTACAGACGTAAATATAAATAACAATTATTATTTATTTTTATACATTCATATTATATTTAAATTTGGAAAAGGAAAGTAAACAAATATTGTAGCACGTATATATTATATATATTTTTGTTAGAACCATTCTTTCACAAAGTGCTACCGACGTTGTATATTATCACGTAAGAGCAGCAGTCGGCCAGTTTTATTACAGTCATATTTTTTATAGTGGAACGTTATAAATGAAAATAGTCTGAAAAAACATAATTTAAATACTTTACTCGATATATTAACATTAATTTCTTAGTATCTCAATTAATTCCTGTTTTCCACTAATATACCTAAGTAATGATATATACATACACAGTAGGTACATGAATTAAGATTTACTCGTCTCATCGTCACTACTAATGTTTTTCTCTGTAATGTATTGCGAGATATATCGTTATAGTATGTAGTGCGACTCATTCGTAAGACAAAACAAACCATCGAAGTTTTAATTTAGTGTCACCATGTAGGTATAGGTTAACTGTTTGAAGGGCCTCGTGACGTCAGCAGTGCGTAATACTATCGCAACCAGGTCAATGTTGATGTCTGACCGGTGCACGGTGATGTACTGAATATCTTTCCAATATCATGTCTATTTTGAATACGGCAATGTTTATTCCTAAATAGCGCGCAAATTTGTAATGGCTTCTATAAGTATAAAAATATCGTGGTTGACGTAATCCTGATAATGAGAATCGTAAGATTAATATATTATTGTAACTTGTGTATAAAATTAATATTACAACGCAATTTTTACATTTTAATCCTAAGATAATTGTCGTAATACCTATGTACTAGTAAAAGATATTCTTAATTGCTGTGTCAGAAAGAACAATCACATCTGCGAATTAATAAACTAGGAACTCATTAAAGTAACTTTGTGACTTTGTAACTTTAAAAGAGTATGACATATTTAGCACAAACTGTATTTTAACAAGAGACTGTATAAATAAAGGATTATTGAAAATAGCTCGTTTGTAGCTACTATTGTACCGAGAGGTCGCCTCGGACCAATCACGTCAATTGGCTCAATCGGAGCGAGTGACGCGCGTCTGACGTCACCGCCTCTCCGTCTGTATGGAAACAGCGAATCACCGAATAAGTGTTTTGTTCCGTTAAAAATCAACCCATACACATTCATTTGACGGCTCCTCAATTATTTTAACTCTTATTCGAGTTGGTAATGTGCTTGAATAATATAATACTGTTTTCATTATTCGGATACTTTTGAATGATTAGAAATGATTAATACTTGTATGTATTATGTATGATTAATATTAATACCTGTATCTTAAGTTGTAAATTTATTTGCCTATCTTTTATCTTAATATTATAAAAAAAACTACTGAGCGACAGTACTAGAAAGTCCACGGCAATGATTCATATTAACAAATGTATCTTTCTTTGGTTACAGGTAGCAATTAAGATAATAGATAAATCACAGTTAGATGCCAGTAATCTTCAAAAAGTCTACCGCGAAGTGGACATCATGAAGAGGCTGGATCATCCTCATATAATTAAACTATATCAAGTAAGTAAGTACTTTTTTCGGCGGTAGGTGTTAAAAAGTAAAAACGTTTTTGTAACTGCTCCCAATCCAATCTTTAATTTTAATATATATATTTAATTCAATTTCAATCTACAATGAACTAAAAGTTATCTGTACCTGCCAGCAGTTATTTGTACTATATCCACAACAGAAACCTGGTTATTTGATATATATAACCTAACTCCACTTCACTTTTACTCCAGTGAGTACAATTTTATTATTTTCCACTAATATTAGAAGACATGGATTCCATAAAGGATTCAATTCAAGAGTTATCGCAGCACTTTAACACTAAAATGGCTGAATTCCAACAAAACTTAAGTTCCACCATCCCAGCGACAAGTCCAACTTCACACTTAGCAGCTCAATTTAGTACCTTCAGATCTTTTGTGATGTCGGCACTAGAAGGTCTTCAGCTGCAGGTTCAGCTACTGTCTAAACAGCAGGACGATATTGAAATGAGGAGCCGAAGGAAAATGTTGCTTATTCATGGTGTGCCGGAGGACAAGCAGGAAAATGTTTCAACAACTGCAATAAGCATCCTGTCTAAGCATCTTCAATTGCATGATCTGTGTCCAGAAAATATTAGCCGGTGCCACCGATTAGGTCATATTGGTGCAGAGAAGCCAAGAGCCTTAATTGTTAAATTTAAAGATCTTTCTCTCAAGAATCGCATTTGGTTTTCCAAGTCTAAGTTAAAAAATACTGGTATTACACTGTCAGAATTCTTGACAAGGCCGAGACATAATGCTTTTGCTGCGGCCAGACAGCGATTTGGTATGTCCAGATGCTGGACCAACAATGGGTCTATCATTGTCATTGATTCAGAGGGTAAACGCCACAGCATATTATCAGTTGAAGAGCTTAGCAATATCTCCAATGCGCCGGAATCTCGGGATATGCAAACTACCACCACTCGTGCCGGTAACACGGCTGATTTCAAAGCGAAACAAGCTCCGATGACCCGCACAAAGAGAATGGTCAAAAATAGATAATTATTGGTTAGTTACTTAAGATTAGCGCATATCATTATTAATTTGTACTATTTTGAATTGTTATGCTTTGTTTTACTTATTTAGTTTTTCTTAGATTTTGTTGTCACTGACTTTTATTATTATTTTTTTTTATATCTGTCAATTTGTCCAGTGTCTTAACTCTTAATTCTTAAATAATGAGCTGTCAGTAGTGATATGTCAAGTCAGGCATAGATAATGTGCACTGTGGCTTCAACTTAAATATGTCTCTTTTTTAAATTTATTATTATTATTATTTTTTTTTTTTAATTTTTCTTTTTTAAATTTTTAGTTTTAAATCTGTAATTTTATGTACATACCTGATGTAAGTACTTAATATTTGTTCAAATAATTTAAGTATTAATATATCTTCCGTGTTATTAACAGTACACCAGTACTGCTGGTAGGGAACAGTTTGTATTTATATTTCGGATTGAAGTAAATTTATTATTTTTATATATTTTTTTTTATTAATACTCTAACATCTTTATATATATATACACTTATTTATATATTTTTATATTTTATAATATTTACTATTATTTATTTATTAATATTTTTCAGCTATACAAATATTTTATTTTAAAATATGTTTAATAACTCTAATTTTACTAACAGTGTTGGTTCAGAGGACGAATCCTTCTATTCTGCGATGTCATCATTGGATGATAGCTGTCATAGTGCTGCCATGCCTTTAAATGTAGTCTTAGAGACCTTATTTTCTGATTT
This sequence comes from Napeogenes inachia, assembly GCA_959347355.1. NCBI lineage: Eukaryota > Metazoa > Arthropoda > Insecta > Lepidoptera > Nymphalidae > Napeogenes > Napeogenes inachia. The sequence goes on along the minus strand of OY365793.1, from coordinate 11,073,062 downwards.
CAGTAAAAGCTTTAATGTAATGCATATCAATGCCCAAAGTATACCTGCCCACTACAATGATTTTTTATCCTCTTTTAATGTCAAAAATATTCATGCGATTCTTGTATCTGAAACGTTTTTGAAACCTTGTTTGCCCTCGACGTCTTATTCTCTTCCGGGGTTCCATCTAATACGGAATGACAGAACGGGTAAGGGCGGCGGCGGAGTAGCAATTTATCTGCGTAATCACATCCCATTCTCTATTCTTGATAAATCACCTTCACCATATTCGGCATCTTCTGAACATCTCTTCATTCAGGTCCTTTTCGGTACCTCCAAGCTTTTACTTGGAGTGTTCTATAGTCCTTCTCTACACATAAATTATTTCAGCACTTTCGAAGATTTAATCGAGAAATATGTCCCTAGCGTTGATCACACCATAATTATGGGAGATTTTAATACGTGCCTTTTGAAAAATGACTCGCGCACGGACCGTTTAAGAAATGTTATCAGTAGTGCCAATCTCAATATCCTTCCCTCCACAGCCACACACTTTTTTCCTCACTCTCTTCCATCTTTGTTAGACTTAAGTATTGTATCCTCACCTAATCAAGTTTTGGCTCATGGACAGTTGGGTGCAGAGGCTTTTTCGTATCATGACCTTATTTATTTATCATACAATATCCGTCCCCCAAAAATAAAACCTACAGTAGTCATGCGACGAAGTTTTAATAACATCAAATACGAGGATTTCATGCGCGATCTGAACGGTATCCACTGGGATGAGATCTTTGAGGTATCTAATGTCCATGACAAAATCCAAATTTTTAATTCTTTATTGCTGGAGCTGTTTGATGTTCACGCTCCTTTACGACCAGTAAAAATCAAACATCTTCCAGCTCCCTGGCTTACTGACAAAATTAAGACATTAATGTTTAGGCGTAACTCCGCTAAATCGAAATACAAATCGCACCCGTCTGATAGAAATCTCGAAAAGTACAAAACACTGAGAAACCAATGCAACAAGACCTGCAGAGACGCTCAACGTGCATACATCCATGCGTCTGTAAGTAATAACAATCCAGCTAAGATATGGAAATTTCTTGATGCGATGGGTATAGGTCAACGACGAACTACTGCTTTTGGGACCAATGTGGATATTGATCGACTCAACGCAGTTTTTACCACGGTCAAAATGCTTGATAACGATATCAGACGTAACACTTTGCACTCTCTTTCCCGTCTTCCTACATATTCTTTCGATCATTTCAACTTTTCTGAAGTTAGTAGTAACAATCTCAAACGTCACATTCTTTCTATTAAATCTAACGCAATCGGTAGTGATGGCATCAGCCGTAAAATGGTTGTGCTGGCACTCGATACTATTCTTCCCGTTCTTTGTCATATTTTTAACCATTCTCTCTCCTCAAACACTTTTCCTAACATTTGGCGGCTTGCTCATGTAATTCCATTTCCAAAAGTCTGTAACCCCACAAGCTTATCACATTATCGACCTATTTCAATTCTCCCATTCCTATCCAAGGTCCTAGAACGTATTGTTCAAAAACAACTTGCTTCCTACATTAGTAAAAACCTCATACTATCTCCTTTTCAGTCTGGCTTTCGATCCGGCCACAGCACCGTAACGGCTCTCACGAAAGTGTGCGATGATATTAGATTAGGTGTTGACAATCAGCGGATTACCATTTTGGTTCTCTTAGACTTCTCCAACGCTTTTAATATGGTGGATATCGATATTCTTTTAGCAACTTTAAAATACATTAATATTGGCTCTAATGTTGTGGAATGGTTTGGCTCCTATCTGCATAACCGTGAACAACGCATACGGCTTGATAATAAATTATCTACATGTTGTAGTGTCAGAACCGGTGTTCCGCAAGGAGGTATTATCTCACCCTTACTCTTTTCTATTTTCATAAATTCTATTTCTAAACTTCTCACTTTACCCTTCCATCTTTATGCTGATGACTTGCAGATTTATATAACAACGACTGTAAGTGATATTTCCCAAGCTATAGCTAATCTTAATACCAATCTGCAAGCTATTAGCGATTGGTGTAAGTCATACGGTTTGTCTGTAAATCCATGCAAGTCACAGTTCTCGATTTTTGGCAAACACCATCAGCTTTCAAAATTAAACCACACTCTTCTTCCCTCTGTCCTATTTGATGGTTTGGCATTACAGTTCAGCAGTTCGGTGAGGAACTTAGGTGTAACTATGGATACCAATTTAACCTGGGCTCCTCAAATTTCTGAGTTGAGCCGAAAGATCTTTAGTACCATAGGTAGGTTAAGAAGGTGGAAAAATCTTTTGCCCATTAAAACAAAAATAACCCTGGCTCAAACACTTCTACTCCCAGTCCTTGATTATGCAGATACATGCTACTTAGATTTAACTCAAACTTTACTGAACAAATTGGAAAGACTGCAAAACGTATGCATAAGATTTATTTTTGGGTTAAGAAAGTATGACCACATCACGAACCACCGCCTTCAGCTCAAATGGCTTACGATGCAACATCGTCGCAATCTCCATTCTCTCATTCTTCTTTACAAAATTATTTTCCATCCTAATACCCCTCCATACCTGAAAGACCGTTTTTCTTTTCTTGGCGCCAACTCTTGTCTTACTATGAATCTTCGCTCCCAAAATGATAATTTGCTTGAGATACCTCTAAGTCATACGCAGTGTTACAGCGATTCTTTTACTGTTAAATCAGTTAAACTATGGAATGCTCTTCCATTTGAGATCAGACACTCCAAGTCCATTATTAGCTTTAAACGAAAACTTAAAAACCACTTGTTAGCTTTATAAAATTTCTTATATTTATATATCACTTAGTAGTAATATGTATTATATGGTGTGTAATAGCATATAAAGTATTTATTAGTGTATATTTTTAATAATATATATTTAGTATATGTATATGTTAGTATGTATGTGTATGTAATTTTGTACAAGTTATCGACGTAATATGTTTTAGTTAATTATTTTATGCACTAAATACTGCCTAATATAATAAAATTGTCCTTTACCGGTGGGTTGCCTGTAAGAGATCACTTTTAGTGATAAGGCCGCCTTTGTACCGAATGTTTTGATTTTTTTCCACTTTTTTTTTTTTGTTTTATACTTAGCTATTTGTGTACAATAAAGTGTTATAAATAAAATAAAATAAAATAAGTATAAGGAAGAATATGAAATACGATAATACGTTTTTAATTTTAATTAAAATATGTTTAAAGTAATTTATTTTAGAGACTGACTTACTCTGTAGCATGATTGAAATTGTATTCAAATAATTATTCATAACAAAAAATGTACTTACGTATTTGTATTTTAATTATATCATTCTACGTCAGTCTGTACGTCTCTACAAGAGGTCTTTTGTTCTTTGTGTATAGTTCATGCACCTTCAGCAAAACCTACTTAAATATGCTTTTATGAAAAAATAATCGGTTCTTTTTTATTTTTTGTTTGGCTAATTATTATTGTATTAATGTATTGATACGACTTTATGAAAAATGACTAGTACACAATAACAGATCCTGCAAAACTAAATATGGTAGTATTCATATAGTTAACATGTTTGATTATTACGATAAAGTATATATTTTTTTTATTAATGATATATAAAGATCAGTTTTTTACAAAAATGTAGTAAGAAAAATATACTAGAATAGTAATAATAATAAAACATTTATTTCAAGTCACAATGGCTTAATCTAGTTCATACGTCATATTTCATAATACTTTTAAAAATAAGATAAGATTAGGAAATGGCGGTGTTTCTTATGAATAACTTATTGATTTAATTTAACTCGTAGCTACTCATCATACGGCCAAGGAAAGTCAATTTTGATTCTTTTTTAAAGGCATTACAATTAGCGTGTTCTATTTGCATAGTTTTTCTGAACGCGAAACTTCAATTAACGAACAAATGTACAGAACATGTCCCGACAGGTTACAGTTGAGGCTTTACTCCGTGTTTGGGACCTACTCTACAAAACACACAGTAGAGATTACTTACTCTGTGGACATAAAATAATGATATCTCGATTTGTAACTTCTGGAGAACATTGTTTACGAACATACCGATTTATTTGGTTATTAACTCATCAGATAAAAAAAACACTTTGATAATGTTAGGTTAATACCGAAATAGTTCTACTCGCTGCGTACTAATTTGTTACTTAAAACGCTTAAGAACAAACAAAGATGTTTTAAATGTTATATACCAATAATAAAAATTATTATTTCTCTGGTCTTAACACAGTCTAAGAAAACGTATAGATCTTAATTTATGCTAAGTATTATAGAATATTATTTTACCGCGCATCTATAACTGGTTTGCTTAAATAAAGAATACAGGTGGTACCAACATTAATAAACACCTCACATGCTAATTGAAATAACTAGGACGAAGGCGAAGTACACTACAAGCCGAATTTCAAAAGAATCATAGATATGTACCTAATATCTTGAGTCGGAATCAGAAACTTTCATATTTCTATTAAATTATGTACACAAAGTGTTATCTTTATTTTTCTAATTAGGTGTTTAGTATGGATATAAAACTACCAAATTGATTAGCATACTCACCATCAAAATGTTGAACTTTAATATTAAACTATAATTACTTATAGGGTTATTTGTAATTGATTGGCCACCTCTTGCAGGCAGCCTCTCTACATCAATCCCAAAAACATTTGTCCGACAACTTTTTAAAATTCAAGTTTTCCCATATAAAATTTATTTGTTGTCTCTGAACTGGCATTAAGTATTTCTTACAAAATACAGAGTAGGTAACAGGTAAAAGAGGGAGCAACAATTTTTTTGTTTTGATTTTTTTGTGTTGTTTATCAAGATTTGTAAAAAGTCGTAGAACAAATGTTGTTGATTTTGATGTAGGCAGACTGCTTCAAGATGGCCAAAAGATGGCCAACTAATTACAAATTACCCTGTATATCTACCTAACAACCTTAAAAATAGTCAATAATATTCGATTAATACATAACTTCACTGATTAATCAATGTTTCATTGTTTTCGAATTTAGTTGAAATAACTATATTATATTATAACTGCACAGTATATCGTTCAAAATTTAAATTAATTTACGTGAATATAACCCGGTAAATATGTTTAATAGTTATTGTTTTAATTTATAACACATAAAACAGTTAAAGAAAGCCGTTTAAGATTACTACCATTACTATCAAAATATATTATTAGGATATGCCTCTTTATAAACCCAATCATAGATGACGCTTATTGCACAAACGGACAATGGGAAATAGGTCACAGTAACACTATACGTTCCTGTAATTGGAACAATGGCTAGTAGCCTCTGTAACTCTTTGAAAATATGAATGAAGACTATAAATGAGTTCAATGATTTCTTGTGTACATACATCAGCTTGCTTCGAAGGTGTTTTATCTTGTATTCATCGTCATCGGCTTTAACGTATATTAAATTACATTTCTCATTTCGATTACGTAAATCTGTACTTAATATGCGAACGTCATGGCCTACTTGAACAACACAAAAAAAAAATATTACTAAGCTGAAAAGACCGAATTCTTCGTGCTTCGAAGCGTTTTGTTACAAAACTAATTATATTGGGTAATTGGTTATTTTTGTAAGATTAATTGTTAATTACCAAGTACTAAGTTAGCAACACACATTCAGACTTACAACAGTATTGCAATTAATAATTAAAAGTATACGTTTCTTAACAACAATTTCTTATTGAGCAAGCTAGGCTCTAAAAGTTTTACTTATTATAAGACTTGTAGAGGGAAACTTTGATGACAGGAAGGCTTCCATAGCCCGTGTAATTACAGATTTTAGTTTTACTACGTAGCTCAAGGACACGGACGATTCGAAATTAAAAATAAATATATAATTTCTCTTTTCCGGAACATCTGCGTCTAAAATGGTTTAATGGTTTAATGTATTAAAATATTATATGTTTAAGCCAATTATAATCAGTATGTACTAGTGTCCTTGCAGGTGTGTTGGAGGATGCGTTTAAATTTAAATAAATGACTTGGTATAAATAAATTCTTTATAAATCGGGTAAATTTCATAATCAGCAATATGTCGTAAATATAAACAAGGTTCTTCAACTGAGAATAAAACTGTACCTACATATTGGGCAAATGCCTGATTTCTGTCTTTAGAGTTGTACCAATAATGATACAAGGCAATCTGAAGATTTTTTTAAACTTGATAACTGTAATTATCATCTTACTACCCCACCCCTCACTGAAATACACTATGTTCTTTAATATTTCCCGAGAAATTGGGAACTTCTAAAATGTCATAAGACATTGTTTCAGTGACAATCTTTCATGACACAGAAACAGTTCTTTTGTTACTATCTATAAGGAAATATTGTATTATAAGAATTTAATTATTTATTCCAAAGGTAAAATTATAAAGTTGTATTCTTTTAGGTCATGGAGACGAAAAATATGATCTACATCGTGTCTGAATATGCGAGTAAAGGAGAGATATTTGGTAAGTATACCGACGTATCTTAGGGAATGTACCCACACTACGTGACCTATTATTTAAATTTTTTAACACCTCCACCTTCCGGTGACCAACTCTAGTATTTGCTAAAAAACCCCCTCCCCCCCACCTCTTCAAATTTTTACGTAGTATTGCTAATGTTAATTTTTATCATTCCTAACGCAGAAATTGAAAGAAATAAAAATATTTTTTGTTACTATTGTGTCGGCATTTGTTGCAGAAAAATGTATACACACGTAAAATATCATTCAATCAGCTGACCTTTCGACATCTGTGCGTCAGCGTCAACAACTGAGAGTTTAGGGAAGCATTAAACACTCCATATTCATATATAGAAAAAAAGCGCAAGATTTCTCGATGAATTCGACTACGTGATAAAAACCTAAGCCCCCCCGCTAATGTGATTCAGCGTAATATTTTAAAGACTGCACCCCCCCTTCCCACTAAATGGGTCACGTAGTATGGGTACGTTCCCTTAATTATACATTACATTAAATTCACTTCTGCTGTTCATAAAAACAGATTTGCTCACTATTAAGTTGAACCGATATCAGGTATCAAAATAATCTGGATAAGTAGATCTTTGAAACAGTCTAGGAATAGAATTGAATATTCTAATATATGGTAGTCTCCACGTTGTACGTCATAGAATAATAATACCTCACTATAGATACTAATAAGAGAATTATTTAAATTACGAAGAGGTTTAAATTTTCCTAATGAGCCAAGGAATATATGTATAATTTACTTTTATTTATTACTTTACTTACAAAAGTTACAATGTACCAGCATTAACTCGTACGTACCTACATAGAGAGTCCCTGTTTTGTTTCGAGCTGATTGAGTCATTAGCACCTTATATGTTAACTATTAAAATTAGAAATATACAAATTTTGGGCAATAAATTATAAAATAGTTAATATGGTCTTCTTTAAACTTTTTGAAAGATATTTTAGCAATAATTTTAGCAGTAAGAAAGATGTTTTTTATTCAAACCTTAGTCGCCGTTAGAAATAAAAAAAAAAAGTAATGCTTTCATTAATTTAGTTGCATTTATTGACTCTACGATCATCTCTCACGTGACAGAATATTGATTGAGTGTTAGGTATTAAAATATATACATACTTTTGAGACATACCGTTTATATAATATATGTTTTAATTTACAAGTACTAGGTAGTTCAGATTCGGTGTTTCAATTGCACCTACGCTTCTAGTTAAATACGGAGTGTGCGTGTGTGTGTGTGTGGGATTAAACTTATACAAGTCGCCTAATAAAGACTTAGAAACCGATGATTAGATTTGCTCGTGAATGTCAATGATTACTTATAATACTGTGAAAGTTGAGTTTCGTAATTATGTTATTATTAATTTTTTTTTTAATTTCGATTTAGCGACTCGCCGCCGCAGTTGTAATTATAAGGTTTTCCCAACATCGTCAAATGACCTATCTTTTAATTAATTATATAATTCTAAAAACCACATGAAAACCCATGAAGTCCTGTTTGAGAGTATTGCATTCATGTTTACCTTTATTTTAATAATATACAGCGATGATATCACCAAACAGGTTTATTAAATTATTGTGTAATATTCTACAAGTTGCATATACAATTACATACACAAGTGGGTGGCCACTTGTATGGAATAATAATTATGAATACATTTGTAAAATACTGTTCCCTTCTAACCGGTACTAAATTTATAGAAAAGAACTTAAGCAATACCAATACTTAAAACATTTTGTGACTTAAAATTTATGTTTTCATAAAGTCTTGAAGGTCTTATTAGTTTTAGCGTAATACTTATAAATTATCGTTTATACATATTAAGATAGGGTCATTTCGCCTGTTTGCGTCCATTTAGTGGAGTTGCTGACTTTGAAAGAGAAAATAAAAATGATATAGCACTACTTTTGAATAAAAATTTATGTACAGTGTTAATAATATAGTCTTTTTGACGTGACAACGTCTTAAATTAGGTTAAGCTGGGAGTCACTTATGAAAAAGTGTAACGCCCGGTAACGTAACGATGAGTCACACACACATAGAATGCCTTGCGTCTCTCTCCCACTCAAACATGATCGGTCCGCCGAGCAATGTTTTGATTTTCAAATTGATTCTTTAAAATTACAAATATTAAGAAAAAGTGGCAGATATAAGAAAACTTGATTTAAAATGTGTTGAGCAAGAATTTTAACATCTAATTTAAGTAAATGTTTTAATTTTCAACTTCATTATTTACAATTACAAATTTTAATTAATTTCAAATTTATTTAGCAAAAATTTGAACCTTCGATCTGAATAAGTGTTTTGATTTACAAATTAATTCTTTAAAATTAAAAATATTAAAATATATAAAATCAGAAGTGACGTCAAATAACATTATCTGTACTTATTATTATTTAATATGTAGGCCAGTACATGGTACCATACTTGGTAGACACAATTGGAAATAGTATTTTTTTATAACTGAAAAAAATATATATATAAAATACTGGTAGCAAACAATAACTTCAATGATCGATATCTCCGCAACTAATTGATGTATCGAAAAAGTCTGTAAATAAATTTTGTAAAAAATAATAACATCAATAATATAATATAAAATAAATAATATATAAAATGATTTTACGTGACAACGTCTTCATCGTCCTATCCTCAACAAAATCACTCAAATTATTAAAATATTGTGCAATTTAATAATATTCATATCAATAAATATTCTACCGAGAAAAAGACGTGGTCACGTAAATCTTCGCCCGTAAAACCGACTTTACAGGCAACCATATTTTTTATATTCATTTAAAGTTTTCGTGGAAAGATATAACGATTTTAATATAAAAGTGATAAATATCAGATTTGGGCGATTTAGCCAGTTTGCGTCCATAAAATCTAAATTGCGTCCACTCATGTCCAGTTTGCGTCCACCAACTTATATATAGAATTTAGGGGAGATTTTTATTAATTATTATTCAGAGAGATTAGATTTTAAAAATTTATTGTTTTATGTCTAAATATTTAACTAATTAAATTTTAAAATATTTTTAATAACAAATATATCATCTTATATATTTGTCACAGCCAATGTTTTCTTCGCCGTCTTCATCTACATCTGATATAAGTATGTCATTACATTCAGCACATTTTGTACTATCCACGGCTGGTAAATTTTCTTTTCAGAGTATCAGTATCTACTGTGACTTTAACAGGAAGTGTCTTTTTCCTACGTTTTGGAGCAGTTCCTTGAAGTTCTTTTTCTCTATTCGTTCTTAATTTCTTTTTCTTACTGCTTTGTTTTTTTTCTCCATCTGCTCTTTATGTTCATAATACTTTCTCGATGCAGACGAAGATATGGCCGCTGGAGTTCTTAGATTAAATTTTCTTGCTATGCTAAAAATTTCAGCCAACATCAGGTGGGTTTTAAATGGATCAAAGGTTTCTGAATGTGAAATGCCTTGAATAAATAATGAAGATGATTGTAAACTAGGAGGCTTTTCTATAGGTGAAATAGATGGTGATACAGTTGATGCTAAATGAATAAAAACAGTCGGAGGGGGTTTTGATATTTGTTGCTTAGTTTTCTCAAGACTTGGTGTAGTATGAGTTGCCATATCTTCTAGTGGTAAAATAAGAACTTCATATGAAGACACTATTGAACTAAGCTACAGGTAACTGCCAAAAAGGTGTATAAGCAAAATCATTTTTATTCATGTCATGAGTTTCAGAGTTGCACCTTGATACACTGTGATTTCACAAATTCTAATTTGTTAAATCAGGAGCCGTTAATAAATTACGTTAATTTTTTTATTATAATTACATTAAGATATTATTGATCGTAGGTATATACAATTTTATTAAATTTAAATAAACTATACATTTTTAATTACTTTTATAAATAGATAACAAGAAAACAAAGGTGGACGCAATCTGGTCTGTCCTAAATAATAGGTTATAAAATTCGCGTCCACTGCGGACGCAAAGTGGAATTTTAAAAATTTGTATGTACTAGTTTGCGTCCACCTTATTTTAACTGTCCACAATTAAAAAACTTAAGTAAATTCATAATTATGTTTTTCCTTTCTTTATTATTAAGGCCTAGAAACATCTATGTATCCTTAACTTCACATAAAACAATGTAAAACTAACCGTGAGTGGTGTTGCTGCTCACTATTTTTTTACTAACATTTAAGACATTCGCAGTCTTTTGTCCCGTGGCTCAGATAAATTATTTTTTTTTAAAGGGAAGGATTGCGCTCAAGGAAATTTTGTTTATGACTGTGTATCTCCTATATATTGAGGTGTTGGCAGAAATTACATTTGGTTTTGTTAGAAAGTTCATGAACTTATTTTCGAGTATTTTATGAAAGGATAGCCGTCGAATGGACGCAAACTGGCGATGGACGCAAACAGGCGAAATGACCCTAATTGTTGTTCGTTATTTATCTCGCTACAGATTCCTGAAATATATGCCGATATAAATATACCGACATATATATATATATATATATATATATATATATATATATATGTAACATATAATGTAAGTTGTATTAAATATTAATATGTAATAATTAAATAGAGTTGTGGGCACAACAGTATATTACTACTAAGCCATAGTCAGAAAATCGTGTAAGTAAAAGTTTCCTTATATAATATGTTCGATCTCCTAAATTCAAGTAACCTCGATATCAAATAAGGACGGTCAAAGAAGGTTCTTTGCCGCCGCTCCGAGTGACGTCAGCAAGCGGGCAGTGACGTCACTAGGCCTACGGGGGTTGTATGGGGATGAGAAACAATTTTGCTTACAACTGACGATAAAATGTAAAGCTCTATAAGCAAACCCCTTTTGTGAAGGAACTTATAAAACTGTTAGAATAAATGGATTTGCCGCGAAATACAGTTAGTTATTTTCTTTTATTGTCTACTTCCTTGATTCGAATTGCCTCAAATTATATTAAATTGTAGCTGCAATTTACTTCTTATAAAATCATAGCAAATTTAAAATAACACAAGATTACTCACAACTAGATAACCACTGGCTGTGACGGGTTCAATTCAACATATATATAAGTTATACGATTTATATAAATAATATATTATGATTTTCTTATCTTTTTACATGTATTTAATATCCAATTAACAATATAAAATGTATATTCATAATGTGTTACTTACTTTATACTGAAAGGTTACATAATAATATTTGTTATTATCCTTTTTAGAGACATTTTTGTATAAGAGGTTTTTAATTTTTTTTTATGCTTTTCAAAGTTACGTTACTGGTTTATATATTGTATTACTTGTACTGTACATATATGAATCTACGTACACACTGAAATCGTTTTGTTTAGGTTAGGTTAGTAGGTTCTATCAATATTGAATAAGAAATTTTTACCAGCACCAATAAAAGCTCTATATATTAGAGAGGACTGGTTTTATTTCGAACAAACGTAGATGAACCATCTCGATGGACCAGCCTTTCCATTAAAAAAATAACACCCCTCGTTTTTGAGTCGGGGGCTAAAATCTAATCGTTAGTCTAAGTGAAACTTGCGTTTCTCGGAGTGATGGAGACATTAGTTGATGACGTTGTTAATAGATGTCTGTTGTGTGAGCGGCGGGGGGAGAGGGCAGAGGGGGGCAGGGGGAGACATGGGGGCGAATTAATAAATTAAGTGAACCTCACCTGGTAGTCTCAAAGAAGTTGTATCAATAATTCAAATATATCAGTAATATGTAATTAAGTTGCCCTTTTATAATTAAAAAAACAAATATGCTTTGTACAAAATTTAAAGTGTTTTACTATTTTAAATAGTATCTGTTTTAGTCACATATACAATTTATTTGTGTTTTAATCACGGCAATTGAACGAATGGAGTGGGTTGAGCGATGACTGGTTTTTATAGCTAGTAAGAAATGTCGACAACTTTAGTACCATTTATATATTCTATTTAGGTGTACGGTTCAAGCAGTAGTTTAGCAAAGTCTTATTACCCGATAGAAGTCGCTTCACCCGTTGATCAAAATTGAGGTTGATTTAATATGTTTGAAGGTATTACAAATATAGCTGGATACAATGAATCAACGTTCAGATATCATGTTTATAATCAATCAATCAATCCGTGGCCTCATTACTAAACTATAATCACTATCTGTTAATTAACCTACTAGAGTTCTTATAAAGAAGATAGCGTGAGAATAAATTCAAAGACTGGTAAATGAGAGAGACCGACTTTCAGTTTTCATTACTATTATGTAAATATATCAATTATTCCAAGTACTTGATAGTTAAGAAATTTAAGTTCTAGCTAATAAAAAAAAAATATTAAAAATGTATGATTTGATTATATCTTCAGTATGGTTAAATATCATTAAATTATTTTAAATCTGTTGTTTGTTATTATTAAAAGTTTGTCTGTTTTCTGCACATTTTGAATTTCTTTCAGACCTGAAGGTTATATTTGAATTTGTTTCAGATTATATCGCGAGGTACGGTAGGATGGCAGAGCAGGCTGCGAGGAGAAAGTTCTGGCAAATTCTCTCCGCTGTCGAATATTGCCACGAAAGGCGGATAGTACACAGAGATCTCAAGGTTATTGATCTTAGTAGAAGCAGCTTAGAAGGAAAAATCCTATTATCAACCGGGCCATTCTTAAAAAGAGATTGGATTTTACGGTCTTTTAGAAGCAAAATTTGTAGATAAATATGATTTGTTTGTTGATTGATAATTAAATTCTACTGATGCACTCCTAAAACATGACGCTTCGAAATGTTTTATAAATGTCGAGCCACGTCTGAATCAATCCTACTGTAAGTTAACACTCATATCCGCCCAAATGTAACAAACTTTTCCCATTTAGGCGGAGAACTTGCTTCTTGATGCTAACATGAATATCAAGATCGCGGACTTTGGGTTCAGCAACTATTACGCGACAGGGGAGTTGCTGGCCACGTGGTGCGGCTCCCCGCCCTACGCAGCACCCGAGGTCTTCGAAGGGAAGCGGTACACGGGGCCCGAAATCGACATATGGGTATGGACACTCTCATAGGTGTTACATCACTCTCATAGGTGCTATATTACTGCAGTGTTTGTTATAAATAATAATAATAATTTTGGCATTTTCTTTTTTTTAGAACATAATGTATTGTATTCTATAATATTTTAGAAGATGAAAATATTTAATAACGAGGCTAAGAACGTAAACATATTTTATTTTTCTCATGCTGTAAGATAAAATGTTTATCTAGACAGTAAATTACTTTATATGATGGAGTGTTTGACGCAAATTTACTAAATTAAGCGGGCTTCTAATATATATTTTTTATCATTGTACATTGAATATATTACCGCCCCGTTGGTCGAGTGGTTAGCGCAGACGCCTAACGTGTCACGGCGCAATGGGTCTCGGGTTCGATTCCCGGCAGAGACAGGCATTTATGTGATGAGCATAGATGTCTGTGTTTCTGGGTTTCGTCGTTTATTAAATATATTCGCAGTATTTATATGTGTATTTCTATGTATTTGTATCTTTGTCTAACACCCTTAACACAAGCAAATAATTTGCTTACTTAGGGGTTAGATTAATGTGTGTAATTTGTCCTGATATTATTATTATATTATTATAATATAAATTGCGATATTAAAGTACAACGTCTTGTACAGAGCCTGGGTGTGGTGTTGTATGTGCTGGTCTGCGGCGCTCTGCCCTTCGACGGCTCCACCCTGCAGTCGCTGCGGGACCGCGTGCTGTCTGGTCGGTTCCGGATCCCCTACTTCATGAGTGAAGGTGACTCACATTATACCATCAAGTCTTAACTTTATATAAATATAGAATGAAAAATAAATCTATAGCGATCACATATAGAATGTTTAATTCACCGAGGCGGACAGCGATACGGTAGCTCAGTTGGTAGAGCGACGGGACGGTTTCCCAGTAGTTGCGGGTTCTAATCCCTGCCCGTATCGGTTTATTTTTCATTCTATATTTATATAAATTTAAATAAGCCTAACATGGCTATACATGTTTATAGATATTTTCAAACAATTCTTAAATTATTAAATGTTTTTCATGTACTTGTAAGATGGATGACTTTTAGTTATTATATCATTCGTACATTTAGCACAATTCTTATCCATTTTTATTTTAAATTAAAATGGACTCGTTTATATAACAATGTTCATCGATCGATCGGTGGTGTCTATTAGGTTCGATTAATTTCGAACCTTATATTTGTTCCTTTGTATAAAGATGACATCGAAGATCCCACAACCTTAATTAATATCTATAATTGTATGTCTGTCTTTCATTAATAAACATGATATGATTCGCAATTCATCGAGGTTAGCAACGACACGATAGCTCAGTTAGTATTAATTAATAAAATATTTACTTATTAATAACCAATATAATAAGAAAGCTCCAGGTACCTTGAATCAGATTTTATCACAAATATAATAAAACTAAATAACAGAAGTTCTTATAGAATTCAGTTTGGAAATCTGAAATAATTCACCCCGAAGTTAGTTTCTTGAGAGATTTTGCGCGAATCGTCTTGACGGCCACATTAGTGAAGAGCAACTTTATCTTATCACAAATTGGATTTGACGTAAAACTATTTATATGACTTACAAAACTTTTTATATAAGTTGTAATATACGAACTGAAAGAAAGGAGGTTCGATATAGTTATTTAGGACAGACCTAAGAGACAAGTATCTATACTATAAAATAAAATGGAACAAAGTAAAATGGAATATGAATGTCTAATAGGGAACATGCAAAAAAATTTAAATGGTCTCAAATATTTTTTTTTCGATTACTTTTTATCATCTTATTATAATAGAATCAATTTTTTTTAATTTACTAATCATTTAAGGCCATAAAATAATTTATGAAAAGTGTAACTTTAGGGAGCGAAATTCAAAATTCCAAAACGCGCCACCATTGGTCGAAAGGAAATGTGACGTCATTTGACACACCATTCAATATATCGGCGTTTAAGTTCATACTGTGGTATCAGTGTGACTGAGAAAAATAAATAATTTAAACCTATATTTTCGTGCTTAAAGATTTTATTAAATGATACAATTGTTTAGGTAATCTTAAAAACATTTTCTAAATACTCAAACAACTCTAACAAAACAAATACCTACAAACTCTTTTTGAATAGCAGTTAGCATGCTACTACACAATACATTTTTAAAATGTTTCTAACTCTGAATCATTTTTCACTTCACTTGACTCAGATAAATAACTTGGTTGATAATCAGCAGATATAGAAGATATAAGATGCTATAGAAGTATTATCAGCTGTGTTTTCAGTAAACAATTTTCTTTTTAAAACAGATAGTTTTACTTTTAAAACTGTTGTGTAACAATGTTGTGTGTCAAATGAGGAAATAGTGACAATGCTACATTTTGTTTTTCAGCAGGTATATTTACATTGACACCTTTACTTCCATACTTCGGTTTAATATTAACTTGCACAGCTTAGTCACTTGGTAATTTATCTTTAATATGCGAAAAGCAAGTCTCTGCCTTATGATCATCACATTCAATAGGAGAAGTACTGAGACTTGGCTGATTAATATCACAGACATTTGTATGGGCAGTACTATGACTTACTACCTATATCACTTCTTCGTAAAGGTCACCAATTTTTTTAAACACTACTTTTGATAGCTAACTCTTAAAAGGCTTCATTAACCGATGTCAATCTTTGCCTTTTGACTATGCACATACTCATTCTATCAGCTGGTGTTTTTGCCACAAAAATATATAAGGAACAACTCCTTTCTTCAAACTTAGATTACATCTTTCTCCTTGTTGTTTCGTTACACATATTATATTCAATACAATTTGCTGTATCTTCATTAACCTGAAATAAATCGACAAACATAAAAATTTCGTAAAATCAAAAAAATAATACGGTTTTTATAGAAAGTTATACTGAACTTTTGTAGGCTAGGTTAGGTTAATTTTAAACTCAAATTTTCTAATGTTCAATTCGTAAGTATAAATTTAAACTATTAGATTAAACTTATTATAAATAAAATATACTTACGTTAAATTGATCTTCACAACAATATAAGCACGATTTAGGACATATATTATCCCTTTTAATTACCATACACCGTTGTTATTGTATTTTCGCATCTCTTGGAATACAAAAAACACTTTGTCGGGTGTTTTTCTAATACTATTTTTGCACTCCGGTACTATACAATATTTGTAAGATGACTTTTATCTTCTTCCATGACTTGTAAAGCAATTAAAACTTAAAATATGTATGAAGTAACTAAAAAGTGCATAGTAAACATTCACTGGATGTGTCATTTGACGTCACGCAAAGCGCGCGCAAAATGACGGCGTTTGAACGGCTCAAATTTTATACAAGTTTTAATTTTTAATTTGAAGAAAAACTAGAATCTTTTCAAACCTATTTATATTTTTTTCTACGATATATAGAGGTAAATGATTAATTTACGTCAAAAAAAAATTACATGAATGTTTCCTATTCAAGAAACGTCAAAAACGGAAAATATTAATGTAGAGATGTCCGAAGTCTATAACATATTTCGTTTTTGAATTGCGAAATCAGACCTTAGGTTTTAATATATTATCCTACATGTTTCTATATATGGATGTTCAAATTTAAACTTACTCGGAACTGGGTTATTTTGAACCATTGTGACATAAATGTCGTGACATAAATGTCGATTTTATGACAGTACCTATTATCTACATAACCGTCTGAGGTGTGTTTCTAAAATCAAAGGCACTTGTATTTTGCAAGTCACCAAATATAAGCCAAATTTAACATGTATTTGAGTGATGAGGGAGTCAAAAGTAGTTTCCAATGGTTCGTGTAATATTTATTACACACGGTGCGGTTGGCCAGTTTTAGCTTGAACTTGACTGAACACACTCCCACGTGTCTAAGTGAAATGATTAAAAAAAAAAGGCAAAGGTAAGATGACTCAAAACCTGTTCTCGTAAAACCTTCGGTGAGCAATGAATGAATAAAGGAAACATTTATTTATTCAACGAATCTTAGCTTTCAGCCAATTATTTTTTTTGCTTTCATTCTTTTTCTACTTTTCAAACAATTTTAGACCTTTTACAAGAACATTTATGTTTCATAAGAATAATATTTGTTTATAAAATCAAAGAATAACTTTCTGTCCCATCCTGTTTAAAATAATCAAATATTTTAAAATGTTATTGTTGTTAATTTGTAATTTAAATAAGTAAGAACTCCAGAGTAACCATTAGGATTTGTTTTTGTTTAAACTAATAATTTTTCGATTAAATTATTAAAGTTTTCTGTTCGCTGTAATCACGAATACGATAGAGCTGTTATGAAACGGTATCTGTATTATATGGCACTGTGTTAAATATGCATAGTGTCTAGACTAAATTCTAGCATAGCCACTATACATAAATTTATTCCAAATTTAAAACGGTCTAGATAAAAAGACTGGCCAAAATACTTCAAAATCAAAATGACATTACTAACTGAAATGTCAAATTGACCTATATAAAGCAAACTACATAAATCCCCACAACATGCAGAAAAAGACAAAGAAACCATTCAGAATGATACATTGGTTTTGAAGATGAGTCAATAACCGGACAAGTGTAGGTCAACTCTGGATCATATTTATTTTGTGAAGTACTAAGTCCAATATTTGAATGTTCAAAAACATCAGGTAATTCAAACATTGAACATTAAAGAGAAGTCTTTGTTTAGATTAGATTGTTAGTCGTCAAACTTATATGATCGTCGTAAGTCACTCGTGATGTCACTAACAAGAAAATATGTCCTAGCAAAATCAATTGACTCTCGCATTCCAGAGCAAGGCACATAGCGTGAGTTCTTAACTCGTTTGTGTAAGTTCGTTAGCAGTGTTAGTCCATTGAAAAGTTACATTTGGGGTTGCGTTTTTTAGAGGACGCAATTTTATTTTTTTAATGTGTAGGGGGGGTCAGTAGAAGCTTAAGTTCAAGTTTGTGGGGTCGCCACCCTTGTCCTACGGCCGCCATCTTGGAAAAACGGGTGCAAAAGGTTTTCGCTCTGTATCTCGTAAACTAGTTACCCTACAGAAAATTTAATCAAACATAAAATTTAGAAAATTAAATTTCCTACAGTTTTATTTCTATTACTTTTTATCGTCAAGTGACCAACAAAAAAGTTATAAACAAAAATAAGTAAAAATTTTGTAACAAATTTCCTTTTGGAGGTTATAACTTTTTTTCAGTTCATTTTACAATAAAATGACATCACAGCAATTTTGTAGAGGGTTTTTCAACGAACAATTTTCTCTTTATACTTGTTTCATTTTAATTTATTTATCTAGGTTTTACAGCGCTCCAAACTTGAACGGATTCTCGAATGGTCATAGGGATGCAATAAAAACTAAAAATTAGACTTACTTTTCTATCTATATTTTTTTTATTCATACAATTTATTATGATCTTAACATTCCTATGCTATTATTAAACTATGTTTGACCCTTTTCCCCACTACAAAACTGATTTTACTGTCGACCAGGCTGAATCGGATGCAGATGCGGTCATCGTCCGTTGTGCGCTTGCTGCATCACAGTCATATGATTTGGTGACAATCATAGCAGAAGACATCGACATCCTTGTATTGCTGACGGCATTAGGAAGGAATCAAACTAATGTATTTTTTTAAAAACCTTCAAAAGGGCGTACGTCCGAACAATTGTACTGTCTGTCTGTCTGTTTTAAATATAACGACGTAATAGTTGAGAATTTACTGTTTCTCCATGCCTTCTCAGGATGCGACACAACGTCAGCAGCGTATAACATGGGCAAAGTCAAATTTATAAAAATTTTGCAGAAACATCCAGAGTTAGCAAGTGGAACTAAATTATTTAAGAGGGAAAAAGTCGAGTCATCGTTACTCAGTGTTGTTGGCGAACGTTTTTTCATCTCATTTATTATGAAATAAAAACGATACTCTAGACACTCTGCGATACAAACGATTTGCTAAGACAGAGAATGAAAATGCATTTAATCTCTCTTTACTTCCTCCAATACAAGATACAGCCCGTTTCCACAGTTTCCGAGTATATCTAGAGTACCTTTTGAAGGTTTTTAAAAAAATACATTAGTTTGATTTCTTCCTAATGCCGTCAGCAATATAAGGATGTCGATGTCTTCTGCTATGATTGTTACCGAATCATATGACTGTGATGCAGCAAGCGCACAACGGACGATGACCGCATCTGCATCCGATTCAGCCTGGTGGACAGTAAAATCAGTTTTGTAGTGGGAAAAAGGGTCAAACATAGTTTAATAATAGCATAGGAATGTTAAGATCATAATAAATGATCTTAACATTCCTATGCTATCAAACATAGTTTAATAATAGCATATGAATGTTAAGATCATAAGAAAAACTAGTAGGTAGGTGCTAAAAAAGTGAACACGTTTTTTAGATTGCTCCAGAGCTTTAATTTTATTTTTTATATGTAATAATTATTTTTGGCATTAGTAAATAATGAGATAAAGTAATTGTACCTGCCAGCAGTGTTTCCTACAAGACAATTCACAAGAACTCTAAAAAAAAAAACCTTTGCTATACACCACTTCACTTCACTTGAGTAAGTACAGCACCAGTTTGTACTTAATATTGTTAAGCACCATGGACACCATTAAGGACACAATACAGGGCCTGACTCAGCATTTTAATGCGAGAATGGCTGACTTTCAGCAAAATTTAAATTCAGCCATCCCGGCAACGAGTCCAACATCAAATATCTTGGCTCAATTTAATTCCTTCAGAACCTTTGTATTGTCGGCGCTTGAAGGTCTGCAACTACAGGTTCTGTTATTGGCTAAACAGCAAGATCACTTTGAGATGAGGAGTAGAAGAAAGATGCTGTTGATTCATGGTGTTCCTGAGGACAGAAAGGAAAATGTTTCTCAAAATTCATTATTGTTTTTGGCTAAGCACTTAAAAATGCCACAACTATCAAGTGATGATATAAGCCGCTGTCATCGGTTAGGTAGTACAGTTTTAGAAAAACCAAGGGCTATAATTATCAAATTTAAAGATTTAAACATCAGAAACAAAGTCTGGTATTCAAAGACCAATTTGAAAAATACAGGAGTTACACTCTCTGAATTCCTTACCAAGTCAAGGCATGACACATTTATAGCAGCAAGACAACGCTTTGGAATTCCCAAGTGCTGGACGAAGAATGGGTTTGTAATTGTTGTTGGTCCGGATGGAAAGCGCCACAGCATAACGTCGACTGCGGAACTCAGCAACATCCCAAGTATGCCTGAGTCAGAACTGGCCGCATCTAGTGGGCCATCTGACAAGACCTCTGAACTTAAAGCAAAGACAGCTCTAACTGTTCGGGCTAAAAGAACCTTTAAAAAGTAGTCTTGTCCATAGTATTTATGTATATGGTGAACATTTTTCATTTTTTTTTTTTTTTCTTTTTTCTGCATGAATCTTGGTTGTTTAATTGTTATTTTTCTTTTATATATTTTGTTTTAATTACATTTTAAGTTTTATCACATTATGAGTGAGGTGTAAATATTTAAGTATAAATTACATAACTTTTCTGGTTCATTATATTGTAAGATATTTTTAAGAAGGTACAAATAATTTCTTTACTTTCTGACATTTGACAACTTCTACAACTTACTGTCAACAATCTGACATCAACTGCTTGCATTGTTTCGTTTAGTAATGCATTACTATAAATTTGTAGTAATAGTTAAGTGTGATATAAATTCTCTTTTTCTTTCATTGTACATTTTTACTTTCAATTTTCACTCGAATTTTTTATTAGATGTGGGCATGATGAATAATGTTGATGTTGTGTTATTGTTATATTTTTAGTTTTTTTTTAGATTATACTACTAATTATATTGTTGTTGGTTACTTTGAAACCTTAAATGAGTTTAAATTGTTTCTGGTTTATTATTATTTTATTTTTTACATATATATATATTTTTAAACTATTTCTTTTTTTTTATCATATATATTGATGGTATTATTTTAATTCGCTGGCGGGTGAGGTTATTGATTAGTAATAAGTAGTAATTAATAATAAATTAATTACTTATTTAGGTTAATATTTTATTGTTAGTTATTTAATATAATTATTTTATTTATATATATATCTAGTATAAAATATAATAGATTATTTAAAATATGTCGTCGACAAATAGTATTAACAGTGATCAGTTTTACTCCTTGTCGTCTGGTGAGGAATCATTTCAAGATAATAATTTACACAGTATACCTTATCCGCTTAATGTCACCCTTAATTCGTGTTTCTTTGATTCTCTAAAAAATTTTAATGTTATCCATATTAATGCACAAAGTATCCCGGCTCATTATCCTGATATGCTTGCATCATTTGAGTCTCATAACATACATGCTATTCTAGTTTCTGAATCGTGGCTAAAGCCAATTTTACCCTCTATCTCTTATGCACTGCCAGGATTTCATCTCATTCGCAATGATCGCGTCGGTAAGGGTGGTGGAGGAGTAGCGATCTACTTACGTTCTCACATTCCTTTTAAAATTGTTAGTTCGTCAGCTCAGCCACCTGCCCCTGATGCACCTGAACATTTAATTATAGAAGTTATTTTATCTCATTTTAAAATTCTTGTTGGTGTCTTTTACTCTCCCCCTTCTATCTTAAATTATTTTGATTCTTTTGAAATATTATTAGAAAATTTAATACCTTTATATGTCCATTCAATTATTATGGGAGATTTCAACACATGTATAAAAAAAGATAACTACCGTAGTAAAAAATTGTTATCTATTGTAAACTCTTGTAATATGCATATTTTACCTCTTTCGCATACTCATCAATTCCCTGGCAGTGCTCCGTCCCTTCTTGATCTCATTATGGTATCTGCACCTAATTTCGTTTCAAAACATGGTCAATTCTCTGCTGATGCTTTCTCCTATCACGATTTAATTTATCTATCTTATAAAGCTCGTCCTCAAAAATCTAAATCCAATATACTTCTGCGGCGTAATTTTGGTGGAATTGACTTGAACCTCCTTCGTGCCGATGCTCGACAGCTAGATTGGTCCGCAATCACTAATTATGACTGTATTGACTCAAAGGTTGAAGGTTTTAATGTTTTGCTAACTCAACTGTATGACAAACACGCTCCAATTAGGCCAATAAAATTGAAACACCTTCCTGCTCCTTGGCTTACAGACGAACTGAAAATTTTGATGAATAAAAAAAATCAGGCAAAACTTAAATTTAAACTGAAAGATAGTGACAAAAATCGTACTAACTACCATAAGGCCCGAAATCGCTGCAATACATTGTGTAGAGATGCACAAAGACGCCACATACATAGATCAATCGAAAATGGCAATACTGCTAGTACATGGAAGTTTCTTGAATCACTTGGAGTTGGTAAATTACCGAACACATCTTCCTGCAATGTAGATATTGAACTTCTCAACAAATATTTTTCTACCACAGAGGCCATTAATACCACTGATAAAAACCAAACTCTTAAAACCCTTGCATCCCTTAAAACTCCAGATTCTTTACCTTTTTCTTTCTGCTCTTTTACTGAATGTGATGTTAAGAAGAACGTACTATCCATTTCATCGAATGCTGTTGGTGCTGATAGCGTCAGCCGGAATATGATCGTACCCATCCTAGATATTATCTCTCCCATTTTAACCCATATTTTAAACCATTCCATTACCACTAGTAAATTTCCCGATATTTGGAAACAAGCCCAAATTATTCCTATACCTAAAAAGGCCAAACCCTTAAACCTCTGTGATTTCCGTCCTATCTCCATTTTACCCTTCCTTTCAAAAATTCTTGAGAAATTAGTACTTGAACAGCTAAGTCTATTTCTTAACGAAAATCAACTTTTAAATCCCTGGCAGTCTGGATTTCGCCCCGGTCATAGCACGGCTACAGCGCTAGTCAAAGTCACTGATGACATTCGACTGGCAATGGACAATACACAGCTTACAATTTTAACCCTTCTTGATTTTAGTAATGCATTTAATACTGTCGATTATGATATTTTACTTACCCTATTACGTTCTATCAACATATCTCCATCGGTAACAGACTGGTTTCGGAGTTACCTCACTGGTCGTCGACAGCGCATTCGGAACGATAAGACCTTATCGTCCTGGTGTAGCGTCTCGGCAGGGGTACCTCAAGGTGGCGTGTTATCTCCTTTATTATTTTCAATTTTCATAAATTCTATTACTAAATATATATCTTCTCTCTATCACATGTATGCAGACGACCTTCAAATTTACAGACATTCCAGAATTGAAGATCTTACATCTTCCATATCTGCCATTAATATTGACCTGACTGCAATTTCTGAGTGGAGTAAGCAGTATGGACTTAAAATAAATCCTGTCAAGTCCCAGGTTATTATTATTGGCAGTCCCAGCATGATTGCAAGAATAGATGGAGATAGCATTCCTGCAGTTATATATAACAATGTTCCAATATCCTATTGTTCCACCGTCAAAAATCTGGGACTACACTTGGATCAAACATTATCTTGGACTAGTCATATCAAAGAACTTAGTAAAAAAATCTTTGTTGCTATGGGATCTCTATGGCGATTGCAACATTTTCTGCCGATTCCTACCAAAATTATGTTAGCACACTCTCTTCTTCTTTCTATTCTCGATTATGCCGATGCAAGCTATCTTAATTTAACTGAGGACCAACTTAACAAACTTGAGCGACTCCAAAATATTGCTATAAGGTTCATATTTGGTTTAAAAAAATATGACCACGTTTCTGAATTTCGCAAAAAACTCAAGTGGCTTCCAATTCGCCGCCGCCGGGATCTACACGTTCTCTCTCTTCTGTACTGTGTATTATTTCACATGAAATCACCCTCATATCTGAGGGAGAGATTTCAGTTTATTGGGCTGCCAGCTGATGTACGATCATCAAAATTTTTAATTATACGAATGCCAGCTCATAACTCAAAATTTTTCCAACATTCTTTCACGGTCCATGCGATAAAATTATGGAACGCACTACCTCTCTTTATTAGAAAATCTAAATCCTTGCCTATATTTAAAAAATCTGTAAAGGAATATTATTTATCAGGAATAAACTGAGACGACTTATTATATATATATATATATATATATATATATTATTTATTTTTTGTTATTATTATTATTTTCTAATGTTATCATTAGATTTATTACTTATGTGTATAATTAATTCTCTATTATGTATAAGCACTGTATAAATTTTAATTGGTATTGTTTAGTTTATTAATTAATTATGTATTGTATATAATTATATGTGTATTACGTTTATGTATTAATGTGTATTTATTTTTATGTATGTTTACAATGTTTAAAACTTTTAGCCACCTATCTATGTGCACTAATATTAAATTCCTTTCAATGTGGTTGTCTGGAAGAAATCGCCTTTAGGCGATAAGACCGCCTTTTGTATTTACCCTGTTTTTATTTGTAATTGTTTAAATGTATTTTTTTTATGTGGTTTACAATAAAGAATATAAATAAATAAATAAATAAATTGTATGAATAAAAAAAATATAGATAGAAAAGTAAGTCTAATTTTTAGTTTTTATTGCATCCCTATGAGCATTCGAGAATCCGTTCAAGTTTGGAGCGCTGTAAAACCTAGATAAATAAATTAAAATGAAACAAGTATAAAGAGAAAATTGTTCGTTGAAAAACCCTCTACAAAATTGCTGTGATGTCATTTTATTGTAAAATGAACTGAAAAAAAGTTATAACTTCCAAAAGGAAATTTGTTACAAAATTTTTACTTATTTTTGTTTATAACTTTTTTGTTGGTCACTTGACGATAAAAAGTAATAGAAATAAAACTGTAGGAAATTTAATTTTCTAAATTTTATGTTTGATTAAATTTTCTGTAGGGTAACTAGTTTACGGGATACAGAGCGAAAACCTTTTGCACCCGTTTTTCCAAGATGGCGGCCGTAGGACAAGGGTGGCGACCCCACAAACTTGAACTTAAGCTTCTACTGACCCCCCCTACACATTAAAAAAATAAAATTGCGTCCTCTAAAAAACGCAAGGTAAGGCCTAAAAAATGTAACATTTCAATGGACTATGTAGAAAAAACAAACGTATCCTACGGTTTTATGGTTTTAATTAATGATAAAAACGTAAACATTTAGGCATTTGCAATTCCTTGTTAGGACTGGTCTGGAGATGAATGACTACTTTAATTCAATGCGACACAAAGCAAATTAAGCATTATCGGGTTTGTTTTGTTTCGAAATTATTGAGCTTATCCATAACGAGGTTGTATCATCTTCCGCATTGTATTAGGAACTACTGGTTACTGGTCAAATTGTAGATAAAAATATAATAAAATCGATAAGTTACTTGATAAAACACTTGCGTCATTGCTTTGTTCAATCATGCATCCCGCGGGTCGGACTGGGTCCGGTTTTTACAACATTACGTTTTCATAAACAAATTAAACAACACAGCGAAATTATTTATATTATATATTTCGATTTTGTTCACTTACATAACACTGTTATACAATAAATTCAATAAATACTTTGCGGTAAAGAGATAACCGATGCATTCTGAAAAAGTTAAATATGTATATCTAATATGTACATAGGCGTAGCCAGATTCCGTGCTAGGGGGGGGGGGGGGGGGCAAAGCAGATTTCTTTAATATATTTTTGTGATTTTGGACCCGTAATTTTAATTTTCTGATCATGGTTTAACAATGAAAGAGTAAACGCTGGTGATTTGTCTTTGCCGAATCTCGCTTCTAATGAAGATTTTAGACTTTGAAGTGTTTGCTAAAAGTTTGACTAGAGAATTGTGTTTGTTTGTAATACATAGACCTATAATAACTAAAAAGCCACATTTCTCGTCCCCGACTAACCTTCCTGAGAAAGCATTTTTAAACTTTCTTAAATTTTTAAAACTTAATGAATTTTATTTTTGAATGTAAAATACCATTTTTAATTTGCAATAGAAGGTCTTAGAGAGGTATACGATGTCCCCCCTGCCTCCCCCCCCCTCGGTACGCCCATGAATATGTATTAATATTTTGCTTTGAACATCTGGTTTAATAGATCACTAAGAGTCGATATGTAGCATGGGTATATCTATCACCTTGATATTCGCAAGGTTCGATACCGATCACTACTCCTATAGATGCTAATCACGCTGTACACACATACACATACACACACACTACGTAGCTATGAAATAACATCACACGATATATGTTTTGTTTAACAGTGTTCAATTATAAACTATCATTATCCTAGTAACTGAATCAAACACATCAGACTGATCGAAAATAATGATTCATTGTTCTCAAATATGATTTCGATATTTTTTTTAATGTGTATAATATATTGATCATTAATAATAATATAATAAAATCAGGACAAATTACAGACATTGATCTAACCCCTAAGTAAACAAATTATTTGCTTGTGTTAAGGGTGTTAGACAACGATACAAATACATAGAAATACACATATAAATACTGAGAATATATTTAATAACCGACCAAACCCAGAAACACAGACATCTGTGCTCATCACATAATTGCCTGTCTCTGTCGGGAATCGAACCCGAGCCCCATTGCGCTGTGACACGTTAGGCGTCTGCGCTAACCACTCGACTAACGGGGCGGTTAAATCATTACATATTTATTTAACATATATATTATTATTTATTAATAACGTGTGAACTGAAATAGTAAAACTGACGCTTTTTGTTCACTTGGACGTCAATGAAGAGAAATATTTGACGTAAGTTATGCTAATAACTAAATAAATAGCAGAACTTATAACAAAGTGGGAACTGAGGATTAAATAATCATATTTATTTACATAATCAATTACGTTAAACCAGTGCGTGTTAACATTTCTGTGTTATTATAATTCTTTCGTAATTACCGAGATAGAAAAGGAACCGAAATTCTAGAGAGAGACAGATAATATTATATTGTATCTCTCATGTCTATCGAAGGAGTAGTGTTTTATTTAAATGTTCCTCTTGTAGGTACGTATGGGTCCTTCGAGACATAACCTTAGTCGGGTAATATTGAAAATGTAAGTCAGTTCAAAATAACCTTAAGTGACACGTGCCACGTTAATATCTGCGTAAAAATATATATTTCTTATACTTTAATATTTGTTATAAATAATGTTGGTTATATAAATCGCAAGCTACAAAACAGACGCAGTAAGGGAACGGTCTTCAATTATAAATATATTTTGTGGATAATTTGAATAGAAAAAGAAAATAGATAATGAAAATCTTTTCTTGTTAACCACACTAATAATTGCTGGATGACACTCAAAACATATTTACTCAAATATTTTATATATAAATACCAATAAGGACATGATTATTCTCTATATACAGTTATTTATAAAATATTTTATGTATAAAAATGATTAAAATTAAAGCACTTCACTAACAATCTTTTATAAAGTGTATGTTTATGACACTATAGTATTTAATATTTATAAACATATCTTAGGTGTCTGAAGATAATAAATAATTCATGTAGGTTAAGCTAATACTATTCGTGATAAAGATCTATCTTGAAAAATACTTGAGATAGTCTGAGTAATTAATTACATTATAAAATTATTAGAGAAAGCAAAAAAATAGGTATAATAACTTTTATTAACTACCTAACTAACTATAACTAACTACTTCTTAACCCATAGTTATTTTAAGTTATTATTAACTTACTAGCAGCTGTTATCTATTTATATAAAGATATCAATTAATGAATTTATTTTTCATAAAGACTCATAATATTAAAGTATTTACTTTTCATAAAGACTCAAAATATTTAGTGGATAGTATAACTATTTTCATGAAAATATATCATGTTTTGCTTACCTAAATGATATTAAATAAAAATCTTAGATAATGATGGTTTTGTATTTAGTATATTTAATAAATAAGTAATTCGGTAGCTACCGATGAGCGGCAGACAGTAAACAAACAAATACGTCAAGTATACCTGTAGATGTGAAGAAGTCCTGGCAACTGAACAAGTCAGTAAGACTTGTTCCTCGTCACCGAGAAGCAAACTTAAGCTTCTACTGATTCTACTAAATACTTCTACTATAATAAAATTATAGGATAGAATTGTTACTACACAAGGAGGTAATCATTAATGAGAGAATTAGATTAAAATAATTATATAATTGAATTGTTTTACTAGCTGACGGAGCCGGAAATATACTATTATAAATTAAATTTCATAGTGTGTTTAATGTTAGGTGAGTTATTGCTTGTCTCAGATTTAATACCTGCTATTCATAATTTATAAAATATTGAGGAAAACATTCTCTTGGTACTTTGTTTCAATTATTATTCCTACTCAGTTTTTAAATTAGACAATTATAGGCACTGTACGATATAGTATATACTGTATTGTACTATATATATATTTATGGTATTATGTATTATATATATATATATAATACCATATATAATACCATATATAATACATTTCTACGGCACAAAATTTTTCGGATAACGCAAAGTTTACGTCATACTAGAAAGTCGTGACAAATATGTGTGAGAATTTCAGTTCAAGCGTTATTAAATTTTGGTGGCCAGGGAATAAAACCACCTAAAAAGCCACTATATAATAATACTAATACAGGACAAATTACACATTGATCTAACCCCTAAGTAAGCAGATTATTTGCTTGTGTTGGGGGTGTTAGACAACGATACAAATACATAAAAACGCATTATAAGTTCTGAGAATATATTTAATAAACGACCAAACCTAGAAATACAGACATCTATGCTCATCACATACATGCCTGTCCCTGACGGGAATCGACCCCAAGCCCCGTTGCGCCGCTATACGCTAGACGTCTGCGCTAACCACTCGACCAACGGGGCGGTTATGTATACCAGCTTCAAATAACTGTTGGTACGAGACTCTTCATTTGTAAACATGTCTACGGCAATGTACAGGGATGTAAAAATAATTTAAATCGCGTCAGCGTCACCAGCTACAGGGTCGCGTGTGTTTAATGGAAGCATCAACATTCAGCGCTACACGACTGCACTCGTAAGTCGTAACCGCACCAAGTTCACGGCACAACATGGCGGTCGGCGCCCACTGACTTTACACACTTTTATAAAATAACGCCCGCACATTTTTCCCAAGATTGCGTCAATGGTCCGACCGCGCACGCTATATTTGCGTTCAAGCGTCTATTAATAAAACCGCCTGGCGAAAACTTGACCAGTCATCAGTTTTATTTTAGAAGGTAACGAAGTAAATAAAATAGTATGATACGACTCCACGTTGATGCGATGGTATGTTTTGTT
This sequence comes from Napeogenes inachia, assembly GCA_959347355.1. Taxonomy (NCBI): domain Eukaryota; kingdom Metazoa; phylum Arthropoda; class Insecta; order Lepidoptera; family Nymphalidae; genus Napeogenes; species Napeogenes inachia. Next base: position 11,043,135 of record OY365793.1, on the reverse strand, counting down.
TGCGCAAAGTGTATTTCTGAACGCTCACAATGGTGGAGATATTTATTAATAATCAGATTCGTCACGCCAAGCGAGACTATGTTTTGTTTAACCTCACTAAAGAGAAATCGAAGCGATTGAAATATTTACATAAGATTATTTTCGGTGGATATAGGATTTATTTACATTTATTTACCGCTCCTCAGACGTCATACTCTTTGGGCATGCGAGAGCCATTATCGATGTTTTAGTTTCAATGACGTATACGAATGTTTTCGACATTATTTATAAAATCAAAACGATAATACAGTTAGTGAATTTGATATATCTATATAAATATTATATACTATCTGGACAAAATACAAGGAGGTTATAATTGACGTACATTGTATTATTAGGAAATACACTTCAGTGTGCGTCAATTACAATACTTATATTTATTTATCATTATTATCGTCTTACGATTTTTTATAACACCTTTATTAGAATGCTTATAATAAATATATGTTTATCACAATGATCTAATCCTCATCGTCTTATTCTTACTATGTTCTACGTAATAGATACACTATCTATTTACTTTCGTTATTTGGTACTATCTTGTATATCGTCAACTAAGGTGTCTCAATCTCGTTTATTTATATTTACTTTAGTACGTACTACTCGTAGAAACTTAAACACTTGATAAATATTTGACTTATCTTGCTATGTCTAATGATAATATCAACATCACGAATCCTATTTCACAGAGATATGCAATGAAACCTTCTCGAGACTAGAGTCTATTTTTTTAATTGTATTTTATTATTATTACCGTAGTTATTAATTAGTGCTAGGATTTGTTTTGTTAATGTATATTAGTTGATCTTGAATATATTAGTCTCAGAATAAATTAAAATGTTATCATGAATTAACCTGTTTATTATGGAATTCTAAAACTTTGCGAGAGAATAGGTAGTATGTAGGTAGATGCCTGCGATAAGGATATTATTATAATCATAATTAAAATGTATCTACGTTATATATTTTTCCTAGATCGTAGCAGACTTTGAGATTGTATGTCTGAAGTACTTTATCTTTTACTCATAAATTAACCTTTTGAAAAGAAACTTTGTATTCAATTTAAAAAAGCAAAGTATATAATGTTATAACAATATTCGAAATGTGCAACTAAGATGTTAAGATATATTTTTTTTATGACTTAAATTATTTATGATCTGAGAACCACTCTATATATTATGTATTATCTAAATTCTAATCAAAACATTTTCAAGTAGGTACCTGACAGCATTTACGAAGTGCCTACGTATTTATATGCTTCAAAGAATAAGTATAAGGTTTTATATTAGAAACAAATTATCGAATGTTAATTTCTAACGTCAACTGTTTTGACAGGTTTCATGACTATGACAGCCGAGTCGTCAAGCCGTCATAATCGTACTTCAGACCTTTTAAATGAGATGAAATCCTTACTTTACCTGTATCGTCAAATTTAAAATAATTTTCTACGTCCTTCGGTACTTTACCATTGGATTACTCACAAAGAATCGGAGCTTCGTATATAGATACCTACCATAAAGAAATGTTATCAATATATTGTACTACCGATATAATACGTCAATAATAATATTGATGATAATTTTGTTTTGTTTCTGATTAGACTAAATATTGATTCAATAATTATATGGTTTATCTATATCGATATTTATAGCTCATAATTATACTAAATATGTAAACAACTAAGTAAAAAAAAGTCTACAACAAGGATATAGGACAAGGATTGCCCTAATTCATGAATTATTAAGAATGTACACATCGAGGATGTAAAGGTCAGCCATCTCAGACTAAGTAATCATGAAATCTCTGAAATCACAAGGTCCCTGACATATTTGCATGGGACTTTCATATGCGACATATTTATATATCGAGTTTATTAATTTAGGGCATTCCATAGTGACTGGTGGGCTATATTACTCCGGAATCGTAGTGTTTAAAATTTCTATTTTAATCTAATATGAATGATCATACAGATATTTTAAAAACATTATGAACCAACTTATGGAGCCAATATCGAAAAATATAAATTATGTACATAGTTGGATGATTGAAAATATTTCTCCTTCGCCATCTGCAATGTCAACCTATATTTTATTCCAAACACTATACACAGCAAGATGTCTCTGGCTATGCTATAAAATGAGAAAATATACTACTACGTCATATACTAAAAATAAGCACAAAGTTTAATTTCTGCAATAAAATATAGACCAAAGAAATTGTGACTGGTGGGACATCGTTTTGTGTCTGATGTGGACGAATACGAAATCGGCTAAAAAATAACTCTTTATGTCATATTTTAATCCGACTTTAAAGAAAATTTATATATCCTTTACATTTACAGATTGCGAATCCCTCATCCGCAAAATGCTCGTCCTAGAACCTATGAAACGGTACACGATCGAGCAAATAAAGAAACACAGATGGATGGCGACAGAGCCGTACAGCGCGCCCGCCGCGGCCGTTGACCCCTCGCGCAGTCCGGCGCACGGCGCGCACCTCGCACAGGAACCCAACGACCAGGTGCTGCGACTGATGCAGAGCCTGGGCATCGACCCCGTCAAAACTAAAGAGGTATTTGACATGCTCGTCGACTATAGTCTTATCTTAAGTTATTATTAAAAAATTGGTTCATTTATAATTAGGGATTATAAAATCACCCTTTTACGAAACTTAAAAAAAAATAAGAACGAAACTTGGACCATTAGAAAGAAGTCTACTTTTTATCTCGATCGTAAACCTTCTAAGTTTTCACCGTACGTCGCACGAAGGCCCCAAACTCCGGCGAACCCTGGAGTTGACGAGAATTTCTTTCACCAGAGCCTTCGCTCGAACAGTTACGACCATCACGCCGCGATCTACCTGCTGCTGCTGGAGCGGCTGCGGGCGCGCGCGGGCGACCGACGCAGGAGACCCTCGTCCGTTGAGGCGCGGGAGGACGCGCGTCGGGAGCACCACAGGTCGGTACGGTACCTTCCACCTCCGGGTGGCTCGTGACGAGTAACGAGTCGCCGGATTCGAAACACGCCACCTTACTCGTCGAAAACTAGCTCGCCGCGCTACTCGGGCACGGATCCTAAAAAACTCACATTCAATCGTTCCCTTCGCCGGTTTCCAGGTTACTTCACGGCGGCGACCAGTGCCGCGAGTACGGCTCGTCAGCCGAGACGGCGCGGCTGCTGTCGCTGGCCGCCGTCAATATGACGGAGCAGCGCCTGCGCACGGACCCCGACACGCACCGCAGCTTCCTCGCCGCCAATCTCGACCTTCGCCAGCGCCCACCTAGGGTTACCGATCCCGGCCACAGGCCGTCGGCGGCCGCCTACGAGCAGCAGCAGAACATCCTGAAGCAGTCCAGCGAGGACTGTAGGAGGACGTTGCGGCAGTCTACCGCCGTGGGTCCCGACGCCGACGGACCGAGCGACTGCAGACTATTAACCTCGTCCAGTTTCGATTCGAAGTGTGCCATCGACGGCGGAAGAGGCGCGTCAACGACAGATCGCAACGTTATAGTTAATTTTCTGCAAAACTCCGCCTCCGCGACGAACTTTAGCGTGGAGTCCGTGAAGCTTCCCGGCTCCGCGACTTTTACCATGTGTTCCGAGGCGGCTAAGCTCATGAACACCTTGCAGCAGTCGCCTCTGCCTCTCAAGGGCACGGTGAACTTGAGCACTAGTCCGATACCGTCTCAATTCGCAGAACCGAAGCTGAGTTGTGTTTTGGAACAGCCAAAGCCACTCGAATCTACTAGACTGGTCTCGCAGGCGCAGCAGCAAGATCTGAGCGGATTGCGGACGAGTACGCCCCCATTTAAGGATTACGTGAGCCCCCACCATCCGAGCCTCTCCTATCTTCAAAATACGCTTCTACCTGATGCAAATTTTTCTATATCTTCGACGACAAATGAATTATTTCCGACTACGCTTTATAGACCGGACAGCAAGTTTTCCCTAAATAGATATACGACAGGTCAGACGTACAACCAAGTTCTTCCCGCTAACACAACCGAGCCGACAAAATTTCAACAACAATATTCATCTTCAACCGACGAAGGTTGCGAAACGGATATGGAAGACGTTCCCACGATACCGAGCGGAGTACAAAACAGGCTGAGTTCTTATGCGAGCTCCAGTTCCAGTAGCGGGGTGGTCACTTTTTTTAACAACAAAAGTCTCAGTCAGAATCTCAGCTGTGACTCGTCTCAGAGCAATTTTTCTGCATTCGAAAGTATAGATTACCAATTATCGAATTGCTCGAGCGAACTAGCTAGCAGTCTGCCGAGTTGCACGTCCAACGAGGACAAGGTGACCTTTGAAAATAGTTCTCTAGTTAACACAAGTCCGATGCATCCCTGTGTTTACATCTCGTCGTATAACAACAAGAACTCAGGCACCGGCCTTATAGCGAGGCATAATCCTATCAACTATCAGACGGCCACTAAGAACTGTGCTCGTGCGGTCACTCGAAGTCCGGTAGATTTTCGGGAAGGACGTCGGGCGAGCGACGGTCTGGTCGCCCAACAGGTGGCACAAGCGAGCGACACGCAGACGACCACTCTGGCTTTTAATAGTCAGAGGTTAAATGAAAACTGTAAAGCGAAAGGAATATTGGAGTTGCATCTGGTCCAAAAGGAAGCACAAAAATTAAAAACGCAATATCAATCATCTCTACCGGCGGAAGAGATGACTCAAAGGCAAATACAGCACAACCAGTTCGCGGCTACTTTCACTCCGCACTATTTAGACACGAAGAATCCCGTGCCTAAACGTATAAGTCTCCCCGAATCCTTCAACTATTCGAGTACCTCGCCACCGATGCCGGCCAGCCCTAAAATGGTATCGGCCGTGCAAGACGCGTCCGACTTGTCCTCTCTCTCGCAAACGAGCAAGCCACCCCTCCAGCAGCAGCTGATGCAACACCGACTGTTCCAACAGAAGCGACAGCTTCTGCAGAAGCAAATGACTCCACCCAACATCGCCGTTCACGAGATGGGTCCGTTACACGGTCTCCAAGTCGGCCTCAGTCGGCGACAGATGCTACGCCAACAGAGTTACAAAATCGCCCAACAACAGCAAATCCTCCCTCCCCTCCCGTTAACCGAGACCGAAAACCGGGACCTCCTGGCCTTCCAGGCCATCGTCGAGGATCCGAACCGAATCGAAAGTCGAGATGAAAATCGGGAAGAGAAGTTCACGTATCGGGGCTCGATGGATCTAAGTATACGCCAGGACGGATCGGGCAACGAGAACTGGTCAAACCTCCCCTCCAGTCTTCAGAGCGCCTGTCAGATCTCGGAACTGGGAGGGGAGGGCGCGGAGGGAGGCGGGTGGGCGGCACTGGGGGCGGGGCCGGGGCTGGGAGCGGGGCTCGGTGCCGGCCAATGGGCGTCGTCGCTGTTCCAGCCGCAGGCCTGCTTCCAGGTATTCCAACAGATCAACTAGTAGTAGAGTAGCCGGTAGTGTCGCTGCACGCTCACGACTCGTGCTTTGTTTTAAACACGGATCGACCTTAGATTTCTCCCCGTCCTCGGCTAGATCGGACGTCGGTTTGTTCCGGAGGCATGGACTCTAGAATGCATGACAATAACTAGTGCTTTAATTGAATAGTCTTATCACTTATTATAAGTTCGCCGCCGAGTGGGAGCCGACTCCGACTGCGGGATCGTTGATCGTAACACCTGTACGGACAATATTTGTATGTCTGTGACGTTACCCTCGATTCTGAATTGTATTCGATTTCGAAATCAGACTTCAATTTATACTCAAATACAAATATAATAGATTTAGTTCCATTCCTGTCGTTCGGTCCCGATTCCTGCAACTTTTATAGCCGATTCCAGTAAGAACTTTAAACTCGACTTGCCAAATTTTGTATTTTACTAAACGTATAATAAATGGCATTTTAAACTGTACTGCAATAGTCGCTCTGTGATGTTCCTACATAATATACCCCGTACATTATTACGATTAGTTGTAAGTACCTATTTATTGATATGTATAAGTTCTCGCTCGGAAATTAATTTTGTTAAAGTCTGTATACAGGTTTTATTATTATTTGCTATATATAATGTTATTCTTGGAAGATGTGATAGCTTTACTTAGAAGCAATTATAATTTAAAATACAAGTAAATGTAAAATTTATAATAGTCCATTGTTTTATTTGATCACCTTTTTAGCTGCTTTGAGTAGATGTCACGACTGCATGGTATTCTAAATACAATATATTTAACACGATACATGCTCACTACAAACGTACAGACAGATATGCCTGTACCCCCAGTACGAGCTTTGGCTTTACCAAAACTATGACATTTTACATTTTTAAATCGTAATTAAAACAAAATTATTATAAACGACATACATACATATATATTTAAAAATATTTGTTAAAAATTATATTTATTTTTGGTTATAATATATTTATGAAATATATCAATATATTTGAATCAAAGAGTATATAACAATTCTGTTTTCATCTTACGATTTGGTAACTGTCATAGTTTTCGTAACGTCAAAACTAATACTAGGGGGTACTGTAGGTAAATAAATCCTTCGTACACAGGTGAGGCCTGGCACCGCATTGTTTTTAATAGATTTTATCAAATAAAGTGGAACAGGATGCTTAGGTACTCCTCAGCATAGGCGGCAACCATTTTAAGATTCCTTGTAAATAGTTAATAACAGTTTTTAAATCCTTTTATAAGAGACGAGACTTAAGGTTGCAGTCTTCGGATGATGCATTGGCATGTCGACTGCTTAATAAAGAGATCTCAAAATCACTCGCACGCGACAAACGTCTCTTTAATAACTGGTCTATTAAAGAGACAATCGAACAAAACCAAGGTTCTAAAGTGTTCGTGAGAGATCTTTCTATTGGGCAAAGTCAACTGTCGAGGCTGAAGACTGAGGTTTGATCATAGTTTCGTCTAAACCTAAGACTGATCATAGCTTCGTCAAATCCAGAGATGCTTGGAGAAATCGAGAGATTAAGGAACCAAGAGCTAGACTGACTCGATATGATACCGAGGACATCCCGAAATTCAACTTGTACGAGTGTAGTATGGCTCTCAAACAGCTTAAAAACAATAAGGCACCGGGTGATGATGGAGTTACGGCAGCGCTACTGTAAGCAGGCGGAAAACCGGTGCTGAGTCCTCTAAAAGGTCTTCAATTCCGTTATACTTGAAAGTACTACGCCACAGGCGGAGCACAGAGGCGTGGTAGTTCTTTTTTTTAAACACACTTCCAATTAATTATAGAGCCATCACGCTTCTGAGTTATGTCTATAAGCTATTTTTGTGAGTCATTACGAACCTTCTCTCTGCCCTCTGCGATTTTTGCCCTCTCGAACAAGCTGGTTTCCGAAAAGGCCTTAGGACCATAGACCACATTCATACGCTGCGGCAGGTTGTACAGAACACCACTATGTCAGTCCAGGATCAGAACCGATCTAATTGCAGAGAGGTGTGAGACAGGCAGATGTTATATGTCCGAAACTGTTCACAGCTGCGTTGGAGGATGTTTTGAAGCTTCTGGACGGGGCGGTTTTAGCATCCATATAAATGGCGAGTACATCACCCATCTCCTGTTTGCTTACGACATCGTGGTCATGGCAGAATCACTGGAGGTACTTGGCACAATGCTCGATACCCTAAGTAGTGCTTTCCATAGAGTGGGCCTTAAAACGAACACGGATAAGAAAAAATTATGTCGAACAGACATCTTGTGACCACTCCGATATCAATTGGGAACTCTACACTCAAAGTTGAACTTCGTGAAAAAGGCCAGTCGCCGAATCCAACTTAGCTGAGCAGCGGTTGGGAAACTGCGCACTGTTTTCTCGTCCTCAATACGCCAGTGCTTGAAGACGAACTCTTCAACCAGTGTGTTTACAACATACGGCACTGAGACTTGGACGCTAACTTTTGGCCTTTTAAAAAAGCTCACTGAGTAACAGCTCAGCGGACGATGGAAAGCGCAGCGTGGGACGGCGCCCCACTAGATGGCCGGATGACCTTATGAAGGTTGCGGGGAGCCGTTGGTTACAGGCAGCTCAAAGTCGCATGCTGTGGAACAAGTTAGGTGAGGCCCTTGTCCAGCAGTGGACGTGAATGGGATGAGATGATGCTGATGATGATGAAATCTTTTTTTACAAAAATATATTCTTGCAACACTAGCTGCTAGTAAAAAAACAGCCTGATCACAATTTAGTGTACTCGTTATATACTTATTAATAGAGATGCGCCGAATACTGGTTTCACCGAATACCGAATACTATTTGGTTTAACTTTTACCGAACCGAATATTCGGACGAATTATTCGGTTTACCATTTCATTGTTTGTTTCTAATAAACAGGTTCTAACACTTATGTTATATGTGGCTTCTGGCTAGATGAATAAATATCTTGGTTTATGGTTTAAAAATATTGAGTTGAAGTTTAAAAATAAATGACAACTCTACACTCAACAAATTCAAGGTTCAAAATGTTAACTAGACTAAATACTTATTGTAGGTTCGGAATAATAAAACAAATATGTTGACTTGGTATGTTTCGAAAAAATGTTGACATGTAGTTTAATTGCTTTATATTATTAAGCTTTATTCAACACGTTATTTATAGGATTTCTAGGACATAACTCTTAGTTTTGTCGTTTGGTTCTTTATCGTGTCGTGTTGTTCTACAAAGTGAATAGAAATACTCGAACCGAATATATTCGGCATCAAAACCGAATAATTCGGCAGAATACGAATAGTGAAAAAAAGGCCAAATACAGACCGAATATTCGGCGCATCTCTACTTATTATCAAACCTGATTGAAAATATTACATTTAGAGTGAAGTCATGTAGTTCATCTTAAAATCTTTAAGCATTTTTGATTTAAATAAAAAGGGACAATATTAGAAATTACTATTTGGTACAACAAGATCAATAGCGTTTTACTATTAACAGCAAAATATTTTTAACTGATCAGTCAGTCAGATAATTAACACTGTATGCTTCTGTAATATATTGATTGTTTTTCAGTCCAACTGGCAGGGTCACGGCCTGCCTCCGTCTACAAACATGCTGCCACTCAGTGAGAGTCCTATTTTGGAGCTAACTGAGCAAATGGAGTCAATTTAAACAATAAAACAATGTATTCAATATTTTTAATGAGAGCCCGTTCGTTTATATATGCATTTTATACATTACAAACAAAAAGTCAATAATAGTTTTGTCCTCGAAAAATATCCGTCTCGAACAATAGCTGATATATTTTATAAATTTGTAAATGCATTCCAATTGTATTCCAAGAAATAAAACGGTCAATGTTTTGTAAGACCCGATGCTTCGATCGCACCTAGGTAACTATGATACTGTGAAATAATGTGACTGCACATTATTTTGTTAAATCGGTATTGGTTCTAATATTATACTAATATCTTTAGAAGTGATAAGCGACACGACAATATAAAGTTAGGTTAAATTGTTACGGCTGACGGCTCATTACGATAGTCACTTTTATCATTTATTTCCTTTCATTTTGATAAATTATTTTACCATGTTATAGAAATATACAAGAACATTCTAAATATGTAAATTATTATTTTACTAGCTGTTGCCCGCGACTCCGTCCACGTGGACTGTAAAAAACTGCGGATTTATCAAAGTGTGGGTGATGCCGACTATGAAAAAGACCAAATCTAAATTACATGGCGGCGTAGAAGTAAAAAAAGGGGGAAAACAAAAAACATTTTTCCTTGTTACTATAGAACAAACAAAGCATTTTAATTGGCGGCTAAAGTATTCAACGTTCTTTTTAATTTTTTTTTTTTGTAAAATTCAGTGAACGAAACGATTCAAAACAGGCAAATTACGTAATCGTGCTACAACTTCTTGGATTCGATCTTGGATTTTTTTTATTAGATAAAAGTGGCTATTGTTGAAAGGCCACGTAAACTATAATTCCTTGTATATAAACTACCTCCTAGTCAATATTTTTGTAAACAAGACTGAATTCAGTGTCAATTCAGCTCGGTGGTAACTAGCGAGCCCTACCAACATCGCGCGGCTAACAAGCACATAATTATTGCGTTGAATACGTAGAATTTAGTGTTCTCTTAGTGTACCTAATCTTGTTAATTCATAATTCATTTATATTATTTTTAAATTAATTAGACATATCAACTTAATCTACGTAGGGTAATGATGTTGAAATTCATTATTTCTTGACCAAAAAATGTAAGGCATATTTTAAGATGTGTTATATTTATGTATAACCGGACATTTGCATTATTTATTACTTGGGTTGTTTTTTGTCTTCTCCACTATTCACAGGCCCTAAGATCAACATTTTGTGGTTCATTTGTATACAACACATTTGTCAACAGCTTTGTCGAAAGTTTTTTATCTCAACGAATAATTAACAATTGAAAATAAAATGTTAGGCAACTCTGCAAGGTAAGGCATCTGAATAAAAATATTTGAAACAAAGATATCTACTGGTTGTTTTAACATTGTATGATTATGGTAAACTGATTTCAAGAATTCAGAGATATTCCTAAAGAGTCTCGTTTTTTTTAGTTTCTATATAAGTAGGATAAGTATATAATTATAACAGTTACGAATTATATTGGGGTAACCTGTGAGTAGCAAGCTTATGACTGAATCTGTTCAGACCATGAAAATGTATTATAATTTACTTTAGTTACATACAAGTATTGTTTAAACATAAACCACAATCGTATTTAGCTGTAATACTCTGCCGTTAAGGTGTACGAAGCTTTATCGAAATACAACAATAAATTACATGTGTACGTAAATGTTACATTTTAGTAGAATAAACATAAATTTAGTCGAAAATAGCATAGGTGTTTTGAAGCTTTTACACAAATACGAATATTGTCACTGTATTATATTCAGTCATTATAAATTCATGTTAATCGCAGTTCAGTTTAGGAACATAGGTCAGTAGTAAAGTTATAATTTGGCGAAGTGTAGAAGTTGTTGAATGTACCTACCACAATCAGTTTTTTGATCATCTATATACGAATTAAATTTTTGAGCTATTTTCCTTTGTTTAAGTTTTTTACCTGTACCTACCTATATAATAGGCACCCTTTAAAAAATAGTAATCAAACATATTAGTACTTTAAGTACGACGGTTTTTACTACTGTTGGTACAGCTTTTGTTGTAGTTTTGTTGCAGATACAAACGACGCTACAAGTGATTAACTAAAACATAGGTATCTGCGTTCAAATCTACAATTTTATTCAACTTGGTGTATATTTCGGTTGTGATACTATCATTGACAACTTCGATCGTATAAGACCATGTAACTACCTATAACATTTCAAATAAATTCTCCACTAAATTAGCAATGTTTGATTTACCTCTAGATATTGACTTCATTTATTTATTTATTTTTGCACCATAAAATATTAAAAGTAACATAGTATAGACACAAAGGATGACTTATCTCTTACAAGAGATCTCTACCAGAAACCCTAGATTAAAGGACATTATATATTAACATGGGTATGGTACATACGAGTAGTAATAACAAACTTAACTAAAAATAGAAAAACTAATATACAGATACAAATAAGTATACATAAATACACAAAAATACATACATACACAAAAATACATACATACACAAAAATACATACATACACAAAAATACATACATACACAAAAATACATACATACACAAAAATATATACCTACACACACACACACACACAGTGTTTACGATAAAATCAGTGTATAAATTATCCAAGATCCAAAATGTTTAAGAAAAAAAAAAGATTTTTAAAATTAAGGACATATGATCATACCCGAAACTACAAAATTAGACGCTAGTACAGTTGCCAAAACAGATAACAATACTAATATTATTCTTATCTAATCAAAACAACACAAAGATACTAAAATATAAATTGTTGATTCTGTTTACTACTTACTCATTACTTGTTCGAAGTACATAGCTACAAGGCTTAATCGAAATATCACGTTATAGTGTAGGTACCTATCTAGATATCTATGTACGTATGTACCTATGATGTCGAGGATAACAGATTTAATTTCGGCGTCAAAAAGTATGTCTTTTTCATACGAAGTAACGCCAGATATAAAAGAGGAAGAAATCAAGTTACTGGATTTCAAACCGCTATATTTTTCGGTGACATGGCACGCACAGACGCAAGACTTCAATACATTTAATATAGCACCTTTAAAATTAGCAACGTTTTTAAGAAATACAGGAAACAATGTGTTATTGCATGTTTCCTGCAGCAACATGAAAAAAGAATATCTTAGTGACTTATTAAAGTATTTACAAGATAAGGATATTTGCAACCTGTTCATCATTCTGGGTCGTGAGTTGTTACTATAATTAACTAATGATTCTTATTTTTTTAAAGTCGTTATTACCTACGTCCTTTTACTTATTACTTTTTAATATAAGTATACTAAAACCACTACATTAAAAATATATTAGGTACATAAATATATAAAAAAAATATATTTATACATATATTCTATATTACTTCTTATTTTGGTTTTGACGATTTGAATAAATTGGTGCTTAAAACTTGCTTATAAATGATGTGGCGAGAGTTTCATTATCTGTGTGTATTTTTTTTTCGCAAATCATAGATTACTCCTTTTTTAAATCGGAGTGTCTAAACAGCCGACAATTTGAGGTCGAATAGATCGCAATTCTATTTGGCCGAAAAATCGTGAACCAATCAGAAGGTAGTTTTTGTAATGTACGTACGTGTAATGTTGAGTTGTTCACCTATATTTTAGGTTAGGTGGTTAGGGTTTTTTTTTTTTTTTTTTAAAAGCACCCGCCATTTCGGGGTGTTGTGTGTTTTTCCCCTGACATTGTCAGAGATCTTTTTTAAATCTATGTTGTGTATAAAAAGGAGTTTACGTTTAACGTTACATACTTCGAACTATTTTAGTTTATTTACATTTTTTGTTTTATTCACTTATTTATATATTTATATATAGTATTTTGTTCTACTTAGCCAATATCGGCTGAATATAGCCGATGTCGGCCGACAAATCTTGTTATTTACCCGATGTCGGCTATATAGTATTTTGTTCTACTTAACCGACGTCGGCTGAATAGACACAGCCTTTTTAAATAGACATTTAGGTATGTAGTTTTAATCAAATAATAAATTAATAATTGAATGTGACAATGATTTCAGAAAATTTTGATCCCACGACGTCTGATTTTGCAACTAGCCAAGAAATAGTGACATATATAAGAAAACTCACTGGAAGTTATTTTTGCATTGGAGTTGCTGGTTTTCCTGGTCAGGATGAAAAACTGCTACACTTGAAAGAAAAAGTTAAAGTTGGCGTGGATTTTATAATTACGCAAGCATTTTTTGAACCCGAAGTTTATGAAGATTTCGTACATAAATGTGAACAGTTAGATATTAATATTCCCATAGTGTGTGGTATTTTTCCATTTCAAACTAAAAGGGAATTAGAGGGCTTTGTAAAATTATGTAAAATAAACGTTTCAGACAAGGTGTTGGAAAAATTAGAGGACCATTCTGGAATTGAAGTTATTGCAAAATTAATTTATGACTTAACTAAATCATCGGTTACAAAACATTTTCATTTGTTTACATTAAACAAAATGCAAATCGCTTTTGACCTAATAAAGAGTGTCAGTGAATCGATTGAAGATCAAAAATGAGCAAATATTCATCGTTATTACTATTTTATTTTGGAGAGGATGTTTCAATTTCTAATGTATTAAAAATATATTTTGGTAAACAAACTGTAATAAAGTTGAAGCTGTTGAAGTTAAAGCTAATGACAAAACATTTCTGCAATGCTCAGTATTGTTGATTGCATAAATAATTTACAAAGTCACGAACTTAGATTTATTACACAGATAGTAGTATTAATACAGGGTTATTTGTAATTAATGGGCCACCTTTTGCGGTGAGCCTCTCTACATCAATTCCAACAACATTTGTTCTACGACTTTTTACAAATTTGATGAGAAACAAACATAAAAAAAAGATTTGTTATTTATTACACTGTATTTTGTAAGATGTCTAAAGTATAGGTCGCAACAGTCTAGCGCTGAACGAAATTTGTAAGGTACCAGTTACCACGAACCAAATACTATTAAAACTTAAATATATATTTTTTTATTTCGTATAGTCTTGTAATAATTACTCAATCGTCGTATTGTGTATTAAAATTTATGATGTAAGTATTTACAAAATACATCTTAAACTTATATGTCGCATCGGCATCCGCCGGTGCAACTTATATCACATCCAACACAAAGACCACACCTACAAATCAACTGTTCACCAACTCCTCTTAGCACACCTAGCAATCACTAGCACCATCTCGGTGTACTCGATATTGGTGTAATGATACGGCATCACAGTACTCGGTCCTTCAATCAAGGAAACGAACCCCGACGAGGTGACGTCCGTAGTTAGAGCGCTTCTCTTCAAGAAATCGCCAGGTCCCGATAGGATCACTAACAAAGTGATAAAGCTCCTTTCGCCTCCCTTGATTTACCTATTGGTTTCCATTTTTAATGCTCTACTGGCCGATTCCTTGTGTCCGGCCCAGTGGAAAGAGAATATTATTAATATTATTAAAAGATAAGGTTCTATCACTATGGACTCTTTCCACTGGATTCCGAGGTTTGCCTGACAAACCCCGGAATTTACTTTTGGTAGAAAATAATGTTTACATTTGTTACATTTTTAGTATTTAACGTCTTACAACTTTTCATTTTGTGTGATGATTGGCGATTGTTATATATGTAGGTATATGAAGGGAGTTGTTTTTTTTTAAATTAATGTTCACTTTTATCCACGGACACGTTGCCCGTGCACTTTTCACATTTAGTGAGTATTTGTCAGATTATACATTGAAATTTAAGATAACATGCTCAAAAAGTTTTAGATATCAAAGTGTTCATATATGAAATGTTAGATAGCTAAGTCTCTGTCTTTTGTAGCCATCTTAATATTATATTCTATAATGTTCTATTGTGTCTATTCTAAATTTCAAGAGGACACTTGATCAACTTTTAAAATTATATTGAACAAATATGAAGAGAAACATTCATTTAAATGTGAACCGTGTAAGCGAATAATAACGACTGAAGATTAATTAAGACAGTTATTTAAAGTATAATAAATTGAAAGGTTTTTTTTATATAATCTAGGGCAATGCTTGACTACAATCCACCTGATAGTAAGTCGGCCGGAAATACCGACGCAGGCAAGCTGTTCCAATCCTTCGCTCCAATTCCAATTCGGGATCGCCTATAAGCCTCTTTGCTCGCCTCTCAATTGAGTCCAGAACCGCAAGATGAGACTTTGCGGCAAAATATGTGACCACAGTACTCTACACACGACTGGATCTGCGCTTTGTATAAAACAAGAAGCAGTCCCGGTGTAAAGTACTGCCGGACCTTCGCAAGAACGGCAAGCTTTGCTGCTACTGCTCCTGCTCTGGACTCAATGAACCGACCAAAGTTGAGGTTCGAGGGAATCTCTAAGCCTAACAACTGAAGCCGGTCACTGTATTCCAAGGATACACTCTGGAAAGTAGGAGCGAAGGTGAAAGCGCTCCTTTTGGCAGTGAACAGACACGTCTGCGTTTTGGTGGCGTTGAATTTGACAAGATTGGCATTGCTCCATGCGGAGACCTCGCTTCTTGAAGTTTGTCAATCAAACAACTTAGTAATCAAAGAAATAAAACGAGTAAAGTCTTAGTCGCGCCACGCGCAACCTACCCATGTCTCACACTTTAAGAACTGTGTCGCGCTTTATATGATCGATACTCAAGGTAACTAAGCTCTAAACTAGTATAACTCTTAACTGCAATAAATAATAATGAACTAAAAAGCAATTTAATCAATTACAATCTGATACATATTAATTATTTGTAAGGTCAGTCAAAACATAAAGAAAGATAATGATAAAACAAATATTGGTAGAAATTTAAGAACGGAAATATTACAACGGTACATTTTCATCGTATTAACAAAAGCTAATATGCTCATGCAATGTTGATAAAAACAACAAAAAACATCCAATTGAGTCCTATTTCTATAATTCGAACGGTACATTTTCATCGTATGCATGAAAGCTAATATACTCATGCTTTTTTATTAAAGTCAATGCCAATTTCAAAAGGAGCCATATTTCCATAGAAAGAACGGTACATTTTCATCATACTAAAAAAAGCTGATACAATGGTGTTTGTTGATAAAATCAATCCTAAAATAAGTTATAATTTTATTGTTAAAAAGGTACAATTTTATAGTATTAATGAAAGATAATACGGTCGTGATTTTTAACATTCCAAATTTAACTTGTTAGTCCATTTTAAAACCAATCTTGGATGTAGAACTATAAGGTTGTTTTTGCACTGGATGAATTAATGCAAAGACATTTCAACGATATCGGCTTTTACTTTTAAGCAAGCTTTTTTGTTTACTCTTGTTTAAAAATACCAAATTTGATATATAACATTGCATTCACGCCTTACAAAATTGGAGAAGAAATTAAAATAAAACTATTTTAGATTATTTAGTAATTCAATACAGAGATAAGATGCTGTATGACCTAATGGTCTTTGCGATTCTCCCTTGGAAGATTTAAGAACAACATCAACGTTTTCGCTTGTCAGTAGTCAGTTGTCACTGTCATTGCAAGTTACCATTTCACACTTGACAATTGTCAATCCGTGAATTTTTGAGGTTTCAGGTTATTTTTCGCTCTTATGATAAACCAAGTAACTTGTGATATCTGAATTGAAGCCTTACATTAGAATTTATTTTTGAAAACTAAAACTTTGTAAGTATAAACCAAAACTTGGATTTCTATACATTTTAAAAGACTACAACCAAACGTAATCGGTGATATAATTTATTAGGTTTCGGTTATAAATTCCATGGATTAAGTTTGTCATACTTCGTTTTAGGTGCATAACAGTTACAAAGATGTCATTTCCTGATAAACAACAGCGAAAAATTTGTTGGGATTCTAGAGATCGTTACTGGGCATGTTTAGATAATCAAAATATTAAAGACAGTCCTGAAAAGTCAAAGGCATGTTCCGAATTTAGGAGAATATTTGAAAATTCGTGCCCACCTAAATGGGTGTCACATTTTGATAGAAAACGCGACTATGATATATTTAAGGAGAAAATGCAGAAAGAGGGTTTTGAACCAATCAAATAAAGTTAAAAAATTCCTTTTAAATCAATTTAATTGATTGTATATAGTTTATTTATTAAATTGTTTTGATTTAATTTGGCTTTCATTTACACATTGTTTATTAACAGAATATAAATTATTTTAATACAAGATATTATTCCTTCATCTCGAGCTATTTTATAAAATAAATTTACCTATATCATTTTTTATACAACTATAGTTGATAAAATGGAACCTTATATCTATAGTTTTAAGGTACAGTTTAATGTGTTACAAAAATGTCTAAAATCCAGAGAAAAATAAAAAAATAATTGCCAGAATAGGTAATAAAAAGACTAAGATAATTACTGTTGCTGAAAATTCAAAGTTGTTCTAGTAAACAAGCTTAAGTTTATAACGGTGTAATGAAAATTTTTGCTGTAAATGACAGAGAAAACCGTTTTTCTTACATAAAATTTGCACATATTGAGGTGTGGATTATCCAGGTGCCATTGTAAAATTAATGTCTTATCATATTATATATAGAGCAACACACCTACTGGTATCTTACTTTTATACTTGAAGTATACACAATGTTATTTACATCCATAAGACATATGTTTACTTTAGTACACTGATAGTTGAACCAACTTTGCAATTGCTTTTAGAGCTACTTTAGAAAGCTAAGCTAAGTAAATAATATCAGAAATATTGTTTTGCTAATAAAATATTTCTGCTATTATTTACTTAGCTTAGCTTTCTAAAATGAAATACATCATAGAAAAATATATTAGTAAATTAAAATAATTATGTTAGTTATCAGTTAGTTAATATAGAAAAAAAAAATACATAATAAAGAACATAAGTTGATGCTACACCACTCTTTATGGTATAGAAAAGATAGGTTAAACTAAATTGTGCTAAATTAAAAATAGTTGATCATTCTCTAGTTCATGTTGTAATCTACCTATTCACCCGAGTAATGTTGTCCACAGAACATAAAATATAGACAATGGAAGCATTGCAAACTGCCATTCTGAAACTTAATGTATCAAGCTTTGAAATGAATGCCAAAATAATACAGGTAAAACACTATTACAGATCCATTTTTTTATCAGAAACTTGCAAAGTTTATTATAATTAATATGAAATCAGTGGTGTGGGATTAAATATTTGGAAAATATATTTCTTTTATAATTTCAGGAAGTACTTGTAACAGTAAAGAAATTCCAAAATACAAATGAACTGTCTGAAAACTATGATGTTATACAAGAAAGGTTATGGCATCATTTGAACAATGGTCTGGAAGAGTTTGATGACCAACTGCTTTGTTCCACATGTTTTCATTCAATTCTAATGAAGTCGAAAAACCAAATTATTTATTTAAAGAAGATTTTAAAAATTATTGACTGTGAACTTAAAGTAAAAGAAAATTACATTGAGAAGAATAATGTTAGCTTGGCAATATCACTTGCTTATGGCATTTTTCAATCTTCATTTCTTACACAAGAATCAATTATTATAACATCAGTATTAGAAAATATTTTAAAATCAATTTTTAAATTACTAGTTAAAATGGCATATGAATACACCCAGTATACATTTATTGTCTTTAAAACTATTAGTTCATTTAAAAAAGTGATTGGTACACCTTTAGAAATAATAATATTTGATGATACAAATAAATTAATATTGCTTGATTTAATAAACCATAACTGGGAAAATCCTATAACAGGAATAAGAAATTTGAATAGAATTTTATTTCAAACACTACTAGAAGTATCTGATAAAGACACTTTACTACAAATTTTAGAAGAAGTTAATAGATTTTATTGGAACAAAGCAAAATACTTAATGCTGACTGAAGTGATTCATCAATATAATGCCAAAATAGAGGATTATGTTGTGAAAAATGAGTGGCTTGGTGGATTACTCAACAGTTTACATAAGCCTGGTTTGGTTTCAGCAGGAGCTGACATGTACTACTCGATTTTAGAAAAACTACATTCAGATAGTTGTTGGAAAATATTATTCATGGATCAGGTCATTAAAATTCTAATTGGACCATCATTCCAAGCCATAGAAAATTTTAATAACTACTGGTGCTTAAACACTTTTAAGAAATTTCCTTCCTTAGCACAAGTTATTTTAAACAATTTAAAAACTGAAGATGAATCTGAGCTAAAGCTATACAGTATTCTTTGTATATTAAAACAAGCAAACAAGCTTGCGTTGATTGGAAGACATTGGACAAAAACCGATGATAATAGTGATGAAAAAATTGTATTAAGAAGCACAAATCATTGCAATGCAAATATTAGAATGTCAGCATTCGAAATCATTTGTGTTTCAAATCAAAAATGTTTACCAACACAACTTGAATACACTCAAATTATAGATTTTTTGAAACACAACATTAATTCAGATTGTCCAGGGCTAAGATTGAGCATGATAAATAGTTTAGATATCTTTTTAACACACTTGCATAGTGTGTTCTTAAATTCTCTTCATAACGATGAACTATCAGATTTAACACTCTTCTGTAAAAACTTGCAACATTTGGTAATAGAATCATTAAATTATAGTGGAAATTATCAAAGAAATATCACCACTGTTAAAATAACTTACGCCATTTTAAAGTGCTTGTCAAATATGTCTGGAAAAAAAAACAAACAATCTTCCTCTTGTAATCTAACTCTATTGTCATATTTAAAAGAAAAAAAATGCTGGGATCTTAATAATATTGATTTTGTGCTAAAACTTATTAGCTTATTTAAGGACCCGTCAAACGATGTACACGAAATTGTTCTTCAATTATTATCTGACTATTATATAACAGAATTTGATAATCCAAAGTTATTTAGTCATTTGATTAAAAAAGGCTTGACATGTATACAAAGTAGATTTTTCTATGAAATCAGTAGTGGCCAATATATATTTAAACTTATTATTCGTATTCTACTGAAAACAAAAGAGTTCATAAAAATCGAAGCAAAGTTTAAAAACTTAAAAGAGATTTTTCATTTTGCCTATAAAGAGGTTAATTCTGAATCTAATCATAAGACAGATATTGTAAAATCAATAGAAGAAGGAAAACAATTACACGCATATTTGGGTATTTTATATGTAATTTTTGATACCTCACTTAAATCCGGCCATGAGCTTCCTATCGAATATGATGTTATCATTTCATTGGTTGATAATTTAGAAATAATATCTAATCAGTTTGCTTGGGAGGAAAATACTTTAACCAGTTCGAATTTTTCAAAAATAAATGATATGGTACAAAATCTAATCAATAATTCCGGTTGTGCTGAAAGTACACAAGACCAGACCAAGATTTCGGGATTACACCAGATTGTATTGAATTGTCTGTGGTTAAACGCTAAGGTAACTAATTGTAGCATGGATGTTTTATCTATTTTATTCTAATGATATTATATTATTATTTATTATATTTTCAGGGAGCCTGTGATTTAGCATCATTACTTATTCTATGTTGCAAAGATTATGTTTCAGTTTGTGAGAAATGTTTAAACATTATAATACACGTTCTGGAAACTTCTCGCCATAAAGGTGCTATTGAAGCGGCTGGGGCTGCTCTAGGTATTTTTTACACCTAACTATAACTGGTATATTATTATAATGGTACTTAAGTTTTACTAGTCTTATATTATTGAAGGTCAAGGAATTTATTACTTAACATCTTCAAAGCTTAAATCTGATGTGTCACAACTACCATTCACTTTATTAGAGAGAAAACTAAACGACCTTTTATTTGAAACCGCAAAAATGTCATCCGTGACAAGAAGAGGGGCTGGTCTTTCTATAATGGTCCACAGAATTGTTAGTAATGATAAGAAAAAAGGCAAAGTAAGACAGAAATTACGCAAAATACATATTTATATTCGTAACTACTTCAATTATCTAACTGTATTGTTGTTGCAGCCCTTGTTTCACTATTTTATGAGAAAATTATTAAAAACGTGCAAAGCTTTGGAAGAAAATTGGGATGATCAAGATAATGACAAAGATTTGCCCAAAGCAATTTATATCCATTTCTTAACTAGAATTGTGACCGATAGTAGTTTGGCCTCAGACATTATGTATTATTCAGCAGATTTAGCTGAACTAGCTTTTAACAATCTTACTAATTCAAATTGGCAGATAAGGTATGTTTATTTTGTATTATATTGATATTTAAGCTGGCAATACTAAAAAAATAATGCCAATATATATCCATGTTTTAGGAATGCAGCACTACAGCTTTATGGAGCATTAATTCCAAAAATAATTGGTCAAAAAAAAGCTTCTGGAATAGATGAAGAAACTGTTGCAACTGTGGGATGTGATGAATTTAGAACTCACTCTCCAAAGTTATGGATGTACATGCTGACCCAAATAAAAGATAACCAATCTGAAGATATAGTGCAGACACATTCTAATCTGGTTCCAATATTAAATGTACTAGCAAATATTGCAAAGCGATACAATTTCTCTTTTAACTCAATGGAAGAGAATAATTCAGAATCAGAATTATTAGTAAATCTCACAGTTTTACTTGGGAGTCCAATTCATACTGTTAGAAGACTTACAGCAAAAAGTATTGTAAATCTATATTCCTTTAGCACAATTCATAATCTTTTAAAGAACAATGAATATTTTGCAGAAAACTATTTTCATGGTCTGGTAATGTTGATATTAAATTTAGATAAATTCTATTCAACTGAGGAACATTTAAGATGTCAACTAAATGAACTCATAAGCAAATATCATACTATACTACTGAAGGGGCAATATTCCTATATATGTAAGTGGGGCATAGAAAATTTATTAAAGCTAGAAAATATGGAACAGGTTACAGGAGAATTGGTAACAAAAATATTTTTGGTTCAAAAGACTCACAGATATGATCCAGGGGTGACCCTTTGGTCAAATACTAAAGTTCAAAAATGTTTACAGCATGCCCCATGGAATATACTTCCCAATATTTTGAATATAATTCTTACCTGTAATGAATTTGAGTGCTATTGTGAAGTACTGATTAATAGACTTGAGACAAATGATGATAACTATGAAGAAGCATTATTGAAAATTGCTAAGATTTTATTGACCTCCAATTTAATTAATAGGAGCAGCTTATTGTGGAAAGTGCTTTATATAATTTCTCTTAAAACGGATTTAAGTTCAGTAATATTAGAAGCATCAAATATACATAAATATCTGAATAAAGTGCCTTACCACATGAGGTACATGATTCCATTTGCAACAAGATTTTTTGTAAAACAAAGAGATAATGAACATTTACTCTTGCTTTCAAATTGCATACATTCATCATGCAATCCTGAAGATAATGATGTTGAAATAAGATATATTGCAGCCACGGCAAATAATGAACTTGCAAATAATTTCATAAATCATAATGAGGATATTAAAGTCAACGCAATAAAAGTAGCAATTATCCTGTTACAAGATGAAGATGAAGATGTAAGGAATCTAAGTGTTAATTTTTACAAAAATATTGTTTGTGATAAAGACCCTAAACACCCATTTATGTGTTTAAATGCAATATTAGAACATACATTTTTATTTAGGCTGTTAAATCAACCTCAATTAAGCATTCCAACAATATGCACAGATCTCCTAAATTTTATTGATAATTTAAATAAAACTAATGGTGACAGATACAATCCTTTTGCTAATGACTCAAAGAATATATATTTGGAACTTAATGTCATAAGACAACTCTTATTAAAGCTTCATAATAAAGAATTGGAATAAAAAATGATTTTATATACTTTGTTTTAATTCATAATTGTAATATTAAATAATATTATCTACTTATCATGTAGGTGTCATGACTTATATCATTCATCATAGAAGTATTTTTGAGGTGGGGTTGTGTTGTCAAGTTGTATAGACACAATGTGGCGTCCTGGAACCATCACTAGACCTAGAACTCTGGGCTCTTCGGTCACACCATCTGCGCCTTTGAGATACTCTGAACAAGCACCTGCAATTTGAAATTTAGAAGCCAATCATATTCCTAATTTCCTAAGTATACTATGGCAAATAAAGTACCAAAAGAGACATTCATTTTATTTAGCTGCACCAACTATGACTTTGGTCAACTAGTTGGCTGCAATATAAGCTAACTAATCATTGCTTTCAATTGTTTTATTCTATTAATGTGTATTTTTTCATAATTCTACAAGTAGAAATACCAATTCTATAAATGGCAAAATTTTGGCGTGTGGATTTTCTTTTGATTATTATTTATTACTAAATGTAAAGTAAACAAGAATTGTAACTTATACTTTAATAACTGAGCAATATTATTATATTAATGATAAGTGAAAAAATGTTGTACCTTTTTAAAAAGTGTACATGGTTAATATGAAATTTGTTTAAAGTTTATATGGAGGTGTAGGAAGCAATTTTTTATATATTATATCAAATAGTCTTGGAGTTGATTAATATATCTGACGAAATGTAATAAATAGTTTATGGTATAAACATTAAAACTTAACGAAACAAACATTCACATGATAGTTATTTGTTGAATAGTTTGAAGTTGAGGTAATACAAATTCCAAAAGGTCATACCTAAAATAACATTAGCGTCCCGATCAGTGCAAAGAAAGACTCCGATTAACACTCTGCCATCAGTCATTTCAATTCTAAAATTCATGTTGAGCCATTTCCTTAGTTTTGCTTTACCTTCCAATTCCTCCAAAACCTGTAATTTATATTAACCCGACAAATGAAAAACATTAAAGAATAAAACAAAACGTAACGATTATTTACATACCTTAACATCTTCTACAGGTGTTAAAGTAGAAGACATTTTTATAAAGTTTCGGGGCACAAACTTCTTTTGATTTCTTATAAAGTATTAACCAATCATTAACTTAGTTTTAGCATTATTAAATATTATGTATGTGTTTTGATTTCACCTCAATTAACAATTTATATTTAGATGTCAAAACATTGACAATTATGAATTGATATTTGACAAATGATAAAGTTTGACAGTTCACTTTAAGCATAGACATATGCAGAATAAGAATAATATGTCCCTGAATAGTATATTTACAAAAAAAATCCCGATTAATAATTTAAAATTAGGCTTTCATTAATCGATATTGACAGTATTATAAACTTCGAGATCGCCATAATACTTAAAAAGAAGAAGAACAACAACAACATTATACATTCTTAAGCGGCAGAAAATGAAATAAACATTCAATCCGAAATTTACATGTGAATGATAGTTTTAACTGAACAGTTTAGACAATGATTTGAAAATTGAGAATTCTTTCTCTATGCAAAGATAGAAAAAATAAAACAACACTGCAGTTCAAAAATATATGTAACCCTAACTAAGTTACAAGCTGCAGTTAGTATATATAATTTCTCGACCATGGTAGTAATATACTCTAAAATATTTTTTTTTAATATAACTGGATATTATAAAGTGTTAGGTAGGCTGAAATAAAATACAACTTTGATTATTTAAACAGGACCCAAACAAATATTTTTAAAGATTGTGATTTATTGAAAAATATAAACACAATAAATCAATAAAGAAACGATTACTTGATGTATTTCTTAAACATTCTGCTATTTTAAGTAAAACAATATAGTTATGTTGTTTTACTTTTAGGTAATATTCAAAATCAATTGTGTTAACAAAAATAGAATTTTATATTATGAATAATTTTGATTTCCAGTTCTTGCTAATATTAAAACAATTATTATTATTAATCCTGTTATTTGCAAAAATAATTTAAATAATATTAAGTCACAAGCCTTTTTTAAAGTCAAAAGCATTTTGCTTCAACAAATTAAGAACAGGCTTGTTATGTCCGTCATGTTAAAATAAATAAATTCTGTATTTTATTTCAGTTTACCTAATAAAGAAAAATAACGTTGACTAAAGCTCTCCAATTAAAGCATTTATTTAAAAAATTGAGGAGGGAAGAAGATGAACACAAAGGGAGAGAAGATAATATATCTTTTATCTTGCACGTGAATTCAAACTTGAACGCACGTTCCATTCGTGAACTGCCTATTGTTTATAATTTGACTTTGAAGACTTTATAATACTTACGCATTTATTTGGGTGTTGTTTTATTTATTTTGCCTATACTTACACTTCGACGCAGAGTCTAAAATGCTAGAATCAGAATAACGTTATAAAAACAAAAGAATTAAAAAATATTGAATTTAAATTCTATGGAGTTTTAAGTTACAGTGGTCTTTTTTTTCCTATACCGAAAAGGGAGCTCTCTTAAGTTAGCGTGGTTAAGTAATTTTTTTGCAATTTTTTTTTTTTGCTTATTCGATTGTTCGTCGTTTGTTCTTGATTGTTCGATTAAATTTAGCGTTTGTTCGATAAGGACTTTTTTTTAATAATTATTCAAAATTTTATTTGAACCTGGTTCTTAATATTAAATTGTCTGTACTAATATTATATTACTTACATTATTCTATAAATTAATTCTATGATAAAATGACACCTGGAGTTGACAATTCACAATTAACATCTGTATAGTCTATACTGGAGTGGTAGTGTTGTCTTTATTGCGTATCGAATCGAAACTATATATGCATATCTGACATTGGATTTCGAAACTACATATTTTTTAAAGTTTAAACTATAAAATTTTGAATCACAAACATATTTCGATTCAAAATGAAATATATCATACCAACATCAGTTTTATATACGTATTTTGTGTCAAATAATCCTTATTATTCATTCTATTCCTTAAAGGGAAGGAAGGGCAAATGAATTAAAATTATATTTTGATTCGTTGTTATATTGTATTAAAATTTTGTATTCATTAAATTAATTATTCTAAATAAACAACAACAAAATATGTAATAATTATTTGTAGTAGTATGCTCTTGTATGTACAAGAGCATACTACTACAAATCATTATTAGACAGATTTTGTTCCCAGCCAATATTGCGACAACAGACAGGATTTGTAATTGATACGATGCGTTTCGACGATACTGATTCGTGAATCGTATACGATTACGATATTTGACCGATACAGAAATACAGTATAATGTTTTAAAAAACGATATTATATCCGATTTGATATTTGACAGATACACCAATAGTGTTTTAGAAAATATAGTTTCACGGCAAACCGATATCGGGTTTTCGATAAAGGTACGATATATAATTTTAATAACTTTATACGATCTGTTTCGTCAACCTCTAGTACATAGTGCATACCGTGTTCATAAAAAAATAACCAAATAATGTTTGTATTAACAAATAAAGCTATTTCAAGAAGAAACCCTAGATTTAAATTCAACTATTATTAAGAAATAAGAATGACTCGAGAAACTAATAGTGTAGATGTAGATCAAGACATTTTTATGAAGATATTCAAGTACTTCAAATCAAATAGACCAAAACCATCTCTTGTTCAAGTTTTAACCACAGAATATGATAATAGATTATTAAAGGTATTATATTACTGCAGACAAACGTATAATTCGCATACAATATTATTTGATATTTAGACAAACATCAAAAAGTATATAAATTAATTACAGGTCAATATCTGTGTTGATATAGAAGATGTCAGATTGAAGTATTTGGGCTTAAGATCCTTCAAAGAGTGGAGAACTTATTCGTTGTGCGATAATCCAGGCTTAATTATTATTAAAAATCCTTTTACAAGTTTAGGACAAAGATTTTGGATTCGAAAGTGCTTAGAACTTTATCCAAAGAAGCCAAACAAAACAAACATTGATATTGAAAGAAATATAGATGATTGGTGGAAGGAATGTCACATGAGTGAGGTAGATGATCAAAAACTTCTCAAGAAATTACGTTGGTCCACATTGGGATACCATCACAACTGGGATACAAAAGTAAAAAGTTATTATTAAATAAATATCTCATAATAATACTACACCTATAGGATAATAGGGCACACATTAGGAGGCTAAAGTGTGACTATTAGGTAACAAGGGTACAAGGTTTTTTGACTATACATTTTGAATATACATGTGTTACATAATTTAGGGTTGACATCAATTTGAACTTTGTGAAACTTGTAATAAAGACATAGTGAACATTAAGTATGAACATTTTAATAAGCATTTACTTACATATTTTTTTTAATTACAGGTATACACTGAAAATAACAAGGGTATATTTCCTAATGAGCTTGCTGAGTTGACTGATGTAGTAGCGGAATATTTAAATTATAAACAGTTCAGAGCAGAAGCAGCAATTGTTAATTACTATCACATGAGTTCTACACTCTCTGCTCATACTGACCATTCTGAGGTCAATTTAGAGGCCCCATTATTCTCTTTTAGGTAAGTGGTCTAATTTCAAGAAACACATATGCCCTGTATACATGTAACATGTATATATGACGGTTACTTATATTGACGGTTTGAGAACTATTTGGTCTAAGCAACATTTGGTGGCAAAATGAACATATACATTTACAACGTATTTAAACCCAGAAAAAAGTGCTAATTTCAAATATGTATATAACTCCATTTCACAAAAAAAGTGATGCTTAGACCAAATAGCCCTGGAACCCATGATATGTAATCAAACAATAAAATAAAATACTATACTTTAAAAAGAAGAGATTTTTCACTTAAATATTAGGATATAAAGGAGCATACATGTTAATTATATTAATTGTCTTTATATTACAGTTTTGGACAGGCAGCAATCTTTCTGATAGGTGGTCATGATAAATCAAAGGAGCCCTGCCCTATTCTTATCAATAGTGGTGACATAATAGTGATGTCAAAGGAAGCAAGACTGTGTTACCATGCTGTTCCTAAAATATTGCCCTCTTCAACAAAACCTTGGAATGATCTAGAAGGCTTAGAATGTGTAATGAATAATGATATTAAATTTAAATTAATAAACTATGATATATTAAGGGAAATAAACAAAAATAAAGATAATGTAGAATGGACTAAGTTTAGCAGTTATGTTGAGGGTTCAAGAATTAATATAAATGTGCGACAAGTATTAAAAGAAAGCCAAAACAGTTTAAATGACATGTTTTAATATATCAAAATATTTCAAAGCTTTGTTTAATTTATTTGATAAACAAAATCATTAATTAGTCCTGGATTCTTGTATTCTGGATTTTGCTTGATGGGTTGTTTTGTAATAACTGAAAAATTATTACTGTTTTAGGCTTTGACATATAAATAATTAGAGAAAATAATACGACCTCATAAAAAATATTTGTAATATAAGAATCTAAAATAAACGGAAAAAGTAAGTAATAAAGATAGTGAACAAAAAAAACCTATTTTATAAGTTAAAGCCAGTAAAAAAGCGACGGGTGGGCTGTACCTGCAACCATACACTATTAAAATTGAATTTACCATTTGCTTAGATTTATGTATAATGTACAAATCATAATAACTTTTTATAATCACTGTTTCCGTCTATAGTAAATATCAACTTTGTCTTTAATTTTATGAAATGTTAAATTTTTATGTTTAGTTATAATTTAACTATTAACTTTTATTATTAAAATAAAAAATATATTATTTTTATTATTATAGTTTTCGTTAAGCTCAATATATTGGCTATTAAACAGTTTGTTCATATAAATTTGTTTATAAGTTAACATTTGGTAAAATAGGTATTTATCATTTTTTTATTCACAAAGCCTGGTTACAATAAACTAGAAATATATATTTTTACTACACATTCTATATGGGTAGGTATTGTGTGATGAATGAATGCTTATTATTTTTGGGCACTGGCAGTTTTTAATAATACGTCCCTAATATGCATTAAGAATGGCTGGTAGGTTGAAGACTGTTGATAACTGAAGATATAATCTTAGATTTTAAAACTTTTTAACAAAATGCAACACCTTGATTATCCGATTTTGAGATTAACGCATCCGTGCTTCTTTGATGGTCACAAAGGCCCCAAAAGCATTTAACGTAGCTTTCGGCGTAGCATTCATATCCTTCCTTTGCTTCGAAGTTGGCGAGGCGAGGCATCGTTGGTTTAAAACAATCATTGCATCTCTGTTTTAAGTTGCGGATTTGCATTTTACTTTAGGTCATAAATTTTAATTAAATTTCTAAAAATTGCACTGGGATTTTGTTTGTTTACATATTCAATTTTAGGAATTTTTAGTCAGATCTTAGTCAGTGTTGTGTAGATTTTTTTGGTGTTTTAAAATCTAAAAAGATCTTATTTGTCAAAGTGAGTATCACCTACTTGCTTGTAAAATTGAGCTAAAGCAAATCTTATGTTTCATTCAACTTCGTTTTATGCTTAAAACATATCTCTTATTTATATTTATTTAACATTTATGTACACACAGAATACATATAAGATATATATACTTATTATAATATAGATTCTTACCTACAAAGATTCTGTTTATTTCACTTTTGTAAGAGATATTTTTTCGTTTTCCATTGACCGTAGGATAATCGACATATTATAATATGGATAATACCTACATGAAATGTAGAACTTATAATGGTGTTACAATAAGTACCCAATCTACATAAAAGCATTTGTTAAAAAATGTTTTTTGTGAGTTGTAAATAATAAAAAACAAATAACTCTTAAATTAAAAATATGATATAATGATTAAGTAGTAGGTTAAATACCTACTACATGATAAATATGCTGAGATATATAGTTTGAAATTCACATGTAGATTAAAATAACATGTTATTCGACATTAAATGTAGTAAGTAATTTACTAAATCAAAAACATATTTTAATTGTATAACTATATCTTTAAAAGAGAAAGTACCTATGTATGAAATTTTCAGACAATCTGTAGATAAACTCAGCGCATAATCCTGTACCATTTGGAGGCGCCGGGCTGTGAGCATTTTTTATTAAACTTTCACATACAGTTTTTTCACTACTGATAAGCTATTGTTTTTTACATTGAAATATTTAAGGTCAGTTATAATGCTATGAATCTATTCGAGTAATCAATAGAGAAACGAGTAGAAGAGAATTAAATTCATTATGAATCATAATTATTATTGCGGTGGTTTCATTCTTATATTTAAATGATTTTTATTATTTTTTCAAAATGATGTATATTTAAAGTAAACACTGGGTATGCTAGTATATACATTATTATTATAAAACATCCTCTTTCATATTGAAAGCACTTGCAGATTTGAGATTTGCAATGTTCGTAAGTTCTTTGTATTGGGTGTAGGTATTCATTCCATCGACAGTTAGGTGCTTCATCCGATATCGAATCCAGTCCCTTTCAATCCGAAGCGAACAGACGACAAAGCGGCACGATTTTCCCATTTGCTCAATAGAAATGCCATTTAGTGTTTCAGTTCGGAAAAGATAATTATCCTGAGCGTTCCATATTGTTTTATAATAGGTATTATGTTATTTTTTGGTAGATAACAACTTATTTTTCCTAAGCGTATACATTTTCTTACTTTCTAAATGAAGTAGGTAGGTATTTAACATTATAAATCGATTGAAATATCTAAGGGTAAGTTTTTTAAATATACCTATAGATAAATAAATATTTTTCACTATAAGAAAGATTCATAATAGATAAAAGTGATTTTAGATTCAGTGACCACTTATTTACGCATGTAATAAAATAGCCGGTATTTTTCTTTTTAGAAAATCACGTCACGTCCGGTCTTCAGTAGGTATTTAGGTACATACCTACCTTACACGTAGTACTGTTTGTCTTTTCATTTATTTGTATGTTTGTTGGTACGAATTTTGGTAAGGTTATTGTTCATAGTATGTGTAAAGTATGTTTTGTTCGATAACTGTTTGCCATCTCGTAGGTTACCTGCTGTTGCTGACGAAGGCGCATACTACAGTAAGTTGAAAATAAATCAGCATTGTGGTAAGAAGCTGTGAAAATCTTTATTGAAAGTAAGTTTTATACAAAAACATTACTTCATTGTCAAAGGTCGGGAAATAATTCCTATAGACTTGAGAAAAACTTGTTACAGAAAATCAGCGTTACGTAAAACTTAAATTCCAAATTGTAATAAATAGGAACACCACAATCCCGGGTAAATACTACGAATAAATCTTGAAATAGTCTGTCAGCGATCTCTTTATATCCACAGTATATCATATATATATATACCGTCAAATATTCTAAAACATTGTAGGTAAGTACTTAGTAGTAGGTTTTCATTTAGCACGCTCCTTAGTTACTTTGTTAAATTTGTTAAATGGCAATACTTGAACATTTGCTGGGAGCTTGTTGTTAAATTGTATGCATTGACCCATTAAAGATTTACGTACTCACTTTTAGAGCTAAGTGAGAGGTAACTAGAACTTATGTTTGTTCCTTGTATTTACCTATACTGTGTACGTACACTGTACTTACTAATAAAATTCTCAGTATTCTTATGTACCTACATAAGTATTTAAGATTTGCAAAAATATACTGACTGAAAATTGTAAATAGATTAATTTGTCTCGTAAAGAATCTCTAGATAGAAGAACCTATGTACCTACTTATAAGGGACAGATTGTAAGCCCTGATACCAAAATGTTTATTGTCTCGTATCTAAGTACAAAGGTATATAGGATAGGTTTTGACATACATTCAATTAAAACATCTAATGAAATACGTTACTTATGTTAGGTATATGATGTCGTTGCCTGTTGTATCTAAGTATCCCAAAGTTTTCTGATGAACTTTTAAAATATGTGCTCTTATTCTGCCATGTTTTATTTTTAATTCCATAGTTTGTCTTTAGATACGGTACTAACAAAACTTTTAACATACTCGGAATTAATAAGAGTTACATTGGTTTGTGACAAAGGAATAAGCAGCTTACGCGAAGTTGCAAATGAACAGTTTGTATTTTACTTAAAATACATTTTAATTTCCATCTATTTATTTTGCTGCTTAATGATTATTATCGAAGCTCATTACTTATTTTGACGTAGGTTATATATTAAAAATTAAGTATAATATAGGATCTGCAATATCTACCTACCTCATAACCCTTTGTTTTGGTTTGCATTTAAATAAAAAAAAAAATGTAATATAGTATCGAATACTTCTTCAGTTTTGACGAAAACACATATCTAAAGCGTAAAAAGATCTGCTGCACCACTGAAAAACCATGTCTAGATAGGTATAGCTAGACATTCGCATGACAGGGGGACGCTAACGATGTCTTTATTTAGGGGACTACAATAAAAGCCAAGTTAACGGGGTGTAGTCACAATAGTAGGCAAATTGAGTTGGTAGGTACATTATCGTAAACAAGAGGAGTAATTTTCGAGCTGATATAGCTCGAGTCACCCGATTAGATTCGAACAAGCATACTGTCAACCGCATCCAAACTTAATGACGCTTTTTGTACTTAAATGGGAGATGACAGACGAAGAATAGACATCGTCGCCAGTAAGGTATTTTGTTCCCATACGTACCTACACTTTTAACAAAATTTTATAATTTATAATAATAATCACAGTAAATTATGTCACAAACTAACATTCCTACACAGCTGTCTTATATCAATGTGTTAAAACTAGGAAAATATCTACTATTATGATATCTTGCATTACAGTTTTTACACCTTTAAACAGATAAAGGTTATTTCTAATAATGTTTTAGATGGGTTTAATTAACTTGATATCTTGATTTAACGCATCCCGGATAGTAATAGTAGGTCTCAATAATCGTTAGACAATGGCCGATAGAGTTAGGGTCATATGCATACGATCTGACATTATATTTCAGAAACAATTTATCTTCTGAATAAATTATTAGTTAGCAATGTCTGATTACGTGAATGCTTAGAATATGACATTTCGTAAAAATCTTATTTTGAATTGTTTTTTTAACGAGTAGAGTCCCTTTTTGTTAGTAGGTATTTAATAATGATTTTATACCTGTTTCATATGGTACTGCAGATTTCAGAAGAATTATCACCGGGACTTTAAAGAAATATAATAGTCTATGGACAGGTATTTATCTTCTCATAATACGATCATTGACACGTTACCTTTGTATGTAAAATGAACCCGAGGCACTTGTGACTTGTCGGAGCGAACAAAAAGCACTGGCGTCTCCTCTTTTATTGACATTAAATAGCCGATATAAATTCTGTTGGCGGATTACGAAATTTATTGGTTTAAAAATTAAAGGAGACCGATTTCAATGGCTAACCTTGACAGCCTTCGCTTATGGGTAAACGAAGACGGCAAAAAATAAATTACTAAAGCCGTCATGAAAAAAGTTATTGTTTTAATGAAACAAAGCTTTATAATTTAATCTATCTATACCTGCCCAAAAATATTAAAACGGTTATTAAAATTGAGGATTACGTTTAGAAATACATGCAATACTTACCCAGCGATGTTCACGTGAATTTTTGCCCGACTAGTTTTGAACCCATTCGGGGTTCCTAATCAAGAGCTCAAAAAATAGTGGACTCGCGACGTGAACTGGCTGGGCAAAAATTGATTAATTTACGTGGACAGGGCCAGTTAAACGTATACTTAATAATCATCATGGTTCATGAAAGCTTAATGGCAAAAATACTATTACATTCATTATTCATAAAAATAGAAAGTCTAATAATCCTTCATTCAGATTCGTGTTAAATGCTTAGAACTTTACCATAGCAATTATATTGTTTTAGAACACTCATTATTTATTTATAGCTAAAGCAATATACCGAATATATATATACCTAAAATATTGATTTGTGAATTAATTAGTTTTTGTGTATACAAAGATTTTACTTTATAAAGTTAATGCATTAAATATATCAATATAATAAGACCTACTCTTTCTGCAAATATCAATAAAAATCACTAGTTTTATAAGAAAAATATCATCTAGTACTAGTAATAACGAAGTCAAAATCCCTGAAGCTATTAAAACATAAAGCATATAAAATATAAAAGCGTCTAGAAGTATAAGAAGGTAAAACTGTAAATAAGTATCTACTGAGTTATCGGGTGCAGATTCTTATAGTGAAGTATCCAACTCAACTCTTTTGTAGTCTGTGGAAGCTGAATGGTCTTTGCTCAATATAATGTATCTTATTAAATTGTAATAAGTATCTACCGAGTTTCGAATGCAAATCAATACAGAGAAAAATATAGAGTTGTAAAAATATATAGTTTACGTTATATATATATATTTAAACATATACATATGACTGTGGGATAGATATTGAATAAATGTTTATCGAAGTGCTAATCCCCAATTAGACTCAGAGATCAATTTGTATTCATAATTATGTTTACGAAATGACATAATATCATTAATGTGATGATAGTATGTATAAATAATACATCACAAAACAGTATGTATGTATGTACAAAACATACTTACATATGTACCTACATATGATTTAGACATTTAGGATATACCTATTATGAATTCTCCTATCTAGTTGCATTACGTTGCCATTCTTACATTGCAAATGTCCAACAAAATATAACCTATCTGTTATCTGTTATTAGATATTGCTAATCCATAAAGTTATTAAAAGACGTAACTAAATACCTTCAATTAATTATTTAAACCGTTCGAAAAAGCTCGTAAGTATAATTTGTCTGAAGAAACCTTTAACATTTATATATCTTCTTAGTAAATTATTTGGAGACTCATAACATGTTCTTCAGTCTAATTTGTACTTAAGTTAGCTAATAGCTATTAGTTATGTAATACATCTGTATTAATCTCCAAATATCTGAAGCCCAGTGCAATAATGGTACAAGGTTGTTTGCGAAGCGGCTACAAAGCATGTTTGGAGACAGGCCCATTGGCTTCACGTTATTAACATGTCTAGCCGAAATGTAATTATACCGAGAAAACGTAACGCTATCACTCAGACCTCGTTAATTGAACGAACACGAACTATTGCCCAATTAATAAGAACAACCTGTTGTTTGGTTTAAAATAACAAGGGACTTGTTATTATCAATATAAATAAAGATCCAAACTTCAAAGCATTTTTTTCAGTAATTGAAGTGAAACTTCTTTATCGACAGATGGGATAAAATTTTATAGCAATGTCAAAAAATTATGACGTTTTTCGGTTACGCGCCATCTTTATTTCAAAGTCACATTTTTCCGTTACGCGTCATATTTGAAGTGAAACTTTTTTATCGACGGATGGGAGAAATTTTATAGCAATGTCAAAAAATTGTAACGTTTTCTGTTACGCGCCATCTTTATTTTTGCTTAAACTTTATCCAATTTAGCTTAATTAGCCATTCCTGTAAAGTTGTAATTAGTAAATCATTTTTCAAAAAATTATGTCATAAAGAAGTTTCACTTCTTACATGTGTAAACTAATACACACACATATTTTTTTATTGATTTCTGGAGTCCTCACGCAATTATATATAATATACACATTATATAACGTTTGTTCTGTTTATCGTTAATGTAGTACATTTCTTGCAAATAAAAAAATACATACACTTATATCAAAATGAAGATCTGAGTATGAGTATACTGAGTATACTGAGTATGAGTATATTAATGAGATACCTATCAAATATTAAACCCACTGCAATAGTTGCCAACTTTTGCAGTGATGATAATATTTTTATTATCAGTAAAATATTCGTAATATACAATAAAAAAACAAATATTGTCCACTGTTTCTTCATTACTTCAGTAAATATGTAATTTATTTAAATCTCCGGAGGGACGAATACAGCGTCCTTGTCCAATTAAATGAGCGGATCATCTATCACACTATTGACAGGGACTGTTTAAAAAGTTAAATCGGGATTTGGGAAAATCAGGGGAATTGTAATTTATTGAGACCTTATGATTATGTAACATTGAAGGATTAAACTGGCATTGACCTGTTTCCAAGTTCAGATTGTTTTCGTAGGTAGGTAGGTAGGTAAGCTAGGTAGGTAGTTAGGTAGGTAGGTAGGTAAATATATATTGTAAACACAATAATCCCTAAAAGAATATTAAAGATCTAAACTTAAGCTCAACATTTTGACCTCCATATAATAGTATAAATGGAAATATAGTAAGGAGAATTAGAAATATATTTCATTTTATAAAATGTATGTACTAGAATCCTAGTTGTTTAAACAAAAAAAAAAAAATAAAAACGCTGATATCATTAACATTTTGTAAATACAGTTTCCTTTGTCTCTCGTTAAAATAATATTTATTCCAGCGTTATTGAATACGTAGAATATTCTTAAATGGTACGTTTTATTACAGTGTTGTTCGCTAAAACCACTAAAACCACGCCCGCACCTACCTACAAGTTTGGAGTTCAGTTTGTTCATGCTGTCTAGGCTAAGCAATTATATCTAGATTTCGCCGTTGAAACTCATAGCGGAAAATTTTAATTGGGGCCAATTTCTAGAAATCAGTTTTCGGAATAAGTTACTTAGAAGTATCAATTTTATATTTTCCCTAATAATAGGGTAAATAATAAACGTGCCTACTCGTTTCTATGATGCTTTTTATATATTTAAATTGATGTTAAATTACTTTGAAAATTTATTGTTTGATAAAGCTTAATTAAATTTCCTTAAAATAATTCATTTTTATATTTCAAGCGAAATATTTGATTATATACTTAAATAATCATAACTTAAACAAACCCGTCTAACTAGAACCCGCAAAATAAACCCATTGGTAATCATTAATTATTCCGTTTGCGCCCTCATTTCAATTACGTGTCTTTAAATCATTAGTTATTTTCTAGGTTTCGTCGTTGGATATGTACGTTATCGTTGTATATAATTACGAGCATTGTATAATAGAGTTAGTATAATGTTTTGGTACGTTATATGAATATGTAGTCTCGGTTGTCGCCGTTCTTAATATGCATGAACTGCTAACTTATTAATTCACTACACAACTATGGCGCAGCTATGGGAATTCACTTACTATGCCGCCAGCCGCGTTCAGTTTACTTTACCATTTGCCTGTTGACAGTGAAATATTCTATAATATCGAACAATGCTGCGCTTTGTCGATTGCGATGAAAGCCTTCGGATGAATAGGACGTTGCCCGTAAAAGGTTTTGTGTATTTTTTTATGTCTTGTAAAATAGAACTTTCGCATAAAAAATATACGAAAGCTAGTAAAAAATTATATAATTAGCATAATATTAAATGAAGATGGACTCCAAGTACCATTTTTTTTTCGACTAAGAATTGCAGAGAGCTGTCAGCCGCGCTGGCTGTCACAAAGTTTAAATGAAATCTGGGCTATGTCTGTATAATTACAAAACAACTCTGCATAGCAAGGTCTCTGTCGACGTCGTCAAGCGTGTAATGGACTTTTCAAGTATTCGTAACGTGAAAACTTTCACTTCAGCAGACTTAAACGCCTCCGACAATGTGCTTAACGATGTTTTTAACTACTTCACTCCATTCCTTCGCAATTGCAGGTTAATTTAATTATTTAAATATCACCAAGGTGCGACGCAGTCTGTTGCCTCTACACTATATCCCATAAGAACACTTTTTAATTCAAATTGATGCTTAAATAAAACATGCTCTCAAGTTCTCTTATTAAGCCTCATATTTGTCTGACGTTTAATTGTAAGCGTAATCTTTTTTAAATAACAATAATATTATCGTAGATATCATGAAATAAACTATGATTTTAAAAATTAAATCCGTTGCTAGCGAGTACTTTCTGCAGGACCAAAAAAAACTGTTATTAAGAAGAGTTCAAAGGACAATTGGAACGATAACTGAATGAGAGAGGCCGAGGGATCTTTGTGCAATCAGCGCGATTTATTCCAGGGGACGTGCCTGCACATTTCTTGACCGGGTATCTCATGGTCACAGTAGGAGTGGAGTTCGGCTAAAAGGTTTTGGGTACCCGGATACTGAGTACAAGTAGACATTTTGTACTGGATTATACACTTATTGTAATTTAATTAGAGAAACTTTAAATAAAAAACACTATTTTTGTATTCTATTTAGATTTTATTTAAAAACTATTTTTTATATTCTTTAGATAGTTCTTCGTAGTTTGTAAAAGATAAACAATTTTGTCACAATCTTTTTAATAAATATTGTTTACTATTTTTTTTGTCAGGAAATGGTTTAGTTTCATACGCGGTGCTTTATAATGGCTACTCTTGGATGTCTGAATAAAAAACAAATTAATTTCCTCTTCATATCCGGAGCTATTATCATCCGGAATAATGAAAAAATTAGTTGAAACATTCGCTTTGTTCGATGTTAATGTTTTATCCCTTATTTGGTTCAGTTCACTTTATACTAAAAAAATAATCGTTTATAAGGCTTTATCTATATTTGAATGGTGTTTTTATAATAATTCTTAAAGTGTTTAATATGTACTTTGCGAATACCACTAATAATCTGTACTATTAGTGAGAATAAAAGCGCAAATAAATGCAATCTAATTATATGATCGTGTATGCGCTTGAGGCTGGGCTTGTAGAGCTAATTAAGTTATCTGAGCGTATTATAGACAGACAGCCTCATTTATATAATATTTGTTAGTTGATGTACCTAAACGTACTCTATTTGTGTACAGCGGCGGCTTAAAGGATACTTTTTTTGCGACTTTCCTAAAAATTATTGTCATTGTCCAGCAAATCTATACAAACAATATTTTAAATTTACAGGGTTATTTTTAATTAATTGGCCACCTCTTGAAGGCAGCTTCTCTACATTAACTCCAACAATATTTGTTTTACGACTCTTTACAATCTGGATAAACAACACGAAAAAAGGAAACAAAAAAATGTTTGCTGCGTCTGTTACGTATTACTCTGTATTTTGTAAGAAGTACCTACGGTCAACGTCCGGGAGCCATACCTACGCTCGGAGTTAATGCCAGTTCAGAGGCAACAAATAAATTTTGTATGGAAAAACTTTTTTTTTTAAACTATTAATTTAAAAAGTCGTAGAACAAATATTGTTGGGATTGATGTAGAGAGGCAAGAGTCTGTCTGCAAGTCTGCAAGAGGTGGCCAATTATTTACAAATAACCCTGAATATTGCACTTTTCCGTTCACCACTCTATCCATCTTTAATCATATCGAAAGCCCTACGGCCGTTTGTGAATTTACGGTATCTTTCTGTTTAGTATTTGCTTTGTACTACGTAGTATATAGTTGCTATGATTAATAAATTTTTAACTTCAAAATACAAATAGTAATTTATTGTTAACGTTTAAAGGAAATGTAATAAAAAACACGCGTCACCAAGAAACGAAAGTGGCGTATGGAATGGAAAGTATTGGGGAGTTGACGTCATCAGTGGACTAACGAAGTGGGGTAGTACGTGACGATAATTCGACCCCTTGGGAGGGCTTTGTGCAATCAGTGCGGTTTCTTGCGGAGTATCGACTAACAATTTTAGGACTCCTTAGATTTTATAAGAAAATCTACTGAACTTCAAGTAATAGGGCAAAAAAAAATTATTTTATAAATAAACATTGTTATTTGTATACGAAAGTATACCCTCTTTTTACAGTTAATTTTTTATCTATAATTTTTGTACTTATTTTGAAAATAATTTGGTAGGTACAAATAAGAGAAAATTTGTTTTTTCAAAAAAAATTTTGAAAAAAATATTATATACAATTTTTTTTTCTTATACAGAACCACTATATATTTATGAACGTGTTCCACAAGAAATGTATTTCTGTTAGGCAAAGAACCGAATAACTGTGACTTTGCTAGTTTTTATACACTATTCCCAGTTGACAGAAGTGACAATTTATACAGTTCCTTCCTCATTAATGAGATTATTTTTTAAACTTTTGTTTAGAAAAAGACAAAACTGTCAATAACAGAGTATCGTAAGACTTTCGGGTTTAATATTATTGAAGATCTCTTGACTAATTATAATTCTCTATGTCCAAGTAGGTAGCTACTTACAGATATAAGTGATTCATTAAACAAATTAACGTTTTAAAATTTTAAATATATAGTTCTGATTATAAATTCCTCTTGTTAAAAGGATTAATTTCTAACTTTTCTTCAGTAGTGATGAATATAACTCATGATGGTATTTAGAGTCAGCTTTTGATAGGCAGAAGTTAATATTATCATTCTTAAATACTACTAATATTCTTAAATACTACTAATTGTCGGATATAACTTTACGAAGGATATATTTCTTAATCCAGAACCTTCCTCTCCCAAATCTGTATATATTATTTCGTATTTTTAGATTTACAATACAAAAAAAAAAACCCACGAATATATAAAAGTATTATTTATTTGACATTAGTGTGGCTTGTTAAACTCTACCCTGGCGTTGAGTCAATATGTAGCGGTACTATTGTCCTGCTCTCTCAGTCACATCTCGAGGCGAGTTCGAAATAATAAGCCTTGTAATTAGGATTTATGGGCCCTTTGCGATGATTAAATAGCGACTGGCATCATTAAAACAGACTAATATATGGTCTCGGGAACATCGGTATTACAGATGGGGATCTTAGCCACTAATAATCTACTATTATATTTATAAACATTATGCTTTTAGTTAGTTATAGTTTTTGAGTGATGTGAAAGGTTTGTATGGTGTGCTTTCATAATATACATTAAACTTATCAGAATTAATTATATTATTAATTAATATGTATTTAATTTAAAGTCTACGTTTACTGTAATAATTGGAAATTAAAAAGTAACTATCTTAGGCCCGTATTCGATAGTTTTATGTTTTAAAAATACTACTAATACACTTAGTTACTAAAAACACTCGTATTTAAGTACAAATGTTCTAAATTTTACAATAATATAAGCTAACACTTTTATAAAAGTTCTGATATAAGTGCTTAGTAAAATACGTTTGGATTACTTATTGACTTTTTCCCGAGTTAGTGAATCAGGATAGGTATGGCCGGAGTTCCCGTCAATTAGACACGTGGGAGATTTATATGGCGATCTATCTTGTACCGGTCTGTACCGCTCCCGAGTGGAAATTGTTTTTCAAAGGATTCTTTTTAAATGTCAGGAGATAAACTACAAGCAAAGGGTATTGGAAGTTTTAAATATCGAGGGAAAATTGTAAAGATATATTAAACTATTTAGTGAGGTAGGTATTTAAATGAATACTGCTTTAATATATTTTATTCAGCCGATTCGCTGTTTTTGAATTTTTGAATATATGTCATGTGAATGGAACGAAACTGTTGTCTATAGTAAAATAAGATAGAAAAGTTAGGCCTTAAACTTCTTACGCAAATCATAATTTGACATAAATACGAATATTTAGACGAATCACTGCTTGATTAGTCTAAGTGTGATTAAAGAAAGCTGAAAAAATATTATCGTAAATCTATTAATAAATGTATTTATAGAGGCATGGCCTCTACATGTGGCTCTCAAGACTATGCGCCATCTTTTGTTTAACATTTACACGAACATAAATATAAAAAAAAATTGATCCTATTATCATTATTTGAAATCATAGTCATACAAAGCCCTTCCTCTATTTTTGAAAGATTTGCAGGTTTTGGATTCTTTAATTTTGGCACTCAGTTTTCCCTATGGTTAACCCATTGGTATTCATTACTAGTGACTAAAAAAAAGTCAGAGGCATAGACACATATTTATTTATAATTTGTATAGACAGTAATTTGTTTTCAAAGAATTTAAAAATGTTATCTATTGCAGTAGATATGATTTGCGGTGGTAGAGAGGAACGCTTATTCTCTAAATAATAAATATTATATTGTGTTAATTGTAAATTAGTAGCACACACACACACAAACATCTATGCGTTATGTCGTCATACTGCGGAAAGTAATAAAAATCCTTAAGCTTATCAGTGCGACAGAGAACACTATAGACAAAGTTTTATAGACTCTTATGTAGGTATAAATGTCAGTATCTTAAAATAAACATATAAGCAGGTAGGTTATTTCTAATGTAACGAATAGTTTTGAAGTAATATATAATTCTCACAATATACATATTATTAAAAATCATATTGCGCTCTATTAAGGAATTGAATTGTAAGACATATTTTTAAAGAATATTTTTTTTATACGAAAAATTTAAAGTTTCTCCACTTCAACAAATAGCACAACAAAGCTTTAAACTCGGTGCTCATGAACCAGTCCCTCCGTGGGAACATATCTTTAAATGTTTCGATTTTTTTGGATATTCAATATTAATTATAGATTATGACTAAGACAACTAACATCTCTACTAAAAGTATTGAGATATTTTTCAAAAAACCTATACATATAAAAGGTACTTATCTGAGACTACGTGCCAAGTTGAGTTAACCAACCAATATTAAATATTTATAAATATGACTCTTGCGGTGATTTTACTTCACCACTCGTAATTTAAACTAATGAGCATTAACCCTAATGTGATATGATGAAACATAATGGTTTTGAATAATTAAAAAGTTGAACTCTACATAAACGAGAAATACCTTTTTTATCATCTATAAAGTCCGTTCATTAGGGGTTTTATTTTCAACGTGGTAAAACGGGCCTTCTGCACGTACTTCATGCTTCATTCAAGTCGTAAAAGGTATGTTGGAATTAGGAGAATTTATTCACGAGCGCTCCGTCCTGCGAACAGCCCTTAGGGATAAATGTGACGTTTGCCAACAAAGTACATTTTTGTGTTATAAATGTTCGTCAGGTTGGCCGACGACTAAATTTTTTTACATCTCATATCAAATGTAGAAAAATACAATGTATTACAATAGTAAATGTGTATTAGGCATTAAAATGTGCTTGGATAAATGTTGTCCAAAATAAAAATTAAGGCAACAAAACAATCGGATATAGAATATAAATATTATATTCTAATAGCTCTATTGATATCCATAAAATGGAATGGCACAAAACTGTTATGTATAGAAAGTGCATTTAAAATGTTTGGTCGCCGATATAAAAAGTACAATTCACAATTTGTAAATAAGATGAAGGAAATGCTATACAATATTGAATTCGAAATTAAAATTA
Organism: Napeogenes inachia; assembly: GCA_959347355.1. Lineage (NCBI taxonomy): Eukaryota > Metazoa > Arthropoda > Insecta > Lepidoptera > Nymphalidae > Napeogenes > Napeogenes inachia. Next base: position 10,999,963 of record OY365793.1, on the reverse strand, counting down.
GATTCTGTTAGAGTCACATGGGAAGCGTATGAACGACTGTCGTCTCGCAAATTAAAGCATGTGATGTTATTCTTGACACTGCGCCAATCACAAAAATCTGTAACACCTATTATGTTTTTATGTTTATTATTTCGGACAGCCTTAATGTTTTTCTTATATAAAAAGATCTATCTTTTGTAAAAGAAATCCCTTGCCTGAATCCAATTACTAGATCCAGTAGTTGAAAATTTTGAAACATTATTAACATTTTAATTTTATACATGTAAAGAAAAGTACAACATAAAGCTAAGAGAAAGTTCAGGATGTGTAAAGAAAATTTGAATGTAATTCATAATGGGAAACGACGAGAAAACTGGAGATGACAAAACACATGACGCTCTTGAATCTTTTAGACAACATCTGTTTATACGACAGGGTCTTTGAATTATAAAGAGAGACATTTCGGCGAACGCGGATCTGTAAAGTTTATACATATTAACTGAGGTCATCACACTTTCATGGAAACGCGGAGAAACGAGCGAATGCCGGAGTGATTGTTTTCAATATTAGATGTTCCTTAAATAAAAATGCAACTTATAATATTGAAATATAAACAAATATAGAGCTCTTGGTAAAAATGTATGATTGAATCCAACCTAACTTACGATATATTCCGATGATATTAACGCCTGGACTAACATATCTTAGATTCTCCTCAAACCTGTAACATTATAATTCTTAGATAAAGGTCATGAGACATTGCAATCCAAGAATGCATAGAGTTATAGATAATATTTACAGATTATTCGACAGTGACAGTGTGAAATTGTCAGGATTCCGAAGTATTAAGTTTAAGTACAAATAAAATATAAAATAATTTAATTGCTTCTGACAAATATTATATGTTTATGAATATTATAATCTAGTAAATAAATGTAGATATGTGAAAATGATGGCAAAGTTTGCTAGGAGTTTGTGAGAAGTCAGAAAAAGTTAGGTTTTTGAGGTGGCGTGTAATTTTAGTGGACGGAATCATGTTGGATATTGCTGAGAGTGCTTTTATATGCTTTAATTTAATAGCGCCCAGCGATAACATAGCAATTGACTATTTGGAAATTCGTATATTTCTTTTTGTAATGTTTAGGTTTAATTAAGTACATAAAGTCTATAAACATGTCATAGTTTTTAAAAAACATTGTAATGAAAAAAACTTCTTTGGTAAATAGTTAATTTGTTTGTAGAGAGGCCGACCAAAGAAAACTTCTTTCATTCTTGGTAAGAACCAACGACAGTTTTTTCGTAGAGTTTCCTATCATGCTTAATGTAAAGTGTCAACACGTAATATTATTGTTTCCTTTTTTGTATTTTAACCCTATATTTTTTTGATGCTTTTTACACTGGTACATTTTTTATACTGGCAGGCTACACGATCGACTCTAACCCAATATTTACACATCCCCATTCTGAAACAAAATACGAAATTTCCTCCTTCGATTCCGTTAAAATATTTTAAAAATAATATATTTCACTAAAATTCTGATGTCACTAGTTACAAAATCGCAGTGTTTAAAAAAAAACTAAAGAGTTTTTTTTATTACACAAAAATTGTATATGCAGTAAGTATAGACCATTATGTGTCCCAATTGCGTTATTTAGACTTCAACCTACACAATACTACTTTGATTTCGTTTATTTTATTGACTTTTCTTACTAACGCACGTACATAGATAACTATTTTTACAGATTTAACTTCCTTTTTAATGGCTAATATTTTATTGAATATACTAACGCTCGTCATTTATAACTTGTATGATACACCAATCGCTAGCTGCTAAGCCAATGTTACAGCAGATTTGCCGCTTCTATTTTCCCTGTGGATGTGCGGGATCCGTGCCCGTGTTGTTTGAACGTGGCCAACTTGTAATGACTGCCTGAAGGATTTCTGCAACCTTCGTGCAAAAGGGCATCTGTGAAATACAGCACCTGTATTCATCCAACAATAAATATTGTAAAAGCAATAAAGAATCGGGCTTTAAATAACCTTACTTAAATTAAATTATTATTTATTTTATAGTTTATTTTCGTAAATTGAACATTAACATAGGTGTAGCACAAATTAACATATAAAGGGATCAGCACATAGCATAAAAATAGTGAAATTACTATCTAAGTATATTATTGCGATATTCCGAAAAGTAACTAAAGTAAGATATAAAATCTACACGATACTATGACCCCGAGGACCCATTTGAGGTCACGAAAACTAAACAAACGACTTCGAGACAACTACAAGTTGAGCTTTTACGATGAAAGATCAAATGTCTTTTGCAAATAAATAGGAATGTCTAAAACGAATAAAACCATTTATTGGTAGCATTTGTTTCTTTTAAAAATTGTATGAAAACGTGTTGGGATAAATAATATGGAAACGAACAACAATTGCTTTTAGTATAGGTGTGAATATTTTGGGCACAAGCGATGCCGCAATAGCCTCTTCATCAATGACTTGTATTGGAGTCAACGACCCGTTTCGGACTAATGCTTCGTAACGATCGTTCATAAAGGCTTTTGTTTTGTTTTAACTGTAACATTTTCACAAATTATAATACTTTTATATGATATAAATTTACTGCTATATAAAACCAGTTTTTATGACCCTAACAACAATTGCCGTATGTATTAAAAATGTTTAAACATACTGATAAGAAAGTTTGGAAGAAATATATACAGTTATTTATTAAATTTATCTTAAAAATACGTTTAAAGCGAAAGCTCTGTCGTAAATAAAACGCTAGTGCTTGGACTTGGCTCAAAGGAAACCACGAAGACCATTTTTAATTTTAAGAAAGCTCTTCATCTGATTGGCTTCTGAGCACATAGAAAAAAGGATTTGTTCAGCTAAAAGATGCTGAATATTTCTCACAACGAATTTAAACCAAATATTTAAATAAACTTTTAAATGTTTTCATCATAATATACTGAACTTAGAATTAAACTGATTTGACATAATTATTTATTTATTACATTTGTCGACTACAAACAAAACACTACCTAATTTATAAACAATACTTACCGCCATGTTTCATGAAACCAAATTAATCGTATGTAAACTGGTATGAAAACTGCTACCTTAATAAGTGATATTTGATTTAATACAACTAGTTATTAATTCGTTTTATTGCAATACACTCGAAATATTACATCTATGTATTCGAATTAAAGCAGTTGATGTAAAATAATAAAAATATTTGTTCCCAAATACAAAGATTAAGAAATATAAATATGAAACGATTGAAATTGCCATGTATTTTAGCCATGTTATGCCCATTTTTTTATTATATAAGAATTAAAAATCAACACGGGTAAGAATTGAATCTGCAATTTCTCTGATATAATACTCGTGTTGGTAAATTTTTCGTATTATATTTATGAAAAAAAAAATCCTTAATAAAACAATTTATTAAGCAAAGAAACTCCGCGGCGGAGAAACTAATTTCGGAGACATCTTAAGAAGGCTTATTTAAATATAAGTCCGCTCATAATATTAGAGGCTAAAGGTATGCTTAAACATTATATTTGGTCATGAAACATAACAAGCACATAAACCGCAATATAATCGCAAAGGGTCTCTGTCTCCGTCCCTCTGGACCCATCCTACGTAGCTTGCTCCGAAAATTACTCGACCTACGTAATTTTGAGCTTTTTCTTTGTTATTCTTTGAAGCCTCCCGAGAATTGCGACGTTATGATCTCATTTTGAGTTATGAGAAAAACTCTGAGGAGGTCCCCTCGCGGAATGATTGTTCCCAAGATTAGGTGCTCACTGGGAATCGAGGTTGTTTTATTTAACAATTTCTCCTAACAAGATTTTTATTTAACAGGGAGTTGAAAGACGATATTAATTTTATATAAATCATGATACTTGAATAAATATATTTTTTGAGTTAAACGTTACATTTATCTTGGGAATAAGAGAAATTGATGACTGATAGTTTACTTTACGAGGTCCTTGTTATCACTGTAAATATATATCATGTGAAACAGTCCAGTATCAACAACAGGCGATCATTACGATCCCCATTGGAAGTGGCTTATTATAATTTATTATTTAATGAGTTAAATATATTACTCTAAACCCATTAAAATATTTTAATTATATCATTTAATTATTGTGTATAAATAAAGTCCACATATAAATGAAAAATACTTTATCTGGTTATTAACAAGTTTTAACTTTTGATAATATTTTTTTTATTTAATGTAGGTTCATAGTCAAAAATAAGATTATTATTTTTTATGATTTAGTGGTACTTAGAATGACTATATATATTTATTTATAAATTTATTACATATACCTTAATTGTCTATTTATATATTTTTTATATACCAAGATCAATTTAAATAACAATGTATGAAATAATTAATAAATAGGATAACTTATCTCTTAAATTTTTTTTTTTCAGAAATCCTCAACTATACATTCTGTTATTGGGGGTATATTCGATAGAAGGCCAGTCTTTATAAATGAAATTTTAAAGAAAGACAGGAATCGTTTTAACGGGAAGGACATTTTAGAGGCGTTTGAGGGAGTGTAAGGAATGATAGAGGCGCCTGCTTACATTGTTGAGATGAGCTATCCAGGTGAAATGGCAATCTATAATCAATCCCAGATTTTTTACCGACGAGGTTTTATCATAAACTATATGAGGCCAGTTCATGATATTGAATTTATTGCGTAGTTGTTGCTACTAATAATTATAGTCTGCAATTTATTAGGGTTAACTAAAAGACCATATTCGTCTGCCTACAAGCGTATATTATCAAGGGTTTTATTAAGATATTCGATACACTGGTCTAGGTCTGAGAAGATGGAAGGTCTGTAAAGCTGTAAATCCTCTGCATAGAGATGGCTGTGAAAAGATATTAGTTTGGAGACTTCGTTTATGAATATAGAAAAGAGTAAGGGGGATAATAAGGAAGATAATAATGTAATTGGGTGCGAAGCTTAATGGCGATCATTATTTATAGCCAAGCAAAATATATTATAAGAATTAAAAATGCATTTTTTTCTAAATTAGAATAATATATTGAAACCTAAGGCCTACTTTTCATACACGAAATATGTTATAGACTTCGTAAGTTCTAAACCTGTAAGTTCTTATTTTATTTTTCTTGTAATTTGACTTGCTAGTAGAAACTAGCTACCGAACATAGAGCTATTCCTTATTTAATTTAAATATGATTAAAAATAATTCGTATATGAAAATTAGCCGAGTCATACCTTAGGTTTCAATAGATTAACTTAATATATAAGAAAAAATCATACACATTACGTAACTAAGATTCGCGTGGGTAGATCTGTTACGAGTTTTATAAAGTAACACCAAGCATTGAAACAGTAACACAGAGTAACACTGCAACCTCTACACATAATTTCCGAATGTAGAGTATCACAATGCAATCATACATTACCCTTAAGTTATAGCCACGTTTCGTACCGTCGAAATAGTGTTCAGAGCTGTGATACCCCAGTGCGTTTAGAACATTTGTTTACTAACTTTATGGTCTGGACCAAAATCGAGTTAATAGGCTTATACCCTATCGGTATCTACTGTATAAGGCAAACGCTAACTTACGGGCGTTGTACTTGACACCCCATTTACTATTCTTAACTATTGGATAGCGTTGTGTTATATATTACCCTTTGTACTCTTTATTGTTTAGATATATATTCCTGTTATTTATGTGATACATTGGTGTATTCACTTAGACTAAGTAGTTGTTATTATATAGATAATTATAGCAACAGTAATCACTGTATTTACTCCCCATTTACTAATTATTGTTTACTTTTGCTTATTATTGTTTACTGATATTGTTTACCGCCATTAACTAATCATGTTTAACTATCCCAAAACTCTTTACTATATAAGCTTAGATAATAAGAAACTCAATTCATTCTATATTCCAAATTCAACCAAATCATTGTTTTTCTGTGTGTCTTACTTATAGTTACTATATTGTAGTAAAAAACGAATTATATTGCTTAAAACAAGTTTAAGTTGTTTGCTACGTAACAATTTTGGCGCAGTCGGTAGGATAGCCTAGGGCAGTCAGACAGGGATAACGTACCTGTTAGGTTGTGAAACAGCAAGTACGGTACCTGAAGGGTTTTGAAACTCCCTGCCGAACCAGCGATGTCTATCCGCATATTGATTGTTCTATTGTGGTAAGTGGCTTAAACATACATATTGCTCAACTCCCTATTCCTCATCACTTTTCTCTAAATCTATTTTTTTTTTTTTTTTTCCTAAATCCAATAATTTCACACTCCAAAATCACAATGCCAGACAATAAAATAATTTCCAACTCAGAGTTAGACTTAGGAACTCTATTAAAGCTAATTCCTGATTTCGACACCTCGCAAAACTCTCAAGTCTATAGATTCATTCGGTCGTGTGACTCCGCATTCCAACTAGCATCAGTAAATCAGACAACAGTTCTCTTGACGTACGCGTTAAACAAACTCACGGGTCCAGGTTCATCCGACGTTCACTCCAAACAATTCTTTAAATGGAATGACCTAAAACAATTTCTAATTCAAAAATTTTCACAAACCAAAACTCTTGCGCATCTGAATTTAGAATTGCAATCATACTTTCAAAAACCCCTAGAAAGCATTACCGATTTCTTCCTTAGAGTCGATCTGTGTAGGAGCAAAATTCTGGAAAAGCTAACAGCAGAGATAGCCGATTCCACATTAGAAGGCCGCAAAGCGACTACCGAAGAAACGGCTCTTAATGTATTTGTAAACGGTCTTAGCTCTGATATAGGTATGATGCTCCGTGTTCATGGTTTTCAAACTCTGTCGGATGCAGGACATTTTGCTATCCAGGAAGAAAAAATTAGAAATATGAACCGGGCTAGACAAACATTATATAAAAATACAGTTTCAACAGGCTTCCCAAAAAATCCTCCATTCCATCAATCAATAAACCACCAACAACTTAGAAATTTCTCGCGACAGCAACAGCCTAACAAAACTTGTAATTACTGTAAAAAACCTGGTCATTTAATCTCAGAATGCCGTAAACGCGCTTATAACAATAACTTGAAACAACCAAATTCAGGACAGCAAACTCCTACGACATCCACAACTGCTGTAAAAGGAGTAAATAATTTAAACTTCGAAGCGGCCGAAGCTACGGACACGCCTTTGGAAACCGCTTCAGCCCACTTTTACAGTGTCCAAACACCGAAAATGGATCTAGAATCACTTCAAATAAACTAGCAACTCATCCAAATCCTAATTTTATTAATTCAATAAATAATTCCTCTTATCCAGTCCATCGGGGACATTTTCGTGATGCATGTACTCAAACTGATATTCAAATAAGTCTTATATCAACTCCAACTCAAACAAATTCAAAGCCTAAATCTAAATCTAAGCCTAAATCTAAATCTAAGCCTAAATCTAAATCTAAGCCTAAATCTACTAAATCAAATCCTAAATATACTAAATCTATTATATCAAATTCTACCTCTACTAAATCTACTACATCAAATCCTATATCTACTAGGTCTGTTACTATTTCAGCACTAGATGTGCCTCCAGAAAATCTACTGCATTGCAAATTCCACATTAAAGGTAAACCAGTAACCTTACTGATCGATACAGGAGCCGCTATATCTGTCCTTAACAAAGAACATATAGGTAGTGCACCTCTAGATCAATCGAGAATCGTATCGATCATAGGTATATCAGGAAACCAATCCTCTATTCAAAGCTTCGGCACAGCCAAAATATCTCTAGACCATTTTCCTAAATTCAATTTCCATGTAGCTAACCTTAACATCAAAGCGGACGGTATCTTAGGCAACGACTTCATGAGCCAATTCAATGTCAATATTTTCGTACAATCAAAAACCATGAGTATAAGAGATCGCACCTACAAATTATTCTTTATTAAAAAGAAACCTATGGAATCCATAGATAACAAACAATTCGTAGGACAACGATCTGAAACTGTTATTACATGTTTTACTAAAGATATTCAAAACGGATCCGCCATAATCAACAAACAAACTATTAGCGACGATATAACTATTCCTAATGCATTAGTTACAGTAAAAGACAACATATTTCTAATTACTTGTGTAAATTCCAGTAACGAAGATAAACTTTTATCAATCCCCAAAGTCCAAGCAAGTGAGCTAACGACGTTTGAATCCACAGATAACATTCCAATTAGTTTAACAAATTCATTGACATCAAAGGAAATTCAAGATAAAATAGATAAACTTATCCGTAGAGACCACCTCAATGAAGAAGAAGGTAAATCTCTTAATAAAATAGTTACGCAGTTTCCAGACATCTTTTACACCGAAGAAGAACCTCTTACATTTACGAACCACACCAAACACACAATTCCCACTACAACGGATGTGCCTATCAATACAAAAACCTACCGATTTCCCTACGTTCATCAAAAAGAAGTGAAATCCCAAGTACAAAAGATGCTAGATCAAAATATTATTCAACCTAGTACATCACCTTGGAGCAGCCCCATTTGGGTAGTTCCTAAAAAACAAGATGCATCAGGAAAACAGAAATGGCGCGTAGTAATCGACTATCGTAAACTTAACGACGTTACAATAGGAGACAGTTACCCTTTACCTAATATTACCGACATCCTAGATAAGTTAGGCCATTCAATTTATTTCACTACATTAGATCTTACCTCGGGATTTCATCAAATCGAACTCGATCCCAAAGACATTCCAAAAACAGCTTTTAATACACCATACGGACACTATGAGTTTCTTAGAATGCCATTTGGTTTGAAAAACGCACCCGCTACGTTTCAGCGTGCTATGGACAGTGTCTTACAAGGTCTACAAGGAGAACGTTGTTTTGTTTACTTAGATGATATAGTAGTATTCGCATCGAGCCTTCAGGAACATGAACAAAAACTAAATGAAGTCTTCAAACGACTACGACAACATGGTCTAAAAATTCAGCCCGATAAGTGCGAATTTATGAGAAAAGAAGTAGCTTACCTAGGACATATTATTTCAAGTGAAGGTGTAAAACCAAATCCCGATAAAGTTAAAGCTGTTCAAGAATTTCCAATTCCTAAAAACTGTAGAGACATAAAATCATTTTTAGGCCTTGCAGGCTATTATCGAAGGTTCATTCCAAACTTTAGTAAAATCACAAAACCTCTAACAGGGCTCTTGAAAAAGGACGTTCCATTCGTTTGGGAAAGTGCCCAACAACAAGCTCTTGACACTTGTAAGGGCATCCTTACTAAAGCCCCTATCTTACAATATCCTGATTTTACCAAAGAATTCGTTTTAACCACTGACGCTTCTCTTTACGCAATCGGAGCTATCCTGTCTCAAGGTCCAATCGGCAAAGACTTACCAATTGCATATGCTTCACGAACGTTAAATAGTGCAGAACAAAATTATTCGACTATAGAACGCGAACTATTAGCCATAGTGTGGGCCGTAAATCATTTTCGACCATATCTGTTTGGGCAAAAATTCAAAATCATTACAGATCATAAACCTTTGACATGGATATTTTCTATCAAAGACCCCGGTAGTCGTCTGATTCGTTGGCGTTTGAAACTAGAAGAGTACGATTACGAAATCGTTTACAAAGCCGGCAAAGCTAATACCAATGCAGACGCACTTTCTCGTCCACCAATAATGAATTCTAATGTAATCAACCTAACGGAAGATGCTTCTACCTCTATTGAATCCGATTACCTTCAATTAAATTATGAACATTACGTATCTCTAAGGTCGTCAGAGCATCTAAGTATCAATAATTCCCATTTAAAAACCTCTTCTGATCAACTACTGGATCATCGACATAAAGACATCTATATTCCAACCCCTTGCATTCATCATGATCAAGACAACTTGTTCAACGAAGCCATATCATCGTGTTCACAAGTAGAATCTTACCTAGAAAAGTCCAAGTCACTCTACGATGTAGACCTACTAGTCTCAGACAAAAAACAAAACCTTTATTTTTCTTATTCTAAACCTAACCACTGCGATCCTTGGGATAGTGAAAGTTATTTTAAATCCCTTTTGTCTTGCCTTCAGAAACATAGCATAACCACACTTTTCGTCCCCGACCTTAAAAGCGATCACACTTGTAAATTATTACCAAACGAACAACATCGAATAACAGCCTATCTAGCTGAAATCTATAAATGCGAAATTAACATTTGTGAAAATAGAGTAAAATACCCCACAACAGAAGAAATCCCAAATATATTGAAATCATATCATAATGAACCACTTTTTGGACACCGTGGTATAGTTGAAACATATAGGAAAATCCGCTATGAATATTTCTGGAAAGGAATGACAAATGACATCAAAAATTACATCGACTCTTGCCTTGTATGCCAACGTAATAAAATTCAGAGGAAAACTTTCCAAGCTCCTATGGTCATAACATCTCAGTCAACCGAACCTTTCGAACGAGTCTCAATTGATTTAGTCTCTTATTCCGAAGTTAGCGACAATAACAATAAATATGTTTTAACATTACAGGACGATTTAACACGTTATGTTCAAGCTTATCCAATACCTGACAAAGAAGCATTAACTGTAGCTCCGCAAATACTTCATTTTTGCCAACATTTTGGGATCCCCAAACGATTTCATTCGGATCAAGGCACCGAATTTATTAATCGTGTAATGAAACAGCTAATTAAATTCTTTGGTTCTAAACATACCGTCAATACAGCATATCATCCACAAACAAACGGCGCTCTAGAGAGATTTCACGCTACATTACGTGATCATATACGTATGTACCACAGTCGAAAACAAAGAAATTGGGATTCAATCATTCCATTCGCGGTAATGTGTCATAATACGTCAGTAAATAGTTCCACAGGGTATACTCCTTACGAACTTCTTTTCGGGTTCAAACCTCGTCCATTATATTCATTAAAACCATCCTCTGATTATTCTACATGTGACTATTTAAAGGATCTAAATGAACGCCTTAAAGTTTCTCGAGATGCTGCTTTACAAAATCTCGAAAAAATGAAAGAGAAAGCCAAAGAACGTTATGATAATCAGATTAAAAATTTTGTCGAATACAAAGTCGGTAGTAAAGTTATGTTGCGAGTTCCTAACCCCAATAACCTAGGTTCTAAATGGGAAGGTCCTTATGACGTAATACGTGTGGGATTTAATGAAAATTACCTTATTAAAAAGGCTGGCAAAAATCAACTAGTGCATGCTAATCGTTTACGACCATATATGGTAAATAATAATGAATAATTCTAGTACATAATTATAATTAGTTAAACTACTAATTTACCTTTATATTTAATACTAATGAATCGTGGAAACTAATAATATATAGAGATTTAAAGCCTCTTTTCCTATCACATGATTCTCTTTTACGTCTATCGAATAACTTTCAAGCTATGTCTTCTCAATATAATAATCTTCCAAGCGTTCAATCAACAAAATCATTTGTAAATATTAACCTTAATAAGATCGAAAACAGACTTTCAGAACTCAGTATGTATCTAGGCAAAAACTCACGTACTAAAAGAGAATTGTTGGACGGTCTAGGCTCTGTTCTTAAATGGCTAATTGGCACACCAGACGCTAAAGACGCCATGCGGTACGACGATTGTATCAATCGGCTTGAGAAACAAGAATTAGACTTAACAGAGCTCATGCAAGAACAAATTCAAATCACTTCTTCTGCGATTAAAAATTTTAATGAAACTATTTTTAAAATATCTTTCGATGAACAAATTATTAATGAAAATATCAACCGCCTAAACAATTATCTAAATAGAAGTGAAAAACTCATATTTGACATTAAAGTAAGCGAAGATATTTCGAATTTCCATTAATACAAAACGAAATCTTTACCTTATATCATCTCTATTCGATACCTACCAAGCATCCCAATTCCTCTTACCATTCCACCATCCTTCCTGAGCACATGTATCTAGCCACGAACCCTAGTGGACAACAGTATGTGTCTACGAGCTCACTAGAAACCTGCAACGCCTTCGCAACAAGAAGAAGTGTCTGCAAAAACCTCGTCGTCTACAACACCGAGTCACGCCCAATTTGCGACATAGAAATCCTGATCAGCAAAACTACGAAACTCCCAAAAACTTGCACCGTGTCAACATTTCCAGCCGAAATCCAAACGTTCCAACCCTTGAATAATAACAGATGGCTGTACATCGTCGACCACGAGATTAGTTGTGTCCTTCAGTGCAACAACGATATCACTAATCAAAAACTTCAGGGCTCGGGAGTCATTTCACTACCTCCAGGATGTAAGCTACACACAGGATATAGCACCTTAGCAGCATACCACTCAGCCGAGGAGAACATCACACTACCTATCATAGTTCCCGACATCAGCACAGACGATTGTTTTGAGAAGACCAAAGAGGTAGAAACTCCGAATTTGATCCCGATCACCATCAACGAGACCCCACTGGATTCACTAAAGAGCATCCAAAACCATTTAGATAAATACTCGGAAGAATTGACAAAAATCAGACAAATAGCAACACAATCTTTCCTTCAGAAAAACCAACCCACCTTTATGTGGTTCTACTTTGTTATGGGCATCCTTCTTCTAACATTTTTCCTAATTAAACTCTGTAACAAATGTCCTACTGGATTCATACATCGTCACCGACGCAACAACAGAGGTTGCATTCAAATATTCAACAATTGTTTTGACAACTCTTCAAGACGACGTACAACACAAGTTGCCATCCCAATGCGGAACATAGAACCAACTTCCTGCATCTCCGGAGATGAAGACGATGGCGACACCACATCAACAACTTCTAATTCTCAAAGATCAGGTGCAAACACCCAATCTTTATTCTAAGGGGGGAGGTGTTATATATTACCCTTTGTACTCTTTATTGTTTAGATATATATTCCTGTTATTTATGTGATACATTGGTGTATTCACTTAGACTAAGTAGTTGTTATTATATAGATAATTATAGCAACAGTAATCACTGTATTTACTCCCCATTTACTAATTATTGTTTACTTTTGCTTATTATTGTTTACTGATATTGTTTACCGCCATTAACTAATCATGTTTAACTATCCCAAAACTCTTTACTATATAAGCTTAGATAATAAGAAACTCAATTCATTCTATATTCCAAATTCAACCAAATCATTGTTTTTCTGTGTGTCTTACTTATAGTTACTATATTGTAGTAAAAAACGAATTATATTGCTTAAAACAAGTTTAAGTTGTTTGCTACGTAACAGTTGACTGTTTGTTAATCTGCTTTCATAATTTATATTGATTTCGTTTTGCTTCAAGACTTGTTTGTATATTATAAACCTATTATTATGTACTCTTTCAATTGTAAATTATTATATGTATAACGAACCAGTACTATTATTTGGTATTAGAAGGTCAATATTATTTATATTTGTTCGCGAGTAGTTGCAGTATAAATATTTAAAAAAAATAAAGGAACCGATCTTTTCCGAAACAGTGGTAGGTAACTACTGGTAGGCTTTAGTTGATATTTTATATGTAGTTCTGTATTTTTCTGTCTTTACTCGTGCTTCGAAACCTTGCTCTTAGCTTTTTTTATATATAAACTATTTTTTGCAAATGCCAAAATATGCAATACAAAAACGAACCACTAAAAAAAACGCGCGGCAGTCTTGACAGTCACGCGCTAAAAGAAACTTTGGGTTGAATTCATATGGATTTTGATATTCTATATTCTAGAATACCATACTATATTAAGAACAGTATATGTTTCAACATATAAACTTAAGTTGTTACTTGGTTGGTGGGGTTCAGGGGAGGGGGGATTCTTGGTTGAGGCGAAGTATGCAAGCTCCAAGTTTCAGCACGACACTTTAAACTCACTTTGTCTGGCGTAAGTCAGTTCGTAACTTGAGATATGTTAAAATACATCCAGCATGGAGTTTATTACATCATATGTGTCATATTATGTTTTCAGATGTTTTGTTCAGAACTTATCTATATTCTATCAATGGCTGCAAGTTAATTACGAAGGGTCTCAGTGATTATTTGGAATAAGGGCGCGAAAGTTTTATTCGTTATATAAATTAACCAATCAACTAACTACTAAGTAACCATTACTCAAGTATACTTTAAATAAATACTAAATAAAAACTAATCCGAATATGAGAAACTGTCCCGTTATATATGGCAATACAGGCAGGGATATAGTCAGTTTAATTTTAAAAGAAGTGTGGTAAGTTTGTCCATGTTGAGATCATTTAGAAAAAAAAAACTGGTTAGACGAACTCTAAACCTACATTTTAACAAGTTGCCAGAAGTTCTGTTAACAAGTCACAAATACTAACTAACCCACTTTACATACACATCCTAGTTTCAATTTAAAAGTATCTCTTTCATAAAAACTAACACTGTCATTAATGTGAGTTCTAGCAATATTTTGCAAACGTAATTAAAAATGTGATTCTAATTGCTGTTGCATAGAGTTCATATTTCGTAAAATATTTTTTGTTTCCATATGTATTACGGAAAGGTCACTGAGTACTCCTGAATTACAACCATCGTCGCCTGAATAGGGTCAAGAGGCAGTATTCAGAGTTCCAAAAGGTAATTTATACTTTTTGGGATTGTGACAACCCTAAATGAACTTCTTGTTTAATGTTCTTCGCGCTGGCAACACCATGCTCAAGTTCCCTATATAAGCAATGCAATACGGTTTCCAAATTATTCCAAAGGAAGTTTTAAAGTATTATGTTTTAATAATAATTTTATTTATTTATAATAATGTGTAATAATTTTATTTAACTATTTATGATAATGGTATTTATTTATTTTATGTTTAAATAATATTTGATTATTATATATTGAGAAAATTAATGATTAAAAGATTTTTATTAAAACTACACAACAAAATACATATAAGTCAGGACTAACTATTGGATTGATAATTGATAATATTTGAATGATAAAATATCCTATTATTAAATATAAGAGTTGCATACTATATTATAAATACGAATACATAAAATAAGAACTATATTTTATATTAAACATATCTTATCTACATATAGACTTACAGACTAAGACTAAAGTTAGTTGGCATAAACAAAGTTCACTCGCTAGTTAGTGCCACTGGTAAGCTGTAAGTGACGTTTATTCGAATGTTCCATATACTGGCGCCACTTCAATATGAGTGACGTCACAGGTCAAGAACAACACTTCTGGTACATTCTTAATTAATGCTGTTTGATTTTGGTAAAATAAAATTATTACACATTTGCATTGCGTACCTAAGTATTATCATGTAGAGTTATGATAACTCAATATTTATTATAATAAAGAAAAATAAAATTAGGCTAGTATTTTCTATATCTGCAAAATGGAACTAAATATTCGTGAATTCAATTCTCATTCTTTTATTCAGAAATAAAGATAGAGATGCGTGATGCTTAAAATTTGTATTTATATGACATAAATATTTTATTTCAATGTAATTTGAATAATATACTATAGTGCAATAGCATTTGGGGATTACGATAGGAATTCCAATCGCATAAAGTAGGTATAGACTTATATATTGAAGTTAATGCATTCCGAGGGAGAGGTCAATAAACGATAGGCTGCACAGAGTAATAAATCTACTTTTAAAATCTTTTTTTTACTTTTTCGAACACCATGTATTCCAAAACGGTATAGTTTTTCTAATTCATTAAATATATTGAATCTCATAAAGCTGTGGTAATATTACAAATAATAGAAGTTAAAAATAACAAATTATTCAAAATAAAAACATAGTATAAAGTAGAATATTGTTATTCAATTTGTAATAAAAAAAATATGTCCAAAGAATAATAATAATAATAATAAATAAAATAATAAAACATTTATTTAAACTCTGTGCTTTTTAGTTAATCCTTGCTCTGTGGATCGAAGTTTCGCGCCCTTACAACTGTCAACGCCGTTATTCACCCTACGTCAACTAGGTTTAAGAAGTTATCGCAAACCCAATGGGGAAAGTAATAAACGAGTCTGAATTTACATTTCGATTTAGACGAAAACTTTATTGATTGTAGACACCAGTTTCGGTTTCAAAGTACTTGGAGTGGTATAGAAGTTGAGAAGAAATCGTATTTTTCTTTTTTAATGACTTTGTGAATGCGATTGTTATGTGATATCTTTGCAAATTATTCTTTTTAAGGCGTAGTTTGAACTTGCGACACCATTTGAGTTTTGTTTTATATACCTTCTTATTACTATTAATAGACTTCTCCATTTGAAAAATATACTGTGCACGTGTCGCACGAATGAAACCATAATTTAAAAATTAACTGAACTAAACGCCAAAACACTTAACAGATTGAGAGTATTTTTAAGTCAAGTATCATTTTAGAAACCATGTATGTTTATGTACGTATGTTTATTTTTACTAGATATGGCACAGAAGCTCTGGTACACTTGTGTATTATTGCATACCCTAATTTGATAAACCAAAACGGGTCAAGTGGAGGGTACTACTATTATGAAACTGGCTGGCATATGACAGAATTTGAACAGCAGTGATCACTGTTGATTTGTGTTTCTTCAGTTTTAGAATAGTCATCAGATTTAAAGTCAAAAATCTTGTTTTTCGGAGGTTATAATGAATAATCATAATATAGCTTTCAAGTGTATAGTTTTTTTATGATTAGGTAGATATTTTGTGACGTAAAAACGTTACAATAATTTTATCTATGAATATAATTTAATTAAAGTATTTATTATGTTAGTCGCAACTGAAGCTTTCGTTATTGAAGTTAAAACCAAAAAAGATTATGAAAATTAACGTCACGTGTATACAGATTAAGAACTAGGTTTAACAAGGTAGGTACTGGTAGCAAATAAACACATTTATTACCCTTATTACATAGATTTACATAGGACACTTTTATAATTATTATATTATGTACAATAATGTACAGTATAGTATTTTGTCATAAATATTGACTCCAGTATATAAACTGTTTCGATATGTTTACAATTTAAATGACTGTCGATTGACACTTCTTTTTTTATATTATTGCGATTATAAAATTATTCGTTATAATAACAACCTTAGGACATTATTAAGATAACAAATATATAAATATGTTATAAAGGCTGTAATGTTTTTTGCTGACGGTACTAGCTGCGCTATATTGCGGTAAAACTGTAGAACTCCAACTGTGGGTAGGCATTGTACCCACATTGAATCACATTTGCAACTTGTAATTTGCTTTTATTGTACTAGTTTTGTGTGATATTACAGTTTAACATTTAAATGAATAACACCTGGAAATGATTTCAACTTATGAATAAGTTAAGAAGATACTCCTAGTTAGTTTATTTTATATATTTTTTTATTATAATTCTACTAATCCTACTTTAATTTCAGGGATGTAATATTTTCTTTATTGTATTCAAATAAAAAAATGGTTTTCTTTCAGATAATTTCAATAACAGGTATTACTAACACATTTTTTTTACCGCTTTAAACATTTTACTACATTGGTAATAAAATGTTAAAAGCTCAATTGAGTTGTAATGAACGCCTACATTCGTGATACTTATATATTAGCGTCAAATAATGCATAATTATCTCAAACTTGGAGAGGGGTCTGGCTTGTTAATTGTAAAACAGAGGCTATAGTCATTCCATAAATCTCCGTCGACTTAACGCCAGCCCTGAAATATTAACCGCGCGCCGGTTTTGACGCGCGGCTCGGCCTAGACGAACATACAAGAACTAGCAATATACACTGGTTACATTGCGTAAATATATTTAACAAAATATTATTTTCATTATAATCATTTTATGGCAATAATTAATAAAAAGTCTATGTTAATCTGTTTTAATATTCGTAACATTAATTGAAATGATATATAAAAACGCTTACCGATTTACCAAGAACAGATTTGAAAGAAAGTTTCTTTCAAAATTCATTTTAAATAATCGCCATATAATTTCGAGGAAGTTAACAACCCCTGGGTTTAAATGTGTCTACTGTGTATACTGGATGTCGCTGCGTCGGAAGGGCGCTTTCACATCAATCAGGGAATTAGACTCCTAATCTCATTTGTCCTATTACTGTTCCACCCCTGGTGGTAAGGCGTGAGCATTTATGTAGCATGCTACTTTCTTTGGAATGGAAGTTAAACCAATTAGATTAACTTTGGGTGATAATGGCCTTTGATATTATTGTGTAGCTGGTAATTGTAAAATTCTTGTGGTTAATTTTGTTCAGTTAGCACGCTTATGTGATAATGAAAATTAAATATTTAATGACGGTTACTGAAGTTTAAAATAAATGTTATTTATTAAAGTTCTGACTTTCTTTTTAAACGTTCGGTCAAATATCGACCCATAAAATATTTATTTAGTAATAGACACAGGAAGTTTAACCACATTTATTTTATATCGAAATTGTTAGGTCCATAAAAATATAGTTGACATTTAAAAACATTTTTTTTATAAAATGAAACATTCTACTTTATTATTTTCCATAACTTTCACAAGTACTACACATCTCAATAAAACTATTTTTAGGGGATTTAACTCGCGTATAATTAATCAAATATAAAAATTTACATTTTACATTTAACTCGACGTAACTAATTAATAATCATAGTTAAAATTTTCATTCGAAACGTTGGGTTTAAAATTTGAAATTTAAAAGTAAATTTATAATTTTATTACTTATACGCGAGTTAAATCCGTAAAAATAATATTATTCCATTTTACTTTATCTAATTTTTGTGATATTTATTGTATTAGATATAGTAGGGTATGTTTGTAGTGTCCATAGAACCAAGGTGTGGATTACACAAAATGTCACCAGCACATTTATCATTCAGCTATCTGTACACAAAACAAAGCTTCACCAATCCTGTATCCAATACACAATGTCGAACGTCACTGAAATAGACGGTTATCATGAAACTAACACCTTCAGCGCATTGCGTCAATGACACTATCAATCTTAACATGCTTTAAATAGTGGTTTTCACTTTAGGTACAAAAAAAATCTATATTGTTTTTTTTTTATTTATTTGTTTATATCTTTTCCACTTTGAATCAATGTCAAATGTCAATGTCAATGTCAAATGTCAATGTCCAATGGAAGTGTCAGGAGGCCTTACTTACTTACCTGTACAAAATTACATACTTACTACTACAAAAAATCACCTGGAAAGAAACTCTCTTAATTAAAATTAAAGCGGAGCAAAGGTTCCAAATGCTGGTCTGAGAAGAACCCCAAAACCGGATATTTGTTTATTGTGATCACCGTTTCACAAACGTCAATACTTAGTAAGCAATTTAAGAACAATTATAACCATCGCCTTCATTCGATGGAAAGGCATATTGGCTACTGAAATTAAAAAAAAAAAATTGTTAATTAAAACTATAAATAAAAACCGTGGCCAGCTAGACGAGCAGTCACTACAAGCAGTACCCATTCGAGAGCGAAACGCCAGTGTAGTCTGTTGATTTGTTGCCAAAAATAGGGTTTTGTTATATCAGGAGATCTTTCATTTAATTGTTAAATCTTACGATTCGATTAATGAGGAATGATTGTACAATTGAATGTTATCGGAATATATAAGTTATCTAGTAGGTAGGTATATCATGAAATGGAAGGCGTAACCAATAATTTGACCTCTTTTAAATTTTTACTTCTCTAAGCCTGACGATACTAACATCCAGAAATAAGCATGTCGTTATTATATTGGAGATTTTAAATTTTAAAGAAAATTCAAATTATAGCATGTATTTTTCTCTAAAACATATCTGTTTTATAATCTCACTGTTTATTTGTTTTTAGCCCTTAACGCATCAGTGATAGTGACTAGCTAATATAATACTAAAGTAGTGTTTTAAAATCAATATTAATTTATTTTACAAGTTTGTAAATAATTATTTATCGTGTTGGGACTTCCAACTTATATAATACAATATTTACGGGACAGTTGATGTTTCAAGTTATTTTCAAAATCTATCTAACTTATTGTGAGCGTTCCTCGTATTTACTTTGTTAAGTACTGCTGTATAACAATTAAATTACGTAATACATACTAGCAATTATGAATTTTGGTTATGTGTAAAATCTTAATATAGATCATTATTTTTTTAAATCAGAATTTATGTGGATTACATATTGTATATTGATTACAATATGGAGAACATTAATGATAGCAAAAGTTGTATATATACATATTTTAAAATGTTCGCTAAGATCATATCAACTAGAGAAGCATTATAATTATTCACAAGTACTTTATGCCAAGGTTATAATTCCATTAATAATTTCTTGAGTAAAAACTTGACTAGTTCTGTGATATATGATCCAGCTATGAAACGGTTCATTATGTTCATGGACCATATCACTTCCGTTCAATGATGAATAGCTTTGGTATTGACCCGAATATGTCGTTATCTGGCAGTAATTGGATTTACAAGAAGACAAACTCAAATATTTTATGTGAGTTAAGATATCTTAAGTGCGGAATACTTAGGTTATTATATTATTTGCTCACACGAAATTATTTTAAGTACTATAAACTACTATTTAGTAATACTACATTTTAATTACTTTGTTTAATTGTGAGGTGCGAAACAATATTAGAATATAGTTTTTATGTATTTGTACTAAGAAATGTAACAAATTCTTTTGATAAATAAAAAAAAAATAGTTGTTTGTTTGTCACTACTAAGAAACGGGTTGAGTTAATTTGCGACTGAGTCGGACTGCAGGCATAGGCTTCATACCTATTTGCAACATGCCGTGGGCTAGTATCATTATTTATTTTAACGTTGCAAAACAATTTTTATAATAAACATATTTATTTAAATGGTTTAAAACAATTAAACAGAGGCCTGTTAAAAATAATTCATAGTTATCAACGAATTTGATTTATACAATAACATTAAAGATTTGCACGATTGTTAGCCGACTTTATGGTTACAGTTAGCTTTACTGCTGGCATAAATTGCTAAGTTTATTCATCGTCTTTTCTCAAGCATGGAACAATAAACTTCAGGGCCTTTTCTCGTGCGTCATAAATATCGCATTACTATAAGTGGGCTTAATAAAAATTTAATATTACCCTGACATAATTTGACGATTGCAATAAAAGGCGAAAGTAGTACGTAAAATAATATTATGATTATGGTAAACATGATTTGAAAATATAATAGGCAAAGTAGGTAGATAGATACATGGTCAAATATTGTTTTAATTAAAAACAAATAACATTTTCAATACTTGTCAGAGCACT
The DNA here is from genome assembly GCA_959347355.1 of Napeogenes inachia. Lineage (NCBI taxonomy): Eukaryota > Metazoa > Arthropoda > Insecta > Lepidoptera > Nymphalidae > Napeogenes > Napeogenes inachia. The sequence goes on along the minus strand of OY365793.1, from coordinate 10,978,642 downwards.
GTGCAATCGTTCGTTAACGATATTAAAAAAAAACAAATTATGTTTTTTTTATTTAGCGCCATGTAGGACGAGTAAGTTAAGGTTGGAACATTTTCACATTAAAATGTTCCAACCTTAACTTAAAATGTTTTAAAAGTATTTTCACATTAAAATGTTCCAACCTTAACTTACTCGTCCTACATGGCGCTAAATAATAAAAAAAACATAATTTGTTTTTTTTTATATGATGTTTCTAGCTTTAACTCGATATCGTCTAGTTATTCTAGAATGTCTTACTTGTCAATATCATGTTTTTCACCTAGCTTTGTGTAAATATTTCTCTTAACCTTTATCAGGGTTGCTTCTGAGAACTCAGTACTCTGAATTTCTCGAACATGTTTCAATGCAATTCTGAAGACTAAGAAAACAATTTTAGATATTATTCAACCTTTTCTGTACAATATTTATAGACAATATATTTATTAGATTGATTGATTGATTGATGAATTGAAATTACATAAAATAAACTGTTAATCTATAATAGATATTTTAATAGATAAATAACATTGGCTTGAACTAAAAACATGTCAGTTAAGTGCTTATCACTTTTAAGTACTCTTGAGATGAAAATAAACACGAGCTTCTTCTAGCATCTTTTTAGTTATAAGTAAAAACGGAAATCGATTCCGTTTTAATGAATACTGAAAGATTCTTTCTGCATAGTTCTAATAAAGAGGAACGTAGAAAGTTCAAATTAAGATTCTCGGAGTTCCGTCGCGCGGGAACAAGATTAATGAAGGGCGTCACCTGGGGGTCGTCCCTAACGATGCGGGGGTCACGGGGAATAACTGCTAAAAATAATAAGCGGAAGAATTTGTCATAATCGGAAAATTCCGGAAAAAAATTGAGACATTATTTGTAATAATAATTCTGGCAGAACGTTCTAGTATTATTGTCGTTCTGGTAGTGAAGTAAACAAAATACATTATGTATAAATTATTCAATCAATTTAAAACTTTAATAAATCATAGGAAATATTATAAGCAAAGATTTTTAATTGTTGTTAGATGTATGACTAATATACTTCATTAGTATAAAGCAAAGTCGCTTTTGGCGTCTGTTCCTATGTCTGTGTGTATGCTTGGATCTTTAAAACTACACAACGGATTTTGATGCAGTTTTCTTTAATAGATAGAGTGATGCAAGAGGAAGGTTTATATGTATAATAACATGCTTAATATATTAGAGGACTACTGATAATTTTAAGATTTCTAATGCGAAGTCCTAAACAAATACATTATTTTGCGTTTACATTGCAAACGAGATAGATGAAAATAATGTACTAAGTATTGTATACCTTAAGCAGTGCTACAAGAAAGTCCATGATGGTATATGTTTATCTCTTAGGGATAACACACAACAGTCAATTTTTATCCTTTACTTTTTACGAGAAATAATGGCTTATTTATTAAGCGATTTTAAGCAATACAGCATTAACCCTTATCTAATATTAAGTACTTTAAATACATTTTACATTTAATATGGAATAATATATCCTTTTACAGCGTGTAATTTAAATGAATATTTTCGAAGATATTACAGATTTAAAATATAGGGACATCGCGTTTGCGGCGGTACGGTCGGCCGGCGCACTCTGGTATGGAACCGCGCAAACCGTCTCAAAAATGGCTTTTGTTAATGTTCAGTATTGAAAATTTTGTTAATGCATTTAGCTAACTGAATGTCTAATACATATTATTTAGCATTTAAAATAGAAGATTTTTGTTTTAAATAAAACCAGACCTACATATTGATGGTCAAAATAACGTGGATTGTGTAGCTCAGAATTTCTCAAGTTTACATGATCATGTTTTGATTATTTTCAATGAATATCTATAAGTGTGATATATGGTTAGAATGGTTATTAAGTACTCTGTTTAAAAAGTATTTAAGTGGACGTTTAAGTAAAAACAAGAGAGGTATAAAAAATGACAGTATCTAATATTGTATCCTTATTAAAAACTTTAAATAGATTTTTGACAGTGAGCGATGTCTGCTGATGTCGTAATTTTGATTGTATCACTTAAAACAAGTCATATAGAAGCCGATAAAAAAAATAGGAAATCCAAATGTTTTACTACGAATTAAAGACAAGTGACGCCGTGGAAAAAAAAGTAGTAACTGCTAAATGTGATATTTATATTTGTGAATAATAATAATATACTTTGTCCAACTTTTTTGTTTCTTACGCTTCATACATTTCTAAGTCTATGATGCTTGTAATTTATGTACTTCAATAACAAAGGCTACAGGGTTTTTAATATGGTGCCCATTAAGAAACAATTGTGTATTTTTCCATACGCGTAAAATCTTTATGGGAATAACACTTATTATGTTATTACATTGAAGACACTTCGTCGTTAATCGAATGAGCCCTTTTTGTTTATTTATAAGTACGTCAATTGGTAGTGTCAATCTACGACAAGTATATTATAATGAAAATAGTAGTCAGTATAACTAGCTTCAGCATAGATGCACAATAGCTTTAATAAGTCTGTGTAAGCGTTACACACAATGAGAATAATAAAAGCTCATAATAGTGAATGAAAATAGCTCGTCAACTGTAATCCTGGAAATCACAATGAGGTGCCTACAATGGGCTGGGACCTACATTCCATATAGACTAAATGAAACAAAACCTCTTTGGAAAATGAGACAAAAATGCGAAAATGTTTGTAAATTGAAAGCGAATGGAAGGTTTAATAAAGCCGGAGTGAGTTATGTACCTTCATACCCTCGTGTAGCCAGTAATTTAGGCGTGTTTCGCAATATGGCATGGTGCTACGTAAGGCATAAATTGAGAAGCGCTTTTGGTAGCATGTTGGCTAGCTATAAATATTTTAAAGAATTTCAATCTAGCGCTGCTGCAATACGTATGTATGCTTGGAGTTGTGTGCTATTTGGATTCAATTTGAAATACAAGGCTATTGTGCAACGTCATTGTGTTCCAATTTCATTTTGCAGATACCTTCACACACAAAACATTCACACACACAACATTCACACACAAAACACACAGTCCATAGCACATGTAATGAAAATACAAATTATTACTTAATATTGCTTTACACTTAATAATCTGATACCGTAATTACGAAATGAATTAATCCCTTAATTAAAGAATAATTCATCTGTTTCTTATATTTTAATAAATAAAAATGAATTCGTAAATTAAATGAAGCAATAAAACTGTCTATGGCTGATTGTCACATTTAATTTAAACATTGTTTACATCATCAAGTGACTGGAGTATAAATGTTAAATAACTTAAATATATTTACGGAATAGGGATGTAGAACTGGAAATATGTTTAGAAGTCAGATTAAGAAACTAATTACAATTGCAATACTATACAATGTTGTCATGTATCTGTACATCTGTTATTCGTTAGTGTATATTACTGGTACATAAATTATGTCTAAGCTACAAAGTATTATAGCTTACAATATTAATTAATGTAGCTAACAGCATCGATCCTATATGACGCTGACAATGTATCGAGTGTTTGTAGATAGCGCAATAGTGCGGGGTTTATGCACTTCACTATACGGTGCCAAGCAACGTATTTTATTACTTTTTGCATGTCAACCGTGAAGTTTATAGTCGCAATTATTGTTGAAACACTTCAGGCAATTTATGGAAACCATCGGGGTGGGGTTGGGTTATAATGTTTTAAAGTTTCGAATAAAGATTTGACAGGTCTATACAAACTTGGTTCATAACTAGAAAATAGACAGGAAACTGATACGTAATTACACTTTAAGTTAATATTCTCTGAATATTTTATGATTAGAACATTACATAATGAAATGATATGGTTCACAGTATTTTTTGGGTAACTTATCAGTGTGATTTTGTATAATTAGCTGATAATTATTGATTACTTATATAGATAAGATTGATATTATGTTAGATTATTTGTCTACACACCGTACAAAAATACGTTGATCGTATGGGTTTTAAATACTGATTAAACTTAGAAATTATTCATTATAATATTTATAATACACTTTACTATTATTCTTGACCAGGATTAATCAGCTGTTCAAATAGTTTGTATGATTGACTAAATGTGTTTTGTACTTTTGATCATACTAAGAATCGTATATACCTTTCGAGATAATAATCTTATGTCTTTACTAAAACTAATAGTAGCTAAGAGTCTTATCCCAATTATTAGATATGATAAACATACCAACATCGAGAGAAAAATCAATAAAGAGTCAAGCGTCTATTATTTACATTACGAAACACTTTAAAGTTGAAAGTACGTGAATGTGTGAGTGCAAAAGTTCGTATACGGCACAAGAGCTACAAAACAGTGAATTCTAACAAGAAATACTCAAAGACTGTGCTCTGAACATCTCATTTTGCGAGAAATACAAGACAATGCTTTTAAGCGATTGTAGGAGGGTCCAGAGCTCATATTTTACATTACTCGCAGTATGTGGGGATTTTTACAAAGTTTCATTTCGACTAAATTATAAATATGCACCCCTTTCAATAAGAGTTGTTAGTATTTTGTCTGGTTTTGTGAACTTTTTGGTACTTATTCGATGGTTTGCTTTCTTTGTCATAAATATCTAACAGATAATATAAGAATAAATATACAAGTTTTAAACTGAGCTACTATAAAAAATATGAATACTTCTGGGGCTGCCTAGTTCTAGTAAGCGTTATTAGGTATTATAAATAATATAGTAATAATATAATTTTAAAACATATCTTGAATAAAGAAACATAGTTTACACCATTGCTAATGATAGTACCTAATACTAGTACTAATATAATTTCCGTTTATAAATTATAAAAATTGAGATCCTCATTCATACATAATCTTATAATAAATTTTGCGTATTTTGTCGATCAAGGTTCGAATGAATCGCTATGTAAATTCACACATCTTCGTCAGATGATTTATTTTGAAATAAGCGTCATGAATCAGTAGGCGTCGTGACTGCTCGTAATTGCTTTGCCAATCGAATTAATTTCTTCGGTTAGTATTTTATGATACTGTTTCTGAAATTGATTCCTTTGAGATATCAATAATTTTAAAACAATTTAATATGCGCTATATTTTTAGAGATTTATGATAGTGTCGGTTTTGCAGTGGTAATGACTTTTATTGCTCGCTCATATTATATACTCTTTAAATAGAAATTGTTTGATTATTAAAAATATGTGCTATTTATAATTATTTATTAGAGCTACAAATGATTGATATTATTTTTTATTAAAATATGAATGCAAAAGAAGTTTCTGTGTTACATCTTTAAACAAGTTCATTATTACCAGAGTGTTACGACGATGACGTCAATTCTTTCTGGAAATATTAATTTTTTGTATGAAAAAGGGAGTTTTTGTATGTAGTTCTTTTTAAGTTAACGATTGAAGGTTAACAAACTCAATTTCGTGAACTTATGATTATGTTTCTGTATTATAAACAATTCTTATTTTACCTTTAAAACTAGCTAAAACATAATATCACAACATTTATATTACAACACATAAAATATGATTTAACCGATATTCAGATAATATTAAATTATTTTAAACTGTATATGTATACATATACACTCATATATATAGAATTTGAATTTTTAGATATATATAATACATATATAATACATTTGAATTATTAGATATATATAATACATATATATCTAATAATTCAAATGCTTTAGTATTTTTTAATCACCGACCCTAAATCGAGTTGTGTTGTTTTTTTTTAATCGAAAGCCTGGTCCGTCGAGGTGGTTCTTAGCTATGTTTAGTGATGAAAGGTCCATACTTAATATTGATACTAAAAACCTAAACAAGAGAAAATCAGTGTGTTCGTAAGTTCTAAGTAACAAAGATTAGAGGATGACAATATCTGCAAACTAAACTACTACTTTTGCATATTTAGCAGATATTTTTTATAATTTGATTCAAATGTGCTTTGTGTTCTCGAGGCACTCTAAGAGGAAGGAAGGTTTTTCCAGCAACTGGAGGCAGCATATTTAAAGCCACACCTATAAATAAAGAAATGCAGCATTTATGGGCAGGCGAATATAGAGCATGTTATTAGAAGTTCTTGTTTTGTCAATAGGGTTATAGTCACTCAACTATTTTAGCTTATTATATAAAAATACTAGAATTTTATATCTTATAACCCTCAAAAAGCAATCACTCCAGATGTAATTGTCTTCTGTAATTCATTTTTAGAATTAATTTGCAGAATTAAGGACAGGTGTAATATACGTACGCGGCTGGATAAAACAAAACTTAGCACAGGCGTTTTGAACACGTTGGATGAGCATCATTCTATGTACTTGCAAATACTCTTGGCCTTATCACGGCGTCAGAATAATTTAGCCTAGACAAGACAATAGCCTCTCAAAACGCTTATTTAGTAGATAAATATTGCCGTATATGAGTTGTTGCTGTATATGCTGAGTGTTTGAAATTGTAAATTTTTATTCATAAATTTCGTAATTCTGAAACACCTTCGATATCGTCGTCAAATCGACAATAAAATTCCTTTAATTAAAAAAGTTTAAACACGAATAGAAAACCATAAAAAAAATATTCCTAACATTAAACCAACTATTAAATACTTTTTTAAGAAGTATTTTAATTATATGATAAACAGTCAAGATTTATTTCGCACATATTCTGCGAAATAAACAAAAAGGAGCCAACTGAATGAAATAAAAGAAACATATCGCAGTGTCTCATGTTAATATTTTATGGTTTAAGTCTTAAATAGAGTAAATGAAATAGAAGATAATTAGTTCTGTTAATATTGACTACTTACTTATGATGTCTGTTTATCCGTGACAATGGATGGCAAGGAGCATTAGATGTAAGATTATCTAGATACTGACAACAATACCTAAAGCGTAGAAGTAGCCTAAATTTAAAGAGTTAAATTGTGTGTAACAGTTATTCTTTTTTTCATACGGTGAAAACATAATGATCAAAGAAACACATATAACATTGCCAGAACAGCAAAATGTACACTTATAAATGTCATTTGGTCACCATTATAATTGTAAATAGGAAAGTATAATTCATTTTTAATTCATTGGGTCCATGTCTATTTCGTTGTCCATACAACGTTTACACATTTTCGTTGTGTTTGATGTCGGTTCTCAGTGGTGTGATCGTGTTTAGTTTTATTAAAGAAATCATTTAGTTACATTTATTATGATATTGGAGTATTTTTAAGTTTTATATATATTTTTGGAATAGTGTTGCAAAAAGCATTTATCGATAATTTAATCTAGTTATAATCAATTCTGCAACATCTATGTGATATATCCATGGATTTTTTTTCAGATTTCCCACAGACCTTAAATGTCATGTCAATTTACACATTGTCACATCACTACAATAAAATCTGTTTTCTACGGCAATGTACGCTTCAAAAATATGGTGCTCCTTCAATGCTTTAGTTATTGTTCCGAGTCTGAACACCAAGAATCATAATATGCCGGAAATTCGAATATAAATAAAATGCGTTAATGTAAAATAAGTATGAATTTGTAATAGCTATATACCTATTAGATAAATAATGTAATAAAAACTTCAGACTCGACATTATTAAGTATTATATTAATAGAAGAAGAAGGGAATAGACAGTTATATGAATATTATATATATTAACTGTACATATGTGGCTATCCGGATCATCCGAATAAAACATATTATGTCGTAAAAATTTCCAGATTTTAATGATATGACATTTTCTTCATAAACTGATAAAAAAGGCCTTTGTCAATTTGACGTAATTTAAAAGTGTATCTTAAGTTCTGTGGTTTACAATGACACTAACACTTCAAAACGTAGTTATCAATTATTTTTTTATCGTTTTTTCATATATTTTCATTTAATATAATAGGTTTAAAATAAAAAATGACAAATCGTGAATGTAATTTAGAATGTGTAAAGGGAGTCAACGAGGACGATGAAATTGTGGAGTTCGTCGGACCAGTTAGAATTATTTTAGTTGATCAGCCGAAGCATTCTTATAAAAATAAAGTATGTAACGCTGCTATTATAGTATTGGCTCAAATGGCCATAGCAGTAACATGCAGTATTGTAATATTTTATTCGTTATCCTACAAGAAAAAAAGTTACATGAAGGCATTGCACATATTTTTCTGCACCATGGGGGTAAGAAATCAGGGAATAATTAATTTTGAGCCACTTTTGTTATTCTCTTTACATAAAGCATTCATGTAATTGTAAAGTAAGACAATATTATTCTTCCTGAATATTAGCGATATAAATAACCAACTTACCTTAAACATGTCCTTTAATAGTTTAAAATAGTTGGGGCCAATAACAACTACGATCATCTCTACCGGTGACGCTGTAATAGCCAACAGGGCTAACAGCATAGACAGACATAAAAAAAAAAATCATCTCTACCGGTTTTTTTTATCGTTATGTTTTTTACCACCTTCCATAAAGTCCCATCACATTAGTATTAAATTTTATTTCTCCTCAATACTATTACTATGATATTTTTTCTCTCTCGTTTAAGCTTCATTTATTATTACCGAACGGTGTTCTAACTATGAATAGTTTAAATGGCGCTGCAGCACCAATGACAATACCAGATCGGAAGTTTGAACATGGAATAACGCAAACCTTTGGCTTAGGAATTGCCGTACTTGGAGCAGTTGCTGCTTATTTTGCAGGATACCCAACAGTTTTTACTATGCATTCTGTGTTAGGTTTGTTTTTGGTTTTTATTTTCTGTATAATATAATAAAAAAAAGTTTCTTATCAGTAAGTAATAAACAGAGTTGTTGCTAATATTTATTATTTTTCAGGCATTATCGCCATTCTTCTTGGAATATTAGGTGCATTGGTTGGAACATTAATATTTTTTAAAATTATACCTAACGATCGCTGGAAAAAACACGAATATCTTTTAGCTCATCAAATCTTAGGTGTATTGACAATAGCAATATCATCGACATGTTTAACAAGTGGGATAATTGATGATTCTTTCACAGATTGGCTTCCATTAGAAGAAATCTTGTATTGTCTGTGTTTATTTTGTATTTTCTATACCTGTGTTGTTATTTATAAACCATTTATTTTGATAAAAGGCAATTAGTTTGATGAAATAAAATTTGCATCCGGATAAGTTTTTTTTTGTTTTTTTTTGAAGATGTAAAAGAACTAAGTATAGAAAAAATATAGTATGTGTGAAACACATTTATTTATGGAGATTCTTTTTAATTGTTATATAATACTCCTTCCTCTTGTGCATCCATATATTGAAACAGATACACACACACACACACACACACACACATGTGAATATTGGTGGTGACCACTTATCATAAGATGACGTGCAGGCTCTTTTGCCAATATGTAGATATGTTCTAGGTACTTTTTTAATTTGTTCAAGTGTAGTCACATGTTGGGAATCCTTACCTGAAACCTGCGTGCTCTCTATTTTTGTTATGTATTTGTGTGTAATTGTATACATATACTGTATTAAAAATAAATACTCCTATATATATGTAGAGGAGTCTGATAGGATAGCGGACTTTCCCGTGAACTGCATGATGAATTTGAAGCTAGATGGGCAAATTCCAAATAAAATTACATGACTATAGCCGGTAAATATATATTTAATAATAATCATGGTTCACGAAATTTCAAATACAAATGTCCAGCAATGAATTTATAGTTAGCTTAGAAGCGGGAGCGACAGGTATAACAGCAAAATTCCTGTATAATTTACTTAAAGACCTTTCTAGAACAAGCATCTGTTCATTTCTAGAACGTATTTCAAAGGCGGCATTAATAGATTCTTTCCAAATTTGGTTAGGTACGGAGAGGAGTGTGGATATTGGAGGCGAGCGTGTTTATACATCATAAAGGGGCCCCTTAAACCTACACCTGGATCCAGGCCCGGCACCCGCACCGTAAATCCATGGAATGCTAAGAAGCTTCGTCTCTATTATATAATATGAACTTGTTAAATATGATTAATTATAAATTAACATTTTCTTTTTGGTATGCATCCATCATACACACTGGTAGCCTTGGAAAGAAATTGAGTAACCATATTATTCTCCTATCAAAATGAACTTCTGCATCATTTCCTTAAATTTTACTAAGTTGAAGTAAAGAGCTTGTATTTTTCAGCTTTAATATAAACTGTGCCAAGAGCAGACATTAATGACTTTAAATGTGCCATTTTGACACAATGTTTTTTGTGCCAGTTTGACTTTAATTGTCTTTAATGTATTAAATGTCCAGTAAGTAATATTTTTCTAATTACTATGATCTTAAATATTTAAATATGGCTGGAAAAACCAATGACAAATCTGATAACCAAAGTGCAAAAAAGCCAAAGTCAAACCCATCTAAATTTCAGACTTTACGCATTATTATCATAAAACCTAGTGGGCGGTATTGTAGGAGAGTGTGGTGCGCTATTGGTAATGGTATTTCCCATATTCTAATAGGAGCAACTGTAATAAGTGTATTGTTTTATTCGTTGATTAAGAATGATGTACATGCTGTGTTATGTACTTTTGCAGTAAGTAAGCTACTTTTTATTTTCTATTATTTGTAGACCTATATTAGTCCTGTACTTGTAATAAGAAAAGCATTTATTTTTTCTCTACAGTGTATAAAATTTCAGTTTAGACAATTCTCTGTTTTAACACATCAAACCAAATATATACATACATTTAAAATGTATTATGTATTATATATATATATATATATATATATATATATATATATAATATCCGTAATACATTTTAAATGTATGTATATATATATATATATATATATATACATTTAAAATGTATTACGGATATTATATACAAAAATAATTTCTAATTATATACATTAATATATATCTTTTAAGTTTACATCATTTTACTAAAGAGGTTTTTTATAGCACAGGTTTGTAAGCTTTTTTAGACATTTACAAAATTAGATTCAAATATTGAAATACTCCCTAGAATAATGGAGAGGTATAAGAGATGCTAGGAAAGGGAGTGTATAGGTTTGGGTTTCACTTATCTTAGTTTACATAGGAAAAATAGGTATAATAGCTACCTTACACTGATCCTTACATCGATCGACTACATTTAACCAGCAATAAAATAACGTAAGGTGTTGGACGTCCTCTATAAGAAAAGGAAAAGCTCGTTCTAACCATATTAGCTGAATCGGAACCAAACTCGCTTCATATCCAGAGGATAGCAAGTTATTCTGGTCCCTGTCTAAAGTGGTTGCGATAAACTTTTGTCGCCACTCGCTGCCTCAACTGCAAAAACCTTTTGGATTACTGGCTCACACTGGTGAAAACAAAGAAAACCTGAAGAATCTTCAAGTTTAGATGCTAGTAGACCGATACCTATAGTGTTTCCTAACAGTACGGTGGTAATGTTGGATATCCGAATCACCATGGCTCGCTGGCTTTATAAGCAAGACTTCCTTTTATGACTTGCCATCTGGTTTCGGTGCATGGATAGGACACTTTTTGGGGGATCTATCAATACGGGTGATCATTGATGGCTGCGCTTTTGATTAAATGAGTTTTTATGCCGATGTACTTCAAGGGTCAATACCATTGACCGTCTCTGCCACCCTCTTGTATTCGTAATGCCGTTAAAATCGATTGAAAGTCTAGTCAAGATTTCGGTTAAGTTAAGTGCTAAAGTTTTCGGTTTCGCTTCGAAATTCATTGTGAGTACGGAAAAACTTTGGAATTTTCTACCGGATTTGGTGTAACTAAAAATTTAGAATACTATAATCTTCTGATTTGAACATTATAGTTATCTTTTAACGTAAGCTTACCGGTCCAAAAAAAGGATTTATTAAATAAACAGTGTAAAAATTGATTTGATTTCCTAATCATTATAAATATTACTTATAAATGAGGGTAATATATTTTTTACTACGGTAATTTTGTGTACGTTTAGAGTCTAAACTTTAGACCTTAGAACAATAACTAAAGCATAGAAGTACCCTAAATTTGAAGACTTAAATGATGCGTAAGAGTCGTCTCCTTTTTCCATACGGTGAATACATAATGATAAAAGGAATATATATAACGTTATCAGAACAGTAAAATGTACACTTATAAAAGACGATTGGTCACCATTTGGTCACCATTATGGTGGTAAATTGGACAGTTCTTTTCATATTTGACTTATTGTGTATGGACAACGTTTACACATATTGGCTGTCAGTGGCGTGTTCGTGTTTAGTTTTATCAACGAATTTACATAGTTATTTACATGTTTTCTCCGTTTCGTTGAGAGAAAATATAACCTAATCACATAACCAATATCCTAAACTATAAGAGGATGGAAATCCCATTTTTCTCGATAAAAAAATAAAGCTGAAATCGTAACCTTTCATCGGTAAGTGATCTAACATGTCACTTTTTTACGCTTTTTTTTGTTACAATATGAATATTTGTGCATTTTCAACTAGTTTACAATTTACAAAACTAATATTTATTATGATATTTGAGCATTTTAAGTTTTCTATATACTTTTGCAATAGTGTTGCAAAAAGCACAGTCATCGATAATTTAATCCAGTATTTTTCTAATAAATTTTGCGACTTCTATGTAATATATCCACGGATTATTATTCTAGATTTCCCACAGATGTTAACAGATAGATATAGATTGACACGATTGCACAGAAAAACTGGGAATGGAAGAAGCACCAGCGAATTTTTTCCAAAACATTTATTGTTTTTTACAAGATCCCTGATCACATTCAAAGTTTACAAATACACAAATATAAGTCCGTTAGTAAAAAATAAATTACATATATTGTAAGGGATACTACAAAATTAATTACTACCTTGAAGATAAACTCTATCTATCAAGTTATTATAAAATATTTTTTTTGTCATAAAATTGTTTTAATAGTAGTCTAAAAAATTATTTTGTGATATCTTCTATATAGAGTTTCTTAAAGTAGCGGATAAAAAAATAAAAAAAATGTGTAAACCTGAGCTTGAAAAATTTCTTTTTTATTTAATTTCAATAAATGTTTTTGTAATTATTATTTTTTATTTTTATTATATTTATTATATCTATTATTGTTAAACACTATTTAAGTTATTTCCCAGAACGAAAAACAGCGAAATACTCGAGGCAATAGCAGTTTTCGAATAGCAGATTCGAATGAGCACCTAACGAGCCTTTTAAAAACGGTAGGTACTACCATAGAGATATCGATATCGTGAATAAGTTTACACAATGTCACATCACTAGCAAAAAACCTGTTGTCTACGGTAGAGTACGCTTTAAAATATAAAGCTCCTTCTATGCCTTAGTTATTGTTCTGAGATTTAGACTCTGTCTCATCAAATTTTATAAAAGTTTTGGTTGTCATTGCCACTTTAATATTACACGTATACACTGCATTAGTATGGAAAATTTTTCAGTAAACTTTTATTTTATCGAACTGTTTTATACCGTTTTGACTATTATAAGCTTTTAGAATTACTCTAAGTTATTTAATCAAGTGGTGCGACTCGATGGGTATCGCTTGGCTGATAATTTGACACTATCTTTCATTATTTGTTGACTGTTTAGACGTTGGACGATTATACTTTATCAGACATCATAAGTAGAAGATTTAAACGTCATGGCCACTAGAATTCTCAATTTAACTTATATAATGTCACATTTAAGTCTTGCTGACGTTTATTGTTTATATAAACGTTATGATATTTATAATTATACGGAGTATTCACAAATATGAGAACAATAATATTTGAGCCTGGTGATGAATATTGCAAAATATTGTTTTGTTCTATCGTAATCGCTTTTTCTCAAATGTTTATTGGGGGCACTCTGACCGTTATAACAATGTATTTGTTACATACAAATTTTGACGACAGCCATATTCCTTTATGTACTTTAGGAGTAAGAAAATATATATTATGTAATGTAATTTTTAAATGGTTTTATCAGATCATTATATTTATAAACATAGTGTGTAATTCTAACATAGTAAAAGTGACCCCAAGAAAATATTATAGGTATGCAACATATATGCAAACAATTGTTTTTTGCATTGGACTGTTTAATGCAAAAACAAATTGTTTGTATATTTATTTCTTCAAGACTAGATAACTGCTATCAGAATTGAATTCGTGCCAAATCTTTAGATATAGTTAGTCAAAATCGTATTATTTTTATAGCTTGTTCTAAGAATAAGTTATTGATAACTTCAGTGTCATTTTTTTTAGGTTGTTCTAAGAATAAGTTATTTATAATTTCAGTATCATTTTTTCTCTGCTGAAGCAATACTAAGTCTGAACTACGCTAATGGATGGTCTACACCTATGCATTTACGAGATAGAAGATTGGCTCATGTATTTCTGCAAGTATGTGCTATAATTTGTATCGGGTTTGGAACTCTACTTGTGGCATCGTCGAAGGGTTTATCAGGGAGTGTGCACGGGTTAACTGGTAAGATAAATTGTGTTATGTCTTTACCAATTGTTAAATTATATATTTTGACAAAAACAAGAGGACAAGCGAACAGACAGTTAAATTCATGGTAAATGGTTACCCTTGCTCATAAACATCAGAAGAAACAGAGAGGGAAAAGGGAGTAGTAAGGGAAAAGGGAAGAATCAGGCTTCCGAATTTCTCGCTCATGAAATTTCGCACTCATAACAGCCATTTTGTGCGAAGTAATTAACTTTTTTTATCATTTACACACGGAACACGGGTCTTAGATATGACGATATAGATAGGTATACCTAAAACGGATATTTTTTATAGTCAACATTCCTCAATGATTAAAAATTAAATTTGCACTTTGATTACACAGTTGATTGATATCGTTGTACTATCTAACAAATTAAATAGAATTGTTATTTTAAAAAATATTTAATATACGTAGTAAATATTTCTAGTCGTACTTCAGGCATTGACGTCACAGTTTTATTGTATTATCAATTATTATAAAATAACTTTAAGAGATTATTTATTTTTATAATCTATTCCTAATCATAACATTAAGGCAATATGTATAGTGTGTATTCAAAAGTATTTTTTTCTCTTGTTACAGGTCTGGCTTCAGCTTTATTGGCTTGTATTACATTCCTAACAGGTCCTTGTGCTTGGTGTAAAGGGCGTTATCTGAAAATTTTCCACACCACCTTCGGAATTCCAACATTCATTTTGTCTTCAATAAGCCTTTGTTGTGGCCTCTGTACTTCTCAGTTTAAGAAATGGGCTAGTTCAACTATTATATTTATTTTGATATGTTTTATAGTTTTTTATACGACTTTTATCATGATATCCTGTTTTATAAAGTGCATGATGAGATTATGATTAAAAAAAATATATGGGTAAATTTATTTTTTTATTAATTTAAATATATATAAATATGCAATAAGGAATTTCAGTGGCTATACTATAAGATATTACATGCATTCTTTTAACCGTTCGGGTTCCTTTAGTAATCGATTGTAAAACGAATCAAACCCTTCCTCACAGCCTTAAATTTTGATTGAAATTTTTAATCAATTAGATCTCTCAAGAAAGTAATCTACTTCTATAGAAATAAAATGTATCTATATATCTTTATTTGTGGAGGTAATTTCTGTAATTATGTCGGTGATTCTATGTATCTTCACATGCTTAAATCATATCATAATATATATATAAATGAGTTGTTAATAAATGTTTAACTATGAGTAAAGACACGTCTTTAGACATAATGATAAGCTTTTTAAAAATAAATACCGTTATTTTTTAATATAATGATTATTTCAATTACCTAGCTTTTTGAAAACGTAAATACTATATTAAAGGCCCTATCTTGTCCTGCTCACTATCCCGGTCTCTCAGTCTTCTAATACAATAAATTTTCTAATAAAATATTTCGAGATTACAAAGATTGGACATCTGACACAATTTAACAGGTACATGTTTAATAATCAAATATTTATGCAACCTTGTAGATATTGCATTACAAGTGGAAAATAATAATAACCCCGATATAATACTAGTCTCGTATTATTACATCACTGATATCAAACCACTTATCAGTATCCGATAAAGTGGTTGTAATTATATAAAGTAACTCTTCAATTGTACCATTCTTGACTCTTGAGCGTATCGGTCACATGCTTTCACCAAAAAATACACAAATGAACATAGTCTTCAATTATTTAATCTTGCAGGTATGTACGTTTTGTAGGTATCAGCAGTCTATCTAAATGATACTTAAATATTCATGTGAATATTAGTTGTTAAAACTGGACCTATATGATATATTCGAAGCTAGTCACGCATGTTTTATCACAGATAGTGTTCCTCACGTAGTCATGATAACTGATAAAGTATTAAGAAAACTACTTATACGTTTTGATACTATAGCTTTACAATACACTATAAGGGTACTTTAAAAGAGTAATAATAAAAAAACAAAAATTTTTATCGTTAAATTGACCTATTGACCTATTTAATTTTTTACAAGAGAAACAAAGATTTTAAAAAAGCTGAAAATAGATTTTGTTAGTTATCACTTCACATTCTAGTATATTTTTTAAAATATTTTCAATGTACAAACCTCTACAGATTAATTACATGTATAGAATAACATTTGCATGGTACCTATTACGTGATGGACATAAATTGACATAACTTTTTTATTTCTTAAACAATTAAGATGAAATAAACACTAAATGTTAAGTGAAGACTGTAAAAATATATTCCTGAAAACCGCATTCAAATTGGTGAAGCCGTTTCTGAGATTAACCCGCACAAACGTACAGACATACAGACATACCGACACACAGACAAACAGACAAACTGAAAAATCATTGTTTTGGGTTCTCTTGCTCTTATAAAGGCCCCCTTTGATGTTTTTTTTAATATTTTCCATGTACAGAAATGGATTCTCTTGCTCTTATAAAGGCCCCTTTCATGTTTTTTTTAATATTTTCCATGTACAGAAATGGATCAGTGACAGTTTGATTATATGTATAGATAAGATAATAAAGCTAAATGTATACTGTCGTGTAATTAAGTTCTTTTTATTTATCACTAATATTCTTATCTACTACGTCATAATATTTGTACTTGATATAGTTTTAAATCTGTGTATTGGTGGTTGTAAGTACTATATCGCTCGCTTATTTTTAAATTTGAGATTATAAAGATAATTTTGACAAAATAAACAGTGCTCTATCACGTGTTCTTCATTGGTTCGAAATGAATTTGGTATTAAATACTACGAAAAATAAATGCATGGAATTTATACTTCCTAATGTAAAAAGTCAAAAATAGTAATTAGTAGTAAAGTACTTATTCCTTAGCAATGAAGTGTTACAACTGAATAACTCATAAACTTTCTTAGGTATAACTTTAGATAGAAAGCTCCAGTGGCACCCCCCTTTCTCGACACTCGCAAGCAAACTCAGCTCAGCTGTCTTTGCAATTAAAAAAGTAAGACAATTAACAGATGTTAATACGGTTCGACTCGTTTATTTTAATTATTTTCATAGTATTCTGTCTTTATGGGGCAGCGCTGCCGGAATTAATTATATATTTATTGTAAAAAAAAGAGCTATAAGAAATAAAAATAGGCTCGTAACGCCTAAATTTCGACTTCCAAAAGTTAACAAATCCTTCATGGCCTTCAGTGTACATATATAATTAAGTGCCACAAAATATTTTAGATCTTTCTTTTCTTAGTTTTAAATTAAAAGTATATTATAAAATAAATCTTACTATAACAATCAAAAGTTTTTGGTTCATCGAAATGTTTGGAACTTGGGTCATTGACTCATTTGCAGGGATGAGGTGATAACGTGTAAGTCAAAGATTGTTAAATTTCATTTAAAAAGAGCAACTGTTGAGTTAGTGGTCGTAGCTTAGACACAGACTGACTATACTGACAAATTTAAAGTAATTTACGATCCAAAAGTGCGTGTAAATCCCGACTTGAATAAAGATACTTTGAATTTGAATGTATACTACCCAGTATTAAGGTGCAAAGAAAAAACTTTAAAAAATATGACTTGCTTAAAATATCTGTTATCAATTAATATTATATTTTCCTATCAGAGTTTTGACTTATTTGATATGATAAATTTTTTTGAAAGTATTTCTGATAGCAATCAAATCCTTGAATTAATTTAATTATCTTATTATCATTAGGAAAAATGTTGCAGTTTAAGTTAACAATACTCGATGTGTAAATGTAAATCCCCGTGTTGTCAACTATGACCTTGCTAAGATTACTACGACCCTGCTATTCTTAATGATTCACGACGTTTACATTATTGAGTTCACTATTTGTGTATATTTATGTCGCAAATGATTTTCCTGATAAAAATATTTAAAACATATGTTAATTTCACAATATTAAAGCATTTTATGTACCTTGCTAAAGTAGTTATTTTCACGGTTAGTACATTTAGTTTTTTTTTGTTTTATATTTTTGTATTATTTTGCATCTTAAATTTTGTGAGTGATGGTGACTATTATGTATCATTTGTTTCGAACCAATTCGGAGTTCCTAATCATGAGCTGGAATGAAGAGCGAACAGAGTGTAGCAGTGCTCTAGGCGCTTTGTGAATGGGAACATTTAGCATTATTTTATTTCTTCAGAAGTAGTATGGAGGTCTTACATGATGCAGTAGGCATCAGACCTTTTTTTGTAAATTTTTAATTTTTTTTCCCTGCTAACCATTTCTATTTGATACGTTTCAACATTTCCTTGGTGGTAGTGAACCAGAGTGCTATTAAGGTCTTAAAAGGTTGAACTTTCCCCCTCGGCAGTGTTATCTTCCTGTAGTTCTTTTATTCTGTCAGAATGTCCTCGATTCTAGTCTCATGTATTCCTTATCAGTCCTTAAAAACAGTAATGAGTTTGCAACTCTTCATATTCGCAGATGTACAATGTACATTTGATAAAACGAGAAAATAATCAAATTGTTAATATCAAAAGACTATTTATTTGTATTATTCGAATATTTCTTAGATTTTTTGTCATGTTTTTAAAACGTTTACTTTTATTTTTTGACGTGACAACGTCTTAAATTAGGTTAAGCTGGGAGTCACTTATGAAAAAGTGTAACGCCCGGTAACGTAACGATGAGTCACACACACATAGAATGCCTTGCGTCTCTCTCCCACTCAAACATGATCGGTCCGCCGAGCAATGTTTTGATTTTCAAATTGATTCTTTAAAATTACAAATATTAAGAAAAAGTGGCAGATATAAGAAAACATGATTTAAAATGTGTTGAGCAAGAATTTTAACATCTAATTTAAGTAAATGTTTTAATTTTCAACTTCATTATTTACAATTACAAATTTTAATTAATTTCAAATTTATTTAGCAAAAATTAGAACCTTCGATCTGAATAAGTGTTTTGATTTTCAAATTAATTCTTTAAAATTAAAAATATTAAAATATATAAAATCAGAAGTGACGTCACATAACATTATCTGTACTTATTATTATTTAATATGTAGGCCAGTACATGTGACCATACTTGGTAGACACAATTGGAAATAGTATTTTTTTATAATTGAAAAAAATAAATACATATATATAAAATACTGGTAGCAAACAATAACTTCAATGATCGATATCTCCGCAACTAATTGATGTATCGAAAAAGTCTGTAAATAAATTTTGTAAAAAATAATAACATCAATAATATAATATAAAATAAATAATATATAAAATGATTTTACGTGACAACGTCTTCATCGTCCTATCCTCAACAAAATCACTCAAATTATTAAAATATTGTGCAATTTAATAATATTCATATCAATAAATATTCTACCGAGAAAAAGACGTGGTCACGTAAATCTTCGCCCGTAAAACCGACGTTACAGGCAACCATATTTAGAGGTTTTTTTATAATAGTTTATTCGTTTTTAGGGTAAATATAAAAATACACCATAAAACTCCGATGACCGTCTATCTGTCTGACTATCACCAGGCTGTATCTCATGAATCGTGATACCAAGACAGTTTAAATTTTTACATATGTTTTATTTCTATTACCGCTATAACAACAAATACTAAAAATGTTATGTCTACATTGTCTTAACGTTGCTGTAGAAGTAAAGATAAAATATAAGATACAATACTAATAAAATTAAAATAAAATGAGTATTTAAAGGGGGTTCCCTCTATACAACAAACGTGATTTTTTATAGACTATGGTACGTAACCGCAGTTCGCATTCTCATTTTCATCTTTTATGTAATTATTTGAATTTTTGTGAAAATATTAAATACAATATGCATAATATCCACACTATTTGTATTGTGTTAATTGATTGCTTATAACGATGAAACCTTAAAGAAAAGTTGGGAGAGTGGAAAACTTAATAACATAAATAATTATTAAAAAACTTTGATCACCAAAATAATTAGTGTTAAATGTGGCATGATTACCGACATACACAAAGCGTGTCTACAATCACTTGTGATAAGCCACCAATGATTATCTACTCTATCGTATAATATATATATAGTCCGCACCGAGATCTTATGCTTATTTGTTATTTAGTTCAAGTAAAACAAGTGCAAATAATATTATATAAAAATGACATCTAAAGTACTCGATGCCCATTTAAACGAAGATCCCGAGGGAAAAGTGCCTGCATCAAATTTTGTAAACCAAACGCCAGCGCTTGGTTCAAATAATGACGGGAATTATAATATGAAAATTTTTCGATCGTCACTTAATTTACTATCACATATATTAATAGGGGTTACGGTTGGTATTTCACTAATTTATGCATTTAGAAGAGGATTGCCTCTGGGAACGACGAGTCTGCACATTGTGTTGTGTTTAATCGGCGTGAGTATGCTTTTAGTGATATTTTAGGTAAATATTTATTATCTTAAGTACGTTCAATATGATCAGTGGATTTACCAGAAGGAAAAGTGCATTTGTAATTAAAAAGTTTAATTTTATAAATTGTCCTTTAATCTTATAATATAAATCAACCTGTGTATGAATTAAGTATGAAGTAAGGCATTTGCTATAGTAATAGTAGAAAAATTATATATAAAAATGAATCCCATTTTATTATAGTGTTTTGAACTTTTGAATTTGATTTTAGTACCAATTATTAATGTCAGAAGCAACCCTAGCTCTGTGTCCTCACAACGGATGGTCTAGTTTTCTACGTCTACAAGATAAAAAAAGAGCACATACAATTTTGCAAATCGTGGGTTCAGCCCTTGGTCTTGCCGGATGTTTCATTATGGTTATGGTGAAAACAGTTAATTGGAATACTCTACATGGTCAATTTGGTAAGTTATTACATTATAATATATTATTTAAAAAGATCTTACACGTCTGTGTTTTAGATTGGACTAGGTATTAAATTAACTGTTTACTTGCAGCACTAGTATCTATGGTCTTCACGGTAGCGAGCTTCTTTAACGGAGTGACATCATTGTATGCTTTCGAGTTACGTAAATATTTACCAGGAAATTTGTCCAAGGTTACACATATTTTGTTCGGAGTACTTGCCTATGTTATGGCCGCGATTTCTTTGTGCTATGGATTTGATAAAGGGTCCTTCAAAGCCTGGGCTACTCCCGAGTTCGCATACGCACTGATTGCTTTCACCGGTTGTTTTACACTGATTTGCATCATCACTCCCATCTTTACCTTCTTCGACAAGACAGTTGGTGCATTTAGGAGGTAAATTTTATCTTGTTTCTTAGTATTAATAAAAAACGTTAACAAGAATAAATGTATTATGAAAATAACATTCTAATTACTTAAATCCACAACACGATTATGGAGGAATTTAAATTATGAATGAAATAAAAGGAGTCCATCTTGCACTGTAGAGGGGAAAAAAAGGCTTCATAAAACTTTTATTAAATTCAAAGTTGCGTGATGTTCTTTAAACAAGACATCTAGGTTGTTAATAATAACACGAGCCATTTAAAATATACCATTCTCATTAATTATGGGTTTTTAAATGTATCATGTTCATTTAGAGATGTTTTATGAAATATTTATTTTAAATTATATACTACTTTTATATTTTGTTGATTCAAGATTAAAGATAAGTCATTCTTATAAGTGTTTTATTTGTTAAGTCTCATAACATTTATATATTGAAGTTATTTACTTCAACAGTACATTTCATTGTCCTGAACATAATTAACAGTATATGCACACTAACTAGATAGTCTGTTATTTCAGTATATTTTAACTCAAAGTAAAATTAGAAATTCCGTCAGTCTGAGTGTGTCTTATCCGTCAAGCTCAAGAAAATTTAAATGCCTTATTTACCTGGTCTCAATGCAATCTCTTGACACTTAATGCTTCAAAAACTTATTACTTAATTTGAAATCTAAAAATAAAGTTTTACTGCCACATGCACTCCTAACAATAAACAATGTTCAATTAAAGCAAAAACGCAGTGAGAAATACCTTGTATTAAAGATAGATAATAATTTAACAAGGAAATATCAAATAGAACATATAAATAACAAAAATAGCTTCAATTACTGGCTCAAGTCACAACTTACTATATTTAATTGAAGTCTGAGCTATTCTGCTAAACAAAACTAGATATTATCCAAACAACACAAAACAAAATAATTAAAATTCTCTTCGGTTATCCCTTTCGAACATTAACATCAAAAATTTATGAGGAAACTAAAATAATGAATATTCGTCAACTTTATATATACATACATACAATTATTTATTAAAAAAAACTCTCAATGGAACAATTCACAGTAACATAAATTTTACTAAAATAAAAGACCATAGTAAGCGAAGTAATCGACGAGCTAGTTATCTCCCGACACAACGAATTCAATAAGTACATAATTAT
The DNA here is from genome assembly GCA_959347355.1 of Napeogenes inachia. Classification (NCBI taxonomy): domain Eukaryota; kingdom Metazoa; phylum Arthropoda; class Insecta; order Lepidoptera; family Nymphalidae; genus Napeogenes; species Napeogenes inachia. The sequence goes on along the minus strand of OY365793.1, from coordinate 10,955,742 downwards.
ATTATTTTTATTCTTTTTAGAGGTCTTCTTGTATCGACGGTTTTTTAAATTTTCGTTTTTTTTCTGCTTTTAAAATTTATGTTACTGGTTTCTGAATTGTACTAAATAAACCTACAGACACACAAAAATTTCAATTGTTTAAATATTGTTGTTAATCTATCCTAATATTATAAGGAGGAAAGATTTTTGTTTGTTGTTTGTTTGTTTGAGTTGAATAGACTCCGAAACTACAGGACCGATTAAAAAAATCTTTTAGCATTAGAATTCTACATTATCCCTCTGATGTACAAAAGTTATATTTAATACGAGAAATATATATATTATATTTAATAAAATAAGGATCCGCGTGAAAATTTCGACAATGTAATAAATTATAAATGTATTAAATAACATGATTCAAGACTTTTTCATGTAAGTATATACGAATATTAATAAATATAAACATTTAGAGTTAAAATGATTTTGAATAACTAATAACACTATGATGAAGGGATTTATATTATCACTAGCTGTTGCCCGTGATTCTTTATGACTACGATCATAAGTCATATAAATATATTTTTTACAGTCTACGTGGACGCAGTCACGGGCAAAAGCTATCCCTAATAAAGTACTTTACCTGAGTGTAAAAACTTTTTGGCCTTCGTAACAAGGCTTTTTTTCCTATATAGTGCGAGCGAAGCCTCTGGGAACAGCTAATTATTGCATAAGAACCGGACTATTCATTACATGCGAGTATAGTATTTAGTCAGACTTATATTCTTTTGAGCACCCTATCTATCAATACGACTAAGATTAAATATTGCGTCGCAAAAAATGAAATTGATATCTTTATTACATGTTTTTGATTGTGGCTGATATCAAAGAGTGTAAATTATATATCATTTATATATTTTTAATTGTCATAATAGATAACATCTGATACACAAATTTCATTTTATCGATAACACTATCGGCCAACATATTCAACTAGTTAGCTTTAAGTCAACATTCCGAAAAAAATGTCAAGAACCAACTATAACGATATTGATGAAACAAGAACTAACACAATTAACTATTTTTAACTTCTAAAACCGAACTGAGTGGTTACTGGGTATTCACATTTTATTGATTTACGACGATAAACTGTCCTAAAAAGTATACAAATTTTACATTTGAAATATTTCCATCAATCTTTAAAATAATAATATAAGAGTATTGTTTGTTCAAGATTAAACGACATGAGCCAAAATATTTTTTTTTAAACCTTAACTTTTCCAATTTGTCAAAATATATTATCGTCCGAAAACATGTCCAGCGAACGCGTTCAGAAACGGGCAAACGATCACAATAGATAACTACAATTTCGTGTAGGAGCAGCTTATCTTTATGGCATCTGAAACTAAAGGAAAGTACAGAGAAGAGTAATAGCCCTCGATACGCACATTCTGGAATAGAGTATTGTTACCTGCCTAATGTATCTTTTGATAAATGCGACACTACGGAATCTTGTAAACTATATACAGAATACCATATTTGGAATATTATGTTATAAGAGACTGCTAAGTTTAGATTTTATCTCAAATTAAAAGTGTCTCCTCTATCGTCTTGATCTCTTTAATAGCAAATAAGCACGTATTTTTGGAACGTACAAGATAAATGAACAACTCTTTTAATAAAAACAAATTTTAACAAAAAAGGTTACATATATTTTGTCTCGTTACCAATGGTGTAGGTCTATGATATATTTGATATATGTAACATATGATAATCATTTTGTGTATAATATAACCTAGGTGTGTGATAGACTGCTATTTTATAAAATACTATAACTACGGCTAAAGAATTAAAATTGTTACTATTCATCAATAAAGCTTTAATTATTTTGTCAACTTATGACAATTGTGATATCACATCATCGTTCATCGAAGAGACTAACAAAGGAACAATATAAATTTCGACGTATTTGACTTCAAAATATACCTATATAATAACTGTTATTCAGATTGTAAGTCTGATTCAGATTACTAAAATAACATGAATATTTCTTAAACCATATATTTTTTAATATTTTACTATTTAGATATGTACTATTAGAAATAATATATCCAGTTTTTTAGAAAGATAACGCAGAATAATATATAGTACAGAAGAGAGTGTTTATGTAATACGACGTCGACTTTCAAAAAGTCTGAAGATGTTTAAAAAAAAATAGAAAATATAGTAGTAGTAATTGTTTACCTCAACTACAAATGGAGTTTAGGGTATTCTTCACATTGACGGTCACAGAAAACAAAAATTTTCAAGATGTGAATGGTGATAAATTTCGCATTTCTTTTGCATACTTCTAATAGAGAGAAGAGATACATTACACAATACAGGAGCTACATCCAATGGCCCTTTCTTAGCAGAGAATAGAAACGCCTGAGTCCTGGTTGCATTGAACCTAACCAGGTTTGCATCGCCCCAGTTGGAAATTGTTTGAAAGGAAAAGTTCATGCACTTGGTCAGCACCTCCCTGGATGATTTTGAACTGACTGTTTAAAAAGTTTTCCTTTTTTTCTTTTTTTTTTTTTACTTTTCGGTTTTTTATTACTAGTCGGCATTAGAGCGCTATACTTTTCGTGAGAGTCGGGGACACAATGGGGTCCTCTATTAAGTGCAGCGATGCACCGTGCCTCGGATCAAATTATACTCTGCCATGATACTGGTCTGAACCTCCTTCACGCTGTGTGTTTTTATGTCTACTGTGAAAATGAGATAATTTTCCAAAATGAATTTAATCTGATATGTTCTCTCACATAAAAAGTCAACATCCCACCCAAATTCGTCAAGGCCCGTCATGTAGTTTTTAGGAGATGTATGAACATAGACAAAACGAAGCAGAAACATTTTATATTGAATTGTTTGGGGTTTAAATAAGCTTAACATGGCTATACATGTTAAAAAATATTTTCAAACATTTATAAAATGTACCAATTAAAAAATATATCTATTTGGAAAATCTGTACACAATTTGCTTCGTTACCGTTTTCATATGTTTAGCTAGGGTAGTAATTTAAATTTGGTTTTTCTTGCTTTAAGTCTATCGAAGCAAAAATACTGTAAATAATTATTATATCACGAGAATAGAGTAATCGATATGTGTTTACCTACAATCTATACAATTCATTAAATGTTTATCTTTAATCATTTATTTTATCATTGATTTGAAAACAAGCAAGCAAGCAAGCCGTCAATCACTCAGCCATTACAAAAGTATGACTGAAATGCATATAACGTTATATTCCAGAGAAATTATGTAAAGAAAAAAAAATCTGTTACATGTAACAGCTAAGGATAAAAATAAAAGGAAAGATTATATAACCTCTATAAATACAAGAACTAATATCGTTTGACTATACTTTTAAAGAATTTTTAAGCTTATTGCGATCAAAGATATTCGTATATCTGTTGTTCGATTACTTAAGATAATATTGTGATAAGCAAATTATTTTCTATATATAATTATGCAACGTCATTACATCAAGGTTTTTTTGGATGAAATGGCTATTATTTAAAGTTCATAAGAATTAATTCAGTTGCACAATTTCGGGGGAAGTGGGACTATGGAGTTAAACTTACCTGGATTTAATATTTTGTCTATCAAATATATATTTTAAAAAATATTACGGATAAAATAAATAGAATTCGTGATAAGAAGACTCGCTAAGTTAGATCCTATATCGCAACAACAACGTATATTTAGGTAACCCTGCCCCCTTTTTGTCACCGCAATAATACCAAGAAAACATCAAGAAGCAATAAGTCTCGTGGTCCATTGAACTCTAACTCCATTGGTATTTCTGGAGATTCTTATACTGTTCACTTAATAAATGTTCTACTTATCACCTTAATTTTTTTTTGGAAATACCAGAACATTTTAAAAAAAGTGAGATATCGATCTGTCTGGATAAGAAAAAGAAATATACGTAAGAAAATAATAAACTATTAAACTAATCCAGCTTATTTGCTTCGTCTTATCCTCTTAATTTAAATTTAACAATATTCGGAATTAAAGTTACGGTTGTAAGATTTAATACTGTACAATACTTCATCCAATTTGATTCACACTATTAAAACGCCTTAGCCAGTGTTCATGCTCATCCCTTTAATCCTCATCCATTGTTGATATGCTCATTCTTTATTAATCATCATAAGACAAAATACAATTAAGACGGACTTAAAGGTAAACAATATAAGTATTTTAACTTTTTCAAATGCAATACAAAAAATATCAAGAGGATATCGAATGGTCTTGAAATGGACGACGTAGTTGATCTTTATTATAATATATTTTATGAAATAACATATCGTTTTATAACTCTTAATAGTAACAGAAGGTAACAAATAGGTATGCGAATTATTTCTTTCGGTTCTGTATATTAAGACATATTTCCATTCCGAATTTCCTCATGATAATAACTCTTTTGCATATTGAAAGTATTATGCAGATAAAGTCTTAAAGATTTTATCTGCATAATCAAAAAAATAGAATCTAATAAGAGGTGAGGGTCCAGACAGATTACCTCTTTTGATGTAAAAAAGAATATGAGTGAGTTGAGGATTCCCTTTATGATTTTATTTAATAATTCTCCCATATTATGCACTTTTTCTAAAAAAAATAAAGCCGCGCAAATAGTTCCAACTTTCAAGTCAGGCGTCCTATAAGCATCGTATAAAAATATTATCGAAAACATATGTGTCGCAAAGAAAATGAAACAATTAATCCTTGCTAAAACATAAACCACGTTAAGATGGATTGATCAACAGTTAGTAATTTGTTAGTTATAAAAACTATATGTGTATGTAGCGTTTTCGCTAAGTCTGGTTTTATGCTTTCTATCGAAATAATCTTCGAACTTGACAGATATATATGTAATATTGATACATATAATATTGTTATTATTTTGTAATTCTGTATGTAGGTAAAATAAAGATATTATTATTTATGAAACTACATAATACCGTTGACAATAAATATGCGAAATATTGTTGTAGCAATAGATTTAAGAGTTTAGACTTATTTAGAACTATATATCATTGTTATTACTAGTACATTATTAAAGTAGTAAAAGATATTGATTTGACGAACTATCGGAAGTAGCCTGAAGATATTAAATACATTGTATTTACATATCTTATTAGGTAAGCCATAAATGTGTGAAAGATATGAGATTGTTATAAATATTCTAGGCATTTAAAATGGTTATGTACTATTATATTGTTATTATGAGATAATTAATGATGTTTAAAGTTGTGAATATGACCAATCTCCAGAAGCTGCTGTTGGCGCTTCTGTCGATGTTATTATGTTATAAATATGGCTGTAAGCCTCTATTAAAGGTAATCTGTTTTGGACAACTGGCAAGATAAGTGATTCTTATACTTATATTGTTTATAATATGTGTAATAACTATTGTGGGTATTTCACCGTATTGAGTAATTGATAATTGTGTCTAAATAATTACACAGTAATAACTATATTACTGTAATTATTATATTCATGTACCGGGAGTCATTTTGTTATATTAAATAATATATTTGTTTAGTTATTTCTTTTCTTTAAACTTATCCAGATAATATTATCATATATATAGTGGGCAGAAGCTTGATTAAATACTTATTTTAGTGGTTTTTAATTGTAGAATCTTATAATATCTAACAAACTCATAAAAGTGTTTAGAAAATATGATTACTTTACGCTGAAAGATTTTCAAAACAGTGAATAATCAAAATAATTGTTATAATCTTCAAGGTGCTTTGAAAATTAAATCATAATGGAGCTATGACAATCTAGTTTCTTTAAATGTGGTGTCATGCCTTTCACGACTAAGAAAATGCCAAATAAATTTGATTAACAAATGAATAATTACGTCAGAGAACGGAAGGAATGTATAAAGAATCATGGTATATTTATTTACCCGGCTATAATCATGTAGTATTAATCGGAATTTGCCCGACTAGTTTCGAACCCATTTGGGGTTCCTATTCATGAGCTGGAAGCATGGCGGATACGCGGTGAACTGCGTGCAGCAGCTCGCTGAGCGCGTCGCGGTGGTGGATAGGGTGGAAGGGAAGTTATAGTACCACTATTAAATGTATTTATATTTGTATAATTTTGTAGTGTTAATAACCGGTACCCAGGCCGTAGGCAGCACCCAACTACTATCTATACTATAATATTTATTTAAACAATAAATTTTTAAATATTTTACTATTTAGATATGTACTATTAGAAATAAAATATCCAGTTTTTCAGAAAGATAACGCAGAATAAAATATAGTACAGAAGAAAAAGTTTATGGAATACGACGTCGACTTACAAAAAGTCTGAAGATGAGTTTAAAAAAAATAGAAAATGTAGTAGTAGTAATTGTTTATGTCAATTACAAATGGAGTCCAGGGTATTTTCCACATAGACGGTCACAGAAGAACAAAGATTTTCAAGATGTGAATGGTGATAAATTTTGCAGTTCTTTTCCATACTTCTAATAGAGAGAAGAGGTACATTACACAATACAGGAGCTACTCCAATGGCCCCTTCTTAGCAGAGAATAGAAACGTTTGAGTCCTGGTTGCATTGAACCTAACCAGATGGGCATCGCCCCCGAGAGGTTGGGAAGGAGAAGGGTTCAGCCCATTTCTTCCTAGCCGTAGGCCTAGATGAGAGGGGGGGGGGGCGACCTCTCTCGTCATTGCACAGGTCTATGACGTAGGGGTACTTCGGTTACCCGGGGTACCCTTATCAGGGGGGTTCCGCTGAGGCGTCGCGGTGAATGCTTACGCGATCCCGTGGCGTCTCATTGTAGCGATGAGGGCAACCGTTGGTTTTTTTAGTGGGGTGCCTTAAAAATGGCAGTTGCCTGGTGCCGCACATATCACCCGGCCATCGCCTTCCTGGCTGGTGTGACGATGCGGAAACGCATTTTTTCCAGCGGAAAAAAAAAGTTGTTGGAAATCTTTTTTTTTTTGAATGAAAGGAAAAGTTCATGCACTTGGTCAGGGCCTCCCTTAATAATTCTGAATCGACTGTTTAAAACGTTTTCCTTCTTTTCGTATTTTTTTTTACCTTTTGATAGGTAGGTAGTCGGTAGTAGAGCGCTATACTTTTCGTGACAGTCGAGGACACAATAGGGACTCCTATTGAGTGCAACGTTCTGCGATGCACCGTGCCTCAGATCAAATTATACTCTGCCATGATACTGGTCTGAACCACCTTCACGCTGTGTGTTTTTATGTCTACCGTGAAAATGAGTAATTTTCCGAAATTAATTAAATCTGATATGTTCTCTCACATAAAAAGTCAACATCCCACCCAAATTCGTCAAGGCCCGTCCTGTAGTTTTTAGGAGATGTATGAACATAGACAAAACGAAACAGAAACATTTTATATCCAATTGTTTGGGGTTTAAATGAGCTTAACATGGCTATACATGTTAAAAAATATTTTGAAACATCTATAAAATGTACCAATTAAAAAAATATATATATTTGGAAAAATCTGTACACAATTTGCTTCGTTACCGTTTTTACATAGTAGTAAATAGAATAGTAATTTAAATTTTGCTTTTGTTACTGTTCGTGTTGCCCACTACTAGAAAAAAATACTGTGTTTTCCTATTAAAGTCTGTGGAAGCAAAAAAACTGTAAACAATTATTATTATCACGAGAATAGAGTAATCGATATGTATTTACCTACAATCTATACAATTCATTAAACGTTTATCGTTTATTATTAATTTGAAAGAAAACGTCAATCAGTCGGCCATTACAAAACTATTACTTAAATCCATATAACGTTATATTCCAGAGAAATTATGTAAAGAAAAAAATATCTGTTAAATGTAACATCTAAGGATAAAAATAGAAAAGAAAGATTATATAACCTCTATAAATACAAGAAATAATATTGTTTGGCCATACTTTTAAAGAATTTTTAAGCTTATTGCGATCAAAAATATTCGTATATCTGTTGTTCGATTAGTAAAGATAATATTGTGATAAGCAAATTATTTTTTGAATATAATTATGAAACGTCATTACATCCAGGTTTTTTTGGATGAAATGTTTTAGTATTATCTAAAGTTCATTAGAATCAGTTCAGTTGCACAATTTCGGGGGAAGTGGGACTATGGAGTTAAACTTACCTGGATTTAATATTTTCGCTATGAAATATATATATTTTAAAAAATATTTCGGATAAAATACATAGAATTCGTGATAAGAAGACTCGCTAAGTTAGATCCTATATCGCAACAACAACGGTATAGTTAGGTAACCCTGCCCTCTTTTTGTCACCGAAATAATATCAAGAAAACATCAAGAAGCGAGCAATAAGTCTCATGGTCCATTGAACTCTAACTCCCTTGGTATTCCTGGAGATTCTTATAATGTTTACTTAATAAATGTTCTACTTATCACCTTAAATTTTTTTTGGAAATACCAGAACATTTTTAAAAAGAGAGATATCAATCTGTCTGGATAAGAAAAGGAAATATATACATAAGAAAAAAAAAACTATTAAACTAATCCAGCTTATTTGCTTCGTCTTATCCTCTTAATTTAAATTTAACAATATCCAGAATAAAAACATACGGTTGCTAGATTTATTACTGTCCAACACTTTATCTAATTTGATTCACACTATTAAAACGCCACGCCTTAGCCACTTGTCCATATTGATATGCTCATTCCTTATTAATCAGCATAAGACAAAATATAATTAAGACTGACTTAAAGGTAAACAATATAAGTATTTTAACTTTTTCAATTGCAATACAGAAAATATCAAGAGGATATCGAATGGTCTTGAAATGGACGACGTAGTTGATCTTTCCTATAATATATTTTATGAAATAACATATCGTTATATAACTCTTAATAGTAACAGAAAGCTTCCAAATAGGTATGCGAATTATTTCTTTCGGTTCTGTATATTAAGACATATTTCCATTCCGAATTTCCTCATGATAATAACTCTTTGCATATTGAAAGTATTATGCAGATAAAGTCTTAAAGATTTTATCTGCATAATCAAAAAAATAGAATCTAAAAAGAGGTGAGGGTCCAGACAGATTACCTCTTTTGATGTAAAAAAGAATATGAGTGAGTTGAGGATTCCCTTTATGATTTTATTTAATAATTCTCCCATATTATGCACTTTTTCTAAAAAAAACAAAGTCGCGCAAATAGTTCCAGTACTTTCAAGTCAGGCGTCCTATAAGCATCGTATAAAAATATTATCGAAAAACATATGTCTCGCAAAGAAAATGAAACAATTAATCCTTGATAAAACATAAACCACGTTCAGATGGATTGATCAACAGTTAGTAATTTGTTAGTTTTAAAAAACTACGAGTATATGTGTATGTGGCGTTTTCGCTAAGTCTCGTTTTATGCTTTCTATCGAAATAATCTTCGATCTCAGAAACGTGTTTAGTAAAATATGATGACTTTACGCTGAAAGATTTTCAAAACAGTGATTAAACAAAATAATTGTTTTAATCTTCAAGGTGCTTTGAAAATTAAATCATAATGGAGCTATGACAATCTAGTTTCTTTAAATGTGGTGTCATGTCTTTCATGACTAAGAAAGTCCAAAATAAATTTGATTAACAAATGAATAATTACGTCAGAGAACGGAAGGAATGTATAAAGAATCATGGCATATCGAATATAATCATGTAGTATTAATCGGAATTTTCCCTACTAGTTTCGAATCCATTCGGGGTTCCTATTCATGAGCTGGAAGCATGGCGGGTTCGCGGCGTGAACTGCGTGCAGCAGCTTGCTGAGCGCGTCGCGACGGTGGTGGTTAGGGTGGGGGGAAGGTAAAGTACCACTATTAAATGTATGTAACTTATTGTTAGTGTCTTTTGTAGTGTTCAACATCTAACTACTATCCCTATTGAAATTCGGTAGACGGCTGATTTCGATAGCTTCATGTACTTTACTTGGTACTAAAAACTTTCCCTAACTAAAACTGACGCTTTGTCGAAACGTATGTAATGACCCTTCTCGAATCGACGTGTTCCGTTATCGCTGAGCCATTGTGGTCCAGACTTTCTTTTGACTTCGTATATATTCAGTGATTCTAATATTGACGTTTCAAGGAGTTTTCCCTACATAACTCTTACCACATTCACAAGGAATTTTGTATACACCCGGGACGTCTAATTTATTTTTATTTTTAAGTGACCATAACATTGAGTGTTCCCAAAAGTTTCTTAAAATTTGAAAATATTTAAGGTTTTAAATTTTATTGTTAAAGTTATTTATTATTAAAAATATAAATAATAAGAAAATTAAATTGGTCATTCTCGAGTATATCAAAAGGAAGTAAGCAATGTTAATGTTTGATTTTCAGTCAAGAGACCTAATATGATTTTCAACTGTTATTTCTGTCACGACAAAATATATGTTTTGTTTGTAATGTATAAAATATATGCATATACTCAACAAATATTTTCCTATATAATAAACTAACAACAAGGTTAGTTTCGGCAATAAAGTACCCTAAAGTTATGAGGGTGTAGCAAACATTACATTAGACAATTTTAATGTCAGTTGCGAATATTTGGCACTATCATACGCCGTACAAACATTGGAGCGTTGGGATCCTAATGAACCGGTGTTGGTCAGCACAATTAAAAGGTCCCATTTGGGCCTCTACTAATGGAATTAAATCCAATTAGATTTTAGGGTTACGGGGTGAAGTTTACTGACGGAAAATAAATTACGTCATGTTCCAGCTTGCACCTGTTTAGATTATTCGGTTGGAGATAAATTTGAATCTGTTGTAACAATATATTGTTTTGCTTGAGGTAAAATTAAGTGATTCAAGATCTGATATTACGTTAATATTGTACAACATAATATTTTTTATTATTATTGTGTCTATCTTTTATATATAGTTTTGTCTGATCCCTGTGTTTTTTTTTACTTTTTAGACACAAGCACATGATTATGAATCTCCCATAATTATTCAACAACTCCGTAGAATTTCTAACTACTTTGTTGCATCATTTTCGATAAAACTCAGAAAACTAGCGTTGGGAAAATTTTAATTGTATCAGCTTACGTACGTTTGAGCATGTACGTTAAAAGTAATCTTAACATGTCTTGAGCAGTTTCCTTCCTGATCCTATAATAGCCTTGTATCCTTTTTGATCCGATGACAACATTCCGTAAAAGTTTAATCCGTTGAAACGTGTTGAACAGCGAAACAACGTTATTTTCGAATGTTTGTTATAGTTGCGTCATAAAATACTTTTATCAATTCATTTTAAGATATTAAGTATATATTTTTCTATGAAAAGTAATAACTAACTTTCTAAGAAATATATTAGGTATGCGTTATTATTTTTAACGTATCGTTTCTGACGTATACAAGAATATGCTATGTATGTAATTCAATGCGATTTTCAACGATCCTCTACCCGCTGTATGTCTTCAGAGATTTAAGTATTCATATTTACTCATTATGATTTTGCGAAAACCGAGAATGCTATAGATACCCATTTTATTTTTGTAAAGCAAAAATTGTATTTAATTCAGCAACGCTACCCCAGAGAGCGAAACCAAAAGACGATATATATAAAAAAACATACAATAAACTAATTTGATAGTATTTCATCAGTGGGAAAAATTATTTTTAAAACATCATATGAAGCAAAGTTAAGTTTAATGGCCAATCCAGCTATATGATGTATAAATTAATATTAATTTCTAAAAAGAAATTGCTTCATATCAGTTATCGGCTGTATGTATCAAGCTGTATGACCAGCCCGTTGCCATTTTAGCTTGCTTATTTTGAAGGTTATATTTCAGACTTTGGTTTTCTACGGATTTCTGGTTTTTCGGAATTCCAAGCATAACCCTCTAAATAACCCGCTGGGAATCTTTGAGCTTGTGCACTAATCTAGTAATCAGCGACTACGTCTCAGATCCATAGGTCATCACTGGTACCAAGCACAGATTGTATACCTTTGTCTTAGGGCTTAGTGGTATTTGGGAAAAGAAGACTTTATAAAGATTCAAAGCCCTTCCAAATTGGATTCGTCGGTTGAACGAATTTGGATAAACCTAGTAAACCACTTGATCTAGATAAATATAATGAACAATGACTTTGAAAATATCATTATCAATCTAGACCGGCATGGTCGTAGTATGGATGTTAACGATTAAGTTTACCTTTTTACCTTTAAATGTTTCTTATTTTAGGTTTTACTACCTCTATAGATGCTTATTGTCTCAGTGTTATCTAGAAAAATAAATTATATATACTTAGATTTACCTCTAGGTTACCTTTTACCTTTAAATGTTTAATAGATTTTTTTGTTTTTATGTAATTACCTTTATTTATAGCTAACTGACTTATTGCTACCTAGATTCACTAAATAGTTTATATGCTTATCTTTACCAAGTTACCTTTTTACCTTTAAATATTTTTTTTTACTTCTATCAACGGTCAATTCTGTTTGTGTAGTTGAGCTACTGTGACTGTCGCCTGTCCGCCTACCTAGACCAATTAAATGTTATATAAACTTACCTTACCTAAACTGTATTATGTTAGTATACATCAGTACCTAGATGAATGCAAAAACCATATATATTATGAAGTAGAAGTCAATAACAGTCAGGTGCTATTACGATAGTATGGAACCAGGTGGCCGAAATGTACCATCAAAATATATTAATAAATAAAATACTTGATGTCTTTAATTTTTCTTAAGGTACTATAAACACACATTCAATGTAGAGGCCAAGGTGAATTCTAAGGAGTCTTAATTCAAGTAAAGCTTGAGCTTTATGACATATCAATAATAGGGATCTTATTATAGTGGCTGTATCAACTACAGCCTTCCATTATTGCTGTTAGGTATTCGGTTGCTTTGAGCTTTTAAGACATTATTTAATTATCGACAAACCTATGTACTGAATGCACTTAAAAAAAATTATCTATGTATATAATAATTGTTCATTCCTTTTTTTTAAACACCTTTAAACAATTTTAAGTTTATTCAAAATATTTTGTGGTTGGGCTATTCTTATGTATTGTATGTATTATAGTAACCCTAACGTCGGAGAGGCAGTGCAAAATTCTATTAGACTACTCTTTGTAGTATTGTCAATAGAAATTCTTATGTTTAATAAAGCCTTGAAGTTTATTTAGTATTTAGTATTTTTTATTTTAATTCAATCATTATTTACATTGAATATGAGGTTAGCTTTATAAATTATTTCAAATATAAATTATATAAATACGCAGTATAACAGAAATATATTAAGTATGTCAGGTAGATAGATTATTTTAAAACATCCTAAGACATTCTACGAAAAATTCAATAACAAAGACATTTGTTAGCGCGGTGGGGCCGGCTTTCATTTGGTGTCTCCCCTAGGCACTTAAGTTTACATTAAACTTGTCCAAGCGCGAAATTGATCTTTTAGAGAGGGGCCTTCAACGAAAATATAAATTGCCACGTGACACAAATGATATTTCAAGATACGTACATTGCATTACGTAGTGCATTGAACCAGGAGAGTATTCTTATCTATTACATACTTTTAATTTAAAGAAATAGAGCATCAGGTAAATAAATGTCAAAACTACCTTTTAAATGCATATCAAAATTTAGTTTTAAGTATTCATTCATTGTTTTTAAAATTCTACATATTTGCTCAATTACAACTAAGTTCTTAAAATATTTACCGCTTAATTAAACTCTTTTGGAGTGTTAAACTTTTTATCTGAACAAATTAATGTTTCGTAAAGGAATTTGTTTATACAAATATTTCAAATTTGTCTAACTCAGAAGGGGATCTTATGTGAGGGTCACAAGATTTAGGTTTATACACGGATTACACGGATACAAATATTTAGATTATAAAATTATATAGAAGTGATTATAATAATAATAAAAAAAGATAATTCTAATCTTATCTAAACATACAAACATAAATTCAGGTAAATTATTTTAAGGTGCGTCATATATTAATGACAATATTAGTAATTTACAAGATTTATTTTATTTATAAGTAATTATATTTAAATACGATAAGACTTTGTTATTTCTGAATCATTGGTAGGAGTGGGATGTAATCAAGAATTAATTTTCAACTTGGATTACTTTCAATCCACCTTGGTGCCTGCTTCGGTTGATCTTCAATTTAGAGCTCCCCTTTCCTAACTGATAATTTCAACTCGAAACATATTAAGGTTTATATCATTCGGTACTGAATATGAATCTTATCTGATGTTGAAGGTAAAATATACATCATATTGCGGTTACTACTCTCGAATTCATAATCTGTATAATACAGTTTTTTTTATAATAACTCTTTATATTATCTGAAAAAAAAGTCTTACTATTAACGTTTTATAATAATATATTTTAGACTTACTGGTTACTGTTAAATTTAAATTATTATTTAATAAGGCGGTAGGGTCATGTAAATATATACATAATTAAATGAATAATTGAAGTTATGTTTATATGAATTAAAAATGTAATATTGTAAAAGATGTTTCAAACATAGATCTACCACAATAAAGCCCGTTTGGTGAACTAAGTCGTATGTACATATCAGAAAACCTTTTTTAAATCACTATAAATTATTAAAATAATACGTTAAAATCTGGTTAGCATATCATAGTTTAAAAAAAAAAAACATAAATGTTTTTTTAAATAAACATACACACACAACAGTAAACGTTGTCCCTAGAACTTAATTTTAAGAAATAAGTATTTAAATATAACTAATAATTATATATTGGCTTTTAACACAAGAGTTGTTACTATATTATCTTAAATATGGTGATTATTTAAAAGTCTAATAGCTTGAGTTTATACTGAACACTACCGTGTGTAAAAATCATTGGTTAAAATTTTTTATTCATTTTATTATCACAGTATACAGGTACATACATATTATATATACAAACATTGTAAATTAGTTTTACTTGAAACAGTATGCAATGTGTCAAAAAAGGAAAATTTGTGATTAGACTGACTTCTAAGATAAGGTGAATAAAATATAAAAAAAAAAAAACATTTTAATGAATGGTTTAGGTTCATTGTAATTATTCTTATTTTTATAAAGTATTCATATAGCATTGCCCTCATTCTTGCATTTAACGCTTTAGAAACAAAGCTCTTATTGGTACATTTATGCGACTTATTTTTGCGACTTTTGTGTTATGTAGTTAAATCAAACAACAAAATATCTTTGGTACTGAAATATTTGTATAATATAGGATTTGTATAAGTTATAGTAAGCCTATTTCTTCGTATCATGTATGGATAACATAAAAATATCGTAAACCTCAGAAGCGTTTTGTTACGCCTTCCATATATCTAGTAATTGTTGTGTTATAACCTCTTATAAGTGTACATTATATTTATATTATATTCATCAAAAGCCATGTAATTACTTATAGTCTTGTGATTCAATAAATATTTTTTATCAATATTTCTTAAATATAATGTATTGTTATAAATGAAATTGTAATAAACGAAAAAAAAAAGATATTTGAAATTCGAATCTAATCAATGTTATGTTAGTAGCTTAATTAACATAACATTGATTAGATTCGAATTTCAAATATCTTTTTTTTTTTCTATTTGCTATTTGTATTATACAGCATATTGTATAATCATTTAGATTATTTTAGTGTATTTTTGTTGTATCTGCAGCATATATCAACTTGTAATAGATGCGTACAATGTGATATTGTTGAAAATGTGAAATTTATGTGCCATATTTATCTTCGCACACCTACTCGTGAATGAAGGTTCCTTTCCATTTTATGGTTCGAGCGAGATTTATGACTGCGTTAAAATAAAATACAATTTCATACTACGCTCCTGCTGCTGGAGTGAATTAGAAAAATCTACATGAGAAATATCAAATCTTATTTGCAAGTGATACATATTGGACTTTTAGAATGAAGTCTCACATGATTCTCGCTTGATTTATTATTTGATTTATTTACTCTTAATAACGATGTCTTATTTTAAATGTGTTTATTTTGACTGAATGGTAATTATGTATGTGTCTGAAAATGTCAATACTCTGAATAATTGTAATTTTATAAGTAAGTTAAAATAGTATCCATAGAATATTTTTTCGGTTCTTCTGCATGGACCTAACCTTTGGTGCTATGCAATTGGGGTCTTAAGTTTTGTAAGAGCAATGTATGAAAAGGTTTTTAGTTTCGAATAAGTTATCGAAATAAATAATATGGCATCTTTTCAATGGTTATCTATATTGCAAAGTTAAAAACATTGGTTAGGATTTTCTAAAAAAACCTAATATATGTCAACACAATCACGAAAAAGACGATCACATATAGAATGCTTAATTCACCGAGGCGGACAGCGATACGTTAGATCAGTTGGTAGAACGACGGAACGGTTTCCCAGTAGTCGCGGGTTCAAATCCCTGCCCGTATCGGTTTATTTTTCATTCTATATTTATATAAATTTAAATAAGCTTAACATAGCCATATGTTTATATGTTTATAGATATTTTCAAGTTTCTTAGTTTTGACTTTGCATTATATCAAAATGTGTTTCATAACAATTTTTTTTTGTAATCCAAGTATGAATTTTGTACATAATTTGTTTAGGATTATAAAAAATCTGGTAAGCATATTATAGTTTAGTAATAAATAACTGATAGCTGCATTTACCCGCTGATGCGGGTTTATTTATATATAAATGAATTCATATTTATTACAAAATAACGCGAAGCCAAAGACATACCTATACTATTATAATTAACTTCCAAGTAGGCAGTGTAATTGAATCCCCATTCAATTTTCGTCATACAAGAGACTTCATATTACGTTCATAGCTTGATGTACGAGTATACGATTTAGGAGTTAATTATGAACTAAAATTTGTACAAACACATTTACATCATGTGATTACGATATTACATGTATATTTTAAACATAATATTATTTTATTCTGTTTTGTATACATATAATAATAATAAAAATATTAATAAATCTTTATTTCTTTGATAAAAATTACATTTTACATAAACTGAGGCCTAAACCCCCTTTCAAGTTTATTTAATGCTTGTATTAGAGGGTTCAGCTCTTCCATAGCAATTGTTAATCTAAGCCATTTTAAAAACAAACAAGCGAAAAATATATTTTATTAAACTTATTCTATAATATACAAATTGCGTGCGTGTGTGTGTGTGTGTGTGTGTGTGTGTGTGTGTGTGTGTGTGTGTGTGTGTGTGTGTGTGTGTGTGTGTTTGTGTGTGTGTTTGTGTGTGTGTGTGTGTGTGCGCGTTAGTGTGAAACACATACTTAGTATGAAAACTCTTTCACTATTTATTATATATATTGTATATTGAGAACAGCTGATTAGACTAATTTAGGTCACGATATAGCATAATTACTAGATAATCGTTTCGATCAAATGTAAACAGGTTGCCGGCGTGATTCCTGAGTGAAACTACTTGGGGTACTACTACTACTAAAGGTAATTTATTACTGAGAAAATAAAACTGGTGTTTACTACTTTGTAGCTTTTCAGAAAAAGCATTTATTTCACTTATATATGCCCTGGACTGCAGCTTCTTAGATTGGAGCACTTAAGAACTTTCCTTTGTTGTGCGCTTTTTATATAAAAGTATTCAAGATGACAAATATGACTTTACAAATAGAATATATTCACTAGAAGTTCTAACAAAGAAAAGTATAACATAAACAAAAACATTATAGACATAGTTATTTATTTTATTTAAATGTAACGTTTCCGAATGATTTTTATAAAAGTTTTATAGTAATTAAAATGTTACTTCCAATTTCTTTGCAAAATGCAATTATATTAAAATGCCGTGACAATTTTAATAATGTTGTTTTTGAAAATAATTGCAAGTATCAGTCGTAAAAGCGAATTGCACACTACCGCCGGATGTCCGAGCAGTATATCCGGGCTATATATTGAACAGACATTTTATTTGCCAACTTTTATATAAACGCCATTTTATTTTCTTTATTAGTAAATGATACGGTTATTAGAATTGTTACAATGGATTTATTATAAATTGATGGCGCAATTTTTGTTATATCTACTATCGTTGTTGTAAGAAAAACAACAATTTCATGTAAGCTTTTGGTGAAAATATTACAAAAAATGCTTGGATGCTGTCCTTACAATTCTCATTCGATATTTAATTGTGCGGTATTGATTAGGAACGTTAAGGTGACGAATTGTATTAATATATTAATTTTAATTTCTTTGCAATATCTAACGTCGTGTTACCGGCTAGTTCGAAGTCCAGACAAAACTTTAAAATTAATTTAATGTTTGATCGAAAAATGTTAACCTGGGTTAGTGTCACCTGCTGTCCCTTGGGATAAAGCTTTTAATCAGAATCCGTGATTTTAGTTTCCTTTTATTAGTTCAAGATCTAAACTTTTACATCCTAAAATATTATAATAGGTCGGGGAAAACTCTTTTCGTAACCTGTAATAAAAAATTTTTGGCTGTACTATTTGTATCTGGTTCAGTATTCGAACCCGCGACTCTGGGATAACATCCCGTCGCTCTATCAAATGAGTTTGACCTGATTCTGGTATACTACAAAGTTAGTAGCTTTTTGTAACATGTCAAATAGGAGAATATATCGTAACAATGCGTATATACTATAATAAATAGTAAATGCGTATAAACAGTGTGACTTTTTAAGATACGTAGCGAAACAGAAAATATAAAACTGATATTAATTTAGCGTATGTAAGCTATCAAACAATATCCACTTAACGGTTGATTCAACTCATGATTCAATAGTTGATTCAACCGTGCCATTGATATTGATTCAATGCTTGGTTTCTTTTGACATTCCAAATAACGAGTTCTGTATCATTAATCTCTCGATTACCGGTAACGAAACATTTATATAATTAGATCATATCTAGAAACTAATCGATTCAGTGGGAAATAGACGACTTTCCTCTAACTATTGGGTCAAAGGTGAAGGTTGCGATATTTTAATAGTAATCTTATTAATAAGAATTAAGAATGTACATACAATTATTTATTTAAGTAGGTTAAAAACTTTTTGTACATATTTATTTTCTTGTTGTTGAAACTTTTTAAAATAAATTAAATAAAAATATTTGTAACCACAATAATTACCGATCAACATAATATCAAAGATGTACGAGGTACGGTAAGAGATATATAGATATTTATTGGTATATGATATTTATTTGTTTATTTCGTAACAAATATAACGGAAATCTGAGCACATATTTCCAATTTGTAGAAGTTTTTAAATAACTTTCAGCATTACTTTTGTTAAAAGTTACGACAGTTGTTTTCATTGCATAAAATAAAACTTTTTATTTATCATGTTGCTCTAGATAAAACTTTGTATTTAATTTTAAACATGATGTAGGTAGATGTAGGTAATTATTATTTACTTTTTATCCCTATTTACATTGAAAAAAAATATTCTTTTAATATTTTTTCAAGAAATGTCTTATCAAAAAGTATTTTACAACTAATTACATTATGGTTTTAGTTTATACTAAGACAATAGATAAAAACAATTAAAAAAATATCGGTCCGTGTAAGGCTGCGTTTGAGTTTTTTCATCTAGTACTTAATTAATAAATAATTACTTTCCAGGTCATATATAAAAAAAAAATGCAAGAGGAAAAAAAAATGGTTATTAAAGTACTTATTATATAAATAAGTACATATTATATAAATGGCTACATTGTAATAGTAGATGTATTCCTGGTATCGTATGGTAAGAGCAGTATTAGCTTATAAATGTTTTTCTTGTTAGAGCATGCTCCTGCGCAACTGCTTTCTAAGAATGAAATTGCAGTAAATAATTGTTACAAATTATAATTTCATAATTAATGTATGAAAAATCGTTAGATAACTATTTTTTTCCTTATTTTAAATCATCATCATCAATCATCTAAATTGTTTTATATCGTACTTGCTTGGAATATCTTTTATAAAATACATACCTAGTAATAAACTGAACGGAAACAAAAACCAAGATTGCTATTTTTTTATTACACAACAATACAAATTATATTGTAGGTATAAAATACCGCTGGCAAATAATTAGAACAAACTTAAACATTAAAGAAGATGTATTGGTAACATATACAAATAACTAATATTGATCTTATTTTATAAAACCATTTTAAAAATAGAAAGCAATATAAACATGTAATAATAATATCATTAAAACAATATCTATTATACATATTTTATTAATATTCCAAATATTAATTAAAAAAAAATTTAAGGAAATATAAAAAGTTACTGATAAAATTACAATAATATAAGATGAACATAAAGTATAGACAATCGTTGTTAAAATACTAAATGCTAGGTCACAACAAAGTATAGGAGCCCTAGAAAAAGATGAAACCTCTTAGGTTATGACTTATTATGAACAGGCAAAGACCAACTAATTAAACAAATGGAAAGATCTGATACGGACGCAACGATCAATTCTACAATATATATAGAGAAAAAATAACCATTTGATAAAATAATTTAATAAAAATAGATAAACTACCAAAATACGATATGATACTATCATTCGTATCTATTCAGCAAATTGTCCATAATATAACAGCTTTACACAACAATAAAACCAATATTATGTGCCCAGAGAGAAAACGTTCAACATTGTTATGAAGAAGCAGTGTATACTTAACCATAGATACGCGATTGATGGCATAGACTATAGAAATAGTAGTTGAAATTTATGCCAATAGATGGCGCCTTTTTATTTAACAGCAAGGCAATATCGGGAATGAAATAATTTTGCAAATCATAGTGTCTTGTCTTCATCTAAAAGGACTTCCTCCAATGCTGTGTTTTCTCTCTCGGCACATAATAGGAAAGTCTAATAAAGGTTACTAGACAAATATTTTTATCAACATGTTTTGAACATTTCCACGCGGAATTTCGGAAATTATGTGTATGTGTCTGAGACAAATGCTGGAATTAAATGTTTTCACCATTATCAAGGAAACTATAATCTGAAATTTTTAGAAAAGTTAAAACGTGGACTCTGCGCCCAGCAATAAAAAGGTAGCAGTTTTATGAGTTACATCAAATAAACACTGAGAGCCAATCTAGAAAGATTCTAGAATCCCATGGGATTGATGGTTTTATAATTTTTAAGTTTCACACGCCTATTGCCTTAAGACTTAAGAGTATGTTTAAAATGTTTTTCTACATGAGGATCACGAAAAGTTAAAATAACAGTTATCTCTTATTCAGTACCATCGAACTGATCTAAATATCTACTTAAACTTTTAATTATGTTAATGTAAAAACAGTTATCAGTCATCAGTCAATTTTCCTTAAATTGTACAATGGATCTACAATTCGAAATCGTAAATTACAGGACATTGAGTTCAGAACGATTCATTGATCTGCTGATATATTACAACGTTCTCATATGCTGACTTTGTAATCCAGGGTAATTAGCTATGCTGATTTAGTAGAAGCATTAAGTTTTGTACAGCTTATGTTATCAAGCAAAGGGCTAATGGTCAGCGGTGTGATAAAACAGTTTAAGAATTACGTTTAGACACATTTTAAAGCAATATTACAATGTATATAATATATATTTTACAATGTATATAATATATATTTTATAATAATTACTAACAACTGTGTTACCCTTCTTTTATCATTATAATCTCGATTTAATGTCGAAGTCTTAAAGTTTATTTTTCTTAAATTTTAACAAGTATATTTGTTTAACTTGTTCCGTAGTAGGATCTCGTTAATCTACTAATGACGTCACGATTGCCTGCTGTCATTGCTATCATGCGGAAGCACCTCTTTGATCTCAACCTATAGATTGGTATCAAAGTATTGCATGCCCAAGTATCAAAATTGGAGAATGATTCAACCAACATTATTATTTGAAGGTAGCAACGGTTTCATTTTTTAATGTTATTGTAGTCTTGTTTCTTTTAAAAAATTTATATATTACTAATTTTGTGGCTCAATGATATAATCACCAATACAATTGTGATTAACTGTGTGGGTAGCCAAAAAAAGAAAAAAAAGTTTTACTGTATACACTTCTTTGTAAGTTTTTTTGTGGACATCGGTCACCTTTCCACCTTACCACCAACTGGCGCACCTTTCTTACTTTATATATTACAAAAATAGGCATATTATAATATAATTTTTATAGTAAATGTACAATAATTATGTTGCATAACAACCTTTAATTAAAAAATAATCGTAACTTACAAAATTTCCAGAGCGTTAAGCACTGATATATAGCATATTACGATATCAAATATATAAAATATCGTTTGTGAGTCCGCCTTGGGACTATCAGCGATCGAGTTCACAAATTAACAATAAATATTCATGCAATGAATGATTACACTCTTATTCGGTTTGCTTTATCTGTGTACGTATATATTTACCAGTTTTTATAAAGGTTATCGTGAAATGTTTTTACTTTTTATGTAATTGTTAACTTTTTTTAATTTATCAATATATAAAATACTCGTTTGTTAAGTGGATATTGAAGATATTTTATCGTCCTATACGATAGGAACATTCTACGATAAAACTTTATTAAAATATCGTTCAAATGATTACTAGTTTTTCTCTATCTTATTTTAGACAAGACGTGTAAAGTTTATAAGATTAACACAGACGTTACTAAGATAAAAATGTCATAAAGATTCCGATAATTGAGATGTAAAAAAAGTTATTGGTAATGATCAAACATTCTGGCATAAAATATAGATATTTACATTTAAAGATTTAATAGATCAAAACCAACAAACTACTGTTTCCGAGCGATTGACAGGTCCTGGGAAAATATTTATATGATGAATCATTTTTGTAGTTAGCATCTGGCCAGTGAATATTTATTAAGTGAATTTATATTTTTTGTCTATTTTATATATTTCTTACTAATATTCTTTATACTACTATATATTATGTAGGGACTAGTAAAAAAAATCAATGAGAATAATTTAAACATTGAAACATAAACAAAGCCAAAATTAAAAAATACAAGATAGGCGTCGGTCTGTCGTTAGAGTATACTTATAAGTCGTACGTCGTAAACCGATTTAGTCTCCCTGACCCTTAGCCAACGGACCATGGTGTCCAAAGATTAATGACATAATGGCTAATCGAGAAGGAAGCCTAATGAGCAACTCAATCTCATAACATTAGTAAGTAAACAAGATACAAAAACATACAAGAATATATTTTTTGGGTTATACAATATTTATTATCTCTACATCGTTTTTATATTTTACTTCAAGTCTTTGTCACGAAGTGATCATGATACATTTTGCTTGAGAACAAAAACCCTATTTGATGATCGAACAATTACCTACATTTCCAATGATTGATATTTATTACAATTAATTGAAATTTTTGATCTTAAAAATACCAGTTTTTATTTTAACTTAAATTTAACACCCTCACAGTTATTATAAAACATTTCATTTTATTTTAGTAGACAGAAATAATGAGTATTCAATAATATATAAAATTATAGTATTTAAATGGACATAGTAAAACTAACTTTTAATTATTTAATTTGTTTGTCGTTCATCCGACTTTAGAAATTATCTTGTTAACCAAAATAAATTGTCTTTGTATAAAACTGTAGATTTTTTAATTATTTTATCGACTTTTAAGCGTTAATTAATCTTACTTAAAATATAAAAGTAAAATTACACGATTACGTTACTAAGTGACTTGTCGGTTGCACTACTTACTTGATTTAATTAAAAACCACTTACTGTTAAGAAATATAATATTTATCACAGATTTTTTTGTTAAATACTTGCGTCGAAATCAATAAAATTAATATACTTGTACCTAAAAAAGAAAAGTAAACATAAATTAGACTTGAATATTTACTAAGCAAGTCATAACGAAGCTTAGGGGAATATTAAAAAATATCTAAGCATACTTTACTTTATTTGTTCATCAATTTATCCTTCATTCCTGATCTCAAATTGTTTTTTAGCTTTATCTTCTTTTGCACTTGGAATAAGCGCAACACATTTTTATGTTTCATTTTAAACTATTAAAAATAAAGATATCTAATCTTTTAACTTTTATTTATTTAAACTAACCTCGCTAGTAGCTTACTAGACAGCTTGTTATCTCATTACTGGTTCAATAGCAACAAATAAGATAAATCTTACAACAAAAGTATTACATATCTATAAATTTCCCAGCTGTGGGTGGTCAGTAATAGCTGTTATTACAGCTACTTGCAGCTGTAGGCGCTGTGATTGTTTTTGACCTCCGAAGCAATTGCGGAAATGCAAGTCGAACACTTGAATATATCTCGTGAGTTGTATGTTGTTTATGATTTTCGTTGACACACCTCAAAAACTAATTAAAAAAATAAAAAAAAATCATGATGGTCTCAGTAAGTGCAAGAGAACCCAAAAGAATGATTTTTCATTTTGTCTGTTCGTCTGTATGGTTGTGCACGCTAATCTCAAAAACGGCTTAACTTTAAAAGATGTATGTATTTAATGTGCTCCAGAAATTCATCTTTATACACATAATAAAACTGTAACTGATCGCTGTCTGTCCATGGAAAATATTTTCAAAAATTTATAATAAAGGACCTTTATAAATTTTAGCAAGAGAATCCAAAACAATGTTTTTGAATTTTGTCTGTTCGTCTGCATGGTTGTGTACGCTAATCTCAGAAACGGATAAATCGTTTTGAAGCGGTTTTCGGGTATATATTGTCATGGGAATCGCTTTACACGTTGTTTTTTTAACAATCGGTTAACAAATAAAGAAGTTAATAATTGCTGCTTTACAATGATCAAACATAAAAACGAATACATCAATAAACTAGAAATACTATACACGCAAAAACTACTTGATTGAGTGTGACGAAATTGTACGTAACTTTGATGAAACGGTATGTTTTATCAAAATCGAAATCTATGCGTACGAAGTCCTGCGAATTTGTACGCATAGATTAGACACTGCTTGTATATAATGTTTTCATATTTTGTAAAAAAATATAACAATTATTTCTGTATTGCTTATTGTATTATATATAGATATCCTTATTTGGTAGTCACCAGAAAAAAATGTATTTCACCCTGCAAGAATTTAAGCTTAGTCAGACGTTCGTGCTTTAAAAGCTCTACCAAAATTTTACAAATTTTCTGTTTCCGGAAATTAATAAAACTCTAGCAATAGAGTCGAAGTCATTCTACATTTTTTAATTTCAAATAAGCTTACACATTAAATTTCAAAGAAATATAAAATTAAAAATAAACCAATACGGGCAGGGATTCGAGAACCTACGTTTCTGGGAGGCCGTCCAGTTGCTCTATCAATTGAGCTACCGTATCGCTACCCGTTTCGGTGAATTGAGCATTCTATATATGATCGTCTTTATCGGGACATCTTTTAAGCTTCTTTCACGTTTCTTTCGTCTAATCAATGTTTGTAACTTTGGAGTAAAGATAAACATTGAAAAGATGCCACTACCGAAATTAATGTTTGAAAATATCTATAAAAATGTATAGCCATATTTATAATATTTATAATCATATTTTATTGATAAAAAATATATTTTTTGTTTTAGTGGGTTGACATTTAGGAACCGTACTTAGGGTACAAAATTCACATTTACAATGAGCCTAAAAAATAGAAAATGAAAAATACTTTAAATGAAAAGGTCCTGAGAAGAACAAAATTTAAATTAATTAGCAAATGACCTTCGTTTGAAACTTTGGTTTTGTCACCACCTGGCAGCGAGACAAAGCTTGTAAACAATAGAACCCAAATTATCTCAGTTGGAAATTATTCCATGTTTTGCAAATTACTCGTTCATCGAATATTAATTTACGTCTTTGTTACCTTTATTTATATGTTGGAATTTGATAAATAAAACAAAATTTAATAGCCTTGACCGAGTTGGTTTGAAGTCTCTCGTGTTACATTATTAGATTAACGTCAATGAATCGAGTTTTTGGAAAGTATGTTGTAGAAAAATAATAATTAAAAAGCAATCGCATATTGTATGAAAATATATTTACTTATGATAACTTAAATGTTAACAAAACACTCCTGATTTTAACGTTTATTGAGAACTCAATCAAGAAGTATAAATCCACAATAAAATCTGAAAGATTAACTCAATTATACATTATTTGTTTAGAGACTGGCAATAATTTAATAGTAGGATATTTATTGAACGAGTCACTGAACATGTTGCAGATGGCGACGCGTTCGCGTGATCTAGCGAAGTTCAGCCGTCGATAGCTTGCAAGAGTTGTAGCGTGAGAATATTAATTAAATATTTTAATATCTACATCCCAGCTAAAAGAGATATAAAATATATGAACATACTATGTATTCCAGCAATATAGAACATACCGGTATTAAAGTTATTTATGTTTGAACAAATAAATCTTACGTATGTTATCTTGAAATTGCTTTATTTTCTACGTCAGTTACTTGTTAAATATAACAAAGCCACGTTTACGATGAAGTACAGACTAACAAGGCTGTAGTCATATCTACTCAAAGGAGGTTTCTACGAGGGTTTTGACCGTCCCGCGTCGCACAACGCTTTGATGTAACTGCAAGGGTCGCATCAAATGTTTTGTGGGTGGCCCTTATTTAGGATACAAGTACGTCCTTATTCTGAGTTCATTGACCCTATTTGGGTTATAAAGTTAAACAGAGTATTATTTTGATGAATTTTAATTACATTTACTAATTCCTACAAAGCAAAGCATAGGGGTTTGTTATTAAATATGTATAGGCAAAACATAGTGATTCGTATTATCTGTGCTATCCCAAGTTTGAATAATCGAAAACGAGGTATATATTATATATGGTATCGAGTCAAATACCAAAACAAAGTTAGCAGATTTTTGTGCTGTGAAATAATTTCAATACAACATTTTTGCGAATAGCAATCTCCTTTTAATTTGCATAACAATTAAAGACAATGTCCGACAGGGGCCGTAAAATGGAAAAGATTTCGGGATATGTGCTATTAACATACTGACAGTGATCAGATAAGAGAGTTTTGTGGAAATTTAGTGTACAGCGTGTAATTACCGGGCCGATGATAATATCACGACGACACGCCTTCAGGTTAATGTATGTTCCATTTTGTAATGCGTGTTATGCTCTAATCAATGATTGTATGTTTTTGGAAATTTTGATTTATAGTAATCCATTTAAATTTTATCTCAGATCGGATATATCTACGAGGTAGATAAGTGATTTATTTTAAAATTATCTAAATTACTCTCATTTATATTTTATTCACTTTACCAAACAAGAATTGATTTTATAAACGGTATAAATAGCCGTGTGATGTAGATTATTTTTAACATCATATTCATTTACATGTCTGCTCACTTTTATAAAATGTTACCA
Organism: Napeogenes inachia; assembly: GCA_959347355.1. Classification (NCBI taxonomy): domain Eukaryota; kingdom Metazoa; phylum Arthropoda; class Insecta; order Lepidoptera; family Nymphalidae; genus Napeogenes; species Napeogenes inachia. Next base: position 10,928,275 of record OY365793.1, on the reverse strand, counting down.
AATTTCTAGCAAATTTTTGTTTGTCCTTAGGAATCAGTCTTGGCCACTTGTTGCTTCCCACGCTGGAGATCTGCATACATTTCCAAGCTCTTTCATTTTCGCTTAGCATAAAACAAGCCCGACACCAAGTCATTATGCAGTCTCGGATTTCGAGGTACTGCCGCATAAATTTACGCCATTATCAAAATATCATGAATGAAGCAAACGAAGCATGAAACGATTTTAAGCAAGGGTCTTTAAAGCACGCAACGCATAGCACTTGATCTTTTTGTTCCACAACTGGCTTAGCATGCATGCGGTTAGAACCTATGCACTACTGGATAGCACCTACGCATTTCATGTGCATGAAAGAAATTTCAATATCTCACATCAATATTGCAAAATGGTATTATATTATTGTAGATTTCTTTCCACATGTTTGAAGACTATGTAGAATTTTTATCATTTATGTTGTGGGATTCTTACTTTAAAATGCGAAATGTCTTAATTCATTCTGAGGACGATAGCTGGCATTTCGTCGGAGTGATTCATGAAGGTGGACATCGCCGTAGATTTATAATGGTCCCACATAACGTGTGGCGATAAGCGCAAAACAACGTTTTATATTCACATTCTACTTGCTATGGTTTTAGTTCTGTTATAATTCGATATTTTTGTATTAAGTGTATCGAATTATGTCAAATTTAATTTAAAATGTCGATATATTACATACAGGAAATAATTAATCTATTAAACATTTTTTTTTGTAAATGTTATATTTTTTGTAATTAAACTTTCGTGATTCATGATGGCTATTATTAAAACCCGACTAAAAAGAGGGGTGTTATAAGTTTGACCTGTTGATCTGTGTATCTGTGTGTCTGTCTGTGGCAATCTAGCGGCCAAACGCGTGGACGGATTTGAAAGCTGACGCTTAGTAAAGGAAGAAGTTAAAACGCAAGTAAGTTATCAAGGCAAATAAAGAAATTGCGATATTGAACCATATAGTCTAAGTCCTCAATGACTAACTTCGTGAAATAGTCACCATCGTCAACGTAGGTACGTACAACGGACCCCCGACGCAACCACTTCAATAAGTACATAATATTATTATAATTTTTTTAGATGTCTGTTTGTATCGGGGGTTTTTTAAATTTTTAATTTAATTTTAAACATGTGTAACCTGCTGTACTTACGTTTATTATATTGGATTTTTGCCAGACTAGATTCGATCATGAGCTCGAAGCATGGCTGACTCGATGCGTGCTCTCAGTCCCACTCCGATATGATATAGGTAAGGTAAGTAAAGAGGTAAATATATTTATAACTAGCAGTGCCTGCGACTTTGTACGCATAGATTTCGATTTCGATAACACGTACCCGTTCAAAGTTTCATCAAACTCCGGCAAGTAGTTTTCCGTGAAGGAGATGGTATTTCTAGTTTATTTTTTTATATTTTTTTGTTTTTAATCACAGATACTTTTTACTAAGGTAATTCAATTTCGTATTTTTTATTGTAAATATTTCAATTTTTAAAAAAATGTCTAACCGCAATGCTACGAAAATAAGAGAGTATTAACATTCTTATTTGTTAACAGATGTAAATAAAAAAAAACACTAAATGTAAAGCGAAGCCAATGACAATATATTCCCGAAAACTTCATCTAAATCGGTTTATCCGTTTCTGAGATTATCGTGCATAAACATACAGACATACAAACATACAGACGAACAGACAAAATGAAAAATCATTGTGTTGAGTTTTCTTGCTCTTATAAAGGCCCCTCACTATGTTTTTTTTTAATATTTTCCATGTACAGAAATCAATGAGTAACAATTTTATTATATGTACTTTATAAATTGAAGTAAGAATTAAAGTGATAGTTAATTAAACAATATGTAATAGCTAAAAACATTAACATTTTGTTTATATCGTGATAAACATTAAATACCTATTATCTAACTGTGTAATGATCCTGAAACGAAATTATTGACAACGTTAACTATATCGACACACTGATATAAAAGTTATATTGCAGTATTCCAGTTTAAACATTACAATACAAAGTAAACAAAATGTTTGAATATATTTATCATTTTTTTATCTGTCCTTTTACGGTAAAATGTAGTTTTTTACATGCATTACACACAAAAAGAACAATGATATATTTTTTTTGTTGTATTATGTATTGTAATTATGATCTTTAAAATTTTTCACACAATAAATCTTCAGAGCGCATTTTCAAACCAATGTCACTAATTGAAAGTACTTGGCGCAGTTAGAGCAAGGCGAAATAAAATAACGCATATTCGGGGCAAGTGTTCCATCCATCGTAGTAATTGCTAACAGCCGGAAGATAGCTAGGAGTTATGATGTCACATGGCGTGCTAATGACGTAACAGCATTGCCCTTAGCGCTTCAGCAATAGTTGCTATGTATTTAATTTACTAAGAAGCAGTCTCGACGTTTTAATACATTTTGTACCAGCCTTCTTTAGTGTTGGAGGCACTGGCCTTCTCATACTACACATGTTCATAGTAATTTTGAAACACTGTTATGAATGCTTAAAATTCAAAAAGTTTGCATAACATCCGACCCAAATAAATATTAACAGAATTGGTTTATTCTATGAATATTTAAATAAATTACTATTTGAAATTACTAACGATTTTACAAAATACATTGTAATATTTTTAATTTCATTGAATGTTATGTTGATTTACGACAACTATATTATATGCAGTAGGTCACTAGTTGAAGCGAAGTATTTACTTTATTATCCATAAATAGAAGTATATTTATAACATTCACTGAATGCAAGGTAATTGCATAAAAAATATATGATATATACATATATGTTAGTAAACGTTCGTTCGTTGGACTTCAATGGAAACCCTTGTATGTAAACAATGCTTTATAAATCAGCTGATCGTATATTTATCCCCTGAAATATAATAATCCTATAATTTCCTAAGACTATTAATTGAATTTCTTTCATATATGTCACTATATTATGTTATTAAAATATTTAATTTTATCCCATAATGAAAAATTGGTAACAATACTTATAATGTTGGTAAAAGTAATTAAAGACTTAAGCTTATTCAGTGCTTCGTTTTACTTTCCGCAAGTTTTTTAATAGAGGTAGCCATGTTTGAAACGAGCATAATACGAATTTAATCAAAAATTAATCCCGTTTCTACACGACCGTGCATAAAGTCGTAATATGGAACCATAAATATCTAAACGGCAGTAAAATTGTATTACACATTCAAATGGGTTTAAAAATACAAGATGTAATTTAGAATATATTAATATTGTATATCGGGAATGTGTTATTAAAAATCATTTGTTTATTATATTATTATTTGCATACTAACAATTATTTATAATGTTCGGTATGTCTGTAGTAATAGGTATTAATAATATTGGTATAAGAACAATGATTGCGGGTGAATGTGTGGCTCGCGTGTCTTCCCGGCGTAGATCAGAAGTGTAATGTAATGATTTGATACCTTGCTGTGATCATGATTGATTTTGAGATAAATAACCGTATTTATTTTTGTTTTACATGATATATTGTTTGTTGTGTTTTCTAAAAACTTCCTCTATTACTTGTATCATAATCGTTGTCTTATAAACTTGAGTCCACACGGTATTATTCTTTGGGTGATGCACAGATTTGTTTTTCAAGTTTCGTTTTTTTACCTATTCTCACTGCGGTGGTAAAGTGGCATACGGCTTGCACGATGGTTACTGGATCCTATGGACGCTTTCACACCAGAGGCATCACATCCGCGCAGCCAACCCTTTAAAAACCTATTAAATCCGTCTTCAGAATACATTTCATTGCACAGAGAATAAATATCGATACCAACAGAGCGTCTTTGGACTGAATCAAAGTCGAGATTCAAGCAAGTATTTCGGCTCTTTTGCCCAGATATGAAAGCAGTGCTCCTTATGGGGCTGGACTTGCTATCTAAATAAAGTCCTTGCCCAGATGTCAGATACCTCTTCGCTATTTAAAGTACTCTCAGCTTTTTTATGCCACCTTGACCTAGTGTTGCAGATGAGTTTGATATTGGATGTAACTGGAGATATCGAAATCAAGGATCCCAATACTTTGTAAGCTGGTAAAGGGTGTGATCTGGAATTTTGGAACCATAGAAATGAGGTTTTCTTAGCGGTGAACACATAAGCTTTGTCTTAAAATGCAAAATAAATCAACTGCGAAATCGCTGGTGGCGCGATAACTTCTCTAAAAACGCCATAAACTTGGCGTATTAAAAAACGGAAAATATAACGATGTTATTATAATTACATAATTATTGAATTAAATATTATGTATATTAATTTAATATTTATGATTCCGTCAATAGAAATAGTAAGTTGTTTTGTTTCATTTCAACAGTATTATAAACGCTTACGACAGACGATGCCAATACTAAAATGGTCTGAATCTGACGTGACTCAGTTGCGGTAAACCGATGTGCCGTCGTGACGTCACATGCAGACAATATCCTACGTTCTCAACATTTAGTAAATTTAACATTTATCTGCAAAACTCATTTAATAATATTATACACTTAAAATAATAATCATTTATTTTTCCTTTCAAAGCATTGTTATTTCTGTCTTAAATAAAAACTAATTCTTTGAAATAATACGTCACATTAATTGAAATTAATTAAAAATAATATTAAATAGTAAGTCAAAGTGGTGTTATATGGGTGTTAATACATTCTTATGTTTGGATATAAAGATCATAGCGTATAAAGTAGCTAATAAGCAATGATACCCAAACTATTAAAGTAAATGCCAGTTGACGGATAAATTTCTTTAGGACGTGACGTCGTGCACTCGGTAACCATTCTACAAACTTTTTAAAATAATTTTGAATTTTTCTTTACATAATGTCCAAATCTGTCACTTCTGTTAAAATATTCTTAGTTCATATCATTTATAGAACCATTTTTTTTACTTTTATGGAAGCCTACATTCGTTCTTACACTAAATCAAGCTTGTTTAGAAACTGAAATTGTTTAGTTGTAAGAATTAAAATACACTCTATTCTAATAAGGTTGAAGAACCTATTATATAACACATTTGGTTTTATGTATTCTTGCACAAGAGGTACTTTCTACCTCTTACCCAAGAATACTACTACTTTAGATTATTGTAAAATCTTTTAAAGAGAATATTTTTTTAAATAAACTAGTGTATCAACTGATCAGGATGGTTCGAATTTATATTATTTATTACACATTTATCTTTAAGTGCGCTAGAATTGTCTGTAAACATATTATCTAGGCATGTTGGTATAGCCATGTTAAGCTTATTTAAATTTATATAAGAATAGAATGAAAAATAAACCAACACGGGCAGGGATTCGAATCCGAGACCTCTGGAAAACCGTCCCGTCTCGAGCTACCGTAAGCGACACGGTAGCTTAATTCGTAGAGCGACGGGACGATTTTGCAGAGGTCTCGGGTTCTTGTTTTTTAAATACATTGGTATGTACAGAGGGTACGTTTTATCGAAATCGAAATCTACGCATACGAAGTCGCAGGCACAGCTAGTAAATAATAAAACGTCAAGTTTCCATAAACACTTAAGGAGGGCTGTTATCAGTATCTATAGGGAGAATGCTACTCGATGAAAGGACTATATATATAACCATTAGGCATCGCGACAAGGGGTCTCATTGTTTAGAAAGCACATTGCGACATTGAAAAGTGTATTAATTCCGCTCAAGTGAACTCTCGACAAATATTTTGAGTGGACTGGAACAACATCGCCTGAATTGCTCGATATAACGAAAGGGATGCTTTCCCGAAGGATTCAGATAAACAGTTTAAGTATTCTCTTTCGGAAACTTTGAATACGAAATTGAATTCATGAAATACTTAATGAACAACTAAAATAGGCTGAATGGAACATTTCGTTATTCTATTGTATTAACATTTTGTTTTTTTTTACTTGTGTTTATTATTGTTTTATTTTTTTAATGTAGGAAATTATTATGAATTACTAATCCCATATATAGACGACTTATTAAAGCTAATTTACTAATTTTAATGACTGGATGTCCGTTAAGTCAATTTTTCTTTAAAATGTTTTAAAATATCTTTCCTCGTGAAGGAACCGTACGTAATATTAGAAAGAAAATATAACACAAGTTTAGACTGACCTTTGATCTGTCAGTGAGGATGAGTTATATAAGTTTAAAATAATATAGAAATTTAGAAGAAATAATGTTGTACTCTAGGTTTAGAGGTTTGAGACATGTTCCTATTTAAAATCATAAACAATTACGTTACATCATCATCATAAAATGTCATACATCTTCGTACGTCTGATATGTATGCAGTAGTTAATGAAATAATTTCTGGGAAAGTAAGATCTGAGACGGGTGCATCGCCCTGGGAGCGAGCAATTTGCATTTTGAATACTAATGACTGGCTGCACTCACAGGCGACAACGGCTCTGGCACTATAGAATAATAATAAAACAGCGTAAAGTGTAATTACTGATACAAAAAGCTGTTAGTATTTAAGACGTTAAAGATTTGCATAATATGCTACAGTCAGGTGTATTTGAATAACAAGTCTACATTTTTATAACGTTCAACCGCTCATTTAACTCCATTATGCCGCTAATTTTACAGAGTTGTCTATTGACAATCATAAAATTCTTTTAATATATAACCACAATGATATCAGAATTAAATACCCTGGCATAGTTTTATACCTACCAACTATATTTTTATTTAGGAAAAGCAAATATTAAGTCGAGGTAAACATGTCTCTAACGCATGGAAGTCAAGGTTAGTATTATTATTCACATTCCCTTGAGAAAAGGTACTGACTTAATTTTAAGGCTAATATAAAAGAACGCATTCTCGTCCTCTAACATGTGAATTAATTTGCATGAAAATGTTGTTATTGGAGATCCCTACATATTAACAATATTAAAATCATCTGGATCATCTTGTACCTACAGCTGGGAATTATGTTATGAAAGTAAATATCTTGTTTCTTTTAATAAATATTGAAAGCTTCACTAAAATATGTCGGTTAAATATTTAGTAATGAGTATTCTTAATATGATTTTATTAGCTTCGGATGTAACTATCAATGTTTGTAATGGCAACTTGAACGTGATTTTAATCAACTTTGAATAGTCGATTTTTTTTCATGCTTATCATTTACCGATGACAATCCAATAATATGAAAAAAAAAAATGTAAAAAAAATACGCTTTTATAAAAAATATATTTATTGCTCATCTTAGTTCAGCTTTTACAGACTTCACGTGACTTGAGGCGTCTTAGCCGTATCGACTCCGTTGTGTTTCATATTTTATTGTCATGGGCATGTTGAATTGTAGAAATTGAATACCCCATAAGTAATATATTTAAATTATTTTGTTAGTCTATAAATAAAACATCTTCAAATAATATATCCCACTCATTTTTTTTTCTGTAAATATGCGGATTCGAATGTTTTGCTCGAATTTTGTTTACGGTACTATTTTAAAATGAATATCTTGATCTGGACTAATTTTTTAATCTGCGTTTTGTTGCCAAAAATCTTATAAAATATTAAGTTATTACTTGTGTACGGAACCCTATAATAGATGGCAATGGGCCCAGTTTAGTCTACAGAGCGATAAGCAGTGCTTTTATTAAATTTTCTCGCATCGTCTGACTAATGTTGTCCAGCTGACGCATATCCGACAAAATTACTTTCTCTTTTTCACTCGCTTCGAAAATGTATATAAATAATTTTGTAGTAACACTTTATTTCAATATTTGTTTTTCCTGTAATAAAAACATAAAATTGAACGCTGTTATGTGAACGTTTCATTTCTGTTTATATTTACGATATTCCAGAGTAACACAGCCAACCATTGACTTGTAAAATATTATATTCCTTCCTATTATTTCATCCCAATTAATTTAATCAATGGTCGTTTTAAACAACTTAAAAGGCGAACAATTTTGAACATCCACAATAGCAAAACGTTCGTTCTTGTTCACATTAATTAAGAATGTTATTTGCGAGCTCTACAACCGATCGCAGTACTCGAAGCGTCGATTCCACGAAATTCATTAATTAATTTAAGCATTCATGCTTAATTATCGGACTTCAATTAAAATCGTTTTATGTTTGTTGCTTTATTTGTTTTTGTAACCATACTAGCCTTATTCTGATCGAGGAATCTATGTTGTCATATCTGTGATATTAAAACATATTTGTTTTGTTAACGAGATTTCAATCAATAATATATTATTTTTAGAGTTCTATGTTGCATAATAACAAATAGTACAATATGGTAAAAGATATTAAACATTGTCGCTTCATTGGTTCAAAAACTTTTAATGATTTCAACTTGTCGATAATGGAGGTTGAAGGATTTCCAATTATATCGACGCGAGCATCGTCCAACAAGAAGTAACATTATTATTATATATTATTCCAACTTCCAAAATATTTAAATATCGAATATTGGAAGACTAAATATCAAATTACAATAAACAAAATTGTTGTAAGTAAATCAGTACACAAAGTATGTAGCAGATAGTCCGATGTTTCTCTCTATAATACGTGCGGTTTGGTTTTAAGATAAATCATTCAATTTATCAAACAACCGTAGCGGTTTGTCTGTGTGTATGTGTGTGTGATCATTCCAAAGAGAGATGCGACATGTGATTTGAATATTCAAAATTAGGAAAGTGGTTATGTGTTGGTGTAAAATATAGATTATTTTAACTCTCTAATTATCATTTATTTTGTACCAAATTAACCAGAAAATAAAAAGAAATACAACACAACTCAATTTATTTGTTATACAAGCACCGTGTATAACAAATAAGTTGACTCACCTAAATTACAAAACAAGGGTAAATGTCGATTTAAATGAAAATATATCGTAATTTATGTAAGACAGAATGATAATAGATACTATATAACAATTGTCTATATATTATCGTCTCACAGTAGCAGTTGTATGAAATAATAAAATTCTTATATATTAAAGAATGGTTTCAAAATCTTTAAGTAAAACTAATCCCTGTTTGATCAAGTACTGAATCAATCCTGAATCTGAACCGTACTATTTTATATATCTATATAAAGTAGTACGGTAGTAATAGGATATATAAAAAGTAGTAATAGGATACATAAAAACATATTACGTAATACATTTAAATTGTATCAACGATCACCTTATATTAATTGATTAACAATCTCCATAAAAAATGTAAATTAATAATAATTTATGTACCTATTGAATAATAGAATAAAACTTAATAATGACTGTGTAATAAGAGGACTTTTCTGAAGGTCTACAGACGCTTGTTATTTCCATATCAATACCTCGGGTCCCGGCTAACTATAAACGCTTACCTTCTGCAAGTTCTAAATATAGTTTTAATATAAAACATTAACGTTAAATTAAATTAGTTATTTATATATTTGAACATAAAAAAATAAGATAAAATAAGATAAAATAAGATAAAATAAAATGAAATAAAATAAAATAAAATAGAGTAGAGTAGAGTAGAGTAGAGTAGAGTAGAGTAGAGTAGAGTAGAGTAGAGTAGAGTAGAGTAGAGTAGAGTAGAGTAGAGTAGAGTAGAGTAGAGTAGAGTAGAGTAGAGTAGAGTAGAGTAGAGTAGAGTAGAGTAGAGTAGAGTAGAGTAGAGTAGAGTTGAGTTGAGTTGAGTTGAGTTGAGTTGAGTTGAGTTGAGTTGAGTTGAGTTGAGTTGAGTTGAGTTGAGTTGAGTTGAGTTGAGTTGAGTTGAGTTGAGTTGAGTTGAGTTGAGTTGAGTTGAGTTGAGTTGAGTTGAGTTGAGTTGAGTTGAGTTGAGTTGAGTTGAGTTGAGTTGAGTTGAGTTGAGTTGAGTTGAGTTGAGTTGAGTTGAGTTGAGTTGAGTTGAGTTGAGTTGAGTTGAGTTGAGTTGAGTTGAGTTGAGTTGAGTTGAGTTGAGTTGAGTTGAGTGGAGTGGAGTGGAGTGGAGTTGAGTTGAGTTGAGTTGAGTTGAGTTGAGTTGAGTTGAGTTGAGTTGAGTTGAGTTGAGTTGAGTTGAGTTGAGTTGAGTTGAGTTGAGTTGAGTTGAGTTGAGTTGAGTTGAGTTGAGTTGAGTTGAGTTGAGTTGAGTTGAGTTGAGTTGAGTTGAGTTGAGTTGAGTTGAGTTGAGTTGAGTTGAGTTGAGTTGAGTTGAGTTGAGTTGAGTTGAGTTGAGTTGAGTTGAGTTGAGTTGAATTGAATTGAATTGAATTGAATTGAATTGAATTGAATTAAATTAAGAAAAACAAGTCTTTTATTTCTTAGTCTTAAACATATAGGTCTATTTAACAGGAAATTAATTTACATTTCTTGTGTAATTAAATACTGTACACGGGTTTGGGCTATAAGGTTTTAGTTTTAACTTTAACTATAATAAAAATAAAAATCAACAAATATCGAAATGCAAACGTTAGTTGATTTAAAATATGACAATAAAAATTATAGAATTAAACACATGTATCTAACCAAACCTTATATTTTCTTAAATGTTATTCAAGAAAGGAAGATTTAAGAAAACCTGAAGAAGTCTGTGATACAATACTATAATGGCAATTTTCAGAACATCGAGTTGTCGTAAAAATGTTGATGAAAACGAAAACTTCAAGAGTTTTAGTGCTACATAAATATCAAGATACGTTAGGCGCACTACTGTTTTATATTTGTTCTAATGTTCAAATCAATTCACATTGCTTATTAAATAAAAAATAAATCTTGTCTTCTCTAATTGGGAGAAATAAAGAACATTACAAAATGTTCTATTTTAGGTACAAACAAAAGTTTTAATTAAGGTCGAATTGAATATTGTTGTAATATATTTTCCTCAAATAATAAACAAAAAAAAATGAATTTCATTCGTAGTTAAATAAAGTAAGAAATGGAGTAAATAAATAAAGTAAATAAAGTGAGGGTGTGCAGTGTCATATTTACTTAATTGTAAAAGGCATGTCAAAGACTATAATTCATATTGTCAGTTGAATGTTAATGCTGCTGCATTAATGATCAGAATTTTCATTAAACAGAAGACAGGCGTAAGATTTTAATTTAGACACCGCAGCGTTCTCATCATTTGGATCGCGCTCGGCTTGGCCACAGAGAACTATTGTCTTCATTTCCTTGAAATCAGTATCTCTTAATTAATGTTTTTGTCTCGCTTTATAAAAGATAGCATAAACAATGGTCTAGATTGTTTTTTTTAATGTATGTAAGTAATATTTAAGACTATTCCAGGTAGGTAGGACTAAGTCTTCTCTAACCTTATTATAAATGTGTTTTTTGTAGACAAGACATGTAGACAAGAAACACAGTTATAATAGCTTCTTTACTCCGATCCGCTGATAGAGGGTTATGTTTCTAGCTTAACTGAATGGCTAGAACATATTATGAAACATCGCAAAAGCCAGAAATATTTGTTCTTAGTGTTTTAATTATGAATATAGATACAATATAATATTACTATATATAAGTATATATAGTAGTATTATAAAATTTTCATCTCATAGATTCACAGAACTGAAAATAATTATTAGGTCTATTCAAAGTTGAGAGCTTTTGCTCGTTTATGAAACCGCAACCTAACCTAAAGACATTTGAAATCTCGCGTATGTCGTGATGTCAAGTAACAAACTAAAGTTATTGTTAAAAAAAAAATAACAATATTTTACATAATGTCTATATTATATTTAAAAACAATTTTTACTAAAAAAAAGCGGTTTAAATCGAAAATTACTTTATAATATATATAATACTCCTTTCCGTATAGTTTTGGTTTTATAGTAACTTAAAGTTAGATATAATAGATTATTCGAATATAATAAATATATTCATATATATTTAAACATTTCAGCCATTTACACCAATATACTATTTGTTACAATTAGATTTAAAGAACGTGATCCCTTTTATACTTGCATGTTTTTAAGAAAGTATTGTAAATAACTTTTAACTAAAATAATTGCCGGGAGTTGTCATTAATGCGACTTAACGGCATGAATTGATTTTTGTTGCAATAGCATTTAAAGAGCTTGTAGCATCAGACGTTATCTGACTCGAGATGCGAGCTTGAATGAGACAAGGTTTCAAGTTTTAAAACATTTTTAATATCAATTCATGACTTTTATCTGAAACATTTTGCACTCCATTTATATCATACTTTTTTATGAAAGTAGAATTTGAGACAAAAGGTATCTTTATAACATCATTAGTTTTGATAAAATAATCCTATTTCAAAAACAAGTAAAAAACTTTCGCTGTAGGGTTAGTAAAGTTTTTTTTTGTATTTATACATATTAGAGATCTCTATATTATACGATGCTCCCTTTCTGTTCTTCTTGTTTTAAATAAATATTTTGCATTGAATAAAACATACAACATGACAAAATATTTTTTTTTAACTTTTACTTTGTCTTCTACCTTTTTTATTATGGCCTGGAATAATGCAAGTTTTTTAAGCTTATATCAGTGCAAATATGATAACTGTATGAAGTCGTATAAATTTATTTGTAAAGTTTGAGCTAAAAAAATCTCTTTTCCAAACACTCTCTTGTGTGGTATCAAAATATCTCTCCCTAGTGGTATCAAAATAAAACGCCGCACGCTTTAGCCCATTTCATGGGAGTTCCCTGCAGGTAGTCCAACTTCAAAGCGGCTTACAAACGGATGCCCCTAGACAACATTCGCTAATTCACTTTGATGTCCCCTCGCCCCTCACTCTTCGCCCCTTCACCCTCGGAAAGTCATAACGAGAAAATGCGTCTTAAAAGTTTTAACTCGGCGCGGGCTAAAATATCATTAAATGTTCGCAACAATTTTTTATAATTTACATTGTGAGGGTACGTATTTAAAAAGGTTTTATATATTTTTTATTTATATACGACGAGGACATATACATTCCATAGATTTGGTAATGTATGTTATGTAAATTACAATTTTATTATTGGATATAGCTGTATAATACATAATTTTATTATTGATACCAAAATCTTGCAGCCGTAAGACAGTCGGAGTACAAAGCGATATCCCGCTTTGAAGCTGCATGTTAATCTTGCGTTTCATATTTTTACTTAGCTCCCGTGTTCAAAAAGACAACTATATATACCCTAAAATTAACAATGCGTATGTATGAAGTAGGAACGAGGCAGTCAGATTTTGGCGTAAGATTTAAAATACATAACTGTAAAGAAAGTAAAAAGGATATTAGCATGAAAATCTCTCCTGGTTTCACATAAAAAGAATCATCTTTAGCTAAAATGAATTGTTCTGAATAGTTTTTTATAATGTCAAATTTCTACTCCCAATATATTTCGGTACCAATTCAATAGTTATTTATAGTTATTTTTTAACATTTCTGGTGATATTAAAATGTACTGTAATGACGAGGCATATCCGAGTAGTGAACAACAGACAGCGCCACTCCGACAACATTTTCTGCAAACAAAGAGACTGTAAATGGATAGTTTAGATCAAACTTTTACGATTAAAACCTGTAATTACATTTATTGCTATAACTAACATTGCTGGTTACGTGCTCGTTTGATATTATAAACTTTTGAATATTCATTATTTATTAATAAAGGTATTTATATTATAAAGATCCAAAGTGACATATTACAAATTCGTATGAAATACAATATTAATAAATGTATGTAATAAGTTGGCGTATAATGGACGATCTATCAGTAAAACCAATCAACCATAACGCATCACGACATAGGTCCACAGCGATTTATGTAAAACATCGGTCAGACTACTTAATACTTATTAAGCTTTCAGCGATATTACTTTGAAAGGCTCGTAACATGCTTTCATAACGTAGATTGAAAGCGATACAAAGCCACCGCAAGAACGCTTTGTGGTTCATATTTTATTTTTGTCCCGTTTACAACTCTGTACATAGTTCGCTGAGTTTCATGTTGATAAAACATTCCTGTGGTTTTTGAAGGATTATTCTTTGAGAACCATGAAGTTGGATTGTATAATGTACAAATTATGTGGTCAATTATAATTTATAGCTTATTTAACAGATTATTTATTAGGAAAGCATACCTGTATCCATCTCCCACAGTATATAGTGTTAAGTGGTTATGGAACCATTTTCCCCTCTTTTCCTGTCTGTCTGTATGTCTGTCTGTCCATGGTCAAGTAAACGAGGCAGCGTCAGTGCCCGAATGTTGCAAATCCAAATGTAATATAATACTTACAACTAACCATACGATGGAAAATTTTTTCTTTGCAATATTTTTTTATTTAACACACTATTTATATTAATTCAATAGTGTTTAAGGTACTATGGGGACATTAATAATTAATATTTTTCATTATCATGATAGTATTTTTATTTGCATGTGAATTATGCATTGTCGCCGTTTTCTTTTACTTTTTACTTTTAATTTCTACTTAATAATTGATAGTCAATAGACATTTATATGTCAATCCATATATATAATAAAATACCATAATGTTTAAAACAATTGCCACTAGATATTAAAAAAAATAGCTTCTTGACTTCCTCTAATAAATGTCAATCTTATAATGTCAATGATTTATTGAATGAAACAAATTCTTCTTAAACACAACTTACTATCATTACATTATTTTGATTTTTATTCAGTTTATTGTAGACCTTTAGACGAATAATACTTACTTATAAATTGTAAATATCAGTTTCACATTTGTTTTGTAGTAAATAATGATGTGTTTTAATTTTAATAGTGCTTGCAGATTTTGAAAATTATAACATTTTCACACCCGGAAAATGTGCAAATGGAAACAAATAGAAAATAAATATCTAAACGCTTATGATTATATTATGGCAAATAAAGAAGTTGTCATTACATGAAACTGTACTTTGCAGTTTTGCCTAATTTAGTTGACATAAAATACACTCTGATTTGTTGTACCTTAGAAAAAGTTAAAAGTTCTTAACGTTAACAATACAACATTGAATTCTATTTATAATTCATAAAATATAATACAAAGTTACAGTATGATAAGTTATGTTTCAACATAATTATTTCTGTAGTTTGTTAGTTTATATCGTTTCCGTGGGAAATTTTCAACAGAAGACAAAAGTTTTCTTCGGCACTCTTCGATGTTCTCTTGTTAGAGTCCTGTTCAGCTGTTATAAATTGCATTGTCAGTGCTATCATCGGAATCATTAATCGGAATTATGCCTGACTGGATTCCTACTCATGAGCTCGAGACATGGCTGATTTGCGGCGCGAACTCTTCCAGCAAAAAATTGTCGCGAAAAATTCTACATAATTTAATTGACCATAGCTGGGTAAATATATGTTTAACAATCGTTATGCTTCACGAAAGTTTCATTGAATAAATATTATTGTAACGTAGAAGAAATAGTGTTGGGGACAGTAGGTAGTTTTCCAGAATATCTTCGTTCAAAACCTTCTGAGCGAAATCCGTCGAGAATCCGAATCCGAAACCGAATCCGTCGAAATCCGTCGAAAACACGGGCAATATGTTATGATTTTGTTATTCATGTACTGCATTTGAAGCAGGTAAAGTATTAAAAATATTAAGTGTGTGTAAGTGTGAATATTTTTGCGATACCGAATCGGAATTCTCTTGAACTTTTTGCGAAATTGGGAAATACGGTGAATATTCGCGAAGCTCAAATATGTATACCTTATTAAAAAAATCAAAGCGCTCAAGGTTATAAGGTTAAGGATAGAAAATATTAGTCTAAAATTGGTGATACTCTATTGGTAGAAAATTACGTATTTTCTTTCAAGGTTCCATAGCAGCAAACATCTATCGACCCAGCTCACTAATTTGTAGAATCCAATATAAAGTTTGATCGAAGTATTCTACAAGATTTTCAACTCTTTGCCTTTGTAAAAAATAATAAATTCAAATTTAAATTGAGGCGAAGATCGTTGATATTCTGACATACTTGTCATCAGTTTGGAACCACCAATAATAATAACCTGCGTTTTTAAGGTTTCACCTCCTATTTGCTTCATTGTAAGAATATGAGGCAAATATTAACTGACATTCAAAATAGTAAAGGACAAATCGTTGAGACTAGAAGGTAAGAGGAGTAGAAGGAAGTCAATTAAGAGAAAATGGTGTTAATAAACACTAAAAACAAAAGAGGTCCTCTCTTTTGTTCTCGGTGTTAAAACGAAAAACAAAAAAGTGACAAGATCTCACCTCTCGTTACGATTCAGTTATATGTAAAGATAATTAATATGTTTACTCTGTGCTATTGGTGCAACATTTAACAACTATATTATATAATAACTATATTATACAACTTACCTTATTTTTTCATAGTTTTGCTATGAATTTGAGATAATATTATCATAATAATGACTTATAAGAAAGTATGGTTTATTTATTTATTTATTTATTAAATATAAGAAAAAAAAAGTATTCATTTATAATTGCTTTTTAATTATTTTAGCTGTTATATGTTTATAGAAAGATTATTTTTAAAAAAGTTTTCTTATTTGAATATTTAGGACTAGAATTTTAATAGCTACTTGACGTTATTTTTTGGAGTATCAGGACAAATAATAAATTTATAGCATTTATAACAACTGAACGATGCCGTGCTATATATGCTAATGTTTTGCATTTTGCATTGTCTCGTGGCAACTCAATTACCTTAGAACGAAGAAACACCAATTAACATCCTTACCGTCGCTACGTAACTTAAGCTCTTTTGTAAGCCCCTACTATAGGTACAGTGCTAAGTAAATAAAATTAAACTTGTCTTAGACAATATAACAATGACATTCCTTAAATAGTTGATGCACATTGTTACAGTGCTCACAATATATATTCTTAAATAGAAACACAAAATTATTTATATCTAACTAAGGTAGGCAGATCAATATGTGTCTATTACTGTACTAAGCGGTTTTTGTGAGTTAATATAACTATTGTGTGCATTCGATCCTAAATTCCGTAACGAAAGCACAATGTTGATTTAAAAGCTCAGCACCATAGGAAAAGCTGGCTATAAAAATATATTAATTTAAAGCACAAACGTATTCGTTAGGTTATGCACACAAAACGGGTTGCAACATATTATATATTTTATCCCGTGTTAATATTTATAGCTTTAGCCGTACTTCGAAACAAAGCTTATTTTTTTACTATATTGTTTAAAATAATCATTCTTATGTGTTTTGTTTACTATATTAAGTTTAACTTATTTAGATTAAATAATTATATGTGCAATTGTAGGGACTAAGAAGGTTATGGTAATTAAGAAGTGCAATATAATTGACGACATTGATGGCTATAAATATATTGTTCATGATTATTTATTTGAATAAAATAAATATTTATTCAAGGATAGCTTTTGGAAAGTTGTAATAAATACGATACGTTAGGCAATGTTTCCCGATTACCAATAGAGGCACAATAGTACTTTGAATACCCAGGCTGCCACCTGCTTTGCCAATAATACGTGCTTAAGTACACTTCAGTGAGATCGTAAACAAGTATTGAAGTTTAATTCTCCTTATACTATATTTTATTTGGCTATTAAAATGTGAAGGTCTATAAACTTTATGGCCTCGATTTTTTTATTGCTTATAATGTTAAATATTATGGTAAGAAAAAACCTTTACTGTTAAAACAATCGAAGTGTATATTTTTGAAATGTTTTGATGTAAAATATTTTTTAATTAACTTAAATACGAGTATCTCAAGGAGAATATCAATATTTTGAACAGCATATAAGAAGATACTATCAACATTCTGAATTATGGGATTCGATTTGATGGAATATTAGCAATAAAAACTATATATATTTTAATTACCAACATCGACAACAATAAAATATACTTTAATTAGAAAACTATCTTAAACTACTTCTGGGAAATTTAGAGATTGAATTAAAAATAAATAAAAATTTTGGATATAAACATTTTGGGAACTGTCATAAAACAACAAACAAAAAAATATATATGAGAATGTTTTCATTTTTTTAGAAAAATTTATTATAAGACGGAAACTTGGATCGATTTTAAATTTATCTCCTGATGGAGCAACATTTAAGTACAAAATTGCATTTCTTTCTGAAGGCAAAGAAATTGTTCTAACAATTACAATTTCTATTCGTTAAATAAATTTATTAATTCAAAAGAAAGTACAATAATATTAGTATTAAATAACTATGTATAAATAGTTGGTTTATTTCCTATGAGTTATGTAGTTCATTATACTTCCTTAAGCTCGACTATTCAAAAGTCAGCTCTGTTCCTGCTTAAATTGTCACCGACCTAAATGCGTAAAATGTTTTAGAGCTATATTCAACAATACAGTACAGAAACTAATCTCAATATCATTACACAAGTATTTTAAAAAAATAATATAAATATAATAGGTACATAAAAGATAGTTTGAAGAAAAGATCATATCCCGAGTATAATATGGACAGAATGACAAACTAAACATATATAGTGAACTACAATAAATATGTTTGATATAATTTTATACTGTATTCCACATAAGTTTGTGAGTCGTGGCGTACCGCTGATGTATTTACGAGCCAACTCGACGTTCTCATCCGTGTAATTTAATCGCCATTATGACACTGTAATTAATGAGTTTCATTTGACCTATATTAAATACAATTTAAAAATTAAATTTTAAATGAATATACGACAAATAAAATGAAGTGGAAAAGCGATGTTAGTACATTCTTATGTAGTATTAATTAATGACCTGTTTAACAAATTATCGCGAAGATTTATGTTATTTGATGTAGTCTTCAGTTATAGAACTAATTAAACGAATGTATTTGAAAGTATTTATATAATTTAATGAACAAATTTGAACTTTTTTATGGCCACGGTATTGTTTAGCAGGTGTGGCTACGTCATTGTGGTTTAAAATGCAGTTAAGTGAAAAGATTGAGCGGAAATTAAAAAAATATATAATTATATAGAAATTATAGGCGTCATAACTCTGTTTTCAATGCATACAAATATACTCTACGCTCTGAAATGATTCAGTTTTGGAATTTTAAATGTTATTAGTATAATTGTATTAAATATAGTAATTATCTTGATTTCTGTACCTTGGAGATTAATAATTTATTTATTTCTTTCAAAAGTGATTATATAACTAAATAAATATTTTAGTAGGTACAACAACAGAAATACATCGTCCTGTAAAATGTTCAACAGTTTAGCTATCACGATTCAAGAGATACAGATAGATAGACGAACAGCGAAGTCTTATTATTAGGCTTCCATTTTTACCCATTGAGTACGGAACTCTAAAAACTACTTGCAACAAAACCGCGGGTTGTTCACCTCGCGATGGCCCGCATACTCACAACATACCTAACACATTAATGTTTGGACCACATCCCTTGTGGTCCAGTTTACAGTGGTCTTTTGTTTGAAAGCCTTGCCCATAGGCTGTCATCAACCGTTAAACGCTGTCCGGTGAAACGAGAGCTGTGTAGCTTTGTTAATTTCATGGTGGTCTGCATTCGTCCTTGGGTTAGACCTCATTACTAATTTGTTTTAAAACTGACATAGAAGGTGGAGATTTCTCTGATTTGGATTTAATTTTAATTACGTGTGTTTCTCAATTTCACAGTGTTGATAGTGCTTTAAATATTCTGTATGGAGATCTATAGCATATTGGATTAGTTTATTATGTGTAGGGAGTATATTTACCTTAATTATAAAACTGATTTATATAAAAGATTTAAAAATTCATTTTGCATTTTTTTTTACAGTTCAAACTACTATTTTATTTTTAGTTTTCTTTTAACTTTATATTAAATATTTTAAGCAAAGTCTTCCTATTCATCCGAATGAACTCATACATTTTATTTTGCGTCTATTGTTTACAGGATATTGAAATCCTACGCTGGTTCCCTCACTTAATTTACATATAGACGTTCGAAATGGATTTGGCAGAGGCATCTTCTATTCAGTATTGCCAAATAGGGCGAATCATAAGATTTTCTACATAAAGTAAAGAAAAACAGTGGACCCGTGTGGGAAAGACTCATTTTGGTGATTGCGTTCCTAGGGCTGCTAATTTTATCTTAAATTAAAATAACTTACTAAAATTCAATAAACCATTATCCGATACGCTTTGATATATATAAAGTTTTGATGATAAATTTTATAAAATATTGTGTGTAAGAATTGTGTTAATTAAATTTCGTCTCAGCCCTGACTTACAAGTGAACGTCTATTGCTCGGTTAATTAAGCAAAAAGTATGCTGATGTTAGGGGAAAACAAGCAATTAATTAGTTTAAGTAATTGGCCGGACTCAGAAGGTACCAACCGTAATATCCTCTTAGAAATAAAATCCTTTTCTGCCGTGAATAATGTATGAAACCTTTTAATCTTGTAAAAAGTTGGGAATTTATGTACTTTCCATGGCGAATTTTAAACCACACAATTTTCTTAGCTGGATTTCAGCTGTAAAATGTTCGGGTGAAAAATTTTAAGACCCATATGAAGATATATTACATAGTATGTCAACCTTAAGTCTAGTTATTTTAGACTTTGTAGATATTTTATTTTATATCTTTGCTTTAATAACTTCGAAATTGAAATGCACAAAATACCTACCTTTCAATAAAAGATACTTATTAGTAATAAAGCAATAATTCTACACAAATATGTATAATATAGATAAATAAAAAAAATCAAATACAAGTAAGTTGATGATGGCTTATACAAGGTGGATCACGTAATAATAGTGAATAATTGACACACATATCTTGAAGATCTTCGCTCTCGTATCGGAATAATTTTAATTAATAACAATAATGTATTATTAGGAAGCCACTTTAGCTTTGAAGGAGATATATGGTCATATTGGAGAAGATTAAAAACAAAGCGAATGCAGTTGTTTAGATGACGGTCTAATTTATTTAGGTCGCATTAGAGGTGTTAGAGCAGCAGTCATCACCTTAGTACAAGAGAGTAAACATTAGTGATTGCACTCACAGTTTTAGTCAGTACAGTACAGTAGTTTAGAGTAGAACATTTTTGTAACCATAAAATGACTAAAGACTAAAGACAGCATAGCTATAGAAATATCCTTAATATTCAAAGGTGAATATTCTAACATAACAGAGTCTACATTTTGAGGTCTAGACGGCGTACAGCAGTTAAAAAAGGAATGTTTGTGTCGTCATAAGATTACTGTCATTCATCAATAGCATTACTTTAAATCGATAGATTATATCACTATAATATCACAGGACAAATTGCAAATTAAGTGGCTGTCCCTGACTGTTGAATATAATTGCCTGACATTTTAATGGGTTTATATTAATACCAAGACTTTCATATATAGGTTTCAAGACAGAATTGAAGGAGTAATTGTATTAATGGTATCGTGAGGCTTACCATGTTTCTAAATGTAGGTATCGGCCTACGCTTGCTGGAGATCACGAAGGTAGGTTAAGAGCCTACTTGGTTTCTTGGAAGAAACATTGAGTTGTGAAATGAGACCAACAAGAATGTTATGTTCAAACGAGTCGAAAGCATTACGGAAGTCAATAAAGACTAAAATGGTTAATTGATCACCGTCCATGGCATCTTGGAAATATTCCACAACACTAAGAAGAGAGTGCTAGTGCTGTGGCGAGGATGAAATCCAGATTGGAACTGAGATAAAATTTTTTTATTATGAACATGGGTAGAAAGTTATCTTATACATACTGTTGCTTCAATGACTTTGGACAGGTAAGACAAAATAAAGATAGAACGCAATTGGCTAAGAGTAGTAGGGTTAAGGATTTTAGGATTAATGATTATATGCAGTTTCGGCCAAGTTATTATGAATGTGTAAGTAGAAGGAGAGATATTGCTAATATAGATTAAAGAAGAAAGAAGAATATCAATTAAAGTGACGATAAAGTCTAGAAATCCCATCCTCACCAATTGCATTTTCGATTTCATGCATAGCACATTTTTTGATTTCGTTCTCAGATACTACAAAAAATGTGCAGGGTATGAAGTTAGGCTATAAAATACGATATCTCGTATGTCTAGTCAATCGTAACCGCAAGTGAGACTCTTACTAATTGAAGAAGTGTTTTTATACTGTGACCAATTAAGAAGTGTGTTTCCGTATCACAAGGTCAGCCGTTTTTTTCAAAGGAGGTATTGCCGTAATCTTAATAACACTATTACAGTTTTATGAAGATTATTTTTATAGAATTTAACAAAGAATAGGTCACACACACACACAATTGATTTTTTAGCAAGAACAAAGAAAATATTTAAATATTGAACCCACTCAACTCAAAAAAAAAGTTTACAGATCATGAGCATAAAATAACCTAAATTCTAGAGGGTTTAAACTTTAAAGCAATAAATAGCATTAGATACAACTAGTACTAACATGTAAAACTAGTATAAAATTCTGGAATTGTAATTTCAAATGACATTTTATTTAGACATTTGCTATTGATACAGGGATAAATAAATAATGCTTTAAATTTAATTAACTTTATTTAAATACCATCAAAAAACAAGTCACGAAAAACTAATAAAGTTAAGAGAGTTATAAAATATTTATCTTACAAATACACTAGACAAGTTACAATTTAGTTTAGAAACTGAAAGTGTGTAGCTTTCAGAAAAACTTTTAACGACCTATCGCCGGTCGAAATACTCCCGCCATCACTTTTGTTGTCCCCTTAATTGAAAACGTCTCAGTAAAAAGTAGTTTAAGCGAGACGTTGAAATAGGAAAACGTACGTTTATAACTTCGGATTCGTTCAGTATTTGCCACCTTACACAAATCGTTATTGATTTTGTATAACTACAATGTTACAAAAACTACTCACTATTGAGTCAGATCTTCGCTTTAATAAGCAAGGTACCACAGGTATCGCAGATACCACATATGGGACTACCATCTGCAAGTACCGTACGTAAAGCACTCAGACCAAAATATTATATCCTATATTAGCTATAGATCCGTGTCTATGTATGTAGATGATGTATGGATTCTTATTATTATGTCAAGTCAATGGTTCGTTTCCGCAACGGTGCCTGCAGCTATGTATGTTTCTTTACTGTAAAATAACATCAACACAAGATCCTTTTCAAAGTTTCCTAGTGACATATTTTTTCAACCATCATACCTGCAAAGAAACTTGGGTCCTTATAATATTAATATGAATAATAATTAAATATACACTAAATTTTAAAATAATTGTTCATAACAAATTCTTAAGAAATAAACTTAAAACAGATGTCGCGAAGATTTACATTACATTTTCAGCTCAGAAATTCCGTTTTAAAATTTCATTCCGTTAAAAAATTGTAAACAGGAGTAGGCTGAGAGCAGAGTAGATATAATTGTAACTTTGTATCCCCTTGTTTATATTTTCATGAATGTTCTAATTAATATTCTTATTATAACAATTATGAGATTATTCAATACTAGATTTTAAACCGCTATTGTCACTATTAATAATGTCTTGTCTATATTTGTTCGAAGTTTCATCAAAATCGGTGTAGTAGTTTAAGCGTGAAAGCGTAACCGACAGACAGGCAGAGTTACTTTCGAATTTATCATATTAGTATGAATTAACTTATAAAAGATATTCCTGTGATTTTTCAAATTTTTTTTAGTTATTATATTTAAATGTTATTGTAGTTATCATTAAAACAATTTTTCATAGCATTATTTAAACCACAAATACTTGTTTCGTGATCGCTTCAAAGTTAACTGACGAGGGTCTGACAATGACTTCAAGTGCTTTAATTTCTGTCAAATAGTCATGACCTTTGTTTTGTTACTTTAGTCGTCTACTTCATTATAATATCTTCTTAGTGTCTGTCTAATATCATATTCTCTTTATCCGAAGTCATTCAGTTTATTAGTGGTTATATTAATGAATACATCCACATTAATAGTTTATTAATGAATACATTTACTATGCTAGTATCATGGTACTGTAATACTTTAAGTACTTTTAACAAGATAAATGGTTCTATTGTTTCCGTCGGTGTTGAATTTAAGCTGAGAAATGATTCAAAAATGTTAAGTATGATTTGTAAAATTTTAGACTAAGGTTCAGGTACTTAGATAATTTAATTTCTGCATGAAAGTAAAGTAGGTATCTAATATTGAGTTTTGAAAATCTCTGTCATAACTATAAAATTAAATACCATAACTCATTTCAATGTAAAACAATGACACATTAATTATAATATGATTTTAATAGACTGTATTTTAATGAGCAACAATAAATAAAATAGAATAATCAAATATTTTCCTTTGTGTTATAATTATATTAAAACGATTTGTTTTTGCTCGCAAATGCTATCAGAGGGCACGCTACATAATGCCGAAATTGCTCAATTTCCTGACCCAAGTTTCGACTTCGCTTAACGTCTTAATGAAGGCTAACTTTGCAAAACTTATTTGCTTTTTTCATATAGATAATTACTTTTTTGTCTGTAATTAGATGATATACTATTTAAAAATTCTATCTTTTTAATTATTTATTATGGTTATGTTACTACCTATAAATTTGTTGTATAGAATGCGGAGTAACCCATATTAAATTAAATAAAATAACCCGTATTTAAATTTTATTAAGTATTCCAAAGTAAAAGTAACATAATTATAATGTAAACAAGTCCCAGTATACAACATAATAGCACTAGAAAATTAGAAAAGTTTCTCGAAGCTTATCTGCCTCGAGAATCGCCTGGAGCGCGAAGGGTAAAAGTAATTCTTTCTAGACCAAAAGGCTAATAACTGAGCTGTAAAAGAAAATTGAAATAAAAAATAAAGGCGATCCAGGTTGATCTCGACTTAAACTAGATTAAAATTAAACCACTCAAAGCTAACTAGGCTAAGCCCGGACTGCGGATGAATGCAGTGGTTTTTTTTTTACCATTTTTAGGTAACGGTCTTAAGCCTATTAAATATTTTTTGACGGCTGCAAGTGGATGAAATATTCGATTTTCACTTTATGAAACTTGAAGAGAAAAGTGTCTTCTATTTTTTCGCCACTAAATTAAATCCTACAAAGAATTTAAATGTAATTTAAAATAAGAAAATGCTTTCTCATACCTGAAAGTCAAGCTAAATGAATGCTATAATTATACAAAAAGATCTTTAGAAATAAACCATGAAGTATATGAATTTCACATATCATTCCCTATTTGTGAAGAAATCGAGTCTTCAAAGGATGAGAGGATTCTTAATAGGTCTCTTATATAACAAGTCATATTTGCATTCACTCTCAAAATTTCTACAAAATTTACCTCGTGTTTTGGCATGCATGGACCTCGTTAGCGAAGCCCTGGCTGAGTCCAATTATGAACTAAATTCTACAGTCAAATATGCTTGAGAATCGTCAATTAAGTATTTTAATAGATTCATCGTAATCACATAATTTACATATTTCCAGGAGTTTCAAATGTCCATTTATGTGTTTATATATGTATCTTACAAAGTTGAAACTAAGAGAAGCATAGGTACAAAAGTTAAGGAGTATGTAAATATACCATAGATAAGACTAATCATCACATTGGATGAGATAAAGCACTTATTCTTGCTAAGATACACCGTTATACACCTAGAATGATTCGCCAGGCTATTATTATTAAAACACATCCTAATTTTAATAGAGGAGATAGTAGGAGCCTGTTTAACATCTAGGACCCATTCATAATAAATGTCCTGATGCCATATTTGTTGAGCGGTTCCTTAACTCTATGCTCTTAACTCTAATCTTAGAAACCGATGGAGGTAGATGACTAATTAACTGACTCACTGAAAGATACCTAAACCTCGTCTTCTCAAAATATTTTTGAATTGAATTTAAAATGTATAATGTAAAATATAAAACCATTTGTACTCGTGAAAATTTAAGAAAGTACTATAAGCCATTATTTAAGAAAATTTAAGAAAGTTATAACTATTATAAAATTTTCGCTTCTTAATAATATAAACTACTGTGAATGTAAAATTGGTCATGGATGAATTTAACTATTTTTCTAAAGACTTTAATGAGCATTTGAATTCTATGAAGAGTAATGAGATAAACAACAATACAGGGTTGTTAAGCTTGTTTTAAGCTGAATTCCCTTCAGTATGGTGTAAGTTTGACACTTTTGAAACACTAGTGTTAATTTTAAACCTTTACTCTATGTTAATAATAACTAATTTAAAATGTAATGCTATTTAACTTTATATTAGGTGTATTAAAATACAAGCGATATGATTGCTGTGAATTATATTAAATTCAATATTGTCAGAATTCTCTCAGCAAAATTAAAAATGGAAATAAAATATATGCCTCAAACGGAAAATATTGAGATATTAAAAATTCATAAGATGTAGTAATCAGAAGCGAATAAAAGGTCGGCGTTGGTGTTTAGATAGTTTCTTAACGATATACCGTTATTCACTTGGACCGCCGGAAATTTTGATCCTTTTCATAAGAGATACGTGTCGCAAACAAGCATGTTGGGACTTACTAGTAAGTTGTTGTGCATTACTCAGTAGGTATGTTATACTCGCTATTTTCAGTAGTACGATTAAATTCCGTTTGATAGGAATTTGTTTTTTTTTTCTATTTACTTTCTACATACGTTATTTTAACATGTATTTGGCCATTATTGTTATAATGACAAACAAAATATCCTTATCTTCATAATATCTAATGATATTTTTTATTTTTTTGTACTGAAATCAGTATAAAAATGTAAAGGGTATCGTATTGTTGGACCTACTTAAAAGAATATTTAGTATTTAGATTGACTTGTAAGAGATCTAAAAGCAAATTAATCGTAATTAATTTTGTCAAGAAAACCTATAAAAAGATGCACCTTGAAACTAATGACCTATCGTTTTGAAGAACGATGCCACCATCTTTTTTCCTACATTTCGACCTTTTTTCCTCTTTTCACTTTGGTTGGCAACTTCTCGGAAGCTGAGCTTGAGCTGAATTCAAATTCAAATTCAAAATATTTTTATTCAAGTAGGTATTTACACGCACTTTTAAATCGTCAATTACATTAAATTGGTCAGTATAGTCAGTCTGTGAGTAAGCTATGACCAGCTCGGAATACTGTTCTGTTGAGAAGATCTGGCCAGAAACTCATGTCTTTTGGTTTCCGGATCATAGCAGTAAATCTAGCTTTCATCACCCGTAGGTATGTCGAACACAGCATATGAGTCTCCGTTAAATTATGGACGCATTTCAAGGCGGCAATCAAGTCAACTTGATTTTTGACCTTCCTGACCGCTAAATGTTCATGGAGGATTTTGTGCACTAGACTCATATGCTGAGCTTATCCGAATCTGTAGATAGGTCAATTTTTTTTTTCAGTTTCTATCATACGCCACATAATAGTGATGATATGTTCAGTCGTCGCTGTAGAAGAACGTCCTTCACGTAGATAATCGGTGAGAATAGTACGTCTAGACTCATTAAACTAGTTGTGAACAGTGACACAAGATTGTGCCTCATCATGAAAGGCCAATTGAAGTCTAATATAACTTTGTTGTTGACTAAAATGACATCAATAGTTATAAAAAAATATTGCATGAATTTTATCTTGCGTTAAATTCATGCTGACGTGACACAGACAATTTTAATTTTCCAATAATATTGGCAATAGTCTCATTTTCAAAATTCATACTTCAAAATAATTTGTACGTGATAATATAAAAAAAACCCTAAACGGTTTCTAAAACTTATGTTCTTGAGTTTAAAATTACTTGCGCTCTCAAGTTATATTTGTCATTTATCTTGTCATTTAGTTTGGAAGATTATTTGTCGATCCAGACGACAATCAACAATTCACCACAATTTGCATATGAGCCGCATTGAATTGAGACAAGCAGACGTCCGAGGATCGTGATGGAATAAAACTAGATATAGGAAAACAGGAAGCACTATGCAATAATAACAATATTTTTAAGAAAGAGATCTATGTTGTCGGGTATGTGATTGATTCTGATTCAACTAACAAAAAAAAGCAATTATAAACGTTTTAGACAATTAACAAAAAAAACCGACCAAGTGCGAGTCGGTTTAGCGCAAAAAGGATTAGGTTTCATTATATATCAAAATGGCTAAAAAAACAAACTTACACCATACTGTTTGTTGTATGGGAGCCTTTCTCAAATACTTGTTATTATATTTTTTAAAGTAGTTACATAACTAAATATTATGAGAATATATGAAGCGTCTTCCTATTGCCATAATAAAAACGGGAAAAAAACGCCTTTGTTGTATGGGACCCTCTTTAAATATTTATTTTATTTTGTTTTCAGTATTTCTTGTTATAGTGGCATCAGAAATAAATAATCTGTGAAAAAATAAGTGTTTAGCTATCACTGTTCATAAGATACAGCCTAAAAACAGACAGACAAACCGATGGATAGACGGACTGACGGACAGCAGGTATTTAGTAATAGGATTTCTCTTTTACCTTTTTTAATGTAAAAGTCTGAAGTAATGTAGTATTTTACAGGGCTTATTTCGCTGGATATAAATTAAAATAACACTTCCAGCGAACTCGTCTATTTGTTTTCGATAGAATTTGCGATTCCGTAATTTGCCCAGGGAGGGAAAAGCGGTCTCACTTTAATTTAGTCTACGGCCTATTTCAAATAATAAAGAATTTAAAGTTATACTCAAATATTATATTTATAGGAATTCAATGTAAATTATATTAGAATAGCATTTATAGCGTATTTTGAAAACTTATAATTGTAACTTACAATAAGACTACTTCAAATTCAAATTAAAAATATTTTTATTCAAAACTAAATACAATTAATTCTAAATCCAATTATTACATTGAACAGATCAGTACAGTCAGTACTTCGCCAAAATTAAATTCCTTATATTAAAAACAGCGACAGACATACGATCAATACAAGAGATAAAAATTAAAAATTTAAAAAACCCCCGATACAAAAAACCTCTAGAAAGTATAAAAATAATATTATTATGTACTTATTGAAGTCGTTGCGTCGGGGGACCGTTGTACGTACGTTGATAGTGTATATATTACGAAGTTAATCATTGAGGACTTAGACTATACGATTCGATATCGTAATTTCTTTATTTGCCTTGTCAACTTAACTTTCTTGCATTTTAATTTCTTCCTTTATTAAACGGTCCCCCGACGCAACGAATTCAATAAGTACATAATAATATTATTTTTATACTTTCTAGAGGTTTTTTGTATCGGGGGTTTTTTTAAATTTTTAATTTAATTTTTTTTTCTGCTTTTTAAAGTTGTGTTACTAGTTTCAGAATTGTACTAAATGAACCTACAGACACACAACATTTTCAATTGCTTAAGTAGGAAAGATTTGTTTGTTTGTTTAAGTTGAATAGGCTCCGAAACTACTGGACCGATTTTTAAAATAATCTTTTAGCATTAGAATCCTATATTATGATGTACAAAGGTTATATTTAAT
Source organism: Napeogenes inachia (assembly GCA_959347355.1). Classification (NCBI taxonomy): domain Eukaryota; kingdom Metazoa; phylum Arthropoda; class Insecta; order Lepidoptera; family Nymphalidae; genus Napeogenes; species Napeogenes inachia. Next base: position 10,898,793 of record OY365793.1, on the reverse strand, counting down.
ACGAGAAATATATATAATATTTAATAAAATAAGGATCCACGTGAAAGTTTCGAAAATTTAATAAATTATAAATGTATTAAGTAACATGATTCAAGACTTTTTCATATGGGTAGGTAGGTTTCATATATACGAATATTAATAAATATAAACATTGAGAGTTAAAATCACTAATAACACTATGATCATGGGATTTATATTATCACTAGCTGTTGCCCGTGATTCTTTATGACTACGATCATAAGCCATATAAATATATTTTTACAGTGTCTGTGGACGCAGTCACGGGCAACAGCTATCCCTCATAAAATACTTTACCTCAGTACGTAAGTGTAAAAACCTTTTGGCCTTCATAACTAGGCTTTTTTCCTATATATAGCGGGCGACGCCGCTGGGAAGCGCTAATTATTGAATATAAGAACCTCTCCCCCGCACGAATAAAACGTCAATATCTTGGAGACGACAATTTCTATTTCAAACAAACATGAATAAAAAATATCTCGACGAGCATAGCTTTCGATTAAAAAAAACCGCATTCAAATCCGTCTACGCGTTTGGTCGCAAACAGCTAATTATTGCATAAGAACCTCTCCCCCGCACGAATAAAACGTCAATATCTTGAAGACGACTATTTTTATTTCAATCAAATATGGATAAAAAACATTTCGACGAGCATAGCTTTCGAAAAAAAAAAACCGTATTCAAATCCGTCCACGCGTTTGGCCGCAAACAGCTAATTATTGCATAAGAGCCTCTCCCTCGGGCGAATAAAACGTCAATATCTTGGAGACGACTATTTTTATTTCAATCAAACATGGATAAGAACCATCTCGACAAGCATAGCTTTCGATAAAAAAAAACCGTATTCAAATCCGTCCACGCGTTTCGCCGGAAATTTGCCACAGATAGATACACAGATACACATATACACAGATACACAGATACACAGATACACAGATCGACAGGTCAAACTTATAACACCCCTCTTTTTAGTCGGGGGTTAAAAATAGGCTCGTAACGCCGAAATTTCGACTTCGAAAAGTTAACAATTCCTTCATGGGCTTGAGTGTACGCATATGTAATAAAGTTCCACAAGATATCTTAGATCTTTCTTTTCTTAGCCTTAAATCTAAAATTAAAAGAATACTAATAAACAAATCTTATTATAACATTCAAGAATTTTTAGTTGTTCGAAATGTGCGGTTCTTGGGTCATTGACTCATCTGCAGGACTGATGTTATAATGTATAAGTCAAACATTGCTAAATTTCATTAAAAAGAGCAACATTTGAGTTTCTGGCCAGCTCTTCTCAGCAGAACAGCATTCCGAGCTGGTGTAAATGCCTACTTGAATTAATATATTTTGTTTTTTTTCATTTTTTTTTTGTATTTATAGTGTGTTAGTCACTGTTTTTATATATGTATTAAAATTTGCCTATACGCCATATTATTAAATTAATATTATGCTATATTATGAATACCGATTTTTTTAAACATTTAGCAGGGAATCTCTAGCTTTTGAGTTTTTCTTTAATGCCCGTACAGCTATTTTTTGTAAAGTAAATATAGAATTAATTTCGACGGCACATATTAAAATACCGTAAGATAAAATTAAATTCTGTTATTTGTCTCACTTTTTTATTGCAATTAAAAATTAAAAGTGAAATAATAAGCTCGAACAACTATCTTAATGGTTTCGTTCATGAATACAAATTAACCAATACAATAATAATAATACTTTCATGGAATCATTATGAAATTAAATTTATTAAAATGAATTTTCATCGCGGTTTTTAATGCATCATTCGAATTTTGAATATCTGCCATAAAGCTTCATTTTCATAATAAATTAAGTCATTCGCGAGAATTATATTAATTGGACAATATCGTAGTACCTACTTTGTGATGAGTTGAACATTTTACAGCATTCTCTACATTCGTTAACCGATAAACACGATATTTCAAATGATATCTCTCTTTAAGTAATCTAAAATATATTTATATATATTTTTTAAATAAATGGCATTCTATTAGGTACTGTTACTGTAATATTTGAAGTATTATGTATAATATATATAGTTAAATATTCGTAAGTTGCATATCAAATTCCACCGATAAATTTCTTAGCGTCGTGCGAGGAATATGTAATGAACTATTACCAGATTTCGTATGTTACCTACGTGAGGCCATTTAGGATTTTCGAGATTTTGATATTTTAAAATATGTATCCATTTATTTCCGTATGCATCAGAATAAAATAGAATTAAAAAAATATATTAAAATGCTTTTAGGAGTAATTCTACTTTTAAAGAAGGCAACTAATTTGAAATTATTTATATGATAAAACACTATATGTTGATTTCCGGCACTTTTATCGGGAACTGCTTGATTTTCGGGAACAGCTACATATGTAACGAAAATACAATCACTCAAAAAAATCCGACAATAATAATCATATGCCCTGTCAAAGAACAAATTATATACAAATCGAACTGCAATAAAAACTAACTGTCAGGATTATCGTTCTTCATTAGGTAGAATATTATAAATCCTTACTTGCTACTATTTTGGTACACTTTGAAGGTCTTGGTACTTTTAATCAGAAAACTTAAATAACTATACACATTTGTTGAAAGTCACCCAAAAGAAATGTATCGAGAAATATAGTTCTTACATATGTGATATACATGTAAGTAAGATCCATCCGATATAATAATATTTAGCTAAAACATAACATACGCTATTTAAATCTTTAAATTGGATAAAAAAAATGTTTTATTTTTAATAGGTAGATATTATATAAAATACTTGATTGATTGATTAAACCCGGTATAGTCATATTAAAATCAAACAATGAGAAACATTAATTATTTAAATAATCACAAGTATTCTGTATGTGTTAGAGTATTCTAGTATCTACTTCAAACATAATTATTAATCTGTATTACATATCAGTAAATCTACAAGGGGTGTAGTTGGATATAAAAATACATTTACCTTATGTATGTATAAAATAATAAATTTTAAAGAAATATATATTAAATAAAAAAATGATACGTGTCGGGGTTGGAAACCTCGACCTCTAAGAAACCGCTTCATCTGACAATTGGGTTATTGAAGAAAAAATAACCAATTTGTTAATATATCTACTCCAGCAGCAGGAAACTAGTGCAGTCCTCAACAATGCTTAATTACACAGGATTGAAAATACCCCGATCCTAACCCAATACCCTCTACTTAGTACCTACACATCCAAGAAGAGATGAAAACCTTGTCTAACGATTGTTTAAGATCAGGCGAACGGTCGAGTATCCTAACCATACACGAAGGGCAAGGAATCACTTTCGACTCCGTTTTATAAAATATAAAGAACAGTAGGCCGCTACAATAGTGTTTTAGTAGGAAACTATAATATTTAATATTATAGTAAATAATACATATAAAAATATAAAAAATTAAAGAAACAAAATAATAAAAAAAAACAAAAATTGTGCAAAACATTTAAAAACTATGTTACTAACTGACTCCTTTTTGAGCATGTTATCTTAAATTTATAATTTCAATATTGCCTGACAAATACACACAAAATATTAAAAGTGAACGGGCGATGTGTCCGTGGATAAAAGTTAAAATAAAAAAAAAAAAAATGAACACGGAACTACTTTTTTGTCATAGTTAATAATGTTATTTATCTAAAGCTGTTGCCAGCGAGTTCGTATGCTCGCTGAATATCACCTTTAAATTTTATTTTTTGGTTAGATACGTAGGATTGTTTCAGAAATATATAAGTTTTAAAAAGTGTACCTATACAATAATTGAAGACATAAAATGTAAATGAAAAATATTAACTGTTTAACGATTGATAACGCTTTAACATGCTCGGAGAGTTTTTGAACGTTTTATAAAATTGAAATACTTTTTTCTATCCAAAAACCAATATTGTTTGTTGCATTTTAACACGTTTTTTGGTAGTCTTTTTGCAGTCGCTTAATTTGATTGGCGGCTGTGTACCTGTCGTGAATCATTTGCATATATTCACTATCGGCACTCACTCTAATTAAATAAAATACAATTAAGAATTGTTATGTGAGTATGTCATATATGCAACTTATATTAATTTTAGATTTTTTTTATTGGTAAAATTTGTAGTCATTTCTCTTTTATTGAATTAAGTTGATTGAATAACTTATAAAACATTTTATAAGAGAATCAAAATGTGTTTGTCAAAATTACTTTTTTATTACCATTCGTCGCTACATACGTGGAAAAATCTGATTATTCTAGTCAAATATTATTAAATGTATATTGATGTTAATTAAATAACTTAATAAAACCAACGCAAGTAACCAATATGGTATTCCTATTTTGATAAGGTATTTTCTTAAGCGATTAATTGTTAGCTATGTTAAGATAATCTGTTTTTTTTATTTTGATACACGAATTTATTGAAGTGATTCAAGGACGTTGGAAAGTTTGAGCCAACTAACGCTATTCAAAGACTAAATAGAAGACAATGTAATATTTATTACTGGGCGTATCACATTAATAAGCCTTTAAGTATTTTGCAGGCTTCGTAACAGTATCACAAATTCAAAATTAGTTTCGAAATGTTTATATGGTCCGTCTATAGTTGGTACAGCTTAGATATTGTGTAAAATAACTGTTACATTTTTATTTATATAATTTTATATACAGAGTTATTTGTAATTAACTGACAACCTCTTTCAGACAGCCTCTCTAAATCAATCCCAACAACATTTGTTCTATAAATATTTCAATCAAATATTTTATTTCGCTTATGTTTATAATATTTGTCGTATTTTTTTACTTAAGCAAACTATTTTAATAGTTGTAGATGGTACATAGTGCTTGTGTATTTTTCTTACAAATATAATGCACAAAAATGTATTATTATATTTCGCTTCAAATTTCCCTCACCTGTTATATTTTTGTTTTTTGTTTTTTGTTTCTCCGTAACGAGCATCCTGTTTCGTGGTTAATTTGTATGCGTGTTTTTGTTGCTAGAAATTTGCTTTCAGATTTTTGTCATTTTTCCCCTTTGTTACGAGAATACTTAATACAGAAGTGAACTTCCATATATTTAGAGAAGAAAAATATAAATACATAACACAATACAATACAATACTTTCTATATACACATATATCTTTACATATTTATATATTATATTTCTGATATTATGTTTAACTTTCATTTGGTATTATTACAGACTCTACAAAAGTAGTTATATTATTCTCATTTAAAGTTATTCTCTGTTCTGGCGTCATCCAAATTCGTCCCCCAAATACAATCTTCCTCCGATAAGGTCAGAATATCAGTCGTTCGCTCTAAATGCAAATATTACCGCACCCTAGAGAGGTGTTATAGCTACGGTTTTGAGGTAAAAAAAGGATGAAAACAGCGCCAAATACCAAGAAAGCGCTTTTTATGCTGACGAAATTGGGTAGTTAAAGATAAAGAATGAATAGACCTTGTCTTAGATAGGTTCGTATCAATTCAATAGTAATATTATACGGAGGTATATCGTAATAATTTATGAATTTACGGCTTTTATTTCTTATTTAGAATAAAATATATTTTGTATTAAATGTTTATTATCTATGTGTATTTTCCGATGTCATAATCTGTTCTAAGAATGGTTACTGACTACTGAACCAATTTTTAAATTCTGAATTACTAACATGTTCTATAGAAGATTCGATTAAATCCACGGACTAGAAGCCTAACATGTTTTGTTAATATCTTGACGACAAAATAACTAGAACATGAGATGTACATTTTTATATTATGTTATTAATCGATGGGGTAAACATTTTTTTGTTCATGATTACAATGGTTTTTGTACACAATTGTCAGTTAATAGAAATATTGTAGGACAATTAAAATCAATGCAGTAGTTTCTTAGATACTTTTCTACTAAACTAGCATTTTATATTACTACTTAGCGCTACCATGTAGATACCTACTATAAAGAACTAAAATATACACATTTCAGAGGAAATGTCTACCCTGAACTTTTTTCAATTATGTCGTGCAATTTTCATTTGCGATTATAAACGACAGAGGTAAGTGCTTCCGCGATAGGAAACGAAGACCCTGGGGAAATGGAGTGCTGATTCACTCTGATCGTATATAGAATGAATTGATTTCTATATACATTTGACCTTCGAGAAATAAGAATGTTGTTGGATTCTAATTGAATTGAATCATTATCATCATTATTTCTTGTATTAAATTTTACAAATCAGTTAATTTCTGTAACACAATTCGTAATAACGGTTGATCCTAAATATCAAGTCATGCAAATATAAACAAACCCTTACTTCTTAGTCCGGAAAACAATTCTCGGAAGATTTACCATAATTGTTAGTGTTATTTTCGCGCCCCGCGTGTAGTCTCAATCGTGAGTTTGGATAATAGCCTCATATATAATATTAATGCGAGATGAGATAAGAAGGAGAAGCTAGGATTGTTTGTATATTTTTATCATAACATACCTAGATGAAAATCGATACTCTTTTGTTTAAATGCTCCCATTCTTACTATGAAACAAAGGCATGGAATGAACTCCTAAGGAAACAATAGCAAAGTAATATCGGCATTGATATCTACTTGCTAAATAAGGTATTGAATTTTTCTCCGTTCTTATTTATTGTGATTATTTCAATTAATGCGTTACTCTTATTTGAATTCGTTTAGAATCGATTATGAATAACGATTCTAATGTTGATTGAATTACGCAAATCATTGTTAAACTTATTTGTGATTACTTTTCTTTAAGGGTTTTTTAATTCACTTATTTGCTTAAATGAGTGATTATACATATGGATTATGCAGTGATGGTATATGCTTTGAAATATCTGAATTGTAAAAATAAATTAATGATTAATACGAAAATCTAAATATTTTTATACATTTTAAACTCTTTTAGATTATAATATGTCCACGGAAAATTGAAAGCTTTGGTTCCTGAGAGGTCATTAGATGTCGAGGGATCGTAGGGCTTCTGTGAATTGATTTCTACATGAATGGAGCTATACGTCTCTTCAATAACTAATGTACTTGTACAGGACAATGACTTTATCATTGAAACAAACAAAAAATTATTATTAATAGAGAAAAACACAATTTTTATCTCACAATTTCATATTGGGTTGTTTATTTTTGAGAGATACTGGGTAACTAAAAGAATTTTTAGATATTCTAATTGGAAAATTTATTGGATATTAAACATTATTTTGAAAAGTATATATATATATAAAAATCTATGCTTGTAAGTATAAAATCCCTTAAATCAATTTGATGATAATTCTATAAGGATGCGTTGATTTTACAAAAAGTATGACAAAAGACTTATAACTCTATTTAGAAGGTTGGAACAGAATTGTAGATCTAGGAATGGAGTTCAAAAGAATATAATATTCTAAAAGTCGCAGACTTGAAGTTCAATAAAATGTGGACAATTCACCAACATTGTGTTCCTGATAGGGGAAACTTTGCAACTGCAACGAACAAGTTCAATATTGAAGTTGACAAACTACAAGTCTGGACTTGTCGCAACTGTTTCTGAATGATTGCAAAATGTGATTGTAGCAGTGTTACTTTCTAATTAGAACTCTGTTATATTGTTTGAAGTAATACTATTCATATTTTAAAGTCTACATTTAACAGATTATTATAAACTAGGTTTATATAAACGATTTAGAAAATATTTATGTTATCATTTTCAGAAATTCTTTTCTCAAGGGAATAAGGGAATGGTAGTTTTAATTTTTTAACCCCGACCCAAAAGGAAGGGTGTTATAAGTTTGACCTGTGTATCTGTGTGTCTGTCTGTGGCAACGTAGCATCCGAAAGCGTGGATGCGATTTGAATGCGGTTTTTTTTATCGATAGCTTAGTTCGTAGAGATGGTTCTTAGCTATGTTATGTTCGAAATAAAAGCTGTCGTTTCAATTATTATTGTTAATCAGTATTAACTGAATTAAACTGTTGTTTATTATTATTAATTCATTATCTTATGAATGTTTTTTTTGCATTAAATAAGCAAACAGTATTTCATCATCATCGTCTTTATGTATATATATTTTTACTAAAGTATATGAATTTGTAAAAATAATAATGTTAAATGCGTTACAATCATTATAGTTTATTTTGGTATAATTATGAAATATAATAAATAATTAGGACACGATCACGTGACACTAAATAACAATTTGTTACCAGGCATTAAAGTTCGTGACAGATTTATTGTTGCATTCACGTCCCAAACTGACTCACAGCTCATAAAGAAGTCGTTGCATTGAACTGATATGAGTTGTAGTGAGAATTAATATCATAAATTGAATAGAAAAAAATATATGTTAAGAAAATCGTTAATAGGATGTCAAAAGACTTCTAGGAGTTTTTACAAAACCCTATTCAACAAGTTTTAAGCTGCTTCGTCTGTAGAAAATCAAAATTTACTTTTAATATTTGAGTATGCACATTTCAGTCGTAACAGTAGCAAAAAGTAGCCTTTATTGTTTAAGCCATAAAGACCAAATCAGACATTTAAATGGAATATAAGGGCCTTACCCTACAGTTCATGAACCATCGACTGCTCATTTATATGCTAAATACAAGATCAAATGCGTTAACATGATAGTATGCCGATATAATTTACTATTCAAATAATATCGACCAATAATAGCAACATTTAACAAAGAGAAAACTAAAAATAATGATTAAATAAATTAATGCCATGAAGGTCTTAAGAGATCTAAATATATCTGAGAATCTGAAGTTCAATTAAATATATCCTTAGGTACGAAAATGGATTCGAGATTGAGAGGAAATTAACTTGAGTGAGGATTAAAATTTTTCATCAGACCGACCTAATTAACTTCGTAATTAAACTTGGCAATCTCGTTCTTTATTATACTATTGAGGTTACGGCATTTAAAAAAAGATATGTTTCATTTCTTTTAAAATTAAATATTTTATATAAATATGTTTTATATTTATATAAAATTTAATTTATGTTATGTTTTAATTTTAATTTTAAAAGAAATGAAACATTGAGTTGGAAAGCCAATGTAACTACAGATTGTATACTTTGTGAGTGTATATAAAGCGTATTTACGAATTTGTACACTTAATTTCCTACAATGTCAGACAAAAAAAATTGGAAGAAAAGACCTCTCAAAACGAGCATTGTTAATTCTTTTTTGAAGTCTTAAAAGTCGCAGTTACGTACAATTTAAGTATGAAACTTAAATTAAATTGGGAAGTTGTCTGCGTAAAGATCAATGTTTGTTATCTACCCTTAAATTAGTATAATATTAAGATATTACAAACATTATAGAATATTTGTATCATAGAATTTTTGTAATATCCAAATAATCAAATGATTTAGTTATCCTTAATAATTTAGGATTCTTTTTCATAATCTATCGATTTCCTTAAACTTTTAAAATTAAACATACAAGTTACAAGTTATTGGTAAAGTCAAAATACTGTGTCTAAAATTAACCAACTAGAAAAATGATTTATTATACTTTTTCCTCATAAAAATACTACTAAAATACAAAAATGCCTATTTAACATGTCATGTCCTGCCAATTTAATTATGGTCCTGCCAATTGGTTAAATAAAATATAAACGTAAAAATAATAAAAATCCTTGCCAAATATTACCAATGATATTGCATTTCAGAATAGTATAAGGTTTCATATAAAAGCAGCATTAAAAAATAAGTAATTTGAAGGAAAACCTTGAAGTATTATTTGATTAAAATTAGAACAAAGATAGACACGACGAGAAAAATAAAAAGGCGTATGTGTCTGTGTATGTGTCGTAATAATTCTTTATAAATTATTTTTCAACTCCCTTTAGTTTTAATTAGATTCTATACTCTAATTAAAAAAATGCAATTAAACTATTCTGACTCGTGGTATGCTTTTATTAATACTGCTAACTTATTTGACGAGGGTAGCTCCCAAAAAGCAAGTGCCAAGTTAGTGTGACAAAGGAATTGAATTCCACTTCAGAACTTGAATATAGAACTTTAATAATATTTGAGTTATTGTTAACAATTAATTAATTAATTAAACAAGATATTTATTAATAATACCTATAGTTATTCTATATTTAATTATATACCTTATGGGTTATTATTTTATTAACCTTGAACCAACTGGTTATGATGAACGGGACGAAAAAATATATCTATTTAATATGTCTAACAAATAAAATAGTATTTCAAATAACATTTAAAAATAGAATCTTGATGAGCCCGTTATGACAATATTATTAGAAAAGTTAATTAAGCTAAGATATATTAATTTAAATTATTTTGCCGAACATTGTTTTAAGTAGCAATTTCAATTTGTGCTCGTAAACGGGGGATACAAATCCACCCCCTAGTTTCACACAAATTGATATTTACGGTTATAGCCGGAGTTTTTCAACGAAAACGCAAAGTTGAGAATAACTGGCTCGCTTGGATACGATTCGGGATCCGACTGAGCAAAAGCGTTGGTAAATAAGTGAAAATGGATCTAAAATTTGCAACGAGGAAATATACAAGAACAATTTAATACTTTGCGTTTTAAATGCAAAACGGAATAGATAGGATTATTATCATTTTTCAAATGCAAACTTCATTTTTTTTTTATATTTACAATTCTATAAGTTATTACAATTTTACAGTTGAACAAGCTTCCAATTGGTCTGAAACTGTTTTAGATTATTTTCTCGACTCGTACGTAATAAATAAGGGATAAATAAGTCAATGGTTGAACACAAATAAATTACGTGGCGTACCGCAGCACCCGGACGCTGTCGAATCCAACGGGAACCGATTAGTCCAACCTCGATAGAATATTTATTTGAAACCCTTCCCAAGTATACCGGGTAAGGATTAACCTACAGATTTAATCAGATAAATTATATAATTAATGAAGCATTTATCATTTTAAAATTGTTTAAAAATAAACATCTCTTATAAATATTCATGTTAATAAAATTTGCATTATTTAAATTTAACTTATTACGGGCGCTAGACAATTAATAAACATACCAAAACTATTTTTCATTCCTAAATACGTACATTTTATACATAAAAATAACACGCAGATCCTAGAAAAATAAAATTTTTGTTTACATATACATATATTTCTCTATTGTGCATCGAGCACACAATCCCCGTGCCATAAAGTGCCCCGTGCCCCGTGCAAAAAAAAAGAATTTCCTTTACAATAAAATCACATATGTCATAACAAATGGAAATGCTAAGCAAGCATTTTTCATTTTTGTAAGACGGCCTAATTAGTATTTTTTTGTAATGTAACACGTCAGAAAGTATTGCGTGAATGCCACTCACATGTTTTTATATCCAGAACTGTACCAGTACAATCTGCATAATCAATGGTATATTCATATATTCGAGAGCTGCAGGTTTTTAACATTAACCAATGCTACAGTGGGTTTGTACAGCGAGCGACGCTAAACGCTGGTGACACGCAACTCACGCGATATACTTTATTGTACATAATAACGTAATGATTGATTGGTGTTTGCACTTAATTCATTATATATGAACGACTTCCAAAATTGATGCCCAATAATGCATTCACTTGTTATTATTTTAAAAATCTACTTCATTATTTATTCAGTTGTCAATATTCATGTTATTATATTGATTGATTACAAATTAGGTAAAACTATCCACCAAATTAATGACATAGTTAGGGCTATCTGAAACAAATTGATTACTGTTCTTACACGGTTTTGACCGGTGTGGTACTCACTCTCACACTCTCTCAGAGAAGATCATCGTAAAATAGCTTTTATAACCGCGTTTCGTATGGAGAGAGAATGACTGTGATATTCGACTTCCCCCCCTACTCTCCTCTTATCTACTCTGTTTCTCAAGGAACTCCTCCACTCATACTATCTATATATTTGTAAATGTCCATATTGTATAAGTCTTAGTGGTATGAAAAGATAGGCGAATAAAAGTACTTACATATATAAAATACTATTGAGAGGAAGGTAAAAAATATACTTCCTGTAACTTGAATTTGATTTAACAATATTTTATTCTAAACACAAACACGAGTTTATTTTTTTACAAAGGAGTAAGAACCAAATATTTGATAGATAGATCTATAAAACGTGAGAAATGTAAAATAAATAATAAAATATGAAATATATCTTTCTTACAAAAAAATAATAATATGAGATATTTTTATGAAAAAAAATAATAATATGAGATAAGAAAAATACATAATGTAAACGAATGTTAAGAAAATCCAACTTTTAATAATTTGACGTTTGTCATTTTCAGAGGATATATTATATGTAGGCACTGTATGTGTGTCTTAAATATATGTAAAAATAGCATGAGATTGATGTATAACGATGTTTGGGGCATCTCTATTAATAAATAATATGTACTTGATTATTCTCGTTTCAATATTCATAATAACAAACAAAAACAAACCAATAAAACTAGGTTACTTACTCTCAAAGGAATGAATAGGAACTATCTATTATTAAAATTGTGTTGTAAAAGAGCGGAGAGTATAAACATTATAAACAGTAACTTCTCAGCGCCATTTTGTTTTTATTTATTTTTTTGCGTTGGAATAATACGGATATCCGTTGGCCAGGAAGGAATTTAGTTTTACCCTAATTTAACTTTAGCTATTGGAGGCCCATTTTGAGTTAACGAAGTTATCGCGGGACACACATACTTACATTAGTGACGTCACGACCTGAACAATAACTACATTTTAGTTCAGAGGTTTATTAAGATATTTAGATACGTTTTAATATATTTAACTAGTTAACTTTAGTTACGCTCATTAGATTTTATTTTAAACTAGCATTCCGAGCTGGTGGTAGCTTACTCACAGACTGACTATACTGACCAATTTAATGTAATTGACGATTCAAAAGTGCGTGTAAATGCCTACTTGAATAAAGATATTTTGAATTTGAAAAATTTGAATTTGAAACAACTATTCATTTGATTAATTATAAAGTATATACATATGTTTAAATAAAGACGTCATCGTCAAATTAATGTGCCTATATATTTGGCAGCACGAGGCAGCGTCACGTTGAGTTATAGTGTGGGTAGCGCGTGTTGGTGCAAATTAGTAATTAAATCACGTAAAGTAATTATTGGCAGCACAATTATACTTGTTTTCGACTTCATAAGTATTGTGATGAGACGATCTCCTTAATCAAAATATATCAATATAAAATCAAATTTACTTTACTTAATCTACTTAGACATAGATTAAATGTAAGGTGGGTGGACTGTGGATGGTGACTGTAACAAAGAGTCAGTTTTTATGAGTCCAATTACTGCGTAAATGAAAGAAACAAATTTTATATGACTACTTTTGTTTTATTGTGTATCATTTAAACATTTTTTTGTCTAGTTATAATGACTATTCATTAAAATTAACTTTTATTAAGCTCTTCCAAACAGCCGTGCTAGGAACAGGGTTTCATACAAGGCTTATATTATAAATCAGTCTTTCAACTTAAAACTAGAGTTGTAATAATAAAAAAACGAAATGTATCACCGGATTTTATTTAACAATAACAGTAGTGAGTATTATATTGATAACAAATAAGTTGCCGAAGTATTTTAGGATGAGATCAACCCACAATGGCCTTCTTAGTGTTCGTTCTCTGTTCGATTGAATAACTTTTATTAATAATAATGTTATAAATCTGAAATATTGTTTTAACATTTCCGGTTCTTATTTATAATTATAAACTAAGTGTTCATATTTACAAGATTTGTAAATGTTCCTAGTAAGACCTATGTAAGCAAGGCCAATCGTAAATTTTTTTATTGGTCTTGTAAAGAACAATCAGCTTTCATAGAAACACTGCAGATGTTTTTGATAAAATCGAAACAAAATTATAATTTTTTTTATCACCAAAAAACTTTTATATGAAAATTTACCGTACCAAAAAATTTATACAAAAATACAAATAAAAAATGGCAATGCGAGCGACTTGCCACTGCGTCTGTGTTCTTAAATTTGATAGGGATTATTGTGATCGTGAATCGCAAGAGTCATTTAGATGTGAAAATTTAATTAACCCAAAAACTTACTCATTTATTATATTAGTTAGGATATTTGCAGAAATTTGAAATATTAGAAAACATACTTGACTGAGCGTCGAGCTGAGGGTGTGCACTAGTGATGTTCAAAATGTAGGTACTCAGAAAAATAGTTCAAATATGTTTTATATATATATATATATTTATTATTTTATTTTAGTATACATTGTGGAATTATATAAGGTAGCGAATGTACCTAAATTATGACATATGATGTATTATTTTTTTTAAGCTCCTGAAAGAAACAAAAACGGGAAAATTGATTTAATGTTACAAAAAAAATAATATGAAAAATAAACCTTTACCTGCAGGGATTTAAACCGGGTACCAAAGAAACCATCCTTTCGATCTACGATTTTCGAAAGAAGGCTAATAGATATAACCACCGTCCCGATAAATATAATACACATAAAGTGCTTAATTCACCGAAGCGATATACTTCGGGTACCCTTTCTCCTAGGGGGGGTACATTTAATCCCGTCCATAACTAAGTTTTCAATGACCATTAGTTTTTAAGATTTTCCTTCTGCACCACCCCAGCTGTCTTAGTCAGCAGAAGAACTGGGGTCTCCAGATGCCTTTTTGGCGACAGTAATGAGGGATTTGGACCACGATTTATCGTCTATGCAAAAGCAGCAACCTTGTTCACACACACACACACCTTCTTTGATGGGGTCAAGACTTACGTACCTACTTTCATTCGATCGACGGCTCTTCATTGGTCGGATCGGGAAAAGTGCAGCGTTGAATAAATGGAATAATAAAAAGTAGAAATTTATATGATTCTTTTTAAATAATAACTTGAAAAACTGTTAAAAAAAACATGTAAAACCGTGTACATAACGTTAACTGTTAGTATAACTAAGTTGAATAAGTTCATAGTTCAATAGGAACCAATATAAATTTTGAGTTCTGAATTCAACGTTATGTTTCTGAAGCCATCGGCATATAAAAGCTATTCAAAACAGCGATTTACATAACTCATGGTGTTATCTTATCCAACGTTCAGGACTTCATATTTCGTGACGATACGAACAACTTTAGTTTCAGAACGGATCAATAGCTATCAGAAACCACTGATAACGCTTATGACTTAAGTTGATACACTAGATATATAATTCTGAACCGAATACTATATATGTTCGAAATGACTAATTTACGTTGCGTTTAACGGTTTTGAGCTAATTCACGTCATAAATCTTTAAGGTACTTATTTTATATAGCGCTACTAAGCTTTTGAATAATAAAGTTGAAACGGGGTCGCTATTATGGTCTTTATATTTGAACGTTAAAAGCGAAAGTCGCGCGAAAACACTGAACCCCAATTTATGATAAAAGAACAATAAAAAAAACTCAAAATGAAATCCACTTACACAACTGAGTTTAATTCGTGCACTTATCTAAAATTTATCGAAAGGCTCGATAAAGAAAAAGACGTTAGAGAAAAGTAGAATTCAGATTGAGAAATGAAATGAATACGGCTTCAGGCATTTCGTCGCCAATGAATAATTTATTTTAGAACGCGTTTTCACAAAATTACTTGCCATCTTATTCGGAAGAGTATGCCTTCGCTCAAACGAACCGTTGACGTACTGTTATTATGCTACAGAGAATATATAACGTTGTTGATAAATGGAAATTAAATTTCCAGTGTTATTTCAAATTTCGGTTAAGTTATTGTAGCTAAAACGAAACTCTGTAACTTTAGTAATTATAAGTAAAGACTGAAAGTTTAAAGAAGGTTCTCTGAAGGTTCCCAGGAAGAATTCCTGGCTGTAGTTTCACTTTAATTAAGACTCAAAGTGAATTTCTTATCTTAAGCACCCATATATTAATAGCGTTTATGAATCCTTGAACTGTACACCCGAGCTTCCAAAGAAGCAAAAGTCCATGTAAAAAAGTAGGCAAAAATACTAAAACTACCATCACAGTATAGAATTACTTGCTTTTATTTGTCAATGTTGGTAATTGTTCAGATGCTAGGAAATACTAAACAAAGGAGTAATTAAGATTCAATATGTTTACGAGAGATAAAGCAGTAATACACTTCAATTTGCTAATACTTCGTTCTAATGAACATACAGCTTAAAATGTTTTTCTCACTTTGCAGTAGTAGGGATGCCACAATAGAAATTAATGTTTAAAAATATTAGAAACATATAGCAGGTTCGAATGCCTGAACGTAGTGATTTATTTTTACTTTATGTCTGTGTATTTAAAATAAAAAAATGGCTCTACATGTTAATAGATGTTTGTTTAAAACATTATGATTATTAATTTATCGCAAGGAATACGGAGGGAGTTACGGATTTTTGTCAATTAACGAGGGCTCACATTGACTACAACTCTTATACCTTATTATAATTTGCTAATTCTCAGTGTTTTAAAACAAAGTAGCTCAATTTATACTTGATTGATGGATGATCAAAGGTCATGAAAATGTAAATCGATTTAACTATTTAATATAATCGATTTTAATTTTATAATAAAATAAACATTAAAATATACTTACTGTTAAAACTGAAACATTCTTTAATTCCTTTTCTCTTAAGTTGATATTGCTTTTTAACCGACATAAAAGTATTTGAATAGAATTACAGCAAAACTTACATATATGACAAATTCACAACAATTTATGTAATTGCTTTAGTTTATATTGAAAAGTACAATTACTTTGTAAGGTAATAAAAGTTTCTAAGATGGCGTACGTGAGGGAAGTACTGATACGTAACACGTGACGAATGAACAAAAATGAGAACAACAGAACAGTGACGTCCTAAGAGACGGGAGTGTATTGAAAGTACGTAATATAACTTTAGGAAACGAAGTCACTTCAATGTTTATTGTCACTTCGTACTTCGTCGTGTCACCCTTATTATTATTTCTTTTTGACAGATAAACGTTTCCTCTACTTTTTAGAATCGTATAAACGATTAGAAGAACTACAAACAAAAACTACATGGCTTTCTCTGTTTACATTTTTCATATTCATTATTTTTAATACAACACGAACGCAAAGCAAACGAAGCCACTTTATGACGTCACAAATGGAATTCCATTGGTAAAATTAGGCATCATAATCACGAAATAGCGGTATTCGTTATTGCGCGTAACATAACAATCGATTTGTGCGCTGGCATGCAAATATTAACATTGGCATAATGACAAAACCGCACTCAATGCCGCCATGCATGATTTTAGCTTCTCAACTAGAATGTTTACTCTGTACGTGATCAGACTTAATAAGCGAAGTAATTAGATATATGGTATTATGTTGTTTTCTGATTCTTTTGCTTCCGGAATAATAATAATAATAATTACATGACATTAATAAATAAGTTACATAGTAAGATGAAATAAGTTACTTGAAATAATAATGTATCTACGATTGTTATTTGTAGTGATCATTTTGGAAAAAAGGGTATTTCGAAAAAAAAAGGGTAAGGGGAATACCTCTTTAAATTATTTAAATTCTATCCATAAATTCAAACCAAGTCCACTAGAGTGTGTATTTTTCCAGGAAATGATTATAGGAAATAAGCAATTAATAACTTGCTAACATAAAAAAATAACTGTTGCATTAACACTCGAAGCGGCGAGGGTTGGCGACAAACCAATTTATTATTTTCGTTCGTTCATTTGGAAAAACAATTATACGCACTGTTCGTGAATAGAAGGGACTAAATTAAAGGTTTGTTACAGTTCATGGTGATTTAGGATTTAAAGACAGCGAAAATCTTTTATTAAATCGACCTTATATAGAAAAAAATATTGCTTTCTTCTGGATTCTCTGTTTCACCATAATGAATTGTGCTGAACAACAATGATTTTTATTTCTAAGATTCAAAGCTTAGTTTGAAAGCTTTCATTATTTTTGTATTTGTATATGAGTATACAAAGACGAAAATATTTGATACAAATTAAGAATACTTTATTTTAATTAATAGTACAAAAGAAAGAAGAACCTTCATTAAATAAATCATTTGATAAAACGGATTACTTTCTTTTCCGGCGAGGGATTCCTGGCATTTAAAATATATATTTCCGAAAGATTTTTTTTCCAATCCGTATAATAAAGTAATCGTCGACGAGAGCTCTCCTGTGAGGTGCCAGTTAACGCCTCCAGGGTTAAGTGAGGATAATTTCCCTTTGCGTGCCCGCTTCTAATGACGAGGGGTGGGGATAACGCGAATTTAAGGGGGAAAATCTAAGCATAAGGAATGTTTAAAGTTATTACTTGCTAGACATTCAGTAACTTCTAAGAAAATTAGCACAAAACAATTTGAATCATTTTAATAAAAAAATATTTGTTGGTACAATTGTATTTGTTTGAGGTAAATTCTGCATTATATATATATATATATATATATATATATATATATATATATATATATATATATATATATATATATATATATATATATATATATTAAGCAAAGTTTCTGTTTTAGCTATCTGTTTAGTTAGTACGATATACATAAGACCGACATACATAAGTGACTCAGTGTGCTAACATCATCTATTAGGGCAGTTGTCGAGGTTTTGATACCCTAGTATAGTATTAGTGAAATCTGTGCTCTTATTTTACGTCTGGATGATTTTTATATGTATTTTACGTAGACATTTATTAAAATAATGAAATTTGTATATTTCTCTATTTATATAGTCAAGTTTAATGGATTTGATATTTTTTATTGATTTTTGGTTTGATTACGTGTTGCCTCGCTAATGGTAAAAATCAATCAATAAAATTTATATTTTTATCTTTTATAAAATTTTGGTTATTTGCGTTTAGAAATATTATAAATATTCTTAATGTATCTGACCAAATCAAGCAGAAGACAAACTATTGGCAGACATTTTTAGCAAAATAAACATTTAATAAGAAAATCTAAGAAAAGTCAATCTAATACTCAATTGAAAGTAAAACATCACTAGAAACAAGTTCGAATATAGTGCGGAAGCTGTGGAAGTCAGTTTGGTTTATAAACGCAGTCGATTTATAATTAATCTGTGCAACAAGATGTAACACAATTTTCATTATCCTCAACTAAACGCTATTAGGGAATGTCCACATTGCAATCCCGTAAGAGATATTTGCCTTAATTAAAACTTGCTCCAGTCCACTCGATACAGAAATTGATTACTGGAATGGGTTTATGAAATATGACTATTTATAATAAACCAGATATTGTCAGCGGAGTGCAATAAAATATAATTTACAGTTTTGATATTTCGACTATTGTGCCGGTGGAAATACACCCAAAATAATATTTTAATTTAATGGAATAAATAAAATATATTGTTATCCAATAGTCTCGTTGATGCGACCTAAAAGTGTCGAATACGGCATTTATTATTTTCTCTTGCGTATTTATAAATTGATTATATTTTCATATATTAAGTGGAACATTAACTAATTTGCATTTCAAAAGCTAAATAATTTATACCAATCAACAAACCTTCTTAACTAAATCGGAATACAATCTATATTTTTTTAAGAGAGCACATTTAGTAGCACACTTCGTATGTAACAGTTCGTCCAGCCGCTGAACATTTGTCTTACAGCGGCACTCATTAATTTACGAGCAATATCCCATCGGCGCGGGAGATAACCTTAATTGGAGCATTGTTTCGTAATAGTTCATTGATTTTAATACTTGTGTGTCTCTTGCAGGTATGAAATAAACTCCGTTATAGTATCTGATATATAATCTTTTTAAATCGCTATTTATCTAAAGTATACTTATTATTTATTAGGTATTCATTGTAATTACAAGCAAAAATTACAAATGAATGAATGTAATATATGGCCAATATTTATATTTAAATATCTTACATAAAACATTTTTATTAATAAGTAAAAAAGAACGTTGGATATTTGCTAAAGATGAATTTTCCGGCAGATTTTTTTTGACATATAGAGATCGTACAAGATCAAAAGTATTAAATCATTTATAACACTCGAAGATAAAATGATATACTATTAAAAAATATAAATGTGTAGTAAGTGGAAAAGTTTCAAATATGTACGTGTAACATATTATAGTTTCAATGAAGGCAGCACTCTCTACTGACACGAATTAATGACCGTTATTACATAACGATAACGAATCACAATTATTGTATTACCAATTTATTGAATGTTATGATTTATCGTATTTATTTTACTTACATTGTCTGATAAAGATTAATTGGATTTGGGTTAAAGTCATTGCAAAATGTTATGTGTGTGATGATATTATATGAATATTTAACGTAAAACCGTTTTACGTCATGATTAGAGCACATGAATTGTACAACATTTTATAAGGTTTGATTGCTGAATAATTTTAGCATAATATATTTGGATAAGAGACTCAAATATTGTTATGTAGTACAAGCAAACGTTGAAGGTGTAACAGTGTAGCGAAATCCTTTGCAATCAACACGGAGTCAAACAAACAGAGCGACATTAAACACGCTAAATATTAATTTTAATTTATTCAGACTACGGGCATAGCTGTAAATTAAGTAAGCGGAAGAAAGCTCATTTATTTTTGGGCGGATGCGGAGAAATTCACATCCGCGTTAAATACACAAGCCGACGGGAAACGTAGGTACTCGTTTCGACTGTTTTCAGTTAAAATTTAATTTGCGCCACAAATTACTGTCTTTTTGTTATTTGCTTTTTGGGTTTTAAACTGCAAATTGTACGCTATAATTTCACACTCGCTCCTGGTTTACCGGGATTACAAAATCGGTTTTACAAAAAGTACAAAAATGTGTCTATTATAGTTAGCGAAAGAAATATACCTACCTATTAAAATGTTATTGTAAATTTTAAGATACGTAATTACTGCTCAGAAAATATTCTAAATCTGGGTAATTTTAGCTTTTATTTATTTAAAAAATTATGGACATTTATCAAAATATAGGGGTATGTATTAAATAAATATCGACGTAATATTAAAAAGCAACTAAACCTTCAAGTATGGTTAGGACATGATGCGATCAATTGTAATTACAAACCAAAACTGCATTTTAACAACAATAACATATGTCCATGGACCATTTGTTAACCCCGGCAACTATCGCACATCTAAAATACAGCCGGCCAATTAAAGTTGACCCCCTACGTTCCGCTTCTGCACTCTTAATCAGCAGATACAGCGTTCATTAATGTGATTTACTTATTTTTGTCACACAAATTCTATCTTCTTCGACTAGACAAATAAGTAATTACTCTAATTCATTATCTAATTTACTAGACAAATAATTTAATTTGATATAGATATTTATATTTACAAAAAATATGATTCATTTTGAACGTAACAAAGAAATTTTATGAACAAAATAAATATCTATCTATGTATATCTTTTAACGTAAATAAAAGCAGTAATTATAAAACTCTTCTCTGAATTAATTAGAACATAAATACAACTA
Source organism: Napeogenes inachia (assembly GCA_959347355.1). Classification (NCBI taxonomy): domain Eukaryota; kingdom Metazoa; phylum Arthropoda; class Insecta; order Lepidoptera; family Nymphalidae; genus Napeogenes; species Napeogenes inachia. The sequence goes on along the minus strand of OY365793.1, from coordinate 10,877,219 downwards.
GTAACAAGTTGCAGTAATCTGGGACAGGCAATACTTAAAGAATAATTAAGCCTTAGAACTGCTAACTTGCGTTTTTCTTTAATTTACGTCTTGCCTCCATTACATTACTAACTTTTTATTTTATGAATAAACTTTCAATTTTAATATATTTCTCATAGTAATTGTCGTTTTCTTGTGCGAAGTAAAAAAAAGTTGGAATACTATTTTTAATAATATATTTATTCACGTATATTTTTTTATTATTTTTTACCCTGACGCCGTAATAATGAATATACAGAGAGGATTTTTGTCTGAAATAAGCAACACTTGCACGTAAGGCAACAAACTTTTAAGGTTAGATTTGGACAAAAAGTATTGAGCTTATTTCGATGTAGAAAAAAACTGCCTGTGTAAGTCATCAAGAAAATGGATAATTAAAACAATAAAAAAATATGCTTGTAAAATCTTTATCATATGTAACAATTAATGAAGGTATCTACTCGATTTGACAAATTGTAAGTTAAATAGTTACTTGAAACAAAAAGCGAAATATTTTTTTAAATTTACCATGAGCTATTTTTTTAAATGTTATGAAATTTAGTTTAAAGATAAATTTTGATAGCCGACAGCGTGAAGATTTTGCTAATATGTCTTCTTTTTGTAAATTTTGGAAGTAATGAAAATTAATGATTAATTTATTTTTTTTATTGTACACATTCCTTGTTTTAAATTTCAAAGTCAGTTGTTAATTTCCTAGTGTGTTATCAACATATTCATTGTTTTAGAAATAATTCATGACAAAACTTTTATTTTCAACAAAATTCTAAAACAATGTAATTGACGATTAAAGTTAAAATGACGTTAAATATTAACATTCATTATTCGAAACAATTATGAGTAGCAATTGAAATGTTTTGGGAGTGCAGTCACGCCGTCACTCAAACAGCCGTTCAGCCAGCTTGCAATCAACTCGCAATATTGTGACTGCCAACGAATAATCTGCGGGGGACCTTGATCCTATCTATATTATAAAATTTAATTTTAGTATTTTCATTATTAAAAATATAAAATATACGCACATAAATATATTATAATGCTCCTTGCTGTAAATTTTAGAAGCTTTTGAAGACATGAAAAGGATTGTCGTGAAATATATATGGAAATCATTTTATTATAATATTCTATAAAATAGTATTATCATTTGGACTCGGTACTACTCCTGTTTTCTACTTCTGCTTCTCCGTTGCCTTGACAATTAAGGGATTTTGGATGAGATAATTCGTACATTTGTTTGTTTTATTTCCCATGTCAACCATTTGTAAATATTTTGTAATTAATAATAAAATGAACATTTTTTATATTTAATATGCGGTTATATATTAATCACATGAAAATAAAAGAATACTTAAGTTTATTTTTCAATCACGTATAATTTGGAAATAAAACATTTGATAACTTTATGGAGAATTAATATAAATATTGAGATATAGATAGATATAGATACACGTACTACCTATACCTCAATATTTACACTGAGATAGGGGATGCGTACAATGCAATAAATTCCGACTGGGCTACCATTGTTCTATTTTGATTCTTGAGTTCATAGTGATAGGTGTTAAAATAGTAAAATAGTCATTGAGAGGGGGGCTGGTAACATTATTATAGGTCTTGCAGTGTAGGGTCTGTCACTCAATTGCTTCGTTATTGCAACGTGACTGCAATCAACGATGTACATTCGTTTGGATTCACAAGCGAGCAACGTATGTTCTTTCCGTTATTTTGTCTTGTGATAGTGATTATTTTACTTTGAGGGTGAGGCTAATATCGGGTAATATAATATATAAAAATATATATATATTAGATTAATGTTTGAAAATATTTATAAACATGTATAGCCATGTTAAGCTATTTATTTTTTTAAATATGGAGTAAAAAACATACCGATACAACCAGGGATTCGAACCCGAATACCAATTGAGATACCGTATAGCTACCCGTGAATAAAGCACCACACGGTAGCTCAATTGGCAGAGCGATGGGATGGTTTCCAAGAGATCTTGGGTTCAAATCCCTCTCCGTAACGGTTTATTTATCATTTTATATTTACATAAAAAAAACATATTAGATTAATTAAATTATATTAGTTCAAATATAATTAATTCAAATAAAAATAGCTTAAAAAAATTGATCTTTCAATAGTTATTGTTTTCAACAACTCAAAGTAATGGTTAAGAAACTCTAAAGTAAACAGTTACTCCCAGTTCTGTTACATTCTCCTACAACAACAATCAATAACAAAACTTTCTTGCTTTCGCAAGTTTTCCTTGAAGTTATATGCACATTCTTAAGGTAAGTGTTGTTTAATTTCTCGTCTGGAAAGTTCATGAACAGAGAACTTACTTAGGTACTTCAGAGTAAAAAACAACATAACAAAGGTTTATAATTATTATTAAAACTTATAAATGCTTTGCCACCCATGCAAAATGGAGAATGATGAAGGACAGGAGGAGAATCCCTCACTTACTGAATGAAACCTATTTGTAATATCTTCTGTAAACTCGTAAAGTTCGAGATAAAATGTATATGTCTGATCTTTAATAAATGGTGGAAGGTAACAGCTCGGAGTCAAGTGATACAACAGCCTAGGTTTATAAAAGTGTTATTTTCACTAAACTTGCAAAATAGATAGCGTTAGTGTAATCTTATAAAAACGAATACTACAACAAAATGTAATTCTAATGGTGAAAGGTTCCAATAAAAAAAAGCTGTAAATAGAGCTTATTTTCAACCATTTCAATTTCAACAAAAAAAAAATTGTATTTTAATATAGAAGGGACGGTATCTCCTAATAACTCTTTTAAATATTTTAACCAGTTTGCTCCGTTGACATCAATCTAGTGATGAATCTAATAATCAAACTGAATGTACGATACTTGCAGGTTGTGAATTATGCATTTTGCATTTAAACTGACAAATTTAATCAAGTCAATGGAAATTTGTCTTTGCGAGTTCTGTTCACGTATTCTCAAAATTTAACAATGAAATTTGCTTTCCAAACATTCTTGCCTTCTGGCGTCACGAACTAATGTTTAGTTGAAGTTACACATTGGCATATTTCTTAGCTTCTTCTTTCTTCGTCTGGATAGTCTCATGAATTTCATAGCATTGTTTTCATTCGCCTCCAATCCAGGTCTTTGAGAAATTATTAATAAAATATATAACAGTTTAACTGTATCATACACTTTCGAGCTTTATATAAAAGAAAAACAATTCTTTCAAAGTCATTTTTATAATTAATTAAAAGTCAATTTTAAGTCAAGTCAAATAATTAATTAAAAGTCGATTTTGCTTCTACCTCCCTTGGAAATAGAGAAAAAGAAGAAATTAAAGTTTGAACTTAAACAATGATAACCCTTGTTATTAAACCTGACTCTCAGTAATTACAGTTTTTTATTGATCTGTAAGTATATTCATACATTTAAATTAGATTTTTCCTGAACGTTATATTTCTGACTAACTATTATATTAATGCATATCATTCTGCCTGGACATGAACATCTCAATGACATGATTGCAATAACATTTCTTTTATAAATACAAACAACATTTCTTTTACAATGTTTTAAGCATTTCATGTTTATTTCGGAATTATTATTTTGAATTTAAATGTTCATTTATTTTATTTAATTCTTTTATATTATTTGATGCTTGAAAACGCTAATAAATAAAGCAATTTTATGGTCCATTTTTAAGATTCCATTAAGTCGTTGGAGCAAAATAAAAGAGAGGAAATGGTACCACTCAGCGTCCATTCCGTCAAGATCGGCCGCGTGAAAATTCTTTTCTCAATCGACTGACTCCTATGAATACTAATGTGAGGGAGAAACAGCTACAAATAGAACTAGGGATAATGTTTAATGTAACGCGTTCGAGATAAAATGTATATGTCTACATCTACATACAAATGTGTCGGACAAAAGCCATGGTGATTTTAGTACTTGCTTGCTGAGTTTGAAATTATTTGACACATTTTCTCTATTTCTTGCTATTACTTCACATTTATGTTTCCGATATAAACACCTCATTGCGTGGAAATATTTAAATAACAAATATCATTACACTAGAAAATAATATTGAAAGGAACAACTACGTAACTGTAGATTTATCTTAAATATATTTTAATATATATTACAAAGCTTAGAATGAAGTAGGTTGTTAAATAGAATTACAAACATATTTTAAACACGTGTCTCAGTAGTACTTTGCTTTCAAAGTTAATATTTATACAAACGGCTGCTCGTTTGCGCACTCTCTAAATAACCTTCGTAGAGGTGCAACGCTGAAACGAAGAGAAATTTAGCTCAATTTCAATGCAGAAAATTCTATGAAAATGTTGTACTTATAGTGGGGTGCTACACCTTATTTGGGACATTTCTACGGGAGACACATTTGCATATAAATAAGCAAAACCCCTATACGCTTGGCAAAGGGCGTTCGCATTGCTCTTTACATTTTTATGACTGAAAATGCAATTATCACAAGCAATTATCGAGTCAGCCAGATTGTAAAACGAATTGGGTTTTTCAAACGTGTACTAAAATGTTGATTTCCATGTATAATACGGCACTCTATAATACCCTACAGATTATAGAGTTCTGTATGAAAAAGGGTTTTTTAAATTATGGATTTTACTTTTAATACATCCATCACAGTAGGATAACCTTCTATTAAGACTATTAACGCAATTTTAACTAATTAGGTAGTTCGTAATTTAATTACCTCTTAATTCAATTATACTTAGTAATATAGTGAGTTTGATTAACTATATTAATACGTTAACCGCAAGTTAGTAAAACACGTGAACCAAATTACTATAACTTTTTGCACATTATACTGGTTTTCATTAAAACATAAATTTATTATAAAAAAAATAGTAGAAAATCTAATTACAAATAGCAATATGGAAAATATATATGAATTAATATTATGAAAGGCAGAAAGCATTTGACAGTAAGCCGGATTTAATTACAACGACTGCGATTCAGTAATCTCAGTTAAGCTGAGCTGGAATTGGTTGAATGAAAACCAAGCCAGCATAGCGTTGAGGTTAGATCAATGGAACTGGTACAAACCCCACCGGTTCAATCTATGAAGCTATATAGGCACATTTGTTGCTACCACAACACATATATCTCGGTCTCTGCACACATATAATCTGGTGATACATTGGGTGCGCTCACGCCCTCGCATTTAGGGAAACGGAGGCTCAAGTAACAAGCTTAAATCAATTTCTTAAGCAATGAAGTTTTATTATATCTTTTCAATAAAATTGTAAAATTAGGCCTAAATAAAGAGATTATATAGGCCCAAGTTTAGCTTATTTTAGTTTTATTTAGGCATTAACTTTTACTTTTAATGTCTGCATCCAATTAGTATTTGAAAACGTTACTTTATAGTTTGAAAATATTTATAAACATGTATAGCCAAGTTAAGCTTATTTAAATTTATATAAATACAGAATAAAAAATAAACCGATACGGGCCGGGATTTCAACCAGTGACCTCTGGGCTCTACAAATTGAGCTACCGTATCGCTATCCATCTCGGTGAATTAAGCACTCTATATGTGATTCTATACTGCAAAGTTAGAAACATTAGTAAGGATTTTCGAAAGAAGCCTAATAGATGTAACCACCGTCTCGATAAAGATGATCACATAATATAGAATGCAAATATAGAATGAAAAATAAATCGATACGGGCAGGGATTTGAACCAGCGACCGCTGTCCATCTCAGTGAATTAAACACTCTATATGTGATTCTATACTGCAAAGTTAGAAACATTGGTTAGGATTTTGTAATGAAGCCTAATATATGTCACCACTGTCTCGATAAAGACGATCACATAATATAGAATGCAAATATAGAATGAACGAAATCTGTTTAGAACAAAATATAATAATGGAGATATAGTTTTATAAATCAAAGTGTTAGTGTATGTTGCTTATGTCTTAGACAGAGCTTTTGATTGTGCGGTGGAACAACGTAGAGACCATCGCGCCGGTCACCGCATGTCTGACGTGGCATGCGACGACCCTACATAAGCAATACCGAGATGTTTATTAATTACCCCCAGTGTTAGTACTTACCCTACATAAGCAATACCGGGGTGTTTATTAATTACCCCCAGCGTTAGTACTTACTCTACGTATCTAGGTTCCATGATTACCTACATAAAGAACATTACCATCGATTACCTGTTGTAAAATAACAATAACACATTTAATTATATTCTATTGCATTCTGTTTGTTATAGAAGGAATACATAGTCGATACAACAAAATATGTTTTTTGGTATAATCATGATTTCATGTGAAGTTTGTTATTTTCTGCTTTGGCACATATTGTAACGATTTCTCCAAAAATAAGGTAATAATTCATTCCATAGAAAATAACCATAAACTAATATCAGTAAGGGACATTTCGGCTATAAAAACTTTCACATCATATCTTGAATTATTGGTGCGTTCAATAAAAAAGTTGCGTTTAGCGATAGGACAGCCCGGATGAAGTTTTGTTAGTGTTATAAACGTATAAGAATGATTTACTGTACTTGCAAAAAAAAACTTGATCTTCTACAGAGTACAAAGATTTATTACGCAATATATGTACTTAAAAATTAATGGTAGGTTTTGTTGTTTTAAGAAGGCATCAATGTTCAATAACTTTATAGTTGCACTTCAATTCTATAAGTATGAAACTAAATAAATTTTGACATCTATAATTTCTTTTAGGTGATTCATTTCTTTTTATATTATCGATAAAACTTTAAATATATTTTCGTATATTGTAACTGTTATATAATTATGTCAGTTTTTAAAATTATTTTATACATAATTTTATTACAAAGTGAGGAGGAAAATTTTAAGTTTTATGCCTGTCATAAAAACGAAGGTTACATTTAGATCTCGCTTTGCTTTACTTTGTTTTATATCAGACTAATGAAAGCAACCCTCTGGTTTATTATCCACTTAACTTACATAGCAAAAAGAAAACATTCAATATACTATTACTTATAATATTTTTCTTAATATCTTTTCTTATTAAAACGTGTATCTACTATAAACAAATTTAGCACTTTTGAAATTATTAACTATATAGACTTATCTTAACATCGGTAAAAAAAAATCAGAAACAGTAATCATAGCTGGGCAGCTAGGTATTTCAAGCATGAGTAGCTTATGTCTTCTTTGATTAGTTAACAACTCAATGTTAAAGCTGTCAAACAATTAACAAATCAATGTTAAAACTGTGAAACAAAAAAGAAAGATAAAGTTACAATATTAATCACAACCTTTACGTTAAAGAAACAACTGTAATTCTCTTTATTCATTATGGGTTAAGCATTGAAGTGTTTTTTTGTTGAAAATATATTTTAAGTATAAGGTTTTTATTTTATTTATTAATGAGAATTCATTATTTTCTTTGTGTTTTAAATTACATAATATGTCACTTGTTATTCATAACTATATGACAAAAATATTTAACGTTATAAAGACCTTACAAGATCGGTGTCTTTATTCCGTTTATAGGAAAAAAATAATGAACTAAGCATAATCTATATGTTATATAAGTGCAGCATATTCAAAAAAAAATCAGTCTCTCATGGGACATTGATGTACAACTTTGCAGCGAGACCTCCGTCGAACTATGCAAATTTTGGTTAACACTGCGCAACGCGTCCTCACAAAAATAATTCTACGGTACGCGGTGTTACTTTGACGGTGCACTAGATAATGTGACCAAAGTTTATCTTGTAAATATGAAACACATATAATTGTGGCATATCGTTTCTAGAAAAATTAGTATATATCTTAGATTTTAAGAAATGTTATTAAAATAATACACGCATATTAGCATAAAGGTATTTTGTAAGTGAAACGTCATACTTATTAAACATATTCAAGTGTTAGTTAATTATAACCTCGCGAGGCTTGTCTTGTCTAAGAAACTTAGTTTGATTCAATATTTGTCTTCTCTCTGTTGAAGTTACGACCACGAATAGTTATTACCTGCTAGTGCCTACCCACAGAGAGTTTTACTTGTTCTTGTAATATGAATTACGATTAGCTGTTCAAACACTTCAGATTTGTATTATTCCAATGTTTCTAAAAGACGTCACTTTTCCGTAAGAGAAGCTCTTGGACTCAAGTTCTTTAAAACTTAGTTGATAACGAAGAAAATTATAAAAAAACATCGATATTAAATAAGAGAATAAATTAAAATAAAATAATGGTGGCTAATGGTCTTCCTTATTACATAGGACAAGTGTTATAAAAATAAAAAGACTTTAAAGACATTCCGATAAGTTGAGCCACTTCACTTCAATTTTTATGAGAAATTATTTATTCATTTAATATAAGGATCGTTAAACCTGGAAGGTATCCAGGGGTAGCATCAGGGACATGGGATCGCTCATCCACACCCGCCATATGGCACGCTATAACCGTAAAATTTTATCGCTTTCGATACTGAAATGATACACGAAACAATCTAAATTATGGCGCCCTGGCAGCGGGCCAGCCGTGTATTGGTAATGACAGGCTTTACAATTTGTTATGTCATCTATTGTCAAAAGGTAGGTCGAACTGGGTCGTAACTTTAACGTTTCGACAAGTTGACGATATTCCGATAGTCTTTATTCATGAACATGCTTTATGCAATAACAGATTTATTGCCTATAGTCTATGGTTGGTATGATATGTAGTTTTTTTTAGGGAAATTAAAACTTGATTGTAATAGGTTACAGGTCACATTAATTCTCATTATCCTAATAATTAAGCATGAATGTCTTATAAAATTGTAATATTAAAAAAAATGTTAATTATTCAAAAGTTTCCATTTAATAGTACTACTATTATCTATCTTATCTATTTTTATGAAGAACATAGAAAGAAAGAAAAGAAAAAACACATCAGTAGATAATAAGTAATTTCAATAACACACTTTTTTATTGGAAAATATTGCATTAAATGTTATGTATGTATCGCGTGAAGAGAAAAAATATATGAGAATCGTTCAATCTGATGATTAACCCTGCTGTTGTCGTTAAAAATACATAAAACAAAATATTGTCGGGACGGTCTCTCGGGCCGGCACGTGCCGACGCTAGCTAGCTAGCAATTCAATTACGAACGAAGCACAATATAAAATAAGAGATACCTTATAATAAAAGAATTATAAATTGATACTGATTTTCATTGACCGTAAAATACTTATAGTTATTGTTGTTAGTTTTGTTAGTGTTAAAAGTTCTGATGTGTATTTAGTTTTTAAATAATATTATAACAATAAATTCGCCCTTTTCACCCCTCTTTGAAGACCTTTGATCTGACCGATGCCGGTGTCTGAGGAAGAAGTAGGTAAGTATTTTTCAAGGTGCTTTTAGCGAATAAATTTGGAATATAAACCCCCAATGGAAGATTTTTGGTATTTTGATTATGCTTTGAAGAAAGTTTCAACTTCAAACCAAATTTCCAGTTACAAAACAGTTTCCTGAACAATGTTTCATGCTCAACACAATCCAATGCTTTGGATAGATCACAGAATTCTTCGTAAACATCCCGTGACTTACAGGATAAGGTTTCAAATATATGATTTATAAGAAAGACGCTGCCGTCGGTAGTAGAGCGAGCTCTAGTAAAACCGAATTGAGCATATTTTTTGAAATATTTTACTAAATGAAGATAATACTGATATTGGTCTGTAATTAGAAGGATGTTAATCATTGCCTGATCTTAAGAATACTTTGCTTTGTTTCATTAAGCCAAGAAACACTCCATAATAGGTACTGCCATTCAAAGTGGTCGCATAGTAAAACGCAACGAGATTTACTATTGAGTCAATAACGTTAACCGATATCCCCCATAAGTCGGAAATATTCTTAAAATTAGATTTAATTTTCTTAAATTAAAAATCAATATTACATTTTAATTGTCATTTGTAGTAATGACTCAGCGACTACAGGCAAAGACTTTAAAGAAGAAATGGTAGAAGCTGAATTAAAAAAAAATAATATTAAAAGCAATTTTATAATCTGATTTTATTATTTGATTATCTATGTAAAGAGAAAATTCGGAGTTGCGAGCTTTGCTTTTACTAGCTTGCGCTTTATAATATTCAAGGCCGTTTTAATTTTATCCAAGGAATTACTAATGAGTTTTCTAATAATTAATGACCTGGCTTGTGAACAAACTCTATTTAATAATTTTGAAAATTTTCTATTAAGTTGAGCAAACGAATCACTTTGATTGTAGAAATCAAACAGTTTGGCTACCAGTTTTTAATTATAATATTAGCGAAACCTATCAGATGTGATAATACGAAAGTTAATATATATGTATATATATATATATATATATATATATATATATTTGTAATACAATTATTACCTATTACATGAGTTTTTTTAGAAAATGTATTAATATAACTGTCATGTGTAAAAGTGTATAACAAATAATTTAAGGAAAATGTTATTTTCTGGAGGGAAACCCTTTTGCATCAGTAAAGAGAACATGTTTTTAACATTTGGTGTTGGTTTGGTTGGTGTTTATCTTTTGATTTTATTTATTTTTACCTATTGTTAGGGCTTTTTCTTAGATAGAGTTAGCTCACACAAACATCACCAGTCAAGTCAATGGTACTATTATTTGTTCTGCAGGTGATATATAAGAATGTTAAAACTGAAGTAGGACCATTCTCAATCAATTCACCAAAGAGGCTTTGGGTTTGATTTATTGTTAGGTCTTGAAGCTCTTGAAGGTTTAGCTTCAGAACATCAGCAGCCCTAACTGCTTCTTCATATTCAGCACTATATTTACAAACATTTTGACTACTGATTCATAATTTTTTGCATAAATAATATTATATTTTGAATACAAAGTACCCATTTCATTTTAAAATTGAGTATTTTTATTAATTAATTCTATGAGTTTATTTTTATTTTCACCCTTTCTTTTAAAAGTTGATTACATTCTTGTTCGATGCCTTTAGTTCCAGAAGAGTCATTTGGAGTTGGCTATCCGCTTAGCGTGACTAAGTAGGTAAGTATATTTATTAAATGAAATAAATAACTGTTAAATGTCACAGAGTTGATTATATTTATTGTAAAAAAAGGAATAACAACGAACATAATTCAAATATGAGTTCGTTACTTAGTCTGACAGTTAGCGAAAACAAGTTACATACACAACATCTGTTTATCACTGTATATGTATAGAACTAAAGTACCAAATCTACATGAAACTATTTTTATTTTATTTTTTTTTCTTTAGGGTAGAATGGGTGTTATAGGGTTACCACATCCAATATCCAACTTCTTCTTTGTCTGTTGATAATATACTCCTTTATTTTGAGGAGAAGGGTAATACAAGAAATGGCCATAGGTTTGTAGTAAGTAAGTAAGGAATGAACTCTGATCCGCAGGATAGAGGACGGAGTATATTCAAAAAAGAGAGTTTTATGAATATTGGCATTCTCTTTTGCCGTATGGACCAGGGTTTCATTTGCCAAGTGCAAAGGTCGGGAGCGATGGCCGGCTTTAAATGCTAAAATCTCCACTTTTCAGAGCACACAAAAAATTATGTCCGAGATGGAACCCCATATACCCTTTGCTGATTTTTACAAAATACTTAGACTTTGCTCTGGTAATCAGCGTTTGAAAAATCTGGAGGCATTGTGGTATTCGTCGGTGGAGTCGGATTTCGGATTAGGTTAGGATTAGGTAGGATTTATCGTAACCACTGCATCAACCAAGGATTGCTGCATCTCCGTTAGAAATAACGAGATCGGCTTCGCTGTCTTAAGGTAGGGGACGACGACGACTACTTTTAGTTTATGGGTGGTAAACCCCTAATGGTCCAACATTTTATGTGGACCGAGGTACTGAAGAGCAAATGCCTCATTTTTCCTTAGCAAAAAGGGGTTCTTTTCTTCTCCAGAATATGAAAGGCGTCCTGAGGGAAGTCTCTTGAAGCGGGTTTACCCCACCTATAATACAGTCGGTACCCTCCTGGGTTAAAATTATATTTAGAACCGCTTTGATATTCAAAAGGGGTTGGGGGGTGGGGATAGGTTGTTTCTCTTCACTTACTTATGTAAAACGCAGTGGCACTTGGCCACTGCTTCGCTCCGGTCTTCTGTATGAATGTGATACGTAACCGGTCGAATCAACCGATTCGTGCTGTTCTCGTAATCAGCTGCGAGATTATTGTAAATGTATATATTTTCGTAATTTTGTTTGAAAATAAATAAATATTTAATGAATTATTTATGAGTAAACATTATTTTACCGAGCATATACTTCTAAAAGTTACTATACTTCTATAGTTTCACGAACATTCTACAAATAAAAGATGTACGCCTGGAATAGAAATAGGATCTGAATTTTAAATGTATTAAAGAATGTTTGAAACGTAGACTTGCTTCAAAAGTAGAACTGAAATATTATAGAGGGTTCTCGCGAGAGCAACAGTGACGTCAGCCAGCTCTCGGTTCAATTACCAATCTGCTTTGCCCGCTTATGTAAGTTGTTAAATTAAATAATGATTAAGAACAGTACTATTTATTTATAAATTGCACTCGGAGAATAACACGTTCAATGTTTATTTGATTATTATTTATATACTTATATGAAGTCCTCTTTTGCTAAGATATATATTTTTAAAGTAATGAGCAATGTCATAATGAAATATTAAGATTCTTTTTCTATATTCTTCATTCTTATCCAAAAGTAAGAAATAAAACAATGCATCAAATCGACATTAATAATCTATACACATACATACACATAGTGAATTGCCTAATTAGTTTTCATATTAAATACATACAGCTTTGTATAATAAGCTAACAAGTATGATTAATCTTGCATCATGCAATCTGCGAATGCTTCCGCGGCAGCTGACAGAGTGACCGATTTGATATGCACCCTTCCGTTGAGACTGATATGACAGCCAGAGTTATTTCTCATGTGCACTATCTATTATATACCAATTAAACCCATCGCATAACTGCAGTATAATTTTTGCTTTTTTAACACGTTTTTATTAGTTCCACGTGTATGTTTGCTTGTTTGTTTGCTTTTAATCTACTTTTTTGAATACGATTTTGTCTCATTTCCCATGGACCGCTTTTGTTCAAACTTTGTTCACATATCAAGGATCGATAGTCAATTAATAATTCGAAAAAATTATCTCTTTATCCCGATTAGGATCTCCAGGATTAATAATTAGCTAACTTGGAGTGTTTTTTAGTTTTTTAAACTATATTTCTATTTATTATTTTATATTATTTACGTATTAAGTCATTATACAAAAATGTATATATACTACGTATGGTAAATTGTGGACATGTATTACCACATAATATTTTATTTATTTAGATCAGTGACATGATGGTTTTCTTGCTTTCCTATTTCTCTGGCGTTCTAAAATATCAATTTTGTTTACATTAATGCACAGAAAATGCCCTCACATTATCCTGAGATGTTATTTTCTAATATTAGAAGAAATCGAAATATTCATCCAATTTTAGTTTCAGAGTCTAGGTTAAAGCCATGTTTTTCTTCAATCTTATTTTTTCTTCCTTTTTTTAATTCGATAGGATTGGACCAGTAGACAGTTGTATAGCTATTTACTTTCGCTCTCATGTTCTAAGATTATTTTTTTCCCCAAACCCAGACCGGTGGAGCAGAGGACCTTTTTGTTCAAGTATTATTTGGAACACTAACTTATTGTTAGGGGTATACTACAGTCCTAGCCTTACTTTAAACTATTTATCAGCTTTTGAAAATTTACTAGATACATTTATGCCACCACATGGCCACAGTATGATTATAGGTAACTTTAATACGTGTTTATACAAAAAGAACCATAGGTCTGCTCACTTAAAGAATGTGCTTGACAGTAGTAATCTACACATTACACAAACTAGTATAAAATGCTACCCTTTAGCTACTTGAAGATTTTTTTAGTAACCATAATCATTTCAAATAACAAAATTCATAAATTGATCTTCTATAGAATTATGTTCCTCTTTACGCCGGCCATACTGATGGGTAGTAGGTGCTCTGCTTCTAGCTTTTACATATATTAAAAAAAAAAAATATATATATATATATATATATATATATATATTTCGTAATAATTGCTATGAATATTTGTTTATATAATTAATGCTTTACAAGCATAATAATAAATGATTATGTGTATATTTAGTTTTTTTATTAGTATAATGAGTGTTACATGCTAGTGCTCATAAGAATCAAATTCTTGGAATCTTACCAGCGTATATTGCTGATGCTGGCAAAGTTTGAGACTGAATTTTATAATCATTTAATTTATTCGGCCTATCGATTGCGACCTAGTATCCAGTCTTAGAAAATGCCAAATGCCCTCGAGACGTCCAGAGAGACGGCAACCGCTTCTCCGTTCTTCTCGATGGCCTCGCCTAAAATGTGAGTAGCATACACTAGGAGGTCCCCAGTAGACCTATTACGGCGAAACCCGTACTGTCGGTCACTGAGGAGATCGTTACCTTCTAGGTATGCTAGTAGGCGTGAGTTCAATACACGCTCCATAATCTTGCAGAGTATGGAGGTGATTGAAATCGGTCTGTAATTGACAGGGTCGGCACGGCTGCCTTTTTTGGGCACGGGTTGCACATTAGCAAGTTTCCAGGATTTCGGCACTATTCCAGTCATGAAAGAGAGACGATACAGACGTGTCAGTACAGGAGACAACTCAGCTGCGCATGTCTTGAGCAGAATGGCTGGTATACCATCTGGACCACTGGCTTTATTCACATCTAAACGACACAATGTTCTCCATACCTCTTTGTTAGTGATGCGGATTTCAGGCATCGAAATACCGCAGTGAGGAAGATGTGCTGAAGAAGCATTGCCAGTGTCTAGATGCGAATTATCAGCAAACAGAGAAGCAAGTACATTCGCTTTCTCTGTTGCTGTGTGGGCCAGGGATCCATCCGGCTTCAGCAGAGCAGGCAGTGAGGGTTGGCAGAAATTCGACTCGATCGTTTTCGCAAGAGACCAGAAAGCTCGACTGCCAGTTGGTCTGACAGAGAGCTTTTCGCCATTCTTAGCGATTCGATAGAGACGAGCCTTCCGCAATGCCTTTTTGTAGGACTTGGCAGCTTGGTTAAAGGCTCTCTTCTTCGAACTTACATCCGGAGTTTTGCGGCTTCGAGCATCAGCCCAAATGAGATATGCCGAATGTTTTCGGTCTTGAGCATGACCACATTCGGCATTAAACCATGGGCGAGCTTTGCCACCGATGGGTACGACAGCAAAAGGAATAAAATACTCCATTGCCTGATGCACCACATCGGTTATAGCATCCGCGCAACTCGACGGATCCAAAGAAGAGAAGCAGATCTGCCGCTAAGGATAAGACGCAAAAAAGTGCCGCATCTCATCCCAATCTGCTGACTTGTATTTCCATACTCGCCTAACACCATGAGGTTCGAAAGCTGGTGGGGAATATGTAAACACAGATTTCACCAGACAGTGATCGGAGGTTCCAAAGGGAGAGGTAACCTCTACACGATACTTTCTTTTACACTCTCCGCTGCGACCACATATTTATGAGTAATTACTAATTTATTTATTCGTATTTTTGCACCCCCCAAATGTTACTATATTTTTATTTTATTTATTTTTTCTAACGTATATACGACATTAAAAAATACATACTTGGAATTTACATACAATTATCGGTGTTGACTGTAGTTGAATTTTATTATTTTGTGATCATATTATATAGAAATACTACTACTTTATTGTGCACTTTTGGTTTTGATTGACTTAGACTTGATTATTGTAATAATACTTAACTTATAAGTGATTTAATAAATAACAAGTCATATTTAATATTTAGGCAATGACAACCAGTTATTATAACATCTTACGTCATTTAATTTTTTGATTCAAATATAAAATATTTAAGTATTCATCGATACCGACTTCGATTCAGCGCACTTTCATTTGAATAATTGGCACATTTTATTCATTCAACTTAATGCAATTGATACAAGTTTTATTTAATTATTTTGCTTTTCAAATTGTATCGAGTCTTGTTGCATTGTTAATAAAAATGTAAACAGATTAAACATTTATTTTTAACTCACCACAAAAATACGAATTTATAGTTTCTATCGATTACAAACTATCTAATTGATTAGTCTAAAAGTTTTACCTAAATAGTTTAACAATTAGTTCAAAAATATAGCTACAGAGAAAAGTATTGACGAAAAGAAAGACAAGATAAGTGTAATGAACGTCCTATTGTATTATTTATATCTACAATTATTTTATAGCGACTAAATAATAATGATCATAAAACTTAAGAATATTAAGCTAAAGAATTCTTAATGCCCATTAGAATTGTTTTAAAAACTACGAAGTAGTGTAAGTACTCACCATTATAAGACCTATTATTTTTCTTCATCTTGAATCCTATTCTTAAGTAGTAATGAGCTGGTATTTTTCATAAAACTCTGCTGCGAAAATAAATAAGCGGGCTATTAGTTTATCCCATATAAAAAATAATTTCGAAAAGAAAAAATCTAAAATATTAATTATTTTATGATAGGCCTAGGAAAACAAAATATTCTTAAATCTTAGTATATTTTAATTTATTGTAACGACTACCTTAAAGGTGACATATTAATTACATAGTAGCTCGTTAAATATAATATGAAGCTAATATAATATTTACTAATAGACTTACATCCCAGGCGAAAATATATGAATTCCATAATTTAATTCTATAATCACAGTAATCACTTATATCCGAATCTAATATTATTTGAACAATAAAAAGATACGTTAAAGTAAATGATATTTTTGTCTACCTTAGTCATATCCATTGCCTTATATTAACGATGCTTTATTATAACATCTATTTTTTTTTTCCTTTTTTATTAATTATTATATAAATTTAAGTTAAAGGCATTGATTGGCCTGCATTTATCCAGTAAATGTCCGTTCAACCATGTCGTGGCGACTTGTAAATAAAACAGCACTTAGATTTAAGCCAGATTAATTTAGTATAAACTTTACTTGGTGTATGTTTTGTAAGTTGTCCTTAATAAATAAATAAACTAAACAACAAATTTATTATATATACATCTCTTTTAAATTTATTGTATTCCTAATTACCGTTACATTACTTTTAGGTAAATCCAATTAAAATAGTACGTGACTCTCGCCAATATTAATGCGTGGATCCATTAAAACGAGAA
The DNA here is from genome assembly GCA_959347355.1 of Napeogenes inachia. Classification (NCBI taxonomy): domain Eukaryota; kingdom Metazoa; phylum Arthropoda; class Insecta; order Lepidoptera; family Nymphalidae; genus Napeogenes; species Napeogenes inachia. Next base: position 10,859,922 of record OY365793.1, on the reverse strand, counting down.
CGCGTGTACACGTGGCACAATATAATTATTCTAACGTGCAATTAGAGAAACCGATGCCATTAGGTTAAAGTACAAGTTAAATTAATGTTGGGTTACAGTCACTCGAAACTACCTTTGCCATTACGTACGTCGAGGTGTGTCAGGTAAAGATGCTGTTTAAAGAGGACTATTATTGATATATATTAGGGTTGAGATATGTTGGTATATTTAGATTTGAATAAACTCTATATTATCTGTATCCTCAAGATTTTGGTAGCTACTTGTCCAAAATGTTCTAGTAAAAGCCCTTGTAATACAGTTAATATACAAAATAAAAGTTAAGTTACCATCTCTAGTAGTTTAGACACGGATAGCTCTGTCACAAACATACATAAGTCTCCAAATATAATATAAATTTCTCGTGATATTTACTAGGTGAAAATAATAAACAATAGTTTAAAAAACTAAAAAAAACACGCTTTTATTGCTAACCGAACTAAAAACTAGAAAATAATTTTTAATGACAAAGAGTATAAAATTACAGTAGTAGAAGATCGAACAATTAATCATAGTGAATCGCCTTAATATAAAATTATAATAAAATTTAAGTTATAAACAGAATAATTCAATTCTGAGTAAAAATCGTGGGGTGCATTTTACTGTGATTCTTAACTATCCTCTCATAGATAGTTGCTAATAGAATGATTGTAATACCTTAAATATCGAGCACCCCACGCTTTTTACTCAGAATTGAATTATTCTGTTTATAACTTAAATTTTATTATAATTTTATATTAAGGCGATTCACTATGATTAATTGTTCGATCTTCTACTACTGTAATTTTATACTCTTTGTCATTAAAAATTATTTTCTAGTTTTTAGTTCGGTTAGCAATAAAAGCGTGTTTTTTTTAGTTTTTTAAACTATTGTTTATTTTTTATTTTTTAGTCTGTGACAAACTCATAAATTGAGAAATCATTTCATTACTTAGATTTTTTTAGAAAGAATCACTCAGTGGTCTCCGTATGATCGATCAACGGGCATTGATCCGAAACCAATCGCCTTCACGGTTCAATGGGACTTACTTTCATCATTGTGGTTAGTTTTACCTCCCAATTAATGGAAAAATCCAGATTGACGTCGTTAAGTTGTCAATAGACCCTTAGTACTTCTACTGTTGAAGTCTCTTAGGAATAAGTCTAATTCATTAACCCGGCGTCAGCACAGTTAAAATATGTTACAACGATAGTAGGGTTGGGTCCAGGAGACCCGTGAAGAAAATCGTCATAATTTCAATAATTACGAGAAATTTACTAATATATGGCTGTAATTGGATAAAACGACTATAGTTTAAGTGGTCATGTATGAGTAAAAAGAACTTGAAGTAAAACTTTCTTTTTAATATTTTTTTTATGATAGTGGAACAAAATATTAACAAAAATAACAACCTTTGCTTTAAAGTCACAAAACTTGAACCAAATATAAACTTTTTTTCTAAAATATTAATAATTAGGATACATGTAAATCACATTTAATAAGACTACAAATAAAATTACAAATTAGTTTTATGAATCAGTCATATCATTGCTTACATATGCGCAGTCTCTACAGTACAATATTGGAAACTTAGTGCAGATATATTTGTTTCAGTTCCGTCAAGTTCAATTACTTTTTCAGTCTTTTTTGGCAGGACAGTCTTGCAACCTTTTTCTGACCTTCAGTATCTTTGCAGACGGGTCCCTGACAGGGTTTCCTAAAAAAATCGCGTATTGTTTGGCACATTAGTCTTAGCAACTGCAGGATGCCTTTACGGTCGCGCAAATGCTGACGAACAAGAGTAATGCGTAAATTGAGAATTTGCAACACTTTGTAACAATGTTATTATTTATCTTAAGAAATATATGTGCATTTATTGAAGCCATATTTATATATATATATTATAAAATTTACAAGCCTAAATCGAATGTTTAGGCCTAAAGGCATCTATGGCCACTTTATTGTATCTCTTCCAATAAAATTAATATTTATTTATTAAATTAATATTATTTATTAGTCATAAAAAATATTTTCTAGTTTTTAGTTCGGTTAGCAATAAAAGCGTGTTTTTTTAGTTTTTTAAACTATTCTTTATTTTTATTTTTTTTTTTTTTATTTTTTTTTTTTTTGGGAAACTTTTATCAAATTATTGCATTGTCATCGGTCCTTGATACGTGTGCAAAGTTTCAATTTAATCGGATCGCTGGAACCTGGTGAAAATTAAGCTCGAAGATTCCGTTACATACATAGATACATACAACCCAAGCTAATAAAAGCGTATTAAAAATTGGATTGCATTATCTAATATTATTTTCAGTGAAATATAAATAAATAGAAGATAAAGTTGTTTAAGTTATATTCGCGTCAGTAGAGCGGAAATTGTTTGCGGTTGCATTGTTTTGACAGTCGCCTGCCGCAAATCACGTATGTACCTGTTTAACATGCTATCGTAAACAGTCATCGTCATGGAATGTTCAAATTAATTATGGACTAGTACACTGTGCTTTCGAGTTAAATGTACGGGATGAAACCGTATAGGAAGCGATTTGATAGTTAGCTAACAATCTCGATAACCAGTCTTCAAGGGTATGCTTTAAGCTTGTTTATTATACCAAATGTAGTAACAATTATATTCAAACTGAGTATAAAATGAAATGAGTATATTAACAGGATAAATAAGATTTATTATGTTTTTTTTCCAACTTTTATTAAAAATTACCTATATAATATTATTATCTCTACCTTTTAGTATTAGAGTCAATAAAAAGATTGATGAAAATTTTCTATGATTCACATACTACTAAACTAGTGATTAGATCTAGTTCAGTAGCTTTAGAAGTTAGGAGAATACGCCTGCGAATAGATAAAGTTACAGAGCGGATTGTTTATTTAAGCAACTTCCACAGCGTGATGTCTTATGGTTTACTGTTATGGGGATGCTCAGCTTATATTCTAATTATTTTCATTTTGCAAAAAAAGGCTATTTGGGAAATCTGCAATCTATCTAGTAAGCACTTCTTGAGAAAAATATTTAAGAAATTTTAGGTCTCACTTTACCGTGAAAAAAATATATTTGATCATTTTGATTTACCTATATCGTGTTCACAAAAATATTTAAAACATTAAAAAGAAAATTGATGTGCACTCTGTAAATACAAGAAATAAAGACAAACTTGTTCCAATCCTCACCAGGCTGGCAAAGATCATAAATCATTTGTCCATTCTTATAACAAATCCCCGCAGAAATTCAAGTTGTATGTACAGCAGAAATTGCAAGGTAAGGCTTATAATTCTTATAAATGATAAAAAGGCCTTTCACTAAACTATTGTATAGCCTACCTCATAAAACTCTATAACAATCATATTGGCAATTGAGAAGAGAAGTGACCTTAAGTTCTTTTGCCTGGACCTTCTGAATCAATGAAGTGAGCCCAACTTATCGAACGGGATGTCACAATTCAAATTTGTTATTTATTTTTTAAAATATTTGCAATATTTGTTTCATTATGAGGTGTCCAAATAAATCTTAAACATTTTAATATCATAAAGAATTTTTCACTTTGAATTTGATTTTAGGACTAAAATTTGCTCTCGGACCCTTTTCTAACTTCTGAAGCCTTTAGGAATTCTTTTTCGTCAATTTTGTATTTATAAAACAAACAACATGAATTTTATATAATTAAATGTATCACTTGTTTACCTCTTTTGTTTATTAGTAGGTATATATATGGTATAAAAATCTATTATAAAACAATAAAATCATAAAAAAGCAGTACTGTTTCTATAAAGTACTAGAAGGTAGAAGAATCCAAGTTGTACATTAATCAATCCGTATCTAATAGCTAACAAGTATGGCAGCAGAACGGCGTCTCCTATGCCAATATATTGCTTTCTCGCGTGATGTCGTTAGAGCCAGATGTTGCCATGTTTTTGCCGCTTATGTTTCATCTTATATAAAATTTTGCTATTTTATCATTCTGGATAGTAACTATCGATTTAATCAAGTATCGCAAGAGAATAGTTTTTAATTAAAATTATTTCCCATTAAGAATATTGTTATATCAATACTGCAAAGTTAAAAACATTGGTTAGGATTTTCAAAAGAAGTCTAATAGATGTTTGAAAATATCTATAAACATGTATAGCCATGTTAAGTTATTTAAATTTATATTTAAAATATAGAATGAAAAATAAACCGACACGGTCAGGGATTCGAACCCGTGACTACTGGGAAACCGTCCCGTCGCTCTACCAACTGAGCTACCGTACGGTATTTTTTCATTCTATATTTATATAAAAAAAGTCTAATAGATGTCACTACCGTCCCGATTAAGACGATCATATATTTATATATTTATATATATGATCGTCTTAATCGGGACGGTAGTGACATCTATTAGACTTTTTTTATTGCTTAATTCACCGAGACAGACAGCGATACGGTGGCTCAATTGCTAGAGCGACGGGACGGTTTCCCAGAGGTCGCGTGTTCGAATCCCCGCTCCTATCAGTTTATTTTTCATTCTCTATTTATATTAATTTCAATAAGCTTAATTTTAATTATACCACATTACTCTCTCCAATAAAGCTAGATCGTAATTACAACATATCTTTTCGTTTTGGTATACCAAACTGTCAACTTTATTGCGTACGTCATAGCAATATTGCACTGCGAGGAAATAGGGCGAGTCACTAGTAAATAATAATTAGTAATCTTGATTTAAAAGCATGCCTAATATGTTTTATTGACTCGCAACAGTGCTGTGTTGCTGATTTCCACCGCCCTTGTTAGAGAAGGCGGCATTTTCCTGCAGTTGAAAATGAATGGGCTCACTTTGCTTCACTTTATCATTCTAGTTGGTTTATTACCAACTTTTTAAAGCGTATTACCATACCATATCGTGCTTCTGCAAGTTACTATTTTGCCTGTTATTACGCTTCACTGCGAAATTTTATTACACTGCAGTTTAATGTTGCTGTGTCAAACATAATGACCATTTATTTATATGAAAACTATTTTATGCATTTTAAAGCTAAAATTGTAGAAATATAATGCTGCAGGGTTCTATTTATTTATGTTATCCAATAAGATTTTACATTACTACTGTAAGGCTATTTGTATTGTGGAATTATTGGCGTCATATACCTAATAGATTTATTTAATTTAAATTATATGTGTATTAATTTTAAAATCTGTTTCCTAAAAATATAGAGGTAAAAAATCAACTTTACAATAAATTAATTTACCAAATAGAAAAATTGGTAATTTTTATAAATATTATTATTATTAGCTTTACATGTTTAACGATATTCTCTAACAAATATATGACTACATAAAGTATTGAAAGACGAAATTAAAAAATATATATCTATTTTTAAAAGTTTTACTCCATTTCTTTAAATTTATACGACGACAGCGACGACTGTAAAATATATATTTTTATTTCCAAGAAAATACAAGATATTTTAAGAAACTAACTGCTTAGAGGATCTTGCCACAAGAGATTTCGCTGACACACGAATTTCTTAAAGGTAGCCCCGAGCCATCCCTTTGATGGGAATTTAGTTTCGAGAAAGAATCTTTAATTCAATCAAGGAACCTCCTCGTTTCAATAGTGAGTCTTGAGTCTTGGGAAAACTAGATTTAACCACTAAAAAAGCTTATTTTAAGAAACATTTTGAAACCAATATTACTATTTAAATTGATATAAATATAAAATGAAAAATAACCGACCGCAACCGTCCCGTCGCTCTACCCACTGAGCTACCGTATCAGTTGGTAGAGCGACGGAACGGTTTCCTAATAGTCGCGGGTTCCAATCCCTGCCTGTATTGGTTTATTTTATGGCTATAAATGTTTATAGATATTTTCAAACAATATTACTATTTTTTATTTATCTATCCTATGATAAAAACCTCATTTTGACTATTAGATTTTGGTTTAGTTCATGTACTTATAGTGAATGTTTCATAATAATAATTAATGGTTTTGGGTATTAATTTATAATGGCGTTAGAATTGACTTTTTATATTATATTGAGTGAATATTAAAGTATAAAGAGTGATTCACTTACTTAAAGTGGGTCTTACCTTTTCAAAATGATTTTATTGTTAATCATTTTTTAGGTTACTGTTGCAGAAATATCTTTTATCTTTTTATTAAAAGGAAAGAGTGAAGAATCTCAGTTTACTTTAAGATAATATTGTTAATAAACTTCATTATATATTATACAAGAAAATCAGTTAATATATACATTTGTTAGTAATAAGAAAGTGGTTTCATAAAAATATCGCGTCAACAATCTATTTTACCTATTAAGCATCTACAAATTAATTCTTATAACCTTCTTTGTGATATAATAAAGATATGATAGTGTTAGAATCATAAGGATGTTAATAAATAAGGTTTTATAGGGCCATTAACATTTACTGCCGCATCACGCCTAACTACTAAAACCTGTATCTCAATCAGTACATCGTCATCTGAGTTATGTCCATTAGATCTCATATCAGAAGTTCCACTATTCATACCTTATTTTATATCATAAATATCTTAACAAATGTGTTGTTATAATATCTGAATGATATTTTTATTCTTACTATTTATATTTTTTGTTCGATTCTGTATATTGTTGCGTGTTACACAAAAGCTTTTATTTTTATTTTAGGACTCTATACATAGCGCTCGTATTTTATTCTATAATTAATAATAATATGATACAAAAAATAAGAATTTTGTTATTGTCTCATGTGATGTATGATTATGAACTAGAAGTATTTAATACCATAATCTAATAAAATATCTAACAACTAATGTATTTGATATAAATCGAATAAATATTAATAACATATTTTTTATGTAATTTAGTTATTGGTATGGTATTAATTAGTATTTATGGTATTTTAATTATTGCGTAAAATAAAAAAAAAATCATTTTTTAAATTATGAATCTTCAACATAAAATAAATATATCCTACTTATGACATTCAATTGCGTTTTTTTGCTTTTTTGCACTATCATCACGACTTCCCGAAATTTGTAAGAAAGACGCTACGGGCACATCTTGGGTATGAATTGCAGGAGATCACAAGATTATTCAAAGGTAAGGTGTGAAAACGTCGGAGCTAATAGCTCGTTTGCACTGACGTGAGATGACATTTCTATCTCAACCTAGATCTCAACTGAGCTGGAACTTAGCTCCTGCAAGAAAGTCAAGAAATTTAAAGAAAACATACTGTTACCAGTTGACATATAGTCAAACAGAATTTATGAAAGAGCGTTTACCAAAAACTATAATAAAATCTTAAATATATTTTATTAATTAGTATATATATAATACTACAAGAACAACTAGTCGGGTTTTAATGTTATTACTCCTTTGATATCATAGTATCGTTTATTATTAGCAGTAGAGCTGCTAGATAGAGCTAGATAGAGCTGCTAGGTAATAGTAAAATAATCGTTTGTTAGAATGATTTAAATGAAATGTATTTAGGTCAATGGTTTTTTTTATCAGCACTCTTAAGTGAATATTTGCATGACGCTAATGAAGCTTGAGTATGCGGAATAAACGATAAAAAGTAAGAGACCTTTTGTCTTTATGAAGCGATTTAATTAATTATTTTATGATAACTGCCTTTTTATAGATTCGATAGAACGAAATAAAACTGATTTATTACGCTTATGAAAATATATATTGATTGTATTTTTATCTGTAATGTATATATTAAATTTATTATTCTTATCATCAGCTATATTTTTTTTGTTTAAATTGTATTACCTAGTACTTTAATTAATTACTTTACATTGTTGATCGAATCCCCTATTTTAATTTCCCTATGTACATCTTGCTCCCCTTCCTTCCTCCTTACCTGAAGGTAGTTTTTGTATGACTTTTATCACTCTCGTTATGTTGCAGATGTTTATGGGCAGCCTTTATCACTTGCCTTTAGTAACTTGCTGCTCCTTTACCACACTGTAATAATAAAAAGTATATATAAATTTGGTAACGTTGGTTTAAAGTTATAGAGTCCGAAAAATATGCTGCACCCAAACTATTTATAACTGTTAGTTCTTGAAGAGCTATAACTATAACTTTTACAGGAAGTAAACCGTGTCATATCATTTAATCCCGTATCGGATATCACAAAGACGTCCTGTAAAAACTATCACTGAACGACATCGTCAATATTTGTTGAGGACCTAAAACAACAAATCCGATGAGTGTAAGCCACAAATAAAAGCATATAAATCATAAGTCAGCAAACTTACCACCAGTTGTACAATATATAGTTAGTCAGATGTGAACAGTTGGCGTTAATAGTCGGTCTTACCCTAGGGAAATGCGCTCTTGATAATGTGTATAGTAATTTTATGTAACAATAGCGACTCCAATGATTTGAATGAGATAAGTTCTCGTGTACATAAATTAATAACAATAGCACAGTATGGACACAATTTGATCTCATTTAACAGACTTGTGTGATTTGCAATTTGTAAGGCTTTGAAAAATTATATATCTCAAAGGATTACGATGTTTATGTTTGAATATATCTATAAACATGTATAGCCATGTTAAGCTTATTTAAATGTGTATACACACATATATATATATATATTTATATATACATATATGTATATAATGAAAAATAAACCGATACGGGCAGGGACTCAAACCCGCGTCCTCTGGGAAACCGCCCAGTCGCTATACCGATTGAGCTATAGTAACGCCGTCCGTTTCGGTGAATTAAGCATTCTACATGTGATCGTCTTTTATCGGGACAGTGGACAGATTACGATATTTGTTACATATATTGCAATAAAGACTGTATCGTTTAATTTGGTTATCATTATCTATTTCTATAACATTAATAAAGGAAAAAGTATACCATGATCTGCATCAAGTTAAATCAATCTTTATTTATTTCCTTTATATCCTTTTGTTTATGTGCGTGCGCTTTAAGTGTCTTTTAAATAAAATCCTTTTTCATTATCAATTAACTGTATTTACAAATTATCTACTATGGGATTGCAAATAAATAATCTGGCCTTTCCTTTAGTTTTCTGAGCTTTGCGCAATCAAAGCCTTACAAGAGCCTATAATTATATATGTGTTTGTATCTGCTGTATATGTATATTACATATTTTAATACATATGATTCTTATTTGTTAAAAAAATATATAATCATAAAACGACCATTTGCACGTTAAAATAACGTATAAAAGTTTACTGTCTGATTTAGCAACACTAGTACAAACATTGCCCCTGAATGTTATTTTACGATTATAATAGGCGTACGGTTCAGATAACGATGAAAACAGCGTAGTTATTATTGTGTGGTTATATTATACATGCATGCATTCTAAAATGATGTTCGACAAATATTTGTTTTAGTTAAAATATTACTGCCCTGTATTATACCGGGGTATCAGTAAAATTAATTAGTCGATATGAAGCCATATCGAAATTTATTTAATTTTAAAAGTTTTTATATATAATGTATCAATAGAATTATCAAAAGAATAATAAATCAAAGTATATTAGAATAATCAACGAAAACAAATTGGTAAATCTTTAATCTACAACTACTAAGATATGCAAAATATTTTGGTGTATATCAAGTTAAGAAAGATTTACTAATTGTTATGTATGAAAGTAAGGTTTGCGAACTTGAGTCTCAAATAATAATAAATTTCTCTAGATAAGAAAGATCTAGTATAAGCATAGAAACGTTTATGTTATCTACCCTAAGTTAGAGGTCCTTAAAATGTAAGTAATACATACTCAAATAATAAATCACTAAACATTACGCATCGCTATGGGGGTTAAAAGCCCCATAAACGGTGGCCGCGACTTGAATGTAACAGAAAAACATTTATAGTGATAATAATGTTTCCTTTTAATTTTATATGCGATCCTTTGAATACAGCCCCATTTTTGTAATGTGTACTTAGTTTTAACCTGTGTAGGGATAGATAGACCTTTTATTACTAATATAGGTTAGTGGGCTACGTTTGTACAACTTTTTATTAATATATCTGAAAAATCTTTAAATATTTATTATTTATACTGTTTAAATAGATTCCAAGGTGTAAGCTATTTAAAAAAATGCAATTTTTATAATAATGTATTTGTTAATTTAGTTTCTTATGAATTATATCAAATATCTTTAAAAATGTTTCTTATGTATAATCCTCAGACTCAGACAAACTCTAAAAACCATCGCAACAAAGACTCCGAATCCTTTTATGTCCACGAAAGGGCAGAGCAATAAAAGGATACGATTGACCAATATGTGATTCGTAAAAGAATATACAAAATCCCGTAATATTTTTGTCGCTTAGCAAATGAAAATCTTTTGTAAGATTGTGACGCTCTCACAAAGACGCACTATTTTTGTTCCATTATTCTCTAAGAATTCCACATTTTCGTATTTGCTTTATAAATGTAATATCGTGAATGTAAGAACAAAATATGGAATTTCATTTTATTTGTGATGTCGTAATGTATCATTATTTTATATGTTTTCTTATAACTTATATATAAGTTTAATAACATACATTTTACGGATAACAATTCATTTATAGAAATAAATGAGACAAAACATTAATTCCTTTTATGTATATTTATTATAATTTTCTTTTACATATTGGTAATAGGAATGGTAAGTCGATAAAACAAGACATAAATTCGTCGATAAGTCTACAAAAACATATCTATTGAACACGTGTTATACATCAGTGACCAATCCCCACTCGTTTCTTAAAGTTGGAAACCAAGAGATTTGATTGTAACAGTCAAACAGTGGTGGTGTTTGCGCAAACAAAATATGCAAAGTAGGTGCGGGTTCGCGCGATAGGGTCGTAATTATGTGAGAGCACGGCGTGCTGTGTCCGTAGATCCTCGTCCTACATACAAAGCTAATAAAAAACACACAAAAAAAAAATAAAATTATCTATTATAATTAGCAGCTCAGTTTTGCACGAGTTACATGGCTATCCAAACGCAACACACGATAACCAAATTAGGCATGGAAAGCGGTTTTATATTTTATTAGCCGTTGTAAAGACTTTTAACTGCAGCCATTATTCTCAATACTTTAAAGCTCAGATACCAAGTAATTAAACCATACATTAAATAACGTAAATAAATCAGCATTTTACTTAAAAACCGATATTGCGTTTAAAACTCTAAAAGTTAATTTATTACAGTAGATATTAAAGCATTAAATTTATTAATGGAATGAACAATAAAATTTCTTGCCATCTAATAATAATTTGATATCAACAGTTTTCTTTATTATACTTAGATTTATGAGAATAATTTTGTTTAATAATAATAATATTGTTGATTTAATTTTAACTTTTTTAGAAAAGTAAAAATTAAATCGAATACAATTTGTAATTCTTAAATATTTTTTAAAACATTACATATTACTAATGATACCATTTTATAACAAACCGATTGTCTTTCAGAATTACAAAAAAATAGATTTATAAAGAAAATATTACTTATTAATATTCTACTTTGTTATAGCTGTGTAGTATTTTTATAGTTAACATTATCAACATTATTTATACCTTTCTATTACAGAGGTATTTTGTCCAAGAACAAAGTCTTAATCTGAGTAATTTTGATATCAAGTTGTAGTTGCATTTTGGAGTTTACAAGTTCACAAGTTTACACCCGAAATTTAAGTAAACCTTATAAAAGTAACGTAAACTTAAATATCGCTTTCTACCGGATGACGATGATTTATTATTTGTAAGACGAGAGCTAGAGAGGTTTTATCTCCCCTAAGTGCCATTTATAACACTAAGATGTTTAAGATATTTTAATAAATCACGATGGCGTATCGAATTTCCGAAGTAAGGGCCTTATTTCTTTATGGAGACGAAGTAGGGGTTGCAAGGAATGTTAATCCCGGGGGCCCATAGACACACACGTCTCGTTTTTGATGCTTTCGTTGGTGTAATCTAGTTCATACCTAGTCATGGGTGTCCAATTTGCCGGATTATAATTTTAATAAGTCTGTTGTAGAATTTTAAGTACTTTTTGCACCTTTTTGTTGAATTTTAAGTACTTTTTGCACCTTGTAAAATAATACCAAGTTATATTAAACATTTTAGTTTAAACTTTACGATGAAAGTCTTTGTTACAATTTTGTAGAGTTGAATGCTTTTAAAGTACTTTCATTTATATTTAATTATTTTTAAATCAGCTTATATGGTAGTCGAATTCTAAACAAATAGGTAAGTTAGAGATGTTGTATCAGTGCGTAGGATGAGATTAATAAACAAAAGTGAAGCGTAGGCGTTATAAACTAGCTACAAACTAAGTAGCATTGTCTTTCATTTATTTTTTAACATAATATTTGATTGGACTTTAATTTTCTTATTTATTAATAAAAATTCATTGTTTAAGGGCGACATGTTATTATTAAAATGGTATCTTTAATATTCATATATCTGAGAAGGGCAAAAACAATTAAATAAACATGCTGAAAATATTTTTTTTTGACAACACAACCACTAATAAAATATAAAACGTTGATCACAACCGACATCATGAAAGTTCCCAGATTCATTGCCATATTTATTATATGTTATTTTCAGTTTGTCAGATAAACAGCTAAAAATAATATCTTATAGAATAAAGCTAAGTGTGCTTAAGTGAAAATTAAACTGACGTACATTACAAACAAAGCAAGCGCTTTGTTGTTCGACATCGTTGCACTAATTTAAGTGTAGAATATTGACATGGAAATGGAGAGCACTTCAAAACACTAATATATTTTTATAACGATAACGATAACAGCGCTAACAGCAAAAATAAATTAAAAGTCACTTATTTATTTCGTAGAAAATGAAAAATATGCTTTAGGTAAATATTTAATAATTACAAACTTGATAAATAAACCAAAAAGCGCAACCGCATTGCAAACGAATGCACTGGGAATCACTTATGAGTCGTGAACGAAATTCGAAAATTAAAAATCCACCATACTTCAGTCGTGCAACGTGAGTGTAATGAATACCTGTCAGGCGCGCGTGTGGGCGAATCTCTGGACTTAAAGCTGTCTTTAGACTTTAGACAACTTATTCTGCAAGGATAAGTTGTGTGATATAATACCTTGTACCTAGTTATAAAATTGTAAAGCCATTACGCGCAAAATTTGAAATTAGTATAGCATTCATAATATAATATAAAAAAAATTTCATCTTAACCGGAATCGATAAATCAGATTATATCAGCTTAAACTATACAAGTCGGAAATTATACCTTTTGCTAAGCTATTAGTAACATGGTATAAAATTACTAAAACTAGTTTACGTTTAGAGGTACAGTTATATTTAACATAGATAGTCTGTGATAGCCCTAACACGAATAAACATTTACCCTTCGTTCAACAGTAATTGTTTAAAATTGAGCCTAACTGTGTGGGCTTCGCCTGTTGGATGTCCTGTTAAATGTCTTGCTAGTTCGCTTTGTTTAATATCTGCGATAGTCCACGTCCACTAAACGCCAGTAATGTTTGTGAATGATAGGCTTTTGCTGTGACATACGGCTCTCGCCTGAGGGGATAAGTGGCGTATTAACATTGTTTACAATATAACAAGATTAACCTAATGCCATCTGTTACGGCATAAGGACGCGTTTGATATTAAAAAAATGTGCTCTATTCCACGTCCGTCGCTTCATGTCGCTAATTGTTTAATCGTAATAGACATCGTTCTATTAGGTTTCGATTTTATCCATTCAGTACTCGCATATGTATATTTACAGTTTAACCGAATAAATTGGCGGCTACAAATTAAAATCGGCCGTTTGTTAATTTTAGACTTGAATTTTGTTCAAATAACCGACATTTTGGACTGAAAGTAAATTAGTGTATTTACAAGGCCGGTTACCGTGAGTGGCATTTACCTGATTAATTTTGGTTTTACTAGTAAAGCCAAACTAAACTATGTATCAGCTAGGATTTAGCAAACCTGGATATGTATTGCATAATGTGAGTAATATTAGACTAGTTATAATAATCTAGAATAACACCCGTAATTATTACAATATACGTTATATTATTTCACGTCTTTCTTTTATCTTTTTTATATACCCATAGAATATGTTTATCTTATAATGATTATTTTATTATTAAAATAATCACTTCAATAAACTATTACAGACATAGACAGGAGGTATTGGCATCCGTACAAAACTACACTAGTACTATACAATAGCATTAACCCTAAAACAATACACTAATATACAGCTAAATGGTACTTTTTAATTCAGGTTTTCTTTTTAAATTGAAAATAGAACATAATCGAGGGTTGAAAGAGATACGGAACCAGCCAACCGATGCCTTCCGAAGGCATTGTTCTTGGTTTGTCGAATGTATCGAATGAAAATGTGAACTTTATTAACTTTATCGAGGAAAATGATAGGAAACTAAATAGACGTGTTTTTTTTGGTAACAAAAGATGCTGAAGGAAATACCTATTGTTATTTGCGGGAGATAAATTTTGTGTAAGCTTCATATATCAGGTTGATTGTAGTTTTTATCTGTTTCAAATTGTTATTTTGAATCTGTATTCTATCTAATATTACCCAAGGGTTAATATAGTAATAAAATCTGTAGTAACAGCTTTTCTCTCTTGATTTAAACTAAGCAAATTATTCAATACGCAATGCAACAAATGTGAACGCCATGGTAGATGGATTTAGCAATCATACATCATGCCACTCTAATTACTATAGCGGGCAGTCTAAATCAATAACGATGCAACACCAGCCTGGAATAACAAGTCATTTCTACAATAAGGCGGTTTCTATGCTACGACATAACTTACCCCGTTAATGGTGCATGCGGTTATGACATCTATAACTGTCTGCTGTCCTTTTGTTTGAATTAAAGTCAAAGCAAATCGCACTATTTGCTTTTTTATATAATAACGTAGGTTATATTTACCTTTAGTAATTTGGTCGGGTAAATAGTGACCCTACGGTCACAATTTGCGACGGCCCTCTTCGCTTGAACTTCCCTAACAATGTTATATCGTCCCCTACGTCCCCTGGGGATAGAATGGCCCTACATCTGTTAGGCCCACCTATAATATTTTTACAGTTTTATAATGGAGATATTTATTATTATTAAAAGCTACCAAAAAACACCACATCTATTTACCGATTATCAGAAAGCTGTTTCAGAGGTCAAAGGTTAGAGTAATTTTTGATCAACTTTTCAGTTTATATTTATTTATAAAAATTAAACATGTTCGTTTTTTAACTTAATATTTATTGCTCAATAGATATTAAAAAAATCTTAATTACATTCCAGTAATATTTTAACATTTATTATTATTATATATTATTTACCACATACTCTGACCATACACTAGATATTTTACCATAGTTAACTTCTTCTACTATAAATATATAGAAATAGCCTAGTTTTGATTTCATATTTTTTATTACAGGACTAAAGCCGTTGTTAGAAAAGGTATGGTGTTTCGTGATAAAGTTAAGGTTAAACTACGAATGTTAATTAAATTATTAATTAATTTAAACTATTAATAATTTAAACAATTATTAAAACTATTAATTTAATTATAAATAGATATTTAAAATGAACATAATAAGATTTTGGTTCGTCTTTGGTGATTTTTTTTTAGTAACAATGTCTTTCTGCCACTACCATTGAGTACTGTTCCCCTAGGCCACGGGAGATTGCAGTCTTTTTAGTAGACTCGTAGACAGTAGAGATGTTCCTTTGAGGCGCATCCCCACAGCACCCTACGCTAAATCTACCCCGAATATTGGATTAGCTTCTTTGTGGATCGACTATTGTCTGTAATAAACATCTTTAAACTTAATAGCACGTCTATTTTTTTTTAAATATCCTAATCATTAAAGTCCTGTCTCGCGTCATAGTTTAATTTTATTATTGCTTTAAATAAAGTATTTATTTACATTAAAAATGAATTTGTAGATCTTAAGAATAAGACGTATTTATTGAGAAATAAATACTATTTTAATGAAAAGTTCCAGATGGTTTATTAAAAATACGTACTCATTACACTATCAAAAAACTTAAGGTGAAAATTCTAAAGAATAATATGATTAAATTCAACATTCATATTTATTACTCATTTTATGTAGAGACCCAAAATTGCTTCAAACTTGTTTAATATATTCAGGAAGCTTATACTAAACATATGCGCAAATATGTAAAATATAACTTTCCTTCAAAGCGGCTTATTATATGTAAACAGAAATAAGTTTCTCTCCAAACGTAATTATCAATATTTGTATTTCATGTAACCATTACGACGAGTCAGCACGTGCCTCGGACATAAATATTCACATTATTACTTTCTAGGATCTGCCCTAATGATTCTGTGCAAAGATTTTTTGTGAATTTCCGTTGTGCGTTTAAGCAGGAGTATAAAGGGGATTCGGGTGTAACGTATTGGTAAAGCGCGTTGTGGGGTGGCGCAATGCCTACTGTTTGCTATTATTTGCTATAATGTGGGTGAAATTTAGCTCGTTCGACTTTCGGTAATCTTTCCACTGCTTTTATTACAAACGGTTTTATTTATAGCATTGTGGGGTCTGCATTGAAATCCAGGATTATTTGGCTAACAAATTATATCGAATCTGTTAAGAATAGGACGCGCCCGATCATAAATCAACCGTCGGATTAATTGATGAAGTGCGACAAATTTATGAAACGAAATAAGTTTTATTAGTCATTGTGTTTGCAATGTGGTAACCCCTGATAATAATGATATTCGATTTTATCTATTGGAAATTATATATGAATCAACTTGAGTGATGTGTTCTTCCCCGGCTTAGTTGAATTCCCTGATATAAATGCTAATTTGCTAAAATGAATGAATTAGATGAAAGACTATAATAATAATAAAATGGAAAAAGCATTTGTCGACTAATAAAGGACTTCAGTATATTTTAAATAGAAGGAAAGAGCCAAGTGAAGGAAGTGACACATAGAAGGAAGCAGGTAGGAACTGTAGCAACGCAACAGTGATTAATGTTGTACATGGTAACAAATGTCTTACAAAAGAGACAGTTGCGATGTCTATTATGGCCCGAATAAACCGTTTAAGATGAGTTATTTTTCATTTATTTATTTATTGCGCAAAAACCTATGAATCTAAAAAATACTATCAAAACTCTATGTGCTGTCTCTCTACAACAAAAAGAAAATTTAATTGACGTGTACAAAAATGTTAATGAACGAGTCATATTGGTAGAAATTTTCATTGTTATGTTCTGCCAGATGACAAAACTACCACAGCGATATATTATGACTTAATTATGAGTAGGTCTTGTAATTACCTATGCACCTTGCATATCTTTACGAACCGACGTACGCACCGAATAATTATGTACAATTAGGTATGAATTGTAAAGAAGCCGCATTATTAAATATGTCTTCATACAAAAAGCGGCACATGGTTGTGCATATTGAAACATCAGAAATAGAAACATCCAACAGAAATCATACGTTAATGTTTGATATATGTTTTAGATAAGTACGAGTTATACTTGTATGGTGTAATATGATATGATACGATATGATATATGGACCTATGACATATTTATAATATATTGATATTGAGATATCAAGCCAATTTAAGACTTCCCAAGAAAGTTAAGTATTAAAATCTAATATATATCATAGATTTCCTTTTTTTTCATGTTCATATACCATATATATTTTTTTAAATAATCAAAAACATTGTACCTATTATTTTTTTGCACACAAAGATTCCTTAGTTATTTTCTTAAGTTTGTTAAATAGTAATACTTTAACATTTACTAGCTGCTTGTTGCAAAATTGTATACATTTCCCCATGAATTTGCTATTTTTTTAAAGTCGAGTAACAGGTAACGCGAATTTGTATTTGTTCCTCCTTTATATCACTGTACTTTTAAAAAAATATATTTTGTATCTTTATGTATATATCTAAGATTTTAAGAAATATACTGATCGGCAACCTTAAGTACATTAATTTGCTTATCTCATCATTACTTATCACATAAAACATTTTTAGGGCTGGGCCCTAAAGATTGTAAATTGGTAAAGATTGAAAATGGTATTTATATCGGTAGCACTACCCCTCAGTAGGATACCATAAGACACTATACTATGAAAGTAACTATAATTAACTAATTTAGCAGTAGTCAGTTAGGGATCTTATTTTTTTAATAGAGTACGCGGCAGAACTAAGTTTAAGCTAAGCTTTGGAACTTAGCATGAACAGTGATTCCCAGAAAGACTGTGGAGTCCGCCACATCTATCGTTTCCTCATTGAAAAGCACATTTTGCACCTCTTAATTATGTGAAGTCGAAAGTATAAGAAGTTTCGGCTTCTTATAATTAAGCAACAGGTTGTTAACAGTAAACCAATGTACTACTACAAAGAAAGCATTTTTTGAATCGTCATACGTAGTGTATGGTGCCTAGTGCAGTTTCAATTTAAATATTAAAATAGTATCATTAGCAAACAATTTTACTTATGCTATTTTTACATTATTTTTAGCTACAAAAGTAGGGAGATAATTTATATGGAACAAGGAAGAGAAATGGGCCTAATATTATACCTTAGGATACCTTTATATCAATCGAAACCCCAGCCAATCTCTTTCCATTCACCAAATTTAGAGATAGACCCTCTGAATTCTATAATACAAGTAAGAAATCAATGATATTGATGCCATAATTGTACAATTTCAAGAAATTGTACCTTTTAGAAAGGTCACAAAATTCTCAGGTGTCAATAGTAGAGCGATCTCTTGTAAAACCGAACGGTTGGTTTTAAGTAACTTTAAAAAAAAATAGAAATACCCCACAGGAAATACAGTAATTTTAAGTAAGGTCGTTAGGTGAGGCAATAAGGTTGCATAATTTCTAACCTACTGAATAAACGAGTCACTGCGATTGAACTCTATCTAACTGTAGAGGTCAAACAGTTTTTGTCTGATCTTATGAATTCCCGTGGGCACCCATTCATAAAACGATAGGTGATTGCTCAAAGCGCAAGTCTTAGAGCAGTTTCCTTAAACTCATTAGTAATTAGTTAAACAATTTGTTTAACTAATTATGATATAGCCGTGAAAGATTTTTAAAATATTGTAAATATGGGCATTTGTGAAAATATTATTTTTAAACTTTTACATGCGCCTTAAAGTTAAAGGAAAAACACATTTTATTGTTTTTCGTTTCGGCCGAATTTGTAATTAAATTATATTATTTTACAGTCCACAATGGTCAGAAATTAATGTATCAATTACTTTCTTATCTTTTAAAATATTCTCAATGCAGGTAGAAGTAGAATCAGTAATTCTAGTGGCCTATAAGAATAAATTAAAAAGTTTATATGATTTAAACAAGATCTGCAACTAATAGTGGTAGAGGAGTTATCTAATAAAATTATGTCGAAATCACCACTTTATATAATATAGTTCTAATATAACGTTTTCAGAAAATAATTATGTATCGAGCTTGGGGTCTGTAAACACTAAGAACAATAAAACGCTCTAGTTCTTTAACTTAAATAGAACTAAGTTTCAATTTCTGTACTTATAATTCTTTGTATTTTATTACAACATCAGAATGCACCAGTTGTAATAAATTACTAACATTATTATTGACATCGTTATGATAATGTGATGAAAGTTTTTTGTGCAAAAAAATAAAAAATATTTGCCAGAGATTATCGCCTTTGCCTTAATCTTTAATTTAAATGTCTTGGAACGGATTCTAAATTTATATAAGTCAAATTCTGGTAAAATCCTAAATTCTTGTTAAATTTAAAAAGTAAATTTAAAATTTAATTATACGCGAGTTAAATCCGTTAAAATGGTTGTACATCAATTGAAAAAGATTTACCTACTTTATATTACATTTTTGAGACGGTTTGCACGGTTCCATATCATAGTGCGCCGGCCGATCGTACCGCCGCGCCGCAAACACGATGACCCTACATTTTAAATCTGTAATATTTTCGAAAATATTAATTTAAATTACATGCTGTAAAGGGTATAGCCCTTTGTTCCATATTAAAAGCAAAAAGTATTTATTAAAATAAGGATTAATACTCTATTGCTTAAAATTGCTACGTAAATAAGCCATTTGTCTCGTAAAAGTGAAGGATAAAAATTAGATATTGTGCGTTATCCCTAAGAGATAAACATATACCGTCGCAGACTTTCTTGTAGAACTTTTTAAGGTATACAATACTTAGTACATTATTTTGATCTATCTCATGGAGTTCAGCCAGCGTTTGCGATGTAAGCGCAAAACAATGTGTTTGTTTACGACTTCGCATTTGAAATCTTGAAATTATCAGTGATTCTCTATTATATTAAGCATGTTATTATACATGTAAACCTCTCTCTTGAATCACTCTATCTATTAAAAAAACTGTATCAAAATCCGTTGTGTAGTTTTAAAGATCTAAGCATACATACAGACATAGGGACAGACGCAGAAAGCGACTACTTAGCTTTTTACTATGTAATGATGATATACCTACGTATACATATGGGTATATGGACAGTATTTAAAAAAGTAACCTTAAAAAAATATTTAATATTCTAAGATTACGATAAAAATACATTATTTATTATTATTTAGGTCAAGTCTTTCCCAAATGAACAGCTTGGTTTACGTGACCCGATTATTTTAATGACCTTTATATGAATTTACTACTTTATTAAATTTTAACTACTCTTAATAGCGTGGTTAATAATAGGTGTATGGTTAAACCGAGCGATGGCGGTATAACCATACACCTGGCCGGGCAACCGGGCAGAAGAGGCATCAGCGGCCTTGTGGATTAAATACCCACTAAAATGTCTGGTGCAGAAAGCAAGGGGAAACTACTGCACTATTTTCCCAAAGAAAGTCGTCATGAAGGTACAACAAAGTAATCAAAGGTGGCCATGCGATCCGCTTAGCAACCGGCGCCGATCTGCGTCCGGGGCAGACGGTGTGAAATTGGCTACCGGCCTTGATGGTGTAGGAGACCAGGCACCACATGGACATCGGGCTACTGGAATTTCTTTCACAATGAAGATGCGTCAGACCCAAATGATAGGCACTTGGAATGTGC
This sequence comes from Napeogenes inachia, assembly GCA_959347355.1. Taxonomy (NCBI): domain Eukaryota; kingdom Metazoa; phylum Arthropoda; class Insecta; order Lepidoptera; family Nymphalidae; genus Napeogenes; species Napeogenes inachia. Next base: position 10,838,764 of record OY365793.1, on the reverse strand, counting down.
GCGGTCTGCTTCAACCAGGAAAACTTGACATTCTGGAAAAGGAAATAGCGCGATGCAAACTGGACATCTGTGGTCTTAGTGAGACTCATTGGAAGGGTAATGGACATTTTCAATCCGAGACTCGTGTTATCTACTTCTCTGGAAATGACGACAACAGCCGAAATGGAGTTGCCTTAGTTTTACCAAAGAAAGTTAACAACTGTGTGATGGGATATGAAGCTGTTAGTGATCGAGTGCTGAGTTTAAAACTGAAGGCGAAGCCGGTCAACCTAAACATCATACAGCTGTACGCACCAACAAGCGCAGCAGATGACGCGGACATGGAACAGTTTTATAGAGAACTGGAATCAACTATGGCTAAAATCCCAAAAAGAGAACTGCTTATTTTAATGGATGATCTGAATGCGAAGATAGGAAAGCATGCTAATCAGCTAAGCCCGTGTGCAGGTAAATTTGGACTTGGCCAGCGTAATGAGAGAGGTGAACGCCTTATACAATTTGCTGCTGAGAACAACTTCGTGATAGCGAACAGTTTCTTCCAAAACCATCCGAGAAGACTTTACACATGGGTATCACCTGATGGCAACTATCGTAACCAGATAGACTACATTTTGATTGGATCAAGATGGAAAACTTCCATAAGGAATGTTCACACTTTGCCCGGTGCCGATTGCGGATCAGACCACCAACTTTTAGTAGCTAAAGTTCAACTCAAACTGAGAGTAGCTAGAAACGTTGAAAAGCCGAGGAAACTGTTACCAGTGGATAAATCTGAATTTCTGACTGCAATCGAAAAGGATTGGTCTCAGTGGATTAACTTAAATACCCAATCGGCATCCCCAGATCAGCTGTGGGGTCAGGCAAAACATCTCTTTGTAACAGCTGTTACTGCATCTAAGCCAACCACAGTGGTTCGCAAGCGCCAACATTGGATGAGCAACGGTACCCTTGCCCTTGTCGAGGAGAGAAGAACTAGGAAAGCCCTTGGTGCTGACATAAAGAGCTTGAATAGAATGTCTGCTCGGGTGCAAGAAGCGTGTAGACGAGATCGCAATGCTTATCTACAGAACATATGTGGTGAAGTCGAAGTTCACGCAGACAGACACGAAACGGGGGATCTACATAAGAAAATAAGATCTATTACCAAAACTCTCTCTTCTAAAACATGGGCTATAGATAGTTCGCGGGGCGATACATTGACTGAAATAAGCGCAATATCCGAGACCTGGAAAGCGTACTGTCAATCATTGCTTAACGATCCACACGCGCACAGTTATCTCTCAACAGAGCCTGAAAAAGACGAAAAGGAGCCTGATATCTTGAAAGATGAAGTTCGAGCCGCTATCAAGCACCTCAAAAGCGGAAAAGCCACAGGAAGAGATGCCTTACCAATAGAAACCATAAAAGCAGCTGGTGAATATGGCGTTGAAGTCTTTCACATTTTGTGTAACAAAGTTTGGGAGACAGGTACTTGGCCTCAAGAGTGGTGTCATACTGTCTTTGTTCCTTTACATAAAAAAGGCTCTACAAAAGTATGCAGCAACTATCGTCTTATTGCCCTTATTACACATGCAAGCAAAATACTTCTGCATATCTTGAACGAGAGATTGAAATCGTACCTGTCCAGTCAAATTGCCCCCGAACAAGCTGGGTTTGTAAAAGGAAAGGGCACTAGGGAGCAGATTCTCAGCAGATCAGAGCGTGCGTCAGATCATTGAGAAAGCTAGAGAGTTCAACAAGCCAACTTATATCTGCTTTGTTGACTTCTCTAAAGCGTTTGACTCGGTGAAATGGCCATTACTTTGGAAAACTCTTCTAACTATGGGAACGCCTAAACATCTTGTGCACCTTCTCAGAAGACTCTATGAGGAGGGAACAGCTTCAGTCAGAACAGATGACGTACTCTCTGACAATTTTCACCCTACTGCAGGAGTCCGTCAAGGCTGCATTATATCACCGCTTCTGTTCAACATCTACACAGAGCTCATTATGAGAATAGCGCTTGAAAACTGGTCAGATGGAATCGCCACCGGAGGCCACAAAATTTCTAACTTGCGATATGCGGATGACACTACCCTCTTTGCAACAAGCATAGAAAGCATGGAAAACCTGCTAAGCAGGCTAGAGCATGTGAGCCTTGATTTTGGACTAAAAATAAATCGAAGCAAGACAAAGGTGATGATTATTGATCGAGCTAACAATAACTCGCCAAATGTTGCCAAGATTGCAAACTGCGATGTCGTGCAATCATACATCTACCTTGGTGCGCTGATTACAAACCACGGTGGGTGCGCGGATGAAGTCAAACGGCGTATGGCTATCACAAAGTCTGCTATGGATAAACTTAAGAAAGTATGGAGAAATAGAAGCATCACGAAAGCCACGAAAATGCGACTTGTCAGGGCGCTAGTGTTTCCCATATTTATTTATGGTGCGGAGACGTGGACTTTAAGAGAAAGTGAGAAAAAGAAGATAGACGCTCTAGAAATGTGGTGCTGGAGGAGAATGCTTGGCATATCGTGGACGGAATTCAGAACCAATATTTCCATCCTCAAGGAGCTCGGCGTCCGACAGCGTCTATCTTCCATCGTCCAAGGTCGCATTCTTATCTATTTCGGACATGTTTCGCGTCGAGGGGATACGTCAGTAGAACGCCTTCTAGTACACGGAAGAGTTGAAGGTATAAGACCACGTGGCAGGCCGCCTATGCGTTGGATTGACCAGGTGAAGGCTGCACTTGATGGTTCACTCCACGAGTGTACAAGAAAGGCAACGATGCGAGAGGAGTGGCGACTAATTGTGAAGCATGTCACCAACCCTGAAGTGACGACCACGACCACTCTGGCAAGAGTGTGACGACTAAGAAGAGACTCTTAATAGACTTTATATATTATAAATATTACTAATAGTAAAAATAAATATGATTAGTAGAATATGTAACTTACATAAGCATATATAAACAAATAGAAATAGTATACAATAAAACGATATAAAACAAATTTAAATAATCAAGATAAATAATTAATATATTTGTTGTGTATTTATAGTAAGAAGTATATAGCCGAGCAAAGTGTATTGGAAACAAATAATTACTTATTATTCTTTGTGTATTTTATTATACTGTTATTTTGGCAAAATAAAACAATTTAAATATTGAGTGAAACCTTTCTGTTATTATTCAGACGGTGATTTGTTTTATAATAGTTTCTGTATTCAAATAAATACAATAGTTTTTTATAAATATACCTGTTTTGTGAAAAGTGTAATTTATGTTGTCATTGAGTCATATTCTTAGCAGTAACTACTGTACCAAAATATTTATTTATTATAACAATAACGTAATATTGTAAATTTAAATCTAAACTAATTATATTATAAACAAATAATTCTTTGATCTCTGGATTGTAAAATGAAATATGCTATACAATGAAGAGTACAGCTATGAGAATGACAGAATCTGAATAGGATAAAATGACATGGTTAGTGTTCAATACAAAATATAGATCGTTTAATTCTGAGAACAAGTCACAATTAATATATTAACGGTTCGCTATTAATATATTAAGAACGTATAATTAAACCACTCAAACTCTGCTTAATATTTGTTATAAATTTATAGTAATAAGTGCTGATTGAACTTCGAACAAGCTATTCTTAGTAATATGTTTTGTGTTCCTTAGCCATAGTTTGATCAAAGGTTTTTATGTTTTTAGAATGTTTCACGTCCTTCCATATCCATATCTTAAAATCCAATAATAACAAAACTATTATTTTACATATAAAACAACGTTACATATCATATATCAATCATATCTGTAACACATAGGTAAGTAAAAGTTATATAAATTCAGTAGATCATTTTAAGACTATCGGTTTTATATTCAAGCTGTAGTTATCGGACTGAAAGTTAATGAACGCTTATTATTAATAGATATGTGCTATTACATCGAATCTATTTCAGTATATAGGGAGTTAAGATTTTTATAACCCTTTCGGACATTTTTTACTAGCTGTGAATGACTCTGAGCATCTGTGGTAGATTTATTTCAATTTCCTTTACACTTCAAACTTCCTTTACTTTGGCTATAAATTTCGGTGATAAAAAATTAACTGCTCTTTTTTTTGGAACAATGTCCTGAAATACAACCCGGAACATTTGATGTGAACGAAAGCTGACCAAACATTGAAGTTTAAAATCATGTATTTTTAAAATGGCCGAATTATAAACTAAATATTTTATGATCCATAAATATATGTTAGACAATAAGAAATCAATCACAATAGACTCATTGAGATTCTTTTTCTTTTTATTCTTTTTTTAAATTCTTTCCGTTGACATTTCGGTGCCACATGTAACCACAGTTGACGACAGAGACTTCACCACATTTTACACATGTGGCATCAATTAAGTTCTTTCACAGAGAGTGTAATAAAGATAACGTTTGAATAATAGCCCGTGGAGAACATTTTACGAATGACTGCCGGTTTAACAAGTGACTATATTAAAATGAAATCTACTTTCAAATTACGATCAATTACTATTTGTCAATGACAGCGTTTAAGACGTTAGTGTAGGCTCTCAAAGATTTAGATTTTATATCTTCACTTAATAAATAACTAGTTTAATTTAGATTTCAATTAATATTCATGTTATATATCGGCAAAGGAAAATACGAAATTCAAAAATCCAAATTTACACTTGAGACCTATTTTAAATAAAAAATAAGGGTCAAACATGAATAAAATATTCTATTGATATCTTACGAATGCAATTTGCTTTTACTTATTTCTAATTTATTTATATTTTTAAAAAACAATACGGCTGTTGGATTAACAAAACCATTTTTTGGAAATAAAACAAAATATAGCTTTTTAATGACCAATGCATTGAATTTCAAATTATATATATACCTACTATTTATTTAACTTAACTAATCTAATAAATTAATTATAAGGAACACTGATGTCAATTTATGCTATCCCTAAGATAAATCGGTTTGTCATTCATGCCAACTTGTTAGGGCTTTAGTGCATAAGTTAGGAGTCCTCATTTCGTGCAAGTCGACGGGTACAATTAAAATTGTAATTAATTGCTCAACTCTGAGCACTGACAGCCTCAACGGGTACATCATTCACTTTTATATTTATGCGAACCCTCTTGACAGGTGAGGAGCGATGCTGATCTCTTCTTATAGGTTAGTTTGTTTTATTGAATAAACAGCAGGCCGTCAAAATGACATGTCTTGGTAAATGAGATTCTTTTATAAAAATAGGAATGGATGATTCATATTTTTTTTATTAGTATAGCGCCTGAGCATTATGTTTTTGTTATTATTAATAGTAAATCAGTTAACGTGTTCCGACAATGTTACCACATAACACATCTACTTAAATCTATCATAATTTTGTATATTAGTTATTTAATATCTTGCAACTATTTGAATAAAGTCCGATTTACGTAAACATTTCATTACGTATTGTTCAATCGAGTGCCGACATTACCCGATGGATGTTTCATCAATTTTACTTACTAAATCGTTCAATCTTGTATAAAATTCATGGAGTGTAGGTCTGAGTAGAATGATAAATAAGTCAGAGGCTCGCCCGAATATTCTCATTTAATACGTGACCTGTGAGAGTAAGCCGTGATATGACGAGATAGATGAAAACGTTTAAGCGCTATCTGTCTCATTTTTGTTCCTCTGTCAAGTATTGAAATTTCTATACCATAGAGTAGTGAGTGTCTAGAACTTGCTGAGATTATATGCAGATCTTGAAAAAAGTAGGTAGGTAACTATAAAACAGAACTAAAAAAAATCATATATATAGGTAGTCGAGCTCACCTGTACTCGCTCGCATACAAGTTGACTCGACCGGAGTACTACGATTACTTCCAAGAATATCAACGAAAAGTAGGTATTTTAGCTAAATTTTGTACCTTGAGCCGGATCTGACCTTGAGACCTTGTTTTTTTTCAAAAGTATGTCTCAATCGATTGATCGAATGTTCACGGTCTTTTCCCAGTCCTCATAGATTGCAATGCATTTATATTTACGTGGACTCTCTCTCTATTGCTACCCAGCCATATAAAAAAATAATATACACTTATAAATTATACTGAATAAATGTTTTATTTAAATATAATTTGTAATAGAAAAAAATTATCAATTCCGATAAAATTTAAGATGGAGATTAACAAAAAAATTCAGTGAGACAATAGACTGGGACAGCTTTGAAAGCTCATTTATTTCTAAAAAAAATGTCTCATGAATTGTTCTTGATTCGTGTTTGGGTTATGTTATGGAGTTAGTTTTAATTCAAAGAGATCCGCGGCGCTACTTGGAATTTTTTATGTCTCATCTCAGTATCATACATGCCCTCATCCGTCGATGGTTTTATCTTGAATAACTGCGGTATGCATACATAGAGTGTAAATTAAATACAACGAAACACAATATTATTATTCTTCCATACAAATGATTTTGGTAGTAAAAAATGCTAATGGTAATTAGTAATTAACATTACCTACAATGCATTTCTGAAAGTTGTAAAAATAAAAAGTACGTATTCGTAGAAGAATGGACTAGAAGTTACACGGATTAAAAAAATCATTTTTTTTATTACGTTTATCACTATCGTATTAGTATAGATAAAGTAAGTCGTTATACATACTAACAATTATAACCTGACAATAATTATCAATTGCCGTAAAAAAAACATGAGAAAATTTCGACCTTCCTCGTTTGTCCAGACATGGATTAAAAAGATAAATTTGCAAAATCCTCCAAAAGAAAAGTATATTATGGATTAAAAATGTTTATTATGAAAGTAAAAAATGTTAGATACTTAAATCTGTTCACGTCTAATTTCTTTAATAGTCAAAGAGCATCTGTGAAAGCGCTTTTATAAAAAAAAATAAAACAGGCAGTATTATAAACCACCTCTAGTTGCACTTTTTAGTCTGAAAGATTGGTTTCGGTTATTGCTATATCATAACTGACCACGCATGGGTTGCACTGGATCCTTGACACAACTACCTTTTTCGAATATCGGTTAACAGCTCTGACGTCTACATTGTTTTGATATTCAATTTAAACACATTTAATATGTATCGGTCTCACGAACCTGCTGTGGGTTATATGAGATGAAACTGGTTTTGCAGATCAGAAGTTTTTACGACTTTTTTGTGCAATTGGCATGTAATTAAGATGCCAACTCATAAACAAAAACCTGAATTGAAATAAGATATAATAACAACAAAACTTTTAAAATCTGTTAGTATGTTGTATAAAAAAAAACTATTTGCATACCTATTTCTAAAACTTAAATTACTATGTCAAATTATGTAAATATATACTTACTCGTATATATTAATTTAACTTTTGCACGTATATAGTTATGATTTTTTTTATATTGTAATTAACATTTTGTAATCCCATATAACATGCTAAAAGACTTCAGACTTCAATAAATAAATAATAATATTATTTTTGTCCTTGTCGAAGGTCTATTTGTATGCGGGTTTTATTAAATTTATAATTTGATTTTCCTACATAGGAATTTAAACTATAGAATATCTAAATATATTTCTAATTAAGAAAAAAACATATATAATATGTGTTACACAACAATATGAGATATTATATATTTATTGATAATCAATAAAACATAATTCAAAATATGTTTTCTTTTAATAAAATTATATAAAATAAATTAATGTGGCAAATAATTTTAAATCATTTATAATATTCATAATGTGTTCCATAACTCTTGATGACTTATAAGTTGTGATGAGGAACGCTACCACCGGCTTCCTCGGCCGCAGTTATACCGGTTCGATTCGTTGCACTTTTTACTAATAGAAATTAAACCATAAACTGCGAGAGGTTAAACACAGTATTTTTCTCTCAACACTGATCATCATTCAACGTCAAGTTGTAATGAGGCAGGACTGTTCCGTAGATATGAAATACATAAATCAGATTAAATTATACACTCACGCCCATCTACTGTATTTTGATTCGACTAAAATAGTCTTTCGACTCTCCAACGGTACCAATAATTATATATAAGTTGCTGATTTGTCTGTAATTGTCTTCATGTCTTTTAATTTTATACAGAGAAATAAAAAACACCTTACATGGCTCATAATTTTTCATACAAATTTATGCATAGATTATTTTTTGATGTCATTTTAATTTTGGCTTCAGATGTTACATTAAGAAATATCTTCCAGGGGTTTTTGAAAACTAGAATTTTTTTAATAATGTTAAATGTTTTGGCCTTAACTTTGCTTTAAAAATAATCTATACAAATTCATATTTACAATAACATTCCTATATGTTAACATTCCATAAATTTCCTGTAGAGACAAAAACATAAATTTAATGTTTATTTCTTAAATAATTATAATAAAGACAAAAATATACTTTATTAAAACATTTTATAGCAAATAAGACGGCGGGAGGTCATATGGATAATAAAATAAAAATACACAGACAAAACAGTTTTAAGAATACGAATAAAATGTAAGTAATTAGGTGTCAAATAACGGAGATCGTAAAGTTGGTTTAAGAACCCATACGTTTTATACAACTCGCTAAGAATGTTGCATTTTACAAAGAATAGAAATGTTTAAATTTTATTTTAAACAATATTTAAATTCTAACTTCAATTATTTAAAATATAAACAGAAAAATATTGTAAGGAAAAATACTATATACTAGCGTTGGTATCGAACGAAAAATAAATATTTATTACTTATTGAATTATCACTTTTTGTATTCTTGTAGAATATGTTTCGAATCGCAAAGCGTTCTAGAAATTTAATGCAATATGTTATTTATTTTTATTTGTAATACATTATAAATAACATGTATTTGTATGTATCTTTATATATTGTAATCATACGTATTTTTGTATTTGTATTCATACATTATATATATGTATGTATTTTATTTAGCATTTTTATTGTTTATGTGTATAATTTATAATGTATACCTATCTCTGCTAATAACTTCGTCTCCAACATTCTTGGGAAGCTGGAAGAGATCTCTTTGAAAAGATAAGTTCATCCTATGTGTACGTCTTTGTTATTATTCTCATTTTTGTAACTAATTGTATGACATGAAATAAATAAATAAATAAATTATATAAGAATATTCATAATAATTTCGAATACTTAATATATATAACAATAACAGTAGTAAATAATTTTAAAATATGTACGCTATTGAGTTTGGAGTTAAGTACTGTTAAGTAGTTTATTATATTAAATACTTCCGTTACATTCAGAATAAGGTCAAGACATTATCAAAGGTCACGGAACGATAATAACAATTATTACCAAGCTCCTGAGATGAGCTACTTCTGCAATTGATTTTATCGTGATAATATTATTACAGAACGGTAAAAAAGCTTAATTTACTCTACCGATTTTACTATATAGTTATTGTAATCAATATAATATTATTATAGAGTTCTCAGAGTTTATAACAACAATTATGACTTAAAATAAAACAAATTCAATCCTATTTTATCGATTCGTTAAAGATATATTACCAATTCGAGAGAACTGTCGAAAGAATAATCTGACTGTTCCAATCGGGAGAGAGGAAACAGACGTTCTGACCGAAATTTATGTTCAAACTTTTGCACATTAGGTTTCTTATCGGTCACTTTGTAATCTAAGCCTTTCAAAGAGACGATTTAAGCACCAAGACTGCAAGCCAAATTAACACTAAGTTAAGACAAGATAAAGTTGACAGTTATATAGAGTAATAATCGAACTACTAATTAGCTAAAACCTATTCATGGGTTATCTGATAAGATAAGGTTTCAATGTTTTAGCGGTATGATTCCTGTTTGTATATAGCATACAGAAGGCCACCGTCGTGGGTGGCTTGCACTCTGCCTTTATCGAGTACCATCCCTAATGACAGCTATTCGGTAATGGACTCACGACTAACGCAAACAGGTACTTTTATGATAATTAGTACGATCCAATATTTATTCAAAGGCTTTATAGACCGCCCTTTCATCTTGTTTCTTGTTTATTAGTATTGCTACTATAACAAATCCGGTTCACTCATGGCTAATTAGGTACGGACAGAGCGCTTTAAGGTTCCATTAAAGTAATGGCAGCCATTTTAAATAATAAGATATCGATATATCAAAGTGCTTTATAATAAAAGGATATGCTTCACACGTGATGGACTACTGTCCCTCGTGTCCCGTTCCAAAGGATACCAACATTAAAAGTTTAAAAAAGAATTCTTATGTGAGTTAATGAATATGATAAAAGTAATATCAATTTATGTTATGGCTTGAGGCTTCTGAAAATACACTACGTGGCGTCATTCCGTCATTAGAGGTAATTGAGGCAATTTTTCACACACTTTTTCAAGCGAGACCGTGTACACTTAGAGCATAATTCATTTTCCTTGAAAAAAATGATTGATGCTGCATATACACGGATCAGTTTTTACCGAAATAATAACATGGTTTTATGGCGTTAATGACATAACATGTATGTTGGTGGGCTCACAAATATTAGATTGTTATTGGTTACCGAGTGCGTCTTATTGCTTTGTTACTTGTTAAAGATATAGTCTGATATTTTGGAACCTTTGCCTTGCTTTAAAGTTGAAAGGATTCCCAGGCATCGTCATTTTAATTTTTGTTTATAACTATTTATTATAATTTATGAAATAATGTTTTCTGAAAGTTTTTTGTAACACGATTAATTTTTTTTTTAAATCGGCCAAGATTTAAACTTATAAATTAAAGCTTATGAATACAATGTTTTAAATCAATGTATTTTTTAAGTCTATCTTTTATAAAATTATTAATTATTTCTTAAAACTCAACATAAATTTAAATAAATAAAATATTTTTTTTATAATATTAACATTTTCTTTATTGTTTTAGGCGTAATGCCTAGCAAGTGTACCAAGCAGATATTATTAGCAGTAATTTCTATGGTCTTATAAATTATTTTAGTCTAAACCTTAGAATTTTCCTTTTATTGAAAATAATATTAAACAATGCTACTAAATCACTTAGGTCTTAGGCTTAGAATAATAGTAGTATTTATTTGCTCTTGACTTTACGTCGTATTTCATAGAGATTTAGTCGGCGCGTAAATTTCATTCGCTTTGTTTAATAATTACGTCTCGCCTGCGAGAAAGAAAACCACTAGAATATGTAAACAAGTAATTATCTACTTCACTAAATCAAATGCAGTTCAAACTTTATTATATATTTAATATTTATGAATTTTGTCTGCTTTGATATAAAAATAACAAGGACATTATATTATTTCAATGTTTTCTTTTTAAGCTGAATAATCATTTTTTTAAAGATTTTTCATAAAAATACGATTTCTTAAATTTTATTTTTTTGCAATCGTTTTTGCAATCGTCGCAATTTTTGGAAATCAACCACGATAATAAAGTTAAATGAAGTAAATTTCATACAGACAAATACTTGGAAGGTCCTATCTGCAATTATTATTGAAATAAAAACTAAGACAAATTTAAAATCGTAGTTGGGTAAGAAAACCAATTTTTTCTTAGCAATAAATCAGTGGCATCGCTCTTATCACAATGGGGTAAGGTCGAAATTAGAATACTCTTACTGATACATGAATTCAGAATGTCTCACTGGCGGTCAGCTGCGAGCGATGGGTAATTAAGAAGCCAACCTCGACCTCGCCTAAGGCTCGCTAAATGGGAACTAAGTGAGCTTAGAAGCTTGTCTTTCTAAGCATTAGCAAGAGATATTTACCATTTGGTAGCCTTTGATACTGAGAACTGGCAACATTATACTTAATTGCATATAGAAACATGAATTTGTGTTCCAAATTGACACTGTTAGCAGTGTTTTGATTTTTGTTCTTTATTTGAATATTTTACTTCATTTAAGGTTTAACATCCGCAATAGAAAAATATAGGTGTAATCACTTGTCCAATTTTAAAAGTAATAAAAATATCCGCATATATTTAGTATATATATGATACATCTGTTAATGGTCTTAGCTATTAACTAGCTAGGCCTCTTTAGTTGCATTGGTATAGCGAATTCCAAATTTTAAATAGCAAAACGTCCTTTTAAAAAAAAAATATTCGATCGTTCGGTTTTGATCGATGTTTGAAATAATTACTAATAGAAAATTGATAATGGAAAATGATTATTGATTTCACAACATTACGGGCCCTGCAGTGGCGTGCGTGAGTTTAGATTGTTAATAATAGCTTATCTAAATGAAAGAAGACATTGTGTTTATTATTTTGTCAATTATCAATGTCCTTTACAAACACTTTTAAACTCATACCTCAAAAAGTAACTGCTTAAATATTTTCTAAGGATAAACTTTAACAACTTTATGTTCCTGGTTATTTACTTTTACTTTATTTTAGTGGCTAAGTATATCGTATATAATATACTAACATTCCGTGAATGTACAACAAATCTGTAAGCGGAGGTAGAAGAAAGACAGATATTATCTGTCTCAGAGCTATGAATTCTATTCAAAGTAGGTAGTCAATTTCCTGTATGTTATAGATGGGTGCTACCTTTTACTGTAATCAAGTTCGTCGGTTAATACATTTTTTTTGCGACACTATTGGGTTACACTTAAGATGTTGTTTTCATTTTACTTCCCTTTTCATTGTTAAATTATCTGTCAAGATCAGCATCTCTCTTAAGTGCTGCAGGTCACAAAAAATATTTTTAATTACATTGTTGTATAGATAGGTTCTATTTATTAAAATCAAAATTTTTGAAAAATATATATGATTCATTCATTACATTATATACTGTATATACCTACACGAAGTGTATTCGAATATTTATAGAAAGAACAGCAAAATATTGTCGTGACACTAAAACATAGTAAAAGAAATATATAAGGACAAAAAATAAAACAAGACAAGAAACAAAACAAGTTAGGGCTAAAGTAAATTCTAACACGTTTAATCTAAAAATGTTACCTCTATCATATTTAACTTTATAGGGAACTGAAATAACATCATACAATTTCTAGCACAATTCGTTCGTTGTGTAAGAGAAAATGCATCGTTTTTGAAACTTTTCGATAACAACACATTTCATATTTCGCTTTATTGCCAGACGTCTGTGTGTATCACTGAGGTTTACGAGGCACATCCCTCTTTATTTTCAAAAGATTGTAGATCGAGTTTGAATTTATTTGAAATATATTCTAGAACACCAACACTGTCTCCGAGGGTGCAATGCTATTGGTTGGGTTTTTTTTTTAAGATAAAGAAGAATTTATAAATATTATGTTACCAATCAATTACAAGAGAAAACAATAAGAAATGAAGAAATACCATTGTTGATATCTTGCCGAATCGCAATCCCATAACTTACTGTAAAACGCGGTGTAGTCTCACGTTCGTTGAATGTAAAATAATTAATTATAAAAGCTGATTTGACTGAAACATTGCTGCGAACCCTACCACGAAACAATGCTGAATCGGCATACAATAAATTTGCTCACGAAATAGACGTGCGTGCCGCTTGCACAATAATAAATAAATTTTATGTGCGCTCCGACCGTACTCCTGTAGCATTTATTTTGTACGGGGCATTACCGTACTGTTGCATAACTACTGCATATTTAATTACAATTCCTGAAACTGATTTTTTAAGAAAGTATTATTTTTTTAATTTTAATATCAAACCTAAAAAGTTTTTATGTCACAAACTAAATTATTACATTATACGAATTGTACGCTATTTAGTATCAAGTTAGTTTTATTAAACTTCGCTAGGGAGCAGCCAAACTACATTTAAATTACCATTTAAAAAAGAGAGAGTTTATGAAAACAGTATTAATAAAACTGGAAGAATAAGTTAGTAATGAAAGTACACTTGGTCAGTTATTGCCTTATGTTTTGTTTAAAACTGATATATTTGAGAATGTCTTTAAACATATATAATTAGTCTTATTTAAATTTAAATAAATATAGAACGAAAAATAAACCGATACGGGCAGGGATTCGAACCTGCGAACTCTGGGAGACCACGGGACGGTTTCCTTTACTTTTCCTTTATATATGACTATATATAATAATATAATATAATAATATAATAATATCAGGACAAATTACACACATTGATCTAACCCCTAAGTAAGCAAATTATTTGCTTGTGTTAAGGGTGTTAGACAACGATACAAATACATAGAAATACATATATAAATACAGAGAATATATTTAATAAACGGCCAAACCCAGAAACACAGACATCTATGCTCATCACATAAATGCCTGTCTCCCGCCGGGAATCGAACCCGAGCCCCATTGCGCCGTGACACGTTAGGCGTCTGCGCTAACCACTCGACCAACGATATATATATATCATATATATATATATATATATAAAGCAGACAAACGAGACGTTATCAGGATCAGAACCGTTAGATATTTTGGTACTCAGATTCAATACTAAAATAATACACTTGCCTAATATTAAAACAATTTCACCAGTACTTAGTGGTTAAGTTGGAAGACAGTAAAAGTATCAGAGGAAGTATCTATTTAAAAAGTTATTAGCAAAAGCGTCATTAACCTAGAGTACCCTGGACACCAATTAAACGAAGCGAAACACTAACATTCACTTGAGGTAAGGCTTACATCAAAAATCTATAATAACACACTCTTAGTTTGTTCCCTTGTGCTTTTCTTGTATGTAAATAAAGCTCTGCATATATCTGGTGCTTTAAAAAAGATTTATTTATATTTTTATTATTATATTATTTGTATATCCATAGTGTTGTGAAAGCATTGCAAGATGTCTGCAAATAATTGAATATATTATTTTATTCTAATCGGATTCATAATTAATAAAAAAGTCTTATGATAGAAAAATATTGATTGATAATTTTCCATCTTTTTTAGAGCCCTGTGAATAAAACTTTTTATGAAGGAACTGTTCTTTTACATAATGGGTTTATAATGACTAATGTTCCTTCATAGGTACATAGCTTTATATCATAACGTAGCAATCTGAACGATGTCGCAAATTACAGAGTATAGGACACGCATGTGGTTGAGGTACTTCGAGACAATCCTTAATAGTAGGACAAAACGCAAGACTAGATATTGCTAAAGGCTTTATCACTAACACGAATAACTTTGACTTACAAATCACATATATTAAGAACATTTTGTATATTAAAACTGTTTATTATTTTCGATTCTCCTTTTAAAAAATCTTTAAATAAACTGTAAACATTATATAGTTTTTAGTATATAATGCATTAAGACTCTTCTTGGCTTCGGTTGAAAATTCGTAATAATTTGTTATTGTAATTGAGCTGAGACTTAGTACATGACATAAAACTTAACGACCTTTGTCACTCCCAGAGTTTTATGGTACGGGCTAAAATATGCTTTACTTACAGGAACATTCTAGCAATGTATTATTTATTCTCATATTGTGAAACAAAAATCATTAATGATCTTGTAAAGCGAAAAGGTATGTAACTACCAAATAACTATTTTTTTTTAATTTACATATAATTTGTAAATAGAAAAATAGAAATACGTATAAAAATTCGCTTAATTTGTTTAATTTTATTATTAAATTTATCAAATTAGTTATGCTCCGGGGGAAAGAGCAAACAGACAAAGATAGGCCAATTCGTCTAGAAACGTTAACTTTAATATTCAGACGCAGATTTTTTCTCTTACAAACTCCGAAAGTGGCTCTCGACGTGACTACAAACCACGATAAGAATGAAGGGATTACATTAATGTTAAAAATATTATTTTATGAAGTAAAAAAAATATATTTTCAATAAAACATTTTTTTTTATTTTATCTTCAGTAGTTCTCAAACGCTTTGTTTCGATTCAATCAATTATAGCAACCAAATTCAGAATCATAAATAAACTTATAATTCGATAATTATAGATAACAGAACCGTTGCCAGCGTTATTAAAAACAGTGTTCGATTTTCAAATTGAATTTCAATATTAATATACTCCGATTCGTTTATTTCGTACAGAGCAGTTGAAAACCAATGTGAATTAAATACAGTACTTATAGAAAATGAGGCGAATCGTAAGTGGCCGAGTACAACCAACTCACTTTAATTAAGCTGTATATTGAAATAGTTTTATCCTACTTACGCTACACTAATGCATTTTTTCGTTGAGATAGGTAGTAATAACGTCGGCCATTAGCTGTTAGGATCCAAGAATCTTGCTTGAAGAATAGTGCTGGGAATAAGAATGTCGATAAAGATACAAATTGTTCAAATTGCTCCATTGTCTTCTCTTTAGAGTATTGTAATTTTACGCTAATGGTAGAAAGAACCATTAAACCTAATACCTTAATAAAACACTTAATAGTCAGTTTTAATGTTCAGTTTTTTAACTATTATTACTTTAAAATGTTATCAAAAGTGAGTACCTACTTATTTTTTGTTTTAATAAATACAGTTACAGCATAAATAGTAAATAATATAATATAACATAAATAAAATGTCCATTCTCAGAACACAGTATTGATTGTGTGTTTAAGAAGATACATCCAATGACCCGATGAAGAGTTGAACAAACAATACCGAACGTACATAAACTTTCTCACAGCGAATGAAGCGCAAACTAAAATATTATTACAACTGTGACAAGTTGACATTGAATTCAAACATTGACTTCTAAGAATCAAAACCATCATGGGTAATAGAGTTTACTGAGTAGAGAGTAAATAAAATAACACACGTACATTGAAGCATACGCTTGTTAATGTTTTATACATTCTGTTTCTTTATTTTCACTTCGCTACTTACGTCGCTGCCTCGTATTTACGAGAGACCGTATCGAATTTTGTTCTAAGGTTCACCCACGGTTGGATCGCTCGCTGGAGGTAGCGAAGTTTGATATTGTTCCGCAAAATCCCAGTTAAGATTAGCTATCTACCTGCACTGAAGTGGGGTGTGTTGCAACCCACATTATTTAGTTATAAGCTCTTGCGTTATCTAGAACGTTGTGGATTAAATACATAATTATATTCTGTACTTCGCTGGTATTATTAATAAGTATATTAAGCATATTTTTGAAACACATATTTTTCATAAATCATACTTTTCGTGTCTAAATATTTAACCCATATCGTATTTGTTTCTCATATGTTATCTATATGAATGTAACCGGCGTGTAAAATTTATTCATAAGTATTTTCCGTATCATTGAGCACCCTCATAGTATAAATCTTTATGAAATAATTGGTACATTATTACTTCTTGAAAGAATATTTTACCATATTTCTTTGTGGGTTTGGGAAATCGTCTCGTTGTTCTGTTAATTAAGCTACCGTATAAAATAGATGTCACTTCCATCTTTGAAAGAACCCTTATGTCGATAGATAGATCAATTGGCTGACCGGGACTGTTTCCCTAAGGTAAAGGAATTCTGATCGTATCGATTAAGTTTTCATTTTATTATTTAAAAAAAAATATTACTCTTAACATACTTAACATGCTTATAGACGAATTGTAATAATTAATAACATCTTATGTATATTTTTGGTCGTAAAAATCAATATTAATTATAGATTTTCATTGTGTAAATCAATTAAAGGGCATACTTAACTATAAAATGATGTAATAGCAAGTTATACAAGTCATGTGTCTAAAGAGACCTTTATTTTGAACGACAGCATGACGAGTATATAGCCCCAAATTTGAAATATAACTTGCATCAGTAATTCCGTTAATTCGAAAGTCACTAATTTTAACAGCGAAACATTTAACATGTTTTAAAGCTCTCAACGTTGAAATATAATTTATTTAGTAAATAACGAAGAAAATAAATGGTAATTAACATAGCTGTTTTGATTTTCAATAATTTACAATTGTTATTTGAAACTCGGATTTGATCCCCTCATACAATTGTATTTAGACAGATCAGCCCCTGTGAAAAATTTGCGGCATCGATCAATCAAAAAGTGGAGTTGTCACAGAAACACGTATTTACGATGCTACGCTTGGGTTACGATGACTCATTGTGTCACTTATCTAAAATAAGGGTAAATACAAGCGAAATCAACGAGACATTCTCGATGCTTTTAAAATAATTATGAAATTTATAAATGGTCTGTGATGAAACAAAAGTATTTATTATATTACATTTATGGTTGTAAAATTTGTTAATAATCTAATAATATATTACCTTTTTGCTCCGCTACAAAATCCTGATCACATTCAAACTGTTTTCGAATGCCAGAAGTCTAATCGAAATTTCAAATTATTAAAATTGAAAGTAGTTACAAAGTCGTAACTGTGTTGGTTACCTTTTATAACCCCTATTCAGTTCAGTGACATGTCATGTCACACTGTCAACGGGGAAGGCGTCACGCGAAATTTGAATACAATTTATCGGCGCTTTGTCTGCTCAAAATGCTAATTGTAGTCTTTTTATGTCATGACACAAGACTGACATAAAAATGGTAATAAATGATTTTTATTTGTAATAATTTCATACAAAATAAATCAAATCAATCAAGCAACGCGCATTGCCTTTATTAAATAATAATTATAAATTAATACTCTGTACGGGATAAATATCTTGATTAGTTTAATGATTTAAACTGGGGAAGTAGTTAAAGTGTATTTAGGTGTTTATAATTCAATAAAAATAATAGAAATACAATTGTGAATTCATAATCTTTACTCTGATTTAATTTTGATTACGATTTAATTTAATTAAATTTGTCAAACCGACGCTTATCTGGAAGAGAGGGGCTTGTCATTTAATTAAAGGCCCTGGGTTTAAACTACTGATTTTTTGTATGACAGTGGAGGCTAATACATTTAGCATATAGGCTTTAAAAACTTTTTTGTAAGCATTGTAATAATATGTAGTATTGGTAATTTTCGATGATGTATTATTGTTAAATTTATTGGTTAACAAAAAATAGAATAATGAACAAAACTTATTATTATAATAAGTGGAAACAGTAGCTATACTATTTATGACGTGTTTACTTAAATACAATATTTACAGTGTGTTTGTTTAAATTAATGTTACAAAAGCAATCACATGAACAAATAGATTCATAATAGGTTTTGTGTACTGACAATATCAAATTTTGTTATTAGATATTATGTCCGACCACCAGTCCGACGACCAGTCAGTATTTGAGAAAAATATATTTAAAAAAATATTTAAATTTACATATCTTAAGTTTTACAGTAACGACGATTATATTTTTAAATAATTATTCTACATTTGATAAATACTTTGACTGACATATCTTTTTATAGTGTTCATTTGCATGACCTCATCTTTTGAATGTCCCAGAATAAGCGTTTTTAGACTAAATGCAAGGTGTCTGAAAAGAAAATTCACATTTAAAAAATATTTATTTTTAAAAGTATACATTGAATTGAAAAAAATGTTTATTACTTATTAAAATACACTGTTTGGTATTTTATCCGCTGCGATCATCAAAATTGCTGATGATGGCTCCGCAGGTGATTCTCGATGATGACATCTATTTTGTGACGGATATTTCTTTTTAATTATGACAGAGAAATCGGTTTGTTGTTAAAAATCATGTCAAGAATGAGTAATTTATACTGATAATTAAGGCGCTGGTTTTGAAACAATTTTATATATTTTAATTATAAAAATATAATAAATACAGAATATAAAAATGACAATTTAAATTAAATTGTAGGGAACATTTACAGTACTTTTACTGAACATTTCCAGACACATAAATAATTATTCAAGTACGTAATAAAAAGCTTTGATAAAACTAAACCGGACGATATTAAAGGATATTTAAATTACTAACTATATTCATATGAGATTTTCATGTTCGGTATCTAATTTTTTTTCTATTCTTTGAGATCGTTCGCTATATAAAAATGATAACAATTAAACTTAAAGTTTGAATAATTTATTACAAATCTTTGCGGTCATTGATATTATTATTGTTTTTCCAATTTTTTATTGTTGGTTACTATCAAATTTAATCAATTAATTAGAATTACATGGTAATGGAAAATATTTCCAAATATATACAGATAGAGGAATACTACATGCAACATTAAGATTTCATAACAGGTAGCTTAACCGATGCATGCTTGCTTAACTGCAAGTGTGCTCTAGAGCTACCATTCTAGACGCCTAGAAGAAGTTCACTATAATGACCTTAATAGTTATCATAAAAAGGTGAAGTTCACGGTGGAAAGGAATTAGATGGTAGATTAGAATTCCTGGGCGTGATGGTAAAAAGAACTACGGAAAGAACGTCATACTGTGTCTAAGGTGTATAGAAAGCCTACACACACGAACCATCCGACTCATTTAGCAGCGTTGCCTCGAATCTTAATAAATATAGCTTAACAATTGTGCGACCCTAAATGCGTGCATGACAAACTTAATCATGTCAGAAAGGTATTAGAAAGCAACGAATACAATTGGCGTCAAAGCCTAAGAATCGTAAATGGAACAACTTATAATCCTAAAGTAGAGGCAGGGCAGTTCATGAAAGAAGTCACTGATAGGATAGGGTACTTATTACATCGTAAATATAATGTTAAGAAAATCTTTCGTGTACATTGTAAGTTGCACTCAATGTTACTAATGATAAAAGCAAACTAGATGTCCCGCTACTACGATGCTACCTACAGCGTGGAACCTGGCAATTAACACTACAAATGACACTAATAATTAATTACGACGAAGACCTTCTTATTATTTATTTTGTGACCCAGGGGAAATCCGTTATGGATACACCCTGGAGTGTGTCTTCATCCCGCTTATGGTGAGATCGTAGGGACGCTGTTGCTTCTATAACCCTGAAGATGACACTTCTTTTTCACCCCAACTTACCACCACCGTCGCGACGCGCCAAGCGAGTCGCTGGACGCAGTTTACAGTTTACTCTGCGTGTTTGCCATGCTTCAAGCTCATGCATAGGAATCCCGAATGGGTTCAAAACTAATCGGGCAAATTCCGATTAAATTACGTGACTGCGGCCGGATAAATACATATTTAATAGTATTCATGGTTCAAGAAAGTTTAATTACAAAAATTTTACTTAACCGGATGCTAATCTTGTAAGCTTGTATCTATCAAATATAACACTCAAAGTTAGTTTTTATGATGTTGATTACATTAATTATTTACATTATTAAAAATGCATCGCCTGTTTTTAAAAGAAACCGAATAAACACATTTATTTATAATATCTTTAATCTGAAGAAATGGAAACACATATATTATAAAAAGGTAGGGGAAAAAGATTCTTCGAAATTTTATGTAAAAAGTCAAAACATTTTTTTCAAAGTTTATTTACATTGATTAATAGCATATAGGTACCATTTTGTTCGATAACTTTTTGCCATCTTGTAACTAGTAACATAATCCTATTGCTATAAACATTTTGAGAATTTGTCAAAAAACGAGAGGAGTAGTTTTGGCAGTCCTCTCTTGATGTTAATCTGACAGAAATAAACAATTTTGCAGAGACCGAAACAGGTGGCAACCTGAGGGTGCAAGGTTAGGGCTATAAGGTTGATGCATTAATGCCTCGTAGCCAATCTCTCCTTATTTTTGCTGAGTGGCTAAATATTTGTGTGATGTAGCGTTATCGAGATCAATTCCGACTCAAGTGAGCTCCTGTTGCACACAAATATCGAGCTTATTTGTGTACCCAGCTTTTTTCAAATGGATCAAAAGTATTTGATATGTCGTAACTACTGACAAGCCGATCTTGGTCCACTTTAAAAAAAATGCGTCTATTTTATTTTTAACATGGCGACCACAGCGAGGTGCATCTTTAACATCAAAATTCCCGGATTGAAAACGCAAAATTCCCGGATTGAAAGGATTGAAAACGCTTAAACCAACTTTGTGCTAGTCTTTACTCTTCTTCACTTCAGTCACTTTTTTTTCACGGTTTGCGTCGCATTTATTTTCTGTAATAAAAATTTAAAATGTATCGAATTTTTTCATTACATTCACTCATTTTCACAGAAAGAATAACAAATGAAAAATGGCGAGCGACAACATTTCACTTAATTGTTTCCTTTTTGAAAATGTAACCGCGTTTTAATGTCATTAAAACCTGCCAGATACAAATAGTACTGTCAAAGAATTTTTTATTACAAGTTATGTTTATATTATATGCAAAAAGACTTCTTCCCCGAGTCGTAATTTGAAAGATGCATTGACGAAATAAATACAGGTATAATAATAGACATAAGACAATTTATAATTATTATTATAATCAAATTACATTCAAATTAAAATAAAAGTATTTTAGAAAAATTACTGAACTCTGTGACTCATGTTTATATGTAAACGATAACTTAGTGAACCTTTCTTCATGATTTGCGACAAATAACTGTTTCCCAAACAATAACAAAACGTTTCACTAACAATAACAAAAATGTTTTCTTTTTATTTCTTGAAGTAGGCCTTTATTTAATTGTTGACTTTCTTCATTTTAAATTTAAGAAAATAAAAAGTTTTCAAAAGTAATCGTAAAATTATTTTTCTAAATTTCGGCGCCCGGAAACAAAAAATCCTTTTGAAGCAATGGAACTCGTTTTTACAATAAATTGCTGTAATTGATCGACATGTTATAAGTAACCTGTCGGAGAAAAAAAAAACAAACTGACATCGCGTTCTTGTGTTATGTGTGTTATGTTATGTTAAAAATGTGTTATGTTAAAAAAAAAATAAAGAACAAAGTTGACGATAGCGACAGGCCTGGCAATAATCTACTTGTTAACAATTCTGCCCTTCAAACATTTACAAGTCATTGTCTATTAGGATTGTGAGTTCCAAATTAAAACATTGCACGATTACTATTACCTGAAATGATTAAGGTTAGAATAGGTGTAAATATAAGCGAATTATAGAATTAAAAGTAGTTAGTTATTCTAGTCTGTTTTAAAATCCCAAAAAAGTGAACCGCGCTATTTTGGGACTTTAATTTACTCTTATGTGGAGAAAATAAGTCTTTTTAGTATTAAACCAAAAATAAGAAATATAAATAAGTTAAATAATATCCATGGACTTTATTGTTGATTCTGCCTAGACCTAGATTCAGATTTTACACATATATACAAGGTTTAAAACTGACTTCGACAATAATGGACGATTTAAATATATATATTAAACATAAATCTAAATTATTTATAGTTAATGAATCTGAATCCATCGAAATCAAATTGAAAAAGCTTATTGTTTATTTTTTAGATCAATCTCTAAACAAGAACTATAAGTGACATGTCTTGGCTAAAAAAAAATTAGTGAGACAAATGGAAAGTATGTTCCTGTCGGATGATTTTTTTTCAATTCTTGTTATGTGTAGATATATAGTGTTTTGCTAAAATACATATCATTTTGGTTCAGTAACAAAGACATTGAAATAGTACAAGTAAGAGATAAACATACAGCATACTTGATGCTCTATGTTCTTAATTTCATATAATTAGGTAGGTGATAAAGAATTTCATAGTTTCAAACAGCAGAAGCTATAGATTACGTGGAAAGTAAACAAAAATATAGAATCAAGTATGAAATAGAGAGATAGAAATAGTTCGCAATAAATATAATATATTATATTTTCTTATTTACCTTTTTTAATAAATACATACAACTACAGTGACTTGTTTATTGTTACTCTCGATATTATTACAAGAATCATCGGATCCAACAACTTTCTCTGTAATAAAGTACTCAAATAGTTATCATAAAAAAACGTAAAATAGATTGGATGTGTTTAGAAACTTAGTAGACAAATTTATTGACAAACTCGTTAGCGGTCGATAAATCGCTACGAAATATGAATATTGAACCGATTTTGAAGAGGAATAGAAATATGAAGTGCGATACAGGCTTGTAGGTATATGAATTTGTTAAATTTATAGTGACATGAGAAATAAAATCATGTGCTTTATACCAAGTATGGGAGGGAGCCAGTCTATTAAAATGTATTTTATAGTATTATATACCACTGCTAACAAACAATCAATTTAATTTGAATAATCTTTCTCAGTATATATGTAATGGACAATAACGATTTTATGTAAGTAAATTTCAAAATATTATCTTTGAGGGCTTCCTTACGTTATGAGCTTTAAATGTAATAAAAAACTTAAAATATATGAAGATCTCAGGTGTTGTTTTTATGTCGAAAATGCTCGGATTTAGAGTTCCGCAGGGCCATTACTTCGGATTATGACATAAATATTTATTAGCGCAATAAATAGAGGAGAATGCTCTCTAGCTTTGGTATTATCCCTAACTTTATATCAAGCCCAATAAAGGTTATGGCTTCAGAGTGTTAATGCTAGGTGTTATTAAGGATAAATGTGTACGGAACTACATTAGAAACGAATAATTTTGAGGCTTAATAGTTTGTACTATTGGGTTTGCAAGTTGTAATTTTATTAGACCTCCTTACTCTGATATTACTTTGGTACAAGTTTCTTCGAAGGTTAGGTATATAATGTGGGTCTTCGGTATAAAATGTTATTTTTTAAATCGAAAGCGACGAAGTTTTCACAAACCTATTCAAGAATTGAATTGAGGAAACATTATGTTAGTGAATGCTGGAATCTATTGTCAACATATTAAGATTTTTTGGATTGTGAGCTTATGTGTTTATATATCTAAGTAGTAAATTAGCAATACTCTTTTTAAAAGTAGGTATAGATTTGTAAAAATAACTGAGACTTTAGTTTAGTTCTTCTTTTTAGAAATCTTCAGTAAAATATTTTTTTTTATTAAAAACAAAAATATGATTATTAAAATTGTATACACAAAAAGTCGAAAGGGGGAATAAAAATATTTGCTACGAAATGATTACTTTACTACCGTTTTACTTCTTCATCCAAAGAAATAATCGCCGTTAATAAAACCGATATCGTAGATATGCTAGATATTCGTAAAATATTGTTGAACTAAAAGGATTAAGTACGCCTTAGATGATATCACTTAACAAATAATCATTAATCCAGCTTATACTGTAATAACCTACGGCCGAAGATTAATCGTTGAGGTAGTACTAATAGAATATTCTGTCACACACGCAACCTGCAAGTTATTATGGAATTGAAGCACGGTGTGATAAATTAGTCTTATCCGTCACGATTGGTCACGGAAGGGCGTTTCTTCGCTACGATAAAGACTTTTATAGTCGACGATAAAACTCTAACATACGACACGACAACGATTTAAATGTTGGAGATTTACATATTGTTGGTCATGCACTTCAAGGTTTTTGAGTGACATAATTTAAAATATGTATATGTTATTTAGTACTGATGGTGATTTTCGTAGGATTTGGCTGATTTTTTATTTTTCACCTGATACTTTCTCTGCCTGCAAAGTGTTAAACACAGTTTTATATTATGTATTGATAATCATTATCTCTCCAGTAGTGTCATGTAAAAAATAATTAGGTATCTCAACAATAACATTAATAGCATAATTTCGAAGGGTTATGTCATAATAATGAGTAATTATTCCGCCATTGTGCGTTACCGGAAGTACTGCTCGATATGGCCTGTGGGGTTTATAAAATATTTAAATTTAGGTCAAACCGGAAATACTGTTGCGGAAAGATATTGTACTTTCCATTAAATATTGTTGCTTATACTGAAGTTTCGAGTGATTTTTTTTTATTCGAAAATTAATGTGGTTTGTAAATTAATATATACTTTTAGTATTTCCATACTAAAAATATGTATTTTAAGGATGCAAAATAAGTACGTGTGCGTAAGCTCTGTATGGCGAAATAATTTATCTTTATGTTTTTACAATATTCATAAATACACATGAATAATATTATTTAAAAACATCAAGTCCTCGTACGACGAAACATGAATTGTAAACAAAACTCCCCAATTTTACTATTATTGTACAGCATGATTACCTTTCCTAAAATAGCCAAATGAAAATATACAAAAGGCAAATCAAGACCAATAAACTAAATAAAAATATTTTTTATTAAGTGCCGACATCGTTAAGAAGGCGATTTATATGAAACATCTGACATGATGACAGAATTTATTTAAGACCTCACTAGAAATTCATTAGACACCGGAGAACGATAGACTGGCGGAGAACGGTTGACTGTAGCCATAAAAATTACAAAGACGTTATAAAGATTTTTTTGGATAGATTTATGGTTCTCAGGCATATTTAAACATTGTCGGTAAATATAAAAATAGAATACCAGCCGTAATTGATAACAAAATCAATATACATTGCTATAAGTTTTAAACTTAAACAATTACTGGTTTCAATTCAATTAATTTCTTATTACTTTGTGGTTCATCAAATTAAATTAAAAGTTCTTAAATATTTTCTTTGGATAAACAACTTTTATAAATATGCTGCAATAGCTATTTATTTAAAAAAAATATCCTCACTTTGTGTAATTTTTAAATATATTTAATGTAGATACTAAAACGATTGACATGGTCTAGATGTGGAGATCTAAAAGAACCTAACTCTTACTTATATATAAAAAAAAATGTTTTTAATTTTTTATGGTAGTGATAACATATATAACCAAAATTCCGTATAACACAGTGCATATGAAACTGTAATGGTTTCCTGTTTCCTCAAATCTGCCTGAGGACGAAAAATATGAATGGACGAAATTTCCCCCAAAATAAAAATAACGAGCTTTTCAAAATAAGGTAAGGTGAGGGACTCTGAACAAAATAGCAGACTAAAATTATAATTATCGTAGAATATATGTTCTTCGTTAGACTTATTTTTTTTTATTTTCGGATGATTAGTATGTAATGCATTAAATTATAAGTAATACGTTGGACATATTGCTTACCATATTTTTGCATTGTTAAATAGATAACGTTTTTTTATAATAATCAAAAAAATACACCTATTTTTAACCCCCGACTAAAAAGAGTGGTGTTATAAGTTTGACCTGTCGATCTGTGTATCTGTGTATCTGTCTGTGGCAAATTTCCGGCCAAACGCGTAGACGGATTTGAATGCGGTTTTTTTTTAATTGAAAGCTATACTCGTCGAGATGGTTTTTATCTATGATTTATTTAAATAGTAATAGTCGTCTCCAAGATATTGACGTTTTATTCGTGCGGGGGAGAGGTTCTTATGCAATAATTAGCTGTTTGCGGCCAAACGCGTGGACGGATTTGAATGCGGTTTTGTTTAATCGAAAGCTATGGTCGTCGAGATAGTTCTTATCATTGATTGAAATAAAAATAGTCGTCTTCAAGATATTGACGTTTTATTCGTGCGGGGAAGAGGTTCTTTTGCAATAATTAGCTGTTCCTAGCGGTGTCGCCAAAAGGATGAAAGGCAAAAGGTTTTTACACTTACGTACTGAGGTAAAGTACTTTATTAGGGATAGCTGTTACCCGTGACTGCGTCCACAGAGACTGTAAAAATATATTTATATGGCTTATGATCGTAGTCATAAAGAATCACGGGCAACAGCTAGTGATAATAAAAATCCCTTCATAGTGTAATTAGTGATTGTAAATCATTTTAATTCTAAATGTTTATATTTATTAATATTCGTATATACTATATATGAAACCTACCTACCTACCCATATGAAAACGTCTTGAATCATGTTACTTAATACATTTATAATTTATTACATTGTCGAAACTTTCACGTGGATCCTTATTTTATTATTTTTAATAAAATATATATTTCTCTTAATAAATATAGCCTATGTATCTACATCATAATATAGGATTCTAATGCTAAAAGATTTTTTTAAAAATTCGTCCCGTAGTTTCGGAGCCTATTTAATTCAAAGAAACAAACAAATCTTTCCTACTTAAACAATTGAATTGATACAAAAAGACCTCTAAAAAGAGTAAAAATAATATTCTTATGTACTTATTGAACTCCTTACGTCGGGGGACCGTTTAATAAAGGA
This sequence comes from Napeogenes inachia, assembly GCA_959347355.1. NCBI lineage: Eukaryota > Metazoa > Arthropoda > Insecta > Lepidoptera > Nymphalidae > Napeogenes > Napeogenes inachia. The sequence goes on along the minus strand of OY365793.1, from coordinate 10,810,820 downwards.
AGAAATTAAAATGCAAGTAAGTTAACAAGGCAAATAAAGAAATTACAAAATCGAATCGTATGGTCTAAGTCCTCAATGATTAACTTCGTAATATATATACACACAAAATAAATAAATAAATAAATACACTATCAACGTACGTACAACGGTCTCCCGACGCAACGAGTTCAATAAGTACATAAGAATATTATTTTTACTCTTTTTAGAGGTCTTTTTGTATCGGGGGTTTTTTAAATTTTTAATTTATAATTATTTTATAGATATTTAGACATAAAATAATAAATAATATCCTTGACATGTATACAATAATAATTACAATGCAATTATATCTGGAATTGTGATATGTAAATAATTATAAGTACTAGTATCTATAGTATCCAAAACAGTTTGACGTGTATTGTATATTTATGAATAAAATTATTGGCTACACATATAACATTATCGTATTCCATATAACAGCACCGTTCAGTTCAGTTTTTAGTTTTTTGTAAAAGACATCGAATATTTTATTAAATATCTAAGATATTTTCAATTTTAAGAAATCATTACAATCGCTATGAAGAAAATAACATACCAATTTGTAAATAAGTTATTCAAATAAATAATAAATTTTGACATTATTAGCACCTCCACCAGGGCAATACATTTTACAAAATTGAGACACCAACAAAATTTAAATATGAGGCAACAAATTGCCGATATCTGTTTTGTGTAGAGTGACCATTAAATCATATCCTAGTGAGACCAAGGATCGTCTAAAATAAGTGATGAAAATAACTTTTTTTTTGTAATTATATTAAAAAGCTAAAATCAACTAAATTAAAAGAAATAAAAATTTCTATGATTGCTGTGATGGCTGTAGTAAGCTGTAGCTACATTTACATTGTTACATATTTGATTAAATAATTTGTCCAAAATAAGATCAGTTAAGCTGATGTTATAAACTTTACTTATTAATAATTTTATGGTTTCGTGTCTGCAACGTAATCCATGGTTACCTTAGTCCCATGAAGAGATTTGTAACTCGCAGGGGGTCAGTGGAAGCACGTTCCGTACATTCTTACAGAACACCCCGCATGTGTTCTCAGATCGACGATTAATCACTTCACACTTTTCGAGATTCCTAGTAAGTGGGATAATATTTTATTGTTGGACAGTGTTATTGTTTTATTCTAGTATTTTTAAAACTAAAACTAAACTAGCATATGAGCCAATTGTAATATTTTAAACATTTCATGTTATTTTTAACCCCGGACTGAAAAGAGATTATAAGTTTGACCTGTCGATCTGTGTATCTGTGTGTCTGTCAGTGGCAAATTTGAAGCCAAACGCGTGGACGGATTCAAATGAGATTTTTTTAATCGGGAGCTATGTTTGACGAGATGGTTCTTAAACATGTTTAATAGAAATAGAAATAGTCGTCTCCAAGATATTGACGTTTTATTCGTGCGGAGGAGAGGTTCTTATGCAATAATTAGCTGTTCCCAGCGGCTTCACCCGCGCTATGTAGGAAAAAAAGCCTTGTTATGAATGCCAAAATGTTTTTACACTTACTAACTGAGATAAAGTACTTTTTTAGGGATATCTGTTGCCCGTGACTGCGTCCACGTAGACTGTAAAATATATTTATATGGCTTATGATCGTAGTCATAAAGAATCACGGGCCACAGGTATTGATAATATAAATCCCTTCATCATAGTGTTATTAGTGATTGTAAATCATTTTAACTCTAAATGTTTATATTTATTAATATTCGTATATACCTACATGAAAAAGTCTTGAATCATATTACTTAATACATTTATAATTTATTACAGTGTCGGAACTAACACGTGGATCCTTATTTTAATAAATATAATATATATATTTCTCGTATTAAATATACCCTTTGTACATCATAATGTAGGATTCTAATGCTAAAAATCTTTTTAAAAATCGGTCCAGTAGTTTCGGAGCCTATTCAATTCAAACAAAACAAACTAGTCTTTTTTCTTTATAATCTTAGGATAGATTAATAGATATACTTAAATAATTGAAAATTTTGTGTGTCTGTAGGTTCATTTAGTACAATTCGTAAACCAGTAACATAACTTTAAAAAGAAGAAAAAAAATATATTAAAAATTTAAAAAACCCCCGATACAACAAGACCTCTAAAAAGAATAAACATAATATTATTATGTACTTATTGAATTTGTTGAGTCAGGGAACCGTTTAGTAAAGGAAGAAATTAAAATTCAAGTAAGTTAACAAGGCAAATAAAGAAATTACGATATCGAATCGTTTAGTCTAAGTCCTCAATGATTAACTTCGTAATATACATATACACTATCAACGTACGAACAACGGTCCCCCGACGCAACGACTTCAATAAGTACATCATATTTTTTTTAAATTTTTAATTTACTTTTTAATACTTTATATACCCTACGTGATTTAAAGTCATACCAAGAACATAAATATTAAGTATAAAAAAAGGTAAAAATATTTTTCGAAAACTGAACGAACATATAAAACTAGACACGAGATTTAGCAAAAAAATATTATTTTGTCGAGACATTTGACAGATTGCACGTGGGTAAGAAACACGCTTAAAGCTTATCTTACGATACAAAAAAGGAACGTGACTGTACAAGCACGAGGCACTAATTTGAACGGTAGAATTGCAGAAATTTATTTTGTGTGGCTACATTCGAAACGGTGTACATTTAAAATGAAATATGGCCGCTGGTTGCATAAAACAAGAAACTAAGATTGGACATTGCCATTCTCTTTTCTTGGAACAAAAAGCACATGTCATAGATGAAGTATTACGAACAAATGTAATTTCTATATCATTAAATTAGTGTGAAGACAGGATATGAAACAAGTTTAAAACAAAAAAGATAAAAATAACCGTATCATCGCAAATAATGAAGGCAACCCAAGAAGCGTAATCAAATCGAGCAGTCACCGGGCGCCGCTCTGTTATTATACCAAAAAACTACGACCAATGAAAAAAGATGGTAGGAAGTTTTCGGGGACAGAAAATGACAAAGAAATTGCGTCTTAAAGTAGCGCTTTATCAGAGACGGCACTAAATGAACCAGGCAAGCCGATTACTACCATAAAGATAACAATAATTAGTCGTAATGACCACATCGTGGGGCTAGCGTCTGTTTTTTTAAGTGCAGTGGGCGGCTCGTAAGCATGATCGGGAGATAGCGCGTTCATCAAATCATATGATAATCGGCCACAGTTAATTCCATTACCAATAATAAATGCGCGCATTAAATTAGACCTGTCGGATGAGTCGACGGAACGCGGTTCTACTATCGCTCCCATCATTCGGATTATGATATGAATAATTTATCAGAAAAAAACATCATATTATTGTTTTGAATCTTGAACGTCAAACGCGATGTGTCGCTGCATTTTGGATCTCTGGCGATTGTGTCGGAGAGATAAAACTATAAATGTATAATTAAAGGAAGTATAATTTGAATATTATATTTAAGACACATTTGAACAGTTTTTATTTCCTTATTTTTTCGTGTAAAAACTTGTGGTCTATTAAGTGCACTTGGTACGTAGGTTTGTGAATCGGCTTTTATTGTAAAGAATAAAAATAAAAATTAAAAACTTATATATAAATTAAGGCGTAGATTTAAAGGTAGGTATGTGATAAAACTTTTGATCCTGTTCACGTTAGATTAGATAGTTATACGTTTTTCAATAAAATTGCGTTTTGAAACAATTATAGTAGGGAATAATCCATATGTCACATAGGAAGCCAACACTCCAACTGTGGTCTGGCCATGGCTTATAGTGTTCCGTATGGGAATCAAGTCCATGAACCCAATTGTGTGGGTGACTAATCAATGGGCCAGCTGAACTCATGGCCAAAATAACCTTAACATTTTGATTTACATTCATTACATACATCATATAGTCATGCAAGAAGTTGTAATAATTTCTTATAAGTGTATTATCAATCTTATATTGTAATCTAGACGCCTACAAGATGACATAAGAGAAAGTTGTATTGTTAACAGATGTCACATGATTCATATACATTTTTTGGGTACAGTGGTTAGGTAGCGTAAATTATTTCACAAGCTACCAATATATCTATAAAAATAAAATATTTGTTGATTAATATATGTTTTTTAAATAGTCCAGTACAAGGATAGCTTATAATTATTATACTGATAAATCCTTATTGATGTTTCTGGTTCAATTAAAACATTGAATACGAGTATTTCATTATTTTTAAATGAGTATTAATATATATAAATCAACTTTGTTAAATATATAAAAAAAACAATCATAAAATATTTTTACCTTCAATGCTTAAACATGTTGTGTAATTAATAAATTACCAGAGTGTTGATAATTTTTATAGTAATCAGTCTGACATAGGGGTACATAGTGCTGAGTCACGATGATACTGTTTGCCGGTAGAAGTCAAGAGTTAATGAAGTACTTTTAAATCTACAACAATCGATTTAATATCGTAATTAAAGGTGACGTACAGACAGGCCATGTGGTAAGATTGCTGGAGTTGTTCATAACGCAAGATCTTTGTTGGTATATCTTTGAAATAAAATAGATACTGTATTAAACATTTTAGTACCTTTACGATGCGTTTGGTCAAATAACTTTTTTTTGTCGGGTATTCTTAATAACAGAAAAGAGCGAATTTTGTTAAATGCTTGTTAAATAATATATTTAGGTTCTTATTATTTAAATTTTCTCAAGACAAATAATTCCAATGCAATTATGTTTAGGTGTATATTTTTAAAATATTAATTTGTAGTATGCATTTTATTAATTCTATTCAACATAAAATTTAGTACAAAATGTAAATTAATTAGTTTCACAATTAGACAAAACTGTACAAATGTTCTCGGGTCAATCAAGATAATACCCTTATTTTAATCAGAGTCTTCTTAAATTAGTCAGCTTTAGTTAGCTCGTGACCAGGATATTGTCGTATCTAGTCAACTAATTAAAGACAGTATCTCAATTTCTCGTATAATACTTTATTTAAAACGTCCTTATGTATTAAAAAAACATTAGCTAATTTAAATAAGGTATTTGTAACATAATAATACCGCAAATATATAAATATTAAACTTAGTGCGACTAATAATTTAATTTAGCTTATAAACTGAAATGCCTCGAAACAGGCTACAAATATTATTAAAAAAAACCCATTAACAATTACTTAAAAGAATCTGTATAAGATTTTTTATTGAAATATCTGTTTGCAATTCTGTATTAAAATTTTCTATAATATATTTTATAGTACATCATTAAATAGGTAATATTATAAATGAACCCCAGACAGTCGTCAGACTTAATTAAAGTAGCAGAGTTTTGAGACAGGTGCAGCGAGATAAGGAGACACATTGCCTCCGAGAATCTAATTCATTCTGTCGAGATTATATGTATGTGCCATTATAGTAAGGTTACAATTAAAGTAGCTATCGTTATTGTTCATTTACAATAATTATCTAAGACTCAAAATATTGTTGAATACTCGTATATTATGATTCTGATAATTGATTTAATTTTACAAAAGTGATCTATTCTTGATTCTTTACGAGATATGTTAAAGCATATTCATAATGTACTTACGGTCGCCGGTTAGTATATTTTTGAAAATCTTAAGTGATAACTTTATTAAGCGCAGTATATTTACAGTAAACATAAGGAATAACAGCGCGTTACCTACAAATTTACAACAAAATGCCAGCAACGTTCAAGTATTACCATTTAACAAATTTAAGAAAGGATACTACAATGTTTTCAAATATTTAGAGGATGATGCAGTGTGGATATGAAGCGATCACTGTTGGCTTCTTTTTTCAGGGTATTTACCTTACCCATTATTGTAATGTATGTAATATAGAATTTAAGTTTAAATTTAAATAAAAAAAAACAACTTGACAATCCCGTTTCCCTTCTGTCACCAGCTCTTCTCAGGTTTGTGGGAATTATTTTTCAGAGCTGGTGGTAAGTTTGACTTTAAAAAAAAAAATCAAAAAGATATTGAATTTGAATCCTGATGTTTTAAATGTCTTACACGGTTATTAAACTAAATTATTCTACTCAAAAATCCTAAAACCTTATAAAAAGTTTTATTACTGACTAAACCGCGATGACAAAAGAAACAAGAAAAGAAAATACGTAATTAGGGCACAGCGCTGTTTTTTAAATTAACTCTGTACCTAAATGCCAACTAAGGAACACGGTGGGCTCGAAGCCTGAAGTCACCACTTAATTTATAGCCAATTAACCTGGTGTTAAGTGAAATAAAGCGACATTTGGACTGCCGTTTGTTGGTCTGTGCAGTTGTGTATGTGCAAAACTTGTAATCTAAGGTGGGGGGAAGGGGGGGATTTATGTTTATAAATAGTTTACGTGAGTTATATTACATCGTTCATTTGAGTACTATGACAAAGATAATTTACATTACGTGATTTGAATATTTTAGATATCAATACTAATAATATATTATTAAAGAAAAAACTTAAACAGTAATAAGAATAAATTTTATCAATTTGTTAAGCTATCTCTAAATAAATTTCTAGTTATTCGCTTAGAGATACATTAACTCACACCCACATCACGAGCGTCGCCTTACAAAGCAAACCTACTTGAAGTCATTTATTGAACTTTGTTTATAGAATTCTTGATAAGTTTCGAATCACAAACATTTAGTTTGCCTTGTTGTACTAATTAAAGACTTCTTATACAAATATCAAAATAGGTTTATTTCAAAATTTGAAAAGAGAACTCTAAAATGTCTTGATTATTGTCCCTTTAATGACACAACATATAAACATGTTATTTGACGTGTTATTTAGCTAGTGTCATTTATTTCGAAATTTAAAAAAAAAATCGAAAATGTCTTGATTATTGTCCCGTTAATGACACAACATATAAACTAGCTAAAAATAAAAATGCTTTAGATCCCTTAAACCTTAATTGTAGCCTACGATTGTCGTTATTGTCATGTTACTATCTAATGTATTTATAATAAGGGGTTACAAAATCATTAAATACGTAAGTAAAATTATGCTGCCGGGTATTATTGAACAGGGTAGTAATAAACCTATAAAGACCAAGTCATATGTTTTATTAAGAAAAAACTAAACCAAAAATCATATTTTTCCTCCTTCAAATCCCTCCCTGCTCTTGCAAATAGGATGTTCTTGTTGTAATTGGTAATTACTATGACGTCATTGGCATTTCACAAGTGCGTTGATATTAGTACAATGCCGTACTGCTACGTACGGGTTGAGTGCAACTTACGTATAAAATAAGATTATAAATTTAACTCTGAATAACGTCGATCAAGTTGTCGGATTAGATGGAATTAATGTAACCTAACTAGAAAACACTAATTTAAATTAAAACTGTTTATCTTTTGCTTCGCAATGTGTAATTTATTATAATTTAAAACTAATAAAAATACATTAAATAACATTAGCTAAAATAGTTTTAAATGACCACGTTAGCCTGAAATATAATGTATGTAATTATGTTTTTTTTTATTCTATATATACATACAATAATATACCGCAAATTATAAACTTTAACTCTTGTTCAGGTAAGATTTATACTTAAAACTTCTAATATAACATTCCAAACTAATAAATCAAATACAAATTACAACCTCTATTTAAAAGTACCTAATATATTAATATATATAATATATAATAATTCCTAAGATATTTTAATAATATAATACATAGAAGTAGAAGTTCATAGACTTTCAATGTGCAGCAAGAATTAAAAGACGTCTGATTCCAATGACCCCGGGCGAGATTGAATACAATTATTTTCATTTGATTTATAATGTTTGCTTTTAATGGGCTAGCCCCATTTAAATTTGATAGAGATATTCAGATCAATATACGTTAAGGATATATTTATAACCATTATTAAGCTTGAATTTAAAATGTCTACTGTATAACTTATGGTATTCGTTATTTTCTTATAATAGTTATAATATACTAAAGAAATACTTCATTGATAAGTGCTTCTCACCATCAAGATACAGTAATTGTTGTAACATTTCACACAGTCACAATCAAACTACGTATTTTAAAATTCTTATAGGTCGGTCCAGAAAAGAAAAAAAACATAATAAGTAATTAAAAATAGTTCATTGACCTGATACTGTAGTATTAAATAAAATAATTATTTATTAAAAATATTATTTACAAAACGTTATTTGAATTTTGAAAAGAAAATCTTTATTCACCGCAAGCTGTAATCATGTAACTGTTTGAGGGAGAGTTATTTTTAATATTTATAAGAACGTTCAACCCTTTTGTATTCAAGGGGCTAATACTGGGGTCTTTAATTACGAAGAGTACAATAGCAAGGGCGACTGCAGGGCATTTGCCCACTAAGGTCGGATTAGTCCTAAATTAGACGAATGAGGAATAAAAGGAATGCCCGGGCAATTAAAAAACCAATTTGTGTGATACGCGTTGTACAAAAGAACAACTCGCAATGAGTGCGGCCCGTGATATATTGGTAAGATATTTTGTTTTATTTGTACTTTTAAATTTAAAGAACAAATATTAGAAATTGATTGCCTCTTGGTTCTAATTTGTTATATCTTACAATATTCTTTTTTCAAAATTATAAATTAAAATAATCTACATTTATTTTTGTGTACTTAACAATATTTTAATGGATATTTTATTTATTTATGTATAAACTTTAAAAAAAAAATTGTAAATATAAGCCCCAAATGCCCTAAGTATTAAAATATGATAACGTATTAATAAATAACGTTCAATTAAGGGCAAAGAGTTGCCGTCAAGGGTCTATTAGCGCAAGGATGAGATATAATCGCTGAGAGACAATAAGTAACAGCGGGGCGCTCTGATGTTGTTTGTCTTGTACCGCCCAGCTGGGTGCCGTTTGTATATTAACAAATTGACGAAAATGCTTGTTCACTCTCAGGTTAGACAGTTCTGTTATGCAAAATGTCGAAGTTTTGTGTCCGAATAGTTCTGACTACTGTTCATTTATGGTTAGGTCGTACAAACTCATTTTGAAGTCATATTGAGTGGATCATAAATTTAAATATATCTCCATTAATTCTATTTTAATTCAAAACAGAGATTTATAACCAGTACACAAATTAAAAAAGCGGTTATAATAACATGGCCAATAATCACGATATTACAAAATGGCTTAGTAATTTTGGTCCAATGTTGGTGCCGTAAATAATAATTGAGTAGATAAATCATTTCTAGCAATATAATTTATTAGTGGTCTTTACATTTATAATGATTGTAGGTATGTTGCTAGGCGGCTGACGCTTTAAATTTCTAACGGATATAATTGTCTCTTGTAGTAAAACGTCTAAGCTATGATAAAGTTTATTTTGAATAATGAAGACGAAGGAATGGCGCTCACTTAAGGAAAAATCCTCTATTATTTATAATACTCGTTTTTTTTTATAATTATGAGTATTAATAAAGTGTATAACTATTATTTATCAATAATTTAACATGAAACCTAATGATCTTCAACCTACTGATAGTAATCATGCTTTAAAAAAACACGTTTGAACGCCATTACCCCTGACGAACAAGAATTTCCGTTTAAATAAATAGAGAATATAGCAAATGACATTTTTATTTTTAAAATATATGTGAAATCAATCTTAAACAACTTAAACCTTGTACTAAGTCTACAACGAATGAATATCGAATATTCTAATATCTTACAACATTGAACAGTTTTAATTTTTAATGTTAGTCTGTGCGTCGTCCCAACAATAATGGTAGAAGAAACTCTTGATCAGAGAAAACATTTGATGCCAAGAAATATATTTCAGTGACTCGAAATCCAGCTTCTTCCTTGTTCATATTGGACATATTCATTTTAAAGATATTTTTTACAAAGTAAAGATATATTAAGATACTTTAGTGGACATTTCTGGACATATCTGTAAAAAAAAGTAATAAATTAATAACTAACTTACTAAATAACGTTCATCTGAGCGGTATTACCCCAAAGTATAGTTTTTGGTTCTACATAAAATGTGAATTTGACTTAAAACATTTATATATAATTCTCAAAAATCGTTAACGTTATCATTACATTCTGATGAAGTGCATAGAAAAGTGATAACAATAATAAATAATTACAAAAATTCTGGACTTAACGCCACAAGCACCAAGGTAAAAATTAGATCAGCGCATCCGAAAACAAAGAAATACGCTCTACCAGCTTGTGTCGAGAGCTAACTTAGTTGACATGTTTGTTGTTATCAAGTTATAGAGGTCTGTTTGTTTATAGAGGTCAGTCTGTTTACCCTACTATTAATTTATTTCTAGACTTATTGCCTTAAGACTAAATATTGAATTGTGAATTTTGCCTAGATATGACACAATAAGAAGAGTATGTTTAGGATAAAAATATATTATCAGAATAATAAGGTCTGGCCATTTTCTGGTAGGGACATAAAAAAAAATAGTAAATAAAATTATTCTTAATATTAATCTGACTTGATCCACTCACAATAACATCGTCCCCAAAGGATCATTGTGAACCATAATTAGTTTTTGTCACTTCACATTGACAAATCTCGCTTAACATCTATGGTGATTGCGGACCCTACCACTTATGTAGAACCAAACCGGCTCTTATCAAAGAGAATATTATTTCAAACGCCCCTGTCAACCCCGATGGGCTTTCTGAACCCCAAATCCAGTTTGTTATGAATGAAATTACAGAAATCGAATAAGGTAAACACAACTGAGAGGCAACAAAAGCTTGTTCGAAAAAAGCTAAATTGAATTCAAATTGGTTTCGTCGGGTATTAGGGATAGCCGTGGGGTTTTTGAAGAATAGCGCATTGCACGATAATTTAAATGTCGCTTTTTGTTACAAGGCGACAGACTGTACTAGATAAACATACAAAGGAATGTACAGATATACAATATAGCTATATCCATTTGATCCAGAATCGAAATATGAGTATAAAAGTTATGACATGATTATGAAAAGGGAGAGATTTATAAACATTGGTGGAACGAGATGACATACATTAAATTGTAATTTTCGATTTGCACTTTTATTAAGGTTACAAGACGTACAACTCTATAATCGTTGTTTATTTAACTTAACATTGACAGTTTAAATATAAACAATGAATAAAGTTATCATAATATATCCTAGGTATATTTATGTAGTTCTGATATACGTTCTTTATAAATCTTTTAAACTGCACCTTTTTCAATAAAATCTTTTACTATGCCAGTTCGACCATGGCTGCTAAATGCTTAGATAGAAATAAAAAAAATCTCTTCATAAAATATACAGATAAAATATTGAGTTACAAATTAGGGCCAAGATGTCTTAGATTTCATAAAAGGAAAATCGAATCAAAATAAAAATACAAACTTTAGTTAAACAGTTTTAACGAACGGTCGTAGATTTGTTTATTAATGATTCGATCCAATGTTTTCTTTTGTAATTAAAACGAGGTGAATAAATTAACAGAATACATATTTAGCAAAATGCATAAAACATAAAAATATATTTGGTTAGATATTACATTATTCATAAGATGGAATAGATTTAAATCGGGGAGAATGACAAAGTGGGTGCAAGAAGTTGCATTTCAGTCCCTTGTATATTAACTCAAGGTTCATTATGCAGAGATCTTTATCAAATACTATTATTATTCTAACTTATTTCTTTGTTTGTTACATTTTTCGACGGGCCTAATGGATAATAATCACATCATATTTCAATTCTTTACTCTTTTTATAATTAGGTTTTTTGTTGTAAATAATTTATTTAAATTAACAGTCCGTACATTGAAACAAACTGAATATCTTAAACAAATACTAAGTCCACAAGTGTTTTCAGAAGTTGAAAATTTACAAGGCAAAGGAAAAACTACTGACACTTTTTACGAAAACCGTGTTTAAAAGGTGGAAAGAAATACGAAACAAAAATTGTTAGAGCATTCACGCGCTCGACCGAATGTGTTACAACCAAAGATCAACAGGTATGCAAATAGTAACTTAGAAATATACTCTCTGATGCACAATTTGAAATATTGAAGCATTGAAACCTTCGACTTTGAGCGTAAACTTTCAAATACATGGGTTACCTGACAGAAAGCGCTGCGGTTAACCGCGCAAAACGATTTGACTTTGTTGCCTTCAGCTTATTTTATAACGGTTTGTTGAATTGAATTTTGCGGTTATTTATTTAACTGGTTATAGGTGGTATGTACCGATCCAATTGTGAACCTCACCTTATAATTGGATTATACTTTTAACTTATTTTATTGTATTTAACTATTTATTGATTTGAATAGATTAATTAATATTAATTAATTCGATTTAAGTAAAAAAATAATAGGTGTTACAACTGCTTTAAGAGGACAATTTTCCACAAATTTATTATATAAACAACAAACTTTACGTTTCCATATGCAATATTTGCAATATATATATTCTTATATAATATATATATATACATTATATAAGATCAAGTCTAATATGACGTCACACTTGTATTACGTTACATTGAACACCCAGATTCTATATAGACAGTTCTTTGCAGATTTAAAGGTACAAAAGATTTAGTTGAAATAATATTACTTTATAACTTAAGATTTATATAGCTGTTGCTTATTTCCTACAAGTCTTCGTATATGTGATATTATGAAGGAGTACCGAGTGTACGACGTCACGTTCTAAACACATTTATCCGTCAGTTGGCATGTACTTTACTGGTTTGGGTATCATTACTTATTAGCTACTTTATGTGCTATGATACATTTATCTTAACAAAAGAATGTTTGAACCTGTATAGCACCATTTTGACTTACTATTTAATATAATTTTTTAATTAATTTTAATGAAAATGTCGTTTTATTTCGAAGAATTAGTTTGTATTTAAGACAGAAATAACAATTCTTTGAAAGGAAAATAAATGATTATTATTTTAATTGTACAATATTAGTAAATGCGTTTAGAAGATAAATGTTAAATTTACTAAATGTGGAGAACGTAGGATATTGTCTGCATGTGACGTCACGACGGCACATCGGTTTACCGCAACTGAGTCACGTCAGATTCAGACCATTTTAGTATTGGCATCATCTGTCGTAAGCGCTTACAATACTGTTGAAAGGAAACCAAATAACTTACTATTTCAATACAATGAATTTTTTAGCTATTACAATAATAAGTCGTGTTTGAAACACAATTAGTCTTATCCAGTGATTCTGACCATTATGAAAATATTCTGTTGGTATATCGTGAAAACTCCAGAAAAATGTTCGGGCGCGAAATTAAATTAATATTGCCACAAGGACAATAATATTACTAAATAATATATATTTAGTAATTATTTATTTAACTATTATTTTGAACAAAGATGGATACCGTAGTCACAGTTGTCTTAACAGTACAATATGGCAGATACTAGTGCAATATGCCTTAGACTCGTGACGTCATTACCACTGGGCAGTATGTAGTACATATAGTATATATTTTAGAACACAGCCATAACATTGAATATGACAGTGACACGTAGGAACACCGATCATGCTTCGGTTCAGTACAACCGACAGCTGTCAGATCCAGACAATTTTAAAAGTGGTAGGTACTGCTCGATGCTAATAATACTCTCAAGTTGATTAAGTGTTTAATTGTCTTAAAACTAATTTACAGGTATTATTTAGAACTTATTGAAGTCAGTCCGTCGGAGGACCGTTATACGTAAATTTTGTCTATTTTACTAAATAAGTTAAGTATTTATTTATCTAAATAACAATATCTAAAAGTATAGTCTAAGGACTATACGATTACATATTTTTATTTCGTTATTAGCCTTGGTAACTTACTTGCGTTTTCATTTCTTCCTTTATTTAGCGGTCTCCCGACGCAACGAATTCAAAAAGTAGGTACATAATAATATTAATTTTATCCTTTTGAGAGGTCTTTCTGTATTGGGGGTTTTTTCAGCTTGATAAAGATATGTTACTGTATTCTATATTATACTAAATGAACCTACGAAAACACTAATTCACTTGTTTAGGTTTTTACTACCAATATTGCATAAGAACCTTTCACCAACACCAATAAAAGCTCCATATCTTGGAGACGACTGTTTTTATTTCGACCAAATATAGCTAAGAACCATCTCGACGGACCAGGCTCTCGATTAAAAAAAAAACCACATTTAAATCCGTTCACTCGTTTGGCTGCTACGATGCCACAGACAGACACACAACTGAACAGAGAGACACATATACACGTCAAACTTATAACACCCCTCTTTTTGGGTCAGGGGTAAACATTTAATATTTTTCCATGTGGCATTGCTTTGATCGGCCCTCGGGTGTTCTGTGAATAATTTGCGCCATTCTAAATTAAATTGAACTTGACACATTGTTATAAAGAACCAAGATAAAAAACCTTTTTTATGGGAAAAAAGTGGATTGTATGTTCTAGACACTGAGGACTTGGCTTTCTACTTGATATAACAATAAAAAAAACATATTCATGGGTTTATTTTTATAATAGCAGTTGATCTTTTAGTTAATCACAGGGGCTTTAGCTGTACCCACTTATACCTACCGCTATATTATATATATTATATTTGAAATATAAATAACATTACATATCGTACGTAATATATAATGTCATTATTATTAATAAAGTATTAGTGACAGTTCCTTTCCTTATTTTTGTTTTTAATTGACTGTACTTTATTGATTTGCGCCAAACGTTTTAATATAATAGGGTGCAATTTGCAAAACTATAAATCTATCGCATCACGCAAATCCCAACAATAAAATGAAATACGCTTTGGAATAAACTTTACTATGTCAAAACAAAAGAAGCACTTGTTTCATAAAAACAAATTAACATTCATATCACATTTGAGAAAATAAGTCCCTAATCTTTAATTAATATACCTATTTTCTTAATAGTTATCATGAAAAAAGGAAGCCGTTTACCTGTTACTAGCAAGCAGTCAATGTACTGGAAGAGTATTCGCAATTGAATTCGTAATTTGGTTATTTCATCAAAACCCGCAATTATATCATAAATTTAAAGTACAAGCGTATAAATATTACTAATTACAGAGTTGGCTTCCTAACAGCAATGCTTAATAGCTTAATTAGTATTGTAAATTAGATATCAAAATGAATTACTGTATAAATTATTACAAATATAGATATAGAAATGCGTCTCATATATTTCTGTTTTGTAATAATGTGCTCTTTATTATATATATCTCCATAAACAAACATCCATCGTCTTCTCTTTGCAGTATTTAATAATATTTACATCGAACTAAGCACAAGTGGAATGATTATTTTTTTATGGCTGCTCAAAATGAGATATTTGAGAACATAAAATACTCGTAGATGTATCTGCACATAGAATACATTTCGCGGACCCGTATCGGTTAACCGCATCGATCTGAGTACATGAATGTTTAGTAATAATTGAATTTCCATATGTGGTTTGTAATAATTTACAGCACTGTCAAATTCAGACATGCGGGAAAGATATTTCTTATTATAAGTTGTGGAATATCAAGAAAATATTCAGAATAAAAGTAAAATAATGTGACAGCTTTTATCATTTACATTAAACAAGATGCTAACAACAGAAACATTAATATTCCTTGGAGTAACAAATTAGCATATTATTTGGAATTTATATGGAAATTATAATTAGTCGTTTAGACCGGTGTGTTATTAACAACGCGCTTACCCCCTATTGTTATAGCCGGTAGAAATGAAGACATCATTGCTATTTTATTGATTTTTTTAAATCTTGCACATTACAATAATGTATGTGTTTTTTAATCTGTTTTAGTTGTAAATGACTTACTTATAAATATTTCTATTTAAATAATTACCTTACTTTTACGCTTTTGGATATAGGTCTTAAGATTTACATATCTATTCTACAAATATTTCAGAATCTTTATTAATTCTTTAGGACGTGGAGTATATTTACAGTTAATGCTTTGTTATGACTCACTTTTGTAAACTTAAGATTTAAACGGCGTTTCTGTATGTATGTAAACCTTCTATTCGGTATTATTCTTTGATTTACTGTCCGTGAGTTAGTTTCATTAACGTTACCATTTGCCACAAAGAAAGGTTTTGATTCAGACCTACTTCAATCCAATATTATTAAACATAAAGAAACCAGCGGGGAGTAGAACTGTCGCCCTTTTAGGTTCTTTTATGAACAATTTTAAATAAATATAGAATTTTAATATCTTTCTAAATATTGATTTAGGGAGGTTTTAAATTTTATTGTCTTGATCTAAATGTTATGCTCGTCTTCCATTGTTATTCCGACATTGTCTCCGTGTTCATATTATAGTGAATGTTATAAATTACCTATATAGAATTCATATTTGTCAGCGGGCTACAGTTTGATAGTTTAGTTTATAAAGATTAATATAAATATTCTTTTATCGAGTTAGGTTTATTGAAATTTAAAAATTATTTCAATTTATATTCATATTTTATATTTATATATCTATTTAATATTCATTTTTTTTACATATTTGCATTGTACAAAATACACAGGTATTTGCAAAGTTACGATAAAATAATAAAAAATAAAATATTTTTAAATATAAGTAAAAATAGTCTTTAAGACCGGCCCAATAAATCCTTAAAGATTTCAAAATATAAAAATACAACATTATTGATAGAAGACTGATTAAAATAATCTTTCATAATATCATAGTACCTATACATTACTTTGAAAATAAGAGAGCTGGCCCTAATAATAATACTGAGTATACTTGCTTGACTACCTCGTTCGAAGAGTTCGTCACAAATGCTGTTATTACGCGACGGGGGCTCAGATCTTGAACCTTGATAATATTTAGTTATATAACTACTTACTCGTGGTGTTCTTTATTTGTTGATCAACAATCATATTGCATGAAGTGGTGGTTATGCTACTAAGCTCATGGAATCCTCACTCACTCCTGTGTATATATGGTATGGTATGTAGATGTATACAGGGTTATTTGTATTTAATCTCCACCTCTAGCAAGCAGTCTCTACGTCAATCCAAACCACATTTGTTCTACGACTTTTTTAAATCTTGATAAACAACACGAAAAAAACGAACAAAATATTTTGTAACTTATTACTCTGTCTTTTGTAAGAAGTACCTAAAAAGTCAAAGCCCAGACGGCATACCTATGCTCAAAGTTAATATCAGTTCAGAGGCAAAAATTAAATTTTGTTTGGGAAAACTAATATTTTTGAACTGTTAAAAAATTCATAGAACAAATGTTGTTGGGATTGATGTAGAGAGGCTGTCTGCCAGAAGTTGCCAATTAATTATAAATGACCCTGTATAAGAAGAAGAAAGACTACGAAATGGTGTCAAAAAATATATTTAAAAAAACTTAGATACATATATTAACAATAAAAATATAAAAATGAACATAAAACCGTTTACTTGTTCTATTTCCGAAGAATGGTAGTGCTGCTTAACTCTTAGCTAAAAAGAGTAAAGGGAAGGATTATCATTCAGAATACTTTGGGGAAGAGAGTTCCAAAGACGTGCTGCAGTGACGGTAAAGGATTTTTTAAAGAAAGTAGATTTTGATTTATATAATTTGGGATATATGCACACAAGACGGTCTTTTTTTTGGTAGTGGTACATGAGAACGCTCTTTGAAGTAAAGGGGAGTTGAGTTATTTCAATGTTAAAAGTGAATGAATGTGCACATTCTTATTGATGTCGACAAGGATATCGAAAGCTCTTATTGATGTCGATTTTCAGAAATGTAATCAAATTTGCGCAATCCATATATAAAACTATTGCACAAATTATGAAGTCGTTCAAGTTTATCAAGGAACTCCTCAGATGCATCTAAGTAGCAGACCTCGGCGTAGTCAAGAAGTGGAAGGAGAAGGGTTTGAGCTAGCATTGTTTTAGTTTGTAAAGGAAGCAAATTCTGCAACCGCCTGACAGAGTGAAGAAATAACGGACTCTTCAACTAACTTCGTCAATATGTGCCCAAGAGAGATGATAGTCCATGATAATGCCTAGGTTTTTGATTTCTCTGTCAGTGATTAAGATGTAACATGACAAAAAAAAATTGGTAAAATTGTACTGACAATTTTTTTGCGCAATTGTGGACTGCCTATTAGGAAAGCTTGAGATTCTAGAAAATTTACTAGAAGGCCATACTCTTCGGCCCATTGTTTAAACCTGTTGAGGTCATAACTAATCCATTGAATAGCAGCAGAAATGTCCATTAGGGATACATGACGGTAAAGCTGCTAATCATCTGCCCAGGGATAGTAGTGACATAAATGTAGAGAAAAGAAGAGGAGTGCCCAGTATAATAAATATAGAGAAAAGAAGAGGAGATAATACGCCACCCGGCAGAACATCTGCAGAGATTTTTGCCCAACCTGAGTAGTCCTCATCCATACAAACTCTCTGCCGACGTCTACAAAGGTAGGAGTTAAACCATTTGATTGCTGGAATTGAAATATTAAGAGAGCTAAGAACACCCAGCAATATTTCAAAGTTAAATGAATTAAAGGCGTTGCTAAAATCAAGTTATAGGAAAACCGTAATTTCTTTATTGTCCTTAGCACACCGTATATCTTCAGCAACTTTGAGTAAAGATAATAAAAGAGGAAAATAAAATATATGTGAAGCTGCTCTATTTACACAAATATAAACTGTTTTGCTTTTTGTCTTTATATAAGATGTAGATGCTTAATACTCAACAAAATACACAAAATGGAAATTACTTATACATTCAGACACGAGTATTTATTTGTAGTTTAGGAATAAATTAAAAAAGGTCTTTTGTATACAAAGTTCCATTTTGCTAAAAGATGCGATTGTATTCCGAAGTTGGTTCCAAAGTAATTTGAATTTCAGAATTTCAATCCCTCCCTATGTCGGCTACATAATTTCAGTTTCATCTAATTTCCGTAATTTTTGATTAAATCGTACCATATTTATTATAATAATAAGTAAGTAACTTTAAGAATAAAATTTAAATAAATTTTCTACGTGACAATTACAAAAACTGTAACACAATACTACAATAAAATATGTTACCCCCCTAATAATAACAAATATCAAAACTTTACTCCTCATTAACCGTTACCGTTAAGCAGTTTTTTAATGATATTAAAAACAATACTCGGAAAGAAGATGCTATGACTTGACAATTATGGAATGCTCCTGGGTATTCTTGGAAAAACTTGATCAAAACCCTCTTATTAAGATATCGCGATCACATCAGCTATTACGCAATCAGGGGCTGGTCCGGTAATTTCTTTTGCCTCTTAACGTGATACTAACCTTACAGTTAGACATTCCAAAAGACTGGTGATTTCATATCCATCTTTAGTATTTATTGTTTACCGGCTATGAACTAATTGGAATGTTAATTAATTACGACGCATTACAAAACAAAGACAAAAACTTAATAATAAATAACAAACAAACAACATAAACAACAATAAATTTAATTCGTCAGTGTTATCTGTAATGACAATTTTAAGCCGTTGTAATATTTTCAAAACCTTAAGGTTATATTATGGGATCCTGTTGCAAGTATTATTAATCTATAGAAAATATAACAGCAAGTACGAGTTTTATAAGCTTTAAAATGTAAATAAACATCACATAAGAAACTGTATAAGAAAGTAATGAGATAAGTTTACCTTACAAATAACATTACAGCTCCGGTAAGTTAATATTATACCATAATAAAATATCTAAAACATCAATCACTCCAAAATTAAACTATACTTAGGGTAACAATTTCATAGTTGACATGTTGCGTGCTCGCTCCCGTCAGACGGTGTTCAATTTACATCAAATTACATCATATGTCATTACCGCATTCTCACATTTTTTTATTCCTTTACAAAAGTTATTATAATCCTTATGTTTCGGGAATAAAGAATAAACTAAGATGCAACTGATCATTGATGTAAATGCAAAAAGTTGTACCACTAAAATGGAAACCTCAGATGACACTAAGGTGACTTTAATGACAATTTAATAGCATTGCTTTCTGTCGTGAGAAGCAACATGTAATCAGCGCAAATGATAAGGCCCCATTACTGAAGAGTGTCTGTTTTTTGTTTCGGAATCAAATTGCCGTTTCGTAGAAGTTTGTGTTATTTATTTTTGTAATTTAGATGCATAATCTAAATATTACTACGATGGTATTTTGGTTAAAAGATAGTTAAATAAAGATCCTTACAAGTTTTGCTGGCCAAAAGCTTTACTATAATTATCTTTAACAAAAGGTCAAATGAGCTTAGCTCGACCTAAGATACAAATATATTTCTTATGATTGAATTCTTTTCACCGCCTTGTTGGTCAAGTGGTTATCGCAGGCGCCTAACGTATATAGCAACACAATTAGGCTCGGGTTCGAATCCCGACAGGGACAGACATGTATGTGATGAACATAGATGTTTGTATTTCTGTGTTTGGTCGTTTATTAAATATATTATCAGTATTTATAATGTGTATTTTTATGTATTTGCATCGTTGTCAACACCCTTAACACAAGCAAATAATTTGCTTACTTAGGGGTTAGATCAATGTGTGTAATTTGTCCTGTATTATTATTATTACTATCTTAATTCTCACTCTCGTCCCATTTAAACAATCTCCCTGCTATTTTAAAACTTATGATATATGAGAAACAGTGTCATTAGAAGTAATATTATTACGTCTTTATACCTTAATAAGGCTTTAGATTTCAGAATAGATACGACTCGTTTTATATTCACTCCGAGTTCTGCTTGCTATGCGCGAGACGTCTTCTTAGTATGCAGGACCTGCGATGACACTTATTAGTCACAAAAATTTCGAGAATCCTCCTTCTTCCGATTCTCCAGAACTTTTAAAGTAAAATGTTCGATCTCTGGACACATTTAAAAGTTGGTTCGTAGCTATCTTATGTTTAAAACATAGCCGATATTGCTTTTGATAAAGCGGTTTAAGGGAATCTACAATTTAAAGCGCGATTGAATACTAATGCTGCTTAGTTTTGTTTTGTACAGTCATAAATATTAACTCGGGCAGTGGAAGCGAAAATTTATTTAGATGTAAGCACAATGTTTATAGAATGTAAAATTGCTGCTTATCTAGCGTTATAAACATCTATAAAATAGTGTATTTTCCAACATAATATTAGAAAATGCCGGAGAAAATGATACGAATTCTACATATCGAACGGCATTGGTGATGATGATCTACAACTTTAGATGTGTAGACATTAACGTCTGTGCACCTTGACGATGAACACAAAATGCTAATACAGTCTCGTCTTTATAATATATAGTACGGAATTTTAGTTGCTTTTTACGTATTTTTTTAATATGGTAAAAATCTAAACTTCTAGAATTCGATATTATTATAGAATTAAAAAAAAAACCATACCTTCAAAACTCATCACCTGTCAAAGTCGAATTTTTAGTAACTCCAGAAGTATATAGTAGATTTTTTAATAAAAAAAAACAATAATCACGGAACTGTCTAAGACGCTGCCCGTTCAGCGTTCAGCTATTTCAAACAATTGTTTCGCTCTACAGCTTCCCCAGGTTTACAGCCACACGTCTCTACCTTTTATGATAATTTAAGTCGATAATGGGAAAAATACGTGCTTTCCACCATCTAACCCTACAAGTCCCTGAGTGGGACTTTATTGCCACTTATTGCTAACAAATGAAGCTAAATTGTAATCTTGGGCATTGTGATTAGAATTGCATTGTAAAATGTATAACGACCACCAACAATGAATACGCAACCTAATTCTTCATGAATATTTACTGGTACACCTATTGATTTGGCTTATATTAACACATACAGTAAGGTAATGCTCTGTATTAATTCAATTATTTTGTATGCTGTATAATAAAATTGTGACTAAGATATTGAAAACCTCGATACGTCTATATGTATGATTTGAGTTCCCGCTTTACAGTTGGTAGTCTCGCGAAACATCACTTACTATTAGCAAAGAAATATTTCAATTTATAACGCGATATTGACTTCTCCGACCGACACCCAGGAGTGATCGCGATAGTCAATGATTAATGATGATTTTGATAGGTGTCTTAGAAACGTCTGGCAAATAAATGTATTTTATCTATCTGCAACTCCATTAAGTATATCGACATTTCATGCAAGTTATTTGAATTTATAATATCTTGAAAATATGTATCGCGTTCAATGACCTTATTTTGCCTGTTCTTGGTAAGTTATATAATTTTTATTTCAATACGCACGTCATTTTTAAATTTAACGATATTTTTTATTGAACAACGTTATTAGTTAAGTTAAAGTAAATTTACCGGATCTAATAGTTCTATCATAATTTTTATATGTATATGTTTAACTACCATGTTCATCGAGTGGTTAGCGCAGACGACTAATGTTTAGCGACGCAATGGGGCTCGGGTTTGATTCCCAACCGAGACATGCGTGTATGTAAATATATATATTTTTATGTTATCTCATAATTATGTTTATATTTGGCGTTATAAACATTAAAATGAAATGCAAGGGTATGTCAGTGAGTCACTTAATTTTTCGTCTTCCCATGATTACGGTTGCTACAAAGCAATCAAAACGTATGTTACTAATTGTTTGAATAACATTAATTAAAGATTTTAAATATAGGATATTTCGACAATTTGAATTTGTCAAATTTCGTATAGTTTTAAAAATCTGTACGAAATCAACCTGGTAGTCAAATAACTGTATTAAAATATTTAGTGCACGTGGTTTTATCTTATTTTGCTCGTTAACTTTGTCTTGAAATCTTATACCGAAGACGAGTCCTATTGATTACACATAGTTCTAAGAAGTGCAAAATACTTAAATAAACGCTCTTTTTGTACCTACCTTTGGAATATGTATAGCGTCCTTAAGTCCAGCTTAGCTATTAGGCGTCAGATTTATTAATGCAGACTTATGTAATGAGACAAATTATAATAATGTCTATGTAGATAGGTACATAGGTACAGATATAGATCTGCCCTCTATAATATCGTAACCAATACTCATGGATATCTGGTAACTCATAGGCAAAGATCTCTTTGAAGAGCTCATCCCATGTATATGTGTTTGTTATTATTCCATTTTTTGTAATTAATTGTATATATATTAATTAATTTTAATACCTTAAAACATAATAATTAATAATATATATATATATATAAATATATATATATACTATATAAATATATATATATATATATATATATATATATATATATATATATATACATATAAATATCTTCAAACTTAATAATTTAATAAAAATAACATAGTATTTTTTTTTTTGGTATTTTTTATATGATGTAATTATTTATATGATGTACTTAGCTTTTTTTTGTTTATAGAAAGTAAGTGGAAGATTTTTTTTCGAAAACCACACTGTGCATAAAGGGCTTGCAAGGAATCAGATCAAAAAGATCTTAGTAACACTCTCCGATTACTCTCTCTATCTATTTTTACTTTAAAAGTTTATGTGATTAAAAGCTGAAGCACGTTATTGCTAATAGCTGCCCAATTAGTACTACTTGCTAATTCCTTATTTTCGCTTCAACTGGTTATGACAAGCTATATCCCAGTGTGCCCATACCGATGGATATTATTGTTTCAATGAGGACAGCTGAATTAATGAAGCTTTGTTCTGTTGAATCTTATTAAAACCGATCGTTCTCAGATATTTATACTATATAAAAAAATATAAAAATATTGTACAGTATTAACATTGTTATTATTTTATATAAAACTCTATACAATAACAATGTTATTACTGTACATCTCAAACTCACGCACACTCATACACCTCTAAGACTCTTCATAGAGTTTCTTTTTTTTAATTTTTATACTTAGTTAAATTAATACCTACAACACAAGTAAATTTATATCTACGGCACGCCTACACTACGTATAGAAGGATTTTATGAACATTTCAATTGTATTTACCTATTTTTCTCTATTGTAAGGAATCTCGAAGCTGATCTAAAATACATATTAAAAGCTGTTGAGCGCCTGTATGCTATTACAAAAGAAACCTAAGTAGAATTTTAAAATGTGTTACAGGAAAAGGAAATACTAGAAAGTCGCAGCTAGGCCCCGAGATGACAACTGACATCATGGAAAATCAGAATAAGGTATCAAGAAGTATATCGCAGACGTGTAATAGTCAAAATTTAGGTAGAAGAAAACACCAAACTATTGTTAGAGTATGGAAGACGATTGGATGAGGTAAGAAACGAAATGGAAAAACATAAGAAATCATCCAAACAGCAGCATATGCAAATATGGCTACTGCAGGACGAGCTACGAGGAGTCACCTTTCAAACGAACCCCGCTCCACTCTATAGTAGTAATTTAAAAGATCAAGATAAGATCGGAGAAGAGATTCTGGAAAGAATAAGAAAGGTGGTGAACGCAAGAGAAGGCTGGAAGAGAGTGGAAATAGATAAGTAATCATGACTTGATATGCCAGCGGAGTAAAATGTTCCTTCGCAACAGTACATATCCGAAATCCTTGTAGGATATTCAGAACAGGTCACCTGGATTGCCACCGAGTCGAAGTAGTTCGTGGGGTAAGTATATATTTGATGCTTTTATAAGTATTTTGCTTATGATGGGATAAATTTTGTCATGTATATTATATATTTTTTTTAACATTAAAAATTACTTCTCAGAAGAAAATGGTGCACAAGACTATACATTATCTTGTCATTTGGTAACATTTTATGTCTTAAATTATTAATATTCTTTTTAACAAATATTAAACTAATTCTCCTATTACGTTAGTAATACCTATAAGGTTAGTATTTCAGGCAAATTTTTATATCGTTTTTGATCGCAGGCTAATTTGACACATGAAGTTGTTTTAATGATTTTTGAAATGAGAACCTGAGTAAATAAAAATCGATCTGACAATATTGGATAATAAGTAAATAATCGGACGGGCATCAAACAAACCGAAATCAAACAACTGCAAAGAGGCTTTACATTAAGCTTTGTTTATTTACGACTCATCGAAACCTCGGTGTATTGTAAATTACGGCTTTTAAAACGATAAATATGTACATAAAATATAGGCTCGATTTTGCGTGAAAACGGGGCAATTAAAATTAGTCAAATGTTAAAAATCGGGGTTTTACTGACCACAGGCATCGTAAAGTTAGTCGATTTATGTTAAGCGGAACGATTGACGGGTTACTTGTTTATTGATTTCGTTTCAACTGTGCATATAGTTAGATCTAGTACGTATTTTTTATAGTTGCTACTTTTCCATAATTATTTATAAATAACGATTACAGATTAGTATTTAATTAAAGGATATTACATATATGATATATCTTGATTATATCTATATGAAAAGAACATAATAAGATTTAAAAGAATACTGTACTAAGCAGGCATTATAGTATTCACACAAAAAAATATCTTAAATCAAGGAAAATTGTATAATTATGGTTGAATCTATAGAACGTTTTTTATGCTCAAAAATTTTCTTTGTAACATTTTCTGGGTCATAGTGTATTGAAATGATGTTGCTTAAATTCAAACTGCTACAAGTTTCTGTAAGAGTGCTTGGCGGCAAGTTGTACTTAAGACTGAAACATCTTTTGTATAAATGACTATTTGGCTCTCTTTAAATAGTCTGGAAAATATATTTTTAAATACTACTTTATTTTAGGTTGAAAGTTATAAAGGAAAAATGTATTTAATATTTACTTATGCTTATATGTTTAGAAACTGAGGTTTTTACTTCTTATGATTCCTTTTCACCAAAAAGTTGATAGGTAGATTCGAGTTATATTTTTTATGTTGTATTGTCATATTGTATATAATATATTTATTTCCTAAACGGTTTATTTAAGCCCAGATTTCAAATAATGAATAAAACTGAATTTTTTATATAGTCATGATGGGCTTATTTTAATTTTATTTAAATATATAATTAGGAATTATTTAATATGGTCAACATAGAACCTGCGACTTTTGGAAAACGGTCCCGTCTACGAATTGAGTTACTATTTAGCTAAATCATCATTTTACATATAATTACATCTTAACAGTTTACACTAATGCGACGCTACAAGTACCTAACAGTATTTTTCACAAATTTTAAATAAGATAAGTTTAAAACTTATTATCACATTATTGAAAGTAATTAGAATTAGGATGATCCTTGCGGGAACTTCTAAGTTCTACAAAGTAGGTTACTAAACATACTAAGGAATGGCAAGATTTAATCTTACTAGTAAATAGCATAATAATTAAACGTAATATAATAAATAACCAAAAAAGTATCCAAATCACAGACAAAAAATTTTGAAAACTAACAAATTTCACAAATAATAGTGAACGAATTAATAAGCCTAAAATTACACTAGAAATTAACAGCTAGTTTATATGAAAGAATCCCATTATTTTATTTAAAGGGTTTTTTTTGTAAATAAGACACGAGAGATCAAAAAGATACCTAAGTAAATAAGTAATAATTATATAAAAATAAAGTACTAATATTTGTTAACATGTCGCGAATCGATTAGTAGTGTTTTTAACGTAGCATTATAAAAATTAAAGTCAGTTGTATACAATACTACTCATCGTCAGAATCATCATAGAGGTTTGGGGGAGTATCATGTAAATTGTTTTTGCAGCTCTGACTTTTATAAAACTCGTAAGCACTTTCGTGTATAAATAAAAAATAGCAAAATAAATTTAATAGATCCTTTTTCTTTTCAACTAAAATTACAATCTTCGAGCGGTGGGATTTAGGCACTTTATTTATTGTTATCATATCATAACATTTTTCACATTTAGACCAAACCATACTTAGGTAAACAGCATCACTGAAATTTGCTTTGTACATAAAATGGGAATAATTTTCTTTTGTATACAAAACAGATCGAACAACGACCTAAATATTTTTCATTTGCTGTATTCGGTTTTTTTAGAATTAGACTTTGTTTCACAAAATTCTGAAAATCATAAAACATACCATGAGTCATCTCAATAACAGTATACTTTGATATTTTGTTCGAAGCTGTGCGCACGAGTTAATACCAATCTCTTGGTAAGCGAATATCCATATTGCAGTGTTTTTTAGTTTTTGCTAAATCATCGCATGATCAGTGTCAGCCTCCATGTGGGTATGACCGGGTTCGAGAAATTAGTACTCAATGGAATGTAGTTCTGGAGGTAGTTTAGCAACCAGCGTCAACGTAGCTGTGCCAATGGCATTCTTAATCTGACCAGAGCAACTATCTAAGTACATGACCATCTTCTTAGCATTTGGATTATAGTATGGCAGCTTTTTTATAATAAAATCATACAAAGATGTAGGCACCTCGTTCGCTCCTTTATTTTTTTCACACTCTGGCCACATGTAGTAGAAAGTTTTGTTAGTTTTTATTTAGTGTGTAGTAAAATTGTAGGTCCATAGTTGCCTTTTATAAAATTCAGCATTTATTTGTAAGAAGGGGGTTACACACAACAAAATTATTGAACAGATTTAAATAATATGTAAGAATCTATAGCTAAAGCAAGAGTTTTTAAGGCTATAAACAAATGGACAAACAAGCGTTTGTTCCGCTATCAGGACCTTTGGAAACGTGGTAAATACTCAAAGATATGCTCAGTAATATCTGGCAGATATTATTGAGCTTATCTTTAAGTACTATATGATATTAATTACTAGATGATATTAATTTAATATTATTGCTTATCTTGATGATTATATATTTTTTTCTAAAATGTTTTGAAATATCTACCCTTTCAAAGAAAAAAAATAAACTCAGTTGCGTTCAACATCATCAACGATAAAAAAATCATTAATTATTGCCGATCTTAATTGACTCAAAGTAGTATGTATGTCTCATATATGTTTTTCATATACAATTGAGAGGTTTTGATGAAAAGATCTAAATCCCTCTATTCAGCTGCGCTGTGATGGCCGGACTGCGAACTCCGCTAACTCCTCGCTGTTCTTAATCCGTTGATGTATCTTATGTATAACAACATAGTTTCAAAGTATTACATTCACATAGACGGCATATGAATTAGGTCATGTGAATACTAAGTTGCATTTTATCGATAACACAACGTTCTTTGTTCGTAGCTGTTGTTTTGGGATGAAGTGGGTGTTCCACTTTTAAAGGGTAATTAAAAAACAGAAAGCTACCAGTTTTCAATATGATATATTAATGTAAAATATGAGATAAAACTAAATATAATATTTGTGGTATTTTCTATTTATGATCAAATATTTTTTTTTTTTCTATAACCATGAGAACTTTAAAATATTAGTTAGACAGCATCTTAGCTTGCAGGCTTTTGCCTATAATTCACGCTGGCCGCAACTAATTCAGCTTATCGGCGCAGTACACTAAGAATTAGATCCTTACATTATGGAGATCTATCTTGTTCACAGAGATTCTGTTCAATTTACCCAACATGGCATTTAATTTACGCTAGAATTTGTAACGGTATTGTTTCAAATATGTTAACAATCTTTTTTTGTAAAAAAATATAACATGTATTAAGCAATAGCATTAAAATAGCCTAATCAAATATTTACAAAATAAAAGTAACTTTACAATTATACATAATAATGTGTCACAATATTTTTATAGTATACCAGTAGTCTTAGATAGGCGGTAAGTTAGTAAAATCTTTGAAATTTTTTCGTATATGAATTTACAACTGTAACATCTATAATACATGATCTGTTGTATTGTATTGTAATATAATATATAATACATAATACATGCTATCACAGTACAGTAGTATTGATTAAATCATGAACGGAAAAAGCTTAAAACAAGAGCTAGGTCTACATAAAACGCCTCCGGAGGGCTGCGATAGAAAATTACTGAGAAAATTAAATGATCTACTGTATACCGGTTTACAGATATGCCAATTATTGATACCATCTCTACGCAATAGTGAAAAATAAGTGGGCAGAACTAGATCTATATCGCAATTTACTTATGTGTTTTATCAATTTACGATCTTTGCTTTTGACGTTAATAATAATTGATTCTAATTTACATTATTATTTTATTAAAAGCACTTTAATTGGTATATTAAAAAATAAATTACTATATTCATACAGATCTACACTTGGTACATACATAATTAATATATTTTTGTATATTTTATTTAATTGAAATGAAATATCGTGAACGATATCCTAGGGGTATTTAGGCGAATAAGAAAGGCGAATAAAAAATATATCAATTAATCTAATTGGAAGTAAAGTATTAATAGATTCTAAAACGTTACACATACTTACTACTACACGTTAATAGTAGATTAGTAGCCAAGGGCTGTAAGGCATCGATTGCAGCCCGAGATATTTAGGCGCACGAGCGCAGCGAGGGCGCCTATAGTTCGAGGGTGCAATTGATGCTTACACCCGAGCTAACTACTCTGCTTTACATTACGATTGTGAGGTAGGTAGAAAAAAAACCAGCATTACAAGAATAAAACATTTTATTAGTTAAAATTTATAGTGAAATGAGAACAATGTTCAAATTTTAAGGACACGTGTTTCTTGGGTTGCCGTTCGATATTTAAAATTGATGGCTATTATCTCATACGAAGACAAGGCTGAATAGCGATGCGACCTCTTTGATCATTGGGCTGAATGCATGATGTCTATTGCCTGTATGGAGGTTAGAAGTACGCGAACTTTTTGAAAGAGTGAAGTGTTGTTTTTTAAAATTAATTACCGCCCTAGGGCCTTTCTAGCTACATTAATAACCTAGAGCGCTAATTGGTCACTTACAAGCCCCATTTGGGTGTAATAAGGACCTACTTACCGAATATGAGAGATGTAAAATAATATTACGATTTCAACATGCAATTACTGATCAAATACTGAAAACGTAAAATTAAAATAGGCGTATACAATATGTTAGGTACATAGTAGTTACTCGATTTATGTTTAACCAAGGCACTGAAACATTAAAAACCCAATGTTTATTTCTACAATGAACTAACAAGGTTCAGCTGCTTACAGACTATCTAGCAACACGTCACGTAGACAATAAAACTAACAACTTCACGCACATCTCACAAAAATGTCCGAGATAGGAATTGCAATTGAATATATTTGTTTACCCAAACAAGTCATGATCACACGCTTGGATCAAACCATTAAATGTTGGTCGTAATATACAAATATGTTATGTTGATAAATATGTTCTACTGTTCTTTTAAAATAACGCGTACTAAAAATGTTATAATATAATTTCATACATAAATATCGCAAAATGTTATTAAAAATATATTTTCTACATTAAATATGAATCGGAGGATAATATATATATATCGGTTCAGGATACCGTTCACAATCATAATCTTCGTCAAAGAATATATTTATGGGCCTGATGAGTGTAGCGAGCAGAAACAAAGTATCTTCTTACAATATTGTACTAACTATGATTATATTACACTGCTTTACAATCAACAAGTATGTCCGTGTCACAACGAGTCGTAAGACAGTTCCCGGACTTGTTATCCGCACGGTAGTTGAAGGTAAAGTGAGTCCCGCTGGTGACTCTAAATACATCTTCAACTCGGCCCGCACGAACATGAGACCGGACTCTGCCTAAGCGATGACGTATCGCTTGCGCTTCGTTGTCATTTAGCTCCCAGACATATATATTACTCATACCAAAAAAAAAATATTGTAGAGACTACAAAATTCAACTTAAAATTTACTCTAGTTTAACATTTATTTCTTAAAAAAAACAAAAACGTATAGTTGTAATGTGGTTGGACTTTCTTACATAACTGTAAGTAACCAACCACTGCACGGTCACGCTCTGCGCACACGCATAGCAAACTAATTGAGCTTTTGTGAGCTGACGCTTTGAGAAGCTTTTTTCCTCTTTTTATTAAAGCATAGATTTACAAAAATATTTTTTATTTAATTGTTAAGTAAGATATATTATGCATTTATTAAAAACAATCAGGTCGTGGTAGTTAATGGTTTTGAAAGTACTTTATTTTTTATACAACCTTTTTGTGCCAATTATTTTGATTATGGTTTCAAAGATTAGAAATCGGAATGGTAATCGAATTATGAAAATGTAAACTATGAGAATCCTCGCGACACTTAATGACTTGTTAATTTAAACATAACCAACACAAAAAACCACGCCTTAGCACGGCCTGGGTTGCCGCCCTCCGTCCATCTCTAATTATTATAACCGGTTACTTGGTATCATAATAATTAGTAGCCGATCAGCGCCACCTACGGCTTTTATTCTATAATTATATATTTACAATTAATACCACCTATTAAGCTGGTTAAACGTGTTTTGGAATAAAATGGCTGAAAAAAGAAACAAGAGTCCCTAAAGAACTTTTTTATCTTAACTAATTCTCTAATTACTTTGTTAGAATTGAATTTAGCCCAGTGTCAGTCACTTTAACTTCAAAAGGATATCGTTGAAAAAATAGTAGCAAATTTGTGATTACCAAACTAATGACTGGTCGATTGTACCCTTAGTTAAGCAGTAAAATTTAGTAGTTAAAATAACGGTTAAAAACAAAAGGCTTAAACTATAATAAACAATAGGAGCCATTTTAAAATGTTTAAGAACAAGGACTGTTACGTAAAGACAAACAAGTAAAAGCATAAAAAAATACTTGTCTCGCTGCGAAGATCTGTATCGAGACAATTTGATATCGATGCTTACATCCAGTGCTTTCGATAATCGCTTCCAAGAATTGATTGATAGTGGCAGGCAAAACGAGTTTATATTAAACATACATAACGATTAATCAATACCGACGGCCTTACATATGTACTTTTATTGTTTATATTTGTAACTATCGTAGTAATTATCTTTTCTGTTCAGTTGGATATCTCGCAAAAGTTAAAAATTATTTTATAACATTTAAAACATTCTCCTATAGTCTTAAATTTATCAGAGTTTTTATTCTCAAATACAAATAATAACATCAGGACAAATTAAACAAATTGATCTAACCCCTAAGTAAACAAATTATTTGCTTGTTTTAAGGGTGTTAGATAACAATACAAATACATAGAAAAACACATTATAAGTACTGCGAATATATTTTTTAAATGACCAAACTCAGAAATACAGACATCTATGTTCATAACATACATGTCTCTCCCTGCCGGTAATCGAACCCCAGCCCCGTTGGTTCGCTAAACCTTAGGCGTTTGCGTTAACCACTGGACCAACGGGACGGTAAATATATGATGAGAAACAATCTTGGTTAATAAATAGTATTATGGTATATACTAGCTTTAAGTACAATAATTTTATCGCTCTAACTCTGTCTAAAATTATTTTAAACTTAAAAAGATATTGAACTGTTGTTTATTTTCAATACAAAATGATATATTTTAATCTACTGCCATCATGCCAGAAGAAGCTAAAGTAAGCTCTTTTCATTCTATAAACCTTACAAGCGGCCCACGCATCAGCGTGTCAGAAAATGCGGAGTGAACAATTACAGTAATTACATGAAGACAAATATTTACCAGTATTTACAAGGTGATGTTTAGCGATCGCCCACACGCTGACAGCCGCCTATTACCTGCGCAGGCGCATGGCTCCCTCGGGGATCGGCTTCATACTTGATAGCATGGATTAAATTAAACTTCGTGAATGTAATTAGGTATACCAAAGAATAACATTGTTAGGTTACAATTCCCATGCTTTTCAATGTTTAATTGAACTACTCATTTTAAACGTTTAAATAACCAATAATTCCCACAATCCGTCAATAACATTGTGATTATTGTTTTAATAAAATAGGTATTCGATAATCGAACGACAAAAAATCAGGTTAACTAATGAAAAAAAACAAACTATATTTGTATTGTAAATCATATTTGTATTGGCTTGTATAAATCTACTGGATTACGACTTAATATACATCTCTATCCCTAGATATTATTTTAATTTGTAATTTAACTTGCGTTGGAAATATTTACTCCTCAGCATACATATAAAATAAACAAGTTATCTTTACGAAAACATTTGCTACTATACAAATTAGACGAGATAGTAATTATTATTTATAAATAATAATTGTTTGTTTTAAACTTTATAGCCTAAATCACTATTCAGACAACTCTCTTATTCCAAACTTTCATAGAGTCATGGCGTCCAAACATTAAGCTCTTGTCACTTAAAAATAATTGATAATCATTGCATTCATAGTATGTAAGTTTTCTTTGTACATCTTATTTCAACTGATGTTATATTAATTAGGCACTTAAATGTTACAACTTCTATAAATACCGGTCTGTTTCCTTGCACATTGACGTCTTCAATTATATTGATTGCGTCAACTTTATATTTGATAGATAAAATAATTAGGCAGTTTAGATAATATCAACGTAAAATATTTTGCTTTGACAGCATGTTGTATTTACATCGGTAAGGCTAAAATATTTTTTTAATCTTTTGGTTTTTAGTCCCACTGCATATCGACCATATTGACAATTCTTAGAATACGATAAGTTTACATAGGTTAAAATTCCGCAATGAAAATTTCCTAATAGGAAAAATAGAAAGTACAAGGGATAAAAATGACCAAATTCAGGACTATCGCCCGTGACGCTCATAAGGAATAAGTAATGTGCCCAAGTTCTGTAATAAATCTTAAAAGAATGCTCTCCCCGTACCCAAAAGGATTCTCGTTCAAGCATTCACCTTCTATTTTTCCTGTTATTTATAAGACTATACTTTATACTAGAAACGCGAGCCAAGAATAAAATCTGTAACTATAATAAATTGTTCCTCTAATAAGTTTCGCACAGTAACATTTTTATTTATTTTCTATTAAAAATGTAAACCCATACTAATGAGCGTTATCTAAATGTTGTTGAGAAATATAATACATTCAAATGTTCGAATTTAGTTTTAACGACGTAAAAACCAAAAAGCCCAAATCTAATCTCGAGGTCTTAATTTATGATTGCGTGAACATAAATAGTCGCTTTCTTCTATTTTTATGTAATTTTAATTGAATCTTTATATTTTGGAGTAGCCTTCTTTTAATTGTCAAGTAGGCAGTTCCTTCCAACCTGATTATCCAAATAAATTTCTCTATTAGATAAGTCTTTAATTTCGAGTTTTAAATAACTTAAGAACCAACAATGAATAATACGTAATACTGTTTTAAAATATTTGTCAGGGGTATCCAACGCTGTAATCTTTTGTTTGATCAGGTCTTTGACGAGAATTTTGTTGACGTTAATCCCTAGACAATAGCACCATTTTATCCGGGACTGAGCTAAATCACATCAATGAGCCTTTTTTGTATTACATTATTTAATAAAAACTGTCCCAAATTTTTTCTTTCCTTATAACTATTGTAGTAATTTTGCCGCTAAAACAAAGGAACCTCTTGTATGCTTAAGACATAAATATGTGACAAATTTAATTAAAATTTGCTAGCTTGATAGGTTTTAAGTTTTGATGCCTGAACAGTTTCATAGAAACGATTCGGATAAAATAAAAGATGTTTTTTCATTTGGCAGACATATTTATTCAATACTTGTTAAAG
The DNA here is from genome assembly GCA_959347355.1 of Napeogenes inachia. Taxonomy (NCBI): domain Eukaryota; kingdom Metazoa; phylum Arthropoda; class Insecta; order Lepidoptera; family Nymphalidae; genus Napeogenes; species Napeogenes inachia. The sequence continues at coordinate 10,776,178 of OY365793.1, read as the reverse complement.
TTTAGCTGCGTCAATATAGCAAGTAATATATTTACATATCGAGGGAAGGTACGAAATTAATCACAATAATAAATAAATTTAACTAAGCACCTAACTTATTCTAATTGAATTTGGTCATTCAAAACCAAAATACATTTGTTAAGAGCACAAAATAATTTTGGCCTTTTTATGTTTTGCCTACGACAAACTAAAGTTTTAAGTACAATGTTTAAAGCTAACATCAACTTGAAAAAAACTTGACTACAACATGGTTTAACAATAGTTACAAGATAATTTTATGAATGAATGACTAATATGCACCTAATTTTAAATAATTTCCTCATGGATTTCGAATAAAAATACCGTTAATAATTTATTAACATCATAACATTTAGAAATATCTGTTTACGTTCAAGAAAAATATATTTTCTCTGTTTTTACAATATATGTTTCATATATTTACAAATAAATACATACACACATGTAATTTTATTGCTGAAGAAGTCGAAGTTTCTAGAATAAGTAAGAGTTGCAACTATTAAAATATAATGTCTAAAAGCTATACTAAATGATAAGGACTAGCTGTAAACATATTGTATTATTCGTTTAAGTTATAAACTAGAACTCCAATAATAATTCAAATGAAAATTGACAATTCTTTTTTCTGCAAATTTCAACTCAAAAAAGAAATTAATTAATATTATTAATATTGAAAACCAATTAGCTGGAAGAATACGTCATGTTACTAATAAAAAGACCTTATCGTAACCTTTTAATATTAAAAACATTTATTATTTACAAAATATTTGAATTGATTAATGTTTAAGAAATAATGGTTTACCTTGTTTTTGTAATATTTACAATGCTAAGTTTTCTGGTGTTAATCTTACCGTGATTCATAAATACTATAATAAGTATATTAATATCAATTTACAATATTTCTAAAACTACAGACCAAAATCATAATATAGGCTTTTATAACACATACCAAGATTTAAAAAGTTCATCACTTCAATACATAAAGAAGAAAAATTACAAATAAATTAGTTCTTCAATAAAATTTAATCACTGGCTCGTCTTATATAATTTTATCACATTCTAAAATCCCGTTTCCACTACACTTTCTGCTTATAAAACATTCTTTTACCAAAATGTCGTTCAACAACTTTAGGAACTGAAAACGCGGTCTTCAAATGACAGCATGTCAAAACTATGACGTCACACCACTACATCACGTGATCCTATTCCACTGCAAGGAATTTCTGGAGCAAGCACAGGTTGAAAACAGTGTTGCGATGGCACAAAATCTTCAACTAACTTTCGTTTAAGTACAGATGAAGATCCAACATATACGTTAGTTCCCGGAAAAGTGCCGCGTCGTCTCCGCCTCCAAACTATTGCAACAAGTACTGCCAGTCCAAAAGCGATCATGGCTGACAAACAGCCCAATACTAATTCTGAATCTGGCGCACGTTCTGGTATACGTTCACCTCTCATTGAACTGACTAGTACTGACATAAGACGATCGCCTTCACCTACTTCTACATCCTGAACACTTTCCGTAGATACATGTTGTGCACGACTTGTATCAATTGTCATAGTCTCCGACTTCTCATTATCTACTCCTAGAGTTTTGGAGACAAGTTCTACTTGAATATGGTAGATTGTATCGGGCCATAACGATAATGTAACTCGTGTAGAGTCCGTAAACAGATTTCCTCTTAAACCTCCACCATCTATTTCCCAGGTTACAAGATATACGCCACGTGCTATTCTTGGTTCCCAGGCAATCTCTCCAATTACAAGGACTTTTTGATGAATAAGTGATATTTCCTTTAATGTCCACTTATGTTCGTCATGATTTGAGGTATTTGAGTCATGTGCTAGCCATGTTTCATCTGGGCTATATATAGTGACCAGGCCTTGAGGATCAACCACGAGTACACGAAGAAGAGCCCCTTCATTGTTAGATGGAACTCTTGTGGCTAGAGCTTGGGTTTGTATTATTTGCCGCCAAGGACCTTCCGCTGCCCTACGCATTACTACATACACAAAAGGTGTTGCTCGGGAAACTGCACGTGGTGCCGGAGGTGGCCATCGGGCAAGGCCCCCACTCAGTCTCATGACGCCTTCACCTTTTGTATGAATAACAGGCTGTGTTTGAGCAGATCGTGCTGCTTCCGTGTGAAATTCACATGCTATTTTGCATCCAGGGAACTGTAAGAAAGAACATATTTTAATAATCCGTTCTAACCAAGAGCCTATAAACCTCATTTGTAAAATAACTTACACATATATCTTTTTCATCACATACTGCTCCCCAAACTTGATAGTTGGATTGAAGAAGCTCACAATTTTCCCAACACTGCAACAAAACAATTAACATATTACCTACAATAAAAAATATTCGTAATACATAAGCATAATGTTTCATTTTCAATAGTATTTACAAGAAGAACGTATTATAAGACGAACAAAAAAGAGTCAGAGTTATTAAAAAAACTTACCATAAAACAATCAGGGCCCTGCAAACATGATGACTCCCCTCCAGGTCGAGGTGTTGCAAACTGTTAACAGGACAAAATATATTAGCCAATAACAATTGAGGAGAAAAATAATCACATTATTAAATACACAACAATTTTTTAGATAACAAGAGTTATCAATCTTGTTCATTTTGATTTGTATAATTTGTTTATTAGACTTCTAGATACTAATATCCATTAAATGAATTACACTAGTACCGTATTTTCAGATTAATGCTGACGTTGGAGTAAGGAGTTACACATTTTGTTAAATATATTATGTGCAAATGTAAATCACTCCTTATTATTTATTTATTACTTTGTATTGAAATTTAAAATAAATCTAACGAACGAACGAAACTAGATCCAGACGGCGATAAACTTTGGTAACAGAGCGTCTGGGATATAATTTTCGCAACTTGTATAATATAACAGCAGTGTACTCGACCGCAAGATGCTACTAAACTTAACCTCTAGCTCTATTCTGCGGTTTTATCCAGCTTCCAACGATGAAGATTCATTTCATCATAAAACTCTAATCTAAGACCACGGGCAAGCTTGATCATTAAATACGCAAAAAGGGATGGAATGCCTGGGATCTCTTTAACATAGGTAAAGTTTTTTAACAATCATGCCAATATTTTATTTAAATAATTATGTACAAAATTCTTAATCTTTAGAGTCAACATAACTAATTGCGCTTTTGTCAGAAAAAAAAAAATACATTCAACGCAAAGGATACAAACTTTTTTGCTTGTAATTCGACATGCAATCGACCGGTTTTTGTAATGATATTAATCGTGTACGCCCGATACTAAAACCTTTTTTGGATTCGTAATGAACATTCGAATTCTTAATTAGTGGTCCATCGCGCAGTAGGAATTGGAGTAAATATAAAAATGGTGTTTTAATGATTACTTAGAAGCCAATGCATTACGTGTTATCTAAGTCAGGAAAGAGATTATATAAATAAAACAAAAAACATAACGTCGGGCTCGGTTTAATGTATTTGATAAAAGTGATGGGCTTCTGCTTTCTGTCTGTCGATGGCCTTTTTAATTGCATGATATGGCAAAAGAGATAATCTTCGAACACACAGTGGCACAAACATGTCAAACCTTTTGTGACTTAACGGTTTGAAAAATAAAGGTCACGATGATCGACAATAATTTACGTTTCATTTATATTTTTATCATCTTTTAATATTTTAATTTTGAACTAGTTTTTTTATCTCAGTAGAATTATTTAAGATGTATGAAATTATGTATATATATTCTATTATATGTAAGTACCACAGAAAAACTCAACTCTTTCATTTTAAATTTAATAGGAGAATAGCAAAATTAAACATAAGAAGATCTATAATTAACACTGAGCTTTATTTACATTAACTGCAGCATAGTTATATTTTAGAAATACCTTTTAATGGACCTTGTATCTGTTATGATAGTACAATGTCCCATTACTTTAAGTATTATCAGATGTAAAAAGCAATAAAAAGCGTAGTTTATAGAATGTTAATAAAACTAAAGCAATAAGTCTTTTGCACAAATAGCATTGACTTTGCACATAATTTCACATAATAAATAATGATATCTTAACTTTTTTAAATGTACATTCATTGACAATAAAACCTTCTGTTCTTTAGGTCTGTGTGAAGTAGTACTAATTTTTTTTCGTAGTTGCAGTTAATAAAGACAATTTTAGATTATCAAACAATTCCACATCACATTTTTTTATATTCAACATCGACGTAATCCTTGTAAAAGTAAAAATAAATATATGTTTTTGGATCACGATACAAGGCGAAGCGTAAATAATAACTAATGGAAAAAAAAACTAAACACTACTTTTAAAAATTAGAAACTTCTATCTTTACCAAAGGATATACATAATTATAATATTCATATAATGGCAATTTTTTTACATTAGCATATACAAAGGAGGTTTTATTTAAATTTTTAATTATATCTTCTAAGGACTATTCGTCTCAAGACTTCAAAATGCAAAGAACTTGAACAACTTTCAAAATTGTTTAACAGAAAACTTTTAGCCGATTCAATTATCACAAGTATTGTATCGCACGACTTCTTCCCAAAGAGTTTGAAATATGAAAGTTAAACAAAACAAAACGGGCGAATACACTTCGGCAAATGCAAAGGAAGTGAGTGAATGGATGACGATGATTGAAATCAGCTCGACGAGTGGTTCGTATTTGTGTTAGATGCCGCCATAGATTAGTCTTTTACAAATTAAACAACGATTATTGAATATTCTTAATTAATCTTTAGTATTTGACTTAAGACGCCATTAAAGAAAGCAGACGAAAAAGAAATTTGTGAATAGTAAAAATTATATGTCAAATTCAGTTTCGGTCATCGCGAACAAAGACATTGATGTATCAACGGTATTAATGGATATAGTGGATGTTATAAACCAACTCACCTTTTAGACATACAATTGATTAAGAGGGCGTTGAGAAGAAAAAAAGACGTATTGACAATACTTAAGAATGTTAAAGACCTTAAAAGACAATTTCTTCTAAGCATGGCCTGAGGTTCCGCTCGGGCAGCAACTAATAGATCGATGGGCGCACACAGCCGTTTACAATCAATCCATCAGCATTTATGTAATCATAACTACCGATGATCCTCATTTATCATTTCGTTTCTGAGCGGACGAAGGCTATGGAGGGTCTTACAAGAGGTCAACCAAACAAACACTGGTGTTATATAAGTAAACATTGTATGTACAATGTATTTGAGTTGGGGTGAAAAGTTTTGATTTCAAGGTTAATATGACAGTCTAGGGATGTTTTAGGAAATTATAATGCTGTCGAGAACTTTTTATATTTTTTTATCTAATTGCATCGATGTTATAGAGGATTATGATGTTGAACGAATTCAGTAAATTTTTATAGTTTCTCAATATTATAGTATCTCAATTTAAAAGTACTTTTTATCAATAATTTCATAAAAAGACAACATTAGTTAGCAATAAATATTTAAAAGATGTTTAAACTGCATTCAATTCAATGTTTAAACTGCATTCAATATGCCTACTTATACTATACATTAAAAAAAAATACTTTTTATACTACCTATTTATATACCTACGTATAAACAAATTAACATAAATAAATTAATTTAATATAAATTTTAATGTATTAAATATGAAGGCATCGGTCATTAAGAAAGATAGAAATATACGATGAATGTGTGCAACTTCCCCGTTCCCCGTACGTTAGCTATTTTATTTGACATGAAGGTAAAATCTAATACTGGAACGTTTTTACAAGTTGAAATTCAATTTCTGTTTCTGCCGTCTTCTTAGTGGAGAACTAGGTTATTGGATATGAAATACAAAAATAAACTGAACTAGAGTAGACAAGAAAAAATTTATTTAAGTAGTATGGGCGATTCAAAAATTGTATTAATTTTTTTACCAAATAAATGTTGCTGTGTTATTTAGAATGAATGTAGGCTTAACAATAATAAAAAATCAAAACATATATGATGATCATAAAAAACAAATATTATATGTATTTCTATTGAACTTCTAAGAAATATAACGCACGTACTGAACGCCCATACCTAGATGTATTAAATACGTGTCAACAGTCAATATCAGCGATTAATGAAAGATATAACTCCGTTGGCAATAAAAGATGGCACAGACATCATTAGGGCGCGGCCATCGTATGAATTTTTCATGAAATAATATTATTGGTTGGAGTTTATTACAAGTGCACGGAGTCTTATATCGATTGATTTTTTTCTCTCCAATGTAAGGCCCTAACAGTTTTATCTTGTCCATCGAATTGGACTATAAAATGTAATTTGAGTTCAGGAACGTGAAGAAGAATTAATTAGATAATCATTAGATAGACTTCATTCCAGACAACAATAATATTCTTTATTCAATATTTGAACTGGAACCGAATCAAGACGTAATTATTTTATTTTTATTTTTTTATTTTTTTGTTTTTTTATTTGGATTTATACTTTCTGCTTTTATTAATGCGTATTTATATAAGAAACTTAGCGTATTATTCCATGGTACCTTTAACTGTGCAAATTGTTGTGTAACAGTAGCTGCTTGGTCGGTAAGTCGACTAAGAGTTCATTTGTAGAATATTTTAACGACGAGAAGAAGTTTCTGTTGCATACCACGAAGCAAGACGATTGTATTAGCGTATCGGTTTTTTTTTTAATAAATGTGAAGAGTAGTATTCAAATTATTGATAAAAGTAAAAATTAAACATAAATTTCAAGAACAATTAGATACTAGAACAATTAGACACCATATATTTACCGTCCTTTACAATTACATATCTTTAAAATTTCAGGACCTTATCTATTAATATTAAGATTTGACGTAAAATGACGCTCGATTCAACTTTAAAGCAGAACAGATACATCCTGCTCATTAACATTATTATTGTTACATTATAATATAATTTTGTTTTTCATTCTAGTAACGGTTGAAGGGTCCTCTATAATTATTATGATACAATAATATCTTTAAGAAATTTTTAAATTGAGCTACAGTTGTCGAAAAATTTATTTTGTTATAAAAGGATAATCACCGTGAGTAAGGTGAACAATAACTTGATTGGCACCTTCGTAGCCATCAACATAAACTAACTGCTTTTTACAAGAATTACTTATTAAGCAACTACGCAAGAAAATGATTAGGGATTAAAATTTCGTTTTAATAAATGACGTTTAAAATATATGGGCATTTATAAATTGAATAAAGAATAGAATGCAATTTAATTTCTTTTTAAAACAGATTAAATAAACAAAAATAAAAAACCCCCGATACAAAAAGACCTCTAAAAAGAGTTCAAATAATGTTAGTATGTACTTGTCTTTGCGTCGGGGGACCGTTGTACGTACGTTGACGATGGTGTCTATTTTACAAAGTTAATCATTGAGGACTTAGACTATACGATTCGATATTGTAATTTTTTTATTTACCGTGGTAACTTACTTGCATTTTAATTTCTTCCTTTATTAAGCGGTCCCCCGACGCAACGACTTCAATAAGTACATAATAATAATATTTTTATTCTTTTTAAAGGTATTTTTGTATCAGGGGTTTTTTTCATTGTTATTTTTTTTCTGCTTTTTAAAGTTATTTTACTGGTTTTTTTATTGCACAAAATGAACCTACGGACAAACAAATTTTCACTTGTTTATGTATTGCTATCAATATTGCATAAGAACATTTCACCTGCACCAATAAAACCTCAGTATCTTGGAGACGACTGTTTCTGTTTCGGCCAAAACCTAGCTAAGAACCATCCCGACGAACCAGGCTATTGATAAAAAAAAAACGCAATAAAGTTCGTCCACAGGTTTCGCCACTAGAATGCCACAGACAGACACCGATACACAGATCGACAGGTCAAACTTATAACACCCCACTTTTTGATTTGGGGGTTAATTAAATATAAATAGCTATATATTTAATATTTCGAATATTCTAGAGAAATTTTATGTAACTGATGATGCTATGGGGGTATAAAGGATAGAAAAAACCAAATTTGATTATGCAGGCTATAAATTAAATACGAACATAAGCAGGACCTAAATTACTGCTTCATTCTGACACCCACACCATCACAAGTCGACACATACGACACTTGGCTCTTCTCGGGCCGACGAGGTGCGCTATATAATATCGTACAATGTGAGACTCGACAACCGCATATAAATGTGCTGAGAGCAAATAAAATGGTGTAATAATTTCAAATCATACGGACAGAGAATGGGTGTGGACGGGTATCTCATTGTGTGGAAATGATGTAACCGCTATTAAAAGTGTGGGTTGTATCCCTTGAATATTTCTTGCAACGAAGACGTCGGAGGGTCATATCGGTATTTTATATCTCGGTGGAGACAATAGCATACATTTCCAATAAGAAAACTGGCTCCGTACGTTAAGTGGTTATGGAGTCGCATTTCAAAATCAATGTCAAATCTTCCGCTGATAAAGTTCGTAAAAGTAAATAAGTTATAAATATAACCTGAAACCTGAAAAATATCCAATATTAAGTGATATCAATAATGACAGACCTATCTATTCGATGTATTTTTTATAAAATTACAGAGGAGACCGACATTTGTAGGTATTACTTATTAAATTGAAATGTTCCCTATTATCCATTGAATATCGATTTTACGTGAAACATAATTATTTAAAAGTGTAGAAATCATAATTATTTTTACTTTGTTAGTATGTATATAATATACCTACACGTAATATAGCTTTTTGTTTGGACAGTCATAATTAAATATCGTTGAATCTGTTTTTTTAAGTAGCGCTAATGCAAGAAAACTATTCATTATAGTCTCTGTAAGAAATTCTCATTTGTAGCTGTTCAGTCATTGACATAAATCAAAAAATATATATTAAACAATTGTTTTTAAGACATAAAATTAGACAATATCATTGAATAAAATATATAAATGCCTATTAATGTAAGTTTTTATAACCCAAACATAAATCTTCTAAATCCGTCGAAGTTGAAGGACAGTTGAACCCCCGTTAGGGATTAATTTATTCCGGGTCTCGCTTTAACGCATACCGTGATGTAATATACTGTCTCTTTCTAGCAAGCATCGTCGCTTTTTGTAAGTCTCAGAAGTTACTTGGAGCATGTGACAGATGTGCGCATGGATGCGGCTCCTAACGAAGCGTGTTTCAATTGGGATAATCAATCAAAACTGGATTGTTTGACCGCTTAACAGATCTTGAGATTCTAAAATCATTCTCTGATTTTGTCTACGCTGATCATTAAATGTTTGAAGAGATAATGCATTTATTTAAAAAAAATGATAACCTGTTCGAAGCATTCCTTGAAAAGATATCTCACAAACGTAACATAGGAAACTTTTGAATTTTGCAAAATTTGTTTAATTAAGAACTCGTTTCCCCTAGACCATCAGTACCTATGACGACTCCCTTTCGGTTCGTCACACCCTGGAGGACTGTGCGGCACGGTACCACCTGTCCGAAGAACCGATAGTCATGGTCGGCAGCAGGGTCTCGGGGTCGAGATTTTTTAGGAGGAAAGGAATGGAGCTTATTCCAAGGAGCTCATTCCTCACTGAGGCCGTTTGGGTAGCTATGGCCACGTTCTGGGACCGAGTCTAGCTACTGCTGAGCCGCTTCGCCAGGGTGAGCTTCGGGATGTATTGGCGATGGCGAGGATGACCTACCTAACCAACTACGAGCATACATCGCAGGCTTGAACGCACTACCGCGTGTCTAGATCGCAACTAACGAAACGAATTAAAACTCTGCGCATTATTATATATATGCGCACTATTACAAATGGAACTCATTTGTGTTTTGTATTAATTTACTTTTGGCTACAGGTGATATAGTGACCATTTACGACAGCAGACTTACACCGATGGAGGTAATTGAATTTAAAAATATTTGTAACAAAGATTCAATAAAGACAAATAAAACAAACCTCATTGAAATATATTATCAGTCTTATTCAATAATTGTACTATACTGATGCAACCATAGATATGGTAAAAATAAAGAAAGAAAAGAAAAAAAGAAAAGAAAGAAAAGTAGTAGTAGTAAAGAATTTCATTGGTTTGTAAAAAATATTTATATGCGTTTTTAGTTGAGTAAATCTTCTCAGCCAGGGTATTATTTTTTGTTTTTAAAAATATCCTGTGATATTATTATTATTGTAGAAGTCAAATAATACTTTATTATTTGAAAATATAATATTTGATATTACTTTAATATTTTTGTTTAAGAGATTAAAGAAACATTTTATCTGTTTCATTTTTGGTTTCATTACACTAAGTTTAATTTTGTAGCAATAAGTATAGAAAAAATATATAATTATCGGCATAACTGTAAACAAATTATTAATCATATTTGATCCGATAATTTAATATGTATGAATAGTAAACATTAAACTGTATGTTTGCTGTATGAGATTAGATGTGGAAAGTTCGTCCTCATTCGGTTCAAAATATATTGAATACAATATCTTATGCTAGATATCGTCAGCACAATCAACCAGGCTTAAAGGAAACATGTAGAATGCGAAGACCGTTACATAGCGATATCGACACCGAATCCGATGGCCGTAATGCGAAAATTATCTTCAGACTCTGTACTGGCTTATTTTATTTAAATTACAAAGTATTTTGTTAAACAATATGTTTGTCGTTTTTATTTTAAAAAACTTGTCCAGTGCGAGTAGAACTTGGCACGAAGGGTACCTACTGTACTTACATCAAAAAATGACAAAAAAAACACCTTTCTTGTATGAAATCCAATAAAAGTTATTGAAATGCTATTAATATTATGTTCACCCATGTATCTGATTTAAGCAGTGACACGTCGTTTATTCTGCTTAACTTTATGAAAGCTTAGGGTCTGGCTATAAATATCTGTTTGTACAGGTATGTATGTGTTTTGTATTCCTTATGTTATACCTAGGGATGGGAAATATTTAAGAGGCTATAATAAAAATAATTTGTCGTATCGAAAGATGTGTGTAAGCGGGAAAGAAGTACAGAATAGTTTTGACATTTTTCTTTTATTGGAAGCTTGAATCTTGGTGCATTCAGCATAGACTTTCTGCAACTTGGAATAACTAGAGCGATGTCAGGTTAGTTAACTCCGTCAGCCTCATTCAAGGTACATTTGTAATTTCAGTTATAGATTTTTTTTTCTTTAGTAAGTAAATAAAAACCACTTTCGTATTAGAAATTATGTAATCATCAGGGAGTTTCACAAACATTACATAAATAACTTACAAAAAATACATTGAGATTCGAAACAACAAACCAAAGACACACAAAGAATTATCGACGTATAGGAATCGAACCCACTACTTTAGGTTCAGAATTTTTGGTCACTAACTACTAGACCGAGAGACTATGAAATCTTTACTTGTTTATCGATTGCAAAACGTGAACAAACTTATTACCCGAATATACACGTAGCACTTATATCGATCGAAATGAATTTTATTGATTAAATTCGATTGATGAAAGATCAAAATTATATCCGACATATTTTAAGACATGTTTAATCTAAATTGTACATAAAAGTACTTATCGATTAATGCATGACCGATTTTATTCTAAATATATAAATATGTGAACAATTAAAGAATTGTCGATTATGACACCGAGAACGGTCGGTTCAACAAATATTATTATAGGCGAGTAAGCAAACAGTAGTGCTAAAAGCAGACATCCGTTTAATCCAAAACAAACAGGATGAAAGAATTATTAGAGTGGGACACAAACATCGCAGACCTCTTTCCCGCGGAGAGGAGTCGGGTAATGTTGATAGCTCAGATTCTATGGATTTTAAGGTGAAGAAACTCGGTTCAAAATGTAAATGACTTGCTTAGAAACTCTCAAGTGGATTAAGATGTAATCTGCATATGTATGATATTATAAACTGTTACGTAGTTCGGAATGTTTTTACTCTATATCCTTCAAATAATCTACTTTGTGTGTGTGTTTACATTTCATTCATATGATTGCTTGCTTTGAAATGTAAAATTAACATAGAATTTTATATCAGAGTTCTTTATAATAACTGAGATTTAAAATGGCATGTGTTCTGGTTTAGCATTAATATTGAAATTTGTATACATTTTTACACATTTCTTCATAGTAAATATTATTGATATAAATGTTTTGTTTTTTTTTTATTACTCATAATCAATTGTATCTGCTGTGGCTTCAAGGGTCGTGGAATGTAAAAAAAACACGAGTTTTATATACTTTAAAGAATAGTTTAACTAATTGTAACACTGCCTTATATTACTACAGAAAGAAATATCACAATATACTTGTTACCTTCAATAGGTATGTGGTAATTGAACTATAAAAAGGTACCGAGATTATTAAAAAAAATTAAAATAATAAAACGTGACTAACATTTAATCTTTGTACATAAATAACACATTATAAATAGTGTATCAACGGTAGCCATATTAAATTAGATAGGTAAAATTTATAATAATCCATAAAATATTAAAATTGAGCCATGTAAGTAACACGCTTATCAATCTTATCTTAACAGAAGTACAATAAACTGAGGAGGCAACTGACTTGTAAGAACTTAATTTAAAGCCAATTACGTTGTTGTTTAGCGGGACTTTAGTTGAGTGCACGCTATATCAGTCAAGTCTAGATAGACTCTGCGGTAAGAAGGCACTTTTGTTAAAAGTTTTGAATACCTTTATATAAAAAAAATCTTAAAGACAAATGGTATGTATGGATCATAGATACTGTGTAATAACACTAAGTATCTAACGACTGCCATGTTGTAAGATTGCTTTTATTATGACGATAAGTCGAATGCGTAATAACATTTCATAAGGAACAATGTATAAACTTATTAATTTGCATATATAACGTCTATTATTTTTCATATTTATATAATGTAACGTATAATGTAACCTAATTACCAGTTTTAAATCTCGACTTCTAACTATTTTTAGATTTAGTAACTTCGGGTATAGGAAGTAAATCCATAAAATGTATGCATGTATTGCTACCAATTTTAATTGCCTTTGAAAAAAAAGATAATTAATTATATGACAATAGGCAAATATGAGATAATATTTCTATATTGTCTAATATCGAAACATTTTAATATATTATTCAAATCTGTAAGATGCCTAAATAAAATGCTAAAATGTCGATATGCCATTACGGCTACGCATTTTAAAATGACAAAGTTTCTGAAATGGGCAAAAGAAGTCAGATGCTGTAGACAGTTGAGAACAACTGGTACCAAGTTGTTTATAAAAAGTTAGATTTTAAAATGCTGCTATAAATCAATAACAAAGTTCAGAGGAAGCGTAAGACGGAAATTCACAGTGATGGTTCATTTTGGTTTCGCGATAAATCTACAGCGATAGTGCTTTGTTGTGGATTTTACGACGGCGCTAATCACTTGGGAGAGAGAATTGCAGGCAGATTTAGGAGACCAAAAAGTGAGAAGATACCAGACTATTAGTTTGTACACGTATTTAATATAATAATATAACAAAAAATAAAAATAGCTTTTTTAATACTATCATTAGATATTTCAAAACATTCAATTACCAAAATTACGTTTAGATTACATGTTTAAATGTAGTAACACTTTTTTATTTATGGTTTAACCGGTTCTAAGATAAGAGGAACGATACTTCATTGTGTACACAAAATTACGTAAGATATCACGGAAGGGTTACAATTTTTTGTTAGATAAAATCGTTACGCCTCGATTGGTATCCAATTTACGTGACAGAGGCCGCCATCCGATATTCTTCTATCCCATGGTCACGCCCGCATTGGTGCCCGTTTGTAAACGTAATGGACCCTTCCTCGAAATTATAATTAAAATATCTAAGATAATATCAAAAGCTGTTAGTTGACTTTGATGGAAATAAATTAGATCGAGAAGGAGACCTTTGACTTTGAAGTTGTCAGATGCTGAAGCAATAACGATGTTCCTCTAGTGGATGCTCTAAATGTGGATGGATCCACATCCATTAACAACACGATTAACAACACAAATGAAAGATGTCAACAAAAAAAATAATCAAACCAGCACAGCTACTCTCCATCGTATAAACAGGTATATAATTATCAAATAATGATTATTACCTATATATTTTTACAGATTTGTAAAAAACTAATTATCATAAGATGTTCTTTTAAATACTTTTATAATACTATTTAATAAGAGTATCCTTCTTTTATTATTAAAATCAAGAACTTACATAATTACTTAATACAGTGATAAAGTCAATAGAAGTAATGAATTACACGCTTTGTTTCAAGACATAAAAAATAAGTCAAGAGAACTCTCAAGAAAGAAATCGACAAGAAATTAACGAAGCACTTCTATAATCTTTAACAATCAAGGGCTTTGAATATCTGCTTGAGAGTGAGATAAAAAGTAACATTAACATAGAGCAGCCGCTTAGAATAACACTACTTAATGCTACAAAAAACTATAGCAGCGGTAAACGTTATACTACTGCTAGTTATCTGGCTTTCTCAGACACGATGCTCTCTTATTTAACAGTTACCATTAGTTATTGCATCTAGGACTCACAAATTAAACATTATAATTTTTTGTGGGTATTTCAACTACACTGTTATTAGTTTTATAACACTATTACCAACAATCACCTATTACAAGAATTTTAAAAATATTATTTGAGGTTAACAGAATATGACATTTAATATATTATGATAAAAAAATAATTCTATAAATGATTTGTGTAATAAGAAATCATATTGTAAATATGGATTTTAGTAAATATCTATTCAAATTGAGAAAAATACCAGAAGTCGAAATAGATAAGAATAATGTACAGCCCTATTCATTTAAATAAGTTCGAATATCTCGTACGCTCGGTACCATATCGAATCAGGATATTCAGTTGATGCGATACAAACTAAATCCAGCTTTCTTAGATAAGCGAGCTCAATGCAGCTCAGTCTGACAAATGGTTGCGTCTGTGAGGTCACGAGTACAACGACTGGGAGTCCTCACATATTTGAATAGAAATTTAATAAAACAAAACGTTTTACTGTTCTTTTATTGTATGCTTAAGATGGGAATAAATTAACTGAATTTAAACCAATTTTATATACGGATATAAGAAAACTACACCTAAATTATTAGGTACTTATGTATTATATTGCTTGAATATATTTTTTTATAACTAAAGTTGCTTAATTTAAGAAATTATTTTTGTTATATTTTCGTATTTCGACATCCTTGTTCATTAGCAATCCAAATATTTCTCCGAAAAAACACATATTTGTTTTGTATCGACAACGTTTAACCAACAGGAAGTAACTTATGTATTCTGTATTATGTAAATGCGCGGGAATAAACACGACTACTCTATGTAACTGTAACCCGTTTGACCTCGCTTTAATTCCTATTTTAATTTATTAGTACGCTGTAATAGAGGCTTGAATATCGATTTTTATCGATTGTATCATATCAATTTATTATATTACTCATCGTTTCCAATAGTGCTTGACTGGTTTTACTTTTCAATTGAAGGTTACAAGAAGATATATGGTTACAAGAAGATATATGGTTATATATATATATGGTTAGGTAATGGCGTCAATTAAGACGTCGTTAATGAAACTTGCCGATTAGGAACACGTGACTGAACATTTTGATCCTTTATCCATTTAGTGTAAAAAGTCAATTACATAGATAAAGGAATACCCAGCTCGCGTCTACACAATACCATTCACAGTCGCTTACTATTTATTCCACACAATGTTCAAATTATAAACAGTCCACTTGCTTCTATACTTGCTCACGTCACTTCCTGTGCCACCATTGTCAGTTATCAATACAATAACTTTTATTGAAATGATCCCAAAACGGCAATAGGCATTTTTATTTGTACCCATTTTCAATTACTACGATTTCCGCTTAGTCAAAAGAGTGCGGATGTTAGGATGTGTTTGTGAACTGATTCTACAATAGTTTGCCATCGATTATGTCGTGGCAAATTTATGTCTTCTCGATAATAGCTTAAATTTAGTGGTCGGCTTATGTTTTTTGTTATAGTATTTAGTGGTACAGGGAGTCACAAAAAAAAAAAACAGAAAACCCTATATACCGATTCTGATTTTGTAACAATTATTATTTATAATTCGATAGTAGGAAAGACTTGTATTGTGTTGTGTGCGACTTAATTATACAATACACATATATCTCAATTTTTGTGAGTTTAAAATAAAGTATATTAGTTGTAGTTAGGTAGTATATTTTTAGTTTTTAACTTCTTGATACTTCAACTGTTTATCGATTAATAATTAATAGGTATGCAGGCATTGTTGGTATGTGTTAGTAAGCCTTAACGAACCATAATTCAATAATTTATATTTATATTATATTTATTGGTAAAATACAAAATACCTGGAGGTTTCTTATATACTTTCGGTACCATGAGGATACAGCAATGGTTTGTAATTTATATCCATCATGGGCTAATGACCGATAACTGTTTTGACTAAGCTGTAGTGTGTGTACATTAACATAAAACGTGATAATCATAATGGGTGGCCATTAACTATAAAGAGATCCTAGACTACCTTTAAATTTGTCCTTTATAATACTTTTTGAAATACAATTATTTCTGTTTTTCTGTAAAATAAAAGTTAAACATTATAGTGATAAAAACTATGAAAGCAAATAATTTCGGATATAAATATAAGTTGACCGCGTTTAATATCCGAACTTATGAGACAAATTACAGAGCTTGGTCTAAACTGGTCAACTAAATACTTTGATCACCCGACACTGGACATAAAACGTAATGGATGCCATCAATTTGGATAAGGCTCCAGTCTTTTTAATAAAGCCGCCATTTGCCCGACGTGGCGTAAAATAGAAAGATTTATAAACTAAATCATTGTAATCCGATCAAATTAAACCCAAAGCAAACTAAGTCATATAAAACAAAGCAACTTACGACTTAAATTTTTATAAAAAGGTATTTTATTCCATGTTGCGTAAATACGCAACAATGAAAATAATTCATTCGAATGTCACATAAGCCGTGGGTGAAAAGGACTGAAAAGTTTTTTTTTTTTACTTAAAGTGAACAGACAATGAACCAACGCAGCTGGTTTGATACAAAACAACGTAATGAACCCACGTGTAAGCGCTTCTAGCGCGAACTTTCATGTTTGTTAAGGAATTTGCCTTGCATTGCATACAATTAATTATTCGCATACAATTAATTATACTTTCAAAATTATTATACATTTTTACTTTACATTATATTAATTATGGCCTCAAAAGAAACATGGAATTGGTGCCTACAGAATTGAGTTTTTCTATATTTTAGGTTTTTTTTTTAATGATAAAATATTAGAGACTTTTTTATAAAGACTCTGAACCCACCAAATTCAGATTTGCTTTATAATAGATATGGGATAACATACATACTATCTTAATATCCAGAAGGAGACGCACTGTTCTAGATGGATTGTTGTGACTATGTCGGGCCATAAACTTTAGCCACAAGTCCTTAATTAACAACAAACGGAAATGTATACGGCCTTATCCTTTGACGAGTGCGGCATGATCGAAAACAAATGGTTGTTGCCGGGTGAAAGACAATTCGTATGCACACTAATAGCGCAATAGAACTATAACAATGGAACTTGATGTATTTAAAATTATAGTTTGAGGTAGTAAATAAATAATACTTTATATTTAATTTTAATAATATTAAATTTATAACTTTATAGAAAAAATGTGTCGTTAAGAATAATTGCGGCGAAACTATTTAAAGGCATAAGTAGGTGTATTTTAATACATTTTGTTAAACGATATGATAACGCTGATGGCAGAATGAAACGATTTAACGACTATTTAATTCACTACTGAAATATCAGTAAGTGCTTATAACCCTGTCATGTTTAGAATTAAATCACTATTATATATTATATAAAAAAAATTGCCTAGCCTCTGACAATGCTCCAATAAATATGTCCTATTAAAACGATCAATGACCAAAATAACAATATCTATCAGTGAACTATCTCTTAGCCCGTAGATACTCGCATAAACGAAGCTAATGGCTGTAGATGGCGATATTTACCAGCAGGAAGTCGTCTAGGGTCTGCGGCATTCACGCCACAGGCGTTATTGACCAGATAAAAAAAATGTATAATCAAATTTGACATCAATTTTAATGTCTATTGCATTATAATGTGATTTCATTATACATAAATTCTAAAACAGTTGTCAAACAACCAAAGTTCGTTTATTGGTCTTGGAGTATCTTTGTAGGTATTGTATGAACAAAATAATACTTGAAATAATAATACGATGATCCCACGCTTGGTAATGACTTCCAACAATTTAAAACAAAGGGATAATTTTCAAATGAATCGATATCAGTAGCTATTGTGTAATGCGATATTTTGACTACTTTAGAAGCCATATGAATACGACAGTGCATTATGGTGTAGTCTTTAAAACTGCTAACAATACCTAAAACCTTTGCGGTGACTCAGTCACACGAATGGATGCGTTACATTTTAAATATAATTTCAAAATACTAATACTAATTCATTTTGATTCATTTAATTGATTTTGAAATAAGTAGTGCCTTTGTACAAATCCATTTCTTTTAAGTAATCTGTACACAAATGTTAAATAAATAAATAAGAAATATAAAGTAAGAAGAATTCAAATAATAAGGTTTCATTTGACAATCACTTAATAACAATATGTCTCTAAGTTTATTTAAATAAGAAAGTAATAAATACGCTTTCATATTGCGGGTACATACTCTTCAAGATAAAAATATTTAAAGGCAGACAAATTCATCTCACAACAATTTGGAGCGCAAGTTGTCTCGTAAATATTTAAAAAAGACTCAAAGACGTGTCACATCTTAAAGCGGGAGTATCCCTTCAAAGAACGTATACGAACACGTCAATTTGTTTACGAATTACGCATAAATTCGTCCCCGAAGACAAGACATCTCGTACGGCGATCGCTGTTCCGACATTTCAATAAAATTTACGATTGTGACTTAAATGGTGTGTTTCAATGAACAAAAAAATACACGAACGTATTCCGCTTTTACATTTCATGTGTCTTGCCTTCGTTAAAATATTTTTTTTCGATAGTAAAACTGTCTATGCTCTGAAACAGCAATAACAAGGTTGAATAATTGATGTACTTGACTGAGAAATTATTTGATTCAATTCAAAAGTATACTATAACCGTATCTTGTTACATGTAATGGCGATCTGATGAAGTAAATTTTAAAGAAGGTTCGTAGAGTTAACCAGATGAGTTTTTGTTCAATGCTGGGCAACAACATGACTACTTCTATTCACTGGCAATAAGACTACTGACTTTAGTTAATTTATAAAAAATAAACAATATATTATTTGGTGCACATTTAAATTTGAAAAAAGAATATGATATATGAATAATTTTGGTTATTGTTATCTTTAAAATATTGTCGTAATATTTGTTTCTCAGTCGCAACTATAACCAGAATTAGTTGGAGTGGCACGGCCAAATGTACGCTACATTGATATGTGTTATTGGCCGTGACAGGCGACTACGATGTTGCTTGGCACCCTTATTGGTATTTTTGTCACGCCATTGCTGTTGGCTTACTGTCGTGTTTACTCAGATGAGTTGAAATTTCTAATTTTGAACTTAGAGCTTTCTGTTAGAAACTGGACTTGAGTGTAACAACAGCTTGTGATATTAAAAATAATTGATCAATATAGTGTTGACATTTTTTCGTGTTTGTTTATTTCAATACCTTAGTATATTTTAAGAAATGAGTTTGTTAATTACACGTATATAAATTAATAACTTTGAAATAAAATCATTACACTATAAATATTATGTAACATATCATATATTATGTATCATATATCATATAATTATTTGTATTTTTTATATGAATATAAAAAAAATCGAACCATAATTTAAAAAAAACTTAATTTTGACGTTAACACAATGAAGAATATAAATTTATTCTATACTGCCTTCAGTTTAAACAATAAGAGTCTTAAACTTATAGCGTTTGACATGAAAAAAGTTATAAAAACACACACTTCATTACTTTTTTTCTTTAAAACTGCGGGGTGCCTCATGTTTTTGTAGGAAGAATACCAACTGTGTCGCGACCCACGCAATACCCTATGATCGTTCACACTTCAAATGGCCTACAGTAGTATTATATAACTACTCAAGATATTATTTATTTTTCTAAGAAAGCTTTTTAAAACTTATCTCTTAAACTTTTTCTTTTAAATTTTCTAACCTCATTATTCGAATAGTTACGTTTCCTTCGAGAAAATCACATTTAAATAGATAATACATCTAAATCGATACTTCAGAACTGTATGAGGTAGAAAAAATAAGTTGTTATAACTGATTGTAATCGTTACAATCATTCAAGGCTTCGACGTTACTACCTACTTCTGTCTTGTATCGACACCTCTAGGAATTTTGATCTTCGTTAGATTTAAACTTTCGATTAATGACGCCTCTTTTTTCCATTCCGTACAAAATATTTATAAAGATAAAAATATTCGATTTAAGTTTTATAAAAGATAAATGTTCAGATTAAAAAAGGTATCACTTTTGGTAGACAATAATGTGATATATGTATAAGATAACAGAAAACTGCCGCGTGTATGGTGATAATTATGTTATTGTTTTATGACAGTTCTGAGTTCTGTTTAATTAATTGGGGAGAAAATATCTTATCCCCACTCAAACCGCCAGCCCCTTTATCATCAACGAGTCGTATGATGCGTTGACGCAGCTTGGCCCCGCCTATCATATTATATGAAAGACTGGCTACTGTACTTGTTTTATGATTAAATTGTCGAACTGTAAACGCATAACTTTCATAAATCTGTATTTTTTATTTTTTTAAGATATTAGTCTTAGTTTTCAATACTTATAATTAGTTTGTTTTTATGTAGGTCTCTTTTGAATATAAGTATAATAATAATAATACAGGACTAATTACACATTGATCTAACCTCTAAGTAAGCAAATTATTTGTCTGTATTAAGGGTGTTAGACAACGATACAAATACATAGAAATACACAATATAAATACTGAGAATATATTTAATAAACGACCAAACCCAGAAATACAGAAATATATGTTCATCACATACATGCCTGTCCCTGTCGGGATTTAAAACCGAGCCCCATTGCGTCGCTATACGTTAGGCGTCTGCACTAACAACTCTACCAACGAGGCGGTTATCTCATGGAATAACTCGAGCTACATAGCATAGCATAGCTACATAAGTATTAGAAAGCAATTATTGCCTCGAAAATGTTGGTCAGAAAGTTAGGCCAGCTATACCTTGATCGGTTTTAGTTGTCGGAACAAAATTTACAGGCATTAAAACTATCTTCATTTCAACGCCGCGCAGGGCTCCGTCCACGGCTGTGCCGGGCAGCTGTTTTTAATGGAATCCCAATCAACTCTAAAATTATATTAAATAGTTTTCTGGAGTACAAAATGTGTAATCAAACTGTCTCGTTCACAAAACCGTTTCAGTTCGTATTTTGTATAAGCGCTTAGTTCTAATCAGAGCTTAATGAAACTTTTAGTTTTGATAACTTTATTTAAACATTTGTTTAAAATGAACGTAGGTACCATGCTTCTAGTTTTTGAAACGATTATTGAAGTAGGCTTCAAGCTTAGAACTAGATTAGAACATTTAAGGAAATCGTAAATGTAGGTAACCAAAGCTATCTTTGATAATATTCGTATCGTAGATAAATATAATAAATAAGTAATTGTTTTTTTTTAAAGTATCGTAACTGATAAGGCAAGATACTAGTAAGGCCATTATAGCCAGCTTGTTTGATTGATCATCAGCTGAGATAAAGGGACGGTCATTAATTTATTTACTGACCCAAGTAGGTGTTATGCGAGGGAATGAAAGGAAGGCGCTGATGTCAAAAATCGGATGGAATTAAAAGCGAAGTTATGTACCAGTAGCGGGACACATCATTTATCAGTACTGTGTTGAATTTTTAAACTTGAAAATATTATTTACAGCTGGGAAGCATTTTTTAATCAAAAATTTTAATTCAACATCTATGTGAGTCAGAGTTTGTTAGAATGTATGAGAATCTAGAGTTTAGACTGTGTTATTATATTTTTTTTATATAATAAAAAATAGTTGTGGAAAACATAAATTAAAATTGTAACTTTTTACGTTTAAAGATACTTTTTTGTGGAAGATGTTTCGTAAGTTTTAGTAGCATTGTATTGGATCCAGTTATGTTATTATATAATGTTCATTATCTTATGTAATTTTCGGATAATTTATTAATTAACATCATAATATTTGTATGTAATAGATTCTCAAAGTCGTTGAAATCAATTAGAGACAGAAGTAGGTACCGATATAACCTGCACTGGGTACTACTGTCCCCTACCTACTACATTTGAATTGGCTTTGATTAATTATAACGGTATTA
Organism: Napeogenes inachia; assembly: GCA_959347355.1. Taxonomy (NCBI): domain Eukaryota; kingdom Metazoa; phylum Arthropoda; class Insecta; order Lepidoptera; family Nymphalidae; genus Napeogenes; species Napeogenes inachia. Next base: position 10,753,625 of record OY365793.1, on the reverse strand, counting down.
TATGAGCAAATGAAAGATGTTGGCAATCACAATTTAGTCATTTGAAATTCACCACGTCATCATTTTTAATGTTGTCTCATCATAAGAGATTTTTTATTCATTGAGTTGAATTTCAGATACCTTAAATCAATGCCGCATTTAGGCTTATTTTAAGGTAATTGTTGTTATATAATTCATAGATAAACTAAAGCCAAAAGAAATAATATACAGAAGGACGGAATTCTTTCATATAAACTATAGTATTAAAGTCGTAAGAAAATCAGAAAGCTACTAAATAACAGTGATCGACTCCGAGCGATACGCATCGAGGTGTTTGTTACTAGAGCCGAACTTCACACTAAAGCCGATTGTAACATCAGCTTATTACCACGAAACAAATAAATTCTATCACCTCCATTATCTCGAATCTTTAAGAGAAATCCAAAACCGTAAACATGCACGCTGAGCACACTGTGTTAACTATTCATTGCGTGTCTCTAGAGAATATATTGAACAAAAGACGGGTTCAGCATCCGACTACACTATTTCTCACTACTTCGGTGCGATGTAATCAGAGAAGACGACGTGTCGTGCTTATTTATGTATGAACGGGGCGTCAGTAAGGGTGGGCCAAGCGCGAGATACAAACAGAATAATATTGATGACACTGCGCTACGAGGGGTCATGAATCATTAATCGTACTCTCTCATCTACGGCTCTATTACGACTACCTTGTCGGATAAGCCACCCTTCACGCGGTGAGGTCGCGAAGATACGCCGCCTACGCTAGCCTTTTTCATAATTACGCCCTTGCGATTTTAGAAGCGTCTCCACATATAGGTTATGAATTCTATTCAATTATCTTTTTCTTTAAATATAGTTTTTGTCTTTGTTTTAGACTTCTGGTATAAACCAAAATAAGGAATTGGTAGACCTAATGCTTGACAACATTGACTACCAGCGACGCCTGGTCCTGGTGAGAAAGTGTGGAAGATGCATAGAACATTACGATTATAAATATTACTAAACAAAAGATATTAATTACATACACTATGATGACATTCTAAACACGGTGCTTTTGATAAGCTACTGTTGAACGAGATGATATTTTGACTTGGTAGGATCTCTTCTGATTTCGACGAGCAAGGAGGTCTAGAGTGACATTGCCTTAATGGCCAACATTTTGTATTTAATGTATTAAATACAAAATGTTGGCCATTAAGTATGTATACTTAGTAAGAATAATCTCTAACATATTATATATAGTAAAGTTTATTTCTTTTTTTTTTCTTTTAAGAGCAAACACACAAGCGGAACGAAAACGAAATAATATTTGGAAACAAAAAACGTAAAGCAATTTAAGATAATTCGGTAAGCAGCAGACATGGCTACTACCAAATGAACTCAAACGTAACAAAAACGAAAATAAATCGTGAACAAAAACGCAGGTCATTTTGGTTTGAATTCTCGTTTATTTTTTCTAAGCGGGGACGTGCATCCGAAGCCTTGTTTTTTTATTTGACTGAGCTTAAAAATTTTTACCCGATTTTTATATCCCAGATATAAAATAATGTATGTGTTGGAGTGTGTCTAAGAGCTCTTAATACATCGGAATATTCTTAAATGTAAAATACATATTGATGTGCATTCTTGTGCACGCTTTAAAACAATATGTTAAAAACAAATTGTTAGAATAGATGAAACATGTATTTCGCAAATGTTTTAGAGTTTCACATATATTGTACTGTATTTTAAAAAGATAGATAGGTAGGTATAGGTATAAGTATAGGTATATTTTAAACAGGTATTCAACTTTATTTAATCTTATTTCTAACAATTACAAACAGAATATTTCATTAAATATACTCATCATGGAAGTTAAAAAATGCACTAATAGTTACATATTCAAAATCAACAAACAATAACTGTATCTTTGAAATATTCATCTCGTATTCTTAGACAGTATTAGGCTTCTTACATACGACAAAGATAAAATAGCCGTTTGAAACTACCATAATAGTATTTATTATAGACATACTTACATCACTTACATAGATTTTTAAGGATAATGAAAAAATATATATAATCGAGCAACATAGTGACTAAAGCTCAGACTGACAATTCAAAACATATGTTGCCTAATAATGTAGAGCATGTTGAACTTTTAAAAAATAAAGAAACACAAAATGAAATACAAATCGATGGATATATTTTAAAAGGATATGGTTACAATGGACACAATAGAGAAAAAAAAAACACTAGCGACAGCGTACGAACAAACACAATATGGCTTTTTTGACTTAAACTTTTTGTTGTGACTAAATGAATATTTAAAGTAATTTTACAGTTTAGTTTTAGAAATTTAGTGTAATGATTTCTCGTTTAATGCTATCCCATGTGCATGTGTGAGAAATTTAGTTTAATGAAATACATAATATATCGAATTTAATGTATATATGTATATATATAATGTTTTGATTATTTTGTTTTAACTAACTTATCCGCATCACTTGTGCGAATACCTACCCAAAAATAAAATTAAATAAACATTATAAAATTAAACTAGCTTTCTCGATACATCTTGAACAAGTTTTAACAGAAATTCTAGCAAATTATTTTGTAATTTTTGAATTTTTTTTTACACACTAATAATAATAATTTATCCTTCCGCCCTTCAAAATATCACGCACATTAAGAAAAAAATAACCATTTGGAGGTCATTGAGTATACAGGTAGACGAACAAAAACGGGCTCCACTAAAATCGAGACGTTATGCAAAAAAAAACGAAGCGTTGTATTAAATATATATAATAAAAGAATTATCCGCCAGATTTTTAAAAACAGAATTGTGTGATATGGGCTTTTACTATTGTGATACTGATTTCAGCTTATATGATATCTAATATTTATTTATTTATCTTTTCCAGTTTGAATCCATACTAGAGATTACTTGTGTACGTCAAAAAAAAAACGTCATTTACATCGATAGAATTTTAGATCAAAAACATAGTAGTAAGTAGTGTTTTATATAATACACTATAAATATTAGTTACAAATTAGCGTACTAGTATGTTTTTGAAGCCAGATGATACAGTGATGTCCATTTAATTCCAGATTATTTGGTTACTGAGAAACCTTTTTGACTGATCAAAATTTATAACAGAATATTTACAATCTTATTTTAAAATATATACCTATATGACAATCAATTATCTTGTCTGCGAATATATATGAAAATGTATATAAATAGTCAAATTTTTCTTTAATACACGACAAACGGACTTTATTCAGTAAACTCATTTCTTATATAATAATATTCTTTATTCAAATATTCTAGGCAAATTGTAAGCAAGAAAACAATAAGGATTAGTTAGTAATTTTATACAGACCTGTTATATGAGTGGTATCGATTGTTAAGACAATGATAACGAAGTCCTATTAAAGAACCACGTGGGTGAAATTGCAGCGGCCATTAGTATAAAATAGTTGATACAATTTACATTTATGGTGGCATCAAGCAACCTGTACTGAACTGTACTAAACTGTACTGAACTGTACTGAACGGAACTGAACTGAACTGAACTGTACTGAACTGTACTGAACTGTACTGAACGATCCAAACGAAGAGCATACTCTAGTTAGATAAGACAGATAATATAGCGACTTTATACATTACAATATGTAGCCTATAGAAACGACATTTCGGTTGTAGATAGTTTTGTTAGGTATATAGGATACCTTCTAGACAACTCCAACTCCGTCTTCCAGTCCTTTGAAGATATATTGCATACTATTAATAATATAAACGTTACAAAAACTATGGCAAGACATTTTTTCACCATTATTTTGGAAATATCTCATAAACATTTTCTTTTTTGTTTCATTAACGTACTTTTATATGTATGTCTTAAATATTCTATTTATGAAATTACAAATTTTAATAATATATTTTTTTTGTTATGTGTGACTTTATAAATACAACTACATTATTTACAACTTATATTATAAGTAGTATACAAACGCGTTAACATTTATTGGGCTTACGAAGCTTGTGTACGATCAAATTTATTTTGCATCGAGCCGTCGGCTTGAAGTAGCCCCGATGATTGATTGAACGACAAATGAACAATCTATCCTAGGTTCAAAGTTTGCATCTCCGTGAAAAATTGCATTTCAATTGTATTTCAATTTTGGTTTGGTTTGAAATTTAAGAACTCATTACACTGAACCGTGAATACAAATCATATCTAATCAAAGCTTACAATACAAGAAGAAAATCAGCATTTTATAAACCTACTTAGGCCAAAATTATATTAGTTATAGAAGCTTACCTTTTCTAAGCAAGTCGCTCTACACTGGGCTACTCTCAGAGGCGATGACACTTCCTCTTCAGCAAGCACTCCAATCCAGGTAACGATCGCGGTAAACAAGGAAAAATTATATAATAACATTTTGGCACACATTTTCTTTGGTAATCCTTGTCCAGCAAAAGCAATCTTTCGTCAAAGTTCTTCTCTTATCATAACCGGCACATGGATTCGAATGACGATACTAACATCATAAAGTTTTCATACGTTAATATCGAACTTTATTCAATATAATGTAAGTTTGTTGTCACGTTGAATTTCAGTAAAGTTTTTTATTCTCCTTCTGTGGTTTCAAAATGGTATTATTTCAATGTGAAAATAAAGCAACTAAACCTAAACTGAACATAAATTTAGTAGAGATAACGTAAACGCACAATAAATATATTTTCACAAGTTGAATCTTTCGCCTCTTTACAATTGAAAAATGCCGACGCTACCGCGAGCGCGGTCGAAAGCGGACTAACCACCCCGCCCGAAGAAGCTTTGTTCCTCTCCCCTCTGATAGTTAATTTTTATGTCCTTCTCGCTCACACACGAGTGTTCCCTTCCTCTCCTTCACTCTCACTGTAAAATGTACGATCACGGCTACTACTACGTATGCCGCTCTCTGTCCTCACAACTAGTGCATATATTTTATTCTATCTCGTTTCATCTCGGGCGGTTTTACGTTGTTTTTCCTTGATGCAGTTTAACGGATGGGAATGTGGTGGTTATTGTTAGACAAAGACGGTGGTAGCAGAAATTTTAGGGTTGTTCAAAAGGGGTGACAAAGAATCGAGCTAATTCAGGGCTTGCGTTTTTATGGGAGTTCAGGCGGTAAAAAGTAACCCGCCTCTCTCGTTTGTTCGAGTTTATGGTTCTTGCATCGTGAAGCCATATTAATAATATTAATGGCTGACGTATCAACAATAATGTTATTTTGTTCAAAAGATGTTTATGAATTTATAATGTAGTAAAAATTATGGTAAGATTTATTTTGACAGTATCTAATTTTATAAGAAATACGGAGGTTAATTAACACAAAAGTTTAAATATAAAGGTTTTTCTTTCTTGTACTACGGGTCAATCAACTGTATAAAGATAATTGCTAGAATAGACCTTTTTTTTAGAAGGTAGACTTTTTAAAAAAAGATAAAACAAAAATACCAACTGTGTACGTGACAGAAGAAGCCTTATGAAAAGATATTTTTTATATCTTTCTTCAGCTCTAAAAATCCATTTTATCTTGCTGTCTTTAATCTCCCAGACTTTGTCTAGACAAGTCTGCGGACGACTGCACACAATTTTGATACAAAACGGACGTTCTATCGGACCTACCTCGTCGATCGTAAATTGATACTTTGAATTTTTTGTTTCTTCCGTGGAAATGCCTACCTCTATAGTCCCAAAAAATCGACATAAGATATCGCTGAGGTTTTAATAATATCTAAACCAGAGATTTTTGTCATACCTACTTTTTTATAGACAAAGCTCTTTTAGATTCTTATACACATATGAAAAAAATTTAGTTTTTAAAAACCTTCTTTAATAAGGTAAATAAAAGTATTATTCAATATGTTATAAAAGCTTTGCTGTATTTAAGTGTTCCAAAATATAGCTAGATTGTTTAGTCAATGTAGTCGTCAAACGATTGCAGTCGGTACCTACTATACAGCCTAAACAGATTATTATAAAGTGGTTTAGTAATTTCTCGTTCTGACACGAATGTATTTGACATTTATTAAACCACATAATATTTTTATCAAAATTTTTGAAATATATCTTTACTACACAGCTTACGGAGTTAAGATTAAAATGCTATAAGTATGTTATTACTTGACTTTTAAAGTACTCTTATTATTCATTAATCACATACAAATCAACTTTTGTATAGCGTAATATGATTTAATTTACTACATCTCAAATCAATTTAAGGTACAAATGTCATCAGCTAAAGCTGACAAATGATGACTAATGTCAACAGAACTAAACGCTACTCCACCTGCGTCAACGTCTGTTAATCTTGCCTTAAGTGATCACCCAATTTGCACAGTCGCTACTCAAATTTGTAACCATCCCGTCTGTAAAGATCTAATCAAATATATTTATTATCATAAAAACAACTACAAAACCAATTGTTATTTTTATATTAAACAGGTTTCAAATAAGTATAAAAGCAATTGTTTGCTTAGAAAAGTAATTAGATGAGCAAATAAAAAGTAACAACAGACTGGAAGCTTGAATTTCTTCCATCTTTGCTATTACATGTTGCTAACACCGCAGACGCCTATAAAGTGCGACCGGTCCGCCTCTCACCAGTCACTAGTACTAATTAACTTCCTTGTTCTTCTAAACAACCCCCCCCCCCTCTCCCCCCTGTGAGCTTTCTTTGAACTAGAGATTACATATAATTTGATTCAAATATATTTTTAAGTCGGATAAATCTAAATGGAGACATATTATCTCTTAAAAGGCATAACTTTTTTCAAATTCTTTGTTTTAAATTTTTAAAGATAGTTAGGTATTTTGATTACAGTCATAGAAAATAGGATGATAAAATCTGTTTCAAACGATTTATGATATATTAGAAATGTTATTTACAAAAAGATTTAAGTATTTTATTATATAAGAAAAGGAAAATGTTTCAGAATGTAATTCTAGTACAGACATGTTTTCGTTAACATTTTAATAATATTATTTCTGTGAACTTGAATACTTACTTCTAAATAGTTTATATATTTCATGTTAATAAGATGTTGTCATAATAAACAAACGGTAAGGATAATATTTATATATGGAACTGTTCATCATATTTCAATTATCTTTGGAATGTAATATTATATTTAATACATTTTATGGATAACATACAAAGAATAAAAATGATTTTAAGGGAAAATTCGGCGGAATAAACAATATGAAATGTTCTGATCAATTATCTAGTCGTACGAAAAAATTATATTAGTAAGATATTATATAAAAATGGACCATTTATTTATTAATTAACATTATTTTTATAGATATTAAAAAAAATTAAAACTGTATCCCTCTACTCTATCCCTCTACTATATTCGTCTACAATATCTCTCTACTATATCCCTCTACTACATCCCTCTACTATACCCCTCTATTATATACCTCTACTATATCCCTCTACTATATCCCTCTACTATATCCCTCTACTATATACCTCTACTATATCCCTCCCCTCTAATTTATCCCTCTACTAAATCTTTATTCTTTCAATTCGCTTTGATTGTTATAAAGCATTAAAAAATTCGTGACAAGGATTCTCTGAAGCATTCCTGTCTAAAATCGTCATCATAATAATGCATACTTTCGTTTATTTCTTCAGTCTCGGTATTTTTATTTCACTCGGTCTTTTTGCTATGCAAGTACAGATTGTTAAAGTAACAGAGACTGTTTTAACGGTAATGTCTGGCGAAATTTTATTATTTAAATATTTATTTTATAAACATACATTTTACTTTATATGTTTATACTTCAGTATGTGAATGTGAATTTTTTAAACATCAATTTTTTTAGGTATTTTAGTTTTATATTATTTAGTACATTTCATTTAAGAATTTACTTTTGTTTCAGTCCATACTTAAGCATAAGAATCAGTTACAACTTAATTTGTCTTATCCATTATTTATAGTGTAGTATTATAGTGTGTTATATTTTACAGCATAAATATATTTTTTTTATTACAATTATAAATCAAAGGTGTAAAAAAGGGACTATCTGCTGATCCCGGATCACTTACCTATTTTGTCCTACTCTGTAGCTTTAAACGTAGAAAGATGGAACCGTTACACTAAGAGAAGGACGGACCCATCTCCTTATTTAACATTTCTTATTGTTTTATTCTTTTACTGAAATGAGTTTTGCATTTTTTTATATTCGTAGTAAAAAAAACAAGTGAATTGAAGACCGCATTTCTCAAGATGGTGGATGGTAGGTCATTGTTTATTGTTTATAAGCTCACAATAGTTAAAGCTAAATTTGCAACAAAACCGTTACCTAACAGAATATCGTTTGTTATTACACTGCAAGTTGTGTTTTGTATGAGGTAGCGTAATGTCTCTTTGTGTTTTATGTATTGGAAAAAAATACAGTTATAAACTTTTCATTACGAACTTAGTTGCCAAAAAGTTTATTTATTAGCACAAAAGGTTTTTATCAGTTTGTGTAAAAAAAGTAAGTGGTCAAGGCAACCGTAAAAAAAAAATGTATTCCAAACTTTTGCCAGGCAGTTACTATTGTTTGAAGGTACAAGAGTTTTTGTATTAAGTCAATGAGTGTTTCGGTAATTCGATTAGAAGTTTGAAATACTTGTTTTGTTAGTAAGTATCTTTGAATAGATTAGTCTATAGAATAAAAATAATCTCATCAAAAAAAATGTGTAGCGAGAACCCAGTTCAATAAAAAAAAAATATGCCATTTTTGTTGATTGACTTCAACAACAAAAGAAGTAAGATCTAATTAGGTGCCAAGTTCAATGTCCAGTCTTGAAATTTATATACACCAGCAAGATAAACTTACAGCTTAAAACTTGCGAAATCTATAACCTTATTCGTATTTGAAAACTAGCCAAGTCAGACCTTATGTTTAAATATAATACCCTAAGTATACTATACTGCATTTTCCTAGGTTTACGGAGTGTAATTATCTTTTTTGTGTACCTTGCGCTGTGTTCTAAAACTAAAATGATTGGATTAAACAAAAATTATGCTGGTATTCAACACATTATATATTCAAGTGAAAACCTTAAAATCCAGATAAAGACCGGCTTTCAATAACTTTTATTATTGAATATAACATTACAGGCCTAAAAGTATGTGTTAAATTAAAAAAATACAAAAAAGTATCTGTTTCTGATTTATTCCTTTGTATGTACTTAAATACCTATCTGGATGCTAAAATTGAAATTTCTGGAACTGATATATATAGCTCACTTAGTGATAAAAATTATGATTTTTGAGAAATTTTGAGCACATATATATATCTCGCAAGTCTTAATATATGAGCCAAAATTGACATGTTTATGTGAAATAGTTTTTGAATTGTGAGATAGTCATAAGGAGCTCCAAATGTGTAATATTACACAAGGCGGCTGGCCAGTTCTATGAAGGCTGGCAAGCTTGAACTTGGTTTGACACGCTATTATCAGTCTAAATATATATCGAATGCAAAATTTTATCTTCGCCATATTATTTTGAACATTTAAATAAAACTGTATTATAGCCAGTTCATAATTTCAATTGAGATGAAAAGTTTTTTTTAATAAAAGTAATTTAATAAATGATATATTTCACTATCCACGCCACAAAATTACTTTAATTAGTTTTGCTTTACACATTTCTCTCAAGATTTTGAAAAGTAGTAGCATTAGACAAAGTACATCTAAAAACAAACTTTATTAACTTAAGATCTATTGTTTTAAAACTTAGATAAAGCTGTACGATACATGGAACTTTGGTCTTTTATAGATGAAGTACCATGGCTGTCGGTAGCTTTATTATGGGCCGGGTATCGCCGGCTAACTTAAATGAGTTTCCTTTTATTACCCGAAGGATCTTTGTGTTTATGATTCCGTTATAAGTTTTAAAAGATTGCAAAAACTTCCAGTTTAAAAATTTTATTGGATCAAAGGCGGCCATTAATTTTTTTAATAAGTAGCTAACTTTTCTTCTGGATGAGAATACATTAACCAAATAATCCGTTCCAAGTATTTATTTTACAGCGAAGTGTTTACTCCGGCAGAATAGAAATAGTTTCTGCCTGATAAAGTCATTTCAATTTGTATATTATTTTTAATAAGTATTACAGAATTAAAACTTTATTTTATTTGCACTTGTATTTGTCCAGACTAATATAAAAATTTTTGTTGTGAGGAAAAAAATATTTTCACGAAATAACATGTATCGTTAGCATCAACCATGCACGTATAATCTTAACGGATTTAGTAGCAGAAGTCGCAGCTGTTGTCTTTTTTTTGTTAATACTCATTAAAAAAATATATATCACTGATCACACATTAAAAAAATATATATATTAATATTTTTTTAAACGATGTAACCTAGATCTCTCTGCTACGCACCTGAATGCCGGGAGTAGATATAATAGGGGTGTTTAGAAGAACTGTCAAACTGAACGTGTGTTTTTAATTTCCTGTCGATTTAACAAAAAAAAAAAAACATTTATGAGGATCCCGATAATAACTTAAAAATATCAAAATGAGTATAAGTCAATTGCTATAGATTGTCAATACAATTCTTGTTTTCGAAAAGAAAACTATACCTACATAAAAAATGTGGTCTAAAACACATTAAATAGTAAGAATTTACTGTACTGCATGAATATAATATATTATGAGATCGTGACGTATTGCACTGTCATATTGCCACAAAACTCTCGTTTCATCTCGTTCCACCCTTCTGTGGACATAATGCGGATATGCAATTTCCATAAATTTCACACACCGTGAGCACAGTCCTCATCCGAAAAGATTGAACGTGACCACGTGACTATAAAGAATCCATATAAATCAAACTCAAATAATGTGTCATTAATGCGATATTATAATCAAAAGTCTATGAGCTTAATAAAGCTTATAAAGCTTTTTTAATAATTAAGTGTCGAAATCTTATTATATCACTTCATAATATAATATAATCATGACATAAAGATAATAGCTGAATCGTTTCGGTTATAATGGCGTAACCTCAAAAAAAAAAAGACATGTTTGCAACAGTTGTTTGTGATATTTTTATAGAAGCAACAAGAACGTGTAGTTGTAACAAACCAAATAAATTATAAAAAGATCTCGGGAGGGTGACAAGGCTTTCCATGGGACAAGTCGTAAATTTAACGGTCGAAGAAATCCTTATTTCCCTCGGCTGTTCGTGGTTGTGTTAGCAAACTATTCCTGTTTATGGCTAGCAGTAAAAATTTTGGTACCACAGCTCTTCTTATAAATTTTGCTATTTGCATTTTAAATAATAATAAACTATAATTATAATTACCCAACGTTTGGTTATCGAAAATGTTTTTGTCAATATTTATTATTCTCCTTATGTTAAGAAAACAAAGTCGGACTCGCGCACGAAGGGTTCCATACCATGACATATTTGAAAAGACAAAAAAACAATGTTTATGTTTTTTATGAATTAATTAACTATAATTAATACCTTTATTTTCACTATATATTTAATTAGCATTCTAATTACAATTATAAGTAAGAATAAAATGCTAACATTATATTTCATACTCTCTTGTCAAAAGGCCATATCTTATAATGTTTATTACAACCTAAACTTACTTATAAACAGCTTAACACTTTCAAAATTCTGTTCAACGAGCGAAACCTTAGTCGACAGTGGGTAGTACGTAATCTCTTGTGTAACACCCTTAATTAACCTACTATTTCCCATTCGCCTCAGAAACTGCTCTATTGTGTAAAATTTGTAATGTACTTAAATTCTTGGACCGCAACAAGATTACCAGTAAATTATGAATTTAATTTAATTAAGACATAACAGCACTTTTAATACCAATTAGTCACACCGAGGTCTGGGCGTAGTAATTTGATATTATGATCGGTTTACGGCGGCTTCGAGCCTACCTCCTACTCTAGAGCAACCAATCACGTTCAAAAAGCATAGGTGCTTCGTTGGCTTCTCTGACTCATCATGTTACATTAGTCACTTCATGTGATTCCGACTTATCTGGAGCGTAACATTAGTTTTATACATTGAAATAATCTATTGATATACCTTGTATATGGTGTTTTTTGTTAAAATATCTGAAACTTATTAAGATTTTATTAATTAATACTAACGCTTAGTGTTTTTTTTTTATCTGTAACAAAATGATTATCCTGAGCATGAATCTCAAAGCCGTCATTTAAATCCACCAAAAAACATTTTAGTTTAACTGACTTAAAAGAGGAGCCAGCGTCCGTCACGGAAGGCGCGCTAATAAGCTTCTTACGTCAGTTAATGCAAGGCCTGTATTATTTTTCTAAAAGATAGCATTGCGAGAGTTTTCAATATAATTGCCCCGGTTCCTTCAAGACGCTGACAGCTCAAAGGGCACTCGGTGACGTGCTCATTGTCGGAACGCCCACGGTTTACCTTATTCAAGATTTCGATGTTTTTTATTAAAATATTTGCAAGACGGTAAAACATGGCTCAGTATTTGGTATGATTTTAGCTTGCTTATATGATTTCAAACATCATCATTACTTATAGTTAATGGAACGTTATATAAATAATATATTTATTCAATTATGTCTATTCAAGTAATTCCATCGAAAAGTTATTTAAGTCAGATCTTTATTAGTTGAAATTATGGGATACCGTAATAATTTCTTTATGATACGCCGGTTCCTTAGTTCCCAATTTGAGATGTTTTTATAGTAATAAACTAAATCGTACCTATAAACTCTCTTCATAAATGAAACTAATGCCAGTAATTAACATCTGTATAAAACATCATAAAAGTTTTTCTGTCAATCATCAATCAAGTGTGTTTTGATCTAGATTATAATTTATGACCACAAATGACTGGTTCATATAACAGCTTAGAGATATTATCGATTATCTTTATTTAAATTCTAAAGAAATCGTATGACAAGGTCGAAAATAAAGCAAAAGTGAGACCATTCTTGAGTGTAACTTGATAATGCTTATTCGGTTGTTTTCCGGCTGTTTGGGTATACGATTACAAGAAATTTATTTCAACATGGCAATTGAATTTACGAACGCACTCAACCAGTTTAAGAAGGGTATTAAATAGTCTGTATTTTTATTTGCAATCCTTTCAATAGAAGTGTTACATTTCATATTAAGATATTATTTAACAGATAGATATTATATTACTTCACTGCCTCGGCTTTGTTAGTTCTTACAGACATGTTAGTTTCGTCATCGACAGAATGTCACTTTCGCTTTTCCGATTAAATTTAAAAGCTAAACTAAATGTGATTTAGTTATTCATAACGATAACAGATTTAAAAAAATTGTACTGATTACTCTCTGTATTAGTTAAAATAATAAGTCATCAATCGTAGTACCTACACTGGTATTCCTAGTATAGTGCTACGTTATATTTTTTACATCCGAGTGTTTGCTGTATTGTGAGGAACGTAACTTAAAGTAAGATTAAATATATTAAATCTGAGCTGTTTCCAATATTTTTCTCCATTTCCTCGATTATCTATATCGTTACAATTATCGATAGCGGCTTGCAGACGGCAGATTGCAATCTCGTTGGGTTGGTTTAATCCACAGATTTATGGCCCAGGCTACCACTTAAATCCGTTCTATAAGAAAAACTAAATTACTTCAGTGAACTTTTGTAATAAGATTCTGGATTTGATTTCGTCAAATTGGGAAAAAAACCGTTCCAAGGATTTTCTAACCATTCAAAGTTCTATTAAACCGACAAAACTTATCGCTTTGATGCTTTATAAAACAAAGAATTCAGCAAAGAGATATGTCAGATGTACATTAATATTAACAATATGCTAATATTTGCTTATCTGAATCCTGTTTACAAAACGGATTAGAGGTGAGCAAGTTCGACTATAAGAGTTATGGTGAACATTAAAAATATACAAATCATATTATAATATATATACATAAACGAGTTAAATGTAAAATAATAATGAAAAATCGTTTTAGGACCGTCTGATAAAGAAATATTTTTCAATAATGATATTTTTTTAAATGTAGTATTCCAAAAAAAAAAATACAATATATCAGACTCATTTCATTGCTTTGTACCTCGTTCTAAATATAATTGTTTATTTGAATCCTCAGCTTCACTGTGGAACGAAAGTTATATTCTCACCGCTTCATAAAACTACTAATAACATTTATAAACTCACAAAAGGAAATTGTTTAATCTTCCAGTTAGGCTTGATTAGAGTGCATCGCGTTTATCCGGTATCACATCTGAAAGCCTATTTTTATTAGAACTTACTGCTTGAAGGCGGATTATCTTGAATAAGATACAACAAGCAATAGTCTGATCTATTCCCTTATATACATATGGATTTTACATAAAACGTTTGGCACTAAACTTCTTTTTCATGTTCTTTATAATATTAAAATAACACATGTTATTACAGAATTTACGACATTGAACGTCGGTTATATCAAAACATATTCCATACAACACTTTTTCCTTTGTATTAATAGTTTGTTTTTAATGTATCGTAAAGAATTTTATTATATCCATTTATATAACATTTTTAGAATTTAGAATTTTATTATACTTACATTAGATTTCGATCACAACCTTACATGCTAAAATATTTATTACAACTTACTTACCTTTCAGATCCAGTACTTGCGAGTGTACTGGCATATGCATGGTATCTACCAGCTAAGCTTAGATAAGCAGTGAAGACTTTTCGGAAGCTTTCACAGATATCTAGATTACCAACTCAATACTGCCTTAAATTTATATATCTTATTCAGAGACGAGTCATTTTATGTATAAATAATAGAACAGAAACACAAAAGATTGATTATATAAAATACTAGTCAGTTTGATTTTGTTTTATGTTCCCTGTTGCATGTGATTAAAACAACTAACATGTGTCTGTGTGTCATATAATATATAATAAACAATGAGCACCTTTTTTTGGGAATAAATGTCAACTGCTGATGATTTTCGACATAAATTAATTTCGCAAAGTCTCGGCTTCAACTTAATTTACTTAAATTAAGATCTTCAACACAAACATATATATGTGGATTAAACTATAGCCCATTAATTTTGCTTTATTAGGCTATGAAAAAAAAAACGACGAATTGTTTCCACGAAAATATACAACTCTTGCCGGAACTGTCGATTCAGTCCTGTAAATGTTCT
The DNA here is from genome assembly GCA_959347355.1 of Napeogenes inachia. NCBI lineage: Eukaryota > Metazoa > Arthropoda > Insecta > Lepidoptera > Nymphalidae > Napeogenes > Napeogenes inachia. The sequence continues at coordinate 10,738,413 of OY365793.1, read as the reverse complement.
TCAAGTTGTTAAACCAAGGCTTGTAGAAAATTGTTGTTATTAGGCTCGATTGTTTTTCCTCAATTGTTATACCCAGCACGCTTCCACAGCGCCACACTCCACTTGCATTTACAAGAACGAAACTTGTTGGATATTCATAACATCATTTTCCTCGAAATAAAAAAAAAAGTTGGTATTAATTATTTAAAATGTTATAGTAGCAGAGCGTGGTTTCGATCCATGGACCTCTGGGTTATGGGCCCAGCACGCTTCCACTGCGCCACTCTGCTTGCATTTACAACGATGAAAGTTGTAGGATATTCATAAAATTATTTTCCTTACAATATTGCTCGGATTCAAAAAAAGTTGGTATTAATTATTTAATATGTTATCATAGCAGAGCGTGGTTTCGATCCACGGACCTCTGGGTTATGGGCCCAGCACGCTTCCACTGCGCCACTCTGCTTGCATTTACAACGATGAAAGTTGTAGGATATTCATAAAATTATTTTCCTTACAATAATCCTCGGAATCAAAAAAAAAAAAGTTGGTATTAATTATTTAATATGTTATCATAGCAGAGCGTGGTTTCGATCCACGGACCTCTGGGTTATGGGCCCAGCACGCTTCCACTGCGCCACTCTGCTTGCATTTACAACGATGAAAGTTGTTGGATATTCATAAAATTATTTTCCTTACAATATAGCTCGGAATCAAAAAAAAGTTGGTATTAATTATTTAATATGTTATCATAGCAGAGCGTGGTTTCGATCCACGGACCTCTGGGTTATGGGCCCAGCACGCTTCCACTGCGCCACTCTGCTTGCATTTACAACGATGAAAGTTGTTGGATGTTCATAAAATTATTTTCCTTACAATATAGCTCGGAATCAAAAAAAAGTTGGTATTAATTATTTAATATGTTATCATAGCAGAGCGTGGTTTCGATCCACGGACCTCTGGGTTATGGGCCCAGCACGCTTCCACTGCGCCACTCTGCTTGCATTTACAACGATGAAAGTTGTTGGATATTCATAAAATTATTTTCCTTACAATATAGCTCGGAATCAAAAAAAAGTTGGTATTAATTATTTAATATGTTATCATAGCAGAGCGTGGTTTCGATCCACGGACCTCTGGGTTATGGGCCCAGCACGCTTCCACTGCGCCACTCTGCTTGCATTTACAACGATGAAAGTTGTTGGATGTTCATAAAATTATTTCTATTAAAATATTGCTTGGAATCAAAAAAAGTTGGCATTAATTATTTAATATGTTATCGTAGCAGAGCGTGGTTTCGATCCACGGACCTCTGGGTTATGGGCCCAGCACGCTTCCACTGCGCCACTCTGCTTGCATTTACAACGATGAAAGTGGTTGGATGTTCATAAAATTATTTTTATTAAAATATTGCTCGGAATATTCGTAAAAATTGATTTGCTTGCTTGCACTAAATCCTTAACCTAAATGTTTATCTAAAATATTGTTTTAAGTTACAAATGTTATAAGATCATTTGAAAGAAACAATATTTTTATTAATTTCAGAAATTTGCTTTCATTGGTCATTAAAATAATATCGTATAATTGACTTTTACTTGTGAAGCAATGTTTGCTTTTTTACACTTTAATAATAATAATAATATCACAGGACAAACTACACACATTAATCTAATACCTAAGTAAGCAAATTATTTGCTTGTGTTAAGGGTGTTCGACAACTATACAAATACATAGAATTTATTATAAATAAAACCAAACCCAGAAATATGACATCTATGCTCATCACATACATGCCTGTCCCTGTCGGGAATCGAACCTGAGCTTCAGGGAGCCGCTATATGTTAGGCTAACCACTCGACCAAAGGGGCGGTAAACTGTTTTGATTTCATAAAGATAATCGTATGTTTACCTGTTCTTTGGTAAATTTAAAAATATTAATAATATTCAGATTTATTTAAATAAGTCCTTTTATTTTGGGGTGTCCTAAATATTTCGTTTTCCATTTGTAAAGGAACCCTAATATTTTTAGGGTTACATTACATTTTACAGTTTATAACATTATTATGTACAACATATATTACATTTGAAGTAATAGTAGGTAATGACATATTGGCAGACAGTTATTATTTTACAGTTTATAACCAGCCTGTTTCGCCGAGCATATTGAAAGATATACTAATTGGAAATACATAATTAAAAATACATTAAATATAAGAATGAAACCTCCGCAGTAATAGTTATGATTCATCGTGATTTTTTTTTCTTCTACTTGTTTCTTTAGAGGGTATATATCTTTATCTCTATAATAACTGATTTCAATACTTCAATTAAAAAACTATAACATATCGGTAGTAAGCATAAAGAACTGTCATTAACAATTTAAAAAATGCTATTGCCACCAGACAAGATGACCATATTTATTAAATTGCTGAAGATTCTTTAAAAAGTCAGTTGAAATCGGTACTGCCGTTTTGAAGTCCATAAGGAACATACATACATACTTTAACTTTTAGATTTTGGTGCGGTTTTCTTTTACTCTAACCCCAATTGATTTACCTGTACATACATTTAACGCTGTCGGCATTTCAAATCAATAAATGTTTACAATTCTCAGCCTGCTTACAATAGAATTAAGTAAACAATTTCGGGGAGGTACAATAGATAGTTTAAGAATATTTGGCCGACTTAGGCTTTTATTATGTTAAAGTGAATTCCTGCAACTTTTATACCCATTGGTAAGGAGCGGCCATTTTGCGTCAGGAGACCGTCATCATTGAAATGTCTGTTTGAGACCACCCGTGACATACAGATAAGTTGTTGAGAAAGCATTTTTTTGCATTAATCAATGAACTGACACACAGGTACAGTAGATAAGGAGCTTATTTTAAAAGAAAATTGGATAACTACTTAATACCATTCTTATCTCGTAAACCTTTTACTGACCACTCTATTGTTCACCTATTAAAACACATTATTGTTTTTAACAACGAGATACAATATGCCGATTCATACCTATAACAAAAAAAACTTATTAGGTACTGTAACATTTTTATTCGTAATGCAAATATTTTTAAAACTTTTTCTGTTATAAAGCTTGTGTCTATAATATTTAATGTGATAGAACTATGCCAACGTTTGTAAGGAAAGATTATAAAGGCTTTATATTCATAAAAGCCATGATACCCAACGCTGGTGGCCGCCGACGAGACTATTCCAAATATTTTACAAATTGTAAGATGGTTTCGAGTGACGAGAGGCGACATCAAGACGTCGCGGCTACTTCTATAGATCGATTTCAAAGAAAACTGTTTACGTGCAATTAATTAAAACGTTCTTATTGGTTCCTTTATTTTTATTACACACAACTGGACACAATATTTATAATTATAACCAATGTTTCTGCCACAATACTATTAAAAAAAAAACATTATGCTGCAATGAAGATGGTCATAGTTTCTTGTTAGTCATGGTTTCTTTAAAAAGGTTAAATTCGTTGTGAATAGTCATCGTTTTAAACCTATTTGTTAACATTAAAAAGAAAAGTATTATTCTTAAGAAGCAATGTTAAGACTGTTCAATATGATATTGCTTATATTATCCTAATAAATGTAGTAAATGAATGATTCCTGCAACAATAATATGCCTCTCATACTAAAGTTTGTATCTCCTTTAAATCGGATATTTATTATTATATATTTCGGAACAGTTTAGTTGAATAGCTAATGTGTATCTTATATTGACAAAATAATTAAACCTAGTCTTGGCATAAATATTGTAACAAAGAAAAAAATATTTTTCTAATTGCAAATAACATTTATTACTTTTACAGTGTGTTAGTTTAATACACTAATATAAAATTATTAAAAATTTAAAAAGCTTTTACGAAGTGGTGGCCATTGGCTGCAATACAGTACTTTGAACGATGAGGCTAGTTATCAATAGAAGCACGCATTCTTTCCATGGGGAAATTCTTCACTGTCAATCGTCTGGATTGTTTTAGGGACTCCAAATTATTATTGTGTTAAGAGCATGCTGTACTCTCTAAAACTAACCATAACTCATAATTCAGCGGATTACGATTGGGACTAGACGACGGCCAGTCTTCAGCTCTGATGAAGTCCGAGACGTTCACTTCCAACCAAGACTGCGTGGACCGAGATTTATGACCCGCCGAGTCTTGATGGAAGGACCATACTTGGTTATTGAACATGGTGTTATTAAGGGGCTTAACTACCTTCTCAAGAGGCCACTCTTGAGAAGGTCGTTAAGATACCAATCTTGATGCCCTTGTGCCGATGTTTTGATAGTGTTCTCACAAAAATATGGCTCAGTCAATGCTTCGTAGCTAACATCCCACCAAACCATCACTGAAGTCAAATAAAGCCCACATTGCACTCGGTCCGATACCAAGTGTATGGAGAGTTTTAAAAATTGCATTTGGCTTCATACCTATTTTTTGTAAAGCAATGACAGAGATTCTGTTCTCTTTATCGCCCCACTCTATTTTAATATCGCAAAATATTTAACAATGTTTTGGCGCCAAAATGAGAAAACACAATGAACAGTCGTATAAAAATGGCAGATTCCAAATTCAAATGTGATACTTTTTATTTTTATTGTAGCAGTATTTATGGCCAGACTAAGTATATACAGCATTTTTTTATTTATAAAAGAAAGAAATCAATCTATTCAAGTTATGCAATATAGTGTAGTTGGAATAAATAAAAAACCGCTGATCATGCTGTAGTTGGCAAATGTGTCTTCATTCATGCTGGCATACAACAGAACTGAAAAGCTGTAGAGTCCCCGTCATTTAGTTATTTACGGTCAATATCTCTATAAAGTAAATCGCATTCGCATCTATTTATCATATTTTTTAATGATATTACTAGTATAGATTATATTATTATACTTATAGAAATGACATCAGTATTAACCACCTATCTAAAGAAGAATAAATTAAATAGACAGGGTGCTCTAAAAGGATAGAAACCAGAATTTATTTTGCAGTTTTTTTTTACTAAATACTACTGCTGACCTTAAAAATAATCAACCAATGACATATTTAATTTGTTATATATATTCGTATTAATCAGTGGATATAAACAGCAAATTCAAAGATGTCTATATTTTAAAATATTCTTTTTTACAGTAGTACAGGAAATGTTTAATCTTTAAAATATCATACTCGGAGCTACTCTATGGCTGTCTCATGACGGACGTGGACAGGTTTGAGTAAAAATAGTCTTTAGCAAACGCACTGACAGACAATGCATTCATTATTGAGAAGCGTATGCGCCTGGATACCGATCAGAAGTGACGACTACATATCTAACCTTTTTTTTTTAAATGTCACATTAAAAATACGAAAGTAAAAAAAATAATACAATTTTGGCAAATAATGAGACAATTATAATATGTAGTAGTTTTTAATGGTAGCATGTTTGACGTTTACCGTCATCGTATAATTTTTAAAGGACCCATAGACATGCGTACGTGAGTAACTTAACGAAAGATAAACTAAATTTTTTAATTCCAGATACCAATTTGTTAAAGGACAAAATATTTTCACAAAAAAGTGTATCAACTCGTGTGGTATTGATTGGTCTATTTTGTTTCTTTCACAGTTTTGAATGAAATTTAAATTTATAAAATTATTGATAAAAAAATCATTAACTTTTATAAATGAAAATAAATATTTTCAAATAGACTTTTATTAACAAATATAAGTTACTAGCAGTAGAAACATTGCAAGCTTAAATAATCCTTGTTTCTCTAAGAATTTAAAGAATTTCCTTTATAGAATGGACATATAGTAAAACACTATTCTCTAAAAGCCATGACAGAGCAAAACAAAATAAGAACTAGAGTTCAGCATTCGGCGACCGAAATAGTGTTGGACAGTATTCAAAACTCTTTGGAATTAGTGATTCCACTATTTATTGTCTTCATTCATTCAGTAATTCAACGCCTTCTCTTAATCTGTAACAAGCGGAATTCAAAAGTTATTAGAAGAATATAAATTTCAAACGTCGCTTGTTACGTACCTCCGTTGGAACGAAATCGTGATAATTTTAAGTTTATTTATTAACCGATTATTCTGTTCCTGTTAGCAAATGTTTTTGGAAGTCGGTGTCGTTAAAACGCCATTCACATAATTCTTGAACTAATATACGGTTTTATAGGCTGTCTAGTTAGCCCTCTATCCTTATTTTTACGAGGAGATTTTGTGATAAAACAGGCAGGCGCTAGAATAAAGTCATGTTTTATAAAGGTTTAACTTATTCGCCTAATCATTTTTACTTTATTAGGATAATATTATCTATAAATATCTTATTAAAATAAGTAAACATTATAAAAAATAATAAAAAAAAATAATCATAACAGCATGACGTTTTAAAAGACTTCATACTTGTTGTTTTGGGTTCTTCAGTGTTGTCAGAAGAGTCAAAAGTATCTTTAAAATCTGCACTGATATTGTAGCAACATTAATTACTGTTTGAAATAAGCGCAGGCGATAAACAATATATAAAATACCCTTCGCTTAATCTGATTCTTATTATTGCCGTCGTAACGCAACATTCCGTAGGATTTATTACAAAAGAGCTGTTAAGAAAGTACTTTATTCCAAGACAGCATCGAGAGGCTGAATCTCTAAAATGAAGCGTTAGAATGTTTTAAACGAAGCATGATTTATCGAGTCGGCTCGGTTTGAGAGCTAGTCGCCTTTGATGCTTACGCGAAACATTGCTTCGTGCAAAATGGAATTCTAGTTTCACACGCAACAAATGTTCTCATTATCTGATGAACTTTGCGAAGTACGCCGGTTGGAGGATTATCTAAATATATAGATCCCAACTTACAAGCAAGAGAATGTATTTACGACTAAATTTGTGTTTTATAATATTATCGACTTACTATAAAGTTAAATTTATTATTTCGTCTTCAAAGATTGAGAATGAGATTGAGAACATATCATGCATGTTAATACCATATGTTCAGATTAAATGTTATTTTGATTGTTTTTACCTAATTGCAGTAATATATATTGTTTTACTAAACAGATCTAAGACTTGTATCTAGTTATCCTATCTACTATCTACGTAACATAAATCTTCGGACAGTCAATCAATCAGGCAGAGGTTTAAACATGTCAGTCAATACATTTTTGGCAATCAGTTTTTGTTACTTAATAGATATAATGAACAATAAATGCCTAACCAAGTAAATTATTGGTATAAAAAATAAAAAAATATGTATTTTGTAAATATATTACTTTTACAATAATATAAACTGTACATTGAAGATGCTATAATAATTCCTAGAGGCCATTCCATTATTAGTACCTCGCGTGACCATTAGATTATTATTTAAATGATTTTGTTTGACAATTCGTAATATCACATCTCACTTGTCATTATGCTCTGCTAATTCGTTTAAAAAATTATCAAACTGACTAAATTATTAAATATTATTATATTATTTGGCAACTATTATGTATACCCTTATTTTTATTGATTCAGACAAAAGAAATTTGTCACTCGATACACAAGTCACTTTTATGCATTTTAAGCGATTTAAAAATATATATTCTATTATTTTATCTCATGAAAATGAATATAATAAAGTCGAAGCCTAAATCACATACCTGATAATGTTTGAAAGATCAAAATATGTTAATTTCGCTTGGGGCAACAACATAGGTTCTCGGGAGCGCTTCCCAAAAACTTATAATGAACTTGAACATGACATGCACTTCGTATGAAAATTCTGATAAATTACGTAAATTAGCTCAAATTATCGAAGAAGCTTACTGCTCATCGGCAGTGGAACATTATGTCTTGCCTGAGGGTACTTTTCACTTGACAGGCAAAGTATTAATAATTATAATAAGTAACTACAGTGCCTCTGACTTGAATCAGCACGATATAAATGTTCAACGTGTTGATTTTATGGCTTCATAGTCATAGCTTTTTAAGTAACAGAAGTAACAACAATAAATATATGTTACCATATTTCACAAAACATAAAAGATTCATACTATTTAAAATTAGTTCATTCGCTCCACGATATTAATACAAATATTATAAAACATTATTGAGTTTCATGACACTTCTTTAATATGTTACAAGTTTAATATGTTATAAGTATTGTTAGATTCCATTAAATCAATTAAACTAAAGCCACAAAAGATCAACAAAAAATCCAAAGAATCATGAAGCATAAACGAAGCACCACTCACTCACCACTATCTAATATTTCAAAGGTATCAAGAACTTTTTTTTTATTGGCCTGGTCTCTTAGACTATTTGCTCATCAGTGACCGACGGATTATGATACTCTCGACTTTTGAAAGAGAAAAAGTTTAATGTAAAGATCACTGACAAATTTGTTACAGAACAATGAATCGGATATTAAAGTATCTCGTTTCATGACACGGGCGAACGGATGGGACTCTAAGGCAGAGATCAAAGTGGAATAATCTATATTTTTATTACATAAAAATTATTAAATTCTTACACAGTTCATGAAGTTCGTATATGAAATCATATTTATATTTGGTCGTAAATAGTTTTCATATGGATGTTAACTTATTTTATCGATATAATAAAGTAAAAAATAATGGTACCCAATAAATTAAAGATATCCTTCAGCCGGTTCTCACTTACTCATATTTCTATCGGATTACCGGATAATTGCAGGTAATAATTTATCTATCTACAAACCTGCTATCTGGGTAACGACAAGTGCGTGTCATCTAGTGGTCTTTAAGATATCGCCAGGGTATATATTACTTGAGCAAAATCAGTGTCGTTTGCGCATCGCTCATCGCTGCGCTTAATGCCCTGGTCTCACGCAATCCGACCGCTTGCAAACCTCGTTGGTGTTAAATGTATCCGTCTGCTTGTATCAGGTTACTGTACCAAAGGCGTGGGCATTGACATGTCTTACTTGTTTTGTTTTGTGCATTCGAGCATCCTAAAGGTTGACTTTTTACGCGCATCGAAGTCACGTCACCGCCTGGTTGAATTACGTTAGACTTGAGACACGTCAATGTCAACCCAACAAACTGAACAGGTGAGGATTTAAGACGATACTTGTAGTAAAATGTATGAGTAATCCATGTAACTTAATATGATATGATAAAACAGGTAATATAATCAATAGATATATTATTTTTTTAATAAAAAAAAACCAGACAAGTAATTTATTTAAAATTATGACAAAATTAATACTACCCAAGAACTTAAACAATAAAAATAATACTTAATATAAGATTATTATTTATACATATTTTGCACCCTAAATTGAAGTTGCGTGTTAACGTTCCATTTTCAAAATTATTAATCAAAATAAATAGGTCCTTATAAATTTATTTACAAAGCCTCGTTGATTAATGTGTTAAATTCTAAATGCACCCAAAGTTTCCAAGAGGTGTCACTTGGATGAAAAATAATTACAAGTGTTGGGTTGCGTCATGCTGGGTCGACATGACCCTCGGATATTAAGATGTTAGGAACATTTAACAGGTTGTCTCTCATTGTTAGCAAAGATATGCCAGATGATAATCGCAGGGCTGGCGACTTATTTAATGCCTGTCGCCTTCTATAAACCGGATTACGTAAGTTTTATTCATATTTCATTTTGCAATTACCTTTGAATGACGAACATATCGGGATTTTATATTGTTTTAATATAATTGTATGTTGTACGTTATTTAAATAAAACAAAGATATAATCTTTATTATTAATTATTGCTAACTACTTACTTCAAGTATCCATCTGATTTTCAATACAATTACAATGAATGTAAATTTATTAATGGACAGTTGATATTAAAACGACGGAAGTCATAAGAAAATATGCATTTTCAATGGAACAAATGAATATTGTTTCACTTTAAATTAGTTAGTAGGTGTAAGCATTTAATTAATATTTCACACTAATTTTAATTTCGATAAACGTTCTAGTTTCTCTATAGGTTTTAAAACGATTCATAAACTTTTATAATCTTAGTAATGTTAATCATGGAAAATATATAATATATTTTTATAAAATTACTTTTCAAGGCATTGTCATCTCAATGTAAGTATAAAAGCGTTGGCATCCATTATGGCCCGCTCCTTGTTTTAAACAAATTAACATTATTTTTTTAAAGTAGCTACTGCTTACACTTACTCTACGTCATGGATGAAAATAATACTACAATTAGGAATATTAATCAGTAAAATACATTTGTTTATTTATTTATAATGTAACAACTTATAACATAATCGGTTATAATAATATTTTAATAAGTTATACATGACGAATACGTGGTATTTATTAATATCTAAATATATATCTAGACTTAAATATAGATATATGTATGTATATAAGATATGCATACATTAAGAGAACTTAATTTCAGTCAGGCTCATTTAAACCGATAGGATTTACTTGGAACATACAAAAGGAGATAAATATTGCTTATAAACGCTTGATATTATAGGTAGGTTCTTCGCCAAAATGGGAGTCTATTAGAAATAGCCACCACGCGGGACCCTAGTAACGTGAGAATATTTTGATTATTTTAAAAAAGATTTTCTTGTTCAAACATCGATCCTCTGTATTAATGTTGAAAATACATAAACCTGTTTTCTTATTATATTGGTTAAGGTCTGCGGTTCAATAAACAATCTATTATAATGTTAATAATTATGAAGCAAATATGTCAGACAATATATTAAGAAACAAGAACGAAAAAAATATTTTATACCTTCTCATGCGTACAAAAACTTCAGGTAGGTATTATACTTGTAATCAATCAACGAATAATTTTTATATTTTTTTCTGCATTCTGTTATAAACTAGAGTAATATATTCAGTTCTAGGTATTATAAATAAAGAAATTTCCTTATTAGATATTTAATAATTAATTATTTTATTAGCATAAAAAATATATTAAAATAAAGAAATATGTATACTTTTTATATATTCCCGGTACCATAATTCATCACCCAGTGTCCTCTCTCGCTCCTCTTCCACTTATCTATTCAATAAACGTATTCTGTGGGAACGATATAAACTACCTTGTTTAAAGAAACAACTGTTATTTATCAAATGCATCTGTATTCTAGAGAGGTTAAGTAGTTTTTGAACGATCTTTATAATTTTAATGTGGAAAAGGTTTTTAAAAAATTTAGTTCCAACTATTTAATGTTCTTAATAAAAGTCTATTATCCCAAGAGTTAAATCTAACCTAAAATTTTATTTAAATTATATATGACTTCTACTTTACATAAAAATCACGATTGAAGGGATCATTACATTTACATGCTTGCATACCAACTTCTGAAAAAAAACCAACCTATTCACGAAACAATTTCACGCCCTATTTTATTCGTACGAATTTTCACAACCGGCAATCGACCGACAAAGCGTCATGACCTCTGTAAGTCCGGTTTTATAACAGACTATCTTAGTATTTCTATAATAAATTATCTTCATTCTATACTAACTATTGTCCGGATGCCAACATTTGTCGATAGTATTAGAGAATTAGCAATTTATTTTAAAATATTATTCGTACGTGTTTTGCAACCTTGTCAATATTATCTAAGTATGATATAAAGTGACGGTAACAAGATGTATTTTAGTTTTTAAAAGTCTCAAATTAAAATATCAAGTTCTTTAAAATAATATACTCTGCCTCTATTTAATATTAGTATTAATTTCGGTTAAGATTTAAAAGAATCATTTTAGGAATAAAATAAATGTGATATAATTCACCCATATTTCACAAGCAAACTTTGTTCAGACAACGCTAACAAGCTTAAGATGTCATCCTCAAATGTCACTGTCAGCTGTAATAAAAAAAAAAACGATCGACTTTCTGAAACAAATTCGCATTAATCACGTTTTTTCTACCTTTAATTTATTTAACCGTGGGCTTGTGCTCTCCGGGATACCACTCCGCAACTAAGTGATTTTATTTGTGTCCACATTCCAATGTGTATCAAATTACGTGGCCTTGTGACCAGCTGCTTGATCGATATATACGGCGTTGGTAAAATAATTATCGCTGAAGAAAAGAAACTTGTCGAGACGTAAATTTTTTACTTATTGAGATTCACTGTAAGACATTAAAACTTATCATTTCGACAAATTAATGACTGCCATTCCGACAAATTAATGACTTTAATTGAAGAGGATCCGTATAACAAACAACTTATATTATTTTTTATTTGTAAGACAATAATACTATGCGAGATTAAATTTAAAACAATCTGTTGCAGCACACATTTTTATTTTTATTTATGTATCGCTCTACTTTCTCTATGCAAATCTTGGAACGGTTGCGCGTGTAAACCTTATCCAGTAGTGTCACTCTCAGCTGTGAAATCGATTTGGAAGTTTATTCAGGCTGACAACGCGTGAGGCAGCGTCGAGTTCGGAATCTATTCTATATTATCAATTTATTCTCAGCTCCCTATATTCCCGTATCTACCTAAATAAAAAGAGAACCTAGCGATTGATTTTCCTATGCAAATCAAAATTCGTTTGGAGCGCAGCGATCAAAGAGAACAGTATATTTATATTTTGATAAAATAATTAATAAATAAAAGGGTTAAAAAATCATCATTAATATACCTGAGAGATGAAATGTATGATTATGAAGATTACGAAGTACGAAGATCTAGAATTTAAATGCAAACATATTTTTATAATTATAAATATATTATAATAGTTCGATATCATTAATTTACAGCGTTTTATCAAGTGTCTACATAAAAAAATCAACAAAGTGCATCATTTTATTCTTATTACAAATAAAATATAATTAGTTCTTTTTATTGGTTTTCATTTGACATTTTCGTTTTGCTTTTTTTAATTACATCCCATCCTCTGTCAATCTGTGTCTTCAGTGAATGAAAGTGAGAGAATATTGAGAAAAATATACATGGATTGTTTAGAAAAAGGTTTTTTTAACTTGACATTAAAAAAAACTAACCGTAACCGTCGAAACGTCTATATAAATGTATATTAAATTCCTGTAATATTGATAACTTAACATATGAATAATAAGCTGTATTTTGCCATGACAAACGGTTCTTAGAATAAAAACATTTACTTTGTTTACTTTATTTGAAAAAACAAAATTAAAAATTTAAAAAAATAATTAATTCTGGAATAATCTGGTTATATCAATTTTAAAAAGATTTTCAAGTCTAAGGTTAAATTTTAGTACATGTGTATTCCTGGGAAACTAAATTTTGACATATAATGGTAGGTAGTTTTCTATTGCACCAGAATCTGTGAACGGTAACTCAGTAACGTACAGAGCCTCCCTACACCTTGGTATAAGTTTTCTATCTGTAAGATAGTAAGTAGTGGTATAAGTTTTCTATCTGTAAGTCTGTATTTAAACGCACGACTCTGAAATGTTTGGTGGTTTTTAGAGACGGGTAGAAGAAAACAACTAAATGTTGTTTAGTGCAAGTTTAAAATATTAGTGAATTTTAATCATGAAATTATACTTATATTATATATTATATTTTATCATAAGATTACCATTTTGATAAGCATGCGATAAGGTCCTTATTATTTATAATTACAATGTTATATATTAGGAACGTGTCATGTTCTTTTACTGTGAGTTTGCCTTTATTTATTTTGACTTTTTTTGTTTTTAAAATTTATATAAAAATAATTAAGACTAAAAATAAATATTACTATAAGAAAGCCCTCCAGTTCTTCATTAAAAAAAAATACTATGACAATTATTGCGTTTTATGTAAATATAATAAAACAATTAAAAGATCATTTAGCCCTATACATACCATACTTAACCCAAATCAATCTATACTTGACCTTCTATATTCTTAAATAACAACAACCTCGTATCTTGAAGTTCACTTATTGCCAATTGACATCCGGCAATAGCACGCGGTCGTGATGTAGAGACAAAACATCCTCCGTTGTCGGCGTCCGGTAAAACGCTATCGCCTAAGGACCATCAGGGCGTATTAAACTCTTGATTCGCCCCACGAAATTAAGAAAACGCTTATATTATTCTCAGCGAGATAACATCTGGTCTGGATAAAGAGGATTTGAATCCTAAATTTTTAAAGCGGCTTTTGTTTTAATAGTTTTACTTTTTTTATTCACTTCTAATACAAGTTTGCTATTAAATGAACGTGGGTGGATCGTCTGTTTATATCCTATATTTTTTTAAACTAAGTTTTAAAGTAGCGTAAACTATTCAACATTCACAAATCTCTCTCTCTTTGGAAAGTTACAAAATAAAACTCTTACGTATAATAAGTATTTTTATACAAATTTTAAGATAAACGTCATTTAGCTGATTTACGATAATTAATGACTCTTTTCTGTTAAAAAGATTGTGTTACATTATTTGTTTTAGCTATGGGTGGTAATAAATTGGTGTCAACCGCCTCTACACCAAAATCTGTGTATGGCAGAGATAAACTAGGCGATTATAGAGTTATACGTTTTTTATTATAATATTTCAATATATATCATCTGGTTAAATTTCATGGAACGGAGGGCTCCCCAATGGTTATATTAAATTCGCTTATGTGAGCCTTGGTAGTATCGTAAAGTTAGCTCTTCGAGCAAATATTACGAGAAGTACAACAGATACAGATATTAAGAGAAGTGCAATAGATAGGACTGAACGTTTGAAGAGAAGATCTCACGAAATTGTCTCTCCATTCCATTAACATAAAAAAATATATATATTAGAATAAGTGATTTAGTAAAGTGCGATCTCTCGTTTTGCATGATACCTGCCATACACCCATATTATGTCGGATAAAATAATACTTAAATCTCAAGATTTACTTAATTTCTATTTAATTCTATTTAATTTAAACACCTGTATACTTAACGTACTTAAACATTTTTATTAATTAGGTTAGTATTAAATTCATCATGTTTAATAGTAACTACTTTAAAAATTGTGATGAAATATAATGTTTCCTATTTTAATAAAATTTATAAAAAATACTAGTTTTAACTAAGTGTCCTTGATTTACATTAAACTTCACCAGAAAAATCCTTTTAGCCCATGGAGAATATAAATCTAACAGTGGACGTAAACTCAAAACAGTCTCATTTAACCTTTACTTTGTGAAAACGTCATTATCATTTAAGAATGCTCTCATCATTCTTTGTTAGTCGTACAAACCCCGTCAACGATTATTTTCGTCTGATGACATTAAGCTAAGGGTAGACTTCGGCGAACAGATACTGATCATGACTTTAATTGTACGTGGCGCTAACGTAACGTTTCATCTTCAAGTGCAAAATGCTTGGCTTATATGATAGCAACTTAAAAAAAATTTTTTTTTGCTATTTTTTGATACTAGAAAAAATATATATATTAAAAGTATTTAGGTGAGTTTGGTTTTAAGATTTTGTTTTGTATGTAATACTTGAGATTACACACTTTTTTGTTACTTGCTAATTAATTCATATAAACTTTTGAAATGCACTATATTTTATTGGTTTAAATTATCCTTCCTGATGTTTATGTGATGGGTTTTAACAGTTTTATTGGTTTGAGCAACGGTCAATTTAACAGAGGAAGCAAATAAAAAAGGGGTTCGTCTAAGTATAGCATAATTAGAGCTATCAGCTAAGGGGCCATTGAAATTAATATATGTCGTATAGTAATTATTATACACACAAAGAACGATAAATTAGGCTAATTAATTATAATGTTAGTACCATTTACTTTATTGTTTTTAAACGGAAGTACAACAATCATCAAATGGAACTTTTTTATTGGATTTTTTTTTACTTGATAGTCGCTATAGTTTACTTTAGTACCTACTCAATTTATAAAAAATAAAACATTATTACAAAATTTTAATCTTCATATTATGAAAAAAGCCTTTCAAATAAAAATTTATATTACATATAAAGTACGTATCAAAGTGACAAACTCCACAGGTGACGGCATGTAAGCCGCATATTACTTGTGTCTAATTTAGTCAATGTTGATTTGGTCGTTTTCTCATTAAACTAAATGCCGGGTGGCCGCAACTTGACGAGAGGAAATTGTCCTAAGGGATAAATAAAATTTGCTTCGCTTCAAATTGTATTACATTAATATATTTTATGACTGCTGTATAACAGCAATATTTCTCAGAAACAGTATTGAGAAATTACAAAGCATGTCGTTCTAATTGGAGACATGAATAAGAATGTTGGTATTACTCTTTTGTCCTAGGGTTATTTATATTATTGTATTGTGTGAACTACCTAAGTAGTATCTAATGATTTTGACAAATAATAAATATCAAAAAAGTCAGGCAAAGGTGTTCATTAAATAGCGAAAGCTCAGCCTTTGGCTGCAGCCTTTGGCTACTTAATTAAAACGTGTCGAATGTCCGTCTTTCCGAATATCTGCGGTCACGAACCTTTTAATTAATGTTACTTAATGATACCGTGTGTAACGGACTAAGTTTCCTATTTGAAAATATTTAATAGAATAATATTTTAACTTTATCTTGATTATAAAACAAGCCAATCAGAAGCACTAAGAGCGTGATGATCCTTTGAAATCTTCAAAACTGTAATTAAGATGAATTAACCGACACAAACCCTATTTTATACGGCCTACGACTTTTACATGTAATTGGCTCCCACACATATTTAGGGTTCCGTGATAAAATGCGTTATGGCCGGGGAATAAAAGTAAAATAATTAGTTAGTTTCTTAAAACGGAACCCCAGTTTTATTTCTTGTTCCATTCAAACTTGACACTTATTTTAAAGCAATTTACTTGTAACGATTAAGCTCATTCAATATCTAATTTGCTGGGACAATAGACTTTGCATAAAGAAATATGTTAATTTATTTCTTTGTGTTAAATCGTCAGAGCGGAAGATTGTAATTATTTTTAAAATGTTAATGTATACTTCTTTGCAAATTACAAATCTAGCAAGAAAATTATATAATATATTTATATACTCTCAATTGCTATTTTTGACGTGACAACGTCTTAAATTAGGTTAAGCTGGGGTCACTTATGAAAAAGTGTAACGCCCGGTAACGTAACGATGAGTCACACACACATAGAATGCCTTGCGTCTCTCTCCCACTCAAACATGATCGGTCCGCCGAGCAATGTTTTGATTTTCAAATTGATTCTTTAAAATTACAAATATTAAGAAAAAGTGGCAGATATAAGAAAACTTGATTTAAAATGTGTTGAGCAAGAATTTTAACATCTAATTTAAGTAAATGTTTTAATTTTCAACTTCATTATTTACAATTACAAATTTTAATTAATTTCACATTTATTTAGCAAAAATTTGAACCTTCGATCTGAATAAGTGTTTTGATTTTCAAATTAATTCTTTAAAATTAAAAATATTAAAATATATAAAATCAGAAGTGACGTCAAATAACATTATCTGTACTTATTATTATTTAATATGTAGGCCAGTACATGTGACCATACTTGGTAGACACAATTGGAAATAGTATTTTTTTATAACTGAAAAAAATATATATATAAAATACTGGTAGCAAACAATAACTTCAATGATCGATATCTCCGCAACTAATTGATGTATCGAAAAAGTCTGTAAATAAATTTCGTAAAAAAATAATAACATCAATAATATAATATAAAATAAATAATATATAAAATGATTTTACGTGACAACGTCTTCATCGTCCTATCCTCAACAAAATCACTCAAATTATTAAAATATTGTGCAATTTAATAATATTCATATCAATAAATATTCTACCGAGAAAAAGACGTGGTCACGTAAATCTTCGCCCGTAAAACCGACTTTACAGGCAACCATATTTTGTTTTTTTTGATGCATTAACTTTTGTGAAAAAAAAAATGATTTTATCAATATGTCAATCATATTAATTATTTTAGACCATTCGAAGGTTAAAAAAAAAATGTGTAATGATGAATATTTGTATAATGTTTTACTCGGAGTGTAAATCTTTATTGATAGAAAATAATAAAAATTAATAGTACCACTACTACTTTTTACCGCAGGAAAATATCTCATTCCCACAATCTTCAGATGCGCTGGCGTAATATTATAGTAGGGTAGGCCGGGGCTAGTAGAGCGTAGGGGTAAGTTGGGCTATCAAAATATCTCGAAAACTATCCACCGCACGCGAACGCAACATATAGCGAAAAGAAGGGGTTCCGGGAAAGGAACCCATCCTAAGAACAAAAGTAGCAACTGGGCGATCGAGAAAAGTACCCAAGCGCATTGTTTATTTTGTTATTAATAAGTAAAATCATCTTAAGCCGAGGTATTCCGTCTGTGATACTCAAATTTCATCCGTTTTCAATCAGGTAAGTGTTAATCTTCAGTAAATTTATTGCAGTTTTGATATTTATAGAGAATCTGGATATATAATTCTAACCAGTTTTTTATTAATTCACTTTTGCTTTAAAATTTCGGGTTGGGGTTAGTTGAGCTACAGTTGCCCAACTATCCCCATGATGAAAAAAAATGTTTTGTTTTTACCATGAGGACTTATAAAAAAAGACTACTAGAGAGTTAGAATTTGGAATCAAACGGATGACATTATCAAGGTTTTCAAAGAAATTAAATGAAGGCGGTGATACGTTCATGGGTTATACAACACCGAGGCAAGTATTTTCTGCCACGCAAGAAGACTCTTTAAAAAATACTTGTTACAAACGGTATCAATCTTCTATGGATATTCTCCAAAACACGTTCGTCGCCTTTGAGAGTGCTGTTAAATTTGGCAATAAAGTTCTAACCTCTTGGACTGTAAATATGATGGCCCAAAAAGAACGCCACAACTAATTCTATGTGCCTGAAACCTAGACCAGGCATGCTGAACATACAAAACCAGTGAAGACAGTTTTTATCGCAAATAACGAATTAAAATACGATGCCATACACAATAAATAATGCCTCGTCTTCCGTCCGCGGCTGCACGCAGAAGTCAAAAAAGGTAGGGTTTACAAAGAAAACCTCGGTGACGATGGTTATTGTTCGTGAAAATACAATTGTTTATTTAAAAAAGTTTTCCTCGAATCGTTCTTTGTTCATTTATTCATCAGATTTAAAGGAACAAAACAAACATTGGCGTATTCTTTATTACAATCATAAGTAGTTATTATGTCCTTTTAATTTATAAACGTCCATAAATTAATGAGAAGACCTGAATAAGGTATTTTCATAGTCTCCAGTTCTTTTTTAATTTGTTATTTTGGTATTACAGGAGATACGTTAATGTTTTTGTGATTTTTCTTATGTTTATTAATTGGAAGTTCACATTTCACGAACAGAAGAAAAAACACCATTACACTTATTATACTATGCAATGCAACTTAAAATGCATGTGTTGTCAAAAATAAAAAAATGCTGTCCAAAGAAACTTTAATATGGACGAATTCGCGTGTAAAAGCTAGTTTGGAATATAATAAAAATCCTTTACAGTTATTTGATATTTTTTTGTTTTACAAAAATTGTTTGTTCCAAAATAAAAAAAAAACCTTTACAGTTCAATGGCAGTGACTCATATTAACTTATAACTATTACTTGTAACATATACTTGTTTAACATACTAGAAGTTATCAAAAATTATTTAATAAAGTTTATCAATAAGCCAGGTCATTTCATATTAGAAATTTAATTAGTAATTTAATGAATAAAACTTAAATGACCTGGAATATTATAAAGTGCCAATCTAGTAAATTAGTCCGGTCAGTTAACACATAAAAAATAGTCCGATAGAAATCCGACGAAATATTTATAATACTTTTCTTATAAAATATGCACTCAAAAGTAATTTACAGAATCCCTTCTAATCGCATGGCTTTAAATAACATCTGGCTATTCTGTGGTCCGTGTGGCGTCCATCACTTTAGTGTTAAAGGTGCAATTTTTTTTTTTTAATTTTCGACTGCAGAGAATACTACTGTGGTCAGTCATGGAATGACAACTTTAATCAATGCAAATTTAATGAGAAGAAATGAGTGTGCTGATTATTCAAGAAGTAAAAATGCGTTACAATTCCCGTGAGTTGTAGTAAATTATGCATCTGAAAAAAAAATAGCATAAATATTAACGATATTTAATATTTGTGAAAAATACAAAAAAAAAAACAAGTACAACTATCTGGTCTTCGTCCAATCTCGGCATCTGCTATTCAACACTTGTATCGAATATACTATTAAGTACAAATATGGCAAGGTAATCCACTGTACCATGAAAACTAGGGTTGGAAATTAATAAATTATACTTTTGAACCGATTAACATTTACAGCCTCCTGCTTCAGAAAAAAAATCCTAACACTATTTTTTGAAATTGCTAAAATGGTTGTAGTCCCAGATGTGGCTGTAGAAAAGTGGGGTTATAGTGTTTTTTACCGTGTACTAACTATGAACGTCTGATTTGCACAAATATTCTTTTAAATACAAGTG
Source organism: Napeogenes inachia (assembly GCA_959347355.1). Taxonomy (NCBI): domain Eukaryota; kingdom Metazoa; phylum Arthropoda; class Insecta; order Lepidoptera; family Nymphalidae; genus Napeogenes; species Napeogenes inachia. Next base: position 10,717,981 of record OY365793.1, on the reverse strand, counting down.
AGGAATATTTATACAAAAGACAATTTATTAATTCTCTAAGCAATGCTTCAACTCTAACTTTTCGTTGTCTAACTAATCCGTTGGAATTATTTTTCCGAACTGGTGGTAGCTTTGAAAATAAAGAAATGTCTTAAAAACAAATTTTAAATAAAAATTTTTACTTTTGATATGAGTTTTAAGAGTCATCCTACTTCATCCAGGTTTTAATCCATAGGACCTATTTACTAGTAGGTAATAGTGCTACTGCAGTAGTAATAAAATCAACCAGAAACAACACTAAGTAACAGCATAACTAATGAATTCTACTGTGTAATTATCAAAAGAAATTGTATTTAACAATTCCTGAGGAAATAATCTTGTTGTAATTTAAGAGTACTTGCGAGTAATGATATCAACAATGAACTTAACTACATTCATTTCAAGTTTATTTTCCAATTGGAGATGTATGGAATGCGATAAAGTACCTGTTTACAATGTTAACTTAGCACTTTTGAACATTGGTTTAGTGAGATATTTCTGTTCAATCGCGGAATGGAACATAAAGTTTTCAATCGACATCACAAAAGACAATCCAGTTCCGACTTTGGCGATCGTTACATTTAGATTCATTAATTTATCGTTGCATTTGATTATAGAGAAATAGAAGATTTTCTTAGACTTAATCCTGGTAATATCAAATAATGAGACATAAGCCTCCGTCGATAGCCTTTACGCTTATTGAATCGGAATTTATGATTAGTTTGTGATTGATTGAAACTTCTCTTCAAGCGACGTGAGTCTTATGATAGGTACACTACTCTGATCTGTACCTTATTGTAGTATAAAGAAAAAATAGATAAGTAAGTATATAATTTGTGTTTTATTTAATTGATAATTACATTATTAGAGGCAAATTAACTTGTACTCTAAAAGAAACTTTTTTAAATAAATATTTAGGCAATTAAGAATTATTTATATATCTTAAAAATCTTAAATAGAATTTTATTATTTCATGAGAAAAAATGTGACTGTCATAAATACTATTTTATCTTATATTTTTATATACTGTGTCCGATCCTACATTGCTTTTATGCAATTTGTGATAATGCACTAAACTAGACCCCCACGGTAAGCTGCGTGCCGGCGGAAATACAAAGATTAAAAATATATCTGAACTATATTAAACTCTCTCAGGCTAAAATTGCTATATAAATCTGTGGTCAAAATACAGCTCAATTAAGAAGATAGTGTAATAGGTTTTTGATATTTTTGAAGTTACTACATTCTTAAAAATAGTTTTAACGTAGTATTTGTAAGGGAATCGTAACATAGATGAATGAGACCTATTCAATAGAAAAATAAGGTTAAGCTTGATAAACCTGAACAGCTTTTATAATAAAAGCCTATTCTTTTCACAAGGGCTAGCAACGCTTTTATATTTCTTCTGGAGTTAGTTTTAAAAGTCTGTGGGCAGCGGTGATCACTTATTTATTAACTAACGAATTTAAAATATATCTATATATATAAATTTATATATATATATATAGTGGTATAAGTTGGCAAGGCTTATTACAGAGGGAGGACTTATTTTGTTAAGTAAGGTATGAAAATAAGCTTTCCTGACGATTTCATTTGACGTACACAAGTAATCTCTGGTATATAAATTTTATATAAATTCAAAGTACAACAGATGTAAATAAATAAATAATTTTTAAGTGGCCTGTAAACGTATTTCCATTTTAATGTTATTAGTAAACATTTATACATTTAATAAATAAATAAATTTAAATAATAAAATTGTCCATGGTTTTAATTTGTGTATTTTATAAAAATATCCACAGTTAATCCAAAAAGATAAATATATTTCTATTTCAAATAAAATTCAACGCTTTTAGCGAAGAATTATTAAAGGTTTATCAGCATGTAGAATTATTTAAACTCGCAATATAGAGCTCTATTTCATTGTTTCAACATACATGCCGTAAGCTGAAAACTTAATGACGCTGTCGCTGTCGGATGTTGTGAAATTTTTAAAAACCTTTTTTTAATCCGACATTCTTTTCCTCCCTAATGAGTAAAAAACCACGACTATTGGGGTTATGTGGAAAGCGTAATCGTATGAACAATGAGGAAAGCAGATGTTCTTAATTTTACTTTTTTTTATTATGGATTACTTTCTAATAATTCAGTAAATGTTTATTATGTTTACTATTTATTTTTAGTTCCTAACGCTTCTTTGTTTTAAAAAAAGATTTCTGTATTAAGTCCGCTGTTGAATCTTTTTTTCTCAATATGTACTATCCGAATATATCGATGATAAAGAGATAAACTTTTTTTTCAATGTAATGAATTAGGAACAAATGTACAATGATTCCAATAAAATAATTGCACAAAATTAAACACATGGTAACAATTATGTTGTTATTATAATTTAATGCGTGTAATATATCTTTGTTACTGAGTACACCATTAAATATTATAAAGCTAATATTTCCCGGATTTGTGTAACATGAGTGAGGATTGTAATACACATTTCATTAAAGCACTAGCTTTCCCAGTGTTGCCATCTGAAACCAATAAAAGGCTTTTAGTGCACTAATTTAATTGTAATATTCTATTACAAAAATTAACAAATTGATCTGTAATAAGCTCTCTGTAATATGTTTTTTTTACCGTTAAGTTGAAGTAAAATATTTTTTTAGAATGCGTGGAAAATCCCTCCGGCGTATTTTTCTAATTACAAAGTGCTTTCTATTGTTGTTTTGATTTATAACAACTGAGATATCTCTTTTTATTCATTACGACAACTTTGTAAATAAAATTTTTTGATAAATATAATTATAATATTGAGGATGCGGTTTAATAATAGGTGTAGGTTTATTTCCTATGCTCTAGAATTCTAATAATTTCGACTTACTTTTTCATATTCTTTAAGCTTATTATATATATTTTTAACCGTATTATTTTTTTATTTTCTATAATCGTAATGTTTTTAGTTCTACTGATTTAATCATGGGACAAATTTTATTCGTACAGATTTTATTTATATGGAGGGCATTTTTCCACAAAAGCACGCGAGGTCAGCTTAAGAGGGAGGAAACGACTTTGGCCTAATCCGCTGACTTTTATTTATTCAGTGAATTAATCTCAGCATGCCTGGGGGTGGGGACAGTAGACCTTATTTCCCGTCGCCTTACATTTTGCGCCCATTGTGACTACAGAGGATCGTCAAAATCTTTTAAGTATTATCTCGCTATAGATAATTGTTATATTTATAGCATAAGCTTATAATAGACGGCTAGCCGTGTTACAATATCTAATTAATTTTACATTTTTATTAATTTCATTTATTTATTTTAATTCATTTCATTGGTAATCATGCGGTGACGTAAAAAATATAATAGATGAATCGGTTTTCAATGGAACACGATAACAAATTAAATGAAGTTGCGGTAAAACTTAAAAAAAAAAAAGTTTTAAATAGTAAGTAACAAGTCACTTCCCAATGTAAATTAGATGATGTCGTAACGTAATGTAAACAAATTTCCCCCGTACCATGCTTTCTCGAGCATACAAAAAGTTCCGTACAAATGTCACATATAACTTATAACTATAGATGTATAGAAACTTTTTGTGTATGTAAATTGAACTATTTCTATAGTAATTTGTAATTTTAAGGAGTTCTAGAATTTATAAAACGTATATAGTATATTTTGAAATAATTTATTACTTACACACACAAGAATTAGTTTATTACAATGACACGAACATATGATATCGGTATCTAATCATACATACAAATCTTCATTCGCCATTTAATTTATTCGGTCCGAAGTTGAATTTTAAAAATACAAAAATTTTAATGCTGAAGTACATGATAAAAGGAAGCGTTCTTCCAAATGTTCATTCAATTTTATGTAGATAGATTTCAACTTCACTCCGCAGCCGCAACTTCACTCGAATGACTTACTGCCCTTAGCAACGTGGACTATTCAAATTACTAATAACTAAAATAACAGACTATGCACCCTCTAGTCCAATTCAATAAATACGTAGTACAGATGATTCTTACGATGATTATATATAATATAAAGGGTGGGAGAAAAAGTTTCTTCATATATATTAACAGTTAAGACATTTTTTTTCAAAGTTTATTTACATTTATTTATAGTATTTCTGTACTATTATGTTCGAAAACTTTTTGCCATCTTGTAGGTAGTGACAAAATCTCGTTGCTGTAGAAATTTTAGAACTTCTGTTCAAAAAGTAGTTTTGATGTTATCCTGACAGAACCTAAAGAATTCTGTAGAGACCGAAACAGGTAGAAATCTGGAGGTGCAAGGTCAGGATTATACTGTGAATGCATTATTACTTCCCAGCCATACTGTTTTAATGTTTGCTGAGTGGCTAAAGATGTATGTATTCTAGTTTATCGTGATGAAAGACCCACCCTTTCTATTGATCAATTCCACCCGATTTCTATCAAGTTCTTGCTTTAATCTCATCAGCTATTGGCAGTAAAGATCTGAATCGATAGTTCTGCCTAGCGGTAAAAGCTCACAATGAACAATACTTTTCCAGTCCCACCATACATACCGCATCATCCTATTGCTAGTTAACTCGGGTTTTGACACAGTTTGTGAAACCTGACCGGCCTTTGACCAAGACCTTTTTCGCAAGCTCTTACTTTTCATCACCAGTTATCAATACCTTAAAAAACGGGTCAGTTTCATTAAATCTCACAAAAAATCGCAAAAGGGTATACGGTTATTTAGGTTCCTTTCAGTGAGCTCGTGTGGTACCTAAATACAGAGCTTTTTTGTGTACTCAGCTTTTTTCAAATGGGTCCAAAACTGTTTTGTCGTCAATTTCTAATTCTTCAACTACGTTGCAACTGTACGTACATGCCCATTATGGTACACTTTTTCAAATATTGCGTCCCTTTTATTTGTAACAGGTCGACCACAGCGAAGTGCATCTTTGACATCAACATTCCCGGATTGAAAACGCTTAAACCAACTTTGTGCTAGTTTTGTTGATACTGAATGAGGGTCATAAAGGTCACAATTAAAATTTGAAAACACAAGGAAAATTGCGGCTTGCATCGTATTTTTTCCTTTTTTGTAATAAACTTTAAAATGAATCGAATGTCTTCCTTAGATTCACTCATTTTGACAAAAAGAAAAAGTAATAAATGCTTTAGTGTCATTAAAATCAGCCAAATACAAATAGTACAACCAAATATTTTTTTATTACAAATTCATACATACTATATGAGAACAGATTTTTCAATATATGATAGCAAAAAAAAAATGCTGCATTACCGAAACTAAACTAAAATCTAACACTTTTAAACTAACTATAAAGGATTTTAAAGAGAACTCTTATGAAGTATTTGATGACATATATGTAGTTACAAAGAAAATAATAAATGCAAAAAAAAAAATGTATGAGATTACGAAGATTGAAATCATGTTATCTAACGTTTGACAATTATAGCAATACGTTTTATAAAAATATACACTCAATAATCATTGAATTTGAATTAAACTGAAACTTTAGGTAGATTTTTTTTTAAAGTACAAACCCAACAAACAAATGTATGAATAACATTATGTCAAATGTTGTTAAATAAGAACACATTCCTGTTTAAATTTAGAATTCAAAGAATTATCTAGTACTGAGAATGAATTGTTAAGCGCTGATATATTTATTATCACAGCGCTGGAAGAATGGTGTGCTATTCCTAAAAACAGACTTTAATAGTTATTTACTTATTGCTTCCCTTTGATCGTGTGTGGTCACGGTTGCGTTGCATTTTGGAGATTTAATATAATTATTTTATTGTAGGTAGTTAATAAAAAGTTATTGGTTAATGGTGATATTTTTTTAATTTGAACATGGAATGAGTAATTTGTAAAAAAATATATATAATACAGCACTAAATATGGGTCAGCTGTCCTTTATTGTTAAGACAAACATTGTATCCATACATATAATGGTTTCTTGGAGCTTTGTTGCGTGACACGTATACTTATTAAGTGCACCGGTATTCAATTATCAAAACACAAAGGTGACCGTACTAAGTGGAATTATTTGTACCTTGTCCTAAATACAGGAAGCTCCGTGACGTCACGCAGGTTTAGGAGGAGCACAGTTCCTAGACCAAGATCAAACTTTATAAACTTAAACTTGACTACGTTTACTTGTTCAATGTGTAAAAAAATATAAATACGACTACAGACCTTGTACAATATATGATTTAAATAATAAAATAATTTTCATATAATTTAATTTTGCTATTGGTTGGTTGATTTAATCTCAAACTATTGGTCCCAAGTTTTTTAATATCTTTTTATTTGGTTTCTAATTAAAACCAAAACTTTAAAATTATTACATTATACTATAAAATAAAAATATATATTCCATAAACAATTATTCATTAAACTATTAATAACAATGAATAAATTAAATGTAGAAGACAAATTTTACAAATAAGTTTATAAGATCTAAAATTGTCATTATTGGTCGTAAGTAGAATTATTTGTGTTCCAACCCAAAAATAGGAAGTGCTTAGCTTTGTTCTAATATCTTGCCGCATGTTAAAGGGAATATAAAAACAAATGAGGGTCCCACATTAAGGTAAGGAAGTACCGGCCTTTATAAACTTACCTTTTTGATTACATAGTACCTATCGTCGAGGGAGTTGCCATTATTTTAAGAGTTTTAATAAAATCACGGTTTTAATTGATGTTACAAAATTTAAATCGGTTAAAATCATGTTAAAGTATATATTTACAATAATAATATAGTCATATCTGTGAATAAGGTTTCTTATAATAGACAAAAAAAAATCCAATAAACCATCGATTAAAAAACCTTCCCTAAAAGTAAAAAATAATATTATTATGTACTTATTGAAATCGTTGCGTTAGGGGAACGCAATACGTAAGTTGACGATGGTGGCTATTTTACAAATTATTCGGAACTAATGAATGAGGACTTAGATTATACGATTTGATATTTCAATTGCATTATATGCTTTGGTAACTTACTTGTATTTTGATTTCTTTCTTTATTTAGCGATCTCGACTTTGATGAGTACATAATAATATTATTTTTAACCGTTTTAGGGGTCTTTTTGTATCAGGGGTTTTTAATTTTTTTATTATTATTTTTAAATTATTATAATGGATTCTATATTGTACTAAATTAACATACAAATACACAAATTTTAACTTGTTTAGGTTCTACCAACATTAATGCATAAAAATCTTTCACCAGCACCAATAAAAACTCAATACCTTAAAGACGACTGCTTTTATTTTACTATTTCGACTAGCCAGGCTATCGATTACAAAAACCTCAATCGAATCAGTCCACTCTTTTGGATGCTATGATACCACAGACAGACACACAGTTACACAGATAAACTTATACACACAATTACAGACGTTTAACTTAAACAATGTTAACGCTAAATGTATTTGTTATATGATCGTAGCAATTGACGCCAGCCCTTCTTGTTGGAACAGATGCCAGACCAGTCGGTTTCCTTGTTTTAATCCATGACTCACAATTTTTATAGAATATTTTCAAAAGAGTTCCCTTTTTTGTGATTAATGTAAAAGAAATCTATTGTTTCATTGGAGTCCATTCCCCATTTTGCATATCAAAGCCTCTGCAAGAGTTAGTGATAATAGGAGTTTTTGCATTTGTAACGAACGAATGCGAGGATCAATAAAAGGTTAATGAAGCGTACTTCAGTTCGACTACAGAATCGACTAAAACTTACTGACTTTCCGCAATCTAGTTACTATTTATTTTGTTTACATTATTTTAGTCATCAATGTATTTATTATATCGTGAACCTACTTTTCTAAGCGCAGGTTCAGTCGGGTAAGAAGTATGGTATAGGTTCAGTCCGGTCAGCAGCGCTATTCGCTAACTATGACTTTTCTAATGACCATCAGCTGTGACGTCATGGCAGTTTGTTACTATAGTTACATAATACGAAATTAGTTGTTTGACAACCATTATGTCCGCACTTACTGATAGTGATTTTAATTTTAGCTGTCAAAAAAGATACGCAATAGCCCTGCAGAAGTGTAGTTCGTACGTAATAACATATTTTACTCGATTATAATAACTGTAAGGTAAATTGTGTAAATAAAAAATATTGTAAACCTTACTGAAAAAATATGCAAACAAACTTATTATATTGGCAAAAAATATTATATTGCTGTGGGGAACTACTGACTTGTTCTATATTTCGTCATATAAAAGATTTATTTCTATTATATCACAAATAAAACGTAAAATATTAGATTTTTTTTTTATAAATAGGAATTACTTAACCAAATAACCAAAAGTCGTGTGTAATTTGTTCTAAAAAAATACCAGTATCCGATAAAATAATCCCATTCATTCCTGAAAGAAATTTAAGAAATGTAGGTAGTTTGTGGTAGGCGTTTGTTATAGACTGAATAATCTAGTAATGACAGCTACAACTTTTATCATGAGGTGCCTCATGGTAATATTAACACTCATTCAAGTCAAAAAGCGATATTTTGCTGTATCACAATAATTAGTATCGTCGGCTGCAATTTATTTTCAATTACAAGTGGGTCATTTGGCGGAGATGAATTCCGTTTATGTCTTTACCAGTTCAAAATATGCTATTGTAGCCAAATAAAATTTAATAAACAGCGAATAATTTAATTTAGTGCACTACTCGTGCGTGGACGATGGGCAATAAAAAGATTTTATGGTGTTTTTATTATGATGCATAAACGTGAATCATCTATAATGGCCTTATGGAATATAAAAAATACGCTTTGGTATGGCTAAAGATGAAATGTTTTTAATATAAATTAAACGTAATAAGGTCAGTAATCATCTTAATTTTTGTCGAAAGTTTAAAATCTTTATATCTTCACAAAAACCTGTCAGGTAATAAGTACGTAGCTTGTGTGTAAGTTTATATTGAATGTACATTCAATTTAGTTCGTTAATTGTAACATTCATCCTAGCTATTTTGCACGATATTATATTTTACCAATGGCCCGTAGAAGACAACACGATGGAAATTGGTTAATTTAAAAAAAAAATAGGTATGCCTTGTACAAGAATAGCGAAGTAATAAAATTTTGAAAGTAATAACATATCTGAATTCTGAAACAATACGGATAACAAGTACCTACACAAGAATTATAAAAATAAAAAATTAAAATAATAAAAAATAAATATAATGTGGGCAATAATGAGAGGACTATTAATAACTTATTATTGTTACTTTTGCATAGATTCATGGTTTATAGGTGCATAGTCTAGAACCATATTTTGCATTGTCTACGGTTTGTTCACAGACTGCTGAAGTTGCACCGATAGGCTTAGTTTTTACCAAACGTCGAACTGCCCGTTTAATGGGTTTCTCTAATATATTATATACTATAATGTATAGTATAGACAAACGTGACAAACTCCAAAGAAGTTGACATTGTAGTGGATGGCAGTAAGATTGAATATGTTAAAGAATATGTTTACCTGGGCCTAATAATATCAACTTCTGACCAAATTTCAAAAGAAATAAACAAACGAGTAGCTCAAGGATGCAAAAAGTACTGGTCACTAAAGGAAATAATGAAAAGCAAGGAACAAGGGAACAATATAAAAAAGAAAACATTTGATGTGTGCATTCTGCCAATCCTTACGTATGGATGTGAAACTTAGTCAGTAAATCTACAACACAGGGAAAAACTTGCAAGATGTCAACGTGCAATGGAAAGAAGCATGTTAGGTATAAAGAGAAGGGATAGAATCAGGAACACGGACATTAGAGTAAAAACAAAACTCACAGACATAGTAGCTCAAATAGACAAGCAAAAATGGAGATGGACTGGACACATGTTGCGTCACCCGATTGGCAAGTGGAGTAAGCAGGTTACTGTTTGGCACCCAAGAGATGTCAAAAGAAACAGGGGTCGTCCAGTCAAGAGATGGAAAGATGACTTAAAGCTGACAGCTGGACCACTCTGGTCGAGAGTGGCCAGATATAGGGTGCACTGGAAGGAATTGGAGGAGGCCTATGCCAAAAGGCACACCGAACTTAGGGATATTTTATAACGCTTTTTAAACTACTTACTCTGTTAAATTAATATTCTAAGTTCTGGAATAATAAAGGCTTATATTATTATTATTATTATAGTATAGAACTCCAGTTTATAGACTTTTTGGAAACCTCCAAGATGTAGATATTTGTCGGAAAATGATAACATTTTCAAAAATGTTAGTACCTGCAGTTAATGTTTAACTGTTATTTATTTATTTAATTCTTTATTAAAATATAATGTACTTAAGGTACGCTTAATACCACAAAGACATTCTCTACCAGCCAATCTTAAAATGTAAAGGAGAGAATGTTGATAGGCGTGCAAAATAGTAAAAAAAAAAAGCCTAAAAATGTAAAAAAATATAAAATGAGTTGGACAAGAAACCAGTACACTGAAGAGGTGTATGGCCCAATAAGTTGATAGAAAAACGAAGTAATCTGTCATGAACATCGGCTAAAAATGAGAAATTTGTTTTAAATAAACAGGAGTGGAAGAATTAAACAAAATAGAGTAAAGTAAACAAAGAGTTCGTATGTTTCTACGTTTTGGCTTTGACCTATAGTCGGAGATATGGTCAAACTTACGTAGTCCAAAAAGGAAGGGTGTTCATTTATTAAGTAGGCGATCTAATTAATTTAGGAGAACATCATGGGCGTCGATATAACACAGATGAGCATAGTCAGGGATAGACAGCAGTAATGAGTTAACCAGGATGAAATGCACAATAAAATTGACGTGACAATTCCTTAACTTGATAGTGTCAATTGAGAGAACTATCTAGAATTCTGTTACTTGAAGAAAAAAGGGGATAACAGTATTGTTATAAATGACTTTCGGCAATTAATTTTGGTCAAAGTTTTTTTTTTTGTTAATTTGGCTTTCCCAATTTAACCCCCAATAATAATTGCTTGGCACCTACACATAATAGCTTGGTCAATTAAATTTACTTCTGTCTGCATATAAAGCTGTTGGTATAATTATTGTCAACGCTAGCAACACACAGGCAGTTGTCAGTGAAACCATTATGAATTGTTGGAACTCAGCGGTTTAATAACGCTGGTACCTTAATAATGTAGACTAAAAGATTCAAATCAAAGATTGCTAGCAATAGTAATACATACAATCAGTAGCTTTACTTAAGTATTCCATATGCAGCTATGGATAAAAGCCTAGAGATTAATTTCAAATGTCTGTTAAATGTCTCTTACAAAGTAACAAGTTGTACACGTAGAGGAATTTAATAAAACAAATAAATCAATAATTTTAATCTAAATGACGTAACTAAGTCTTGTATTAAAATGGTTCAGTTTGAGTTATCTAAAAATGACAGAATCAATATTGAAACGGGGCCGGGTAATAAATTTAAGAGAGTAAAGATGATAATCAATTTGATATCGCTTATATTATAATATGAAACTAAAGACCAGCCAAGACTAAGTTGTAATGTCTGTGTGTATATACTACTTTAGAGCGGTGTAAAATGTAATATTTAATTAATAAGGCAACTCATTCATAAATTAAACCATAACTAGCAAATAAATATCAAGGAAGTTCCCATAACTTTAACTGACAAAGCAAAAGGGCTCGAACAATGTACCCACACGGTAATTCATCTTAATTCAATGTCTAATACAACCATTACTTAATACTTTGGAAGTGCATTTAATACTAACAACTAAATACTAGTTCACACATAAGACACCGAATTCCTTAAAAAAAATTAACTACTTTCAATATGTAATAAATAATAATATGACAGTAAACTAGTACAAAAATTTGTCTAACAATCTCATTCCATTCTTAAATGTTCTAAATGTTTTTATATCAATATAAAAATAATAAGAAATAACTATTATAGTTTAGTATTCTAAAAAATATAAATAAATAAAGTAATTCTCTAACTGAGGACTAATAGTCAATATATTAAGTAAAAAGTCTTGGTGTGTCGTGTGTGTGATCATATATTGTAGGAGGCGAGTGGTATTCACCTGCATTATTTATCGCGTTACAATATTAACTGCATATCGGACTTAGATCGCTATCGTGTGCAGTACACGGAGCGAGTGCACGCGCTTTCGAGTGAGGGAGATAGGATCATTGTGTGCTTTACCATTGTTTGATACGACACGGCATTTAGACGGTAATAGAACTTAAAACTATTTTTATAATACGGATAACGTACATTTATATTACCCTTAAACCACAAAAACTTTAATGACAAAAATATTTTTTGTTATTATGTTCAATACTCTAAAAAAAATCTAATATTTACAATAATAGAGCTTACACATAAAAGTACTTGTAAATTTATATTAAATGCTAAACTCCGCAAAAACATCAAGGTACTTAAAATTGTTAAATTATCCTCATAAAAATAAATAATACGATGGAAACGAAATCCTAAAACTTTGCACTCATAACTCTTTGGTCTTAGCAATTATATTAAAATATATCGATTTCAACTTTACAAAACGAGCTCTGTTTTTAAACCCTTATAAAATTCTTAAAAACTTATTAAATAAAGGTGATGATATTTCTGTGAATAAAACACTTTTATTATTGTATATTTAAGTTTCACTCTACATTAACGGCAAAGTTAAATATTGAAAATGTCAACAATTATATGATACCAAACAGATGACAGAAGGAATTATTTCATAAAAAAACCTTAAACATTATCAATAAATAAACGAATGGTTAACACTTAATTTTAAAATATTAAAAGTGTTATTAAAACGAAGCATTCTATAATACCAAAACGTAGTTAGGTAATCCGTCTTCAGTCATCTCTTATTGCGATTGAATTTTCAACAGACTGTGATTGATTGGAACGAGTTTCTCGACTGGATTGATTTTTAAGTAGATCCAAAGAAAAACCTTCAATAAATTGAGCAACATTTGATACAAAAAAACAAGAGGATAAAATCCTTCTTATAAGGATTTTGACGGAAATACGATTAAGGGATCTCTTTGTACGAATCGTTCTTTATTGTAATTTATTGAGTGAAGTATTTATGATATTTCTTTGAAGAAAATATTATATTCTTTATATTTCTAAACTTATTGAGGAACGCAATGGTAGATAATTATATCTCTCTCTATACTACTTTTTAAGAAACACGTAAAATTTATATAAAAATTTCATATAAAATCATGACTATTCTATTCCATAACATACCCTTCCTTGTGATAAATAAATAACAACTTCGCTGGAATAAATTTGTAAACACTTTTATATATCTTATAATCCCCTGATATTTGTCTTTCTATATAATATCAGTAAATATTAACAAGCTTCGAGTATGTAAATATAAAATATGCATATGAAACTCATCGTGCCGTGATAACGTCATATTATAAGAAAGTATAATATTACATATCTCCAACACATTTGTACGGCAGTACTGTTTTCATCTCTGGTCAGACTCATTCCAGTATCAGCTTCTACCATTTGACTGCGTCCAACGACGACCACCAACCACCAACCACGTACTCTGTGAAAGGCTTGATCCGTTTTCATTGCAAAGAAATATTATATCTTTGTACTTCTACTACATGAATCATAAAGTGTTTCAAAGAAGTATTTAATCTGAAATCTGTCGATAATGAATACTAAATTTTATTTAATAACGTAATAATTACGAAAGTCTATAAGTCTATAAGTCTACTATACTCGCAGTTAGTACTAAGATTGATATGATTTGATAAAAAAAAAACAATTAAGTCTGCTATACTACATGTTATATATTCAATTGCAGACTCTAAAATCGACATAAAGACGGGGTTTCTTCAATTTTGATTGTTGTTTCTTACATTACAGACACAAAAAGTAAATGTTCCTAAAAGAAACATTAAATAAAAAGATATTAAATTTACTAGTTTTTGATTTATTTCTTTTGTATTTACCAAAATACCTATCTGAATACAAAATTTGTCATTTCTAGATAATCTGGAAATGAGTTTTAGTTTTGATCTACAGGTCAAAATGGTCCACTGATTTTTTATCAACATAAAAATGATGAATTTCGGACAGTAAGATCTAAATAACCATTTGAGGGGTGTTCCTGAAGTTTTGAGCACATATGTATCTTGAGCGTTTTAATATAGTATATTAATTTGACATTTTTATGTTATATGGTTTTTGAGGTTTGAGAGAGTCAAAAGTAGCTTTCAATGATTCGTGTATAGTATGGCTATACACGGTGTGTTTCGCCAGTTCGTAGCTTGAATTTGGCTGTAGACGCTACCCCGTGTCTGCATACTACGTTTCTGTGTTAAATTTACGTAAATATGAATATGATTTTTCATATCTGTTAGTTTAATAGGCTAAAGAAAATAGGCCCTTTATGATAAATAAATAATAAATTAAAAATAATTAAAGCTTATTTTAGGTTAGTACATAACGTACCAATTTGTTAAATGTGCAACTACGTTTTTTAATATGAATTAAAGGGCTCCTGAGCTAAGTCTCCGCTGGGTTTTAATATTATATAACGCATTAAACTTTAATTCAGCTTTAATTTTATTTTACATTTTATAAATATGTAGAACAAATTTAATAATGTATACAAAACTTTTTAAATCAAGTGTTACAAAAACACATTTATTGATATTCTTAAGGTAATCAAATAAACGATAACTGCTTTGTAATGTAGTTATGAAGTTTCGATAATATTTATCTTCTATTGCTACATTGCTATTGGAGGCAATACTAACAAGTGATTTTCGTGGTAATCGAACATGTCGAGACACGCAAACGAAATTATACTCACAATTGCAGATATCCTCTGATCATCTTCCATTCCATCGTTAAATTAACTCAAAACATCCTAAAGCTTTTTTTAAATAAATTATACAGTATATTTGAAAAAAGACACTAATCGATTGTTTTGCATTTCATCTGTTTGAGTATTTATTTTCCTTCTAGAATCTTTATAAAACTTTTATATCTGCAAATGTGGTCTCGCCTTGGGACTTGTTCCAACGTCGTAATTACGGGTGTACACCCGTACAGCCGCAAATAGAAACAAAAACACGCTCTCATATGTAAATAGAGGGGATCAGCCCAATGTTTGGGTGCGCGAAATAAGTGTTGTGTGATATTAGACGGAAGATCTCTGGCCTTAGAACAAATACATTTAAACATTCTTACCTACCTTTACATTTAAAGATAACCTTTCTCTCCAATAAATGTAAATATGTGATGTTTAGAAAACAAAAAAATAAGAATATTTTTTAATTTTCATATACTTTGCTCACAAAATAAAGAAAACGGTTTTTAATTGAAAATAAGGAAGAATAAAGAGAACTTATAAACGTAGAGCCAAAACTATAGTAGAGCTAAAGTCATAAGCGATTGTCAACTTACTCACCAACTATTTAGGCCAACTATTTAATCCAATGCATATCAAATCAAATACAAAAAACTGTGATAAAAGAAATCGCAGTTTTTGGTATTTTTAGAATTGGAATCGGAAGGGCAAAACATGTAGTAGACTTTGACAGAAATTTTCTTAAAACTTAAAAAACTTTTTCAGAGATAAAAGAGGTAAGCTTATCTCAAGATAAGACCAAAGACCAACTTTTTGACCATCATAAAAGCACATAGGAAGTGCCAAAAATCCAAAAACAATAAGGGAATCCAAACGAACAAAAACCTGAGAGTCGTACTGCAGATTTTCATGCCGATCAGCAAACCTTTGGAGAAAAAATAATTAAAAATAAACATCATCTTAGTCAGCACCAGGTCTGGATACTATACCTTATTTACTTTATAAAAAATGTCCCTTCGTCCATAAACATCTTTTAAATATATTCGGTAAAATCTGGTCAAGAAAGCAAATAACGACATCATTTGTAGAAGCCCTTATTGTTCTCATTCCAAAAATCGATGATGTCAATAATTCTAGGGACACTAAACCGATAGATCTTTTTTTCGTTTGGAAAAATGTGACGACCGGGGGCTTATTTGGAACTACCCGGCAACATGGATAACGCTGCCATTTTTAAGACTACCTACTAAAAAACCAACCATTGACCTCATCGCCTTAGTGGGACGCCATTGGATCGCTTTCGCACTCACTGTGACGCCCTGGCGGAACCCCCCAAAATGAGAGTACCCCGAGCAACTTAGAGTCGTGGGGGTGCCTCACGACTTAGACCTATCGTAGGTCCCCTTACTCTCCCGTCTGACCAAGGCATTATGGCTGGGGAAGTAAGCGGCAGATCGATAGATCTAAGAAATACGATTTTAAAAATATTTTTTTACTCTCAATTATAACATAGATTTATTTCAGAGTTGTTGTATTCTCCAATAATATTTAATATAGTTATTAATATTTTAATACATAAATAAATTAATTATTTATTGTAATTCTATGTTACAGAAGTTTAATAAATAATAGCTTTTTAAATGATCTTAAAGCCTAGCCTTAGCCTTTTCTCCCTTATGATATTAATAAAACCCCTTTTATCAAAGTAAGATGCAAGCGTCTTAAAGACATTAAATTTATGGTTCCGGCTAGCTAGTTCAGTGTATTTTTTAACCTTATTAAGAAACCGAAATAATTTTTGATTAAAATTAAAGAAACCGTCGGACTTTAAACTATTAGATAAAAGACATATCATCGGAAAATCTAAACATGATATTGTTACATCTCTCCCAAAAGATAAAGTTTAATAGTGCCATAAAAAAAAAAGTGCTCAAACAAATAAAGTAGGGCCCTAGCCCTAGCCCTTGATCCGAATCAAGTAGGAAAAAACGAAATATAGATGTAATAAAATCCTTTAGTAGACAAGATGAAAACAATTATTACCGACTGCATGCTATAGGCCTAGAAACTTAAAATGAATGGGTGACCATAAGAATTTTTTGTTTGAGACAGCGCACCCTGCTTTATGATTGGTCCTCGCCATTATTAAAGTTTATTCTTAATGCATTCCAAATGATTCTCCCAGATCAAAATAATTTGGTAAGATGAGGCTCAGCCACTGATTAGTCTAGGAACATCTGCGAGGAGGCAGTAGGAACACCTGGGAACAGGAACGAAACACTTGTCAGTAGGGTGTAGGGTGCTTCTAGATAATACAATACAAGGTTAACACTCGCGTCGCCACGATAAGGTATTAGAAATCTTACGGGAAATGGTTAGTCTTTTGGTAACAAGAGTTCGGAAGGATATTAAAACCACCAAACGATCTTCGGAAGGGTAGCACATCCACAAAACGATCTGCAGATCGTTTAGTGTTTGACCTCTAAAGAATTTGTAAAAGAAGGTTCCTCTCAAAAACCAAAAACGAATCCCTTTTTTTATTTTATATGCGACTCTTGATTGTACAATAAAATGATGGACATGAATGAAAAGGCAAAATTTCGTAGAATGTTGATGTTTTGTCATCCAGACCTGATTTATTCCTGTATTAAAAACATCTAAGGCGCGTGATATTAGTGGAGCTTACCGTTCTTTAGGAAAAAAAAAAACTTCTCCAGGGATCTCACATTTAAGCTTAACAAGTACACTTAACCAAGAAACTGTCCACGAAAAAATTATAGTTAAGTTCTAAGCGGTAAAAGCGGGAGCGAGAGGTATAAGAGCAAAATCTTTTTATAACTTACTTAAAGACATTTCAAAAACTAGCATCGGTTCGTTTCTAGAATGTATTTCAAAGGCAGCATTAGTAGGTTCCAAATTTGGCTTGGTAGGGAGAGGAGTGTGGACAGTGTAGGTGACGCGTTTATGCGAAACATAAAGGGGCTCCTTAAACAAGTCGAAAGTCCCATTCGTTGTATGCACTCCTCTTCATACAACGTGAAGAAGACGTGTAAGAAGCTTCGTCTCGTTTAATTTATTATATTATGAAATAATCACTGGAGTATTAAAACTAAGACGAAATTAATAAGCCACAAATCATAATATGACTCCATTTCCACTATACAATTACATAAATACTGATATCACTCAATTTATTACGGCGATGTTAAAGTCAATATTATATTATATAGGACCACTAATCATGTAGACATGTCTAATATCAGCATTTTTTTCCGACCCCGCAACTATAGTTAAATACCTGTGAATTGGTAAGTGCAATCCGTCCATAATCCAAGTATAGCAGTTCTAGTCCAGTTGTTCAATTTACTGTCACGATTACTAATTTATTATTGTATACATATATTTTTATTATTTAATTATTTATATTTATCGCAAAGAATATAAATAATTTCATAGTTTTCGGCTCAATAGACACAAAACAAAGCTTGAACCTAATATGTATATTAATAATTAACATGGGGCTAGAAATTATTTATTCATACTGTAGGCAAAACAAACCGCAAACCGAGTTGTAAACAAACTGAGGAATATTAAACAAATTTTCCGATAAACTAGCTGCAATTATACTTCATTGTTTAATAAATTAAGAATATGAAATACCTATAACGGAAGTTACAGCGTTTCAAATAATTTGTTTTTTAATCCTTATTAACTATAATCCTTATTTATCATTCTCATTTATCTGTTTTTCTGGGATTGGATGGCAAGCGAGCAGACGGTTCTTCTTACAGTAAGCTATCACCAGTCACCCTTGGACAAATACGAATAATTGGAGTGGTAAGCGATGCAGCACCGCTGAGGGAAAAGGAGATACAGGGAGAAACTATGAACACCTTATTCTCTAGCTTACTGTATGAAGTCTAGCTTTTGTTTTTTCACTTTTAACATGAACTTATTCAAACGGATTTTCTTTTAGAGGGTAAGATTTCCTCGGTCAAGCTAACCTGTTTAAAAATGCAATAAAACACAATATTTAGGTACTGTCATTAACTAGATAATTAGATTTATTATATATTACCACATCAAAAATGTATATTTCTTCTATAATTTATAAACATTCTAATATTATCTAATACCGCTATGATATTGTGTATGCATTATATATTTTTTTAATAAACCGTTAAAATAATTCGAAAAATCAGTACAACCGCACGAATCAACATTAAAAATATCCATAAAATATTTTATTAAGTAAATACCGAACTGCGGTACTCACTATGGAATAAAAACAGCCTATAAATAAAATCATAACAAACATTTGGACAACCCTATCGAGACAGTCACGTGCGTGTTAAATGATGTGAAACGGGAAGCAATAAACCTACAGCGTTTTGTTGTCGGTTATCAATTTACGATAGTATATCAGATAATATCTTTATACCACAGCAGTTTTTAAATATAAAATTATTTTCAGTAGTCTCTTAAATATCCCAATCCGCGATTCTACCAATACTACAATTTAAAAATCATAATGTTATATTACTTATCTTAAATATATAATATTTACCCGGATACCACATAAATTAACCAGGATTTGACCAAATAATTTTGAAACCATTCGGATTCCCATAACTTATTAATGAGCAGGAACCAGGGCATGGTCTGACAAATTCAGATTAATTTACGTAAACACATATTTAAATATATATTTAATAAACATCATTGTTCACGAAAGTTAAGTTACGAAAAATATTCACCTTATTAAACCATAATTCATAAAGTACAATTAGAAACTAAGAAGCCATAAGAAACACTATATAAAAAATTATAATTGATTGACATTCAATATATAATAATCATATATAATCTTATCTTTCGTACTACATAATACGCAGTAGATGCGTTAACACCGAGCGATTTATTACAACACTAGTTAAACAAGTGCTCAAGATTAACATGAGATGTTGGAAAGATAAGCAAAAAGTAGAAAAGATTAAACCGGGGTATTGTCAGTGTCAATCGTCAACTGTATAACTCGTCCCAAGATTAATTTATGCATTATCAATCCGTAGGATCAAACAGCTTGATAATGTATTTAATAAAAACAAAAAATAAATTATCATAAATTATAGTGTTTTCTAAGCTTTCACGAGTACTACACAGTGAAATAAAACTATTTTTACGGATTAAACTCGCGTATAATGAATTAAATTTTAAATTTACATTTTATAACTAACTCGACGTTTCGAATGCTTTGCAACAATCGTATTCACGGTAAATTTGAAATTTAATTATACACGAGTTAAAACCGTAAAAATAGTTTTATTTCAATACCATCAATTATATTTTCTTAAAATATATATAGAAATTACTGAAGACTGGATTCATGCGGGCACTTAATATAAAAACCATATTATAGAGACCCAGTCTTAAATAACGCGGAATGAAGGCTTCTGATTGGTCAGTTTGTAAACAATAGCTGCATCAACCCTTTCAAAATAATGATATTATTTGCGGTTATTGAGCTTGGAAATCAATTAACAAAAATGGTCGCCGACTCATGATTATGCGAAGGTTACATTACATTTACCGCGTACTACTTTAATATCATGTGATAAAGCTGAATTTCCAATATATTATTTGTTTATTTAAAGACTTGTGGTAACATTAGTTGTAAATAAACTATTAGGTTACGGATGTCTGTGGTTAACCTTTTTTTTATTTACTTTTACAGAAGAGTGAGTCTAAGATTTATATATAATGAATAATTTGGTTTAACTAATTCCGGTTGTGGCATATTTTTAAAGTGAATCTATACAGATAAGTTAAACATTAGAACTTTCAAATGAAGCCTAATATGATGCCACCACCGCCCGGATAAAGACAACCATATAATATTATCAAAATTTTTGCCCTATATGTCCCTAAGATATCAAACTATTTGCTTGTTTTAAGGGTGTTAGACAACGATAAAAATTATATATATTGATTATATATAATAAATGAAAGAAGCCAGAAATTCAGACATCTATGCTCATCACATACTTGCATGTCCCTGTCAAGATCGAACCCGAGCCCCTTAGCGTCGCTATATGTTAGGCCTCTGCGTTAACCACTCGACCAACGGGGCGGTCATGAGACATATATAATTTGTGGGTTCAAATCCCTGCCCGTGTTGCTTTATTTTACATTCTATATATAAATATATATAGTTAGTGGTGTATTTTTTTTATTCATACGAACGTTTCAAACTGTAACAATATATGTATATGTATATACATATATATATACACATATATTATATATTTAGAAAGAGGCTTTGTTATGAACCACTTCTGTTACTGGAAACTATTCCATATTTTAGCTGGCATTATAAAGAACTAAACAAGAAGTCATAATAAAAGGCTAGGGATCTAGACAATACTGGGGACCACTCGACGATCTCAACAGCCAATGAGAGAATGTCGGGTTTGTAGTGTACTTTATTTAACAGCACTAGGCCGGATTAGTTTTTGAATAGTGCTTAACAATACCTAGGGAGAGACGCCATGTTGCCCACTTGGTAATAAACAAAGGATACACTAAAAACATAGATTAGATAGTATTTGGTTAGTAAGATACATAATATTTGGCCTATAATATTATACTAAAAAAGAAAAAAAAACTATAAAGTTATATTTGACATTTTAATTATGCAAATAAAAAAAAACGAAAATCTTATAAGAAAATACATAGTAAATAGATTTTTATTTTTTTTTGTTGATGCATAAAATCCCTGAATTAGGCTTTTAAGAGCGCGAATGACCAAAGCCTTCCTGACAAGCCGCAGGATTTTCAGAGATTTATTTTTTAAAGCCTTTGCATTGTCATACAAGCTATAAAATGGACGTTTCAAATAAAAACAACAAGAACATAATACCTAAAATATAACATGGAATATATTTTGAAATAAAACTATTTTTTTACGGATTTAACTCGCGTATATTGAATTAAATTTTAAATTTAAATTTAATTTGGGTTAGATTTAAAATGTAAATTTAAAATTTAATTCTATATACGCGAGTTAAATCCGTAAAAAAATAGTTTTATTTTAATGTGTAGTACTCGTAAACTTTAGAAAAAAACTCGTAAACCTTAGAAAATACTATGGAATATATTGCTAGTTCAGTTAAAGCTAAGTGTATATTTTTGCCTATTTTATTTACAGGCAGTTAAATTTCATTCTGACAAAGTATTGATCAAACTATGAAAAAACGTAACTTTGGTTTGTCCATTAAGAAATTCACTTTTAGCAATTAAGAAATTATTGCGTTTTCAAATAAAAATGTTTGTCATAATTTGACTTACACAAAGAAAAAAATGTAAATATAGCTGTCCAAATTATATCTTCACCCGAATCTAGAAAAAAAAGAGAGTGTGACGTAGACAGCATACGTAATATGGATATTATATCGCTAGTTTATGTTCCATTGTTAATTCAATATATATTTTTTTGTAGACAGGAAAGAAACAAATTAGGTAGCTGTACTTAAATAATAATAATTCAAAACGCCAGTACCTACGCTTCAACTGTTGCGAGCCTCGAGCGAAATATGCATTCGAAAAATATTATTAGTTATATGTTCTCTAATCTGGCCGAATTTGCTTAATGCCCCGCAATTTACGAACCGCATTGAATACAAGTTAATTTGTAATTTATTTTTAAAACATTTGCAGCGGGAAGCAAATATAAGGTTAGGTTTACACTGACAAGTTGTAAATATTGAAGTGATTATAGTAATTCATTTTGCAATGGTCATAATTTAATCAGGTTCCGACCGTAAAAATTAATGTTACTTGTAATTAAAAATCTTTCTTAAAGAAATGTCTTTTATCACTCTACAGTGGTGAATAAATAGGATTGAACGGTTGGTAATTTATTCTTAAATGTATAATGATCCCGTAATGACAGAGCACAACTATTAGCAAAACGATTGTGTGATAACAGCCTAAAAACCAAAAGACTGGCTCTATGCCAAATAAAAAAATTAAATCCACCTGACATAGTTTACATAGATTACGGACACAATGTACAGAATAAACAAGAGCCAAACAATCTTGGTCTAAACCTGCTCTATTTATTTTATGGGCTTGTTTATTTCAACGTATTTCATTCAAAATATATATTTTTTATATTTTTGTATAAACTTATTAAAATGTTGTTGACATTAAAAGTGTAAGTAACACACTTGTATTCAAAGTCAAATTACTCTTCGCTGTTTGTATTTAGAATACAATCAAATATTATTTCTAATACCGGATAAAATCATCAATAATGATGTGGTTTTAATTTGTATTATAAAAATATCTTATAATAAATATTTAAACGAATATATAACTCACTACACGTACTTTAAAATATCTTGAAGAACTTCTTTGAAAATGCTTCTTGGCAAAAATGCTGCTTTCTAAAAGGAACATCAAAGCTGACACTGCGATTAGAATCTTTGTGTACCAGAATAAATTTGTCGTCAGCTGTCAGTTGTTTGATCAACAGATTAAAAAGTCGGCGAATGCGGCTACCAAAACTTGCATTTTCAACTATGAAACTTTTTCAGAAAGTGCATACATCGTAAGCTGTTGATTTTCAAACATTGACCTTAAATGGCTTTTTTTTATAGTTGAGAATTGACTTATACTTCATAATATTTCAAAGGGATTTATCTTATCGTACCTAAAAATAAAGTAGAATGGAATATGGAATGTAGGTATATACATGTCAATTTTGTATTGTATGTAATAACGTCTTAAATAAAGCAAAACAGGGACATTATGTGTTAATTTGAATAAGATTGTGGTTAATATTTATAAATAGACTAAAAGGTAATGTGCATGATATTATTAAATTATACCTACACGTTAAAGTGTGACTTTAATTTATTCAATGCTTACCGAAATTGCCGAAGAAATTTAATGTTAACAGTTAAACATGCATTTCTAATAAGCTCTATCATATTAACATATTCGGATACTGTACTTCAAAGGGTCCAAATTAGCATGAGTGCGCAACATTTGGGGGATAATTTAATGGTGGTAGTTGTCGACTAGTGTACCTCAGGGGTTCATTTTGTTTGGCAAGTAATGATTATAAGTGGAGCCATAACATTATGCTAATGTTTTAGCCTTCAGCATGCCACAGGGCGCTTCTGTGCGATATACGTTTTTTGTGTGCCTAATTGAGAATTGCACGAACTCGTTTTGTAAACAATAATTTGTTTCATCAGGCAAATGCTAATGTAATTCCTAATATGTAGTGATCGATCTTTTATCAAAATAAACGTTATTTTTTTTTTTAATATTGAGTTATACATGTCATATAGAAGTTTAAATGTTGACTGAAAACAACATAAAACAAAAATTAATTTTTCAACAAAATAACTTGTACTTAAAGTATATGATAATGTGATAAAGCTTAATTGTTAAGGTAATAACAACTCAGCTAACCCTCGAGGGTATATCATACACCTAGTTCAGTGTGTGAATATAAAATTACTCAATTATCAAAACATAAAGAGCGTAGAGAATTTATACACGCTTATATCCCTTAGAGCCTTCAGAGACTTAGTGAGATACTCCGTTTTCGGCGATTAAACTGTTAATAAGCGCTTCGAAGAACTAACAAAGGGGTGACAAATAAATTGTTTTGTGTGTCTTAAAACAGTAATCCTTCAAGTTAAATTTATCAAGATTATGATGGCAGTGTTTAATTACAGTTGATATAGATACCATTTCTATATCCTACTGCGGAAAGAGATGAAGTTTTGTTGGTGCAGAAAATATTGTATGTACACATATTTATTCAATCTTATTGGTAGTTAAGAGGTTATGCTTTATAGTTTAATGTTTGAATATGAAACAAATATAAATATTGATTGATATATTTATTTGAACACCATTTACATATTTTCAATTAAATATTCCCTCTGAAAGTCAATTGCGAGTTCATTTCATTCTAGCCTGTGTACCTAAAAATGTTGAAAAAATATTTTTTCAGCTTACAATGCCGTTACTGGGTCAGCGTTTTTTTAAAGAGCACTGAAGTGTTTAAAACCAGAGTGCTTTTAAAAATTACGTTTATTAAATTTTGGCGTTATTCAACACGGTATCCGTTGATTATACCAATTTTTCGCATCGGTCGCTCGCGTTAATTGTTTTGCCAGTCCATCCAATTCGTTCTTCAGTTAGCTTTACAATTTCAAAGTGTCATTTGATTCGTGATGGATTTCCAAGTTTTTTGGCAATTTCACGCTCTGAGGCGAATCCCGACGGGTTCACTTTTGATAAGGGAAACACGTGAGCCATCGATTTCATTGACATACATTTGGATAAGGATTTGATTGTCCAACGAAAAAGAAAAAAAATCTGTTGCTACTGCAATAGTAGTACCTGAAGTAAAATGTTTGATTCTTCTTTATCTTTCTTTTAAGAATAGCCTTTGGTCATACAGAAGTAATTTCTGAGTATTAGGTCGTATTGCAGTGGTATTGGAACCACATGACAAGTCACTCCATCAAGATTGTATGTACGTTTAGTAAAAGGGACTGCATTTTTCGTTACAGGAAACTTACCATGTTTTTAAATTAAGTACAGATCTTAAAGTGGAATTTGCTAGTTAAGCTACCATGTCATTAGTGCTCTTCTTGAATTCTGTAAATTACCGAAACGGATTTTCAATGGATACCTAAGGGGTACAGATAAGGTAAGAAGGTAAGGGAAAAATACATCCATCCCGTTTAAGGCAATTATAACAATTTAATTTTTACTACCCGTATGTTCATAAATTTATTTTTTTATTTAATATTTCAATTTACAATCATTCAAACGCATTACAAAAGAATAATTGTGATATAAAATATAATTGTCGACATTTATTAAAACGCAGATGTAAGCGCAGCGGCCATTGAAATCAGGCACACGAACAACAAAATTATGTTTGGGTTTAAACCGTGTGTTATGAAACATCATTCCAGAACAAATTTAATTATGATAACAGTTATTTATGGGTGTAAATATGTCAACTATTTTTATTAAGTTATAATGAGCACTTCTGCGCTGGATTAGTATTAGTATATAAAAAAATAATAATAAATATTAATTATAGTAAATAATAATAATAATAAATAATAACAACAATGACGACCATAATAATAATAATAAATGATAGTATCACAGGACAAATTACACAGATTGATCTAACCTTTAAGTAAGGGGCAGTCCCCACAGTGTTTTTGAGTACGTCCTCGTCGTCTGCCCTGGAAATCCCTACTTGGTGCGCGGTAACGCAGTGGCCAGTAGTGGAGCCAAATCTCAATAGACAATACTGTGTGGAATTGAAGTGATTGATATGAATAGTGAGGTGAATCCCGTGTCCCCCGGGACTCAGCACGGCCCTTTTCAGGGCCAACCTAACGGCCCTTCTCAGGGCCAACCTAACGGCCCTTCTCAGGGCCAACCTAACGGCCCTTCTCAGGGCCAACCTAACGGCCCTTCTCAGGGCCCACCCGGTCCTTCAGGACCAGTTGTAGAGCCGCCTAGGAGCGGAACCGTGTCGCCTTTTTTCGTGAGGCCAAGCGACCTCACGGAAGAGGAGATGACGGACTCGACGGTGGCCAGCGACGTGTCAAATACGTACACGCGCAAACGCCTGCGGGCTCGTGTGTCCGGGTCGTCGAGCACTTCGACGATCAAGGAGGCAAAGTCTAAGCGCGGCTGCGGCCGTGGTAGCGGGCGCACCCAGGCAGTAGGCCGTCGTGCCATGTTGGCGTCCTCTGATCCAGCTGCGGCCAGAGCAAAAGAGGAGGCCGAAATATTGGCGAAAGGAGTTAAGCACGCCAAAGAGGCGCGCGCCAGGTTTTTGGCGGCTAGGAATACCCCAGCCGCCAAAATGGAAATGGAGAGGATGGCCTACCTTTTAAGCAAACAGGCTCAGGTGGAGGTGGACACGATCATAACCGTGGCCACCCAATCATCGAAGCTGCCGAAGGCATGCCAGACGGCCTTAAAGGCGTCGGCGGTAGCGCTTCGTGAGATTGTGGCGGAGGCCATGAACCGGAGCGCCTCTGAGGAGGTCCAGCGTTTGGAGGCACAGGTCACTAGCCAGAGCCTCGAGATCGCGGCCCTCCGGGAGGAAATAAAGGGGCTCCGCCAGCCCCAAAAGGGGAAGGCGACGACGTCGCAGGAGCTGCGGGAGGCGCTGCGCGAGATCGCGCAAGAGGAGCGCGCATTCACTCGCGCCTGCCTAGCGGCGTTGGAGGACCGCCTCCTCCCGGCAAAGACCGTTCGGCCGCCGCTTGCGGCTGACAGACGCTCTGAGGCGCCGACCTCGGTGTCGGCCCCAGCGCCTGCTCCAACTTTCGCCGCTACGGCGGCAAAAAAGAAGAAAGGGGCCAAAAAGCAGGCCACTTTGATTGCCCCGGTTGCCTTGGCTCCCGTCCCGACGGTCCCGGTCGCTGGGCAGTCCGTTGTTGAGCCGATGGAGATCGGGTTGCCCTCGCAGGAGGACCCGATGCTGCCCTCGGCCACCGCGGCCAATGAGTGGACGCAGGTTAAAAGAAAGGGGAAGAAGAAGAAGGCGCCTCAGCCGTCTTCTTCCTCAGCGGCGCATAAGGGGCCTGCCAATAAGACAGCCCCCGTTCCGGCCTCGAAGAAAGGCCGTAAAAAGAAGACGGCAGCGAAAACAGCGGCCGTGGTCGTCACTATCTCGCAAGAAGCCGCGGCCGCTGGCGAGACCTACGAGTCGGTCTTTTTAAAAGCCCGACAAACGGTCCGCCCGGCCGAGATGGGGATCGAGCGGGTGTCGTGCCGGAAAACTCAGACGGGAGCTCGGATCTTCGAGTTCCCAGGGGCCGACCGGATCCAGCAGGCCGACGCCTTCGCCGCCAAGATGGCGGAGGCTATATCAAATGTCGCCAAGGTGACGAGGCCGGTTAAGACCTCGTCCTTGGTCCTGATGGAGCTGGACGACTCCGTCACTAAGGACGAGGTAGCCGCCGCCGTAGCGGCGGCGGGGGGTTGTGGCGTCGCGGACGTCAGGGCTGGGGAAATCCGGCCGGGCAGCAGGGGTATGGGCCGCGTCCGGCTGCAGTGCCCCGCTGTGGCCGCCGAGGCCGTCCTTAAGAAGGGGCGGCTCCTCATCGGGTTCAGTTCGGCTGTGGTCCGGGCTGCAGAGGAACAGCCGAGGCGTTGCTTCCGGTGCTTCCTGCCCGGGCACGCCCGGCCGTGCTGCCCATCGCCGGTCGACAGGTCCGACCTGTGCTTCAGGTGCGGGCAGCCTGGCCACAAGCAGGCCGCCTGCGCAAAGGACCCCCACTGCGCTGTGTGCTCGACCAGCGGAAGGCCGGCGGGCCACGTCATGGGGGGGGCTAAATGCAACCCCCCCGCCAGGAAGGGCAGGGAGCAGGCCACAGTGCGGCCAGCCTCTGCGGATGCCCAGGTTCCGCTGGGCTCCTCTGACGGTGCGATGTCCCAATAATGTCAGGACCGGGACATCGCACAATAATGCAGATAAACCTCAACCACTGCATAGCGGCACAGGACCTCATGAGTCAGGTGCTAGCTGAGTGGTTGGGGGATCTTGCCGTGGTCGCCGAGCCTTATTACATTGCAGCCAGCTGGCTGCAAGACAATACTGGAAGGGTGGCCATCGCGCCGCGACCCTCCACGGACTCCCCTCCCCTCTCGCTCATCGAGAGAGGACATGGATACGTGGCCGCCGCGTGGGGAGATGCCGCTCTCTTGGGCGTCTACTTTCCCCCAAGTCGCCCGCGGTTGGAGTTTGAGAGATATCTCCAATCTCTGACCGCGGCGATTGCGCGTATAGGGAGGAGCAAGGTCGCAGTTTTGGGCGATTTAAATGCCAGATCTGCGGCCTGGGGGTGCAAGACAACAAACGCCTGTGGCTCGGCTCTCGAGTCGTGGGTGGCGTCGAACGGTTTGGTGCTCCTCAACAGGGGGGCAGTGCAGACGTGCGTGCGGCACAACGGGAGCTCGGTGGTTGACGTTTCGTTCGCTACCCCAGCCCTGGCCGCCGACGTCTGCAGGTGGGAAGTGGACCTGCAGGAGAATCTATCCGACCACAGGTACATTCGGATAGAGTTCTCCACCAGGAGTCCACGGTCGGGGGGGCTGGGAAAACGATCGTCCTTGCCGCGGTGGGCCCTGACGCGGTTAGACCGCGACGCGGCCAGGGAAGCGGCGATCATCCAGGACTGGTTCGCTCCGCCTGCAAGTCCGAATATGGACGTCGACGCCGCCGCCCTCCGGCTGAGGGAGGCGATGACTGAGGTGTGCGATTCCAGCATGCCTCGGTCCCGCCGGCCGCCTCCCAAGCGGGCGGTCTACTGGTGGTCCGCGGAACTCGCCGGCCTCCGGGCGAAATGCGTGGCCGCGAGGAGGTCCCACGTGAGGGCCCGCCGCCGTCGCCAACGCGATGCCGCCAATGCGGACCGCCTCCATACCGCCTATATGGAGGCCCGGCACGTCCTCAAAGTGGCCATCCTGGAGGCCAAAAAGGCGGCGAGGGAGGAGATGCTAGGGGGGCTCGACAAAGATCCCTGGGGCAGGCCGTATCATGCGGCACGCAATAAGCTGCGACCG
Source organism: Napeogenes inachia (assembly GCA_959347355.1). Taxonomy (NCBI): domain Eukaryota; kingdom Metazoa; phylum Arthropoda; class Insecta; order Lepidoptera; family Nymphalidae; genus Napeogenes; species Napeogenes inachia. The sequence continues at coordinate 10,688,484 of OY365793.1, read as the reverse complement.
ATCGGCCCCCCCGTCGTCGAGTCCCTCGAGCCGGCGCTCCTGTCGGAGGTAGTCCGGGGGCTGTTCCCGGACCGATCGGCGGAGTTCGTCCCTCCTCGGATGGCTCTGCCTCGGCGGGTGGGCCCTCTGGCCGACACCGGTTTCGCCCCGGTGTCGGAGGAGGAGTTTTCCTCGGCGGCGCTCCGCCTCCGAGGAAAAAAGACGGCGCCGGGGCCTGACGGGGTGCCGGCGCGGGTGGTGGCGATAACCACCAGCCAAATGGAGCGACGCTTCAGGGACCTCTTCGACCGCTGCTTCACGTCTGGGAGGTTCCCAAGGGTTTGGAAGGAGGGGGTTCTGTGCCTCCTCCGGAAGCCGGGGCGGCCGGTGGATTCTCCTGCCGGCTATCGGCCGGTCGTCCTCTTGGACGACGCGGCCAAGCTTTTTGAGGCCGTTATAGCAGAACGGCTCAGGGAGCACCTGAGGGGGACCGGCCCGGACTTATCCGGGACCCAGTACGGGTTTCGGGCGGGTCGGTCCACGATAGACGCGCTCCAGGAGCTGAAGCGCGTCACACAGGAGGCGGTGGCGGCTGGGGATGGCGTGTTGGCTGTGTCGTTTGACATCGCCAATGCTTTCAACACCATCCCCCACGCCACAATTAATGAGGCACTCAAATATAATAGGGTGCCTCCATATTTGCGGGCCCTGCTGGCAGACTACCTCCGGGAGAGGGAAGTCCTGTTCGTCGGCGGGGACGGCCGCATGAGGCGGCATAGGGTGCAGTTGGGTGTTCCGCAGGGGTCGGTCCTGGGACCACTCCTGTGGAACGTCGGCTTCGACTGGCTCCTCCGGGGCGCCCTCCCCGATGGAGTGGGTGTCATTTGCTATGCGGATGACACCCTTCTCACGGCGCGGGGGAGAACATTCGGGGAGGCAGCCACCCGGGCGTCAAATGGGGGGACCCTGGTTGCCGATCGGATCCGGCAACTGGGGTTGAAAGTGGCGCTACCCAAGACCGAGGCCCTATATTTTCATGGGCCGCGGCGGGGTGCGCCACCTGACGCCCATATCATGGTGGGCGTCGAGAGGGTGCGGGTGAGTGCCACGATGAGGTACCTGGGCCTCACCTTGGACGGGCGGTGGAAGTTCCGAGAACATTTTCGTGAACTTTCACCGCGCCTCCTTAAGGCGGCGAGGAGCCTAAATTGGCTCCTCCCGAACGTGGGAGGGCCAGCCACAGCATGCCGGCGCCTCTATGCCGGCGTGCTGAAGAGCATGGCCCTCTACGGCTCCCCCATATGGGCGGACGCCCAGGGGGGGTACAATAAGGCGCACCTGCGCAGGCCCCAACGGGCCATCGCACAAAGAGTGGCGCGGGCTTACGCGACGGTTAGCCATGGTGCGGCTTGTGCCATGGCGGGAACTCCACCATGGCACTTGGAGGCCGAGGTGCTATCCGCCGTCTATCACTGGACGGCGGAGAAAAGGGCGCGGGGAGAGCGCCCCGCACCGGAGGAGAGGGCCGCCGTCCGGCTGGCGGCCCGCGAGAACATTCTCCGCCAATGGATGGCGGAGATGGCCGAAGCCAAATTTGGACGGTGGACTCTGGACGCCCTCGGTCCAGTCATGGAGGCTTGGACCGAACGGAGGCACGGGTTCCTCACGTACCGGTTGTCGCAGGTACTTTCCGGGCATGGTTGCTTTGCGAAGTTCCTGCACCGGATAAAACGTGAGGAGTCCCCGGCGTGCCACCACTGTGGCGCGATTGCCGATTCGGCGCAGCACACCCTGGGCGAGTGTCCGGCCTGGGTGGAGCAGCGCCGACGACTCCAGGAGTCGGTAGGCCCGGACCTAACGCTGCCTGCGGTAGTTAATGCCATGTTGGGCAGCGAGGAGGTCTGGGTGGAGGTGGCCTCCTTCTGTGAGGAGGTCATGTCGCAGAAGGAAGCGGCGGAGCGGGCGCGCATGGACGATCCCCTTGCGCCCCCGCACCGCAGACGTCGAAGGGGCCGGAGAAGACGGCAATTTGAACTTCTCCAGCCTGGTGGTGGCCAGTGGGCAGGGGGTGTGGGGACACTCCCGCCCACATTGAACAGGTCACCACCCGCGTCGGGTGGGAACTACCGGGCGCTCCTGGTCGCTCCCACAGGCCCCCCCACTCAGCAAGGGGGGCAGGTGGGGTCCGTCGTGTAAAAGACGGGCCGTCGCCGGCGGGGTCGTGGATGAAGGGCTAGCCGTACCCACGACTCCGTCAATAAGGCGAGGAAGGAGCGCCGCGGGGTTTTTAGTGGGTACACCGTTTTCGGGAGTCCCACACACGCCCCTCGCTTCCCCCGCGAGGGGTACGGTGCGTAAGGCATTTTCCTTCCCCGCGGAAACAAAAAAAAAAAAAAAAAAAAAAAAAAAAAAAAAAAAAAAAAAAAAAAAAACCTTTAAGTAAGATAATTATTTCCTTTTGTTAAGGGTGTTAGATAACGATACAATACATAGAAATACGTATTATAAATACTTCGAAAATATATTTAATAAATAGTTAAACCCAAGAATACAGACATCTATGCATATCACGTATGCCCGTTCCTGTCGAGAATCAAACCCGAGACCCTTTAGTTAGGCGTCTACGCTAACCACTGGACGAAGAGGGTGGTATCTGTATGGCATTGTTTTTGTTGTTATTAATCTGTATATTACGATTTTATGTCTCGAAATTTCTCGTTCATTACCTGCCTTGCCTGATTAGTATTCTACACAAATATACAAAAACATTTTCTTGAATCTTCCTTATAAAATAATATCTAATTTTCCTCAAAATACATTTATATTAACATTTATATTTATATCTTGAGAAACTTGATTAATTTAGTTTAAATTATTATAAATGGATTACCTGAAACTTTTAATGATATTATTAAAGTTATTTGGGTATGTATGTTGACTTATCGTTAAGGCTGTTCTACAATCTATCGCCTAAAGCTAACTATAGCATTAGACAAATAAATATAAATATTTATATAAAGTTGACGTCTTTGAGGTCGAGCGTTCGACATCTTAGATGAGCGAGAAGTTCCTAAGAGCTGTTCAACTACTACAAAGTCAACTAAGAGTCCACCGAACTTTAATTATAAACCGAACCAAACTTGAGATCATCCTTTATCCAAGATAATATTTTAATTATTTGTTGTCCCTTATAACTAAAGATACTTTATCCGATTAATTAACATTTTAAAAGTAATTAATTATTACTTGATGATGTGATTTCTTATATAGGTCATATTCACATAACATGTTTACAAAATTCTTAAAGTTATTGTGTCGTTTTAATTACGCTTAAAATAAATTCATTTTCAAGGATAAATGAGATGAAACATAAAAGTACATATCATCATACATACAAGCTGTAGTAATCATATATACAAGCTATAATTGAATACGTTATAAAGGTTGTACTTATCTTAATAGGTTAATCATGAATTAGAAAAAAATAATAAGTAAAAAACAGAAAACTTTTTTTTTTATTCTTGGTTAGTTTAATCTAAATTTCGTAACATTAAATGCAACACAATACTTTTAAACATACAATGCTGTCTACACTTAGAAACATAAATTGATAAATATTGACGGAGACTGCGCTTCACACAGATAAAACGATTGGCATGAAGTAATAATGAAATTTAACGTAATTCAATCTACTTACAGCTCTACTCCACTTTGGTCTTTACTGGCTTTTCTACCAAGTTATTGTCCCATAACATTCGATACCTGTTCAGACCAAATTTAGAAATGTTAGTTGAATTAAATTTCCAGATAACTATAAAATATAGATCGATGATAATTGACTTGTAGCTATTTTAGCTGCGATCAATAGATTAGCATATAAGTAATGTCTTTAATATAACTATGTTACTACCGTTCGAACAAACTATAAATATAAGAAGATGGGAGAAATCTTAAATATTTCTGATTTGCAAAACATTGACTTATAAACTTTTATATCGAGATGAATTATTAAACGTTATTTGATATTGCTATATATTTGCAACGCTGCCCCGCAAGTCATGTCCATGAAAGTGGCTATACTTGTGAAAAAACTAATTGGACTCCAGCGGTAGATGGCTCGCTCTGCACTCGACAGCTGTGAGACTCTCCACAGCATTCCCAAAATGGTCTTGTTAGTGCACAGTTATTCGATACATTTTGTATAGAACTACCAATAACATTTAACTTTGAAGATTGTCATAACACGTTAACGTACCTAAAAAAAAAATAATTAAGAATTTAATAAAACTCCTGATACAAAAAGGTTTAAAATCCTACTACTATTATAAAGGCGAAAGTTTGTAAGTATGGATGTATGGATGTTTGTTACTCTTTCACGTAAAAACTACTGAATGGATTTGAATGAAACTTTACCACAATATAGCTTATACATCAGAATAACACATAGGCTACAATTTTTGAGGTTTTTAATGTGAGGTCGTACAAAAAACACAGACTGAATCCTACAAGATAGATCAAAACAATTTACTACAATATTGTACAACTTAAAAAGGTCTACAAAAAAGTCCGTGATGGTATATGTTTATCTCTTAGGAATAACCCACAATAACCATTTTTTATCCTTTACTTTGTACGAGAAATAATGGCTTATTTACGAAGCGACTTTAAGCAATACAGTATTAATCTTATCCAATTAAGTATCTTAAATACATTGTGCATTTAATAAAGATCACGTGTTTCCAAAGCGAAGAATGTGCATGTTTATGCTGAAGGAAAAAGATCGTTAAATGTAGTTTATAGGAGCATACTGCAGTAGCTACCTATGGGCCTATGATTAGGGCTCTGCAGTGCTTAGTTACCGTATTTCTTACATATTACTAGACTAGACGGGACGAACCTGAAGTCCACGCGAATGAAGTCGCGGGCAAAAGCTAGTAATATTATAATGTACTTTTTGAAGTCGTTGCGACGGGAAACCGTTGTACATACGTTGACGATGGTGTCTATTATATGAAGTTTTCCGAGGTAATCAATGAGGAATTAGACTATACGATTAGATATTGTTATTATTTTATTTGAATTTTTTGATTTCTTTCTTTGTGTACCCCGACGCAATGACTTTAACATAATAATATTATTATTATACCTTTAGAGGTCTTTTTACATTGGTGGTTTTTAAATTCTTATTTTTTTTTCTGCTTTATAAGGTTATGTTACTGGTTTGTATATTGTACTAAATGAACCTACAAACACACTGATTCTCACTTATTTAGGCATTTATTAGGTATTGTTTAGGTATTATTTATTATATTTATATAGTATTTATTATATTTATTATTTAGGTAAGCTCAACATCTTGGAGAAGACTTCTTCTATTTCGAACAAACATAGCTTAAAACCATCTCGACGAATTTGGCTTTCGACTTAAAAAACTGCAATGAAATCGGTCTACGCTTTTGGCAGCTACGATGCCACAGACAGACACAAAGATACACAGGTCAAACTTTTACCACCCCTCTTTTTGGTCGAGTGTTAAAATTTTCATTAAAAATCATTCTGTCAGATATACAAACAAATATTTTATAACCAATAGTTATTCCCTTATCGAATATAAATGCATATTCATTAACTATTTTGACAGATATAATTAAGATGTATTGTATTTATTACCATAATATTATTTAATAACCTAATTTCCATTCACAAGAGTGACAATAGAATTGTGGACAAAAAAATATTGATCAATAATGTTAAATTTACTTTTAGAAATTTCGCTCTAAATTATTTCGGATTTAATAATGTAAATGTAATTAATTTATCTAATAAATGTATTTAAATCAAATATAAAACTTATTTAAATCAAATTCAACAAAAAAGTGGCCTTCACGCAATTTCAGATTCCTATTAGACCAACTAAAATATATATTTAACCAGCTTTTGCCCGCGACTTCGTCCACGTGTACTTTAGTTATGAGGAGAGCGTATGTTTTAATTAGCCCCGGATAGGCAACAATTTACTACAGTACTTCGCCATCAACAACATTATTTACCCGAAAATAGAAAAAATCCATAGAAACAGTACACCTCAATTTTACCCCTTTAGGAAAGAATGGTGTCCATTGCACCTAAACAGATCATTTTTATCTCGTATACCAATTTTTATATTGTTAAGTGCAGAAATAACACATTTTACATTTAAATTTTACCCCATTTTTCCCCTTTGGACGAGAAATTGTCAATTTAGTCTACACAAATCATTTTAATGTAATGCAAAACTATATAAGTTTTCCATTTTCATTGTATACTTCTAAGTTTAAGAATGAGATAATTTCATATAAATTTTACACTCCCATTTTACCACCTTAGGGGTTGAATTTTTAAAAAATCGTAGTTTCGGCTGTGCTGTGTTTCGGCTGTTGATAAATAAGTCAGTCAGATTTGCCTCTTATATACTCGTATATAGGTAGGTAATCTTGTCGTTGCAAATTACAACGCTATTAACGGACATGTTATTTTAACTGAAAGCTGAAACACAAATATATTTTTAATTTGAAGCAAATACAGACACCACACACAAACGAAAGAAATAAAAATAAATGACTCATTACAATACTTCTTATTTCTCTCTAAAATGTAATTTTTAAAAGCAAACTAATTTTCTCAATGTAATGCACAATAAACAGAGAATAAGGATACATAAGAAAGATACGCATTTAACAATTTTTATATAACGTTGCTGACGTAGGATGATTGTGTTTCCAGGGCCTGAGTCCCGTGACAGATATAGAAAGTGGAATCATTTTTTAAACCGCCTCAAGTCTTACAAAGCAATTTACTTGAGTAAACAATCTGTATTCCGCCCCGCTACGAACATCTTGTAAGCTTCTGCGCTCCTAGTAGAGTTATGTGGCAATCGCGCTCTTCAAAATGTGCTTACCTCAGCTTATGAGAAAATATATATTGTATAAAACAATAAACTGTGTATTGCTATTTGAAGCAGTTAAAGATTTTAATGTATATTGGGCAACAAAATTGATTGTTTGAAATAAGTCTTTAAACATCAATAACTTATACTATTAAATAATAAATAAATATTTTATGAAAAATGAATCCGGGTAACCTCAATAAAGGACCTTAAATAATTATTTATTTTGAGATTAAATTATATAATATGAAATGTACTGTCATGTCATATCAAAACTAACATTATAGAATGAACTGATTCATAAAAAAAATGTTAGAATTTTATAAATAGCTAAAGGTTAGGTAATAAAATATATAATATCAAGGAATTTTCGTAACATCGTAAATATAATAACGTGTTTAAAGCTTAAAATCCTGTCGACCTAAATCCGTACAATGGCCTCATGTTTTCGGTTACAATGCGTCCCCATCGTTCACTCGCTGTCGTTTGTTCAGGTGCTTGCAACATTTACGCTAAAAATTTAAGTTTTAGAATTTTCCAAACCAACGCTTTTTTAAGATAGAATTTAATATGTCATACGTATTTTGAGGTGTTGCGTGAAGTGACAATGTAATGTGCGGTACAAGAAGTTTAAATTTAAATTATTCTTTAGTATTTGTTAAACTTATTGTTTGTGAAATATAACAATAACAATCCTAATAATCAACGCACACCAAAACTACTGAGTCTAAAAATATGAAACTGTTAATTATTGCTTTATTTTATAACGTTATTCCGCAAAGGAAATATTTTTTTTAATTTCACTTCTAGGATAGTTTTATTTTTCAAGTACGAAACTACGAAAATGGTTAATAGAGTTTTATTAAAACTACATATGTATAAATACCGATTTCAAAATGTTTGAAAATATTACAAAGCAAGAAATTCCAGCTGAAAAAGCGGGGGGTTATTATTAAAACCTTTTAGTAGTAGTAGTATTCCCAAAGAAGATTAATCTTAAGCGAAGTTGCTAACATTGCTCCTACGCACTCAGCTTCAACCCGCGGGACTTGTTCGATTTGCTTTCAAACACCCACTCTATGCAACTTGAAGAAGCTACACTTTACACTTTCTACGAGTATATTACACATTCTATAAATTGTTACTTTGTAATAAAAATTACTTATTAAGCCAGTAATAATACATTGGTAAATAAAAAATGTCAAGTCTGTATATTAGATGAGCTTTCACGAAATAGAGAATTAAAAGCGTTTATTTATAATGCCTATAATGTCACACGTACTTACTAAAGACGACTCAAAATATATATTTCACGAAAATCTTTCACTGAGGAAGTCTTAACTGATTAATTGTTAAGTGTATATAAGACAATAAAGATTCCAAATACGTATTCTAACTCTAATTTACCGATTTATCTAGTATGGTACTATTTCCCCAAACAGCACACTTTAGTTGTCGACCCAAAACATATATTGCCTTATAGTCATAACTTCTTGTTCAGTTCATTTAAACAAAATAAGACGGGTCCCATTTCTTGTATCAATAGCAGTAGTAGAAGTATGTTTATATTTTATTTAATTACCGTTAACGGTATTAAATAAAAAATTACGGTTAAATCTTCACTAAATTTGTTCCTTTACTCAATTTTTCTTTGTTAACATAAACCTAAATGTGCATGTACGTAGGTTAATACAAATATTTACATAACCTTTGAAGTTGAAGTCTAATGCATATTAATAAACAGTAATCCAGTAGGAAACGTTATTATCTATCGGTAAGCATAAATTCCCAACAGAACGTCGTGTTAATGAAGTTCTCTATAAGGTGAACGTGCTCGGGAGGTTATAATCTGTGATTGTTTAAATAGTTTATACACTTGAGTCGATGTTGATTTGGAAACTCGAGACCATGAAATTAAAACTTACTTTATACTATAAAACTCGTAACTCAATCTTAATAGTTATAGTTTTTATGACCTATTGGATATAGTGTTATTAAAAAATCACATTTATTAAAAATAGTAAATAATTAACTTTTAATTAATTCTAAGTTAACCAAGATATATAATTTTCAGAAAAGACAATCAATATGTCTCCAAAAAAACCTACTTCATAGATTAAGGTTTATCGACTTTTCTATTAATAAAAAACTTGGATAAAAATAAAGGGTTTTTGTTTGCGTTATTATAATTTCAGAGAAAGCTTTAAAAGTCATTGTTAAACTCATATCGCGCTGGCTTTAATTGCAATGTTTATTTAAATTAATGCTTTTATTTCCATTTGAATTCCTACTAACGATCGCAAACACTTTTGTATAGAAATCACATTTGAATTAAAACAAACGAATTGTAATAAAAACAATACTACTATTTTATTTTATTTATTCTCGTATTGATATAATATTAAACATATGTGCTATTTAAGTTTTAGTTAAGGTTTCAAAATCTTGAATTTTATAATAAAAACTGTTAGTCATTGCATCTTGCTTATAAAGTTTTGCATAAGTTAAAAAAAGATCTTAATTTTATCTCGCATTATACTATGAAATTATTAATTTTAATAATGATTATACCATACCATACCAGGTTAATAATGATTCGCATCTGCAGGCAAAACTGGAGAGTATAATATTGACCGGGCGAGCACTCTTCAACCTGAGGGCCGGTCATTTGGACGTCAAAAGTACCGACGTATGAAGTACACAAGTGCTTTCAATGTCCTATTTCAAATATAAAAAATGTAAAATTGCCTCCTGTTTGACTCAAAGGTGCTCCAATCTTTTGATGTGGGAGAAATGACAATTTTTTATCAAAAAATATATATGTGTAGCATTGAACTCTGAATGATGTAAGGGAAAGTTAGCAAACTATTTTTATAATATTAAAACGTATTTTGTCTTGAAATCATGTTTTGTGCTAATGAATGAAGAAGTATGAGGGGGGGCAAAAAGTTCGCGGAATAAGAGGGAAGAAGGTTGGAATTAAACACCAAATTCATTTTTCCTTTTCAAAATATTCTCCCTTAATCCTAATACATTTTTCAGATAAAAAAAAAATTCTATATGATATCAAAATGGGCTGAAATTGCTGACCTTACTTCTTCATCGTCGTATTTTTTTCCACGCAGCTTTTTCTTCATTTTTGAAAAAAAATAATAGTCACTGAATCAAGTCTTGACTATAGGGTGGGTGGTTCAATTGTTCGAAGCCGCATCGGTGAATGGCAGCCATTGCAAAATGGCACGTGCACCCCTTCACAAGCATGCGTCTTGTCAAGCAGAAAGGGCACACCTTTTGACGACTTTCCTATTCTTTTTTCCTTGATGGCATCTTTTAATCTTTCCAGTAAAGAAGCGTGGTATTTTCCCGTTATAATCACACCAAGTTCTTTGTAATCGATCTGCAAAATACCTTCTGTATCCTAAAAGACAGTTGCCATGATCTTGACAGCTGATTGTGTCACTTTGAACTTCTTTGGAGGTGTACCTTTTTTATGCCACTACATCGACTCTTGCGTCGACTGAGTTTCATAGTGATGAACCCAGTTTTCATCACCAGTAACGATTCGGGCCATAACTTATTCCTTTCTTTCTCTACAGAGTTCCAAAAACTGACGAGAACACTCGACACGCTCAAGTGATCATATTGGCATCACTAAGCTCAGTGCACTTGAGTGCATGTATGATATTCAAAATATTCAAGTAGAATGTAGAATATTCAAAATACTTGTTTCGGATACTCTAATCATTGCTGCAAGCTGCTTTTTCATTAACCGGCCATCTTACAATACAAGTTTTTCTAGTTTGCCAACGATTTCCGGTGTAGTGGTTTCAATTGACCATCCAGAGCGGGGGTCGTCTTCAATTTACTCGCTTCCTTATATGAAAAGACCATGCCACTTGTAAAACATGGTTTTACCAGGGGCAGACTCCGCATAAACCCCCCACAGCTCTTGAAAATTAGACTGAGCGGATTTTTCTTGCTTAGTAAGGAACTTAATAACGGCGCGGTGTTCAATTTTCTCCATTCTGCCCGACTTCTTCCCGATTCAGTTACTTACAGGACCACAACTCAAAAGTTAATGACCCGATTAGGTTCAAACTTGGTATATATACTATTAATGAGATGCTCAACTAGTGACTATCTGGACGAGTAAACCTACTCCCACCAACCCCTCCATTCTGCGAAATTTTTAACGTTCCAGATTAAGAATTATGTGGAAAGTGTTTTGATTTGAATTTGTTAGTCCGTTTTTATTACACTAGTTGTCTGCTACTTACTTTTTTTTTGCTTTGTGCTTTCGTTATTAACAAATGTGTTCCAAGGCTGTAGTAGGCATATAAAATAGATAATTATTAGACCACCCCGTTGGTTGAGTGTTTAGCGCAGACACCTAAAGGGGCTCGGGTTCGATTCCCGATAGGGACAGGCATGTATGTGATGATATACGTCTGTGTTTCTGGGTTTGGTCGTTTATTAAATATTTCAGCAGTATTTATAATATATTCTTGTATCGTTTTCTAACACCCTTAACACAAGCAAATAATTTGCTTAGTTAGGGGTTAGATCAGTGTGTGTAATTTGTCCTGTGATATTATTAAATTATATATACAAACATATAGTTAAATAATAATATTAAGTTTATTTTTTTTCTAAAAAATCGATTTCTGTGAAAAATTACTTAAAAATGTAACTGCATTAATTAAGAGAACGTTATCTTGTATCTAAACATCACATTTAAAACTTTAATGAATACTCCGCTCTGCGTATTATATATATTATATATATAGAAATATATATATATATATATCTACGACATCCTTACGTATTATTAACCGCACATGTTTGTACGAGTGCACAGGACGTTGGAGGTTTGAGAATTAAATATAATTGTGGTAACCGAAATGAAACTCAAAGTTACATTAAAATAAATTATTTAAAAAGTTACTTCATTATATGATGTCGCTCTGATTTTAAAAGACGTTTTTTTAACCCTCAATTATTTATCACTAAAGTAAATTAACTTCTTTATTATATATTGTTAGCCAAAACATCAAATAACTATGAGACAATCCGAAAATTCATGATAAATAAAAATAGTTGTATTTTTTTTAATTACCTACATTGTTTTTAATGATTTTTTTAATTACCTACCTTTATACAAGAATTATCTTTTCTCTTTCAGAATTTATTTTATTTTATAATCTTTAAATCATAGAGAACGGTAAAGCATAAAAAATATCAAAAATACGTATTTAAAAAAAACTAATATTTTCGAATATTCTTTTAATTCTTCTGATTTAACCTTAAATTATAACTACACCCAAAAACTTTTGCATAAATTTACTTAACTGTACTTTAGTTAAATTAATAAAGTCATACCTAGTATTGCATTAATAGCAATTTCAATTTTTATAAGTTATTTTTAAGCTTTTTAAAGCAAAATTATAACTAGTAACTCTTAACAGACGGCATTACTACCGTGTTGATATCTGCGGTTTAATGAAAGGTGCTTACTACCAACGAATAATAATATAAACAATTACAAATTATATAGTTGTGAGATTTGTATTGAACTGAAAGATATAATTAATTTTTATTATTAGTTTTAAAATATATTTTATGTAGGTAATGTTATCTGAGTGTTGATTTGTTTAATCTAAGGATAAATATACTATATAAAGTTTGACAAAATATTAACAGATTCAAAATTTTATTATGTTCTACTAATTGTAGTAATCTCGTTATCTGAATTGACAAAATACACCTACACGTCGTAAACCATATTATTATGACAGCGCAAATGGTTCTAAATATTTTTATTTGTTCCTAGATACACTTTATTGCTCCTGGGCTAAGGAGTTAGTTAGTGATTTGAACTGTAAGGTTCTAAAGAGAATATACAACCATGCCTCCAGATTCAAGCGCTAAATCGCTAAAGCAAGGTCCAAGTATGTCGTCAAAATTAGTAAACTAGTGGCTAACTATACACTAATTATTACAACCTGGCCTAAGAAGGTCTAAGAGAAAGTAATGGGCTATGGCCATTACCTCTCTGCTTTTCAAAATAATGGGTATCATTAATATATTATATACAATACAGGATTGGCGGTTAATTAATGACCAGCATTATAGCTTTCGCAAATGTCGATCGGCAGCCGATCTTCTAGTGTAAGTAATACACTGATAGGTGGCGGCCATTGAAAATAAGGAAAAAGACCTAGCAGTTAGTTAGTTTCGATATTTGATTTTATCGTGTATGGCACAAAGCGGTTCCTTAGAAAAGGTTCCGGAAAGGGGTAAATTGAACCACGTTCAGTTTAATTTTTTGCCTCTATTGAAGAAAAAAACTAAAAATAAATGTTCTTGTATGAAAGAGTATACGTATTTTCAAAAAATAAAAATTAAATAAAATCACTACTCTAGTATTGCACGACAGTATTTTTTAAATCAACATGCTAAAATTATTGTAGACTCGTTCATATTTTTTGTCATATCTTATGATTGAATTGAATTGAATAAACGTCACTAAAAAAATCATTGGCCAGCGACAGTATAGAAACAATGGTGCTTTGTCCTATATATTGACTGAGATTGATTGTCAGTCGGCATGTGCTAAACGAGTTGTACTACAAAATAAAAACAAACACAACCAATGTCGACATTCGTCACTAGCGCGAATCATATTGAACTCAATTTCAAATATATTAACTTCGTTTTTCTAAACGTTCTAATAAACTACTGCCAACCATGAGTTGTTTTGATTAATGATTATTATTCACGATTATAATTAATTATTATTTATAAAACTACAAAAGTTCATTTAAAGGCAGCCCCGAATGGATTATCTTGCGTTTTTTATTAAGTTCATAGGGAGTTGTATACCTATGTTATTGCCACGTCTACAAGTTCGAAAACCGAATAGATACCTAGGGAAGTGCTATCAAAACCAATATTCTGTTGTTCACATGTACGACTCTGTCGGAGATCTAATTAAATTATGTGGACGCTTTTACGCTAATTAAGTCTCGACATATAATTTATTAAGTTGGGGTTTTTATATTATTTTTATCCTTTTTTAATTACAGTCTAACCGTCGTGGGCTTTTTTAATTTCTTATATTTAATTTTTCGTCAACAGACAATTTGTTAGAGCAATGAAAATAAAAAGAGAATAACTGAACAGATACCCACATTAAATATTGAATCGCTCTGAAGCTGAAGTCGGCATTCGGGGATTGGAAATATAAGTTTCATGAAAGCTCTAACAAAGGTTGTAGAAAGCATGTATGTCCCTCGAGTATCAAATCAACTTGGAAAACTGAGACGAATTTATTTAAAATGCCATCATTAGGATCTTAACTTATTTCTAAGACAACAAGCATTGTTGAAAGTCTCCTGAGCTCCCGACCCTTTCTCACTTTGACAAGTCACCCGTAAAGATTGCTTGGATCCCCTGCGACTGGCCCTTAACTTGAAACAGCCTTATCTTTGAGATAGGATTAATTGGGGAAATGCGGTAGATAACGATAAAGTATAGGTACCTAAACCTTTTGTGATATTGCTCATTATAAAAGTGGGATCCCCAGTTTTTTATTGATTTTATTATTATTATTTATTATTAATTGATAGTAATAAAAAAAATATGTATGAAAATATGAAATAAGTTAAAATTAATTTGAAAGCCCTTTGGATTGCAAATAAACAATTGTCATTTTAAGAATAAAATAAATTATTTTGGTACAGCAATATACCAAAATAATTCATTTTATTCTTAAGTCATCTAGTGATGAGTAGTGGAGATGGTGTAGTATTTATAATAAAGTAACATACAGTTTAAATCCTGGCCTTAATTTGGGAACTTACTTCGCCAGGCCGACAACTTTATCTTTTTACACAATATTGAGATTATTATTCAGTTCTTTTTGTGACACTCCGAAAGATGTGTAGGTATGTCTATACATATTAAATAAAAAACCTTATGGGTCATAGCGCAGACAAAATAGTAAATAATAGACCCACAAACGTAACAAATATTTACAGGATTTTCAAATATAAAAAAAGGAATTAATAATCCCCTATTAATTTCTTTTTGTAATCTTATTTATTTTGAATAATCGAAACTTTAGTTCCAATTCCAAAATCATAGCAGTTAGTGTTCTAACATCATTGTTATAAATGTTTAGATATTAAAACAAAAAGAAAATAATATTTAAGAAAATATTAACAATTCTTACAATTCCAGCAAACAATTAATGTTTCCAAAACTTTGTCACAACAAAATGCGATGCTAAGGAGATATGGGGATTTATGGCACGCTATTATACAGCCTTAGAATGAATTCCGCGTTGTCACGATGAAGTTTCTAATTAATGAAAGGGGGGCCTTGTATTAAAACGCATAATTATAGTCAAGTTGATAAGACATGCCCTGCGGTGAATACTGAATAAAACATTCTATTTTGGAGACAATGGTTATTCTAAAGAAATGATCACGTTGTTTAAAATACGAATTTAGGTATCAAGAAAAATTTAAAAAAGAAAATGGAAATAAACCAATGTGTTTCTTTATAAATTATTATTATTATTACATTCTAATACAAAAGCTTCTTAAAAAAGTGACTGTGAACTCTTTTTTTTAAAGAAAATTTTTTGTGTGATTTTGCAAATTATCAGCAAACAGAGAAGCAAATGCATTCGTTTTCTCTGTAGCTATATTGGCCAGGGATCCATCCAAATTTAGCAGAGCAGGCAGTGAGGGTTAACAGAAGTTCAACTCGATCGCTTTGGTAAGATACCAGAAAGCTCGACTGCCAGTTAGTTCGACGAGCTTTCCGTAATGTTTTTTTGTAGCCTTACGCCAAATTGAGGGTATACACCCTACCTGTAAAAAAGAACGTGATTAATAGCAGATATTAGCCAAGAATTGGAAAAATCACATAATCGAAGCTAACGGCTTGATGATGATTTTATTGACATCATCTTAATAAATACTAAAGAAAATGAAAATGTATCAATAGCAGATTGAGTCAGAAATAGTAATTGAGGGAGAAAGAGAAAAAGTTGAATAAAAGTGCTTATTCATCTCATCAAGAGAAAAGGAAACAGAAATTAGTTCTTGAAGAAGCATTTCCGATAGCGGGAAAGTGTAAGAATTTTCATATTTTTGAAGAAAAATTGGAAATAATGTCGAAGTAATAGCGACGCATTGCTGACCTTACAGATTGATTGCATCTATTTCTAGCTACTTTATATAGGTTCCAGTTCTTGTCATACCTGTCACGCTTAAAATTACGAAAGAGTAAACATGTCATTGCAACGGCTGAATCAGCTCGACAGCTTTCTTAGGAAATGAGGATAGCATGTACAGGAAGCATTTAAAAAAGGATTAGTATTAGAAGATTAGTTAAGTGTGAAGTCATTCTTTGAGAATAACAGATTTTGAAGGAATTTCGTAGATATTTCAGAAATCGGCCAGAGTAGAAGATTCACTAAATGAGTCGGCTGATACAGAAGACTTACACAACCCGAGTGAAATGAGTCACTATTAGACATAATAATATGGGTGTAAATAAATATATAATAATAGTAATGTTTGGCATAGGAAATAATTCACGTCCCGCCAGTATGATCAAGTTACAAGAATAATTGGTCAATGTAGGTCAAATCGTGCTAATAACAATACATTACAAATCAGAAACAAGTTTTAGTAATAACTTCTTCAAAACATTTAGATATAGTTGATTAAAGTATAAATATAATTATACAATGTAATTACGAGCTTGAATTACACTCTCTCCTTTATCCGCCACATAATAATCATATCGCCATAAACTACACGAACAGATAAGATATATTTATTATTGTTTAATCTTTCCTCCAGAAAATAATCTCCACAATTATACATTATCTATGTCCGTAGTAAAAAAAATAATAAAATAAGTTATTAGATATTAAAAAGATAAATATATAAGTAACTGTTTGAAAAAAAATACTTTAATTCAAATTCTTGGTTTTTAGAAAATCCAAGCATAGGTTTGTTTATTCACTCTGTGTACATATTCGGTATCTGTAGCTTGCAATATCTACGATCACGTCAACACCCTAGCATGTCTAACTGAATTATTACACTCCACACCACAGCCTACAGGTGTGACCAAGTTACAAGTATTTATACACACTTATTATATATCCATAATATAATGCTATGTGTTAATAGCAATTAATAAAATAATATTTTGGTCAGAGCCTTTGATCTATATTCTAAATCTTACAACAAACATGAATATATTTATATAACAAGCTTTTCTAGATATGACTTATATGTTCTTATTTTTTTTTATTTACCTTACTTTCACATTTGAACATAGTAAATGTTTTAAATAACTTAAGATACATTTAAACGACTTTTCGATAAACAATTTCATTGTGTCTTTCAAATAATATAGATCATAGTTAACTAACTGTTACATAGTTTAAAATTTAAAACCAAGTATCCAATTAACACTTTATATTTATGTGAAGCGATGTCTGGATGCAAATCTCATTAATTATTGGGTAGTTAGAACAGTTGAAACTGTGGCTTGATAGTTTCAGCAGAACTTTGTCTGGCAGAATTTATCGATGTAAAGATACTTCGAATCTTCGAGAAACACGAGTTTATTAAGCATTTACAAACATATTACTTAATATTAACTCAACCCAAATTGACATTGACAATTAATATAAATATATATCCCAAACATTTAAAAACATTAAAATTCCGTTAAAATTAATTTAACGATTTTTTATGTAAGTGATTTAAAATTATAATGACTAGTTTAGCAATATTCCGTTCGCGTCTGACGGGAAGAATTTGCATGGCTGATTGCCGTCCGTTGCTCAATCAAGGATATTTAACAGAATTAACTAATTGAGTGAACGCTCCGTCCCGCAGCTAACCAACGATAAATTGACTCAACAACAGAGGTACGTGTAGTAGGGTAATCTAATAAGCGATAATAAGGCGGTTCTGCGGCACTGGATTTAATGCCGCTAAAATGTGGACCACAGTCAAGGTCTCCAATTAGGCGATTTAACTTTACAATAGTCCTCTAATCGAATAATTAGATTATCGATTAATCGATTAGAGGACTCTATGTCTAATCTATTAATATTAGCGATATTTTTTCATAAATCTTATAACATATAAGAGATATTATCAATGTATTATGCCATATTTTACAGGATTAACTCAAAAATACTTTTTACAAGAATCAACTATGAAAGACCCTTAAAATATTTTTATCTGTGATTGTAACCTGTTGTTAAATATCTGTTTCGTAATTACGTAAATTAAAGTAAAGTTGTCTGAGGATCCATATTAATTAACATTTAATACCGTAGAAATAACAATAGACTTATATAATGGTAAGAAAGGAATTTGTAACGGTATAGTCTAATTAGTTACCAAGGCGTAGAAAGCGAGAAGATATTAATATTTTATGGAATACGATACGCAGCTTCTTAAATATTGGCTCTCTCAAAATTCTCTTTACTCTCAAAATGGTATCTATTTAAAAATATTGTACGTCTAAAATTTGAATATTTAAATATATATTTAACCCCCGACCCAAACAGGGATTTTATAAGTTTGACCTTTGTATCTGTGTATCTGTGTGTCTGTCTGTGGTATCGTAGCAGCCAACCGAGTGGATGGATTTGATTGCAGTTTTTTTAATCAAAAGCCTGGTCCATCGAGATGGTTCTTAGCTATGGTTGGTCACAATAAAAGCAGTCGTTTCCTAGATTGAGCTTTTATTTAAGCAGTTGTAAAGTTCTTATCCAACATTGATACTAAATTCTTTAATAATTTCAATATGAGTGTTCATAGGTTTATTTAGTAGAATAAAGAAACCAGTAATATAACTTTAAAAAGCAGAAAAAAATAAAATTTAAAACCCCCGATACAAAAAAAAACTCTAAAAAGGATAAAAATAATATTATTATATGCTTATTGTTTTTAGAATACAATAAGCCCATTTGATTTTTTTATAGTCTATATTTATATATAAATAAAAAAATCATCATTATCATCAGGGCTTTCAAAAATGTATTACAATGTTGATTAAGTGTCTGAAGTTCAAAAAGCGCTAGTTGGAGTTGGCTCTCAGCCTGACGCTATTCGAAAATTTATTAAATTAATGTCACTAATAGGTGACAGAAGTAATTACATTTATTGTAATAAAAGAATAACATAGAAAATAATTCAAACAAGAGTTTGTTACCTGGCCATAGCAAAGACAAGTTCCATTTTTTTAATATTTTATCATAAATAGTTATACGTCAACGTTGTTTTCGAAACATAAATCCAACGTAAAATTGTTACAGTAACAAGAGAATGAGGATATAATAAGACAAATCGAAGTCCTTTCGACGGCCATTATGATAGAGTCTTGATGACAGTGTCTTTTGGTGGCCCCACTTGACCTCTACAAAAAAGGACCCCTTTGGACAGTCAACATATATTTTCTGGGTGAAAGGTGAAAATAATAACATGTTACACTAGTACTGGACCTTGATTTTCAACTCATTTTTTATTTTAGTTAATAATTAATTATTAAAATATTGCCAAAAGTTTATTTTTGTACATTATATTATATATTTTATATAAAAAAGTATAAGTAATGTAAAAGTTTTGTAATTATAATTCATACTTTCTAAATGTATTTCATTAAAGAATAATAATTTACTCTCGCTTCATCTTTAATAAACTCTATCCAAATATTTGAGAAACTAAATTAATTAAGGCAACTTCAAAGGAAAGTCAGTAATACAGCACACCGTCTTAGTATTGTTGACATGATGCCTAGAATACGACCAAAAATAGACGTAATAATGATAAGGACCAACGCTCCGCAAGCCACTAATGACTTTAATTTTAGATAGATGTAATTAATAATTGAGTTTCTTGTTTCATAAGTTGATTAAATTGACATTCAAAGAAATACTAGTTGATAACTACCTCTTTTATGTTTTCCATAAGCTTGCAAAATTTTACTTGACCACAGTTAAGGGCAGTGTACTAACTCCTTCTACTACTTAGGGGATTGTGGGTCTGATTCTCTCAGAATAATAGTTGTTTTTGGAGTAGAAACTGTTTTTTTAGGGACTTGAAAAAAATTTATGTTTATCAGCTGTGGTCTTTAACACAGAGCAAGTCTTTACAGGTAACCGTTTCATTTGCTCTTCATATCGTTTCCCATGATTAGCAGACATTCTAATCATGACTATCAAGATATTCATTCGATTCATTAAGTAAAGAGTAAGGTATATTTTAAATATAAAACAACCGTACTTAAAAAACCAGATGCATTTATTTTAAGTATTTATAATGACCTACAGATATACATTTATTGAATTATAAAATATACCAACAATATATATATATTCAATAAACAAACTTATTAATATACTAATATTTAGCCATCAATGTTCAGCATCTTTACAACACATTACCATTGTATTTAAATATTTTCAAGGGAAACATAAAAACAGGAGTAAAACAAAGCCAATCTCAACTATAACGTAACAGATAACGTTTATCAAGGCCGCTAGGGTCACGGTACCTTCAAAATATATTATTTAAACGCAAAGTATTCCTCCAAACGCAAAGAATGAGAATAATTGAGAATACTCGACGTGCCATAGCTGTAGAAATAAATGCTTATTTCTGTTTTTATATTTCATTATTGGCCCTCTCTTCTCGTATTGCACTCCATTCGGATTCATAGAGGCCGCCATAAAAGATTGAAACGTGAGAGGGGCATTTCAATGGAGTAATTGCAAGTGCACTTTTTTTTAATTCAATTCCTGTCGGCTTTCGTAAAGCCGGAATGCACTTCATTGATATCACGATAAAGTAATGAGTTTTTTTTTTTCAATTATTTTTTATCTTTATTATGTTATGAATAAGTTTACAAAGTATTAATTTGTGAAAAAGTTTTTACATTTGTTTTATTAGTCATTACATTATATTCTTTTAAATGATCCAGGTACATTTTAATTTTCATTTATAATAATAATGTTACTGCTTTATTATAAGAGAATAATAAAAGAAAAGTAACTTTAATTAATTGACATTATTGAAGATAGTGTGTATTTTTAAATCACCCGTTCGTTGTTGTTGTTGAAGACGAAGAGGAAAATGAGCAATTACATAGCGGCGGCAGCCCGACTCTGACTAATGAAATTTAGTTTATAGTAAATGAACACTAAAACGACGGGATGAAACCTAGTTATAAAAAATATATTATACTCCAAGAATATTTATTAACAAATATTTACAAAAGCACTTAAACTTGTCTAATTTGAAGAATTGAACACTAATATATTATATTTATAACAAATAACTAAACAAAATGTAACTAAAAGATATATTTTTATCTATATGAATATTCTCAAATAAACATTTTTTTATAAAAATGTTAGTATTCTTAAATTAAATGACTCGATAATCATATTTATAACGGATTCGTCCCCACGGGTTTCTGTAGCTTAACATCTCCTTACCTTAAGCTAGGACTAGGATTCAGACGCTCGGAAAATTATACTCAAATACAATTAAATTTTAATGTAATTTATTATCATTTTAATCCCCGCAGTGCCTTCAACGATACATTTATATTTCATAATACAATTATTATATAGGTGCAAATATAGTTTTTATAAATATAATAATTTTTTTTAAAACTAGTATTTAAAATAAAATATAGCAAAAAAAACCTTTACTTGATTCAGTTAATTATAACTTGAAATAAGTGACACTGAACTTATCTCCTCCATTAAACTTGCAAAAAAACCTAAATTGACGACTCGATTAGTACAATAATTCAGCAGCAGCAGCAATATTTATTACATTTTACGAAACTATTTATAACACTCTTCAATCTCTTCTCATTCACTCTTCAATATTCAGTCTCTATCTTACGAATGGAATATTACTGTGTATTCTGGAATGTATATTATGTTCTCCTGTGTTTAATACTAGTGTAATATTAAACATACTTATTTAAGAAAAAAAAATAATAATATAAAAAATAATATTTTTATATACCTACTTATTGAAGTCGTTGCGTCGGGGGATCGTTGTATGTACATTGATTCTGGTGTATATTTTACGAAGTTTTCGCAGCTAATGAAGGAGGACTTAGACTATACGATTATATATTGTTATTTCTTTATTAGCCCAAGTAACTTGCATTTTGATTCTTCTTTTATTTAGAGATCTCCTGAAGCAACGACGATTTGAATAAGTACATAATAATATTAATTTATTCTTTTAGAGTTGTTTTTGTATAGGCGGCTTATTAAATTTTTAATATGTTTTTTTCTGCTATAAAATTATGTGACTAGTTTCTATATTGTACTAATTACAATTTCCAATCGTTTAACTATTTAGTATCAATATTGCATAATAACCTTTAACCACCACTAATAAAAGCTCAATATCTTGGAAAAGGCTCCTTCTTTTTCGACCAAACGTATTCCTCAAAAAAGGTTTACTTTTATGTTGACACGCAGCTGATATTCAAACTATTTTCATATTACAGAAAAGGGCTATTCGGGCAATCTACAACCTGTCTAAGAGAAATATTTTAGAAAATTAAAATTTTACTTTACCGTATCAATTTATATTTGATAATTTAATGTACGTTCATAAAAGCTTAGAAAAAAATAAAAATATTAGTGATGTGCACTGTAAATACAAGAAATAAAGACAAACATGTGTCAATTCATACCAGGCTGGCAAAGATTCAAAAATCATTTTATGTTCAATGTGTATACATTGAATTTTTATAATAAAGTCCTGACAGAATATCAAAACTTTCACTTTTAAAATTCAAATTGTTTGTTATACAGAAATTGCAAGATAAGACCTACTATACAATTAAGGATTATATAAAGGATAATAAGGCCTGGGACTGAACTATTGTAAACCTACCTCATAAACAATTCTGTAATTGGCAGATGAAAAGAGTGGCCATGAGTTGCTTTGCCTAGGTGTTCTCATGAGCTCCACTAATTGAATTTTTTTATACAAGTCGAAATTGTTAAATAAATATTTTGTATTATATTGCAATATTTTGGTTGTCCTTGTGTCACTCTTTTGTCATAAACTTACTTAGAACTATCTGTAGTTTAAAGTATTTATGTAATACTCTGAAATTACATTATTTTTAAAGATAGGTTTAGGAAGTCGCTGGCTGAACAGCCAGCTTTTGCGGTACAAAAATTCAAGAAAATTTATAAAACATTTGCTTATATTCACATGAAGCTGGGGTAATAAGGTATTTTTTTTATTTTCTTTTGTTACAAGTTCAAGCTTCGTAAAGCGCAAACAAAACAATTTAAAGCAAGCACATGATATTAAAGTCATTTAAAAAAAAATGTGTTCGACTTATAAACAAGCAGCGGTAAAAATAATTTATAATATATAAGGTAAGGTAAGATAAAGTTCGGTATTGACGAATTCGTTCAGGAAGGCAATACTAATATTATTGATCATTATTATGTGATAACAAAATATATAAAACCTGTAGCTATTAAACGCCAATAAAGGGAAGCATAAGGGTAAGATTATAATTATTACTATTAACTTACACCCCGTATGTCTCGAGGGATTTCATTTAGAATTTTGGGCCGAGACCCAAATTTACTATTCCCATTATAAATATTTAAGTTTGGAACAATTTAAGAAATTGTGGGTCAGAGAGAAAACAAGCTTATAATGCGGCGTTAGCTAGCAAGAATTTCATTAGGATGACAATGTTGGGAACTTACATTTTCTTGTAAGATAACGAGCATGGCTGAGATTGTTTCAGACTACCAACTTGAGGCCACTTTGACCCGCGGCCCGTGAACAACGCAAATATTCATTAAATTCCGTCCAGAAAACTCGTATATTTATAAAGGATATTAAAAATACGCACAATGTATTATAAGAACGAGGTAATGATGATATTTATTTAGGATGAAACCATTTATATCTAATGGCTTATTTACAAAAGTAAAAACTTAAAAAAATTGCATTATATTATATTACACTATGTTGACTACAGATAGCAAGAAATACATCCATTCGTTTTCTCTTTGGTTAACTTACTTTGTTTATGGATCTCCAGGAAAAGCTGTCTTGTTTTGATGGGATACTTTATAGCCTATGTCTAGGTTACAGATTTGTACATACTATAAATACATACATATGCATACAATACATCGGTATAAACATTTTTGAAAGTGATTAAGTAGTTTCAAAGTCTACATTCTACATACATACTTACAAACTTTACTTTTCAACTTTACTGTAATACATATTGAGAAGAAAAAATATGTAATTTCTTAAAAAGAGTAAATTGGATCACATTTGTGGCCAGTAATAACAGAAAAACTTTCTAGGTTTAAATTCAGCTGTACAATAAAGCATAATCAATTTAAGTGTAGGCGTATCGTCAATTTACTCTAATTGAATCCAACAATTTAATCCGTTTAGCACGACCAACAAATAGATTGACACAATTTTTTATAACTCACACATTGACACAAACTGAAATTTATGAACATTTATGAACATATAGAAAATATAATAAAGTAGGAATTATGTTGGCGCTATGGATTGTCCAGAAGACCAATATTGGAAAAGCACTCGACTATGCGCTAACGAGATGCGGGTCTAATGAACTTGAAATCCTGCTCTTCCATTTTGTATAATGGACACTAACGTGGATCAATGAAAGAGTAGACTCGAATTGTATAACGTAAAATCTAAATGTTTATAGCTTTAATGTTGTTGTAATGGACACGCCCGGAAACAATTTGCTATTTTTTTTACTTTACTTAAGCTATCTCAAATTGTTTAAATTCAAAACTACTATAAGACCTATATTTCGTGGTACAAATTAAGTATCAAATATCTTTTATGTTTCCTACCGTGTCAACCCAAATTTCACTAGTTCTAGTCATGAGGTAACCATTTTTTTTAAATCCTTTTTGATATTTTGAAAGTATAACTACTCTAATATTTTTAGTTACAGCATGACCTTGAAGGTAAATAATATATTAAAAGTTTTCATAAAACCGACAAAATGTTTAAATAATATTTAAAAAGTATTTTATTTATTTCCTACATCCATGTTGCATCAATTGTGATGATGCGTAGTCTATGTGCTTTTCGTTACAGCATAATCCGAGAATATATTTGTGGAAAACAGTAGGTATATACAATTGCATTATTATTGATTGCAGGACAATGATTTATTTATATTACATATTATTTTTTAGAAACAAAAATGTTATTTTGAACAACAACTTTTTGTTTTAGTTTACTATTTCAAAAGCTACATATCGAAATTATTTTCATTTACTTTTTGATAGACTATAGTAAAGCCAAAGAAGATGTTTTATTCCTAGTTTTTAATATAAAGTCAAATATAACCTACACAACCTTACAACCTATAAATTTAAAATTGTTGTTTTTACTCTCTTTAAGAGGATTTCTTCTTCTTGTTGTTGTTCGGTTCTTTAATAAAATTTAATGAACCACTAATTGGGATGTTTTCTTGTTATTTTTCAGTCTTTCGTTACTTAAATTTTGAAACAAAAACCCATACAACAAAATATTCGTCATACATAAAGTATAATCTTTTTCAGTAAAGTATTAATAAAAGGACCGAGACCGAGAATGCCCTCATTCAACTGTCTCGCCGAGATCACGTGAGGTTTTAATAGGTCACTATTAGCATATGAACGCAGGGGTCGTGAAGGATGATGTGTTAATTGTATCTAAGATGTTAATATATGAAGAGTTAAGCCTATGTGTCACTAATGGATTATTCAAGACGTGGTTGAGGTACAAATCGCTGTAGCTCGTTCTAATTGAATTTTGATAGTTACTGGGTCATCTTGTTGTATGGCACTTCAATCATTCCGGTCTAGTTTTGTTCTGCAGATAAAATCGACGAGTGATTTAAAGGCACATGCTAGGTTCGTTAAATTTAACAAATTTTAGTGTACTTTTTAAAAGGTTAGTTTTTAACTTTACTAAACAAATTTTTCGAGAAACGTATATTAAAAAAATATATTCATTATTATCTACTATCTTACATGTATGCTGTGAAGCCTGACCGACCTTTGATCACGAACCTTTTCTCACGTTCTTATCGTATATGATCCACTTTTCATCAGCAGTTATCAATCTCTTCAAAAACGGATAGGTTTCATTATTCCTCACTAAAGAATCGCAAATGAGTACATTAGGTTCTTTTCAGTGAGCTCTTGTGACATCCAAATAACGAGCACTTTTGTGTATCCAGGTTTTTTCAAAGGGATCAAAACTGTTTCATGGTCAATCTCCAATTCTTCAACTACGTCGTTATTACTGAAAGACCGATCTTCGTTATTTATAACAGAGTGATCATTGCGAGGTACATCCAACCAACCTCTTCTTACTGACACTTCATGAAGTTCATAAACGTCTCAAATTATTTCGTTGGTTACGTTAATTTTTTTTTGTAATAAATCATTTAAATGTATCGTGATTCTCCCAAAAGAACACTACTATAACTAAACGCGCAACTTTGAATTCTATAACGCTCTCACATTTACAAGGTTTTAAATTATTCGAATATTAAATATTCAAAATAATAGTAATTTCATCATCAATATTCAAAATAATAGTAATATCACCCTATTTTCGAATAAAAAATTCAAATATAAAGATTATTTTAATGAACCTTGAAACTAATAGACGTTCACCTAGCAGGGTGGTCTTCAAGAAATTAGGTTATTTTTTTTCTTAGAGAGAATCTAGAGACACATAATTTTTAAAAGAATCTGTTTCTTACGTTTAATATTTTAAATTAATATACGAGGTCTGTTAAAAAATATAGCTACTGTTTAATTTCTGCGGGTGACTTATATTTTTAAACTTTAATAATACAATTTAAAACAACATTAATACATAACTTATTATAATATTTTTATAGTAGTCGTAATTATTAATGTTTAATATTTTGCACTTCATTATTGTACATTGTACTGTGTTCTTGGATTGTTTGGCAGAGAATGCTTTTATGTCATTAAGTCCATTATTATACCTGTTTTTGAGCCATAAGGATGAAATAAATAAATAAAAATATAATAGAGATACGGCGTATCTTCATAAAGATTGGTTGCTACATGAATATCCTAAGAGCATGAATGTTAAGAGGAGTCATATATGATTTACATATCAGTCAATTATTACGTAGGTAAGCATTACATTACCCAAATCAATGTCAATCGAATGTCAGAACGAGTAAAAGTATTACCTAATTGCATATGATATATATTTTTCTATCAAATTAAAAAAAAAACAAGTAGTTAACTATCAAAATAAAACAGTTAAATAACTCTATAACTTTATGCACATTTTTGACTGTAGCTTAATTTACAGATACTCAAAATGTTAAGGTACTAAAGTCGCCTGTAGAGATTTCGATGACCCTCGAGTGCGACGAACTCGGCTATTGCTCGTTTGCTTTTACGAGGCGGGTCTGAATAATACCGTCTGCATCGATACAATAGCTGGACCGTATGCCACCCTAACTTAACACCATCCCATTCTCAACACAGGGATACGGATACTTATTTAATCTTGTTTGATAAAACCTTGAGCAGCTCTTAATATAAATTACAATAAAAAAGGTCAAACGACCGGTTGGCCCGATATTGTATTCCATAAACACAATATTTTGTACAGATATGGAAGTTAAAGAGAATAACATTTTTTTTTCTAGGCAAACAGTGGAAAGTACTCATTAAGTATGAAAATCTGCTTTAAAATAAATATTTGTTTTCAATTCTTAATTCTCTGACAATGGACATGGTTGACAAAATGCTTTTCTGTTAAGTAAAATAATAAACAAATTTAAAAAATAAAATTATTCTAATCTTTCCATTTTCATCCCATCAAACTCAAATAATAAACCATATATTTATCATTACTTATAATATTTTCAAATCCGTGTACATTTTTAATTTAATTTAAATTATAGCACACCCCCGAAAACGCAGGAATTTCAAAAATAAGGAGCATCTTGTTTATTGACTCATAATAATCCAAAACAACATCCGCCTGTTACTATTTTATCGCATGTATAATAATAACATTACAGGACAAATTACACATATTGATCTAACCCCTAATTAAGCAAATTATTTGCTTGTGTTAAGGGTGTTAGACAACGACACAAATACATAGATATATACATTATAATTATTTAAAATATATTTAATAAACGGCCAAATCCAGAAATACAGATATGCTCATCACATACATGTCTGTCCCTGTTGGGAATCGAATTCAAGCCCCATTGCACCGCTATACGTTAGGCGTCTGCGCTAACCACTGGACGAACGGGGAGACAAATGTATAGAAACTAATTTTATAAACACTTACAGTAGAAAACATGCTATAAATGGTAGCTCCTTAACTCTTTTACATGAATATCTTAAATATAAGGAACGGAAAGACATTGTAAGCCTCTCAGTTTAACGAATTATTGAAATCATCTGTGTGTTATTGGAACAATGTATAATAATGAGTATTTATAAATTCTCTTCAGGAAATTATGCCTTATTTAAAATATTGTAAGAATAAGAAATATGTTGTAAGAATAAGCAAATTTTCGTTTATATGTTAATTTATTGATGGACAATGCACTAAAATTAAATTTGAATGTCTATTTCAGTCATTTAATTGTAAAAATTCGTTCTTAGAGCCAACTAGAGTAACTAGTCATTCAGCAACATGTCTAGATAATATGTTTACAGACAATTCTACATCAATTAAAGACAAATATATAATAAATAAATTAACTTCGGACCACTCTGGTCAGTTGACACAAATAGGGTTTCTTGGTACAGATAAGTTAAAAATAAAATAAATGTTTTACCTAAAACCAAAAGTCGCTTTTTACAATTTTCAATAATTTAAAGTTGAAACTGCCTCTTGTCCTCGAACACATAAACCCGAATGTTCTATATAATCGGTACTTCAAAATGTTTAGAACAGAGTTTGATTTAATTTTTACAACTAAAACAATTCCATTTTCTAAACAAGCTTCTTTAGTGTTTGGGCGACTGTAGGTATAGGTACAAGCAGAAAACGACTCTATGACTTATACAAAGAAAAAACATTTAACACTAGTGATATATTTGCAGATTACGTAAAGAATTAATGAAAAATATTTAAAACAAAGTTTTTAAAATGGCTAAATCAGTTTATTTAAGCTATAAAATAAAAACAACTAGTTACAAAATAGAAACTACTTGCAAAATAATCAATACTGAGACAGGACAATCAGAATCTCACCTATCTGAATATTGTTTAGAGATAAATAGTAATAAATCATTCAATGTGAATATGAACTTGCTTCACATTTTGATAAGTATTTCTTAGATACTCCTTTCCTTATTACTGAATCTTTAAATGTTTCACCCGGGTTAGCAGAGACAATGTTAAAAAATAGTATCGAATAAATCCTGGTAACTTCAAATTCAATGATATATCATATTGATGTTATTAAAGTATTTAATTCCTTAAAATTAAACAGGTCCCCAGAGGTCATCATACTGTTGACATTCAGTTAGCTTAGTTAAATCGATACTCACTATTGTTGCTCCCTATTTAGCAATAGTATTTAACAGATGTGTTGATAGCGGTGTATTCCTCACTCTCATGAAGAACTAGAAAGACTATTCCAATATTTAAAGCAGGTAGCACTACTGACCCCTCTAACTTTAGACCAATTTCCATACTGTCTGTTTTTAGTATTTTTTTGCATAATTTACGTTAAATCAATTAAATTCAAATTTTATTCCCCTGCAAACATGTAAATATGGTTTCACAGGGGGTCGTTTCACAACCCACGCTGCTTTTGAGCTATTAAAGTATATTTTTGATGCATGTTATTTTTGATGTATTTTCCAAAGCGTTTGATTCCGTCCAACATGAGTCACTAATCAGAAAATTACAGCATTATTTAACTTTACCGTGTTAATATATTTGAGATAATTTAATGTACGTTCATAAAAACTTAGAAAAAAATAAAAAGAGTAATGATATGCACTCCGTAAATACAAAAAATAAAGAAAAACTTGTTCCGAATCACACCAGGCTGCCAAAGATTCATAAATCATTTTATATATAATGTATTTTTTTTATAATAAAGTCTCTGCAGAAATTCAAAAACTTTTACTTTTTAAATTCAATTTGTTTGTTAAACAGAAAGGGCAAGATAAGACCTACTATAGATTAAGGATTATATAAATGATAATAAGGCTTTAGCCTCAACTAAACTATTGTAATCCTAGCTCATAAGCATTTGTGTATTTGACAGTTGAAAAGAGTGGCCATGTTTTGCCATGAGCTCAACTAGTTAAATGGGCTTTTTTTTACAAGTCAAAATTGTTAAATTAATATATGCATATATATATTTTATTGCAATATTTTGTTTTATTTTGAGGCGTCCATATACGTGTAAAACATTTTCATGGAATAAAGAATTTTTGATTTTGACTTTGACTTATCGGATTTCAGGCAATGAACGAGTATAATGAAATATGAGAAGAAATGTCAATCATTCAACATTAAAAATAATCAGTTTACTTTCAGAAGAAATCATTTCAACTTTAAAAATGATCAGTTTACTTTGCACGAAGCCCTCGTATGTCTTTCACTTTCATAAACAATATCTGTATATTATGAACTTTAGTACAAAATATACATTTTACTTTCACTAGTTTAACTCTACTAGAAGGATTTAATTGCTTCTGTTGCTGGTGAGTGCTGGTGGGCCACGAAATGAACATATCATAAATCCTTCGACTCTTTAGAAGGCTACTTTGAACCTCAAAATGACTTTTTATTCAGTGTCCCGTCGTGAGAGGCTCAATGAGTAAATCTTAAGGCTAGGCCTAAGACAACAAAAAATAAAAATAAATATTTTTTTTATTTAAAACTACTTTGTTTCTTCACTAATTGCCTTTGAAAATGAAAAGATAAACGAAAATGCGAAACAACATATCTAAAAATATTCTGTCTGCAATAAAATGTCCGCTAATAATTAAAAAAATTAAATTATAGTTAAAGAATTCACAGCAAAAAAATTTATAACTTCATTATATTTAACAAACAAAGGTATTCTTATTTCATTTCGCTTATAAATTAGTCCACACTCTTAAATGTTAAGCTGCCGAAGTAGCCGCGGTCAGGCACTTCTGTCAAGAGCAGCATTA
The DNA here is from genome assembly GCA_959347355.1 of Napeogenes inachia. NCBI lineage: Eukaryota > Metazoa > Arthropoda > Insecta > Lepidoptera > Nymphalidae > Napeogenes > Napeogenes inachia. Next base: position 10,657,270 of record OY365793.1, on the reverse strand, counting down.
TGAACCGTCTACTCTCCTCAACCCCTGCTCAGAATCAAATTGAAATTTAAGAAACACTCTATATTACATTGTCCATTTATTTTTTCTTATGGGCTCATTAAAGTAACGAATTATAATATATATATTTTTATACAGACATCTCTTTGTACTTCCACGCTTTAAGTAGTTCTCTAATATGAACACTGTCTAATTCAGGTTGATTATAAATGTAGTCTACTAATGTGTCCAAAAACTGTTGCTAATATATTCTACTATTAATTTTGACTACACCTGCGTATAATGAGATAACAAGGGTATCCCTTTCTGCCTAAGGATACGTCTACGCATATTTAGGACGAAGCTATATGAGAAATAAAATATAAATTATTCAACAAAGGCAACGAACACACGTTTCATCTTTCACATTGAATAAATATTTGAGGAGGAATATTCGTTTAACCTCATTTCGTAAATTAACAGTGTAGATTACTCCCCAGAATATATTTAACGAAAATAATCGTTGCGTAATTGTTCATTTCTTCTTATTATTTTATCGTTATTAAAGTTCTATCATTCTTTTATTTCTAGTAGGTTGGAGAATCTCCTACAAATGACATTCATGTTTTTCTACTAGATGCTTTAATTAAATAAAATATTTTTTTTATATTTTTACGAAGAATCTGTTATTTAGTTGGGTGTATGTAAACACTAAATTAGATATTCAACTCCAATTAGAAGTAAACTAAAAAAAAATTGAAACCTTCCAGTCTGTCCGTAGTTCGCAAAGTAAACACACTCCATACATTTTCCTGACGCAGTTAGTTGTTTACATCGCTGCAGTCAACGGAATGAGATAACAGATTGGTTTGAGAAAACCATTTTGTACCTGTATTTTGTTTTCAAAATATATTTCTTTTGCTGTGTAAATCTTAGCCTTTATAAGTGAAATTGTATATTACAAAGATTATTAAGATCTATTAACGGCTATTAAAGTACTTCGGCGGAAAAGTATTTTAATATAATAACCGTAATATGATATAGTATGTAAGTAGAAAAAAAAAGAAAGTCGAACGTAAGTAGTGTTGCTACTTAATAATTGAGATTGGGCATGACATACATATTTCATAAAATTAGATTACATTTATATAAAATGTTTTTCACTCTAAACTCTTTCTTGAAAGATCAGGATTAGGATTCTGAGTTAGTGTCTCTTAGTGAGTCATCAACTTCCAATTCTTTATGGACATACCGAGTATGACTGGTGCAAATTTTGTGTAAGGGTTGGTGGTACAAGCAATAAATAATTCCTTTGAGTGTTATAGAGCTATTTATTTACGTTTACAGTATTGTATGAAAATCGTTTACTTCTGAATCAAATAGTATTAAAATTTCTAAAAACATATAAAATAAACTAAACTTTACTCTTTATTTAGATATAGTTCAATGCAATTTTTCTATATTTTTAATTCATTAATTTAGGTTAATAGTATTAAAATCCCTAAATTTCTAGAGAATTCCTGTTTCAGAAAGTCAACGCAGATGTTTTAGTTTTTAGGCTAGCTGTTGACCCCGCGTAACTTAACTACTTTCAAGGATATATTTTTAAGCTTAAGATAATGTTCGAGTATCTAGTGAATAGTAAAATTGAGAGCAAATGGCAACTTTTTGACAATACTTCATGTACTTTCGATGTGATGTGGTACATACTGTTAATGTTTTAAAATTAAAAATAATTTATAACAACTGGTATTATTATAAATATATACTATTTTACTTGTAGATACATTGTTTTAACCTTAAAACATATTTTATAGAAATAATATATATAAAAAAAAACAACATCGCTTTTTACAATGAAAATCACAAAGTAAAATACTAATAGTGATAGCACTATTAGACTAAACAATATAGGTACATCAGGCTAATAGTATCAACATCGGCTCTTTCTCATCGCATACCTAAGTAGTAAAGTAATTCCGCAAGAGTAGTGATTCGGGTTCCGGTTAAAACTTATTATAAACTAGTCTGTCTTTACTTTCATCTCATAAGTTATATACATAAAAAGAATACGTATTATTTATGTATGCATGTATACCCAATGATTTGTGTGATAACCCATTATCTTTTTAGACATTTTCCGTTAGCGCATTGATGCAAGAGGAACGCTAAGTATTATTGATGCAAATAACGAAATATATTGTTGCTTCCACAGAAACAAGCTTTTAAAAATTTTAATATAAGATTCAATGTTGATTCTCGTTACTAATATGAGGCTCATATTTAATTCAAACCATACTAAGATCGTTTAACTAAGCAAAGTATACCGCCATGAATAATACCGAGGCAACATTGTTTAGTTTAATCAAGACCCCGATTGCCTTTACTAACCTCGTCTGAATAAACTTTAGCACCAATTCAATTAATGGCAGAATATCAACAATAACAGTTTTCGGTAATTATGTTTACACTACCAACTCCTCAACTACACAGTCATAAACCTCTTTACTTATATATTGGCCGATTTTAATGTTTGTCACAAATAAATCTGGTATTGAAATAGGCCCTCCTGACACTTTCATGTTGGCGTACCCAAGTGATCACTGACCATGATTCAAAGTGGAAAAGATATAAATAAATAAATAAAATAAATAAAATAAGTAAAATAAATAAAATATACAAAATAAATAAAATAAATAAAATGAATTAAAATAAATTAAAATAAATAAAATAAACAAAATAAATAAAATAAACAAAATAAACAAAATAAACAAAATAAACAAAATAACAAAGTAAATAAAGTAAATAAAGTGAATAAAATAAATAAAGTAAATAAATTAAATAAATTAAATAAAGTAAATAAAGTAAATAAAGTAAATAAAATAAATAAAATAAGTAATAAATAAATAATTAAAGAATGACATTTCATTTGATAATCGTTTCTCATTATATTTTGTTTATTGGTTATGCTTCTGCTCAATCGATTTTGGAATTATCGAAGTTGTATAATAACTGTAGTAGGTAATGTGAATTAACTTATTTACCCTTTTCAATGTTTGTATGTATAAAGTCGCTAAGTAGAGGTAAATTGCTTCTTAGCGTTAATGAGTACTTTTCTTAAGAACCGAAAGAATTTATCTTTAATAGTTTCTGAGATGAACAAGATGTTTTGTTCTTGGTTTATAAAATCATATTACCCACGTCTCTGCTTTTGACTGTCTTGGCTTTATTTAAAATTATGTACCTATGTTCTTTGTTCAATTTTAGTGAATCTAGATTTTTTTTATTATTATGTACCAGAATAAGTGACCAAAACAATACATTGGATAAATTTATCTCCAGCTACCCATGCTACACAGTTGATTTTAATGGGCAGAAATAGGTACACATTACATATCTAACAAAACTGTATACAAATAAAATGTAGATCATATAATATGATAATAACATTTAAAGACGAACGACATATTAAGTAAATATATAAATGTATATGTTAATAACCCGGAGAGATAGAAAAGCTTTAATCTTCGTTTGAAAGACAAGGTAGCTGGCCTATTCTGACCATGACTTGGTAGAGAATTCTATAAACACGCTGCATGTATAGTAAATGACTTGGAGAAAGAAGTAGAATTATAGTAAGATATTTTTTTTTCTATGTAGCCGAAGTGTAAGGAAAGATGAAATTGTTCGTATATGTAATAGGGAGCTAAGTTTGTAACGATTATTATACAGCGTAGTTAAAACATGCATAGATTGAATTTGGTTAAAATTGGGAAAAAAATATAAAAGTTTTAAGGATTTTATTAGAGCAAGTTTGATAGTTTATATTCTTTATCTAATTAATGAAATAATATTGTTATTAATTTCCAAATTTCGATACGAAATCCTAATGTAAATCAAGCTGTAACTCTCGCTTTCATCTTAAATGTGATTCTTTTATTTTTAGCACATTATCTTTGTCTTTGAAACAAAATATTTTTTAGTGTTTATGAAATGTTAATATTTATAAGGTTCACATATCATGTTCTAAAGACAAAGAAGCACTTCATAATTTCGGTAAGCCCGGTATATGATGCTAAGCATTGTCATTGTCTGAAGGGCCGTCTGTCTCGAATCAAGTGTCATGTTTTTTATCGCTTATTCTCTTCGTCTCTCATACACTAGGTACCTTAAAAAAAGAATCGCAGGATTATTTTCAGATTTTTTGTGAGCTCTTTTTTATTTTATTTTGTTGTGCAAATACGGGGAATAATGTCTGGCTTTTTTACATTTACATTCATATTTATATTTTCTTACAAGGTTATTTAATAATTACTGAACCTGCATCCTTTTAGTTATTTTAGTTCAGTCTTCGTTATTTTTAAACTTTTATATTAAGCGTGCAAGTGTAAAGTAGCAATTGTAAGGGTCACGTCGGAATTAATCTATTGGCACTTCAACTTTTATTACTATTATTTAATTCTTTATAGGTACAATATAGCCGATTCACTCTTGAATATCATTCGAAACGCAGTTTAGATACCCTTCCTTACAAACTGTTTTCTTTACTTAAATAATAATCATAGTCAATTCAACTGCCTTAAACATACAAAAATAACGACTTCTTTTAAATAAACAATTCTGATTATTCACTACACAAAGGAAAAAATATATGTTTTAATTGTGAAGTCTTAATGGTTCTCTTTATTTAATTTTATTCAACTATTTACTTATCGAGCAACTGCCCCTCCTTATATAAATCTTAGTCAAATAAACTACTTTAAGAATAAAAGAAAAACAATTACTTGACATTATAATTAATATAATCTGAACGAGTTATTCATTGAAATAATAATAAGATAATTAGTTTTTTTATGATTATTATTTAAGTTAATGTAATATTACATTAACTTATATGAATAAGCATAATATTTATAAAATAATATCTAGTAAATATATTGAAACCATTACAAATTATTATTAAATAATCGTTTACCAATAGTATAACCTTACACAATTATCATATTCATTTATGAAAAAAATTATAAATAATAATTAAATTAGAAATTAAAAAAAACATTATTACAAAGATACGTCTAAAAAGGTTAAAAATATTATTATTATTATTATTACTTATTGAACTTATTATTTTATTATCTGCTTTTTAAAGTTATGTTTCAATATTGTACTAAGTGAATATTTTTATTATCAATATTGAATAAGAAACTTTCAACCGCTAGTGCTGTTATAAAAGCCCAATTCAAGATAGATCTTGGAGACGACTGCTTTTATTTCGACCAAAATAGACCATAATAGAATTATCTCGAAAGACCAGGCTTTAGATTAAAAAAAACAGCAATCAAATCCATCCACTCGTTTGGCTGCTACGAAGCCACAGACACATACACAGATATACAGATACACACGACAAACTTATAGAACCCCTTTTTTGGGTAGGGGATGCAAAATCACTTAAATCGTGAAAATACTTTATTTATAATCTACTTCCATGTTATATTCTATTTTAATAATATAATGAAACACTAATTGTTTTAATGTCAGTTAGGAGCCAGTAGTTTTCTAATTGCCGTTATTTTATGTTAAGTGAAATGTAATTATGAAAACCGATTATTATTTAATATTAATTTGTGGTATTGACAGGCAATAAAATAATAAAACTAAATATAGTTTAATGATATTACTAATAATAACTTGCTCTTTAAAATAGACGGGTACTGTTTTGCAAGTATTATGTTAAAATATTTGTACATAGTTCATATATATAAATATTTTATATTTTAAAATAAATAACTTGTGTTATTATTCATGTTAAAATTGTTTCATTTAATTCAATGGCGAAAAACTTTAAATTGGAATTATTTAATTTGTAAGTATCCGGACACATATAACTTGTCGGTATGTAAAATAAATATAAAATTTTAACCAAGGAAATAATACCTTTATTAATTAATAAATTTATACTTAATCAGTAAAATATAAGCTTGTAAAACAATGTTTTAACCAGCTCTCATCAAGACGCGTGCTAAATGTATACAAACGCGTCATCAAGGCAGCCATGATGATTTAGACAAAGCATTGTTTCCTCTTAGAGGTTCCGCCCTATTTCTAAACATGGCGGCAGTGTGTACAAAAACCAACGACGCGTCGTGTTTTCATTTAAAATCGACTATTTAAAAGTGTATACAATTTTTCGTTGATAAAATCCACCGATTTTATTATTATTTTAGTATGTATATTGAAAAAAATACCGGTATACAGTAAATATGTTCTATGATCTGACATAGTTTATTGATCTCTTTGTAATATTATTTTAATTTATTTGGTTTACAACTCAAAACATACCTACGTTATTTATTAGATTACGGAGAAAAGGAAATAGATTTACATTATATTACAAATAAATCGGAATATTACAGATAATTTCACCGTAAAAAAAAAATCGAAACTCATAAAACATACTCGGTACCCAGTATGTGCACAGGATGTATGGGCATCGGAGATGTAGTTTTAAAGCAACTTTTTAAAAACTAATAAAGTGTTTAATAGTGTCAGAGCTTGTCATCCTTTCAGAGTGAAGACTATCCAAGTTACCGGTAGTTCCAAGTACGCACTACAAAAAGGGTACTTCTAGCCAGTTACGTTACGCTTAGAGTTGGGGTGCGCATTCAACCAATGACGTCACTTTCGTTCGAAACAAGTAAAATAGGAGCTGTTCATCGTGCTCAACTATTTTACTTTTTATGCACTCATTATATTAGATTTTTTTCACAAGTTCCATGCTTAGTCAATTTAATTAAAAGATTGTATATCTAAACAATATATTTTTTATAACAAGTAAAACATATTAAAAAGCAAAAGTTGTTTATAGACTATAAAAAAAAAATAATAAACTAACCGAGCATAATCTATCATTATAGATAAGAAACAGTATTTGAGTAAAACGGTCAAATTTAAAATCTAGACATGTACAATATTGATCATAGATTAGACTGCTTTGGACCGACCGACCCTCACGTAGATGCAAAAATAAATTGCGGAGTTGAGGAGCTATGCTTTGCATCTTGAAGAGGTCGACGTCCTCTGACAAAGTTGCGAAAATTTTAAAAGATATAAATAGATATTAATGTTAAAATCTTTTTACTTTATTTATTTATCCAGCTGTTTCAATAAATTATATTAATATTTGTTATTATAATTTATTACTCATTATTGTCGGAAAATTCTACTGTAATACTCTATTAGAAACAGCTAGTTTTAAATATATATTTTTTAAAAATGGTGAAAAGCTTTTTTATATTTATAAAAGCTTTGCCAAACTAAATTATGTGACATCAGATATAATTTAATTATACTTAAATGTGAAGGAACAGTAAAAACATTGTTGCAGAATCAAAGCTAGTGGATTGATTTTACGAGATTCATTTATAATGGTTATTTTTAGTGACGTCAATTACTGTTTCGTATGCGGTGTGTTCGTTTACTGCGATACGTTGTATTTTATAATTATTCTTAATTGAAAGTTTATTAAAATAAAAAATAAATAAAAAATAAATAAATAAACTTCCCATAAGTAAAGGTGAGTATTCAAAAATAGCGATATAATTTCCAACAACGTATCTTATCGTATTTATATAAATATATTTAACGTAATAGCTTTCTTTGATACTGAAACTAGTAAGGTTTTATGATTTAGTAAGAGCAGCATTGGGTTTTAAGTTTCAATTTCAGTGAATATCCCAGAATGTTTTCAATGCCAATATAGTTTTAAGTCAATGGGATTAAATTTAAATTGAAACTAAGATTGGATAGGTATTTAACTTAGAGCTAACTTTAATTTTGAACTGAAACCTAAAATATTGTGAAAAAATTATTCTACTCCTAGGTTTGAATAAAACTATAGTCTTATCGCACTTATTATTTAATATATAAATGTTATTTATTTACTCATAAACATCAATAAATCTGACTAAAATGATTAAAAACATGACGGAATAATGTCTACTACATAAGTTACTACGTCAGAATAGTTTCAATTTATTTCGAAATATTCGATAATCACAACAACGTCAATTATAACTTCATCATAAAATGGTGTAGTGGTGTCAACATTCATTAGCGTATTTGCATATCAATTGATTTCAATTTCTACTGGCCAGCGGCGCTGTTGTCAATTACCATGTTTGTTTTTATTATTTTACACCTTCATTATCCTCTAAAACATAACACGGCCTGAATGTTATGTTCTACTTCATATTATGTCAATGTGCTCAGATGCCATGAGGTATGTAGCTGTTACAATGTTTACTATCCAATATAGTGTCGGAATATACATGTAGGTAGCTTTTGAATATGTATCACTTGCTTAACAAATATACATTTATATTGTATAAATTTACATATTTTTTTTGCTATACTTATTTGTAATTAGTTGACCACCTCTTACAGGGAATCTCTCTGCGTAAATCCAAACAACATTTGTTCTACGACTTTTTAAAAATCTTGATAAACCATATAAAAAACACGAAACAAAAAAAAAAGTTTGGCTCCCTCTTTTACTTATTACTGTGTATTTTGTAAAAAGTGCTTAAAAGGTGGACGCCCGGGCGCACTACCTACGCTCAGAGTTAATGTCAGTTCAGAGGCAACGAATAAACTTTGTATGGGAAAATTCTAATTTTAAAAATTAAAAGAAATCGTAGAACAAATGTTGTTAGGATTGATGTAGAGAGCTGCCTACAAGGGGTGGTCAACTAATTTTTAAAAAATCCTGTATATTTATGTATATTTTTATACAGATATTGAATTTCTAGATATTACATATTAATAACCTAGTAAACTAATGCAATATATTTTAGAACTACATCATGCATTCATGCTGCCATAGAGCAGGAACTTCGCTTGAACTTCAGCCAACTTTAACTTGGCTGAGGAATGGTCCCATTATGCCTGTGACTGATTCGTTATTTATTGGCCACTCGTGACTTCTCATGTACTGCCTGAGAAAGGAAAAGTATGTGGTGATTACAATACTCATGAGTTCAGAGAAGGACGACTTGGTTAATTTAAACAGAATTAAAGTTGCAATACTTTAAAAGTAATGAAATTATTCCTACTTTTTATTGTTAAGATAGTTAAGATTATAGTAGTGCGCAGAAATTATAAAACAATTCTATATTGGTAACCAGTCTGAATACCTGTTTTATTATAAATTATTTATTTATTTATTTTATTATATTTATTTCTTGCTAAACAAAATATCTTACTGAATCTGTTAACTTTTCTATGCTCTGCCATTAGATCGTAATATATTTTGTGTATTATACAATTTACTAACAGAATGCGCCATGTCTGACGGTCAATGTGGAAACCTGTAAGCTGAAAACACTGAACCACAGTATAACTATAATAGTATAACTTCTTGTTACCTTTGATATATACCTATAATCGACTAAAATTTATTATTTTATCAACTAGCAACAAATTTAATACAGAATATAAAAAGTTTTAATGGCTGCAAAATCAAGTCAATTATACGAACATTTCTTTAAAAATATTGCAATAAAATATGTGCAAAATTTTGAATGCTTTTACAAAGGCTGCTTAACGAATAGCATTCATTGGCGATATTGCTTTTGCTCACTGACATGGACCGATTACCCATATTGTAACATTCGTATGCATTTCAATACATTTTCGAGTAAAACAATCAAATTATACTCAATGTGAAGTCAAATGTTTTTAATTAACAACAACCTGTATCCAATCACTGTTGCTCTGGGGATAGACTTTTTAAAGTGTTAAACAATAAAAGCTTGCTCTAAAAGTGTTCAGTCGCTACGTTATTAAAACTACTACAAATATATGACTAGTATAAACCGAATTTTTATATTAGTTATATATTCCTATACACCATATACACCATACAACATTCACCATATTCCTATACACACTATACACCATACACACTATACGCCATGCACCATATACATCATCCATCATATTCCTTTCATAATACACGCAATAAAACTCTGGAAATGATCCTCCCTCCTGATCATCTTCGGCGTGTCCCTAATAAGCAGGTGTCCAAAAAACGTATCTGTAAATACTTTCTCGAGAAAACAAATTAAAATTTCTACCTTATACAGCGTAATGTTATATTATTTCTCTAATATTATATTGTATACTAGTTGTACCTGCGACTTAACCGCAAACTTAGACTTAACTTAAAAGTCGACAGCCCGAGCATTATTCTTACTCGATTCATCGGACTGTGTGAATCTATATAAGAACAATGTTACGCTGCCCGTTCAATAAACAAAGGTATGAAGCTATAATTATTTGTGAAGTTATATTTTGAAGATGTAATAATGAACAACCATTACGAAGACTACAATACAGTGACGCAGCAAAGCTGACGTCACACATTTTAAAAACACTAACGGAGGTCCTTTCTCCGGTATATATTTTTACCATTTTTTTACCCCTTAAGTATTTTTTCTGTATATTATTTTAATTGTCTGGCAGAGAGTGCTTTAGCATTAAGTCCGCCAATTCTATAATTTTTGTTTGTTTTTGTTGTCTTTGAAAAATATAAACACGCGCTTTGGTTACTTATCCATCAACACGTTTTTAATAAACCAAAATATTATTCGAAGCTCATACGCCATCAAAGCATTTCGTAAAGCGCATCAGTGTACAACAAATTTTATCCTTAGTGTCAAAACTGTAAATGTATCATGGAAATTTATACCGTATGTTTTTGAATTACACGATAAATTTGTGGGCTGTAATTTCCAAAATGTAATCTTTTGAGGATGACTGTACCGCATATTTGCATTATCTAAATCTGGACGGCTCGCTTTCATCTGAAATGTTGGGTATTTCAAATACAATTTGCAAAAGAGATTGTGTTGGATTTTTCTCTGTGCGGTTCAGTTTTACATTTGGTAAATGAATGATGAGTTTTTGAAGTGTGAATTCAAATTACTTACTAGACAATTTTTTCAGCTAATGATATAATAACTACAGAAGAAACCATTATAATCATTACCATTACCATATGTTATTATTGTATATTTTCCCTCTGTTATCTATTGTTTTTTCCCTAATAAGACACTTCAATCGTTTTTACCAACCAATACAGAATCAGTTTAAATATCGTTTTTTTTGCTACATTGAACTTGGCTAAGTTATTTCTACATCAGCAATAAAAGATAAAAAGCTTAATTAGATGAAAAAAATTGTTAATTCCGTATTCTGTTCTTAATCAATAGTGAAACATCACTACTACAGCTAAGTTCGTCACGTATAATATATATGGAGGTTTTAAAATTTCGTAGCGATACAGGTTTTCTTACATTTGCCTTCACTACGAATCACGATATAAATTGTTAAGTAAGCACTTGGCTAAGTCTCATGCCCGTAGAAATGTACAGTTAGCAACAAAAGCATTGTTACACATAAAATTTTACGAATGTTGAAAAGCAGCCAATTGTATTTTTATAGCATAAATTGAAATGTATGAAGAATATATCAGCTTTCTCGTTCGAACAATATTTCTCTCTCTATTTCAAATCTCGGATTTTTTTTGTTTCCAGTACAAAGCATTGGGGTAGTAAATTTCCCTCTATCAAGATTTCTAATGCGATCCCAAAGGTTGTTAAGGTGACAAACGCCTTACTTCATTACAATGAGGCGTGACTGGTTTTGGAAAATATTTTTCATGAATTTCGTAATAAATAGGAGATAACGCAACTTTTTTTTTTTACATACTGTCTAAGTTAATGCTTGACAACATTCCACCTGATGGAAAGTGAAAATGGAGTCCTAGGTGGTAAGGCGCTTTAACTTAGTAACTTAATCACTTTTCACTTGAAGACACCCACATTATATTCGGATGGAAATACCAACGCAGGCAAGCTGTTGCAGTCCTTCGCTGTACGCACTCTGAAAGCTGATGCTAGAACTAGCGAGAGACAAATTACGATTTGTTGGATAGACTTAGGAATGCCTTTGGGTCGGTACGACATGAACTTGTTATATTTTTGCTGCTAACAGTTTTGTTTTTAAAAATTATATATTTTCAATAAGTCAATCTTTTTATGCAATATTATTAAGTGTTAAGATTCTCTACACTACCTGGCATAATCACACAATTTCTGAACAACATCTTTATTAAAGAAATGGATCTACACAGTCAAGTAACAAAAAACATGGAGGACATTGTCACAATGTTCGAATCCAGAATGGAAAACTTTGATAAAGCACTGTCACAATCACTTGCATCCACGAAACAGCAACCAAATAGCTGCTTTAATGATATTTCTGTCTTGGCTCATGATTATACAACTTTCAAGGATCTGGTATGGAAGACACTTTCTATGCTTCAGCATCAGTTGCAGTTACTTTCTGCGGGTTTTGATAGGCATGAAGTACTCTCTCGTAGAAAAGTTCTTTTATTCCACGGCATACCTGAAGATAGTAACGAGAAAGCTGAAGTAGCAATTCATGACACCATTATAAAATATAATTTTAGTGGTTTTGATGTCTCTCACATTGATGTTTGCCATCGTTTGGGAGTCAAAAGGGATAAACCTAGACCAATATTGGTTCGGTTTAATTCTTTAAGGCAGAGGTCTGCTATTTGGAATTCCAAAACTGCCTTAAAGGGCTCTGGTGTCTCAATATCGGAATTCCTAACAAAACCGAGGCAGGAAGTCTTCACTGAAGCTAGACGTCACTTTGGTGTTAAGAACTCCTGGTCAATGGATGGGGCCATTTTTGTCTCTTTGCCCGATAAGAGTCGTAAGAAAATAGAATCCATGAAGGAGTTGCGTGTGTTAATGGGAAGTTTTCCATCTTCTCTGAACACTCAGGAACAAAGAACAAGACCCAGACGATTTCCTAAGGCCGTAGCTAAGTAATAGTTTCATATCTTCTCCTTATACTACTTATACTTTTACATAGCGTCAACCGGTTTACATTTATATTTCTTTTTGTTTTTGTCTTGACTTCACATTTGTACATTATGTATAACATTGTTTAAAAACTCTATCAATACTTAATGTTATAATATAACAGTTATATTAACAAAATATGTACCTTCCACATATTATTAATTTCATTATTATTAAGTGTCAAAACTCAATTGCATATTGACTTCTTCACTTGACAGCTGTCAATCGTTTATAAACCGGTACGGCCTTTGTATGGTTATCTGATGTCTTTTTTTTTTTTTTTTTTTGTGTGTTTTTATACATATATTTTTTAATCATAATAATTATTTTGCTTTTCAATGGGTTTATCTTAGATTTTATTTTGTATTTAAAGATGTTTTTTTTTTCACTATGCCAGTGAGTGTGGAATCTTATATGTTGGTGTATATTGTTTTAACAATATATTTAGTTTTAGATTGTACTTAAAAAATAGTATTTTTATTTATATATTGCATATATATATATATATACGTATATAAACATATTATTTAGTATTTTATTTTAAATATTGATCATTCATATTCTACAATGACAGATTCTATTATTGATTTTAATAATATTTGTATATCTTCATCCTCCTCTGATGATTTTATGAGCGCTAACAGTGATTCCTTATCTGATGACTTCCAACCTTTAGATTCTAGACTTAACTCCATCTTCCGTTGTGAATCCAACTTCAATGTGGTTCATATTAACGCTCAAAGCATACCGGCACACTACTCTGATTTTCTCGCAACATTTAGCAACGTCCAAGTCGATTGTATCCTTGTTTCTGAAACATGGCTTAAACCTTCTCTTTCTTCCTCACTCTATTGTTTACCCAATTACAAATTAATTCGCAACGATCGCCTTGAAAAGCGTGGTGGTGGAGTCTGCATATTCTTAAGACATAATATAGCCTTCAAAACAATCAGCTTTTCACCTCCGTCTACTTTTGGCACCTTAGAATACCTTCTTCTTGAAGTTGTAGTCCAGCATTCTAAATTACTTCTTGGTGTATTGTACAGTCCCTCTCCCAACACTGACTACTTCAATGATCTAGATTTACTGCTAGATTCTTTTTCACCCTGTTACGAACATGTTATTATCATGGGCGACTTAAATACATGTCTTGTAATGAATAACTTTAGGTCTAAAAGATTAAGATCTATACTAACTTCGTACAATTTTTCTATTCTTCCTCTTTCCGAAACCCATTTCTCACCTCACTCAAAACCATCTCTCCTCGACCTTATTTTTGTTTCAAATTCTGACAACGTGCTAGCCCATGGACAGCTGACTGCTCCTTTCTCTTACCACGATCTTTTATTTCTTCGTTACAATCTCACTCCCCCTAGACGCAAGGGCAAGACTATTCTTCGACGTAACTTTAAATCCATTAATTGGGATCTTTTACATAAAGATGCCATCAATATTGATTGGTCCATTCTGTATGAAGCTTTAACAGTAGACTCCAAAGTTGAAATTTTTAACTCAAATATCATTAATTTATACGATTCCCACGCACCTTTAAAACTTATTAAAGTAAAACACTTTCCAGCTCCTTGGCTTTCTGACGACATCAAATGTTTTATGAAGAAACGCAATAGAGCTAAGACACGCTATAAGAAATATCCTTCAAACGAAAATCATGCTGCTTATAAGAAGTTACGTAATCGCTGCAACAGGATGTGTAGAGATGCGAAATGCCGTTATATTTATTCCTGCGCTAATAATTCTACACCTTCACAACTGTGGAGGCTTTTTAAGTCACTAGGTGTGGGTAAATCTCTACTTTCCTCTAATAATTCTTTTAACTTAAATTTACTAAATGACCATTTTTCGACTTCCTCACTTATCATAAGTGATTTAAAGAAATCAGCTGTGCTTAATAAATTAAACAAGGTTGCCCCACCTATCTGTGACAGTTTTACTTTTAGAGAAATTACGGAGTGTGATGTTAAGGCAGCTCTAATAAATCTCAGTTCCAAAGCAGTAGGTAATGATAACATTAGTCGTGACATGCTGATTCCTTTGCTCGACACTATATTGGCTGTTATAACCCATATCCTCAACTTTTCTTTAACAACCAATTCTTTTCCTAATTCTTGGAAATTGGCTCATGTTATCCCACTACCTAAATCCAATAATCCAAGCTCTCCCTCTCAGTTTCGTCCCATATCTATCCTTCCTTTCCTGTCCAAAGTTATAGAAAAAGTAGTTTTTAAGCAACTTTCTACCTTTTTAACATCCAACCATCTCCTTAGTCCTTTCCAATCCGGTTTCCGCACTGCACATAGCACATCCACAGCCTTACTTAAGGTTACCGATGACATACGGCTCGCTATGGATAACAAGAACCTAACTATCCTCGTCCTTCTTGATTTCAGCAATGCTTTTAATACTGTAGATTTCGACATACTACTAGGTGTTTTGCGCAGCCTTAACATATCTCCACCCGTGGTTAACTGGTTTCACACTTACCTCTATGGTCGCCGACAGATTACCTGCTGTGATGGTTCCTCTTCTCAGTGGGCTGATCTATCTGCTGGTGTTCCTCAGGGCGGCATTTTATCCCCTTTACTTTTTTCCATTTTTATAAATGAATTATCTAAAATATTATCTTCTCCCTACCATCTTTATGCAGACGATTTACAACTATATAGGCATTCCTCTCTCAATGACATTAACCACAGTATCGGAATAATAAATAATGACTTGAACAATATTAGAGAATGGGCAGAGTCTTTTGGACTCCAAGTGAATCCGAAAAAATCACAAGCAATTATAATCGGCAGTAGATTTTTTCTAAATAAATTGCACCTCAACCAACTTGCTAGTGTAATATACCATAACACTGTCATAACTTTTTCTGAAGAGGTTAAAAATCTGGGATTGACTTTCGATAAATATTTATGCTGGTCAGCGCAAGTCAATGAAACTAGTAAGCGAGTTCACATGTCATTCCACTCTCTCAGGCGTTTGCAGAATTTCTTGCCTCTGCGGACTAGAATCTTGCTAGCACAATCCCTCTTGTTACCCCTCCTCGACTACGGTGACGTTTGCTATCTGGATGCTTCTGAAGAGCTACTCAATAAATTAGACCGCCTTCTAAACTTGTGCATTCGATTTGTCTTCGGTTTACGCAAATTTGACCACGTTTCAGATTTTCGGCGTCAACTGAAGTGGCTCCCCATCCGCCTTCGCCGTAATATGCATATATTGACCACGCTATACAACGTTCTTAAAAAATCCTCACCTCCTTATTTATACGAACGTTTCCGTCTATCCTTGCCTAATAATCGCCCCAAACGCTCCTGCATCAAAGTAAAAACTTTTGATATCCCCTCTTATAATACTACTTTTTTCTCCAAATCCTTTACTGTAAATGCTGCGAAGTTATGGAATTCACTTCCTAACGACATTACAAGTAGCCGATCTGTCCTTACTTTTAAAAAAAAATTAAAGCAACACTATCTGTCACTGTCTTAAGTTTTATGTTTATGTAAGTTTATGTAAGCGATCTATATTTTTTAATTATATATGTATTATAGCTATTATATTTGTCATTATATATTTTACTGAATATTTATTTATGAGTGTATGTATTGTATTGTATTGTATTGTATTGTATTGTATTGTATGTAAGTGTATGTATTGTATATGTTGTTAAAATTTATGTGTACCTATTTCTGCCCTCACAAATGTTCTTTTCCAACTCTCATGGGTAGCTGGAAGAGATCTCTTTATAGGGATAAGCTTATCCTATGTGTACTTTTATGTAATTTTTTTTTGTTGTTTATGAAATTTCTGGTACATGAAATAAATAAATAAATAAATAAATAAATAAATAAATATTATTGTAGTATTGCTATATATAAGATTGTTATTATATAGTAATTTGGTATGTAGGTAATATAAATATGTAATTATTTATTTAACTACATAATAACGTTGACAATAAATATTGTTGTTACAACTCGATTTACGAATTTAGAATTATTTAGAACTATATATCATTTTTATTACTGCTATGTAATAAAAGTAGTCAAAGATATTGATTTGACGAACTATCGGAAGTAGCCTTAAGATATTAAATATATTGTATTTACATATCTTATTAGGTAAGCCATAAATGTGTGAAAGAGATAAGATTGTTATAAATATACTTGGGCATTTAAAATGGTTATGTAGTATTATATTGTTATTATAAGATATTTAAAGTTGTGAAAATGACCAATCTCCAGAAGCTGCTGTTGGCGCTTCTGTCGATGTTGTTATGTTATAAATATGGCTGTGAGCCTCTATCAAAGGCAATCTGTTTTGGACAACTGGCAAGATAAGTGAGTCTTATACTTACATTGTTTATAATATGAGTAATAACTATTGTGGGTAATTCATAGTATTGAGTTATTGGTAAATGTGTCTAAATAATTACACAGTAATAACTATATTACTGTATTTATTATATTCTTGTACCGGGACTCATTTTGTTATATTAAATGATATTTGTTTAGTTCTTTCTTTTCTTTAAACTTATCCAGATAATGCATTGAAATATATTATCATATTTAGAGTGTGAAGTAGCTTGATTAAATACCTTATACTATATTATTTTAGTGGTTTTTAATTGTAGAATCTTATAATATCTAACAAACTCATGATGTTCGTGCTAACACGATATAACTTTCCTAAGGTAGTTAACGACATTATTGCATCATACTAATGAAAATTTTAATTATCCATAAATTTTAATGAAAACCATTCAAAACCACTCAATTATAACACAGGTTTATTTCAGTGTACTGTATTTCTCAAATTATATTTAATATAGTTATAAATATCCATATTCGTTCAATGCTATTTTACGGTTACGGAAGCAGTTCCCTTTAATTTTTGTGCGCTCCATCTCTGGATGCACTATTTTATAGCTTTTTAAATGATATTAAAAAAGTAGACCAACCAATATTTTTTTAAAGTGAAACTTTTATTACATCGTCTCAAACTTTTTCGTCTGTGTGTTGCATGTCGCGTGACGGTCGGCCGCGGAGTAGGGATAAAGTGAAAGGCGCTCGTATCGATGCGGTTTTTAATAGATACATTGAAAAAATCGAATGTAAGTCACTGTTCACGTATTTTAGTTACCATAAAATATTGGTTACATTTATAAACTGTGAAATTCATGATGAAGATGGAATTGATAATAGAATGATTGAAAATAATTGAAAAACGGATCAAAATGACTCAACGATTATAAAATATTGTTTTCAGTGTTTTAATATGTGTATATCATCTAAATAATTGTTAAGTATTATGTATGTCGTACTCTAAGACACAGAGTTCAATAAAAATATTAGTTGGAGACCTAGTCTACTTTTATCATTTCCCATTATCATTCCCATTTTCTAAGTATAAAATTAAGATTGATGAAGCAATTTTTATACCCTTAATGGAATATTATTCCGAAAATTTTTAGTTAAATGTCTATAATGTGAAAAAAAGTTTCACTTTTACGGTGGTTTCATAAAACCACACAAGTTTTATTTTTAACATCCCGTCTTAATTGACCGTTCCTTGTTTATTTATTACCCTTTTGTCAGAGTTAAATGCAAGCGTCATAAGGACATTGAGTTATTGCTCTATCTAAAGATGATGCTGTAACATATCTCCCAGAAAATAAAGTGGGTTTAGAGATCGAGTCACGACTTCAATTCCATAAAAAAAATATGATAGGTACTCAAACGAATAAAGTAGGACTGGGTTCAAGTAGGAAAAATCGGGATAGGCCGCTCTCGGTAATCGATTCCATAGCTTTGCAGCACGTGTTGTGAAGGAATGGGTTAGGAAGTTGTTGTTGTGTCTTTTGGCTTCAAGCATCGAAGTAATGCAAGACCTCTTAGAACATTGAACAGAGTGGGAACATGATAGAATCTGAAGTTAGGTGAGAATTTTGATAAAAGATTATGTTAAAGAGAAAAGAAAGGATGTGCATATCACGGCGAAGGTAGATAGGGCGCCACTTAAGTTGAGTACTAAATTAAGATATGTGATCATATTTACGTAAACCGTGGATGAAACGTATCGCAAAACGTATCGCAAAAAAAAAGGACTAACGATACCAACTGTATGTACAAATGAACGGTATGAAATTTACAATCTACCACATAATATGTTACCCTGTTTTGAGTGTCGATTTAACGATAAATAGAGCCATTTATCCGAAACCATTATGGCTTGACGACAAATAGAATGGTCACTAGAGATTTTGCGACACGATCTTTTGAATGCAGGTTCTTTATGGTTTTTCAAAGTATTGCAAACGAAGTTTTAAAACGAAAATTTTGGATACCTTGTCTTAAATAAAATATTTTAACTATAATAAAATAATTTAAGAAAACTTTGGTAGGGTATTTTATAAAGAAATAAATTTGAAAAATCCTGATTAGTATTACTAATGATTGAAAAAGCTGAAATATTTTAAGGCTCAGTATATATGTAATATATTTATATATATTATATATATACTGGCTAATATATATATATATATATATATATATATATATAGAGTCGAGGATATTTCTAAATAATTAGTAGGCATCAACTCCTATAAATTAGTAAGCAATTGTTAGTTTTTTTAATTATCGTGTCATAGTCGTTT
The DNA here is from genome assembly GCA_959347355.1 of Napeogenes inachia. Lineage (NCBI taxonomy): Eukaryota > Metazoa > Arthropoda > Insecta > Lepidoptera > Nymphalidae > Napeogenes > Napeogenes inachia. Next base: position 10,637,662 of record OY365793.1, on the reverse strand, counting down.
GAGAGCGGAAGCTCTGCAGGTGTGAATAGTGATTGTCGATTTGATCTTTGAGTAGCTTATCCTGCGTTTTATTACTGTGGTAGATTACTAAATTAGTTATAACGTCGTAATCTGGCTTTCGTAGTATTAAATAGCGTGAAATACGTGAATTTGACATATACTTTGAATTCTTATTATTTTTTTAATTAAATTTCTACATGAATCCTTAGATCAGAAGTGGGATAAAGGACTAGTTGGCCTACTTAATACAAAGAGTCATAAACTCATAAATAGACTGAAATTTAAAAACGTTTCTATCTCCTACCGTCATTTCATTATTTTATTTTGTTACTGAGTATTTCTAATGATTACTTATTTCTCCGTATGATTTACTTATTCTTTTGTTGATTTTTATGTGCTTCTACCTTCATTTCGTTTATTTTTGATATTTTTACTAATTATTCGTAACGATTACTTGTTTGACCTACTTTTGTTTTTTATTTTTTATTTCTTATTTTTCTTGTGGTTTTAATTAAACGTAATGAGTAGTAAAGAATTGTGTGGTAATGATACACAGTACGCTCGTGGTAGTGTCGTTGGCTCGTTGCTATTAACTTGGTCGTACACATTGAAATTAATTTCTTGGTTTGCGTGTAAGTAAGACGTGTTCAAATCTTGTGGTAAGACAACGGTTTTGGTGAGTATATTCCAAACTTTTTATGCTGGATAATGAATAGAATGTTTATTTACACGTACATTTTGTGTAACTTTTGGTAGTTACAACAAACTACCCTTTTATTTATTAATTTGTTTAAACCATTTTGGTATTAAATGAAGTAGTAGTGAGTCGCTCATGAAATTGCAGTTGACTTACAACGTGATAAGCGTAAACAACTACAACAACAACAGATAAAACAACTTTCCTTTTAATATTCTAACTGTTAAAAATAAAATAAATTCTAGAACGGCTGTTTCCATTGGAAGAACAGTATTAGCTGCCACTTCAAAAGTGGGAGCCTAGTGTGCAGATAAGGACGCCGCCGCTTATATGGTCGACGGCATCTACAGCTCCAAGGGTGCTGAGCGTCGAGACCAGAGTCTTGGATGCGCGGGCCTTTAAGTCCGAGTCAATGTGGTTTGGGCTTGCCGTTTCGACGCATCGCTTACGTCACGTCGAGCGTGTCCTGTGGGGCTCTTAGGGTCCAGTACATGAGATGCTAGAGGCGAAAATGATGTGTCGCAGAGTTCGAGAGCTAGCACTATACTCGGTAACGTGAGGTATGCAGAGCTGATGATACCAGTGGTCGTGTCCTTACTTCAGCGATTCGGCGGACTACGTCAACCGTATCGGTGGTCAACCGTATCATTTACGCGATACGTTTTACAAATGTACTGGTAAGATCTAATAAAGTTTATTACATTTCCAACTTCGATGCCAATATCACCAACATGGAGATCTAGTGTCAGGATGGGCGAGTAGAACCGGACGATAATGATGATGAACGGGTCAGTTGAAGACTATTCCTTACCAGTAATGACCATCTTACAAGCACCTCTCCTCAACCTGGGTCTGGGTCAATTGGAAGATTTATAAAAAAAAAGGAAACTGAGAAGTTCTTTTTCTTGCTGTTGAGGTTGCTGCTGGCTGTTGAAGTTGCTGCTGATCGAAGCTGGCGCTATTGATCGCGGAGCTGGCGCTGCTGGTCAGAGCTGGCGCTGCTGGTCGGAGCTGGCGCTGCTGGTCGGAGCTGGCGCTGCTGGTCGGAGCTTGCGCTGCTGGTCGGAGCTGACGCTGCTGGTCGGAGCTGGCGCTGCTGGTCGGAGCTGGTGCTGCTGAGTCTCGTAATCCTTCGTGTCGGTGATGGGTTACACAGGAGTCCAGAAGAATTTACTACGTAGCCTTAGGTCTCATTTGGAGACAACATTTTTGGAAGCTTCATTGGTAGTTTTAAAAATAAAACTTCAGGATTAAAAGATAGAGGTCGAGGACGACCTCCTGTCAGGAGAGGCCGTGTTAGAGTCGAGGGTATTTCTAAATAATTAGTAGGCATCAACTCCTATAAATTAGTAAGCAATTGTTAGTTTTTTTAATTATCGTGTCATAGTCGTTTGAGAGCGGAAGCTCTGCAGGTGTGAATAGTGATTGTCGATTTGATCTTTGAGTAGCTTATCCTGCGTTTTATTACTGTGGTAGATTACTAAATTAGTTATAACGTCGTAATCTGGCTTTCGTAGTATTAAATAGCGTGAAATACGTGAATTTGACATATACTTTGAATTCTTATTATTTTTTTAATTAAATTTCTACATGAATCCTTAGAATATATATTAGGCTTTATTGCCCAAAACTAGTAAACAAGGAGGACTTAATGCTTAAAAGCATTATCTACCAGTCATCCCGAAAATACATTACAGTACATAGAGTAAGGTGCTTGTTGGATCAAGATAACAACATTAAAATAAATTAAATAAAACATATAAACATATAACACATTACACGTAATGTAAACTATAAACCACAAATACTTGTTTTCAAGAAATCGATATACCTACACAAATACATAGTATATGCATGTATGAACTTTAATAAATAAAATAAATATATGTAAGTAGATATATATAAATATACACATATATATAAATATATATAAATATATACTTATACATATATTTATATATGAATACACATATTAATTAATAATATAATTATTTATATTTGTAATAGGAATAAATATACACAAAACATAATAAATACACATTTTAATTATTGTTATGTAGATATAGATATAGGGTTCTTTAAAGTGAAATGGTTATTATTTTTTTGTTTAATTGTGTAATGATAAAATACACATTTTCGTATACTTTTATTATTACCTACTCTGTTTGAAAATGTACTTAAACATATATAGCCATGTTAAGCTTATTTAAATTTATATAAATAAAGTATGAAAAATAAACCGATACGGGCAGGGATTCGAACTAGCGACTTCTGGGAAACCGTCCCGTCGCTTTACCAATTGATCTACCGTATCGCTGTCCGTCTCAATGAATTAATCATTATCGGTTTATTTTTCATTCTATATTTATATAAATTTCCTACTCTAGTATGTTTTATGTTTATGTTTTTATATCACTTGAGTTTGGAGAAAATAAATATATCTGTAGTAAGTTTATCTTGAACTGAATAACTGTAAATTGGCAGGCATCATGAAAAGAGAGACTTAAACATGGTTTTGGTAGATGGAGCACGTTTTTAATGTTTCAGGTACACTCCATCGGTCAAAAACTTAGATTACTTTATATTGCTTAAATATTTGTTCAAGAATAATAAATAAAACTCGATTTTTTTTTCTGAAAAAATTACTATATTTTGATTTAATAATTCAAAAATTGTCCTTATTGTCGTAACCAATATACAATTAGATAAAAGCTCAGCGATAACCAAAATCTACTTTTTTTATTCTATTAATCTGCTCAAATCTAAATTAGGACATCAGGTCACGAAATTCGAATAAAAGCGTCGTGTTAATCGTCTATAATAACTACACCGAGTCACCCCGACGGTATGGAGTGATTTGAGCCCAGTAAATCGTAGGTAGTAAATTGGGTACAATTTATTTATGTCGCCTTTATCAAGCTTTTCTGTGTTAATTGAGACATTTTCAGAGAAATTACCTACTACTTGAGAACTGGCAGGCTAGATTATAAGTTTGTTCCGCAGTAAATATTGTTCAGTGACAAATCGTGACTTTACATTTCGAAAATTAAAATTAAAATTTTATCTCTATATTACATACGATTTATTACGTTTGTTAAAGATGTACAATTATGAAGGCTTACAAGAGGTAAGTTTTAATTTATCACATTTCATATATATCTCACCATTATAGTAAATATTGGCTTTACTTTGCCCGTCAAGCAAACTGAAGGGTCTAAACGATCGTTCAACGTTTATTTTCATTTCGTCCTTGCCCTTTTTCACCCTTGTCTTCCCTTGATACATTGTTCCAGGGTAAATGAAATATACCTTTATTTGCTTTTTGTTAAAACAAAGGTCTTATAAAGAACCCGGGCGAAACTCTCGAATTTAAGTAGAGCTAAGAACAATATTATTTACGAATATTACAAAAAATATTCTAAATAATCATATACTAAAATAATAGCTTAAAAAGAAAAAGTAATATTATTGTTTTTGATAAAATTCATATATTTCCAAAATTGTATCCATTTGCAAATTGAAGTTCAAAAAATAAAACGTAAGCGTAAGCCGTACTAAGCATTTATTTGTCAAAATATTTAACTACTTATACAATAGCAGTAATGGGACGCAAGGCTCAGTACGCACTATCGTTTAATAATGTAGCGGTGCCGCAATTTACTAAATTGCCGCTGAATTAGTCATTTAGAGCCATAGTATTAGTACAACAGCATCCAATGTAATATCGTATCAAAACATTTTCCATCGTGACTTCTCAGTTCCCTTTAAACACATTTCAGCGCTGCAGAGGGATTCAATTTAAATCCTCCTAGAAATCGTATTATTACAGTTAAGAAGATTGCAGACATCCGACATTTATATTAATTCAATTATGTTATATTTAAAAGTAATCAGATGTGGTATGTTTTATTGTGGGTATCAAATATAATATACAAAGGCTTTAATAATATGGTAAATATATATTGATAACAGGAATTATAAGAATTAGGTACTTGAACAAATAAATAATAAACATAATTTATTATTTATTAGTGTAAGTACCTAATTTTTATAATTATAAGTTTATTATGATTAATCTCATTATAGATATCTTCTATACTTTTCTATAATGTTTTATATCAACATTTTGGCCATTATAAGTGAGTGTAAGTTTAGTTTTAAGCCAAGAAATCGTCATCGGTCTAATGTCTGCAGTGTCCCCAAGGTGTCGAGAGCTAAGTAACCGTAGCATCTCGCAATGCCTCCAGACAGAGCAATAAATTAGACAAATCCGATTTGCACGTGCGAAGGGAAACAACTCGTTACCCCGTTTTGGTGATCGCGTTTGTTTAGACAAAAGACGGCGTTTGTCTCAGTAATTCACAATACGGAATTGAATCTTCCCTTGAACGGATTACGATTTTACACAAGCTGAAAAAGATACATTCTCAAGCACTTGATAATTTAAATCAATATTGTTAGATATATATCGTCGTATTCGTTAGCTTTATATGTATTAGAATAAAATTTTATAATACATTTGCGATATATTACTAGCTATTAAAATTACCTACAGGTGATTTAATAACCACAAAATAAACCTGTAGATTCTAAGGTCAACAAACTAAGGATCATTAAAATGAGACATTTAGGTACACTTAAATATACGGGGATTAAACGGGCTAAGTAAAAATATAAAGGAAAATAAAAGGGAAAATGGTAGGTATATGCTAGACACGTACATCAGACTCGGCCGATTTCTCCGTCACGTATACAAAAAGAGAACTTTTATTACTTCCGAGAGTCGTAATTGTTATGGAGAACCATCTCTTATTACTGAACTTTGCCATCTTAAGCTACTATAATGAACTCCCTAGACTCAGCCATATTATATTAGTACAGGAAACAATAGGACTATTAAAATCATTATAATTTATTTTCTTCGCACGTATGACAGACATGTTGCAAAAACATAAATAAATTCAAATGCAATAAATAGTAGAGTAGTAAAATGTTATAGATCAATAACTTCGCCGCTGACTACTCATTACGTGGTTTACGGTGTAAGTCACGCTTGACCTCGCTAGAGTCTTGATTGAGCAATTTTCCTCGACAACCACTCTTTAAGCGATAACTTAGTTAGATTAACACGTTACAGGGCCACTGAAATCTGGCACGCTATTTATAAGCACTACACTTGTAGCAACTATATTAATTATGATGTACTTATAGAAAATAAAAGCTCTTGAATTCGAAATCTAAATTTTAGATTTTTGTTTCAATTTTTTTTTTTATTTTATCTACCAACAAATTGTTTTAATCTTCCTATGCTTATGTTTTTTATTCTTAAATTATAAAGATTCGTAAATTGTTATGTTTAGAGATTTTTTATAGTTTGATAAAATAAAATATGGAAACTTTCTTTTTGATACAAAATTTAGTATAATTATAAATAATCTTTTATTGCTATGGCATTTACGTAAATAAAGGATTACTTGAAACATTATTATTTTTTTATTAAATTCCAGATCCTTTCTTACGCTATCCCAAAGGAATTTAGAAAATCTTTTCCTTTTGCCGGAACAAAGGGGCCTCTATACAATATTCAGCTGCCCAGAGGCAAGCTTCGTTAATTCTTTCAGTGGCCTTACTCTTAATGCACTTAATAGATTACAACTGCGGCTCATAAATATCCGATGAAGCTATTTTAATAAATCTTTATAGAGAGATTTAAGCGTTCAATCAAAATAATTATACATAGAATTAACCCTAAAATCTTTTAGAAATGCCAGTTTTGGAAATTCTGTTTAAATTTAGTTGACAAGAGAAACAATTTTCAAAACTCACTTTGGCATCCAAAAACCAGATTTGCATGTCTTGATTACTGTGTTACAATCATTTTAAGCTCTATGGTGTGGTCTTTTAACTATATTAGGTTTGTCCTCGTTATGAAATACATATATAAATGTCATAATTACTTCGAATTCATATTTTTTAAATAAAATTTCTACTAGATTGCTAAAAACACTTTCCAGTATACTGGTATGTATTTCGGTGATTATCATCTTTTGTCACTTGTCACTTGACAGGTGACTCGAAATTTCTTGTTATTCTATTCGACGGCAAGCTAAGGTTTATAGCCATACAACCATAAGACGTTTGACATTTAACATTGTGTAATGGAACATTAAACCTCTTTACTCAGGTCTTACAATATTTTTTTTTCGAAGTTTTTAGTGTGTTATATTGTTTTATTTACTTTTTAAACTGCTGTCGTTTATACGACATAGTTATCTTTATAGTAAATTAGTAAGTAGCTAGTTTTTTTGGTATATTTTCATAACTTTTTTTTTCCTACTGTTGTTACTGTAATGTAGTTGTGTTTTTGAGTAGATTAGTTTTTAACCCGGCGTGAATGAGGTGAGTAATTGTTACACCAGCTATGAGGTAGGTATGAGATACCCAAAACTTTAATGTTATTTTTTTTATACAAACCTTTAATTTGCATTACATATAATAAAACAATCAAAACGCAATTTTAAACAAACAAGGTTACAAAAAAGAAAAGAGGTTTAAGTACAAACAGTTTTAATAATTATTAAAATAACTATGTTAATAAATATTCTATGAAAAAATACAAAATTTTGGTGGTTTAATAACTTTTTGCATAAAAATCTAGCATAATTCTATCTTCTTTAGTAAATAAACAAAATAATATTATTTTCTAATAATTCTAACTCAAAGAGGAACTGAACAATCTTATGAGATCATGTCGCTAAAGTTACACCTAAAAATCAGCACAATGACCGCACACAAAATTCGCGTGTTCCATACATATTGGCTTTATACATTTAGAACAGCAATGTTTAATTTTTTTATTTCTTTTTTGAGGACAGCCACCACATCTAACATATTTGCTAATCATTTTTTTGGGAATTGCTGGTAAAGGTCCCCACAGGCGATCGTCAATTCTCTTTCGTATTTCCCCTGCAAGACGAACTTCCTTTGAATGTTGCGGAAACTATCTTTTTTAGGTTCAGACTTCAGACCAAAATTACGAATATAATTACGGTGCTTAATGCGTTTTCTGCCCTTCAAGTGGTTTTTCCTGTAGATTATGATAGTTTATAATAGTCGTATCGAGTATACCATATAACTCAGGTGGTTATTTCCCTATGTATAGCTCCAGTTTGAGAATGTAAAACTTTTTCGCATACTGAGCTTGAAATTTGAGTCCACATTTAGCCGCCTTATTAGGAATTTATACACGAAACGATAGTAACATTTCATCAATAGTAAAGTTCTCGGAAGACACATAATGGTCACTAATATTGTCAACTAAATTATCCATAATATTTCTTATTGCAGCTAGATTTTGAACCTTCTTTCTCTCGTCTCGGGTGTTTTTATTATCGAATCTCTAGTGAAGACAAGACGTCTATGCAAGTAACTCTGAAACCATTTAATTACCTATGGAGATATGTTAAGAGAAACTGTAGATATTATTACCCATATATTGTGTGTGGTCAAGTGTGGATTTCGTGGATTTAAAAAGTATTGCCAGGTCAAAAGCAGAATCAGTTTGCATTGTGTTTTTTCCTTTTGGTTTCGATTACCAAAACATATACCCCCATGCACTCGGTCGTAACCTTTATTTATTTTCCTAAAAGCCCTTTAAAACCACTACTAAATACTAATATATTCATTCTAAATTTGAGGGATGATTGACCACAACAAACGGATGCGACATATGTATGTAATGGTAATTTTAACTGTAGCAGGGAACATAAAAAAAGCATAATTGGCTACATTTCTAATAACATACGTACATTTGAATAACATAACAATCCTTCTAAAGTCGTATATATATCTTCACTAGATAATCCGTTGTAGCACATACGTATGATCTGTTACGATATATTTCACTGTGGAGAGTTTTTATAATTTTTGTGATAAACTAAATATACGTCTTCTCAATTTGACTGCTAGTTAAGCTCATTCATTGTTGATATATAAAACGGAGATAAAGGAATTCTCAGCAATTACAGATCAATAAGTTTAATGTCTAATATATACAAGATATTCTCGAAGATAATACTATCATGAAATAAATGAATCACGCTCAATAAAAACCAACCCAAAGTACAAACTGATTACCAAAGTAAGTTTTCAAAGGCTGACCACATACAAGTCGTTAGGCAGGTGCTGCAAAAGTACAAGGACTTTACTGACAAAGTTTACTATTTAGGATTCATGGATTTCAACAAAGCATTTGATTCCTTAAACCACGATAGCATCTGGAGGGCTTTAAATAATCTGGGGGTTGCGGCCAAAGTCAAGCTAGAGAGGACAGGAAAAAAAGCGATCCCATTTCACCAAACCTATTCACTGTGGTTTTAGAAATGGTTTATATATAGAAACCTACAATGGAAAAAATATGGTTTTCTGGAATGAAAAAAGCGTTGTAGGGGAGAAAAGAAAAGAAAAAGTAAATGGATAGGTCAATAAGAAGAGAGAAATGTGGATCAGATTAATAACGGAATTGTATTGGCGTGAAAGTAAAAGGAGCAAAGGTAGCTATCTACTAAACGTTGGAAGACGTCATGAAAAAGACAGCTGGTCCAGGATGGACACGCATTTCAAACGACAGGATGAAATGGAAACCTTTAGAGGAGGCCTTTCTTAAAGGACAAGCTGAAACGCAGAAACCAGCTATAAATGCAAATAGTAATGGTTAGAATATGAATAAATAAATAAAAATAAGGAAAAGTACAATTTCAAAAATACTACAAAAAAAAACTAAAAATGTGAAATAGACTTAAGAGGAAATTGTTATTCATAGTTAAGTTACAAAAAAAGGATTATTTAATTTATTTTAATATTTTAGCCCGCAAATAGAAAGATACATTTAATATTCCTATAAGAATAACAAATTCCAAATTCAAATTTAATATTATGTTTTTTTAATTGTAATAGTGTTTATGGCTAGTTATATATAGGAAAACGTATTTAATTGTAGCATAGGGAATCATTGTAAAACGACCGTTTTTTCGTTGTTTGTAAAAGTTTTCACTAATTATGTAAGCTTTGCCTAGCAAATTAAATATATGAGTTTCAGTTAAAATTTTGTATATTGACTTTTAACACATAATTAACTTAATTAATAATAACGTGACATTTATGGTGTTATCGTCTATTTTTTATTTTTATACAAGAAATCAAGCTTTGTATCTCATAATAAAATATTTATTTTAGTCCTTATTTTTAAATATCCTAATATAATGGTTGATAAAAAAATATATATATTATTTTATATTAATAAAATAAACTATTTTTTGGCTGACTGTACTATGAACTTTCTAAATTTTGTTTATGTATTTAATTTTCAATTTAAGATTCCCCAGTGTTATTTTAAAATATTTGACTTCTCAAATCGGAAACTCCAGACTATCAGTTTAAGTAAAGTATGCTAACATGTAAGTTTAGAAATTGTTGGTCAACTCGAACTTCAAATTCAACTGACAACAAGAACTTAAACTATGCTCTTTATATCTAAAACTTTTACACGGAATCCAATCACGTGCAGTTTGGTGAAGTATAGAATTACATTACGACGGCAAACTTGGGCAGGTCAAAGGTACAGTCTGCAGCAAAACAGAATTTTTTACTTACGTTCTTGCACCATCGCCCTAATTTATCATCCGAAAGACCACATTGGATATTTACAAAAACTTTTTTAGTTCGGTATTGCACTAGACGGTTGAATTTGCGGGTAACAGAATTTTCGATAAGAGATACTTCTTTCTAATTACTAGTTATTTATTATTTTGTATCATTACTCATATAAATTAATACAACTGTGTAATTGAATTAAGAAACAACTCTTACTTAAAATTAACTTAGGATGTTAATAGACCAGCTTTGATATAATGGAATTCTACACGTTTGCTAAAGCTAAGCCAATAGAATTTAAACTTTTTAACTATTCATAAGGTTTCCTAAAATGATATTGGTTGAAAATAATGACATAACGATGTTATTACATTGAGTAATGTTAAGCTTAAAACAAATTTTAAGATAAATAAAATACGGCAATGTCGTAATATTATTCTTGATGCAATTTATTTGGCGCCGTCTCCGATTCCTTAGTGGTAGTCTCAGGAGCAGATCCTTCGGGTGTAAAAAGTAAAACCACATCCGTCTGAGATACCACTACCTCTCGTGTTACTTGTCTCTTTAGTTTAAATCTCAGCAATGGAATTTATCCAACGTCATGTTAATTGATGTTTGGGATGTTAAGATCCATCATCGGCTTTTTGTTCATTTGTAAAGATCAATCGCAACCATGTTTTTGATACTTATAAGATGACTCGAAGCTTATGAATGTATTAAGTATTATATTAAAATAGGTCTTTCTTACGTATTCCTTTACGTATTCTCCTATATTCCTTCTACGTATACAGGTAGTCTCTGGTATGGATTCTAAGTGAAAAAGATATAATTACATAAATAAAAAAAAATTAATCTTATTAAAATGTCCTTATGAAGATAGAAATATGCCTATTTTTGTGAGTGCCTTCGTTAAGATTTGAATTTGATGTCTTCATCTCATTGATGTCTAAAATATTTATAAAATAATTATATTTATCAAACCTGCATGTTTGTGTATTAATCTGTTTAATGTCATCGCCTGGTTTTTATTATGGTTTTTAAGTTAAAGTAATTTTCAAAATTCTTCAATAAAAACATTTGATATGAAAATGTTCACTTTTCGTCGCGTGTCTCAGGAACTTACAATACCATTTTGTATATATGCATATATATTATATACTTTTTTATATTCTATAGTGTTGCCTACTCTTAATAAATCGTTATATTAAAACATTTACATATATAAATCGAAGCTTTGATTTTCGGTCACGTAATAGCCGTTTTAAAAACATTTATTTAAAATATCAACACATAAATCACAAAGCTAGGAAAGAACCCTTTACTCATTTGCATTTAAACAAATTTTCGACGTTTGGAATTTACTTACAATGAAGGTAAATGAACGTCTCAAAACTTGGGCGGTTTCTACAATATAACTTCATAAGTAAACATTAAGTTTAGAATAATTAATGTTCATTATATTAATTTATATATACTTTAATTTAATATACATTCGTCCTACGGATTTATGTATGAACTTACGTTTTATTTTATAATTATCCATTTGGTTAAATTGTTTAAGAATATGTTAAATGGATATTAAGTTGTTTAAGAATATTTTACTTAACTACTCGTTCTAGGTTAGATAGAAGTGGAAAATATATTTTCCAAAATATTATGCTTAATGTATTAATGTATTTATACATAGGTATTTAGTTCCATAAATGTTATGAAAAGGAAATTCCAATGACAATATCTTATGAAACAGCAAAGAAAAATGAGTGTAACATATTACAAATGTTATCAAAGGTTATATAAATTTGATCCAAAGTACTCTTTAGATAGCGAGGGTCGTCGTTATATTTTAACACTCGTAGATAAAGTTCCCAATCCATTGCAAAGTAAATCTGAATATTCTTGAAGATATTATGGTTAAGTCGGCTGGCCTAAAGCAAAGAGGAGACATATTTTAATACTCGCGAATATATTTATTTCAAGTACCATCATACGTAAACATAAAAAGTTGAGCGTATCACTTCAAAGAGATCTCCTCTAACTACCAATAAGTGTAGGGGAGGAGGTTTTAGAAAGCAAAGATAGGTACATAGACATTAATTTAATATTCTACATTTACTTCTAGACACACGGTAGCGTGTTAAGCCAGTCTAGTCCTGTCCAGTTCATGCCAACAAAAAGACGAGCTAAAGCACGTAATATTTCAGAAATCATTTGGAACTACTTTTGACTCCCTTATAAATCTAAAACTATTTCACATAAACATGACAAATGAGGTTCATATATTAAAACTTGAAAGATACATTTGTGTTCCAAAATTTAGAAACAGATCTTAAAAGGTTATTAAATTAAATTAAATTAAATTAAATTAAATTAAATTAAATCAAATCAAATCAAATCAAATCAAATCAAATCAAATCAAATCAAATCAAATCAAATCAAATCAAATCAAATCAAATCAAATCAAATCAAATCAAATCAAATCAAATCAAATCAAATCAAATCAAATCAAATCAAATCAAATCAAATCAAATCAAATCAAATCAAATCAAATCAAATCAAATCAAATCAAATCAAATCAAATCAAATCAAATCAAATCAAATCAAATCAAATCAAATCAAATCAAATCAAATCAAATCAAATCAAATCAAATCAAATCAAATCAAATCAAATCAAATCAAATCAAATCAAATCAAATCAAATTAAATTAAATTAAATTAAACGATTGGATATTCTTTATTTCGTTACTTGATTAGTAACTAATTGCATTTTGATTTATTCCTTTATTTAGACCCCACGACGCAACGACTTCAATAAGTAGGTACATAATAAGATTATGTGTATCCATTTTAGAGGTCCCTTTTTTTAGGGGCTTTTTTAATGTTATTTAATTTTTTTTTTGTTTTTAAAGTTATGTCACTGGTTTATATTTTGTTGTTGTTGTTTTAATATGTTTGAATGTTCCTTTTTAATAACATTGGTACTTGATTAATTTTATAGTAGGTTACCAGTTTTTTTTTATCAAAGTACCGATTTGTTACATGTAAAACGAGAAAATCGAATATTATATAAATAAATATTCTAATAATTTGATACGCATAATAAAATAATACTAATATAAAATAGGGGCGTTTCGATCATAAAGAATCCTCTTAAGTCACTGTTGATATTCGAAGGGTTTCACGTGATCTCAACGATTTTGTCTATTTAATAATCGATTATTGCCGAAGGGTAGATCCGGATTACCATATCAAAAGAACGCATGATCCCATGTTCAACGTCAATTTAGTATAGCATTCTTTTGTCTCATAAGACTAGTCGTAAGGAGTTTGTAATATAAGGTATTTCAGAAAAACGATGTTTTTATTCCAACTGTGATATTACTGTCATTGACAATGTTACCATACTTAGGGCTTCTATTATCAGAAGCGATATTTATAGTTTATAGCACAGCTTCTGTAGGACTTATCTATGCAAATTTTAAATGAAATTTTCCTACACAACTATTGCCTATTGATATCATGTATTAATTAACCTTAGATTTACATTATAAGATATCTATTAATCTTCTATTTTGTTACATTTATACCTAGAAGATGTGCGTTAATAACTAATGTCGGTAATAGAAGATCTCTCTACATTAATAATCTCATAGGAATAGACCTGTAGAATATTCGTGTATACTTAGAGGTTGACGCATCCGGCCACTGAGTGTAAAGGCTCATTTTGATTGACAACAATTTTAAAAGCATATTGTCTAAATTAGTTACATGGCATAATTTATTATGTTGAAATGTTATTTATAATTTATAATTTCTATTGTGAAAAATTATGTGTTTATAATATATTTTCACAGTTTGACTTATTTGAATTTTACCCATGGCCACTTTCAGCTTAAAAATGAGGCATTATGTGATTACTATTATTTTGAAAGTTTTAAGTTAAAATCATTTAAGCCCTCATAAAAATAGCAGGGGGGGATTGTTATTCCAGCGTTCTTTTTGATGTAATGCTTTACTTAAATTCTAATTTGCTTCTGACTCGAGTAGACAACACTCAGAAATATTTTTTATTACTTTAGAACAGTTTTTGTAGAGTTTCTTGCCAGTTTTTCTCCATAGATCTTTGGTATCGTGCTACCAGGATCCTACGATTATTATTAATGTTATTTTATGGCATACGAGGATAAATAAGAATACGGGTCATCTGATGGCAAGTGAACGCCGCCGTTTTAACAGTATGAAAAAATATTTAATCTAGATAATTAGAATGTGTTAATATGTATGAATCCTTAGAAATGGTCGCATCCGGCCGCTTCGACCGTAGACGGCTTAGAGCCAAATTTTAGACGCCAAAGGATGTGGCAATGTTCTGCGGTAACAAACACACGAGTATGTAAAGATGTAGAGGTTTACTAAAACTGAAATATATTTATAAAAACGGACCTTTAAAGATTGAAAATATGTAAAGTAAATAAAAAATTTACTCTATATCACATATATTTTAACTAGTATCTCATTTTTACTTGAAATAGAAAGAAAAGTATGATTGTTAAAGCGATTGAAGTACAATCACTTATCTTTAGACAGAGCAATTAAGTTGCCTCGCTTTCTTGTTGAAGTCATTCGTCCATCAAAATGATTTTAAATAGCAAGAAAAGGAAGTTTGTCATTCACTAAGAAATAATTGGTTTCTTATTTAAAGAAACAATTTAAAATGTTATTTAAAAGCAAGAGAACTTAAACCGGCGACTTTATAATGAGTATAGCTAAGAGTTCAGAGCACTTTAAAGGCTCTGTTTACCATTTTTTCCATTAAAATTCTTAGCTAATCTTATAAGAATTTAATCGGATATCACATACAGAAGCCGCAATTTCATATATCTTAGTAAAAAGGCGCAAAATTAATATTGATAAATATGGTGTTTTAAATATATATTGTATTATACAGAATTTTGATTATTTGTAAAGTAACCATTACTTTACATGAAGTGACTAAACTATCGATAGAATATTATTTCTAAAATAAATAAATTTGAAATATATTTCATGTTCATTGGTATATAGAAATATTAATTTGTATTAATTATATAATCGAACCCTCATAATAAAGTCAAGGGAATTTATATTCATAGGAAGAGAGAAAGCTTAGATATTAAGACACTGTAGAACGGTGTTTGGCATATTATCCGGGGGACTCCCTCTCAGGTAATCGACTGACAAATGTCTAAGATATTTTTCCCAACTTCATTTTGAGGATGCCGGGAATAATAGAGAATCTTTCCCATTTTTACTGTGGCAAGAATATTTTTAGCACGTACGTGAAAACTCGAAAAGCAATTTTCTTCTTCTAATAAATATATTAATGGCTTGCTCTTTCCTGGGGTTATTAAAGTATATACTCTTTTGCAAGGTTTTTTATTTATCTTTTTATTAGAGCTTTTTTTTAAGAAATAAATATAATGACAATAAGATACAGCATTTTTTAATTCCAGATATTACTTACACTGTATCAATTAATAATTTAGGTTTTATAAGTTTGATGACTTTCTATATATACTATATTTTTATACGTCTATGTCTTAAACTTTCATAAATAATTATCGTAATGATTGTACGTTTCATGGTTGTATTTTCTCTTCTTTCAAATCCTTGTTAAGTACCGTCTCAGTCCTTAAACTACACCTCTGTCATTTGCAACTAGCAGCTGTTATAACACGCACTTTGAACCAGGGCCGCGATCTACGACCGATTGCTACTATATATACATATTATATACTTGGCATAAATATCAATTCCCTTCAATATCACTTATCATAGCCGCGTCCCAATAATTAGGATCATCGGAAAAGAAACAAACATTCCCCCAGCGGGTAAGATGTGAAGAAAGTCCCCATTCCATCCCAACTTGCTGACTTGTAATGCCATACGGCATGTAGATGTTGTACGACATAGGAGTTTAATTACCATTTAAGTTAGTACCAAGCAATGATCAGACGAACCCAGGGGAGCGTCGGTAGTTACCTGGTAGTTTCATTGTTTTATTGTACTTTTTTTGATATTTTAATAAGAATTTCTTTTTTTTACTATCAATTATGACTGGTTTATTAGTAACTATAAAAATTACAAGGTTTTTAGGTATGTTAATTTTTTTTTCCTGATTTTTATCCATGGATCCATCGTTAGCTATCATACTACTGTAGTCCGACGTTTCATAAATGCAAGGCAATACTATGGAAAATTAAAAACTTCAACTTTGAGAACAAAAGACAAAGATTTTTTTATAATATTTTCATTAGAACAATTATAAAAGAATAAAAATTATATATTTCGGAATTCCTCAAAAAAAACCAACAAGTTTTATTTTTCCTGTTCTAATTTATTATATAGGTATAATCATACAGTTTTGTGTAAAGACTATCAAGGCAATTAGATTTTGGTATACCCGAGTAAGGCTATGAATAATTTAACTTACTAATGCCGTCTTGTGATACATAACCATTATCCACTTAGGACAAAGTGTAGGCTAGATAACGGCTAAGCTAAGTCTATATTCAAGACAATAGGTAGTAGGTATTATTAGCACACTATAACATGGAAGATTATTACTAACGGATAAACCTTATTTCACATTGTGCCACTGGTTTCACATAGCCTTACATATTATGTTTAAGTAAAAAATCATCGGTGTCGGATTAAAACATACCGATTATATTTTATAGTCCAAAATAGTTACCAGAATTTTAAACAAATTAAAGTCTTTATAATATAAATGGAAATCAAATATATAGGAGGATATAACCCTTTTTTATACATTCATGAAGTAATTGCAGTCTAATTATTTTAATAATGTTGAATACTTTGAAGGACCGAAACACAACAATATTATAGCATTGAAAGATAAATAATATATGTCAATTGAGTCAGAATTTTATAATAACACTGTCATGGAGTGGATCATGGAAAAAAATTCAATATATTTTACACCCGGTCAGGTGTCGTGAAAATCCTGAGGGAAATCTAACTTTCCCGGAGGCGCAGACAGCTATCGATTCTATTCAAATTTATGACAGAGAATAACGGCTTGCGTTGGTACATCACACGAGGCAGCACTGTACACGAAATATATATTTTGATGCATTCAGACTATTTGTTAAATATTATTTTACCTATATTTATTTATATTGCTTGTCTGGTAACAGGAAAATTTCTTTTATTGTTGCTAATTGTAAAACAATTGAACTGTTCTTGTTAAAGTGTAAGTGATAGTAAAGAGAGTTGACTCTTTAAATAAAAGAAAATTTTAAACGTAAAATAATGTTTTTCTTTTATTAGTTATTAAGAATAATGACACCTCTAACCGATTGTTATATAGTGAACCCTATCAATAGCTGTCTGCACCTGACAGCTTAGACATGAACTCATAAAATTCGCGCCTTTATTTTATTGCCTTCTGTTCAATATTAAACTTTCGTCCTTAGCTATAAAAGTCATTCTACAAAATAAACATGTTCCTTGTTTACTGAATTATATTTTTAAAAGTATTTTTATATTAGTTACATAAATTATTTCAGGACGTTACTTTATATATCTTTAATATTGTTTTAAATAACTTCACGAATTTTAACAAACACCGCAATTTTAACTTGAGATACGACTTCAATATTACTTAAAAGGAAACTGAATAAATTTCCTGGAGGCTAACTAGCATAAAGAAAGAAGTATGGAAGGAGAGCCGCAGGCAACAAATCTCCATTTTACAGGATTAAAGCACCTCGCTGTTTTATATAATAGAGCCCGGTATGAAGAAGCCTGAATATTTTACCGACGGAATAAGTCCCTCTACTCACCGAAAGTGATGTCTATAGCAATTAAATATAAATATTGCTTAATGATCATTTTTATATTTTGTTGAATACATACTTATAAGTAATTATGCTTCAGTGATAGTTTAATTTATTTTAAAGCTCCATATATATATAAAGTCAAATACACACAATAAAGCTACCTACACCCCTTCCTCTAAATAAGGCCAGGCATCTATTGTCTATACTAACTAATGGAATAATTCATAATAATTTACAATGTATAAAAAGAGTTTTAGTAATAGTGTAATGTGTACCTTGTATCAATACACTTATGGAAGTTACAAAAGTAATTATAATAAGCTATTTATTATATTTAGAATGAGTAAAAAAAAGATAATATCAAAAATAAAGAGCCACGTAATTTCTTGTAAAATTTGCGTAAGTAGCATTAAAGTTCGCGAATGTTGTACATTTTTATTTGATCTTTGTTCTTACGGCAGAATGAATTACCTCAAAGTTTTCCTCCTCATCTTATCAAGTTGGAAAAGAAATATAAAAAATAGCTCCTTTTTACAAAGTATTTACAAATATGTACATCTAATCCAATAAAAAAAGTTTATGTTTCTTATTATACGCTTCATAATAATATCTGATAATAATATCTGAGAGACTAAATTTGAACTTAAAGATATACCTATAAGTTTTCAATTTATAAATTTGCTAGGATTAAATTATCAATGTACAGGAAAACAATTTTATAAAGTTCTTAGTGGGGTCAACGGAGTTTAAAACGATTTTAATATTTAGTGTCACAGCGAGTAAGTATTTAAAGTGCCGTTAATTAAATCTATTATAACGCTTCAAAGAATAGACAGTAAGTAAGTTAACAAAACTAACAGACGCTTACTTGCCTGAAATTACTTTCTGTTAAATATTTGAAAATCAAATGAAATCATTCATCATCATTGTTGTTGACTTGTTTTACTGTTAATATGGTGTTGTTGGACACTTTGTCGAAGATAGTGAAGATAAATTGATCCTTCTATTTTTATAAGAAATCACAAGAATTTTATGTTTTCATGAAAATGAAATATTAATAAATCAATTGCATTATATGCAACAAGTTCATAATCTTAAAAATGATAAAAGGTAGTCCAAGTGTTTTTTTTAGTTTCCAAATAGGCAAATTTAATTTATGAAACGCAGAAAATCTACTTTTATTACTTCTATCCCAGCCCAGATATTTTCAATTATTATATTATTCTTTCAATTAATATATTTTAATTCCTTTATTACTTGGAACTTTTCTAGCACAATTTAGATACCTAGCCAGGGTTCGTAAATGTTCTATTAAACCTCAATTTTATTTCGAGTCAAGATGGAATAGAAAGGAATCTATGATTTTTAAATCTTTCTTCAAAATGCCTTTTCTTCTCCTTAGGTTTTTTTTTTATTTTTTATGTCCTGACCTTTTTATTCCTTAGTAGTTATAAAACAAGATATTTCATGAAGAAAAACATCATTAAAATGCGTAAAAGCGTTTTGTAATCTAGTGAAAGAATATGTAAAATATGTTATGTTCGACTCGTGAGCTAGCAGGTAATTTTATCACTGCTATCTCCTATCTCTTGTGCCACACAAAATTGTGGCAAGCTGGCAAACACTGATATTAGTTTTCTATGTAAGCAATTTTCGTAAGTGTCCTCTGTTATACGAACATTATGCTGCCCTTACTCTGTTACAGCATTGTATCACGAGGCGCTTATTGAAACTTAATAAAAATTTGTTGGGACGTAATAAATCGTTACAAACAAATCTAACATTATATGTTGTTTTTTAATAAAAGCAGATTTACAGTGCCGACACCGAGTTGTTCTGTGTTGTGTGTTTGTAAAAAAATTTATTACTTTTATATTCTCTTAAAAATGTAATTTTTAATGTATTTTGTTTAACGTTAGCTCTAATTTATGTACGTTATAAGTTTTATACAAAGCCCTATTAATATACATTTTAACGATGTACTATTAACATATCAATACATACATTTTAAAAATGTCATCAAGGTTATCAATATATTTATTTATTCAACCTAGAAAGGGACAGTAATATTCAATTAAATTTTGTCAAATATAAAAGGAATATCCTTAAGAATATAAAAGGAAATGTTAATGTATTCAAAAAAAAAACGACCACAAATGTACTCAAAGGGCAGCTTATTTTGAGAGACTTTATTTTATGAAGTAATTTCGCAGTGACATTCCTTATACGCGAGACGCCGCGCCGGAGGCTAGTAGGCATTTTTTTGGACACAAACGTTGCTGTTTAATGAAAACTCTGTAGCACAATATGCCGCGGGGTACCGTTTTTCCTGATTGCAAATTCCCTACCTTATATGAATATTTAGATAGGTTTGTGCAGCTGACGCAAGCTTAGAATATCTTTGATATGGAATAATTTTATCGACTTGATTACCATTCGATATTTGTTTTTACAATACCAAACAGTAATAACAAACAGTCGGTTTTTTTATATAAAGTGGGATATATTATAAAGAAATTTCTCTGTGTTGAAAAAGTATTTAATGAATCCATTTAAATTTGTACTTTATAGAAATAATGTAATTATAAGAAATATATAGCTTTAATAAAACATTAAACACTCCTCCTTTTGTGTACGAAGGCGAATTCATTTACAAAAAGTTATTTACTTTTAATAAGGTTTTTTTATATAAAATAATAATTCAAAAAATTCTAATATAAAATTCTATTTCAGATCAGACCAGATATTAATAACTGATTTTGTTTTATATGACAGAATTCCCTGAATCCGAATGGTTTTAGAAACATTAAAATATTGTACGGCACCGCGGAGGAAGCTTAATAGCGACGAGAGGTGAGCGGAGGAATTTGCAATAAGGTACACCTTTGTCTTGGTAAAGCGTTCTTAGCCTTTATTTCCCAGGTTCCTTGCATTTTTTTCACTAACATAGCGTAACATTGCTTCTAAACACATTTTTCATGTTGATACCCGCTATATCAGGTATGAAATGAAATATTATGAAGTGACCGAGGCCATAATACTATACACTGTGCCCGATTTTCAACATAGCATCATTTGTTTTATTATTCTATCAAGTAAAGGGGTTTTCTTATCAGATACCTCTCCGGAAGTTAACATTAGGGTACACTGGTACGCAAACCAGGCTACACCAGGTACTATTGCCGGTCTCCATTTCCTTCCAAATTAGTAGTATTTAAAACCAGCTGCACACTTAGAATAAAACGGCTGTCCGATAAAACCCTAAGCCTTATGGAAATGAGACGAGCCCATAAGGTTGCAGTTCTCGGATGATGCATTGGCATTTCGACTGCTTAAAAGACAAATCAATCAAAATCACTTGTACGTGACAAAAGTCTCCTTAATACCTTGCGTATTAAAGAGACAATAGAGCAGATCCGAAGTTCTTTTTTCTATAGGGCAAAGTTGATTGGCGAGGTTGAAGACCGAGAATGGCATCACAGTCTCGTCCAAACCGACGTCTTAGGAGAAATCAAGGGTATTTATATACTTGTCATCATCCAAATCAGTTGGAAGTCCAGTTAAATACCCAAAAGCTAGGCTGACTCGACACGATACCGAGGACATCTCAGACGTCAACTTGTATGAGATTAATATGGCAATAAGGTTACGGGTGTTGATTGAGTTACGACACAGCTTCTGAAAGCGGGTGGAAAACTGGTACTGAAAGTAACTAGTCGCCGTATCCAACTCAGCTTTGCAGCATTGGGAGAATTACTCTGTTTTTTCTTTCTCAATACCCTAATTATTAAGGACAAAAATCTTCAACTAGTATGTGTTGCACGTGATGAAATACGTCACTGAGATGTAGTCGCTAACTATGGGTCTTGTAAGTAAGCTCATTGTCGCTCGATAGAGAAGGCTGTGCTCGGGATTCCCTACGTGATAGAATCAGAAATGAGGAAATCCGTAGGAGAACTAAAGTTGCCCACATAGCTCTTCGAATCGCAAAGCTAAAGTTTTAGTGGGCAGGGCACATAGCTCGAAGATTCGAAGGCAGCATGGGACGGCCCCTCACCTCACTGGACGGTCGGACGGCCTAGTAAAGGTTGTGGGGAGCCGTTGGTTAAAGGCAGCTCTATTACAAACGTTGCCGAATAAGTTTCCTTTTCGAAATTATAGTGGTTAGCATTTGAGTGGGTCTGCAATCTCCTGACACTGCAGAACTTCACATTTAAAGCAGGCTTTTCTTCCTAGCCGTTCTTTATTTTATGCCCTTTCTAAAATACAAAAGGCGGCCTGATCAATATTGCTCAGTAAGGGATAATCCAGGTTCTGCTTCCAGTTCGGCCAGTACTTCCCTAAGGTAGATGATCTTTGAGGACCACTATATTACATACGGAGGAGGTGTCTTGGGTTTGCCAAAGGTGCTCGACACTCAACAATGCAAACACACTGCGCTCCTGCGTTACGCCGGTTTTCTTTTTGAGTGTAATCGTTGTACGTTGTACGATGCGGGTCGAATTATCCCACTTGTGTTGCGGTCAGAAAGATACTACGAGAAAAACTAAAAAAAAATATATAATTACATTAGTAGATATATATATATATATACTCCTTTACATTAAAATGGTAGTATTATGCTCTTTATAACGCTGAAAACTTTATAAAATGTTCAAAATTGTACAATTTACCAAAATTATAATGACAAACTTATCTTAGCTTCAACGAAATGTGTTTCACATTTAAATTAAATTTGGCAGCAAAACTCAATACAGTAACAACCTATTTGGTCGAGCTTACAATATCGCTTTCCGATGAAAATGAAAACTTTACCCCGTATTGGGGTAAACCTTTTCAAAGTTGAAAAATAATTGGAATGAAAGCAATTACATTCGGTAAGAGCAATCCCGATTTACTCAACGATGAAGATTTAGGTAAACTTCGTATAAAATTTATATACTCCGGTATTAATAGTTCTTGATAATTTTATATAATGACACTGGTTTTGTTATTTAGTTCAAAAATGATAAAATCGAGGCCCATTATTAAATCAGACACTTCATATTTCTACATAATATCGATTATATACATAATATTACAATAAGCTATGTAGCATAACCAAAACTGAAGGTAGCTACTACGAGTACTTTAAAAAAAGATTTAGTAATTATAGACTTTAGTAATTATAGACCTAAAGTCATTTACTTCAATCTTACTGAAAGAGTTAGTAAAATCACAATCAGATTCCTTATATCCTAGAAGGCTAAATGAGAGTTTCTGGGGATTATGTTCTTACTGTTACTTTTTTTATTAACATTGTATGGAGATAGACTACACGTAAGTTAACAAATAAAACTTATATTATTCCCAAACGCTTTACACTGAATATCCGTAACTTTATCTACAATCACGTAAATAATGCCTCATTGATAGATAAAAATGTTTTAAAGTGTCGATTGAAGTAAAGAAAAATCAAACATCGTTTTTAAAATATTTTTGTATGTAAAGATCTTCCATACCATACAGCCGCGGTGGTCTCGCAGAAATTGTATTTGAAGCTCTTCTGAAACTTAAGCATTAGCCGCTAACTTTTCCTTGTAACGCACACGGTTGGGAAGCCACTAATGGGAAACTGTTCTTCACCAAGTTTTTCTCTAAAGAAAAAGTATGTTCGTTTTACTAAAGACCGGTCTCATCCGGGTTCAAAGTTTTTTATTAAATAATTCCATTTTCTTTTAAAGTCAAATGTACAATACGTTGTGATATTGTTATACTTAAGCAGATATTTTTCATAAAGTTCTTATTATATCTTAATACACTATAATAGATAATTATTATCTTTTGTGCGATGACTCAGTTTTCTTACAAACTAAGCACTTTATACGATTTAGAAGTCGAAATACCTAAAGAACATAAATACTTCACCTTCAGCGTACTGACGCGGACGGTGACGTTTCATTTGCTCAGTCCTATTCAATATGCAGCAAACGAGTCATTCTTATTCCCCTAACGTTGCTAACCTAACGTTGCCAAGCTAATATTGGTTGGGAGCGATAGCTGTAAAATGTAAGCTAGTCGTCCAGTTTACGCCTAATCCTCGATGCACCAATGTTGGATTAGTTGATGTTGGATAAGCAAAAAAGTCAACGCCGCTGTGTATATAAACATCATTAAACATTTTTTTGATACTTTTACATATCTGATTTATATTATTATTAAATACTTTCAGAATGTTATCGAATATTACCGAATATAGTTTCAATTGACTCCTTGATGCATCAATTGCTTATGTAATTTAGGAATATTATTAGGTTCAGATTAATTTTTGTATTAGAAACATTGAATTCGTTCTACCTTCAATTAAACTACTTTATCCTGTAATTTTATAACTACACCACACTACACACAAAATACATGTCAAAATTATATTAATATGTACCTACCAAAATTGTGCTACTTGATTTATTCAAGTAAAGATTATTTTAAAAACAATTTATATCAATGTTAAATATATATATATAAAATAGTAAAATATTATTATTATTAGTTATAAGACCTCGAAACTCACTGTTTGTTCTTTCTAAAACATGTTATAATCGTGCGTAAATGCTTTAATGATATGATAAAATGTCTATGATTTATATAAGCTTAAAAGAATCATTTTTTAATTTGACCACCAACACTTATTGGCAACTTAAAAAGTTGTACTCCACCCTATTACAACCGTTTCATCCATCACGAGGTCGAGTCGATTGACGTAAATGTCAACACTTAACCCTACTTCCCAAAATGTGTATTACATGCGGACATTATTTAATATACTAGATTTTCACAAATTTTTAGTTATGCAAGTAATCTATTTGTTAGTCTCTAAATTATAGCGATTTTTTTATTTTAATCAATGATTAGTAATTTATTATACTAAATATTAGAAAGACACTATGATACTATCTTATACTTAAAATTATTATTATAACGGTTCTAATTCATCAGTTAAAATTATTATCAATTTTAACCATCATTTGCGTTATACGTTGGATAGATTTAATTAAATCTGACACGCACAAGTCGATGACAATATCCCAGTGAAACCAGTATCCCATTTTAATGTACATAGTTATTAGTATTGATTTATGAAAAAAAATATTTACATAGTAACATTTAAAAGCAATAGTAATTATTTAATATCCGAAATGATGTATGAAAACATCCAAAATGAATTTAGGTAAGCTCGATAAATATCTTGGAATTATTCATACAATTGGTTTTTTAACAATAAAATCGTTACATCTCAAAATTTAAGAAAATTATATAAGTTTTACAGATAAAACAAATTAAATTAAATTAAATATCTCCATATAAACCAACCTTAACGAAAGATTTATGTACAAATTCTGCCCCCACGTACTAGCACGTCAGACGTGATGACTCCTGTCAATCTTAAAATTGTATGTTACACAAAATTCTCGAAGCATTCACTTCACG
Organism: Napeogenes inachia; assembly: GCA_959347355.1. NCBI lineage: Eukaryota > Metazoa > Arthropoda > Insecta > Lepidoptera > Nymphalidae > Napeogenes > Napeogenes inachia. The sequence goes on along the minus strand of OY365793.1, from coordinate 10,612,006 downwards.
TATAAACAAAAAAGTGATAATATGTACATCCAGAATGTAATTTGTTTGTTCCATTTTGAAACACTTGGTACTTTGCTTAAAATAAATATTTTATTTAAGATTTTATTATAAAATGCAATGATTCTAGAACGGTAGTGTAGGACTAAGTTTACAATTTATTTACAAAGTAAATCCCAAGCTGAACCCTCGAAACTCATTAAAAGTAAATCCGCGTGCATTTTCTAAGGACGTTGAGTAAGGGCTTCTTTAAAGAAATTTTCTTAACACTGAAGGCGAGCGCCTCATTTGCCACTATGTATGGGTAGACTATAGTCTAATGCAGTTTCTGTTTAAGCAAACCGAGATTGAAACTCTTCGAGTTAAGGATCTCCGTATTTTATGTAAAGGGTGGGGGAAAAAGTTTCTTCTTAGTTCATATGAAAAGTCAAGACATTTTTTTTCTAAGTTTATTTACATGTATTTGCCATCTTGAAGGTAGTGACAAAATCTCGTTGCTGTAGATATTTTGGAACTTCTGATCAAAAAGTAGTTTTAGCAGTCCTCTCTCGATGTGAACCTGACAGAGCCTAAAGAATTCTGTAGAGACCGAAACAGATAGGAATCTGGTGGTACAACGTCTGGACACTCTTTTTATTTTTGCTGTGTGGCTAAAGATCCGTGTGGTCTATCGTTGTCGTGATGAAAGACCACACCCTTTTCATTGATCAGTTCCGGCCGCTTTCTATCAAGTTCTTGCTTAATCTCATCAATTTTTGGCAGTAAAGATCTAAATCGAGCTTTTATCATAATGAACATTGCTTTTCTAATTCTAGAATACATACAGCATCACCTTATTGCGAGTTACCCGAGTAAACCAGGTTTTGCCACAGTCTGTGAAGCCTGACCCACCTTCTACCACGACCTTTGGTGCACGTTCTTATGGTATTTGATACACTTTTCATCACCAGTTATCAATATCATCAATAACGGGTTGGTTTCATTAACTCAGCATAAAGAATCGCAAATAACTACACGGTTCAGTAGGTTCCTTTCAGTGAGCTTGTGTGGCACCCAAATATCTAACTTTTTAAATAATTTTAAATTTCTTTATTAGATTCACTCATTTTCACACAAAGAAAAACAAATGTAAAATAGCGAAATACAAAATTTTAGTTAATTGTTTCCGTGTTTAAAATGTAACCATTTTAATGTCATTAAAACCAGTCAAGATACAAATAGTACTGCCAAAAAAAAAATTATTACAAGTTCATACATACTATAACCGAAAAACTTTTTCCACGACCTATTATAAATTAATTTATGGTATCAGATGTTTTTATATTAAACTAGCTTTTATCATGACTTCGTCTGCATTAGATAGTTTTTTTGGACAACAGTTTTATTTAACGTACATACTTTCATGATAAGAGTGATTATGTTTTTTCTTTTGTATGTGTAGGTTAAAAATTGATAGGTCTAGGTTTAGGGACTCATATTATTAGTGGGAATCACAGTTTGCGCACAAGAGTGAGGCGTGTATCGCGCTTTTTGGTTATGCATCCAAACAACATGTTTCAAGGAAAAACAAAAGGTTTCAAGGTAAAACAACATCTTCGTACAATGCTCTTGATCAGTCTTTCCCAAAGTGGGCGATAACGCCCCCTTGTGGGCGCTGGAACCCTAAAGGGGGGCGGTGAGGAACCGAGAAAGATTTGGGGGGCGCTGGTGTCATTTAGGGGGGCGATAGATGAATTCTAACTTTATCTTATTCATATTTGAAAATTCACTAAAAATTATATCCTTCTACTACACAACATCCATTTATTAATGTTTTTAAATTTTAAATAAATGTAAAATGAAAAATACATGGTTACCGAAACACATCCCTTCTAGGTACAGTTTCCCACAAGTCGCAAATTCGTATCTTTGCCCGTATCGATTTATTTTTCAAATATTTTTAATACAAAGAATACGCTTTCAATAGTTATACAAGTTTATAATTATTTATAAACCATTAATATTCTAGTTTATTATATAAATAAAACTTGACAATATATTAAATTAACCTTATAACATAAAATTAGAATGGCACGAGCTCGAGATAAAGCGACGTGAGATATCACAAAATGTATTTGCGTCAGAAATTTAGGGTACGCTGCTTTGTCGTTATACAGCAGTCAGTCAGCATCCGTGCAGGCTTCTACCCGACCTACCATCTAAACTCGGACTTACCCTAATAACCTTTGACGAAACTCCTGATTGCCTTCGACGTATGAAGAACGGAAATGTGGTAGGACCTGACGATCTTCGGATAGAAGCTTGATAATCGTTTAGCTCTGTTGGTACGAGCATACCAACAGACCGAAACCAACACCAACAGACATAAGACCGAGACGAAACGCTTACTGACCTTTTTAACCACATTTTGAACACTGGAAAGATGCCTAAGCAGTGGCGACATAGTTTTATTAAACCTATTTACAAGGGAAAAGGTAGTGTTCAAGACTGTGGTAATTATAAGGGCATTAAGCTTATGAGTCATGAGCCATGAAGATCTTCGTGCACATGAGCGACCTCAGGCTCCGCCAAAAGTGCACTGTCTCTGAGTTTCAATGTGGATTTCAGCCAAGATCGAGTGCTATAGACGCTATTTTTGTCTTCAGAACTCTGATGGAAGTATACAGAAAAAAAAAACTCTGCGCGTAACCGTTTTAAATTTGCAGTAGGCTTTTGGCTGTGTGCCTCGTCAGTGTATCTGGTGGACATTGTGATTTAAAGAAATCCATCCATCCTTATATTGAGACTATCAGAGACATGTACCACGACTCCTATGGTTAGGACCTCTGTTGGCGACACCAAACCCTTCCTGATAACAGTAGTGGTTCACCAGGGCTCAGCCCTTGGTCCGTTCTTATTCACTCTCGGCTCACATCCAAGACCAGTCTCCATGGTTGATGGTGTATGCCGATGAAATAGCACTCATTGATAAGAATCATCTAATGGCCTATATTTTATACAAACTTAGTTATTGCTTGACTACATTCCACCTGATGGATATTGGAAATGTAGTCATAGGTGGTTAGGCGCATTAACTTAGCAACCTATTCACTCTACTCTAGTAGAGACTCACATTATATTCGGACGGAAATACCGACGCAGGCAAGTTGTTCCATTCCTTCGCTGTACGAACTAAAACAGACGAAGTAAAGTGCTTCGTTCAGGCAGAAGGAATGTCCACATAGTAGGGATGGATACCCACCATCCGTCGAAATGTCCGATGATGAAGGAAGGAAGGGGGATGGGGAAATTAAGTCGTGTAATTCCTGCGCACACTCACCAAAATGTATCCTATAGAATACTAAGAGGATAGTCATTCTAAGCCAGTGTTCAAGGCTGTGGAGGTTAGGTTTAACTTATTTAGTGTCACCTATAAGCGTCTTTGCTCGCTTTTCAATTGAGTTCAGAACCGCAAAATGAGACTTTACGGTACCAGTATATATGTGACCACAGTACTCTAAACACACGACCGAATTTGTGCTTTGTATAGCACAAGTAGCTGTCCCGGTGTAAAGCACTGTCGGACCTTCGCAAGAACGGCAAGCTTTCCTGCTGCTGCTTTTTCTCTGGACTCAATGAACCGACCAAAGTTGAAGTTATCCAAGCCTTTTTTTTTTTTTTGTCGTTAGAAAAATGCGTTTCCGCATCGTCACCCAGGCCAGGAAGGCGATGGCCGGGCGGTATGTGCGGCACCCGGCAGCATAGGAAACGCTGCCATTTTTAAGGCACCCCACTAAAAAACCAACGGCTGCCCTCATCGCTGCAATGGGACGCCACGGGACCGCTTTCGCACTCACCGTGACGCCCCGGCGGAACCCCCCCCGATAAGGGGTACCCTAGGCAACCAGTGTACCCCTACGTCATAGGCCCGTGCAATGGCGAGAGAGGTCGCGCTCCCCCCCCCTCTCACCAAGTTATCCAAGCCTAACAACTGAAGCCGGTCACTATATTCCAAGAATACATTCTGAAAAGTAGGAGCCAAAATGAAAGGGCTCCTTATTGCGGTGAACAGATACGTCTGCGTTTTGGTGGCATTGAAATTGACAATATTAGCATTGCCCATTGCGGAAACTGCCTGGAGTTTGTCATTCAAACGTTGCACCATGGCTTCTCTTTCAGACTGTACTTAATCTCTACTAGTTCGAGAACTTTTTAATATGAAAAGTTGTATTACTATTGCTCAATATTAAATGTATTTTTTTAATCAAAAATACTTTAATTATTGTAAGGTTGCATTATTATTGCTTTTTCTGGTAAGATGACTTATCTTACCAGAAAGGAAACAAATCTAAACTGTTATTCAAGTTTTTAAGATGAAAAAAATTGGGGGGCGTTACAAAATAACTGACTTTCAAAGTGGGCGTTGGACGAAAGAAGTTTGGGAACCTCTGCTCTTGATAATAAAGTTACTATAATTCATAAGGATTAATATGTTTTGCTAAACTATAGTAATGTTGGAAAAGAACTATCCATCTTTTTATTTTTTTTTACATAAAATGCCTTATTTTGGCTTACCTACCACAAATTATGATGTATACTACTACAAGGTGACTTAAAGATTTTTTTTTTTTAGAACATTGAATCAAAGTTTTACCACTTATGCGACGCCAGCGCGTCCGAAAAAATCTGCCAGTGGTGCTTTTCTTCTGATTTACGTTGTTTCCCGCCGGAGTGATATATTTTCGAGCGTATATTCAACATCTTTTTTATGTTTATGCTAAATTTTATTTAGATCAGTCAAATTGTTTAAGCGTGAAAGCTTAACAAACGGGCAGACAGAGTTATTTTCGAACACAGATTTAACTTATTAGTATGAAAGTATGGTTTTCAAAATACTGGCAAACTTGTATTAAAGAATTATAAAGTTTCAATTAAAAAACTAACAGCTGTCGAATATCCTATTTTTTTTTTTATAATTTTGAAAACATAAATTTTAGAAAAGACAAAAAATATACTTTTCTTTGGGAAAATTAGTTCCTTCGGGACGAAATAAACCATACCGTTGACGTGAAGGTATGCAAATTCACAAACGACAATCTGAACTCATACACTACCATGAATAGTACTCAATTGTACAAATTTTAAATACCCACTACCAACATTAATATAAGCGTACAATTCATCGGATGTACATATTAATTACATAAATTTAAATTATTGACACACTCATATACGTAATAAAATGTTCATAGCATTTGACTTTTCCTACCTATTCCGAATCGAAATACTGTTTCAATTTTATTGATGAAAGCGCCATTCAAATCGCTCTCAGGTATTGAGAGCGGTACACAAACACAGATTTCAATAATTTTCTGCACTGCTAGTACTGTAATTCCGAGATAGCACTGGGAAGGGTTGGTGCCTGTTTATTTAATAACGTTGTGTCGTTCAGATAAGGAACGCTATTGTATTCTAGAGGAGACGTATTTTGTCCTTAAGCCGGGGAGATATTAAAACGAAATATTAAAAAAAAATTATAAATTAATATCATAAAAATAGTTTACCTTGTAATTATTATATCTTGTTTAGGTATAATATATATAAATACTAACACTGTTACACAAATAAATTAACTTAATAACAAATAATATGAATTATTTCTTTGATAGTTATTAATATTTAAAATATAATAATATCGGCAAATATATTTCTAGAAATAATATTAAGCCATTCTAGTAGTATCGCTCTTCTTGTTGTCACCCCATTTCACGAAAAGCGAACTGCTTGGCAAACACTGATATTAGTTTTCTGCAAAAGTACTCTACTTGAGTGTTTCCGGCTATATTTCATTTGTTTATTATTTCTGCTATATCCAAATTGTTGTGTTTTTTACTTAACAAAATTACAAGCCGTGATTGAGTTACTTGTACGAGATTCGTGAGTAAGTTTCTTAATTAGCACAAACTTTTTTTTTTTTTTTTTTTATTAAAATTAATAGTCCTATGTTGTATTAGTTACTAATGTAACTATTATAGTTAAGAATGTGGCCAAACAACAGTGTGGCCCCTGAGGCTCCTACTGCGAAACGTTTATCTTGATTTTCATACATACCTGTAATAATGGACAGAAAACACTTACCCGGTTTTTTATAATTTTATATAACTACTATGCGACTATGATTTATGGTCAAATTCAATATAATATCAAAACTAAATTATTACTATTATTAAGCAATGTCAGTGACTTTTCCAAGAATTAGTATTACTTTTTAGAAAAAAAATCTGTTAGCATTAAAAAAAATATAGTTAGACGCAGGGATTATGCAAAAATACCGAAATACAAAAATACACGTACGCCCAAGAATCAAGCTCAGCGTAGTGGAAAATGGCGATCTTCAAAATTAATGGATATTTTATTGCGTTCGAGGTTAAATTGTGCGTAACGAAATCGAAAATCCCTTTAGCGTATTCAAATATTTTTATAGATGTGTTAATCCTTGAAATCGTTCTAAAATATTTGAGGGTCCGTTGTTCTAGTAGTTAGCAGTCCTGAGTTACTGAGCAATAGGTTGTGGATTCGATTTCTACTCAGGACAGTTGTTTGTGAGATCCACAAATTGTTGTTACAAGTCTTGATGTTCCTTGTGTCCGTTATTTTTAAGTTGGTAAACGTCACAAAGATTATTTCTCTTATGCAGTGGATGATTAAAATATTTTATTACCTCTGTAATCTATAAAAAATCATTAATAACACTCTTTTGTATATTTTGAGACCGAGTGGTAATCATTTCACTGAAACAATACTACTAACATTCCAATAATACCAATTTCTCACTTAATGAGTCAGTACCGTGGGTCAGAGAGTCAAAGACCAAACGCCTATCTTTTCCTTACTTTAAAAAGAGAAAGAAATAAGTCAGAGCCATCACATTTTACACTAATATCTATGAAGTGAAGATAAGAGCAAAAGCTAAAGATAAAACGAAGTAATAAAAAAAAGATAGCTTCTCATGACACATAGCTTATCTATTTTAAATGGCTTTTTTAATGTTCGAGAATTCACGAAATGTTATATTCTTTTCATGATTTAAATATATTTAACTAAAGATTTTTTTTCATTCGTATACGTTCATATTAAAAAGTCAAATCGTTTATGAGTATTATTGTCTAACTTTTCTATTTTAATACTAAAATAGCATTATAACTAATACTGAAAACAATACAATATTAGTACTACTAAAAAAAATGATTATAAAACTTTTATAATTTCGAAATTCTTGAAAAGTTATTTACTTTTGAACCAATTTCAAAAAAGGAATGTTATTTTATGGTCACTTAAAGCGTTAGTAATATTAAATTGAATGCACCCTGCCTATAGCAGTATAGGATATTGTATAATATTATACCATACCAAAACTATTATTATTTATTAAAGTGTGGAGTGGTATGTTATCGAGTGGTAACAGATAAAATTAAAATACAAATTCGATTAACCAAATCGAAAACCTATAATGGTTCTTCTCAACGTGAGCGACCAAACCGGATAGAAATTTGCTTCAATAGTTACATAGTTGTTAAACTTTAAGTTGGCTCACAAAGGAACGAATAGAATATTTTACTATATTGACTAACTTCACTGCAACTTCAGTTGAATTCGCAATACTATTGATATCATTCATGCTATGATTATCTTTATTGGCCATATTAGGTGATATTATATAGATACTAGGTAAAAAGTAAAAAATAAGTGAAGGTAAGAGAATTAATATATTTCTTCATAAATCAAAAATATTACTTTGCAATAATCACTTTGTAAATAACAAGAAAAGATAAATCAATAATTTCGAAGTATTATCTCAATTATAAGGTAAAGAGCCAACAAGAGCTTGAAGAGTTTACAACTTGTTTGGACTTTTCCTTTTGACATCCAAACTGTATAATTGTACAAAGTTTTAAGTTACACTTAAAATCTCCGGTCTTAAAATTTATTATTTTAAGCTATTAATTACCTTTTGGTATATATTGTTATAAGAAAATTATATGAAATAACTGAGATCCAGATTTTTATAATATAGTATAAAACAAATCCCTAAGGGTCGGTGGTTATACCACAAGATACTTAAGAAAGGGAGTAATCGTGTTTCGTTAAATTACTTCAATGTACATTTGTTAAAGAATTAATAGATATTTGTTATATAATTCTACATGATTATTGTTGATTATTACTTTTATACGTTTAAAATACAACTTAACTATATTATAATTATATATATATATATATAATATATAATTTGACTAAGCAAATATTTACATTATTCCAAAGGGATTAGTTATATATTTTATTCCTTACGAAAATATCAAATTTATTTGGTTAGTTTTTTACATAATGCACATACATGTATAGTAAATTTAATAAATAGCGGTTCCTTTTCAAGAATGAATGAAACCAAGTACAGTAATACCTATCTTAAAATCGGAATGTAAAAACAATATTTCCAATTACAGATCTATTTCCGTACTACCGTCATTAAGTACAATATTTGACATAATTATGCAGGATCAAATGATTTTACATTTTAATATATATTAAATAATATATAGCAAATAATATATAGTTAACAGTTTGGTACTACGAAAGGTAGGTCGACCACTGATGCAGGTGTTGAACTGATCATCTTGAACGCCTGGGATGCCATTAGATTTTATTGTAATCTCTCAATAATGCCCTTGATTGCGTTGGCCATAAGATGTTGATTAGTAAACTTCATCATTAAAGAGTTCGGGCTGTTGATCTTGTAACCTTATACTTATTTAACTGACAACAAAAATATGTGTAAAAGTGTAAATGGCGCCATTTCTTTATGTTCATTAGTAAACATTCGTGTTCCTCCAGGGTCAATTCTTGGTCCTATTTTGTATGTTGCTTATATTAACGATTTACCATATTTGATGACCTATATATGTATATAATCTTGTTCGCCGATGATGCTTCGCTTAGTCTTAAATTAACCAGAAAGGTCACGGACGTTTTACAAGTAAATAAATAGTAGACAGTTTATTGATCTTTTCGAAATTCGATTATATGAATATGGATTAGTATTATTTTTACATGTTGAATTTTACATTTATCCCGAAGTTTTGATTGTTTTGCAGCAATCGTTTGTAGTTCTTACAGAAACTTTTATTAAGATAAAGTCACTTTTGCCTTTGTTATAAATTCGTTTGTTTTACCAATTTCGTATAAATATCAAGTAATTCTGTTTGAAAATATCTATAAACAAGTTAAGCTTATTTAAATTTCCAGTAGTCGCGGGTTCGAATCTCTGTCCGTATCGGTTTATTTTTCAATCTAAATTTATATAAAATCAAGTAATTCTATTTTGTTGAAATTAAGCTATTTGTTTTAATAAATTTAATTTGTTACTCAATTGTCTGTTTGTAATATTGAAATAATCGATTTTAGTAACTGCATATGGATGTAAACACAGTACATATACCAAAATGTCGGTCTGTCTGTCTATTTGTCGGTACACGCTAATCTCTGAAACGGTTGAACCGATTTTGATATAATAAGCAGTAACTTAGGCTACTTCTATTCTATGATATATTATTTACTAGCCGTTGCCCACAACTCCGTCTGCGTAATCATGTTAAATGTAGAAATAATATTTATATGGCTGAGTATCTACATAAGTCAAATACCTAAATATTATTTTTACAGTCTACGTGGACGTAGTCACGGGAAACACCTAGTGTGATAAATTTAACGTGACTAAATTAAGCTATTTTCATTTGTCTTGTTACTTTCAAATAAACATAGGTACCCCGCGATTTGCACTAGAAATTCAACCGAATTACCGATTACATCAATCAATCGAAAGACAATTCATTGTACTCGAAACCTTTTTCCAATTTCGGACAAAGAAAAAACGAAAGTCACAGTAATTACGATGTCAGCTAAGCAAATAATAATCTCGTAGCTCATTTCGTATGCAGGATGAGGACGGTTCCAAAAAAAATATCGTTGCTTTTATAATAATTACGAACATAGCTAACATAGAATAAACAAACCAGAGAATATTTATGTTTATAACAGAGAATTTCTGTACAATTTAAGAAGTGGACTTAGAGCGAGCTGCGTTGACAGGAAAGGCAACTATTTTAGCTAGTGTAGTGCCATGACATCACTTTATGGAATTAAAAGCAGTTACGTAAAACAAATGAATTAAGTTTTAATTCTTTTTGTTTACTAGATATTTCATAGCTAGAATATTTTCTAATATTATTAAAGTCGAGTATCCTAGCCACCCAAATAAAATTCATACGACTTTCGATCTCAAATGACGTTACATCCGTTTTATTCATACAATTCATTAATAAATAAATATATATATATATATATATATATATATATATATATATATATATATATATATATATATATATATATATATATATATATATATATACATATATATTTGTTTCTTTGCAGAGGTTGTCTGTAAATCGTATGTGTGCCTAAGAACTAAGAAGCCCTCATTCTGTTTTATATTGCTAGGAAGCTACGCCCTACCCTTTCAAAGCATTGTTTATATACGTTTCACTACAGGTAGCTGACTGGAATTACAGCAATTCCGTCTATATTACACGACATAGCAATCAGTTTGACTATCAAATCAACTCAAATCCATATGTCAAGTTTATGCCAAATAAGGATTTTGCTATATTAGGTATAATTGTATTGTATTTAGACAATTTATCTTCACAGTTTATGTGATCGATTTTTAATATATTTTTTTTATTGATTTGAATATTTTTTCAATTGCGCTTATGCTAATTCATACTAATAACTGAAAGACATAGATAATATTAAATAAAAGTATCTATACTGAAATAAATAAAAAGTCCTTTTAAGTTCCAAGAATTAACGATCGCGTCATTTCTTTTACTTGTGAAATACAAGATACAAACAATCATCTGCGTTATTTAGTATTAACTTACGATATGAAACAAAATCACTAGGAGTAAGTTGTGTATCGCTTTCGTCAGGATTATCCCTAATAGACCAACAGTCACGCTTCTCCAATATCGAAATCTAGTGTATTCCTGAAAATAGAAGAAAATATAAATAACACAATAGTGCAATTGGTTAAAGTTATTAAATGCTCTGTAAATGAAGGACAAGGACACACAATCATTACGGATATTTTAAAAAATATATTATATGGAAACTATCAAAATTGTTTCATTCACACATTATTCTCTTATATTATATAGGTGTATACTCGAGATTTGTCTATGTAGTTGTGCGATTTGGTACCTATCAGTTTTGTAAACGCGTTCTTAAAAATTACGTAGTTATATCTATATAATTGATAATTACATTTATAAAATATATGTTTAGTGAGATTATAACAATAAAATAGTAACGATAAACCAATAACAGATTTATAAATACTAATTTAAAAATAACTAAATAGAAACAAATTATATTTATTATTACAAATTTATTATTATTTTTACAGTTATTATAACAGCGAAGAAATTTTTATCCCATCTTAATGATATTAAATGAATTAATAAATATTTTTTTTCGTCCACGAAAAACTGTTAATTCAAATCATCAATATCATCAAGTCTAAACTGAAATAACAACGTGACGATTACTTTAAATACAGCAATAAGTAAAAATTAAATTGAATGCCTTACCCTTATAACCTTCACATTAACACCGAAATAACAAGTATGTCAGTTCGATCCGAGAACAAAAAAAAAAGTGAGTCTAAATATGGCTGGCGCATTGTATTTATAGACGTTTTTGAGGAGAAGTCCTTTTTCTATTACACTGCCTCTCCTGAAAACGTGTCGTCCTCGACACTGTTTTCTTGAGAGGTACCGCTACAGCCTATGACACAGAGCTCTGGGTCTTCCGTCTTCATATCCAGCAGAGGCAAGAAACGAGACGATACTATCCGAAGTAAGATACGCATTGGCAGCTGCTGCTTGGACCTGAGGGCTTCCAATTCCTCGTATAACATAATATAAGAGTCATCAACTTATCGCTTAACCCTGGAACTATCCGTAAACGTAGCTGTATAAGACGAGCATACTCCGCGAACGTTGAGTACTTATGTTGCGAGCTTATTTTCGAAAAGAATATTCGCGTAATCTAATATATTTTTTTTTTTTTTTTATACAAAACTAGGTTAATGCTTGACTACATTCCACCTGATGGAAAGTGAAATGTAGTCTTAGGTGGTAAAGCGCATTAACCTAGCAGCCTATTCACTCTCCTCTTGAAGACACCCACATTATATTTTGCCGGAAATACCGACGCAGGCAGATTGTTCCAGTCCTTCGCTGTACGCACTAAAAAAGATGAAGCATAGCGCTTCGTTCGGACAGGTGGAGTGTCCACAACGTAAGGATGGATACCCGCCGTGCGTCGGGACGTCCGGCAAAGGAACGGGGATGGGGGAATTAGGTCGTGCAATTCCTGCGCACACTCACCAAAATGTATCCTATAGAATACTGAGAGGCTAGCAATTCTACGCCTATGTTCAAGGCTGTGGAGTTTGGCGTCAACCAATTTAGGGTCGCCAATAAGCCTCTTTGCTCGCCTCTCAATTGAGTCCAGAACTGCAAGATGAGTCTTTGCGGCACCAGCAAATATGTGGCCACAGTACTCTACACACGACCGGATCTGTGCTTTGTATAATACAAGAAGCTGTCCCGGTGTAAAGTACTGTCGCACCTTCGCAAGAACGGCAAGCTTTCCTGCAGCTGCTCTTGCTCTGGACTCAATGTACCGACCAAAGTTGAGGTTCGAGGAGATCTCAAAGCCTAACAACTGAAGCCAGTCACTGTATTCCAAGGATACATTCTGGAAAGTAGGAGCCAAGGTGAAGGGGCTCCTTTTGGCGGTGAACAAACACGTCTGCGTTTTGGTGGCGTTGAATTTGACAAGATTGGCATTGCCCCATGCGGAGACTGTCTGAAGTTTGTCATTCAAACGTTGCACCATGGCTTCTCTTTCAGATTGTACTTCATCTCTACTAGCCCGAGAACTTGGCAGATATCTTTCTACAACTGTGCTGTCGTCTGCATACCCATAGATACCGGGCTTCAGCAGATCGTTAATGTGCAGCAGAAAAAGAGTTGCAGAAAGAACGGACCCCTGAGGTACTCCCGCATTTATTGTCAAGGGTTCCGAAGAACACCCGTCGACAACAACACGGAAAGATCTCTGGCTCAAAAAGTCCGTTATCCAGCCAATCAGACCAGGAGATATACCGTACGCTGAAAGCTTGCTTAAAAGGCTCACATGCCAGACCCTGTCAAAAGCCTTCGAGACGTCCAGAGAGACGGCGACCGCTTCTCCGTTCCTCTCGATGGCTTCGCCTAAAATGTGTGTTGCGTACGCTAGAAGGTCCCCAGTGGACCTATTTCGGCGAAATCCGTACTGTCGGTCACTGAGGAGATCGTTACCTTCTACGTACGCTAGAAGCCGCGAGTTCAATACACGCTCCATAATCTTGCAGAGTATGGAGGTGATTGAAATGGGCCTATAATTGGCAGGATCGGCACGGCTGCCTTTTTTGGGCACGGGTTGCACGTTGGCAAGCTTCCAGGATTCCGGCACTTTTCCAGTCTTGAAAGAGAGGCGATACAGACGTGTCAATACAGGAGACAACTCACCTGCGCATGTTTTGAGCAGAATGGCTGGTATACCATCAGGACCACTGGCTTTATTCACATCTAAACGACACAATGTTCTCCATACCTCTTTGTTCGTGATGCGGATTTCAGGCATCGAAATACCGCAGTGAGGAAGATGTTCTGGAGAAGCATTGCCAGTGTCTAGATGCGAATTCTCAGCAAACAGAGAAGCAAATACATTCGCTTTCTCTGTTGCTGTGTGGGCCAGAGATCCATCAGGCTTCAGCAGAGCAGGCAGTGAGGGTTGGCAGAAGTTCGACTCGATCGCTTTCGCAAGAGACCAGAAAGCTCGACTGCCAGTTGGTCTGACAGAGAGCTTTTCGCCATTCTTAACGATCCGATCAAGACGAGCCTTCCGCAATGCCTTTTTATAGGACTTGGCAGCTTGGTTAAAGGCTCTCTTCTTTGTACTTACATCCGGAGTTTTGCGGCTTCGAGCATCAGCCCAAATGAGGTATGCCGAATGTTTTCGGTCATGTGCATGACGACATTCGGCATATGTAACTTATGTTCTTTCTAGCAATACACATGTTTTTATTTTGATATTTAAATTACACTATTGTTTCTATAAAATAATATGCTGCATCAACACTCAAATAATATATATGTGGTGTGATAAACGGCTTTATCTGAACAACGAGTTTAAGTTTAATGCTTGAAATTTTGAGAAAGCTTTTTAAAAATCTTAATTGACTTAAACGCTTTTAATATTTTTATAAACATAACAGAAAAATAACTAAACTAAAAAGTGTTAAAAAGAAACCCTTGACTTATTGTCGCGCCACCTAACGGTGTCACGCTGTACTGGGATTTTTAACAGATGTAGTTATGTTTTTGTTAAAGTAAAAATAGATGGCGGTGTTATAAATTCCATATGAAAAATATTACAAGTACATTCGATCACAACATTTAATTACTATTATTTTTTAAACTGTCTTATTTGAAAATCGATACTTAAGGTGCAAACTCCAAAAACAAAAAAGGATTAAAAACTATAAAGCAATTTAAAGATATACAACAAAAAAAATATTTAAAACCTAAATTATTTCTATTAAGGGAAAGATGCATTTTTTTATGTGTTAATAAAAGTTATTATACTTATGACTGCTGATAAAATCAATATCAATATTAAAATGTGCCTTACTTTCATAGTCAGAACGATAAATTTTCATCGTATTAATAAAAGCTAATATGCTTATGATTATTGATGATAAAAATGAAAATATTAAATTAAGTCTTATTTCTATTTATGCAAAAGTACATATTCATCGTATTAACAAAAGCTACTATCCTTATGTTTGTTGCTAAAATCAATGAAAATATAAAATGGAGTCCTATGGCTTTAGCAAGGACGGTGTATTTTCATTGTATGAAGAAAAGCCACATTCACCGTTGAGCAGTCGACCGGCACACATGTCCCTTTTACCTGCACCGCCTACCCGCGCCACCTACCTGGGCCGTCACGCTGACCGCCCAGTTACCTGCGCCGACCACCTGCACCGACCGTTCGTACACCTGCGCCAGTCAAGATAACGACCTACATTGTGTGCAAGCCAGTGGTGTGGTTGGGTTTGTGTGTGAGTCATCGCCGCAAGCACACCTGCGGGCCGGCAAGCCTGCATAGGGGACCAACAAGTCCGACGTCGTCCTAGTTAGGGTACGAAACGAAATTCAAAGACTTCGTTGTAATAGCCTGCGTCGTGTAAATACACAGTCGTTAGAGTGTTAGGCACACCTCTGCCACCTACTGACAGAGATTCGATAGGGTTTTCACGTTAAGCACTCACCTCCCTGCTCACGCAGGGAGGACGGCTCTTATCTCCGGGCTCCACCATGGACCCCAAGTCCGCGGCGGAACCCGAAGATCTGTCAAAGTCGCAATTTTTTGGTTGGGTCCAAGAAATCGCGCCACATTTATGCCTGCGCTACTCTGACTTGTTAGGCACCGAGTCCTCACGCGCCGCGATCGCGACCGTGAGCACCTCCGACATGGAGGTCGAGGCCGCCACTTCTACGAAGGAGACGGCCTCGGAATCGGAGTCGGGGAGTTCGTCCCCTTCTTCGGACGCTGAAGATGACGACGGTTTCACGACCGTGCAGTCCAAATCGGCCAAGAGGAAGGCGACGAAAGCACTCTCCTCGATCGTACAGCGAAACCGGCTTCAAAACCCGCTAGTAGCGAACCCGCGTCGCCCGACCGTTCTTCGGGCCCGGGCCCGACTCGCGAACGCGCGCCGATCACGCCCGAAGCGCCCGCGTCCGCGTCGCCGTCATCCGCGCCTTCAGTGCCCGCGGAGGCGCCTTCAGCGCCACGGAAGTCCTCCGCGCCGCCGCCGCTTTACATGAGGGGCAAGTCTCAGTGGGACACTCTGTCCGCACTTATGACGGAGCACAAGCTCCATTTCACGTCCGCCCGAAATACCACCGACGGTATCCGCGTTCAAACCGCGTCTTCGTCGGACATTTTTAAGCAAATCTTTAATGTCAAGGCAGTCTGCCAACTCTCCGGTCTAAGTCGAACCTCCACGCCGTCGCGGTTTTCCTGGTCAGCGTCATCGCTGCCAGCTCTATGGGCATTCCCGACGTTTTTGTCACGCGCGTCCAAGGTGCGTCAAGTGCGGAAATGACGGATCGAGGTAAACCCTGAGAAGAGCGTTTCGGTGCTTTTTGAACCGGGCGCCCCAAGGATCCTTCCGCGATTCATTTTCTTTGATAAACCGATACCTTGGAAAGACGAGGCAAAATACCTAGGAGTAACGTTAGATAGAAAGTTAGTTTTCACTGCGAATATTAGGACCGTTCGTAGCAGAGCGGCCTACATATTAGGTCGTTTATATCCGCTCTTAGGCAAGCGGAGTAAAATGTCCCTTCGCAATAAGGTGACACTTTACAAAGCTTGCATACGTTCCGTCATGTCCTATGCGAGTCCCGCTTTTGCGCACGCTAATCTGAGACCTCGTAAGACTACTTTAGTCAGAAAAAGAAGACCCAAGTCGGTACTCGTTGACCCCGAAGACGCGTTCACAGTAGGTAATAACGTGTACGCGTAGACATAAGTGACACCACACGACATACAGACACACACCGTCTATACCGGTATAGACGAGGTCCCAACTTAGTAAGTGCTCCGTTGCTCCGGCGTTCTGACGTCGGAGGACGCTAGTGTCCAAATTTCCTTAGCTTCTCTCCTGACTAACGACGCCCTGAGCCGAGGTCCGTGTCTCAATCTGAGACGCCCTCGGAACGTCGTTCCCCATGGGGGCCCATCTAGCCCCAACAGCAAAATGTACACTTATAAATGTGACCATTTGGGTCACCATTATGTCATTTATATCACCATTATGATGGTAAATTGGAAAGTATAATTCATATTTGTCTTATTGGGTATGGACAACGTTTACACATTTTGGTTGTGTTTGGTCTCGGATGTCAGTGGATTGTTCTTAGAGAAAATTGTCCTATGGCACTATTATAAGACTGCTATATGCAATACTTATTACAATATTTGATCATTTTAAAATTTTCTATATATTCTTGCAATAGGGTCGGGCAGAGTCGTGCCGCAAAGCGACCTAGTCGTGTTCCGACACGTTGCTCGATGAAGCCGTTTATGGGAAATGGGTCTGAACAGTTGCGGTGTGTTGGCGAACCGGTCTGACGTCGGGTTGGTGTTTGTTTTGTCGGGTGTCTAGTCGAGGAGGGTAGCGGGATCCGAAGCGACGGCTTTCCGCTAGTTGGGGGCCCAATTAGTGGGATAGCCAACCACGAAAGGCTGCCCCGCCAGCTGTGAAAAATCCCAGGGTGGCTCCATCGTGCTGGTTGGCGACCAGACGAGGAGGCCAGATGGCGATCCCTGGGGGGGTTCGGGTGTAACCGCAGTCTCCAGACTAGACTCCCAGTGGCAAGACATCACCAATTTCGACGTCGGGTTCGATACGTACCGTCTCGTTCAACTGCCATTTCCCATCCCAATTCACTTTTATATTTATTTTTTTTTATGAAAAAGTTAAGAAAAAGGAACAAGGTTACACAGCGGTTGCACTCCTCCTCATATAAAGTGCACCTCACTAATATCAGGGGTTTGCACTCAAATGTTTTAGCTGTCCACCACCACCACCTGGAGACAGAGCAGCCGCACTTGCTCTTTTTGACGGAGACGCAGATACAATGTCCTTTGAGCGCTGCATACTTGGATTATCCCGGTTACTCGTTAGAGCACAACTTTCGCACACGGGCCGGAGTCAGTGTGTATGCGCGGAACGACCTCTGTATTCAGCGTCTCCGTCGCCTTGAAGACCCCACTTTTTCTTCCCTATTGGTTTTAGTGGACACAGGAAACGAAAAAATCCTGTATTCCTGTGTCTACCGTTCGCACAGCGGTGACCAAGAGACAACTCGTTTATTTGATAATCTTTTGGTTTCTTTGCAAAATCTTATTATGTTTTCTAGTTTTATTTTTCCTAGGTCTTCCTTGTCTAATGTTTCCGACCCCATTATCTCCCATCTGGCCATCGAGTACATAGGGCACTGAGCGAGTAGGTGGAAACTAGTTTCTTCGCTGTCCATGCACTCAGGACATATTGGATCTCTTATCACTCCTATCACCGTCAGATGTCTATTCAGTCAGCAGTGTCCTGTGATTACCTCTATGATAAGCCTCATGTTCGCTCTGGATAGTCTCATTTGTTGACCTGTCTTTTTATTGTCCATACCTTTAATAAAGATCTTGGACTGTTTCATGCCCTTTGAGAGTTTCCATCTTCGGTTGGACTCTATCTTAATGCTTTGTTTGATTACGCCTTTGGTGATTCTATGTGGGATTGACAACCTTGGTTCTAGGCCCACCAGGTTGACATTCGCTTCATCTCATGCCAGTTTATCTGCTAGTTCGTTGCCAGTGTTTCCCTTATGTCCGGGGACCCAGGCTAGCGTGACTTCGGCTTTCCTGGTCATCTCCTTTAATGTGTTCTTGCATTCTTTGACAGTTGTCTCTGCTTTGTTGAGTGCTTTCAGCGCTGCCTGGCTATCGCTGTAGATGGTAATCTTTAATGTGTCTGTAAGTTTGTTTACCATATCAGCGCATTCGATAATGGCATATGTTTCCGCCTGAACGACGCTAGCAAATCTTCCTAGCGCTATTGATCTATTGATTTCTTCCCCATCTGCGCATTTTATATGCACTCCGGCTCCAGATAGCTTCGTTTGTTCCATTCTTGAGCCGTCTGTGTAGCATATAGCGCCCTTAGACTCTATCATCCAGCTATCTCTCTGTCCTATATGTATCTTATATTTTTTGTCAAAGATCCATTCCTTCTTTATGAGATCATTGTTGGAGAGGATCATTGACATTTTCTTTTCATATTGTCTATTTATACAGGCATGACCATCATCAGTGTTTTTGGCGGTCCATTGTCTCTTTAGCTTAATTGGTATATATTTATTTCTAATGCTGCTATTATACAGCTCTAAAAGGTCTTTTCCTATGTACTTGATTGATTCTTGTAGCATTTTCGGGAATATTCCGTCCGGTCCCGCCGCTTTGTACGGTTGGAATGACAGAGTACTCCATACTAAATGTTCCTCTGTAATAACGTTATTCGTCTCAGGGACCGCTACTGTTCCTTGGTTGAATGACGTATTGCAGTCTACGTGTTCCTCACATTCTGGGAGATGTGTTCCGATCATGAATTTTAGAATTTTTGCCGGGTCGGTTGTTAATTCCTCTCCGTGTTTTATACTGCCTAACCTGCATGTGCTGGTTTTGGAGAGCATTTTAACCAGTCGCGCTGCATCTGAATGTCTTTCGACTCCTGCGCAGAATGTTTTTCAGCTACTTCTATTTTCTTTTGTGCATTCCTTTTTATATGTCCTTCTTCCCTCTCTATATGCCGCCAGCTCTTGTCATTATCCTTTTCTAAGGCTTTTCTAAGAGCTCGGCGTGCCTTTTTTCTTTGTTTCCCTAGTGCTTTTGTCCACCAGGGTTGTCTTTTGCCTGGTTTGATCTCTCTGAGGGGGCACGCATTGTGGTAAGCTTCCCTAAGGGTTTCGTCCAGTCTATAAGCTTCTTCTTCTATTTTTTGCGTTACTTTTTAGCGGTGTATGACCTCCTGGGGACCATTTTTCATGTATTGGTCATATGTTTCCCAGTTTGTTTTTCTCGCGTATCTTATTAGGATTCTGTCGATCCTGGTATCTATGCTAAAAGTGATTCTGCGATGGTCCGACATAGAATCACTTTCGTCTACTTTCTAGTTTTTAATGTATTGCCTTATACTATTAGTAGCAATAGTGATGTCCAACACTTCTCTTCTGGCTTTGGTGACAAAGGTGGGCGTGTTTCCCTCATTTATTATTTCCAAGCCCTTAGTGCGAATGTAGTCTAAAAATAGGTCACCTTTTTTGTTGCAATTCATGCTACCCCATACCATGTGGTGAGCATTGGCGTCACAATTTACAATAATATGAGTGTTCTTACCTAGGTATTTTCTTACTGTTGACTCCAGTTCCTGTGATGGCGGCTTGAAGTCCATCTCGCTAGGCAGGTACGCGGATGCTAGGAGCACCTTTTTTTTGGTTCCTGACTGTGCCTGTATTGTGAATATCACATTGGCTAGGTCTCTGTAACAGTCTGCTTTTATTAGTCCTAATGTTCTCACTCTGCTGCTGGCATATATGCATGCTCTTGGAGGTCACTCACCATCTTCTAGGTAGATGATGAGGCATCCCAGCTCAGTCACACGTCCCATTTTGACGTATGGCTCTTGCAGTAAAGCGAAGTCTATTTTCTCTTCTATCACATATCGACAGAGCTCGGTTATTGCCTCGCGACAGTGATGAAGGTTTATTTGAACTATTTTTATTTTTGTGTTATTTTTAGTGTTCATTGTGTGTGTGTTTGAGTTTGTGTGTGTGTTAGTGTCTAGTGTCTCCGCGGCTTTAGTGGCGTCTCTCCCTTTGCGGTAACGATGTCGTTGCGCCCGGTGAGGGCACCCGATCCGGTCGCGACGCAGGGAGAGGGTGTGTCCTGAGGTTGTCGGAGGATGGCCGTTGGTGGGGTCGGCCTTAACAGTCTCCTCCCCCCTTTGAGGTTCCAGGCTGTGGCTCGTGTACCCCAACTTCTGACTCGCTCCTTTCTGTATGTTGTGCCTATTCAGTACTGTGTGTGTTTGTGTCAGTCTTTTCCGAGGTCTCCTGTGTTGGTAGTTTGCCCAGTATTCAGGCTAGAACTTTGGTGGCCTGATAGCTGAGCCACATGGATTCTTGTGCGACATCCTGAGGGACCTCTTCCACAAGTCGTGTTCCCAGTGGGAGCACTTCCTTGCAGATGAGGGTTCACTCAGGGAGCCGCAGTTCCTCCTTGTGCATGTTTTGGCCCCTAATAAAGGACAGAGGATCCTCTGGATGATCCTACGCCTCTCCCGGGAGCCAAACCACCATCCTGCACCTGTCCAGTTTCCTTGCTCTCAAGGGCACGCCATTCAGGTCGCCGAAGTCGCAGCTCAGCAACCACTCCTTCGCACCCACGTTGTCTGCTGTCACGAGGAAGTACCCCTCGGCCACCAGCCCCGAGGCCGCGAAGGAGAGACACCTGCTACTAATCTTGGCCTGAATGGCGCCCCCTATGAGAGAGGTGATCTTGCGTCTGATGGTGACAGCCCGAGCACCGTCCGTCGCCGCTCCATCTTCCCGCTGAATAATCACCGAGAGACCTTCGTTTTGATCCACGATAGGTCTCCGCGGTGACTCGTTCCCGGCAGCGTTCTGTTGGGGGCGTTTCGACGGACGCTGCTGCGTCTGTTCCTCCGGGTCTGTGCCCTGTCTTTTTACTTTCCCTCTTGTTGGGCCTGTCTCTACCCCCGGCACAGCACGTGCAATGTTGCCTACTGCATCAATGGTATGGTATGTGCTTCCTCCTTCTTTCTCCGTTTTTTCATCCTTTTCCACTTCGATTTTGTTATCAAAGTGGTGAAGATTTCCTCTGCTAGGTTAGAGTTAGGTTAAAAAGTTAAGAAAAGATTGAAAGAAAAATTTGCATTTGAATAAGATATAATCTGTAAGATGTTTTTATAGTAAATACCATAGTTCATGATGAGCTCAAAGGCAAGCAGTTTGAACTGGAAATGTCCTGGGTTTCGAAGGACACTAATGGTCGCCACCAGCTCGTGCCCAAGCAAATACCGTCGGAGGCCGAGAACATCGCCAAGCAAGCGCTGGCTGATATTGAAGATTCCGATGAAGAGGATATGTAAACGTATTTAGGTATTAAATTATATTAATAAAGAGTTTTTATTTCTTTATGTTTTTTTCTAAATTTAAATTTTATACATACACATGTATAAAATTACAGTACACTTTTTAACTATTATAGTATGAGTTTCTAGATAAATACATTTTAAGTAAATTAAAAAAAATACTAATAATATACCTTTAAAGTCTCCTAATGCCTTTATCCCCTGAAGGCTACAATTGTAAACGTTTGTCGATGATCTAATGACGGGTATAATACTATGATATTATTTCTTATTAACATGTAATTATGGTCAGCAGCAAAATATTTTTATAAATCTTTTCAATCACGATTTCAATGACTAAATAAGATTTTTTTTTTGCACATATTTTTGATATTGGTATGTAGAATTAGTATAAATAAATGTTACTAAATGAAGTTACAAGACACATTAATAATCACACATCGGTTATGATATTAAAATTACTATGAAACACCTTTACGTTTGTACCTAAATATATAGGTGCATAAGTCTTTAGTTTTTCGATATTTAGATATGTGAATAGGTATGATATCTATATATAAGTATTGTGTATCATTTCATAAAAATAATCATCAAATTTTTGTGTGTGGAAAATTTATGCCTTCTCAAATCATTTCTTCCACCTTCCTCGGTAATTCGAGATCTCTTTATATAGATCAGCTACCCAATGTCTAAAACGATCAATATCTTCGGTGTTTCAAATCTGGTACATGAATTAATAAATAAAACTTTATCTTTAAACTGTTTTTTGCTGACCTTACATAACTGTTAAAAACTATATAAAATTCCTAACATCGGTAAAATTCTTTATTTCTCCGGTTAATTCATCCCTAAACACATAATGGAATTATACCAACTGCCTCAATTGTTTGTAGGCATGGTTAAGCGACAAATAAATCTATTGAAACTTATTGGAATAGATTTATTTCATGAAAGGAATTGTAATTACTTAAAAAATTATGGCCGAATAACAATATTTGGTAGTTTACTTATATGCATGGTATTGGGCCAGATTCTATATGTAATAGAAGGAAATAAGATTGGTGCCTACTTCTTGGAAGTAGTTAACGCTATACCAAGCGTTTTCATTGTAATTCAAGGTAATTAATTCTATACACTTAATATGATATTGCACTGGGTTAAACAAACATTATAAAAATCAAGCAATTTAATGTTGACTACGATTAATATTTTACTTCCCATTTAACTAAGCTCCCCCTAAGAGTTGGATTTAAAAAAAATCCTTGAGCTGTTATTAAAGATTATTTTGTTTTAAAAAAAATGCTTCATTCTATTTAGTTTTCGTTGTAGAACATTGCAATTTTACGAAGTTAAAAAAAAGAATAATTTAATTTTCAGTATTTGTGAAGATGTGTGTATTTATCCATAAGAAAAATCAGATTCGAGAAATTATCATTGACATAGGAAAAGAGTGGCCTGAATGCAATAGCGAAGAAAAGAATAAAGTATTACAAGGATGGGCCCAAAAACTGAATTTGTTTGATAATGGTAAATTATTGTAGTACAACGGGTACCACAATAATTACGTTCTTATTTACGTTCTAGGTTACCTCCAATTAAAAGAAATAATATATTGACATATGTTTACAAGAATAGTAATTTCTTTGTAAAGAAAAACCTGTCTTTTTATATTTTAATGTTCACTCATTGCGCTTTTTCACTTTTAATTTGTTGTTATATTTTCATAATTTACAATTTAACATGCTTTGAAAGGAGTAAATGCACAGATATATATAGACAAGTATATATATATATATATATATATATATATATATATATATATATATATATATATATATATATATATATATGCTTTTTGTACACTATTATTTTTATACATTGTTTTGATTGATTTAAAACAGTTGCATTAAAATAACCTTTATTATAGCAGCCTACTGGTTTTTTAGATATTATGAATATATGTTCTTTTTTTTATTTTATTAACTTTTTCGTTAAAAATTTACTTTCTATTAAAAGATACAATCACATTTTAATATAAAGACACAATAAAATATTATTAAAATAAATATATTTAATATAAAGATACAATCACATTTTAATATAAAGACACAATAAAATATTATTAAAATAAATATATTTAATATAAAGATACAATCACATTTTAATATTTGTAACAGTCTTTTTCAGGGCTGCAGCAATATCTGTGTGTTGTTTTACTGTTTCACCGATGCTTATTAATATTTACAAATTATATACCGCAACTGATGCCAAGTACGAACTTATACTACAAGTGTATTACTTCTGTGAAATTAATTCTAATATCGTCTACGCTATTGTTTATTTGCATCAATTTATAACATGTGAGTCAATAAACAAAAATACCTTTTATAATGCCTCATGGAGTTTGTTTTTTTTTAAAGTAATTAATTTAATTATTTTTTTAATTTTAGGTATAATTTTTCATCTTTGTATCTATGTGGCATGTGATTTTGTTCTAGTAGATCTCATTTTTGCCTTATGTAGTCTACTTAGTTTAGTACAGATTGATCTCAGAAACATGAAGCTACCTTCAACTAATCGCAGCAATGAAGATGACTGTAACGATATCAAAAATATTGTTAAAAAACATCAGAATATTTTACGGTACATAACCTTTTTCTTAAAGTATATTTTAAGTTACTTAAACTATTATTATTAGTTCCTCAATATTTTGATTTCTATAAGTGTTAATCTAACTTTTGATCTCCTTACTTATAACAAAAAACATTGAAATTTAGGTACATATTTATATATCACGTCACACACGTCATGTAAAAGTATTTAAATTTTTATTTTTCTTTTTTAGGTTTTCTGAAAAGTTAAATAATATTTTTGGGCCACTTATTTTTATTCAAGTCTCGATTTCATCTACAGTCATTTCTTGTTATGGATTTATGGCAATCGTAAGTATACTAAAACATACATATTTATCAAATTTTAGTATAACATTGTTGGGATAACATAACATTTATAACATGTATAACATTTTGGATAATCATCCGTTCTCGTATTTGTAGGAAGCAGACGGCATGTTTTTAAGGAATATATGTTCTTCATTTGGCATCATGTTTGCGATATTTGTACTGGCTTGGCCTGGACAATTGCTTATTGATACGGCAAGTATTTTTTTTTATTTTACCAGTAGGGCAAACGAGTCTGCCGGTGACCTGTTAGTAAGTGATCACTGTCGCCCATTGTCTCTTGCAAAGTCAAAGTGCGTTGTCGGCCTTTAAGGATTGAGTATGCGCTAAAAAATGTAGGCGTGCAGGGATATAGTGGAAATTGGCGACGGGATTCAGATTGAATATCTCTTAGAAACACTCTCAGTGATAAAATGCATAATGATGCCATTTCGTAACGCCAAAGTAGCCTTATTATATACAGCTCTGGGTCTTCGACAACTCGAGCGGCTCATGGCTGCCCGGGGTCGAATGGTAGTAACTAATACTGGGATGATTCCTACTAGGTATGACAATAGCACTTCATGTGTGCCGGTAAAGTCTTTTGGCGTGTAGATAACTGACTCACTCTGTAGATCACTTCTTTCTGAAGCCATCAGCCAAGAATCATAATATAAATAAGCGCCATAAATAGTGCACTCTCACTGGACCCCGGTTTTAACGTTGTTTATATGAGTCATGTATATATGTATGAGTATGTGTGTGTATAATATATATCGGAGAGAAGACATCCGTTAGTGTTTTTAAAAGGTGTGACGTCAGCATTGCTGCCGTCACATTGTAGTCTTCAAGATGGTGGTTCATAAAGAAGTTTTCAAAATAAAACTGCACAAATAATTATAGCTTCGTTTATTCAATGGACGACGACTTGAGCAAGACTAACTCTCGGACACAGCTTATTCCTTCACCGTGTCTGAGACGACGGGAGATGCACACTCAAAGGCGTAGCTATTCTGCTGCGGTGTTCATTCTGTAGGTACATTGTGAACCTACGTCGTGGGTTGCGGAGCCTTTGAAAGAGGGGACCGCTAAACTCTCGGACTGTCGACTGCCCTTATCTATACTAAAATTACGACTGACATAAACAAGTCTATTAACATCATAAATATTGTTTTAACAATATATTTTGATCACTTCTCACTATAAATGGATTCTGTTACAAGCAATAACCAGTTAATCTAATAAATTATTATCCAATGTTCCTCTTCGACGATCATGTATATGTAAATTTATATAAATATAGAATCGTCCGATGATACAGTCCCGAAGGTCGAGTTGTTAGCGCAGACGCCTAACGTATAGCGACGTAATGGGCTCGGGTTCGATTCCCGACGGGGACAGTCATGTATGTGATGAGCGTAGATGTCTGTATTTCTGGGTTTGGTCGTTTATTAAATATATTCTCAGTATTTATAATGTGTATTTCTATGTATTTGTATCGTTGTCTAACACCCTTAACACAAGCAAAATAATTTGCTTACTTAGGAGTTAGATCAATGTGTGTAATTTGTCCCGTATTATTATTATAGAATGAAAAATAAACCGATACGGGCAGGGATTCAAACCCGCGAGTACTGGGAAGCCGTCGCGTCGCTCTAGCAACTGAGCTACCGTATCGCATATTCTATATTTATATAAATTTAAATAGGTTTAACATGGCTATACATGTTTGTAGATATTTTCAAACATTATGTATATGTATAGTTTGTTCTTTTAGAATCAATTTGCAAATATGACAGTTTAAATGAAAATAATATTATTTATTAGCATATTAACCTGTATTAATAATTTAATATTTTTTTATTACAACAGTTGTCAAAAAAAAAAAAACATGAATATTACCAGTTGTAATACAATACTGGTAATATTCAGGTTTTTTTATGTAAATTAATCATTTACCTCTCTATATCGTAGAAAAAAATATAAATAGGC
Source organism: Napeogenes inachia (assembly GCA_959347355.1). Classification (NCBI taxonomy): domain Eukaryota; kingdom Metazoa; phylum Arthropoda; class Insecta; order Lepidoptera; family Nymphalidae; genus Napeogenes; species Napeogenes inachia. The sequence goes on along the minus strand of OY365793.1, from coordinate 10,585,129 downwards.
TTGAAATGGATTATAGTTTTTTTTCAAAGTGAAAATTAAAACATTGAGTAAATTTGAGTCGTTCAAATGCCGTTATTTTGCGCGCGTCCTGCGTCACGTTAAATGACACGTCCAGTCATTGTTTACTATTAACTTTTTACTATTAACTTTTTATTTACTTCTTACATATTTTAAGTTTTAAGTGCTTTACAAGTCATGGAAGCTTTTTCGCCGCTAATGGATCCGTTATCAGCACATACGGTTACGTGCAGTTGAAACTTCATCTTTTAAAAAAAAAATCAGGACTGACCGTTGACCTTGGCACCCAATTAGGCCTTATTTTTTTGATCGTTGAAGCCCACAAATAAGCCTTACAATTTAAAATAGACTCTGCTCTCATATCACATTTATGTTTTTGATAGGAGGAATATATTTCCTCCTCATAGCCAGTTTTTCCAATTTTTGTTTTGATTTGTATGTTGATTATAAATCAATCATATTTAAAATTACTACTAATAGAAGTTTTGTTGTGGTTTTGTTATATCCCAAACCACTACGTGTATATTTTTGTTACTGATTGCAGAGTTACGATGTTGCAGAAGCCGCTTATCAATGTCATTGGTATGAAAGAAGTAACAAATTCAGAAAATATATTGCAATAATAATTATAAGGTGCAATTGTTCTTTTAAATATTTTGTTTTGTTTTCCTCTGAATTTAAAATGCAACACATTTAGTCCATCTTTAGTAATCCATCACTATAATGGATACATATATAAATATATCATAAGATTTCAATTTATTTGCTAGATGTCTTTTTTCAGATCCCAAAAGCCATGTCAAGTTTCCGCTTTAGGTTTTGCAGATCTTTCTCTTGCTATGTTTTCAAAGGTAAATCTTCGTTATAATTATTCTTTTTATATTAAATTATGTAATTAAATTAAAATTTTTACCTTTTACATACCATGTATCAGTCATTCCAAATATATGTTTGCTTTTAATCTTATTATCATATATATTATAAAAAATACATAAGTATTTCTTGTGTTATTAATTATATTTTTCATTTACAGGTATTAAGTACATCCTGGTCATATCTATCCTTGTTACATCAGATGTATGAAGACTTTGATTTTTAAATATTATTTGGATTTAATTATTTTTTTTTTCGGTGGGTAGACTTAAATAAGTAAGTATACATGTATTAAGTGCTGTATTCATTTACTTTATCTAAAAATATAGTTAAATAACCCTTACAAGTTATATTATTTACTTCATATTATTTGTACTTTAATTACTTAAAAGTAATTATATGACCAGCAGGGCTATTGCGTATCTTTTTTGACAGTTAAAATGAAAATCACTATCAGTAAGTGCGGACATAATGGTTGTCAAACAACTAATTTCCTATAATGTAACTATAGTAACAAACTGCCATGACGTCACAGCTGATGGTCATTAGAAAAGTCAAAGTTAGCGAATAGCCCTGCTGGTTTATAATTTGTAGCCCTATGTTTTAGTGGAAACATTATTGTACTGCACATGTCTTTCTTGTGACATATATTTAAAACCAAATATAGTTAAACCTATTGACACATAAATTTAAATATTGAAATTATGGCGACCAAGGAATTCGTCCCGGAGGTACAGAGGTCAGTAATTCACAATAGAAAAAGCATCACCATCTGCCAGCGTCACCACGTTTCTAAGAATTTTCTAATTTTAAATAAAATGTTAAAATCTTATATAATATGTATGTTTCGTGTATAATATTTTGTTGTGTACAAGCTACAACGACTCGGGGTGTCGGATAGGCTCGTATTTTTAATACGAGACTACCTTTCGAATCGTTCCTTCCGCTACAAAGTAGAGGGGACACTGTCATCCCCCCGCCCCCCAGGGCAGGTGTCCCTCAGGGCTCCTTCCTCTCGCCCTGCTTATACACGCTCTATACGTGCGATACTCCTAATCTCGCACCGGGTATTAAATTAGCCTTATTCGCGGACGACACCGCAGTCTTTACATCCAGTAGGGACCCTCATATTGTCGCCGCTCGCCTCCAATCCGCGGCCAACACCCTAGGTGATTGGTTTAGGAAATGGAGGATTGAGTTAAACCCACAGGAGAGTGCCGCCGTGCTCTTCTGTTGGCAAAAAGAAGCCAAATACTTAGGGGTAACGCTCGATAGTAAATTATCTTTCGACAATTACATCAGAACGGTTAGGAACAGAGCGGCCTTCTTTCTAGGCCGACTCTATTCCCTCGTGTGCAAGCGGAGTAAACTGTCCCTTAGAAATAAGGTCACACTTTACAAAGTTTGTATACGCACCGTCATGTCCTATGCGAGTGTCGCCTTCGCTCACGCCAGTCTGAAAGCCCTTCAGGTGATTCGGAATAGATTCATGCGCACTGCCACGGGCGCGCCGTGGTACATGACATGGTGACAGTCTCTGCATCCACCACCGAAAGCATCCATTCGCGAGACCAGTTATCGCCCGCTCCTTCGGTGGCAGGGTTAGTGGTTGGAGATGCTGATGTGGGGGGCGTTGAGATTACAACCGTAAGTACCCCAGATAATGAGCAATTAAGGAGGAATTTGGAGGATGCGATTTTGGAATTTAAACACAAACCATTCAATTCTTTATTGTGCAGCTGTTGCAGCGTGCCGCTCCGCCCGTGTCAGATTTCCTGAGCCTGATAGCGTTGTGCGGTCTACTGATGACAGACCCGCATGGCAGATGAGGATTGAATGGCGTGTGAGCGCAGCTAGGGTCATTATTGGCAAGTTAATCTGCTTCAGATCGGGTAACATCCGGCCGAGAGTCATGCGTTATGTTACACAGGCCTTTGCTGGTACTGGCATTAGACCTCAGGATTACATGGCCTATGTAACAGAACGTATAGACTACTTGAAGCAGAAATTTTGTGCGTGGGCAAATCGTATCCATCGATATAAACAACGTGAAAATAGGTATAAACAGAATCGCATATTCCAAAGTGACCAAAGAAAGGTTTACAGAAGCTGGGAGGAATCTGCTACGAGTGTGATTGAAGGGCAGTTACCGAATATGGAAGAAATGTTCACATTTTGGAAAAATATTTGGTCGGTGCCCATTAATCACAACGATGGTGGCTGGATGCGTGTTGTGGAGCGCGCGTGTGAACACCTGCAGCCAATGGAGGCTATATTTATAAGCCCAGATAATGTTAGGGATGCAATTCGTTCGACCCATAACTGGAAAACTCCTGGGCCGGACGGATTACATAACTTTTGGCTCAAATGGCTGCGGTCTTCACACGAACGTTTGGCTGGGCAATTCCAGGGAGCTATCGTGGCCGGATCCATGCCATCTTTTATGACAACAGGAATCACCTTTCTGCTCCACAAGTCTGGTAGTATCACAGATCCAAAGAACTTTCGACCTATCACGTGCTTACCAACAATTTATAAGCTTCATCCATCCATTTTGACTTTAAAATTAAACACACATTTGTATGCAAATAGCATTTAAGATCCCGCTCACATTGGGTCTCGTGGTACTAAGGAGCTCCTTCCTTATTGACATGGCCATCAATGAAAAGGTTCCCCGAGGTAAGAAGGGTCTCTCCGCCGCCTGGATTGATTATAAAAAGTCCTATGATTCAGTGCCTCATACATGTTTGAGACGAGTACTAGAAGTGTATAAGATTGACACAGATTTATGCGCTTTTCTTGATTCATGTATGAGGCAATAGACAACGGGCCTTTGTCTCCGAGGGGGCGGAGGAAGTCTTCTGTAAGGATTGAGCGAGGTATTTTCTAGGGTGATGAGCTTGAGTCCTTTGTGGTTTTGCCTGGCTTTGAACCCCTTAAGCACATTGCTTAGGGACTCAAAACTGGGATTTCGTTTTCGCAGAGGGGGTGAGATTATTTCTCATTTTTTGTACATGGACAATCTCAAATTATTTGCACAAAATAAAGCAGATCTGGTATCATTACTAAACGTTACGCAAACGCTTAGTAATGACATTAGGATCTGAGGTAACCATCTCATTTAACCAAGCTTTAGCGTCATCCTTTAGACAAGAAGTTTCTAGCGTTAAAACCTATTTATGACAAATAAACAATGGAATAGTAAACCGAATGGTTCGGCCTAATATTTGATGTAATATAAGTACTTGATTTTTTTGAATATTTTTTTTTACTTAAATTTTGAATCTGAATGTAACCAAATACAAACACATGAGACAACTAATCAATTTAAGGTTCTATTATTTTCTAAATGTAACAGGTTTTCATATATCTTCACCAATATTTAAATAAGTTTTGTTTTACTGTTTTAATATTTAAGCATTTCGTATTTATAGAATTAAATTCTTTTGAGCGCCATCTGTTCACAGATGTCAAAATCTTTTGGGGTGATAGCATTCATTGCAATTATGTGCTTTGAAACGTCTTAGTTTGTTTCTAATATACCTATATAAAATAACTAATTTTATTTTGGAAATTTATGTACTATTTAGCAATACCTACACATGTTTTTATTTTGATATTTAAATTAAACTCTTGTTTCTATAAAATAACATGCTGCATCAACATTCAAATAATATATATGTTGTATGATAAACAGCTTTATCTGAACAACGAGTTTAAGTTTAATGCTTGAAATTTTGAGAAAGCTTTTTAAAAATCTTAATTGACTTAAACGCTTGTAATATTTTTTTATAAACATAACAGAAAAATAACTAAATTAAAAAGTGTTAAAAAGAAATCCTTGAGTATTGTCGCGCCACCTAGCAGTGTCACGCTCTACTGAGATTTTTAGCAGATTTAGTTATGTTTTAGTTAAAGTAAAAATAGATGGCGGTGTTATAAATTCCATATAAAAAAATATTACGAGTACATTCGATCACAACATTTAATTACTATTATTTTTTAAACTGTCTTATTTGAAAATCGATTCTTAAGGTGAAAACTCCAAAAACAAAAAAAGAATAAAGAACTATAAAGCAATTTAAAAAAATACAAAAAAAATGAAAATGATTAAAACCTAAAATATTTATAATTTGTTATGTAATTACTTACATAACAAATTATAAATATTTTAGTCTCATATCTCCATTAAAGGAAAGATGCATTTTTATTTTTTATGGTGTAAATAAAAGCTAATGTACTTATGTCTACTGATAAAATCAATATCAATATTAAAATGTGCCTTACTTTCATAGTCAGAACGATAAATTTTCATCGTATTAATAAAAGCTTATATGCTTATGATTATTGATGATAATAATGAAAATATTAAATTTAGTCTTATTTCTATTTAATCAAAAGTACATTTTCATCGTATTAACAAAAGCTACTATGCTAATGTTTGTTGCTAAAATCAATGAAAATATAAAATTGAGTCTTATATGGCTTTAGCAAGGACGGTGTATTTTCATTGTATGAATAAAAGCCAATACGCTCGTGCTAAATTAAGTTGTAAGTTCATTTAAAAAAATTCAAGAGTTTTATGCTCAGAACTATAACTACAGCATAGAAGTAGCCTAAATTTGAAGACCTAATTGTGCGTAAGAGTTGTCCTCTTTTTTCATACTGTGAAAACATAATAATGAAAGAAAACAAATATAATGTTGTCGGAACAGCAAAATGTACACTTATAAATGTGACCATTTGGGTCACCATTATGTCATTTATATCACCATTATGATGGTAAATTGGAAAGTATAATTCATATATTTTGTCTTATAGGGTATGGGCAACGTTTACATATTTTGGTTGTGTTTGATGTCGGCTGTCAATGGTTTGTTCTTGTTCAGTTTCATTTACGAATTCATATACCTAGTTATTTACAAATTTTCCCCGTTTCGTTGAGAGAAAATATAACCTAATAGCATGAGCAATGTCCTACATTATGAGGGGATGTAAATTCCATTCATCCCGGAAAGAAAATTAAATTCAAAAGTAACCTTTCATCGGTAAGTGATCTAACATGGTATTTTTTTACGTTTTTCTTCGTTACAATAAAACTATTTGTGTTTTTTTAAATGGTTTTAAAATTATAAAGACAAAATTGTTCTATGACACTATTATAAGACTGCTATATGCAATATTTTTTACGATTTTTAAATTATTATTCGATCATTTTAAAATTTTCTATATATTTTTGCAATAGGGTTGTAAAAAGAACATCTATCGATAATTTAATTTGTAAAAATAAATTCTGCAACATCTATGTAATATATCCACAGATTATCGTTTTGTTGTAATTTATTTTTCATTTCCTTTATAAGAGGTTTTCGAAGTCGCGAATAAAAATTAAAAAAAAATATGTTAACCGAGTCATATTTTAAAAATTTACTTTTAATAAATGTTTTTGATTTTGTATTTTTAGTTTATTTGTGGCAACTATTATTTTAAATACTACCTAAGTCATTTTTTAGAACGAAATACAACTAAGCGTTATCGCACGCAGCAAAATCCTCGAAGTGATAGCACTTTTAGATGTATCTCGTTTTAGCTAGTGATGGAATGCACCTAACTAGCCTTTTAAAAACGGTAGTTACGACCATAGAGATAAAGATCGATATCGTGGATAAGTTTACACAATGTCACATCACTAAAAAAAAAATTGTTGTCTACGGCAGTGTATGCTTTAAAATTATGAAGCTTCTTCTATGCTTTAGTTATTATTCTGAGGTTTTAAGATTTTTTTTAAAGGTTTTATTCTTTTAAACAGATTTTTATGCTTACTCTGAAAAGCAGACTTTGTTAAATGCTTGAAGCTTAAGTTGTGTTCGCTAATGTAGACTATTTAAATTTTATTTATCTGTGACAAACATGAGTTGCTTGTCATCGTAGCCGCAACAGAAACTTTTAAAGACTCATTGCAATAATAAATTTAACTTATTACATTCAATTCATAGTGTTTGTGATATACTTTGATTAAACCCTTATTATCTTATTAAATAAATAAAACTTAATTATGAGTTCAATAGGAACAGGTGTAAGTATCGAGATAAAATTGTTGACATGAATTTAATATTACATTTTTAATTACATTTACTTCACTTTATCTATTACATTTTTACAAAAGATTAATCTCCCTATGAAAAAAATTATAGATACTAAGTGTAATATTGTAGTGGTTAATTGGAAATAAGTTACAGCTGTCTTCAAAACTGCTAATTCATTGTGTTTCAGTATGATCTTTCGGCATCCCAATTCTCTCCTGATGGTAGAGTTTTCCAAGTGGAATACGCTGCTAAGGCTGTTGAAAACTCAGGTACAGTTATAGCCTTAAGAGGAAAAGATGGTGTTGTGTTTGCTGTTGAAAAATTGGTGTCTTCTAAACTGTATGAACCTGGTGCAAACAAGAGAATTTTCCACATCGATGAACATGTTGGCATGGTATGATATTTAGTTTAATATTTTTTACATATTAGACCCTCAATAACTGAAAACCTCTATCATTTAAAAATATTAGTCTGTTATCATCTATAAGAGCCCAAAATCCATGTTTGAAATCTACAATCGCTCTAAATATAATAATAATTTCAGTATTAGCCCGCAACAATTTAAATTCAAATGTTTCAACAACCTCTATTGCCTAAACTATCATTTCGAACATTTGTAAAAAAATCCTAGCACATGCTCACTCCACACACATATTTAGATAAAATGTATATGGTTAAGTCGTTCCCATTGCTTTTATATCTGTCAGGGGAACATTGCTCTTCCCATAGTGATAAAGTAATATTCCATGACTACATAGACTATGTGTGACATATGTGTTTATTTTCACCATGGACTTCTATATATATGTTATATTAAATTCCATATATAGAGGTCAGCACTAAAATAATTAATTTAACTTATAGCGTTTGCATATTTCCAGGCAGTGGCAGGTCTTATCTCTGATGCAAGACAAATTGTAGAAACAGCGAGATCTGAAGCCTCCAACTATAGATCTCAATATGGCATGCAAGTCCCATTGAAATACCTCAACGAGCGTGTATCAATGTACATGCATGCATATACTCTGTACAGTGCAGTTCGTCCCTATGGATGCTCCGTTGTTATGGGCACCTGGTCAGATTATGAAGGACCTCAGATGTATATGTTAGAACCTAGTGGTGTTTCATTTGTGAGTTTTTTATAATACTGTAAAATATATAATCATGTAATTCTAAGTTCAAAAGTATATCAATAGCTGAAATTATAAATCTCCAAGATTACCATGTTATTAAACAATTTTTATAAACATCCTCCATATTAATAAATTATTATTAAATATTATTCATTAATATTACTTTTTTTTTATTATAATAAATGTCACAACTAATAAGTTGATTTATCCTAAGTGGACTAAAATAATAATTGATTTAAGGTCAACTTTAATAGGAATTACGCAATATGAAAGTATTGATGAATTAATAAAAAATTTATACTGTTTCATTTACATTTCAGTCATATTTTGGATGTGCAGTTGGCAAAGCAAAGCAGGCTGCAAAAACCGAAATTGAAAAGCTAAAGCTTGCTGACTTGACAGTTAAGGAGCTTGTCAAGGAAGCTGCTAGAATGTGAGTTTGATAATAATTTTAACTTTGTGTAACAAGCCAAAAGTTAGGTTAGAAAAGTTAAGAAAAGTTTAAAAATCCAGTTCTAGACCCTAAACACTGCACTTCCATCAATCCAGTAGTATCCATACATCAGTGTACGTCAATATACAATGTAATTTGTAATGAATTGGCCACTTCTTGCAGACAGCCTCACTTTATCAATCCCAACAACATTTGATCTACAACTTTATAAAATTATTAGTTTTAAAAATTTTAGTTTTCCCACACAAAATTAATTTGTGTGTGACATTGACCTTTTTCCGTATTTCTTACAAAATGCATTGTAATATGTAAAAGAGGGAACGAAAAAAATTTAGTTTCGTTTTTTTGTGTTGCTTATCAAGATTTGTAAAAAGTCATAGAACAGATGTTGTTGAGATTGATGTAGAGAGGCTGCCTGCAAAAGGTTGAAAATTAATTACAAATAACCATGTATATTATTAACAATCATTACATTTTTTTTTGTATTTTGTTTCAAAATACAAAAATAATAAAAAGAATTGCCCTTATTACCTTATGATTAATGGAAATTAATAAGAAATACATAGGTATAGTTAAATTATTTAATTTCTTCCACGCCTCTATATATATGTATAGATCTAAGCCATACATAACCAAAATTTGCATTTGAATAAGATATAATCTGTAAGATGTTTTTTTAGTGTATACATAGTTCATGATGAGCTCAAAGACAAGCAGTTTGAACTGGAAATGTCATGGGTTTCGAAGGACACTAATGGTCGCCACCAGCTCGTGCCCAAGGAAATAGCGTCGGAGGCCGAGAACATCGCCAAGCAAGCGCTGGCGGATATTGAAGATTCCGATGAAGGGGATATGTAAATGTATTTAGCTATTAAATTATATTAATAAAGAGTTTTCATTTCTTTATGTTTTTTTTAAATTAAAATTTTATATATGTACACTTTTTAAGTATAAGTATAAGTTTATATAGTAAGAGTTTCTAGATAAATACATTTTAAGTAATTTAAAAAAATACTAATACTATACCTTTAAAGTCTCCTAGTGCCTTTGTTCCCTGAAGGCTAAAATTATATACGTTTATCGATGCTCTAATGGCCGGTATAATACTATGATATTATTTCTTATTAATATGTAAATATGGTCAGCAGCAAAAGATTTTTATAAATATTTTTAATCAAGATTTCAATGATTAAATATATTTTTTTTATTTGCACTTATTTTGAATAGTGGTATGTAGAATTAGTATAATTAAATGTTACTAAATGGTTTAGGAGCTCTTTTATACAATTTGGTAAAATTATATTTTTCGTGAAAAATATTACTAGCTGATTTGAAACCAAGAAGGATCCCTTGTTGTAAGAGACTGAATAGACCATGGACTACTACTGGTGCTTTGAGGTGTACCTATGGGTATGGTTGCCAACTTTTTTGACGAAAATAAAGTATAAAATGGTTTGAATAGAAAAAAAAAAGTATTTTTAAATTTTTATGCTTTTATTGCCTTAAAAACTTATTTTCATGTGGTTATAGCACAAGCTCAAATTAATTACTATTTTTAAATGTTTCAAAGTTTGTTTGACAATCAAAATTGAAAATTAAATAAACAATTCGTTTCTAATTAAATTTATTACTATTTCAAAATGTTCAATTTAATCTAATTTTTCAAAGACATGTTAGGAGGTATGGAAAGTCAATCATGTTCGCTAAAACCAAACCATTTTTAGCCCCCGACTCAAAAAGAGGGGTGTTATAAGTTTGACCTATCGATCTGTGTATCTGTGTGTCTGTCTGTGGCGTTCTAGCAGCTAAACACGTGGACGGATTTGATTGCGGTTTTTTTAATCGAAAGCCTGGTTTGTCGAGATGGTTCTTGGTTTGGTCAAGGTATAAACAGTCGTCTTCAAGATATTGAGGAATTATTGCTGCGGGTGTAAGGTTCTTTTGCAATATTGATAGAATTAGTAAAATAATGGAACCAGTAACATAAATTTAAAAAGCCAAAAAGAAATAAAAATTTAAAAAAATCCTTACAAAATATACAAAAAGAGCTCTAAAAAGAATAAAAATGTTAATATTTTGTGCTTATTGAAGTCGTTGCGCTGGGGGATCGCTAAATAAAGGAAGAAATTAAAATAACAATATTAGTTTATATACAAAGTAAGTTACTAAGGCAAATAAAGAAATTACGATATCGAATTGTATAGTCTAAGTCTTCAATGATTAACTTCCTAAAATGGACACCATCGTCAACGTACATACACGGTACAACGGTCTCCCGACGCAACGACTTCAATAAGTACGCAATAATATTATTTTTATTCCTTTTACATGTCCTTCTATATCGGAAGTTTTTAAAATTATAATTAATTTTTTGTCATATAATTTAAGCTCCTATCAATACAAAGTGAAAGAATACTGATAAGTAATAACTTTATTAAATATTTCGGGTGATGACAGATTCCCATTGACATTTGACTGACTGAATGAAATGTTAGATACATTTCGTTCATTAATTATAAATCGTTTCGATCATCTGTTCTAACTCATATGCTAACAGCTAAATAGTTAAATACATTCCTATAAATCCCATAATGAGTATTTTGTTCTATGCATTGCAGTAAAGCTCAGAAATTAAGTATTTTAACATGCTTTATTTGCATTGAAAAGTATAAAGTATAATTACCAAAAATAAAGTATGGTTGGCAACCTTACCTATGGGTCTGAGAAACAGGTTACAATTAAAAGTTAAAGTTGATCCTAGTAACAATATAAATTAAAAATTACATAAAAACTAAATAAACAATACAACAAGCATATGTTTGATATAACAAAAAATAACCTTAAGAAATTTTGGGAGAATAATGATAAACCGAATGAAAGCCAGTGAAACCAAACCTATGAACGCTAAAAATGATGGTTTGCTTAAATTAGATTCTGAACCTTAAGTTGCAGTTAATCTTGTGAATAACTTCTTTGTTAACATTGGGGCGTGAGTTGGCTGAAAATATTCTGAATGCTTGTCTGAGTCTGTCTCAAGTCCTTGTACCATAAATTAATAAATAAAGTGACCTATGTTTTTTTCACGTTTCCATCTGCATTTTGTCATTTCATTTCACTCTAGGCGACGTGTTTAGGTTCCAACAAACTTAGTTCTTTAAAGAAGCTGAATTTATAAATTTGACGCGTAAATGTAATAATCTGAATTCATTTTACAATAGGCACCTACTAATTTCGTAGTGTAAATTTGATTCTAATTGGCCGCCTAAGAAAAAAGCGCGGGAAACTGTAGTAGGTAGGTATATAGTGCCGAAACATTACGAAACGTCACGTCAATTCAGGTAATTTTTACAAAATACACAGTAATAAATAACCAAGGAATCATTTTTTTTGTTTTTGAGTTATTTATCAAGTCGTAGCACAAATGTTGTTGGAATTAATGTAGAGAGGCTGCCTGCAAGAGGTGCTGCGTTAATCACAAATAACCCTGTATATTGCCCGTGCCCAATCGGTTACAACTAACTTTTATTCTATTTAGGGAGGTGCTAATAAAATACGATTTCTAGATCTGGAACGGGCTCAGAGATCTCTGATAAAAGTAATGTAGGTACCAATTAGATTCTCTACGGACGATGTTAACAAGATTAGCAAGCTAATGAGAGTCAAAAAGTTGTATTTTCTAAACTTTATATTTCATATCCATAAAAATTTAGAGTTCAAAGAAAACTTTTGAAAGTGTATCTGTCAATCAACCTATATGTACCTCAATAAGATAAAACGAATATCAAAATTTATACCCCAAACAGCACCATTTGTATGTACCAAACGAAATACAATTGAATTTTAAAAAACAAACATTAACTTGTACAATGAAGTAGAAAAATTGTTAATTAGGATAACGTAACTGTGTGTTGAATGAAATCTTTGCTGATCCGAATCCAAGAAGTAGCGTATCTTATTCGTAGGGCACGCAGTTGCTATTTCTCGACAACCAAATTAGGCGCACTTTTATGTAAATACACCCACACTTACACACTCAAACTCATCACGCGCGTGTTATATTATTGTAGTATTGCTACATATAAGATTGTTATTATATAGTAATTTGGTTTGTAGGTAATATAAATATGTAATTATTTATTTACCTACATAATAACATTAACAATAAATATTGTTGTTACAATTAGATTTACGAATTAAGATCTATATATCATTGTTATTACTGGTATGTTATAAAAGTAGTAAAAGATATTGATTTGACGAGCCATCGGAAGTAGCCTTAAGATATTAAATGTTGTATTTACATATCTTATTAGGTAAGCCATATGTGTGTGTGAAAGATATAAGATTGTTATAAATATGCCTAGGCATTTAAAATGGTTATGTACTATTATATTGTTATTATGATATGATATTTAATGATGTTTAAAGTTGTGAATATGACTTATCTCCAGAAGCTGCCGTTGGCGCTTCTGTCGATGTTGTTATGTTATAAATATGGCTGTATGCCTCTATTAAAGACAATCTGTATTGGTGGACGGGCAAGATAAGTGATTCTTATACTTACATTGTTTATAATATGTGTAATAACTATTGTGGGTATTTCACCGTATTGAGTTATTGGTAAATGTGTCTAAATAATTACACAGTAATAACTATATTACTGTATTTATTATATTCATGTACCGGGAGTCATTTTGTTATATTAAATGATATATTTGTTTAGCTCTTTCTTTTCTTTAAACTTATCCAAATAATGCATTGAAATATATTATCATATTAATAGTATGAAATAGCTCGATTAAATAATTTATACTATATTAATTCAGTGGTTTTTAATTATAGAATCTTATAATATCTAACATCAGAAGTGGGATCATCCCGGTCCTCGGTATCGACAGTTTGACTGCCGAAACTATATTTTATAGATTAAATCAAAAATACCCACATTGTTGTTATTTTATTTGTTAATTTGTTGTATTCCATTTTGTGTGATTTTAACTTCACTAATATGTTGAAAACCTAATTCACAGGAAATATGACGCCGCCATCGCTATATAACGCGAAGTACCATCACCTCTACGATGTCCAGGCGTAGTTTGGGAAACAGCGGAGTGATTTCTAATGGAGAAGTAGTTTACGAATTAAGTTTAATTCACGGTTTGTATTCTACGTACGAACTACACCATTCGACGTCATGGCGATGGGGACCAAGCGGTTGCATTACCGCAGCCATGCCAGCTGAGTTTGCGGACCCAGTATGGCTCTCGCTGGTGCAGTGTCGAGCCTGTGATGCACCGGAAGGAGAATCGATAATAAAGCTGAAGCTGATTGAACTGGATCATGAAAAAACTGGTGAAGCTTCCAGTGCGTCTCCTCCACCATCTATGCCCGAAGGGAATTCCATGGCCATCAATAAGGCCATAAGGATTCTTGGATGACGAGGGGCTGAGGATCAGCACAAATGGGAGATCTTATTTCGATGCCGGAGAGGCGATCACAAAGGCGTAACGCCTGGCTGAGGGCTGAGATGGCGTTGATCGAGTCTCTCAAAAAGGATTCGGAAAGGGGAAGGTCGTGGCAAAACTTATGAAACGAAAAAAAAAAGCAGTTCTACATACCTTCGAATCGGTGGACTGTTATTGTGAGTGTGCTTGAAAACAAAAAGTGATTGTGTTGTACAAAATTAACTTTCAGTGAATAACAATTCTTTGAATTAGTTTGTGGTAGTATATTGGATATTAATACCAAAATTTCATCTTTAGTATTTTAAATATTTGGATATATGTAAAAGTAATTTGCAAAAGTAATGATACGTTTTCTAGGTACGTTAATTATGTTAAATAGCGTAATATTGTGTCAGGTAGGCCGAACAGGATATAAAAGGTTTAGGCAATTTAAGGAATCTTGTTTTCGAAAAGGAAAACCTCGTTACTGGAGTAGGTGGATAAAAAAAAAAATGTTATTGTGGAAAATTAAAGTTGTGAAAAAAAATTTTAATAACCAGACAAATATTTGTTTATTATTATTATATATATTTTTTAAATTGTTATATATTTATATATACTATCTTACTTTTTGTATTACATATATAGTTTACTAGTATATTGTATATATATTCTATTTTTTTTTTTCATTTAATGGGACAAAAGTTGTTTGATTTGTAACTCGGCATTAGAGCAGGTCTTAGTTATAAGATCTTAGGTTTCGCTGGTCGGTCTTTTGCTTGGTGCAAATCTAGTTCACTAGCAGCGAGTGAAGGGATTTGACACGTCTAGGCAACTGACAAAACCTTAAAAGAAAATGTTTCCGCTGGTCGGTCTTTTGCTTGGTGCAAATCTAGCTCACTAGCAGCGGGTGAAGGGGATTTGACACGTCTAGGCAACTGACAAAACATTTAAAAAAAAATGTATGTGACGAGTGACAAAACATAAAAAAAAAAACATGTTTATGTAAAGGGGTTTGACGAGTCTAGGAAAATGACAAAATATAAGAAAGAAAAGGAATGTATACAATATACATTATATATATAAAAATATATGTATATAAGTAGGTGTGTATACTTCGAGAGCGAAGTATATGTCAGGCTGGCCGTGTTATATTATTGTAGTATTGCTACATATAAGATTGTTATTATATAGTAATTTGGTTTGTAGGTAATATAAATATGTAATTATTTATTTACCTACATAATAACATTAACAATAAATATTGTTGTTACAATTAGATTTACGAATTAAGATCTATATATCATTGTTATTACTGGTATGTTATAAAAGTAGTAAAAGATATTGATTTGACGAGCCATCGGAAGTAGCCTTAAGATATTAAATGTTGTATTTACATATCTTATTAGGTAAGCCATATGTGTGTGTGAAAGATATAAGATTGTTATAAATATGCCTAGGCATTTAAAATGGTTATGTACTATTATATTGTTATTATGATATGATATTTAATGATGTTTAAAGTTGTGAATATGACTTATCTCCAGAAGCTGCCGTTGGCGCTTCTGTCGATGTTGTTATGTTATAAATATGGCTGTATGCCTCTATTAAAGACAATCTGTATTGGTGGACGGGCAAGATAAGTGATTCTTATACTTACATTGTTTATAATATGTGTAATAACTATTGTGGGTATTTCACCGTATTGAGTTATTGGTAAATGTGTCTAAATAATTACACAGTAATAACTATATTACTGTATTTATTATATTCATGTACCGGGAGTCATTTTGTTATATTAAATGATATATTTGTTTAGCTCTTTCTTTTCTTTAAACTTATCCAAATAATGCATTGAAATATATTATCATATTAATAGTATGAAATAGCTCGATTAAATAATTTATACTATATTAATTCAGTGGTTTTTAATTATAGAATCTTATAATATCTAACACGCGCGAGCACACACACACAAACACACCCCATTACACATTCACACACAATACACATTCACACACAACACACGCTCACACACGTGCACATAAACTGGAGAAGTGAAGAGGTTTAAATTATTTATTTATGTAATAATTTTCTTTTCATCTAGTTTTCCTAACATAATTTTTATATGTAACGTTAATACTCTAAATATTCGCTGTAAAGGAAAATAACGAGCAATTCATGAAACGAGTGTCTATGGCTGGTGGGAAAGTCTTCCTACAATTACCCAAATATTTTGACCAACAATTTTTATTTTGTAAGATTTAGAAACGAATAAACTTTTTATTTATTTATTTTAGTTGAAATCCATTTGTGTTAAGTATGACCTTAAATGTTAATTCTTTGCCAAGACACATTAATAATAACACATCGGTTATAATATTAAAATTACTATGAAACACCTTTACATTTGTATCTTATTATGTAGGTACATATGTCTTTAGTTTTTCGATATTTAGATATGTGAATAGGTATAATATCTATAAATGATACCTACAATGTATTACTACATAAAAATAATCATCAAATTTTTGTGTGTGGAAAATTTATGCTCTCTCAAATAATCTCTTTCACGTCCCTCGGTAATTCGAGATCTCTTTATATAGATCAGCTACCCAATATCTAAAACGATCAATATCTTCGGTGTTTCAAATCTGGTACATGAATTAATAAATAAAACTTAATCTTTAGACTGTTTTTTGCTGACCTTACATAACTTTTAAAAACTGTATAAAATTCAGAGCATCGGTAGAATTTTTTATTTCTCCGGTTAATTCATCCCTAAATACATAATGGAATTATACCAACTGCCTCAATTGTTTGTAGGCATGGTTAATTGACAAATAAATCTACTCAAACTTATTGGAATAGATTTATTTCATGAAAGAAATTGTAATTCCTTAAAAAAATATGGCCGAATAACAATATTTGGTAGTTTACTTATATGCATGGTATTGGGCCAGATTCTTTATGTTATAGAAGGAAATAAGATTGGTGCCTACTTCTTGGACGTAGTTAACGCTATACCAAGCGTTTTCATTGTAATTCAAGGTAATTAATTCTATACACTTAATATGATATTGCATTGGGTTAAATAAACATTATAAAAATCAAGCAATTTAATGTTGACTACGATTAATACTTTTACTGCCCATTTAACTATTTGCTTGTGTTAAGGGTGTTAGACAACGATACAAATACATAGAAATACACATATAAATACTGAGAATATATTTAATACACGACCAAACCCAGAAACACAGACGTCTATGCTCATCACATAAATGAGTGTCTCTGCCGGGAATCGAACCCGAGCCCCATTGCGCCGTGACACGTTAGGCGTCTGCGCTAACCACTCGACCAACGGGGCGGTTACAATATAACAAGATTATCGCAATTATTAAATTTATATCTTAAGATCCTTTACATGAGACCTTTAAAGGATATTGAAGGAAAATAAAAACTAAGAGCTGACTGTCCTGATAAGTCATCATTCAAAATAGAGCCCATATTTCTTCCAAGGTCATCACTGAATAAGATTAAGTTTTGTGCACTAAGTAAGTTTTGTGAACTGAGTAAGTTTTGTGACTAGGTACATGAGTTGATGCACTAAATGACTGCTGTAAAATTACGTCTTGTTTGATATGGATCCATAAAACCCAAGTTAAATGTATATATATATTTTTTCTTTATAATAAAAGCAAGTGAGAAAATTGGACAAGTGTCGTCTCAATTATTAGGACGTAAAGGTCGGGGCACCTTTAGACCCCGCTTAGCACCAACTTCGTTTGGCACCAGCTCCTCATCACCTCTACCGTTGAGAGGTCACTTATATATATACTTATATACGCAACCACTTTGGTTACCCCGCTTTTATTTTTGCATAAAAATGCGTAGTTAAATGGTTAGTATAAACTTTTTAATTTTCAGATATGACAAAACATTGCCATCTAGATCCAATAAAAATATTGGTTCATATCTATTTATTTAATAAGTATTTATAAAAACGTAATCTGAAACATGCGAAAGAAATTGGTTCCCGAGGAAAGACCCATATGCAATGTGGTATCAGTATATAGAGAACGGGGGTAAATATTTAGTATATTGAATTTGATTACTTACTATAGTGATTTTAACATGTTTTTAAGTTTTCACGAAGAAGTCACACTCTTTTGTCATTGTCATAAGTTATATGTTTATGTGAGTTTTATATACATTTACTTACTGATGATTGTATATATTATGGAATGTATATCTATAAATATTTATACGTACCTATTTTTGTTTGCATGAATGTTATTTTCCAATATTGTTCTCTAAACATTTTTGTACATGAAAAAAAATTTTGGTGGGTGTGTATTATTATTTGTATCATCGGACGTTCCAATACACGATGAGTATCCTTAATTACATCGTTGACATTTCACCTGTCCGAATGAAGCATTTTGAGTTGTCTTTTTTGATTTGCGAGAGGAAATGGAACGGCTTGCCTAAGTCGTGTTTCCATCCGAATACAATTTGGGTGTCTTCAAAACTAAAATAAATAGGCTACTACTTATTTCTAGCGCTTTACCATCTACGACTACTTCCCCATTTACCATCATGTGCAATGTAGCTAATCAGTGACTAATAATATATTAAAAAAAAGCAATGTCTATCAAGTACTATATCACGAATAAACAAGTGACATGTTTTAAATAGCCAAATTGTTTCACAGAAATTACTTACAACGCTTGGAGCAATTCGAGAAAGCTATCTCGGCCTATAACGAAGCCCTGCGATGGAATGTAAGTAAAAAGAAAATAAGAACAAGATAAATTTACAAAAACATAGGTTTTTATATTTCATATTAAAAATAATTTAAAATATTCCTCAAAAATATAATCATTTACACTCTAATAATCTCTGACGGATATAACTAAATGTTTTTAAAAAAGATATTATATTAAACTATAGCTATAATTTATAATTTTCTTTATAGTACACCAAGATCACATTAAAATAAAAAATAATAATACACAGTATCAAGAAAAAAAGAAACCATAATAGTAGATTAGTAGCCAAGGGCTGTAAGGCATCGATTGCACCCCGAGATATTTAGGCGCACGAGCGCAGCGAGGGCGCCTATAGTTCGAGGGTGCAATTGATGCTTACACCCGAGCTAACTACTCTGCTTTACATTACGATTGTGAGGTAGGTAGAAAAAAAACCAGCATTACAAGAATAAAACATTTTATTAGTTAAAATTTATAATGAAATGAATTTGAATTTAAAGTAAATTTTTATTATTCCCGCCTTATTTCATTAAAAAGAAGTAAAATATTTTATAAACAAAATGCGGCATTGCCGTTCGATATTTAAAATTGATGGCTATTATCTCATACGAAGACAAGACAAGACAAGACCTCTTTGATCATTGGGCTGAATGCATGATGTCTATTGCCTGTATGGAGGTTAGAAGTATGCGAACTTTTTGAAAGAGTGATTAGTGCAGTGTTGTTTTTTTAAATTACTTACCGCCCTAGGGCCTTTCTAGCTACATTAATAACCTAGAGCGCTAATTGGTCACTTACAAGCCCCATTTGGGTGTAATAAGGACCTACTTACCGAATATGAGAAATGTAAATATAATATATGTATTATGTACGTTAGTAGGTGTGCTACTAACATAGATATCTAGATATATACGTTTGCACATAAACATTTATAGACACACACCACCATATACAGAAAATAAACAGATGACAACACACAACAGTATAATTAAAAAAAACAGTTTTAAGCAGAATTTAAAAATAATCACATGATTGAGCGCGTTCAATATTAGGAGGAAGATCATTCCAAAGCCAAGTGGTATTTAGAGAGAATAAGTCTCAGTGAAAAGAGGTATTGATCGAAACGGAAAGAGCAAACACGGAAACATAACCTTATTAAATATAAACTTTATGTAATGGTTTTGGAGGCGGTCAAGTTTATTTAACTGAACCTCATGTAAATCAAGATAGCAGGCATTTACATAATCGAACTACCTAGTGATTTCACTAATCCGCTTCCAGGATAATGTTAAGTGGAAAATGATACGGACATTTTTAACTTTAGTAGGGTACGGAATAACGACACCATCAAAATTAATATTAAGTATGGGCTTATACTCGGAGGGACATAAAATCAGCCTTGAATTTGCAGCATTCACTCCAATTTGAAATGAAAATATATACTACGATTTGAGATACGCAACAAAATTAATTAATTCACATGCAAATATTGTTTGCAAGGTCATCAAAATATCCAAGTATCCTTAAATATCCAAATAACCTAACGGGTTATGCGCAACTACTTACTTTATAAATGACCGCTCACCTGCTTGAAGTTTAGGAAAATAAAGCAGTTATATGAATGTATTTGTTTATTAATTTTATTACTAACTTTGAATTGATGTCTGAAATAAAGTCATCGAATTTTTATTTACATATGAATGAATGAATGATTGCTAAGGTTAGCGTTATTTCATAAAAAATAATTATTTTCAGAATACTGATGTACGTTCCCTTCTTGGACGAAGTTTAGCTCGAGCTAAAGCAACTTATTATACAGGTGCCTTGGCGGATGCTGCCAGAGCTGCTGGTAAACAAAATATTTAATACTAAAAATTATTTAACATTTTAAATATCTCGGAACAGAGATTATACTAATATGTGAAGTAAGAATCACAATAAAATCACACATCGTACAGAATTGGAACCACAAAATCTTACGGCCTTACAAATAAAAGCACAAACAGAATATGAGAAATGTGCCTTTGAGAGGTCGTTGATGCTTTCGTATCGAGGCCAGCAATTCCGAAGACTACCACCAAACTTTGCGGATTGTGCCAGATGTGGAGAAGAAACGGTACAAACTATATTTTTTTCTAATAACCTTTAAATGTGTTTTAATTAAGAGGAATTGAAAAAAATTTGAATCGTTTTTGAGTAAATAATTTATATATTTTAGCAGTTTAGAATCAAATAAAACTTATTTATTATAGCTGTTCAAATTCTTTGAGCACCCGTGTTCTTCTATTTCAAAAAAAAATAATCCTACTGCTTGTAATGATTCCCTTCCCATATTTATATTCCCATACATATCCAAAGCTATTGAAGCAATTGGTCACAAAATAAATCTCTAGCTACATATTACGGAAAATCGTCTAAATAGTTACCTGTCTCGCTTTCGCCCGGATCACAGCATTGCACAAGCTCTTTTTAAAGCCCCCAAAAATGTTAGAGAAGCAATGAAATATGGTCAATTAATTTTATTACTTCTAGGTAATTTATTTTTCTAACGCTTTTAATTCAGTTCATCACGGCCTAATTTTCCGTTTTCAAGTCGTCTTAATATTTTTTGAATGAGGCTAAATTGGTTATTCTCATTCTTTCGAGATTAACAACAAGCCGCTTCCTTTGACAAAACTTTGTGCAGCTTAATATCTGATGTCCGGCTACAAAGTTATCTCTTTTTTTTTTTTTCTTTTATAAACTAATCTAATCTTCTCTTCTCGTCTTATTTACTTATTTTGAATAATCCATGTTTCCATTATTTTGACTTTCGTTGCCTAAAATAATTAGGTTTCATTTCCGATTGATTGCGACGGTTCTAGTTGTTCAAATATTGCTTTTAAGATTGACTTTTGTGAAACAGTGGTTACAATAAAAAAAAATAGCCGGCTGAGTTGGTTGTGTGGTTCTTTTCAGACCAGGACGCGTTTGAAACCCTCATAGCTTTAACATTACGTAGGAAAGCCTTTACAGAAGGGCTTATTTCGATAAATCTGGTATCGATAATACCATGCTCCTGACACTTCCATTTGACGTACACAAGTGATCACTGATATTGATTCAAAGTGGAAATTATATAAATAAATCCATTTAAATACATTTTTTAAAGTTTAAATTTCAACTGCTGCTGTCAATTCGTGAATTTCATTTCCTTTCATCAACCAACTTCAGTTTAAATATTCGATTGCACCATACTTATTTATATTTAATTTCTACTCAGTACATGATATAAAACTCTGGAATAGCCTTCCTGATAAAACATGCTCCCAATAGACAAGTATTTGGAAAAATCATCACTAGATCTTCATGAGAGCTCATAATATTATGTTGGAATATGTATATATGTTTGGCAGTATATTTGTAGGTATATGTATGTATGTATAGTTAGATATGTATAGTTATATATAGATATAGTTGTGTGTGTATATATAACATTCTAATTCTACTATAAAGTTTTTCTTTTTACTGTGTTTACTTTTTTCTGTGTTTATTTTTTGTTATGTTATTAACGTACCAGACCAACATGCAAGCGTTAATAAAAACTCTTTTTCGCCTAAGGATAACTGGGAGAGATCTCTTAAAGAGATAAGTTAAGCCTTTGTATACTTTTTTTTTCAATGTAAAAAATTCTGTATTGTTTTTTTTGGTAGATATATAAATAAATAAATAATTTATTCAATTAAATAATTATTCTTTTTATAAATTTATGTATTTAGTTATTCTTGTTATAATAGTATATAATATATAAAAATAATTGCAAATATAATGTAGTTAAAATTATTATATGATTGGTGATATTCTTAATTTTTTTTTAATTATTTATTTAACCTCATTGTTTTACTTTTCTGTTAGGTTGACTGTTAGAAAATACTTATGCATTAAATCCGCTTATTGTTCTTGTTTTATAGCACGAATTTTTAATAAATAAATAAATTATCGTTTTCATGGTTCAAGTTACTTAAATTATTATTATTAATAATAATAGTTTAGTTTTTCTTTTTACTCAGAAAAATATATAAGTAACTGATGTTTAATGAAATTGTAGATGTTTTATTACTACAATAATATTTTTTTATATTGTTTTAAAATTATGAGTATCGATAATAATAAGAAGTCATAATAGTAATACACTTTAGTTTTAAATACTATTCAACGACTTCAAAATCATAATTAATTTTTAACCATTTAAGATTCGTGAATGTGTGGGCTCAAGTGCCACAAAGATGATGTTAGTTGCTGTAAATGTTTTACAACCCATGGACTTGGTAGGCAATTCACTAAGTATTACATCTAAGCCTTGTGTGCGAAAGAGTCGGATGCAAATACAGTCAACACCGCAGGTAATTAGCTAATTAGCTTGGTTTTTTTTTTAAATCCCTACAAATTCTTTATATCTTTGTTTTAATATACCCACTATATCACTATATCACTACCCACTATATAAACATACTAGAAAAGATAAAAATATACTTATTTAAGATTCAAGAAACATCTCGTGTGGAAAAGCAGAAATATCAAAATATATCTCGATTAATGGCTTCTAAATATTTAGAGCAAATGGCTCACGACAAGTATTTCCTCACAGCGTTATGTAAAGACGACAGACTAGCTTCTGCAAACAAAAAGGGATCACGAGAACTGCAAGAACTAGCTAGAAGTGCCCTTGCCGATGTGGAAATGCGACAAGTAATAAACTATTTGCTCGATAAATTGATTTCCTATTTCTAATCGAACATTTTTTAAATACTGATCTTAATTACTTATTATCACAATGTTATTTATATAAAATATTATAGTTATTGTATTAATTAACAAAATATATACAGGGTGGTGACAACAACATTAAAATGTTAGGTAATAATAAACAAGATCCAGTGTTAAAATACGATAAAATAATATTTATAGAAAATAGCTTTAATGAGAAATATTAATATTCCATAAGTCAGCCTCTAAGGGAAATAAGTTAAAAAAGCCCGCATTTTATCACAATCTGCTGACTTTTCTTGTCAGAAAGGTCAGATCGCAGCTGTTTTGTGACGCGGGGTTTGAATGATCACAACACTCCGTGTAAGGAAATGTTGGCCTGTTATTTATAGGGATGTATACACAGCGGAAGATCCAACAAAGAGACTACATATCCGGGAGATGTGTAAGTACAGGATTGAGATCAATCATTTGCTATCGCATACTCAAATACGGATATCTCGCTTAGTCAATGGAAAGTTACCCAAGCCAGTGTGGTGTGCATTAAAGTCAACAAGGCAATGACTTCAGCACATGGGATCTGTTAGTTTGTAATCTGTTTTGAACATGACCATTCAGTATATGATACGTGAAATCCCATCGATCCAATCCGATTGTGCGAAGAGGATTTCTCCGATTGCAGTGGAGCCAGCATCTTCCTGGGGTAATATCTCATTTAGGACTTCTGTAACAAAAATTTAGGATAAACATTTTGACTGGAACTAAACTCGTTAGAGTAAGTTTTCATGTAAGACGTTCTACTTGTTACAAAAATGTCTACCGTTTCGGCATCAACGGCATACTTAATTTGATTGGTTCTTCATTATCTTCATTATAACTTTCATACCCTATCTCACCTTTTTTTTTTAAACCTCGGGAATCCTCATGGATACACATCTCTATCCAGGGGATGATGGAGGTGCTTATGTGAGACTCCTACTCCCTAAACCTGACGGTTGCCGCCGCCGTCATAATGGGACACCACGGGATCGCTTTCGCACTCATCGCGATGCCCCGACGTGATCCATGGAGAGGGCACCCCGCAACGAGGAGCACCCATCCCTTTTTCGCAGGCTTGAAGGATTGTGGAGGGATCCCCTTCCCTCCACCCAAGCCTGCTGTCTCTGAAGGGGACCGAGACCCCCTGCTGGCCGGACTCGGTCTCAGGGAATCAGGTGGGTAACCCGACTCGACCATCATCGCCCTTGTCCAGCCAGCCGTGGTAGTCTCCCCGAGAGGAGACCACCGGTCAGGCCCCCTAGAAAAGCAGACTCTCGATACAATTCAGCGGGTTCAGCGGTTCTGGTCAAACCGCGAACCATGCACTAGGCCGCACAAAATTCTCACGTAGGGGGCCCAAAGTCGAACCCGACAGGCCTTTACCGCCGGCCACGGTGATCAGCTGAGGCCAGCAAGAAAAAGACATAAGT
Organism: Napeogenes inachia; assembly: GCA_959347355.1. Lineage (NCBI taxonomy): Eukaryota > Metazoa > Arthropoda > Insecta > Lepidoptera > Nymphalidae > Napeogenes > Napeogenes inachia. Next base: position 10,560,131 of record OY365793.1, on the reverse strand, counting down.
CGGGAATCCACCACGCCCAGACTAACCATCACCAAACGCACGTGGCGTCGCACTCGGTAAAGTGCTTGGTGGAAAGAGGTCCAGACCCTAACCGCCGCAGATGGCCTTTCCATCAGCAAGAAAGCAATCACCGCGCATCCCCCCAAACGGCCCCCACCGCTCCGGGTATTAGCCAACGGGAGAACCCGAAGGTTCTCAGTAACCGTTGTTGCCCAGGGAGCACCATGAGGAGGTTCCCGGCGTTTGCCCCCCACCCTATCTCACCCTATTATAACTCTTTTTTCTGAGCAAAGATGAGCCTATGTCTTTCGCCAGGCAGCACACTATCGAATTTCAACACAATATAAATAAAAGCGTTACGCTTTGCAGACAGAAATACAAAGCTTATTTCGCTTAAAATATATTTGTCATGTGGACATGTATGACAATGTAGTTGTCACTATCTGGTATATAATGGCTGTGTCATTCGCTAAATATATATATATAGCAAGGCAAGGCGAAATACTTTCTCCCATCTTGTTTTCTTTATTTATTAATACATTAATACCTAACTTCGACTGCTCGTACCACTTATATGCTGATGACCTTCAGCTTTATGTGCAAACAAGAATGGATGATCTTCCAAACGAAATTTGCACTATTAACCGAAACCTACGTCAATTGAGTCTATGGTCATCAAAATTTGGAATTTCCGTTAATCCCGAAAAATGTAAGGCTATGATCGTTGGTAGTACAAGACTGTTAGTAAAAACTGATTTATATAGTTTGCCAACAATTACATACAATGCAAATATCATACCACTATCGAATTCGGTAAGAAACCTGGGGTTGTATATGGACAATGGAATGAGTTGGCACCTGCACATTAAAGAAATTTGCCGTAAAGTCACTGCCACATTACAGACCTTATATCGGACTAAATATTTTCTCCCACTTAAGACGAAGGTAATGTTGGTTAACAGTCTTATTTTACCCATTATTGATTATGCAGATGTTTGCTACCCCGATTTAAGTAACGACCTACTTAATAAGTTAGAGCGCCTCCTTAATAACTGTATCCGTTACTTCTTCGGTCTACGTAAGTACGATCACGTCTCTCACTTTCGCACTCAACTTAAATGGCTCACTATTCGTCAGAGGCTTAGCTCTAGAATACTTTGTCTCCTTTATTCAATCTTCACCTTCTTATCTGAAGGAAAAATTCCAGTATCTCCATGTAACTCACGGCAAAATGCTTCGTTCATCTTCTAACCTTAAAACGGTTATTCCACCGCACAGAAGTGATTTCTTTCACAAATCTTTCACAATTCAAGCTTCACTATTTTGGAACGAACTACCTGAAAAGATCAGAAAAGCGACCACAAAGACTTTTTTTAAAAGACTGGTTAAAAAACATTTCTTGGAGTCATCTTGATAAATAATTCTAATTTCTATTATGTGTTATATAATGTTTATATACAAATTATATATGTTATGTATGTATATGTATATGTATATATGTATATGTGTATGTTAATTATTATATTTATTATATTATTTTATACATGTATTTAATATCTATTGTTTATATTAAGTAAATTATGTTCATGCTATATTGTTTTATCATATATATAAAATTAAGAACTTATAAATAGATTTGTAGTAGCCTACCGCAATTTCTCACCATTCGCAGAGGTTAACTGGTAGAGAATGCCAATAGGCATTAAGTTCGCCTTTTGTATTAGTCAATAAAGGGTAAATAAATAAATAAATAAATATATATTGCCATCACTAAACTGCTACTGATATTGTGGCTTAGGAAGTTCTTAGAGAACGTCGTCCACTTTATGCTGCTCGAGCACCAGAAACAGAAGCTCGGGCAAGATTAATGAAAGCACGAAAGCAAAGAATCGGTAATTCTCAACGTCAACATGCTACGGACGCACGTCGTTTAATACACTCTGCTCAAGAAATGCATGACAAACATGATACTTCGAAATGTTTGGAAGCAGCCGAATTTGGCATGGAACAGATAGCAAGAATACCAGCTAATTTACTACCAGGAAAGGATAAATTTTTACAGGAGCTCTATGAAATTGTGGCACATGCTTTTTTGAATCAGGTATGATTTTTTTGCAGTTTATTGTTGCTTTTTGTTTATTATCATACCATTAATGTTTAAAGCGTTGTAACCTAAGAGTTTTGTAATATTAATGTAGGACCTTACTAAAGTCTGACAAATATGAAATTATTTGAAAATATCTATAAACATCTATAGACATTAGCTAAGCTTATTTAAATTTATATAAATATAGAATTCTATATTTATATAAATTTATATTAAATTATTAATTAAAGTTTAATTCGTCATAGAAACGCGTAAAACAAGAAATGAGCGAAGCAGATCGGGAGAAAAGAGCATTTATACTGTTGGGAATACCAATATCACGCGAACCGAGCCGTGATTCGATATTGCGTAATCGTCCATCCGCGCCTCCACGTGATGTCAAGTGTGTATAAAATTAGGACTTACAAAATTTTAATACATATAACTTAACATATTGAACAAAAACTGTGATTGTACATATTAGACTTAATATTTAGTATTCTCCTAATATATAGAATTTTTTAATGAGACAATTGTTATTCTTCTAAAGTAACAATGATTTTGGGTTCCGTCATTTTTATTTAATGACCGGGTTTCTTAAAAGTAATGTTTTGTTTAAATAAGACGAAGGTTACGTGTTTTGGAGCGTTGCTTGACCCTCAGTAATCGCTCAGCAGAGCGCTGTTACGTCCTACATGAGTTGGCTCGTCTTCACATTGACACTAAACAAGCCCATAGAGCTCGATTTTACTCCTCAAAATGCCAATCAGGTGATAAAGTTTACTTACAACTATTAAATAACTATTTTAATAATTCGGCATCTTAATATTGTTACTATTTCTATTATATGTATAGTACAACTGAAATAGAACTAATATCCACCTTTTAATTATGAAAAACTAAAATATGCCTACCAGAAGCTAGATCAGCAAACGAAAGAATATGGTTACTGAACGCTACTTTTTTGCTGGCCCGTTGTCATATCTTACAGAACAATAGGCCTGAAAGCCGCGCTACACTGATAGAGGGAGGAGGACTTGCAAGGGCTTTTGGCTTACCAGACGTTGCCAGTTTCTTTGATACGGTAAATATTTATGAGATTGTTAACCAAACATGTTATAAACGTGTTTTCTTTTGTCTTTTTTTTATGAAACAACATTGACTAGAATTTATTTTGAGTTGGATTATCTTTGACATATGTCGTATTTGAACAAATTCTTATTTAAAATGTTTTGAAGTGTGTAGATGTATCACTAGAGGGTGAAATTGGTTCGAATGATTCAATATTAGAGAAGCGTGAGAAAGCGGTGGTTAATTTAATGCAAGATGACGACATGCGTCAAGCAGCACAACATTTATTCCGGAGAATGTCTGTAATACCAGCATCCAGGTATATTTAGAATTGGTTAACTGAATTTAAAAATACTAATTGATTTAAAACATTTAAAATTAACGATTAAAAACAGTATCACTGCCGAAAATAAGTGATAAAATATTACTAATTATAAGCCTTCAAGATCTCAAACCTACTTATTAAATACAGACGTTTCTCTATAATGCCCGGCGCACGCGTCGACGACAGTGCATCGCCGGGGAACCGTCGGGCGTCTATCATGCCACGGTCGCAGGCTCCAGCACAAATGATGCGTACTACTCGTCACCCTCTCGGCTTCCAAGATTTTGATTTGTAACTCATTTAGGACCAATTTCTCTAAATATTATTATCCTGTCGATTGTGATTTTGATCTCAGACTATGTCTTGGTCAAAAGTGTAAATGATATTGTTCCTGTCAAAAGTAGCGTTAGCATGCAACACTTATTTTATATTTATTAAATTGGGCTTCCACCTGCGAACAATATGTAGTGATGAAAATTAGGTATTAAATTAAAGTTTGGATAAATAAAGAACAATAATTGTTTTACCTGCAATGAGGTTTGTAACGTGAAGCGTAAAAAAGGGTTTTAATCATGATAATATATTGTATTTCCTATATAAACTTTCTAAATATAAATGTCATTGAAATAATAAATGTTTTTTAATGTATTTGTTATGAACAATAACTAAAGCATAGAAGTAGCCCAAATATGAAGACTTAATTGTGCGTAACAGTTTTCCTCTTTTTTCATACTGTGAAAACATAATGATGAAAGAAACAAATATAAAATGGTCAGAACAGTAAAATTTACACTTATAAATGACATAATGGTGACCAAATTATCAAGATGGTAACTTTGAAAGTTTAAATCATATTTGACTTATTAGGTATGGACAACATTTACATATTTTGGTTGTGTTTGATGTCGGCTGTCAATGGTGTGCTCTTGTTTAGTTTTATTTACGAATTCCTATTATAGTTATTTACATATTTCCTCCGTTTCGTTGAGAGAAAATATAACCTAATAGCATGAGCAAGGTCCTACACATTACAAGGGGATGTAAATCCCATTCTGCCCAGCAATAAAATGAAGTTCAAAAAGTAACCTTCCATCGGCAAGTAATCTAACGTGATATTTTTTTACGTTTTTTTTCGTTACAATAGAACTTTTTGTGTTTTTTGAGTTTACTCCTTTTTTAAATGGTTTCCACATTATAAAGAGAAAATGGGCCTATGGCCCAATTATAAGCCTGCTATATGCAATATTTATTATATTTTAAAGTTTTCTATATATTTCTGCAATAGTGTTGTAAAAAGCACAGTTATCGATAATTAAATAAAGTGTTATTCTAATAAATTCTGCAATATCTATGTGATATATCCACAGATTATTATTCTAGATTTCTCACGGACGTTAACTGACGACAGATATGGATCGACACGATTGCACAGAAAAAAATGGGAATGGAAACATTTTAGTCCTTTACCATAGAGATAAGGATCACTATCGATATCGCGGATAAGTTTCATCACTAGAAAAAAATCTGTTGTCTACGGTAGGGTAAGCTTTAAAAATATGAAGCTCCTTCTATGCTTTAGTTATTATTCTGAGATACTTTCACATCAGTATCAGAGGCGTCCACTTTGAAATGACACAATTACACAATTGACTTACAAACGTCGTGAAGAGCGTACGCGACCGCGTGCTTAGTGGACGTTAATTAAATCCAACAACATGTTATTAAATTTCGATTTAATTATAATTGTTTCAAGTGATTTGTAGAAGATAAGGTATTTTTTATATTATCGCTTTTATTTTATTGAAACACTATCTCCAACCCTATAATCCATGCTTATTCTCAAGATGGACATTACCGATAACAATAACACTGATCATAGTCAGAAAACTTTTTTTTTTAATGTCAAAAATATAAAATATTTATTACTATAAGTCATCATTGTGAGGTAAATAAAAATAATATAATTTAAAAAAACGAAGAATACATATAACATGTACAAGTTGAAATAATTGAAATAATACATGATTACAACGGAAGAAGTCCGAGCATAGTTTAGTTGCCCAATTACTAATGTGATGTGAATAGACAAGTATTTGGCGGCCGTCGAAATAATCAGAAGATTAACTAACTAACTATTTTTTTCTAACCTATTCCATTAATACTTGAAGTCCTGACTATTAAAAACACTTCAAATACGCGAATATTGCACGCAGCAAGGCGAATTGCAATAAAAACCGACGAGAAATGCTATGGATAAACTTACTGATAAATTCCCTATCTTAATGCTTACTGATGAGTCACGTCCGTAATTTAATGACTCGAAAAATTCCAACGTAAGTTTTAATGGAAAAGCGTTTCTATATAAGTATCATGTTCTCTAAAAATAAATAAAAACGCTAACATTTTTATACAATAAATTTAATACATACAAAAATGTATCCGTGCTTACAAACTTTCTCCTTTATTAGGATAATATTATTAGGATTATGTTTTTTGGTTGTCATATTTAAATAATTGAAATCAGATTTTTTTCCAATACAACATTTGTTATGACACGAAAAAAACCACGTGCAAAAATTTGTGTTTCTATAGCCTATGTGTTATTCTGATGTAAAAGCGATATTATTGTTAAGTTTTATTAAAATCCATTAAGTAGTTTTTTAGCATACCTAGAAGGTGGCGATCTCCGCAGTGATCGACAGTACGTGTTTGGCCAAAATAGGTCTACGGGGAACCTTCTAGTGTACGCTACACACATTTTAGGCGAAGCCATCTAATACAGAGAAGCGGTCGCCGTCTCTCTGGACGACTTGAAGACATTTGACAGGGTCTGTCAAGCGAGCATTATAAGCAAGCTTTCAGCATATGGTATATCTCCCGGTTGGATCGGCTGAGTAACGGACTTTGTGAGCCAAAGATCTCTTGGAGTAGTTGTCCATGGTTGTTCCTCGGAACCCCTGACAGTAAATGCCTCAGGGATCCGTTGTTTCAGCAACTCTCTTTCTGCTGCACATTAACGATCTATTGAAGCTCGATATCTATGGGTATGCAAACGACAACACCGCTGTAGAAAGATACCAGCCGAGTACTCGGGCTAGTAGAGATCGAATACAGTCTGAAAGAGGAGCCATGGTGCAAAGTTTGACTGACAAACTTCAGGCAGCAACTTCCGCAATGAGCAATGCCTATGAGCACTTTCATCTTGGCTCCTACTTTTCAGGATATATCTTTGGAATACAGTGAGCGGCTTTAGTTGTTAGGCTAGGTTAGGTTATATCAACGAGTCTTTCAATGTCCAAATTTGTAAATAGAATGGTTGGTTTAATAAAATTTTTCCTTACTGAAAAAAAGGTAATAGGAGTTATTGTTTTACTTTTCATTATAAGGTTCCTTTGAAATTGCCAACAAAAACATTTTTATCCGCTAACTGTTGTTTATTATTTGACTTGACAGATTACTTTGAGTTTGACATTTCTTAGTCCTTTGCTGTGTAGTTATTAATGTGGTTAGATATCATTTTTGACATTTACCCGTTTGTAATATTATTTTAAGTAATATAAACGATATAACTATAGGTACGTTTGTTATGTTATGGTAATTCATATATAAAAAATATAATACACTTACTTTCAGTAGAAATTATACAAAGATAGTTAACTTTTTTTGTAATTATAAGAATTACAAAAAAATTATCAATTTTTTTCATTATAAGAAATATAATTGTTTTTTAATATTATGTTGACCTATTTTAACCAATTATTAAATTTCCCAAAGTAATGACTTGTAATTTGGAAGAATTGGCCGAAAAGAATCGAAAACGTTACAACAGTCCTGTTCCTATTATCAACTACAATTATAAAATTCGTTAAAATGTTCCAAACTACATTTTTAATATAGCTAATTTTAATTTAGCAATATAATTGAAATAATAAATATAGTCGCCGTCAAGTTTATATACTCTGTACACTCCTTATAACTTCTATATATATTCTAGATACTGACACAACAATCAATGGCAGAAAGCTCCTCTTACAGGTTTGTTTCGACGTAATAGTGCAGTTAGGTAGATTTCAATTGGTTTACTTTTATATCGATTTAATTTTTTTCTTATAGTGTTACGGCAAATATCAAACGTCGAGCTGCTGTACGAAGACTAGACGTCGGATTGCTTTGAAAAATAGTCCTTCTAGTATTTTCTGGACAGTGTGAACAATAGTTAGGCCGTCGGTGTGACAGACACGAGTATTACCAAACCGTTCCTTGTATACTCAAACTGCTAGAGCATATTTAGAATCATGTCTGTGTATTCAGACGAACTACAGTTATAATTAGGAATTGCATGTTTAATAAAAAAAAAAAGAAGTACAAATCAAGGAAATAACTGACAATGAAACTTATCTTATTAAGAACTTATTTTATTAAGAATAAGAAAACGAAAAAAGTTAATTATTATACTTTCGCTAATGACTAAATTAATCATCAGTTACACGTGTCAACTCCTCTGAAGATTCGTAGAATCTAGTGGGCGATGACCAAACCCTAAAAATGATCTTTACCTACACCGGCATAGAAATATATTTCAGCAAGTATTTTTTGATTATTACAAGTAAATTATAAATAATAAAATAACCATTCTTATTTTAATAATTGATTCGTGTTATACAAAATAAATATAACGATAATGATCTTTATTAATTCGATGGAATGAAGTTTGTTGTTTCTAATAAAATTATATGTATTTTTATATTTCATTCAGACCAAATAATGGCAATTTACTTAATAGTAGAACTTCTATACAAATATAATAAGATCAATTAAAAACGTACTCTTTGAGTTGTTTGTTTAAAAAAAATATATATGTATATGCAAAACAGTTAATTTTAATTTAATAGTTTTGGTGTAAGAGGCACGCGCGGCCATCGACCACATGTTTCCTAATCTATGTATATATTATGGTTTATATATTATGTGCTAACAATTGTCATTATCTATTTAACCGTATACCTAGTACATGTTTTAAAATAAAAAATAATTTACTCGATAAAAACTTAAATAAACAAATATGATGTATTTGTTTCTCTTGATCTAAGTTTTTATATAATAATCTATAAGGCCTCTTTAAACTCAAAATTACGTCAATGATAAAATAATGGTTTAGATATATTAATACCTTATTAGAAAAGAAAAAATAGTTTCAATGACATTGTGAAACGTGTAAAATGAGTGACCAAATAATAAAACAAAATAAAAAAGGTTTAACTTTTTGTACTGACTTTGAGAAATCTATAGTTATTAATACTTTTTTAAGACGTGGGTGGAAGCAGATTTCTTCTGATGAAGACTGGAATATTTATTGGTCAAACACTGTGAATTGCCGAAATATATTTAGTCTTGATATCGGCCATCGATTACAAGACCATCAGCTTATAAATCATTTTCCAAATCATTATGAGTTGGTACGTAAAGATTTGTTAGTAAGAAATATACGTCGATATAGGAAAGAACTGGAGAAAGAAGGTAATGCTCTTGCTGAAAAAGTACATGACACATTTACCAAAGGAAAAAATGGCGCAAGATATTTGCATTTAGATTTTATCCCGACGACGTTCGTCTTACCTTCAGATTATAATATGTTTGTTGAAGAATACCGTAAAGTTCCACGATCTACGTGGATTTTGAAACCATGTGGAAAATCTCAAGGAGTTGGTATTTTTCTGGTTAACAATTTATCAAAGCTAAAGAAATGGTCCCGTGAATCAAAAAAATATTATCAGAAACATTTTTCAAGTAAAGATACATATGTTATATCTCGCTACATCCATAATCCTCTTTTGATCGGTGGAAAGAAATTCGACTTAAGACTTTACGTTCTGGTTACATCGTTTCGCCCTTTAAAAGCTTACTTGTTTAGAAATGGATTTTGCCGATTTTGTTCTCTAAAATATGACACAAGCCTTGCCGAACTCGATAATGTGTATGTTCATCTTACTAATGTTAACGTACAAAAACATAGGGAAGATTATAACATACACCACGGAGGAAAATTAGGTTTAAATAACTTAAAATTGTATTTAGAAGGAACGAAAGGTCAAGAAGTCACGACACGTTTATTTAAAGATATTCAATGGCTTATAGTACATTCCCTTAAGTCAGTTGCTCCAGTTATAACAAATGATCGTCACTGTTTTGAATGCTATGGATATGATATTATGATAGATAATAACCTTAAACCGTGGCTCATTGAAGTAAATGCATCTCCTTCTATGACAGCTACAACAATTAATGATAGTATGCTCAAGTCTAATCTCTTTGAAAATATTTTATCTGTCGTTTTACCACCAAATGGAGTTCCAGACGCTCGATGGAACAAAATACCAAGTGCAGAAGCTTTAGGGGATTTTGAAATACTTATAGATGAAGAGTTTATTCAAAAGGAAGAAATAAACAATGTTCCTCTTAAAAGCGTTGCAAGTAATCCGAAAACAAAATTAGGTCACGTTTCATTTTAAATAGCTGATTTTAATGAATGTGTTTAATAAATGATTTTAATTAATGTGTAACTTTTTTTAATAATTTCACATTTATAAATATAGTTAATGTTGCATATGAATGGTAAAGATGGAGATAAGAGATATATGTATATAGATTTTCTTACCTATAATCATAAAATCATAATATTATTTTATAATTTGTTTAACAAACATTTTATCTGCTTTAGCAGCATTAAAATAATGGTTGAGTAAAATCAGACTTGATACTAATTTCGTTCATTCGCATTCAGCAACTGAATTTACAATAGGATTTAAGAGACAATGATTTTGAAAGTTGTCAAAATAAAAATTAAAAATCCTTTTTATATATTTAAACGAGATCCAAACCTAAAAAAAGTACTCTCAGAAGAATTACATTTCATTGCAGTCTAATGAAAGTTAGTTTGTTTGTTATTTTTATGAGTCTCTTCATCGTCGCGGGCACCAAGATGAAAATTACAAATTTCTAATCACAAAATTTTAGACGATGAGTTGATGATCTGTCAGAAAAATAAAAATACTACTTACTAACTGTAAGCAATAGACTATATAATATAGATTATATAATATATAATTATTATACTTATTAAACCTTAATATAATTTTAGTTAATAAAACTAAAAAAAGCGAAGCTTTTAGAAGCAATCAATGATTTTATATAGAATTTATGCATAAAAGAAAAAATAGTAGGGTTTGATAAAAAAAATAAGATTCAGTTGTTGGTTTGACTATAACATGAACAACAACATGAAAAACACACTTGAATATTAAAAAAAAAAGATAATATCGGTGAACGTTCCACTGCCGTATTCGCTCAGAGCTATGCCGTCGTCTAAAAAATAAGCGAGCGGTGATAGTGTGTACAGCGTACTCGAACGGACAAAGACACCGGTACAAGGTGTAATCGCCGACAAAACTGTTATCAACAGAAAAATATATTTTTACATTATTTTATTTTACAAGATTAACACTGAAAAGATACTACAACCGAAATTAATCTTTTAAAATATTTATAAACTTCTATCCTAAATTCAACGAGCCGGTAAGGCATGCGGAAGCTCAATTGTTAGAGCGATGGAGTCCCTCCCCGTATTGGTTTATTTCTCTTTCTATTTCCATTTAAAATTTGAATAAGATTTAAGTTTATTTCTAAGAACTTTTTTCATCAACTGTTAAACAAAAAATGACACACAAAGTCATGTCATTTTGACAGTTATATTATTATTTTCTCTTTATTTATTTTATTTCTTTAAATATTGAAATGTATATTTGTTCTTGAAAACTTTAGTTTTTTAATGGAATATTAAACGATGGAGAGAGGTAGAGTTACATTTTGTACTGATTTAGAAAAATCTGTAATTACAACAAACTTCGAACGAAGAGGTTGGATTCAGGTAGGTCCTGAGGATGAGTGGAATTTTTACTGGTCGTTTACACAAAATTGTAGATGCATATTCAGTATTGAAAGTGGTTATAGAATGAATGACAACCAAATAATTAACCATTTTCCTAATCATTACGAACTATCTCGTAAGGACTTACTTGTGAAAAACATAAAAAGATACCGAAGAGAATTAGAACGCGAGGGTAATGCATTGGCAGAGAAGACAGAAGTTTGGTTGCCTAACGGGCAAAATGCTATTCGCTATATACATTTAGATTTTATCCCTGTTACTTATGTGTTACCTGCAGATTACAATATGTTCGTAGAGGAGTATAGAAAATCCCCACAGAGCACTTGGATTATGAAGCCATGTGGAAAATCACAAGGGGCTGGAATTTTCCTCATAAATAAACTATCTAAGTTAAAGAAATGGTCCCGTGAAGCGAAAACTCCCTTACACCCTCAGCTCGGTAGTAAAGAAAGTTACGTTATATCTCGTTATATTGATAACCCACTACTGATTGGAGGAAAAAAGTTTGATCTGAGATTATACGTCTTAGTAACTTCGTTTCGGCCCTTAAAAGCTTATTTATTTCAACATGGTTTCTGTAGATTCTGCACCGTCAAATATGATACTAGTGTAACGGAATTGGATAATATGTACGTACACTTAACTAATGTAAGCGTACAAAAGCACGGAGGTGATTATAATAGTTTGCATGGTGGTAAAATGAGCATTCAAAATTTTCGACTGTATTTAGACGGCACTCGTGGACGTTTAGTAACGGACAAACTGTTTGCTAACATGCAATGGCTAATCGTCCATTCTTTAAAAGCGGTTGCACCGGTAATGGCAAATGATCGCCATTGCTTTGAATGTTATGGATATGATATTATTATTGATAAGGCGTTAAAGCCTTGGTTAGTCGAGGTCAATGCATCACCCTCGCTTCAATCTACTACACACAGTGACAGAATATTGAAATACAAGTTAATTGATAACATAGTATCCGTTGTTGTGCCACCAGTTGGAATCCCCGACGCGAGATGGAATAAAATTCCAACCGCCGAAGCTTTAGGTGACTTTGATGTTTTGATAGACGAAGAACTTATTGAGAAGGAAGAAGCTATTCCTCGATGTAGTAAAAATAACCGTTACAAGACGTAAACTTAAGGCGAGGCCTTTAAATACTAAAAAAAAAAATATTTGTAAAATACAATTGTTAGCATTTTTTTTTTACAATTTGAGCTTTATACTCTTGCTTTCTGATACAGCAATAAGACATACAAAATTCAGTATATCAAATATATTTATTAAGAAAGAAATATGAACAGATTTACATCTGATAAAAACGTATACCATGAAAGGTTAAATCATTTTATATTGTGCAATGAAGATATAAAAGAAGATCATCATAGGTAAATTGTCTATAAGAATACTCAAAAAGTTTACCTCGACTTTCACTCGTTTTGCTTACTGTGTGTCTTAAAAGCGTTTCATTCTAACAGCTGAAATATTTAGCATGAAAATAATAAAAGTATATTGTATTATCATATATAACATAATATAATTTTGAATAAATTATTTTAAAACACATTTTCTTGTATCTTTGGAAACTGAATTATGATTTATATGTGTACACGAAGATCACTCTAGATACCGGTCACGCGTTGCTGTAGTTAACATTTACGCAGTGATGTCAAAATACCCTGTGGAAAGTATCTGTAAAACTAAATGCAAGATACTTTTAAAATATGTATTTAATATACCAGATACAAAATACTTTTTAAATTAATTAATCAAGCAAAACTTTTATCACTCTTTTTTTTCGATGAGTCCAAAAAAACATAACCCCAAAAGAAAAAAATCGCTCCACAAGGAAGAGTTCGTATTACAGGTGTTATATATATATATTTTATATTAGGTTAAGTATTTAAGCTCATTATGCTTAGCGTTATTATTTAGGTATTGCAGTGTTCCTAAATCAGTAAACCCCGTTTTTTTCCACTTGCACTTAAGGTATTAGAATCCTCTAAAAATATGTAATAAGATTTATCTTTTGACTGTTTTTATATCGTCATCAATATTGTTTAAGGCCTCTGATTTAAGTTTTTCAGATCGATTAAGTTTTACTGTTTCAGTCAGGATCAGATTTTTTACATATTCTATCCGGCCTTTCAGTTCCCCTATAAACTCACAAAACGGATGTGATACTGGATTCGCTTAAATAATAATAATAACAATAACTAGTAGTTCGTTTATGAAAGTTTTGAATAACACCTTTGTGTTTGTGTATTTCAAAAACTTTTAACAGTCTGCTTAGGTTATCTTCATGTGTTTCTTAGGTTAATTTGAGGTGGTCTAAATATGTATCTGCTATCATTTCAACAAAATTGTCATATGTGTAAAACCAATTTGAATTTTGTGCGAGCAGTAACTTTTCCTTTAAAATCTGTCAATTTCAAACCAGTTACTTTACTTTGTTTAGCCCAAAATGTGGTGTTAAGTTTAACCGTTCTATTCAATAACTATTGATACTTAAACGAGTTTATAAATAAAGCTCAAGTTTTCCAATACGAAGTCGTATGTAGACTACGAGAGGCAAGTCTAGTTGAGGTGAGTTATTTTATGTCATGTTATAGTTCCTAAGCTCACGACACCGATCAGTGGAAAAACTAAAGGAATGAATGAATAAAAAAAAAGGATCAAATCCTAGACTAAACATTTTACTTAAACAGAAAACACATAATTAAGAACGGTAGGCTTTCAAATTGTATTGGCTCAGGATCAACACAATTCATGGTCCGTGATTACAAACCATAACTTATTAACATGGACCACAAAATTAAACAAACGTGGAACTTAATAAGCGACTCAGGATTGTACCTATACATACCGTTAATATTTACTGTAATATATTTTGTTAACAGCATATACATACATACATACATATAAATTTTTGTAGTGTTGGAGGAGCAGTGTTCCGTTGCTAGGTTTTCCGTCTAAAATGAACATTTAAATGAATGAAAAGGTTAATAAACGATGGTTGGTGCTGTTTTGAGGGTTCACTTGAGGTAGAATTATTAATAGGGGTCTAGTTAAGTGTAACTTTCTATTATTCGAATAGTATAAAGACAAAAAGTTTTATAAATTTATAGGTAGGTAATTAAGAAATTACGTCTATTTGCCTATTTTATCATAAAAGAAGTGTTATAGACTTCCTTGCTATTATTAAACAAAATATTTCTCGTCGATGTAGCTGACGCTACGTCTGTTACTAATGAGTTTGTTCGCAAACCCTTGAAAAAACTTTCAGGCTATAATCGAACTAATTGGCCACCTCGCCAAATGTCTGTCTGTTGTAGAATGCCTGTAATCGAATAGCTATTAATTTGACCAAAATTGTGAGAGTGACGACAGACAGACAGATGACATCGTATTATCAATTGAATAATTATGAAATATTTACTATCGTGGCTTAACGCTCACATTAAGCCATCTTCTAGATGTATATTAAAAATACTGAAAATAATAATAATAATAATATTAACTTGAAAAATATAACGGCTATGCCATATATATAACGTAGTGAGGTAATTGCATTTGTTACACAATCTTGCTAGAAATAATAGTTGAAGTTTGCGAGATATAATAGTTGACAACCAGGACTAGATTAAAAATTATTATTGGATGTTTGGATTTTTAATTATTTTTACCATATTACAATTAATAATTACGTACATATGTACACTCTATTGACTCGATGATCATTCTTTTATTAAAATTATATAGGTACATTGATTACTTTTAATACCTATCAATGAAATTCTTTGGGTCACAATGGAATTATTAAAATATAAAATAGGATATTTTGGGTTGACTTGGCACTATGTCTTTGATTTTATATATTGTATATTTATATGACTTCATTTTGACAATCAGTAATAAATATTTATAGATATAATAATTCAAAACTATTTTATTTGATTTACTCAAAACTAGAATTATGTATAAAAACGGGATTATTGCCACGGTCAGTTATATTATTATTATTACCTCGATATTTCGAAGCGGTTACACGCTCCATGATCACGAGACGTGGAGCGTGTAACCGCTTCGAAATATCGAGGTAATAATAATAATATAACTGACCGTGGCAATAATCCCGTTTTTATACATAATTCTAGTGAAAATAACCACGTTAATCTAAAAACTTATACTCAAAACTACTTCTGCTTTTGGTTATAATAATAAACATACTGTTTTATTAAGCAAAAAAGAGACTTGGATTTACACTAATGCGAGGTAAGTTAAGTGAAATAAATAGCTGAAGTGGCTTCTGATGTAAATGGGTGGAGACTATTCGTCTCTGTCAGTCGCAAGATAGAGCTATTTGTAGAAACCAATGTCTTGGGGTTTTAAGTAGAATTGTTTCGCACTTGTAGGTTGTTTATGTATGATACTACATCTGTATTCTTCTATTACAATTATACGATTTTATACACATTGTTTTTAAGTTTTTAATAATGATTTATGAAACTTATTTTATACTTACCATAAAACTTTATCTAATTTATTTTATACCGACAATACATATTTTACGTTGTTTAATAATAAAAAAGTATATAACATAGAGAATATAATGAAAAATGTTTTTTATTTATTTATATTTAAATATTAATATACATTTAAAGACATTTATTTTAGCAATGGCATCTTTTCAATCTTTATCTACACTGCGAAGTTAGAAACATTGGTTAGGATTTCCGAAAGAAACTTAAGAGATGTGACCACATAAAGACTATCTATCATACATAGAATGTTTAATCCACCGAACCGCTATACGGTAGCTCAATTGGTGGAGCGATGGTTTCCTAAAGGTTCCGGGTTCGAATAACTGCCCGTATAGATTTATTTGTCATTCTTTATTTATTTTAAATCTGAATAATTTTAACATGGCTATACACGTTTTAAGATATTTTAAAACTACAAGCCTTCAAAAACATATAACATTAAAAGCTACCAAAGTTCATAGATTTATTTACTCCTGGCCAAAATAGAAATATTATTTGTCAACGTATGAAATATAATGTTTTCTGTATAAAAAAAAATGACCTAACTTAAATTCATTAACTTAACGACTCATAACACCTGAATTGTCCTATAATACTTGCATTTAATAAAGGTTATTTAGTGTTTTATTTACCCATACTCTCATTATTCGGTCAGTTTTGTGCTCTTAATGTATTTTTCCCAACGGTCAAATTAACATGCAAATTAAGACAACAGACTATCCGCAACAACGAATGCAATTTCGCATTTATTGTTTTTTATTATTGTTCATTTTAAAATTGT
The DNA here is from genome assembly GCA_959347355.1 of Napeogenes inachia. Lineage (NCBI taxonomy): Eukaryota > Metazoa > Arthropoda > Insecta > Lepidoptera > Nymphalidae > Napeogenes > Napeogenes inachia. Next base: position 10,543,379 of record OY365793.1, on the reverse strand, counting down.
AGTAAAACAATTCCCACTTCCCTTTTTTGTATTGGCTTCCATATGACTTATTTTAAGTGATACAATTAAAATTACGACATCGGCAGACATCGTTCACTGTCAAAAGTATATTTAAAGTTTTTAATAAGGATACAATATTAGGTACTGTAATTATTTTTATACCTCTCTTGTTTTAACTTAAACGTCCATTTAAATACTTTTTAAACAAAGTACTTAATAATCATTCTAACCATTTATCACTTTTACAGGTTTTTTTGAACATAATCAAAATATGACATTGAATATAGGTAATCATAATATGTAAACTTTAGGAACTCTGAGCTACACGTCGTTATTTTCACCATCAACTTGCAGGTCCAATTTTATTTTAAAAAATCTATTTTAAATGATAAACATTCAATTAGCTATATGCATTAACAAAATTTTCAATTCTGAGCATTCACAAAAGCTATTTTTAAGACGGTTTGCACGGTTTCATACCAGAGTGCGCCGGCCGCCCGTACCGCCGCAATCGCGATGTCCCTATATTTTAAATCTGTAATATCTTCGAAAATATTTATTTAATTTAACTGCTATAAAGGGCTATATTGTTCCATATTAAATGTAAAATGTATTTATGTTACTTAATTAGATAAGGATTAAAGCTGTATTTCTTAAAATCGCTTCGTAAATAACCTATTATTTTTCGTAAAACGTAAAGGATAAAAATTTGCTATTGTGGATTATCCCTAAGAGATAAACATATACCATCGCGGATTTTCTTGTCGAAATTTTTAAGGTATACAAAACTAAGTACATTATTTTGATCTATCTCGTAGAATTCAACCAGCGTTTGCATTGTAAACGCAAAACAATGTGTTTGTTTACGACTTCGCGTCGTCGTCGAGTTTTTAATTAATTAATATAATTAATATAATATTTAATATCCTGCTTTTGAAGCCAAACCTCTAAAATATGCTATATCCCCATCATGAAGTATAAAACTACTTAGTATGAAACCTGTTCTTAACGGAAATATAAAAAAATAAAATAGTTTTGAAAAAATGTCTTGCCACAGTGCTACGAAAATAAGAGTTAATTAACTTAATAAAGTTAAAGGGATTAACCGATTTGGATGAAGTTTTCGGGAAAATATTATTTATTATTAACATATTTGTTAACCGATTAAAATAAAAAAAAAACACTAAGTGAAGCCCTTGATAATATTTTCCCGAAAACTTCATCCAAATCGGTTAATCCCTTTCTGAGATAAGCATGCACAAACATACAGACATAGACATACAAACATACAGACAAAATGAAAAAAACATTGTTTCGGGTTCTCTTGCTATATAAGCAATTGCAAAAGGTCCCTATTATGAATTTTTGAAAAAAAAATCACGATGTACAGACATCGATCAGTTACAGTTTTATTATATGTATGTAGGTAAATTTCTTGAACACTTTAAATACATATATATTTTTATAGAGTGAAGAGTGCAATGCAAATTAAAAAAGAAATGGTACTGGCTGACTGAGGCTCTATTTCTATATCATAAAGTAATATTCCTGAATGACATTCTTATTTGTTTAGCTTTTTCTGAGATTAGCGTACACAAACATAGAGACATACAGACATACAGACCACAAAACAAACAGACAAAATTAAAAATCAATTGTTTTGCGTTCTCTTGCTCTTATAAAAGCCCTCCACTATTTACCTACACTATTATGGTTAAAATAAATATGGTTAGTATATAAGTATAAACTTCAATATCGATGAAGGAATTTTAGCTTATTTTTGTTGATTAATAATTTATATACAATTACTTGATGTTTTCTTATCATTACATAGTATATTTAGCAAAGTCGCTTCCCTCGTCTGTCCCTATGTCTGTATGTATGCTTAGATCCTTAAAACTACAAAACGGATTTCGATGCAGTTTATGATATGGATATAATACCATGCTTAATATATTAGAGAATCACTGATAATTTCAAGATTTCTAATGCGAAGTCGTAAACAAACACATTGTTTTGTGCTTATATGGCAAACGCTGCTTGAACTCTACAAGTTAGATCAAAAAGATGTACTAAGTATTGTATACCTTAGAAAGTTCTGATGAAAGATAGTCCGCGATAGTATATGTTTATTTCTTAGGGGTAACCCAAAATAGCCAGTTTTTATCCTTTACTTTTTACGAGAAATATAGGCTTATTTACGAAGCGATCTTAAGCTATACATTAATCCTTATTTAATTAAGTACCTTAAATATATTTTACATTTAAAATGAAACAATATAGCCTTTTATAGTATGTAATTTAAATGAATATTTTTGAAAATATTACAGATTTAAAATATAGGGACATCGCGTTTACGTTCGGTCAGCGCACTATGGTATGTGAACCGTGCAAACCGTCTTTGTCATATAGCTAAGTGAATGTCTAATGTATATTATTTAGTATTTAAAATAGTTTTTTTTTTTAAAAACAAGACCTGCAAGTTGATGGTCAAAATAACGTCGATTTTGTAGCTTAGAATTCTTCAAGTTTACATGGTCAAAGGTATTTTGATTATTATCAATGAAAATCTGTAAGTGTGATATATGGTTACAATGATTATTAAGTACTCTGTTTAAAAAGTATTTAAATGGAAGTTTAAGTCAAACAAGAGAGGTAAAAAAAAATATAGTATCTAATATTGTATTCTCATTAAAAACTTTACATAGATTTTTGACAGTGACCGATGTCTGCCGAAGTCATATACAAGCCAATACAAAAACAAGGGAAAAGAAAATTGTTTCACTACGAATTTAAGACGTGCGAAGCCGCGAGCAAAAGCTAGTTCAAAACAAATGTAAAACAAAATATGTAGTTATAGAAAGCTGTTACGACAAATGAAAATCATCATTATCATGTTCATGTCTTTAATTCTTTTTTACGTCCATAACATGCCTTTTGTTTGAATGTGAAAATATTTAAAAGAAAGTCGTTTTATAAGAATTTCTTAAGGGTTTTTGTTAAAGAGCTCAATGCAAAGTGGACTCGTAACACGACATTATTCGAACATATTCCTAAATATTAGTAAATCTATCCCAACGAAACGAAATTTTGCAAAAGATAAACATTCCCAAAAATTAAAAAAAAGGTTTTGAAACTAAGTTTTGATAAATTATCATAACTTCATATCTTGTCTTACAATCATTAAAAAAAATTAAATGTAAACTCTTTACTGAATAAGGGATTATATTAAAAACAATATAGTTATTAAACATCCTGTCTTCAGTAAAATAATGTTCCAGTTCTATTTTCATTTTCCTAATGGGAATGCATACGAGTTGAAGTGACATTTCCAAATGAGTTTTACTTCAAAGGCATTTTCCTCTTTCGCGATGTTTTGTACGACATATAAGGCTCTTAAAATCACTGAAACGAAACACATAAGTATAATTACAAATAAATATAAAAATACTGTTTTTTTATATTATTTTAATAATTGTTGTTTTATTTATTGGCTGACATATTATTATAATTATGACGTTTTAGATATTTGTCAGTACCTACGTACGCGACATCTATTAAGATTGTGAATACTATCCAGGGTTGGTTCCCAGAGATCACAGGTTTATGCCCTGGTATATTTATGAACTTTTCAATATCTATAGAATTTTAATTAGCATAATCTGGCCAGAACGTTTCAAGATTTTTTTATGTATTGTAACACCTGTTCTATTGTAAAAAGAGTAAAAAGTAATTAAAACAGATTTAAACAATTTGAAAGGGTGCAATATGCACACTTATAGATTTTCATTAAAAATAATAAAAATACCTTTGACCATGTAAACTTGAGGAATTCTGAGCCACAAAATCAACGTTATTTTGACCATCAACTTGCAGGTCTTGTTTTTTTTTAAAAAAAAAACTATTTTAAATACTAAATAATTTGCAGTAAATAAACGTTCTTCCATTACTCTATAAAAAGTGACAAAGATTTGAAGGTTATCACTTAATAATAAATTAAGATTTGAAAACGGATGACAATTCATACATTTGTACATTGTAGACGTATCTTATGGTAGTTTCATTTTATTTTATAACTTTTTTTGCATACTAAACAGTTTTATTGTTAAAACATAATATGTTGTACATTATATAACTTGCTGGTTATTTATATTTAAATTTCACTCCATACAAATGTTATATTTGCAGAAAAACTACTCAAATTAAAACATAATTTCATTGCTCTGATTGTACAAAAAAAAAGTAGAAAAAAATAATGATAGAATATAAATATATAAAAAACATAATGCTTACATTTTTTAGGATAACTGTATTTAGTAAATTAGTCGAACCGTTTTTTTCAAATGTCATTGAATACTAAAATTCTCATGTGCGAAATATACATATATTACACTTGTCTAAATATATTTAAATGAGATATACACAAAGTAAGTATTATCTTTTAAATAATGCAATTTAATATTATAAACACAAATGCAACGTACATATTTAATGTAAATTTATAAATGTAAGTATAACAATGTGTATGTAACAACAAATGTATATAACAAATACCTATATAATAATTAGCTACCTAGTAATATACATACTCACATTAACTTGACTGCTAATGTAAGATTACAAATATTTATAACATATATAATCCATAATCTTTAAAGAGTGTATAATCATATTTTATTCGGCTTCGTTTATTTTTCTCTTTTTTGCCAAACATCGGTCGCAGTTACTATAATAAATATCCTTGTATGCACATAAATCTATACGCTTCGCTGGCTACGTTCCTTCAGATTATATAAAAAACCTACAAAGCGGCAAATATCTCAGTTACAATAAGTTATTACTAATAAGAAATATTACGTGAATAGCACATGATAACAATTATATATTTGAAATTAACGAAACGAAATAAAAACGAATAATGTAGAAGAAATGTAGAACATTCAAGGAATAAAAGAGATGTTAAAATGATAAAAGACCCGACGCTTCTTAAAATTCCATGAATTCACAGTGCGGGTGCCAGGAGAGAAGTGTAAACAATGCCTGGAACTTGCGACCCAGGGGTAGGTTTAAGGGGCCCCTTCATGATGCGCAAAACCCGCTCGCCTTCACTGTCTACACTCCTCTCCCTACCTAACCAAATTTGGAAAGAACCTACTAATGCCGCCTTTGAAATACGTTCTAGAAATGAACCGATGCTAGTTCTAGAAAGACCAAGGTCTTTAAGTAAGTTATAGAGAGATTTCTCTGTTATGTCTCTCGCTCCCACTTCTACCGCGTTCAAGCTAACCATAAATTTATTCCTGGACAGTTCGTTGGTCAGTTCTAAAACTAAACTAAACTAAAAAAACACGTTTGTTTAGTTTCTTTTTAAATTATAGGTTCACAAATTAGCTTAAGATAATTATTAATCCTGGAGATCCTAATCAGGATAATGAGATAATCTCATCGAATTATTAATTTACTATCGCATCTTGACATGTGTACAAAATTAGAGCAAAATCGTTCCGTGGGAAATGAAACAAAATTGAATTCGAAAAAGTCGGTTACAAGCAAACAAACATGCAACGTGAAACTAATAGAAGCGTGTTAAAATATATAAGGCTAAAATTTGGAATGTCAATTTTACGTATACTTAGTGATCTTACAAAATCTTATTCACTTTTCATAGAATGTGAAAAAGCTCTGCATCTTCCTTATTTGAATTATTTTAAAACATTAACAGAGATATCAGTAAATTATATTACCATTATTGATACAATATAATATCTTATGTAACGTAAACACATTATTACAGACATGTATTATCAACATTCTTACTTACGCAAATACAACAGATACATTATATTAATAGATGCGGAAGCTCGTAAATTTACTCCGCGAAATAATTCCGAATGAATTATTACCATATTTTGTTACAATTTACAGATACCAATGTGTTTTAAAATAAAAAGCATGTGTTATATTATGATTTATTGTAATTATGGATTTATTTGGAAATTTCCTTACTTTAATGTTATTATTGTATATTTTTTTCTTTTAAGTTTTCCCTACCTTAATAATTAAGACATTCGAAGTGATCAATTCTCACAAATTACTTAGTAGGTATACAATTATCAGAGTTGCGTGAACTACCGATCCCGTTTGGGGGTCCGAACTGTAAGGCTCTCACTAATCAATTCCTCCTCGACTCAAAGCTCCCCAATATTTAAAATGTCTCCGGTGCCCCTCCAAACGATTCCGGTCACGTGACTCGTTACGTCACGATGTTCACACCCCACTGTCACAATGATATCAATTGAGTTACTAATTATCGCTAAATTATCGTGATCTACGACATATATTTTATCGTAACTACAAATTTGGACCGATTGAAAGGAGCACGGAATTTTTCATTACTTATTTTGTGACGAATTCGGGGAATTCCTTTACTTTGAATGATATTTTGTAGCGACTGGCAACAACGTCTATACTGACTTGTGGGAATTCCCCGTTTATGACTAACAATCAGCGAGAATGACTTCTATTACATATATATTAAGTTCAATATAGTTTATCACACGTACGAGAAAGCCCCTTTAAGGTACGGGGAATTACGTGCTTTGACAAAGTTTGACAATTCAAAGAAAGTTTTATTGATGGATCGTCAGTTGTCCAATTCACATTGTCTCGTATTTTAATTATGTTACGCTTTCCAAATTGTGATTTTTGTGCAAATAAGTGCGTGTAGTGGTTGTGAAATTATTGAACAACTTTCAACTGAGTGAGTATTAAATATTATATTTATCTAATTGTATGTTGGACTATCTGATATGTTGTTCAAACTTCAAACTTTAATTTATTAAAATAAAAAAGAAACGCCGAAGTGCATAAAAGTATTTTCACATTTCAAAGGGATCTTGATCGGAAACTGTGATATAAATTTCAATTTAATATGTGTAAGTAAGTACTCGTTCCTATGAAAAAAGGTCTTGACAGACAGACGGTCAATGAAATGATTTAATAAAAGTAAAGATAGATAAAGGCTCAATTTTTTTCCTTTTGGGTACAAAACCCTAAAAACGGAAAATTTCAGTAAAGCAAGGTTTTTTTTTAATATCCTAGGTACTTCTTTGGAAATGTTCGATAATTTTGTTTACAACACTAACTTGTACTTTTCTCATTTAATATTTTTTTGATTTTAGCATCAAAAATGAAAAGAGTAAAAGAAAGTGGGGCTTCTTACCGTAATAAGAGAAGAGCTAAGTTGGAAAATATTAGAGCAAATGAAGGAGCTTTACTTAAATACGTGAAAAGTGTTGTTCCTGACACGTCAGATTCCTCGTTAGGCTTAAATTCATCACAGACAACTGGGCCTTTAAACCCAGAACAAGCTGAAAAAATACAAGAACTTGACATTGTTCCTAAAGATCAAATTCCAACAACATCCACTGCATTAGTGTCTCCATCTGTATGTTCAGACATGGACATGCATAGTTCCGAAACAGAGATTGATACAACATCATCATTGTCTGCTATTCAGTACCAAAGACGAAAGGAAAATTTCGACGATATTGGAAAATGGCCTGAACACATAGACGACAATATTCGATTGCATCTCATTCAGCAAGGACAGGAAATTGTTCAGCATATTGATACTAATTTCGCTGAAATGTCAACAGTAACACGCTCAGATTCGTGCTCTTTAAAATCAAAAGGAGAGTCAAGAAGGCTTACTAAGGATTGGTTTTATCGTACATTGACTAACGGCGAAAAAGTTTTACGTACTTGGATGGCTTATTCTCCAGCTAAAGCATCATTATTTTGCTTTTGTTGTCGTTTATTTGAGAACGTAAGTACACCGAATGGATCTAAATTTTGCTCATCTGATGGATTTAATACTTGGTGGAAATTAAATCCTAAGGTTTCAAGTCACGAATCAAGTGCACTACACATCCAAAATTATTGCAAATGGAAGGAGTTGGAGAGCAGACTTCAAAAATTACAGACTATTGACAAAAAAGAGCAAGACATAGTGGCAAAAGAAATAAAGAAATGGCAGGAAATTCTTATCAGAATGTTTGATATTATAAGATTCCATGCCAAACAAAATTTGGCTTTACGTGGACATATAGAAAACGACACCGGTACCAATAGAGGAAACTTTTTAGAATTGGTTAATTTAATTGCAAAATACGATCCTGTACTTCGTGAACATCTTGTAAGGTCTAAAATATCTGGCAAAATTTCAATCACTTACATGTCACCACAAATACAAAACGAATTTATTGCCATTTTGGGAAATAAAGTTCGCCAACATATCATCGGACAAATAAAAAAGGCTAAGTATTATTCAATTATATTCGACAGCACTCCAGATCTTTCTCATAAAGATCAAACAAGTCAGGTATTAAGATACGTAGTAATTGAAAATCAGGAAGTAAAAGTAATGGAATCTTTTATAGATTTCATTGAAACTAAAGACAAAACTGCTGAAGGAATTTCAAAGATGATTTTGGACAAAATTCAAGCTGATGGCCTAGATATAAGCAACTGTAGAGGCCAAGCATATGATAATGCTGCTGTTATGGCTGGAAAGTATTCAGGAGTTCAGCAAAGAATTCGAGAAATATACCCTAAAGCTGAATTCGTACCTTGCTCAAATCATTCGTTAAACCTAGTTTGTTTACACGCTGCCTCAGTTGAGGTGGATTCACTAACTTTTTTCGGCACTTTAGAACGTTGCTATTCTTTTTTTTCCTCATCGACACATCGTTGGGAAGTTCTGATAACAGCTACAGGCAAAAGCTTAAAAAGGGTTCAAGACACGCGGTGGAGTGCAAGAGGCGATGCCGTAAATGTGACATGGCATCATTACAAAGATATTCTCGTCACTTTGGAAGAACTGACGGAGGCAGGTGAAAGCTTAAACACTAGGACAGATGCAGGTACTTTACTAGTTTCAATGCAGTCATTTTCCTTTCTTTGTTTTTTGGGCCTGCGGCAACCGGTGCTACATGAAGTGAATGATGCACAAAAATATTTACAAACAAGGGGACTTGACATAAGATTGTGCGCTCAGAAAGTAAATGCTTTGCAGATGATATTGACAGAGAAAAGAGAGGAATGGGCAAATGGCGCTGTAGGTTATGCAAAAAATATGTGTGAAGAACTTGGAATTTCCATAAAACCTCGGAGGCGCATAACAAGAAAGCATATTTTTGATGACGGAACTAGAGATGCTAACTTGTCTTGTGAAAATGAGTTGAGACGAAAGCTGTTTTCTTCGTTAGATAGAGTTATTGCAGAAATTCGTGAGCGTTTTCAACAGCTACAGAATTTAACGGATAAGTTTGCTTATCTAACACCGGCTATATTATTAGATCCAGACAACACTGAATGTAATCTAGACTACGCATCTGATGAAATTGACGAGCAGGATTTCAAGCTGGAAAGACTTCGACTGCGGACTTTCGTTGTTGCTACAGGCAACGAAAATGAATTGATTAATGCAGACTCACTTGAGTTATTTAAATTTATTGTTAAATCCAAGCTGGAAGATACTCTGCCCAATATTTTAATAATGTTCCGAATATTTTTCACAGTTGCTATAAGCAATGCCAGCTGTGAGAGAAGTTTTTCAAAATTGAAATTGATTAAAAATTATTTAAGATCGACAATGAGTACTCTAAGACTAACTAATTTGGCTATTTTGTCTATTGAGCAAGAGGTGTGTGATGCGATAGACATTGACGGTGCAATAAAAGACTTTGCTCTTAAAAAAAGTAGACGTATAAATTTTTAATTAAAGACGGAAGTTTTGTTTTGTTTTTTTAAGAAATACTCATATTACTTTTCAATAAAAATAAAAATGTTATATAATAGTATCGTTCTAGTTCTAAATAAAAATTGATTTTATTTAATCTTGTCGATCCTCAAGGTGTACCTAATCTTAAGTGATAGGTACCTAAGTTAAATCAATGTATCTAATTGGTTAAAGTAAAAGAATTTTTTATTAATAAACGTGATTGTAAAACTTAGATAAACTGTTTTTTATTTAAAATCTAGCCTGTATAATACAAAATAATGATGACTGTTCTCTCCGAAAAGTTCTCTATAATTAATGTATGTAATGCATAGTATACATTAAAATAAAATACCTAAATAAGAGGGCGGCAAAATTGTCTTCCGCCCCGGGCAGCCGACACTCACGCTACGCCACTGTCCTCGACTCAATGCTCTCGAATATTTAAAATGTCTCCGGTGCCCCTCCAAACGATTCCGATCACGTGACTCGTTACGTCACGATGTTCACACCCCACTGTTACAATGATATCAATTGAGTTACTAACTATCGTTAAATTATCGTGATCTACGACATATATTTATTTATTACTTAAAATAATATAAACTCATATTGTATTAAAAAATAAAATAAAAATAAATAAATAAATAAATAAAAACAAATAAAAACACAATAACTGCTCACTAGCACTCACTATCTTAAAAACTATTAAAACATAGTTTTTAAGATACCTTTTACTAACAGACTTCTTCTTTAGCAATTTTTTTTCAAATTAAATGTATAATCTGACAAATACACTCTAATTGTGAAAAGTGATCGGGCAACGTGTCCTATGGATAAAGTAAAAATTATTTAAAAAAAAGACATACATACATTCAGACAAACAAAATGAGAAACCATTTTTTTAGGTTCTCTTCCTCCTATAAAGGGTCTCCATTATGTATCTTTTTTAATTATTTCAATGTACAGAAAACAATCAGTGATCAGTGAATCGAGTTTTTACGAACAACTAAAAGGAATGAAATGAATAAGAATATATCAAATTAAAATTGCATTAAAATATATATATATTTTGAAATATATTAAATGAATTAAGAATATATTATGATACCAAAATATACTGGTTTTACAAAAGTTGTTCCTTTATTAAGACATACTTTAGAATACATATATTACATTTCTCAACTCTATTATGAATCGATACCCAATAAAACAATAATGAAGAAAATCCTATTACTGAAAGTTCAATCACATCTTTCTGTAGTCTGCAATTGATTTATAACTACGATATATTTTACATTTTTTAAATTTCGAATACAACCAATATATTTCAAAGACCTTCGCTTTTTGGCCATCAATCATAAAACGAGGTCACGTCTCCAAAAGGACATGATTTATCCTTGTAATACTTATTTTATCGGCAGAAGTTTTTGTTTACCTTTATTTTTATATTGAAGTTAACATTAATAAACATCAACTAACAAATAACATAACATAAAAAAGAAATCCAAATCATTTAAATCAGTTCATCAAACGCAGTAAAGATTTGAGATGAGATGTTAAGTATAACCAAGTCACCAAGTTCTTTTAATTAGCATAGATGGAAGCACCTGTTAGAGATAATGATTTGGTAATCACAAATAATCTTACTTCAATACTTTCTGTCAATTATGTAAAACAAAACCAGTGATTCTAGTTGGTGTCTGTGAAAACCCCAATTTATTTAAGTCGAAGTGGCTAGTTTAATATTTATTTGACTTATTATTTACGTAATTTAAGTGATCTAAATGAAAAATTAACTATTCTTGTGTGATTATAGTTAAATTACTATCCAAGGTTTGACAGACTTTCAAAACCATATTCTAAAACTTTAAGATTTAGATTGGGTTGAAAAGATTATAATTTATATATACATTTTTTTAAAGTTTTAAGAAAGTTTTTTTTTATATAAAGAACGACTTTCCCATAAAAATGGAGTATTAACATCTGACATCAATTATAAGACCGCCAACTACATTTTGCGAACCATTATGAGTTGGTACGGAAACATTCATTGGCAAACAATATAATTAATATAAGAACATAGTTATAACAAAGAACTAGAGAAAAAAGTCATTCTAAGCGTTTAATAAGTAGATGAAACATTACACGATGGCCAAAAGGCCAGAGGATACTTGTATTTAGATTTTATTCTTCCGACTATCTTGACTGCAAACTATAATATGTTTGTCAAATAATATGTAAATCCAGCAAACTCCGTGAATTTTGAAAAATATGAATGCTAGTGGAAAATATCAAAGAACTGATTTTTTCTCTTGTTAATAATAATTAAAATCGAAAATATAATGCCACCATAATTTTTCAAGCAAAGACATGTATGGAATATGTCGGTACGTACATAATCCGCTTTAGATTGGAGAAAAGAAATTCAATTTCAGGATAAAGGTACCTATATCGTTTAAAAGCTAACATGTTTAGAAATGGATTTTGTGTTCTAAAATATACTACAAGTTGCTGTTTCGACAGCAGTTATCAGTTTATCTTACAAATATAAGCGTATAAAAACCATTGGGAGAAAAACAACGTTGCTTATTCAAGAAATTATGATCTAAATAACTAAAAAATGTAATTACAAGAAACGAAAGGCAGCCAAAACACGTATATTTGAAGATAACAATAGTTTTATTAAGTTCTCATAAGTTAGTATCTCTAATTATATATTTTTTTAATGTTTTGAATGCTATGAGTATTATATAATGATAGATAATTATCTTAAACCCGGGCTCTTTGAAGTGTATTTCTCCAACTATTCTGACAACAAGTATTGATTGAAATTTCGTTTTAATTATTATATACGTCGTCTTACTACCAAATGGAGATCCGGACGGACGATGATACAAAACTTATATTCTTTGTATTTTTTGTTAGTAATTCTAATATGAAAACTCATTTCGTGAGCTATTTTCTTCACATGTGTGGTTCGACCAAAAAAAGATAATATAAGTCACACAAGTGTGGGGTCCCTACACGTAGAACACCAATATAAACTTTAAATAATATTTATTCTTAGAATGGGTCCTCCTCGTTTATGAATAGAGATATTCAATAGTCAACACCTGAAATACTCATTCACAATTGAATCCCCTTTACATATATTTTTTAATTTAAGTTATTTTTATAGTAAAAGTATATAAAAGTATATAATACGTTTAAAATCTGTTTAATTCTTTAAATCTTCATTTAACGAAACCAAATATTAAAAAATTCCAACTCGTGTTGACGACAACATCCAACTAAATTGAACAATGTGAACGTGTTAATAATCAAAAATATTTATAAAACCTTAACAGTTAACAATTCTTCTTCTAATATTATATATAAATACAAAATTAATATTTATCTTAATATAAGTCCTAAACTTAATATTTACAATATTATTATTTTAAATACGAAAAATAATGATATCGTTTCAGAATAATAAACTAAAAAAGAATGAAAATAAATGTGAAATGCTATGTGTATTTTTAAATTTTTTCAACATTTAAGTTTTTACAAAACATTACTTAATTTATAATAATCTTTCATATTGATGTTTTAATGTAATTATTGTATGATAACGATATAATAATAATATATTAATATAATATTTTTTATTCTTCTATAGCAAAATAGGCATTTTGCTTTGTTTTGTTCATATTTGTATCGGTATTTTTATCACTAGATGGTTTTAATACTATGGTATCACTGTAAACGTTTAAAATGTTAATTAAAAATAGTAAAAGAACATGGCGCTAATTTTAACAGTAAATGCTGTTTTTTGGAAGTAACTTTTAATATTTTTTTTTACTTTTTTACTAACTCCGACTTTATATTTACTTTATTTTATGAAATTAGTTTTGTGCTCTATGATAAATCACTTTAAATCCAGTTCATCTGTATTTTAGTCAAAATTAAGCGAATAAGTTTTGAATTGAATAACCTTTTTAAAAATTATAAAAATTTAGTAAATGTAGGAGCGTATATTTTCTAATAAATAACATAAATCCAACAAAACTGTTTTAAGACTTGCATATTTTGATTCTTAATAATTCATATTAGTTTTATATGAGACGTTTATTTTAGTATCAATATTTTTTTTTAAAGTTACAATAACTTTTATAGTTGTATAGTTTAAATTGGAAGTTGAAGTACCTACGGTATTTCTGTTGAATTTCTTCAGCCGTAGTCTAGAGAGGATAGTAATTATTAACTTAGACAAAATAAATTCCATCTATATCATTTAAACATGTATGCAATTTAAGTTGATTTGTCGTAGGTATTTATAATTTATCTCAAAAGAAGTTTAATAGTGCAGATCAGTCGATCAACAGATCCAGATCAATTTTTATCAATAATTATACTTATTTATTTGCTAGCTTATTTTAAATTTTATAAAAATTAATGATTATAATATTTTTCACTTAGTACGAAAACTTCTCCATTGTCTTCTAAAAAGTCCAGTGGAACCCCCATCTCTCAACACTCAGCTCAGCCGTCTTTAAAATTAAAAAGTAAGACAATTAACATATACTAATATGGCTGGACTCGATTATTTTAGTTATTTTCATAGTATTTTGTCTTGCGGTATTTTACTAAGGAGCAGTGCTGCTAAAACTAATTCTATATATTATATTCTACAAAAACGAGCCATACGAGCGTTTAATAACTTAAAAGCTAGAGATAACCTAAGAGAAGTTTTAAAAGAAATCGGAATTTTTGCGGTCGCATCTCAATACATTTTTAATAATTTACTATATTTACGCCAAAATTTAAAATATTTATATAAAAAACAGTGACAGACATACGATAAACACAAGAAATAAAAATAGTCTCATAACGTCGAAATTTCGACTTCGAAAAGTTCGAAAGACAAATCCTTCATGGGCTTGAGGGTATATAGAAAAAGTTCCACAAGATATTTTAGATCTTCCTTTTCCTAGTTTTAAATCTAAAATTAAAAGTATATTATTAATTAAATCTTAATATAACAGTCAAGAATTTCGAATTGATAGAAATGTGTGGAACTTGGGTTATTGACTAATTTAAAAAAGAGCAACTGTTGAGATTCTGACCACCTCTTCTCAGTAAAACAGCATTACGAGCTGATGATAGATTACCCACTGACTGACTATACTGACAATTTCATATTGTTATTGCCGATTCCAGTAATTAAAAAGATTTTTTGAAATTAGAAGTTTAATAATATTAATGAAATAAAATGGAAAATGTATATTTTGAACTTTATGGTTATTAATATATAAATAGTTTTGTCTTAACGACTACAAATATGACTCTTAAGACTCATATAACGTCTGATGCAGCTGTAGATTATAATTTTAACCCACTTAAGTTTTAACTGCATGACTATAAATTTTAGCATGTGCTAAAATAAAGTTGAAACGACTTGAGCTAGCTTCTTGCTCGAACGTAAATTATTAGTAATTGCATTTCATTACGCCACAGACTTGGGAAAAGGTAGTGATAGAAACTCAACGGAATTGTCATATCTTTTTTTACGTCATACTTAAATATCATATCTTTACATGTCATATCTTTCTTTAGGTCATATTTAAATCACAAATTACATAGATACATTATAATATTTTATGTAGTTATCGACTTTGAATGTATAACAATAATCACTTTATCACTCGTATCTTTATTGTGTTAAATGTTTTACAAGACAGTCAATTCGATGGGAAGCCCTAATAATTTTAGTTTATTAAAATAGTATGAAACTGAATAACGCTTTGGTTCCGCACCCTCCCATATCCACATATATGAAGACGTGTACTGAAGATGCGATTTTAACTCCCTCAGCTTTTCTGAAAACCGCGCCCATGTAAATAATAAAGAATTAAAAATTAAAATAGTATTATTGCCTATGTTATAGTACAAGAAGGAATCTACACATATAAGGGCAGTTTGAACTACGTAAACAAAATGACTACTTAGTTTGTATACGTTTTATTTTTCCAAAAAAATTAAGAGTACCAATTATGAAATAAATTAATCTTTTCCTTTAATATATTTTGAAAGCACAGAAGTATTCGTTTCGTTATGAAACTTTACAAATTTAATTATATACTTATTATTTACAATTTAAAATATATAGTAACTATAAAGATTATTTAAAACTATTTAAATTAGAGTAAGTGTCGGTTTAAATTAGGAAAAACAAATATAGAGGAGATAGTCTAACCGCTGGACGAAGATAAGTTTCATGAGGTGCAAAACTTTGGCAGTACTAACCACTCCATCATTACCAGGAACAACTTAATTTACAATGCCCAAGGGGCAAATGTAGAGGCGGGATATTATCAGTATTTTAGATTAAAGCAAATCAGAAATGTGCTCCATTTCTGATGAATATTTGTACAAAAATATTACACTATAGTACTTTTTATATTTTATTTAACAAAAAACTGGCAGTTTTTAATTAAAACGCATCACAAAAATAAAATAAAATTTTATTAGAATAATAAAATAAGAAACCCCAAAATCCATTCAAAACTTTGTATAGAACTCATCGAATCAAAAAGTTAGTAATAAGATCAGGATCTATCCAAACTGTTTTCGACTCAAAAAAATGAAAAATATATTAAAGTACAATTATTATAATCGAATACATATATTACTTACTTAACACCATCTTATAAGTTTACTTAAAGTTTGAGTATTTTGTATGTAAAATACTAAAGAATATTTTATAATCATATCACAAATTGGAAGCTTAAAAACTTTTTCTTTTAATGTTTATATTATTTTCACAGGCAATTGCACCCAATAATTGAATTCAATTACATAGCAATAATTAAAAAAATATAAATTTATATTTAACTATAAAACAGTAAACTTTGAACACAATTTGGATTTTAAAATACGATAAAACGGTTTCTCTAAACTTTTATTACGTCGAATGCGGTTTGTGTTTCGAACTTTAATTTCCTGTCAAAGTAGTGTCTGTAGGAATGCAATTTAAAATACAGTGGATAAGGTATTTACCTAAACCGTTAAAAATAGGAACAATTGTTTTTGATATTGTCTTTAAACAATTTTAGAAATTTTAGGTTTATTTAATTTGAAAGAAATCTATACTTATAATAAAACTGTCACTGATGTACTTAAAAAACATAAGAAAACTTTTATAAGGGCAAGAGAACCAAAAAATTGATTTTATTTTTTTCTGTATATCTGTATTACTGTGCACGCTAATCTCAAAAACGGCTTAATCAATTTGGTTGCAGCCTTAATAATAATAATATTATTGTAATATGTTCATTTAACATTAAGTATTTTTTCCTTTTACTTTTACTTTTAAATCTAACCCGACGTTTCGAATGCTTTGCAGCAATCGTGTTCAGTTTTTTAAAATGTTAATTAAAAATTTAATTCAATATACGCGAGTTAAATCCGTAAAAATAGTTTATATATAGTGTAAATATTATTTCAATTAAGTTTTTTTTCATTTTTATCGGTTAAAAAATAAAAAAGTTATGTCGATTTATGTCAATCACGTAATAGGGACCATGCATGACTATGTCAAGGAGTAGCCTCTGTACGTTGATTATTTTATATATATATATATATAGCAGGGATGTGAAGGGATAACTAACAGGAACCATTTCTAATATTTTTAAATGTTTGCCCGTTTATCTCTTTGTTTTTTAGATGTGAATGTAAAAAACTTTTATACATAACAAGTGTGCGTAAATCTGAGTAACATTGCATTTTACTTTCATTGCATACTCTTCACTCTATCAAAAGAAATAAGTATTTAAACTGTTTAAGAAATGTATAGATACACATATAATAAAACTGTAACTGATCGCTCTCTATACGTGGAAAATAATAAAAAATATATATTTGGAGGACTTTAAATAAGCAAGGGAACCCAAAACAATGGTGTGGTTTTATCTATTCGTCTGTATGTCTGAATGTTTGTGCATGCTAATCTCAGAAACGGATTAACTGATTTGTATGCAGTTTTCGGGAATGTATAGTCATCGACTTGACTTATCATTTAATGGTCTTTTATTTAAATCGGTTAACAAATATACAAGTTATTAATATTTTATTTTCGTATTATTGCGAAAACATTTTTTCAAAATTAATAACTCTTGGTCCTACCCTCAGGGTATAATAAAACCCTTTGCAATAAAACAAAACGAAATTGGACTACCTATTCTGTAAAAAAAGATGTGTGATTAAACTTAAAATATATTTATAAATAAACTAGAAATACTCCTAAACGTATACACTGCTTGACGAAACTTTGAAGGGATATTGTTCATACATTGCTATGTACAAAGGTTTCGTTTCATTGAAATCTACGCGTACGAAGTTGCAGGCATAGCTTGTATAAAATAAAAAGACAATATCTAAACAATAATCATACACTTATTTCTGTGCATTTACAGAAATAAAAGTGGTGTTGAGTACTTCTTAATAGAGGTCAATATTCGCTTCGTCATGATAAGGTGTTAGATGTCGTATGGGAAACAGTTCATCTTTAATAACAAGAGCGCAGAAGGGTTAAACCACCAAACGACCTATCGAGACGAAAAATCAGAACCAAAGGCTTATTCTATTTTGTAGCAATTGATTGGACTCTCTATGGACACATATGAAAAGCAATATAACCTCCCTGGGGATGTTGATGTTTCGTCATTCAGACTAAATTTCTTCCTGTATTCAAAACATCTAAGGTGATATTTGTGGAGCTTACTGGTCTCTGGGAAACAAATATCCCGAGGGATAACAGATTTAAGCTTGACTAATATTATTGAGCAACGTCCTGTCCAGGTAATTTTTTTACAGTTACGTGTGTACACGGTAACAGTGAAGCGAGAGGAATAATAGTAAAATATCTCTATAACTCATTGAAATATCTTAAACTCTAGAACTAGCATCGGTGTATTTCTAGAACGTATTTCAAATTCAAAGTATTTATACCGGCGCATAGAAACAACCAATAAAATACAGGTGATCTTGATGGCGTAGCTGCGGTGCACGTACTCTTCAGGTGCAACATACACTGAAAACCTACATATAGTTTAAATAAGTAAGTTTAAGTAAGTATTAAGTAATACATATAGTTTAAGTAAGTAATAAGTAAATTAACAAACGTTGAGAAACTGGGACTTCTAAGAAACCATCCTGTCGCCCCACCAATTGATGTACCGAGCTATCTCGATAAATTATTAATGCCATACGTAATCGTCTAGAGAGAGGGAGACGACATATAAGCATCTTTCGCAAAAAAAATAAATATCCTAGCCAACGTTTCTAAAATATTACAGAACAATACAGAATAATATTAAAAAGAGACATCTAAAAATGCTTCACCCTGTAAGTTAATAAGTTTATTATTGTAATTTTAGGTACGTATAAAATGAATTATAATTTGAATTTCAATAATTCCATATCTAATTCTCTTTAAATAATAATAATATAATTAATATAAATTTGATCAAAAACCTAATTTTATATAGCTTAGGTCTTAGTTTATATTGTAATTCATATCAAATTGAATAAGCAAAATATATTTAATAATCGTCGTCTACTAGAGAAGGTATATTTTAGCTCTACTGTGAGAAAATAATTAGGATTTTCAAGGCGCTCGTTAATCATAATAAGAGCCTCACAAATTAGTCAGCATTTGATCATTACGAGATACTCGGTCTCTAAAATAATTAATCAAGGCAGAAATAATGAACGTTGAGGGTTTCTTGAAGAGTTTTCAGCCAATTGTTTCCTTTCATATTACATTTATTAGTCTTATAGATATATAAAATACATATTCAACAATAGGTCTTACATGTAATTGTATTCTAGTTCTTAAAGTAAGACATATAATTAAAATGTGTATTTCTCTTACTTGACTTTTTAAAATTAATAGTTTTTAAAATTAAATTTCTCCCATACAAAATTGATTTGTTGGCTCTGAACTGGCATTAACTCGAAGCTTCGGTATGGCGCCTTAGCGTTGACCTTTTAAGTACTACTTACAAAATACAGAGTTATAAGTAAAAGAGGGAGCAAAAATATTTTTGTTTCTTTTTTTGTGTTGTTTATATATTATATGTATTTGTAAAAAATGTAGAACAAATATTGTTGGTATTGATGTAGAGAGGCTGCCTGCAAGAGGTAGTCAACTTATTAAAAATAGCCCTGTATATACGAAGTGAAGTGCATGTAGTGTTGAGAGCTACTTGTATATATTATACATAATATTTTGAAATACTTATCGTTTCTCGAATACTAAAGAAGTTTCGCTTAAAGAAGGCAG
Source organism: Napeogenes inachia (assembly GCA_959347355.1). NCBI lineage: Eukaryota > Metazoa > Arthropoda > Insecta > Lepidoptera > Nymphalidae > Napeogenes > Napeogenes inachia. Next base: position 10,523,268 of record OY365793.1, on the reverse strand, counting down.
AACACAAGCTCACAGAAGATCGGCGTGAGTTAGACTTTCACTCTGATTTTCGTTTTGTATAGTGACCTGCTCAAACCTCTTCCGGCAGAGTTTAAACCTCTTCTTCCTTTGTTTCCATTATTCTAGTTTCCTGCATCCGTCGAGGTTATCATGCATTTGAATCTTTACTCATTTTTGAATTTTTTGGATATAATTTATTATCAGGTTGACTGTCAAGCTCGTTTGTCTTCCTTTTAAAAGATATGCTAATACATAAACAAGACACCGTAAGAAAATAAAATATGTTAAGAATTTTTCATTTTATATATTTTTTTAAATATTAATTATACATAGAAATGTGTGGATGTACATAAAAATATACATCTACACATAAATTATAATTATATATTTATTATGAAAGGTAAGTTAATAACACTAGCTTCACATTGTTTAATATGGATATTCTCTTGAAATTTAATTTCGTAGTTTACAAGTACTATGTTATGAATCGCGGTTAGGACGCTTTCAGTGACATTTTGAACATACTAACAAGTTTACTATTTTACTCCCGTTTTAGTTTTAGATTGTATATTGGCAACTGTGTAACTAATTAATATTAATAAATAAATATTGTGCATAAATTGAACTAAAACATAGTTTTAAGAGTGTAAAACTTCAGTATTTTAAAATTGTTTAGCAAAAAAGTTTTATTTCTAGGTTTGAAGTAGATTTTTATGATTTAAAATGAAATAATATAGAGTAAAATGATAAAGCGGTCATGGTAATCCTTTTAAATATACTAAGTTTATAAAATTTATATTTACATAGGCGTGATTGTGAATAAAAGAAAATAGTATTAAGTTGTGGTACAGTTATTTTACATATAATAATTATCTTATTCATTTCTTAACTATTTAAAAAGAGAGTTTTATACTAAAAGAATTCTGGGATTTCATCTGTCCTAAGAATTCTGTTAATGAGACCAATCTTCAAGTTACTTTTATCGTCACTTTAACTTTGACGGATCATTATTCTCATACTAGTTATTTTAGTTGACCTACTTCAGATGGTATCACGGTATACACCATATATGGTGTATATGATGTCAGAGACTTATTTGTAGACCTACTAAAGAAGAAAATTTTATTGCAATAGGTATATCAGCTGCTATAACGCCCAGTGCATCCGAAGAAAACGGTACAGCGAGGCTTTCCTTCTGATTTACGTTGATTCTTGGTTCGTTTAGTAATAAAAAGTAGTATGTCCTTTCTCATTGTCTTATCGATGTTTATTCTAAATTTTATCAAAATCGATTTGATGGCTTAAGCTTGGAAGCGTAACAGACATACAGATATACTTATAATAATGTTTATCGATATTTTCTTTGTATAATTTTTTTGTTCTTTTTACTGTATTTTCTTTTTTGGTTTTTATTTTTTTTTATATTGTTGAGTGTAATAAAGAATTTTACTACTACTACTACATACAGATTTACTTTCGAATTTATAATATTTGTATGCTTCGACACCAATCTTCGAAAATTCTGGTCAGGATAACGGATTCTAACTATTTAAGTTATTGCATTTTCATCGGTACTTTATAAATTTGCAGTTTCAAGTGAATTAGACGTTTTAAAGTAGGTCGAAATAAATTTGAAAGTTACCTTAGTTTATACAGGCACAAACAATACATAAGATACAAAAATACATACCAAAATTATAAAAGCGTGGTACGAAATAAAAATTAATAGATGTAGTATCGAAGAATAGATACAGTTTTTATTTTTTTTGTCTGTATCGTGCAGTTGCACTTTCCGTTATTTTCACTATTTGAAATAATAAAATAGAAACATAGAAAATAAATGAAGTTTATATAAAATTATTAAGTATTAAATAAGTTAATGACAAACAATTTTAATTCTATGAAATAAAAATATTAGCTATTTCCTGAAATAACACCAGTTTAGTTTCCTAAACAATATCATTACCATTTCCGCGGAAAACGCTCCGATTGAACTTGTTAAATACACTTACGAATCTAAAGGAACAAATATAAGATGAACCGTTTGAAACAGATTATTGATATTCTTAAAAAAATATATAAAGCGTACACTTTTATTTTATTCCAGCTGCTATATTTTTTAAACATAAATAATGTTACCCAATCGCAAGACGACGAATAGGAGAATATATATGAGAAGTTTTCTAAACGATAAGGCGAGACATTAAAAGTCCTCAGACTGGCAGCCAACTTGAACAGAAACCTAGAGCCAACTTTCGCAGTAAAGCAAAGAAGTTTTACTTAAATTTTATTATACCAAGATATTTTTTAAGACTAAACATAACTGTAGTTAGTAAATTAGGACTTCCATATACCAAATAAATATTTTTTAATGATTAAAATAAGTGTTCAATATTCTTTATAACCGGTTAGACTATTAAGCAAGCAAATGCATTCAGTTGTTTCACTATTTATCAAACAACAGCATTCAGTTCAATATTAAGGAACTATTAAGCATCCAGTTTTTTATCTTTTGACAGAGTTTATAATTTTTTTTATTTTTTTTGACGTGACAAAGTCTTAAATTAGGTTAAGCTGGGAGTCACTTGTGAAAAAGTGTAACGCCCGGTAACGTAACGATGAGTCACACACACATAGAATGCCTTGCGTCTCTCTCCCACTCAAACATGATCGGTCCGCCGAGCAATGTTTTGATTTTCAAATTGATTCTTTAAAATTACAAATATTAAGAAAAAGTGGCAGATATAAGAAAACTTGATTTAAAATGTGTTGAGCAAAAATTTTAACATCTAATTTAAGTAAATGTTTTAATTTTCAACTTCATTATTTACAACTACAAATTTTAATTAATTTCAAATTTATTTAGCAAAAATTTGAACCTTCGATCTGAATAAGTGTTTTGATTTTCAAATTAATTCTTTAAAATTAAAAATATTAAAATATATAAAATCAGAAGTGACGTCACATAACATTATCTGTGCTTATTATTATTTAATATGTAGGCCAGTACATGTGACCATACTTGGTAGACACAATTGGAAATAGTATTTTTTATAACTGAAAAAAATAAATATATAAAATACTGGTAGCAAACAATAACTTCAATGATCGATATCTCCGCAACTAATTGATGTATCGAAAAAGTCTGTAAATAAATTTTGTAAAAAATAATAACATCAATAATATAATATAAAATAAATAATATATAAAATGATTTTACGTGACAACGTCTTCATCGTCCTATACTCAACAAAATCACTCAAATTATTAAAATATTGTGCAATTTGATAATATTCATATCAATAAATATTCTACCGAGAAAAAGACGTGGTCACGTAAATCTTCGCCCGTAAAACCGACTTTACAGGCAACCATTTTTTGTAATATTTTTTTTGTTGTGGAAGGATATCCTTACATAAGACAAAAATATAGCATCTAAAAAAATATATATAAACTATTAAACATATACAAGTAGGTAACCTGTGCAACCTTGATCACACTTTTTAAACATTTGCATTTCCTTTCCCATTTACATTTATGTTAAAAACTTATTTATATTTAAAACTTCTTAGCTTCGATGAATCAATTGAATTTTTAAATCACTTTGTAAGTAATGTAAACATAAAATGAAATCGCCGCGAATTGTTTGTCTAAACATACATGTTGTAAATCGGTTGGATCGCTCCCGTTAGTTTCGATATCGTTACTGCACAACACATTTTGTTCTTTTTACAAAATGTATAGTATTTGGAACACCAGACCATTACAATTTATAATCTTAAACTAAATGCGTAGTGTATATCAAACCACATTGAATGAAAATAAACATATATATTATATTTTATTTTATTCAACATTGCTTCAGTCAGCCATTTTTTAAACTCCTAACATATATAATCTGTCTATGAATCTTTAGTAATCCTTAAAAGCCTCTATTATCGTTGCTTTCTCACTCGTAGATCGTAGCAAATAGCTCTGAGCTAGTAGAATATAGATTAATTTAGTGTTAAAAAAGATAATATTTTCAATAAATCATGTTATATACTTAACAAATATAACATGATTTGTTGTGGCTTATATAGTACCAGATACATAAAACAGATGTTATATTCATAGCATTTAAAATAAAAAATTAACAGAATATAAAAATTAAGTGCACGCAGGCTCTCTACACTAATCCCTACAACATTTGTTCTACGACTTTTGAAAATTAATATGTAGTTTTTAAAATTTTATTTTTCCCATACAAAATTTATTTGTTGGCTCTAAACTGGCTTTTACTCTGAGCGTAGGTGTGGCGCCTGGGCGTTGACCTTTTAAGCACTTCTTACAAAAATAACTACGTTAAAAAAACAGACTTTAAAACTAAAAATTAAAAAATAATTAAGATTTAACATTTGTTATATACTACCTATTATTTATATGTCCTATTTTTTACTAATATAATGTATAAAATAAGTTTAAGACTCTTGAATTATTTAGAATAATTCGATGTAAGTTGAATGTAACAAATAGCCGAAGTGGCTTCTGATGTACAAGGGTCGAGGCTATTCATCTCTGTCAGTCGCAAGGTAGACCTATTTATAAGGACCTATGTCTTGGGATTTTTAGTCAACTTGTTTCACACTCTTGGATAGAAGGTTGTTGTCTTTTAATACATATGTTTTATTTTATTACAATGCATTATAGCATTGATTAATACAAGTATTTTATTGCAGTGCTACAATATTTATATATTTATTTTATTAGAATGCTACCATATTTATACAATTTATAATTTATGAATATAGAAATGAATGTAGTTCGAGGTAGATCAAAGAAGTTGAAGACTGTGTGAAAGTTGACATGAGTAAAAGTAGAATAACTTCTGTAATGACCTTTGGTGGGCAAGAATGGAAGAGAAAAACATGTTTTGCCGACCCCATTTAAAGGGGAAAAAGGGCAGGATGATGAATAATTTATATTATATAATTTCTTAAAATATAAGTTAAATTTACAAGACAAGTAAGTATTATGAACACAATGTATTATCAAAACACCTAGTACATAATATAAAATTTAAAATAAGTAATATTACACATATTAATATATAGTAATTAGTGAAATTAATATAATAGTAATGGTTGAGCACTTAGACTATATGATTTGATATTGTTATTTCGTGACTTGGTAACATAGCATATTTAGCGGCCCCTCGACACAACGACTTCAATAAATACAAAATAATAATATTTTTATCCCTTTAAGAGGTCTTTTTGTTTTAATTTTTCTTATGATTTTTAAGGTAATGTTACTGGTTTCTTTACTGTAATAAATGAACCTACAAACACACTGATTTTTACTTGTTTAGATATCTACTATCAATAATGCATAATAATCTTTCACCATCACCGATAAATGCTCAATATCTTGAAGACGATTGCTTCTATTTCATCCAAACATAGCTAAGAACCATCTTGATAAACCACGCTTTCGATTAAAAAAACCGCTTTCAAATCCGTGCACTCGTTTGGCTGCTACGATACCACAGACAGACAGACAGATACACAGATAGACCGGTCAAACTTATGAAACCTCTCATTTGGGGTCGGGGGTTAAAATAATCAAAATATTTTATAGTGGGTACCTACTAAAGGTAAACAATACATTCGCTGATTATCTTTAATTAAAAATAAATTCAATGAGACGGACGACGAGTCTCTTTGTTGTGTTAATCGAATACAGTACCTCGATTGCATCTCTTTGTCTTTAGTTTTCAGTTTTTTATTATAGATATATTAATATAAAATAAGATACATTCAGTTTTATTATTTATCGTAATTATTTATGTTTCAGGTAGGTATCTAGATCAGGTTCTTTCTCTCTTCTTATTTTTTCTATTTTTCTCACTTTTCTTATCTTCATCAACACTTAATATCATTTTAATATTTATAAGTTACTTAAGCCTATAAATAAATAGTGATTTTAATCCCGGGTTCCCTTATAGTGATAAGGAGATTGACTAATTACTTTTCCGACCATTTTTACTGATTACTAATTAGACATAAAACTTAAGACATACCTGAAGATTATAAAAGGACTAAAAAAATGATCGACTAAAAAAAGAATGATGATGAAACTTTGGGTACATAATATGGTATTTTAGATACTGAATAAATTAAAATTGTGTGTAATATTTATATAAGTTTTATCCCTCGAAGTAGAAAAGTTAAGTATAAATTTACCTGTGCATCTGTTAGTGTCATCATAGCTTCCAAACGGATGCATTCAAATATTTAGCTACCTATGCAATCCTATATCTTAATACTCACAGAACGTGTTGAAAAGCCTTATTTAAGGGGAGCTCTCATACAATAAACGTTATTGATTTGCTTGATTCGAATAACGGCTGCAGGTAAATGCTTAACATATCAACAGACTATTTAGTCAAATATTCGCTTTAAAAATAAATAATTTAAACCAAATAAAATAAATATTTAAGGGAGGTTTATATACAATAATCCTAATTTTTACCGTTTTTGTTAGTGTTTATTAGTTTGAGTCGGTGGGAGAAAATTGTAATTGGACACTAATGGTTGCGCTGCATTTGTATTCCAGGTATTTTAAATATTTTCAGGTCAGAGTCGGCTCGTTTATTCCAGCGTGATTGTCATTGTGAAAAGCAAAACTACAATTTTAAAGAAAATCTTCGGAAGATTAAAAAAATAGGCCAGAACCGTTAGTTTTTGTAAAAGCTTTGGGTACCCCATGAGACACAAAATGAGAAAGTGCTTGTGTCTTAAACCTTTTTTTTTTATGTTGTTCAAGATAAATATATCAGACTTAAAAATATAATTTTCGGTCAAGGTTATTGTAGTATCACACACTTAATAAAACATTATTAATATTTAATTATATGTATTGTTTTACATCTTTTACTATTATATATTTAAAAATCATAAAATATATTTTTATATATTATAAGCAGATTTATCCAAATCCACCAATCCAGGGACATACGCAGGAATTACCTTTGACTGAGACAAGAAATAAAGTTGAATATTTAGAGATTCCATTTTAAATACGTGAACATTTATACACAAACTTTAAAACGTACTTCAAAATAACGAATGTGGTACGACTCTCCACCAAGAGTTGCAGTTTGTATTTCTGGATTAGATTTTATTTGAATGGTACAAAAGTCAAAATGTTTGTGTTAATTAATATTGCAAACAATATTTTTCATTCAGTTGAAAATTATATATATTTACGCACAAAATCGACATTTTAATTTAAATATATGATTTTGATTTTGGATACATTCACTCTACGTTCAGATTAAAATTATCGGAAGGTATTTTTATAAGAATTTAATTGTTTTTCTTTTTTTGAACATTACATATTATTATGACACGATTTTACAATAATTTTGATATGCCATGGACTAATTTTAATGATGACTTAATCCAGGCCGTGCTAAATATATTCCAAAAAGTAAACCAAATAATTGTTCTTCTTGTTTTCAAGTAATTTAATATGAGTTTGTTTAATGTAGTACTGCTGCCTGAAAGTCATATAACATTTATATTACTTCCGTTCAAAGTTGTACGGTGAGAGTATTATTTATGCTCTCGTAACCATTTTATGTTTGGATCAAGGTCCATGTGATAAGAGATAAATAATGCTCGAAAGAAAAGTAGCTCTTTGGTTTTCTTTGAAAATGAAAACTTATAAACATATATATTTAGTATTTATTACAATAATTAAAGTAATATATTTGTGATTAAAGTTTTCGAGTAAATAAAATAATATGAAAAATATTCTTAAGATATAAAACTTCCTTCCAAATCTATGTACAATTGTCGTAGCTTAGCCTCACTGAGGACTCTAACGAAATATATATGTAGATATATGTAACCATCATAATTCAAACTATTAATACTAAAATAAACTTTGTAATTTTTTTTTATTTTACAAAATAGGTTTTTGAATAATAATAATATGAAATACTAATACAATAAGTTGTAAATTAATATTCAAGTTCATTTAACAATGCTTAATTTAAAATGGTTACATCATTTGCAAAATATATAATTTATCTGTAAATAATTACGAGGCAATGAATAATTAACATCATAGATGAGATATTACAAATACATTGAATAAGCATTTGGCAGACATAATAAAGCAATAAAAAATGGTTTAAGACTATGTTTAGTATTTAGTATATAAATAAAATGTATCAATTTAATTCATATTATTAAAACAAACTTATTTACAAGAAGTATGTACAAAAATAACTTCAATAATTTAACATATAACTAAATATTAAAGTATGAGGTCGTTACCAACCCATAAAACTCCTATCACCATCACCTCTACTGCTACCTTCTAATAAAAATATATAAATTTAAGAGTGTCATATATATTTAACCAGATTTCTTTCTAACAAGATACACTTATTTTATACATACATATTTTATAAATTAAACTTTTTCTTCTATTCTCTTGTAAATAATATACAATGTGTAAATTCAAAAGTGCATGTTAATTTGACCGTTGGGAAAGACAAATGTACATTACGAGCATAATACTGACCGGATAACAAAATGATGCTTCAATAATAATATACTAAATAGCCTCTATGCAAGCATGCAAGTATTATAGTAAAATATATGAGTCGCTAAGTTAATAAAATTAATTGTTCCAAATACTTTTTGAAAACATAATAGGTATAGGATATATCATACGTTAATAAATAATAGTCATATTGTGGCTTTGAGAATGAATGGAGGAAAAATACAAGATATCCACGTTTTATGTAGGTAATCAAGAAAGTTAACATTTCTTTACATTTACTTAATTATTTATAACATTTTATTAATATTTAATTATTTATTTAATTAATATTAATTTAAATTTAATTTAATTATTCATTTATTTATTTATAATTTTTTTATTATTACATCGTCTCAAACTTTTTCGTCTCTGTGTTGCATGTCGCGTGACGGTCGGCCGCGGAGTAGGGATAAAGTGAAAGGCGCTCGTATCGATGCGGTTTTTACTAGATACATTGAAAAAATCGAATGTAAGTCACTGTTCACGTATTTTAGTTACCATAAAATATTGGTTACATTTATAAACTGTGAAATTCATGATGAAGATGGAATTGATAATAGAATGATTGAAAATAATTGAAAAACGGATCAAAATGACTCAACGATTATAAAATATTGTTTTCAGTGTTTTAATATGTGTATATCATCTAAGTAATTGTTAAGTATTATGTATGTCGTACTCTAAGACACAGAGTTCAATAAAAATATTAGTTGGAGACCTAGTCTACTTTTATCATTTCCCATTATCATTCCCATTTTCTAAGTATAAAATTAAGATTGATGAAGCAATTTTTATACCCTTAATGGAATATTATTCCGAAAATTTTTAGTTAAATGTCTATAATGTGAAAAAAGTTTCACTTTTACGGTGGTTTCATAAAACCACACAAGTTTTTTTTATTTTATTAATTAATAATGAAACAAAATACAAGATGTGAAAATACTCTAATCACAAAGAACTGGATAAGATAGATGATAGATGAATTTAAATTTTATTCAAATAATCTATAAACTTTATTAGACTTTGTCTGTTACTCTTGTTTCAGTAAAATATATATTGTTTCTTTATAATTTAGATTTTAAAAAGAGCATACAACCAATTTCCTTGGTTTCTGTCGCCAGTTCTTGTCAGATATGTGCAATTAAGTAAATTATTTTTTTGAGCTGGTGGTAAGTCTTTAAAGAAAAGTGAAAAAATGTTTTGTATATAACTGTTGGTTTGATTTTAAATAAATATTTAGATTTTGGTTTTAAACTATTGACACTTTTAACAATAAAACATGTTTTGTAGGTTTAAGCTGCTTTTGCACATGATATAATTATTTTTGGAGATAATAAAACTTTTAATGTACTATGCGAATATTATTGCAATTATTATTATTATTTTTTAATTTAGTAATATTGATTCTTGATTGATATATCATTTAAATCTATAAAGTGTTAATACAATAAGCGTTAAATAACTTATGTTTCATAGATAATAAACATAAGATACGAATCTTTACTGCAATAGATGTTACTATTACCTACTATTATTGAATAATACTTATACTTAAGAATAATCCTTTTTCTATTTAAGTTAAAAGATATAAGATTTTTAGAAATCAGGTAGAAAACTACTTAAATAAAATCAATTATCACGTTTATATATTTCAGGAAATGAACTCTCTTAATAACTCTTCAACACAAATCACAACTTTAAAACTAATTTAGTAATACAAATATGACACAAAATGACGTATAAAACACAGTTGTATAGTTAGATAGAAACTATTAAACAGATAAGTAATCAAAGATCACATCGTCAACTAGTATTCACATCCGCTGAGTTGCCGTTCTTAAATGAGTTGAACACATTGAGTTATGAACAATATAACCCAACCCAACCACCTGCTTAGGGATACCTTTAGTTCCTAACAATTAGATATTATGTTATTTGTGATAATTATTTCTTATGCAAATTATATACGTTTTTATGGCCATGTTGTTCATGGCGTCTATCAGCTAAATAAAAAAAAAAGTATATTTCTATATTTGCTTCCTCGAAAGTCGTCTAAGTCTTTCAAGAAAGGTATTATATAGTATCTACAAAAAATGTGTTAAAATGACTTGTGATCGTGAGAATCTCTAAATCTCAACCCTTGTCACTTGTCATATTTTGACACGAACCGTAGAAATAAATTATTTACAACAGCGTATCTTTATCGGAACAAGTTAAGTTAACGAAATGTATTTTTTGTTTCAATTTTGATGCAATTTAATTTCTATAACAAAAACAATTTACTAATAAAGAAAAATAATATACTGGTATCAGTATTTACTTCTTATATTAGCATCACAACTGAAACAATTATCTGTTTGAATTTATATAGGTATGTATACATTTATTTAGTACGTGTATATTTTTATGTATGGTTAAAATTTAATGTAATCTGCGAGTAAAATTCCTAATAAATATTTTACTTCAGAGTAGTATACGTGCCTCAATTTGAGTGTCTTTGTTGGAAATAAGTGAAATTCAAAAGGGTATTAAATAAAAGTTTTAGGATATATAACGAAAAATGGTAAATGTTTTGGTGAAAAAGTATTTTATTACAAATTCAGGCTTTAGCATTTTTGTTTTAATGCAAAATTTAAACAATTCTCCTTTTAATTTTGCTGAAGTGGATTGCGGCTTAAGATTAAATAAATTGAAAATTCAGAAAAGATGAAAATGGAAAGTACCTTTTTAAACTACTCTTAACACACTTTTTTTAATTTTTTTTAAGTGTTGTGTTCTGTGCAGTATAATAACAACATTAAAAAAGAAATAACAATTGTTTTGTATTTTCAAACTGAATTAATGACAAGTTTTCAAACATATAGCTTTAATGTAACATCTATTAAATGCAAACCTTTGATGTTATTTTAGTTTCATCAAAATAAAATATATATTTTCAATTCGTTGGCGTAACTTATTATTTTTTATTTTTTTAAAGATCTGAAGAACTTTAACAATTATAGAAGCAAAAGTTACAATAAGTTAACCTTATTAGTATCTAATATTAATAATTTATGTGTGGGTACTTGACTTAAAACGTTTATGCTTAATCCTCTTAAAAACACTTGCAGTCTGCTAGTACAGTTATGAAAGAAAAAATGTTATAATACTCTGAAGTCGTACCCCGGAGGGTATACACTATACAGTAACATTGAACAGCTTAATATTATATGTCATATAGTATTATATGTCATATCATATGACATAGTATTACTAGACGAATTTGGGTCTACAGCCAAGAACTCCAATTTAGACAATTTGTACATGCTAATTTCAGAAACGGATTAAACGGTTTTGATGCAGTTTTCGGGAAAATATTGTCATGGGCTTCACTTTACATTTTGTGTTTTTTTTTTTAATTTAAATTGGTTAACAAATAAAGAAGTTCATAATCTCTTTTTTTCATACTATCGCTGTTAGACATTTTTTCAAAATAGTGGACCTTCCCTCAGTAATACGAAAGAAAAATATGTATATAAAATCGGACTGCTTAATACTAAAAAAGTATTTGTAATATCTTTTTAAAAATAAACTAGAAATACTCCTACATGCAAAAACTACTTGACGGATTTTGATGAAACTTTGAAGGTTTATAGTTTATACACTGTTATGGTTATACAAAAGGTAAGTACGTTTTATGGAAATCGAAATCTACGCGTACGAAGACGTATGCGCAGCTTGTTTTTAAAATAAATTGAATGCTTTGCTGATGATATTAATATAGAATAGTACATGTTTAATGAAAGATTCACTTTAACAGTGTTTGGGTTCTATTAACATTGTGTAAGAGTAAATTGTAGCATCCTCATTATTATTTATTATTAAAAGGCCTTAAATTTTAATACATAGTTACATATATTATTGATACGTAAATATATTTGTTATAAAAATAAAATGAAAAAATATATAAAAGATGTAATGGAATGGAAAAGGTTTTGGAAAAAGACGTTTACGAAACAAAACACAGCCATTTTGGTTCGATCTTCCGTGAGAAGGTGGTGAAGTGGATTACCCACGTCCCCCGAAAAATCTTATAACACTTTGCATACCTCTATGAAAAGTAGGTTGAATTTTATGGAATCTAAAATCGCAATTACATCGCTGTTTGATTACTAATTACAAACAAAATAAAAAGAATATTCAAAAAACAAGATAAAGATTAGTATTCTACAATAATCTGAGTATCTAAAACCAAAATGTGTGCAGTATACTACAGAAGACAGATAAATATGGTTTCAGTTGACAATTCTACAGCAAAGTTAAGAAAGTGAAGTTTCAAACTACACTCGTAAGATGTTATCGTAATAAAAACCTTATTATAATTATTAAAAATTTCATTAAAGTAGAGAGAAACACTACTTTATATTTTTTCATAAATATCAACATAAAATACTAGTATACTCGACAACAAGGTAACGCAATATCTAGCATGTAATTTAAATAAGGTCTCACTTTCAATAAGGTCACACAGGAGTCATTTAGAGTATCGTATTTTATTTTTGTAATTGTTACTATTATAAACATATGCTATTTTATACACTATATCCATAATAGACCAGTTTATTTGAAATGCCTATGTACGGATCCAACAAAGGCCTTATAAAATTACATAAGCACAAAATCCATTTTACATACATAACTACATTTTACGCTCTATTGAATCGAACCGCAGATTGTGTTTGCGGTCGAATCCGTAAACATCGTCGTCGGGATATTGCAGGCAGAGCATTACTAACGACATGAATAATTGTACCCAATACCAAACTTTTTTTTTTAATAAATAAGAATATTTTATTTTTAATGAGATCATAAAGAGAATCACGAATTAAAATAATCGGATGTCCTCGAATTTAAATGAATACTAAAAATGGTGTTATAACTCAGGTCTTAAAATGTCAATTGTGCGTTGTAGTAGTGTAGTGACATGGCATGGAGTAGAAGAGGTTAGTTAACTTTCGCATCACTTCTATAATAAAAAAAAGTCTGTGATACTAATTAAACGTACTCAATCTTCTTAAATGTTCTATCAAATTCATAGATTTCACCATAGATTCCTATTTCTCTTAAATAATTTTGGATTTTAGATTTGCTGCAAGATAATTAAAAATTATATGTTTTATAACACGTAACTAAAAAAATATGTTCTTGAAAAAAAAATACTCAGTCCTTTAAGTATTTTAAAAAACTCTACAGCACAAGTCCGTTTTATATGAATCTAAACTTTTGATTTTATAATTATATATATATATTTTTTTGCTTTCTGAAAGAAGACAAATTTTAACTAGTATTAAATATTAATAATTATCAAAATATACATGAGTAATTGAAATTTTATTTCTTGAAAGTTTGTGAAACGAAATTATTATTATTTTTTCTTTCCAAATAAATTCAAAAACTATTTCCATATACTTACGACTTTGTTGCCAATGCTAATGAACCAGCTTTGGTGCCGGGATTACGCTCACTTAAGCTGGCTTACGTGTAGGTACTCGTAATAACACATATATGTTGTAAAAAAAATTGTCGAGTTGTAAATTTACATCTCTATATAAGCTTGCAGTTACATTACACTATTTGTTGGATAAACAGCAAGCATTATAAAAAAAAAGTTTTCTAATGATATTAACTTAAGTCAATATTTTTTTAAAATATTATTGTAAAAAATATTAATGTTAAACAACAAGTTTATTTACAATTACTATGCTATTTTTTGTTGTCTCATAAAATATATTTTAGTATTAGATCCACTAATGGATTAAGTTGTAAATCAACAAACAGATTTATTAATAAATGTCGTGCCTACAGTAAAATAATATTTGACTCCTTTTTTCCTATTGCAGGCAAAATACTTTTCATTTTACGAATGAGTATTGTACTTCACTCGTATTGTTTTGTTGGACAAGTAAAGCTTATTCAACCTCTGAAATGAAATTATAATAATTACAAAAGTACATAATGTAACATTGTTTTATTACGAAATAAATTATGCATTAAGGAGATTTTTGAAGGAAACAGAATTTTCAATTTTCATAAATAAAACAACCGTAGTTTCTACTTCTCTTTTTTTTAAATTATTATGACAAAATAATACACTCAACTAAGCTTTTGTAAGTAAGCTAAGCTAACTAAGCTCTTCGTAGTACTGTACGTTTTTTTCACTACATGTTTTGGCTGCCTTGTTTAAAAAGTATCATTGGAGTTTCCTGACAGTTTTCTTCTCTTTGGAACCGTGTAAACAAAGTTTGACGTTTCATTAGTGCAATGTATGCTTATCTGAAGTAAAAAATAATTAAAGCTGAAGTCGAAAGTAATACTAATGGATTATATTAATACCTGAAGCATAAAAGAGCCGAGGACGGACGGAGGAATATAAAATTTATCATAGTTCATGTTTTTATGACGTAAAAACGTACAAAGCAAATATAGTAATGTAATAGTGGTTTAATAAGTACTAAATTTATAAAAAAAAAATTATAACTTGTTATCTTGATACACTTGTGCCGATGATTTGATACCTTTTTCACCAAAATATCCCTCATAGCTAACACCCCACCAAACCATCACTGAAGTCGGATAATGCCCACGTTGCACTCTGTCGACTGATTGGGAAGCTTCATTAGGGCTTTGAGCATAAATACGTTTATTTTGTTTGTTAAAATGTTGCTCAATTGTAAAATTTTTCTCATCCGTAAACATAATTTTTCTGTGACCTCCCGATGCATACCGCTTCAGTAGTTGTTTCAATTTTACCACACTATACATCTTTAATTTATCAGTTAAAAAATTACCAGTGATTTATAGTCTGCAAATCCTAAGTCATTTCTTAATATACGCGACATGGTTCTAGGTGCTATCTTCATTTCCCGAGATAAAATCTTTTTGTCATTTTCTCTCACGGAAGTCTCATTGTACCTATTAATAGCCCGGTACACAAACATTTGACTAACACCAAGTTTATGGAGAGTTTTAAAAATTTCATTTGTTTCCTTACCTACTTTGTGTAATACAATCACAGCAGCTCTTTATCACCCCACTCCATTTTAATATCGCAAAATATTGTACAATGTATTGGCGCCAACATGAGAAAACAATCGTATAAAAATGACAGATTCCAGATGACAGATTCTTTTTAAGTGTAACAGTATTTATAGCCAGACAGGTCAAGAAGTTTTTTTATTTTTTTTTGCATATTTCATACACACGTACCGAATAATTATTATTTTATGTATATTTTACTGTTGTGTGTATATCGAACATTTAGCTAAAGAAATTGAAAGATGTAACTTGAAGTAACTGTAACTGATAGGAGTCTAAAAGTTTTCAGAGTGCTTCGAACCGTTAAGTACCGTCTCTTTTTCTTTAGATTTATAGTATGTAATTTGTTTGTAAGAAAAAAAAAATGTTTATATAAAAAAAGGAAAAATTGATTTCGTCCGACGGGCATTTTAAAATTCTTATATTGTCTTTTTTTTCAAACAAATTATATGCCTTAAATAAAAACAAATATTCTTGTCTTACAAAATAAATTTTCTTTGAAAAAAATAAATACTTTTGCTCATTAATTCGCATGAGACAATATTTTTTTGTAAGCTACGCATGTAACTAGTTTATTTTATTATATTATTATTTATTGCATTTTAATTAATAAATACAAAACTTATAAAAAAAAGTTATGAAATTATAAATTGAAAAATATATACCTAAGCATATTACATTTTTTAGACCGATTTAATTAAAAAAATGTGTAATTCACACATTTTTTTTGTAGGAGACGTAGCATAATACATATTTTTCAAAATAATGAGTCTTTTAAAAGAAAGTATACAATTTATGATTGCAAAACAGTAACAACATCAAATAATAAAGCTCAAGAAAATTAATTATAAATAATTAGATTTATATTCAGTTGATCTAAATTTTAATTTTAAATATAAAATAGGAGTTTGAATTTATTTATTTCATTGCGATCGTTTGTAAATAATATTATAGTTGCTAATTCTGTACTTAACGTTGGTATTGGTATGCCTTATTGCCTTACCTTATCTATCGTATACATTATCACCTTAAGACTAAAGTGTGATTCGTAACAAGCGAATTATTACATATTAGATAAGATTCAATTTTATAACCCATCGTTTTTTAACTATGTACTTAGTATTTAATTTCTTACCTTTTTGTTTCGCTCAGTAAAAACGAGATGCATAATTTCTAAATAATAACGTGATGTGTGTGTTCTCCAAACAAATTATTCACAATAATAAAAGGTAAAGACATAGTATTAAGTAAAGGAATATAATTAAAATAAAAAACAGCAGTAAATCTGTGCCGTAGAATAACGTTTGAACGATGCAAGCGTGCGGCCAACTTGAGGTAGCGTTGGGGGCCTGGTTGCTCCCCTACCTCAGATATGACAAGGGGGGTGATGGCTGACCATCGCGGTATACTCGTTAACAGGTGCTGCTTGCGGTGATTGGCTTTCGCAGCATTAATTCTAAGCTGGGGAGTGTCTTTACAGAAAGGATTATTTCAATAAATATGGTGTCAAAATAGGCCCTCCTAACACTTCCCCTTATACACAGGTGAACTCTGGTATGAATTCAAAGTGAAAAAATATAAATAAATTAATTAATTACCATACATAATAAATCATTCAAAGTTTTTTGAAAATAATTGTAAATATTTATACAATAATACTTACTGAAACATAATGTAAGATTAGAACTATGTCTAACATATGTAATATAATAATATAAATAATCATTTTAATCTGGCTGCGTTTATTTTTAAGTTTTTTGTCGCGTGGTAAGAAAAAGGTCCCAGTTCTATAATAAATTTCCTTGTACGCACATAAATCTACACGCTTTGCTGGCTACGTTTCTTCAGATTATATTAAAAATAGAAAACCAACAAAAGTGACAAATATAATGGGTATAAAGAAATTATTAATAGAGGACAAGATAAAAATAATATATTCTGAAACACGATTCATATTTTTTTTGACTTAATAATTACAACATAAATAATCTTAGGAACTATTTTCATAAAACTTTGTAGTCAAGGCGTTTGTTGACACTTGAGAATATTATTAATAATAATTTAGCTATTGTGCCTTATTCATATTAAGTTACAAATAATTTTCTTAGTACATAAATAGTGTGAAATTTGCTCTACATAGGTACATAGATAGAGTATGTATGTTTGTGAGTGTGAAGACGTCACACTCACAAACATACATGGAGATCCACTCCAGTCTTAGAGAAAAAATATTTTTAAAATCATACCAAAACAGACTTATTTAGTGTTGTATAAAAATACATGAATATGAATTACGTGAAAAAGTGAATAGAATCAAAAATACAAAGACAAAAAAATAAAACGTGACTTTAAATTAAGTAAAAATAAGAAAAAACAATCAATAAAAATGTACGTGTATATGTCTTCTAAAATGAAATTAAGTAAGAATTAGCTAATGTCAAAGACTTTGAATAAAAACCATAAGACAATACGAATCTAGGATTTAAATATAATTTAAAATTATTATTTCTCATTTCTTTCATGAATAATAGGTGTAACTTTATTAATATTTTATATTAATTTGCATAATAATGAAAAATATAGTACATAAATCCTCGAAAAAAATCTAGTATATAGAAAATATCATAAATAAAGCCAGTATGGGTATCCCAGAAAATATATAATTATTTATTATTAACAATCATAATGACCTTTTTTTGTTATTTCGGTAAATTGATATTATAACATAATGAAATATGTTTATTAATAAATAAAAATTATAAAAGAGAAGTTAAAGAACATAGTATAAAGTCATTTAAACTTTGTTGCTTATTTGTTAAGCGGTAACAATTACGATAAATAATCTTTTTAACACCATGTTGAAACATCCTATGCCGCTATAACAATAAATACTAAAAACAAAATAAAATAAATGTTTGAAGGGGCTCCTATACAATAAACGCAATAGCTACAAGACGCTTGAACAGAATATTTAACTATATATTCACTTTAAAAAAATAATTAAGTCAAAATGAAATAAATATTTTATTTAAAGACTCCAATACAAAAAACGTGATTTTTTTGCCATTTACAATATGTAATGGTGACCCTTAGATCGCGAGTCCGACTAGCCCTTGGCCGATTGCTTATCATTATTAATCTCCACCACAAGATAACAAAACTATTGCAATTAAGTTTTATCATCCACGTGGTTTACATTATTAGTAAGTATAACATGACTACAAATTTATTACAAAGGTAAGAAATAAAAATAATAATACCTAATTAATAAAACAACTCATACACATAGAATCCTTGATACCTTTGATTTAATATCTTGTTTGAGTTATACGTTAACAACAATAAATTTGATTTAATGCTTATTTTTTTCTTATTATTGTGTTCAATAATTTATTTATATATTTTTTTTCTTTTGTATGATTATGAGGTTTCGATTTATCTTGTAAAACCGCTCATATCTTACTACTTTAAATAATATGTAACCATGTTAGCCGTGTTATGCTAACTTAACTGTGAAATTATTATTATATATTTACAGGAAGCTGTACTTTTAAATTTAAAGAATACATATTGTAGTTTTCGGAGAAAACTTCAGGAGAAAGTTCATTCGACAACCAAAACATATGAATCCTGGAATACTGAAATCCTGAAATAAACTTGAATAGTTATGTTAAGAAATAAAAGTTAATAATAAAAAAAATATATTTTAATTATATTATAAAATTCATTCAACATACCTACATAACACAGACATAGGCATAACATACACATAGACATAACACAGACATACATAACAATAATAATAATAATAATAATATCACAGGACAAATTACACAAATTGATCTAACCCTAAGGGTGTTAGACAACGATACAAAGACATAGATATACAAACACATATAAATACTGAGAATATATTTAATAAACGACCAAACCCAGAAATACAGACATCTATGCTCATCACATACATGCCTGTCCCTGTCAAGGATCGAACCCGAGCCCGATTGTGTCGCTATACGTTAGGTGTCTGCACTAACCACTCGACCAACGGGGCGGTAAATGGTAACAATGGATAATAATAAAAATAAATTTTAATCTGAATTAAATTGTTTTATATTTATCTTACTAAAATCTTTATTTATATAAGCAGAAATAATCAGATCAAATAATCGTTTGGGTAAATCTTAATTTGAAAAATAAATAGTTCCTCAAGCTCGTAAATGTTCGTATTAGCCAAGGTTGCGTACTATACGCAACATTGCTTCTATAGCTTATCAACGATATGTTGGATACACAACGTTCATTGTTATACGGATGGCAGCACCGGGAATGCTGTATATTTCGGCCATTCAGGATTCTCTAGAGATACCTTACCGTTAGGTTACTTGCAGGCTCATTTGTTCTCCTGTTCATATAAGCAATAATAATACTATTCGTATAACCTGTGAATTTTAGAATCAATGGTCTTGCTTTGCTTTAATAATAATACTTTTTATTGCATTTTTTATCAAAATAATGAGTAATATATTTTAAGCACATTAAAATACATAAAGAATGTGTCAGCGTATATTTAGATATTTACTTGTTTGTTATTACTTTTAGAGAGGAGTGTTAAATAAAATAAAACAAAACATCGTCGTTGTGTCTTTACTGCAGTCTGCACTTACTCTACACACTTTACGATACTTTTAGCTTTTAAACCACGTATTTTAAAAGTCTTATACTTATAAGCCAAGTCAGAAAACTAGATTTTATATTCTTGAAACCAACTATAAAGAAACTAGTTTTAAAGGAGTTCGGCATAACAAAGATCTAATTTGAATTTATTTATAAAGCAAAAAAAAAAAACGTGTGGCACTCGGAAGCTGCTGCGGTAAAGCTATTGCATAGTATTTTTTATCAACGTATGTAATTATAATTATTTATTTTATATGCAGTGTTTTTTTAAATATGAATTCAAGTTACACTTTTTGAGTGTGGTGACCGATAAGATTTTTTTTCTTTTATTGAATAAATGAGTCATTTATAAGGTTGTTGATATTTTTAAATATATCAATATCGGGGTTTGATATTTAAAAAAAAAATGGATATTTCGATACATCGGCTTTATTTAAAATAACTATTTTAAGTCATCTAAAAAATGATTGTCCATACATGCAAGATGTTTTTTTAATTTGTTAAGTAGGTTGCTAACTTACTTGTATTACCGCTGCTTTTATGTATTTTCCCTCGTAAGTTATATGAAACACTTCTTGTATCAATGATGAAATACATACCATACTTACATACTAACTTTTAAACTATCGCGTTTCATTATATATAATTAATTATTTAAAAATCGTGAAAAACAGGCTGACGCAGCCTGTGACCACGGCCGGTGCAACCTAGTCGATACGTCAGGCAAATAAAAGGTATGTGATACCTATTCCGGACGTGTTAATTCCGGATTTTATAAATAATAATACATATATACCATTCAATTTTCGAAATTATTGATGAAGATATATTTTGGCACTAAACTATTTATATTCAACTAGATATTTAATGAATTAATGTAAATAAATTAGCTTTTACTGCTACAATAAAATTATTATTTTTCATAACCTCTTTTTTCTTTCTCCCAATGTTAATTGTGATATCAATATAATTTGTTTCGCAGTTAACGTGACAAAGACAATACTACCCACTCCTATAAAGTAGGTACTACATTTTTATACCTTACACTTTAAAGGTATATCTACAAAAAAATACATTTCATTATAAGATAAGAAGTAAACTAAGAATGGAGAAAAAACAAAGTATAATGTAAAAAATGTACACTATAGGTACTAAGTTTACGATTGTTGATTTTGTATAGATTAAATAATTTACATAGAAAAAAATATGAAAACTTATTTGAAATAGATAGATAGAAGTCTTTTGTAACACGATAACGGAAAATCTTTAAAATTAAAAGGCTTGTGGAATAAAATGCCTTTGTACAAGTAAAACATTTATCCTAAACTCACCCTTAACCAGTAAGCAATAAGTCCATAATACATATTAACAACTCGGCGCTTACGCTATTTTTAAATGATATGTACACAATACTCGGCCGAGCTTCATATTACGCGGGGGGTGTTAGGTTATTTTTGTTACGGAATTTCTGGATTCGGTCTCCACAGTCAAGGCCCCCGATAGAAGCTATGCAATAGCTTAAAATGTTTTTTAGAAAGAAGATTGACAATATATTACTTCCATTGCAAATAACGGCATAAGATTTAATTTTGAGCTAACGGAGATGCATCCAGCAACTTACTATATAACAATGTTACCTATAGTAAAAATCATAATTTTATTTCGATTTGAAGTTTTCTTCGCAGTGTATATGAAAATTGAAGGCGATTTTTCCCATTTTTTTTGTAGTATATAGGTAGTTATCATTTGGTTTGATATCCTTTTGCCATTTTGTCATTAAAACCAGCCAGAAACAAATAATACTGCCATATATTTTTTTAATACAAGTTAATTACAACTTACAACTAAATCAACTACATTTTTTTATTACATCTTTATTACAAACTTATATTATATAACTTTATTATATACATTAGAGATATATTTACAACTATTTTTAGCATACCTAAACTAAATGACCACAATAAAAAACAGAGCCAATTCTACATGTACTTATTGAACTATATGTAAAAAACTACACCACCCATAATAATTAGTAGACAATTCTGCTAATATTTATATAAGAAATACGATTGATAGTTTTCTAAATTTCGTACACCATCCAAACCTATTTTAAGTTTACCTAATTTGTATATCTGACACTTTTCTTCTAATGTAAAATAAACATTTTAACAATCTTCTAATTATGTATTTAGTTTGTATTTAATGTTACTTACATTTCAATTATATTCTCTTGAATTATATTCATCAAAGAAAAAACTATGTGTTTATAAATAATAATGATGTCTTATAAATATACAATACTTTAATAAACAAACTCATTTTAAACGTTATTTATTTCTACAGGTAACATGCTTTTAATGAAAGAGTAAAGGGCTTAGAATAATTGATAGTAAACAAAGAAAATCAAATACTTGAAACAGTGTCAGAGAGTGTTTCAAGACTGACAGGTACCGGCTGCTTAATTGGATCTTGGTAATTTAGTTACCACCTGGACTAGTATCGACCAAAGTCAACAGTCGTATATATAAGCTCTTCTATTTGGAAGATTTAATGATAGTTTTAATTTTGTACTTACAAACTTTATTTTATGGTTTTTTATAAATAACAGGTTGAATTAGGAATTGTACTACAAAGTCATCACACGATAATGAAACATAAATTTAGTATCTAATGAAATAATTACTTTCCTAAGATATTTTTGATATCCCGGGAAAAATAATAGGCTTACCTACAACAAAGTCAGTAGTGTGTGAATATACCATAGACAAGCCCAATCATTATATGAGGTTAAATAACCCACAAATCATCGCTAAGGAACATCGCTACATTCCAAGAATTATTCACAAGTGTATTGCAATTAAAAGAGATTTTAATTTTAATTGAAAAGATGGTTGGAGACTATCTATCAGCTGTACAATTTAAAATCAACTCATTTATATACAATGTTAGATTCCATGTCCGTGACCACACTGTGAGACCACATGACACTGTCGGTGAGTTTTGTGGGTATCCTGAACTATATATTATAATAAAGGGCTAAGTTGAACATTTCAATGAATATAATTATAAAACTTGTACAACAATAGCACTTTTTTAGACTTTGTTTTTTTTTTTAATAATACGTAAATCAAAACAGCAATCTGTAAGAAATTGAATCGTAACCACAGATTGTGTTAACGGACGCGTTAACATCATAGGTAGGAAATTGCAGGCAGCACGACTATAATGACTTGAGTTACGAACACCCTCCTCTACGAGTATGCACCAATGCAGTTCGTTTACTCTCAATTTTTCATTTCCTTGGACGTTCAAATTTCTTCATAATCACGGATTTTTGGGAGATAAAACGAAGAACTTACTAACTACTACAATTTATATTGAAATATTTGAATATTTAACAATACATGTTGTATAGAAAAAAAAAAACTCCCTTAATATATTTTTATAAAGCGTATAGTAATTTAACAAAAAAAACATTCTAAGTAATGGTAACATTTACATATTTCACCAAATTTAATTCCAGGGTAACACAATTAATTTAGTAACAAAACTAATACACAAAACGACCAAACAAGCACAGCGATAAAATACTAGATTCACTATTCACAATAACTATTCACACCTTCAGGGGTCAGGGGTCCCGCTCTCAAATGAGTATAATACAGTAATTCATAAGCATAACACTTGTTTTACTAATTTATAGGAATTGACTCTACCAATTATTTAGGAATGCCCTCGACATGTTACAAAATAATATATGACAATAACTATCATACAAACTTTCATCCTCTATTTCAACCTCTTCTACCTTCTTTTTTCGCAATAAAAAATATCCTATGTCCTTTCCCAAGTTTATTTCTATCTTCGTACCGAATTTCATCGATTTTTATGAAAGTTTAGTGGTTTAGGCGTGACAGACAGAGTTACTTTCGCATTAATAATATTAATAGGGATATCGGAACCGTTTTATAAGTGATACAGAATAAATGTGGTAATATGCGATAAATCTACATTCATTGCATAACTACAGAGCATTTAAAAAAAATTGAAATCAGTATTAATTGCGCCAGTACATTAAAATATATTTATATCGAAAATGTATTCAGTCACTTTCAAATAATAAATATATATAATATAATATTTTTTTCTTTCGTTCAAGCAAACGAAATATCTTATTTTGCTTACGACGTTACTAGCTGAATTACGAGTTGAATTACGAGCACAAGCCGTCTGACGACGTCTCAACTTATGGACTGTCGTAAAGTATTGGTTTTAGGGTCGCTTTATAAATTACAAGTCGATGAGGTTGATAGCGAGAAGAAACGAAAGAAGAAATGTAGCTATAGAAAGTAGGTGCCTTTGATATAGATCAATTAAAGATCCTGGCACCGACTTCTTATACAGTTTCTCTAGTCAAAAAATATTTATAGTGGTTCCTTTCATTATGCAGGGGAAATGTTATGTTTAAAAAATGTATAACCAGTGAATATTCTAGCGATTGTTGCAATTTTCAGAAGTCGATTAAATAAGGTAACGGATATTAATCGTTGAGGAATGCCCTCAACTGTCTATGGTTTTCTAAAGTCCTATATAAGTCCTAATAAGTGTCTCTTCATTTACCTAAGCTACCATCAGCAGAACCTGGTTTTCTTACCATAGGACCACAACAGAAATATTTCCTTTCTAACAAAAAAAAAACATTAAAATCGGTTTAGTAAACAACGAAGTTATCCGTGGACATACGTGAAAAAAGCAAAATCTCCTTTTTTAAACTCGGTTAAAACTGTCTTAATTTTTTATAAATATTATTAATCAAATACTAAAAAAGAAAACTAAAGAATATACTTACACTGATTTTAAATAAGTGTCTTTTCACAAATATATACTATTAAATATATATTGTCTGAACAGAGCTCTCGTATAATTAGTATAAATATTGCTATTTGGTCATAAATTGAAAATAGCATATTTCGTTCAACAAGAATACATTATATTGATCTACCTTGAACTTTATCCCAAAATGTATATAATATTATATATAACAAGATTGGTCTTTTTATTAACTTTTTATTAAGAATATCAATCATGTAATTACATTCAATATATATTATCACTATATTTGCCTTTTGGTTTCTTCTCCTAGTAGTTTTTATATTTAAAATGTATTTGTTATTTGTACAAATACATTTTAAATATAAAAACTTATGGAAAGGAGTAGTTTTAGTACAAATGTGAGTTCTTAAGAACGTGACACATTTATGTGCAAAACGCTTTTACTTCTAACTAAAGAGTACTTCAGAAACCGATTTTCTAAACGACCTTCAGTATATTTCAAAAGCTTGATAGAATAATTTGTTCTATTCCTCATGTTATAGGTTTTGTTATTCAGTTTACGATTTGATTGATTTTGTGATTAAAATAGTTTAATAGGACACCTATTCATTAAAGAAAATTATTACATTTCATATTAAAAAAAAATGTAATAAATCTGAAGTTTGTTTTAGTTTTCAACGTGCTATTTTTTAAAATCGCTTATTTAAACTTTTAAGAAATAAACAATGCCAAATTTATAAATCCAACGATATGGACAGGGTTTTAAACCCGGGACCTCTGGGAAAACTGCCCGTAGCTTTTCCAATTGATCTAGATCTACGCTACTTGCTTGTATTATAATCATTATCATATATATTATAATCATTATCATATATAAAATGGTACATTAGCCGGTTATATAATATATGGCAGTAGTATGCATATACATACAGTAATTATTATATGTAGTAGTTGTAAAGGGATTTCAAAATAGTTACTTAAACCATTGCGTACATTTGTGAGACCTGAAGCTAATAGTTTTAAGACAGACTATAAAGAAAATTGTAAAATTGTCTGTCAATATCAGTTTGTATGGAAATTATTATTTTGGTTTTATATTTCACTAAGTTTCATCTGTCAAAGCAAACGCATTAAGTTTAATGTTTTTGAAGAAATTTTACAATATATCTATAATAGACTATAAATATATAACTTCATTGTTTTCGTAATTGAAAAAAAAAATGTGTCCAACGACGAAGTAGTACTGGCTATAAAGATGTTTAATCGTAATTTGCTTTTGAATAAACAAATAAGCGATATAAATGCTTTTCGAAATCAAACGCCTTAATTATTTATGTAGTATGATAGTTATTTGTTATTTAAAATATTTAAAACAAAGTTACCATTAACATTATTTCTATTCCTACAAGTTATTCTTTACAATTCGGTTGGATTTTATGTTATTAAATAAATAAATCTCATTTAAGTAAACTTTGTTTTATTCTTATATTTTTTCCTACTTTTGTAGTAGTAATGTAAAAAAAAAGGACTTTTTGAGATAGCGAGCACAAACGACTACCTTGTTCTTCAGTTCCAGGTTGATTAAATTCTGCCAAATAAGATAAATATGAAGATCTACTGAAACATTAACAGTCGATCGATCGAGTGCTGCTGCCCAGGAAATTTAAGATGATGTACTTAATATTTTAATGTATTTACGTAATTTAGAATTTTAGTATTTTATTTATTTGTTTATTTATGTTATACTCTTTATTGCATACCACAATACATGAAAAAAAAGTAATAGATATAAAAAAAAATACACTGCAAAGTACAAAAGTAGCAGGTAGAAATTACAAAGTCCAAAAGTCTTATCGCCTAACGACGAATTTTTTCAGACGATCTTAGGGTTAAAAAATAAAAAATAACATGAAATAATGGTAGGTGGTGTGGTTATAATAAACATACTAACAACTACAGACAAACACATACTAGTAATACATATATAAACTATATAATAAAAATATAAAAATAAATACAAGTATACATAAAAAAGAACTACACTAATAAAAATGATTTAAAAAAACAGATAATACATTTCTTAAGATTTTTTAAATAATTTCAAAGGTTTTGACATTCATATATAAAGCAAGAGCATTCCATATCTTGGTGGCATGAATTATCAAAGAACGTTTATAAAAAAGATGAATTATGAGCAGACATTTTTATTATAAGTTTTTGTGATGCTCATGCAGTGTCTTGGATACCTTCAAATATGAAGGTGTTTTTGGGTGGGATAATACACAGTACAAAAGAAGAAGTAAGTGTAAATTCCAACGTCAACGTCTAGTACTAGGTACTTTAAAAAAATAAACATGACAATCCCGCTGAGATTCTGTCATCAGCTCTTCTCAGTTCTGTAGGAATTATTATTCCAAGCTGATAGTAGCTTTCACAATTATAAAAGTGTTTTGTATAAAATTTATTTTCAATAAAGATTTTTGATTTGATTTGAAATGTTAACTGTGAAAAAATTTAAATATTGTAATAAAACCTTTCTGCAGTGAATTGTACAGGAAAGTGTTCGTGATTCCTATCATTAGAGATGCGCCGCCTGCAATTTCCCGACGACGATGTCGCATCCGTTAACACAATCTGTGGGTGCGATTACATTTCGTAACTATAAATTGAAAAATTGTTATTTTAAACTATTAAGTTACTTTAATTTCACATTTAAGCTCTTAATGAAAAACAATGTCTTAATGAAAATCAAGATTTTATTATTCCAGTTTAGAAGTAACGAACTCACAGTACTAAAAATATCACACTAAGACGTAAACGTTCTCTTATATCGTAATGAGACTCCAAACTGCTCGACCAACAGATCATTGTTATTAAAATGATTCCTATCATTAGTTTAATTGAGTTTAGCTTGCTTCAGAGTGCTCTATTAATTATTTTATATTTTTAACGTTTTAACGGTTAACGAATTAATTTTCGTAAGTATAAAAAATAAGGCATTTTTTGAAGTTTTGAACTTTATGTAGGTAAAGGAGAAATCAACAGATACTGCTATTTACCGTTATTACTATTTAGTTAAATTATTCTAAGTTATATTTATGAAATACAAAAATAAAACAAACATCATATAATATTACAACACCAATTAAACAATTTAAGATTATAATTAAGGTAGCCTCAATAAGGAAACGTATTTCTATGAAATAATAATATTGGCTTCCATTTATTTCTTCAAATCCCATCCGTGTGATCTACTATACAATATAATTACTTTTTCCATTGAAAGTGCTTTAATTAAAAGTGTCAAATAAACAGATGAATAAAACACAAAAAACCGAATAGCAAGGGGATTTTCAAATAAAAACTTACAAATCAGAACACTAAACACAAACGTAATGCGTTAAAATTAGTAAGTAAGTAGTTTTTTTAAATAATTTTGGTTTTTACCTTGCAATTATATTACATTTTTATGTTTAAAAGTTTGTAATTTAGAAAAATATGCAATCATTGACAAAAACGAAGGAAAAGTTTAAATTCCTGTCAGTATAAGGTTCGCAAAAAACTACTCATTAAGAACTCTGTTAAGACGTCTTGTAAAAAACATTTAAATATACTGTAAGTAATTGAAATGCCAGGATTTTTTTTAACTTAGCAATAAAATGAGAAACGTTTTATTTCGTTCTTTTGTCAACCAAATGATCGGCAATTGGAAAATTTAAAATGCAGTTACATTTTTTGCATAAATCAAATTAAAATGCAATTAAAGTTTGCATAAAATATGTCAATGTTTTTTGTGTAACTGAATAATAAGTAAGTTAAAATAAATGGTTTGAAGTAGTTTTAATAGCTTAAGCCACTACTAACGCAACCGCCGCCGTAGTAATTACAGTGCAATTTGGAGCAAGTTGAAGTGATAAAGTCGATGTGTTAATGCTTTCAAATGTCCGATGTGTAGCAAATTAACATAAGTTTGACTGTATTTAAAGTAGATATTCAATTATTAAATTATAGTATTAAATTATTGTACATATTCAGGAATTTATAGTTCTTAAGAAATCAGTTCAAAGAATGAGGCCAACTACTCTAATTAATTGAGAAATACCTTAATTGCTGCATTTCTGAAATAAATTAATATCATTAAAGTGGGTAGTTCATAACGTTGCCGGACGTTAAGTCGCACGGCAGTTATTCATCCTTATTTTATAGACATTCCTTCTATCCGAACAAAGCGCTTTGCTTCGCGCTTTTCGTTCGTATATCGAAGAACTGGAACAACTTGCTTGCTTCGGTAATTCGAATACAAGTGTGGGTGTCTTCAAGAGAAGAGTGAATAGGTTAATGCGCCTTACCACCTGTCAAAATTTCCACTTTCCATATGGTGGAATGTAGTCAAGCACTTAGTAATATAAAAAAAACCTTGTACAATAAATAAAATACATACAATACAATACATACAAGTGATTCTTTGTTACTATATTTTTCATGTATTACCTAATACTAAAA
The DNA here is from genome assembly GCA_959347355.1 of Napeogenes inachia. Taxonomy (NCBI): domain Eukaryota; kingdom Metazoa; phylum Arthropoda; class Insecta; order Lepidoptera; family Nymphalidae; genus Napeogenes; species Napeogenes inachia. The sequence goes on along the minus strand of OY365793.1, from coordinate 10,493,583 downwards.
TTTGCGTCACGATATAACTTATTGTTCGATCTTCTTTTGCAATATATACTATACTAACATTATATTTATATGTAGATGTAAAACACTAATTGCATGTGTTCTGAAAATATTTGCAAATTGAGTGAAATTAATAGAGCGTATGGTAGCAACTATTTACAAAAGGGCGTAAAACTTTGATTTAGTGGTAAATAATTGTTATGTAAGTAAATATTTATATCGTGTAAAAATACTTTACTACCTACAAAGTAAGTATTTATTTTATTAATAAATTCTACTCATTATTATTAGTACATAGGTATTGACGACAACCTTGATTGACTACTATATAACAGGTTTTTGCGATGTGTATAATTTAAAAATAATAAAATGTCAGACTAAAATAATATCAATAAACGAGTGCTTGAGCTAGTAAGGAAAACCGAAAAAAATAATATTGAAAAAGTAATACCATACTTCGACAGTGTCTATGTGCCTCAATAGAAAGCGTACGTAACAAAAAATATAACGATAAAATTTTGTAGATAAGCTTCGAATAAAAATGTGTTACGGAATAGAATATATAGTAGCAACAGAAACACAAACTCATGCAATTTTTGATGAGTGAAGTTAATATTTTTATTCATCATTCATCATTCATCATTCATTCATTATCATTTGTGATTTTCTAGAAATTTTAATTAATTACACATGAACAATTCTTGACTAGGATTCGTGTATTTATGTGTTAAATATTGTATCGAAAGTTGTATTGTGCATAAACTAATACACTCAGCCCGGTGACGCTGCCATTTCCAGTGCTAACAGCATACACGAGAAAAAAAAATATATTGCGCGTAAATGTATTGCAGCTAGCGGACATACACAATAGAAACAACGTCGATAACAATTTTATTCAAACTAGAACTGTTAACAAAACAAACTGTTGTTTTAAATAAAAAGCATGAATAGGTTCAGTATTCACGCAAAAGTTTGGAAACTTTTTTATTCTACTGAACTATCGCTTTTTATTTAAGGAAACCTACAAAATGGACATAAAATGACCATGATATTAAAATACTATATTATTATCCACCAAAAGAGAAAATTACTGTATTACGGTAAATACGAGGAAAATGTAAAATGCCTTAATCAAACGTAAGAAATTTAATTTATCAGTTAAGCAAACCAGAATTCAGCTGTTATAACAATTTCCTGGGTAATTATGGCGTTCAGCCAACTTTATTAACTTTCGTATTTTTGCACTACGGCAAAAAAACATTTTGGACGAAGAACAAATGTTAGCAAAGTTAATTAGAATACATTTATTGTTTGCCATAATTACTAGACGAACAATAAACTAAACAAGATAAAAGAAATATATAAAAAAGGTTTTAAACTGTAGAAATCGGCGCGAAAATTGAATAAAGTTTTTTTTCTTCGATGTATCACATCTGTGATAGCTTCTGAACAAGTTTATGAATCGTCAAAATAAAAACCAAGTAAGTGAAAAGTAAGATGCAAAATCCCAATTTACTGACTTGTATTACTACATCCGTTGAATGTATCGAGGGAAAGATTACAATTATAAGTTAATAAAACGATACATTTCCTGATTTTTCACAGAGGTTGCTTGGAAGAGATGGTTCTTTAGCTTTAAAGAAGTTGTATATATTTTTCCATATTAGCGATGTCTATGCTGTCAGTTCAATTTTTATTGATTTTTAAAAAGTTTAAGCCGTATTTAAAAGATTATTACTTTATAAATATTTACTAAAGTATAAATTAAAAGAATATAATAACATATTTTTTTAATTCTAAAACACGACCCTTGTCACTTAAAGGTTCATTGATACGACAGTATCGCTTGACTGAACATCCTTTATCAAAATTCTTGGAATGTTCCCTGTCCCTTTATTTAGTCACTTCAAATAGTTTCCACTTAATTAAACATTTGAAACATACATTTTATACATTAAAATAAAGTACATTTAGACGACTATTACAGTTTTGTCTATTTTTACTAGATTATATTTACTTAACTTTAAAATATTTTGTGTGATAGTCAAACCATATCGTCGTAATTATTATTCTTATAACATTGTCAATTAAAACTCTATTTTATTTTTTGTGAACGATATATGGGGAACTTATGTGCTAGGCAAACATAAAAAATACTTAAAACAATTTCTAGTTTCGGAAAATATTTTATTCAACAAAGATTTGATATCTATAGACTAGTCTAACTGAAAATGTATCCGGAAATGCTGTGACATTGTGCACTATGGTATTAAAAATACAAAATACATTCAATACAAAAACTGATGAAGAGTTGATTTTTAAATTAAGGTTAGCGAGATATAACCACTTTTTACACGACACTTATACTTTATTGTATAGGTGTGCAGTTTTATAAATGGCATTTGTAACGTAAAAGATTACATCAATGCAGCAATTAATTAGTAACCTATGTTATTTGCTTGAATTTGTTTAGTCTTGTTTGTTAGTCTTGTTTGAGCAAGTATCTGTATCACAATGTTCTTTAGAACTTATAACTAGCAGTAGTACTGGAGGCTGGGATGCCACTTCCTTCAAACATAGCGAAGGGGGTGATGTCTTACAGTTGTATTATACTCATTACCGGGTGCTGCTTTCACATACAGGTCGTCTTACCAGCAATGGTTCTTTTAATTGTAGTTGTTCTTCACCGTACCATACATAACTTACAACTGAAGGGTTTATTTATAAAAAATAGGCCCTCTTGATACTTTTATTGACGTACATATCTTATCGCTGATATTATTTTTGTTTTTGCAACGTGTATGCAAACTTAAAACAAAAAACATTAGTTTTTTTAATACTTTCTAAATATATGTAAATCTAATTGTGACAAGTGTTTGCAAACGAAAAACCTTTTTAACCCTAATGCTCAACACACATCTTGATATAAACCAACATAGATTATTTAAGCATTATTTAGCATATTATTTTTATATTCAGTGGAAACTTTACTTATTTATATCTGTGTTATTTCGTTGCATTTTGATTGTTTTTTTAATTATTTGTTTTCCTTTAATACATAAAATATTACCATTCGTTTGTTTACTTTAACCGTACGTTGTTAACTATTAGTAAGCTATAGATTGTAAGTCTACTCTCCGGTGTTTGTGTGTTTGTTTTTTTTTCAACTGCTCGTAGCATCGCTCCAAATTGCTGTTGATAGTGACACAGTCGAGTGAGGCTTTAATATAAGCTAAGTTTGTGTTTGACAAACTTTTATAAACACAATCTTAAAATCAGTTAAAATATGAAACAAAGCCCAACAAACATAATATTTTTTTTATATTAATACACATCTATTTCAAATATAATATTTTTCAATACTGTATATAAAGTACGTTAATATGTCATATACAAGAATAAAAAAAACAAACTTTCACCTTGATGTGCCAAAGATATGAATATGTGCTTGAGGTCCACTCGGTTAATATTAAAAAATATACAAGGTCGAAAGGCATTTGGATTTGAGTTTTATTTCCAAGGTATTTTAGTTCTTAATGTTATATGTATTAAATGACGATTATATTTTGTGTTTTGTGTTTATCGAAGACTTATCAATAGGAATTAAAGGACATATCACAAACTAGTTGTTTTCACAGCAGTCTGCTGTAAATATTAATGATTCAACAAATAATTTTCTGTGAACGTAACGTAATCTAGTTGATTAATTACCTTGAAACAATAATATTTGTAAACCTTACACAATATGACATAGAACAATATGTATAACGATTTTTGTACAAATTAAAGTATTATAATATTTTACCTGTAAAGTATTATAATATATTTAAAAGTTAGGTAGTTTTTTTTCTTTTTAATCTTATTATTATTTATTAAATATATATCATTAATTATTCATAAAATATATTACATAACATATTGGTCTTATTACAGTTACATATATTTATTAAAGGCACTTCACGTACCTACCATAGCTGGTTGCAGATATACCTAATGATACTACATATATGATGTGATCGGCTTTACCCTGGCTGTTAGGTCATCAACGAGGGGGATGGGGGGGGGGGTTAATAATCAAAGTTTATTTATATAATATGCAAAAAGTATATTCACATAATATCGTTTTTCACTCAACACACAAGCTTTTATGAAAACAAGTGCTTGCTCAGTGAAAATTATTATCAAGATTCTAGCTGACGCAGCTAAACCCGCAATCGAACTTAGAATTTCAATAGAGAAGAAGAAAGTTTAAAAGCATTAATCTTATAATAATACTAACCTGCAAGTACACATATAATTGCTATAAATCTAAAAATCTATTCTGTTGACAAAGTTCGAACAGTTGACACAAAATATTACATGTACTATTATTTATAAGAGATTTTATTCGTTAAGAAGCCCTATAAGATTGCTATTATGTTATATTATAGAAAAAAAAAACAGTTAGTTTGATTTATAACTTTTTAAATTTCCATTTTACAATAAAAAGTAATAACCAATACAGTTGTACGTGAAGTCATTATTTTCTAAGTATTGCCTCAATAAGTCTTTATTGTCTCAATAAATATGTTAAAAATATTGAGTACAAATATAAAATAAACATATTATGATATTTGTAAGCAAAATACTAATAAACCTAAATAATCTTACAAAGCTATTTACAGAAATTTATCGGATCGTAAAGTTGTATGTCTAGATTTGAGCCTACTATCAAAATTTGCAAAAGTTTTGGGTATTAGCCAATTGAATTAAATACCGAAAGATGTTTTTTAGGACCTGACTAGAAATAATGATGAGTGAAAAATATTTTTGTGATAGTTATTATTTTTATCAATTTATTTAAAACGTTTTATTTTTCTTTAATGAAAAGAGGGTAAAATTTTAAGATTCAACGATAATAATCAAGATTAAAGTGTGAGTCATTTGTCTGGATTGATTTTTTTATTCCGGATCAATACATTTTAGTCTACGGTATTAAAATAAGGTTTATATTTTACCACAAGCCTCTGTTTGAGTTTTTCAAAATGTTTCATTTGATCTTAAGAATTATAAATGGGTTTAGCAAAGTACAAAATAAAATAATTCCGATTTATAAATTATATCAACCTACAAGCGTCTTAAACCACAATCACGATATGAGCTAAAACCTTAGTTCTGGATTTAAATTAATTATGACAGAGTACTATCCCAAACAAAATTTCAGGAAAACGACAACTTCAGTCACATTTGCAAACACCATCTGCGGACATGTTTTAATTTAACTGATGCACAGGTTCAAACATGTCCGCAATAAAAATTGAAATCGTTTTTGATTTACATTTGCATTTTCCAATTGTGGAGTTGTCAATTTAAAATAAAACAAGAGGATATTTCTATTATTATTTATGAAATAGGTAATAAGTAAAACTAAGTAAGGTTTTGGTAAAATTAAATTTGGGAATCTTTTCATCAATCAACAATGAAATGTTATTTTGATCACTAACTAATATTATGTTGGTAATACGAATATGTGATAGCAAAACCTTAGCTCTCGGTAGCTCAATTGGTAGAGCGACGGAACGGTTTTCCAGAGGTCGCGGGTTCGAATCCCTGTACGTATCGGATTATTTTTCATTCTATATTTATATAAATTTATTGTACGGTTAATTATTTATCCGTATTGCGATATACTAAAAACAACCATCCTGCGTTTTGTTTTGTAAATGGTATTTTTTATAATAATAATAATTTTTATATTTTAAAGTAAGCCAATAAATATTTATATGTAGATTGGTTATTGTTGTTGTTCCATTCTATTATCTATACATGACGAATGTTCGATTTTTTAGGACGTTTAGATCTTGTAATAATTTTCTATTATGTTCAGTTTATATTATTGGACATGTAGTAGTATTTCATTATTCTGTAGATTATTTTAATAAAGACACTTCAGACTTTATTTAGGAAAAGTTTTTAACGAGAAACAATTTCGAATGGCTTACTGTAGGGTAGGGCGGGGCTAGTAGAGCGTATGGGTAAGTTGGGCAATCAAAATATCTCGAAAACTATCCACCGCACGCGAACGCAACATATAGCGAAAAGAAGGGGTTCCGGGAAAGGAACCCATCCCTAGAACAAAAGTAGCAACTGGGCGATCGAGAAAAGTACCCAAGCGCATTGTTTATTTTGTTATTAAAAAGTTAAACCATCTTAAGCCGGGATATTCCGTCTGTGATACTCAAATTATATCCGTTTTCAATCAGGTAAGTTCTAATCTTCGATAAATTTATTGCAATTTTGATATTGATAGAGAATCTGGATGTAATTCTAACCAGTTTTTTATTAATTCAATTTTGCTTTAAAATTTCGGGTTGGGGTTAGTTGAGCTACAGTAGCCCAACTATCCCCACGATGAAAACAAATGTTTGTTTTTTTTTACCATGAGGACTTATAAAAAAAAGACTACTAGAGGTTCCCATATTAGTCAAGACTTAAATGGGACTGCCGAAGCTGTGAGTGAAGAGGAAAAAGTGGCTTTGCCGCTGCCAAATAATTTGGAATCAAACGGATGACATTATCAAGGTTTTTAAAAAAATTAAATGAAAGCAGTGATACGTCCATGGGTTATGAAACACCGAGGCAAGTATTTTCTGCCACGCAAGAAGACTCTTTAAAAAATACTTGTTACAAACGGTATCAATATTCTATGGATATTCTCTAAAAGACTGAAAAATTTGGCAATAAAGTTCCCCCCTCTTGGACTGTAAATATGATGGCCCAAAAAGAACGGCTTACGTGACTCCATGATTTCTTAAATATTTTATTTTACTTTAGGTATAAGCTATGTTGAAATAATTACACAAATATTAAAGTCTGAATATAATAGTTAAGCTAAGTTAGGAACGTTGCTGTTTTGAAGATTCTGTTTTTACCTCATTGTTCCAAGAAATGTACTTTTAGATTTGATGTTTGGTCACTATAAGATTATAAATAAAAGTTAATTATCAAAATGTAATTTTATTGTAAATCTACCTAACATAGGAACTATGATTTGGGTAAACTTTCTAAGTGCTCAACTAGCCCCATACCCTTGCTCAACTTACCTCACATATGGGGTAAGTTGAGCATACTTGACTTTTTGCATTAAAATACATGTAGCTTCCAAATTCGACTTGTTAAAAATAAATTGTTATGGACACTAAGCTAAGGGATAAATTATTCGTCCATCAGTATGCATTATAAGCCATTACGAATTATCGTTGAGGAACTTAAGTGAAAAACTGCTCAACTGGACCCGCTCTACCCTACCTACCTTAAAATTACCAACTGTCAATCTATGGAAATGGTTAATAATTTTATACAAGTAAATTAATAAACGCCGGAAGAGAGAAAAGAATATGGATATTTTAAACAGTTGAATTTATCAATTGAACTATTATGAATCGGTTAGCAGTAAAATTTTGTATTTCCATTGATTTGCGGAGGAATAATGGACAACTTGAAGCTTTTGTCTGATTATACTATAACATTGTATTATTTAAAGTTCTGTGAAAAACGTTTAATTATTGTAGAAGTTATATTTGATCCTTTAAATAATTATAAAATAACAAATGTTAGTTAGTTAGTGTTAAATACAATGTAACAGTGAATAAAAAAAACAAATTACTAATTACAATTTGTTTAATTTTGCTCTTATGTAAGATTCGTCACATGCTATAACATATATGTAATTTTAGAAGCTACCGCCCAAAGGTCAAGGACAATAACCACCTGATGGTAAGTGATACCAGCATTACATGTCTATTATATAAGAAACTAGCTTTTGCCCGCTGCTTCGCACGCCTTTAATTCGTAGTAAAACAATTCCCCTTTCCCTTTTTTTTGTGTAGGCTTCTATATGATTTGTTTAAGTGATACAATCAAAATTACCACATCTGCAGACATCGCTAACTCTCAAAAATCTATTTAAAGTTTTTAATAAGGATATAATATTAGGTAGGTACTGTAATTAATTATATACCTCTCTTGTTTATACTTAAATGTCTATTTAACAGAGTAGTTTTTAAACAGAGTACTTAATAACCATTCTAACTATATATATAACACTTATAGATTTTCATTGAAAATATGCCATTGAATTTGCACGGTTCCATACCATAGTGCGCCGGCCGACCGCACATTTAATTACATTGCAAACGCCATGTCCTTATATTTTAAATCTGTAATATCTTCGAAAATATTCATTTAAATTACAAGCTGTAAAGGGCTATAATTGTTTAATATTAAATGTAAAGTTTTTAAGTTACTTAATTAGATAAGGATTGAATGTATGCTTAAAATCGCTTCGTAAACAGCCATTATTTCTCGAAAGTGTAAAGGATAAAATTTGGCTATTCTGGGTCAGTACATTATTTTGATATATCTCGTAGAGTTCAGCCAGCGTTTGCAATTTAAGCACAAAACAATGTGTTTGTTTTCTACTTCGCATTAGAAGTCTTGAAATTATTAGTGGCTCTCTAATATATTAATTAAGCATATTATTATACATAATATGCTTAAACCTTCCTCTTGAATCACACTATCTATAAAAAAGAACTGCATCAAAATCAATTGTGTAGTTTTAAATATCTAAGCATATATACAGACATACGGACAGATGCTAGAAGCGACTTTGCTTTATATTATGTAATAATAAATATTGAAAGTGCTGGTAGGTGCTAATCAAGAATAAACATTATAAGGCTTCCACACCCAAACGGTAAAAACGGAATTGCTAAGATTTCTCGGTCTGTCTGTCTGACTGTCTATTACTAAGACTTGATATTATTTTCTTGATGTACCTAATATTGTTTAGTGAACATACAGTTTTATCTACGTGCAATCTTTGTTTATGTATATATATTTAAATAAATATTATATATAAAAGATATATATATTTTTTAAATATATTATAAATAAGGTAGTAAGCGAAATGATAAAAATTTAATTTATCATTTGAATATGTTTCTATTGCCACTTCAGAAAATGCCTTTAATCCAATTACATGATAGTAAAATATTCCATAAATACCAATTTAAATAGATTTATTTTCCCGTGTTTATCTGAGTACATGCCTCAGGCTATAAATTACGTCTGTGTTAAATATTAATATAGAAGTAGCTATGTTATATACCTGCTACATTTAATATTTATATTAGACTAGTGATTGAGAACAAAATTAATAAGAAAAGTTTTTTTAATATTATAAACAAAGTAAAATACAATAATTGGAACCCCTTTAATTTTAAATATATAATATGTAATTGTATTTTACAGAAAGGAAGCTCAAAAACGTTTTATGGTTTTCTTGTTTCTCTTACTCTCAGAGCGTCGATATATGGCGGGTAACAACGTGTAAGGAAACACATTGTTTGTCGATTTTAAAGCAATATTTTACAATTTTACGCTACAGAAAACACTTTTGTAACCAATTACCGGCGAGCCATTCTCATGTTTTAAATTGTTAGGATATTAGTAAGTATAATGTCCACTATCAGTTCTATTAGTTTGTTTTTTAATATTAAAGTTGATAATATAATAACTAAATAACAATTTAATGAACTATTCGAATGTTATAAGAGTATTTTAGTTTTTATTTCTGAATATTACCGAGAGGTTATCAATGACTCTTCAATATAACGAACCCTGCGTGCAATAGATAGGGGCAATATCACTCTATCTGCCAACTGAATTGCCTGTCGTTCCAATTATACTTGACATTATTAAAAATTTGAAATGTCTATCCATTTATAAGAACAAATGTTTATTAAAATTGTTTTTTATGTGATGTTGTTGCAAACGAGCAGATGGACAACCAGATGATAAGTTTTGACCATGAAGAAATATTAATTTAAAAAATGCGTTGCAATCGTTGAGAAATACAGAGTATATACATATATATTAGTAAAATATTGTTAGAAATATTCACGCTGATTTTCCATGACATAGTGAACCTACATTGTTCATATCCGTCCCTACACAAGCTTAATTCAAACGACTACAAAGCTATCGAGTATATAAATACCTATATAAGCTAGTTAAAACACCCCATGAATGGTGTTATCTATTGTTCTATTTTTGGTTATATCTTTAGGCTATCTGATAATCTGATGTGTTATTGGACTTTACAGTTATTTAATTATTTTTGTTATTAATTTAAAAGGAACATTTGAAGGCCTACTGATGCTATAGATGTAGGTGAAAATATTGCAATTAAATTCAAGCAAAGCAGCGAGAAAATGTAATTTAAGTATACACACTTTGGAACTTTGGATTCGGATTTCTGTTTATCGAAAATTGTTTTGACTGTTCTGAATTTATAAACATTCTCAAGAAATGGTTTTCAGGCCTTCTACAATTTTTTTAAGAGTACGTAATTATTCAAATTAAGTGTAAATAAATAACGAAGATTTGAAATAACTAACACAAATAGAAAATAGCGAGCTATAAGTCGAATCGAAGGACAGAGCTATAGGGATAACACTTTTCAGTTACTGGCGACTTCAGAGGCCATTATCATCGTGACTGAGATTAAGTGATTCTAGTACATTGTGTAATTCAAGCTTAGGTATCTATACATTAATAAAATTGTAACTGATCGATTTCTGTACATGGAAAAAAATAAAAATTCCCTAATATGAATTAGTTTTTATTTTTGGATTTTGGCTTTTATAGGGGCAAGAGAACCCAAAACAATGGTTATTTATTTTGTTTGTTTGTCTGTATATCTGTATGTTTGTATGTTTGTGCAAGCTAATCTCAGAAACGGCTTTTCAAATTTGAAAGCAGTTTTCGGGAAAATATTTTAATATTCTTCACTTAACATTCAGTGTTTATTTCACCTAAATCGGTTAAGAAATAAAAAAGTTTTGTTTATACGTATAATAAATCTGTAGAGCTGTATATTAAAAATATTTAAATATGTATAAAAAATATATATATAAAAATATGTGCCAGGATGTGAAGATATAACTAACAGAATCCATTTTTGACATTTTTGTCTGTTTATCTGTTACTCTTTTAGTTGTGCACGCAATAAGAAAGAAATATATGGCTAATGTAATCTTTTATACATAAAAATTGAGCGTCACTCTCAGTAACATTTAGTTTTTAATTTTCATTGACAACCCTTCACTCTATCAAGAGATGTACCTATCTTTATATATATAAATAAACTGTAACTGGTCGCTGTCTGTACATGGAAAATATTTTCAAAAATTCATTATATAGGTTGGGTTGGTTGGGTTACCTATATCATTAACATACGCAAGATAACCCAAAACAATGTTTTTTCATTTTGTCTGTTCGTCTGTTTGTTCGTGCACGTTAATGTCCGTAACGGACTTATCAGTTTGGATGAAGTTTTTAAGGAATATATTGTCATGAGCTTTACATTTTGTTTTCTTTTTAATAAAAATTTTATTAAGAAATAAAGTTAAATTTAAAATTTACTTATAGATTTACTGGAAAAAGATAGGTAGGTACATCAAATATCGACTATTGGAAGCATTACATGCAGAAGCGAAACCGGAGATTTTATATCGATTTTTTCAAACTGCATCGAAGACATAAATATTTATGTTAAGCTAGCAAAAGAAATGAGTGTTTAATGGATTTTGAACTATCATATTTACGGAAAAAACTTATTAAAAAAGATTGCAACAACACAAGACTACGTAATTTTAAATACAAAAAGAGGTCAAACATAAAACTAATGAGATTAAACGTATTTAACAAAAACAATTATAATTTATAACGGTTAAAAATAATCACAAAAAAAAATATATTATGAAGTCTGAATATTAAGTGGTACATGAGTGATTAAAGCAGTCTGACCTACTTACAACTGAAATTCATCTATGACTATAAGATATATTATCAGGTGAAAATAATAACATAACGATAAAACAAAAATTCGTCCTAAAAAGTGGTTTTCATATAAAATGCTTAATTCATGCAAGTAAATAATATAACTAAAGATTAGAAATCTCCATTAGTCGCTCAAAATAAGCAACGTTCCCTAGAATATTATGGAATTAACAGTAGTAAACTAATAGTAGTAGTAATAGTACCCTCAGAGTACCAGAAAAGGTTGAAAATGTTTTCTTGAATCCTATTTCTCAACAAACAGCTCAGTAATTTACAAATTTTAGTTGACATGAGCTACTTTATTACTGTTGGTTTCCAATACTGGTATTTTTTTATATTTCAGGTAAGAACAGGTTTCAAACTGAGTAGTTTTATATTTCAAGATGGTGGTATAGTATATTTTAGAAGTATAGCTAAACAATAAAAAAACAGAAATTAAATATAATATAAAATATAATTAATATTTGCAAATTTAAATCAAAATAATATTATTTGTAATAAAATAAATAATCACAAATTAACAATTTTAGATGCACACAAATAATCTCTGGATTTTATAATTTTAGTAATATTATAAATATAATATGTTTATATTTACAACATGTGTATATAGTAGGGTAGAGAAAGATCGTTAATTAAATTATATCATAAAATATATTTTTTAATTCCTTAATAATTCATAATTTATTAATACTTAGTTAAAAGTTTGCTGAATACTTAAGAGGACTTCTTATTATGTATATTGTCCATCCTGTATGTTTTATATATGCAAAGAGCTGATAATTAATTTAAGACGAATGGTCCTATACTTAATAAAGTGGCGAGGAAAGGGAGATAAATTTGCAACCGAGATATTTGAAATGTGTTTATTTGTATCTATTGTTTGTTGAAAATTTTGACACTTATTCCAAAGCTTCTTAATATTCAAATCTTTCTTTAATATCGCAGTGTCGTTATAACTAAACATGTTTCTTTCATGTTATCACATCGTGTATATTTTTATAATATACAGTATCATTATCTAAAAGGTATTATTTAAGGAAGCTGTTCGCTCGCTTCGCTTGCACAATTACCGAGAGCCTTTGTTTACTATCTACTTCATACAATGAAACGTGTGCTTTACATTAAAACTTCTGTTGCAAAGCTTTTGAAATTTTAATAAAACTAATGAAAAACTGTGTTTAAGCACGTACGAGTATGTTTTTGAAAATTAAGATTTTTTTGATTTATAACAATTTATAAATCTAAACGAAAATTATTTTATTTTAATTTATATTAATAATTATTATACAAAATCCCTGGGATGTTGGTGTTTCGTCATCCAGACCGGACTCATTCCTGTATTCGAAACATCTGAGGCGCGTGATACTTGTGGAGCTTACTGTACCTTGGGAAACAAACATCCCAAGGGATCACACATTCAAGCTCAATAAGTATTACGAACTAACCAACGAACTGATCAGGAATAAATTTATAATTAGTTTGTACGCGGTAGAAGTGGGAGCGAGAGGTATAACAGCAAAATCTGTCTATAGCCTACTTAAAGACCTTGGCCTTTCTAGAACAAGCATCGGTTCATTTCTAGAACGTATTTCAAAGGCGGCATTAGTAGGTTCTTTCCAAATTTGGTTAGGTAGGGAGAGGAGTGTGGAGGGTGAAGGTGAGCGTTTTTAGCGTAGCGAGCGTTCGAACCTACTCCTGGGTCGCAAGTCCCAGGCACTGCTTGTACTCCTCTCCTTGCAACGCGATGGGCCCGGCACCCGCACGGTGAATCCATGGAATTCTAAGAAGCTTCGTCTTATTTTTTATTTTTATATATAATTCAGCGATTACGATATTACATATATAGTATATTTTAATTATGTGCCCACAACTAACTTTTATTTACACTTATTTTACGTAGAATGTCTGGAAATAAGAGGCTGCGAGAATTATGATGGCTCTTAACTAACCAACCCGAATATAACTTTACCGACCTTATACTATGTAAAGAAGCATAAATGATGTAATAATAGTATGCAGTCTTGAATCAAATTCAAGATATTTATTTATTATTAAATTACTTACATACATAAATACTTCTTTCTGATAACGGGGAGGATGAGATGCTGCTACATAACCCGAATATGTTTCAAGTTATAATAGCGTTTTGTAGATTAAAACCATAAAATAACTTTTACACACACAGGTCACGTTCCTGGACAGGTTCCGTTTTCGATCTTTTCTTTTTTCTTACCCTACTAACTTTTTTTTTACTCCTTTTTGTGTAGAGCGCGTATGAAGACCTGTAATTTTATTTTAAGTTGGTATTTATACCCATCACCTCATAAAATATGAAACAAGTCTATACTACTGAGTACAGTGCAACCAGTTTCATTCTTCTCGGAAATCAGTAGTTTGCACCCATCAGTGCTAATTCAAGTCACTCCATTAAATTAATACTATTTGATAATAATCCTTACGTATTTGTACATACGACAAAAGGTTTTACACCGACTGAGGTGATATTTGAATTTTAGAAATGTTTGTGCAAATAAAATAAGCCTTATCAAAGTACATTAAATTTCATGTGCAATAAATACAAACAATTTTATATAAAAAGTATTTAATCTTTTGAAAATGTCCATTTAAGAAAGTAATTTTTCATATTTTAAATTTGATGATGATATCACAATGATCAAGATTATACCGTGATATAAAATTGTATTGCAAGTAGGAGACATAAATTGTTTACCTAATCAAAAGTAATAAAACACAGCTTACAAAACAGCTTACAAAAAAGCTTACAAAACAGCTTTTATGTATAAAATGATTTATTCATGTTATGAGGACAAAAATCTTATATAAAGGAACAACCTCTTACATTCAAAGTCGTTTTGAAGCATTCAAAACGTATATCGTTTTACAGAAACTTTCTCGTATAAAATATTATTTTCCTAAAGTTTGCGTTATAAATATAAGTTGAAATAAATTAGTTGGGAAACATATTCTTGCAAAAAAATGTAAAAGTTTCGAAAAGTAGAGAGTTAAAACTAAAACTAAAACTAACGCTATTAATACAATTAAATATTAAATTTCTAATACAAAGAATTTTAGATAATGCAACTGATATGGTTGCTAATTGAAATTTGTTTATTGTAGTTGTTTCATCGTCGATTTAAAACCATGGTAAAGGTGTCGTATAATCCTATACATTTATCAGTTTGCAGGAAACCATTTATAGACAGGATTAGAATTGTCTAACATATTGATCTCGTAATATATTTACTGAGATTATTGATGCTTCCATAAAACAAATCAAATACATTTAATAATATTATGATCATTACATTACAGTAAGATGAAATAGGAGTGGGATTTTTTATCTACCATCAAATCATTTAGCAGAAACATTTTGGATGTACGGAGGCAATCAAATATAGAATATAAATATGTCGAATAGCATGAGATTTTTGCTCTGCTCTGATATTTGTTTTTTTTTTTTAACTGCTTGTTAAAATATTAAGCAATATTGTGTATATATACAATGTATTGGCTACACTTATCAACAAAATGTATAAAATAAAACGTTTGTAACGGAATTAGTTAATACACTTTTTTATATACTATACGAGGACTAACGAGCATATCTGGTAACAAGTGATCAACGCCGCTTATGATTTTTTATAATTCTTAAGAGAGAAATCTCTTATTTTTATTATATCTTAACAAACAATTCTCGTTAAAAATATATACAACTTTTAAAATACTAGCTGTTGCCCGCGGCTCCGCCCGCGTGTAGGTCGCTTTTCGCGTAATATATGGAAACAATTTCATAGAACATCATTTTTGCGTAACTTTCACCGTTTTCGCAGCGCACGCAGTTTTTTGTTAATTTTTTACACCTTGCGTTAGAATATTCAAGTAATCATCCCTAATTTTTTAAAAATGAATCATAGCCTATGTCACTCGGGAATAGTGTAAGCTTGCCAACGGTGAAAGAATTTTTGAAATCGGTCCAGTAGTTTCGGAGCCTATTCATTTCAAACATACAAAAAAATAATCAAACCTTTCCTCTTTACAATATTAGTATAGATATACAATGTTAACAACGAATTTTTATCATTTAATTTAATAACCATTGAATTTACGGTTATTTGACTCGCAAAGATGAATATTCAACTGGAAGTTAGCATTTTAGTCATAACCTTTGTTAAGACAAAAGATCAACCGCAAACAATAGACTCGCCCTAATTGCGTTTATTATTGAAGTTGAAAACTTTCATGATAAATCCGTTTTTGTATTCACAGACGAATAACCATTGCCAGTAAATAAACTGATATTTTTTGTGTGATTTTGTCTTTTAACAAAATTATTTTTTTACCTATATTTAATCAATTCTATACGAGTAAATACAATAAAAGTTTCAGAACAAAAATATAACGGGGTTAGTGTTTAAATAACTTTAGGTAACTTTAGCAATATAGTCTGTAGTAGTGTTAATACATGTAAAGTCACGCAAGTAAAACAAGTCACGCATCTTAGTTCTTTTAACGTAAAAAGGTGTGACATCAAAGTAATACCAAGTCGGTTATTAATTTATTTTCAGTCCCTATTTAAGGGACCTTTTTAAGTTGTTACCTAACTATGTAACTTAAAACTTATAGTGACCATATAAATATTAAAAATCTTCAAAGTTTAAATAAATATATGGACGATCATCACAAGGAAATATAATATATCTCACAAATAATACATATATAAATTAGATCACTTAGTACGATTGTCAAGTCATGTTGGTTAATGAAAATTCAGGCTTCTAGTTTTATCCCCAACGAAGTTATAGGGGTCAAAAATGGCCTGAACTACTTCGAGGGTGTTACGGCCGCAGATATATAATTTAAACATCATCATTGAGTTTAGTTAAACGGTGCGACCGATTTAACTAAACTCGTTATTGTATTTAAACAGAAAATACATAATTTGATTGGTTCTGGCTAGTGTAAGTCGAAGGTGTTTAAAATATATGGTCCCAGAACACACCAAATCTTATATACAGATTAGGATCTTAGGTTACAAATTTAAAATTATTATTCATTAAATCATCCTTTCTTCATTATTATGAAGAAAGGAGTTAATTTGCCGAATAATAATATTTAATGATTAATAATTGGTGATCTTTCATGTTGTTTTTATAAAAGAACTATTTGCCGAGTATAAAATAGTGTTAAAGGAAAAAGTTACGAAAGATTTTTACCCTATTGAGAATGATTCTCATCAGTGTAGCAAACACAATTCAAAAAAAGTATTAAGGCACAACAGATCTGTCACTCATGAGTTTGAAAACCCTTATAACCTCTCAGGCTTTTATCGAATAAATTGGTCAACTCGTCAAATCGTTTGTAAAATTTCCGTAATCGAAAAGCTCTTACTCTGACCCCAATTACAAGATTTATAAGAGTCTTCTTCCTTTTCAATTTAATAATTATGAAATATTATAATAATATTGAATATTAATGAATTTCGTATTATTTGCTAAATATAAAAATTACTACAATATTCTCTACAACCGCGCTCATCTGATGATCTGCTGCAATAAATAATCTATCATCACATAAATTGTATGTAACCCGTACTGCTCTTGGTTTATTGTAACTGTTTTATTATAAATATAACTCAAACCATTTTTATTATAAGATCATATCTCGCTTTCAAACCTTTCGGATACTTTTATTAATGTGCGAAACAACAATAATACTTTTTTGTAATACGTACTTTTAGTATAAAATATATTTAGGTCATACACTTCGCAGCTCTCCTATTTTATTATCGGTTTGTATGTAGTAGTTCTCTTTATATAATCAGCATGATTAATTAACAAACTAAAAATTAATGTCAAGAAAAGTCGAAAACAAAAACGATATTTATGCCCCTTACAAATTAATTTAATACATTTAAAGCAAAAAAGAATGAAAGGTATACAGAATCTATGAACAATTACAATTAAGAACACTTAATTGTGATTACGTATAAACTATAATCTACAAATATTTATGTCTAGGGTGGACTTTAATTATATTATATCATAAAAATACTGAGAACCCTGGGATATGGTAGTTATTTGAATTATATTTTATATGAAGCCACACAAGTAAGGGGTAATATAACAAAGTTTATAGATTAAAGTCCTCCCTTTAACCTAATTACGAATATCGCTTCCGCTGCTTTTATCCAATTACATTAATTAAATAACCCCGTCAGTCGATGTAGCTAATACCGCTTTTCTGTTATTTGACGCTTCATGGATTTTATATATATCAGCATATTTGTGAATAGCAACAATTGTTATAATAATAAACTTGCTAATAAAATATTAAGTTCAAAATTTTGTATCTAATTAATATGTACGTAACAATTACATATAATAGTAATGTTAAGTCCCAGTTATTCTAAATTATCAATAAAAATTCTTAACATAACTATTGGTAAATAATCATAAAATCATTAGTTTTGTTGATTATTTTTTTACAAAAGTAGTAATACTGAAACATCTCAGAGTCGGCTGCCAGGCAATCAAGTTCAAGTATTTAGAACATAGTTTTTAAATATTTATTTTATTAATATATTTTACTTTTAATAAAAAAGTATTCACTAGAAACTATTTTGTGTTTAGAAATAAATTATGTCCTTAATAATTAATAACTATAAAACGCTGTTACAACAACAAATTACTGTTTCATTATTGACCGTACAGATTTCATCTACTTTCATATTTATTATAGCACCTATATAAGTGTTGCATAGATAACACATTGTATTTTAATAACTATAACACTATATTCGCTAGTAATTAATGGCATACATCACAGTCACATTTACTCATTAGAGAAACATGTCACACTAATGTAAGACAGATGTATAGCATGTTGCTGAATTATGTTCATTATAATTGTATCTTTGGTAAATTCAAACGCTGTCACTTTTATTCTAGTTTAAACTTAGTTTTTTATACATAATTTTTACTGACAATCTGTCATGCACATTTGATTTGTTTGAAGTTTTATGCTTCGGCATGTTACTGATGTTAACTAAGTTTATTGCACGCTTACTATTGTAATATTGTTTTACCATTTCAATTTTACTATTTACTGTTTGTAATTGTGTATAAGCAAATTCAGAGTTTGTTTTTTTTTAATTTCAAACAAATATAGATATAAAAATATGTCTACGGCCAGGACTCGACCCTGCGAACCGAATCCGTCGCTCTACTAATTGGGCTACCGCATATACATCTATACGTATAATAAAATTGTCACCGATCCATTTCTGTACATGGAATATATTAAAAAAACATCTTAGGGGGCCTTTATAAGAGCAAGATAACCCAAAACAGTGGTTTTCCAGTTTGTCTGTTTGTCTGTTTGTGTGTATGCCTGTATGATTGTGCACGCTAATCTCAGAAACGGCTTAACCAATTTGAATGCAGTTTTTAGGAGTATATTATTAAATTCTTCACTTAACATTTAGTGTTTATTTAACGAATAAATTCATAAAGGTATGTTAAATGTGTGTTACCTCATCTCCTCTACCATTTTCAATAGTGCTGCGATCCAGAACAGCCGAACTGCATTCACCTCAAAAACATAACATACCTTGTGTTGATTTTTTCATAATTTGTCTTATATGTATTTTTGTGTGCATTAATTTTAACCAGATATGAAATATATCATACCAACTGTTTAACTTACTGTTTAATTAGTGTCTATTGTTATTAGATACTATTTAGTTTGGTCTATTGAAAAGGTCAGGTTTCTTTTTAATAATATTGTTTTTAACCTTAAAGATAAAAATATATTAAAAGATTTTTTTGGACAGTTTTTAAGTAGGGTATTTTTCGTATCAATATTTTTCTCAGGCATCAAATAATCTTTGATAGTGTTTAAGAAAAACTTTTTATACGCTCTGTTTCAGAGTTAATTATTTACTTAATATAATGAAACTTGATTTTCAAATCTTTTCTTAAATACATTAGATATTATTTTTTAAAGAATAAGGTTTTTAAGCATTCATGTTGCCTTGTATGTTTAAAAATCTTAAGTTAAAAAGTTGTAAGGAACTTATTAACGGAATACCTTAATTTTTTAATTTAACAATTTAATTTAAATACCATTTTTTTCAATTCACCAAATCATTTGTTTATTTAACAAATTTCGATGACTTATTTCATCTTGTTATATTTTTTTTGTCGTTTTGGTAACATTTAGAAAGGTATTAAATTCCAAACGTTGTTAGGTCATAAATAACACAACCACTTTAACGTATTGGGTTGTATAGATAAAGCCTATGACGATAAATAATGGCAGGACATCTACCTGACAATATAACGAATTGTGAAGATGATAAAAATATATTGGCTTAGATAAATAATATATTCGAGTATATATATTTTAAGATTACTTTTTTGATATCAGCAAAATGTCCAAGACCCCATGCTAAATTTTAATTTGCAAAGTTTATTTTAATTAGTTTTACAGTAGTCATGACGTGAACACATCGATAACGAATTTTAAGCTCATATTGTAAGTACTTGAAGATAGCAAGCAAGAAAAGATGTATGACTTTATTTTCAGTTATATTTAGTTAAATAAAATAATTCCCATCATAACTATTATTTTCGTTGCTTTAATGGAAATTAAAAGATAATAAAATGGTATTATGGATATATTATGGATTTAATTTGTATAGAATTTATTTCATATTACGATTTCAATGTTAAATATATTTTTTTTAATTCATTCCTTTAAATATTTAGAAAATGGTTTTTATTTGAAAATAAAACGAAGACAAAATTTTTCCTTTATCGAGAATCCAAGTAAGATAGTTATTCCACGTAAGAACATCTCGTTCCAAAGGCTGTTTTATTAATGCTAACTTAATGCTTATGTTGTGTTAAAAATAACTTAGTCACATTTTTTTATGTTGAGTCCAATTTATCTGTTTTTCAAGTAAGATTTTTTTATCAAAACCTACTTATTGTAACATGAAAACATACACTAATTTTGTATATGTTGCTTAAACTAAATGATTATTATTCTTGTTTTCAACTAATTTAATATGAGTTTGTTTAATGTTGTACTGCTGCCTAAAACCCATATAACATTTAATGACTTCCGTTCAAAGTTGTGTGGCGCGAGTAATATTTATGTACTCGTAACTGTTTTATGTCTGGAATAACGTGCGCGTAGTGAGGATAGGTAACTACATGATTTTTATTATAATATAATAATCACTTTGTTAAAAAAAAAACTAATGCGTTTACGAATGGATTTCCTTGTTTACAAAAAAGTCTTATAATCTATATACTACTAAATCTTATAAAATGGTGAAACAAGAAGCATAGTTATATATTTATTATAAATGGTAAGTTAAAAACACTAGCTTCACATTGTTTAATATGTATATACTCTTGTAGTTTAATTTCGTAATTTACAAGTATTATTTTATAAACTACAGTGACATTTTAACCTTCATACGGTCCTCGGGTCATTTTTGACCCATTTGAAGATAGAAACAAAGTTTTCTTTTTAAGTATTTTATTGTGGCAGTTGATATGGCATGACTTTGTTCAAAGTAGTAAGCTCAATGTAAATATTTAACAGTTTAAAAAAAAAGTATAATATTTATCAATTTTAATATATTTTTTTACGCTAATGGCCTTCAGGTCACATTTGACCCGTAAGTATAGAATGATTGTCGTTTGTTTAGTTTTGGTATCCAGTTACCCACAATTCATTTTATAATATTTGCATTGTTCTACACACATCACACTGTAGTTATTCAACTAACATTGAACGACTAGAACGTCAGTGCTTCAAAATAATAATGAATAGAAATCAATGAATTCCTATTTGAAAATGAAAGACAGTGAAATAGAAAACATTTTGAATCAGGTGTCTGACGAAGAAGAATCGTGTTGCGAGTTTGAAGATCATGTGGAGACTGCTGATCATCTGACAGTAGTTCTAGTGAGAGTGAAAGTATAGTTGTTCCTGCTGAAGGATTGTTTACAAAGAATGGTCAAATAATTTATTCTGAGAACCCGTTTGGGAGGAAGCAGTTATGGAAGAACTTCGAGGGAAAATATTATCAATATGATGCCAGGATTGACGCGTTATTCTTTGTCGAGAATCACAGAAGAAGAAATTTGAAGTTTTGAGTTATTTTTTCCGCCTCCACTGATACACATTATTTTGAATTACACGAATGTTGATGTATTTTATAAAAAATGGACTGATATTGACAGATCTGAGTTGTTTCCGTTTATTGGTTTACTTTTATTAGCGGGTGTGTTTCGATCAAATAATGAAAGCTCTGAAAATTTATGGGATTCTAAAAAAGGCAGACCCATATTTGCAGCGACCATGTCACTCCAAATTTTTAAAAAAATATCAAGAGTTCTAAGGTTTGATACCAGAGAAACGCGAAGCGAACGGCGATTATTAGATAAATTTGCTTCGATTTCGATTTGCTTTGCGCCGCCAAACGTTAGGCGTCTACGCTAATCACTCGACCAACGGGGCGGTTTTAAACAATTTTCATTGAAAATTAAAAAATTGAAGGAGCCGCCAATTTGCCTTAGACATTTTTCGAAATAACACGCTTTTTTAAACCGAAGACGCTGTTTGTAAACCGTGGAATCTTAAAAATTGCTCGCGACATCTTATATTCACAGTTTGACTATGAATTTAATTATTTTAAAAATATATTTCTGAAATACGAAATATTTAAAAAACGAATAAAACAGCTTTCACAGTTGAGAGCTGTAGAATTAAAAGTCAAAGAAGTGAATTCTGAAATGAGTAGAACATTTTTGCTACGAGAAAAGTCATAAACTACCCACGGGCACTGAATAAATACTTAAATACTGTAATTTGTATCAACACGAAAAAAAAGAAATTAAACAATTGAAATAAAACTATTTTATTACGGATTTAACTCGCGTATATTGAATTAAATTTTAAATTTACATTTTTAATTGTAGTAGTTGTACTACACATTGAATTGTAATTTTAATTTACATTTCAATGTGTAGTACTCGTGAAAGCCTTAGAAAACATTATGGGAATTAAACAATTTTATAAACGTATATTTCTCATAATGGTGTATTATGCAAATATGTAGTATGAAAAGAACACTTTTAAGCCAACTGGTAATGCAGCCAATGACGTAATAAGAGTGCAGTTTGGATAAAATAAAAGTGTTAAAACGGGTGTGGAAACGGATAAAACTGATATTTTTAACACGCTTTTATTAGCTTGGGTTGTATGTATGTATGTATGTATGTATGTATGTATGTATGTATGAATGTAACGGAATCTTCCAGGTTAAATTTCACCAGGTTCCAGCGATCCGATTAAATTGAAACTTTGCACACGTATCAAGGACCGATGACAATGCAATAATTTGATAAAAGTTTCCCATTATCCTTATTAGGACCACCAGGATTAATAAATTCTTTCAGGATTAATAATTCAATTCTGAGTAAAAAGCGTGGGGTGCTCGATATTTAAGGTATTACAATCATTCTATTAACAACTATCTATGAGAGGATAGTTATGAATCACAGTAAAATGCACCCCACGATTTTTACTCAGAATTGAATTATTCTGTTAATAACTTAAATTTTATATTAAGGCGATTCACTATAATTAATTGTTCGATCTTCTACTACTGTAATTTTATACTCTTTGTCATTAAAAATTATTTTCTAGTTTTTAGTTCGGTTAGCAATAAAAGCGTGTTTTTTTTAGTTTTTTAAACTATTGTTTTTTAAGTTATTGTACAGTTATAGTTACCAATATTTGACAAACGAATATTTTATTGATTTCCAATCATTCTTCTAAAAATTTGTTCTATTTTAAAGAAAAAGAAAGAGAGAATCCAGGATTTGATTGATAAGTACGTAAGGTTTTGGTTGGATGATTGATTATTACTATTACTTGAACTAATTTATTAGTACTTTATATTAAAATTTGACTTGTCAATGTACCATTGTTTTTGTTTCTGCGGTTTTTTTTTTATAATTTTATTTTCTCAGTTCAGAGATTACAATATCTTATCTGTTATAAATACTTTATCTAAGTTTGAAAAATATGTCCATCATCTAGTCAAAAATTTATTCGAATGTAGACAAAATACAAATTAAAAAAAATACTGTTATATATTTTCACTGTAATAAATCCTGTACTGAAAATTAAATAATAAGAATTTCATTGAAAATTATGATCATGTTATCTCTTTCCTTCACATAATTTTAAAATTACTTGTAAATAGATGCTTAATTATATTTACTAGTAAATAGAATTACCTACCTTATTATTTTTTGCTATTATATGATAACTCAAACAACATATTGTCAAAATAACATATTTTGACAATATGTTGTTTATAATATACAAATATCCTTTACTAAAGGATGACTAGGGTCTGTAGTTGAATAATATTGGAACATGAACCCATTCATCATATTGTTGGCAGGTATAGTTAAAACCCATATTTGTCATAATACAGTACACAACAATCATTATTATTTCCTTATATTATTAAACAAATTATTAAAAAAAATATATATATTTTATTAAACAAATGAGCAATTTCAAAATATTTTATTTCATTAATAATACTATGACTAATGTTAAATCTAAATAAGAAATATGTAAAGTTAATTTTGATATAAATATGTCTGATGGATAATTGGGTTAAACTAACTTCTTCTTATCTTGATCTTATGTCTAAAATGTCAGGATATACATTATGTTTTAAGATTACTTTTCAAAGAAAAGTCTTAGGAGATAAGTATACTTTGCTAAGAATATTTATCATATTTTTGTACATGATGATGCTTTTGTTATTAAATATATATTGTAACCTTAAAGCATTGTGAGAGTAAATAAAAACGTCTCGTATACGCTGACTTGACGTGGTTGTATCACCCTCTACGGAAAGATAGGGTACGTAGAAGCATACTGTGAGTTAGAAACCTGGACGCCAGTACACCATTTACCTTTTCGTAGCTATTTCTAATAACATATCTTTTATTATTCAATGCAATTAAATGATCACCTTGTATATCATGCAGCATGTCTCTTGTTTCTTGAAGTAAAATATATTCTAAATGTTAGATTACAATACATATTTTTCTATATCAAATTGAAACAAAATGACTCAGAGACTTATATCGTAATACTTCTTTAATAAGACTGATAGAAATTCATAAGAATATATATTGCTTGCTTTGAATAAAATTTAAAAATATGTACGGTTGTGGGTACAGTAACAGTAATGTTATTTTATGTACGTTTATTAAAAAAAGGAAACATATTTTCTTTAGAAAAAAATTTTTAAAATCTAACGACATGTCAACTACGGTTAAATGTTACACTTTTATGAATGTCCACAGACCGTAACTATCGTCTAAGAGCTCTTGAGAAAAGTGAGTATGCGACTAAAATATACTTGAGCACTGAAAAAAATAAACTTAAAATCTACCCATATTTTACTTTTAATTCACTTCAATAATTTAAAATATACATTTTTTATATTTTTCATCAAAATTTTACCTTAATATTTTTTTAATATTCTACCAATATTTTCTAGTTCATTAATTAACTGGAAATAATATTATATTTGTAACAACCTCATTATAACATGTATGATGGCATACTCATTGAATAACAATAGCAATTTGTAAAACCTTCCTTACAAAAAAAAATACAGTAAAGTTCTACGATCTAATTTTAAGTTAATATATCTTAATATCTTGGATTAGTTGGTTGAGCTTTAAAAGTAATTGTTATTACTATTAAAAAAGCATATGATACTACGGTGATGTTTTTAATACCGTCGGCATTAATACTTCACGGGAAAACGTCACCGAGAGTCGTAACAAACTTGTGTTTGAAACGTCCTTAATACTTAATCTAGTCAAATTTAATGCCCATAAATTCACAGGTTTGTGCATTTCTACCTCTAAAAAGACACCATTGGTCGTATCAACGACGTTTGAGAGCACCCCCCTAACTGCATTCTCAATTTCTTATACCATCTGATTAATACCACCCACAGAATTTTCGCCATTGCTCATCACCACTATGCACTATATTCTTACCTTGCCAATCTGCATAATAGCCAATCTGCGTAACAAATGCGTCTTCCGAGGTATTTACGGACCGGTACGATATCAAAGCGTATTCCTTTCTAAAAGGTCGCGCTTGTAACTCCTGAGTTGCAGACGTTCATGGGCAACGAAAGCCGCTTACCATCAGGTTATTATGTCAATCTTAGATACAATTCTCTTTGCAAAATCAAACAAACACGATCTTATTTGAAAGTGTAAAAAAAATCATCTTGTTTGTGGACAGTTTCTCAAGATTAATATAAACAATCCTTTATAATCGTTGCGGATTTTTTATAACGTCGCTAAAACTAAACCCATTTGATTGTGGTTAGTAAATTCTGCTTGTGAAGGACCCTTTTGCGTAATTAACAATTCAGAATTAATCCTTTTTAGTTATTTGGGTCAGAGATAAAATAAAAGATATTTGAACATTTACTGGGTTTGACTTTGACTTTGACTATAAAGTGAGAAATTTACTTAAGGTAATATGATTTGAAAATGTATCTAGTTAAGTATTTAAATTAAAAAGTAATTAAAAATGATGAAAGTATGTGTAGTTCCAAGGAAGAAATGAAATGTTATACTATTTGTCCAAAAAATTGCTGTCACTAAAAGCTAGTTATTGATAACCTGTCTTGTGGTAATGAGACGTACCGGCAACTAGGCCGCCTTTGAAATACTTTCCAGAAATTAACCGATGTTAGTTATAGATAAACCAAGGTCTTTAAGAAAGTTAAGGAGAGATTTTGCTGTTATATCTCTCGCTCCCAATTCTACCGCGTACAAGATTTATTCCTGGACAGTTCGCTGGTCAGTTCGTTATACGTGTTAAGCTAAAATCAGTCATTCCTGAGGATGTTTGTATCTTAGATTGTAATAGAGCTCCTATGATTTTTTTTTAATCTTCACCCAAAATTGTTTCGGTCTCTAAATAATGTTGAAAAGTCCTCCGCTAGCCCGAGCGACAACGTCAATGTATTTATGACGCTTTAACTTTGATAAAATCTTATTAATATCTAATATTATTATTATTTTTTAGACTTCCAGACCCATGATACTGCTTTGGAGAATAAAAAGGATTTTCATAAATAATTTGAATTAAGTAACTCTATGACTGGAGTCTTAAAAATATCTGCTTCAGAAGTGTAATGGCTACTTAAGAAAAATATTATCGACATTTTAATTTCTTTCGATGTGAGGTTTTGTTCTAAGGAATTTATTTAATAAAACGATTTAAAGCAGATCATAGTGTGAGTGTAGAGTGCCGACGTCTGTACACGGACAGTATCGTTTAATACGTGATGGCGTATAGAGGCGGCAATAAAATTATATATGTATAATATCTTGCAAGGTTATTCCTCTTATTGTATTTCCTTTTATTTATTACTCATGTTCACATAGATTTTCTGTTACTAATAAATCTCCGCCTTGATAGATCACTCTGTTTTCTGAGAAAACGAAACAATTATTCTGAAAGCTTTAAATGAATTCTATTGTTTCAGACTTTTTAAAATCGTTGAATAAATTTGTTTCTTGAGACTTTAATCTCGTAAATGTGAAAAAAAAGTTGATTCCGGTGTTATGCGAATACTTTGATCAGATTAAAAATACTAATATATTTGGTATATTTTACGTCATTTTAAAGTACGTTCATTCGAATTTAATAAAATCATTACAACGTTTTTAAAAATAATTATGAGAATATTTTAGATTTAATAGTGTAAAACATGTTTTTCATTGTTGAAGCTATATTTTATAAAGAATTAACATAAGGTTGTATGTAAGTTATAATTTCAGAACTACATTGCGTCAATGATTGCGGCAGAACGAAGATGTATACACGGAGTTCAGCAAAATAACATCCTGAGACACATTCACAAACATCGTCTGAAGTCATGTTCCTATTTTACCTCGACGTGGATAAAATCGCAATTAATAACATTTGCAATTTCGTCACAAAAAATGAACATTAAATTCTTCTTTTACACCTTATAAGAAAGAGATGGATCTTTCTAAAAAAATATATGTTGAGCTTTTATTATTATTTGTAAAAATAATTGAGCTACAATCATTAAAACATAATTATTAAAACTATCAGATTACAATGGTTTTACATATCCAAACATTTATATAAATCCTAGACTAAGCTGATTAAACAAGATTACTCCTGGGCTTTAGCAATAATTATTATAATTAATGGTTATTAGTTTTAAATAAATTACACTTGGTTAACAATATTATAATAACCTTACTAATTACAGGTAGTTTTTATATATACCTGATGAAAATAATCAATCAATCATAAGAATAAATGTTATGTTAATTATCTTGTATCGTATGTTAAGGACGATAAAAATATCTGGTAAATAATCAGGAGGTAAATAATTTTCCGGTGGACCTGTCAAGCGACACTTGCGTTATCAGAACTCCCGAACTTTTAAATACGAAATCAGGCGAAATAATAACAGTTTTCTTCTAAAATCGGTTTAAAACTGTGAATCACATCAGTGGCAGTGGAATTACGTGTGATATTTGTATAAAATAGTGAATAATAAACTTGAAAAGTGGAAGAACAAAATACGGAATATATATAGGTAAACATAAATCTGCACATCATATGTGACCAATTTCCGGAAACTGACACATTAAGTTGATGACAGTTAGTAAACAATAAAGTTGATGACAGTAAATAACTACAATAGACAAAAAAAGTGTTACCCCTTGAAGTACAGTGTTGCCAGTAATTGAAAACCTACCAAGTAGTGAGAAAATGTCAACAGATAAACAAATGGAACTATTACTTGAAAAAATGGATAAGATTGATATGAAGATGAATGAGATGAAAGAAGATTTTAAATTTCAAGTGAATGCGCAAACAGAAAAACTTGCTAATGAATTGGCTTCAACATTGGACAACAAGCTTAAACCATTACTGGAGGAGAACAAGTCAATGAAAGAGGAAATTACAGTCCTGAAAACAAAACTACGACATTTGGAAAGGGATACAAGGAAGAATAATATTATACTACATGGAATAAAAGAAACTGAAAATAACAGCTACAATCTTCAGAACTTGGTTATGGAGACATTTAATACTGTGTGCACGACTGCAGAATTGGAAAAATTTGATAAATGGGAAATCAGCGACGCCTATAGATTAGGAAAAAAACAGGACAAGAAACACAGACCTATACTAATAAAACTAACACTGGCGTGGAGAAAAATAGAAATGCTAAAAAATAATAAAAGGTTTCCCACAGGTATTTACGTAACGGAAGACTTCCCAAAAGAGGTCCTAAATACTAGAAAAGATTTAAAAATTAAGTTACAAGAAGAAATCAAAAAAGGAAACAAGGCAAAGATTCGTTACGATAAACTCATAATAGAAGGGCAAACCAACTCTAACATAAACGAAAAAAGAAAGAGAACTCCGTCTGACACTCCAACAAAATCAAACCAGAATGAAGATACAATAATACAAAAGGCACCACATAAAATAAATAAAACAAACGCTTTCGACTTCATGCAACGTACACGAACCAACTCACTCCCCAACCCTAACAAACAATAGCAACAAACAAGCGCCCCCGGAAGAACGAACAAAAGCGAAACAACATCAAAAAGTAAAAACAATCCTTCCCCAATCCGGCTGGTCCCCGTGGGGGAGTACGACCATAACCCCTCAGAACTATTAGAGCGCCAAAAAGCACAAGCAGTGATAGTAACGTGTACTCAAAATGAAGATGAAGGAGAAGAAAAAAGAAATATAAAGGATTTCTATATTGCTACACTCAACACTAGAACATTAAGAACTGATGCCTCAATGATGGAGTTGGAAAATGCCTTATTACATGTGAAATGGCACATTGTTGGCTTAAGTGAAGTACGGAGAGTTGGTGAAACAATACAGCAGTATGAAAATCACATACTGTACTATAAAGGAAATATTTCTGGAATGTACGGAGTTGGATTTTTGGTGAAGAAGCCTTACAACAAATACATCGACGAATTTATCGCAGTCTCGGATCGAATTATAAAAATAAACATTTCACTCCCTCAACAAGATGTAATGTCCATAATTCAAATATACGCCCCCACTGAAGCTGCTACAAAAGACATTAAGAACTCCTTCTATAATGACTTGCAGGATACAATTGAAAATTCACACAAAAACATGATTGTTCTAGGAGATTTTAACAGCCAAATTGGGGAAAGAAAAGCACACGAAAACCAAATATTAGGACCGCATAGTACAGGAAGAAGGAATGATAATGGACAGAGACTTATTAACCTGGCCAATACTTACAGCTTGAAAATAATGAACAGCTTCTTCAAGAAAAAAATTAAAAAGAAATGGACTTGGATATCGCCGAATGGGGAAGTTAAGAATGAAATTGATTTCATACTTCATACATACCACACCCGAAATATTTCAAGATGTTGATACCGTAAGCAGCTTGAACTTCAACACGAACCATCGAATGGTGAGAGCGAAGCTATACATACAAAAAGTAAAAAAAAAAAGACAAGCACCAATGTATAGTAAAGATATAGCATTGCCTATCCCAAAAGATATGCTACAACAACTTGAACAGGATCTCCAGGAGAAAGATGATATGGATGGTACAGTCCAAGAAAAGTATGACCTTTTGGAGGAGAAATTAAAACAGTTCAATAACCGACTTTTGAAAATTAACCTAAATAAAGATAAAATAGGAACAAGATCCAGAGAACTGATAAAAGAAAGAAGGTTACTTTTCGAGGACAGAAAAAAAAACAGAGGAAAGATAGCGAGTATTAGTAAAGAAATTAACAAAGAAATAAGAAAACACAGGACAGAGACACGCACAAAAACGATCCAGAAACATATAGAAAGCTCTGGTGGAATAAAACGAGCGCTAAAGGAACTAACAGAGGGTAAACAGTGGATAACAAATATTAAAGATAAAGGTTCCGGAAAAAAAGCCACCAAAAGAACATGTATATCTGAGCTAGCAACAAACTTCTTTCGCAATCTATACAGCAAGTCATGCAGTTACAAAGAAACCGTTCTAAAAGATAATACCACTGGACGTAACGAAATTCCTGTGATCCTTAAAGCTGAAGTAGAACAGGCTATAAAATCCCAAAAAAACTTCAAGTCACCAGGGGAAGACAACATTTCGAACGAACTCCTTAAGGGTAGCGCTGACTCGATTATTACTTCACTTACTGATCTGTTCAACGACATTATCAAGAAAGAGGAAATACCTAACCAATGGACGAAATCAAAAATAATTTTACTTCATAAGAAGGGAGACAGAGGTGAAATAAACAACTACCGGCCGATTAACCTGATGTCTAACCTATATAAAGTTTTTTCAAAAGTCATCTTAAACCGAATCAGTAAAGTCTTGGAAGAGAATCAGCCAATTGAACAAGCGGGCTTCCGCAAAGACTACTCTACAACTGACCACATACACACCATAAAGCAAGTAATCGAAAAATGTAATGAATATGGAAAGCCTTACTATTTGGCCTTTATAGATTACAACAAGGCGTTCGACTCTCTGGAGCACAACGCTATATGGGAAGCTTTAAAGTCACAAGGTGTGGATTTTAAATACATACGAATTATTAAAGAAATTTATAAAAACTCAACAGCGAGAGTGATGACAGAGATAAAGGGAAAAGAATTTCCAATTTCAAGAGGTGTTAGACAAGGTGACCCATTATCCCCAAAAATATTTACAGCCGTATTAGAACATCTATTCAGAAACTTAGATTGGAAAAAGAAGGAATTAATATCAACGGCGAAAAACTGAATCATCTACGATTTGCCGACGACCTAATCTTGCTTTGCGAATCTGCACCAAGTTTACAAATTATGTTAACAGAACTCGGAAACCAAAGTCTGGCAGTGGGTCTGACCATGAACATGGAGAAAACGAAGATAATGACCAATCATGAAAGTACATTTTAAAATTACATAACTCAATTATACAATACGTGGACCATTACACATACCTGGGACAGATAATATCAACAAGTGATCAAACACAAAAAGAAATTGACACTAGAATCAGCAATTCTTGGAAAAGATATTGGTCACTAAAAGAAGTGTTTAAAAATCCACAAATACCACTAAAGGACAAAAAGAAAGTGTTTGACACTTGTGTTATTCCATGCATGACCTATGGCTGCCAAACCTGGGCTCTAACACAAAGATGCAAAGAAGCACTAAAAGTTTGCCAGAATAGTATGGAAAGAAGCATGTTAAACATTAAATTAAAGGATAAGGTGAAATTAAAGGAAATCAGGCATCAAACAAAAGTTACTGATGTTACCTACACAATACAGAAATTAAAATGGATCAGTCCATCACTGGACACCTTATTAGAAACAATAAAGAGAAATGGGGGAAGAAGGTAACAGTTTGGTATCCTCGAGACGGGGTAAGAAGAAGGGGTAGGCAAATTAAAAGATGGGAAGATGAAATAAGAAAGCATGCAGGAGTTACCTGGAGGCGCACTGCATTAGATAGAGCTAGATGGAAGAAGCTGGGGGAGGCCTATGCCGCAAGGCAATCTGATAATGATCAAGATTAAAAGAAATATATATGTGTATTGTTTAAAATTGTTGTTTAAAAATTGTTGTTCTTATCAGAAATAAAGGCTATTATTATTATTATTATTATTATTAAATAATTTTAATCTTTTTCGATGATTAAAAATAAACAATGAAAAATTATTTAAATAAAATCAATCATCAATCATCAGATTGACAGACTGATGAGAGAAATGTTATTCTTGAACAAAATAAATAAGTCGTCACATTTTTTTTCAATCAATAATATCTCACTTACATAAATGTGGCACTTTTTAAAACTGGGTTTGGATAAAATCGCGATATTTCCTGTCATATTGTTGATTTGCTGTTGCCCGAGGCTCCGCCCGCGTGTAGGTCGCTTTTCGCGTAATCTGTGGAAACTATAATTATGCAGACCTATAATAGACTTATAGTTAATTCTATATTATCCTATTCCCGTGGCAATTTTATAGATATAGGCATTACATTGCTACGATATCAAACTGAAAAAATAATATACATACATCTACCACACACACACAGCCAGCCAGGACATTCAGATATACGTAATAGAGCGTAATATACGTAGTAAAGTATACGAAATATTTTTTTTTACTAAATATTATGTTTTTGAGTAATGTTCAATTAAATTTTTTTTTTTTCTTTTTTTTTTTTTGTAATGCTGTTAGCCAAGTGGCTATTACAGCGTCACCGGGCGAGTGGGCGAATACTGAGACCCGCCCTTGAAAAACTCGGGCCTGAGGGGCCCGAGGGATACGACTGCCTTAAGGGTGCCTATAAGAGGCCGTCCTCGGCTTAAGACAGCGTATTTATAGGATGGGGTAGATGGGTATAATGACACTTACGCCCCCCGACGGCAGAACGCCGAGGCAGCGTGCGTGTAGGGCCTCGCCTTCGCCGGCGAAGGCGGTGTGTGTAGGTGTGTGATACAGTGTAAGCTAATCGTCTGTTGTCAGTCGTTATTTGGTCATCTGAGTCGATTAGAATCGACTTGGGTCTTCTTTTAAAAGCTAACGGGGTGACTCTAGGCTGGTAGGTGGTCGTTTCAACCACCAGTGGGTTCGGATGTACCTCGGCCCTATCGAAGAAGCTCTGAGAGAGCTCCTTGAAATATTGCACTATTGTAGGTAAACCTAGGTCTCTATGGAGGTCTGCATTGCGCATATACCACGGCGCGCCCGTGGCAGTGCGCATAAATCAATTAATTTATTTGCAGAATTTCAAACTGCTTTACTATATGCGAAAACATAATCATAGCGAGTTCTAAAAAAACTCAGCATCATCTATTGAGATTTTATATAACTAAGTTTAAAATGGGCATATGCTCATATTCAATTTGTTATTTTTTTTAAGTAGAAATTCTAGCTTTATCTAAATTAAATACGTATACTATATGTAAACCGCATTCAATTTTGTTTAAAAGTTTTGAAACAGTGGTTGAAGCGAATTTTCAATTGACCATAAATTCTTTTTTCCTGGACCGATTTTGACGAAACAAAGTGTTGACAACGCTCCAGGTTATATTTAATCCATTTGTGAAAACTGCGTTCAAATCCGTTGAGTAGTTTTGACATTATAATGTACCTGATAGACAGACAGGTAAAAATTCCAAAAAATGTTTTATTTGGTTTCTGTTACTCGTCTGTAATCGCCCCTATCAGTTTTTTGGAAAAATATTTAATCTACAGACACTAGATTTTTACTGTTTTATTGTATATTTGAGATTTTAATCTATTTAATAATTATTCCACTACACTGCCCATATCACTTTCTAGGGAGCAGAAGTTAAAAACTTTGTACCAACAAAAAAATAGCACTCCAACTATGTGCTATTTTTCCTTTGTGTTCCAGGACCTAACGGAGGGAGAAGTCAAGATATCAGCCCTCTACAGCCGGACATGCTTATTCTAATAATCGGTATTCTATTGATAATAATCACTTACATTTGGAATTTTTCCTTAATAAATTTGATATATTCTTCAGCATAGACGGCAGCTCACTTTATTTCTTGGCTAAAAGTAACTAATATCAGGACAAATTACACACATTGATCTAACCCCTAAGAAGGCAAATTATTTGCTTGTGTTAAGGGTGTTAGACAACGATACAAATACATATAAATACTGAGAATATATTTAATAAACGACCAAACCCAGAAACACAGACATCTATGTTTATCACATACATGCCTGTCTCTGCCGGGAATCGAACCCGAGCCCCATTGCGCCGTGACACGTTAGGCGTCTGTGCTAACCACTCGATCAACGGGACGGTTGAATGTATAGTTCTACATTAGTATAGTTATACATTTTTATTTTTATTTATATGTTGTACAAATTTAATAAAAGAAATTCCGCCACAAATATAAAATGTTATAATAAACATTTCAATCTCTTTTATAAAATGTGTAAATGCAAAATTGCATGCGTTGTGGCGGATAGTATGTTGTATTAATTTGCATGTTAATAGGACGTTGGAGAGGATTAAAGTCCTGTACGAACATAATACTGACCGGATAACAAAAGTATGGTTAAATATTAAAACTTACTAAGTAATTATTGCACATAGATATTATAGTGAAGTAAATAAGTTGTTAAGTTAATAAATTAAGCAGTTGACATTATAGTTCACATGTTAATAAATAAAGTTTATATTATGGTGGAAGCGTATAAATTTATTTACTCCTAGTAAACAAATTTATCAGTTTCCGAAGCTATTAATATAATCTCTTATTGGCGGTTTTAAACATGAAAATGATTAATATCTTTAATAAATAATCGGCAATTAACCGTTATCTATATATATAAAAATGAAGCCCGTTTTCCTTGGTCACGGCATCACCCGTGAATGGCTGGACCGATTTCACTAATTCTTTTTTTGTTGTATTTGTTATTATTAGGAGAAGGTTCTTACGGAAAAAAATATTAAGAAAATCTCTCAGAAATATTGAAAAATGTACATTTAATTTTGCATATTTTAAAAAACGCGAGTAACAAATGTCAATGTCATGTCATGTCAGACCAGGGAATTATGGATTCATTTTTATATGGAGGATTCAGTTCAAATTGAATAGGTACTCATACCTAAGATAGGTCAGCTATACAAAATAAAGTAGTGCATCATTGCAACGCTAAGGCGGTACGAAGTTCGCCGAGTCAGCTAGTTTATTATACATATGCTGTGAACTTACACGTTTTTACATTCATGGTATTAAAAGAATGTACCTACTTTAAAAAAAAATACTTTATTAGAAATTTATTAAACCGCCCCGTTGCAGGTGGAGTGGTTAGCGCAGACGCATAACGTGTCACGGCGCAATAGTGCTCGGGTTCGATTACCGGCAGAGACAGGCATTTATGTGAGCATAGATGTCTGTGTTTCTGGGTTTGGTCGTATATTAAATATATTCTCAGTATTTATATGTGTATTTTTATGTATTTGTATCGTTGTCTAACACCCTTAACACAAGCAAATAATTTGCTTACTTAGGGGTTAGATCAATGTGTGTAATTTGTCCTGATATTATTATATTATTATTATTATTAAGATGTCAAGTTAAAATACAAACGGTTTTATTTTATAAACTGAACTGTAGAATATTACAGTATTCTACGACTAATATGTCAAAGTTGATAATATTTTCTGTCTCTTAGTCTACTGAACTCTTTCCAACTTCCAACACTTCTATTTCTTTGTAATTATCATATTATTAGTAATAGGAGATGAAAGAATATGCAAAAATACGTAAATAAAAATGGGTTCTAGAAAAAGGACTAGACTCTCAGTAGTCATAATATATTTTTTATTATAATGGTATATAACATATTCAATAGCCAGTAACAGTAGTGAATTTATAACTTACATTTCAATACTTTCTGTTATCTGTTCGTTTTAATAGTTTTATTTTTCTTATGCTAAATAGGGATCGCGTTCACTTTAATAATATTATACTACTTCTTGTGCATACAAGACCTAATCATCTGCATAGATGAGTCTACAAATATAGAGTCCAGACGCTACGTTGGTCTTATCCTTTACACATTTTATCGCTGTTTATTTAACTGGAAGTATTTACTTCATAAAACATTATTAAACTAATTAAACATGAATAATGAATACTGTCATTTAAATTTTTTATTTAATAATATGACATTTTATACTTGTAGTTATCTATAACAACAGCTATTATAACTTGAATATTATGATAATCTGTAAAGTAAAATTTGTATTAAATAGTTGCATTTAAGTATCATTAATACCGTATAGCTAGGATAAAGTGAGTCAGTGTGCAATAAGTGAGTCATTTAATCCTTCTTATTTCAAAATGTCTATCACACACATACATCTTTATACTTTTAAAGTAATATTAATAAACATACATTAAAACTGGGTAAAAAAAGAAACAAGTAAAATGTTATTTAGTCTGCGAAACGAAAAGTATCTTCCAGTTCATTTCCTCCATTTGCTATGCGTCGGTGTGTTATAATACAATATGTCTCTATTCCATTAAGTAAATGATCTAGAAACGATGATAATAAT
The DNA here is from genome assembly GCA_959347355.1 of Napeogenes inachia. NCBI lineage: Eukaryota > Metazoa > Arthropoda > Insecta > Lepidoptera > Nymphalidae > Napeogenes > Napeogenes inachia. The sequence goes on along the minus strand of OY365793.1, from coordinate 10,456,417 downwards.
GGTTCCAACGGTTATGTGTTATGGTTATGTGTGTTATTATGTACCTATAAATTATTATTTACTTATTTAGTATTATATATATTTTGTTGTCTACCTACAAGTAAGTTATGTATTATAATACCTCGCATGAAATAAAATGGTTAAGTAGTTAGTACTCACTCGTAATTATTAATAATATGTTACTCATTCTCTCACTCATTCATCAATAGGTATATAAAATATTTTCTCTCTATGTGTATTATTTTATTTTATAAGAAAAAAAAATCATATTGACACTTAACTACAGTGAATTATTTTTTATTTATATATGCAATACAAGAGAAATCTGTAAATCATCAAATATGGAAACAGTATTATGTACACCTTTTAAATTATTAAGCATTAATTTAATTTTTTTCTCATTGACTAAATAAGTTTATAATTTCTCAGTAGACTAAATACACAGGATATGAAATTGAAGTAAACTAAATGTTTCGATACATCAATGAACCTGTATATCCATGTTAAGTTTAATTAAATATTTAATAAAGAAAAATAAAGAATAAAATACCATTCTGATAAAGACGTTCACATATTATAGAATGCTTCATTCACCTTTGTGGGTAGGGATACAATGGGTCAATTGGTAGAGCGACGGGACGATTTCCCAAAGGTCGCAGGTTCAAATCTCTGCCCGTGCCGGTTTGGTTTTCCTTATAGATTTATTAAAAAAAATAGTAAAAAAATTAAAGAAACACGTACTAAATAAGCTTTAATAATAAAAAAAAGCTTTTATAAACTTTTTATAATGTATATTTAAAAATATGAAAAAAAAAAAATTAGTGCTGTATAATCGTAATGTTTGAAAAACAAACTAACTCACTCTTAAAATAACATTTAGTACTTAATAAATAAACTATAAGTATATATAACATACAAGAAAATACATTGTAATGTCGTACAGATTTTAATACGACCCTTGTCACTTAAAGGTCCGTTCGTGCACAGTGTCGCTTGAATGAGCATCCTTCATCAAAATTCTTAGAATGTTCCCTGTCCCTTTATTTAGGGACTCCAAACAGTTTCCACTCAATTTAATATTTGATATAATTTATTCAATGTTTATTATGACAAGTATGACTTGACTTGTTGTCTAAAGTTGAAAATGTAAACTTTCATTGCAAAATTTACCAAACGAGAAATATAATTATTATATGATTTACAATGATTTACAATCACTAATAACACTGTGATGAAGGGATTTATATTATCACTAGCTGTTGCCCGTGAATCTTTATGACTACGATTGTAAGCCTTATAAATATATTTTTACAGTCTACGTGGACGCAGTCACGGGCAACAGCTATCCTTAATAAAGTACTTTACCTGAGTAGGTAAGTGTAAAAACCTTTTGACCTTCATTACAAATCTTTTCCTTTATATCGCGGGCGAAGCCGCTGGGAACAGCTAATTATTGAATAAGAACCTCTCTAAGACTATTTCTATTTTGACCAAACATGGATAAAAACCATCTCGACAAACATACCTTATACACAGATACACAGATCGACAGGTCAAACTCATAACACCCCTCTTTTTAGTCGGGGGTCAATAAAACAATCCAGTAAAACGGAAAACGTTAAGCGTCCCGATATGAAAGTATTTTCTAGATTCCAGAATTTAAAACTCAGATTTATTAAACTACGCTTTTAGTTTTGCATAAGATACTTCCATCTTAAATTTAAATAAAGTTTAAGTTCAAAAGAAATAAAGTGGAATGTGCATCCTTAAAACTTTTTTATTGCGTTAGAGTAAATTTAACTAAAGTTATAAGGAGTACTTTTAATAATAATAACAATAAAACATTAAATACAATACATACTATACATGTAAATGTTACGGGGTCATAACGGGGTCATAAATCCCACTTCAGCCACGGAAACTTTAAATTGGTAATACTCTCAGAGAACTCGACCACACAAATTACTTTAAAAGCGGAAACAAAGCGTGTGTTTTATTTAAAACTTAATAAACGTCAAACAATTGATGCTTGTAAAGGAAGCTTATTGCAGTTGTTAAATGTCCTGTTGCTTAGGCAGTAAATAAAATTTAAGCAAGGGTCCTTCTTGTGCAGACATTACAAAAGATAGGAACACGCTAAATTAATTGTGAAGTTAAGCTAATTGTAAAGTAGTTCTTGTTGCTGGGTTGGTGGAACTTCAAATACTCTGGAATTCTGCCATTTTTGTGTAAAAGTGGTGTGATAATTTGCTTACTGGAGTGCTTACTTGGAGTGCAGTTATAGTAGTAGTGCTGGCAGGAACAACTTTTATAAAAGCTGTAGTATTTTAAATAACTCAATTGATTGATAGAGCGACGGGACGGTTTCCCAGACGTTTTGGGTTTGAATCCCTGCCTGTAACGGTTTATTTTTCATACTATATTTATGTAAATTTAATTATACTACTACATTATTTAAAATAAGGTCAAAACTATACTCAACGTATTTGCTAAAATGTTTAAATTTTTTAAATTTTATTCGATATTTCAGTATTTCGTGTTGGTGGTGATACACCTCTTGCAAATCCACGATGTTACCATAATCGTAAACATAATCTATTGCCGCAATGTAATCCCAACAAGCGAGTGAGAATTTTTATGTCATGTCGTTATTCCAAAAACACTACGAATTCTTTAATGGAAAACTTAAGCTAAAAATTTAACCATGCGAAAAAATAATCAAGTAGATTTTAAGTGACTCTATTATGAAATGTATTTTTACCCAACTATATTCACGTTATTTAACGAGCTCATAAATAGGAACCCTAAATGGTTTTAAAACTAGTCGGCCAAAATTCTTATTAATAACGTGAATATAGCTGGGTATATATATTTAATAATCATTATGGTTCACGAAATTGGAATTACAAAAAAAATAAGTTTAGGCTTCATAGTCATTATTTGTACTCTGATAAGTCCTAAAAGTAATCCGTCCATCTCTATAAGTCAAGTGTTAAGTGATTTGTGTACAGAGAAATCAATACAACAGAGTAACTGACAATGATATTATGCTACACACAGATTAGATAAATATCTATTCCGTTCTGCTACAGAATACATCGGAGCACTCAGAATTATTTATATATATCTACTTTTGATGTTATCTTCATCAACGTGTGTTGTAAAATTACATAGCTCATTGATAGGTTTGGTGCAATTACAATATGAATAATTCAAGCTATATAAGAGGAGCTTTAATTATAAACTTTATATTAATTTCATTTAATGTTACTTTTGTTTTGATTCTTTGAAAATTGAATAACGCATAAAATTTTTACAAATATATTAATAGTAATTACAAGATAAGCTTCAAAATATTTTTTTTAAATTAAGGGCCTATTTTGTACGAACCAGATTATGGGTTAACTAAATAGATAAACAAAACAAGTAATTAATATTTTTAATGACAACACTGTTGTGTTTATGAAAATAATATTAACTCAAATATACAGTTTCTATTTCAAAAAATATATATGAGCCTTATACACATATTTAACCATACAATACAATTTATAATTAGTATCTCTAAATAATGATGAATCGATGAAAGCCAATTGTGCGAAATCCCTAATAAAGGTATTTGAAAAAAATCTACATATTTATATATTAAAATAAAAAAAAAACACAAATAAAAAGAAACACAACAAGCGGCCTTATTGCCAAAGAGCAATATCTTCCAGACAACCTTTGGGTACAGGATACAAGATATGAGCGTAGACTTAAATCATATGTATGAATATAACATACATTCATAAATAATATAATACTAAATAATATGTTTATATAACTAATGCAAAATACATCATACATATATATCTCCGTAAATATAATTTGTTATATATTTTGAATTGTTAGGTATATCCAATAAGTACATCTAACTATTCAGTTAGGTAACTGTTGCACTTATATAAATGGTTTATTACAACGAAATCCAATTAAACAATTATTTTCTCACATAATATTTTTTATCGTAAAAAGGTGAAAATAAATCCCAAATGAGTTTTGTGAACTTCATTAAATTCTGTGGATTCGCATAATTTAGATTATTTCAGTTTAATCGTGTATTGATTGCTTGTGGTAAATCCATTTATTGCGGAGGCCATTGTAAGTATATATTTTTTTAACGGATTGGATTCGTAGAAGCCTTTTTTTCTACTCAAAAACTATTCGTGTTTTATCCTATTTATATATTGGTACAGATACTTAAAAAAATTGCATTATTATAGTTTTGTAGTAATAACGCCTTATTAAGGAATCATAATATGTATTTCTCTGACGCGGGGTTCACTGGTAGAAACGCGTTAGAAACGTTCTTGTATCTAGTACGATGGATAGGTTATAGTACTACAGAACTTATTACCTTAACTAACTAAGGACAATGTAGACGAGAGGGAGGGGTGGCAAGAATCAACTTGCCAAGATATTGTATATTAGCATCGTTAGTTTAAAAATAAGATAAAGTAACCTACATACGTACTTAAATCAAACATAATATTTTTATTATTTCTAACAACAAAAATGTAAGATCAGTATAAAACTAATCGTGGCCTTGTAAGTTAGTCACGTCTCTTTTTATGCATCATTAATGTATTCAAATACACTGCTTTATGATTTATGTCTTATTATATTGTCAAAAGAAAGATTTTGAAGTATTTTGCTTTCAAATCGAGTGTAAAAGAAAAGTCCAATAAAATATTTTATTTTGTTACCTTAGTTCTACGCTAAAATATAAAAATTCTAGAGTAAAATTAGAAGATTGGATAAACAACTGGGTCATAGTTTGTATTTTATAGTGCCAGTTTCTCTTCCAGAAGAATTTACGGACAAAATCAATGTTTTATCGACAGTCAATAAGTCAGGAGGTCGTTAGCCAGCTTCTGGTCGTAACTCAGGCGCGTGTGCTGCAATCGGTCTTTATTCGACAATAGAGTCGTATACAAAACATTTTTTTTATTTATTTTATGTGAGATGTAGTCATGTTATATATAGAATTGGTAATAAAAATTTATGGTTCTAAAAACTTTCACTTAGGTTGTCATATTTGACATAGTAATAATAATAATACAGGATAAGTTACACACATTGATCTAACCCCTAAGTAAGCAAATTATTTGCTTGTGTAAAGAGTGTTAGACAACAATACAAATACATAGAAATACAAAGTAAAAATACTGGTAATATATTTAATAAACCATCAAACTCAGAAACACAGGCATCTAAGCTCATCACATACATTCCTGTCTCTTTCGGGGATCGAACCCGAACCCCAAAGCGTCGCTAAACGTTAAACGTCTGCGCTAACCAACCACGACCAAAGGGGCGATGAATATACATATTTTTATATTAATTTAAGGAAGAGCTCTTAACCGCTGTCTGCTTACTATAAAATAAAAATATTGGTAATATTGTTATGTTTTATATAATTTTGTTCTAATCAATTGTGACTATTCCTTAAAAATAGTACCATCACTTCTTTTTTATGCACTACTTATAAAAATCACTACTACAAGTCAGTCCGAATACTAGCAAAAAATGATTGGATTTACCAAAATTAAAGTATTATTGGTTTAAACTCACATGCTAAAAACTGCAGAAGTCAAAGAATGACTACAAAATTGGTATTAATTTCCACAAGATAATTCTTCTATAATCTATGTAACCGACTTCCATTTGTTAAACATATTATTATTATCGTCGGTATTATAAAGCCCAAGTATATAGTGATATACTAATAACTATAATGAAAACTAAAACTATAATTTTATATTTTGTGTAGCCACTCCACATTAACATTTACAAATTATAACCTTATGTCCTCTTCTCGTCCTTATCCCATCCCCTATAATCTGAAATATTAAAAAAATATTATTCAATTTGATGTTATTTCAGTTCGTTCCAATTTTATTTTATCGCAAAATTTTAGCCCAAGAGAAGGCTTAAACTGTAAATCATATTGAAGAGGCCAAGCAGGCCAGCGTTTCTATTTCAAGTCATTTATAATGCCTGGCTGCCTTCAATTTCTGCAGGTATGATCCAATTCTGAGTAGATTGCAGTCTTTATTTATATTAAGAGTAAATGGCTAAAACTAAAATATATAATTGAAGAGTTAATAACTTTAAACTAATTCCTTCGCTTTTACCTTTTTATTGCAGTTGAAAATTAATATGCAATATTTTTTTTTTTTACCAAATTAAAAATTGTAAGCTCTGTACTTTAACCTTAATTTGGAAACAAAAAGGTTTTTAAGTATATTGTCTTTAGGAAAATTATTTTATCACTTCATACATCTGCACTGACCCCAAAAGTTGCAATATTTTTAAGATAAACGTAGATTATAATCTTTTAGTTTATTTCCATTCATATTTAAATTAATAAAGTGGTACCGAGCATTTTTATAATTAACAATATACTTACCAATGTACATACATAAAAGACAACTAATTTCCTTAAGCAATATAAATTATTTAAAAATTATATATTTGTATTTCATTTTTATATTACATAAATAAATCTCCCATGATTCAACTTTCTACAAAGATTGCCTGACATCAATATTAATACCAAAGTTTTGCAGTTTGTTGTTAACTATCACACGAGACGTTATTTTGCGTCTTAGCTGCACTCTAAATATTAAACTGAAGTAGGGAGGAAAGTTACATGCCATTTTAATAACTATGCGGTAATGTACGATGTTCGAGAAAAAATATACGTACATCACATTGAAACGATTCAGGAAGTTAAAGAATTTTTCTGTTTCAATCATTAATACTTTGCTTTTAAAATATTAGTTCAAAAAGATTAAATGTAGTGATTGGCGATGGATAAAAAATTTAAATAATTATTAATATATATTTAATGTATTCTTATAGCTATTTTTAATTTTAATTTTCTTTATTACCACATCATTAAAATTATTTCGGTTTAATAATTATTATTCAAGATGACTCTTGCTTAAGAATAAGAAAAAATATATTGTTTTGGCTTTTAATTACACTCTCCAGTAATCAATAACAAAGTTTTCAACTTATAGATAGACATAGTTGTTCAGTAAATGATTTTTTTTTCGTATTTAGTATTTTAATATTATGTACAACATAGATGAATGATATGTACCTAATGCTTATAAAAAACCATAATATGTCGGTTAAAATAACTGCATATCCTTATATGCATCTCAGGAGATAGATAGATATTTAACAATAGATTTGTAAATTGGTCGTCATCCAGCTGTAAGCACTTGATAGAATAATTAATTGGAAATGTTGACTCCTATTTCATAAATGGATTTCGAATTTTTCGATTATTTTGCATGTTTTATAAACTCACCGCGACATAAACATAAAATAAAGTATATTTTAGTTTATAAATATATACTTACCCGGCTATGGCTTATTCATGACATCGAAACATAGCGGCGTGTTAGTTCATATTTAAGCCTGAGTAGGTGCAAAACTAGTCGGGCAAAAGTCCGGTTAATTTACGTGAATATAGCCGGATAAATATATATGTATATTTAATAATCATCATGGTTCACGAAGTTTTATCACAATAAATGTATTTTAGTGCAAATTTTAAAAGTAAAATTATTTTACGAATGTAAATATCGAGTCGCCAATTATCGGAGTACTGGACCAAAATAAATCGAGCAATTAATCATCATTTTCGAGGTCATCTGGAGAGTAAGGTCAAGTTTGCCTCGAAATACCGGGGGTGGTTAACGAGGTTGGTTATTTATAATCTTAATTCCAGACATTTACTTATATATTTCTTTTATAATATGTATCTTTTTACAAAAAATATATGAGTTTATGTAAGAGATTGTTGTTAAATATTTTATACATATTATATTTTTATTAATATACTGTACTTTTATCTTCTTATTTAGAATGCCTTTAAATGTATTTTTTAATATCGTATAACAGGTTATGTTGAAAGGGTAATGCCTTTTCTTCATCTTTGATTTCCATTCTTTTATTTGGAACGTTTATTTTTTTTATTTAAGGCTATTACTACTTTAAACTTCTAGCTACTTAATAACTTTCTGTGTTTGTATTATGTGAGAATTTAATAAGTTACAGGTATTTTTGCGAAAATCAATAGTGTGAGATATTTTTGAGCTGATTTATTTTTCTAGATTCAAAATAATTGCGGAAGAATATTATCGCATACGAAATTTCAGTAAAACGACAAATTTAGTCACATTTGTAAAAAACATCTGCGGACATACACAACTAAATCACTTTTATTATAGCTAATTTTTGTCCAAAATATACTATAGTATCAGTATACTAGGCAATAGATTATTCTCATTAGTCCAGCATTCCGTCAGTAATATGATATCTAGTGCTATATTCATAGTAGAAATATAAGCAGCTAAAAAATCAAAATACTTTTAATGCTTCTTTTATTCATAGTTTACTTTCATTTTCTTCACTTTTATTCATATAACCGTCATCGTCATATGTCATCACATTTACTCCATTTGTTTTTAAAATACACATAATAGATTTACTTTTATGATAAATAATCATCAAGACTTTACAATTGTAACTATGGTATTTTTGTAATATAATATTAAAATTTTAATGAGTGTCTGATAATATGAATAATAATATAATTGATTATACCCACATTTTGCTCGAAATATTAAAAAAATACATTTTTTGAATATTTCGAGCAAAATGTGGGTATAATCAATATTAAAGTCAGCATTAAAGTAAAAAAAAAACATTATATTATAATCTTTATCTATGTATCTTATCAACTCTAACTAACCTAATACGAGTAACTCACTCTGAATACTTGTTTCTAAACATTCAACAAAGGTCTCCTTATTCCCGGCAGAGACAGGCATTTATGTGATGAGCATAGATGTCTGTGTTTCTGGGTTTGGTCGTTTATTAAATATATTCTCAGTATTTATATGTGTATTTCTATGTATTTGTATCGTTGTCTAACACCCTTAACAAAGAAAATAATTTGCTTACATAGGGGTTAGATCAATGTGTGTAATTTGTCCTGATATTATTATTATTATTTTAATTCAAATATGTTAAAATATATAGTCATAGAATTTAATAAATAAATATGAATAAGTTTTTAACAATACCATTATTTCTATTATTAGATTATTCATATTATGAATAAATTGTTTCACTGGAGCTCAAATATTTTGTAATTACACTTGGAAAGAAAAGGAAAGAATTGTTCTGAAACTTGAGAAATCTAACTTTTCTCTTGCAACAAAATAAGATTTTTTTAATACTACATGAATTTTAATTATTACACGATATGAATAGAAACATACTATGTCAGTTACCATTTAATACAGGCATTTCCAATAGCTGTATTCTATCACAGCATATATTTTGCGAAAGCGAATGTGGCCAATATTTACCCTCTTGAAGGAGAAGCATGGAATTAATGCTTAGTGAATTGTTTCGGTGTTCAAGTGCTCTTGGCATGTTTGAACTATCGTAAGGATGTTATATATTTAGTAGTGTGCCATAAACAATGTAGCATGCTTGATGTTTAAAAAAAAAATTAAAATTCAATATTGATGAATAATGTTATTTTCCAATGTTAAAAATATAATGTTAAAATTTTGTTATTTTCCAGTTGGAACTAAAAAACTAAGGCTGAGAGAAATTAAACAACGTTTGCATCGCATCATTTAAACTTGTATGAATTGTACTGTGGATATGATTTTTCATTTTATCTACACTCTAACACTGACGTCTAACAGTGAGCTGTGACAAGCTGTGACAGCGCCTTAAAGACAATCCAAGTCTATCTATCTCTCTATTATAAACATAACTACAAACTGATTTTCTTATATAACTTTCTGCGTATTATTAGTAGAAGATTTTATATTTAGCTATACGACGCATTAAGTAACTGTTGTTTAGTTATATCGAGCGGTCATCAATGTTTGTTACATCACGGCAATGCGGTTACTGAAAACCAGCGTTGAAGTTATGTACTCTAGCAACAACTGAGTTGTTTACTGTGTTAGATGTTAGTTTTATTTATATTCCAATATATTTATATTAAATATTATATTTGTAATTTCCAATAAATTATATCTCTATATTTTTTTGTATTTCTTTTGTTTTTCAGTGATGTCTTAAGAAAGCTTTTTGTTTTTGAATTAAGTTGGAGCTATTATATTATAGACGTTGTAAAATTTTTTATTATTATTTTCTTTCTCAAAAGAATCATATTTATATATGCAGCGCAGTGCAAAAAACTTTATAAGTCCGCAGCAAATTTTATAAGTTATGATGAAAGTACATATATAAAGTACATTATTTTACCAAATATATGTATTAATATTTGGTGACAATAAGCCGTAATACTTTGTTGCTAAAACAATTATCTTGAAATTTAAAGTTATGTACTTTTAGTCTTAAATTACAAAAAAACAAAATCTTATGGAATATTCTAGAGGAACATTATTTTTTAAAGAATATGAATGATTTAAACTAGGGTCGCTTTATTAGTTGATGTTTATTAAACGATATTTAGTTAAATCCATTCTTTAAATAGTCCGTTAAATAGTTCCAACGAAGTCGCGAATTTAACTCTTTCTTTCTATGTATTATAATCTACTAGCTCTATTACGAGGCAACGTTTCGTGAAGTTATTTGTTGTAAGTCTCTTAACTTTAAAATGCTTTCTAACTAATTTCGATTTCGATTTTATGGGATAAAATTACTTCTAAAAAACGTTTAATTTTGTATATAATATAAACATCAAACGTACAAAATGTAATATTTTGAAAATTTTAAATCTTTTTTTCATAGCTTGGTTACAGATGATTTTAATAACTAATTACATTATAATACAATCAAATCATTCCTTATAAAATATACAATACGTCGTTAAATGTAAATCTCATGCCAATGTGAGTGGCACTTTCATCTATTTGTAAAAGATTCATTAGCATAATTAATAAGTCTGTATAAGTCTGTATCAACCCTCTTCATTTATAGTATGACAGAGGACTGAGAGATCTCTGTCAATAATTTATGCCATTAATATTGTATCATGATATCCAAATAATGTTTAAATGTCACAAAGTTGTTTATTATCTAATACGAATATTATCTAATACGATCTAATTGTTGCGACTTCGTCTACAGCTTACATACGTTATAATATGTTCACGTGACTTTTTCTATAAACTGTATGTTAAATTAACTTTACCTCATAATAAGATTAAAGTATATACTGTTAAGACTTGTTTCAGTAATACACAGTACTTGCACTTCAATGTTTAATATCCAACCATTTGTAATAGAATGGGCGAGAGCAGCCCTTACAACTCGTTTTATAATATTTTAACACTATAATATTTAGGCGAGGGTAATTTACAATTTCATAACCAACTTACAGATGATATTATTTATACCTTATAATAAGTTCTAATAATTAATAAAAGATTAAACATTATGTTAAAATATTCTATGCTTCTAATTCTTAAAACATTTAACAGTAAATATTAAATAATATTCCATAATTAATTATGTAGGTGGCGCTACTGTTGAAACTTATGAACTAAAACATGTAAATTCTAATGTATTTACCATTTAAATTATTATAAATAAATATGACTAACAATACTCATACGTTTGAAAAAAGACTTCAGAAGTTTTAATGGAAAGCTAACATTTAGAAGAAAACTCTTAGTGAACACAGATATTACGGCTTCTTACTAAAATTGCAAAAGCTTTGAAAATTAAACCCAGCTATTTTTGCTAATTTAATAATATTCCCATATGATACACACCATCACCTATACTAGCAATATTTTATGTAATGTCTACTTTAAATAAATGGTATGATATTTTATAAATTATTTTTTCTAACCTCAAGTATATATACTATTAAGAATCATGTGGAAATTCAATTAAAAAAATAAGAATTCCAAGTAATTACAACATTTAAATATTTCAGATAATTTAGTGACGAGGACTTCAAATCAGAGATAAAATTAATACTAGTTTAATAATAAAACTATTAAACAAAAGGACAATTCTAATAAAGACGAACATTCTGTATTGATTTATTCTATTCGGGAATATAAATTAATTACTTAACTATTATTACTATATTTTAATATGTATTTAAAAAAACATTTGTATTACAGATATTGCATGTAAAAACGTGAATAATATTCCTGCATCAAAATTTTGACTACTTCATAAGAAAAACCTCTTATTTTTATTCAAAATGCTCAATAATATGCTGACTCATAATTTAATCAGTAAGATAATCAAATCCCGAGTCCTATACAATTAAAACCAAAATGCCGTGTTCTGTTTGTCAAGGGTAAATCATTATTCTTTTGAGAACCTAATCCGCTGCCATTGTGAGATTATTTTCATTTATTTAAATAATGAATATGCAAAGTTAACAATTTCAATACAATTTCTTTGTCTTTAATTACATTATAAACGACCCGGGGATTGAAACCGTTATAACATCAGTATAAAAATATAAAACATGAATATCATTATTGTTATATAAATGTTACATTTTTAAAAAGACAATCACTATAATATCATTGGCTGACTCGTACTCATCAAAGTACTGCATCTAGGGTCATTTCGCCTGTTTGCGTCCATTTAGTGGAGTTGCTGACTTTGAAAGAGAAAATAAAAATGATTTAGCACTAGTTTTGAATAAAAACTTATGTACAGTGTTAATAATATAGTCTTTTTTATATTCATTTAAAGTTTTGGTGGAAAGATATAACGATTTAAATATAAAAGTGATAAATATCAGATTTGGGCGATTTAGCCAGTTTGCGTCCATAAAATCTAAATTGCGTCCACTCATGTCCAGTTTGCGTCCACCAACTTATATATAGAATGTAGGGGAGATTTTTATTAATTATTATTCAGAAAGATTAGATTTTAACAATTTATTGTTTTATGTCTAAATATTTAACTAATGAAATTTTAAAATATTTTTAATAACAAATATATCATCTTATATATTTGTCACAGCCAATGTTTTCTTCGCCGTCTTCATCTACATCTGATATAAGTATGTCATTACATTCAGCGCACTTTGTACTATCCACGGCTGGTAAATTTTCTTTTCAGAGTATCAGTATCCACTGTGACTTTACATTTTGGAGCAGTTCCTTGAAGTTTTTTTTTCTCTATTCGTTCTTAATTTCTTTTTCTTACTGCTTTGTTTTTTTTTCTCCATCTGCTCTTTATGTTCATAATACTTTCTCGATGCAGACGAAGATATGGCCGCTGGAGTTCTTTGATTAAATTTTCTTGCTATGCTAAAAATTTCAGCCAACATTAGGTGGGTTTTAAATGGATCAAAGGTTTCTGAATGTGAAATGTCTTGAATAAATAATGAAGATGATTGTAAACTCGGAGGCTTTTCTATAGGTGAAATAGATGGTGATACAGTTGATGCTAAATGAATAAAAGCAGTCGGAGGGGGTTTTGATATTTGTTGCTTAGTTTTCTCAAGACTTGGTGTAGTATGAGTTGCCATATCTTCTAGTGGTAAAATAAGAACTTCATCTGAAGACCCTATTGAACTAAGTTACAGGTAACTGCCAAAAAGGTGTATAGGCAAAATCATTTTTATTCATGTCATGAGTTTCAGAGTTGCACCTTGATACACTGTGATTTCACAATTTCGAATTTGTTCAATCAGGAGCCGTTAATAAATTACGTTAATTTTTTTTATTATAATTACATTAAGATATTATTGATCGTAGGTATATACAATTTTATTAAATTTAAATAAGCTATACATTTTTAATTACTTTTATAAATAGATAACAAGAAAACAAAGGTGGACGCAATCTGGTCTGTCCTAAATAATAGGTCATAAAATTCGCGTCCACTGCGGACGCAAAGTGGAATTTTTAAAATTTGTATGTACTAGTTTGCGTCCACCTTATTTTAACTGTCAACAATTAAAAAACTTAAGTAAATTCATAATTATGTTTTTCTTTTCTTTATTATTAAAGCCTAGAAACATCTATGTATCCTTAACTTCATATAAAACAATGTAAAACTAACCGTGAGTGGTGTTGCTGCTCACTATTTTTTTACTAACATTTAAGACATTCGCATTTTTTTTTAAAGGGAAGGATTGCGCTCAAGGAAATTTTGTTTATGACTGTGTATCTCCTATATATTGAGGTATTGGTAGAAATTACATTTGGGTTTGTTAGAAAGTTCATGAACTTATTTTCGAGTATTTTATGAAAGGATAGCCGTCGAATGGACGCAAACTGGCGATGGACGCAAACAGGCGAAATGACCCTATATATATAAAAATGAAACCCGTTTTCCTTGGTCACGGCATCACCCGTGAATGGCTGGACCGATTTCACTAATTCTTTTTTTGTTGTATTTGTTATTATTAGGAGAAGGTTCTTACGGAAAAAAATATTAAGAAAATCTCTCAGAAATATTGAAAAATGTACATTTAATTTTGCATATTTTTAAAAACGCGAGTAACAAATGTCAATGTCATTCACAGCCATAGATTATATTGATGAAAGAACGTCTTATTGAGCTTAGTGTTTAAATAAAAATGCAAAGTTGTTCAATAGCGATTTGTAAAAATATTAGTGAAATTATTGAATCCTAAGAAATAAACACTATTATGAAAATATATATTTTGTTTTTATTTAATTAAAAATTAGTAAAGTCATTTTCAGGAATAGCGAGACCAGGGAATTATGGATTCATTATTATATGGAGGATTCAGTTCAAATTGAATAGGTACTCATACCTAAGATAGGTCAGCTATACAAAATAAAGTAGTGCATCATTGCAACGCTAAGGCGGTACGAAGTTCGCCCGGTCAGCTAGTTTATAATAAAATTTGTTACAAATGATAATTCTTCGCTTTGTTTACTAGACCCGAAAAATATACAAATAATAGGTATCAATATTATTAATAACTAAATTTTCTTTTTCATTTGTAGATATTAAATATTAGGTCCATTTTATTTTAAGTAAAAAGATCAATAAAATACATCCTTTCTAAAATTTTATAAATTTCTTGATATTTAATTTGCTACGTATCACTTGCGCATAAATCTCCAAGCTTCGCTGCTTATGGCCCTTCGGATTATAGTAAAAGTTTAGGTATAAATTATATCACGTATAGTTTTCATATTTAGATAAATTGTTAGCTCAAAACTATGTCCTGAAATAATAAGAAATACCCAAATCAAATGTATAAGTAAAAAAAAAAAAATAAACAAATTTTTGAATTGATAAAAAAAATATATATTTTAATATTACGATTCCAATAAATAAAACATCGAACAACATCAAAACATATCTTATCGCATGCCTTAAGTGTTAGAGAGAAAATGTAAAAATGATCACGCTGCGAATTTGCTATGCTTCATAGGTAAACACCTTTTTTTTTTAATCGTTGGAAAAATGCGTTTCCGCATCGTCATCCAGGCCAGGAAGGCGATGGCTGGGCGGTATGTACGGCACCCGGCAGCATAGGAAACGCTGCCATTTTTAAGGCATCCCACTAAAAAACCAACGGCTGCCCTCATCACTGCAATGGGAAACCAACGGGATCGCTTTCGCACTCACCGTGACGCCCCGGCAAATCTTAGTTATTAAAAAAAAATATATGATGTCCTCGTAATGGTGCTTCATTATCGTATCTAACGTAACGACACGGGAACGTATATGAAGATTAACTATTCAAATCATACAAATGATTAGCAAACTTAAACTTAAACTATTGGCTTAATTATTTGACATAAATAATAACGGTAATGTTTATAAAACAAAGAATAATCTGTGAATTTTAATTAAGTATTCATGAAATATACAAAATAATAAATTAGCTTGACATGGTTATATAGATTTATAGATATTATCTAACATTCATTTTGGTCGTGGCACCTTTTCAATATTATTCTTTACAAGAAAGTTAGGAACATTAATGAGGATTTTTGAGAGAAGAGTAATAGATTTTCTTTATCAAAACCATCACAATAATTTATTTTTATAAATTTAAATGTTAAAAATATAGAGGTATAAATATAAAATGCACTTTTAAGAACCAGTAATTTAATAGCAGTTAGCTATTTTTGTTTTAATGTCATAAAGAAAGAAAACATTTCAGAGTTCATCTGAAATGTATAAATTTACATTTATTATGAAATAAAAAAATCATATCAAATTATTTTTTTTATAAAAAAAAGTTTCAATGAAGTAAGGAAAAATCTTTTATATATGTTCTCGAAATTAAAAGATTCCGGGAAACGTAAACGGAAACGAGTTTGGTCACAAGAATACATTTCTTTTATTTGTTTGTGTATCGTTCTTTCAAAACTTTTGAATGTTCTTTGTTTTATATCATCAAGCTTACAAACGTTTTATTTAACATCTGATTAACATTCATAAACTGTCATTTAAAACTTAATGTTAACTTACAACCTTATGGATTCATGTTACAGGTTACTTTGGTAATTTAATAGATTCGTAGCAGACATGTAGAAGAGGAGGTTCTCATGTAAATTTGGAAACGATGAAACGTTTACAGCTATAGCTATATATAAAAAATAAGTGTACAACTAAAGCCTTAAAAAATGAATACCTAATTTATTTAAGTATCAATTAAAAAATAAGTAGTAGTAGTAGTAGTAGTAAATACGATTATTAAAATTTATATATCAAATGTCGAATCTATAACATACCTTGTTTTTCTAATAAACACGTTTAGTATAGAAATGTCTCAAAACCTAATTATAAAGTTACTACCATAATATACCAAATAACCGAAACATGTGATTGAATGAGACCGCCAGCAGACTAAAGACGTAATAACTTATTGACTGTCGTACAACACGTATTTGTGTCGCTTTGTAGATTACAAGATAGTATGAAAAGATTTCAGTGTTATAAACAAAAATACATGATAGAAATAAAAAAATAAATAATGCTATCTATACCTTTACTGTTTTGAATAATGTGTCCTACTCAATAATACACTATTTAATATATTATGTTTTAGAAAATAAAGGAAAATCAAAAAGAAAAAAAGGAAAATCAAAAAGCTTTCGTTTAAATAAATAAAGGGAAATGCTACTCTTTGCGTAAACATGCACAAACTAAATGTTTAGTTTGTAAACGTTTTATACTAAAGTCTTATTTTTAATTCTTAATTACTTGTGTGAATATTGAATAAACTTTAGCCAACTTATTTAATAATACCAAGTAAGTCATTATTTATCTTGGAATTATTATATAGTACCAAAAATTTTCATTTTAGTTTTCTGTCTCAATAGTCTTTATATTTATTTATATTTGAAATATATTTTCAAAGAACCGACAGAAACGAGTGTTTAGAGTTCAATAAAGAACTGTGAGTTCTTAAGAACGTGATATATTTGTGTGTATTCAGTACTAACTTAAGAGTACTTTAGGATCTAATTTTCCAAACGTCTTTTAGTATATTTAAATCCTTAGCAGAATTGTTAGTTGCGTTCAAATTACAATGTTCTTAACATTGTAGTTAGTTATTTACTTAAATGTTTTATTTACTAATATAATAATATTTTGAGGACTTCTTAACTTATTTTTATATGTATTTACACAACAACAAAAACGCCCCTACCGAAATATTATTCTAGGGGTAGAATGTCTTAAAGTTTGAATTCGCTATCGAATCTCGGTGGCGAATGAGTAACAAAATTTCAAAATCTGTCTGCTAGCCATGGATATCATCATACTATTGCATTTGCTTAAACAAAGTCAGCAAAGTATTAGGTCAATTGAAATTTTAAAAAAGGGAAATTTGTGGGCTACTTGTTATGCATTGCTAACCAAATGTCATCAGTGACTTTCCTAACGCTGTGACCGGACATCCGGACTGGCAGGGACTTAAAAGGTTATGCGGTGTAAGGGCTATTACGAGTTACGATAATCACTAAATAATATAAAGTCGTAATCATACCAATTAAGTGTATATAAACGTTTGATTGATGTTTTAACAAAACAGATGGCTTTACGAATTTAAATCAAACACTTTAATTATTTAGTTAATATTTAGTAATTGAAATCGGTTAAATTGGTTTCCATTTTCACAATTAGGTATCGCAATTTTGCTGAATACATATATAATCGAGTGATCGGCTTTGAAGCAATGCCGAGTACTAAAATATGTTGTGCTCTGTGATTATTATTTATGCTATGTGATTATTTTCTTATTTATTTAGTAACAACATAACTAATAAAAATATCTTCTTAATATTGCGACTACAAACAATCATCTTGTTTCACGCCTTCGAATAATAAAAATAATTCGATTAAAGTAAAAGAACATGTGGATAAAATAAATAAGATAAGATTTACCAATTACCAACACTATCAAAATTTAGTAAGTTCTCGTTGTTTTGTTACTATTATAATAAACAGCGACAAAAATAAATGAGTTAAGAAATAATTACAAGTAGTTTATATTAACTGAGTAATGTTATACATTTAATAAATATTAATTCATTTTTCTAAATTAATTCTAATTAATGAAAATTAATCTTATAGAAATGAATAACTCATATTTAAGTCGACTGAACAATTATCCTATTATAATAACAAATGACAAAATGTTTAAAAATAAATATCAAAGCTTAATTTAAACATTAATAATTTAAAAGGGATTCTGTGTTTAAGAGTATGTATGGTAAAACATTTACAATATTATAATTGTTTATGTTTATTAACTTAATTACTTGGTAAATTAATTATATTATTAATATGCTCATAGATAGATAGATCTTCTATTTTATTTTTTATTTATATTTATTTATTTATTTCAAAAAGTCTACACAATACTTTTAAATTTAGACGAGTTTAGTTTATGGTTCAGATCTTAAGCAAATATTTTGTTAAAATTTCTTAATATTGCCAGTTCTTATTCTTTGTGGTCATCGACTATCTTATTTTAGTGGGTATGTTAGTAAATTGTTTATTAATTTATCGATATCGTAACGATAGAATTTTCTCTAAACTTTTATTAGTCGAATGTGATTTGTGTTTTGAAATTAAATTTCCGGTCAAAGTATTGTCTGTAGGAATGCAATTTAAAATACAGTAGATTTTACGAATCCAACATATACGTGGTATATCCGTTATATATACATATATAACAGATATACAACATACAATTTTATTTGAAAATATGGTTTCTATGAGGTGGTATTGAGTAGAAAGCTAATTAAACGTATTAATAATTAAACTGTCCAGAACTTAACTACAATTAATTAAAATAACGTGTCCAATAAAACGGAAACTCAAATATAATTAAACCAATGATGGACTTAAAATGAATTGAATTTACAAGATTGGACAATAGTGAAACTTTATATATATCAATAATATGGCCGACTCTTTCAGAAGTCAATATGCTTGTTGTTTCATTTATCATATTTATATTAAAACATAATTATATTGTTTATTATAATTTGTATTATTATAGTATAATAGACAATATACTGACATGCAAAAAAAAAATGTTCTGATATTAGAAGTCTCAAATGATTTCGTTTCCTAAAACGA
This sequence comes from Napeogenes inachia, assembly GCA_959347355.1. NCBI lineage: Eukaryota > Metazoa > Arthropoda > Insecta > Lepidoptera > Nymphalidae > Napeogenes > Napeogenes inachia. Next base: position 10,436,794 of record OY365793.1, on the reverse strand, counting down.
TTTGCTAATAATATGAAGTGGCTAATCGTCTATTCTCAAAAGTACCAATCATTCAGAACAATTGCAATTGCAGTGTGCTGTAGATAACGCGATAAAGTCTGGTTAAGTCGTGGCAAATAAGTGTCTATCTCTTCAATCTACAACAGGAATAGAATAGTGAAATACAATTTGATTTACGAAGTCATCTCCTTTGTTTTATCACCAGGGGATGCTTCAGATACGAGGTCGAATAAAATTTCAAACGCGGAAACTTCAGAGGACTTTGATGTTTTGGTTGATGAGGAACTTATGGAGAAGTCAGAATAAATTTCTCAGTGTGACTTATAAATATATAAATAAGAAACACTTTTTTGTTACCTTTCATATATTTTGCATTTTTTTTATAAATAAATAGATTTAATATAAATACATAGAAATATTTAAAATATAATGATTTGTCTTCATTTTAAACTGACGTGACTTTAAAAAGTTATAATGACAAATATGATTATACGACGCGCTCAAATTATATTACGCGTTAATATTAACACCACTATGTCAGCATTTACTTCTGTTTTTAAATAGTCGCAAAAATTTTATTGTATTCTAAAGTACGCGTAATAATTTACAAAACAAAAAAAATATATTTATACATGTAAAATAAATAAGCATAGACGTGCTGTTAGAAGTCCTCATAAACCATCAATTGCGATCGTATTTCGTTGTCTAGAGACCACAGTATCTACTTTTTAATTAGAGTTTTCTTAGTCTTCTTTTTTAATGTAATGTTGTTGACAAATTTGTACTCTACGTACATGCAACTTTGAATAGTCAAAGTTGTAAATTAGATTTCAAACACGTAGCGGAATCTACCGCACTCCACAAAGCTTTATATAACTTCCCCAAGAGGTCACTAGTTCTCACCTGGTGTTTGTTTCCAAATTCTGTTTCGGAACTAAAACTTTGCCTTTATCTGCCGGTATAATGGACAAGAAGATACTTCTTACATTTATGCAACGATTATGAAGTAAGCTTTTGTTTTCTTTACCAAAAGTAAAGTACACAAGAGTATTGCATAGAATTTAATAGATGAATGCAAGAACGAAAGATCACAATAAATCTGAACGACAGTAAGCTCAGTTTTGCACACATTACTAGAGAATTTAGTAGTAAAGAGGTACTTACTAAATATTAAGTAATGACTTACAGTTTCTGGAATAGTTAATAAAGTAGAGTGACAGTAAATGTCCAACCTACCCTATGTATACAAACGCCACGTAGTAAACTACTACATTTGCGTAAGTTGCATCTTGTGTTCGTTATGTTTATAAGTACACTTATAAGTTTATCCGCAATATCTGTTGTACTTTAAATTACAAGCCTAATGTTCTGCTTAAGACCTAAATATACAAAACACAGTCTTTTTTTTATTTAAAATTGGCATTTGTTAATTTTTTGAAAGAACAGGTTGTAGTTACAATAAATATAAAGAAAATTTCCGGCAAGAAACATATACCATAGAAACTCTTTTTTTATATTTATAAAACTACAATTATGCTCTGTATTGCCGTTACAGTCATGTTAATATGTGAACAGTCCTAATTGATACAGAAACAGTTCTCCAATCATTACTTATATCCAATTCAACTAGTATGTACTTAACGTATTATATTTATAGGATATTTATTTTTTTTACTACGACGAAAGTTTGCTGTACTACAAAGTTCTAACAAAACCCCGGATGGTTTCGAAATTAGTCGGGAAATTCCAATTTAAATTACGTGAAAAAAGTCGGATAAGTTTATTTATAAAAACCTTATTCGATAAATAACCATAGTAGGATTATGTTTCAACTCCTTCCTTTTTTCAACGTATCAATGATATGTTTGATAACATTTAGAAAATGATTTATAAAATAAGTTCTTATTATTAACTCAAAGCGTTTACTTCTTTTTGTGTATTTTATATGAGGGAGAATAAACTTATTGAATATGTATAAGATAATATTAAAGATGACGAATAAGATAAATGATTTTGGAGATTTATTAAGATGAAGTTTTCTCACGACTCTTAGATTAAAAATACATCAGGCCAAAGTTCTTCACAAAAATATAGCTCAGTTACTTCTTGATACATAATCATCCACTAAGCTTAACACATAAATAGTAAAAATTTTCTTATTAGTAAATAAAAGTTTTCTCCCATTGCGTTTGACAAAACTATTAATTAAAAAAATAACAGGACTCTATTATTTTTTTAAATATTAGTTAAACAATAACCAGTGCGGCTCCTATAGGCTGCAGTTCCTAAGTCCTCTTTAAAAACTCTTATCATACTTTGGGTATTGCTATCAGAGCAATTCGATTCTTTTTAACACCTCACTCTATTTTAATATCAAAAATATATAACATCTACTGAATGAAAATGATTATTCATAGACGAAAAATAGGCATACAGAATACACAAATATGAGAACTTTATAATGTACTTCCTACTGCTATTGATTTTATAAAAACAATATCATAGTATTGAAGTTGATCCATCTATCTGTCTATTATTAAATAGAATATCTGAAATTATTTTAACTATAATACATATTTTACATATAAATATATAAGAAAAAACTAGATTGTCACCTATATATCTTATAAAACGTAACCAATTCATAAAATTTAATGTTTTCCTTTCATCCCGTCTTTTCTGTTATTAATTTATTGATTAATAAAACTGTTAACACTAAATTACTATTTACGCAAAATGATTGATTGGAACGATGAATTGTATCAAATAACTTTATGAGTTAAGTATTTAAGAAAACACCAAAGCCAAAGCTGTGATTAATTTAACTTTGATTTATAGATACATAGTTTAGGTTTTTATTTTATTTTTCTCTAATTCAATATTATTTAATAAATGTACTAACCACTTTGTTTATTTAAGAAAGTAGTTTCAGAGGCTACATCTTAGTTTTAGTTTCAGGAGATAACTTTGACATTGATCGATGTATAGGTATCGTCCTTGGAGGTACATCCATACATCTTTATAGTAAAATACGTTTAAATAAAATATAACATGACACTTTATAATCAGTTGATGTTTAAGAATATCTATAAACATGTATAGCCATGTTAAGCTTATTTAAATATATATAAATATAGAATGAAAAATAAACCGATACGGGCAAGGATTCGAACCCGCGACTACTGGGAAACCGTCCCGTCGCTGTACCAACTGAGCAACCGTATCGGTTTATCTTTCATTCTATATTTATATAAATTTTATCAGTTGATTTTGTTTGGGTTATAACAATGTATTATTCTATTTATTTTTAATAATGAAATAATCAAAAGTTTTTGTATATAACGAGGATTCTTATCTGCGACCTGTGAGAATCGGTTCCATCGCTCTGTAAATCGAGCCATCGTGTCATTACTATCTGCATTATTATTTTAATTTCTTTAATCCAAAATTTACTTTCATTTAAAATAATAAAAAAAAAACATTTAATGAGCGTGTAAAAAGAATATTATTTTATTTTATCTATATTGATTAGTAAAGTTATAAATCGAACTGCATTGAAGAAAATATTATTGAAGTATGATTAAACTGTTCAATAGGTGTGTTTTATAAACTAAATTTATTTTTATATGACTTCATTCATATCATATTGAATTAAAAATAATCGCCTCCTACTGGATTTGGTTTATTCTACTGTGAGAAAATAATAAGGAATTTGAAAACGTTCGTTAATCATAACAAGAATCTAAAAAATTGGTCAGCATTTGATGATATCGTGATATTCAGTCTCTGAAATAATGAATGGCGGCATAAATAATGAAGGTTGAGGGTTTCGTGAGGAGTTTCAGGCTATTGTATAGGCTCTTCTTGTATTTTTTATTAATATAAAAGTATATATATACACAAACATTTATATTATATATATCGGAGAAAAGTGTTTTTAAAAAGTGTGACGCCACCACAGTCTTCGTGTTGGTGGCTCATTATTGGTTTATCAAAATATAACTTCACAACTAATTATAGCTTTTATTTATTCAATGGACCACCTTACAACTTTTTAGAGAGACACATGCTCTTTGACTTTTCAAAATTTTTTTGTAAGCTTCCTTTATTGCCTAATTATATTTGCTTGGTCGCCTCCCGCTGTAGCTATTCACTCGATAACATAATGTTGTCTTATCTGTTATGTTGTCATTACAATTGCAGGACTCGATAATAAATAGTGGTTTTGATTACAGCCATTGTACACCAACCATTTTCATTTAATTTAGTTTGTTATTATGACTAAAATTTTTAAGTTACATTCGAACGATTACATTTAAATACAATCGCTTACTTAAACTTTAATTTAATTCTTAACTTCTAAGTTCTTATTTAATTCTTAACTTCTAACTTCTTAACTTTAATTTAACTATAATCTTTTTAAATAATGAAACTGATAAATTCATTATCTATTGAAATCTGTTTATAAAACTAGGTCAAAACATTTCAGTTATGTGGACAAATACTTACATACTTTACTAAAGTAACAAATTTGAGCCAAGTTGAATGTAAAAATCAATAGTTTAAAAAACTAAAAAAACGCGCTTTTATTGCTAACCGAACTAAAAACTAGGAAATAATTTTTAATGACAAAGAGTATAAAATTACAGTAGTAGAAGATCGAACAATTAATCATAGTGAATCGCCTTAATATAAAATTATAATAAAATTTAAGTTATTAACAGAATAATTCAATTCTGAGTAAAAATCGTGGGGTGCATTTTACTGTGATTCATAACTATCCTCTCATAGATAGTTGCTAATAGAATGATTGTAATACCTTAAATATCGAGCACCACTAGCCACTTTTGTGAGTTTTCTACCACATTTATCATGGAGAGCGTTCCGAAGACTTATTTAGTCTGTTTACCGCCGCAGATTTCAACTGGCATATTACATAGTGCCGCCTATAATACCATCCCTACCACCTGTATGAATGGCGTTCCTCAATAGTGTGATTTTGGATTTAACTTCTTTTGGCTGTGTTTTAGGATCAATACGACATGGGTGCCTTCAAAAAGAGTGCTTGCTTCCTCTTCAAAGGTTGGTAACACTCATGTACATCATGTGATAGTTCAAGAGTAAAGAGTGTGAAGATTGTAAAGCGACTAATTGCAATATTTTTTTTTTTTTTAATATATAATTGTGCAATATTTTTTTTAATTGATATTCATGTTAGATGATTTTTTCAAGAAATAAAGATCAAAATCTTACAGCATCGGCAGTAAACTTTGTATTGTTTGCTAAAAAACCCATTTGGACTGTTGCCAGTATGCTAGTTTATATACCTTTGCGTTTTATAGTCTCTCCAACATATAAACTAAAAGTACTGACATTAGGAGTATAATCCAAGTATCTTCATAAAGAATGATAATGATATCCTTTACAATATGCAAATAAAAAGAACTGAATAAAATATCTTTGCAAATTAAAGCAGGATAATAAGCAATCTAGTTTTTATTTTCTACTATTGTAATTATTTACCAAGATGCAACTTTAAAATATACTGTTTTATACGAGATTATAATCCTAATTGAAAAAAAAATGTTTTTTTTTCAACTGCAAAATGTGCTAAGTATAGTCAACGTTGTATGGCTTATAACGCGCTAATGCTAATGAAGTGCTTAAAGTTACAAATTGTAGCGGTAGTGGTCAGAATCAGTGTGTTTAATACGCCTTAACTTAATTTAAATTTATATTATATTTATATAAATATAGAAAAATAAACCGATAGGGGCAGGAATTAGAACCCGCGACCTCTGGGAAACCGTCCCGTCGCTCTACCAATTGAGCTACCGTGTCGCTGTCCGTCTCGGTGAATTAAGTATTCTATATGTGATCGTCTTTGTCGGGACGGTGGTGACATCTATTAAGTTTCTTTTGAAAATCGTAACCAATGTTTCTAACTTTGCAGTATAGTTAAGCGTCACCACCGTTACGTGCAGATGTGACTAACTTAGACTAAATAATTTACTTAAATAAATAATACTTTTATCTGATCGTAATATATGAATTCCTTAATGTCTTAACTTTAATTTTTTGAAAACTTAAACACGTATAAATGACATACAATCCATGTTCTTTCATAAATCATAATCGACGAACGCTCTCCATGATAAATGTGGTAGAAAACTCACAAAAGTGGCTAGTGGCTGACTCACTAATTGGGCCCCCAACTATCTGCGGGCGGCCAGCGGATAGCCATCACTTCAGATCCCGCTACCCTCCTCGACTAGGCACAAGACACAACAAACACCAACTCGAAGCAGCTGTTCAGATCGATTCCCCATATACAGCTTCATCGAGCAACGTGCCGGCACACGACTAGATTGCTTTGCAGCACAACTTTGCCCGATGGGTAGTAACTTTTCCAGTGACCCGATGTTATAATCTACCACCAAGAAATTGGTGATAGACTTTTTATACTTTACCTTTAGACTATTTTATACTATTATTTTTTGTAGGTAGTGATGAGAGCATCACCACCTGCAAAAAAGATTGTAACCTGCAAAATATATATATATATATATATATATATAATTATATATCAATAATAGTTCTCAGTGGAGGTTGTAAGAAAAATAGATTGAAAGAGTGGTTATTTTTGAAAACCAATATATACAATGAACAATACGATAATTATAGTCATATGTTTATATTAAAAAGCACATAAAAGACGTAAGACTAAAATAAATCAAATTAGATGCTAATTATTCTGAAAATACAATTTACTTCCTAACTTAGATGACCGACTGTAGCAGCTAAGTCTCATTTACATATATATATATATATATTTAAATATATATTTGTCGGAGATAGATGCATATTAGCGACTTGCTCGTTCTTGATGGAATATTCTGGTACAGGATCCGAGGCATAGGTCTCAGGCAATTAAACCACACACACAATATGACAATTCTTGTATTAAATGTAGGTAATCAATTCTCACAAATTACTTAGTAGGTATACAATTATCAGAGTTGCGTGAACTACCGATCCCGTTTGGGGGTCCGAACTGTAAGGCTCTCACTAATTAATTCCACCTCGACTCAATGCTCCCCAATATTTAAAATGTCTCCGGTGCCAAACGGTGTCAAACGATTCCGGTCACGTGACTCGTTACGTCACGATGTTCACACCCCACTGTTGCAATGATATCAATTGAGTTACTAATTATCGTTAAATTATCGTAATCTACGACACGGCCATACTGACAAGTCACACGTCCTCGTGTGCATGTATCTCTATGGAGTGACAATAACTATGTCCCCTCCGAGTGACGATAACCACGACACCTACATCGAGTGACGAAAACCACGCCACCTACATCGAGTGACGATAACCACGCCACCTCCATCGAGTAGCTTTAGGATTCGCGGTTGTCCTGGGATGTAGGGTCTGAAATAAAACAAATAACTCAGAGGATAACCTGCTCGGCTATTCTGACAAAACCAGTGAATGTCTCGTCTCAAGTTTTTACTCTATATACATTCTTAACACAAGGTGTGCACTACATCTTATTTACAATAGTTAAAAACTACTCTGATCATTAGATCCATCACTTTACTTAACAAAATCAATCATAATTTTACCAGACTTGCGTACTCAACTCAGCTCAACTCAACTCAATACTTTTGCAATATGATACAGTCCATCGATCATATACAAACAACTACCATGAACCAGTCCTTCGGTCATGTAAAACACAAATCAGACCCATCGCCTACACGTGAGGTGCGGTCAACAAGTATGAGTAGGCAAGCTATTATCTGCAGTGAATTCAATATCACTTTGCTCAACTAAAACATTTAGTTCCTGAGGGACCTTGTGATCGGAATGATTTGAAATAGACTTTCTAATAGAAAATTATTAATCATAACCTCTGATAAGATCTATAACGTACTCTGGACACTATGATCGTTGCCAGTTATAATTACTGAGTTATTTAAATGTTACACAAAAATTGTTTGCTACACATTCTGTGATCAGAAAACTCTCAGCACAAGAACCAAAACAATATGAAAATGACTCACCAAAGTCCTATAGTACCATTAAGGTAGCTTACGTGATCACTTCAACCCTTCTTTCTCTGTGGCTGCCTGCTGCTGGCACTGTATCGAAACTTCTCGTACCCCTGTTGCACCTGTCGCCTTTACAACTTATTGAAAAAGGAAAAATCAGTTATAATAAAGTTGAACATCATAATTGAAAATAAATGCCCACTCAACTAAAGCCTAAAGAAACTAAGCACCACTTATCATTACATTTTAAACCAAAAATGTATTCTAAAAACAACATAAAACACAAAGCATGAATCTTATTCGTCACATATGGCTTTTCACTAAGCCCTACCAACAAACCTCCTGTTTGTTTCATGGCATTGCTTTTAATTCCGAGTCCCACGGACTCCCAATTGAACTAAGATTCACTACTTTTACTCAATCGCTTTTACTACAAGCTCTATTTCAAGTGGTACTTAACCCTCTGGCATCGCTATATATCAAAAACAAAGGTTTTTTAACTTTTTCTATCATAAGCTCTAAAAATGAAACTTTTGCAACCCTGGTCATTGTACAATTTGTCGCGTGTTGAATTTTATCTATGGCATCTTACCCCGATCGAATATTTCTAGTCTCTGTTTCGGAAAACATTTACAAGACGTAAATAATAAGTTCTTACTTTTGCTAAATTAACTAACCGCTTTATTTTACAGAATTTACGGGCCTTGATCGGCAATAATACGCATTCACAATATACGATTAATTAATAATTGTAAGTTCGCCCGTGATTCCTACACATGTAGATAGACAAGAAATAAAATATGCCGAAAATCGAATTACATTTTTTTTAAAGTCTTGTCTGGTCTTAATCGGTTGAATCTTTAGAGCTATCGCGTTACCATTGTTTTCCGAATTTAAAATAAAGTTATTTAAAACAAAAGTTTAAAACATTGTTTTCCGAGTTTAAAACAAACATTCACGTTTACGAAAATCCGGGATAAAATAATTTCGCGTCTTATCATACGTAACAAAACGACGTAAAGTTAAAGTAAAATAATTATCAGTAAAAATTAAAAAACAAGATCGTGAGGGTTGATTGCTAATCTCAATACCAATAACAATAATAAAGTGCTTACCACCATATTTGATCGCTAAATTTTCTTTAACTAGCGAGTAATTAACGCAAAAATTGGAAGTAAATCGAAACAAATTCACCTGTATGCTGCGACGTGTCCGACTTTGGAAAAATTGCAGACCGCAACGCGTTGCTCGCACCGCACTTTACCAGTACCGCTGCCATAGCTGCCATCGCCACGACCGCTGTCACCACCATCAGCAACCTCAGCACCATCAGCGCCATCCGCGCCACGCCGTCACCACCGTGCCCGCAGCGCCGTCACCACCAGCCGCGCTGCGCCTTCATCGTCAGCCGCGCAGTGCCGTCACCGCCGACCCCGCAGTGCCGTCACCACCAGCCGCGCCGCGCCTTCATCGCCAGCCGCCCAGTGCCGTCACCGCCAGTCGCGCTGCGCCGTTACCGCCATCCGCCCCGCACCATCACCGCCAGTCGCGCCGCGTAGTCACCGCCATATTTCTCATTTCTTTTCTTTCTTCATAAGCAACGATTCCTTCTTTCGTAGAATTCTTCCAACGCTTTGTCAATTAATCTAATAAACGACTTGCATAAGCGATTAAATAGGTATTTTCACTCGATTTTCTTGATATGTGGGTAGATCTCAATTTTTAAGTTTTGAGATAACATAAATTTAACTTGATTGATTGATTGATTTACAACCATTGATTATCAACTATTGATTGATTGTATTGATTCTGGAACTTCCTTGTTATTATCTTGTAGTGTGCGTTTCAAATAATAAAATCACTTCATTTCTTGCTTGACGTGATTTGTAGCTTCAATAAACTTATCTTGTGGGTAGTTGGTGGTTTTGATGCCCGAGTGAATCCCACTTCTGATGGCGGAGATAGATGCATATTAGCGACTTGCTCGTTCTTGATGGAATATTCTGGTACAGGATCCGAGGCGTAGGTCTCAGGCAATTAAACCACACACACAATATGACAATTCTTGTATTAAATGTAGGTAATCAATTCTCACAAATTACTTAGTAGGTATACAATTATCAGAGTTGCGTGAACTACCGATCCCGTTTGGGGGTCCGAACTGTAAGGCTCTCACTAATCAATTCCACCTCGACTCAATGCTCCCCAATATTTAAAATGTCTCCGGTGCCCCTCCAAACGATTCCGGTCACGTGACTCGTTACGTCACGATGTTCACACCCCACTGTTACAATGATATCAATTGAGTTACTGATTATCGTTAAATTATCGTGATCTACGACATATTTATATTATACTTACAATACAAAATATCAAATCAAAAATAAGTTGTAAACTAATGTTCGTTTAAAAATTATAATATTAATATAATATATTACGTAAGTGAGATAATAAATAAATAATTATGGGGCGGCGAATACTACACATAGTAGGTAGATAATTAAAATTTCAGATTTATAATAAAAAATAACGAAATTAAGACTATGCCTAGTACATGTCTATAAATAAAACTGATACGCGTGCTTCGAACATGTGTTTAAAAAATACCTTAGTGACAAGAAATATTAAATAGTGGGTATATTCATTTATTAACAAATTCTTGGCATATTACTAGGTAACGAAGTATGAGGTTGTTACATTTTTACGCTTCCGTTGATACTCGATTCGATTCGTTGATCGATAAAATAAAATGAATGAAATATACATTTAAATATATAATATTAAATATGAATCCAATAAGATAATCTAAATTTATCTGAACAGATATAGTTACTAATATAAAACGTGAATTTATTTTTAAAACTGAACAAAATGGTTAAATTTTTACTTGAAATCTTTTTTGTAAATTTTGTCCAATGTGTAAATTCAAAATGGCATTCGTTGTTGCGGACAGTCTGTTGTCTTAATTTGCATGTTAATTTGACCGCTGGGAAAGATAAATGTACAGTACGAGCATAATACTGACCGGATAACAAAATGATACTTTGATAATAGTACACTAAATAGCCTCTATGCAAGCATGCAAGTATTATAGTAAAATATATTGGGGCTTGCAGTACTTAAACTAAAATATAAGCCGCACCTATTAATATTAAGTGTTTAGTTCAGTTTTAAAATGTAGATAATTTATTATAAATTATTATTATTTTTAATGGATAATTAAATAAGACATATCCACATTCTGAATTCTGAATTCCTATATTATGATGTACAAAGGTTATATTTAAGACGAGAAATATATATTTTATTTAATAAAATAAGGATCCACGTGATAGTTTTGACAATGAAATAAATTATAAATGTATTAGGTAACATGATTCAAGACTTTTTCATATGGGTAGGTAGATAGGTAGGTTTCATATATACGAATATTAACAAATATAACCATTTAGTGTTAAAATGATTTACAATCACTAATAACACTATGATGAAGGGATTAGTGTTATCAATAGCTGTTGCCCGTGATTCTTTATGATATTACTATTTCAATCAAACATGAAAAAGAACCATCTCGAAGAACATAGCTTTCGATTTAAATAAACCGCATTCAAATCCGTCCACTCGTTTGACCGCAAACTACTAATTATTGCATAAGAACTTCTCCCACGCACGAATAAAACGTCAGTATCTTGGAGACGACTATTTCTATTTCAATCAAACATGAAAAAGAAGAGCCATCTCGAAGAGCATAGCTTTCAATTATGGAATAAAAAATACGATACGGTAGCGAAAAACGATACGGTACTAAGTTGGTAGAGCGATGGGACGGTTTCCCAGTAGTCGCGGATTCGAATCCCTGCCCGTATCGGTTTATTTTTCACGCTTTATTTATATAAATTTAAGTAAGCTTAACATGGCTATACATGTTTATAGATATCCTCAAGGTTATCAAGACTTTCAGTGGGCAGTAAATAAAAACAGTTTTTTTTTTTTGAAATTAAAGAGTCGCTCCAACTCGTGACGAACGGCAATCAACAGGCGTTGCACTTATATTTTTGTTCTACGAGATTCCAACACCAATATAAGGGTGACCGAACAACAATCTACTGGTAACCGCGATGTTTGTTTAATTATGTTTGTGTTAATACAGTGTAAAGCTACAAGTACTTCAGATAGACACAGTTGTGCGACTGCTCGGTTTCTAATAATTTACATCTTAATGTGTACTTTGGAGAAAATAACTTCCTCAAAAGCTTCAAAAAAATTTAATAATATCGATAGAAAAAGGTTTTTTTTTAATTTTAACATAATGTTGCCTCAATCTACTTGTATGTCACCTTAGCTTGAATGGAGAGGGTAGTTTCTCTAGTACATCAGTCAATACAATAGTACAATTTTCTTAAAATAATTCTTTTCATAATATTATGTTTATTTGGTTCTTAAAATTTAAAATATATGTATATTTTTTTTATAAAAATGACTTTTATTCAAGATTTAAATTTTGAACTATTAGTAATTTACCAATAAAACTTCTTTTAATCATTTTTTATTGTAAATTACACAGGTTTTTTATTTTTTTAACGAGTTAACATACTTCTAAGGACTCTTAGTACCAATTTTAAGGATAAAACAGATTATCAATTTTATTTTCAAATAATATTGCATCTATTAAGGTGTTATTTGCTCACTTAGTATTTTGATTATAATTGCTTTAAAAACAATAAAGTATCATTAAAATTATAATAACTCGATAAGCGTTTTAAGAAACGAAACTTAAGATAAATATCTTTACACTTCTACTCTGTTTTCTCTTGTACTTAACTCAAGTTCTTTAATTATGATGTAAGGTACAGAACCACAGTCACGTGCTTCATAGAATATTAATGTCCTTTTAGGGGCTAATTAATTAAATTATAGTTAAGATTCCTTCAAAGGCAGCAAGGTAAAGTGTAGCTACATTTTAACTACGAACTAATAGTTGATAGAATGAAGCTAATTGTATTTCACGAGCACTTAAGAGCTACCTACTATAGTTTCTGTTAGTTGTACAAGTTTGGAGTTTTCCGAATGTTCTTATTGAGCATTTAATAAAAGTTTAAACTTGAGAAGTGCTCTTTTATAAGTAGCAGGTATTTAAATATATGTTATGGAAATATGTTTAATTTTACCCGACTGGTTTCGAGCTCGTTAGAGTTCGAGACCAGCAAGGCGGTCAGTCACTGCAAGCAGCTCCCGTTCAGGAGTACACCGCGGGGGTCAGCCATCCCCTTCGCCTTTACTGAGGGTGGGGAGCAAACCAGTCCCCAAGGTCCCAAGTAGTCCTTTTAAGGAAACAGTGTGAATCAGTAGATCAAATAAGAGTAAAAAAAAATGTCGAATGAACTGCATAAGTTACTTAATTAACAAAATTAGCTAAAATACAAATCATTCCCATGACATTCCATCGTTACACTATAATAGGAATTTTCTTATCACATTTATTTTGATGTATAACTGATTATATTTTGAGGACAAATGTTAGGCCTTCCTTGTTAGTTTATTATAAAATTATGACCAATTGATTGTAAACAGTCATCTGTCCAATTTTTTAAATTTACGGTTCACTTGACTCATATTGCTCTAACAGTGCTTTTCTGCAGTATAAATATAGTATCAATATCTGATGCATAACAAAATAATATGCGATATGACATGATACTGTGATTTAACAACCTAAAAAAATAAATAATATGTTTTTTATTTGCTTTACCGAAAGTTATTTAAGTCTTTCAAAAAAAGGTAAGTAATATAACCTTCAAAATAATTGTATGTCGTTAAACTTGTCTTATGAAAAAACGCGTAAAGTATCAAAACATTTGTGAAGTAGACAGGTGTTTTGATATCCCATATATGAAGCAACCCTTCTCAAATATTACTCTAACAAGCAAATTTATATCTTAATAATTATTACAAGAGCGTAATAGTTAACAAATTTATCTTGTGAAAGTTTTTATCACACAATGGTGCACAAAAACATATAGTTATTAAAGAAAAAAAAAAAAGAAAATTTTATACCGTTTATGTTAGTTTTACTTTATATTGTCTTTTGTTTTTTGTAATTATTTTTGTACCCTATTGTTTTTAATATTTTTGTTGTACCAATTGAATCTTTTTGGAAATAAATTATTTATTTATTTTTTTATTTTTACTTTTTACTTGTCATTTTAGAATTTAACCTTAACTTAACAGTTGAAATTGTACTGCAAATTTTGCATGACTTGCTTGCGACTTAAATTAAGATTTCTAGATTTAGTTACGTAACCCTACAACACGTTTTTGTAAAACCAAACAAAATAAAAGGAAAATGTTTACATTCTTCTTACTAAATACATTATATCTTTTTAAAAAAAGTCAAAAAATATTTCATTTACTTACGACTTCGTTGCTAAATGCCACTGAAGGAGCACATGTGTATGAGTTACGAACACAAGCCGGCTAACGAGGTACTAAAAACAGTCGTAAAAATTTGGTTATAAATTCCTGCTCCATATAAGCTGCAGCTTTAAAATACTATTTTTTTTACTGCCGTTTGATAGAATTTCGAAATAAATTCTACTTTTAACATTTAAGTTTAAAAATCTCTATCTTAAATAGCAATAATAAATTACTAGAGCATATGAATTTAAATTCTATGTCAAAATAATCTAAACATCTAATAACAAATTTTAATATATTTTAATTATTGTTTGTTTTTCTGGTCTCTAAATTATATTTGTTGACTAAAATTACCTTCAGTAACATTAAATAACTCCACAACATAGTTTATTCTAACTGTATAATAATACACGAAAGGAACGAATAATATACAAACAAAATTAAGATCTATAGATCTTAATTCTGTTCGTAAGATAAAACAGGTAATAAGATGTACATATATTTTAAAATTATAAGGCATCATATAAATTTAACAACAGTGCTTTTGTAACTCGCGTGCAACTTACGAAGTTCTAAAGTGAAAAGACAAGGTATTAAAAGTCCTTGTGTCGCTTACAAACTTAAATTGAGGAAATCTGGATAAGTTTATCAGCTCTGGAAACTTGGTAAGTTTATATATACCAAATACACAGGTGACGTATTTTTTAAGGCAATTAAAAGTAACTTCTTACACTTCCAAGATGTTACCTATTAACTTATAGGTTTGAAGATAAGGATATTTCTTATCTTACTTAATTACTATTTTTAGGTTTTTAATCAATTTATGAACTATTAATGGCGTGCAACACGCTTTAATTGATTTCTAGGTTTTTGTTATAGCTAAGTTATGACTATGACGTAAATAGATAACATCATAATGTCAGTTTTTAATATTATTTATAAAATTATCATTATCCATGGATAATGATAATTTTATAAATAAGATTAAAAAGCTATATTCATAGAGTTTCTTGCCAGTTCTTCTTGATAGACCTACCCATTGCAATCGTGCAACTTAAGTCTGACGTTTTCTAAGTTCAATATATGCTACTTAAAATAATAATATAATTGGTAATAAGAAAAACAACGAAATATTTTTTTTATTATAAGTATTGTTTAACATATTTTAAAGATGATAGGATCGCTGTTAATTCCTTTTTTGAAATCTCCTATTTCAGGTCAAAGACATAATCAAGATTCCAAGCACGTAGTTGTCTCTACCACAATGCTGTGTTCAAGTTCCTGAAACAGATCACAAGTGCTTGTTTCTTAACATAATTCATAACTCAAATATCATTTCAACGTGACATAACAAATGAAAGTTACTTTATTGTATGATTTATACATTATCATTTCTATATTATATACGTACATCTACGTACGTACAGTATGTAGACGAATATATCATTTTAAGAAGTTCATTTATAAATATTTGGAAAGGTAAAGTCTGTTAAGTTAATTTACATTTTTGAAAAAGTAAGTTTTAAGAAATTTTCAAACTGCTATAAAGTTATTACCAATACAATATACAATAAGGTTTATATATGGAGATTCTAACTCACCAACCTTAGCAAGAAAATATATATAGATTATATAGAGCATATATTCGAAAAAATAAATAAAAATTTGAAAAACCCACGATACAATATTAAATCCAGAAAGGATAATAATAATATTATTATCTACTTATTGAAGTCGTTGCGTCGGAGACCGTTGTATTTCATGAAGTTTGGGGAGCTAATAAGTGATGACTTATGCCTAAGTAATATACGATTTGATGTTGTTAATACGTTATTTGCTTTGGTAATCTACTTGCATTTTGATTTGTTCCTTTATTTAGCAATCCACCACTGTATATATCATAAGCATTCCGCAGGTAACGGTTATAATTACATAGAACGCAGCCATAGGCCATCTATTAGCCTTCCTACTGAAACACCCCAGAGAACACATTTTACGTATAAGTGTATCCAGGCCACATGTGGTATGATTGTAGTACATAATTAATTCCGATTTTTCGGTAATTGTATTTTGTCTTTATTTGTGTCTATAAACGTAGTACCCTCATTACTACCTGTAAATGATGTCGCAGTATGAATCCATCTTAATATTTCGGTATACATCTCATCTATAAAGAACAAAGCTGTAGAATCAAATAATGGCTAAAAACGATTACAATAGATATGTATACAAACTCTTTGAGGCTTAATAATAAATCAAGTTTAATCACGAGAAAAAAAAAAGATTTAGCATAAAATCATAAAAATCACACAAAAGATAATAATGCGTCACACTATTAAGAAAAAGAAAGCCATATTTCAAAAACGTATGCGTCAAATTAACACGGACAATCTTTCTAGAGATACTTTGTAATAAAATAAATTACCAGTCAAAATGTTTCGCTTCTTTTATTACATTTATGATATAAAATATATTTTTTACTAAAGCAACAATATTTTTAATAATTAGTTTCTCCATTTTTTCCAAATAACTATTTTTCTAAGAATCTACCTAATTAATATATATTACAAAACCCAGTACAAAAATAACAAAAACATGGATTTATTGTAACTATAATATAACCTTTTCATAGTGACGTTAATTACAGCAAAAATTTAATAAAAAAAAATATAATAGTGATATCCATATCTACCTTCTATTTAACTTAGTTTATAAATCTTTAGAAAATGAATGAAAATCCATAATAAGCTTCATATAATTTGCAACTTAGTAATACATAATGTTAGTAAAATTTATTTATAATAATTTAAACGGTAAATACATTGGAATTTACATGTTTTATTTCATAAGTTTCAACAGTAGCGCCACTTACTTATTTATGGAATTTTATATAGTATTTACTATTAAATGTTTTAAAAATTAGAAGCATAGGCATATTTTAACATAATGTTTAATCTTTTATTAATTATTATAACTTATTATAAGGTATAAATGATAGCATCTGTAAGTTGATAATTGTAAATTACCCTCACCTAAATATTATAGTGTTAATATAAAACGAGTTGTAAGGGCTGCTCTCGCCCATTCTACAAATGGTTGGATATTAAACATTGAAGTGTAAGTACTGTGTATTACTGAAACAAGTTCTAACAGTAATCTTTGTCACTAACAAAAGTAAAGTGAATTATTTGTATGTCGTTGATTACCCAGAATAAGTTTGTGTACCTAAATATATTTTTAATTATATCTGAGTGCATTTATTTTCTCTTTCAAAGGCATCATTTAGAATATGAAATGACGTTGTATGCACATATATCTACACGCTTCGCTGGCTATGTCCTTCTGATTATGGTAAAATTGAGATACATACCTTTACAGTTTTCATACGAACATAAATTACTTGCACAAAGGAAGTCTTTAAGAAATAAAAAATATGGCAATGCCTAAACAGAAGTGTAAATTTATTTTAAAAATATTTTGAAGCTAAATATATTTTTATAATTACCAATTTAAACAAATAAGGAAAAGGAGACATGTCCAGTCAGATATATTCAATTTTGGAAAGGAACCATGAAAATAGTACTTTTCCTTTTTTTCTCATCTCCGTAACAGCTGTTCTTGATATTATTTCGGACTCAACTTATTGATATTTCTTTAGCAAACCCAGAATACATTGACAAATAATCTGAACTGAAATATTAATACTATATGCTTCCTTTAACAATCTACGAAAACTCGTACTAAGACAGCTGTGAAGTACATATTACAAATGATTAAGTGTTCAACGGCTTAAAAAAATACTTCTGTATAAATTAAAATTTATGATTATTTTATACAAAATATCTAATATGTATTTTTTTATCATTTATTTGTCGATAATTCTCCAAAGGATCAAATTTAACCGAAATAGTAGGTTGTTTTTTTTGTCCGCTTAAAATTATTACATAAGATCAAGTTTACATAATAAAATATAATGTTGATATTTATATTCTGAATGACAAAGTTCAAAAGTACATTAAATATTTGTACGGTTAACATAATCAGATAATGTGATCTGATTATTATTATTATTATTATATTGTAAAAGAGGATAAAATTATTAAATTTACAGAAAAAGAAATTATAATTAGACGGTATTCCGTCGGTTATAAACAAGATAAAGAGCTTAGTAAAAGGTAATTTTAAATATTGACCTAATTTATGTTGTTAGTATAAAGTTTAAAATATGGTTATGACATCAAATGCACATTAAATTTATGCCATTTCTTTCACAACGAGGTCCAAGTTTATCAAATAATTATGTGTGACTGATATAATTAATAACAGTATTTTAAAAATAAATAATTCATTATATTATGGAGTTATATATAATATCATTAGTTTATGATGTATTGTTTTAAATAATGTATAAATATGCAAGCTATAATATAATTATTTATATTTTCAATAAATAAATATTAATAATTTACAACGCTAGCAAAAATATCGAACCTACAATTTTTGAACTTTACTCTCCGTATTTCAGACTACGAATATGATTTCAGCTTTAATTATATTTACTTCAAAAATATAAAAGTGTAATTATTAATTAATGAAAACAACGACAAAAGACACTTATTTATTTACATTATGTATCATTTTGTGGACGTTAAAAGGTCTGTCGGTTCAAATGAAGGTTTACGATAGTCTCATTAACTCCCAAAATGTGTAACACCTCGCCGCTTTTGTGTGCATTTATACTTCTTCAACGTGAAAAACCCTGAAGAGAAATATTCCTCATCTACCAATTAAACTTTTTATAAGAAATTCCATCGATATGTTAAGTGAAGTTATCTCATAATTATAAAATATGTATTTAACATACAAATCCATAATAGAAATTTCAATAATAGTACTTTTCATATAATATTGTTTATTTTTAACCTATAAAAATAGTATTTGCATTATAATACAGGTAGCATAATAACACCCTTGTCACTTAAATATTAGTTCGTAGATAGTGACTCGTGAATGAGCATCCCTTATAAAAATACTTGTAACATTCTCCCGTACTATATTTAGTTACAATAATAGTTTACATTTAATTTATTAGCTCAAATAAAGTTTGTACTTTTTTGGAGGCACAGAAACCATAGATATTAGTTGTAGTTAATATTTAAGCAGTATAAAAAAGCCTATATATATAATATATATGCTTATTATATACTTTAGATAAAACATTACAATATATGTTAATATATATATATATATATATATATATATATATATATATATATATATATATATATATATATATATAGTAGTAGTATATATATATATATATATATATATATTAACACTTAATATTTAAGCAGTATAAAAAAGCTACAGCTAAAACCTACGATTTCTGAAATATATTTAAGGTGCTTTTAATAAAAGAACGGAAAGATCTAAGTAATTGAAAGTGAGCTAAGAAAATCAAATACTTGAAACAAGACTTAAGAGTGTTTCCGGATCCGCGGGTATCTGCTTCTTAATTGGATCTTACTAATTAAGTTACTATCTGGACCAACATCGATCAAAGTCCATCGTTAAAAACACGATATCATCAATTTGTGAGCTTTATTTGTGTCTCAATAATTCTGTTTTATTTTAATTAAAGTCTTATTATGTTCATTAAAGAAATGTTTAATTCCCAATCGTATTACAAAACTACAAATTATCAATGTAACATTTTGTTGATTAAGTTAGTACTAAATAAAACAAGTACTAGTCTTAAAAAAGTTGACTGAAAGTTGAGTAATATATACAGATACAAATACAAATATTTGAATAGGTACAAAAAAAGGAAAGTAAGGTTATGGAGAAAAACACTGACACTAATTTGTCAAACATTTAATTCTTATGATTATTAAAAATAAGTGAGAAAATTGTAATGAACATGTTTAATATCAGTTTTATTTTATTTTGACAGTAAACATTTTTAAATTTCTGTAGGCACTTTATTTGAACATGAAATGACTTGTGAATCTTTGCCGGTTTGGTCTGGATTGCTTCCAGTTTGTATTTATTTCTTGTTGTTCATGATGATTGATTTAGAAAGATGATAACAGATGGCGCTTTCTAAATTAGGGAATTTGTAGATCACGGTGGTAAGATTTTGTCATTAGCATTTATATAGTAATTAAGGCATATGTTTGTGTGAGGACTGTGGTCAGTGTCATGTGATCCAGTTCCATTAATAAGTACCAGATACACGAATATAGTCCAGGAATTAGCCAGTGGTTTTATTTGCGACCCTACTAATTTCCACACCAGAGGTCAAAGTGTATAGTGTTGGTGCTAAACATTGGTCCATCGAGCCCGGATTCGATTTTTCGCTTCGCCCGTGTACTTGCAGTGGATCGCTGCAGCTAAAGTACACGTTCCCCCCCGCATCTGCATCGTCCAGTGTGGTGGTGCTAGTTCAGCCATAGCGGAAGATTGAGTGCCAATATAGAGGGCGCTACTTGCAACCAGTTCAGCAAGGAAGATATCAGCCAGTTCAGCGTGACACCGCGATCAGGCAATCAACAACATCTTGGTTACTGTGACGCCACAGGATGCGCCAACAACAGGAGGAAGGTCTCAACAGTCAACAGTTCGAAAATTGTGTTTGAGTGAGTGGGATAAGTGCAGACAACTGTGAGTACAACTTTATTTATATAAATACAAAAGGACAATTAGACTCAAACAAATTTGAACTTCAGTTTAATTAGTTGTAGTAAAATATTGTAGCCTAGTAATATTGATTAAGACTTGTAATATTGATTAAGACTCTAAAATTTGTATTTAGACGTATACAGTATTGTGATTTATTTAGTTTGCTAATTATTAATTATATGATTGTAGTAGTGTAGTGTAGTATATGTTGTAGTGGTAGTCTAGTACTTAGAATAATTTTACAAAAAACGAAGGAACGGGGAACCTATGCCCGATTTCCACTAGAATTTATAAGTTTCAAACACTTGTAAAATTTATGAGCTTGCTATTTTAGTTTGCTAATTATTAATTTGCTTATATGGTAGTTCCGTACTTAGAATAATTTTCAAAAAAACGTAGGAACGGGGAACCTGTGCCCGATTACCGCTAGAATTTATAAGTTTCAAACACTTGTAAAATTTAAGAGAGTTGAATTATAATTAAAGTTAAAAAATATTTCTTATTGTCTGTCTTGTTTCTTATTGTTTAATAATTTCTTGTTAAATAATGGAAGGTTTACTTAATGTTTTAAAAAATTATCAACATCGTATTCAGAAAGGTTTAAATAATTTTAAAAAAAGTCCAAAAGATAGAATAACAGTGGAATATATTGAATCTCGGCAAGAGCTATTAGAAAATGATTGGGTAAAATTTAGAGAAAGTAACAGTAAACTTTACGAAAATTATCAGTTGAAAGAACTTGAGCAAGATGTTATTGAAATTTATGACACTACAGAAGATACTTATGTCACATACAAGTGTCTTTTGAAAACCATGCTCAATAAAATAGGTGTTTCAAAAGATTTAATAGAGAATAATAGTAGTCCATCTAAGACAGGTAATTCATTTGTAAGGTTACCAAAAATTTCTATTCCCATGTTTTCAGGAAAATATGCAGAATGGACCACATTCTGTGATCTTTTCATTTCTCTTGTACATAAAAATGATAGTTTAGACAACGTGCAAAAACTGCACTACTTAAACAGTCACCTTAGCGGTGAAGCAGAACAGCTGATAAGACACACACCTGTTACTGATTCTAACTATAACCAGTGTTGGCTACAGTTAGAAAAGAGATATAGCAATAAAAAGTATTTGGCTAACTGTATTTTAAAAAGATTATTTGGTCAGAAAAAAATGTATTCAGAATCAGCTTCATCATTAAAAGAACTTCTGGATACAACAAATGATTGCTTAAATGCTTTAAAAAACTTAAAGATTGATGTGAGTACATGGGACGTCATTATCATTCACATTGTTACGTACAAATTAGATTCCGAAACGCGCAAAGAATGGGAGTTAAGTGTCAGTTCAAATGACTCCAACGAGTTGCCTTCGTTTGAACAATTTAAGTTTTTTATAGAAAATCGATTTAGGGCGTTGGAATGTATAGAGCCAAAAAAAGGATTAGTTCATCAGGTCAGTAGTTCACAAGGTCATAAAGCAAGGGCAATGTTTGCTGCAAGTACTGTAAAAATGCAATGTGAATATTGTTCCGACGGTCATAAGCTCTGTTTCTGTAAAAAGTTTGCTAATCAGGACACAGAGACCAGACGTCAGTTCGTTGTTCAAAATAAAATATGCTTCAATTGCTTAGGCAGCAATCACACTGCGTATAATTGTAAAAAACAAACTAAGTGTAGGATTTGCCAAAGACGTCACCATTCACTACTCCACCCCAGTGAAGCAACCGAAGACAATCATGACAAATCTGTCAAACCTCTAATAGGTAATGCCTTTACTTCTGGAATTAAGGTTGACCCTGTAGTATCGTGTGTAAGTACAGGTAATGTTCGCCAACCTCGACAGATTCTACTAGCCACGGCTCTAATAGAAGCAAAGTCAAAAACTGGTGACTATCAAGTTATAAGAGCTTTGCTTGACCAAGGATCGCAGGCTTGTTTTATCACAGAAGCTACTGTGCAGTATCTCAATCTGAAAAAGATTCCTATTGCAGGAACTATTTCCGGAATAGGAGATAACAGATCAACTATTGTGAAGTACATGGTAAATTTAAAAATACGATCACGCATATCTTCGGATGACAAATTTGAAGTTACTGCTTATGTATTAAGGAAAATAACATCGTATTTGCCTGAACGAAGCATTACTGGAGGTTCCTTGGACTGGATCGAAACCAAAGGTCTTCAGTTAGCCGATCCAGAGTTTAATACTTCTAACAAGATTGATGTTTTATTAGGTGCGGAAGCTTATGGCTTTATAATAAAGGAAGGGATAATTAAGAATCCCACTGGAACACTTATAGCACAGTGTACTACTTTAGGTTGGATACTGTCAGGTGCGATTATTTTAAATAATACTGAAAAAACATCTAACTATATAGCAAATAATATATGTGTTATGCATGCACAGTTTAAGGAAGATGATATTCTTAAGAAGTTTTGGGAGATTGAAGAGTTAATAAATAATAAAAAAATACTTACAGTAGAAGAACAAAAATGTGAAGATCTATATAAGACAACTACAACAAGAAGTGAAGATGGAAGATATTTAATTAGGTTACCGTTTAGAGAACAAAATCCACTTTGTAAATCTGGTAGTTCACGCGCCATAGCTGAAAATAGATTTATATCATTAGAAAAAAGATTAAATAGGAACTCAGATTTAAAAAAAGGGTATACTGATGTCATAAATGAGTACTTACACTTAGGACATATGAGACCTGTGAAGGAAAATGATGATAAAAAAGGAGAAGCTGTCTATTTACCTCATCATGCGATAATTAGAAACGATAAACTTACCACGAAGATTCGTGTGGTGTTTAATGCGTCCGAAAAGAACAGTAAAGGAGTATCTTTAAATGATACACTTATGGTTGGACCGACAATACAGGCAGATTTGCGACATACTGTCTTAAAATGGCGAGTTTATCCTATTGCCATGGCGGCAGATATAATAAAAATGTACCGTCAAATAAGAATACACGATGAAGATGCAATATTTCAACGCATACTCTGGCGAGATAGTGTTGATAAAGAGATAAAAGATTATGAATTAATGACAGTGACGTTCGGAACAGCTTCTGCGCCATATCAAGCTGTTAGAACTCTTCACCAAATCGTATTCGATGAAGGTGAGAAATACCCACTTGCAGCGGAAAGAATATTAAATAGTTTTTACATGGATGATCTGATGACAGGCTGTCAGAGCGTGGAAGAAGGGGTAAACATATATAAACAAATATCAGAATTATTAGGAAAGGGTGGATTTGTACTTCAAAAATGGGTCAGTAACAATTCGGAATTATTTGAAATAATGCATTCCTTGGAAACAAGTAAAAAAAAGGGACAAACAGATCCCAATTATAGTAATAAAAATAGCAATCAGTATAAATCTAATATGATAGAGGATCAAGAAAATTGTATAATACAAGAAAATTTAAAGGACACGCCAAAAATAAAGGGAAAGGAAGTAGAAATTAAATTAGATAATACTATGAAAATTTTAGGACTTACCTGGAACCGCAGCGAAGATCTCTTCCAGTATTTGGTGAATCTCCCTTCAGTGACTTCAAAACCTGTAACAAAAAGAACTGTAATCTCTGACATAGCACGTCTATTCGATCCTTTAGGTTGGTTAGCTCCTAGTGTAGTGTTGGCTAAAATATTCATACAGAAATTGTGGTTAGCAAACATTGGATGGGACGAAGAGCTCACTAAAGATTTGATAAAGGAATGGTGTACTTACCGTAATGAATTATCACTTCTTACTCAAATTCGTATACCCCGCTGGTTAGGTACAAAAACCAATAATCATGTAGAACTACATGGTTTCTGTGACGCATCAAAGGCTGCTTATTCAGCTGTAATTTACGTTCGAATAGTAGATTTAATCGGTGAGGTTCAACTTTCATTGCTAGTTTCCAAAACAAGAGTAGCTCCTATTAAACAAGTAAGTATTCCTCGATTGGAGTTGTGCGGAGCTTTATTACTGTCAAAACTATTAGCTGAAACGGGAGAAGTTTTAAACATCTCGCAAGAAGATATCAGAGCATGGACTGATTCTACCGTAGTACTAGCATGGTTAAATAGCCATCCTAGTAGGTGGAAGACATTTGTGGCTAACCGTACGTCAGAAATCTTGACAACAATGCGGGCGTCACAATGGTTCCACGTCTCAACTAAAGAAAATCCAGCAGATTGCGCGTCAAGAGGAGTACTTCCAAGTCAGTTAGTTGAAAATGTACTATGGTTCTCAGGTCCCCAATTTTTAAAAGAAAGAATTATTATTTACAAAAGACCAAAAGATTTACCAATTAATGTAGAGGATTCATTGAAAGCTAATTTTTCCATCGTATCGGACGAAAATATTTTGGAAAGGTTTTCATCTCTATCTAAGCTATTAAGAGTAATAGTCTATTGTCGCAGATTTTTAAATAAACGGAAACATAAAACGACATATTTAAATAATAATGAAATAGAAACAGCATTAGAATTATGTATAAAAAAAAACACAACAAACATCATTTACAATGGAATTTAAACAATTAAATGAAAAAGGTTATTTACATTCAAGATCAAGCAAACTTAAATCACTCACCCCTTTTATTGATGACAAGGGTATTATTAGAGTTCAAGGCAGGCTTGACAAGTCTCTATTGGATCATCAAACGAAACATCCGATTATTTTACCTAGCTCTTCACATCTTACCAACCTTATAGTAGCCGATGCCCATTATAAGACACTCCACGGAGGTCCCCAATTTATGAGAAATTATTTAAGAACAGCTTATTGGATTCTTGGAGTTAGAAATGTTGTGAAACACTATGTTCGAAAATGTGTCACATGTGTCAGATATAAAGCAACCTTCCAAAATCAAAGGATGGGAACGCTTCCTTCAGCTCGTTGTACTCCAACTAGGCCATTTTTACACAGCGGAGTTGATTACGCTGGCCCTATTAACATAAGAACAACGAAGGGTAGAGGACATCGTTCTCATAAGGGTTACATTTCGTTATTTGTGTGTATGTCAACGCGTGCTATTCACCTAGAACTCGTTAGTGATATGAGCACTGAATCGTTTTTAGCCGCCTTTAGACGGTTTGTGTCGAGACGAGGTCACTGTGCTAAGATATGGAGTGATAACGGAACCACCTTTGTAGGTGCTTCCAGAGAGTTACAGCAATTAGCGTCTATATAGCAGTCCATAGCAGAACATCTAGAAACCAATGGCACAGAATGGCACTTCATCCCTCCTCACAGTCCCAATTTTGGTGGACTTTGGGAAGCAGGTGTGAAATCTACGAAGTTTCACCTCAAACGCGTTATTGGAGAGTCTACCTTGACATATGAGGAAATGGCGACACTCCTCAGTCAAGTCGAGTCGTGTTTAAATTCACGACCCTTAAGCGCTATTAACACTACTGACCCTGGTGAACCTTTGCCTTTAACTCCAGGCCTTTTTTTAATCGGAGAACCTTTAGTTAGCGTTCCAGATCATAATTATGAAGTTTCGAACATTAATAACTTAACGCGTTGGCAATTTATACAAAGGATGCTGCAATCGTTTTGGAGACGTTGGTCTCAAGAGTACTTATGCAATCTTATGAATCGTTATAAATGGTCATCTCAAGTTCCCGAACCCAAAATTGGAGATATAGTATTAATAAAAGAAGACGATTTGCCACCAAGTCGATGGTTGTTAGGTCGTGTAATACAAAAACACCCTGGTGATGATAAAGTATCCCGTGTAATCACATTACGCACAAAATCTGCAACAATTAAGAGACCAACCTCTAAAGTATGCATTTTACCAATTATTGATTGATTTTTTATTAAGTAGTAGAATAAGTTTCCATAATGTAGTATTTTAAAGCTTATATAGGTCATATAGGGCTGTCGCAAACAATAGATAATTATATTGTTTTTTGTAGTATATATGTATATATATTTTTTTAAGTTACATTGTTCTTTATTAAGGGTTATATTGTTTTTTATCAATGTTCATATTCTACTTGTTTTTTTTTTTTTTTTTTTAAATAAGGTTTATATGTTGCTAAGATTAAGTACATTGATAATTGTAAGCCCGATACTGTAGTTTAATTTAAATAAAAGGTACAATTGTGAACCAAAAGGTGTCACCTTTGTATGTAATATCTATGTAAAAGGGCATTCTAAGACTAAATGCCCTTGGTGGGCGGTATGTTCATGATGATTGATTTAGAAAGATGATAACAGATGGCGCTTTCTAAATTAGGGAATTTGTAGATCACGGTGGTAAGATTTTGTCATTAGCATTTATATAGTAATTAA
This sequence comes from Napeogenes inachia, assembly GCA_959347355.1. Classification (NCBI taxonomy): domain Eukaryota; kingdom Metazoa; phylum Arthropoda; class Insecta; order Lepidoptera; family Nymphalidae; genus Napeogenes; species Napeogenes inachia. The sequence continues at coordinate 10,409,327 of OY365793.1, read as the reverse complement.
GGCATATGTTTGTGTGAGGACTGTGGTCAGTGTCATGTGATCCAGTTCCATTAATAAGTACCAGATACACGAATATAGTCCAGGAATTAGCCAGTGGTTTTATTTGCGACCCTACTAATTTCCACACCAGAGGTCAAAGTGTATAGTGTTGGTGCTAAACACTTGTATTTACAGAATGCACATTACTAATCTTTATAAATACTTTATATGTTTTTGGGAAAATAACATAAATTAACATATATATATATATATATATATATATATATCGAAGGTTCGAGGTTTTTATTCATAAAAAGCAGGCATACTCGCGATATTTCAATACTATTCAATTCATGTGCTATATAGAAATTAACAACGGTTTTAAAATTATATGAAATAGGAGTGGAGTTATAAATCAGGGTACTGACTATAAGAGTGTAGGCGATTAATCTACAATTTATAGATGTAGATGTAGTGTACATATACAATACTAGATTGTCTTATTTATTAAAATATTTTGATTGAATACACAATATGTTCACACTATTCCACTTTTATAGTGATGATTATCTTGAAGTAACATAAAGCAATACATACAGCGCTGTGTGAGGTAACGGGTGTAAGCACCGAAAACATAATTTCTAAACCTAACTCACTGATCCTAATCCCTCTTTTACAAAAAGAAAAAGCTATGCTCCTTTAATCTATCGCTATGTTGAATTTACATTAATAGAGCAATAAAGATAATTGATATAAAATGATATTAACATTATTAATGCAATATAACATCTTCCGCTACAAACACATTATCACAGATTGTAATCTATTATTTATTACAGACACGTATTATCAACATTCCTATTTACACGAACATAACAGACATAATATTAATAGATGAGGAACCTAGTACATTTATTCACTCCGCGGAATAATATATACCTCGTATATAATTATTCCGCAGCATTTTATTGTTGATAAGAAGTACATTGAAACAGTAAAGGTAATTGATATTGAGTTATTATGGAAAAGTAGGAATCTTGTGGGCTGCTACATTTCGCGAGACAATTAAAGACAAAATATAACTACTTAAAAACCTGAAATAATTATGTGCCTACTAATATCAAACCATAGATGGTTTGATGCCTGAAAAAACCAGTTCACGAAACAGCTATTATAGTAGGAAGACTAATAGATGCCCTAGGGTTACGTTCTTTGTAATTGTAACCGTTGCCTATGACAATGCCTGCTATATAAAGCCACAATGTTCATTGGAAAATTAAACAGGTTCTAGTCGCAAAGTTTTTATGAGAAGCCTGATCACAGCAGTGATATTGTAGTTTGAGCTTAAAGGATTGCAAATTTCTACTTTGATGAGATATGTGCGCAATAATATCTCGATAATCTTACTAAAATGCCAAAATATCTCTAAAATATGTCTAAATTTGTTAGAAGTCAAGAGTAGTAAAAAAAAACAAAAACATGAAAACGCTCTCAAAGCTATTTGCCGGGATTATAATATTGACGTTTGCCGAATCTATATCCTTTAATAATAATTTATACAGCAATATATATTTCTTTTTTGTTATTAATCACAATCTAAATAAGTATAAGTAATCAGTTTGAGTAAGAAAAAGCTTAACTTTTTAGTTTTTAGTGAAAAAAATATTATTTAAAGGCAAAATAAAAATGTGTCAAGATTACATTATTATAAAAACATGTAGTTTCCTCTATACTATAAACTATATTTTTATATTACTCTGATCATTCATATGATTTATAAGAACAAAAAATATATTGAAGTGAAACTTTTTTATCGGGGTTGGAAAAAAATTTAGTTTTAAAATTTTTTCGTTACGGTGACATTTTTCCGTTACGCGCCAGCTTTTTTCGTATAGCTTCATCTCTTTTACACCATGTTGCTATGGAAATACTAAATAATCAAAATGACAAGTATGTGGATTATAAAACACAATTTAGATTAACCAAAAATAATTAAATAATGAATTGTAATTACATACTGGACAATATGATTTTATGGACTTGCTATTGAAACTAATAAATAAATTAAGATTATAACATGAAGAAGAAATTATGAAATATAATTTATAACATTTTTAAATACATTGATTGTCTGAAATAGAAGAAGTAAGAATGAAAAGAAATACGAGTTTTGGTTGAGAAATGGAGCATTGGGGTCCTGATCTTTACAAGATCTGTTTTGCTATACCTAGAATGAACAACAACTCGAAACAGCAGAAACCATGATGAAGAATAATTTTATTTGTGATATAGGGGCCTACCATGAACTCTTAAAAACTATCATAGTTTTAAGACTTTTCGTAGCAATATTACAATAATATTATTTTGATTCGTACCATGAACTTTATAAAACAATATTGTTTTATTCCTGCTTAGTGACGTGACGTGACGTAAATGAACGAATGCTTTTCTATTCCTGCAATAGGAGGAAAAGAGACATCACTTTTATTTAGTATAGCTTCATCTCTTTTACACTATGTTGCTATGGTAATAATAAATAATTAAAATGACAGGAATGTGGATTTCAAAACAAACAAACCAAAAATAAAATTATCGGATTAGAGTTTTATAATTAAATAATGAATTGTGATTATACACTGGACAATACGATTTTATGGACTTGCTATTGAAACTAATAAATAAATTAAGATTATTACATGAAGAAGAAATTATGAAATATAATTTATAATATTTTTAAAATACATTGATTGTCTGAAATAGAAGAAGTAAGAATGAAAAGAAATAAGAGTTTTGGCTGAGAAATGGAGCATTGGGGTCCTGATCTTTACAAGGTCTGTTTTGCTATTGTTGTGGGAGTATTTTGGTTATGCAAATAACAATTAAGTTAAAAATCCATATAATATAATATTAAAATCAAACAGAGTCATTTATATCTTCTAGTTTAGAAAAAACATATTTTTACATTCTATATTTTCATTGACATACATTTTTTACTTCTTAGTCTGAATTTTTGTTTTTACAAATTACCACAAAGTGTAGAGTGATGTGCTAGTGGCCTGTATAAGGCATGTACACAATTTCAACACTCCTCCTCACATCACTATTTACAGTTGAGTGAGTCCCATTCTTTGTTTGAGATTAGACAACCGTGGTCCATGCAATGCTTTTATCAACATATCTGCCTCCATGTCTTCTGTTGGTAGATAATTAACATTAATATGACAATCTTGTATGCAATCTATTATAAAATGCAGCTTCAAATCAATATGTTTCGATTTAGACGAAACTATCGGGTTCTGACTGAGTTTCTGTGCTGCTTGGTTATCGTTCCAAATAATAATCTTATCTTGATTTATGCCCAAATCATTAAATAGAGATTTTAAATGAATTGCTTCTTTTGCAGCTTCAGTCAAAGATACGTATTCGGCTTCTGCTGTAGGTAATGCGACAGATCGTTGTTTTCTGGTTGTCCAGCTGATACAACTACCTGCATATTTAAAACAATATCCTGAAAACGATTTTCTATCAAGTTTAAAGGATCCCCAATCAGCATCTGCCATACCATAAAGTTATTCTCCTGTCTTTTTAAAATTAAGACCTAAATCTTTTGTGCCTTTCAAATATTTGAGAACTCGCTTAGCACACTTAAAATGTTTTCACCATAACTGTTGTTAAATTGAGAAAAATAGGTTACAGCGAACATTATATCTGGCCTGGTTGCAATAGCTAAGAACATAAGAGAGCCGATTAGATTTTGGTAAGGTAAGTGTGAATGTTCTTCTTTCATTGGTTCTAGTGCAGTGCTTACTTCGAGTGGAGTACAAGCACTTTTGCAGTCTTCTATTTTAAATTTTTTCAAAATTGTTTCAACATAAGCAGACTGACTTAGTTTTGTTTCGTTTTTTCTTACATTTATATCAATACCAAGTAATCTTTTTGGTATGCCCATGTCTTTCATATCAAATGCTTTTTTCAAATAATTTCTTACATTATTCAAATATTCTTTCTTTTTATACGCAATTAAAATATCGTCAACGTAAATTGCCACAATGGTTTGGTCTTTGTCATTTTCTTCTTTAATAAATACGCAAGGATCAGCAGATGTTGGTTTAAATTCATTTCTTTTAACTTCGAATCTAACTTTATGAACCATTGACGACCTGCTTGCTTTAAGCCATATATTGCTTTCTTAAGTAAACATACTTTATCTTCCTTCAAATTATTCATTTTTGTAACATTATTTTAGTTTTTTCAGTCAATTCTTTGTCTTGATTTTCTTCAAATAGTATTTCTGTCAAAACATCTTTTAAATAGTTAGGGAGTATCATAGCAATTTTTTCGTTTAAATCTCCGTTCAGATAGGCTGTAGTTACATCCATTTGATGTAGTTGCATGTCTTTTTCTACTGACATTGCAATCACTGACCTCACTGAGCTTAGTTTTGCTACAGGAGCAAATGTTTCGTGGTAGTCAATACCTTTTCTTTGGCTAAAACCACGAGCTACTTCTCTCGCCTTTTTTATTTCTTTATTTTCGGAACTTATTTTCTTTTTTAAAATCTAAAATCTTGAAATCATTTTGCTTCTTTGTTATTTCCCATGTACCATTTTTAATATGTGCTTTGATTTCTGATTTAATCGCTTCATGATAATCTTCATTTTCATTTTTTCATCATCAATGCATAGAGATGAAAAATAATTTTATTCTTCAGTTTCAGATAATTCGTAATCTTTTGTCCATGCTGGAACCTTTCTGTTACGTTTAGGTCTTCCCTCGGTTATAATTTCTTGATCATTTTCATTTATTTCAGGTGAAATGATTTCGTTTAGAGATTCGTCTCTATCATTTTCGTCATCAGGGTAAATTTCTGAAGGTGATTCTTCTCTATTATTTTCACCATCAGTGTTAGTATCTGAAGGTTTTGAAGTTATTTTTTCTTCTTGAAGTGAGACTTTATTTTCTACGCTATCTATAACTATTTGTAGTTCTTTCTCTGATATTTCTTTTGTCTCTTTACCTTCATAATGCATTTTGTTTAATACTTTGAAGTTTCTACTAACTATAATTTTATTATATTTATGAACCCATATTCTATATGCTTTAGCTGACTCTGAGTACCCCATGAAAATACCTTCAATCGCTTTGGGATGATATTTTCCTCTCCTCCTATCATTATTTAAAATAAATGCTTTCGCTCCAAATATATGTAAATGTCGACCTGAGGGAGTTCGATTAACCCACTTTCTGTAAGGTGTCTTCAATGGTTTGGTTGTGCACTCTATTAGCTAAATAATTTGCTGTATTTATAGATTCGGCCCAATATTTTTCAGGCAATTTTGCTTCTATTAATAAACAGCGGGCTTTGTCAAGGAGTGTGCGATTTTTTCTTTCTGCTATACCATTCTGTTGCGGTGTATATGGCGCAGATAATCGTCTTTGAATCCCACAGTTTTTCAAAAAATCTGTGAATTCATTATTTAAATATTCTCCTATGCCATTTTCACTCTGTAAATATTTAATTCTCTTACCTGTAAAAAATACTTGGTGACATCGTACGCATTGAACCACATACATCTGTATGTATGATTTCTAGCGCTTCAGTAGTTCTGTTTTTGTCAGATTTAGGAAATGGAGGTCTAGAAAATTTACCTTTTATACAGGTTTCACAATTTCCTAATTTTTCATTATTTTTCAAGGTAAAACCTTGTAAAAAATGTTTTTGCTACATATTTTTAAATCATTTTCATTAATATGTGCCAGTTTTTTTTGCCATGTTTCTATATTATTTATTTGATCTTCATTTTCTGAACAGGCCTTAACACTGTGTTTACATTTATCGTCAACATAATAGAGGCTATTTTTCTTCTTGGCTTTTAAAATAATTTTACCTTTACGATTTCTGACAATGGCTCCTCTTTTATCAAATATTACTTTTAATCCTTTGTCAGTCATTTTTGATACTGATAGTAGGTTTGTTTGTAAATTTGGTATATGCAGCGCGTTAATTAATGTTATTGAATTGTTATTCGTTAATTTTATATCAATATTACCTTCACCTTTTATAGGTGCACTGTTGTCAGAACAAGCCAAGTTTATTTTTCCTCTCTCTTGTGGAAAATATTTTTTAAATCTGTTTTTATCTGAACACATATGAGCTGTGCTTCCACTGTCTAAACACCATTCATTCAAAGTCAAAAAACATACAGATGTTTTTCGATTCCTGCCGTAAAACTTGTGTGGACTAAATTTGATACAGCATGTGTTTTTATTTTATCTTGGTTAATTTTGTTTTCCAACGATTTTCTACAGAATGACCTTTTCTTCGACAAATTTTACAATAAGGTATGTGCTTATTTTTCTTTTTTGTAAAGAATGTTTGCTCTTCTTCTGTTTTATTTTTCCTGGCTTCACTCTCTTCTAATATCTTTATTTTAAGATCTTCAGGAGTAGGGAGAGTGTCTCTAGTTTCGATGGCGACTCGAAAATTTTCATATTTTGGACTAAGGGAATACAACATAATAATACTTAGTAAATCTTGATGTATTTCAATATCCATGTCTTTTAGTTTGTCGACTACATCCATGAATTTATTTAGGTGATATCAAACATCGTCTGAGTCTTTCATTTTAGCCAAGACAATTTGTTTTAACAAATTTGCTTTGCGAGCCGGTCCTTTACTAGCAAAAACGCTATTTAGTGTATCCTAAACATCTTTTGACGTCGTACAATTTTTTATTTGTTTTAACTCACTGGGATCAACTAATAAGATCAATTCGCTTTTAGCACTTACGTCATCTTGTAGCCAGATCTTGGTATCTTCAATATGTTCTGTCGATGGGTGAATCTCGGTGCCATCGACGTATTTCCATAACCCTGTTTTGATTAAAACTGCTTGCGCTTGAAGCTTCCACGTGTCGTAGTTATGCTTCTGCAAAGGCTCTATTATATAATACGAAGCCATATTATTTTATTTTATTTTATTTTATTTTATTTTACGCGCAGTTTAGGTGGACTGGGCCCATAACCTGTTGTGGGAGTATTTTGGTTATGCAAATAACAATTAAGTTAAAAATCCATATAATATAATATTAAAATCAAACAGCGTCATTTATATCTTCTAGTTTAGAAAAAACATATTTTTACATTCTATATTTTCATTGACATACATAAAAAATGTATGTCAATGAAAACTTCTTAGTTTGAATTTTTGTTTTTACAAATTACCACAAAGTGTAGAGTGATGTGCTAGTGGCCTGTATAAGGCATGTACACAATTTCAACAGCTATACCTAGTTATTTTATATATACTTAATTATTTTGTAATTAGTTCCATCGTTGGCTAATTGTAATCATTCGGAAGTTGGGGGATAGAACACTGTTCCTCCCACATTAAGTCTTGAGGAAAGGGGACTGGCTGAAAACCAGCGTTTTCCAAGATCTCGGTCCTGGTAAACAAGTAGCTGAGCCAGCTCCCATTGTCTTGGAGGGTTATAAATATTGTGTTCAACTCTTTTCTGATATATGTGTAAAATTGTCTGAGTTCTATGCCCCTTGAATTTTCACGGGAGCCCCCCCACCATGGTCTCCACTCATTAAAGTCTCCCCCTATTATCAAATTTTTTATCTCAACTTTGTTTATTAATACTGAAATTTTATTTAAATATAAGTCCAAAGCACGACCCTCTTTAAAATATAGAGAAAATAAATTTATTATTCTACTATCTGTCTTAATGCCAACATAATATGTAATGTTTTCAGTCTGAAAGGTTTGATTTTGTATTCATTTTGTATTTCTATTGTGGACAATTATTGCAGCTTTAACTGGATTTAACTGACTTGCTCCATCATATTGAATGATTCTTACTCCTGCATAATTACACATGTATCCTAGTGCACCAACATACGGTTCCTGAACCAAGCTTATATCAATTTTCATATTTTCTGCTGCTGTTAATAGTTCTGTTGTTGCTAGTTTACTCCGTTGTAGATTTGCTTGCGCTATTTTTATTTCATTATAAGTGCCTTTAGCAAGATGATCTTGCGACCATGTCCCATCTTTTCCTTACTATACAAGTACTGTCAAAAGCCGAGTGTTCAGTATTGACTAATTTCGCATCCGTGCAATTTACACAACTAGGCTTGAAACCATTTGTCCATGATGCACAATCTACTTTTAAATGCTTTCCTCCGCAATGACTACATTTTTCTTTACTTTCCTTACAAAATTTTTTACCGTGTCCGTAACCTAGGCATCTTGTACATTGAATAAGGGGCGACTGGTCTGTTACATAGCATTGTTGCAGGTCAATATGGATTTTACCTGCTTCTGTTAAAATTTGCCATAATATTGGTGAAACTTGTAGTATTATGTTGCTCTCCAGGAGATTTCTGGCCTTTCTTTTATATTTTATTATCGCTCTATAATCTTCTTCATTTATTTTCCCCGTTAAGTGTTTATTTTGTGACTTCAATGATTCTAATATATCTTCATCACTGTTGTAATTCAAGACGTTTTTAATAATAACCAATGGGTCTTTATTTTTGGCTACCTTAATTTTTAACATGTTGTTACCTTCTAATTTGTTTTTAATTTTATCAATCTTTTCTTTTGTTGAACAACTTATTTCGACTTTTTGGTTTCTTGCCTTTCTAATGTGTTCGACTTCAATACCGCTGTTTCGGGCGTTTGCCGCCTCTCGTAACCTTAACAATACATCTTCACTTGTATCAACTTCTGAAGATGATGATACAATTATTGTATGATTAGATTTGTTTAATTTCTGTAGCCCATGACTACCCGAAACAGCTTTCGCATAGGTTGGTTTTATTGTTGCTGCACTTAAGTGATTACCTATTTCTTTTGTTGCTTTATCCATAGCTATTTTATGATTCAAAATCACATTTTTTAATTCTTCCATTTCCTCTATGTTTTTCTTTAAAAGTTCGTTACTTTTGTCAAAATGAGCTTTTAGTAAATTTTTTTCTAAATCCATATTTCCCTCTTTTAATATGATATTATCATCTATTACTTTTGTTTTAATTAATTCCTTTTTTTATTACTTTCCCATGTTTTTCTTCCTCTAGTTCTTTAACTAATTGAAAAAGTCTATCAAGTACTTCCGTTATTGCTATCTTTATTTCTGTTTTAATATTTCTTGATTTTTTCAAATTTATTCTTCCTCTAGCTAAACACGCTCTGGCTTCTGCCAACTTACAATTAAATTTAATAATTGGTATATTTATTATCTCAGAACTCATCTGCAGTTCTTGTTGATCAAAATCAAAAGTTTTATTTAAAGTCTTTTGGCTCTCATTAAATGATAAATCTGATCCCTCATTTTTCTCCATTACGTCATTTATTTCTTTATTATTATTTAATGCCTTTTTAACTTTTGACGGGGTTCTTGTTACGCCAAACATTGCTCACATTTACTTATCATACCGTATTTCAAAAGTCACAGTATTAACTTATAAGTTCAGATATTTATTGTATATTTTCACTTTCTTTTTTTTATATATAGTCCAATAATGATAAATGAAAATAAAATGAGGATGTAAAATTTAGAAGATCAAAGAAATATTAAAGTAAAATTGAAATAATATTTGTTTTCTTTTTTTTTTAAATAAGTTATAAATTAAATTTATTGAAAGAAAATAACTATTTATAATTGTAATAATAATTAGAGTATAATAAATTAAATTTGTACTATATTTCTATTATATTCTAATTTGATAAAAATAAAAATATAAATTAACTTCTACTATTACTTCTATTATTTCTTCTATTTACTTTTTATTATTATTATTATTATTGATCTTTAAAATTAAAACTACACGATTTTTTTTTACGCTAACTTGAAGGCGAAAGTTTTTAGTTTCTGTTTAGAATCATATAAATTATAGACTTTTGAAAACGATTTAATTTAATTTTTAGTTCATTCAAATAAATCAAAGTGAGACTAAGCCTCATTATTAGAACAGGCTAATTTAATGCAATAGTTAAGGCGTTTATAATATTTATAAATACCTACAATAGAATAAATAATAAGAACCTTTCTATACAAACTAGAATATATATAAGCACCTACATGTTCCTTATTAAAATGCTGGAAAAGAAATAATTTTCAAAAACATATTAAAGTGTCTAAAAAAATTAAGGAAAGTAGGAAGGCACCTAATTTACCTTGAATTCCACATATAGATTTTTTGTAACAAGGTGGTTGGTTACCTTCACCAGTAAAAGGAATTTTCGAAAATCAGTCTTCCTTTGATGGAGAAATGAGAAACAAAAAAGCGTGAAACTTGTCTTCCGGAAATTGAACGAACTGAACAAGATTTAGTTTACCCCATTCTGATATCTTTTCTTAGGGAGTCTCAATTGAAAACCCAAGTTACTTTTCGCATAGATACTTTTTAAACTATACTTTACATTGTTGTTTAACTATACTTCACATTAAATTATATAATAATCTGGATAATTCTTGTTACCCAAAACTCATACAGATAATATAATCATAAATTAATATTTCTAAAAATAAAAACATTTTAGTGTGTAACTTTTATTTTTTTTTTCTCATAACCATATAAACATGAACAGATACAATTAATATTCTTTCAGTTTTTACTGAACGTTAGAAATGATTCAGAACTGCGCTGTTGTTTTATATTCTTAATATAACATATATTGCAAGTAAGCGCTTTTGGCCTTTACTCTTAAAGCGAAGTCTTTAAAAAGACATTATACTTTACCCTTTTGAAAAGATAGCTTGTAATACATGTCTTGTCCGCAGAGTTTTATATTTTCTATTAACATAAATAAACAAAGGATTGAAAGCAGGAAAACGAATTACATAACAAATATTAAAAGCCTTATGCGATTACTAAAGATTGTCAACTTTCAGGCTTGTATCCATACTTGTTATTGACTGTTTGTTGCCAAAATAAATTAAAAAAAAAAAAAAAAAAAACTATAGGTAGTATTAGTATTGAAGCCCTAGCGAGAATTTAAAAGGTTCCATCTCCATTTTCTTTTGTTAAGGTTTCTATTAATTTTAAAGGTTCTTTAAGCTTATGCTGCTATTAAAGAGTAAGACAACAAAATGTTTTCAGGACAAGAATTAAAAAAAGCAAAACTAGAGAACATTAAATATTAGACCAAAAACATTTTTTTTGTATATAATATCTTTTAAGTAATATATTTTGAGCTAATAATATAGTTAAGTTATTTGTGTAGAAATATACCAAGAAACAATTTGTTTATGTTATGGATTATTTATTTTTATTATTGAATAATTAAGATGCAAATAAGAATTTTGTAATTTTTATTATTAATTTATTTATAGTAATAATAAAAGTAATTAAATAATTTATTTAGCAGCTACGTATAGTTTTTTTTATGTTTTAAAATATAAGATAGTATATTTTCAAGATTTTTCTATAAGAATTTACGATTTTATGGTAGTAATTATTTTTAAGTGTCTCATTAAATTGATCATACTTTGTTCGGAATCATTTAAAGTGTCAATCCGCAGAAGTAATATCTTAATATTACCCCGATATATGTTAATTTATGGCGCTTCTATAATAAATTAATTATTGAAACTTAATTACTAGTATGTCTTAATATATTCACAATAAACATCGAACACAGCGATCTAGACCCAAAAAACTACTCAAGATATTCTAACAACTAAAGATCTTAACACAATTCTCAGTACGATATAATATGAGGACATATCATCTGAATAATTTAGTTTCTAGCAACAAGATAACCTATGCTTATACAATATGGGTTTAAAGATAACGTTGACGTTAGACTGTGGCCTTCTACTTAAATTATCCTCCATATTTGCATTAGAATAATGTTATACAAATTAAAAATCGGTTCTCAATTAACATAAGGATTTAGTTTAAGTTGTGGAGATATTTTCTTTCATTCTCCAGAACAAGTATCATGAAAAAAATGACATGCACAGCGACCTCTGTTGAGATATAGAAACTGTTAGCTTTAGTCTAAGGGAGATACAGTTTTTTAGTTTTTTGACCATATCTTTAAAACGAAACAATATTTTTTTATTCTGTTTTTTTGGAGTAAAGTTCCCACCCAGTTCCGTCCTTGACATGCGTGCCAATTATGGTTAAAATTGGTCAAATGGTTTTCCTGTGATATTGCCTTAAAAAAATTGATTCCCAAACGGTTAAGAGCTTTGCTTACCCTCAGCTCAATAATAACTTGGGGCTAGTGACGTTATTATACCTACAAGACACCGAGTGCCCATATTGACAAGTCATTATGATAAATGTTAAGAATATATGAAAATAAAAAGTAGAAATAAAAATGTATCGATACCAGAGATCACTTATGTACCTCGATGTATGAAGTTTTAATACATTAATATTATTAGAATATAAAGACATATGTAAATGGACCACAAAATATATTGCTAGTATCGTATTTCAAACAAAGACTTGTATGAAATATATCGCAACGCAACGCAACATAAACTGCTTTTGATCAGAGGAAAGAAATTCAATTTCAGGATAAAGCTACGTCCTGGTTACATCGTTCATCTTTAAGGGATAACATGTTTAGAAAAGAATTTTGCGAACCTTTTCTAAAACGATAACATTACTTCGGGAGGAAAATTGTTTTGAAATATCTTAAAAATAAAATTAAAAAGGTACAAGAGGCAGTAAGTAATAACATTGTTATTTGAATATTACAATAGCTTTAAAACGATCTCTCAAGTCAGTTATGTCTAACGACCCTCATTGTTTTAGATTTGATAATGCTATGAGTATGATATAATAATAGACAATAATCTTAAACCAATCTTAAGCTCATTGAAATGAATGTCGTTACTTCTTTTACAAATACAACAATTAATTTACAATCTCTCTAAAAATATTTTATCTAAATGAAGTTCCTGATACACGATGAAATAAAGATTCAAGTGCAAAGACTTTGGGAGATTTAATAATACTTATTAACGGAGAGTTTCTTTATACGGAAGTTTTATTTAATGTGCCTTTTGATGCACAATTAACTTCTAACGTCTTGAAAACAAAACCATGTTACTTTACGTTAATTATAATTACTATTATATATTATTTTATTTCCTCGTTTTTGTACATAAAAAAACAGATGATTAAAATTAAATCTTCTTAACATAACGTCAACTTAATGTTATCCCCTAATGTAAAAAGGTGCATAATATAAAAATAAAATCATTTTCATGAATGTCGCTGGGAGACGAGATATTAACTTGTTTGATTTAATTATTACAAAAGATCTAAATTGATTCATAATTTTAATAAGATGAGGAAAATATATTTATTTTCTGGTGTAAATCTTATCTCGTTAACAGTTAGATAAACTTATGTATAAATTTGTATTTTTCCTTATTTGTGTAGTTACCACATACATAGGTATATAAATAAAAAGGATTTATTGAGATTGCTACCACAAACAAGCATCTTGTTTCACGCCTTCGTGTAAGATTGATCCAATTCTATTATACGACAAGTGAATAAAATAAATAAGATAGGATTTACCAAAAATAACATCTAGATCTGTTTCGTTCTCGTTTGTAAAATAAATAATAAATGTAAAATAAAAGTGTTTTACATGTACATTTAAAGTTTTCAGAATTGCGACGAGGTAATTAAATTTAGTTATTAAAGAAAATGATCACTCTTTCACGAATTAAATTTTAATAGAAAAATACTAATACTTACTTGAAGAGTCTAAATAATCTGTTTTGTTCTATGTTTTTATTTATTAACACGTTCACTGGCACATCATAATTAAAAAACTTTCAGCTGGTGCGTTAGGGATCTAAAAGATCTCGAAACTAATTTATCCCCGGGTGCGTTGGGGACCTAATCAGTCCCCTAAAAGTACAATTCTGAAAATAATTTATATCTTCAACAAAAACAATGACATATACTTAAAAATTTCGTGGGTCAAAGATAGTCTACTGTTCTATATTTTGCTAGGTTCGCACGCAGTTATGACATAAGCCACAAATACAAATAAAAAATTAGACATCGATTGTATCTCGTTCTGCAACCAGAGATAGAGCAATATGTGAAGTGACTAGTGATGTAAATAAAATAAAATGTTATTTGTCGATAGAAAAAGTTGAATTTACGAAGTAGTTATTTATTATAAACTACGGCAAATGTTTGTCATTAAAGCAAGCACATCGACTTTTCGCATTGTGAGCAAATCGTAATGATTTTTTTTTATTTTATTTTTTATATATGACACATTTAACAGTTTGCGGCCAATATGGTATAAGATATTCAGCACAATAATAAAGATCTAGCTGCTCGCCACAAAATGTTTTTTTAGAAGCGTCAGAGCTGTTTACCGTGCGTCATAATTTTTCATAACAAACCACGCAACGTCTTTTTTTTGTTTCCTCGTTGGAAAACATGATCAACACATCTTCCTTTAGATTTTTTTTTGTTTTACTGGATAATGCCGCGGTATTAACCAGCGATAATTTTTCTTTCTTAGAATGCTCACCAAAATTAACTCTAATTAACTATCAACTAATTAATTAAGTAACTCATTGTTTTTAACAACAATTTAAAATATGAACACGTCGATATATTTACGCGAGTGCTATTTTTAAAACGTGAGCGCGTCTCCTCACATCGATACTTGAACAACACTAAAACGAGACACGCAGCGCCCGCGTCGCCTACCTACGATGCCACGAGTAATAAAATATCCCCTAACGCAAGTAATGAAAAAAATTATAGTACTGTGCGTTAGGGACCTAATCCATCCCTAATTTTTTTTATTATGTCTATGAACTCACCTTCAAGTAGGATACAAATGTGTATATTTGTCTTGCTCATACATAAAGAACTTTACAAGTTAGAGCCCCCCGCAAGGAGTGAAAAAACAGCATTTCAGTCCACGCACAATACGAAAGTCCCGCAAGAGATCTAATAGACCTCGTAACGCAGCGAACGTGTTAAATGGTTATTCGAAGCGCTCGTCACGTTATAAATTAAAAGAGAAGAAGACTTTAAAATACATTTATATAACATTACTTTATGTGAATTCAGATTGAGTATTTTGTATGTAAAAAATACTGAAAATGATTCATAAATCCTATCATAAATTTGAAGTTTAAATAGGACTTAATATTGTTGTTATTTTTACAAAGATTGCTTTTACTTAGATAAATTAAAAACGAACGTGAAATGAAATTATTATTATTCATAAATAGCGTGACTAACATAAATCTTAAGCATGATTCAAAATCAGCAGATGCAAAACAACGATTGAAGTTTACAAATTACTAATCGTTTCTATTTATTCAGTAAATGGACTTGGACGATTTTTATTCTTTCATTTTTATTTGTCATAGAAAAAATGCAGACCTTACTAAAATATGTCTCGAACGCTTGTTATATAAATTGGTATCAGCTTAACAATAGTGCTACTCTCATTACTTAAAGACGTCTCGATGCCTCACGGATGTTATTTCTCATAAACAGTCAGCTGAGCTTTATAAAACTAGCTAACAAACTTTAATTATTTCATACCCAATATTAAAAAAATAATAATTAAAATAATAATAATTACTTACTACGCCTAGATATAATGTTTCAAATATACTAACAAAAGAGAGACAGAGAGACAGAGAGCTTTCTTTATATTCTTAAGTAATGATAGATATAATTTATTTAATCTTACTTTCAAAATGGAAATTAATTTGCAGCGGAGGGTAAATTGAGCAATTATTTCTATTCTCAGGATAATGTTTAGTTATTCAGATAGAATTACCTCTTTAAAATGTATGAAATATACTAAATCAAAAAATGTTTTTACCTGTAAAAGTTATTGCTCCAAAAACATTGAATGAACACTAGAAAATATTTTTTCTAATACTCATTATTCAACATAACGACTACACAAATAGTCTTTTCAACTCAGTTTTACAGTTTTCTAATGGTTTAACATAATATACCTAAATATTAAATGTAAATGTAATGTGAAAGACATATTTTTGTATGTTTATAATATAAAAACATGTAAAAACTAAGAGGTGTCAAGGGACACCCGGATGGTACGAAGTTCCTTCGATTAATTATTGAACGAATTGTAATAAAAAAAATGTAATGTAGGTAAGTAAAGACTTATATTTCCATGTATGGAACAATACATTTCTATTTTTTATGTTATTCAATTATTAATATAACCTAATATGATAATGAATAATATTCGTATACTATTTTTGTATGATATTTCGCTGATAATTTATAATAAATGTAAATAAAATGAATAACTTAATTAAAAAGTGTTAATCAATAAACCCATGAGTTATTGTTCCGCCACCTAGCGGTTTCACTTTGTACAGATATGTTTATATAACAGATGTAGTTATGTTTCCCTAAGGTATAAATAGATGGCGTTGTTACAAAACATTACGAGTATATTTAATCTCAAATTTGTATTATTATTTTCATTTAAACTGTCATATTTGCAAATTGATTCTAAAAGAACAAACTGAAATATCAAATAAATAATAAAGAACTACTAAGCAATTTAATATAATACAAAAAACATATGGTTGCCTGTAAAGTCGGTTTTACGGGCGAAGATTTATTTACGTGACCACGTCTTTTTCTCGGTAGAATATTTATTGATATGAATATTATTAAATTGCACAATATTTTAATAATTTGAGTGATTTTGTTGAGGATAGGACGATGAAGACGTTGTCACGTAAAATCATTTTATTATGTTAATGTTATTATTTTTTACAAAATTTATTTACAGACTTTTTCGATACATCAATTAGTTGCGGAGATATCGATCATTGAAGTTATTGTTTGCTACCAGTATTTTATATATTTATTTTTTTCAGTTATAAAAAAATACTATTTCCAATTGTGTCTACCAAGTATGGTCACATGTACTGGCCTACATATTAAATAATAATAAGTACAGATAATGTTATTTGACGTCACTTCTGATTTTATATATTTTAATATTTTTAATTTTAAAGAATTAATTTGAAAATCAAAACACTTATTCAGATCGAAGGTTCAAATTTTTTG
This sequence comes from Napeogenes inachia, assembly GCA_959347355.1. Lineage (NCBI taxonomy): Eukaryota > Metazoa > Arthropoda > Insecta > Lepidoptera > Nymphalidae > Napeogenes > Napeogenes inachia. Next base: position 10,392,263 of record OY365793.1, on the reverse strand, counting down.
CTAAATAAATTTGAAATTAATTAAAATTTGTAATTGTAAATAATGAAGTTGAAAATTAAAACATTTACTTAAATTAGATGTTAAAATTCTTGCTCAACACATTTTAAATCAAGTTTTCTTATATCTGCCACTTTTTCTTAATATTTGTAATTTTAAAGAATCAATTTGAAAATCAAAACATTGCTCGGCGGACCGATCATGTTTGAGTGGGAGAGAGACGCAAGGCATTCTATGTGTGTGTGACTCATCGTTACGTTACCGGGCGTTACACTTTTTCATAAGTGACTCCCAGCTTAACCTAATTTAAGACGTTGTCACGTCAATAATAATGATAGAAATAAAAATATCTCGCTTGCTTTCCATAAGAGAGAGAGAGAGAGAGAGAGAGATAGCAAAACAACATGTCGTGCCAACTTTTGGTAAGAATTTTTACCGTTTAGCCCCCTTTCACAACACGCGATAAGGAACTACGTTCCAAAAATAAAAATAAAAAATATGTGTGTGTTTATTAGTGTATACATGTAAAAAGTGAAACTTCTTTATGACATAATTTTTTGAAAAATGATCCACTAATTACAACTGTACAGGAAAGGGTAATTAAGCTAAATTAGATAAAGTTTAAGCAGAAATAAAGATGGCGCGTAACAGAAAAACGTTACAATTTATTGACATTGCTATAAAACTTCTCCAATCCGTCGACAAAAAAGTTTCACTTCAAATATGGCGCGTAACCGAAAAATGTGACTTAGAAATAAAGATGGCGCGTAACAGAAAATCATCATAATTTTTTGACATTGCTATAAAATTTTATCCCATCTGTCGATAAAAAAGTTTCACTTCAAAAAAGATGGCGCGTAACGGAAAAATGTGACGCGTAACGAAAAAATGTTACACAACATTTTTTTCCAACCCCGATAAAGAAGTTTCACTTCAATATATCCACGAATTGTTACAACTTACTAGTAAAAGTTAGAATATTTGATATTCTATTTCTAAATAATATAGAATAAAGAATTCTAAACTTTTATTACGTTGAATTTGGTTGGTGTTTATAATTTTAATTTTCTGTAAAAGTAGTTTGCAGGAAAGCTATTTTTATAACTTATCGACTATCCGATATATTTAGGTATATTTTTGTAAACCTTATTTGAATAAATGAATTTATATTTATTAAATCAATAGCAATATACTACTAATATACTTTTTTTCTTAAGTGGTTGTTTTTTTTATATACGTATAGTCTTTTTTCTACATTACACTTTTTTGTAATTTTCTATCCGTCCGTCAACATCTGCAGTGAAATGAATTAAGAAATATTTCTTTTACACCGCTTTATAAATATTTCTTTTCAAAGTAAATCAAACATACATTATCTTCACTGAATTGAACTTCATCAAGCGTTTAATATACAAATAGATGGAGCAAATATTGAATTTGTTTTTTTTCTTTTATCAAATAAAACGATTTAATGATAGTAATGATTTACTATATAGATTATATAATTGCTGCAATATTATGTGTTTAAATAATAAAGATTATTACTTGTTAAACAAATAACTTCAATACTTTTATGGTTCCTTACACATCAGAAAAAAATATACCAACATAAGAAATAGAATTGTGCAAAATCAAAAAAGAGGTCAAATATGAAAATAGTTAAACATAATAACAATATAACAATATTTACAAAAATAGTTAATATAACAATATTAATAGACTTTATCATTATTAGTATTAACGAAGAAATTAGGAAACGAGGAAACAACCTAAAACGATATACGTAGATAAGAAGATGAATTTTTCAGAAACGAGGTTGCAAAATTCTACGAAACTATTCGCCGTGCAACGTTCAATCTTTTATGAGCTATGGATTTCAACAAACCGTTTTGAAATCTGTCTCCTAACAAAGCCTGTTTTCTGCAACGCAAAAGGAGCTTAAAATAAATTGAATCGTCTGGAGCATTGATATGCCATGTTTTGAACTTAGCAACAAGTTATACGTATATATTATACTAAATACCTACGAGCCTAATTTAAGGATCATGTACAAATTTCATTGAAATAAATTATTATTTTTTAATATTTATTTTATGCTTTTAAAAGTTATGTTACTTGTTTATTTATTGTACAAAATAAACCTACGATCACATTGACTGCGCCTTGTTTAGGTTTTTACACACAGATACAAATACATTAAACTTATAACACCACTTTTGGTTAGCTGTTTAAATAATGATAAGAATACAAAATAATGTTTAAAAAATGATAAGAATTCAAAATAATTACGACAGTTACATATTTTAAAATAATTTAATAACGAGGACAAGTCTAACACAGTTATAAAGCTAGATAAGGTACTCAAAGATCACATTGAGAATCATTATTCATATCTATAGAGCTTTCAAATGAGTATAACACAATAAGTCATAAGCTTGACACTTGTTTGCCAATTTATAGCTATAGATTTTCACCAATTTCTTAGAAATACTCTTAACTTTGAACAATATATCTATAACATCATTTCTATATAGATTTCTCCATATTATAAAGTAGGCACTTGAAAAATTATAAATCTATATTTCTGGCAGTGAAAAGTAAGGTTTTTATTTTATTGATTACTTTATATATTTTGTTTTGTATTCCATAAATACCTTTAAGAAAAGTCGTATTGTTTGTAATGAATGAGGCTCGGTAAAATTATTCGAGTTAAAATATAGAAATGAATTTAGGTAGGTAGTTTATTCATTTTAAAAGTGTATTTTAGATTAATTGGAATAAGTTACAATTTATCGAAACTCTAACTATATATCGCGTTATCAGACTCTTATCTGGTAGCCAGCCAAATCACAATACCATATGTATCTGCTACGTATTTGGTTATCGAATCTGTTCTCTTGACTAAGGTCTATAAGTCTTGATGAAATACATGTGAGTTATAATTTTTTATTTTGTATATAATTTTTACAACATGTTTGACAAACGTTTAAAACATTTTACGTTCATTTATATTAAATGAATTGTTACGTCCTCATGCCACAGATGATACTGAATGCAAGACGTCAACTTAATTTACTTTTATAACTTTCATTATTATCTTGCTGTTACACATGTCATTCTGTACCCTGATTGTACTTAATAGCGTATAACTGAAACAAATAGAATGTAGTGTCTCCATATAAGTTATTCAGTTATATGTACAAAATGCAACAGATGTATTAATACAGATAATACGAATCCGATACATTAAGAGTAGAGAAGGGACGCATTTTTTTTAATGGCAAGAATTATCAGGCAATACTTATACTATCAACACTTTATATTTTATAAATATTTAATATTATAATCAAAATAAGAAATATATTAGATACTAAAAATAATCATAAAACTTAAAAAAAATATATACCTTTTTTAGACATAAATGTTTTATAGAAATGATACTATACATTTCAAATGTAACATAGTTTTGCAATGTTTTAAAACTGTGCTGTGAGGTCCGTGAGTAAATTATTTCAATAAAAAAAACTGTTTATCAATAAACTTTAAATATAATACCAACAGCTATCTAAATCAATATTTCAATTTAGGATAGCAACCATATATATTAATATCTAAAATAAAATGGGAATTTTTGAGTCTCACACGAGAAACAAGATTGTGATAGTTTGATTATTATGATATCTTCTCGTTAATTTTATATTATTTTTTAATTTTAAATTTACATCCATAGAATGCATAAAATACATAAATGAATGAAATATTAAATTATTAAGGATTAAAATTTATGAAGCTTCTATATATAACAAACAAATAATATAATAAAATATTAGCTTTCATAAAACTTTACTTGTTTTCGTCTTAACTCATAACTTATATAAATACCTCATAATATCGTCAAATACTGACATGGCTCCGCACTATCACGACAAGGTATTAAAAGTCTGTCGACTGCTAGCAAACTTCAATAAGAATTTAGAAAACTTTTTATTGTTTGAAACCAAAAAGTTTTACTATACTATTTATAATATTTTATGATCAAGTATGCAAATAAAATATTTTAAAAAGTTTTAACCTTCCAAATGACTTAGTCTATTTACCAAACAGCTGATTGAACTAAGGACACAAGGTATGTTATAACGCTGATAAACACTGGTCTACCTTTAGGTCAAGCTAATCAGATTGTAAGTTATATCTTATTTTTATGCGCACGTATCGCACAAATGTAGCAGCATATCATTTAAAATTTTATGAAGTATATACATTGGTTTTGAGTATTCGCAATATATTAGCAAGAATGAAATTATTTATTTATTACTTCTAACGATTCACATAACTCTACTTTTGTGCCATTTGGTTAGCAATCGATTATATTATTGCTAAGGTTTATAAATAATGTTATAAACATTTTTAATAAACTTTATTGAATTGTTTTTTTTTTTCATGTACTTAAAAGCTAGAAAATTGATAAGCTATCCATGCTAACAGATATTATTTAATGTTATATAAAATTTGTTGAGTCAATTTAGATTACATAAATTTTTTACACCTGGAAAAAATATATGTAAAAAATATATATTTCAAATGCTTTGCAGCAATCGTGTTCACGGTAAGACGAGATGGAGGAAGAAACGTCGGGTTAGATTTAAAATGTAAATTTAAGTTTAATTTAATATACGCGGGTTAAATCCGTAAAAATAGTTTTATTTCAAAGTTATATCTTTGGCTATGTAGTAAAAAATGTATAGAAAACACTATTTAACGATTCTTTTAATAAAGGCACTTCAAAATATTTTTAATAGTAGTTTTTTATAAAAAAACAATCTTTCGAATATTCATAAATAGTCAAATGTTATTCTATAATCTGTAATGACTAACAATATCAAACAAATTAAATAATTAAACACTGGAAGTGATAAAAAGAAAACACTGATTTTAAAACAATTGATTTAAACAATTGAAATGTATGAATCAGTTAACAGAGAAATTTTGGATTTCCATTGAAATGCGGAGTTTTACTCATAATTAACAATTTGCAGGTTTCGATTAAAAATACAATATTACTGAATTGTTTGAGGTTGTGTGAGAAACGCTTAATTATTGTGGAAGTTATATTTTATCCTGGAACTAATTATAGAATCACAATTGTTAATGTTATTGTTAAATACAATGCAATAAAACAAATCATTCCTATAGTTTAAGCAGAATTTAACAATTATTTTCTCTTGTAAGATTTTTTACCAAAGATTTAGATGTCGTTTACCAAACAACTTTTATCATTTGCAAATGAATCAAAAATTGTTTCATCATATTAAACTAAAAATAAACCTCTTACTTCAGTAGGTGTGCTTATTATAAAAAACGATTATTTTTAACGATTATGGTTAGGCTCTAAGGATGACTTCTAGTATTTAGTGGAGATCATATAGAATATTTAAGTCATATAATATGTTTAAGATTAATTACTACAGTTCACAATAAGAATTGAAATATATTAAGATCTAAGACGAAGTCACAATAGTCACAAGATGTGACTTCATGATAATTATAAAAAAATGAAAAAACACTCTTACACACTCACCTCAATAGTACATGGTTTTATCTTAATTCTTTAACATTAGGTATTTTCTTAATTATTTATTTCCTGCATAAAACATTTTTTTGACGTGACAACGTCTTAAATTAGGTTAAGCTGGGAGTCACTTATGAAAAAGTGTAACGCCCGGTAACGTAACGATGAGTCACACACACATAGAATGCCTTGCGTCTCTCTCCCACTCAAACATGATCGGTCCGCCGAGCAATGTTTTGATTTTCAAATTGATTCTTTAAAATTACAAATATTAAGAAAAAGTGGCAGATATAAGAAAACTTGATTTAAAATGTGTTGAGCAAGAATTTTAACATCTAATTTAAGTAAATGTTTTAATTTTCAACTTCATTATTTACAATTACAAATTTTAATTAATTTCAAATTTATTTAGCAAAAATTTGAACCTTCGATCTGAATAAATGTTTTGATTTTTAAATTAATTCTTTAAAATTAAAAATATTAAAATATATAAAATCAGAAGTGACGTCACATAACATTATCTGTACTTATTATTATTTAATATGTAGGCCAGTACATGTGAGCTCTCTTAAGTTAGCGGGGAGAAGTAAAATAAAAAAAGTAAGACAAATTTTATCTCGCATAAATACATCAGATAAATATATAATAAATAATAGAATTTATATACTTCAGAGTATCACGAAAACATTCAGTAAATAAGAACCTGAGTTTGTTTACGTAGTTGTGATAATATATCGAAATACTCAATCAACAAAAATAAAAAATATTCATTTTAAGGATGTTAAAACAATTAGTTATTTATAAATAAATCCTAATCAATAGTTTTATAAGAATGATAAATAACAATAATAAATATATTTGCTTTTCAAATACCGTCCATGTACTGGAACTCCTTTAGCGTTTGAATAGCAAATATATTTTCTTGGCAAATATTTATTTGAATATGTGCAGGAGCGTGGGTGTAATGATATTAAAAAAATGATTATAATAAAAATACGATCGAACAAACATTCTTTTTAATCGAACAAACAAAAACTCATCAAAATTGATTAAAAAAAATAAAAAAAGTACAGACAATTAAATATAAAGAGCCAGGTTGAAATAAAATTTAGAAAATAATTATTAAAAAAAAAGTCCTTATCGAACAAACGCTAAATTTAATCGAACAATCAAGAACAAACGACGAACAATCGAATTAGCAAAAAAAAATTGAAAAAAAAATACTTCTCCCCGCTAACTTAAGAGAGCTGTACATGTGACCATACTTGGTAGGCACAATTGGAAATAGTATTTTTTTATAACTGAAAAAAATAAATATATAAAATACTGGTAGCAAACAATAACTTCAATGATCGATATCTCCGCAACTAATTGATGTATCGAAAAAGTCTGTAAATAAATTTTGTAAAAAAGAATAACATCAATAATATAATATAAAATAAATAATATATAAAATGATTTTACGTGACAACGTCTTCATCGTCCTATCCTCAACAAAATCACTCAAATTATTAAAATATTGTGCAATTTAATAATATTCATATCAATAAATATTCTACCGAGAAAAAGACGTGGTCACGTAAATCTTCGCCCGTAAAACCGACTTTACAGGCAACCATATTTTTATTAAAAAAAATCAGTTGAACTTGCGTTACGCTCGTGAATGGCATCGAGGTGAGTAATTCGTTATAGATTTTTTAAATAGATAAAACAAAATATATTTAACTAAACAAACAGTTTTATAAAACTTTTAAATGAAAAAAACCATACCTTATATAAATAATACCAAAACATTAAATTTAAACTGAAATCTGAAATCATTATCTACCGAGATTTTTGCTTTACCTCAAGTATAGTTTTTTGAGACGTCTTTATTTATAAATATAAATTCGAATAAAACAATTAAATAAAATGTAGTAAGTACGAAATGAAAAAAAAAATATATCATTTCATTCCATTTCTATTGCTACTTCAGAAAAATATCTGTAATCTTGATACATGTCAGTATAATATGAAGTACATGCTAGTTCTAATACATTTTATTTCCTCGTAGGTACTTAGTTTTATTTATATTTTTTGTCGTATGGTGCTCTTATGTTTTCGGGCTCATGTAATCGGATTTTTAAGCCGTGACTTCTGGAAAACTTTTCCCTCGCTCTACCAATTGAGCTACTATATCGATACTCGTCTCGGTGAATTCAGCATTCAGCATATATGATCGTCTTTGTCTGGTTCAAATCAGTGCCCAGCTCAATTTATTTTTCATTCTTTATGTATTTCAAATCTATTTTAGTTGTTTAATGTTTTCAGTATCTGTTAAGCGGTTGGTATACAAATTCAGACTTTATGAGTACAAAAGCCAACATTTGACGTAATCACTAAATTAACTAATTATCAGGACTTTCGAATCATCTTCGTAAATATTATCAGGCTCATTCTGAGTAATTTAACAACATGATTTTAAACATAGTGCTGTCTTACAGTTGACAAGAGTGCTATTACAAAATTATTATTATAATAGTCTGTTACTTGCCTCATAATAACGTCTGACAGTTTTGACATCACAGTTGTCACATTCATGTCAATCATTATAAACTGTGCTGTAACCGTATTTTAAGTTTCCAAAGATTTACCTAGTTTTGTGCTCTATTTGGAATAAATAAAGAACTAAATATAAAATAAAGTGATGCTTTTAAGATGGACCAATAAATATTATTAACGATTCACGACCAAATAAATATTTTTAATAGTTGAACAACAGTATAAGTCAGTATGTAGGGGTTTGGGTTAAATTTAACATTTTTTTATAAATTGTCATATTGAACAAACAAAGGAGTAAGTTTAAAAACTTATTTATGTATTTATTTAGAACAACTTACAAAACATACATAATTTATAAGTTTTACATTAAAGAAAATTACATCTTTTTCTGAATGTTGTTTCATTTAGAAGTGGCGACGGCATGGCAAAGGACAGTTTCATATGATTACCTAACCCAATTTTTTCTATTATTAAAAAATAATAATAACAATAGAATATACAAATGCAACAAAAATCAAAACAATTGCAAATCTCTTTTAAGTTACTGGACCTATTGCTACCAGAAAAACAATTAAACATTTAAAATATAAAAGTTTTAAGATATAAAAACAAAGTAACAACAGCAACACATTATAATACGTGGTCGGTATTGCAGAACATAGGTTCTGCAATACCGATCACATTTAATAGTAATGACTATTCATTGACGTTTATTTTTAAAATGTATGGTTTATATAGAGGCGATGTAAAGCTTGCCACAACTTCTTTCTTTCTTTCTTTTCATGCTTTTGCAAACTGACTGAAAAATGTTTGCGTCAATTTCTCGAGTTTTTGTTAATAAATTATATTGTCTAAATAACCTAACTATGGTAGGATTCTGTGGTAAATTTATTTTTGAACGTGGATTCGAAAATGGAGCATATTTACTCGCACGGAGAAACCTAGAGGGTGCACTAATATTATTATTTTCTACAAGGTTTGTCCTAGGACAGTCTAATATACCATTCATTAATTTAATTAGAAAATCTGATCAAAAAGCATTCGCAGGCCTTGAAGATTTGCACAACATCGTCTTCAAAATTAGAGATATGGCACAAAACGCACAACGCTTTTTAACCCCCCACTTAAAGAGGGGTGTTATAAGTTGGACCTGTTGACCTGTCGATCTGTATCTGTGTTAATGTAGCGGCCAAATGAATTTGAATTTGAATTTGAATTTGGTCGAAATAGAAACAGTCGTCTGCAAGAAATTGACATTTTATTGGTGAAAGGTTCTTATGAAATAATTAGCTGTTCCCAGCGGCTTCGCCCGCGGTATATATAAAAAAAGCCTCATTATATAGGCCAAAAGGTTTTTACACTTATTTACTCAGGTAAAATACTTTATAAGGGATAGCTGTTGTCTGTGACTGCGTTCACGTAGACTGTAAAAATATATTTGTATGGCTTAAGATCGTAGTCATAAAGAGTCACGGGCAACAGCTAGTGATAATATAAATCCCTTCATCATAGTGTTATTAGTGATTGTAAATAATTTTAACTGTAAATGTTTTTATTTATTAATATTCGTATATAGCTATATAAAAATTATTTATTTTATTTATTTATTTATTCACCATCAAAACTTACAAAATATGAACATATACAAAGAAAAAAAAACATGTACAAAGGATCAACTTATCTCTTTAAGAGATCTCTCCCAGTTATCCTCCAAAGTAGGATAAAAACATTATAAATATGCGGTCGGGCACGTAGATGAACAAAATAATTTTAATGATATTTTTAATATTTAAATCATACATACTACATAAAATATATACGTTATGTATAATAATAATAATAATAATTGTAAATATATTAATGTTACATATTTACATACAAATATACATACATAGATACATACATACTTCATCATATATTTATAAGAATTTAAGTTATTGAAGAGAAATAGTGCTCTTTAACTCTAGTTTTAAAGGTGCTAACAGATGGATTTCCTTCAAAAATATGTTTTGGAAGAGAGTTCCAAAGGGGAGCTGCAACAATAGTAAAAGAGTTCGAATAGAAAGTGGTATTGTAAGAAGGTACTTCCAGAGAATTAAGTGAGACACACGAACGAAGAGGTCTCGTTTAGTTTAGTTTAGTTTAGTTCAATTAAGAAACCAGTGACATAACTTTAAAAAGCAGAAAAAAAATATTTAAAATTTAAAAAACCCCCGATAGAAACAAACAATAATCTACATCTACAAAGAATAATAATATATTATTATATACTTATTGAAGTCGTTGTGTCGGGGGACCGCTTAGTAAAGGAAGAAATTATAACGCAAGTAAGTTAACAAGGCAAAAAAAAAAGTACGAGATCGAATCATATTATAGTCTAAGTCCTCAATAACTAACTTCGTAAAATAGACATCATCGTCAACGTACGTGCAACGGTCCTAATTGTGTTTAATTTTGAAGATGAAAACTTTCATGGGAAATCCGTTTTTGTATTCAGACGCAAAAACACATTACAAGTAAATATTGTTGTATGATGATAATTTAGTAATTTATAAGAAAACATTTTTCAGTACTAGCTGTTCTCATAACATACCCCTCTTCCTGACTCAAGTAAATCTACCTAACCACAAATAAAATATATTAATTCATACAGTTTTAGTTAAATTAAGAAATTAAAATAATTATAGCACGAAACATTCCTTCCTCCCTTTCAAGAATATAAAATTATGAGGACCACCATGAATAACCAGTTTGATGGTTAGGACAGAAGTCTGTGACCACACCAAAGTTCATAACAATATATGCAGAAGTTTTGTTTGATAAGAGAATAATCAGAAAAAAAATACAGATGTTCAATTACCTCTTTCGAATAGATTTTAAACAATTATAATAAAAACATTCAAAATTATAATTCATTAAAATTATTACATTATGAAACGTTTAGAGATGTTGATAATATTATAATATGTATGTATATATAGATATTGATGGTATATTTATATCGATTTATTATTTGTAAATAAAGTAACGTATATTAATTTTAGATCATTATTACGTGTAAAAATTATTGTATATTATTATTATTATTTTAATAGCAAGGCAAAGCGGAACCGAGTCTTTGGTGTCATTTCTTTTCGTTTCATTCCTAAAGTAGTATAATTTGTAAATTAAAAGTAAAATAACTTGTATTGCAAATAATCCTGGCCTATTTTTTTTACCATATCTTATTACCTAAAACTTTATCTTAAAGTATTTTCATCTTAGGTTTTAACCTAATAACACACAATAATTATGATTTTTTTTAAATAAATTAAACGTCAAGCCGTAAAATATTTACTACTATATTTATTTACGACCAATGTTCGAAATTATGAAAATTGTGTTTTACGTCCAGAACAGATTGCAGGTGCTGTAAAATTTTTAATGCATAAACTTTTTATTTGAATAAGTAGGTATATAAAAAGTTATAAACCTATTTGGTTTATAGGTACCTAAACCTGAATCCATTTATAGGTACACCTGAATCTGTACAAAATCCGTTGTGTAGTTTTAAAGATCTAAGCATACATACAGACATAGGGACAGAAACGGAAAGCGACTTTGCTTTTTATTATATAATAAAGTCGAAAAAGTAAGAATCGTTGTTCAGATTATATTATTAATTCTTGTGTACTTTTTCTTGTGATATTCCTCATCATTAGTATTTTCTTTTTATCTATGAATTTTAACACTTTGTCGGTTTTCTATTTTTTATATTATCTGAAGAAACGTAGTCAGTGAGGCGTATAGATTTATGTGCATACAAGGATATTTATTATAGTAACTGGGATCTTCTTTTTACCAAACATGTGACAAAAAAGATAAAAATAATCTATCGTTATCTTACATTCAATCGACCAACGCTTTTATGCTTCTTTAAAGTTTCATCTTTCTGTTACACTGAAATTTATAAATAATGTATTAAAAAAAGTTATTTTACTTTTTACTACGGGAGAATTTACATTTAAGCTTATGTAATCAAAATAACTGGATATTAACGAGTATCTCGCAAGAAGTTAGGAATTGGTGTGCCAAAGGATTGTCAGATCGCATTTCATCTCTCGACCACTGTTTCAATTTAAAAAATAAACTTTTTAGAAATATGGGACTTTTAACACACAATACGACTCTTTACGAATTTACACCTAAGTGTATTTAATTTTTTGTATCAGATTTGATCATATTACATTTAATTGTATTCTATAAAAAAGTTTTCAGGTCACGAACTTGTTTAGAAGTAAAATTAGACATGCATCAAAACTTGATGCATGCATGTCTAATGACTGATTACTTAGTATCATATTTGTTAGCCATGTATTCTATATATATTTTTTTCAGATTATAACTTATAGAAAAAGTTAATCGTTTAGTTTGGAGTGACATTTAAAAAAATAAACGAAATAACGGTTTTTGTCCAAATTTCTGTCTATCCATCTATATAATATTATTTATATATATTATATTATCTTAGGTTAGGTAGATATGTAATACACATATTTACAGAATTTACAGTGAGTCATGCAATCTTAATTAAACTATTTTTGTAATGTATATTGAGGGAAAGGAAAATACATGTATATATTTACAAAATCTCCGAAAATTCATAAATTATATTCAAAATGTGTATTTGTTATTATTTAAAAAATAAATATTTTTTCATGGATTAAACAATAATTATGAGTTGGTAAAATTCATTAGTTAAATACGAATTTCAAGCTGTTATAGAAACAAACTTAATAAATTAGACAACGTTATAATAGCTGGAAAAGTTCGTTAAAGTTTTGCAACTTCCCTAAAGGCATATTTGAATTTGGAATCTAATCTGATGACCGAAATCTTGACTTGAGATAACTATGAAGAATACTCAAATGTTTTACTATCAATGTTTATTGTGAAATAATGTAGAAAATCTCATAAAACTGTTATTTTTAGCCCTCGCTAAAAAGAGGGGTGTTATAAGTTTGACCTGTCGATCTGTGTATTTGTGTATCTGTGTATCAGACAGACGTCTGTAGCAATTGAATCTGACGGATTTGAATGCGGTTTTTTTTAATCGAAAGCTATGTTCGTCGAGATGGTTTTTAGCTTTGTTTGGTTGAAATAGAAATAGTCCAAGAAATTGACATTTTATTGGTGAAAGATTCTTATGCAATAGTTAGCTGTTCCCAGCGGCTTTGTCCGCGGTATATAGGAAAAAACCTTATTATATAGGCCAAAAGGTTTTTACACTTATTTACTCAAGTAAAGTACTTTATTAGGGATAGCTGTTGCCCGTGACTGCGTCCACGTAGACTGTAAAATATATATTTATAGGCTTATGATCGTAGTCATAAAGAGTGACGGGCAACAGTTAGTGATAATATAAATCCCTTTATCATAATGTTATTAGGGATTGTAAATCATTTTGACTCAAAATATTTATATTTATTAATATTCGTATTTACCTATATGAAAAAGTCTTGAGTCATGTTATGTACCTACTTATTGAAATCATTGCGTCGGAGGACCGCTTAGAAAAGGAAGAAATTAAAATGCAAGTAAGTTACTAAGGCAAATAAAGAAATTACGATATCGAATCGTATAGTCTAAGTTCTCAATGATTAACTTCGTGAAATAGACACCATCGTCAACGTACGTGCAACGGTCCCTCGACGCAACGACTTCAATAATTACAAAATAAAATAATATTATTTTTATTCGTTTTAGAGGTCTTTTTGTATGGGGGGGTTTTTTTATTTTTAATTTTTTTGTTAACAGTTTATTAAAACTAAAAAAAATATCCTGACAATCCAAAAATATTAACATCATAATCTTTCAAGCCAATATCATCTTTCATGTATGCAATATCGTTAAATTTGCTTGCTTGCTCCTGATTTATTTTAAAAGGATAGGAATTTGATTTTAGAATTTACTTTTTATGCCATGCTCTAAAAGTTAACGTGTTCAGAAATTGGTTTTTAAGATTGTGTTCTCTAAAACATGACATAAGATTTGGTGAATTTGTTAAAACGTATGTTCACAATATAAATGTTCGCGCCAATAAATGTTTGAAAGTTCAATATACTTATAGGAGAAATTTGACATAAGGAAAATTTTTATTATGTTAATTTTGTAAGTCTCATAATATTATATTTTTGAACGGTTAAATATAATTAAAATTATTTAATATGTATACCTACTACTAATATTTAGGTTAACATTGAATCTTTTATACGTTTTCAAAAATGTTTATAACTATTCATTATTGCTAAAAATGCTTTAAAAGATTGTTTGAGTAAATGGGCGATATAATTTAATATCAGCATTTTTTTAAAAAAGAAAATTTCAATGTAAGTAAACAGTAGATACTGATATTATGCCAGGGGAAGGTATCTACTCTCACACACTCCTATCTCTGTGTCCTGTTTATATTATAATCATTTTTATTGTAATACGTTTCACAAGTTTCATAAGTTTCGCCGTGATGGAGAAGATCCAAATAAGGTGTACTTCTAAATCATAGCTGACGTCCTTTTGTAAAAGTTTTAATCAACACCAATCATAAAAAAATACGCCTAAACATGGAAGCATGGATGATAAAAGCACTCTAATTTTATTTTTAAAAGAACACATTATCTGATTAAGTAATATCTGTTTAATGATATAATAGGAACAATAGTTTAATGTACATATTATTTAATTAAAGATTTTATAACCGGAATTCAGGAAATTCCGCGCAATACAAACTTTTGATAAGTTGTGGCAAAAACTTTTGTGATTTTTATTAGTTCTTAATAGACAAAGCTTATCTTATAGGCCCATACAAGTCATAACCAAAAATAATCTTTTTTTTTAGGTACATTTCAAATATTATTCTTGTGTGAATTGAAACCGCGCACCGCCAATAATAAAGAGTAATACAAAATAATTCATCGTGAATATATTTTTACTGATTCCACAAAGATCTCAGATGCTTTTAGGTGAAAAATATAATTTGGTTAAAGAAAGAAAAACCTAATTTATGAAATATTTGGGTACATTTTATGACTGAAACGAGAAATGAAATAATATATTTTATGATTATAAAAATATTATTTAGTATAATAAAAGTGCTTTTAAAATAAAATAAGTATGTTTCGTTTTACCTTCGTCGTAAAAGTAAACCAAGAAGCTTATAATTTACGATATTAAGTTTATTGCTATCCTTTTTTGTTTTTTATATTACTCCTTTTTATACGGCATGATAATTTATTTTTCTCATTTTTCAATTCTTATAATGATAAATAATTCTTATAATAACAAAGGTCCCTGATGGTTGTTATGTATATTATATTATCTATATATCTTTGTTTTAGGCGATTATTTCACCTTTTAAATTTACATCGAATTGATGTAAATCTTAAATTGATATTTCTTCTGGGTATTATAATTGTATAATTTTAAAGAATCTATAAATGCCTCTTTGAAGTATCTAAATATAATCAACAGATTAAAAGTAATCAAAATAAAAAAGAACCTGAGATTTTAAAAAGACCTCATTTACTTTGTATAGTTTTTTTTTTAATCATGTGTAAGTACCGAAAAACACATCTTTTTATAAAAAAATACTCCATTATTTTTTATTTACCCTATTTAATTTTTTTTTACTTTGAATTTTATTAAAAAGCGTGTTTATTGTTTTTTTAACTTTTAAATAATTTACACTAAGATTTTTTTATGAAGCGTGTTTTTTTATTTGTATTAAATATTATTTTTTTTCATAACGATAAATCAAAGTTAAGATGTATTTAAAGATGATAAAAAAGTATTAATATAAACTCATTGCAGTACATTGTACAGGACACTTTTTGTAACTCATGTCATTATAAATTCGCTGCCTGTACTTTCCCGAAGAAAATGTTGTAAACCCAATTTTTTGGGTTTGTACACATAAGTGTAAATTTCAACCGTTATATTACACTCCTCAATTAAGTTTTTAATTAAAACATTCGTAAAACTGCGTGTAATATCCAGCAATAAACTTTTAAATTTTAATATTAAAGTTAAAATATAACGTACTCACATTGAAACGTTTTAAAGAGCACAGCTCTTAAGTTTTTAATGTGGGACGTAAACGTTCTCTTATATCGTAATGACGCTACAAACTAATGGACCACCGATCATTGCAATTAAAATGATACCTGTCATTTGCTTAATAGACTTTTGCTCGATTTTGAGCGATCTCTTAGCATAAATATACTTTTTATGTTTTCATTTATATATTCTCTTAAAATAATACCTAAAAAGAAATAGTTATAAAAACGATAAGGCATTTTCTGGATATACCATATTCAAATAATTAAAACATATATTACAATAATAATATTTCGATAGAATTGTGAATCTATTTCTAGAGCTTTCAATAAACTGAATCTGAAATAAGAATTATTTTTTTGTATAGTTTTAAAATTTAATTTAAATTCTAATTTATTTAATAATCAGCACAACATTTTAGGCACTTATGGTCTAAAATTAATAATAATTAATAAAAATCTATCAAGAAAACTGTCAGTGCCGTATCAAATGCTATATTTTCCGCAAGAAGGTAATTAGTATTTTATACACAAAGTAGTGTCTTGGGATATAAAAATATTTTTAATTAATGTATGATTATGAAGGTATTATGCTAAATAAACTTATTGAAGACCATACAAACTGTACATTTATAATTTTTAATAAATCTTAGAAAGCTAAAAATCTAATACACGAAAAAAATCTTAGTCATCTCACTTTACTGTTAGCTTAAAACAAAACAGCACGAGCTAATTTTCTTCATACAAAATAAGGCCTTTTTTGAAATCTCTAGCTGTCCTTTATTTAGCGCTCCCCAGACGAAACGACTTTTATAAGTTCATAATCATATTATTTTTATCCTTTTTAGACGTATTTTAGTATCGGGGTTTTTTATTTTTATTTTTTAATTTTTCTATGTTATCCAAAATGAACCACTAGATTCTTTTGTTTAGGTTTTTACTATCAATATTGTGTAAAAACCGTTCACCACCACTAATAAAATCTTTGTCTTGGAGACACCTGCTTCTATTTCGACCAAACATAGCAAAGGACCATCTCGACGAACCAAGCTTTCGATTAAAAAAACCGCAATCTAATATTCATATTTGTCAACGCCTTTGGCTGCTATGTTGCCACAAACAGTAACACAGATACACAAATACACCGGTTAAATTTATTATACCTAATTATTAAACTGTTTTTAGATCAGGGGTTAAAAAATTGACAAATACTGCCTCTTGATATAAGTTAGGGCATGTTTAATTTTTCATAAAATTTGAAACTATTTTAGCTTAACTTAAAATAGAAATAACAAGGGTACTAAGAACGCCTTGGTCTGAGAATAAAAGCAGTCAATCAATATCAAAAATAAGTTTAAAATGTATGCGGTCTTAATGTTAAAGATTTCTTATTTCTCATATAAAAAAATATTTAGTAAGTATCTCATAGAATCCCATCAGTGTAGTTTACTTTACAATATAATTACTTTTTTCTTGAAAAGTGCTTATCAAACAAACAGATAATCGAATATGAAGGATATTTTCAAATTAAAATGTACGATTCTTGGCAAACTTGAATCGCAATAGTTTTCGCCTTTACTCGATATTCAAGTAGAATATATGTATATTTTTTTTGGTATCGACAAAAACTGACATTGCCTCTCACACGCAAGCTATATAAGAATTTTTCAGAATGATAAAGCAAGGCGTTAAAAGTCCTCCGCACGCTAACGAACTGGATAGAAATCTAGAAAACCTGGTCCACTTTGAAACTATTACTATGGTATATTATATTTTATGTATTCGAGTATGAAAATAAATTAGTCCTAGAAGTTTTAAGCTTCCAAATCATCTAATAATATTCTTTGAATTATATTTATTATTTTGATCATTTTATGTACAATCTCATCAATATTTAAATTTATACCCCTTTTTTATAACTTCAATCAAATTTGCAACACCATCTGTGGGTTATTTAAATTTAGCTGATGCATAATTTGAACCATGTCCGTAATGAAATAGCTTTTTGAAGTTTCCAATGATTTAATTGACAATTTAAAGAAGTTTTAAAGAAGTGAATATTATGCATAGAATTAATAAACATAGAATATAGGTGAGCCATAGGTATTCGTATGAGCGTCAGTGAAAGACAGTTAAAAAAAGATGCAAGATATCACACTGTTTGTCTTTGTCTAATTACACATGCACCAAAAAATATTCATGACGCGTTTTTAATTTAAATACTTTGAGATCTTTTTATGACATCCCCTTAATGTTTGAATTTTTTACTATTTTATTTAAACTGAGTTAAAACATTTGTGTAAAACATTTTATTCACTCCTTTTCGAAGACTATATTGAGTCAATACTAAAATATTCGAAAAAAATCGTATAATATCGATACTAAAAAAACGATTATCGATACGAAAAATGGCAACAAGAATTTAACAAAAAGATACATCTAAGTATTTATTTTAGACACGTCAGAAAACGTTCACAAAAAATATTTCTTATCTAAATATTCCCTGTAATATTAGTTATATATTATGATAGTATTATTATACGCTTCGCCAAATTGCTTCGAAAACATGAAGATTGAGGATATTGCAACAAAAGCTTTTTGTTCAATTCTTGATTTCGGCTGATTGATTCAAATTAAGTATAAAAGAAAAAGGGATGAAATAAATGGAATCGAGTAGAACATTACATTTATATCTTTATAGCGAATGAAACCGGAAAGATTAAATCAACATTGTTTTGGGTCTTTACATTGTAATATGGTTTTCGCTGAGCATTTCAAATTTATTATTGTTACGATTTATTATTATTTCATTTTAGCTTTAGCCGCTTCTAGTGAAACGACTATCAGTATGAGGCTTAATGATTAATTATCCTTGTTAAAAAAAAACATGTAAAATGTGTTATATATCACATTATGACATATTTAGGTCATATAACTACTACTACTACACAACACCAATTAAATAATAAATAAATAAGTACTAAACACTTCAACAAACAAACAAACAAACTTCACAACCAATACGATCAGGGACTCGAACCCGCGACTACTGAGACTACTGAGTCCCTGCCCGTAGCGGTTTATTTTTCATTCTATATTTATATAAATTTAAATAAGCTTAATATGTCTATACCTGTTTAAGGATATTTTCAAACATTAATTTCGTTAGTGGCATCTTTTCAATGTTTAAATATACTGCAAAGTTAGAAACATTGGTTAGGATTTTAGAAAGAAACCTAATAGGTTTTACCACCGTCCCAATAAAGACGATCACATATAGAATGCTTAATTTACCGTGACGGACAGACGATACGATAGCTCATTTGGTAAAGCGACAGGATGGTTTCCCAGTAGTCGAGAGTTCGAGTCCCTGCCCGTATCTTTTTATTTTTCATTCTATATTTATATAGAATATGTGAGGCTTGTTTTTGAAACTTGTTAACTTTATGAAACATGTTCTAATAAATGAATATTATTATTATTATTATTATAAAAATAAAAATAGTTGCAGCAATCCTTACAAAAGCTGGCAGAAAGTTATTGTGCTTTTTAAGATGGTTTTTATGTTACAAAACTTACTTACATAAAAACATTATAATATTTTAAACATGTATCCACATTGAATCAACCACCTTCACCAGTTCCTTCTCTTTTGCGTACGCAAAATAAAAAGAAATAAATAATCTATTTTCAAAATAATATTTGAAGAGCCTTCTATGCTTTTCAAGAAAAATGTAATTAGTACCAAAACAAGTCTTATAATCTAGATCGATATTGTCATTAAAAAAAAATACTTAAAGTACGAAAAATATATTCTTAAACTAAACAAGTAAGATATTGCACAGTTTTAATTTATTGTAGATAACATTTTCAATTTGTGAAAGTTCCAAAACACATAGGGTATATATTGAATACAAACTTGGAACTGAAAAGCGCTGTTTGCAAAAGGTTTATCAAATGACGTGGAAATGATAAATGCTCAATTTAAACTTCATTAGAGGTTATCGATAAATTCTGAAAGAGTTTCAATGAAGTTGCGAATTTAGCTCTTTCCTACGAGGTATCATAATTTACTATATTTTGAGACAAAGTTTCGATAAGGTTTTCGTTTTAGGTTTTTTTTCACGTCTTTTTTTTCTGTTACTAATAAAAATAATATAAAAAAAACATATATGTTTACAAAATAAGATTAATTAGTGATGATTAAATGAGAGAATTTAACATAAGTAAAATTATTCAATTGGTAATTCTAATATGGTTATGTATAACGATATGACGGTGTAAGCAGTACAGTTAAAGTAAAAATTACATATATTTTTGTATCTTGTTTCAAATCTTGATTATAGTAAATTGATTAAAAGAGAACTCTAGTAACATATATTCTACTATACTCGTATATTACTAGAAGTATAGAAAGACGTCGCTATACATACATCACATATATTCTAAAGATGTCGCTTAATAACAATATTTTGCCAATGTGAATAGCAACTTCCATCTGTTTGTAAAAGATACATTCGCATAATTAACAAGTTTTGATCAACCCTTTTCCTTTTTAGAATAACAATATGTAGAGATCAAATATAAACTTCTCTAATATCTTAATTATAATCTTATAATATATTAAACTACGTCGCCCGCGACTTCGTCCGCGCGGTTTTTAGTGTTGCCGCCGAGTTTCATGAAAAATTGAGAAATCCTATTTAAAACCCTTAAGGATAGAATTTAAAAATCCTTTCCTAGTACACCACTACGTACAACCTTAAAAGCTAGATATATGCTGTCGCGGACTTCTTTTTAGAACTTTTAAAGGGAAACAATTTCATCATACATTATTTTTGGGTTACCGTGAAAGTTATTTCACCGTTTACTCAGCGCACGCGAGGAAAGCTCTCAAAAAAGAAATCTTTTCCCGTTTTTGCAGCATTTTTCATTGCTGCTTGACTTCTATTAGTCACAGCGGGATAACATATACCCTATAGCCTTCCTAAATAAACGGACTATTCAACACAAAAAGAATTTTTCAATTCGGGCCAGTAGTTCCAGAGATTAGCACGTTCAAACAAACAAACTCTTCAGCTTTATAAAATTAGTATAGATACCATTAATATTTTATAATATTAAAATGTTATGAAGTGAATTATTTTCGAATACAAGTCGATGCCCGAGACTCAAAATTACTTACTAAATTCTACAGAAAATAAAGTATTAGACACCAAGAAACATATAAATATTAATAAAAATGAGAACTTCAATAGATAATTGTTCACAAACATACGATTTTAGAAGTTCGACAAATTAGTTCCTACGTTAAGAAAATAACGTTAACTAATCCCATAAATCTTATATTCTGAAGCATGAATTCAGTAGATTTAATGGAAAGCTAACATCAGTCGCAAAACTATTTGATGAAAACAGATAATAATGTTCATTTTAACTTCAGCAGTAGAACTGAATCAGTTTGTCTATACAGAAAAGTATGAAATACTGTAAGCTAACTATATTAATTTTAAAAGACAGTTTTTTGTACAAGTTTTAAAATTTAATTTATCTTTTTTCTTTATGAATTTTTGTAATTATCTCAATGAAATGGATTATTTTTTTCTAATTATGATATACTTAGTCTTAAATACTGTTAAAATTAAAAATAAAAAAATATTACATTTGAATTTGGATTCTGTCATTTTTATGCGATTTTTCATTGTGTTTTCTCATTTTGGCGCCAATACATTGTACAATATTTTGCAATATTAAAATAGAGTGGGGTGATAAAGAGTACAGAATCGCTGTGATTGCATTAGACAAAGTAGGTATGGAGCCAAATGCAATTTTTAAAACTCTCCATATACTTGATATTAGTCAAATGTTTGTGTACCGTGTATTAATAAGTACGATGAGACTTCCTCTGTCTGTGACATAGAAAGATCTGACCGTTCACGTAGTGTTCGTACGAAAAAGGTGGTCAAAGCAGTAAGGGAAAGAATTTGAAGAAATTCTATCCGAAAGCAAAAGATTTTATCTCAGAAAATAATGATAATTTTGTGTTTTATTTTATATGTTATCACTTTATTTTAAGTGTTAAAGTTTTTAAAAGAGTGATAAATTGTAAATAAAAAGTGCAAAATTGCATTCACTGCTGCGTCTGGTACATTCTCTTAATTTGCATGTTAATTTGAATGCTGGGCAAAATAGAGTGCTCAGTGCGGTCATTCCAATGCTAAATAGTTACTAAATCCTGAGAGGGTAATAAAATTATAATTAAATATTAACGTACATACCTATGTAATTAAATGATAAATGATGTTTTAAAATACGTATAACAGTTCCTGGTTTGTCTTATTTTAAAAAAAATAACTAATTTTGTTACTCTCAATTATTTTGTAAGCAAAAGTTATAATTTATTTTTTTATAAAACAAAATTAACCAATATACCCCCTAGGATTTTAAAAATAGAAACATATTGAGTAAATTAATCATGGATTATATTGGCTTTATTTCATTATAGATAAATGTTTTAAAGATATTATATAATAAAAAGATATTAAATATTAACATGCAATAATTAAGGAGTAGTAAAAAAAACATATACATAAGTAATAAATAATATATGATTTTATCGTATGCTCTGACATAATAATATAAACAAATCAACAAAAACAATACAAACTTGTAATTTAGACCTTCAACTTAATTTTACTAAAGTTATAAGTAATATCTAATAATTAAATTACGTAGGCCATCCCAGCTTGTTAAGGATAAACTTATTAATTGAGTAGAGTAAATTAATATTTAAGTTTACCCTTTGATTAACTGACGGTGACATTCCGGTTACAACATGTCAGCAAATTGCGCTCACCGGGATGATCCCGCCACATTGTAATATCATTTTCATATGTAATATTATTTTAATAAACACGAAATCCCAATCGGAAATGGATATATTTAATTCTTTGTTCTAAGTCCCGATAGTTACTTATGTTATTTATTCAGGTGTAGTAAAATAAGTGTTCAAAATTGGTTTTAGTACTCTCGAAACCATTTACAAGTTTGGTTATGTCCATATCAGAAAAAATTATTCTAATATACTTTAATAAGGAGGGCCACACTTAAAAATAATTAAATACGATTGTTTGATTATCTTTTACTGTACTGTAAAAGACTCGAGGTAATTGATATTTTAAGGTTAGGTTCCTCATTAAAAGAAAGGTGTCAATTTTATTTAAATATTCTTATCACAACAGATTGAATATATCGATATTCAATCTGTTGTCATAAAAATATATAAATGACGATGCCATAATCGTATTAGGGGGAAAGAACCGGTATTCGATCCCAGTATATAAAACGCAAGCCTCGCAAATGAGGGTACAAAGTATTTGTTAAAACGAAAATTTCAGGCTTTATATACGAATTTGTCCGATATAGTTGTGAAGACCTTTAGATATCATACATTGTCACGAGAAGGTTTTTAATGAAACAGTTATCTTACTGTGTTAAACTATACAAAAACATGTGCACTTATTTACTTGAGTAGTTTTTTAACTAGCTTTGAGATGAGATTATTCATATGCTGCGATATCATATGGTAATATTTTCTTTAGGCAGAATAAGATCAAAACTACCTACGTGATGCAGAACAAAAACTATTGTCTTTGTGAAAAGCAGTTAAGTCTCGGAAACACCTGTTCGAGATATAAAGCCGTTCAATAATCATTTAGACATAGAGCTGCTGTCTCCTGTCAGAGATAAAAATCCACCAATGGTGCATATTTATACTTTCTCAATTTTTAGATTTGTGCATGAAAACTAGCTGGATTTTATATCGTTGATGTATGTGTGAGTGTCTATTATGTTAAACGACTGAGCTTAAAGGAATTCCGAGATAATTTTGTACAAGGGATTTTACATTCTAGGAGATAGGAACCATTTAGAAACTCTGATTCTATACCACCTAAACCAAATAATTAATAAATAAACTCTGCAGCATAAAACCTACTGCAGACGTGAAATAAGACTGGTATAATAATTTCCTCAAATTAAGATCCAAAGCTATGCATCAAACACCAGACTACTGTTATGTTCATAAAATTTGGTATGTGGCTGTGTTTACTACCGGATAAAAGCTGTTTTTTCAATGTGAACAATATAAATTTCCAAAATTAATCTAGTTTTGGTTGTTTTGTTTTTGTGATAGAAGTCATATTTTTGTCGCTTAAATAAATAACATATTGCTGATTTACTTGATAATTGATGATAATTATTTACGATTAATAAAATAAGACGCAGGGATGGAGATAAAGCAAACGAATTTCCTGATAATGGCCAGGTAGTGATATAAATTTATATCGTTTAATCTGCCTTTGTTTATTTTTCACTTTCTTGCGGAAAATTGGGTTCCTCTTAAAATAATAAATGTTTTTGTATGTACATAAATCTACGCGCTTCGCCGGCTATGGTTCCTCTGGGTAATGGTAAAAATGTCGGTAGAATTTTATACATCTATTATTAAAAATATATATATTTATTACTTGTACAAAATTATGTCTTTAAATAATAGAAAATAGTATTTTTATTTTTATTTTTATGTCTTTTAATTACAGACACACCATATTAATAGACGAGGACGATCGTAAATTTATTTATTCCGCGGCATAATACGATTATAATTTTATATGAATTATTATCATATTTTAAGAATTTATGGATATATTAGATTGTAACCATATATTATTCATCAGTATGGGCAAATTATCAAAGATCTTTAAAATTTTAACAGCTTAATGAAATACTCGACTGTGAATAATGTGAATGTGACCCTTTGAACTAACGTCACACCTATTTGTTTGCTGTTAAAACTCGCTATGATATGCAGGTTTCATCGAGTATTCGAATTTGTTGTTTAGAATGCTAAAATGGTACCTTTATATAAATTGTGAATTATATTATTTGCAATTGATATATAGTGCGGTTCTAGTAATAGCTGTATGCAGCAAAGATCTTTTTTTTTAACATGAAATAATAATCTTGTCATAAGATAGTATATATAGACGCCAGTAGCACTATGTCGTACTATGACTTCTAAGTTAGGGTAAGTTCAACATCACTCGTATGGAAATACATGATTTATGTAGCCTCTAAAAAGAAAGCAGTATACAAGTCTTAAAATCTAGTATAGATAATGCTTATATTATAAAAAAAACCCTTCAATACGAGAATAACATTTATGAGTTTTGTGACAAAAATAAATACAAAAAGTCAATTAAAACCTGATAACAAGAATAATATAATGCGAACTGTAGGTATTCTATTACTAATTTTAAATTGACGTATTACCAATAAAGAAAGGACAAAACGCAACCGGGGCGCAGTGGTCCGTACGCAACATCGATCTCCATAGAGATTTAGACCTTCCGACCATCGCTCAGTACTTCAAGGGGCTTTCCCAAAAGTACTTTGAACGTGCTGAGCGACACCCGAACCCACTGGTGGCTGACGCCGCAGAGTATAGACCACGTAAGACTACTTTAGTCAGAAAAAGAAGACCCAAGTCGGTACTCGTTGACCCCGACGACGCGTTCACAGTAGGTAATAACGTGTACGCGTAGGCATAATTGACACCACACAACATACAGACACACACCGTCTGTACCGGTATAGACGAGGTCCCAACTGAGTAAGTGCTCCGTTGCTCCGGCGTTCTGCCGTCGGAGGACGCTAGTGTCCAAATTTCCTTAGCTTCCCTCCTGACTAACGACGCCCCGAGCCGAGGTCCGTGTCTCAATCTGAGACGCCCTCGGGCCGTCGTTCCCCATGGGGGCCCATCTGGCCCCCCCTTGTTAAGGGTGGGTCTCCAGACCCACCCGCTCCCCCGGTGACGCTGTAATAGCCAACAGGGCTAACAGCATAGACAAAAAAAAAAAAAAAAAAAAAGGACAACACGATTTTGGATATGAAAGATAAAACTATCAATCTAAACTATTAATTAATCGATATCGTAAAAATATCGATAACAAGGTTTATTAGAACAAATAACTTACGATTATTTTAGATGTGATATTCCATTTCATATCTGAAGATGACCAATTGTAATTTGTCCTGAAAAATCAATTCTTTATATGATTTCACACATTTCACTCTCATTTTTACTTTATGCCTTAAATTTGAGTCTCGACACTGTTTTCAGATGGAGAAAATCAAAATGTGTAACATCTGGTGAATATTTCATTCGAAATCACTTTACGTTGTTAATTAAGTCTAAAATTTTTAAATTATCATCTTTTGCGATATTGATGTTTTTTTATGATTGTAACTTAAATTATTTTAAAGAAAATATACATATCATAAATGTACATAAATTTAGAATAAAAAATAAACCGATATGGGCAGAGATTTGAATCCGCGACCTCTGGGAAACCGTTCCGTCGCTCTACCAATTGAGCTACCGTATCACTTTCCATGTCGATGAATTAAGCATTCTATATGTGATCGTCTTTATCGGGACGGTGGTGACATCTATTAGGTTTCTTTCGAAGATCCTAACCAATGTTTCTAACTTTGCAGAATAGATAAACATTGAAAAGATGCCATTGACGAAATCAATGTTTGAAAATATCTATAAACATGTTAACTTATTTAAAAATATATAAATGTAGAACAAAAAATAATTCTATACGGGCAGGGATTCGAACCTGCGACTTCTGGGAGACCGTCCTAAGTTGCTACTACGTTGTTTACGGACATTGTGTACGGACAGCCATATGGTAGCTTAATTGGTAGAGCGACGGAACGGTTTCCCAGAGCTCGCGGGTTCGAATCCCTGTCAGTATCGGTTTATTTTTCATTCTATATTTATAAAAAAAAAAATGCTTAACATGGCTATACATGTTTATAGATATTTTTAAACTTAAATATCATAGTTATAAATAATATATTCAAATGCTGCTTATGTATAATGTATCTCATTTATAGAATTGTTGTAATTTCTTTTATCTATGATATTATTATTATAGTAATGTTCTTAATATTATTCTTGTAAACCTATGATATGTAGTAGCACAACTATTTAGAAAGTTTTTAAAATTAATCGTAATAGTTATTGGTAATCATCAATTATAATAATAATAAATTTTATTTGCATTGAATAAGGTAACAGATAATTAACGTTTCATTTCAATACAACTCATTTCTAAAAGATAAATTTTTATTTACTTTTGATGATGTTAAATTATTCAATGTTTCAATGCAACAAAAACTATTTTCAATGTTATGGCGACCGACACGTGAGGGAAAAACAAACTACATGCGAAGACTATCGAATGCTACTTGTACGTGCTGCGTACTTGAATAATTCAAATTTAATAGATGTATTTCATAATCTCGTATTTAACATAAAATATTTTGAATTACTTTAATTAATTATCCAGGTGCGCTTTTTCTATTCTGTCTTATTGTATTCTAGTCATTAGACTAGAATAGAATCACTATAATCTTTAAAATATGTATAAAGGAAATCTTAAATATACTATTGCCTGATAGAAAAATGACATGAAGTTATTGCGGCTAGAAATGTTTAGTTGAGACTTAACAATAAAATGCACAGGAATATTAAATAATTTTTAATTATTTTTGATTAATTTGACGCATAATATTATACAAACAAAATGTAAAAAATATAAAATCACAAAGTGTCATTTCGATATTTCGAAATAGGTCGGATTTCAATCAATTTGAATTCAGTTTAATGGACACAATAATTATAACG
Organism: Napeogenes inachia; assembly: GCA_959347355.1. Taxonomy (NCBI): domain Eukaryota; kingdom Metazoa; phylum Arthropoda; class Insecta; order Lepidoptera; family Nymphalidae; genus Napeogenes; species Napeogenes inachia. The sequence continues at coordinate 10,364,305 of OY365793.1, read as the reverse complement.
CAGATGCCAATAATATTGTTCAATTATGTCGCTCACATTAAATTATTATTGTTTTTATCATTTTATCAATACCTACAATATTTTAAAATTTAAATAAGTTAATTGGAATGGTTATTGTGACTGCAAAATTGATGACAAATGTTTAAGTTAATGAAAACTAAATTAGAAATAAATATATATATTATTAACAAATGTTAAGATTTGTTTCAGTAATACACAGTACTCCAATGTTTAATATCCAATGTCTAAAATACATTGTTAACGATTAAACTTTTGATTGTAATATGTATTTTTTTTATGTTAAGGCTAAGAATTTGAAATTAAGTAATTTAATTTAATTTAATTTAATTTAATTTAATTTAATTTAATTTAATTTAATTTAATTTAATTTAATTTAATTTAATTTAATTTAATTTAATTTAATTTAATTTAATTTAATTTAATTTAATTTAATTTAATTTAATTTAATTTAATTTAATTTAATTTAATTTAATTTAATTTAATTTAATTTAATTTAATTTAATTTAATTTAATTTAATTTAATTTAATTTAATTTAATTTAATTTAATTTAATTTAATTTAATTTAATTTAATTTAATTTAATTTAATTTAATTTAATTTAATTTAATTTAATTTAATTTAATTTAATTTAATTTAATTTAATTTAATTTAATTTAATTTAATTTAATTTAATTTAATTTAATTTAATTTAATTTAATTTAATTTAATTTAATTTAATTTAATTTAATTTAATTTAATTTAATTTAATTTAATTTAATTTAATTTAATTTAATTTAATTTAATTTAATTTAATTTAATTTAATTTAATTTAATTTAATTTAATTTAATTTAATTTAATTTAATTTAATTTAATTTAATTTAATTTAATTTAATTTAATTTAATTTAATTTAATTTAATTTAATTTAATTTAATTTAATTTAATTTAATTTAATTTAATTTAATTTAATTTAATTTAATTTAATTTAATTTAATTTAATTTAATTTAATTTAATTTAATTTAATTTAATTTAATTTAATTTAATTTAATTTAATTTAATTTAATTTAATTTAATTTAATTTAATTTAATTTAATTTAATTTAATTTAATTTAATTTAATTTAATTTAATTTAATTTAATTTAATTTAATTTAATTTAATTTAATTTAATTTAATTTAATTTAATTTAATTTAATTTAATTTAATTTAATTTAATTTAATTTAATTTAATTTAATTTAATTTAATTTAATTTAATTTAATTTAATTTAATGTCTTATAATGATACCTTCCACAGAAATACAAAAGTAAAAATAAAAAAAATAGTACTGCAATAAATTACTTAAAACAGAAGTTTATTTTTTACCATTTTTAATAGATTGAAAACTTATCTTTTTCACAAATTTATTGTCGAATTTACAATCGAAGTTGCCAAGAATTTCGGTATTTGGAACCTTATTCCATCCCATGTCCGATGTACCGTCGGGAGGAAAAGCAATTGATAAAATATTGTCTACCAATTTGTATTTTACGCTTCTCTTATTAACAGTAGCTGATATCGGCGACGGTAAAGCATTGACCTCTACTAATTATGGTTTCAGTAGGTTGCGTATGACATTCGTAGCAGCACTCGTAGCATTTTTTTTTGATTATTGCGTATTTTATAGACCATTATAATATTGAGAGTGTATTGTTTGATGATTGTACTTCTTTGGGCATGGAATTATTTAAAGTATTTTAAAATAGTATCAGGTTCTGTATGCAAAACCCTCTTTCTCAAACAGTGTATTAAATTATTATTTGTTAATAATAAAACATTTTACTTAATAACAAGGATCCGCTACTTTGCGCTGCGGGAGTGATGAGCCCCTCCCTTTTTTATGTTACGAAGTTTAGCAAAAAAAAATGTATTTAGCACTGATGCAAGAGCATGACGATTTAAATTTTTTTTTTGGTAAAACTTTTTCTAGTTGACATTTTTAAGTTCTGGTTTTTAAGAAAACATCTCTGTTGAAAAAATTATAAACATCTGTTCAAAGGTATCAGTCGCTCGCTGTTGTAAAACAGGAAAATAAACGGTTAAGAACTTCGCTTACACTCAGTTCCATAAAAATACATTTTTTTCTAGAATTTCGATATCACATGTAAAACTGGTGCAGGAAGTTTGAGAAAGCGATCGAATAGTTTTTTTGTCAGTTTATTTTAAAAACCTTTGAATTTAATTAGACTGTGTATCTATGCTCAAGTGTGTGTTTTATTATTATTATTATTATTTATTCCTGTTTATTACATTCAAACATTACAATCTTATATAATCATAAACACAAATCTTATCAAAAGATTGTCCCATTTATGGGTTCACACGCTTCGTAACTAAATAATTAGATATTACATTACCTTGTTCTTAAAACAATTTTATATCTGTTATACTTATATAAAACAAAACAATTATATAAAACAAAAGTAAGAGAAAAAATAAAAATAAAAGAGACAAAGTTCATACCTGTAATGTTACATTTGTGAATGTGGCTAAGTTCTTATTATGAGTATAAAAGTCCTTTACATTTTTTTTTGTTTGTTTTAAATTATGGCTTTTAATTTCAGTAATCAACTCCTTTGGTAACTTATTTAGAATACAAGGCGGCATGTAGGACCAAATTCTCTTTGAATATAAATTATTATATTTCGGTACTGTAAAATATGGTAAATATAATAGATTTCGCATGAAATCAACTCTGTCATTTATTCCTAGCACATTAATTTTGTTATGATATTCTGCTATAATGTTCATGTTTACTCTTTCGTAAACATTAATTAAGCTACAGTGTTTAAATAAATGGTCGTAGTTATGTCTAAATTTATATTTAATTTTCAGCGGGACTATTGATTTTAATATTCTTATTTGTAGTTTATAAATTCTTTCTAGATGAGTTTTATAAGTTCTGCCATAGCTAGAGATGCCATAACTTATAATAGAATCTGCAAGTGACATGTACAAAAGTCTTAGAGTTTTATATGGAAGTTTATGTTTAAGTATACAAAATTTTGCCAAAATAGTTCTCAGTTTACAACAAACTTCATCTATATGAGGACTCCAGTTAAAATGCTGGTCTATTTTTAGACCCAAATACATATGTTGACAAACCGTTTCAATTGACATACATACACATGGGGTGTGACGTCCATGCATACAGCAACAATGCTTGGAATGAAGTTAGCTTTTTTATTTGGTGAGTGTATGTACATAAGCTTAGTTTTTGAATAATTTATATAAAGGTCAACATCATGCGCCCATTTACACAGATTATTGAAATTTGTTTGCATCATATCTCTTGCCATTTCCATGTTTTGATGTGCGGTGATTAAACATGTGCCGTCAGTTAGTGAAGTCAATAAATAGGACGACTGTATGTTTTTTTTCATTTAAATAAGCATTAATTTCATCTGAAAACGAAGATAAAAGTTGTGACGTATTTTTTTGTTTTTGAAATCCAAATTGTTTATTGTGAATTATCCATATATATCATTACGTGATAAAAGTTTGTAAATCAATTGACCAAAGTATTTCTCTATAATTTTATCTAAGCATGATAATATAGTTATCGGTCTATAATTGTTGGTATCGGTAAAACTTCCTTTCCTATGAATGGGTCTAATAAGACCGATTTTTAATTGATCTGGTTGGTTGTTAAAAGTGTCCTTAAGTATTGGTTTGATTTAAACTTTCTTAATGAATAAAAATATTTAACAATCTTCAGAACTAAGTAATAGGAGGCCATATTATTTGAATAATCTTCTCTTCTCTTCTCATTACGCGAGAAAATTACACAAATACAGTATTTTGGGTCCAATCGAGGATTCGAGATTTTGGCTTTGTAGGTAAAGTATTCGCATTAGTATATCATTTTATTATTTCATCTCTTCACCAAAATTATAACTTGTCTGTACCGAACGTTCTACAAAAACATTTTATTATAGTACACAGAGTGAAAAGACCGTTAGTTTACAAAACTTCTTCTAAACTAATAAACCAAGTATCGTAACAAAAAGGTCAGTAAGGTCCGGGATTATGTAAAGATTGTATAACTTTTTAAATGAAACAAAAACATTTATAAAACATAATTGCACAAAGAAGTTACAGCCATTTATGTAACAAGTTACCTTCATATAACTATATATATTATCTTTAAGTGTATCAGAGCCTATATTGTTATGTTAATAGTTTTTAAAAGTCTATACTGTGATTTTATCGTTATTTTTTTTATTTACTATAGGTTTACGAAAAAACTAACCATTTTCTTAATTTTAAGAGACTCAAGGAACATTAAAAATATCAGCTTTTTTCGAGTTCAGTAAGGTTCGAGCGATCTGCTTTACACGTAAATATTGAAGTGACACGACAAGGATTTTGTAAAAACTTTTGTTTCTGTTATCTGTATCTATTTTGTTAAATATTAGAAGAAAATATTTTTAAATAGAAATTAAATAGAAAAACTTTATTTCCAAAAAAGTTTATACATTTCTTTCTTAATAATTTTTATTATTTACACTAATATTTTAGGAGGTAAGATTTGTTCATTTTTTAGGTAGAAGGAAAATTTCAATCCGACTGTATAACATATTTTAACAATACATGTCTAGAATGAGTCTACTAAAAATTGTGGGCTTTTAAAATAGAAACCAGTTTAAAAAAATTAAGCTGACAAAAATGGGTAATCTTTAACGCTAACGCTGCTTTTTCAGAATATGCTTTGGCCCCAAGGGTTGAGTTCAACATTTTAGAACAATATATTTATAAAACTCGGTTAAAATACATAATTTACATAACCCATAAAAACAATCTGTAAGCAATTGAAACGTAAACACAGGTTACTACCATGAGTACGGGAATGTATGTTTCATATTTTTTTATCTTGTTTGGTTTATTTGTGACAAAAAATTAAAGATTTATTTTATTTTAAATACCATGAATGTTATCTTTTAAATATCATCATCATCCCTACCTTTATTTCAATTTTGTGGTCGGCTCAGAATCTTTATTCCTTCCATTCTGCCCTGTAACTTATAATTCTTTAACTCCCGACTAAAAAGAGGGGTGTTATAAGTTTTCTTCTGTCTAAATTTTCTTTAATCAAAACCTATGCTGGGAGATGGTTCTTATCCAAGTTTAATTGAAATAGAAATTAAAACGTAAGAAGTAAATCGACTGTTTCTGACGTATAATATTCTCATAAAAGAAACACATAAGTACCATAAAAAAACAGACAAATGTACACAATTCACTTTAAAAATAATAACTTTAGACTTCTTAACATGTTGGATCGTCACTATATCACAAATAAAATTATTCTTCTTAATTGTTTCTGTTGTTTCGAGGTTTTGTTTTTCCTAGGTATAGCAAAACAGACCTTGTAAAGATCAGGACCCCAATTCTCCATTTCTCAGCCAAAACTCTTATTTCTTTTCATTCTTACTTCTTCTATTTCAGACAATCAATGTATTTTAAAAATATTATAAATTATATTTCATAATTTCTTCTTCATTTTATAATCTTAATTTATTTATTAGTCTCAATAGCAAGTCCATAAAATCGTATTGTCCAGTATATAATCACAATTCATTATTTAATTATAAGACTCTAATCCGATAATTTTATTTCTGGTTTGTTTGTTTTGAAATCCACATTCCTGTCATTTTAATTATTTATTATTACCATAGCAACATAGTCTAAAAGAGATGAAGCTATACGAAATAAAAGTGATGTCTCTTTTCCTCCTATTGCAGGAATAGAAAAGCATTCGTTCATTTACGTCACCTGTACGTCACTAAGCAGGAATAAAACAACATTGTTTTATAAAGTTCATGGTACGAATCAAAGTAATATTATTGTAATATTGCTACGAAACGTCTTAAAACTATGATAGTTTTTAAGAGTTCATGGTAGGCCCCTATATCACAAATAAAATTATTCTTCATCATGGTTTCTGCTGTTTCGAGTTGTTGTTCATTCTAGGTATAGCAAAAGAGACCTTGTAAAAGATCAGGACCCCAATGCTCCATTTCTCAGCCAAAACTCGTATTTCTTTTCATTCTTTCTTCTTCTATTTTAGACAATCAATGTATTTTAAAAACATTATAAATTATATTTCATAATTTCTTCTTCATGTTATAATCTTAATTTATTTGTTAGTTTCAATACCAAGTCCATAAAATCGTATTGTCCAGTATGTAATTACAATTCATTATTTAATTATAAAACTCTAATCCGATAATTTTATTTTTGGTTAATGTAAATTGTGTTTTATAATCCACATACTTGTCATTTTGATTATTTAGTATTTCCATAGCAACATGGTGTAAAAGAGATTAAGCTATACGAAAACAAGCACACTATTAAAGAATAACAAACCACGCTGACATCTTACTAAAAAGCTGTAATACGCATACAGTGTAAAATAGTGTGTATATTTCTGTCTCATTCTTTACCGGCTTCATTCTACACATTTTTGTATTTGTGTCTCTTACCTGTCGTTTTTTCCGTTGCATCAGGTTTGAAATCACAACGATTCTAAAGAAGTTTCACTTCAAAAGTCGTCTGCAAGATATTGACGTTTTATAATATATATATATATATATATATCTATATATATATAAATATATAATTTAATTCTTTATACGCGAGTTAAATCCTTAAAAATAGTTGTATTTCAAAGTGTAGTACTCGCGAAAGCCTTAGAAAACACAATATCAATATCAATATAGATTTGTCTCTACTCCTAAATTAATCTGGAAGCCAGGCAAAATTATACAATATGTATCTTCTACGTATCAATAATGGAATCTATTCTCTAGAGATACATGATACATACTATATATGTTTGAATTAAACATATTGGCGTTAAATTATTTATCTCAAGTATATTGTCAATGTATATTTATATCCTTAATTATTAATTTAAAAGGTTAATTTTCATGTTAAACAGGTCACTTAAGTCGTCTTTTTACTAACTCACACCCACATGGACCAACAGATCGTTGTAATTAAAATGATTCCATCCAATTAAAATAATCATTGATTTATAAGACGTCCTTTATCAAAATAATATTAATATGTGTTGTTATGTAGTAGTCCGTGTGGTGTAGTCCGTGTAGCACCTTCGGCCACTTCGACGCTGATCGCCGGAGACGACACACTTGTACGCGACGAGACGAGACCTTCGCTTGCATTTTGGATATTTATAATTTTAAATGTGCTTAATCTTTTTTAAGGTTTATAAGTACAGGGTTATACAGTCCCAGTTGCTTCTTTTTAAAACTTCTTAAGTAGCTAGGTCCTAAGCAGGTTTTATTTATTATTCATATTGTTTATCATTTTAAGGTAAAAATAAATTTGAAATCAACGACTTGAAAGATAGGCATTTTTACGACTATCAAATATTAAAAATATTTAAGGAAATAGGTATAGCTGTTTGACTTTATAAAAAGTTAATTTACATTTATACTGTTAGTATTATAATGGGTATTTTTGGATAGCAAAAGAGAGCGCAAAGTTTATAAATAAATTTAAAATTATTTGATTTTCTCATCAAATAGATCAAACGTATTTAAATTTATCATCGCTTTGATAGTACCTTCTAGCGTATACTATATAAAATACGTAAGCCTTAAAAAGTTATCCAACGGGATTTTGTAATTTTCATTAATTCGTAACGAACCTTTCTGCGTAATTAGGTATTCAAATTAACTCTTTTCATTTGTCGAATTACAAACGAATAGGAAATCTAACGAAAATTTATAATTTTAAGAATTGGTTTGGTTTTCAAAAATATTTTACATTTCAATTTAACTTTAATATTGTAACAATAACTCAGAAAAAATAAATAGAATATTTTAATATTCTGAAAATTGTAATGTATTAAAATATCTTCCTTAAAATTTAAACAATGTACTTGTATCAATCAACTAATACGTGTTTAGTTCGAATTTCTCTTTTTTTTTATTTTTCGATAAAAAAAAATAGGTTGAAATAAAGTTCGCAGATTATATAGATTTTTTACATTCTTGTATTATGTACAGAAGCACATAGGACAGTTTCATGAAGACTAGTAATAATTTAAATTATTAAATTAATGTAATTTAATCATTTAAATTTAAATTTATGACCCCCTAAACTCTATTATATTTTTACAACACTTATAGATATCAATGCCTTTTAAACATTATTAATTCCAAAAGGAACTTCAATTACAAAAAAATATATATACTTAAAAGTCTTTGTTGTTAGTGAAGTTGTGGTAGTGTGTTTAAGTGTTGGTAAAGTTTTTTGAATCTATCACGAGTATGCTAAATAAGAAGTTATATCTTATAAACTATAAGTGGTTTTGTTAGTATCGATTATTTCTTTAATTCGAGTTTTTATGCTAGATTTGATTTTTTTGATTTTACGCATGTTTAATTTGTAACTTAATTGAATTTATAACGGATAGTACTGGAAAACCTAACTGTATTTTAAGAACAACGAAGATAGTGTTGCAAAACATAGTATAGTAGAGTATAGTAATATTTCAGAACATAGTATAGTAGTGTTGTAGAATATAGTATAGTAGAGTATAGTAATATTTCAGAACATAGTATAGTAGTGTTACAGTTTAATAATTAGCTTTAGATTACGCTGAGTTAATTGCACAATAATTATTGCCGCTCTATAAACTCTAAGTTCAAGTGTATTAATAAAATCTCAAGGCGTATTACTAAACAGGCAAACTAGATTCCTACTATGTAATAGTATAGTTTATAACATCAGTTTGATAATCTGTTAGTAAGAGTTACCTAAATCCTAGTTTTAAAACAACTCTTATAAATGACAGCTTTAAGTGGGATTTGGGGGCTTTATTATTAAGTTCCCAGATTTATATGCTTTAGGTATGAAACATATATAGAAACGTATGAAAATGGATGACAACAATAAAAATTAATGAAAAGTATTATATGAATTTGAGTATAAATATTAAAATATTTTCTTTTATCGGTCACTACTTTAAGCAGCTAAACAAAGTAATCTTAATAAATAAAGTTAGTATTTTTCTTTCATCTTATTTTATTGGTTTTTTTACTTGACCTTTGCTTAAAATAAATAAGTCTGAACAAACAGAGGTGTAAATCACGACGTATATTAGTGACTGCCATATTAAAATATAGTTAAAAAAACTAAAAAACACGCTTTAAAAATGAATCGAACTAAAAAGCAAAAAAATAATCGTAATATGAGAATAATGGGCAAAATATAATAAAATTATTACGGAAAATAAGGTGTGCTGCGTGCCATATAGTGGAACATTAAAAAATTTAAAGGACAATAACTCATAATCCTCGTTAAGATCACCAAAAATAATAATATTTACACATACTTTGAGTGAGAATAAAATAAAGTCCATAAATCATGAATAATTTATTCGAAATTAATAATTATTAAATTAATGTAATTTAAATTCATTTCTATAAAAAAGTACATTTTATTTGTAAATTCATTTTTGAAAATATTCACTACAATGTCTTTAAGAATACCACAAAAATAATAGCACGAAGCGCCCCTAGCTTTTTTCCATGTACTATCAATGTGTACTATCAATACGTACTATCAATACGTACTATCAATACGTACTATCAACATGTACTATCAATACGTAATATTAATATGTGCTATCAATACGTACTATTAATATGTACCATCAATGTGTACTTTCAATACGTACTATCAATACGTACTATCATTACGTACTACCAATACGTACTATCAACATGTACTATCAATGTGTACTATAAATACGTACTATCAACATGTACTATCAATGTGTACTATAAATACGTACTATCAATACGTACTATCAATACGTGTTATCGATACGTACTATCAATGCGTACTCTCAATACGCACCATCAATACGTACTATCAATACGTACTATCAACACGTACTATCAATACGTACTATCAACATGTACTATCAATACGTACTATCAATATGCACTATCATTATATACTATCAATATGCACTATCATTAGATACTATCAATATGTACTGTTAATAAGTACTATCATTATATACTATCAATGTGTATCCTAGCTATATATATCCATCTATACAGTAAAATTGTCACTGATACATTTCTGTTCACGGAAAATATTTAAAAAAAATCATGGGGGCCTTTATAAGAACAGGAAAACCCAAAACAATGGTTTTTCAGTTTTTGTGTTTGTCTGTACTTCTGTATGTCTGTATGTTTGTGCACGCTAAGCTCAGAAAAGGCTTAACCAATTTGGATGCGATTTTCAGGAACATATTATCAGAGTCTCCACTTAACATTTACTGTTTATTTTATTTAAATCGGTTAAGAAATAAAAAAAGTTATAATAATTTATGTCAATTAAGTAACAGGTACCAAGTAAATCTTCGTCTATACATTCATGTATATAAGTGATCTCTATATATTCAACATATTAAAAAAAGATATAGCCTGGATGTGAAGAGCTTACTGTTCCCTGGATAACAAACATCCCCAGGGATCACACATTCAAGCTTAATAAGTATTACGAACTGAATAACAAACTGTCCAGGAATAAATTTATAGTTAGTTTGTACGCGGTAGAAGTGGGAGCGAGAGGTATAACAGCAAAAACTCTCTATAACCTACTTAATGACCTTGGCCTTTCTAGAACAAGCACCGGTTAATTTCTAGAACGTATTTCAAAGGCGGCATTGGTAGGTTCTTTCCAAATTTGGTTAGGTAGGGAGAGGAGTGTAGAGGGTGAAGGCGAGCGTTTTAGCGCATAATAAAGGGGCTCTTTAAACCTACTTCTGGGTCGCAAATCCCTGGCACTGTTTCCACTCCTCTCCTTGCAACGCGATGGGCCCGGCACCGGCTCGGTGAATCCATAGAATGCTGAGAAAAATCGTCTTATCTCTGTTAACGCAAAAGTTTTATTAAGTTATAGGGAATCTGTTTTTATTTAAAATGAATCATAAAGCAAAAATAAAAGTTGCTACGGTTTATGGGAGAGAAAATGTAGCTCAAAAAAGAAGTAAAGTATTTTTTTCAAGAGACGTTAAAAAACTGTTTTAATGAGCAACTTTGAAACTTCTCATCGAGTAGAACGAAGTGATGAATGGAACTTATCCTTAGCGTCAACACAAACTTGTCAAAACTTATCAAGCTTCATAAGCGGTTATAGAATGAACGATAATCTGATCATTAATCATTTTTCTTATCGTTACGAGTTGTGTTGTAAAGATATCTTCTAAATATATATAAAATATTAAAAGTAATTGGACCGTAAAGAAAGTCCCTTGGCTGAAAGGCGGAAGTAGTTTTACACGGAACGTTCACTTCAATTTAATGCCTGAGACATTTATTCCCCATCGGACTATAATATATTTGTTGAAGAGTATCGTGAGTCATCGCAGATTTTACAATAATGCGAAAAATCTCAAAGAAATATCTAAAAAAAAGCTGAATTAAAAAGTGGTACAGAGATATCTTTCTTCATTCAGAGTTATTTAAATAAGGAGAGCTATGTTATTTCACGAAAAATTGTTTATTCTTCACTGCTTACAGATCAGTGACTAAAAATTTGATCTTAGAATATATGTGCTAATGACATCGTATAGGCCATTAAGGACTTAACTGTTACAGTTTGCATTTTGTAAATTTCTTATTTAGTGTTAAATACAAAACAAAAGTTACTAAATTAGAAATGCAATTACCTGTTTTTTATATTTTTTTTCTTATTAACTAGAAGAACGTCTCAGAATCTGGTTTATTTACATATTAAAAAGACGCAAACAATACATTTACATTTCATTAAACGCATTTGCTGTTATTATTTTATTTCTCAGAATACGAAATGTTTTTTTGGTTTGGCAGAGATGTAATTTATAATACCAGTACTAAGTGAACTCGCATAATAAATTAATTACAAGTACCGCTAACAATTGAAAGAAATATACATTTTTAATAATATATATTTGTTTGCTTTTGATGTTGTAGAACAAATGTTGTTGGGATTGATGCAGAGATGTGGCCTGCAAGAGTTGGTCAACTAAGTACAAATGACCCTGTATAGGTAAAATGGACATAGCTAATGCCCGGGGTTGGTGAAGGATAGTAGTAGGTGCATACAACAATTATATTTTATGCTGTGATAAATAAACACTTTTAATAATCAATATATCACATACTGTCATGATTGAATTTTGACCGCTCCGTTGATCGAGTGTTTAGCGCAGACGCCTAACGTGTCACGGCGCAATGGGGCTCGGTTTCGATTCCTGGCAGAAACAGGCATTTATGTGATGAACATAGATGTCTGTGTTTCTGGGTTTGGTCGTTTTTTATATATATTTTCGGTATTTATATGTGTATTTCTATGTTTCTTTCGTTGTCTTACACCCTTAACACAAGCAAATAATTTGCTTATTTAGGGGTTAGATCAATGTGTGTCATTTGTCCTGATATAATAATTATTAATTGAATGTCACATTTACAACCGAGCTTTAATTATGTTACCTACGCTCTCACGTATATATTCTGTATGCAATTATTATGCTCTACTCTATCTTTTTATAAAACATTTCTGATATTATAAAAAAAACATATTAAATTTGAACTTAAAATAAATTAATATTTTATACACCTCATCGATATCGGTGTATGGCTGGTCAGTAATTTTAATATATAGCTGAAAACAAAGATAAATGTTGGGACACCTATTAACTGTTGACAAGCCAAGAAGTGTCGGTATTAATATGCTGGTTCCCAAAAAACATTTTGGAGGAAATTCAAATTAACATAATATCAAATATGTAAAAAACGTTGAATCCTGACCGCAATGTAATATTTAATGTAATCCACTTTACCTTATGAATGAAGGTGCTATGGGCACATTCTACTTTAATAATTCAGAGAACACACTACAACAAACGTCACAACTAGCCATTGGTTCAGTGAACATCATAACTTATGTTTATTAAATAATAATGTCGGATTTTTATCGTAAGACGCGCAATTAATTGTTTTATATTTTTATTACACTATTACGATATTACTTAGTGCAACGGTATGGTTAATAGACACTCAAGAATGCTTCAGTTACATAAAGTGTGCAAAGACATGAGGTTTATAAGAAAGTTTAGTATTTAAATTTCAAGGATCATCTTGTTTAATTACAAAATAAAATCTACACGTCCATTTCTTTAGTTTATATATAACAAAAAATATAATAATGAGTTCAATGACCTGAAGACATTGTGTTAATAGTAAAATAAATACCAATCTTATTGTAATCGCAAATCGTAAAGTAAAAACCAAAACTTTTCGGAACAAATATATTTTTGAGCGTTTTAAATATATATTCAAGGACGTTTAGTAAATCGGTTTCTAAAGTATTTTTAGCTACAATTAAAGAGCGCATTGATAAAAATGTGTCACGTTCTTAAGAACTCACATTTGGCCTACAAACACAGGTTTCCATCTGTTATCTTACTAAATATATTACAGGTATAAATATTTATATAATAAACAACTATTGAGAACATAAACCAAAATTGAAATAAAGGGGTAATCTATTAATGAACTAAAACCTAAATATATACTAAGTTGGTACTCTTAAGTAGTGTGCATAGAATTGGATGTTTGCACTTATATTTAAGTTCTTTGTATCAAGACACACAAACCTCAGAGCCACGTATAATATTATGTTAAATAATTATACGAGAGTTATTTTCAAAACCAATTCATGTAAAACAGCACTACGTATTTATATTTATTTATTATTTATTATATACCCTTTTTATAGTGTTTTTCTATTCTTTCATGCTAACATCCACAACGATCTTGTAATTTATAAAACGGCACTAAAATCTATGTTTTAATATAGTCTATAACTTAAGACGTCGTAATGTCGTGACGTCGTCGTAACGGACTCGTAAGCGTACGAATAATTTGTGCGCACACATTCACGTTATGGTTCATTGGTAGTAACGTCTCAAGCAAATAAAATATATTAAATAATATTTTTACATGTTTCTATATGTCTTGGTAGGAAAAACGACATATGTTGTATCTTTTATTTCTACGTATAGATAATAATTATCATCTTTATTACATTTTAAATATATTTTAATGAATGAAGCATATTTTTTTATCTAATACACAATGATATAAAACTTATAATATTTTAGTAATATCTTTATGTGTAGTAGGTATGTCTATATATTTCTTAATACATTATCATAATTATTTAATGGTAATTCAAAGTTATTCAGAAAGTAAACTAGTTAAAGTGTTGTATGAGGGAGGGTGTTTGTAATTGTCATTAGTTCTAATTGCGCTGGTTGCAATTTCCTACCTGTTATGTTGCCGCATCCGTAAACATAATCTGTAGGTACGACTCTATCGCATGCAAATTGCAATTATAGTTCACGTAATATTGTATATTACGTATTCTTATTACCCAATTTACGTAGATATAGTGTTCTGAAATATTAAACTTAATTGTTTATTGTATAATACTTGCTGAGTCCTCTTGGACGGAAGAAAACCGTGAGAAAGAAACGGGTTTGTAAAACCGTTTTGGCTAGTTTATTTTTAAAATAATTTTCTACAAAAAGCGCCGAATTTACAAAAGGGTCATTAATAATGGGTAAAAGACTTTTGCTACCAATTGACTTTTTCAAACACTCTTTATACTTAAGAACTTTTCTTATAATTTTGCAATTATTTCAAAAAGAGGAAAAAAATAATTTATTATTTTTATATATATATTTCTTGTGTGCGTGTGTATGTCACTGAACTCCTCCTAAACGACTGGACCGATTTTTATGAAATTCTTTGCGTGTGTTCAAGGGGACTTGAGAATTTTTTAGATTCACAATTTGGTCCACTGGAAAATGGTTTTTTGATTATTTTTTTTTTTTAATGTGTAAGTAGGTGGTGATTTTGGAATGTTTCACATTGGTTCCGAAGGACTGCGTTACTATGGTAATGTCAAATTTTAAATCTATATATATAAAAGAAAGTCGTGTTAGTTACACCACTTATAACTCAAGAACGGCTGAACCGATTTAGCTGAAAATTGGCAGGGAGGTAGTTTAGAGCCAGGAGAAGGACATAGGATACTTTTTATCCCGTTCGACAGCATTCCCGTGTGACTTGACATGAAACGTCAGTCACTATAAAACGTGGTATAAAAACAAAAAGAATCAGACTTGGAATAACAAAACGCAAATCACAGCTATGTAATTGACGTATAATGACAGCTATGTAATAAAGTATGGATGACAATTAGATATTTGTAAGAAATCAATAATAAAACTATTTCTATTAAATTAATAATTAACAATTATAATGTAATGATAGTGCCAGTATAGTATATGCGTTAAATCTTCAAACTATTGAAGAACCAACGTGTAATATTGCAAAACACTCAGCAATGGCCACCTCATTTTTAGCGGTATCGAAAATCATCATCTGGGACGAATGCACAATGGCGCATAAACGTGGATTAGAAGCACTTAACCGAACATTAAAAGATTTACGCAATGACTCAAGATGTTTTGGAGGAGCAATGATTTTACTGTCTGGCGATTTCCGCCAAATACTTCCAGTGATTCCAAGATCTACGGCTGCCAACGAAATAAACGCATGCCTCAAATCGTCATTCTATGGCGCTATGTGAAAAAACTGCAACTGACAACAAACATGAGAGTTACATTGGTTAATGATACATCTGCAGAATATTTCTCGGAGCAATTACTGACTATCGGTAATGGTCAAGTAGCTGTCGATGAATCGAGCGGATTAATATCATTTCCAAATAATTTCTGTAATTTTGTCTCATCAAAAGACGAACTTATCAACAATGTATTTCCAGAAAATATTTCTAACTACAAAAATAATGAATGGTTGAGTGAGCGAGCAATTTTAGCGGCTAAAAATAAAGATGTAGATGACCTAAACTACATAATGCAAAATAAGATCATTGGAACAATGCATTCATTCAAATCTATTGATTGCGTCACAAATGAAGATGAAGCCACCAACTATCCAATTGAATTTTTAAACTCTTTGGACGTGCCTGGCTTACCACCGCACAATTTACGCCTAAAGGTTGGCTCCGTAGTAATCATGCTTCGAAACATAAACCAACCAAAACTGTGCAACGGCACGCGTTTGGTGGTTAGAAAATTAATGAACAATGTAATTTACGCTACGATAATGATAGGAAAATTCAAAGGTGAGGAAGTTCTCATTCCGAGGATACCGATGATCCTAACCGATATGCCGTTTGAATTTAAAAGACTTCAATTTCCGATACGTCCTGCATTTGCCATGACCATCAACAAATCACAAGGCCAATCCTTAAAAGTTTGTGGATTAAATCTAGAACATTCATGTTTTTCCCATGGTCAATTATACGTGGTATGTTCACGGGTCGGAAGACCATCTGCGTTGTTTGTTTTTGCGCCTGATAATAAAACAAAAATATGGTTGCCTGTAAAGTCGGTTTTACGGGCGAAGATTTACGTGACCACGTCTTTTTCTCGGTAGAATATTTATTGATATGAATATTATTAAATTGCACAATATTTTAATAATTTGGGTGATTTTGTTGAGGATAGGACGATAAAGACGTTGTCACGTAAAATCATTTTATATATTATTTATTTTATATTATATTATTGATGTTATTATTTTTTACAAAATTTATTTACAGATTTTTTCGATACATCAATTAGTTGCGGAGATATCGATCATTGAAGTTATTGTTTGCTACCAGTATTTTATATATTTATTTTTTTCAGTTATAAAAAAATACTATTTCCAATTGTGTCTACCAAGTATGGTCACATGTACAGCTCTCTTAAGTTAGCGGGGAGAAGTATTTTTTTTTCAATTTTTTTTTGCTAATTCGATTGTTCGTCGTTTGTTCTTGATTGTTCGATTAAATTTAGCGTTTGTTCGATAAGGACTTTTTTTTAAATAATTATTCAAAATTTTATTTGAACCTGGCTCTTTATATTTAATTGTCTGTACTTTTTTTTATTTTTTTAAATCAATTTTGATGAGTTTTTGTTTGTTCGATTAAAAAGAACGTTTGTTCGATCGTATTTTTTTATTATCATATTTTTAATATCATTACACCCACGCTCCTGCACATATTCAAATAAATATTTGCCAAGAAAATATATTTGCTATTCAAACGCTAAAGGAGTTCCAGTACATGGACGGTATTTGAAAAGCAAATATATTTATTATTGTTATTTATCATTCTTATAAAACTATTGATTAGGATTTATTTATAAATAACTAATTGTTTTAACATCCTTAAAATGAATATTTTTTATTTTTGTTGATTGACTATTTCGATATATTATCACAACTACGTAAACAAACTCAGGTTCTTATTTACTGAATGTTTTCGTGATACTCTGAAGTATATAAATTCTATTATTTATTATATATTTATCTGATGTATTTATGCGAGATAAAATTTGTCTTACTTTTTTTATTTTACTTCTCCCCGCTAACTTAAGAGAGCTCACATGTACTGGCCTACATATTAAATAATAATAAGTACAGATAATGTTATGTAACGTCACTTCTGATTTTATATATTTTAATATTTTTAATTTTAAAGAATTAATTTGAAAATCAAAACACTTATTCAGATCGAAGGTTCAAATTTTTGCTAAATAAATTTGAAATTAATTAAAATTTGTAATTGTAAATAATGAAGTTGAAAATTAAAACATTTACTTAAATTAGATGTTAAAATTCTTGCTCAACACATTTTAAATCAAGTTTTCTTATATCTGCCACTTTTTCTTAATATTTGTAATTTTAAAGAATCAATTTGAAAATCAAAACATTGCTCGGCGGACCGATCATGTTTGAGTGGGAGAGAGACGCAAGGCATTCTATGTGTGTGTGACTCATCGTTACGTTACCGGGCGTTACACTTTTTCATAAGTGACTCCCAGTATAACCTAATTTAAGACGTTGTCACGTCAAAAATGTCGTGTATCACAAGGTACTTAAATGAAGAGCAACCTATGTACTAAAATACAGAAATAATTATGGATGATTAATGTAGGTATTTAATTTTTTTTGTATTTTTTTCAATTAGAAAATAAATCTGCTTATTTATTGCCATTAAGGCGGAACAAAGTTTGCCGGGTCAGCTAGTAATATTATATTTTAATTATAGTCTGCCCTGACAGTTGGCGTTGCGATAGAAATAAGAAAAATATTTTAGTACTAGCGGCCCGATACGTACTTCGCTACGTAAAAAGTGAAATTTAAAAAAAATCTTTATTTACATATTCATACGGTATCGATTGGTCGAATTATGATAAATGTACTTGTAATGACGTTAGGTATTGTGTTAACTTTTGAATATTTTTTTTTTAAATTTAGATTTTTTAAATTAAAGACGCGTGTACAAGACAACGTCTGTTGGGTCCGCTAGTATAAATATATATTTGTACATTATAAGAAATTCTTTCTTTTTGTCTAGGTTATTTTTTTGTTTTTCCAATTAAATTACTAAGCAATTTTCCCAATTATATGCACTACCACTGATCGTTAATCACAACACTGGTATTAGTAAAAATATATATTTTGAAACAGCGATCTATGAAACTTTTTTAAAAACAATATTGTTTAGTTTTATTGTTACTTAAATATACTTTCTTCAAACAATTTACATACTAGATACTTTATATAAATTAAACATAAGTTTAATACGACCCTTGAACAATTATGTCACTTCAATATTTATTTTTAAATAGGGTCGCTTGAATGAGCCTCTCGAGTCTTATTGAGCCTGGAAAAACTCAGGGTATTACATACTTCTACTTTAAGTTTTATTGTTGCAGACAGTTTTAATTATTTAGGGTTCCATACCTCGAAAGGACAAATTGAAATACTATCAAAACTCTTTTTCTAAGAAACGTGAGGATTTATCAGAATAAAATTAATAATAAATACTCAAATCTATTGCCTCTTAGAGCTGTGAAAAAATTAAACTAAGCCACCGCAATCAAAAGATACAGCCGTTTGTGCCGCAATTTTCCGAAAATTTTAGAAACTCGCATAAAGAATCAAAATGTACAGGGTACTTCCTATAAACTCAGAACCTTTAAATTTAGTATGACGCAACGTCTTATACGGCACAAATAGAGCAACAACAAGAACCAATAAAGGAAAAAATTGCTAAAACCGTAAGTTTGTAATTACATCATATAATAAAAATATATTTTTAATAATTTTAAAGTTACTACCTCTTTCCTAAGGAACGTAACATGTGAAATATTATAATATCCCTAAAGAACATTAAAAAAATGTATTAAAAGAATACACAATACAATGACCCAGTTTATTTTTGTGACCTCTTTGAAAATAACAGGAAAATAAACAAAAGCTATAAATATACTTTACAATTAAAATATACTTACAAATACTTAATCCAGCTCATCGTTTGAAGTAAATAAAATGACTTGTTCACTACAGCTATTTAAAAATCTCTTTAGCTCATCAATATTATCTCATAATTATTGAATAACTTTTAATCAAAAGCTATAATAATAATAAATAAAGTTATTTGAGTGAGTAACTATCGTAATTGACAATATTAATGAATTTTGCTTCATAATAATTTCGTTCAACAAAATGAATTACCTCAATTAACGCAAATTGAAAATATGTTACGTATTTTTAAATATCAAAATGATAATTTATTATTTAAAAAATTACAATCCCTTAACAATGTTCGATTTTCTGAAAAGCCATATTTATGCACAGGCTTAGGTTATTCAAATTTTCCAAAATATCATATAGCAGGCAGTTGGATAATAATTAAAATATGTGTGAAATGAGGTTAAATACATGATTGATGTATGAATTAAATAATTAATAATCTTAAGCAATAATTCTAAAATTATTATTAATGATGATTATGGTTGAATATAAATATGCTGAGAAATATTAAAATGAAATAGATTTGTTAAGCTCTTCTTTCTTCCTTAGTGAGTCAAAATTTACAATAGATATTTAAAAGAGGCTGCGTGTGCAACTACACCAGTGTTTAAATTTATATAAATATAGAATGAAAAATAAACCGATACGGGCAGGGATTCGAACCCGCGACTACTGGGAAACCGTCCCGTCGCTCTACAACTGAGCTACCGTATCAACCATTGTTGTTACCACGAATAAGAATAATGTAAATGTTGTATAAAGCTTACATTATTGACTTCAATCTTCACTTTATAAGTTCGTTTGATTTTCAAATATCCGCCGGATGTTACAATTTTTGATTTCCTCGATCAGTCAACAATTTTCATACTCATATGATTCTCTTGAAATATTTTTTTAATCTTAATAGAAAAATGGGATAACAAATACTAAATAAAAATAAGTTATGACTTTATACATATATAAATATAGAATGAAAAAAAAATAAACCGATACGAGAGGGGTTTCGAACCCGCGACCCCTGGGAAACCGGAAAAGTTATGACTGTGTATGTCATGAAAAATTATGAAATTAATGTCGATATCCATATATAGCAAAAAAAAATAAAAATAGCATATTATAAATACAAAACTGTTAGATTTTTTAATAATGTTATATAAATATAATATATTTAATAATGTTATATAATATATATCATATAACATTTATATATTTGTTAAATAATAATTAATTATTGTTAAATAATCTTTCATAATAGGTATGAATCTGAAGTATTTTTAATTTGCGTTAATTTTAATCCTAAAAGCGGTGGTCTGATTTAAATAAAAAATCGCATTCCTAGACCGCAATTGATATTTATAACAAATATAGAATAAACCTTGTAACGTTGTATTTTTATACCGTTTAGAATAATATATATATTTTAGTAATTTAAATTTTTAACGCGATTGCAACTTCTAACCGGTTCCTTAATGATCGAATACGCTGTACGCACATACACCGCTCGTCGACTCATCAGACGACGGCATAGCTCTGTGGAGTAAACATGGCAGTGGAGCATTCACGAGACATAATTACCATTTTTATTTGTCGAGTGTCTTCATATGTTCCCCTGTGTTCTATTCTCACTATTTTTTTTAATTTTAAAACTGAGTGTTTTAAATATAATTAAATATTTTGAGTTTTTATATATATACATTTTATTTATATTAAGTGTACCCCCAAGTGGGTAAGTATTGAACACGCGTTATTTTTTTCTTTTAAACTTAAATAATATATTAAATATTTGATTGCTTTTAAAAAGCTTCGCTTTTGCTTTTAGTTATATTAGTTAGAATTATATAGAAGTCAAATAATTATAAAATATGTATTATTTTTATTGTTAAGTAGTAGCCATAGTATCTTTAGTATTCATAGTTTCTTTGTATCTTTTGCTACTGCATTAAGCCTGTTTAATAAAATTTATTTTCTTTACTTCTATATTGTTTGTAACTCCGTTTCGATTGTGAATACCACACTACTGCTTACGGTTTCTCCTTTGCTAGACACGTGGGATCACAATCGGCGGAGGCACATTAATACAATTTTAAATGTGATTTTATTCACACAGGGTACCACGTTTTATTATAAAAAACGACAACCACACTGGCTGCACCTGCGTACCCTCAATATTAAAGGCGGCAACGAGTCCATCGTGCCTACATCTCCACGCCCGAACATCATCCGTGGCAGCAGGGGAGTACCGGACTACGGTAGTGAAGCCAGACGGGCCTGACCAACCCACTATTTATAATTCTTATATATTTTCTATTCTTACCTATTTTCGTAAATAAATTAGTTGAATACAGGAACGGTAATTGTATTTTTTATTTAAATCTAATAACATTACCGTACACCGTATCACTGGCGCCCTCAACGTGGTTTAGTTGGTCTGGTTTTACTTCGTAGTAGTAGTAGTAGTAGTTGTGTGTTATTTTTTTTATTTTTTGTGAAGCGTTATTTTATTTTTTTTTTGGTTGCCCGTAACTAAAGTGTACCTCTAAATTTATTTTTTTAATTATCGTTTTGTTTTATTTTTTTTATAATTTTGTTTTTTTTTTAATAATAGTATTATAATTTATCTAACATTAAATTATTATAATTAATGTTTAATTTAGTTTAAACATATTATATATATAATAATAGTTTATTCAATAAACTATTACCCTTCTGATCTGTGTTTCGTAAGCGGTCTCTCTGTACGTTTATAACTCTGTGTAAATTGCGATAAGAAGTTGTTTACGCAAAAACAAGATCGGAAGGTAGAAAAGCGTTTTGCAAATTGAATATTTGCTTTTGTTATTTTATAATTTGTGTTTATTAGTGGTACACATTAGTTGCAATTATTAATAAGTTTTTTTTATTTTTTTATTTTTTATTTTTGTGAACGTTTTAGTTTTCTTAGTTTTTATTTTTTAATGTTATTTTTTTTTATGCAGTCAACCATAACGTTGCTTAATCGTAGTTGCTTTCTTTTGTAACGGAACGGAGTAGGTTATTTGATTATTATATTTCTTAACGTTTTCAAACCTTGTTCAATACTTACTTCCTTGCAGCAATTATTATTACTACTGTTATTTATTTATATATTAATATATATTTTGCCTTTCGTTCTCTTTTAATTACTTTAATTTTTTTTTAACTATTTATTATAACTTTTTTTTTTTTTTCTATTATTATTACTTTTTATTTAATTTTTTTACAATGGAATTTCCGGTAAAATTTTTATCTTTGCAAAAGTCGGAACTAGAATATGAAGTCCTTATCCGAGGAACTTCCCCAGCTTCTACCGTGCAAGAATTAAGGAAGCAAATTTCAAAATTGGGCCCTAGTTTTCCTTCAGAAGATATCCTAGAAAGTTCATTTTCTGTTACTGAGGATTTAAAGGGAGTTAGAGACGTTTTGACTAAATTAAGGTTTTTTTTTGAATCTCCTGATAAAACCGCTTTCTTGCGTGCCGAAAATCTTTTACATCACCTGTATCATCGACTTAATCGAATTACAAGTGACGACAGCACTCAACAAGAATATGATGTTTGTGTTTCTGAATTTAGATCTTTGTTCGAACATTTTAATTCTATTAGAAATACGAGACTTGACAAATTGATTCCATCAATATCAAGTACTGATAGGCAGGTAAATTCTACTCCGATAAATGTAAATGTTTCTTGTGATCGCGGTTTTACTGGCGAATTATTTAAGGCTAAGTATGACGGTAAGACATGCGTCCGATCTTTTATACAACGCATTTCTGAAATTAGCGAAGCTCGAGATATTTCATCCTCAAAATTATTATCATTAGGTACTGAAATTTTTACTGGTGATGCTCTTCATTGGTTTCGAAGTGTTCGTGATAGGGTATCTGATTGGAACGAACTTATTGCTCTGCTTAAAATAGATTTCAGTCCGGCTGATTACGATTACAGGCTGCTTGCGGAAATTCGTGCCAGGACACAGGGGGAATCTGAAAATATAACAGTATACCTATCTATAATGTCTGGGTTATTCGCGCGCTTAGCAAGGGATCTCTCAAACGAGGATAAGTTAGAGATCATTCTACATAATATTAGGCCTTGTTATGCTAGTACTCTAGCTTCAGCAGCAGAGATTACTGATATCCATTCTTTAAGAACCGTTTGCCGTAATTATGAAAATGTACAAGCTCGTCTTTCTAATTTTAAAGAACCTCCTAAAAGAACTGTAGATACCATGGCACCGGAATTTGCATATTCAGGTCATACAATAGATAAAAGCCATAATAATTTCAAACCACACTTAAAGCAATATTCTTTTAATGATAATAGTAATATTAATAATAATAGAAATAATGTTGTACATCAACAGAAATAAATCATATAAAACTAATAATAATAATAAATATTTAAATGCCATGCAAATAACACCTACAAAAGTTTTGTATTGTCCTAGGTGTTGTGATAACACCCATAGCTTGCGCCAATGTAAGGCCGATAGGAATAAAATATTCTGTTTTGTTTGTGGACACGAGAATGTTAAGACTCCTGATTGTCCAAATTGCAACAAACAAAAACCTAGTACTTCAAAAAACTAGTTTACCTGCAGAATTGGAATTCCAATCATCAAAGTAAAAAACATAATATTGAAGATTGGAATAAATGGCTCGAAACCATTAAGTTTTTTTTTAAGACATATTAAATTAATCCAATTCTGCAAAGTGAACCATTTGATGATACTAGACCTTATGCTGAGGTTCAAATTAATAATTTGAGATTATATGGGCTTTTGGATTCTGGCTCAGCCGTTACAGTCATTGGTAGTAACTATTATAAAAAATTTTAATTACAGGGCTTACAATTATATGATGATCACAAAATAACGGTTACAGCTGCTGGTGGTCACATAATGAATAGTATTGGTTACATGGATTTACCGATGATTTTTGAAAACAAATTTCACATAATAACAGCTTTTGTTGTGCCCGATATTAATATTGACCTCATTTTAGGAATAAACTTTTGGCGTAAATTTGAATTTTTTCCTAATAACCTTAAATGTATTACATTTTCTAATTCCGTCATTTCTAACGCTAGTCTCGAACTCGATCGTCCTTCATTTATTCAAGCGTATGATGTTTTAAGCGTTTCAGAAAAGTCAATAGCTGACAACATTATTACACAATTTAATGACATTTCTTCAGACTCTAAAGGCTTAGGTAAGACCACTTTGATCACTCATCGTATTGACACTGGAGACTTGCAGCCTATTCGACAACGCTATTATCGTATGTCTCCAGAAAAGCAGCGCATTCTTGCAGAGCAGGTTGATGAAATGTTGCATCTAGACGTAATTGAACCTTGTGAGAGTGCCTGGTCTTCACCAGTTCTTATTGTGACCAAAAAAAATGGTGAACCCCGTTTTTGTCTTGATAGTCGTAAATTAAATTCGGTTACAAAACGTGATGCGTACAATCTCCCTTACGTATCAGAGATTTTAGATAATCTTCGCGATGCTCGTTACCTATCTAGCATTGATTTATCAAAATCGTTCTGGCAGATCCCTATATCCGAAGAAGATCGAGATAAAACGGCGTTCTACGTTCCGGGTCGAGGTACTTTTCATTTTAAACGTACAGCTTTTGGACTTACAAATGCACCTGCTACTCAACAGAGATTGGTGGATATGCTTTTCAGGGAGTTTGATCTTCAAGTCTTTGCTTATCTCGATGACATCGTTATTGTCTCAAAAGACTTCAATTCTCATGTTTCGTTATTACTTCGTGTCCTGGAGAAGTTGAAACAGGCAAACCTCTCCATTAATTTAAAGAAAAGTCAGTTTTTTCGTAGCCAACTTAAATATTTAGGTTATGTTGTAGATAGCGGCGGATTACGCACTGATCCAGAAAAGGTGCAAGCTATTCTTAATTATCCGAAACCTACTTGCCGAAAGGACATTAAGCGTTTTCTCGGAACAGCTACATGGTACAGGCGTTTTGTTCCTAATTTTAGTTCTATTGCAGGTCCGCTTAACAAGCTAACTTCGAATAAAAAGGGTGGACCACCATTTGTTTGGTCACCCGAGGCTGACAAAGCATTCCACAAGCTCAAGGAATGTTTAGTTACTGCGCCTGTTCTTTCTTGTCCTGATTACGATAAGCCATTTGAGGTTCATACCGATGCCAGCAACTATGGTGTGGGTGCTATGTTAACCCAAACCATTAACGGTAAGGAGCATCCAATTGCCTATATGAGTAAGTCGTTGTCAGAACCAGAAAGAAATTATAGCATCACAGAACGAGAAACACTAGCTGTAGTAATTGCATTAGAACATTGGAGATGTTACTTGGAGAATGGTAAGGCGTTTACTGTTTATACAGACCACAGTGCTTTGAAATGGTTCTTGTCTCTAAATAATCCTACTGGTAGATTAGCCCGATGGGGTGTTAGATTGTCCGCATTTCATTTTGAATTAAAACATCGTCGTGGCGTTGACAATATCATTCCAGATGCTCTTTCGAGAGTTGTTCCTATCAATGCCTTAAGTACATCAGGATTACACTTAACAACAACAGACACATGGTATAAAAATATTTATAATTCTTGCCTTACTAAGCCAGAAGATTTTCCAAATTTTTTAATTAAAAATAATACTTTATTTAGATTGTCGAAAAATAAACATAATTTAACATCAGAATTTTCGTGGAAGGAGGTAGTTCCACAAGAATTAAGGGAACAGGTTATTAACGAAAATCACGCTGAACCTACAGCTGGACACTTAGGCGTTTTTAAAACATATCGTCG
Source organism: Napeogenes inachia (assembly GCA_959347355.1). Classification (NCBI taxonomy): domain Eukaryota; kingdom Metazoa; phylum Arthropoda; class Insecta; order Lepidoptera; family Nymphalidae; genus Napeogenes; species Napeogenes inachia. Next base: position 10,337,964 of record OY365793.1, on the reverse strand, counting down.
CTTAACGCTGCGTTATTTTTGGCCAGGTATGCATCAGGACGTTGTTAAATTCGTTAGTTCTTGTAGCAAATGTCTCTCTTATAAGGCTCAAAATCATCAAATTTTAGGTGAAATGGGTCGCCCTAAGCAATGTTGTCGTCCTTTTCAAATTATATCGATTGATCTTATGGGCCCTTTGCCTGTTACTCGTAAGCGAAATAATTATATTTTAGTCATAACTTGCTGCTTTTCAAAGTTCTGTCTTATTTTTCCTTTAAAGGCTGCTACATCTAGTGCTGTCACTAGAATTTTAGAAGATTCAGTAATATTAGTGCATGGAGTCCCTCAAACTATTTTCCTAGATAACGGTAGTCAGTTTATTAGTAAAATCACTGAATCTTTATTTAAAGAATATAATATTCCAAATATTTTTTACACTCCAAAATACACTCCACAAGTTAACACTGTTGAACGATATAATAGGACTATTATAACATGTCTCTCAACCTTTGTGGAAGATGATCATCGTACATGGGACCTTTTTATTCCCAAAGTTCAGTTTGCGATTAACAATTCTGTGAACGAGGCGACTGGTTATACTCCATCATTTTTAGTCTTCGGCAGAGAGTTAGTATCTTGTGGATCACATTATATTGACAGCAATTTAGGCGACGAACTTTTATTTTTCCCACGTGACCTCTACGCTGACAATTTAGGTTGCCTTTCTGAGGTATGCCGAGATGTTCAGACAAGACTTTTCCATGCCCACGTTAAAAACACTTCTCATTATAATCTTCGTCGTAAATCGACAGAATTTAATATTGGTGACCATGTTATGAAGCGTGTATATGTTTTGAGTAATAAGGATAAATATTTCAGTAAAAAGTTAGCTCCAAAATTTGTAAAATGTCGCGTGATAGGTAAAAAATCACCGTTAGTTTATATTTTATCCGATATGTCAGGAAAAAATCTAGGTACTTGGCATATTAAAGATTTAAAATTAATAGGTCTCAATAAGTAGGTTAACCATTAGATTAGTCTACGGCTATACAACTTTTGTAAATATATTCTCCTTGTTTTGATTTACCATCGGGTACTTAAAACATTCGTTGGGGTGATCAGTTTTAATAATAGCTGATTACTGTAGATTATGATAGGTAGCGTCAGTTTTCTTTTAGCAGAAATACTGTGGTTTTTTTTTTTTTTGCATGCGTGAAGTAAGAAAGATTGAATTTTGAAAGGTTGAATGCGAATGTTAGACTAAAGTGCGGATTTTATCTCATTAAATTTGAGTAGTAAAATCCTTACGTAAGACGGGGGGTATTGTAACGTTGTATTTTTATACCGTTTAGAATAATATATATATTTTAGTAATTTAAATTTTTAACGCGATTGCAACTTCTAACCGGTTCCTTAATGATCGAATACGCTGTACGCACATACACCGCTCGTCGACTCATCAGACGACGGCATAGCTCTGTGGAGTAAACACGGCAGTGGAGCATTCACGAGACATAATTACCATTTTTATTTGTCGAGTGTCTTCATATGTTCCCCTGTGTTCTATTCTCACTATTTTTTTTAATTTTAAAACTGAGTGTTTTAAATATAATTAAATATTTTGAGTTTTTATATATATACATTTTATTTATATTAAGTGTACCCCCAAGTGGGTAAGTATTGAACACGCGTTATTTTTTTCTTTTAAACTTAAATAATATATTAAATATTTGATTGCTTTTAAAAAGCTTCGCTTTTGCTTTTAGTTATATTAGTTAGAATTATATAGAAGTCAAATAATTATAAAATATGTATTATTTTTATTGTTAAGTAGTAGCCATAGTATCTTTAGTATTCATAGTTTCTTTGTATCTTTTGCTACTGCATTAAGCCTGTTTAATAAAATTTATTTTCTTTACTTCTATATTGTTTGTAACTCCGTTCCGATTGTGAATACCACACTACTGCTTACGGTTTCTCCTTTGCTAGACACGTGGGATCACAATCGGCGGAGGCACATTAATACAATTTTAAATGTGATTTTATTCACACAGGGTACCACGTTTTATTATAAAAAACGACAACCACACTGGCTGCACCTGCGTACCCTCAATATTAAAGGCGGCAACGAGTCCATCGTGCCTACATCTCCACGCCCGAACATCATCCGTGGCAGCAGGGGAGTACCGGACTACGGTAGTGAAGCCAGACGGGCCTGACCAACCCACTATTTATAATTCTTATATATTTTCTATTCTTACCTATTTTCGTAAATAAATTAGTTGAATATAGGAACGGTAATTGTACACCGTATCAACCTAACCAATCCTAACCAATGTTTTTGTTTTGGTATTGATATGTCTTGACAATTCAATATTGTAGTAAAATGTTATTATTAAGAGATTTGAATAAATAAGTATTTAATACAATTTATTTGAAGTTATAATTAGATAACAAATATTTGATTTGATAAATATTATGAGAATGTGTTGATGTGTTTATTAAATATTATACGATTTATACTAAGAAGTTTGTCAGATATGGTTATATTAAGAAGATTGTCAGACAGTGAAAATTCGTTGTGAATTTTTCGTTAAGAAACGTAACTATTTTAGTATTTGAGATTTCATTTTACGAGTTAGAATTCATGGCCTTATCTTTTTCATTTTATATTTATTTAATTTTTTAGAGCCTTTTTGACTTTTCGTTAATAACAGACAGAATATTTTTTTACTATTAAATCATTTTCTTATTATTTAAAGATTCTAAAACAGATAAATTGTAAATGAAAAATCCTTCAAACATCTTTTAGAAATGAAAATGAAAATCTTACAACTTCGCAGATAAAAACTCAAACAGAATATGAGAAATGTACCTTAAAAGGTTGTTGATGCATTCGTATCGAGGCCAGTGACTTTGAAGACTATCGTCAAACTTCGAGGATTTTGAAGATGTGGAGCAAAAACTGTAAAAACTTGAAAGGTATCATAGTTCTGAGAACTTAATATCTTAATGTCATTTAAAATCTGAAGCTTAAAATACAGTATATCATGATATTATAAAATCACTGCTTAATAAAAAGTACCTGTACAAAGTAATATTTTTCTTTTTATATAATGTTCTATAAAAAAAATAAGGTACTCCCAAGCAAAGTTACTATTTCTTGGTATTTCGATGTTTCTTTATGAATGTTTGAATAATAAATATTTATTCAAATAAAAACAAAGTTTTATTAAAAATTGCATCATATTTCTTTAATTATAATTTAACGTTATAAACTCTACATGTTAAATTATTATTCTCCGAGACAACCCTTATTCTTCGTTTTAGAACATAAGATAATATCTGAAAAAGTTTTAAATTATGATTTAAATACACTTTAATTTCGGAATTTAGTTAGTAAAGTACTATACATTTTGGATTATTGCAAAATAAAGTTTAGTAACTAACTTATAACAGAACTGGGGCCAAACTCGTAAATTTCTATAATTGTAATAAAATCGTGTATACAGAAGTACTTTAAAATATGTTGATTATATTTTGGAGAATACAGTATTTTTTTACATTTATTGTAATTGCATTTAGCCCTTTGCTTTAATGAATAATGGAATACATTGAGGTATAATATTATAGGTACATTGTTTCGTGGATTCAAAAAGTTAACAAATCCTTCATGGACTTGCGTGTACGCATATATATCAAGTTCCACAAGATATCTTAGATCTAGATAGATAGTGAATAGATTCTTTTGGTTGATCGAAATGTGTGGAACTTTGGGTTATTGACTGATTTGCAGGATTGATGTTAGAATGTATAAGTCAATAATAGTTAAATGTCATTTAAAAAGAGCAACTGTTGAGTTTCTCAGTCAGCACTTCTCAGCAGAACAGCACTCCAACCTGATGGTAGCTTACTTACGGACTGGAAATTTAATGATAGTGACCAATTTAATGATAATTGACAATTCAAATGTGCGGGCCTACCTGAATCAAGATATTTTGAATTTGGATTTGGATGTCTGATATCGTAATTAATTCACTTTACCTGCGCATACTTTGAATGTCTTTACAGAAACGTGAAATTATCAACCTTGCACCTGAAACATGATATATTTTTTTAGAAAATAACTTTAGGTGTAATACCATCAATGAAAGAACTTCTCACATAATTACTTGATACATATTTATTTTTTATATATAAAAGAAACTCCTTGCATTCTAACACAGGTTTTAATAAAACCCTTGTCACTTAAAAATTCGTAGATATAGATAGTGACACTTGAATAAGCATCCCTTATCAAAACACTTGCAACATTTCCGTAACCTTAATTTAAATTCCATCCAATCTCTGCGACGTGAAACGGAATACCAGAAGTTGTAGATTCGAGATTTACTCGAGTTGATATATTTTTAAAATATTATTTATGCAAAATGTAATTTAGCATATTATCATTTATCACATATTCGTAGATTATTTAAATTAATAACTTACCAACGGTTGAAAATGTCTTTATGAAATATATACCAACTAGCTTTCACCCGTGACTTCGTCCAGATTAGATATTTTTTTGGGCAGTAGTTTAATTTCTTACGTCAAGTACTTGCATGTAAGTGTGATTGTGCGTTTTCGTTTGTGAAATGTGAGTTCAAAAATGTATTTACAAAATCTAAAATAATATAGAAAACAGCTAAAAATATGTAAGATACAGTTCGTGTAGTATGTCTATTTTTATCAAGTAACAAATTTTGACCAACTGATAATAAAAAAATTGATGGCAACTTAAGAGTTACACATCATTTTATTATGCATATATTATTTTTGAAAGAAACATAATATAATCCTTGTTTCTAACATTGGTTAATAAAAAATAATAAAGCAATAATAATAAATAATAAAACTCGTTAAATAAAAAATCAAATTAACCACACAATCGCATCAGATTAGGTTATTTAAATAATAATGATTTACTCGTACTTTTGCAAACAGAACACGGCCGGTTGGTTATAATTGTATAGGACTCGGGATTCAGGTCAGTTACTATTTAAATTGTACCTCAATGTATTTAAGAGTATTTCGTATGAAAATGTAGGTTTTTTTCTGAAGAAGAAAAAATATACTATGTATGAACAATATAATGTACAATCTGTTAAATTGTATTAAATTATTATATTGGAATAAAGAAATCTTAGGGAATAATTTTGGCATATTTAAAATAATACTAAGGGGTATAACATATAAGTAGTTAAATAAAAACAAAACTTTAATGTTTGTCTGTTGATGTGAAAGTATTACATGGATTATAAAAAACATTTGTTAATTATTTCCTATTTTTTTAACTCCCGACCCAAAAAAGAGCGGTGTTATAAATTTTACGTGTTTATCTGTGTACTTGTGTGTTCGTCTTTGGCCTCATAGCAGCCAAATGAGTAGACGGATTAAATTGCAGTTTTTTTAAACAAAAGTTCGGGCCGTCGAGATGGTTCTTAGCTATATTAAGTTAAAATAGCAGTCATCTCCTACATATTGAGCTGTTATTGGTGCTGGTGAAAGGTTATTATGCAATATTGATAGTAAATAATTAACAAGTAAAAATTATTATGTTGGTAGGTTCATGTAGTACAATATATACTAGTAACTAGTAACCAAACTTTGAAAAGCAGAAAAAAACAACACACATAAAGACCCCTAAAAATGATAATATAATACATATTATTATGTACTTATTAAAGTCTTTGCTTCAGTCGCCGGTTTTTAGGTTTGTTATATATGACTCCAAATCAGAATTCCTTTCGAATCCCAATCCGTATAACAGAATTGCCTACTTATAAAAACATTGGATACTAGACGAAGAATATAAATCAAAGAAAAAACATTGTGCCATCAAAATGTTTATAAATTTCGAAACTGTCAAATATTTACTGTCATATTATTAAAAAAGTATTCACAAATATATTGTTTGTCAAATATTTAAACGTGCGTTTAGAAATCTATTTTGTTGTACACTAAAGAAAACGTATCAGGCTACATAAATATTCAAAAATGTACTGAACGAAATTAAAAAATAGATTAAATAAAAAAACAAAATTAATGTTAAATCGATTAGACTCATTTAATTATTCAAAAATATTCAGGCGATCCAGTTAAAGTTATATAAATAATAACATAGCAAAATTGTAGTTTATTTTATTAATGTTGTCAGTGATTAGTTTTCAGATTTGTTTTAGTTGAGTATTATTATTAGTAATGCCTCGACTAAGAAGATGTATTCTTTCTCGCCTGGGCTACGGAACATTTTGAGCCTTGAGCAGAGTTCGAAAATCAAAACCGAAAGAAGGTTGCTTTGTCAAAACGTCACGATATTAGATAATTTCTAATATTACGGTCAGACAAAATAAACAATACAGGGATTGTAGATACTAAGATATATAAAAACACAAATCATACATTTATCAGACGATTACTAATAGCGAAAGCTGTTACTGGCGCTGAAAAGTCATTTAAAAGCATTACGAAATTAGTACAACAACCATACCATTACCATTCAAAGGCGTGTTAGTAAAAAAAACGATTCTATAGTAGTACTTAATAACTAAGAAAGTCTACTCACACCGACCATCTGACATCTATTAGGCTTCTTTTGAAAATGTGACGTTTGTTTGCATCCCTATTCTCTTTTATTCACTTACATCAAGCACCGCAAGTATAGAAGATAGCGCTATCTAGAAAAGTATCAAGTCAGATAGATAATATAGTAAATTGGAACGAGGCCACCGCTTTTGGTACATACACGGTAATGGATTATTTTTATCATATCCGGAAAACCATTTTCAGATAATGTTTACATTGCTTCATGTTTTATTTATTTCTATAAGTTAACAAAACGTTTCAGATAATTATTTCCTTAAAATAATAATCCTTGGTAGCTTTAGCCCCGAAAAGCAGAATGTAAGCAGAATGTAAGTTAACAATTATAAGCAGAATGTAAGTTAACTATTATATATGTTATACAACTGCGTTTCTCACACTGAAAGACTCCTATCCTAATGTATAATCCTATTTCAGTCCTTTTAGGTTTTACCATTTTTCACCCGTCTTTGCCCAATCACGGTATTTAGTATTTATGGACCATTTATCTAGAATGTGGTAAAGATATAAGAGTTTTAAAGGTTTCTCAAAAAGTGGTCCTTTTTCTAAAAAGAAATAAGTACTTCTCTTTCAATAACACATTTTTAACTGATAAATTTATTTAGTTACAAGGGCTTTCAAAAAGCCTAACGAGTGTTTAATAAATTAAACGGCTTTTTATTTTAAAGCAAGCAGACAGTAGTTATGTGCGCACATATTGGCATAAACAGACATCAGTTATGTGCGCACATATATATTACATATTCTTTAAATGTTTATTTTAATTTTATTTGACCTTATAAAGTGTTTTTATAATTTAAATATCCTTATTATAGTATAATAACTTAAAATCTATACCTTTGACTCAAGTGAAATGCCTGAACATAACGTTCGAAGTGTATAAGTGACTTACCATTGGAATATTTAGGTCACAGACACAAACTAAAGACATTTTGGGATTCTAGAGCCTTTCTTGACATTTTAATTAATCAATTAAAAACTCCGAATAAGTAAAGGCGGACGAATTTTAGGACATGTGTTTGACAAATTATTGGCTATCAATAAATGTATGGGGTATATAAGCCGGTATATCAAGTAAGATTTTTGGAATATCAGGCAGACCTATATTCCGAAAGTCTTACTTAAGAATTATTTAACGGCGACTGCCATAGATTACCGGCCGACTCGTCTTCGGTAGTAGCTTGTGATACGGGGTTCATTGCGTAGGTCTCAAGAAATTAAATCATATAGACATTTTGATAATTCTTGTATTAGATATAGGCAATCAACAGTCGCAAATTACCCAGTAGGTATATAATTATCAGAGTTGTGGGTCTGTCTATAATATATAATATCACATTAATAGGGAATTAAAAAAATAGTTGTAGATACTATGTCAAAAAATTTGTCATAAAATATGTCATAAAATAATACGATGAGGTGATAAATAGCATTTTTATGAATAAATCAAAATAAAACAGAGATTCTGCAATTAAAATAAAACAGTTCGTAATATTTTGCTTTCTTATGCAAAATGTAATTTATAAATTTATCAGAACAGAATTTGCCTCAACTCATTCCATTTAAGCTCAAATAATCGTAATTATGGAGAATCCACTGAATTTAATGAAATTAAAAAAACTCATTTGCGGTTTTAAGTCTTTTAGATTTTTACGGAAATAGACATTTTGTGAGAAAATAATTTGATATTGACTTAACAGAATTGGATTTCCTGGTGATAAATCATTCAAACTGAATTAATCGTTTTATATAACAGTCGGATAACTACATACCCGTTAGTGATTTTTCTATTTACACTATACGTAATATTTTATATATAAAATAATCAAAACTCATATAAATATATATAAAAATAAGATCATATAAATATGTATATATAAAAATATTTTTAAAATAATTAAGTAACGACAGCCGCAAATATAAGAATAATAATATGTACAATACTTCCAACATATTTTGAAATTCTATGAACTCTTTTCCGAATTTGTATTCAGTTGAATCAAAACATGTTTCGAATCAGGAAAATGTTTCTCTTTGCACGTATTTTCGCGTGTATGTATGATGTATGTATGATGCAGGTCTTGATTTACAAATTGCAATATTAGGGAAAATGGAGTATCAAGCAGATAACAATTTTCTATTCACATGACCTCGTATTGGAATAAAACTATTTTTACGGATTTTCTTCTCGTAAAATTAAATTTTAAATAAACATTTTAAATTTAAATTTGGGAAAAAAAAAAATGGAAAAGCATTTATTCCATATTTTGAATCTTTTTGTTTGTTGAACTACACAATAAAATAACAAAAAATACTTCATAATATTTGTTCCGTCAATATGCATTTTACTGATTTAAAATATTTGTACTCTGAGGAGAACATATAGAGGCAATGTTTTTTGGAAAATAATAATATATAAAAGGAAAATTACATTGCATTTTATTTAAGTAATTTCGTTGCATAAGCTACGTATAAAAAGTTTCAAATTTATAAATTGTTAACAATTTTAATTATTTGTAGTTTAAATTAAATGAATATTTTTTTTTTTTGAAAAACTATTGAAAAAGCGTTATCGATTATAAAAATTGCAATTTATATTATGTACAAATTACAAGTCTATTCATATATCTATGGCACTCCATCTAACTTTGCCAAAAATACATATTCTTTTACTTGCTAAGCAAAACCTTAATAACCCGTTCACGCTCACACTTTTTGAGCATTTAATCGTTTCAAGGAATACTTCCAAGAAAAAGGTCATCTAACACTTTGTATTTATAATATTTTTGTAGTAATCTGTTTATAGTAATATGGTATTCTAAATTAACCATTACTTAAACTATTTTGTTCCTTTAAATAAACTTGCCAGACAACATTTACTTTAAAACTTTTTCACACCGCAGGGTAACTGCAAGAGAATTGTTGATTCTTAACACATTTGATTATATTTTTCTATTTAAATTAATTAAATATACCAACACTCATTCAATGTTTGTGGTTTTAATTCAATGGATTAACATTACATAACATTTTTAAATGGACAGTGTAAAGGAAACATGAATTGATAAGCAATGAAGATAATTTACTGTTTTTTTTATTTATTAGCTTTCTCTAAAACGTTACTTAGCTGTTAAGTTTTCTAGTACTCGGAAGCGTATCTGAAAAAACGTACGAAAATATATCATATTAAATAGCTAATTTTATAACATCTTCTGTTTTTCAGTTAATTTGGCTTTGTTTTAAATAATATTTTCAACATATTTACTCTTCCAATCTGTCCTTCGTTTGGAACTTTTGTATATTTCTACTTATTAATTTTATTTGGATGTTTGAAATATCAATAAGGGTAGTCTTCCAACGAACAGAACAAATTTTATAATTTATACTACGTTTATCTTATATACTGTAACATTATTAGTAAATGGTTATGAAAATTTCAACCAGCACTAATTGTGAATACAGTAGACGACTGTTTATAATTCATGTCATTAGTAATGCGTCGCCTGCAATTTTCCAACGACGATGTATTCGAATCCGTAAACACAATCTGTGAATACGAATACACGGTAAAATGTAATTATGTATGTAAAGTAGATTTTATGCATTCATTTTATGATGCGTTTGTTAGATTCTAACATTGTTTATATTATCAGTGAATCGTCTGCTCAGATTAAAAAGACTAATTACGATAAAACTATTAATTAATTATTAATTATATTACATTTATTTTTTTATTAATAGGCCCCCTCTTGCAGGTATTCTCTATATATTAATCCCAATAACATTTGTTCTTTTTATTTCTGTTTTTATTCATACTTTAGTTCAAGTTCTTCAGTCTCTAAATTATCCTCGATCTCGCTGCCAGCATTAGCAGATTAATTATCGTCTTCACTGACTATATTTTCTTCCTACAAATATCTGACCAACTCTTCCTCATTAGACAGGTATAAATAAAAAATAAAATAATATTTTATTTTATTTTATAAAATAAACAAATAACGGAAAATAACCATTCACGTTATTGAAAATTCATATTATTGAAAAAAAATATGAAATTTTTATTATTGAAAAAGTTACATAAATACTTATTATTTATCAAATTGACTAACAAGTAATATTTTTAAAATGCCGGCACTTACCGACTTGACGCTGTCGCTACTGTAAACGTCCGGTCGGTGACGGAATTGACAAGGAGAATCAAGACATTCGGCACAGAAATAAGAAAGATAGAGCAATATATGAAGACGCTATTAGTCAAAATGACAAACATTTGTACTCTCCGGTTAGTAAATAATACTGAGGATTAAGTTTAAAATTTATAAATTAAAAATGTTCATAGATTCCTAGTACCGTTAAAGTAAACTTACATGCGGAGAGTTTATTAAAAATATAATACTCCATATTCTTGTCAGCAGCAAAAAAATCGAAAATTTTTATTTTTTTATTTTTTAATGGATTTTAATAATTAAATTTACAAAAAAATAATCTTGAATAGATTAGTTTGTTTTTTAAGTCCGTCAGTTAATTTTTTTATTTATTGTAAAAATATTAGTTGGACGCTGAAAGAACTGTAATGTTTTAAAGACGAACTGCTTTCAAACTATGAACTTTCACATGATTAATAATACAAATTATTTCAATACTAGTATTAGAATTAAGGACAAAAAAGAATAGAACTATATATCTGTAATACGTAGTCGGTATAATTATGTTATTATATTAAATATATATATATATATAATATTATGTACAAAAATTGATTGTATGTAATATGTTATAACAAAAATACATGATAAATTTAACAGTCTTTAACCATTTATAGTAAAGTAGTATTATTTTAACCATATTATGTATGTTATATTAAGTATATCTATAATATAAATAATAGAATACTGTTGTTACAATAGAAGAAATCTAATCATCTAAAGCAAATTCCAGAACATATTCTGAGCACAGATTCATAGCATGTACCATGGTACCAATTTGTAACTTTCAGCGCTCCATCTGACTCTGTAGTTTATTATCGCGCTGACAATTAATGTTGTGTTCTCGTTACAGCACCACAATGTTGACACCATTTATAAAGAGCTGCAAACTGACTCAGGGTTTAATAAAGTTTAAATGTTCAACGAACTTTACTTTACTTTATGTCCAGTAAAAACAAATTAGATTAAAACATGGTTTGTTATAACTAAATTAGTATATATTTGACTTTGTAACTATGAATTCAGAGTTATTCGGCAGATTTTGATGTATTTCATATCTTTTACTGGTTGTTGGCTGCCTAGCTCCCAAAAATTATAACTTGCCTACCAACAATTAAAGATTTAAATACATCCTAACTATGAAGCAAATTTTGATACTAATATAACCGCTTCATTTTTTTTTAATAATGTTAATCATAGTAGGATAAAAATCGAATAAAAATAATATTATTCTTGACCAACTAATAATACTCCGTAGTTATAAATAAGTTTTATCTGCGTAGTTGGCTCGGGTCATATTTGACAAGGGTTGCTTGATAAAACGAATATCAAAACTTCGATGGAACACGCAAAAATTTTAAGACGTTAGTCCGATACATTTTTAATGATACACAATAATTTGAAGATATTATAAAGATATTATATGATAGCTACATTTTTTGAGTGCCTTATGTAAATGATGTCTAAACAAACAAATTTATATGTTTTTATTTTGTTTACAGATGCCAAGAGCACTCTTCTAAAATTTATATTTACATGTTTTAAATATAAGAACAAATCATAAATAAATAGTCATAACAAATCATTAATAAAAATAAGTAAATATAATATTTTTAGCCTCCAAGTTGGAATTAAAAAGGGTAATCAATTAACTGCGGTTGTCATCAATTTGAATGGAGGACATAAAAAAAATCATACAAAAAGGCAAAGCATTATAAAAAAAGCTTTATTTCATTTTATTGACGCCTTGCTTCTGAATGAAATTATTAAATCTCTATTATTGTTTCATAACATTAAATTAAGTTGCAGGTTTATTTTAATTGTAGTAAAGAATACCAGATTTATCGAAACGTCCCACTGTAAAGACATTTTACAACTTAATGTTAAAGCTATGTGAGTTCCAACAATCCTGCTCTAAGAACAACAAGCTCAGCCGGATATTTCTTTTTTGTTGTAATCACTGGTTCACAAAAGTCAATCTTAAAAGCAAAGCAAAATTTTCTTGAACGCCTAGAACGGTGGTAATCAATCGAAAATGAAGGCTAATGATTTTAGGCAACTAAAAAAATATGGTTGCCTGTAAATTCGGTTTTACGGGCGAAGATTTACGTGACCACGTCTTTTTCTCGGTAGAATATTTATTGATATGAATATTATTAAATTGCACAATATTTTAATAATTTGAGTGATTTTGTTGAGGATAGGACGATGAAGACGTTGTCACGTAAAATCATTTTATATATTATTTATTTTATATTATATTATTGATGTTATTATTTTTTACAAAATTTATTTACAGACTTTTTCGATACATCAATTAGTTGCGGAGATATCGATCATTGAAGTTATTGTTTGCTACCAGTATTTTATATATTTATTTTTTTTAGTTATAAAAAAATACTATTTCCAATTGTGTCTACCAAGTATGGTCACATGTACTGGCCTACATATTAAATAATAATAAGTACAGATAATGTTATGTGACGTCACTTCTGATTTTATATATTTTAATATTTTTAATTTTAAAGAATTAATTTGAAAATCAAAACACTTATTCAGATCGAAGGTTCAAATTTTTGCTAAATAAATTTGAAATTAATTAAAATTTGTAATTGTAAATAATGAAGTTGAAAATTAAAACATTTACTTAAATTAGATGTTAAAATTCTTGCTCAACACATTTTAAATCAAGTTTTCTTATATCTGCCACTTTTTCTTAATATTTGTAATTTTAAAGAATCAATTTGAAAATCAAAACATTGCTCGGCGGACCGATCATGTTTGAGTGGGAGAGAGACGCAAGGCATTCTATGTGTGTGTGACTCATCGTTACGTTACCGGGCGTTACACTTTTTCATAAGTGACTCCCAGCTTAACCTAATTTAAGACGTTGTCACGTCAAAAATATTTAAAAAAATAATAATAACTCGGCCTGTCACCGCAACCAGTCATCATAAGCAGCGTCTGTTCACGAGCACAACGAAACAGCCAGCCATCACCCCCTCGCCATATTTGAGGGAGATACCGCAAGTAATGACTTCTAAGGGATCGGTGTGATGCTGCCGGTTGATAAAATTAATTATTAATTCACCACGTCAAACAAATTGCGGAAATTAGAGATAGGATTTTTTTTCAAATATATTTTAATATATAATTTAAATTTATTTAATGATAAACTTAAGGCTTCATTTAGGAGCTTATTCTTAAAACGTATACTAAACTAATTAATATTAAACGATTTACCTATTTTATGGAGCTTAGTGTAGTGACTAACGAGTTAATTTTTATTTATTCATAAATCACAATTTTTCTTAAACTATTTTCTTGAACTTGAATTTTTCATAAATATATTGATTTTAAATAGTCATCATTTTAAATTCTTTAAATTTGTTTTTTAATGATTCTCTTTTTCTCATATTATATTTTGATCAAACAGTCTTCTTCTTCAATGTAAATTTAGTATCAATGTCGCCTGCATAAGCCCATAACAGTATACCATATGACATTATACTATGAAAGTAACTAAAGTAAAGTAATCGACCAGTTTCCATATTTATTAATCGACTTATTTTTTTACCGTGTATAGACTGCTTAATAAAGAAATTTAAAATACCTAAAAAAAAAGATAACTATATTTTTCCAGTAGATATTCTGGTTTATAGGAAAAAAACAAAAACTGCTTTAAAGCAAACAGAACTAATTTAATAAAAGAGCCGACTGAGCTAAGTAATTGAATATGAACATAGAAAATATAAACCAAGAAAATAAAATACTTGAAACAAGGTAGAAGAGTGTTTGAGGATCCGAAAGTGTTTCAGTTTAATTGGATCTTAGTTATGAAATTACTACCAAGACCAGTATATTGATCCATAGAAGTAAGAATCACTTCAGTAAATACTCTATAATAGGAGGCGTATACATGTAGATCACCATAACACGCCATTGCCAATTAAGTGATTTTTTTATGTTGCTTCCCAGTCTTCTAAAATATTGTTTTTCAACCAGCCACTAAAAATACAGACAGACTAGATTTGCAAAACAGTATTCATATATATTCATAATGTGGCGTGAACCATTTTTAAGGTATTTTTTTTTTATTATAGTGTTTTATTACAAATATAGAAATTTACGAGTTGGGCCCTAGTTCTGTTATAAGTTAGTTACTAAACTTTATTTTGCAATAATCCAAAATTTATAGTACTTTACTAACTAAATTTGGAAACTAAAGTATATTTAAATTGTAATTTAAAACATTTTGAGACATTATTTTATGTTATAAAACAAGAATAAGTGTTGTCTCGGAGAATAATAATTTTACATGAAGAGTTTATAAGGTTAAAATATATTTAAGGAAATACGATGCAATTTTTAAAAAGTTTTGTTTTTATTTGGATAAATATTTTTATTTTTAATTAAAAACACCAACGTAATTAGAGTCAAATAATATAAACAAAAAAATATATATATGTAATGTTTTGTGTTTTTATTTATACAAAGTATTAACATTTATCAAAACGCCTGTCACGTAGGAATTGCTAAACAAATCTGTTGAATTTAAAATATGCTTGTACAAAGTTTTTTTTTATATAAATTCACTTTTAGTGTTTTGTTTTTAAAAATGATTTTATAATCCTCTTACAATTTAAAAGCTTTGAAACGACATACAATTTTTTTTACCGAATTCCCATTGAAATTCACGACAATAATATTTATATTTTTTTTATAAACAAATGTTTTTTATTCAATTCAATAAGTTGGGATGCTGCCTTTCTTTATAATAATAAAAAGGATTGCAGGGTTTAATAATTTAAGTGGTAAAGAAAAATATATTATAGAATTCAACGAAGTTATCTGATCTGTTACCTTACATTTTTCTGTTTGTAAAATAAAATTACCTACTTTTTAATCGTAGAGTTTCAGTTGTTAATAGTATCACATTTTCTTGAAGCATTTTTATTCTCATTAGTCATACAATGTTAGTAGAATGACTTGAGATATAATAATTCCTTTCATAAAAAATGGTATAAGCTATCAATAGTGTTTGAATAATATAAAACAAATAAAATATTTTACTATCTTTGGTAAATATATTTTGTAATTAATAAATATGATTATATAAGGAAATAATCTATTTTACTATTGTTTTAACAAACCACATAAAAATATAATTTATAGGCAACAAATACAATTTGGATCCGGAAATGAGGTTTTAAAATTCTACGAAGCTACTCGCCGTGCAACTGCAGTGTCTCAATATTTTATTATTTCAGAGATGTGGGTTGAAACAGATTTGAAAGCTGTCTTGAAACACGCACGTTTTCTCCGCAGTGTAACAGGAATCTATTTTCAAATAAAATTGGGACATTCATATCAGCGATATGGTTATTGTAATTTTTCTTCCGCTGTAGGAATTATATTATCCAAGTGTGAGCGGGTGCAGTCACACTCGCGAACAAAGGTTTCCGTACCACTATATATAACAAAATATGTGATGTAACTAAAACTTTAAGGGTTCGCAGCTATTCCTTCATATGTTCTATCAAAGATTGCTTCATGCCAAATTTCAAGATTCTAGTAGAAGACCCTTTAAGTTTCCTATTCCCTTGCGAATGTTTTTTTGAAAAATAAGAATTTGAAAGTATGCGCCTTAAATTGCTATTTCTTTTGATTGCATTCACATAGAAGTTTGATTTAATATTTTTATTATATGATATGACTAAAATTACGGTTTTCGCATTTTTTCCTTTATATGTGCTATAAGACATATTGCGTTGGCTGAAAAGTTTTTTTTTTACAGCTTCAAAGAACAGTTAGTTACCCTGAGTATTTAGTATAAATTTCAGCTTGATAAATCTTCGCGTTTCTGAGTACTTTAAAATATGTAATGTGAAACTAATATAATTTTAATGTTGTATGAATCAAAAAGTTGTATTTTTTTAAAGTGAAACTTTTATTACATCGTCTCAAACTTTTTCGTCTGTGTGTTGCATGTCGCGTGACGGTCGGCCGCGGAGTAGGGATAAAGTGAAAGGCGCTCGTCAATAGAATGATTGAAAATAATTGAAAAACGGATCAAAATGACTCAACGATTATAAAATATTGTTTTCAGTGTTTTAATATGTGTATATCATCTAAATAATTGTTAAGTATTATGTATGTCGTACTCTAAGACACAGAGTTCAATAAAAATATTAGTTGGAGACCTAGTCTACTTTTATAATTTCCCATTATCATTCCCATTTTCTAAGTATAAAATTAAGATTGATGAAGCAATTTTTATACCCTTAATGGAATATTATTCCGAAAATTTTTAGTTAAATGTCTATAATGTAAAAAAAATTTTCACTTTTACGGTGGTTTCATAAAACCACACAATCTTTTTTTTATTTGTATTTGTTCTTACTACATGTTTAATAGGTTACAATTAACTAAGTATATCACGTGTACTGTATATCACGTTAGTTTTGTTATTAGTCATTTTCCTGGGAAAGCGAGCCAAAGGCTATTTACGTATTTAGTAATAGAATCCTTTAAACCTACTCCTGGGTCGCAAGTCCCAGGCACTGCTTGCACTCCTCTCCTTGCAACGCGCTGGGCCCGGCACCCGCACGGTGAATCCATGGATTTCTAAGAAGCTTCGTCTTATCTGGATATGACATAGCAGTCTATTGGTATGAACATACTAACGTTATATCTTTGTATCTCATTTTTTTTAAATCAACATATATGACATAAGTATCAATTTTACTTTTAATTCCAATTATGAATATTCAATCATAATTTTATCTTTATTGCCACTAAAAGTCAAAATAAGGCGTACTGATTATATTGACTGCTAGTTACTTCCACTCCAGTTTCTTTAACAATTTTAATTGTTCAGCATTGATTGAGTTGCTGATTTAATTTCATAATATTTATGAGACTGAAATAACTAGAGTGTATATAATTTTAATAATAATAATAATAATATCAGGACAAATTATACACATTGATCTAACCCCTAAGTAAGCAAGTTATTTGCTTGTGTTAAGGGTGTTAGACAACGATACAAATACATAGAAATACACATATAAATACTAAGAATATATTTAATAAATTACCAAACCCAGAAACACTGACATCTATGCTCATCACATAAATGCCTGTCTCTGTCGGGAATCGAACCCGAGCCCCATTGCGCCGTGACACATTAGGCGTCTGCGCTAACCAGTCGACCAACGGGGATTCTTAATATAATGTTCACATATCTTTTAAATATCTTTTGTTTCCTTCAGTAAAATGATAAAAAACAAAACAAGTAAGTAAAGGACTTCTATATTTTCATTATTCTCTTTACATTTACTTTATACTTATTTTTACTAAAATGTAAAAAAATAATAATAATAAAAATTACACCGAAAGGACATAAACTTTTTAACTACATCTATATTCTAAAACATTTAACAAGAAGAATGCTAGATTTGGATGTGGAAGGACATGTGGGTCGAGGTAGACCAAAGAAAAGATGGATGGATTGTGTGAAAGATGACATGAGTAAAAGAGGAGTGACGGGTGAGATGACGGCTGATAGGCAAGAATGGAAGAGGAGAACATGTTGTGCCGACCCCACATAAAGTGGGAAAAGGGCAGGGAGATGATGATGTAAATCTAAAGCATTATACACTATAGTACCCTACTCATAAAACTTTATTATATCTATACCTAATACAGAAATAAATTCCAAGTTAATCTTATTTTGTTAGCCAGATATCATGAAACTTTTTTTATATTATTATCCATTTTTTTCTCGAAAAAGTTTTGTATAAACGCAACGCAACAAAAACAAGTGTTAGAATAAAAAAAAGATAGTTGTTTTACCTGTTTCTTTCTAATTTATAAATATAATAATAAAATTTAATTGAAACCATCCCAATACTTCATGGGTTTCATTGGATGACCTCGTCCTTTGTTATTCAATTAATGAGAGGAGTCATTTCTGAATTCCTAACAACGAACAATGGGTCGTAACGAATGAATAAAAATTATAGGATCACGTTGATTACATTTTTGAGGGTTAGGTATTTTTAAATATATTTGACAAAAGAAAAATCAAAGCCGTGATAAAAGATATATAAATAGTAGATGTATAATTTATGATTCTTAACAAATAATAAAATATAAAATAAATATATGTATTACGATGAGCCATGAAAATAATCTTTGTAATTTCTATTAAGGGGATAACGTTGACTTTGATCGATATTTATCAGTATCTGGGGTTTGCTAAAATATTTGTAATAAAATACCCTAAAGGTACATTTATGTTATAAAACTATTTTGTCCTTTCTAAGCGTACATTTGTTTGAACATAAATATATATTTAAGTGAAAGTATATACATATAAATATAATCAGTAAATTTCATGGCTTACATAAGTTGATGGATTTATTTATAAATATAATTTTCATGCAGTAACTAATAAATTTGATATATTTATGATATATAAGTGTCAAATACAACGATGCAGCGATACAATGAATGTGTAAAAATACAACGAAACATCTCCTTAGAATTGTTCGTTTTTTTTTATAAAATGTTATTAAAGAGTCATTTTAATAAATCATATCACAATATATTTAATAAACATCGTCTACTGGAAATGTTTAATGTTAGTTCTATTCGGAGTAAATAATAATGAATTTGAAACGCTTGCTAATCATAATAAGATCCTAACATATTAGTCATCATTCAACTCTAAAATAAATGTATAAAAACAGAAATAATTAATGTTGAGAGTTTTGTGGAGAGTTTTCAGCCTATTGTGTCAATTTGTCTTAAATGTCTGTCTGTAAAAAATCTTATATATGAATATAATTAATAATTATTTTTAATTGGATTTGAACTTAGATCATTTAATAATCCACGTAATAATAAATTAGATTTTGCCTTGAGTTGTTAATTTAGGTAAATAAACAAATTGAAAATCGAATGAATCACTCCCGTTAGTCTTGTTAGTATATTTTCTCAGCATATTTCTATTCATTGATTATTTATATACTATCAAAATTCTAACTGGTAGTCTGGTAGTCTGGCAAGTCTGCTATGTTCTTATTTACCTTTGAGTCAGAACAATACTTGGCTAATAGGGCTATAGGGTACTACTAAGCAGAATAATAATATAATTAGCTTTAAAAATTCTAATCTAAAATACTTTGAGATTTACTAATACTATGATTATAAAAATAATAAAATTTTATAAAAAATACTTTTGTTGGTGTGATTTTTGTCCCCCAAACTAGAAGAGGAGCCATCTATAACTTTGACGTCTGTATCTGTGTATATGTGTGTCTATGTAGCATTCTAACAGCCAAACGAGTAGACGGATTTATTTGCAATTTGTTTTAATCGAATGCCTGGTCCGTCGAGACAGTTTTTGGTTTTGTTTGGTCGAAGTAGAAGTAGTCCTCTTCAAGATATATTGGTGCTGGTTATTGGGGCTGGTGCAAAGTTCTTATGCAATATTGATAGAAAATATATAAACAAGTGAAATTTTGTGTTTTTAGGTTCATTTAAATTAATATAGAAACCAGTAAAATAACTTTAAAAAACAGAAAAAAATAGCCCTCGACCCATAAAGACTTCTATAAAGGATAAAATTAATATGATAATGTCTTTATTAAAGTCGTTACGTCGCCATACCGCTATATACATGATAAAATCAAAATTAAAGTTACCAAGGCAAATAAAATATGGTTTAGATAAGTCCTTTCATTCATTAGATCCATCATCCATCATCCAAAAACCTCGTAAAATAGACACCGGTCAACGGTCAAGCTACAACGATCACTCAATGCATCATAGGATAAATATAAACTTATTTGATAATCCCACTACCACTTTAAGATTCAAATCATTGTTTTTTTTTTTTTTTTTTTTTTTTATACAAAACTAGGTTAATGCTTGACTACATTCCACCTGATGGAAAGTGAAATGTAGTCTTAGGTGGTAAAGCGCATTAACCTAGCAGCCTATTCACTCTCCTCTTGAAGACACCCACATTATATTTTGCCGGAAATACCGACGCAGGCAGATTGTTCCAGTCCTTCGCTGTACGCACTAAAAAAGATGAAGCATAGCGCTTCGTTCGGACAGGTGGAGTGTCCACAACGTAGGGATGGATACCCGCCGTCCGTCGGGACGTCCGGCAAAGGAACGGGGATGGGGGAATTAGATCGTGCAATTCCTGCGCACACTCACCAAAATGTATCCTATAGAATACTGAGAGGCTAGCAATTCTACGCCTATGTTCAAGGCTGTGGAGTTTGGCGTCAACCAATTTAGGGTCGCCAATAAGCCTCTTTGCTCGCCTCTCAATTGAGTCCAGAACCGCAAGATGAGTCTTTGCGGCACCAGCAAATATGTGGCCACAGTACTCTACACACGACCGGATCTGTGCTTTGTATAATACAAGAAGCTGTCCCGGTGTAAAGTACTGTCGCACCTTCGCAAGTACGGCAAGCTTTCCTGCAGCTGCTTTTGCTCTGGACTCAATTTTTTTTTTTTTTTTTTGTCGTTGGAAAAATGCGTTACGCATCATCCCAGCGGCCAGGAAGGTGATGGCCGAGAGGTTATGTGGGACTACCCGGCAGCATAGAGGACGCTGCCATTTTTAAGGCTACCCACTAAAAAACCAACGGTTGACCTCATCGCCATAGTGGAACGCCACGGGATCGCTTTCACACTCACCGTGACGCCCCGGCGGAATCCCCTGCGAGGGGCCCCGATCAACTTAGGGACACCCTCACCTCGTAGGCCTATAATGGGTGGGAGAGGTCACCCCCCTCTCCCGCCCAGGCACTACGGCTGGGATAGGAAGCGGCGGGCATACTCCCGCTTCCTTCTTCCCAGCCTAACCCTACGGAGCGGGTCTGCGGTAGAGGCTAGCTCCCTGACCCGCTTCGCGGCCTCCTTTGCGGCAATAACTTGTTCGCAGAAGGAGGCCATGGCGACCCAAACGTCCTCACTGTCGAGCATCTTTGGAATGACGCTCGACAGCGAGACACTGCTGCCGACCACGACCGCCAGCTCTTCTCGCTGGCGGTCCCACGCCACACACTCCTCCAGGGTGTGACGAGCCGTGTCCTGTGGCTCACCACAGTGGTGACAACAGGGGGTCGCCTCTCTCCTCGCCACCTTGTGCAGATACCCCCCGAAGCATCCGTGCCCCGAGAGTATCTGCACAAGGCGGAACGTCAGAGTCCCGTGCCGCCGGTCCACCCACCGCTTGAGGTGCGGAAGTAGCACCCCAACAGTGAAAAAACCGGCGGCCGGAGACTCCAACTCTCGTTTCCACCGCTGGATCAGGACATTTTGTGCCCCTGCCCTGATCCTAGCCACCTCAGGCGCTTCGCCCCTGGCACGAGCGTCGGCCCGGTGCCAGTACACTGCAGCGTTGACCTCCGCCTGGAGTTCCCAGGGGGGGTCACTTGCTAGCAGTGTCGCCGCAGTGAACGACACCGTACGGTACCCCCTGATCACCCTCACCGCGATGGTCCTCTGCGATTGTCGCAAGAGGACCTTAGAGTGGCGGGTGAGGGCTCCCGACCATATGGGGGCACCATAGAGGGCCATGCTCCGTAAGATGCCGGCGTACAACCGCCGGCACGGAGCACCCGGCCCTCCGACGTTGGGCAGAAGCCTACCCAAGGCCGCCGCGGCAGAAACGAGTTTCGGGGCCAACGAGGAGAAGTGAGCCCCGAAACGCCACCTGCCGTCCAGGGTAAGGCCTGGGCCTTACCGCTAAGGCTCAGATGAAATATCTGGATATTTCATCTGAGCCTTAACCGCCACCTCCGAACCCTGGACGGAAATGGATGCCCGACGAGGGGGACCCCGGCGAGGGCCGTGGAACAGTAGGGCCTCAGTCTTTGAGACCGAAACCCTGAGTCCCAACAGCCCTATACGGTCCGCCACCAGCGTAGCACCAACTGTTGCCAGCCTGGCCGCCTCCGCAAAGCTACCCCCCCTCGCTGTTACGAGGGTGTCATCTGCATAGCAGTACACCCTCATGCGCGGGAGGAGAGGACATCGGAGCAGCCAGTCGTAACCGAGGTTCCACAAAACGGGCCCGAGCACAGAGCCCTGTGGAACCCCGCAGCTAACGCTACGCCGATAGACCCGCCGGTTGCCGCACTCCCACAGGACTTCTCTGTCCTGCAGGTAAGCCCTCAACAGCCGCCGGAGATAAGGAGGCACTCCATGGAACCGGAGTGCCTCAACCACAGTCTCAAACGGCAAGGTGTTGAAGGCATTGGCGACATCCAGCGATACCGCCAGGACGACATCCCCCTCGGACACAGCCTCTTGGGTGCTCTGGACTCAATGTACCGACCAAAGTTGACGTTTGAGGAGATCTCTAAGCCTAACAACTGAAGCCAGTCACTGTATTCCAAGGATACATTCTGGAAAGTAGGAGCCAAGGTGAAGGGGCTCCTTTTGGCGGTGAACAAACACGTCTGCGTTTTGGTGGCGTTGAATTTGACAAGATTGGCATTGCCCCATGCGGAGACTGCCCGAAGTTTGTCATTCAAACGTTGCACCATGGCTTCTCTTTCAGATTGTACTTCATCTCTACTAGCCCGAGAACTTGGCAGATATCTTTCTACAACTGTGCTGTCGTCTGCATACCCATAGATATCGGGCTTCAGCAGATCGTTAATGAGCAGCAGAAAAAGAGTTGCAGAAAGAACGGACCCCTGAGGTACTCCGGCATTTATTGTCAAGGGTTCCGAAGAACACCCGTCGACAACAACATGGAAAGATCTCTGGCTCAAAAAGTCCGTTATCCAGCCAATCAGACCAGTAGATATACCGTACGCTGAAAGCTTGCTTAAAAGGCTCACATGCCAGACCCTGTCAAAAGCCTTCGAGACGTCCAAAGAGAGGGCGACCGCTTCTCCGTTCCTCTCGATGGCTTCGCCTAAAATGTGTGTTGCGTACGCTAGAAGGTCCCCAGTGGACCTATTTCGGCGAAATCCGTACTGTCGGTCACTGAGGAGATCGTTACCTTCTACGTACGCTAGAAGCCGCGAGTTCAATACACGCTCCATAATCTTGCAGAGTATGGAGGTGATTGAAATGGGCCTATAATTGGCAGGATCGGCACGGCTGCCTTTTTTGGGCACGGGTTGCACGTTGGCAAGCTTCCAGGATTCCGGCACTTTTCCAGTCTTGAAAGAGAGGCGATACAGACGTGTCAATACAGGAGACAACTCACCTGCGCATGTTTTGAGCAGAATGGCTGGTATACCATCAGGACCACTGGCTTTATTCACATCTAAACGACACAATGTTCTCCATACCTCTTTGTTCGTGATGCGGATTTCAGGCATCGAAATACCGCAGTGAGGAAGATGTTCTGGAGAAGCATTGCCAGTGTCTAGATGCGAATCCTCAGCAAACAGAGAAGCAAATACATTCGCTTTCTCTGTTGCTGTGTGGGCCAGGGATCCATCAGGCTTCAGCAGAGCAGGTAGTGAGGGTTGGCAGAAGTTCGACTCGATCGCTTTCGCAAGGGACCAGAAAGCTCGTCTGCCAGTTGGTCTGACAGAGAGCTTTTCGCCATTCTTAACGATCCGATCAAGACGAGCCTTCCGCAATGCCTTTTTATAGGACTTGGCAGCTTGGTTAAAGGCTCTCTTCTTTGTACTTACATCCGGAGTTTTGCGGCTTCGAGCATCAGCCCAAATGAGGTATGCCGAATGTTTTCGGTCATGTGCATGACGACATTCGGCATTAAACCATGGGCGAGCTTTGCCACCGATGGGTATCAAAAGCCACCAAAAGGAATAAAATACTCCATTGCCTGATGCACCACATCGGTTATAGCATCCGCGCAACTCGACGGATCCAAAGAAGAGAAGCAGACCTGCCGCCAAGGATAAGACGCAAAGAAGTGCCGCATCTCATCCCAATCTGCTGACTTGTATTTCCATACTCGCCTAACACCATGTGGTTCGAAAGCTGGTGGGGAATATGTAAATACAGATTTCACCAGACAGTGATCGGAGGTTCCCAAGGGGGACGTGACCTCTACACGATACCTGTCTGGATCAGTTGTCAGCAGAAGGTCCAGGCAATTGGCTGTATGGCCTACCACATCTGGTACCCTTGTCGCTTGCCTCACCAGCTGAAAGAGGTCCAAGGACAACGCAAAGTTCCGCGCTTCTCTTCCAGCATGGTCGGTCTTCTGGTACGGGAACAGCCAGTCCTGATGACAGGCATTAAAGTCCCCCAGAAAGACGAGCTGCGCCGAAGGGTACTGATACAGAGCCATATCTGCAGCCTCACTGAGATACTCAAATAAACGAGTTGTCTCCTGGTCACCGCTGTGCGAACGGTAGACACAGGAATACAGGATTTTTTCGTTTCCTGTGTCCACTAAAACCCATAGGGAAGAAAAAGTGGGGTCTTTAAGGTGACGGAGACGCGGAATACAAAGGTCATTCCGCGCGTACACACTGACTCCGGCCCGTGAGCGAAAGTTGTGCTCTAACTAGTAACCGGGATAATCCAAGTATGCAGCGCTCAAGGGACATTGTATCTGCGTCTCCGTCAAAAAGAGCAAGTGCGGCTGCTCTGTCTCCAGGTGGTGGTGGACAGCTAAAAGATTTGAGTGCAAACCCCTGATATTAGTGAGATGCACTTTATATGAGGAGGAGTGCAACCGCTGTGTAACCTTGTTCCTTTTTCTTAACTTTTTCATAAAAAAAAAAATAATAATAAATATAAAAGTGAATAGAGATGGGAAATGGCAGTTGAACGAGACGGTACGTATCGAACCCGACGTCGAAATTGGTGATGTCTTGCCACTGGGAGGCTAATCTGGAGACTGCGGGGACGCCCGAACCCCCCCAGGGATCGCCATCGGGCCTCCTCGTCTGGTCGCCAACCAGCACGATGGAGCCACCCTGGGATTTTTTACAGCTGGCGGGGCAGCCTTTCGTGGTTGGCCATCCCACTAATTGGGCCCCCAACTATCTGCGGGCGGCCAGCGGAAAGCCGTCGCTTCGGATCCCGCTACCCTCCTCGACTAGACACCCGACAAAACAAACACCAACCCGACGTCAGACCGGTTCGCCAACGCACCGCAACTGTTCAGACCCATTTCCCATAAACGGCTTCATCGAGCAACGTGCCGGAACACGACTAGGTCGCTTTGCGGCACGACTCTGCCCGATGGGTGGTAACTTTGCCGGCGACCGGATGTTATGGTCTACCACCAAGATCATTATGTTAAAATCATTCAATCAATCAACTTTTTCATTTATTCTTATAGTACCCTAGAATAATTGAGTCTACTTTTACCTGAATTGATAATATTTTCACAGAATTTTTACCAAAAAATAAGAAAATATTTGATAGATTAAAATTTTATCCTTGTGGGCAATTATGTCATTTAATTACAAATTCAGCATCAACACAATAACACTTTTAAAACCAAACAATAACACTTTTAAAATTAATAATTAGTTAGTTCAAATTAACATTCAATCCTAAAACTTGCACTTTAAGAAATCATCGTTTAATGAATAGGTGACCCTAGAAATTCAATAACTTTTAACCTTTACAGTGAGAGGGAGATCAACCGCAATAACTCGTTTTTTCAGCATATTATAAATTATTCAAAACAATTTATTAAAATTTATTAACAAACCAGATTATTACAACCAGATTACATATTGGAATCCTAATTACTAATTAATACATTGAAAGAAATTAAAACAAACTGGAATATTACAAAGTTCGAATCTGGTGAAATCAAAGATCGCAACTCAATTTTTTTTCTTTACATAGATAATCAAAATTATTATGCTTCTACCATTATTTTACTTACTTATTTCTGCTGTTGTTGCGGAGTCAAAGAATAAATAAAATATTTAAAAATGCTATTATAAAATGTTATAGAACCTTTAATGTTAAGAATACCTCCTAATTATGGAGGATAGATATCTAAAAAGGTAATTCGTTTAATCGTGGACCTCGTTGCAAAAAACTTCGTCACCATTTTACTGGACTGTATTGATTGTGTTACCTGGAACTGAAACCATGAAACTGAAACCAGGAATTAAAATCAGGCAATACTTAAGGCATTAAACATATTGTTTACCAATATACTTGAATTTACACAAAAGCCAGGTAGTTGAATGATACAAAAAGCCGAGGCGGCTTCTGATGTAAATGGTTGGAGACTATTCGTCTCTGTCAGTCGCATGATAAACCTGTTTGTAGGGTCATATGTCTTGGGATTTTAAATAAAATTGTCTCGCACTACTGGGACTAAGGTTGTTATTGCAAAGATTTGTATTCTTTTATTATACTGGTATGAGATTTATACAACATATTATTATACATTTTTTATATTTTATTCCGACATAATTCATAATGAATATCTTATATATTATGAAAGTACATATGTTTAAACCAACGTATTATAAAACCGTAAATGACTTAAAATAAACATCACGGTTTAAGTTTAAAAAGATAATGAGCGGAACGGGCTAGGATTTTTTTTTCTTATTTCGGTTCAATATCCTTATCCTTACTCCCAACGTAATGTTTTCTTATTCTATCGATCTCACTACATATTTATATATTTGTGGTGGTACGTTATAGTTGTTTAGTTAATAAATTTGATAAAAATGAGAATAAAATGACATATTATATCTATATTTTATAATCTTTCAGAACTGTCTTGATAGAAGATTTTTTACGAAATGCGAGTTAATAAAAACGATGTCTTTTAAATCCAAGTGTAGTATATATTTCTAATTGTAATAAATACACTTATATTATGTTCTGGGTATTTTTAAGCGGCATCTATGGATATGGACTATTGTATCTTACTCGTTTGCGAGCGGACGCTCTGTATGTGTGAATAGTGATAGACGGTGGGATCTTTGAGCACCTTATCTAGCTTTATAAATGTTAGATTTGTCCTCGTTATTAAATTATCTGAAATATCTAAATATTATAGTAATTAATTTAAATTCTCAAAACGTACCTATATAGAACGTTAAGAAATTAATATACACTATTATCATTTATAATGGAAACATCTTATATCCAACAAATCTTAATAAAGAATTGAACTATAGAATAAAAGATGGTATTTTATTTAACAACAACAAGAATCAATATCCAAATCTATAAAAAGTGAATTATATTTTGAGTAATTATATAAAGATTTTGCTGTCGCCTAAATGCATATTATTTCCTTTTTATTCGTAATGCCTCTTTTGTCCAATATATAAATAAATTTAAATTTTAACCTTTTAATTTTGGTTTTTTAACAAGCTAATAATTTTTTTTTTTTTAATAATATATTATACATAGTTCTATTCCTTCAGAAGATATTCCTTGCTTCTTTAATTTATAAAATAAAAAAATATATAGTTTAATATATTAAGACAGGTATATGTAGAAACACTATAGCAGACAGACTAACAATAATTGAAATAGTCATGTAAAAATTAACAACGTGATTTTTTTTTAACTTAGACCAATTATTTATTTTTCGACAAACTATTGTTTTTATTATTGTTTCTAATATTTATAAAACTATTCGTATTTATAGTATCGTAATCAAATATAAGGGCTTTCCATTAAAAAAATCTTCTAAAATGTCTACTTAACGACTGCCGTCTTTGTTTTCAAGGAATTTAATATGACTTTGTTAAGTCGTGATATCGCTGCCGAAAGTCGTAAAACATTGAATAACTTCGGTCAAAGCTGTGTTCGCGAGTATTATATACTCTGAGATTCAAGGCGTTTATAGAGAAAGATATTTCCATTACTTTTGTGTAATAATAATCACTGAAGGTAAAATAAAGAACGAATGGCTTTACTTGTTCACCGATAAATATGTTATTAATATCAATGTTAGAAAAATATATATCAAAATTAAATATTTTATTTCCATTAATCAATATAAAATAGCAAAGTTCTTTATTTTTAATTAAACAAAAGTGAATAGTAGCTTCCTATTACGTAATATAGACATGCGCTTGTATTATAATTTCGTAGTTTACAAGTACCTTTCGTAGTTTACAAGTGAGTGGTCTACCAGTGACATTTTGATCATTTAACTCCCGAGTGAGTTTGAGTGTTCAATTTGGCAATTTACCGATGAATCAAGATGGATATATAAATGTTTCACAGATAAACAAAGAATTTAAAAAAGATTTATGTATGTTTCAAAATGAATTCGAAATGAGTACACATTTTACGCCACGAGTATTGGCAGAAACCGTTTAATGGAATAAATATTTATGCTAGGTTCTCAAATTATAGAAACGAATTAATTATTTCATTCCTTACATTTTAGTTTTTACAGTTTAGTTAGTTTATTTTTAAAAATAAGTAGTATATAGAGGAACACAAATGGTTTTAATGCTTTAAGCCAGCTACTAATGCAACCGCTGTAGTAATTACAGTGCAATTTGGAACCAGCTAAAGTGATAAAGCAGGCGTGTTAATGCTTTTAAATGTACAAAGCTTAGCAAAATTATATTTACATAGGAGTGACTATTTACACAAGAAAATAGTATTAAATTATTGTATAGTTATAGTTATAGTTATGTGTATTTGAGATATGAAGGTACTTTATCTAAGTTTGAACAAAGTATCCATAATCTAAAACCTAAGTCTTAACACTGATATCAAAACTTCAACCAGCTTCGAATAGCTGCTGTAGAATGAGGGGGTACAAAGTAATGTCCACCTGTCTGTTACCAATTGAATTCGGGTTTCGAGTGTGATTTATCCCTCATCTTTGTTACCAAAGGTATTTGTTTAGTTCTTTTTGGCTTGACTCGAATTGATTGATTAATGACGCGACTGTTTTTTTTTATCTTTATAGTATCCTGTGGTGGAGGTTGGAGATAACCCCTACTATTTGACAGAGACTTTAATTTGTTGTTTAATAATGATTGATATTTATATGTAGTTGCATATTATTTAATTGTTTTATGTTATTGTACATTTAGTTATTCTTTGTTAAGTGTACATTTTGATTATTGCATAAATGTTATAGATTTATCTAACTTGCATAAATTAAATGTATCAATGCTTAGTGTTTATATTTGTAAATTAGTTATTTAAATAACAAAATTATTGTTGATCAATTATAATAGATAGTGAAAATAAAATATTTTATAGTAATGTATAATTTGTATTCTTATTTTTCTTAAACTTAAATCTTTACCGTGTTCGCTTGTTTTAAAGAGCGGCCATCAAAATGAGGCCTGCAGTTTTATACAAGTAACTCTTTGTATTCTATAATGCAAGTAGAACATAATATTTATTCTACGGCTTTGTTTCTCCTGGGGGTTTTTTCGAACGTCCGCAACAATCCGCGAAACCATTAAGAATGGTTTGCGGATTGTTGCTCCTGCCAATAAAATGGGAGTAGAAGTCCTACATAGGTCCATTTGTATCTCCTGTTGTAGCTGATCTCGATCTGCGTCATGCTGTGGGAAATCTCTTAAAAGGTGATGGATTTAAATCTATGCGAATACCCATCAAACCCGACATGGCTTGTCGGAGGTTGTGTGACTAGATTTAACAACTCTATTTTTTTTTCACTATTTTGTTGGCAAATCTGGAGTCTGGTAAAAAAAAAAATTGTGGTGCCCGCACTTTTCTCAGACGTGTACCCTCCAGTCCGACATTCTTTCTGCGTCAAACAAGTCTTCTGGTTGTCTTTGATGTTAAACACTAAGTAATGGAAGGAACTATGGCCAACTACTGCCTCAAGGGATGATCTCTAGTGAGAGTAAATGCCGATGGTGTTCTTTTTTGTTTGTGCTGCAATCAAGCCTTGCCCTGAAACTTACTGCCGTGCGTAAAGATTTGCACGTCTTGGTTGTTTTGAGTTTCAATCGGATGCTGATCTGGGAGGTTTAAAAAAAAAATTAAAAAAAAGCTTTTAGGAATTTTGGGCAAATCCTTTCTGTATTTGATTTAGTATTTTTAGGTTCCTAACTTTATAGCTGTAAATCGTTCTAATGACTTCGGAGTGAAAGCTGACTGATGTTTGCATCTTTAGATATTTTATGTTCTGAACCTTAATACAAGTGTTGGCTATGTGGTTATTTATCATCTATTGTAAGCCCTAAAATCTTGATTATACGAGAAAGTTCGATGGCTACACCCCCCATGGACAGGAGTGGTGAGTCAGTCATATTGTAACGTGACGTGACTGTTTGTGACTCTAAGCGGCATCGAAGATGGTACGATTTTTAAAGCTAAAACTTGAAAGCCAGATGGTCAAGAGTTAGCTTAGAGTCAGCTCGAGTCATTTAGTCGCTTGTGTGTCGTTTAGAGAATTCCTGGAATCGGTAAGCTTTTTATTATTCTGTGCCACTTACAGCAGAATTGAGGTTGAGGGTAATTTAATATAGAAATCATATAATATTTTCTATTAAGAATATCGTATTACGATTTCTCTTTCAAACAACATTTTTTTGAAAAAATAATTAACTTTAAACGAGTATTATGACACACACACACACACACATGCACATGTGTATTCCATTCTGCTGATATATAATAAAGTGCGATTTATGGAATTATAATAACTAATGGTATACATTTTGTTTATTCATGCTTTTGATTATATCATGACAAATATGTTAATTAAACAACTGACAAATGGATTCATTTTAAAACATTAGTCTACTGAAGACCCGAGAGATCCCTCAATTAGGGACATTTGTGTATTTTGATTGAACGTTATAATATAATATAATATAATATTTTATACATCATTTTTATATATAATGAAATATAATATACCATTAGTAATTAAAATTCCATAAATTTAACCTGATTATTCATATTTATGTTAATTATTGAAAAAATATATAACAAAATAAAAACTTAGATGCCGTTTTCATTTTCGTTGATGGTTTTGAGATCAAATACAATCCAGTTAGATTAATCTTAAAAGAAATATGTATATTTCTTGTTTTTGGAATAAGAATTATTCCAAAATAAATTACAAATTTCATCCAGTCTCAGTTTTATTATTTTTCTAAAAATTTTACGTACATTAATAACTAAATTATTATTGTTTACTTGTTTTTAGGGATTCGTACCTCGCAAGGAAAAAACGAAACCAATTAAACAACATTTGACAACGCAATTAAAAAATATAACCGTTTATGCCGAAAATTTTCGAAAATCGCTACGGAATTTAAACCTACAAGGTACTTCGGGTATATAGTAAGCTGTAACAAAATCAAACTTCTATTATATAAAATTCAATTAACAAAAACAGCAATTTAAGCCGAATATTTTTAAACTCGCGACTACTCGTTAGGGAATTAAAACCTATAGGTGTCCTGATCTGTCGACCTAAAATCCTGAAATTTAGCATGAAGCAATCTGTTATAGTACATGTAAAATAAAACCTCCGAAAACTTTAAATTTTTAATAACTAAAAAAAACAAAAAATACTAAAGAAACAAAAATAGTGGTTCAGAATATATTATTTTTAATTAGTGCACTTCTCGTCATATTTTTCATCATTCATATTTTTTTATCCATGATACTTGCCACTTTTGTTGGTTTTCTGTTATTTTATATAATCTGAAGAAACGTAGCCAGCGAAGCGTAAAGATTTATGTGCGTATAAGGACATTTATTATGATAGCTGCGACCTTCTTCTTACCATATGACTAGAAAGTTAAAAAAAAACGCAGCCAGATTAAATAGGATTACAAAATGCTTATGGATTAAGCATAATATATGTTATAAATGGTTATAATCTTACATAAGCAATCAAGTTAATATAATTGTGTTACTAAATGGCTAATTATTGTTAAGATATATAATGCTATGAAAACCTGTGTGCTGATTTTTTTAGTAATGCGAGTAATGCCTATATTTCATGTTTAAAATATAAAAACATGGTGACTACGGTTATACTATATGTTACACTTTTATAAATGTCTACAGACCATAATTATCGTTTAAGAGCTCTTAAGGAGAGTGTGTTTGCGTCTAAAAATTACTTAAGCCCTAAAAGAAAATATATTTAATTCATAGCGTTATTTATATGACTATATCCACTTCATTTTATAATATCATCATTAAAATTTTTTCATCATTTTGATTTTTTTCGTTCGTTATATTATTTTTTATATTAGATTTATAACAACATTTTATAATAACATAAAATAGAGTATAATAAATGATTACATAATATAGAGGTAAGTGTCTGCGCGTTATAGTCGAGAGCGTACGTAACATAATTAATGCACTGTTTTAAAATGTGACATTTAATTAAATCATCATATTATATGTATTGATTATAAAAAGTCTTTATTTAGCATAACATAAAATATAAGCTGTATTTATTCTTTCTCACCAGCATCACATCATCGACGGGCAGAAAATGAATCCGGGCATTAACTATAATTATATATTATAATTCATTGGTTACATACCAGTTTGACATACATAATAAATTTTATATATATATATATATATATATATATAAATAAAGAATGAAAAATAAACAGATACGGGCACGAATTCTCGTATTTAATATATTATCCTAGTTCACTTAGTAATGGTGTTATAAAAAAAAAATCTGTCAAACAGATTATTCTGAGAAATGAAATAATAACAGTAAAAGCTTTCAATGAAACGAAAAAGTATTGTGTACGTCTTTTTTTAATTTTGTTAAGGCGTTTTTCTATGAAATGTGAAAAACTTTATACAATTTAGATAATTATATTTCTAATTTAGTAACTTTTGTTTTGTATTTATTTCTACAAAATCTAGAAATCAAAGCTGGGACAAAGTCTTTAATGGCCTAAACTCTAAACTCTTAGTTACCGATCAAAAAACAGTAAGAGAAAACCAATTCATTATGAAATGAAATAGGTTTCCTTACTTAATAATGACTGAAGAAAGGCTCCTTTGGACTATTTTTTTAATCCAGATATTTTTTTCTTATAAATATGCCGGGGCGATAAAATGTTTAGCATGATTTTAAAATCTGCGATGTCTTATGATACTGTTCCATAAAATTGTTATAGCCCGATGGGGAACGAATGTTCAGGAATTAAATTGAGGTGAACGTACCGTGTCACAACCTGTCCCCGTGTAAAACTACTTCCGCCTTTTCTGCCATGGAACTATTTTCTTCAATATTTTTATATATTTTTGACGAGAAAATATTTTCACCATAATTCGTAATGATAAGAAATACATATACATATGCTCATCACATACATGCCTGTCCCGGTCAGGAATCGAACCCGGGCCTCATAGCATCTTTATACGTTAGGCGTCTGCGCTAACCACTCAACCAACGGGTTAAACACAACAACAACAACAACAACAACATTATTAAAACAACGTTACTGTTTCTTGGGATATTGATCAAATAACAAAAAAAGACGGTACTGACTTGATTAAATATTATGGAGCTCTATCTGCATTCATTTTGTAAAAAAAAAATATATATGAAATTTATTATACCTGAAGTTTTCGAATATATTAAACAAACTAAATATATAAAACAACTATCTAAAATATACATATTTTTGCAAAAGTTTTGCTCCAAAATATTACATTTTTTGTGATATATTATAATATTTCTCATGTTTGTATCAATGTATCGGTTAAATAAATAAGATACAATTAACTTCCATAATAAAAACTATAGGTAGACAAAGTGAAAGCAAGATCAAATATTGTTCTTATTTACAAACTCTATCAATTTTTCTTGTATGCTGTAATTTATTATGAATGAAGCTGATTACTTTATTTTTATTCTCAATTCAACTCACATTTATTTTAAATACTTGCTTTTTAGACATTAATCTTAAAAAGAGGTCGCGTCTCCGAAGGGACATCATTTATCTCAATATGAGCTTACTTCTGACAAGATAGCTTGTAATACTGGCCTTCTCTGCCGAGTTATAAGATTAAGGTATTCTATTTTTTATAAACGCTCACCTTTAATAAAGAAAAGCTTCTATAAATTCTATAAAAGAAAAACAAGTTATTAAAAAAATATATATATTTTTACGAAGATGACGATGATGCAATGATGATGATGATGATGATGTCCATTAAACTTTTTAGAATATATATATATATATATATATATATATATATATATATATATACATTCTATATATATATATATATATTTATATATGCATTCTAAAAAGTTTAATGTTTATATATATATATATATATTAATAGAAAATCACTTTAAAATATATTACTGCTGTATAAACTATATATTTTTATCATCAATTCTGGATTCAAAAACCTATGAAATCAGTATATCAGTAAATCAATATATCAAGATAACTAATATAATAATAATTCTTTAAAAAAATAGGTATCTATTTTGGACAGATTACTTCACGTTGAAATTTAAGCAACAAGACTAAACAGATTATATTATTTTCTTAAAGATCAAATTTGTTAGAGTTCGTTCATGTTTAGTGATAAAATATAATAATAACCTCTTTCACCTCTGTAAAGTCCTGAATCTTTTAGTAAAAGACATAAGCAGTAGATTTAATATACTAATCTTGCAATGGATAATTATAAGATGTTTACGCTACATATTACCTATACATCACATATAAACGAATTAAAATTGTACTAATATATATATATTTTTTAAAATTTTTTATTCTTTTTGGTAACAGTTATGTTTTTTTTACGATTTTACGATGACAAATGATGCCTTAGTTATTAAAACTACCTTTTATTGATATCTGATAAATAATAAAGGTTTTCAAAGAGCATCATAAAACATCGTGTTTATTTCACAATTATACTATTTGTAATATTAGAACTGTAATTCGTATGTAGTATATTTATGGGTAAATAAAAAATATATAGCGTTTTAAAGAAGTAAATAATAATTCAGTCTCATAATAACATACATAACCATTGGTATTATTATTATCATCGTTTCCAAGTCATTTGCTTAATCGAATAGAGACACACTGTATTATTATACATAGACGCATAGCAAATAGAGGAAATGAACTGGAAGATACTTTGTTAGATAGATTATTTAACATGCTTGCATGCTCACGTCTATACCTTAGTGTCACTTCTTGTGGTTTTCCTTTTATCAAGCACATACTATAATATATATACTTATGTAAATGTCTATATTCTGTTGCAGTTCATAAAGATGAAATATTATTAACAGAATATAAATTATAAAACTAAGGCATACATGATTATCTCATAAAAATAATGCAAAATTTTGTTGTGCTATCTATCCAACAGAGCTGCTTTTGAGATATTTTTGTAGAGCAAGATTAGAACAGACTACCGCTGGGTAACTTTACAATTGACCTACCGTATCGCTACAGCATAGAATTTTATATGTATTATGTATAATGTTTTTAAACAGCAGTAAAAAAATACATTAAAGAAATTTCTGTTTTAGACAAAAAGCACCCATTATTTAATTATAATAAATACAGCAGGGCCCTGTGAGGACCGATAGCTTTTGTCTTCCCGTTTAATGGTTAATTTTGTTAATGGCTCCATTGCTTCGGAACCTTTTATTATAAATAAATAATAGAAAATACTTAGTACTTTCCGTAAGCTGAGGTTGCTTATAATTAGAAAAGCACTCAAATGGTTTTGGAATTGTAACTATATATATTTATAAATGTAACTGTATTATATTTATAAATGTAAAGTTAACCTGCTATCGATGATCCGAAAGTGTATAAATTAAAAAAAAATATTTGTAAGTAAATAGGAATATATTACTTAATATATATAAACCTAAGATCATCTCTAGTTCCAAACTGTGTATTGATAACTGGTACTGTGTAATGATACTGGTAATAATCCGAATATGGTCCTTGGTTTTCTGAATTAGTAAATAATATTATTTCTCCGAAACTCCTATTACCATGCAAACTTAGAGAACCCAGCAGCCTCATCTCTAGAACTATTTAGTACACTTTTAGTTTTACACGTTATCATGATATTCACATTATAATAAATATTAGGGTTTAACTTAACCACTTTTATAATTATTATAAAAAAACATAATTATATTATTGAAGTAATAAGAGAAATTTTGTGTACTACTGTACTATACAGAAAATATTCGTAGTAGGTGTTTGAAAAATCCGAATTTAAAACTATAAAGTAATAAATAATGAAGATTTAATATTTATTAGGTATGTACTACCTATTATTTATCTGTCCTATTTACTAAAAGGTGTGAAGTCGGTGCCAAGCCATTTAGTATTAGAATTCGGTTGAATACATTTTCGTAATAATTGATTTTTTTGTTTTCTTTCTATCGATTCAAGCATCTTAAGATTTAATTGTTCTTTTATAGCTTTAATTACGTATCTTAATTTTTGAAGAAGACATTTCATAATTCGCAGGTCCATGTAGTTTAAGAACTCTGTTGAATACATTTTAATAATTTTGTTATTTTTTCACTATTCTTCGTATTGATTCAGCTGCTTATATTATCAGATTCAATTGCTTTTTTATTATGTTTATTTACGTATCTAATCATTAAAGAAGGCATTTCATTGTATTAATTTGCTCGTATTCATTTTACTGGTTAAATATAATTAGTTTTATCAAGCTTGGCACCGACTTCAAACCAATTAGTAAATAGGACATATAAAAATAGGTAGTATATAATAAATATTAAATGTTCATTATTTTTAATGTTTAGTTTTAAAGTATTTTTATTGAATACTTTTAAGTTTATTGCTACATTAAAGTCAATTAGCCATGGGTAGACCTACAAAAGGTGCTGCGTGCCTTAAAAATTACAGATCTTAAGAAAAGGGAACGGATAAAAGTAGTCGTTTCCGTAAAAATGCTCTTAGAAACACAATTTCACGTTTTTGTGAAAAACTTGGGCTGGCCATGAAGGCATATATGAAATTACGATTACTTCAAGAAAATCTTTATCAACGTAATTCTAGACTCGGTAAGATCCAAGAGCGTCTTGCGAATGAGTATTTTAGCAAAGAGGTAATAGACTTGGCTTCATTAATGAACGTCTGGCTAACGAGTCAGCTGAGCAGAGGACTCATAGACTTGGTCTTATTAATGAGCGTTTAAAGAACGAGTCGACTAAGCAGAGAGCTCATAGATTAGAATTGATACGAAACCGTACAGCAACCGAGTCTGCTCAGCAACGTGAAAACCGGCCAGCAGCAGCGCGTCAGACTTCACAAAGGCTTGGTTCAATGAAAAAGCGTAATTTTATAACCACCATAAATCAATATGCTGAAGTACCATGTATAGTCTGTAAGAAACGATCATTTCCAAAACAGATGTCATTAGTCACAGCACGTTTTGATTTTACCTCCGGGGGAGCTGGTACAAAACTTGGACAAAATGCTCATAAAATAAAAACTAATGGGCCTACTTGAATAAAATTTTTATGGAATCAATTCGAAACTATTCCACATCAAACAAAAAAGAATTAAATGTTTTTAAATGAAATATATATGCCTGTACTAAGTTCCACTATTTAATGATTTTATATTTATGCTATGCGACCGGTTTCGAACATCATCGTCAGGCATACCTGATTTAAAACATTTTGTTATGAAGTTCCATCAAGAAATTTCAACACAAAGTGTAAATTACCCAAAAAAGAATTACGTAATTCGGTTCAGAAACCTCGGAGAAATCGGTGTACCTACATAAAAATAAATATATCGGCCGAATTGAAAAACTCCTCCTTTTTGAAGAAGCCGGTTAAAAATTAAAATAAGCTTAACATTGTTAAAACTATATATAGACTGTTTCATGTTAAGTTTATGTTATACCCATAATAAAATTAAAATTGTACCAACATTGTATACAAATTGTGGTGGTATATTGCTTTATTATTGGAAATCATCACTCAGATATATCGATTTTCGCGGGATCATAGATGGGAGCTAGCCTATGAATAAATAATTTTTAATATAAAAAGCAAAGACGCTTTATTGTGAGTGATTACATTTAGTAAAGCAATGTTACAATACATAATTATGATGTTGCCTGGTAAATATATAGGTAGTTAATAAAAATAGTGGCTTAATTATATACATATAACAATTATCAAAACTATTCTGTAATTTTTATTAATACATAAGCAAGTATTCTGTGTGATTAGGAATTCAGAATTAACTCTTTTAATTAATTATTCAAATGATTAAGAAATCAAAGGAAAGCTTTTAATTATATGAAATGGTTTGGTTTTATAAAGCATTTAATGTTTCATTTAAACTTGAGTATTTTAACCATTTCTCAGCTAGAAATATTAGAATAGCTATATTTTCTTCTTTTGATACTAGTTATATATTGAGATATCTTGATACTAGTTATATATTGAGATATATGTAAACTTTATTTAACCAATAAAAACTTGAATGTAATGTAGTTTTCAAATAACATAATTGAACATCGAAAATAGCTAAATAAATAACAAAGATAATGACTGTAACACAATCAATCAACTCTCAAAGTAACAAGTAAATTTTTTTTTATATAATTTCCACTAAGCACGTATTATATGCACCTAACTTTTTAATTACAGTATTGGCAATCTCGATACCGTCAGAATTGAGTTCTGCAGACATGCAATCAGGACATTCCACATTGAACAAGTAGTCTGTACTAGTAGTTATAGCATTTAGATAACTAATGTACAAGTGGACGAAGTCGCGGGCTAATGCTAGTACAGACTTAAACTGGCTACTTACTCTAAAATATCATAAAGTGCATGCAGTATTGTATTTTCTATTTATGTGGTTTAATAAAACGAGTTTTACGAATAACTCGGTAACAAAAGGTAATACTTCAAAGGATACCTACCTATTAGCCGTATTGTACTAGTATACATATTGCGTACTCAACTACTATTTTAAAATAATACAATGCTACCAACAAAGAATACAAGAAGGATTTTTATAGGAAAAGTCTTTTTGTATTGTGTAGGACTTATATATTGTTGAGTAAAATTTCCTCAAAGCAATATAAAATAAAGGAAAAATAGACGAGTAACAGTTTTATAAATTTATTTAAATTATATTATGTATTTTTTCACGCTATTATATAAAATATATAAGGTGTGATGCATTTAATTATATTTCATTATTTAAAAGATATGTTAAATAAGTCGCATATAATCCTTAATACAAAAGTGTTAGGGAAATTATTACACTTTGTAATATAGAAGTGTGATAAAACTTCACTGCTCAATAAATGATCGTTTTCACGGTTCAAATAAAGCCACATTCGTCACTTATCAACCGCTTAACTCTTTAAACTTTAAATACAACGAGATGTGTTCAAACTTTTGTAATAACAAAAAATATTAACTTAGTTACACATATTCTTTTCTTTAAATTTGTAATATCCATTTTTAAAAATTCTTGAACGATACTGAGCTAATTAAATTTCAATAAATGTATAATAATAACAAAATCTTAATGTTTCTTTATTTCATAAGTTTATGAAAAGACATAACTTAGTAATGATAAACATTATTCTTGTAATATTTTTGTCTAAACTAATAATTTCAATGCAATAAAAACTAATAATTTTATTGCAATAGGATTATTTTAAATTGAAAGAATCTTTTTAATTACAATGATCCGTTGGTCCGTTTGTGTGTGTGTGTGTGTGTGTGTGTGGGTAAAAATATTGAGCATTGTATGTTACCTTAATGTATGTAAGTCAAAATAATATAACGTCAATATACCTATTTCATTCAGGAATATACTCGTAGGCATCCAAGGTATCTCTAGAGAATAGATTCGATTACTTGATACGTAGAAGATACATATTGTGTTGTTTTGGCTGGCTTCCAGATTAGTTTCTAATAACAGTATAAAACGTTTTATACATATAAAGCCAAATTGTAACTTATTAGATCTGAAGTAGGAACACACATATTAGACACTATTTCTCTAAATGCCTTGCTTTAATGGCTCTTCTAATACGCAATTCAATCTATACAGATAATTAGTCTCAGTAATCTTTATGATAAAAATTTTCTTAGTCAATTCAATAACTACTTTTTAGTATCGGATGGACTTATTATGGCATAATATGGCTGTTTTTTAACTTAAACATCTAACTTAAAAAAAATACAGTCATTCATAACGCTTTTATAGAAAGGATTTATTTATAAAAATATTTTCCTCAGCTTTTGAGAAAAGGGACGTATTAAGTCTCAAAGACTAACAGGAGGGAGAAAGCTGGTCAATGAAGTTGTTTGTGCCGTAATTCAATTTATAGTTTTTCAACTTTCGTGAACAACATGTTTTCTGCGAAGTAGATTTAGGGGTTTGTTCAAAATTGTTTACTATTTTTTTATTTTTTACTAAGACTCGTTTCTATTTTTATAATAATTATAAAAACCCCCCTTGAATCTTTCAACAAATACACGATATTATACAATACTTATACTTTTAATCATTTTGAGGTAACATTTGGAATAGACGACAGAAAACAATATTAAAAAATAATCTATCTGTATCCCTATGTCTATAGGGGACTATAATCAGAATATGTTAATATAAAAACTTATGTTAAAAATAGAATGTCCTTACACCAAACAGATAATTAGATAATGTGTTTCAAAAATGGCCTTAATATGTATACCACTCAAAAAAAAACAAAATTTAATTTGTCTCTGAAAGAATTCACACATACCGTAAATATTAACCAAGTTTCCATAGAGTCTATTGCTCAATTTTGTCGATACATTAACTCGACCACGGACTTGTGGACTTTTATAGTATGATTATAGTGATTAAACGAGGCAGTTCATATGGAAGTAGATTATAATTTTAATTACAGATATATTTTAGTCTCCGCAGCACTCGAATTTAAATTTATAATTAAAGGTTTATTTAGAGCTTTAGTGCAGTTTAATTAATAATACGGTTTCGTAATACTTGTTATCGATACACTTTTTACCAATTAAAAGTTTATATTATTCAAATAATTTTCCTAAAAACTTTTCTACAGATATCAATTAATACTTTATCTACTATATATTTGTAATAACATTCCTACTAACTACTTTGACTAGAAATTGAAGTTTGACGCCAATCGCATTCGTAGCAATAAAGAATGCAGATTTTTATATTATTTTTAAAAGAGATTGTGTTCAAAGTTGAATGGTGCATAGTTAAATAACAATTAATTAAACTATAATAACAAGTAGAATTTCTTAAAAACTATTAAATGATCTTTATAAAGATTAGATTTAAATTATTTTAATGATTCTTCAAGTAATGTTGTATACTTA
Organism: Napeogenes inachia; assembly: GCA_959347355.1. NCBI lineage: Eukaryota > Metazoa > Arthropoda > Insecta > Lepidoptera > Nymphalidae > Napeogenes > Napeogenes inachia. The sequence goes on along the minus strand of OY365793.1, from coordinate 10,295,799 downwards.
TAGTAGACTACCATATGCCGTCCAAGACCATTTTAAGGCGGATCAACCGGCGTTATTGTTTTTAACGGAGATGAAGGTATCTTCAACAAGCGACACAGCAGTGTTATCATAATCTAAGCATATTTGTAAGCGTACTTATAACATAATTGTATACCTCACGCTACTGCGAGGACCGACCGCTAATTTTAAATTTGAGGATCTAACAACTCTCAGTTTACGCGTAGACATGGACGACTATGACGACATTCACAGCTAAGCTGAGGTGCTATTTACGAAGGTTCCAAACTTTAGAAATCTTAAGATAAAAAATACAACCATGCCTCCAGATTTTTTAACACACTAGAACAAAGTCCAAATATGTCGTCAAAATCTTCTAAAAGCTGCTCTTGGCAACTTCTGCAAGCCCTCCTTTCCGTCTTTGCACTTTGAGAATGACTTTCTGGCTCACACGGCAAAACAGAACGTCAATCTTTTTGATATTCTTATTGAATCCAATCTCGACTTATGCATGACAACGGAAAGAAATTGTCTACTATCTCGCGATGTCAGAGATCGAGAGAGACGAACTCTATTTTCCTTGAACGTTCATAAGTCGAACGGGTCGGCGAGAGCTAATTGTATTATATATTTCATAAATATTTTAGGAGCGATAACTTTTTAATGTATTGGATTTATATTTATATAAATAATAATTACATTTTTTTACAAAAAGTCATCAGCGACAACTTATATATAATACTGGGCCTTGTCAGTCCGTGGAGAGTTTTAAGATATTACGTAATCTATAAACATGCCGTGAATTAATATTTTCATCCTTTTCTTTAATATATAATTACAGTCACATTTCGCATGTCGATGATTTGGATCAATAACAACCGTTAATAATTGATACATTTTCATTATTGTTTTGCGCATTGGTACATTTTCATTATTGTTTAATTATAAATTACATTATTTTTAAAGTAATGTAATTTATAATTAAACATTTTTTGACATAGTTTTTTAAACAATATTATCTTGCTGCCTCCCAGTCAAAATAAATTAAAGCAATAAAAATTTTCTGTCTTTCAGGCCCTTTAGGTTTATTACATTATAGCTACATAAAAAAAACAATGGCCATGTTATAGTATTTATTTAAACTAGTAATTCTGTTGAGCTTTTTGAATATACTGGGTGTTTCGAAAATCGGTTTTTAAAATATTCATTGGATAGGATTGAAACTGCATTGCACATAAATGTGTCACGTTGCTAAGAACTTAAATTTGAACTGGGAACACTCGTTTCCGTTTGTTACTCTTATAAATTTATAGAAATTGAAATATAAATATAAAAAATCTCAGTTTTAGCCGTATTGTAAGGTATACTCGTTAAGTGACCCCTAAAACGACGTCCACTGTTTTACGACGGTCAATCAGTATAGAAGACGTCAGTTGGTAGCATATGTTGATATTTGGTAGCGACATCGTTAGCAGATGAAAATATTTTAAGTCAGTTCTGTGCTGAGCAACTTTTTTTTAATAAATGGGTATTTAAACATTCCACGGATTAATAATCATACCTCCATTTTGAAGGTTATTATTTTAAATTAACTTAATATATTTTTGTAATGTAAATAGAAATTAAATTTACAGGCCCAATCGATACTACATTGAACTACATCTTGTGTTTTCAATAATACTGTAGATTTATTGCGTTTTACCTCGTTTGTTTAGGAAATTGACCTGAAAGCCTGCCAAAACGTACAGTATCTGCCACGATCCAGTTATCGAATATTACTTAACAATACAACGTGAATCCATATAGTTGTATATATCAATTAGTTTTATTGCCTTATAATAATTTTGTTATCTAAAATGTATACCATAATTATTATTTTACTCAAGTTAATACTTTTCTTTAATACACAAAAGCGGCATTTTTAAACATGTTTAATTCATTTTAATATCAAATGTGTGTGATTTGGTTTATAACTTGAAGAAAAGCTTTTGTAAAACGTTTTACATTTAAATTCAAATTTTGTACTATATTTGTATATTTAATTTCAAGCAAATATTTTTATAAAACCACATTAATTTTTTGTCCTATACAAACGAAACTAAATAAAATAAATAAAAATATGAATCGTAAACTACCTACAGTAGTTCATACTCGTACAGGAGCATGTTCGTAATTCACGTCATTACAGACGCGCTGCTTGCAATTTCCTACCTATGATGTCGCCGCATCCGTTAACACAATCTGTGGTAACGATTCAATTGCTTACAGATTGCTGTTGTGGGTTACGTAAATTATGTGTTCGTTTTAACTGAGTTTTCTAAACATATTGTTCTAAAATGTTGAATCTGATTAACCATTTTTTTTAGCTTAATTTGTTAAACTAAAACTATTTAGTTTCTAGTTTATGAAATCCTACAATTTTAAGAAGGGTCCTTCTAGACATGTATTAATAAAATATTTTTGAATGGGTCTCATGAGCCTTACTGAACTCGATAAAAGGCTAATATTACCTAGTCCTAATATGACCTAGTCTTGCCATAAATGTTGTAACAAAGAAAAAAAAATTTTGTAATTGCTAAGAACATTTATTACTTTCCCAGTGTGTTAGTTTAATACACAAATATAAAATAATTAAAAGTATAAAAATCTGGTGTCCATTGGCTACAATACAGTTCTTTAAACGTTGAGGGCAGTTATCAATAGGAGCACGCGCTCTTTCCATGGGGAAATTCTTCACTGCCAATCGTACGGATTGTTTTTGGGACCCCAAATTATCATGTTGCTTAGAGAAAGCTATACTATCTAAAACTGACCAGAAATCATAATCCAGTGGGTTAAGATCGAGCTCTGATAAAATCCGAGACTTTCCCGCCAAAACTGCGCGGACCGAGCTTTATGACCCGGCGCCGAGTCTTGCTGGAAGAACCATACTTGGTTATTAAACATGGTGTTCTAGGTGCTATCTTGGACATTGGACAGGATTTCTTCGAATTTTTTCCCTTACTGCTATGATTACCTTTTTAGTACGAACACTACGTGGACGGCCAGATCTTTCTCTGTCACTGAGGAAGTCTCATAGTTTAGTAATGCAATCACAGCGATTCTGTTTTCGTTATCACCCCACTCCATTTTAATATAACCAAATATTGTACAATGTGTTGGCGCTAAAATGAGTAAACACAATGAACAATCCTTATAAAAATGATAGATTCCAAATTCAAATGTCATATTTTTTTTTTTATTGTAATAGAATAAGAATATTTGTAATGTTTCTGGGAAGGTTTTATTATGAGACTTAACTTCAAGTTCTTAGAATAACCACTTTTTTTAATAAATTAATTATTTTATTAAAAACTGTTATCGTTAATAAATTATTTCAGAGAAAAAGCTTGTTAATATGTCATTATGGTATATCAAAATCGATTAGTTTGTTAATAGTGGCGCCATCTCTGTTAGTATATAGACAACTAGACACTGCGGTCTATGATCTTATATATAATAAAGGAATTTAGTCTGTTGCGAATAACGTGTTTCATTAGAGGTTATGGGCTAACTCTGCGTAAATTATCAGTTATTTTAGTAAAAATAGATAATTAGTGAAAGTTATATCGCGGAAATATGACTACGAACTATATTGCCAGTGTTCCTAAACTCAAGGGGAGGGAAAATTACGATGAATGGAGCTTCGCGGCTGAAAATTTGTTAGTTCTTGAAGGAATGGACAAGTATATCAAGCCAACGGCAGATTTTGAGATTAAGCCAGTAGACGATGCAAAAACGAAGGCAAAGTTAATATTGACTGTGGAGCCATCATTGTATGTACATATTAAGAATACCAAGAGCGCAGCAGAATTATGGACTACTTTAAAGACCATGTTTGATGACTCCGGTTTCTCACGTAAAATAACCTTGCTGCGACATTTGATATCTATTCGCTTAGATAATTGTGACTCAATGGCTACATATGGTTAAATGGTACGGGCTTTACAATTACAGATGAATGGATAGGTTCATTATTATTAGCAGGTTTGTCGGATCGTTATTCTCCAATGATAATGGCAATAGAACATTTGGGCATTGTGATAACTGCAGATGTTATAAAGTCAAAATTGCTAGATATGGAAGTTACTATAGACAATGACGCCACGCATGCTGCATTTACCGCGCGAAATAAACATTTATTTAATAAGTTAAGATAAAATGGCGGCCCTTCAACATCAACGTCAAACAAAAAGATTATGACAGATTCATCGAAAACAATAACGTGTTACAAATGTAAAGAAGGTGGTCATTATCGAAATCAGTGCCCTTTATTAAAGAAAAATAGCAGTAAATGTGTATTTAATGTCGTTTTCCTAAATGGAAAGTTCAATAAAACTGAATGGTATGTGGATTCCGGCGCCAGCGCTCATATGACGGCGAATAAATCTTGGATAAAAAACATAAACTTGACGCCGTTTTTACCTGAAATCGTGGTCGCAAATGAATCTAAAGTGCCTGTTGTTTGTTCCGGGGACGTCGACATTATTTCTAAATTGAAATATGAAATTACTGTGAAGGATGTGCTATGCGTTCCCAGTTTGACTACAAACTTATTATCTGTGAGTGAACTTATTAAAAACGGAAATAATGTTAAATTTGATGAAGAACACTGCTACATTCGAGACAAGAATGGTGTTTTGGTTGCCACCGCTGACCTGTCAGATGGTCTTTATAAGTTAAGGTTACAAACAGAGACTTGTATGTTGATTGCATCAGCAGTAAGTGGGAAGCTATGGCACAGAAGATTAGCACACATAAATAGTCAAGATATGAACAAGATGAGAGATATTGTGGATGGCTTGTCATATGAACACAATTTTGACATAACCAAATCTCAGTGTACAACTTGTTGCGAGGGAAAGCAGGCCAGATTACCCTTTTCACATGTTGGTGAAAGAAGCACAGAATTATTGCAAAGAGTTCACACAGATCTCTGTGGACCAATGGAAACAAAATCATTGAATGGTGCTCGATATTTCATATTGTTTATAGATGACTTTAGTCGGATGACTTTTATATATTTTATTAAGAATAAAAATGAGGCATTCAGTAAATTTAAAGAGTTCAAGACAGTTGTTGAGAATCAGTTGAATAAGAAAATAAAGGTGTTACGTTCAGATAATGGACTAGAATTCTGCAATAAGGAGTTTGATCATTATTTGAAACAAAATGGTATAATTCATCAAAGATCAAATAATTATACGCCTGAGCAGAATGGTTTATGTGAGCGAGCCAACCGTACAGTTGTGGAGAAGGCTAGATGTCTATTGTATGATGCAAAGCTGGATAAACAATATTGGGCAGAAGCAGCTAACACTGCTGTTTATTTGAAAAATAGATCCATTGCTTCAGGACTTCAGACAACTCCATTTGAATTGTGGTATGGGAAAAGACGAAATCTCAGTCATATCCGTTTATTTGGAAGTAAAGTCATGGCACATATTCCTAAGGAACGCCGTTTAAAATGGGATAAAAAAGCTATAGAACACATTTTAGTTGGATATGGTGAAGATGTTAAGGGTTACCGGCTGTATAATCCTGCAAAGAAGAGTCTTGTTATAAGTAGAGATGTCGTTGTGATGGATAATGAATCAGAGCTCGTAGAAACAGGTTATGAGTCAGCTCTCTGGATTCCTAGGGAAGAGACACTTTCAGATAACATAGAAAAAGAGAGCACAGTTTCAGTGGGGGAAATGTCGCCTCATGCTTTAGAGACTGAACACTGCCTTTCAGATTCTTCAGTGTATGAAGATGGTAACGAAACACTAAATGAACCTTCATCTCCAATCACAGACATATTTGATCCAGGAGTCCAGACAACGTCAACTCCAGGACAGAAACCAGAAGTACCTGACAAGCGCCTCAGAAAAATACCTGATCGGTATGGTTTTGCAAATCTTTCCAGTACTGTTTCAGCATTCGAGGAAATCGTGTTCTCAGAGGCTCTCGCAGGGCCTGAGAGTGAACAGTGGAAACATGCCATGGCCGACGAGTTGGAGTCTTTTGAGAAAAATGATGCATGGGAGCTCGTTGACAACCCAGGTGATGTGACAGTTGTGAAGTGCAGGTGGGTGCTTAACAAAAAGTTAGATGTGGACAATAAAGTGCGGTTTCGGGCTAGATTGGTGGCTAAAGGTTTCTCGCAGAAACCTGGAATTGACTATACAAACACTTTCTCTCCTGTAGTTAGACATTCAACGCTTAGATTATTGTTTGCTCTCAGTGTTAAGATGGGTATGAGTATTCATCATTTAGATGTTACTACAGCCTTTTTAAATGGTTTTTTAAAAGAAACCATTTATATGTCATTACCTCCAGGTTTTGTGAACGAAAGTGGGGGAAAGGTTTTAAAATTGAAACGAGCAATATATGGGTTAAAACAGTCCTCCCTTGCGTGGTATGACAGAGTTAAAGATTTGCTGTACAAATCAGATTTTAAAAACAGTCAGTATGAGCCTTGTTTGTTCACAAAAACTAAGGGTGAAGTTAAAATTTTTGTGGCCTTATATGTAGATGATTTTTTAATTTTTTCCAATTGTCCTGTTGAAAGTAAAAATTTAAAAGATATTTTAGGATCAGAATTTAAGCTGAAAGATTTGGGGTCTGTGAGGAAATATTTGGGCATGAGAATAAATGTCAATAAAAATGTAATAACTTTAGATCAGCAGCAGTATATTGATCAGTTAATAACTAGGTTCAATATGTTGGATTCTAAAATGCATAAAACCCCAATAGAGTGTAAATTAAATATAGAGAAAGCTGATAAATGTGTATCTGATGTTCCATATCAGCAGTTAATAGGATCACTAATGTACTTGGCAGTTTTAACTAGGCCTGACATTTCCTATTCTGTTAGCTATTTGAGCCAATTTAACAGTTGCTATGATCACTCACATTGGCATTACGCTAAACGTATTCTTAAATATTTGCAATGTACAAAAACTTACTGTTTAAAATTTTGTAAGGATGATAGCAGACTAGAGGGTTTTGTAGATAGCGATTGGGCCAGTGATGCTATAGATAGGAAGTCTTACACGGGCTTTTGTTTTACTCTGTCAGGATCTGCCATTTCATGGCAAAGCAAGAAACAGAAGTCAGTATCGCTTTCTAGTACAGAAGCCGAATATACTGCATTGTCTGAAGCAGCTCGTGAAGCTGTGTATTTGAGAAACCTGTTACATGAAATAACTGGTAACCTTTCTGTAATACAGATCTATTGTGACAATCAAAGTGCTTTAAAGTTATTATTCAGTAACCAAAGTCACAACAGATCAAAACATAGAGATGTAAGATTCCATTATATAAGAGATGTTGTAAAAAATAAATATATTAAAGTTATGTATCTGTGTAGTGAGGAAATGCCTGCCGATTTACTTACCAAAGGACTATGTCCTGTAAAACATTATAAATTTATGTGTAAATTGGGCATTGTACTTAAATAAAATTGTTGTTTATTTTGATAAGTGGGGGTGTCATTATGGTATATCAAAATCGATTAGTTTGTTAATAGTGGCGCCATCTCTGTTAGTATATAGACAACTAGACACTGCGGTCTATGATCTTATATATAATAAAAGAATTTAGTCTGTTGCGAATAACGTGTTTCATTAGAATATATATATTTTTTAATTTTGTCACAAAACCATTGAAATTAGTTTATTTTAATGTAAACATATTTTAGGTATTGATAAAATGATAAAAACAATAATAATAAATAATTTAATGTGAGCGTCGTAAATAAATTATATTATTGGCATCTGCGTCATAATTATTGTGTCCATTAAACTGAATTGACATTGATTGAAATCCGACCTATTTCAAAATATCGAAATGACAATTTGTGATTTATAGCATGCTGTATATTTTGTTTGGATAATATTACGCATCAAATCAGTCTTAAGTAATCACAAATAATTTTATAACAATATTTGAGTTCCTGTGCACTTTATCGTTCAGTTTCAACTAAACCTTTATAGTTGCAATTATTATAGATACCTACTTCATGTAATTTTTTTATCAGGCTATCGTATATTTAAGATTTGCTTTCTAGATACCTTATGGACTATAATGATTAGATTGGAATAGAATAAAAATAGAAAACGCATTTTCTGCTGACGGGTTAAGCGGTTGAACAGGATCCAAATCTAGCCCAAAGGACGTAATATGAAAATTAAATAACCTCCTATACAAAAATAAGTCTAAAAAGGATAACAATAATATTATTACGTACTTATTGAAGTCGTTGCGTCCGGGGACTTTTGTACGTAACGTACGTTGATTATGGTGTCTATTTTACGAAGATAATGAATGAGGACTAAAACTATACGATTTTAAATTGTTATTTCGTTATTTGCCTTGATACATTTTTTTTTTAAATTCTTCATTCACTTAGCAGTGCCCCGACTCAAAAACTTAAATAAGTACATATTCTTATTATTTTTATCTTTTTTAGACTTTTTTTGTATCGCAAGTTTTTTATTTTATATTTTTAATTACGTTACTGGTTTCCTTATATAGTGTATAAATGAACCTACGAACATTCTTTTTTTTACTTATTTTTACTATCAATATTGTATAAAATCCTTTCACTATCACCAATAAAAGCTCCGTGTCTTGGAGCTTTCCCTTCAATTTCAACCAAATATAGCTAAAAACCATCTCGATGATCCAAGCCGTCTATAAAAAAAAAAACAAAAAACCAACTTAAATCCGTTTACGCGTTCTGCTGCTCCGTTGCTACAAACAGACACACAGATACATAGGTCAAATTTATAACACCCCTCTTTTTAATAGATGTATTAGATTTAAATTATTCAAATACTCAGCATGTACAACTTCCAAGTAGCACTCGTTAGTCTTCACATGTAGTTTGTTTTCTCTCACGTGACGTCATAACATTAAACATCGTTTATGGAGCATTGTAACATTTAATAATTTGACATCATTTGAAGTTTATACAAATATAGAATGAAAAATAAACTGACACAGGCAAGGGCTTCAAACCCGTGACCTCTGGGTAAACGTCCCGTCGCTCTACCAATTGAGCTATGGTAGCTAAAATAAAATAAATTTAAATAAGCTTAACTTGGCTATACATGTTTATAGATATTTTCAAACATCATTTAAACTACATAAAAGTTTAACTTCTAGAAATTAGTTGTTTTGAAATGAAATTTTAATTACTAATGAATATGAATATATATTACGATTCATTTTTAAGAGTTACTAAATAGTTGTACTACTATATTTGATAGTTTTACAAGAATAATGTTAAGAATATTATAATAATAATAATATCATAAAAAAATTACAACAATTCTAGAAATTAGAAACATTGTACATAAGCAGTATTTGGATGTCTTACTAAGTTACCCCAAAAGCACCATATATTTTTTATAACTATGATATTTATATTTTATTTAATATAATTTAAGTAACAATTATAAAAAACATCAATATCACAAAATATGATCATTTAAAAATTTTAGACTTAATTAACAACACAAAGTGATTTCGAATAAAATATTCACCAGATGCTACACATTTTGATTTCCTCCGTCTGAAAACAATTTCGAAACCCATATTTAAGGTATAAAGTAAAAATGAGAGTGATATCTGTGAAATCATATAAAGAATTGATTTTTAGGACAAATTGCATTTAGTCATCTTCAAATATAAAATGGAATATCAGATATAAAATAATAATAAGTTATTTGTTTTAGTTAAACTTGTTATTAATATTCGTTCAAGATTATTAAAATTAGTAAATAGTTCATAAAGTTTCATAAAGTTCACAAATAAAAATAGATAAATGTATTTTTCATGACAAAATAAGTTGTTGTTTCTTATCATTTAAATTTTTCAAAATTTCCTTTATTTGTATTATGTTACTCTTTAATCGAATACATTTTGTGTAACATTATTCTAGTTGTCCAGATTTTAATTCATTTTTGTACATATTTTTGTCAGATAACTCATCAATGTTATTTTCGTGTTATAACAACATTACATGGCTGGATGAGCAATATATGGCCACCAGTTAACATTCACAAAATGTGGTAATAACTCATACAAATAAAATTCGTATTATTCTGCGGAGTAAATAAATTTACGATCGTCCCCGTCTATTAATGTGATCACCATGATGTGTTTGTTATGTTCGTGTAAGTAGGAATGTTGATAACACATCTCTGTAATAAATAATTGATTACAATCTGTGATAATGTGTTTATTTTACAGCAGGTTGTTATTTCGTATCAGAAAAGTATACTTTGATGTTAGATTTTTTTATGAGTTATTAATTTTAATCATAATTAATCGTAATAATAATTTGATTTGATAAAGAATATCTTGGGAAGAAAGATTTGGGAATTATGATTTAAATTATATATTTACTACAACCTATACCACTTCAGTCACTGACTATTTTCTATTATTTAACATAATTTTGTACATATAATGTAATATTTTTTTAAAATAATAAATGTATAAAATTCTACCGGCATCCTTACCATTACCCAGAGGACCATAGCCGGCGAAGCGCGTAGATTTATGTTCATACAAAAACATTTATTATTATATGAGTTACTTAATTTTACGTAAGAAAATGAAAAATAAATAAAGGCAGATTAAACGATATGAATTTATATCAACCGATACGGGCAGGTATTCGAACCCGCGACTACTGGGAAACCGTCCCGTAATTTAATTCACCGAGACGGACAGCGATACGGTAGCTCAGTTGGTGGAGCGACGGGACGGTTTCCCAGTAGTCGCGGGTTCGAATCCCTGCCCGTATCGGTTTATTTTTCATTCTTTATTTATATAAATTTAAATAAGCTTAACATGGCTATACATGTTTAAAGATATTTTCAAACATTAATTTCGGTAGTGGCATCTTTTCAATGTTTATCTATACTGCAAAGTTAGAAACATTGGTTAGGATTTTCGAAAGAAACCTAATAGACGTCACCACCGTCCCGATAAAAACGATTACATATAGAATGCTTAATTCACCGAGACGGACAGCGATACGGTAGCTCAGTTGGTAGAGCGACGGGACTGTTTCCCAGTAGTCGCGGGTTCGAATCCCTGCCCGTATCGGTTTATTTTTCATTCTTTATTTATATAAATTTAAAAACTAGATTGATTTTGGAACTTTATTGTATAAATTACATTTCATAAATATAAATTTCAATAAAATCTTTTCATAATTAAACAAGTATTGTTTATCTACAACTTAACAAAAGTAAAGTAGGTATATGTGTAATTGTGGGCCTCCTTATTAAAGTATATTAGAACAATAATTTCTGATATATACACAACCTAGCTTGTAGCTACATTTGGTTTCGAGAGTACTTACACCAATTTCGAACCATTATTTTACTTTACCTAAATAAATGAAATAAGTAACTATCGGGATTTTTAACAGGAAATTAATTAAACATATTCATTTCCGATTTGGATTTCGTGTTTATTGTAAATATTATTTATGATTACATATTAAAATGATATTATAATGTGGCGGGATCATCCCGGTAGGCGCAATTGGCTGACATGTTGTAACCGGAATGTCACCGTCAGTTAATCAAAGGGGTAAACTTAAATATTAATTTACTCTTCTGAATTAATAAGTTTATCCATAACAAAACTGGGATGCCTTATGCCATTTTATTATTAAATATTACCTATAACCTTAGTTAATTACGTTGAAGGTCTAAATTATAAGTTTGTATTGTGTTAAACAAAATAACTGAGACGTAACCAAGTGTGTTATTTTTAAAAATAACACAAACCAGGAACTGTTTTAGGGTTTTTTTTTTAAATTACCATTTATTTATATAGGTAAGATATAATATTTAATTATTATTATATTACCCTGTCAGGATTTAGTAACTATTTAGCATTTAGAATGACCGCACTGAGCACTCTATCTTGCCCAGCATTCAAATTAACATGCAAATTAAGAGAATGTGCCAGCCGCAGCAGCGAATGCAATTTTGCACTTTTAATTTACAATTTATCACTCTTTTAAAAACAAATAATATTTTAAATAAAAATATATCACAAGAAAATATTACTCTATGATAAATAATGTAAAAAGCAAACTACTTTGTTTTATGCATAGTAGGGTTTTTATACTCACTGCAGTGACTTCTTTCTATAATGAATATAGTGATAGTTCTATAATGATATCTTCTAGTAAATATGAATTAAAAAAATATATGATCGAAATAAACGTAATTACTTCAATATTCCTAAAGTTCATAAAATTCATAAAGTTAAATTAAGAAAATTTCATAAAGAACGCCAAAATAAAAGTACCTTGATTTAGTTTTAGAAAAAAGGGTATTTTATAAATAAAATAGCTAATTCACGTTATTACACACTTTTCTGTATAGACAACCTAATTCAGTCCAGTGCAGGAGTTTAAGCGAACATTTTTATCTTTTTTCACTAAATAGTTGCGTTTGATGTTAGCTTTCCATTAAATCTTCTGAATTCATTTTTTCAAAATATAAAACTTATGAAATTAGAACATTATTTTCTAAATGTAGAAAAAAAAGAACTTTTAGTACTATTTAGTTAATTAGTATTTGAAACTAAATTGTAAGTATATTATTTTAGTAAATTATAATACCTGGTAGAAAAGAGCTAAATTCGTAACTTCGTTGAAACTATTTCAGAATGTATCGATAACCTCTAATGAAGTTTAAATTGAGCATTTATCGTTTCCACGTTATTTAATAAAACCTTTTGCAGTCAGGGGCTTTTGTATTTAATATATACTTTATGTGTTTTGAAACTTTCACAAATTTATAATGGTATGTTCCATAATTTAAAAGTGTCCAATATCTTACTTAACTTTACACTTATTATAAAAAGCATAAAAGAATATATTTAAAATTTCTAAAAAATATGTAAACTTAATTAGACTCTGAATCAACACAAATATGTATAATATAGTATATGTTTTCTTTTTCTTTTAGTATTATTTAGTGCAAATGTGAAACATTCTCGTTGACTAATTATAAGGTTTTAAAGTATTAATACAATATTTAAATTATTTACAAAAATGTTAAATATTTTTTGTAATAATAATAATCTTTATTTGTATATTTAGGGCTTTTTTGGCGCTCTACAGGCTACAGCTCTGAAGAAGTGTCCCTGGATAAAATTCAATATTTTTTTTTGTGAAGTAATTTTAGAAACTATACTTTTTTAGATATATCTATTTGCTATAAGCTATTGGTTGAACGTTTTTTATTATTTGGCTAACTGGCTACATTATACCAGTTTTTAATTTTCCAAACCCATGTAACTTGTATATTATATTTTGGTAAAGTTTAATTTAGAATATGAATTTATACAACATTAAAAGTTTTGGTATATATACAGCTTACTTAATTTATTAGAACGACTTAGCTTTATTTCTTAACACTCGCTTATTCTTTCGGTACAAAGTGGTTTCATATACGTTCTTACAACGTACAAAACAATTAGGCTGGATTTTTTTTTAATTCGATATAGAATATAGTTAACACAATGAAGTAAAAACAAAAAAGAATTCCTATATAATTAATTGTTTTTAGTTTTTTGAAAATATTTTAGTTCCTAAAGTCAAATAATATAAGAAACATGTTTTATTTTTACGTTTTACAATTAAGCACTTGTAAAAAAAATAATATGGAAGCCCATATTATTTTTTAAATTGTCTTTTAACACTATACATCCTGCATTGGTTTTAGTATATCGCAATACGGGTAAACAATCATCCGTACGATAGCTATATCCAACATGTCAAGAACCATTGAACACCGAATCAATGTATTTTACTAAAAGCTTTGATTTCAAGCCTCCTCTAGAGATCAAACAGCCGCCGCATTGGAATGGCGGAATATACTGTGATTAGAATGACAGCTATTAGAAATGTTAAATAGTTATTAACTTAAAGTTGAAACGATATTTAACAATTATTTCAAGTTTTTGTAGTAAGTTTTATAATGGTTAGTATTTATATAGTAGTGGATATATTTTTTCAATTTTGCTAATTTTAATAAATTTGCAATTATTACCTTATAACTTGAGAAATTATATTGTGAAGTTTTTTCGATAATTTAAAATAATATAAAGTGACGTAAATCATCACACAAGATATTGTATAATTCAATTTGTAATTGTATAAGGATTTATGTCACTAATAATTATAATGGACTGCCCTGAGTAACTCTTCTTATTACTTTATACCTGACAAAACCTAAGTTATATATGGTTAAATGTGACATTGAATAAACATAAATAATTGTTATTACTTGAATTATTTGTAAGTTATATTTTTATTTAAATATCAACATCAAAAATCTAAACAGCATTAAGTATGTATATTAAAAGGAAGGACTAATCTACAATGATATCTACTATATAAATAGATCGTAAAAGAATATTTTATACTAGACTATGTAATTCATGAAGTATAGTAAGTGTTAAAATATGTCGATTGGTATGGTATAATAAAATATCGATATGGTAATATTAAATAATATGATAAACATTAAATATTTTAAAAATAATACTTGAGCCTTGAAGCGATATTCTTTTAGTGGCTTAACTTTGGTTTTAAATTATTGTTAAATAAAATAGGTAATAATTGTACTGTAACAGTAAATAGATCCCAAAATCTAGTGTGGTAATTCATTGGCAGTATTTAAATAAGTACTAATTGTTTTTTTTTTTAATTTATGTCTTTTTTAAATATTACATTACCTAGATATATGATACATATATTCCTTAATATAATATCATACACGGTCTATATATATTTTCTTTTAATAAGGATGTATGCCCTTTTTTATATTTATTATAAATAAATCAGTCCACTAAAACAGATGTTTCATCATCAATCCTCATAATGAAAGTTGTTTCACTAGAAGTAGCTAAAGCTGTAAAGAAATAAAAAAATCATCACAATAATAATTTTGAAACGCTCAGAAAAAATCATCTATACATTACTATACTAAAAATGGCACTCATCAATTTCTGTACATGGAATATATTAAAAAAATAATAATGGAGGCCTTTATGTAAGCAAGAGAGCCCATAACAATGGTTTTTCATTTTGTCTATTTGACTGTATCTCTGTATATCTGTATGTCTGTATGTTTGTGCACGCTAATTCCAGAAACTAATTTGAATGCAGTTTACAATAATATATTGTAGTAGTCTTCAATTAAAATTTAGTGTTCGTCTTATTTAAATCGGTTAAGAAATAAAAAAGTTATGTCAATTTATGTTAATCACATCATAGGTACCATGCAAATGTTCTTCTATAAATGTATTAAATTTGTAGAGGAGTAGTCTCTGTACATTTAAAATAAAAAAATATATATAGCCCGGATGTGAATGGGTATTTAACAGAATCCATTTCTAGCATTTTTTAAATTAAGCGTCACTCTGAATAACATTTACTTTTTCACTTACACTAAATAAATAATAAAACTGTAAATGACAATAAAAGATAATTAACTTCTTTATTTGTTAACCGGTTGTTAAAAAAGAAACAAAATATAAAGTGAATCCCATAACAACATATTCCCGAAAACTGTATCCAAATCGATTAATCCGTTTCTGAGATAAACGTGCACAAACGAACAGACAAATTTGAAAAAACATTGTTTTGGGTTCTCTTGCTTATATAGGGGACCTCCCTATGATGTTTTTTTTTTTAATTTTTCATGTACAGAAATGCATCAGTGACAATTTTATTATATGTATGGATTGACTACACAATAATTTGAAACTTAAAATGTAAATCAAAAAGCGATTTCATTGCGGACATGGTGCAAATCATGCGTCATTTAAATTGAAATAATCCACAGCTGATGGTATTTGTAAATTTGATTGATGTTGTCGTTTTAAAATAAATATATATGTACCAGCGTTCTGTCGCAATGAAAAACCTTATTGTGAATCTTGTATAAACCCATTTTTAATTGATATTAATAAATAGGTACATATAAAAAGTATTATTTGAATAACATAGACTAATATTTATTAATTCACAGTAAAAAATAAATTCAACAAAATACATTGTAATTATGATTATTAATATTAAATCTGAAAACTGTACTCTTATCTCCTTTCCTATTAAAGAAAATAAGGTTTTAAATACCAATATTGAATACATTGTAAACAATGTGTTGAAAATTATAAGTAACTATAAAATATTTTTTACTCATTTTAATTTCTGGACATCCAAAAAAAATCGTTTTCTGAAATTTTTCGATTGACTCACCTGTTTAAAAGTTTGATAGAATGAGAGGGTGAGATACTGTTGAAATATTTATAAATAAATTTTTAAATTTTTAAATCATTATAAATTAAAGCATTTATTTAGGTCAATTATTTTTTACTTACAAATATTATAACACGTTTATTTTAAAATTAATAATATATATATATATAATAATAATATATATAATAATAATATATATAATAATAATATATATAATAATAATATATATAATAATAATATATATAATAATAATAATTAATTAAACAGCCAGGGTAAAGCCCATTTGTCCCAGTCAACTGCAAGGAAGGCAAATTTCCACAAGAATAAACATCAGATATGTCTTCTTTAGATTTATCGACAGCTAGTTATGGTAAGTAAAGTGCCTGTAATACATATATGTATATTTGTATGTGTAAAACCAGTATGAAATAATGAAATGAAACCAGTATATATATATATATATATTATATTATATTATTATATTATATTATTTATATATATATATTAAGTAATAATTAATAATAAGATTTAAAATAAAAGAGTCGTTATTAACATTTCATATTATTTAAAGATATATATTGTAATTAAGATAACAGGTCTTCTCAGATAAACTGGCAGTTGGTAGACTCGTGATTAAATGTTGCAATTTGCATGATTTTTGAATATATAAATTTGTGTTAAGTATATTGGTTTGAAATTAAGCTTTCCTGAAATATGGTGATTATTAAATATATATTTACGCAAATTAATTGGAATTTTGCCCGACTAGTTTTGAATCAATTTGAGGTTCTTATTCATGAGCTAGAAGCATGGCGGACAAATTCCTATTTAATTATCATTATTAAGAAAAATAATATGATATAAAAAGAAAAATAATAATAATAATGAAAATAAAACACATTTGAGTATTTGCTTAAAAGTCTTTTATTGTAAACTCGATTGCATTTTAATAAAACATATACTAAAAAGACAAATCTGAAAATTTGCAACACGGATTTTTTGTACCTAGTGCAAAATTTGTTGGGTGTTGTGTGTGACTTTAATTTAACTAGGAGAATAACGTTAATAACATGCTTATCATTAATTTACTGTTAAACTTATTTTGCAATGCATGGATTGTCTCTCAAATTAGTAAAGCAGACATATATTGAAGCTACCGAGTCGTTAGACCTAAAACTTACACTAACTTTAATATCTATATATCTTTCGGTGATAGATGCATATTGGTGACTTGCTCGTTCTTGATGGAGTATTCTGGTACAGGATCCGAGGCGTAGGTCTCAGGCAATTAAACCACACAATCACAATATGACAATTCTTGTATTAAATGTAGGTAAACAATTATCACAAATTACTTGGTAGGTATACAATTATCCGAGTTGCGTGAACCACCGATCCCGTTTGGGGGTCCGAACTGTCAATTCCTCCTCGACTCAATGCTCTCCAATATTTAAAATATTTCCGGTGTCCCTCCAAACGATTCCGATCACGTGACTCGTTACGTCACGATGTTCACACCCCACTGTTACAATGATATCAATTGAGTTACTTATCGTTTAATTATCGTGATCTACGACATATCTATAAATATAATATCTAATAGAAACAGCTACGTGTCAAAATCTTTCTTTTGTTTGTTACCTTGCACAGTATATAAAAGGGATAAAAGTGTTTTTTCTAGTAACAGTTACTGATAAAGTAGAAAAACACGTAAACATTTTTATTTTCAATTATGTATCATTGTGGAATAAAGTGCTATACTGACTGATATATTCATGTCAATCAAACGAAGGCAATATTCTCAAGCTGGTATTTGAAATATACGTATCTGGTATCCAAATATATACGTTGTATATATTTGGATTTATTACTAAATCTTTTATCATTCATTTATATTTTTATATTTTATTTTATTAATTTTACATGTACATGAGATAATAAAAAAACATGGTTGGTTAAGTTAAGCTATTAAAAGTACAATAAAGAGACTTTTAACAGCTTTATTTTTGGCCTTTAAGCGTTTCACATGCTACTTGAGAATAACAAGGACACTTACAAAATATGTAAGATAAAATATATTTTATTCAACAGAGATTTTAGCAAGTATTTTATAGGTAGAGGACAATATGCACTAAAAAAACCATTGCTTACTACTTTTACTATATATATGTTTGTCGTTTTATATTTCAAATAGATTAGAAACAAATATTGTACTGCATTATTTTAGTTCCTAATTAAAGCTACATCTATTTAATTTCGTTTATTTAATATAATAAAGTAATATTACAGACAGGTATAAGAAATACAGAAAATTATTATACTCGTAAGGGTGTATTATGGAATCTCATTGGAATGTTGATTATATTTACATGACATTGAGATTCCACACGTTCTAGAACGTTCTAGAACGTAACCAAATAAAAATGAAAGAAGATCATTTGCACGAAATTAGGTTATACAGAAACTATTCCTTGTTTTATTATTTCTGGAAGGAAAGCTAATATAAAATGATTTCTTAAATATTTGACTTTCTGAATTAAAATTTTATTATAAAGTTTATAACAACGGACATAAAGAAAAATATTTAACATCCTTTTTTATATGTCATTCCATTCATTTGTGTTTATATAATATATTAATAAAAATGTATCATATACATATTGTGATTTTCCTAAAATGACCACACTGAGAAAATTATTTTTTTTTTTCGGAAATTTAAAAATGAATAATGTCTGTATTTCCCATGCAGTTAAATGTGCTTTTAACTAACTTCTAAACCTAAGTATAACGAGTTGAAGTCTCTTATTTAGGTTGTAGAAGATTAATCTTTTTTTTCATTAATATTAGTCGCAATTAGTGTCTACTTTACAGTAGTTCTTTAACTTTATAGTGTTTAATGTGTTTATATGAAGCCATAATATTTAAATGATGGTAAAATCTAGCTGACGTCAATCACTTTTGTTCGCATTCGAACTGACTCCATGAGTTAGTATCATCCTTAAAAATAAGTAAGCAAGCAAAAATATATAAAACTTAATTTTCGTACGTTAACCTAAAAGATGTGATAAGTGAGAAAGTCAGTAACCAACATAATATAAACCTATAAAATGAAATCGTAACTTTAGATTATATATCCTTGTCATCGTCTTCTTTAATATTTATTACTCATTGGATTGTTTAATATTTATAAAATACATGCATTTTATGTATTTACCATATTTTTTTTTTATAGTATTAAATTTTATTAAGTAATTTATGTAGGTTTAGCTGCATGCTCAGAAAATTACAAGTTTTATTCGACGCTAGTTTAACTATACTACAAAAGCTGTTAATAAATATATATTTTCAAGAAATTCTAAATATACCGTAAATACATCTAACAAAGAATAAAAATATGTTCTTTTGTACACGATATTTTTGCCGAAAAAGGCCGATTGCAGCACATGTGCCTGAGTTACGACCATAAGCTGGCTAACGACGTGCTGACTTATGGACTGTCCATAAAACATTGATATTTTCGGTAAATTCTTCCAGTTAATAAACTGGTTCTATAAATTACACAATATGTCCCATTTACTAATCCTTGCTAGTCCGGAAGGCTGACTTTAATTTATTTTTTAATAAGTTACTTATTAATCGCAAAATGTAATTTGTTGCAGTTAGACAACTTATCAGAAAATAAAACAGAAGATAAAATCAAAATGAAGGAGTTGATTTGATTAAATAAATAAACAAACAAATAAATATGTTCAAACTAATATTGATAGTTCAATGCGTCTGTTTATAATATGTGACTGATAGTATGTGTGGCTCACTTTTTAAATTCTTTTTGTTCAACTAATAAGTTGATAAAAAAAATCTATTTGAAAACCTTACAATTTACACTCAGAGATATATTTGTTATACTCTTAGTACGTACGTTATGCTGTGATTAATACAATATCCAGAGTTCGTCCAAAATGACGCAGACAATCTCAGCAACTAATTTGTATTTCAATATTTTAGCACTGTCTGGTGGATTGAAGAGATGGTGGGTGATGCATTAACTTTGACTAACCAAGGCTATAACGAATATTCTATAATAATATCATATCCGTAACATTCAAAGCAATGGCTATCATTCCCCATTCCTGGCACAACGGCTTTTCGTAAATGGTCGTTACTAGTCGGCTTGTTGGTTCACGAGTACGTTTTCTATAAATACAGTAGAAAATGTTTAATAATTATTTTACATAAGAATTGTTAGAATGGAGGTTCCATAGTGTTTTCTAAGGTTTTCACGAGTACTACACATTGAAATAAAACTATTTTTACGGATTTAACTCGCGTATATTGAATTAAATTTTAAATTTACATTTTAAATCTAACCCGACGTTTCGAATGCTTTGCAGCAATCGTGTTCACGGAAAGACGAGATGGAGCTGTCTGTCAGTAAGTCAGTTAATTAGTCATCTACCTCCAACGGTTTCTAAGCTTCCGGGCATACAGTTCAGGATTCACACAAAACGCACTAACAGTATCTTGAGGTCTTACAGTGCGGTCACAGACATGGGATTTTATATTTTTCAAAAGTGGGTCCCAGGTGTTAGATAATCCCCAACCATCTTCTCTATTAAAATTAGGATGTTTTTTAATTTCAATAGCCTCACGAACCATTCTTGGAATATAACGTTGTTCTTTAGCGAGGATTTTAGGTTTATCAAATCTTATATAATGATTGGGCTTGTCTATGGTATGTTCACACACTGCAGACTTCGATGTACGCCTATGCTTGATATCCGATATATGTTCCTTAACTCTTTTACCGATGCTCCTCTTTGTTTGACCTATGTATGACAAGCCACAATCGCAGTCAAGTTTATATACTCCAGCACATTGTAAAGGAATATTACTTTTGATAGGTCTCAAGAATTGGCTCACTTTCCTTGGAGGTTTGTAGATAGTTTTAATAGAAACCTTTTTTAAGATGTTGCCGATTCTGTCAGTAACTCCTTTCACATATGGTAGTAGGGCCGGTTGACGCTCAACTGTGGGTGGCTTGATGTGGTTTCTGCGACGCTGGCGAGGTACGGGCAGGTGGTTGTTGAACAAGGCATGCTTGACATGCTGCAGCTCGTCCTCTAGGTGTTCAGCGTCACAGATGTGTTGTGCTCTCTGAAACAAAGATTTGCCAACGGTAGCTAACTGGCTAGGGTGGTGGTGTGATTTACCATTGAGGTACCTATCTGTATGTGTGGGTTTCCTATAAACAGTGTGTCCCAATGTATTGTCAGGATTCTTGATAATAAGAATATCAAGGAAAGCTAAAGTATTATTTGATTGCAATTCCATTGTAAATTGTATTTTGTTGTTAATGGAATTAAGGTGTTCTAGAAAAGCAGATGTTTGATTTATAGGTAGTATTGTGAAGGTGTCATCTACGTACCGTTTAAAGATGTTAGGTATAGCAGGTGCAGAGGACAGGGCCCTCGCCTCGAAGAGCTCCATGTAGATATCGGCAACAACGGGGGAGACCGGGGAACCCATTGCAACTCCATCAACTTGTACATAGAATTCATCCTTCCACATCAAATAGCCAGATGTTAAGCAATGCTTCAGTAATTCTGCATATTCTACAGGCATGTTGTTATCCTCCAGCTTTCTCTTGACAATTTCAATGCAGTCAATCACTGGAAGGCTGGTAAATAGTGACTGTACATCGAAACTAACCATAATGTCGTTGTCATTTAATTTCACTTGTTGAATATCATTAACAAACTGGTAAGAATCCTTGACATAAGTTTGTGTATGTCCCCGGAGAGGTGTCAGTATCCTTGCAACGTGTTTAGCCAGTTTATATGTTGGTGTATCAATCTGGCTGACTATGGGACGTAGTGGGACATTCTGTTTATGTATTTTGGGTAACCCATACAATTTTGGTGGTTTTGCACATGATGGTACGAGTGATTTTATGTCTAAATTTAATTTAGGACTGTATTTTTGTATTAGATCGGCGGTTTGTTTTAAAACTTTATCGGTAGGATCTTTTTCAACCTTTTTGTAAGTGTTATTGTCCGCGAGTATTTCTGATATTTTACTATTATAATCACTCGTATCCATTATCACAGTCGCGTTCCCCTTATCTGCACGGAGGATGGTAAGGTCTTCATTGCTGCGTAGGTGTTTTAGAGCAAGATGTTCGTCACGGGAGATATTATTCTTCGGCAATTTGCTCCGGCGGAGAACACAAGAAATATCCTGGCGGATTGCTTCAGATTCCTCTTTCGTGATTCTATTATTATAAAGACACTCCTCAACGTTGCAAATAATGTCTTCGAACGGTATTTTAGTTGGAGCTGGTGCAAAATTTAAGCCTTTTTCTAGTATCTCAACGGTTGGTTTATCAAAATGTTGTTTTGACAGATTGACAACTGAGGTATGTGTTGCCAGACTATTACTAGTTAATTTTGTTTTATTTGAATTAATATCCGATTTATCCTTTAAGAGTTTCTCAAATTTATTTATTTGCCTGTCTTTAAATTGATTATATTTAGTTGTGGCGCGTTTATTAATTATATCAAAACATTTTTGCCAATCTGCCTTGGACAATTTTAATTCTACATTTTTGTTAAGGATATCAATCTGATCACTTAATTGACGTGCATCCGAACGGTGTTGTTTAATAAGATGACTAAGTAATCTTTTACTTGCCTGGCGAAGTATCCCGGCGCAATGCTTTATGTCCTTCTTAGGTGATATTTTAACGCATACCGGTACAAGGTCATGATCTCGGCATCTTTTTAAGAAGTTTAGAGATGTTAAAAGTCTTACATGCTTGGTCTTCAGGTACTCCAACCGGCGGATTTGATTTGATGTTTCCAGTCCGTACTGGTTCACATAGTGTTTTCTAAGGTTTTCACGAGTACTACACATTGAAATAAAACTATTTTTACGGATTTAACTCCCGTATATTGAATTAAATTTTAAATTTACATTTTAAATCTAACCCGACGTTTCGACGTTTATTCTTTATAATAATAGAATCACGAAAGAGGAATCTGAAGCAATCCGCCAGGATATTTCTTGTGTTCTCCGCCGGAGCAAATTGCCGAAGAATAATATCTCCCGTGACGAACATCTTGCTCTAAAACACCTACGCAGCAATGAAGACCTTACCATCCTCCGTGCAGATAAGGGGAACGCGACTGTGATAATGGATACGAGTGATTATAATAGTAAAATATCAGAAATACTCGCGGACAATAACACTTACAAAAAGGTTGAAAAAGATCCTACCGATAAAGTTTTAAAACAAACCGCCGATCTAATACAAAAATACAGTCCTAAATTAAATTTAGACATAAAATCACTCGTACCATCATGTGCAAAACCACCAAAATTGTATGGGTTACCCAAAATACATAAACAGAATGTCCCACTACGTCCCATAGTCAGCCAGATTGATACACCAACATATAAACTGGCTAAACACGTTGCAAGGATACTGACACCTCTCCGGGGACATACACAAACTTATGTCAAGGATTCTTACCAGTTTGTTAATGATATTCAACAAGTGAAATTAAATGACAACGACATTATGGTTAGTTTCGATGTACAGTCACTATTTACCAGCCTTCCAGTGATTGACTGCATTGAAATTGTCAAGAGAAAGCTGGAGGATAACAACATGCCTGTAGAATATGCAGAATTACTGAAGCATTGCTTAACATCTGGCTATTTGATGTGGAAGGATGAATTCTATGTACAAGTTGATGGAGTTGCAATGGGTTCCCCGGTCTCCCCCGTTGTTGCCGATATCTACATGGAGCTCTTCGAGGCGAGGGCCCTGTCCTCTGCACCTGCTATACCTAACATCTTTAAACGGTACGTAGATGACACCTTCACAATACTACCTATAAATCAAACATCTGCTTTTCTAGAACACCTTAATTCCATTAACAACAAAATACAATTTACAATGGAATTGCAATCAAATAATACTTTAGCTTTCCTTGATATTCTTATTATCAAGAATCCTGACAATACATTGGGACACACTGTTTATAGGAAACCCACACATACAGATAGGTACCTCAATGGTAAATCACACCACCACCCTAGCCAGTTAGCTACCGTTGGCAAATCTTTGTTTCAGAGAGCACAACACATCTGTGACGCTGAACACCTAGAGGACGAGCTGCAGCATGTCAAGCATGCCTTGTTCAACAACCACCTGCCCGTACCTCGCCAGCGTCGCAGAAACCACATCAAGCCACCCACAGTTGAGCGTCAACCGGCCCTACTACCATATGTGAAAGGAGTTACTGACAGAATCGGCAACATCTTAAAAAAGGTTTCTATTAAAACTATCTACAAACCTCCAAGGAAAGTGAGCCAATTCTTGAGACCTATCAAAAGTAATATTCCTTTACAATGTGCTGGAGTATATAAACTTGACTGCGATTGTGGCTTGTCATACATAGGTCAAACAAAGAGGAGCATCGGTAAAAGAGTTAAGGAACATATATCGGATATCAAGCATAGGCGTACATCGAAGTCTGCAGTGTGTGAACATACCATAGACAAGCCCAATCATTATATAAGATTTGATAAACCTAAAATCCTCGCTAAAGAACAACGTTATATTCCAAGAATGGTTCGTGAGGCTATTGAAATTAAAAAACATCCTAATTTTAATAGAGAAGATGGTTGGGGATTATCTAACACCTGGGACCCACTTTTGAAAAATATAAAATCCCATGTCTGTGACCGCACTGTAAGACCTCAAGATACTGTTAGTGCGTTTTGTGTGAATCCTGAACTGTATGCCCGGAAGCTTAGAAACCGTTGGAGGTAGATGACTAATTAACTGACTTACTGACAGACAGCTCCATCTCGTCTTTCCGTGAACACGATTGCTGCAAAGCATTCGAAACGTCGGGTTAGATTTAAAATGTAAATTTAAAATTTAATTCAATATACGCGAGTTAAATCCGTAAAAATAGTTTTATTTCAATGGAGGTTCCATTCCTTGATTACAGTCCCTCCATTCCAATACGGTAAGTTCTTTAGTAATTCTTTTTTGACATAAGCAAACATTTAAGGCTTGAAATGAAGTTATTACTATACACAATCTCATATTGATTTTTTTTTCGCCGATCACTAATCATCCATTTTTTATTTCGGAACGTTTACTAAAAAAAATCCAGCCCCACCCGGTTTACGCCAAGGTTTTAATATCCAAGGATTTTCTGCACTCCTCTATAAAGTTATTGTAATCTGCCGTAACATACGAGTAACATTTTTAAAATCTATTATATAGATAATAATCACTTCTTGACGTCACACCATAAAACTTGTCTTTTTCGCCAAGGCTTTATTCTTGCGTTCTTCATGATCTATACATATAATAAAATCGTCACTGAGCCATTCCTGTACATGGAATCAAAAAAAAAACATCATAGGGGGACTTTATAAGAGCAAGAGAACCCAAAACAATGGTTTTTCAGTTTGTCTGTTTGCCTGTATATCTGTATGTCTGTATGTTTGTGCACGCTAATCTCGGAAACGGCTTTACCAATTTGAATGCGGTTTTCAGGAATATATTATCACAGTCTTCACTTAATATTTAGTCTTTATTTTATCCAAATCGGTTAAGAAATTAAAAAATTATGACTATTTATGTCAATGACGTAATAGGTACCATGAAAATCTTATTCTATACATGTAATAAATCTGTAGAGCAGAAGTCTTTGTAGGTACATTAAATTTTTTATTTTATTTTTATTTATTTATTATTTTTTTTTATTTTTATTTTTTAACAGAATCCATTTGCAGCATTTTTTAAATCTTTGTCTGTTTATCTGTTTGTCTTTTAGTTGTGCACACAACACGAAAAAAAATATTTTTAAAAATTCATACAGGGGGACCATTATATAAGCAAGAGAACCCAACACAATGTTTTTTTCATTTCCTTCGTCTAAATGTCTGTATGTTAGTGCACGCTAATCTCAGAAACGGAATAGTTGATTTAGATGCAGTTTTCGGGAATATATAGTCATGGGATTCACTTTATATTTTGTTTGTTTTAACAATCGGTTAACAAATAAAGAAGTTAATAATCTCTTATTGTCGTACCATTGCTGCTTACCAATTTGAAGGTTTATAGTTTTAACATACATAAGTAAGTACAAAGGGTACCTACTTTTTATCAAAATCGCAAACTACGCGTACGAAGTCGCACGCACAACAAGTTACTTATTATAAAGCAAAATCGCTTTTCGCGTCTGTCCCTATGTCTGTATGTATGTATGCTTAGATCTTAAAAACTACGCAACGGATTTTAATCCACTTTTTAATAGATAGAGTGATGCAAGAGGAAGGTTTATATGTATTATAACATTCTTCAGAAACCTACTGATAATTTCAAGATTTCTAATGCGAAGTCGTGAACAAACACTTTTGACAGTGAGCGATGTCTGCCGATGTCGTAATTTTGGATTGTATCATTTAAAATAAGTCATATAGAAGCCAATCGAAAAAAAGGGAAGTGAGAATTGTTTTACTACGAATTTAAGGCGTGCAAAGCCGCGGGAAAAAGCTAGTTTCAAAAATATCTCAATCACAACTTTTAATAATATAACAAGTTTAAAACCAAAATTAATAACTGTCAAATAAAATGATTCCTTGTATGTATATGTTTTTCGCTTAATAGAAAATTGATTTACCATTTCATTGAACATTATATATTTTTTATTTAGGTAATATATATGTTAATATAAATCTCATATAAAAATCTTAATATCACATGATATGTTGTATCATATATCGACTGTCTTGAATTGTTTTTAGTAAAAAATATATATTTAATAGCTAGTCCAGCTAACATTGGTTATATTTATTATTAAAATCTCACGGTTTGTCAAAAAACAACTCAAAATATCATCTAAAAATATTAATGGTACATTAATTTAGAGAGGATATCTTTTCCCATTTTAACATTGTTAAATATTTACCCGGCTATATTCCCGTAAATTAATCGAAATTTTCCAGACTAATTTCAGTTTTATAATGGCACGGACTTAAAAATAAAACACAACTTACTTTTATTTAATTCACTAAATGAAAAAGAAGAACGCTCATGAGCTTAATAACACATATCTTTGTCCTTGAATACAATCAGGTATTTTGTCCCTCAAGATACAAATCTATTAATAAAATAGCTTAAAAAATCAAAAAAATACTGAGCAGCTAAAAAATATATTATTAGATGCTTTGGAAGTTATAAACTTTTAACTATAGTTTATTTTCATTCTTGACCATAAAATGTTATGAAAGCATAGTAAAACTTAAAGTAAAATTTCTTGGTTTCGAAGTTTTCTAGATTTCAGTCCAAGTTTGCTCGCCGACGGAGGACTTTTAATGCCTTGTCTTATCTTTCTGAAAACTTCTTGTGTAGCATTTTCTGACATTCCTTCTCACTCGCGAGTGAGGAGTAATATCAGTATTTGGCAAAATCAAAAAAAATATTCTACTTGACTATCGACTGAAGGCGAGAACTATTGGGATTCAAGTTTGTCAAAAATAGTACATTTTAATTTAAAAATATACTTCATAATATTCGGTTTGTTATTTGTTTGTTTGATAAGAACTTTTCACGAAAATGGTAATTATATTGTGAAGTAAACTACTGTGATAGGATTTCATAAAATACATAACAGATAGTTTTTTAAAGCCACAAAATATCCGATTAAACTGGTATATGGTTCATCTGAGACCAGGGCGCGCTTAGAACCTCATAGCTTTAATTTTAAACTGGGGAGTGTCTTTACATATGGTCTTCTTTCGAAAAATATGATATCAAAATAGGCTCTCTTACATGGGTATGGGTTCGAAATAGAAAATATATAAATATAATTTTTAAATTGAATGGAAAATGAAAGGTGCACTAAATTATGTCAAAAGGCAGTATTTGTTTATTTTCTCAGAAAATACAGTTACACATCTTGGTATCTAAATATTCTTATTGTATTTTTTTTTCTAACAATATTTTAAAATATGATACATCGTGAATAACACGCTTAAATCGTTTGTATAATGTGCATTTTTTGTATATTCTTTAAGGAATATATAAATTCAAATACAAAAAGTAAATTTATCCTAAGAGATCCCTAAGAACCAAGCAAAAGTCTATTAAGTAAATGACAGGTATTATTTTAATAGCAATGATCAGTTGATCCAGCAGTTTGAAGTGTCGTTATGATATGAGACGTCCTCTCATATCTTAAAAACTTAAACGCTGCGGTCTTAAAAAGTTTCCATATGAATACGTTACATTTCAACATGAGTAATAGATTCTTAGAGTTAATTACTGATAATAATATCAATTGTACAATGTTGTAGATTATGTATTCTAAGGATTCATGTAGAAATTTAATTAAAAAAATAATAAGAATTCAAAGTAATTGTCAAATTCACGTATTTCACGCTATTTAATACTACGAAAGCCAGATTACGACGTTATAACTAATTCAGTAATAAACTATGACATGAAACGACAAATCTACCACAATAATAAAACGCAGGATAAGCTACTCAAAGATCACATCGACAATCACTATTCACACCTGCAGAGTTTCCGCTCTCAAACGACTATGACACGATAATTAATAAACCTAACCCTTGCTTACTAATTTATAGGAGTTGATGCCTACTAATTATTTAGAAATACCCTCGACTGCTAACAGTATTATTATAACGATTTATATGATGACCAAAACGAGAAAGATCCTTGGACTAATATACCGAAGAAAGCTGGCAATTAATGTTGTTGTGTTTGAGTAGTTCAGTATCAGTTGCTAGCCATCTAATCGATACAAGTTCAAATAAATCATATTTACCAAGCAATTTTAAAAATAAATATGATTTTGTTTGAAAGAAGCTTAACAGATCGAGTTAAAGATGGTTATATGTAGCTTATTAAATTCATAGTTAGAATCTCAGTCAATATTGGTTATTTTATTCTATATTAATTTCAAAATTATAAATGACATGGCTTTACAGTTTCAAACGTAAATATAGAACAGAATATGTCTATATACTACGCTGCCAGGAAATTAAAGTTCGAAACACAAAACGCTTTTGATGTAAATTAGTTTAGAGAAAACCAATATTCTGGGATTGAAAATGATTATACTTTTTATATTACTCATATAAATAAGCATAAATTATACTTATGAAACAATTTCTAAAACTTTTCTAAAGGGTAAGTCCATGAAGAAAAACCAACAAGAAACTCTGTGAAAATTTTTAAACTTATTCATAAAATTGTATTTATTAGTAGCAATTATAGGATTAACTGATGTATGAGAATAAATTAGAATTCAAGTAAAGAGTGGTCACGAAAAGATTTCTGGAATAACCCGTTAATTTAAAAAAAAACATACTGGTACTGACAAACATTTGAATACTGTAAATACGTATATTTAGTTATCTTCCCTTAAAACTATTAACATCCAGGTCCCACAAACATCATATATGTATAACGTAATTGTCGGCGACAATTCTCGACATTGATTATTATTGATATTTTATTGTTTTTAATCATAATTTATTATTTTCATATAACTCAGTAGAAATTTAAAATCACATAGAAACATTAAATAGTAAGGCTTTGTCGCACTTGCTACGGAGCATTCTATTGTGCAACAATAAGAAAGAGAGAGATAGCATTCGAAGGCTATCTCTTTTGCTCTCGATATACCCCGAAAGAATGTGAAAATAGATAAATCTTGTTAATAGTAAATTAAATAGATAGTATATAACGGGGCCAACATAAAATGGTATTACACTTTATGTGAAAGAATAATCTTAATATATATAAATTACGTGTCACGTTGTTTGTCCGCGATGGACTCCTAAACTACTTAACCGATTTTAATCAAATTTGCACACCGTGTGTAGTTTGATCCAACTTGAAACATAGGATAACTTACATATTAATTAAAATGAAGTCACAATATTATTTTATATCAAAATATTGTTATTTCGTTATTGGCCTTGATAAATTTACTTGCATTTTAAATTTTTTCCTTTACTTAGCGGTCGGAGGTTTTTTAATTTTAATTTTATTTTTTCTAATACCGTGACTTCTTAAATAGTTTACTACAATGTAATAGGTATATCCAAAACCTTAGTAACCACAGCAACGCGTGGCCGAGTCTGCTAGTAGTTTATAAGAAATTAGACTTTGAAACTGTTTTTATTGTATAGAATTTCTTATATTTTTTACTATTTTATTCTTCGTAACTTTTGTATTTGTATAACTTTCACTAACCATTTTATGTGTATATAAAGATAATTTTGTAACCTTTTTGAATATTGTATTGTAATGTCTGTGTATATAAAGTAAATAAAGTTATGTGTAACTCAGTCACGGGGGCATAGTAAAAATACGCGTAAAACGCGTTGCTATTCAGCGGCTCTCTTTACGGTAAAGCCGGCCGGTTATTAAGCGGCTAAGTATGGGGATGAGGTATTCCATTCGCCTCGGACCTCAACATTGAAGAAAGAAGAACAGGGAAATATCGTAGAAGAGCCCTGAATAGTAACGAGTGAGGGATTATCGTAGAAGAGCCCTGAATAGTAACGTAGTGAGGGATTATCGTAGAAGAGCCCTAATATTGTGCGGGAGGATCGTAGAAGAGCCCGATTGAAAAAGCTACTCGTGACTGGGTTAACTGAGTGTCCGTACATGCTCGTTTTAATTACCCCTTTGAGTCGAGACCCCCTATATCCATGAGAAACGAATCACCGGCGCCCGTTAGGAGTGATCATTAGTCACCCGACTTGACGTCACTCCTGCGGACAGGGTTCGTTTCGCCTACAAAAGCGGAAGGGTGCGGTAGCTGAGGTCCAGTCTAGCGACCTCAGCGTAACGCCGCTCCGGTCTTTTGAGACCGCAGCCCCCGACCGCGACAGTAATACATTATTCTAATTAAAGCATATCCTCTAAATATTCTTTTAATAATAAAATCAATCAAAACGTAAACTAAATAACAAAACTTACAAGGTTCCTTAACGGAAAAAATACTTCTATTAAGCTTTATAAATATAGTGAAGGACGCTTAGAAAATCGGTTTTTAAAGTACTCTTTAGTTGGAAGTAAAAGCGGAACTCACATTTTAACTAAAAATATTCGTTTCCATGTGTTAGGTAGTTTTACAAATGTATTTTAAATATAAGAAAAGAAACCAAAAGGCAAATAAAGTGATTCTATAAATATATAATATCTTATATATTATAATAAATACTTACTTGATGAGTGTACTTAGTGCTACTTTTGTATTGTAAGACATTACCTAATAATTATGACTACAGTGTATTCGCTCTTACTTTTTTGTGCTATTCTATCTAGATTACAAGATGCCTGTCGATAGTACCAGCCATTATGTTGATCTGACGTATATATAAAGTACAAAACAGATTAATGCTACATTCCACCTGATGGAAAGTAGTCATAGGTGATAAGGCGCTGTAACCTAGCAACCTATTCACTCTTCTCTGAAAGATACCCGCATTATGTTCGGACGGAAATACCGACCTAACTGACCGATGGATACCTGCCGTGCATCGGAACGTTCAGTGATGGTAGGGGAACGAGGGAATTAAATAGTGTAATTCAGACGCACACCAAAATGTATCCTATAGGATACTGAGAGGCTAGAAATTCTACGCCTGAGTTTGTTGTAAGTCTGTGGAGAATGGATAATATATTTTGGATGAAGTTGAACATAAATCAATATAACGATTTAATTTTCAACGAAATATGCTTTTTGTAGAGGATATTCACTTCATGGAGACTTAACATTTTCTACTAATTATTCATTTCAGAACAAAATCTTTTAAATAATATATTTGTGAGAGGACTTATATTTAAAAACTGTCAAAGTATCCTTTTCTTGCATATCATTTATAAAAATGTGAGACATTTTTATAATGTTTTTGTATTCTTTCTTCATAACCTCATCGACTTGTTATTTTTATAGTGACCCCTAAAACCAATACTTAACGTCAGTCAATAAGTTGAGATGTCGCGTTGTCAGTCGGTTCTTAACTCAAGCACACGTGTTATGTTTGGTATAAATGTCATAATAAAATAAGATATTTCGTGTGGTTAACATTAAACAAAAAAATAATGTTCATCTTGTCTATACATTAATGTGTTTTTATTATATCAATCTAGTTAAATATATTTTTATCTAAAAGTATTTAAATTTACTATAGCAATTGACATTGATTTGAAATTACTTATCAACTCTCTGTAGATATGTGATGAAATGTAGATTTATCGTTTAATGATCATAAAATTAGTATTTCTATTATAATTCGCATTAAAATAATAAAAAAAGAAAATATTATAAAAAAGATATAACTTATTCAATAACGATTTCGATTTAGTTATGTAGAAAAGCTAGATATTCTGATTCAATCTTTTCAAGGCAGATTTTCGGAGTTTAAAAAAATAAAACCTCTGTTGGACATATTTAGCAATCCTTTCACTATTTCACTTGATATTGCGCCAGAGTCAGTGAACTTAGAAATTATCGACATTCAAAACGACCAAGAGTTACGCAACAAATTCAACGAAGGAGTCTTGCTGAACTTTTACCGCTGCATTGATAAAAATATGTACGAAGATTTGCTCATAAACGCTCTGAAATGTGCCAGCTTATTTGGTTCTACCTATATATAAACGAACTTTTTCAATAATAAATAATAATAAAAAAAAATCGAAACCGCCTTGCAAATGAAGGTTTGGAAGCAGTTATACGTGTTGGTACAAGTAAATTTAAGCCAAATATAAAAAAGATTATAAGCACTTTGCATTGCCACGTTTCAAATTAGTAAATTCTTATCAATTCTTCATTGTCTTTGATTAGCTAAACTTCTGGCGGCCGACCCGCTATCAGTTCATGATTTGCTTCTAGTCTTAATATGTCTGTGCAACCCTGATTTAGACACTTAAAACAGGTGTTTATAAATTCTTCATTCTTCTGGGTACAAGATATATCTTTTAAAAATTTATATCAAATAAAAGGTGATAATTAAATAACAATGCTTGAAAAACTTAAAAAATAATATTAAAATGCATACATTACAACCACCAGTATTTTTTATTATAATAATAAAAAAATGATTGGAAAAATTATCCTGTCGTATGACAATTGTATTAAAACAAAAAAAATTTAAAGGGGCCCTTTAAGGCTTCTTCTCTTTTCAAATTAATACCACAGCTCTAAAAACTCTAAAGTAATAAAAATATTGTATGTATATTATCGATTCCTAAAATAGAGTAATAAAAAAACACAAAAGGGAAGAAATATACTGAATATAGTAAATTATAACCTTGTTGGTTTACTTTTACGACGAAGATAAAACGAAATAATCTTATTTTATTTCAAAAGCACTTTTATTACGATAAATAATATATTTTATTATCATAAGATATTCTTTTTCATCGCTTGTATTAGTCATAAAATTAGGATTTTCTTCTTTAACCAAAATATATTTTTTGACTTAAAAGCATCTGAGAGCTGTGTTAATGCAGTAATTTTTTTTTACTGATGAATAATTTTGTATTATTCCTTATTATTGACCGTGCGAGGTTTCAAACCAGATAAAAATATTATTTAAAATATATATACAGTTTTTTTTATCAGTTACATGCGCCCATAGAATAAGCTTTATTTTGTTTAGAGCTAGGGTGCATTGTGTGGAAATGTCCGAATATATTAGTCTTTATTTATTAATGTAAAAAAAACATTGTCAAGTTAATTATTTTATCTTATTTTGAGTCCTACAACTAATTTATAATAATAATAATAGTAAATATTCTTTATTGCACTAATTACGTTAGCTACAGACGGAGAGTTGAAAAAAAACCAAAACTGATTTAAACTAACTTTAATTAAAAGAATTACAATTACGTACTTATTAACTAATACAATAATCTGACCTACTCGATGTAAGTACAAATAATAATGACAAAATTATATTAATAATTAAGGCTTATATTATAATTAAATTGCAACTATGCATTTCGTCGCGATGACACAATACACATTTTATTCACACGGAGGGAATGTGAATATCAGCAATCCTCCTGGAGTATGTATACGTAACTCACTAATAAACAGAAAATATATCATAATGATAACAAAATAAAAATAAAGTAAAACATGGTGACACAAAAAGGCGGCCTTATCGCTGAAAAGCGATATTTGCCAGGCAACCTTAAGGTTGAAGATATCTGATTATAACAAAATTATAATAATAATAAATTAATTAAATAAAGAAAAATAAAAATATAATGCATTTTTAGGAGGTGCACAAAAGACGAATTCGTAAATTAAATCGTCTCATAATATATTAATAAGAAACCAAATATACACATAATGATGTATTCTTGCAGAGATTTAATTATATAAATAGATGTACATAGCCGACTGAAAAAGAAAAAGGGGCTGTATATCAAGACGATCGATCGAATCATGTTACGTATGTACACCGATTTCTCCGAGGTTTCTAAACCGATTTACATAATTCTTTTTTGTTTTAAGTGGAATAGTTGCGAATTGGTCCTATAACAATTTTATTCAGGTAGGCCTATTAGATTTTATTTTATGAGCATTTTTATCCAAGTTTTGAACTTCTTCGGAAGGAAATCAAAAAGTGCTATGAATAATGACATCTGTTGTTTTGGATATAATAATTTCTTACAGACTGTACATGGTACTTCTGAACTTATTGATTTATGGTTATAAAATTACGCTCAGTCATTGAACGAGGTCTTCGTGAGATCTGACGCGCTGCTGCTAGGCGGTTCTAACGTTGCTGAGCAGACTCGGTTGCTGTATAGTTTCGTATCACTTTTAATCTAACACCGACTCGTTCTTTAAAACGCTCATTAAAGATACCAAGTCTATAAGTGGTTGAATATATTTATATGTTCAAGGCTTGGCACCGACTTCAAACCTATTATTAAATAGGACATATAAATAATAGGTAGTATATAATTAATATTAAATCTTCATTATTTTTTACTTTTAAGTTCTAAAGTCGGTTTTTTTTAACGTAGTTATTTTTATAAATCTAAAATTTAAAATTTGATTCATTGTACGCGTATTAAATTCGTAAAAATAATTTTATTTCAATATATATATTTTTTAAACTGTTCTAAATTCCATACTTCTGTTATCAGAAAAGGGTTCAAGTTTTTTGCGTGGGTTGCTGAAAAAAAAGAAGCTATTGTACTATCTCGTCAATGATTAATACAATTTATTAATAATATTTCGTTTCAGTTTTTTTTTTAACTTTTTAACGAACGAACATGACGAGGAAGACAACGGCTTCGAAAATAAAACTCATTTCATGTATGCATTTTAATTACTAAAATGAAAAGTCATTATATTGGAAAAACAAAATAAAAGTCAACGACTATGTAGGGACGGTATTTATCATTTATGAGTTCATAAAACCTTTCCTTTCCTTTATATCAAAAATTACCGTATTTTTGTAAAAGAATTTTACTTACCAGTATAAATTGATTTATAAATAAATATACTTGTTCAGGTTTGAAATGTATTTCTTGTAACTAAAATGGGGTCTATCTTTTAACTATTTAAGAAGCTTTTAAAAGTAAAACCTGAAGACATTGTGCTTACGATGCATTAGTTGATAGAAACATTAGTAGTGCAAAGAAACATGCTGCGATTATCAACGATAGAAATCTCTTGGCAGGAATAAAAGTAAGAGAGCAGACGCTACGGATTCGACAGATCAATAGCGAATTAATTGCTAACATAGTGAACACTTGAACGAGACGGCTGTGTTACTTGCTCTGACGGTTTTTCGTTGGGGACCATTAAGTTCTCCGTGTGCTATTACATCCTACTTATACTATATACTCCTTCTATATAGGTATATTGCGCAATCTGTATTTACTGTGCTGTTCATTTATTTCACCACTTCGATAACACTCTTAGTCAAACGTTATGCCTTGAAAAAATCATTTATATTATATTCTAAATATTTTATTTTGTTCTTCAAAGTTAAGTATGAAGTTAACTTCTAATTAGCAGCAATTACAAATATTTTTTTAGGTAGATCCTCTGGGTATTCTAAAATTTTTATTATGCGTTAGCATTTTAAAACACCAATTTTTATCATGTATTAATTTTAATCACTTAACATAATATAGATTCTTATTAACTTTAATATTTTATAAATTCTACTAGCGGACCCGACAGACGTCTTGTACACGAGTCTTTAATTTAAAGTTGTAATGACATGTACATTTATCATAATTCGACCAATCGATACCGTATGAATATGTAAATAAACATTTTTGTTTGAATAAATGAATTTGATGTTCCAATATATTTTTTTAAATGTCACTTTTTACGTAGCGAAGCACGTATCGGGCCGCTAGTACTAAAATATTTTTCTTATTTCTATAGCAACGCCAACTGTCAGGGCAGGCAGGGCAGGGCAGAAATATATATTATTTAATATTTGAAATTGCTATGGTAATGCAGTCCGTCGGAAAAAATGTGAAACATTCCAAAATCACCACCTACTTACACATTAAAAGTTAATCAAAAAACCATTTTCCATTGGACCAAATTGTGAATCTAAACAATTCTCAAGTCCCCTAGAACACACACAAAGAATTTCATAAAAATCGGTCCAGTCGTTTAGGAGGAGTTCAGTGACATACACACGCACACAAGAAATATATATATAAAGATTTGTTATTGTCTTATGTGGATTAGATAAGATCTGTCTTAATAAATATTATTAAATAAGATCTGTCTGTCAAATAACACACTTTATGTGCTATTTATTTTTAATAATTTAAATGGTAAATACATTGGAATTTACATGTTTTAATTCATAAGTTTGAACAGTAGCGCCACCTACGCAAATAATTATGGAATGCTATTTAGTATTTACTGTTAAATGTTTAAGGAATAAGAAGCATGAGATATTTTAACATAATGTTTAATCTTTTATTATTAGAACTTATTATAAGGTATAAATAATAGCACCTGTAAGTTGGTTATGAAATTGTAAATTACCCTCACCTAAATATTATAGTGTTAATAAAAATCGAGTTGTAAGAGCTGCTCTCGCCCATACTATTACAAATGGTTGGATATTAAACATTGAAGTGCAAGTACTGTGTGTTACTGAAACAAGTTCTAACAGTACTTATTTGTATTAAATATATATTATGGAAATATTATGATATTATTTGATAATTCTATTATTGTTACATTTATTTTTAATCCATAAATCTAAATAAAGACATCAACTTGATTCGATTCATTCGACAAAATTTCAAATATACTTATGTTTAAAAAACGTTATTGAAATAAAGATATTTTCTTTTTTATTTGATGTTTAGATACAAATTTTACTTGTGAAAATGCAAAATCTATATTTTATAATTCATCAGGACAGCAGTGTTTTAAAGCTGTAGCTTAAATTCAGAATTAATCTACCTTCGAAGCAATGTTTTACGACATTCAATAAGTTAGTACTTCGTTAGCCGGCTTATGTTCGTAACTCAGGCACATGTGCTGGTTCCCAACACACACTTTGAGGAGATAAAAGTTCTAATAGTCATGTATATTGTATTTAATATTTTGATGATATTTAAAAATTGCTAGTAAGCAATACTATACTACTAATTCTTTCATATTCCGAACAATTGCTTAATTTTAAAATTCAAAACGGTAATTGATTTTAAACTAAATTACGTTGCTTAAAATTTTCAACATTTTTACTGCTTCTACATTTGCCTTGTTTGTTTAGACAATTTATCTGAAATTCAGCCAAGGTACAAAACGATTGGTATGTATATTTTACCTATTTAGTGAGTTCGATTTATTTACTTTAGGGTTCATTACGATAACGATACCAAAACGTTTATAATCTTGCAGCCAATCTGAAATTCATTTAAATAATCAAACATTTAAGAACTTTTAGTACATTCAATACATGTATTACTTTCTTTATTTTTACTTCTGAGCTGCATATCCCAATTAAATAGATTGTACTATTATTTTGATTAATTATAATAAAGATATAAAACTTACCAATCGTAAAATAAGTACATTTATTTAGTTGGTTTCTTAAAACAATATGAGGTATCTGGATATTATCCTTGACTGAGATCATGACATATCTTATTACATTTAATATTAGTCTATCATTATACTCTCTGGGATATGACTTCTAAGTCGTAAAACATTTTATGCCTTTCTTTCAAACTTATGAAGCTCATATTAACTTTTTTATATTAAAAAAAAACACTGCAGGTGTTGTTAGGAGGGTTATGCTTAAACTTTTTGTTTACAAACCAGCCTAATAAGGTAAAATCAATGTTAATTGTTTTTCTAACTCCAAACAGCTGAAACAGTAGAATATTTTCAAGTTATTTAGACTTTTTACCACCGCAACTAATATCATTGTTTTTTTAATTAAAAGATTAACAACGGCATTCTCAGGTTTTTCTCCGTCTGTTTCTTGTGTCTGTTAAAGTGCTTTATCTTTTAAATTATAATAGTACATACTACCTAACTAGGGCTGCCATGATATTATATTATATTAATTAAAATGGATGAGGAATCTCAGAACATTTTTGACATGTTTTGCTCCATATTTAACAAAATCAATATCGAAAAAAGGTCATGATAGTTTACCTAGATGTACAATATTTAGGTTGAAATATGGTTCCATTTTTTTTGGAAACCAACCAAGAGTGCCAGTCGGTCAAGATTTTTGTATCAAGTAGCAGAAAAAAATATTATAAATTAGTCTGTGGTTGATAAACAAAGACAATGAAAACGCTGTCACAAAGAAAGAGATAATGTTTAAGGTAGTAACATAACGTTAGTATGCCACTGTAATATAAATATGAACCTTATTATTAATTACGAACTTCAAACTTCTCAGTTTGAAGTTCGTAAGTCAGCTAGCCTGGAGACTGCGGGGACGCTCGCCCCGCCCCGGTGATCACCATCGGGCCTCCTTTTCTGGTCAAAACAAATCAAAATATTTTATGATATTGAAAAAATATTATTATTACTTTGTGATATTGAAATTAATACCTCAAGTTGCAAATTTATTTTAACTGTATTAAAGAAAAGAAAATAAAATTTAATTATATCAAAAAAGTAAAGAATGTGTTTTTTATGTCTTATACTAAATTAAAATAAACAATTCAATCATTTTTGTGAGAGTAAACTACAAATCGCATACTTTCACTTAATCGGTTTTTTAGAAAAAGCAAAATTTAATGACGAAAGTATGATTTCTACAAATTTCCTTCTTTAGTAAAATTACAAATTATATACCGTTCTGTTACTATTAAGTTACTAAGTCTTAGATAGACTTAAAAGAAAACAATATCTATTTTTCAAGAACACTTTTAAAACCAGCTACCTGTAAAATACACCCCTCCCCCCCCTTCTGTAATTTTTAACATTTCTAATATCTAAAAAGTATAAAGATTCAGAAAATTTTGAATTCCTTTATCATTTATAGAAACTTCCCGTAGTAAAGATTTAAACTAAACTATAGTGAACTTACTGTCTATTGCAATTATTAACAACTATAAAGTCATTAACAGCAATCATATTAGGAATGGTTCTTAAGTGCTGATCTTATTTAATTAGTAGCACTTGATTAACTCGTAAAATATATTTCCAGCTTACCTTACTACCTTTGAAGGTATCCTAATTATAATTTATTCAATTAACCCCTTAACGGGAAACGAGATCTTGTGGAACTAGTACTAAATCGTGGTACTCACTCTTGCTTTATAATTAAAGCGCTTGAGTTAAATTAAACAGAAAACAGAGTAGCTAATATATAGAACTGTACGTAATATGATCTAATATTGTCGTTGTTCAAGTTTTATATGAATTATCCAAATTAAATAATTATATTATTAACGTGCCATCAAATTTGTAACCTTTACAAAAACAAGGAATATTAATCGCACTTAAAATTAATTAATCTTTATTAGGACGGTGGTGACATCTATTAGGCAAAGTTAGAAACATTGGTTAGGATTTTTAAAAAAGTCTTATTATTTATTAATTTTAAATAAGTCTTATTATTTATTAAGATGTCACCACCGTCTTCATCATATTTGTAGGTGTTAAGGAAGCCTTCCTCTTTAAATGAAAAATACACCAGGACTAGCAGGGATTCGAACCTAGGAAATTGTCCTACGTCTCTATAAATTGAGGTACTGTTTAGCTACGAATATAAAGTAATATAATGGAATAAAATATATAAGTTTTATGTTTATAAAAATGAAGGTGTACCAAATTAATAAGTACGCATTTTATATCTAGTAAACTATAATACACATATATATTTTTTTGATAAATTTAAACAAACAGCTTTGTAAGGTGCAAAAGACATTAAACGTCGGGGAGAAATGTAGAAAATCGTAAAAATTACTGTTTCAAAAGCACAGAAAATTGTGAAATTATGGAGGAGAGAAGATAACATATCTGTATTTTTAAAAGTACTAAGACATTAGTTGTTAGAGATATGCCGGGTTGCACACGGTGAAAGGATAACTCACAATGTATTTATTGGGCCTTTTTTATAACATTATTATTACGTATTTCTCAGAAAGTCAAACCTCGAAGTCATTTATAAAATAAGAAAGTTAACAAAAGTTTTCTTTAGGGAGCACTAAGAATATTTGTATATATATATATATATATATATATATATATATATATATATATATATATATATATATATATATATATATATATATATATATATAGAAGGTGCAAAAGACATTAAACGTCGGAGAGAAATGTAGAAAATCGTAAAAATTACTGTTTCAAAAGCACAGAAAATTGTGAAATTATGGAGGAGAGAAGATAACATATCTGTATTTTTAAAAGTACTAAGACATTAGTTGTTAGAGATATGCCGGGTTGCACACGGTGAAAGGATAACTCACAATGTATTTATTGGGCCTTTTTTATAACATTATTATTACGTATTTCTCAGAAAGTCAAACCTCGAAGTCATTTATAAAATAAGAAAGTTAACAAAAGTTTTCTTTAGGGAGCACTAAGAATATTTGTATACTTATATATATATATATATATATATATATATATATATATATATATATATATATATATATATATATAATATCCAAATATATATATATATATATATATATATATATATATATATATATATATATATATATAAAACACAAGACAAGAAAGGTTATACAAAAGTCCGTTTTTTAAATTTCTGTCATTGTTGAAAAATAATAAAATATGATCTGTACGATGTGATTAATTAAAAAAATTCAAACAAATAAAATTTAGCGAGGCAGCCAATGATAAGTTGAACAATTTACTGCTACGAGTACGAGTCTTTGAAGAAAGAAGATTGATAAGATTAAAAAAATATTAAATTAAATACTTGGAGTATATAATGTTGGTCCATCAATAAATTTATTGAATTCCATAATTAAGGTAGCTGTTTTACGTTTATTAAAATAATATTAAACAAAATTATTTCGGACGATCATAATACATTTATTCAAACATTTTCATGTATAAAACATTCTATTAACAGACCTACGTTTTAACATCTAAATGTGAGCTGTTCGACCGTTTAGAAGACTTGGCAACGATATCAAGAGACTGGTTCAACCATTAAAAGAGCAGATGTTTGTTTGATTGTTTTGATTAGTAAAGCTCTGAGAAATCGCAAGTATAGACTTTAGTAGCTTTGAAAAAGTGAGAGAAGTTGAAGTTGACATTTGGACGGTCGGGAAAAGTCTTTGGGTTTCGTGTATAAACTGCTGCCGCCCGGTCTGCGATCGTAAACTGCTCCTTAACCACCAAATTAATTAGAATAGACTTAACTTATCTAGACTTAACTAGATTAAAGCAGGGTATTGTAACGGATGCTATCCGGATACGGATGTTTCGGAAAATACCTGCACCAAATCGCTAGACGTGAGGCTACCCCGGTTTGCCACGATTGTGGAGCTCCAAAATATACAGCGCTTCACACGCCGGAGGCATGTACCGCATGGAGTCCACAGCGACGCACGCTTTCAGCGTCCTTAGGGCAGGATCTCTCTCTGTCGAGCGTTATAAACGCCATGCTCGTTAGTGAGAGATCTTGGCAGGTTGCGGTCTCTTTCTGCGAAAACGTAATGATGCAGAAGGAGGCCACGGAGCGGGTCAAAGAGATTGACGCCTCCTTTGACTTGCTCATGATGAAAACATAAGGGAGCTGAAAAGTGTCAGTGCCCAGGAGTGGGAACGTATTCCGCAAGTTGAGATAATAAACTTGTGGAATGTATAATTCGGTGAATGGAAGCTATGATTTTAGGAAAACGCGGTCGCACATGATATAAAATTACACATTTTATCTTTATTTTTACAAGCTTTGTCCAACGGCTTTCCCTAGCGCAATATAAGTAAAAACATGGCCTTTTTATGTTAGACGGTGGACGGAAGGTTTTTCTACTTTCCCTCGGTAACAGTACTTTTAATTGTTAATTAATCCTTTATATTCTATTTTATGTACCCCTGGAAACCTGAGTGCGAACATTCATGTAGATCGGTTGTGTAGTCGATATGTACCAACGCGACGAACAAAAAAGTCACATTCTTCTTTATTATATAAGTTAGGATTACTCAAAAGATTGGCACAGTAAGAAAATATAAATTAATTATAAGCGGTTTAGATTTTTATCAATACTTTCTCCTCTTTTTCAGCCTGTAAGGGGTTGATTTCTATTAAAAAGGTGACTTACATTTGATCTTGCATCATCAAGATCTTTTTCAATATTAGTGCGGATAAAACAAAAAAAACCTTTGTTTTAGTTATAATCGAGTAGACTTCCTTTACACATTTTTCAGGGGAAGGTGGATACTGCTCCGATTGCATTTATTCTATGGATT
Source organism: Napeogenes inachia (assembly GCA_959347355.1). Lineage (NCBI taxonomy): Eukaryota > Metazoa > Arthropoda > Insecta > Lepidoptera > Nymphalidae > Napeogenes > Napeogenes inachia. The sequence goes on along the minus strand of OY365793.1, from coordinate 10,252,449 downwards.
ATTTGTTACGAAATTTACGAAATAAAATACTTTTAAAAATCAGACACGAAAATTTAATTAAATCATTATACAGACTTTCATAAAAGCATTAAAGTCAAAAGTAACTTGTATTTGGAAACACTCCTTATTTACCATTTATACATATATCCATAATACATATCTTGGCTGTATAACACATATTTTAACAATAACTTGTAGCTTAAAAAATGATTGTGTAACTTTTTCAGCTTTGTTTTAGATAAATACAAATGTATTATAATTTATAATCTCAACAACCTTCGTCCCAATAGTGCGAGGCAATTTTATGTAAAATCAAAAGTCATAGGTATAAAAAGGCCTATCTTGCAACTGACAGAGACGAATAGTCTCCAATCATTTACATCATAAACCATTTCTGATATTTGTTTTATTCAAGTTTCCTTGTATTTGTGAAAATTTAAGTGTCTTCCATATAAAAAATCACTTAAAATCAAATGTCATTTTGAATTGAAGACTAAATATTCTTTAATGATTATATATTTTATAAATATATAGATTTTAATTTTTTATTAAATAGACAGCGAAGTTCGTTCTAGCAGGCATTACCAAGCTAAGTTAATTATTATAAGTTATGAAAACAAGCCTTAGTTCAGAGTTCTATTTAAATCTTTGCACCTTTATAGTGTTTAAAAATGTTTAATTATAAGAAGATATGTAGTAAAAAATACTTATTTTATTACTTCAATTTTATTCTACTTTTATTTATCTATATGAGTTCTAGCCACGTAAAACCAGAGGCTTCAATATACTATCCTAAATTATAGGAAGAAAAGATAAGTTAAGTTGCAATATGTTATAAGTAAAGTACCTATTTAGGTCTCACTTCTTTTATCGTTAAAGTCAACAACCAGGGCATATATTAAAAATTGATCTTAATAGGAGTTTTGAATTTGCATTTTTTATGGGACTTATAATTCATTTTATTTCTAAAAGTATAAAGAAATTGTCTACCTATGTGCTCAAACATAATTACTTTGTTTTTTCTGACCAATTAGGTCAAGGCTTTGGGTCTCTTTTAAGTAGTGAATTTAATAATGTTTATAACATATACTCATCTGGAACCAGTTACCAGCACAATTTAGATAAAATAATTTACTTTGACTTAAAGTTGACTAAAAACAGTGCTATTGTACATGGAGGACATTGTTTGTCCATTAAGAAAATGGAAATTATTATAAATATAGAAAAAATATTAAAATTAATAATTCAACGAGAGTGTCTGCTATTAAAGCCATCCTAAATAATGATCAATCTATTATAATATTCAGTGTATATATGCCCATAGACATATATTGGTAAAACAAATACTAGTCACAATTTAGATTTTAACAATAGAATTATGTGGGGTAACAGAACGGATGATAAGATTAGTGGGTATCGGGACCTGTGTAACAACAAACTTAGGAATTTCTGTGCGGCCGAGTCTTTAGTGTTATGTTCCGAAACATCGTTATTTTACTGACACACCCCAAAGATCACCGTTTTTTTTCATATTTAGGTTTTTAAAAATTTTAACAATTTCATATGATGTAACAGGTTTAAATATAAAATATTATTACTGCCTTTTGAGTTATTCGTCTATTCGGTGATTGTATCGAATGGTGAAGAATTTAAATTATGCGTGACTCTTGAAGGAATTTCGTTAAAAAAGTATCAATAAAAGCCGCTACATTAAAATCTGAATTTATTTAAATGTCATCAATTTTTATCTAATAGGTCCATTAGCAGCCCTAGTTTTCCCAGAAACACTAGATAAAACATCCCAAGTTGCCTTTATTTTATTTTCTGAGTTTAAGATTTTATTTCTTATATAAATCGACTTAGCTTGTACGCAAACGTTCTTAAATGTTTTAGAGAAATTCCTAACTTTATTCAAGAACACCGGATCATGATTCCATTGCCTTTTAGCATATAAATCATATAACTTATCGCTACTTTTATATATTCCCACGGGAGCCCAATAACTAAATTTAAGTTTCAGATATTTTGTTATAGCTTTTGGCCTAAAAATATTATTAAATTCTTGTAAATATAAATGATATTGCTCTACAAGCAAACTCAGCTCAGCCGTCTTTGTTATTCTTACGGTCGCTTCTCAATTCATTTTTAATAACTTTTTATATATACCTTCAGAGGGTGCCCAAACAATTACGTGTCCGATATTTGTGCCTGGGCATACGGGTACGCGACCCCGGATCCTCGAGCCGCCACTAGCTTATCCCCATCCAATCCATGAAAGTGGTGTCCAACGCCCTTTACCTGTTCCCCTCTTTACCTGTCCTATTATTTTCCCATATCATTGTCCTTCACGTTCATATTACCCACCAATACGCACTGGATCAGCGTGGTGGGTCATGGTCCAAACCCCCTCAAACATGGATAGACACAACATACTAAGGCCCCAAGTCTCCGGCGACCCCAGTGGCTGTGCGGGCGGTGACGGGCACCTTACCGGCTCTGGAGTCAGTTGTGCTAAGAATCTCCGGATGCGGTCCCACCGTCAAACGACCACGGCACATGCTTTAACGGACTCCGATTCGATAAACGTACTTACATATAATGTAAGAACGTTATTGAAAGAAGATCGTTTGATCTAACTAGAAAGCGCTCTGAAAGACCTTGTTACGTGAATTAATAGTAGTAATAAATAAATAATTTTATTTCTACCAAAGTATTGCGAATACTCAAAATCAATTACATTCTTCATCAAATTTTAAATGCTACATTTTTACAATACAAACATAAAAATGAAATTAAGCATACAATCTCATTAATTTGACCAAAAAGTAGAAAGCTGGTCACAAAATATTATTGTCCTTTGTTTCATTCAGTTGTTTGGTAAATAGCCTAATTTGTTTATGAAAAATTAATTGATTAGGTAAGCAATTTGGAAAATTGACACTTATGGTTTTTTTGCGTGAAAACTTTTCTTGGTTCTTATTCAAGCTTACTAACAGTTGGAGGACTTTTAATACCTTATCCTATCGTTTTGAAAACTTCTTATATAGTTTGCTAGTGCGGAGCCATGTCAGTATTTAATTATATTGTGACTTATTTATATAAGTTATGAGTAAAGATAAAAACAAGTAAAGTTTTATGGCAGATAATATTTTTATTTTATAATCTTATTTGTTTGTTATAGAGGCTTCATACATATTAATCCTTAATATGTTAATATGTCGTTCATTTGTGTATTTTATGCATTACATGGATATAAACTTAAAATTAAAAAGTATAAAATAAAAAAACTATCAAAAAATAAAAAATTATGTATGGAAATTTTGACGAACTAGATTGTGATGGTTTTATTGGAGTTTATTTCTTAAAAATCAATTTTGATATTTGGCACCCGGTATAACAAAATGTGAAGGTGTAAAATCTACTGAACCAGTGACCTCGTTACGTTTTTGGTGCGCAACCTATTGTGCGCAACTGTCTAATTTGGTTGTCAGTGTCTTATTGTTATAAATATCAGTAATTAATATTGTTATTGTGAAGTTATAATCTTTATCATCATATTTTGTTAAAGTAAAATTCAAGTATTTTGGAATAAGCTATGGCAAAAAGAGGTGTAGATAATATTGCCGGCATATTTAACAAACACGTCCTTCTCAGGTATCAATCTTTTTTCACCTAAATAAGCTTTTTGGCCTTTGTTTAGACAATGGTACCTAAGAAGTAAACTAGTCTAGTTTACTTCTTAGGTAACTAGTCGTGCGTCGGAGCTGATACACACAATTATTTTTTTTATTTAAATAATTTATTCACCCCTCAAATTAAAATATCGCAAAATTATGTTACATATTTTGAACTCTAATAATTTGTATAAAACATGTTTTTCTTAAAAAATATATGTTTGTTGTATTTTATGGTTATATTTTGTTACATATTTTTTACTTTGATTATCATATTCATTTTGATATTGAAATTATTTATAATAAAAATTGCAACCTCTACAACTCTTGCCATTAAAAAAACCTGTCCTCCCTACTCTACTCTTAATATATCGTACATTAAAGTATATTGTGTATATCTGTATTAAAAAAATTGTTTTATTTTATATACATAACTGAATGATGTATATTGAGACACTACACTTTAGTGGTTTCAGTCATACGTTATTAAGTACAATCAGGGAAAACTATGAAATAAATAACAGTAAGATAATAATTAAAGTTATGAAAGTGAATTACATTGACGTCTTGCATCCAGTATCATATGTGGCATGAGGACGTAACGATTCATTTCATATATATTTAAAATGTATGTCAAATATGTTGTCAAAAGAATATACAAAATAAAATGATATAGGTAACACCATTCAATTTAACCAAGACGTATAGACCACAATGTTATGTCAAGAGAACAGATTCGATTACTAGATACGTAGCAGACACATATGGTGTTGTGATTTGGCTGAATTCCAGATAAGCTTCTGATAAAGGCAATGTACTGTTAGTGCCGAGAGAATTTGTAACCTAGTCCAATTAGACTGAAATATACCTTTAAATATAATAAACAAATTTAACATCCATTTATGTATTTAAATTCAAATAACTTAAGCAAACCTCAAACATTATAAACAAATCGACACTATTTTTAAAATATTGATGTAATACACAACAAAATATATAAAATAATTAAGAAAATAAAAAACTTTACTTTTTTTAGTGCTATAAATGAAGGCCCAGACTTTTTCAGGTATAGGCCCTACTAAAGATTATGTAGAAATTCAAATATAGAAATGATATTATGTATTATAATTAGTCTAGCCATTAATTCTGTTACTGTCTGTTTCAATAAATTTGAAAAAAACATTACTTTGAATATCGATTAGCTTCTAGGATAAAAAAGAAACTTCTTTCCCGCCATTATTATATATTTTTTTCTTTGGATATTATTTGTTTTGAAAATGAAGTGGGCCACTGAAGACTAGGATTACAGTAATTGTACTTCACAAAGTAGGTAAGGAGAGAGCCGACATTTTGATACATTGAAAAAGGGATTGGCCGAATGTTTGTGTATCATATCCAAAGGTACTGAAACCATTTCTATTGATGACCGTGAAAAATCCGGCCGACCGCGCTTTCTTCGAACAAACCTGACCGTTAATGCATTCAAAGCCAGAAATCATCGAAACCCCATAAGGAAGCAGAAAATTATTTCCAGAGAAATTAAATTCCCACCGAGGACACTTTCTCGGATTATCAAACAAGATTTAGGTCTAGAGGCTTACGGGAGATACACAGGACATACCTTAAATGAAGCACTAAAACAAAAGAGATTTGAAAGATAAAAACAGCTGGCACTTCGATACCCGGACGAAAATTATAGAAAAATTCTCTTTGCCGATATTTTTATTTACAATCGAAAAGGTACTACTACAAACAAAATGATCGAGTGCAACAAATGATCACACTTCTAGTGGCCAAAGTTCAGCGAGGCCATCATCCAGCATACGTCTCCTACCAACGGATTACAAAGTTCCATTTTTGCGAAAAAAGATTGAAGACTTTAGAAAAAGTGTATCAAGATACCGTGTTAGAAACGGTAGTTAAAGCTTTTAAAAACACTTTATTCAAAAGTAAAGTGTGGACATTTAAACAAGATTCAGCCTCGGGTCATAAGGCTCCAAATTTGGCTTGAGTAAATTTTTCATACTTCATAAAGGTTGACGATTGGCCTTCGGCTAGTCCGGACTTAAATCCTTTGGTCTGTATTGTAAAAACTGTCTTGTATAAACTGTGGTCTGTTCTGGAAGACATGGCCTGCTCCAAGTCTCATACAAATATTGAGTCACTCAAGAAATTTTTTGAGGCAGCAGTGGAAGTTACCAGAAGAAACCCTTCGTAATTCCATGGACGAATGGCCCTAACGTTTAAAACGTGCGTTAAAGCTACGGGTGAATACTTTGAATAACTTGCTAAGTAAGTAAACATATCTTTTTCATTCTACATAATCACATGTAAAACTTTAAAATAAAAATATTTTCTTACAAATGATCGGGTATATTCTTTGTAACAGAACTTATGGCTAGACTAGGCATATATTATTAGGAGTTAAGAGTATTTCTAAGCACTTGCTGAGAATGTATTGCAATAAATTGGTTAACACGTGTCAAGTTTATGACTTATTGTGTCATACTCATTTGAGAGCGAAAGCTCTGTAGGTGTGACTGTTGGTTATGCTATCTTTGAGTTCCTCATCTAGTTTTATAGCTGTGTTAAATTTGTCTTCGTTATTAAATTATTTGAAATGTCGTAATTACTTTGAATTACTATTATTTAATAATTCCCGACCAAAAAAAACGGGTGTTATAAGTTTACAGTGTGTATTTGTCTGTACAAACTTAAACAAGAAAAATCAGTACGCTCGTAGGTTTATTTTGTACAATATAGAAATTAGTAACATAACTTTAAAAAGCAGAAAATAAGTAGGTATTTAGTATAATATGTACGTATAGGTTATTGTTGATAACATGACATATCAATGCTCCAGACGTTTCGATTAATTTTAAGCTCCTTTTGCATTGCAGAAACAGGTAGAAACAGGCTTTGTTAGGATACAGATTTCAGAATGGTTTGTTGAAATCTATAGCTCACAAAAAGATTGAACGTTGCAGTTGTAGGGCGAGTTGTTTTGAAGAATTGTACAGCCTTGTGTCGGAAAAGTTCACCCTTTAACCTATATGTTTTTACGTCGTTTCCTAAAGTAATACTAATAAAGATTAAGTATATTAATATTGTTACATTGTTGTTTGATTTAACTTTTTTCATATTTGACTCCTTTTTTGATTTTGCACAATTTTATTTCTTATGTATATTTTTTCTAGCGTGTAATGATTAATAAAACTATAAAAGTTATTTTTTTAATAATTAAATGTCATATATATTGCAGCAATTGTATGACTTATATTTTTGTTTTGAGTTGAACTTTGGCCATTATATCGGAAGCTTCTTTTGAAGTGTGATCATTTCCGTAATGATTTGTAATTTACTTATTGTATTTGATAAGAGAAAATAAAATAATATCATTCATCAAAATAAAATCATTTTGTTTATTAAAGATTTGATGTATTTCAATTCAATAAAGAAAATGTACGTTTGATTTACTTTGAAAAGAAATAAATAATATTCATCAAGTGGTGTAATAGAAATATTTATCAAATCATAAAATGATTCCAGATGTTTATAACAGGTTGTTTAAAAGACTTAAACTCTAATAAAATAAGGTTGTAAGTGGCAAAGCTTATTTTTATATAAGTAGTTCCAATTTCTATAAATAACATTTCTGCAAAGAAACTATTACAGTTATGTTTAAATTTATACTCGTTGTTAAGCTATAGAAACTTCGTTTTATAAATACTAAAACCACCCCTTAATTTGTCATCAAATAAACAATGAAATAAAACTATTTTTACGGATTTAACTCGCGTATATTGAATTAAATTTTAAATTTACATTTTAAGTCTAACCCGACGTTTCGAATGCTTTGCAGCAATCGTGTTCACGGTAAGACGAGATGGAGATCCTACCGATAACATTTTAAAACAAACCGCCGATCTTATACAAAAATACAGTCTTAAATTAAATTTAGACAAAAAATCACTCGTACCATCATGTGCAAAACCACCAAAATTGTATGGGTTACCCAAAATAAATAAACAGAATGTCCCACTACGTCCCATAGTCAGCCAGATTGATACACCAACATATAAACTGGCTAAACACGTTGCAAGGATACTGACACCTCTCCGGGGAAATACACAAACTTAAGTCAAGGATTCTTACCAGTTTGTTAATGATATTCAACAAGTGAAAAAAATTACTAAAGCATTGCTTAACATCTGGCTATTTGATGTGGAAGGATGAATTCTATGTACAAGTTGATGGAGTTTGCAATGGGTTCCCCGGTCTCCCCCGTTGTTGCTGATATCTACATGGAGCACTTCGAGGCGAGGGTTCTGTCCTCTGCACCTGCTATCTGCTGCTGCTGCACCGAACATCTTTAAACGGTACGTAGACGACACCTTCACAATACTACCTATGAATCAAAGATCTGCTTTTCTAGAACACCTTAATTCCTTTAACAAAATACAATTTACAACAACCTCAATAATTATATAAGATTTGATAAACCTAAAATCCTCGCTAAAGAACAACGTTACATTCCAAGAATGGTTCGTGAGGCTATTGAAATTAAAAAAACATCCACATTTTTTATAGAGAAGATGGTTGGGGATTATTTAATACCTGGGACCCACTTTTGAAAAATATAAAATCCCATGTCTGTGACCACACTGTAAGACCTCAAGATACTGTTAGTGCATTTTGTGTGAATCCTGAACTGTACGCCCGGAAGCTTAGAAACCGTTGGAGGTAGATGATTAATTAATTGGCTTACTGACAGACACCTCCATCTCGTCTTACCGTGAACACAATAACCTAAAAATATACGCGAGTTAATCCGTAAAAATAGTTTTATTTCAATGTGTAGTACTCGTGAAAACCTTAGAAAACACTATCAAATAAACAATGCAATATACGATACAATAAATTACAATTATAATTACACTTTTTTATATGTAGATTTAACAGAGTCTTTCTCTTTGAAAAATATTGTCAATTCATTAAGTCGAACACAATACATATAGACAACTTTTCATTTATAAAACGAGGTATTTCTTTTGGACTTATGTTATTTTAAAATAATCTAACTATATTTTAGTTTCAGTTGCATTCATACCGTTATTTGCAATGAAGGCTAGTTCAGTGCTAGCCAATTAATTTAATAATACTTTATCATAGTAACTTCTATTAAACTAATACATAATTTAAATTCAAGAAATGTTTTTTTTTATTTCCAATAAATATACGTAAATATATCGGATAGTTGATAAGTTCTGAAAATTGCTTTCCTGCTTTCCTCGAATCCCTGCCCGTATCGGTTTATTTTTCATTCTATATTTATATAAATTTAAATAAGCTTAACATGGCTATACATGTTTGTAAATATTTTCAAACATTAATATGACAAGATAATTTTTAACGCGTTAGAAGTTATTTGTGCATCAAGAGCCACATTAAATAAATCTTCCTCATAAAGCAACTTTTCATTCATAAGTATTTTCAAACCTCCCAAAGCTTTTGCACTTGGAGCTTTATTCCATCGCATATCAGGAACTCTATTAAGATTTAATTTACATACATATATATTAACTATAATGAGCGGTTTAAGATTATCTTTTATTATATCATTCGGAATGATCATATCTGAAACAATGAAGATCGTTAAATATACCTCGTTACTGACTCGAGAGATGGTGCTAAAGCCATTGTAATAATCAAATAAACATTTCATTACTGAATGCTTCTTGTTCCTTTTAAGTATAGTTTTGAGATATTTAAAACCAATTTTCTCTCGCAAGGTAATGTTATCGAACTGTGTAACGCTTGTGTCATATTTTAGAGAATAAAATTTGCAAAGTTGTTTCTGAACAGGTAGCTTATCCTGAAATTGATATTCTTTCCTCCAATCAAAAGCAGTTTATGTACGTTGCGATATCATACAAGTATTATTTTGAAAGATGATACTATAAAAATGTTATCAAAATAATAAATTATCAAAGCGAAATCTAAATATATTTCACATTAATTAATATTGACAAATATAAATAAAGTAGTCACAATAAATAAAAACGTTTGATGCAGCTTTTCACGCAAGTAAACTATTTAAAAAATACTTCTAAAATAAAGTAAACTAAATTATCAATTTTAATTGGTACTTTTAATTTTGATATATTCCTGACATATGTATATCATAATGGTTTTTGTCAATATGACCACCCTTATAGGTATAATGCCGTCACTAGCCCAAAATTATTATTGTATTAATGTATATAGTCTTTTACAAAACGACATCATATATAACGGAGTGAAGACCTCCGTAAGTATTTTTAAAAGGTGTGACCTCAGCATTGCTGCCGTCACTGTATTGTAGTCGTCGTGATGGTGGTTCATAATGATGATTCCAAAATAAAACTACACAAATAATTATAGGTTCGTTTATTCAACGGACAGCGTAACAGTATCCTTATAGAGATCTGTACAGTTCAACGACTTGAGCAAGACTAACTCTCGGACTGTCGATCGCCCGTATTTATACTAAAATGACGACTGACATAAACAAGTCTAGTGACATCATAATTGTTGTATTAACAATGTATTTTGATCACTTCTTACTATAAATTGATTCCGTTACAAGCAATAACTAGTAAATCTAATAAATTATAATTCAATGTTCCTCTTTCGACGATTATGATTTTGTCTTATAAAGTCATCGCGCCGATACGGCCATTCTGACAGGCGGTGCGCGCTCTGCACCAGCCTGATAAGTTCTGTAATAATGAAAATATTTTTCTTTTAGTTTGGCATCTGTAAGCAACCAGCGTTGCTTATAGTCAAATTATTGTCTGTTATTGTATTCAGCAAAACAGTAGGTTTTTTATTATTAAGAAATCGTAGGGTCTCGGCGATTCTCGTAGGGTCTCGGAGGTTCTCGTAGGGTCTCGGAGGTTCTCATAGGGTCTCGGAATTTCTCGTAGGGTCTCGGAGGTTCTCGTAGGGTCTCGGAGGGTCTCGGAGGTTCTCGTAGGGTCTCGGAGGTTATCGTAGGGTCTCGGAGATTCTCTGAGGTTCTCGTAGGGTCTCGGAGGTTCTCGTTGGGTCTCGTAGGGTCTCGGAGGGTCTCGTAGGGTCTCGGAGTGTTCTCAAAGATTGTAGAAGTATTTAGGAGAGTTACTTACGTTTAATCACATGTTTTATCGATACTCTGTCGATTGGTCGACTGTAGTTCCACTTCTTCTCCTGAAGCTGATGGTGCCGATTCACGATCTCATAGAGAAGGTGGTTCGTTTTCCGCCGATACGGTCATCTGTTCACCAAGATGTTATTTATAAAAATAAAATTTTAACTTCTCACATAATTATCTATAGTATGTACGCTACACAAGGCTTCGACACGGTATCTCATGGTCTTCCTAAAGATACATGAAAAATCTATGGTTAGCACCTGAGCAACATATGTTTAGATCAAAGGAACCTCTAGTTATTTATTATCTCAAATTTGTTGTGTGTACGTGTCTACTCACAGTTCCACAAGGGGTCCCAACGGTATCTCATGGTTCTCAAAAGGATACATCAAGGATCCGTGGTTAGCACAAGGGTAACACATGAGTAACTCAGAGGTACCACAAGTTATTTATTATCTTTTAAACACTTGAAAAAGTGACTAATCACGGTTGCTCAGGGCATCCCAATGGCACTACATGACTCTCTTAAGGTAACATCTAGGATCCGTGTTTAGCCCAAGGGTAATGCACATACTAGAGATATCACTCTCTAGATATTTATAACTGTAGATTATACTCGAGATCCTCGTAGATTATTTGAAGATTCTTTCATTTCTAGTTTTAATATCCCTTAAGATACCTTATGTCGGCGTCAAATATTGTCTCCTTACACAACGGACGCAACTCATACTGCCAATACCTCTGGCGTTGTACCTGGCTTACATTTCCGTGGTCGACCAGTCGGGCCAGTCTAGCAGTTACATCGCCTTCGGAATTGTAAGTTGCTATGAAGATTTCACAAAGCCTTGACCGTTGCAATTCTGAAACAGTATTATTAAGTTATGTAAAGCAATCCTTCAATAAAATCAGTAATATACTTGCATACTGTCTTGTTATGTTACGCAAGATGATGCTATATGCTAGTCAAAGCATATAACACAGGGGTACAGCTGGTCCAGACTTCGCAGATTGACGAAATTATTATTTGAAACCACGGCTGTACAGGACTACGAGAGCCAAGTATCACTGCGACCTAAAAGATCTATTGTGATCGTCATTACCTACAGTTCACTGCATAGGTCTGCCACTCTGAGGCATTGCAGAATTTCCTTTGCAGTGAGGTGTGTGGACCTCCACTGCGTCCAGGACGTGTCTGCCCCGGGTGTCATTGCGTCCACGCATCAGCGGACCGCACCCGCACAGCAGATGGATCGGGGCCTCATCCGCCTCGTGGCAATACCCGCACACTCTTCCATCCTCTAATTTGAGGGTCGCTAGGCGCCTATTCAGACAACGGCGCCGTGCAAGCATTCCAGCCATGACGCGCAGATTATTCCTGCTCAGCCGAATGCGCTCTTTAGCTGCTTTCGCATTAAAGGGCTTGATGAGGGCCCCGGAATGCTTGAGGCCAGGAATCTCCTCCCAACGCACTACAGCCCCACACCTAGTGAGGTTATTCAGGGTCATACGAGCCAGGCTGCTCGAAACACCACATATTGGTTCTGGACCGTGTGTTTTGCTTGCAGCTTCTGCACGGGCCAGCTCGTCAGCAATCTCGTTTCCGATATGGCCCTCATGATCCGGGACCCATATTAGAACCACTCTGTTTTTGCAGCCCAGAGTTCAATTTCGTCAGGAAAACCAGCACCAGTCTCGATGTGATAGTATTCGACTTTAGAGCGTTTAGTGCCGCCTGACTATCGAGTAGATGTAAATGGTCCTATTCGTGTCGTTGCACTGCAGGTTCAGGGTTGCACTGGCAATTATGGCGTACACCTCTGCCTAAAAAATGGAGGCGTATTTACCCAGGCTTAACCCGGCGTCAGCACAGTTAAAATATGTTACAACGATAGTAGGGTTGGGTCCAGGAGACCCGTGAAGAAAATCGTCATAATTTCAATAATTACAAGACATTTACTAATATATGGCTGTAATTGGATAAAACGACTATAGTTTAAGTGGTTATGTATGAGTAAAAAGAACTTGAAGTAAAACTTTCTTTTTAATATTTTTTTTATGATAGTGGAGCAAAATGTTAACAAAAATAACAATCTTTGTTTTAAAGTCACAAAACTTGAACCACATATAAACTTTTATTCTAAAATATTAATAATTAGGATACATGTAAATCACATTTAATAAGACTACAAATAAAATTACAAATTAGTTTAAGGAATCAGTCATATCATTGTTTACATATGCGCAGTTTCTACAGTACAATATTGCAAACTCAGTGCAGATATATTTATTTCAGTTCCGTCAAGTTCAATTACTTTTTCAGTCTTTTTTGGCAGGACAGTGTTGCAACCTTTTTCTGACCTTCAGTATCTTTGCAGACGGGTCCCTAACAGGGTTTCCTAAAAAAATCGCGTATTGTTTGGCACATTAGTCGTAGCAACTGCAGGATGCCTTTACGGTCACGCAAATGCTTACGAACAAGAGTAATGCGTAAATTGAGAATTTGCAACAGTTATTATTTATCTTAAGAAATATATGTGCATTTATTGAAGCCATATTTTTATATATATTATAAAATTTTCAACCCTAAATCGAATGTTTAGGCCTAAAGGCATCTAGGCCACTTTATTGTATCTCTTCCAATAAAATTAATAGATTGTACCTGGCTGTCGTAAGTGCTGACAAAATTCTACTGTGATTCTGTTCTGTAATTCAATCAGGTGCTCATTATCACTATTCATTTCACATGCGTTTTCGTCGGTATGACTAGTTTGGCTGCAATGCTCAAATGGACTTCTACATCTTCAGTTTCTGAATTTTCATGATCGGAGTCTGATTTCTCCAAGATACTCAATATTCGCTGTCGTTCGCGTTCTTCGAGAACCGTTATTTCAAAAGTCATGCGAATAAAATAAATAAATATACTTTTTTATAATGGCGCGAAATTACTACACGAAGTGTATGGTTGGGTCAAATTTACCCTTTGTCATGTTTAGAAGCGCTGCGATTGCAATACGACTAAATATCGATATTCCGTGGAAAGATACGACCCTTAGCTCCAGCTATTGAGAATTATGGCAGTGTGGCACCAAAAACATTAGAAATACGCGCATTTGAAGCACAGCCCGGGTCAAATAGACCCAACTGTGCGAACGCCGGGTTAAGCTTTCCCTGTGGTCAGGGCGCTCTCCATATACCCAGCATCGTGCATTAGGCCCCATTTTTGATTCATCGGTATACCATACAAAGCAACCGTTCCTCCAGGGGAGGCCGCTCGGCTATTCCTTCTTTGTTGGTATTTCCACAGAATAGTTCTGCACAAAATTGCAGTGTGGAATCATGCTGTCGCCAATCATCGCCAATACGTTGTCGCTCATGACAGAGTCTTTAAAGGTTCTCAGCCTGCACGACATCCAGTTTGTACTGCCCTGGGCTGATACTCTGAGAATACTGCCCCTAGCCACCCTCTTGACATGTAAGTCGAGAGGTGGGAGATCCAGTAGGGCATTCAGAGTCGCTCCTGGGCAACTGCACATGGCGCCTGTCATCATACGACAGGTAATTCCTCGGAGGCTGTTCAGCCTGTCTCTCACCTAAACCTGTTGGCACTTGCTCCACCATACCACAGATGAGCAAGTCACCACTGCCCTCAGTTCGCGGTATAGAGCCACAGCATCATCTTGGGCTAAAGGCCGCACCTGCCCCATCCCACCACATACTCCCAAGGCCATCTTAGCCTTGGTTATGGTGTTATCAATGCGAGTGTTTCATTTCAGTCTTTGGTCTAAGGTTACGCCCAACTTTTTGACCTCATGGGAGAATGGGATCACTTTCCCATTGAGGACTGAGCATCTCAGACCATCCAGTAGCTTCTTATTTGTAAATGGAACAATCACCGTTTTATTCGCATTGATGACCCGGTAGGCTTTGGTCTGGGCTTTTGCTGCAGCCCCATCGGTTGACAGTCAGCCTTACTTCTGCCCCGTGCCGTATGGATTCCCCTGTGGGCACCCCTACCGGCATGTTTTGGCACTCTGCCAGAGCCAAGAGGCAGTCGTACCGGATAAGTCTGGGTGTACGTCTCACTGGCCAGCTTCGTGCTGCCAGAGTGGGGGCGTACATTTCGCTCCCCAGTGGGGTGTGGCTCGGTCCCCAGTGGGTTGATTCCTGACCACCCTTGACCTTAAAGGTGATGCTTTTAAAACCAAGAGCTGCCACGAAGTTTCGGTTGCGGAGTGCCTCCACAGAGGGCTCATCCATGGTGAACGTCACACGATGTCCATTCTCCACAGCCCTACTGCGCAGAATCCTTCCACAGCTCGACATTCAGACCCGTGTTCTGCTTGGGTAGGATTAGCAGAGCCTGGTCCACATTTCCCACCTCACTTCACAACCCAGTCTGTTGAGGCCTGATCCATGCATGTGATCAGTACCCAGCCAGGTTTGTGGGTGAAACCTTCAAATTTTGGTTTACCGCTCTCTAATCCGATGCCAATAATGGCATTAAGTTCCATCCCACTTCTGATAACGGAGTGAAGACCTCCGTAAGTATTTTTAAAAGGTGTGACGTCAGCATTGCTGCCGTCACTGTATTGTAGTCGTCGTGATGGTGGTTCATAATGATGATTCCAAAATAAAACTACACAAATAATTATAGGTTCGTTTATTCAACGGACAGCGTAACAGTATCCTTATAGAGATCTGTACAGTTCAACGACTTGAGCAAGACTAACTCTCGGACTGTCGATCGCCCGTATTTATACTAAAATGACGACTGACATAAACAAGTCTAGTGACATCATAATTGTTGTATTAACAATGTATTTTGATCACTTCTTACTATAAATTGATTCTGTTACAAGCAATAACTAGTAAATCTAATAAATTATAATTCAATGTTCCTCTTTCGACGATTATGATATTGTCTTATAAAGTCATCGCGCCGATATATATATTTGCAAATCAACAATGAGATATCAGGTGTTGGTTTCGGATGTATGAGTTCGATACTGAATTGAACTATCTTGATACAATAATTTGATATAAATAGAAACTAAAGTAAAATAATAAAAGCGAGTTTTTTTATTTTAATATTTACCATATTAGGTACAAACGTACGAAAAATAAATTTTGAAAAAGGATTAAAGATTTTTTAATAATGGACTTAAAATTGCAAAATTTGTATTCTGCAGACTAATACATCCAATCCCTTTTATCAAATGTAGATTTTTTCATGATACTTGTTTTGGAGAATGTAAGAGAATATGTCCACAACTTAAACTAAATGCTTACGTTTAACACACAACACAACTTAAACTAAATGATTTTGAATTTGTATAACGTTATTCCCATGTAAAGATGGAGAATAATTTAAGTAGAAGGCCACAGTCTAACGTCAAAGTTATGTTTAAACCTATATTGTATAAGCAATATAGGTTTAAGATAAGCAAAGCAACAAGATAACCATCTTGTTGCTAGAAACTAAATTATTCAGATGATATGCCCTCATATTATATCGTACTGAGAATTGTGTTACAGGCTTTAGTTAAAAAAATATCCTGAATAGTATTTAGAGTCTAGATTGCTGTTTTTATTGTGAATATATTAAGTCATACTAGTAATTAAATTTCTACAATTGATTTAATATAAAGCCGCCCGAGAACTGCGCCATATATCTTAATATTACTTCTGCGAATTGACAGTCCATTGATTCTAAACCTATTATGCGAAATTTAATGTGACACTTAAAAATAATTACTATCATAAAATCGTAATTTCTAATAGTAAAATACTGGAAATTCAATATTTTATATTTTAACACAAAAAAAACTATACATAGCTACAATAATTAATATAAATGAATTAGTAGCAAAAATGACCAAATTCTTATTTGTATTTTAATTATTTAATATTAAAAATAACTGTCCCTTCCATAACATTAACAAATTGTTTCTTGGTAAATTTTTACACGAATAACTTAAACTATATTAGTATAACTATATTACTAGCTCAAAATATATCACTTAAATATAATATATATTAAAAAAAAAAATGTTTTTGTTCTAACTCTCAATGTAAAGATTATCTTGTTTTGCTTTTTTAATTCTTGTCCTGAAAACATTTTGTTGTCTTATTCTTTAATAGCAGCATAAGCTTAAAGATAAAGAAGCTTTAAAATTAATAGAAAACTTTACAAAAGAAAATGGAGACAGAACTTTTAAATGGTTGCTAGTGCTTCAACATACTATCTATAGTTGACAACGTGATCTTTTGTATTAGTAGCATTAGCTTAGTAAGTAATTAGTTTGCTTGCTTTCAATATTTTCTTTATTTTTATCTTTTATATAAAACATGTATTACAAGGTATCTTATCAGACGGGTAGATCATGTCGTTTTAGAGACCCCGTTTTAAGGTTAATGTCAAAAACGCGAGTATTTGCAATATATGGTTGTTATAAAAATATAAGAAATAGTAAAGTTTTGAATAATTCCAATTAAAAACTGTAATTTTTTTAGTAATAATTTAATTTAATTTAGTAGTAATTTGTAATTTTTTTTTGTTAGTAGACGTATAAAAATTGTAATATATAATCAATTATGTACATAAACCATATATGTAACATTATTCATACATTTTGTTTTCGGATAAAATGATAACCGTAAATTGTAACAAAAGATGGTAATAATTCATTTTTATTAATATTCGTATTATTCCGAGGAGTAAATAAATTTACGAGCTTCCGCATCTATTAATATTATGTGTCTCTTATGTTCGTGTAAGTAGGAATGTTGATAATACATGTCTCTAATAAATAATTGATTACAAACTGTGATAATGTGTTTGTAACCGAATATGTTATATTGTATTCATAATGTTAATATAATTATATATTAATTATCTTTATTGCGAAAGATTAAATAGCGATAGATTAAATATTGCTCTATTAGTATAAATTCAAAATAGCGATAGATTAAAGGAGCGTAACTTTTTCTCATTCTGTAAGAGGGAGTAGGAACAGTGAGGTAGATTTAGAAATTATGTTTTCGATGTTTATACCCGTTACCTGACACAGCGCTGTATGTGTTGCTTTGTGTTACTTCAAGACAATCATCACCATAAGAATGGAATAGTGTTAACAGACTGTGTTCGATTAAGATATTTATAGAATGTAAAAACTTCTAATATTTACATATACACTACTACTACATTTATAAATTTTAGATAAAATGCCTGCACTTTTATAGTCACTATCCCGATTTATTATTCCTGTTTCATATCTTTTTAGAAACTTTAAGTTTCAATTTGACACATGAATTTCACAGTTTTGAAAAACCAATAAAATTAATTGACTTTTTATGCGACCCTAAATACGTGTATGACGAACTTAATTACGTCAGAAAGGTATTAAAAAGCAATGGATGCAATTGGCGTCACAGCCTAAGACTTGTAAATGGGAAAACTTACAATTCTGCAGTAGATAGGGTTCGAAACTTTTCGGGCAAATTCTGATTAAATTATATGATTATAGCCGGGTAAATATATAATTGATATATAATATGTTTATAAAAATTTTTACACCTATTTTTAAAAATAATAATTAAGAATAAATACTTTGACAAATCAGTGTCAGTGTATTTTTAATAACCTTTAACTTACTTATCTTTTTTTGGACCTATTAATAATAATAATAATAATAATTCTTTATTGCCACATAATAATACATTTAAATATAAACAGTACAAAAAAAAAGATTCAAAATTAAGACTAAAACTAATACTATTATCAGCTGGTACTTAAAAGGATAACCTGTGCTAAAGTACCAGCAACCTTCTTATTTAAATATTTGTCTTTTTTTCTGTAAATATTATTCATCTCTCAGTAGCACTTATAGGACTATTTAATTTTAGATAAGATCCTGTTTTATTTAGTACTAACTTAGTCAACAAAAATGTTACATTTCTTTAATTAACAAAATAATTTGTAAGATGAAAGTATGTAAATACAAAACAGAATTATTGAGACACAAATAAAGCTCACAAATTGAAGATATCATGTTTTTAACGATGGACTTTGATCGATGTCGGTCCAGATAGTAACTTAATTACTAAGATCCAATTAAGTAGCAAATACTTGCGGATCCGGAAACACTCCACACCTTGTTTCAAGTATTTGATTTTCTTAGTTCATTTTCAATTACTTCGCTCTTTCGGCTCTTTTATTAAAAACAAAGTATATACATCGCCCGCTCTATATAGAAAAAAGCCTTGTTATGACGGCCAAAATGTTTTTTACACTTACTTACTGAGGTAAAGTACTTTTTTAGGGATAGCTGTTGCCCGTGACTGCGTCCACGTAGACTGTAAAAATATATTTATATGGATTATGATCGTAGTCATAAAGAATCCATTTTAGTGTTATTATTGATTGTAAATCTTTAACTTTAAATGTTTATATTTATTAATATTCGTATATATGAAACCTACCTAACTACCTACCCATATGAAAAAGTCTTGAATCATGTTACTTAATACATTTATAATTTATTACATTGTCGAAACTTTCACGTTTAAAATTTATTTTTTTTAAATCGGTCCCGTAGTTTCGGAGCCTGTTGAATTCCAACAAACGAACAAATTTTTCCTCCTTATAATATTAGGATAGATTAATAGAAATACTTAAACAACTGAAAATTTTGTATGTCTGTAGGTTCATTCAGTACAATACAGAAACCAGAAAAATAACTTTAAAAAGCGGAAAAAAAAATAATTTAAAAACCCCCGATACAAAAATACCCCTAAAAAGAATAAAAATAATATTATTATGTACTTATTGAATTCGTTACGTCGCGTCGGGGGACCATTTAATAAAGGAAGACATTAAAATACAAGTAAGTTAACAAGGCAAATAAAGAAAGTACGATATAGAATCATATAGTCTAAGTCCTCAATGATTAACTTCGTAAAATATGTTTATATCAACGTCCGTACAACGCTCTCCCGACTTAACGACTTCAATAAGTACATAATAATATTATTTTCATTCTTTTTAGAGGTCGTTTTTTATCAGGGGTTTTTTATTTTTTAATTTAATTTTTATAGCTTAAAAATAAACAATACTATGTGGAAAGTACTATTTTTGAAATTTGGATTGTGGATTTGTATGTTAAATACATTTTATATAATAATGAGACAACTAAACTAAACATATCTACAAATATTTTTATAAAAGCGGTGAGTTGTTACACAATATGGGATTTAATGAGACTATCGTAAACCTTCATTTGAACCGACAGTCCTTTTAACGTTCACAAAATGATACATAATTCAAATTAATAAGTGTTTTTCGTTGTTTTGTTCATTAATGAATAATTACACTTTTATATTTTTAAAGTACCTAAATATAATTAAATTTGAAATTATATCAATAGATTGAAACACGGAGAGTAAAGTCCAAAAATTGTAGGTTCAAGATTTTTGCTACTGTAGAAAATAATTAACATTTATTTATTAAAAATATAAATAGCTATAGTATAGCTGGAATAATTATAAATTACTTAAAACAATTAATCATAAACTAATCATTTTCATTATATTATATATCCATCCATAATATAATGAATTATTTAAGTAGAATACAACTATATTTTGTAAATCAATTATTGAAAACAAATCTATTTACAACAAACGGGCTTCAGAGCAAATATCAAAGTTGCAGGAATAGTTGTTAAATATTCCGATACTCAATTCACTTCTCTGTCCGTTCAGTTCTTAACTTAAGTGAAAATAGAACAATATGTGGTAAACTTTTAAAATAGGTCAGCTAAACTTTTAAAATAGGCCTAGGTATTGCCTTTTTGAGTCTAACATTAAAATCTGGACTAAATAATTTTAACTATATTTTATTTATTTATTTATTTGTTTGTTTGTTTGTTTGTTTCTTTGTTTCTTTGATTGTTTTTTTTTATATTATCGTTTTCTTATTATCTGTCAAATTCGTAAGGTAAATTATTTATCTGTTAACAGCTAATTACAAATTCTTAATTAGTCTGTGACATTTATTTTTGTTAAGACATTGAAATGATACCAGCTTAAGCTAACTTTATAGTCCCCAAAATGTTATTGAAAATATAAACATTTCTTAAATAATTACTATTTTAAATTTAATTTATTAATCATTGTGAAGGTTAGCATATTGCTAAATATTATTTAAAATAGTTGTCATATTGTTTCAGAAGTTTAGTTGCAGCCAACGTTGTTTTATTGTTATAATAATTAGTATAACAATTTGTTATCAATTTATTACACTGGTTTCTTCCTTTAGATAAGTAGTGCATTGTTCTTAAATTATTTAAATATCGGTTTTCTTCCGATTATTGTCAATTTCACCCACATTTCATGTAACTCGCCATGTGCATAGCTACATTGTTTGCTTACTATGCATATTTGGATTATAAAATTCAATGTCGTGACCCTTAGAGTCTTTTCTTTCGGAAGCACTTCCGAATCCAATATTTTATTAGCCTTCGGAGAGTGTTTAGTTATTTGTTATCTTATTAACGCATTTCAAGCGTTGTTTCTTAAATTCATTAAAGTGTTTAACTGCAGGGATAATTTATTGACATAGAATAATTATAATATTAATACTTATAATACTTCAGGCAGTCTCCGCCTGGAGCAATGCCAATCTTGTCAAATTCAACGCCACCAAAACGCAGACGTGTCTTTTCACCGTCAAAAGGAGCACTTTCATCTTGGCTCCTACTTTCCAGAATGTATACTTGGAATACAGTGGAATACGGCTTCAGTTGTTAGGCTTAAAAATTTCCTCGAACCTCAACTTTGGTCGGTTTATTGAGTCCAGAGCAAGAGCAGCAGCTGCAAAGCTTGCCGTCCTTGCGAAGGTTCGACAGTACTTTACATCGGGACAGCTTCTTGTTTTATACAAGGCACAGATCGTGTGTAGAGTATTGTGGTCACATATTTGTTGGCGCCGCAAAGTCTCATCTTGCGGTTCTGGACTCAATTGAGAGGCGAGCAAAAAGGCTTAAAGGCGATCCCGGATTGGTCGAAGCGGACCTCCAAAGCCTTGAACACAGACGTAGAATTGCTAGCTTCTCAGTATTCTATAGGATAAATTTTGGTGAGTGTGCGCAGGAATTACACGACCTAATTCCCCCGGCTCCCTTCCATCACCGGACGTCCCGACGCACGGCAGGTATCCATTCTTTTGTTATGGACATTCTATCTGTCCGAACGAAGCGCTTTGCTTCGTCTTTTTTTTTGTTTGTACTGTATACTGCTTCCTAACTAGCAGAGTTTAAGAAGAACGTCCATATTTTTATCCCAATAATATGGTGATGTACAAAATTATTTTCATTTTCAAAGTTCAACACTTAAAATTAAACACACGTTAACAAAAAAAACAACACTTTTATTTTCAAAGTTTTATAAACAAGTGTTTGACTGTGATTCTTCAGTACTGACAAGCAGGAGGATCATGCATATGTCTTCGCGTATTATTTGTCAGTGGCGCCTAGGATTTCTTTTATAGTAATATTTATATATCATTTAAAATTAATGTATTATCTCAAGTAACCCACAGCTGAGTCTAGCTGGCATAAATTTGGCCATTTTCCTTGTTTTGTTTAACTTTAATAATTATAAGGGTCAATGTTGTTCTTTATATTAAATCAATTAAAGTATTTAGCCACAAAGTTATCTATAGCTTTCATTCTTTTTCTTTACGAGTAATAATATAAATATAAACATTATACCTATTTTATTGTGTAAACTTGATTTTACGTAATAATTAAAAAAAAAACTTACAATTCCGATTAAATTTTCTACTTCAATATAAAGCATCGTTTAGTGCTGAATTATCGAAAAATTAATTTAAAAAAAATACATGTTAGATGTTGTTAGCTTGTTTTTTTGTATAAACGCATTATTAGATATAAGCGCACGCTAATGTCAATTAAGTTAGTTACAATTAAATCATTAAGAAAGAACCACGTCTTGTCATTAGAAAATAATTCCAAATCACTTGAACCTTATTACAAGTAACATATGGTCTAATATCGAGCCGGATCAAATCGAAGTAAACAAGTTACGGCCGCGAGGCGTGAACAATAGGCCGCCTTATCGGAGTTCTTACCTGCCCGTTAAGTGATATTTATAAGAAATAGAAAATGAGTATTACTACAGAACAATTATTGAACGTTTTAGAAGAAACCGCTGGCATTTTACGAAAAACCCAAGTTAATTTAAAGAAGTGTTCAAGACAACGTTTAACGAAGGGATACATCGAGACGAGGTTGCGTTGCATTGATGAGTATTGGGTTATTTTTAAGAATACTCATCAAGAACTAGTAAAATGTACACCGAAACAACAACGATCGGATATTCCTTATTTTGTTAATGAAGATTTTTTTGTTGTTGAAGATTTGTACTTATGCATAAAAAGTGATTTAACGGATATGTTGATATCATTTTCAAATAACAAGTCTGAAGCTACAGAACCCGTCGATGTTACTTTGTGTGATTCGAAGCTACCACTCGTTAAACTGCCTAAAATACATTTGCCGACTTTTGCTGGTAATTATGAAGGATGGCCAACTTTTCATGATATGTTTATTTCGTTAGTGCATAACAATTATTCGTTGAGCAAGGTTCAGAAAATTTATTATTTGAAATCTAGTGTGACTGGTGAAGCCGAAGCATTATTAAAACATGTGCAAGTGACAGAAAATAATTATGATCAAGCATGGGACATTTTAAGAAACCGTTACGGTAATATTCGTCTCATAATAAATTCTATTTTGAAGAAACTGTTCGGACAAAAGAAATTAAACATTCAAACTGCAAATTATATTAAATCCTTATTAGATACGACGTCCGAATGCTTAAATAGTATAGAAAATTTAAAAATATCTACTTGTACATGGGATCCAATTATAATATATATTGTTGTACAAAAATTGGACTCTGAAACACACAAGGCTTGGGAGGAACACACTTACAAACACAAGTCAGAGGAATTACCTACATGGCAAGATTTAAAACTGTTTCTGGAAAAGACATTTCGAACTTTGGAACTTGTAACTCCTACACCGACCGCCAGAGACAGAACTGTTAAAGAGAAAACATTCAATATTACTTCAACGTCGCCCTTGACATCAACTAAGGTTTGCAGCATGTGTCAGGATAATCATACATTGAGTCACTGTAAACAATTTGTAAAATTGGACTCAGCAGAGAAAAGTAATTTTGTTAAAAAACAAAAGTTATGTTTTAACTGCTTGTCAGCGGGTCATTCCGCTTGGAAATGCCGCAACCCTGTGACATGTCGCATTTGTAGTCGTCGTCATCACTCGTTGTTGCACAATTCAACGACGGCTAATCAATCAAGCAGCCATCACAGTCAAGTAGTTGACGTTAATAACGATATTTCAGTTAGTGAAGAATCCGATCAGGTCGCAATATCGTCACATATCGTGACGAAGAAGTCTACAGCCTTGCTTGCAACAGCCATGGTACTTGTAAAGAATCGTAATGGACAAATTACAATATTGCGTGCCCTTATTGACCAAGGATCTCAAGCAAATTTTATAAGTGAACGTGCAGCTCAACTTTTGAAACTGAAACGAGAACCTATGAAAGGAACTGTTACTGGAGTAGGGTCTACATGCACACCTATAAAATATATAGTTGAATTTGAATTATTATCAAGATATGATAATAATTTTAAATTGAGCACAAAAGCCTATGTTATGTCTAAGCAAATATCAACTGAGTTACCTACTAAATCAATAACGTATTCGGAGGTAGCTTGGTCACATCTTAAAGATCTTGCACTTGCCGATCCAAAATTCAATCGACCCGGTGCAATTGATTTGCTTTTAGGTGTTGAAATTTGTGCACACATCTTTCAGAGTGAAATAATCAAAGGCCAACCAGGTTCACCATGCGCCCAAAAGACAAGCCTTGGATGGATACTCTTTGGAAAAATACATGAAGAAAGCTCTGAAAAAGAAATTATTGTGATGCACCACAGAGTTGATATAGATAGCATGCTAAAAACTTTGTGGGAAGTAGAAACAGATACAAACAAAAGATTAACAAAGGAAGAAAAAGCATGTGAAGATATTTATTGCAATTCATACAAAAGAAATAATGAAGGAAGATACATAGTAAAGTTACCTTTTAAAACTGAAAAACTTAAATGTGCTGAAGGTAAAACAAAGGATATTGCTATAAAAAGGTTACTATCATTAGAAAAGAGGTTTGAGAAAAATAAAAAATTAAAGAACGAATATGCAAAGGTTATAACAGAGTATATAACTTTGAAACACATGGAGATAGTACCAAAAGAAGAAATAGATAATGATTCAGTATACTTGCCACATCACGCAGTATTAAGAGAAGACAAAGAGACGACAAAGTTAAGAGTTGTTTTTGACGCGTCTGCAAAGGGCATAAATAATATATCTTTAAATGAAGAACTCATGGTTGGTCCGCAGCTACAAGAAGACTTACGACACCTACTTATGAGATGGAGATTAAAGAAAATTTGTTTTAGTGCTGACATCCAACAAATGTTTCGCCAAATATTGGTTACCAAAAAAGATTCCGATTATCAGAGAATTCTTTGGCGCTATAATTCTACAGATCCAATAGTTGATTATCGTCTGCTTAGAGTAACGTTTGGAACAGCTTGCGCCCCATACCTTTCTGTAAAAACCCTTCAACAAGTGGCAGAGGATGAGGGAAAGGACAAATCAAAAGCAAATAAAACTATAAAAGAAGATTTCTACGTCGACGATCTATTATCTGGGGAGGACACAGTTCTAGATGCTATTAAGACAGCTAAGGATGTCTCGTCTATTTTAGAAAAGGCTGGATTTAACTTGCAAAAGTGGTCTTCTAACAGCATTGAGTTTCTTAATGCCTTTGATTCTGAAAAGAGAAGTTCACAAGTTAATATGAACATAAAGGTTGATGGTACAATACGAGCACTTGGTTTATCATGGAATATGGGGGATGATAAATTAGAATATCACTTAAACTTACCGGAAGCTCCAAAATTAATAACAAAAAGGAATATACTCGCCGATATTCAACGCCTTTTCGATCCTCTGGGTTGGCTTGCTCCGGCTCTCGTATCTGCAAAAATAATTATTCAAAAACTCTGGCTTCAAAGGATTACTTGGGACGAAGAAGTAAAATCTGAAATAAAAAAGGAATGGTTAGATTTAAGACAAAGTTTAAGATACTTACAAGATATAAAATTAGAACGATGGGTACATACCACACAAGACCGAATGTCAACTGTTACGTTGCACGGTTTCTGTGATGCTTCTGTAAAGGCTTATGCAGCAGTGGTTTACATAAGAACACAATTAGAAAATGGTGATTACAATGTAAGTTTGATAGCTAGTAAAACCAGAGTGGCTCCAGTCAAACCATTATCACTGCCAAGATTAGAACTTTCTGGTGCTCTTCTTCTTTCTAAATTACTGAAACAAGTAAGTGATGCTACGAGAATACCTCACGAACAAATATTTGCCTGGACCGATTCAACTATAGTGTTGGCTTGGTTAAAAGGAGATCCAACAAGATGGCAGACTTTCGTAAGAAATAGAGTTGTTGGTATTCTTGACAACGTTAATAGTAAATGGTTCCATGTTCAATCTTCAGAGAACCCAGCTGATATTGCATCTCGAGGCATTTCATTGATTGAACTAAAGGAATGCTGTTTATGGTGGCAAGGACCCCTATGGTTAAAGACAAAGGAAATCAATTTTAGCTATCCATGTGACGTATCTACGAACTTAGAAATGAGGAAGATTTTAACTGTTAATTTAAAACTAGAAGAAAACATTGAAAACGATATTTCATTAACTAATAAATTTAAACAATTCGATTCTTTAGCAGAGTTATTAAAAACAATTACATACTGCATTAGATTCATTAATTTAAAAAAAGAAAAAAGAAGACAAATTGATTCTTACATTTCCACAGAAGAATTAGAAAGTTCTTTATTAAAATGTGTTTTATTAGTACAGAGAAAGAGATTTGAAGAAGAAGTAGATGATCTAAGGAAAAAGAATAGAGTAAAAAACAGAAGTATATTGAGACCATTGAACCCATTTTTAGATAGTCAAAATATCCTTAGGGTTGGAGGCAGAATTAGACTATCGGATCTAGCTGAAAATACTAAGCATCCCATAATTCTTGATGATGAAAATAATTTGACAGCAATCATTGTTGCCGATGCTCACCTTAAAACTCTTCATGGTGGAGTACAACTAATGCTAAATTTCTTACGATCAAAATTTTGGATCTTGAAAGCAAAAAGATTGGTAAAAAAATACCTGAACAAATGTTTAGTATGTGCAAGACAAAGGGCAGTGGTCCGAACACAGCTTATGGGCGATCTACCTAAGGAACGTGTAACCCCAGCTCGAGCTTTTCTACACAGTGGGGTTGATTTCGCTGGTCCTTATCAAATTTTGATGTCAAAAGGAAGAGGTGCAAAGACATATAAATGTTATATAGCCTTATTTATTTGCATGGCCACTAAAGCAATACATTTAGAGTTGGTCGGAGATTTGACTTCTGAAGCTTTTATAGGAGCGTTTCGTAGATTTGTATCTCGAAGGGGTAAATGTAATCATCTATGGAGTGACCAGGGTCGAAATTTTATTGGTGCAAATAAAGAGCTTCTTCAGGCCTGGAACGATGCTAATTTTCGGTTACATGAATGTACCGAAGATATACTTTTGTCAGAGGGAACACAGTGGCATTTTGTGCCTGCCTATAGTCCTAACTTTGGGGGACTTTGGGAGGCTGGGGTAAAGTCTATGAAGTTTCATTTAAAAAGGATTCTGAAAACCAATTTGACTTTTGAAGAGATGACAACTCTTCTGTGTCAAATCGAAGCTTGCCTCAATTCGCGACCTTTATGTCCTATAGACGACTCTGACTTGGAACATATAGACGTACTTACACCAGGTCACTTTTTAATTGGAGAAGCCCCAATTACTATACCATCACCGGACCAACGAAATATTTCTATTAGTAATTTATCCCGCTGGCATCATACTCAAAAATTACTAAATGATTTTTGGCAATCTTGGCAACAAGAATATCTTTCTCGGTTGCAACAACGACCTAAATGGTTAAAACGGACGCCAGAACTTGATATAGGTCAGATAGTAATCATTAAGACTGACACTCTACCCCCTAGTAAATGGCTACTTGGCCGTATAGTTGACAAGCATCCAGGCCCAGACGGAATTACAAGGGTTTACAGCGTAAAAAGTGGAGCTAATATTGTGAGAAGACCTATTACTAAGTTATGTCTTTTGCCTATAGAAACCTCGCCTTAAAATGTGTTTCTCTGTTTACATTTGTGTAAAAATATTAACGTAATCATAATAGTTTAGCTAACTCATTTAAATTTGTTGTTTTGTAATTAGTGAATAGGTTTGTTTGATAAAAGGTCCTAAGAGCCCTTTTGGTGGGCGATATGTTAGCTTGTTTTTTGTATAAACGCATTATTAGATATAAGCGCACGCTAATGTCAATTAAGTTAGTTACAATTAAATCATTAAGAAAGAACCACGTCTTGTCATTAGAAAATAATTCCAAATCACTTGAACCTTATTACAAGTAACAGATGTTTTGTATTAAATATTTATAGTTTTTAATTCGTATTACCGTGTTACAAAGAAGTATATTTCTTAAGCAGTTAAACTCTTTTATCATTTTTTTATATGTCTAGATACGAGTTTTCGTAGATTGTTAAAGGAAGCATATAGTATTGTATTTGTCAATGTATTTTGGCATAGCTAAAGAAAATCAATAAATTGAGTCCGAAATAATTTCAAGAACAGTTACTATGGAGATAAGAAAAAAATAAAAATACTAGGCATGTTTATGATTCCTTTCAAGATGTAAAGTATCTGATTGACATGTCTCCTTTTCTTTGTTTATATTGGTAACTTTAAATATATAATTTAATATTAACTTCAAAAATAGTTTTTAAATAAATCTTCACTTCTGTTGAGACATTTAAGGCCTTGTCATATTTTTTAATATTAAAGACTTCCCTTTGTGCAAGTAATTTATCTTCATATGAAAACTATAAAGGTAATAAATTATATCTAAATTTTACCATAATCAGAAGGACAAAGCCAGCGGAGCGTGTAGATTTATGTGCATATAACGTCATTTCATATTCTAAATGATGCCTTTGAAAGAGAAAATAAACACACTCAGATATAATTAAAAATATGCTTACATTGTCTTACAAATTTATTCTGGGTTGCCAAGGACATACAAAAAATTCACTTTACTTTTGTTAGGGACAAAGATAATTACGTATTACTAAGTAGCAAATTATACGAAGCATTATATGATTTTTATTCATTCTAAAGATTTATAATTTAAGTTAAGTAAGAGGTATTATAGTATTAATTATTAAATTAAGTAAGAGATAGGTATTGACATTATTATTATTAATTTTTTTATAAAATTTTCCTGTAATTAATGTCAATATAAAAAAGTAAATCCATGTTTTTGTTATTTTTGTACTGGGTACGATTTATATGTTTAATATTACTAAAAATATATATAAATCTTAGGTAGATTCATAGAGAAATACCTATTCGGAGAAAATGGAGAAACGAGCTATTAAAAATAGTGGTGTTTTATTCAAAAAATAACATTTTATTACATAAATGTAATAAATGAATCGAAAAATGTTGACTGATAATTTATTTCTAATACCTACCTATTTCGTAATATAACGACCGCTTGTGTCAAAATGACGCATGATTATATTTTGTGTGATTTTTATGATTTTATGCTAAATAGACAATTTTATTATTTTTTCTCATGACTAATTTTGGTTTATTATTAGGTCTCAAAGGGTTTGTATATACACCTATTAATATAATACCTAATAAAGACAAAATACAACTACCGAAATACCGGAATTTATTATGTAATACAATCAAACCACAGGCGGCCTGGATACATACATAAGATGTGTTCTCTGAGGTCTTTCAATAGGAAGGCTAAGAGATGGCCAATGGCTGCGTTCTATGTAATTGTAACCGTTACCTGCGAAATATTATGAATGTTATGTTATATACAGCGGGAGACCGCTAAATAATAAATAAATCAAAATGCAAGTAACTTACCACGGCAAATAACGTAACAACATCAAACCATATATTTCTTAGGAGCTAATAAATGAGAATTTAGGCTATAGCCTAAGTATTCAAGTATTAGCTCCAAAACATCGTAAAATAGAATCATCTTCTACGTACATACATTTTTTTTCAAAATTAAAAATAAATAATAATAATAAGTTCTCTCTATAATCTTTACATATTTTGTTGCTTTAAAGTTTGGTGAGTTAGAATTTCCATTTACTAACTTTAATGTACATTGTGTTGCTAATAACTTTGAAACCTACACAGTTTGAAAAATTCTTAAGACTTACTGTTTCAAAAATTTAAATGAACTTAACAGAAGTTTACCTTTTCATAAGAAAATGTTTATAAATGAATTTATTAGGATTATAAATTCGTCCCCGTACCGTAAGTCCGTATGTACGTTCATAATATAAAAATGATAATTTATAAAATAAACAATAAAATCACCTTAAATTATTGAAGTGATATTTGAGTTATAAATTCTGTTTAGAAATAGCTCCTGTGATTTGTTTGACGAACTTGAACAGAGCATTGCCGTCAGCATCGTCTTCGACCTGGACTAGGAAATTTTAAAAAGGTAATTAACAGTGACCCTATCATCTTTAAAGTAAAATAATAATAATATCAGGACAAATTACACACATTGATCTAGCCCCTAAGTAAGCAAATTATTTGCTTATGTCAAGGGTGACAACAATACAAATACATATAACGATATAAATATTCAGAATATATTTAATAAACGACCAAACCCAGAAACATAGACATCTATGCTCATCACATAAATGCCTGTCTCCGCCGGCATTCGAACCCGAGCCCCATTGCGCCATGACCCGTTAGGCGTCTGCGCTAACCACTCGATCAACGCGACGGGGCGGTAAAACGTTAACAATATTTATAATAAAAAAAAATATTGTTTGTCTTATTAACAATTGTATTATTATTTTAAGTAGGAATATAACTTAGACACCGTCAGACTTAAGTTGCACGGTTGCAAAAGGTAGGTCTATCAAGAAGAACCGACAATAAAATCCATGGATACTTTTTTTTATGTTATTTATAAATTATCATAATCCATAATACTACCTATTTACGTCATAGTCATAACTAAGCTATAACAAAAACCAAGAAATCAAGTAAAGCGTGTTACCGAAAAGAATACAAAAATAAAAACCACGCCACTAATAGTTTTATGATGCTCTTTCGTATTCTAAATTTTATTTTATATATTCATAAAAATAGAATAAAGTAAGTAAGATAAGGAATACCCTTATCTTAAAATCAAAAATATAATAGTTAACATCATGGGAGTGTTATAAACATGAACCGAATTCTCTTTCAATTGCCATAACAAATATGTCACCTGTGTATTTTGTATGTTAAAAGTTGGTTCCAGCGCTGATATACCTATCCAGATTTCCATTCAAGTTTGCGACACGAGGACTTTTAATACCTTGTCTTTTCACTTTAGAACTTTGTATGTTATATTCGAATAACAGAGACACTTTTGTTAAATTTATATGATGCCTTATAATTCTTAACCCCCGACCCAAAAAAGGGGTGTTATAAGTTTGACCTGTGTATCATTGTATCTGTATGTCTGTCTGTGACAATGTAGCAGGCACATATGTGGATGGATCTGAATGCGGTTTTTTTTTTAATACTTGGTTCGTCAAGATGGTTCTTAGCTATGTTCGGTCAAAATAGAAGCAGTCGTTTTCAAGATATGGAGCTTTTATTGTTGCTGGTGAAATTGTCTTATACAGTCTTCATAGTAAAAACCGCAACAAGTGAAATTAGTGTTATTCGTAGGTTCATTTAGCACAACATAGAAAGAAATAATAATTTTAAAAGGCAGAAAAAAATATATTAAAAAACCCCGAAACAAAAATGCCTCTAAAAAGGGTAAAAATAATATTATTGTGTAATTTTTACCCGTTGCTTCGGGGGACAGCTAAATAAAGGAAGAATTCAAAATGCAACTAAGTTAAGGCAAGGAAAAAGAACGAAATACAGTATAAAATCGTATAATCTAAATCCTTATGCATTAGCTCCGAAATTTTTGTGAAATAGACACCATCGTTAACGTACGCACAACAGATAATAAATAAAATATCTTATAACTTTATATAAGATGACAAGACAATCAAACCGTTGGTTCATCTGATCGTTAGTAGTTTTGAGGTTTTGTAGATTGTGCAAAAATTATTAAAAAAAAAGAAAAAAAAACAATTGCAATTGTGTTCTCACCCAGAACAAATGACGTACAAGAATGGAAAATACTTGCCATCGTTTGCATTCGTTTGAGTATTGACTTTTTAAATATCTTAAATAACATCCTTCTTATAGGTGATTCGCTGTGTATTAAACACCGAAATAAACACTTTTTTTGTAAACATTTATGTGAGTGAGTATTTAAATGAGTATAAAATGTATGAATAAGCTACCACATACAATACCTATAGCTAAAATAGCATGGGGATATTACCGCTAAGTAATATCCCTGCAAAGTGCAGTTAAGCTATTAAAACAATTATACAATTAAGCTAAGTATATATAAATAGCTTTACAATTGAGCTATAGAACGTTAGAAGTTAACGTTAGAACTTTTTAGGTTGGAAGGATTGATTACAAACTATATATTATTAATTCCAGTTTTAAATTATCCGGAGAGCGTTCAATTACTTTACCAATATTTGCAGCTCACCAAATATTGTCAGTAATAGCATATAAAAAGAAATCCCTAGGCATTTAATACAGTTCACCGGACGCCACAATTCCCAGTCAAATTTAAATAACAGCGCTCAATTACGTAACTTCACTTTGCAAGATATTTTTCGAAAAAAAAAAAATATTAAGGCATTTGCACAATTGGCTTTTAACATTCTGCCTTTTATTTGTAAGTTTAACTCTTCTTAAAAATATCAGAACTTGAAATCATTGCTGTCACTAAGTCCAAAAAAATACTATAATTAAAAATTTTATTTGATTTCCACCTATTCAATAAAAACTAATTAAAATAAATTGAAAATCGTATGTTTGTACACAATATCCTTTTTATTTTTATAAATATATGGAAAAAGTATTGTGCTGACTATATTTGTGTTGTGGATAATATTTTACTCGTCATGAAAAAAAACTATACATACGAGTTAAATAAAATTTAACTTAATCAGATATTTATTCATTTTCAATTAATTAATATAAAATTTGTCTTTTTTTTATATTATTATAAAATATAAAACGTTTTTTAATTACCTTGTGATATGTATTGTCAATATATATTTTATTATAAACCAGTAATCGTAAGAAGTTAATTAGTTATTAACGCTCGTAATCATCGTATTATATAATATCCATTTTACAACACAAATTGATGAAGATAACATCAGATATCTAGTTCAATCATGCTGAGTGCTGTTCTGTGGTATTCTGTAACACTACGGAATAGATATTTATCTCCACTGTATAAACACTGGTAGTCTCATTGTCAGTTATTCTACAGCATTGATACCTTGATAAAAATTAAACTTTACCTGACATAAGGGGATGAATCACCAATTCTGTTAAAGATATATTAAAGTACGAATAATAATTAATCAGCTTAAAGCTACATTCCCCCAAAAATATTTACTAAAATAAAAATGTAAGCCCTTGATTATTTTCACGCATTCAGCTTAAAGTTTTAGAGATATGTTGCTTATTTTGGAAATCGTAGTGCTGTTGAAATAACATTTGAATGTAAACATTCCCACTCGCTTACTCGAATTACGTCAAGACAAAAGATTATATTTAGGATTGTGGTAACATTGTAAATTTTGTAAGATAGGCATAACACTAACGTTGAATACAGTAAAATTAACTAAAAGATAAATTAATTCTTAGTTTTGTCTAAGAAAAATATAAGAATTGTTAAAGTATTTACAATTTAACAGATAAAGACTAAACAGACTCTGAACGTTCAATCAAAAAAACTTACCATTCTCACCAAACTGAATATTAATAACAAAGAACTTGAGATTTTATTTTAGTAAATAGTTTTCCTTTATATTCTAGTAGCCTATACTCGTATGTTGTAAATAA
Source organism: Napeogenes inachia (assembly GCA_959347355.1). Classification (NCBI taxonomy): domain Eukaryota; kingdom Metazoa; phylum Arthropoda; class Insecta; order Lepidoptera; family Nymphalidae; genus Napeogenes; species Napeogenes inachia. The sequence goes on along the minus strand of OY365793.1, from coordinate 10,218,295 downwards.
CAAGAGATAATTTAACCTCAACTAATTAATAAAGAAGGAAATAAATGATCCAGAGAAGAGAAAAATACAGCGTCCTGTATCGTCTCACCTCACACCTCAGATTACAGGGATTATTTAATATCGGTACTGTATGTTGACAATTTAACAATTTAAATAATTTAACTTAAATATGATTAATAAATCATATTTAAGTTAAATTGTTTCAGTTAAAAACTAGTTTAGTTGTATTTTTTGTAAGTTTATAAGTAAAATATACCGGGACAATATAGTTGTACACATTTTTTAGCGGTACATACTTAATGTCAATCGAATAGAGCTAAAATTAAATTAAACACGCTAGATAATTATAACGCAAATATTATAATTCAATTAATGTCATTTATTGTGTATTGTATAAGGTTTACAAATATAATAGTTTTAAGGTTATTATTCAACTAAAGTATTTTATTTGTTCACAGATAAATATTTAGTTAAATATGAATTATATTTCAGAAACTATTTTTTTCTGGCATTTCATTAAAAAATACATTAAAAACAATGTTTAATGTAAAAATTGCATTAAAAACACTGTAAACACAATCTTTAAATATAGAAAAGTTTACAGACAAAACTATTATCTTTTTGTTGTAATATGTTTCTTCACAGACATAACTATAAATCTAAAGTTAAAAGACACAGAACCAAACAGTTTAAGCTCTGTACGAATTAAATTAAATTCGAATTATGAAACCTTGGTCTGAGTTGAATTTAAATTGATTTTAAGACATTATTATTTACTATTTTCCATAGTTTTATTAACAAGTATTACCTACCTGTGACAATGCAAGATATAAAATGAAAAAAATAGCGCTAAAATCATTTAACAATATTTTTAAACTGCAGCTTATATGGACAAGGAATGTATAACCAAGTTTTTACGGCATTCAATGAGTTAGTACATCATTAGTCGGTTTGTGTTCGTAACTCATACACATGTGCCCGTTCACTGGCATTTGCCAACAAAGTCGTAAGTAAATGAAATATTCTTGAACTTTATGTTAGTAGGTATATAAAAAAATGTACTTTTGAAGTAATAATTTTGTGAAAAAGTACTACATACATATGGTGTATTTGATATTTTAATGATAATTACAATAAACTTAAAATATTCATTTTCTTTGAAAAATGTAAAAAAAAATGTGATGATAAGATTACACCGTGATTGATACGAAACTGGATTACGACCTTTTAAATTACAAGTTCCAAACTGTATTTTGTTGATTGATCACAGTTTGCTTATTTAGACAATTTATCTGGAAGCCAGCCAAGGTACATAACGACAGGTATGTGTTCCCTTCCTATCAAATATCGAATCAATTTCCTAAACAACTTACGTGAATCTATGTCTATCCATCCATTCATATGTGTACGTTTCAATATATTATATAGTTCGCTTTTAATGCTTAGAGAAATTTTATTTTCAATTGAGGGCTAAATTTTATTATATAAATATAAAATAAATATAAAACCTTTTAACAAACAATTAAATTTAAAATCTATTATTTTTACACTATTCTCAATTGAAATCCATTAAAAATATATTACATTATTCTCAATTAATTTTTATATATTTTTTTTGTTTTGTTTGTTTTCAACAGAAGCGTGTTAAGGGATCCGTACCTAAAGCCCAAAATTTTAACTTAAGCCGCAAGCACGTCATGCATTTATTTTACCACAATTTTAACAGTTAAGGTGGTGACTAGGGATTACAATCCGGTGTTATTTTCAATCCGGCCGGATTCTTACCGATTGGTCAAATCTGGTTGTTTTCTGCTTTTCGGTTCAAAATTACCGGATCCATTTGCCAGATTGCAATCCTTAGTCGTAATTCTAAAATAACAAGTAAAAAGTGATACTAACATAAGTGGTATAAAGTTTTATATATTCTATTTAATAATAACCAGATTTTGCTAACCATTATTTGTGTGATTATAATTAACACAAAATAGTGTACATCTTGGAAACTGTTACTTTTTCTGATAATGATTGGAAGATATAAAAACTTTCATAGTTTTTGATTACGAAAACTGTCATAGTATTCGATTACGAAAACTGTCATAATTTTCGGCTACGAAAACTGACATAGTTTTCGGTTACGAAAACTGTCATAGTTTTCAATCACGAAAACTGCCATAGTTTTCGATGTCGAAAACTGTCATAGTATACGTTTACGAAAACTGTCATAGTATTCGTTTACGAAAACTGCCATAGTTATCGTTGTCGAAAACTGCCATCGTTATCGTTGTCTAAAACTGCCATAGTTTTAGATTACGAAAACTGTCATAGTTTTCGATTACGAAAACTGTCAAAGTATTCGTTTACGAAAACTGTTATAGTTTTCGTTGTCGGAAACTGTTATAGTTTTCAATTACGAAAACTGTCATAGTTTTCGATTACGAAAACTGCCATAGTTTTCGATTACGAAAACTGCCATAGTTTTCGATTACGAAAACTGCCATAGTTTTCTATTACGAAAACTGCCAAAGTTTTCGATTACGAAAAATGCCATTGTTTTCGATGTCGAAAACTGTCATAGTATACGTTTACGAAAACTGCCATAGTTTCGATCTCAAAAACTGTCATAGTATTCGTTTACAAAATTGCTAGTTTTCTTTTACGAAAACTGCCATAGTTTTCGATGTCGAAAACTGCTATAGTATTCGTTTACGAAAATAATGACAATTTATATTGCCAATAATTAAGCATCAATAATTTAGCGTCAATCATTAAGCGTCAATAATTGATCGTCAAGTATTAAGTGTTAAGCATCAATAATTTATCGTCAATAATTAAGCGTCAATAATTAAGCGTCAATTATTAAGCGTCAATAATTGATCGTCAAGTATTAAGCGTTAATTATTAAGCGTCAATTATGAAGCGTCAATAATTAAGCGTCAGTAATTAAGCATCAAGCATCAATCAATAACCGTCAATAATTAAGCGTAGAGCATTAAGCGTCAAGAATAAGACATTTTAAACGTCAATATATTATAATCGTCAATAATTAAGCGTCCAATATAAAGCATCATATGTCAATCAATAAGCATTAGGCATTAAGCGTTAAGCATTAAACGTTGAGCATTAAGTGTCAAACATAAAACGTCAACCAGTATGCATATAACATTAAGCATGAATCATTATGTATTTTGGATAAAGCATTTAGCTTCAAGCATTATGCGTAAAGTAAAATTTCAAATATTGAATAACCCAGGGACTTTTATATTTTGCTTTATTAATATACTTAAATAAATAACTGGAAAAATCATTTTCGCTCATTGATTGATTAATGACGCTTATTGATTGATGCTTGATGCTTAATGCTTGGTGCTTAATTATTGACGCTTAATAATTAAAGCATAACGTTTAATACTCGACGCTTAATACCTGACGATCAATTATTGACGCTTAATTATTGACGCTCATATATTGATGCTTAACGCATAATGCTTCAAGCTTAATTATTGATTCTTGACGCCTATTGATTGATGCTTGACGCCTAACGTTTGACGTTTTATGCTTAATGATTGCTAAAAATACATTTAAAGTACATACTTTAATATAAAGAGATTTCTAATTTTCAATTATTAATAATAAATAGAAGACTAATTTATTAGCAGATTAGTTCTTAAAGGTATCGGAACGTAAAATGTTTAATGCTTGCTAAAAATGGTAAACTGTTTACCATTTAAACACTTTATTATCACTGTATTTGTATTTACACCAGTGTATTTGTGAACAGTGTCATAAAGTGCTTTAAAGAATAGAACGACTGTCGTTGGCGATTTTTGGCGGTAAGAGAGCTCTAATAGTAATAATGCAAATTTTGTGGTGAGTAAAATTCAAACAATTTAAATATCATTGTGTATTACGTACACAATTAAGAGAAATGCACATGTGAGTGGTTTTCGGGAAATGCTTCTTTTCAAGTACTTCTTACAAAATACATAGTAATACGTAAGAGAGGGAGCAAAATATTTTTTCGAGAGGTGGCAAGGCCAAATAATTACAAATTACCTTGTATATAAAACACTTTCTCTCAAATGATAAGGATTCACTCTCAATAATTATTATCAACCTTTAGTATAACAACTGGCCATGTGTACTTTACCGTTAATTTTACTATAATTAAAAAATAAGTGTATTTTTTTAGCATTGACTGTAATTTAGATGGTTTTTAAATAAACTGAATTTGTAAAGAAAGAGGACAACATTTAAAAAATATGTTTTATGAAAACTGTCTTATAATTAAGCTATATCAAGCCAGATTTTTACAAACACATCAAAACTGTACTAAAGGAGGTAATATTACAAAATATTATCGGCGCTAGTTTTTATTTTAGTAAACTTTATTAATCCACCAGAATAAAGTAGGCTGACCCTTCAAATAATAATTAAGCATCAATAATTAAGCGTCAATAACTAAGCGTCAATAATTAAGCGTCAATAACTAAGCATCAATAACTAAGCGTCAATAATACTGCGTCAATAATTAAACATCAAGTATTAAGCGTCAATAACTAAGCGTCAATAATTTAGCATCAATAATTCAGCTTATTGACGTCAAAAACTAAGCGTCGTAATAATAAGCGTCAATAATTAAGCGTCAATAATTACGCTTATTATTACGACGCTTAGTTATTGACGTCAATAAGCTTAATTATTGATGCTTAATTATTAACGCTCAATTATTGAAGCTTAGTTATTGACGCTTAGTTATTGACGCTTAATAATTGAAGCTTAATTATTGACGCTTAATTATTGACGTGACTTGACTTGACTTGACTTAACTTAGCGTCAATAATTAAGCGTCAATAACTAAGCGTCAATAATTAAGCGTTAATAATTAAGCGTCAATTATTAAGCATCAATAATTAAGCGTCAATAATTGATCGTTAAGTATCAAGCGTAAAGCATTAAGCGTCAATAATTAAGCATCAAGTATTAAGCGTCAATCATTAAGCGCCAGTAATTAAGCAGCAAGCATTAAGCAACAAGCATCAATCAATAAGTGTCAATAATTAAGCGTAGAGCAATAAGCATTAAATATAAAACTGTCATAGTTTTAGATTACGAAAACTGTCTTAGTTTTCGATGTCGAAAACTGCCATAACGTAGTTTTAATGCTTAGAGGAATTTTATTTTCAATTGAAGGCTTAATTTTGTAATGCAGTTTTTTTTTGCAATAAAATAAATATAAAACTTTTAACACACAATTAAATTCAAAATCTATTATTTTTACACTATTCTCAATTGAAATCCATTAAAAATAGATTACACTATTCTTAATTGAATTTATATATTTTTTTTGTTTAGTTTCTTTTCTACAGAAACGTGTTTAAGGGATCCGTATCCCAAATCCAACATTTTAACTTAAACCGCAAGCACGTCATGCATTTTTTTTTATCACAATTTTAACAGTTAAGGTGGTGATTGGGGATTACAATCCGGTGTGATTTTCAATCCGGCCGGATCCGGACGATTTCTCACCGATTGGTCAAATCTGGTTGATTTGTGCTTTTCGGTTCAAAATTACCGGATCCATTTGCCGGATTGCAATCCCTAGTCGTAATTCTAAAATAACAAGTAAAAAGTGATACTAACATAAGTGGTATAAAGTTTTTTTTATTATATTTAATAATAACCTGATTTTGTTAACCATTATTTGTGTGATTATAATTAACACAAAATTGTATACATCTTGGTAACTTTTAATTTTTCTGATAATGATTGGAAGATATAAATTAGTCGTTTCTACGTAGCTTGTTAGAGTTGTATTTGTCAATTGTTGATTTATATATCGGATATCAAAATATCTGTCTACTTCACAAATGTTTTGATACTTTACGCGTCTTGTCAGAGACAAGTCTGACGACATACAATTATTTTGAAGGTTATAAGTAACCTACCTTTAGACTATGATGACTATGACTAGATAACTTTAGGTAAAGCAAAATAAAAAAAAACATATGTATTTTTTTAAGTTGTTTAGTCACAGTATCATGTCATATGGCATACTATTATGGTGTAACACCCCAGATATTAGAGCAATCTATAATATGAGTCAACATGAATCGTTAAAATTAAAGAAATTGCACTGATTACTGTATACAATCAACTGTACTCGATTTTATAATCAACTCCCAAAAAGTCTAAGTATTGTATTGAAATAAATTTTAATTATATATTAAAATAAATTTGATAAAAGAAACTCCTATTATAGTTTAAAAAATGCCATTAATGACGGAATGTCGGGGAAATGATTTGTATTTTATCGACTAATTAGTAACCAATGCCATTTTACCATTCGATATTGTTATTTACTCTTATTCGATCAACTGATTCACACCGTTTCCTTAAGAAGACTACTTGCGGTACCGTTGAGGTCGGGTGCTCCCCACCCTGAGAAAAAGCGAAGCTTAACGGGTTCTGCTTGCTGTGACTGGGTGTCTCACTAGCGACGGTCTTTTTTATGCTACTTAATTATTTATTTTTAATAGAAATATTTTATTCAGTTTTTATTTATTTATAATTTTTAGTTCGATGAACACTAACCATAATAAGCTTTCCCATCGTATTGTGGTGTTGGTTCTGGATATTTGTTAATTGCTTACAACATATTGACGTTTGTGAAATAATAATAATAATAATAAACAATAACCGGCTCTGAATATTGTGTGGTTCTTCACAGACCAGGGTGCGCTAAGAACCCTCGTAACTTTAACTTTAAGCTTATGTAGGAAGGGTGTTAAGATGAGTGTTAAAAAAGGTCGTCCTAACACTTCCCTTTTTCGTACAGTGGTGATCTTTGGTATTGATTCAAAGTGGAAAAGATGTTAATAAACAAATAAACTTCAATATAAGAAAGGGCTTTTATAAAGGTTCTTCAATAAGTTTAAAAATTATATTTTATTCAATGCTCTATAAGAAAATTAAAAAATTCCAAACTCTTACAACTAACAGAAACTATTATAGGAATAGCTCCTAAATGCTGAAATTTAATTAGTCGCATTGGATCTACTATTAGATGGTAGTTAAAATGTAACTACACTTTACCTTACTGCCTTTGAAGGTATCTTAACTGTAATTTAATTAATTAGCCCCTAAAAGGCAATTAAGATTGACTGTAGTACTCTTCCTTACATTATAATTAAAGAAATTGAGTTAGGTACAAGAAAAACTGAGTAGAAATGTAGAGATTTTTATCTTATTTTCCGTTTCTTAAAACACTTATCCAGTTATTATAATTTTAATGATACTTTATAATTTTTAATGCCATTTAAATTAAGATACTAAGTGAGCAAAAAAACACCTTTACAGATGCAACATTGTTTGAAAAGAAAATTATTAGTCCTTTTTTTTCTTTAAAAATTCTAGTAAAAGTCCGTAGAAGTACATTAAGTCGTTATAAGAATGTTTTACAGCTAAATTACTAAAAGTTTAAAATTAAAATCTGGACTAAAAATCAGTTTTATACAAAAATTATATTTTAAGTACAGAATAAACATTATATTATGAAAAGAGTTGTACTATTGTATGGACTGATACACTAGCGAAACTATCCTCTCCAGTCAAGCTAAGCTGACATACAAAGCAATTGATGCAACATTATGTTAAAATGATCAAAAACCTTTTTTCCAACAATATAATTTTTTTTAAGTAGCTTTTGAGAGATAAAGTAAAATAGAGTTATTTACCCCAAAGTACACATTAAGATGTAAATTAAGAGAACCCGAGCAGTCGCACAACTGTATCTATCTAAAGTACTTGTAGCTTTACACTTTATCAAAACAAACATAATTAAACAAACATCGCGGTTATAATTTACAGCTATATCTGTATCAATTATATTGTAATATTGTAAAGAATATATCAAATTGCTTAATAAATTATTCAATTATATTTCATGACGGACCTATATTATGAAGAAATTACTGGTAGTAAAATAAAAAAAGGATTCAGCTAAGCATTCAGAATCGTGTAATCAGATAAATTAGTATATATTTTCAAATTTAATAAAATGATATGTCTCTTAATTCGTGTCTGTATTCCAGAATGTGGATATGTCTAATTTGACTATATATTATAATTAATTTATTATAAATTATGTACTTACATTTTAAAATTGAACTACACGCTTCATATATATCTGCGGTTTATATATTTTATAATTTAATTATTCCAAGCCACAAGATGAGTATTACTCATAAGTTATACATAAGAAATACATTTTATTAACCTAAAGACTCATATAATACTTGCATGCTTGCATGGAGGCTATTAAGTATATTATTTTCGAAGTATCATTTTGTTATCCGGTCAGTATTATGCTTGTAATGTACATTTATGTTTCCCAGCGGTCAAATTAACATGCAAATTAAGAGAAAAGACTATCCGCAACAACGAATGCAATTTTGAATTTACACGTTGTATAAAATTTACAAAAGAATTGAAGTAAAAATTTAACCTTTTTATTCATTTTTTAAAATAAATTCACGTTTTATATTTATAACTATATCTGCTCAGATAAATTTGGATTTTTTTATGGGATTTATATTTAATATTATATAATAAAATGTTTATTTCATTTTATCGGTTGGTAGTGGTAGCATCAACGGAAGCGTTAAAATTTAACAACCTCAAACTTCGTTACCTAGTAATGTGCTAGGAATTTGTTAATAAATTAAAATATCCAATATTTTATATTTTTTTGTGAGTAAGGATTTTTTTAAACATGTTTAAAGTACGCGTACAAATTTATTTGTAGACTAGGTGCTAAGCATTATATTTTTTTACTTTCTTATGAATCTGCTTGAGGTTCTTTTTTAAATGGTTGAATTTTTAATCTAGTATGTTTAGTATTCGCCGCCTGGTAATACTTTATTTATTATCTTACTTACGTAGTATGTATTAATATTAATATTGTTAAATAAACATTAATTTAAAACTTATTTTTGCTTTGATAGGTTGTATTGTGATGGTTACATATTAATCACATTGCGCACCACAACGATATATATATATATATATATATTTCGTTGTGGTGCGCAATGTGAATAAGCTGCTACAATCGTTCATCGGAGTCAGGAAGTAAATTATATCTTCAGAATAATTTGCATCTTATTTGATTTATTTTAGTCTTATATTTTTTATGTGCTTTTAAATATAAATATATCAGTAAAATTATTATATTTTTCATTATATATATTTGTTTTTAAAGATAACCGCTCCTTTAATCTGCTTTTCTTACAACCTCTAGTGGTTATTATTTTTTAAATGATATTACTACTCTCATCACTACCTGCACTTTACTTTAGCCTCGAAACAGTAACGAATACATACAAAAAAATACAAATTATTAGTTACCGCAGTTTCTGATGTCAATGCCATACATACGACGAAGTCTACTTTCCTTGATCGTGCTCGACTTATGAGCCGATCGGATGTAATTTTTTTAATCGTATTCCGAAACATTTACTCTTGAATTGATTCCTAAGTTAACGCGTCTATTTAAACACTCCTATTTAATAGACGTAGTCTCAAACTCACGGAAGACCACTCATGTCCATCCGATCCCTGTAAAAGGCAACAAATCTGACGATTCCGCTGTAACTTACACACCAATACACCAATAAAAATAAGGTAGAGTACCCAATAGTTAGTTTGGACACTATGAAATCAGAACACAACCGAAATTTCAAGTAATTATCAATTTCGCGGTCACCTGAAGAGCACAGCCACGGTGGCTTCGATGAAACTAAAAGTAAAGGTCCACATATGGAGTACTATTATCTTTTCTGGTCAGTATCAGCTTCCACCATTTAACCAACGATAAGTTGCTTAAGTTGTCGGAGACCCGGTGCTTTAAAATGGTTGATCTTTTTGCGTTGCAGAGGCATATATCATCTTTTGTAAGTCTTCTACCACATTTATCACGAAAAGCGATCCAAGCACTTATTTAATCTGTTTACCGCTTCAAATTTAACTGTCATATTGCAAAGTGCCGCCTACAATACCATCCCTACCACCTGTATGAATGGCGTTCCTCAATAGTGCGATTATGGATTTAACTTCTTTTGGTTGTGTTTTAGGATCAATAAGACATGGATGCTTTCAATAAGCGTGCTTGCTACCTCTTCAAAGGTCGGCAACACTCTTGTACATCCTGTGATAATGCAAGAGTAAAAAGCGTGTGAAGAGTATAAAGCGACTAGGTTGCACCGGCCGTGGTCACAGGCTGACTGACTGACTGCCTGTGACCAAGCAGGAGAAGATAAGACAACTTTTAATAAATTGTTTTATACAAGATTATAAATTTAATTGAAAAGAAATAAATGATTTTTCACCAACTGTTACTAAAATGTGTTCAAAATAGTCTACATTGTTTGGCTTATAACGCGAGTACGACATTTGTTATCGCGGTATTGAACTGCGCCATCACGTAGAGTGCTTAAAGTTACAAATTGTGGTGGTTGTAGTCAGAATCACTGTGTTTAATACGTTTTAAGTTAATTTAAATTTATATATCATACAATAACCAGAAACCAGTAAGAAATGATAGGGATGAAACATATTATTTTTATTTACAGTAAAGCAAAAAAGCCATATGAAAAACTCAATTAAAAATAATAAGTTTCAATTTATATTATTCCATTAATACAATAAACAGAGTCAGAGTTAATAAACAGAGATCAGCAAGTGTTTTGTTTACGTTACGTACCGACTAAAATATAGGTCATTATAAATAGTTTACCTTGCGGCTGAAAGAAATGAATCGGTTCTACCTGTATACATCAGAAGCCACTTTAATTCAACCATTTTTACATTCAACTTACCTCATATTTGTGTACATAATATAAGAGTTTTGAACTAGTTTTATACATTATACTGCTTATGTTACCGCTTTAAAGCAAACAAAATATTAATTTGAATTTAATAAAACACTTTTTTTTTTATTTATAAAGGGATATTTGGCATATAAAATCTAACAATATTATTCATAATTTATTTTAAACGGAATATACTACACTGTAATATTAATACTAATATAAGTTTAGTACGACATTTAGCATCATTAAATAAACACCGAAGGCTGTACTGGCAAGCTCTACCGCGCTAAGTTAGTCATTTACGATAATGAGGGTTTGTTCGGAATTATATTTATATTCTAGTATGTGTATAGAGTTTTATTATTTATTAAAAAAACTTATTATTATAAGAAAAGGAATATATTGTAGAAGCCGAAGACCCAGACCAAGTTTGCCGGCATTTATCGACTAAGCTTAATATATGATAATTTTTAATATTATTCGGACCCAAAGTTTTGTAATAATAATAACCTTAAATTAAAAAATATTTTTTTTTTTATAAACAATACTGCTCACTGCTAATAATTTTCCAATATCAGTTATGTTATAATTACTATCGTCAAAAATCATGCAGGTAAACTTATCACTTAACAATATATTTTTAGTAACAGTCCCAGAACCTCTTTGATATTGTGTATAGAATATTTCATCTCAGGGAATTGAATGAACATAAATTAAATGGTTACATTTTTTTTATCGATTAATTAAGAAATATATTTTCAATGAAAATTTTATAGAGATTTAAATATTTATATAAAAGAAATGTTTCTTCTTGTTCATCGGTAAAGGATACTCTCTGTATTGCCAACCTAAAAGCGCAGCTCAAAAACATTAACAGCAGTATTTGCCAAATCTAAAATAATTATAAGAGTATTACTATTAAAAAAAAAAGATTGAACAAATTATCATCACACTATAATAATATGTATTATCTTTGTATATCCGGTTTTGTTTTTCGAATAAAATTTAACGTTAATACGATACTATGGTTAAGCATATTTTTTTTTATTTTGTCTATTTTTTTTTTTAAATAAAAATATTATATTTCTCATCAATAATAAGTCTTATTTGTGTAAGAAAAAATACCTATGAAGAAGTCAACATTAATAATGACTTCATTTTAGAGCGTAAGCAAATTGCCTCAGTTACTTATAGAGCTTAAATACATAGGGCCTTACTTATAAACACGGTTTAACAATTTAAACCTAATATAAATTCGGAATAGGGAAAATGCTTACTAATAAACTCGATGTAATTTAAACCTATCATAACGTAGGTTTAAAGTGCTAACAAATTTAAAACATCGTTAAACCAACTCTCACCCTAGTTTAAGTTCGATATAACTATCGTATCCAAGCAACCAAATAACACTTTTTACTAACGTCAAAAATTTGCTATATTCTAGATTCTATTGTATTCTATTGTATTTACAAATATCAGAGTGCTTAGTATATACTAAAAAGATCAATGGCTTTTAACTCAATACAAGGAGTTGAAGAAGTAATAATACGGTTATTCCAATGCAACAGTCTAGTAGAAAAATTATAATATTAACAATATTGTTTGGTGTTGATTGTTTGGTTGTGAAATAACAGTGGATAAACGGGGACGTGACTTATCTTCACTGATTTAGATATTAACAGTGTTAAGATATCGGAGCCGCAATCGAGTAAGTTATACATAATTTTTTATACAATTTTGGAAATAGAAATGTGAATATACCTGAACTTATGTGTTTCTTATATATTTCAGATTCAAGGTGATGCTGCAAACATTCATAGGTTATTTCACCAGTCCGTTATAGGAATATTCAGGCGACTTGCTAAATCAATATTGTCAAAAATATTACATTATATTAGAAAAGACTGCACTTACAATGCCTAAAGTACAAGGTTCTCGTGGCCAGTTCTATAAATATAGTAAAGGATATAGTATTTGACTGTTCAGGTAGCTTTATCAGAGATGTAAAATATACTCACCAAAACAAACCATTTCACTCAACCATGAAAAAAGTAGAAGACAACTAAGGATAGAACAATTGCTAAGGCAAGAGAGATACGAATGTATTTTTATTATTATAATAAAAATTGATTTGTCTATACCGACAGGGTTTCAGAACTTCCTTGTAAACACCAAAATGTAAATGGTAGCTTCAAGCGTGCTAATATAGCTATATAATAATTGTAATTGAAATAAATATATGAAAAATTAAACTATCTGTTTTTATGTTATTAAACTATCTGTTTATATGTACGGAATTCTTGTATTGTAGCATAATATTAATAGGTACTATACAAAACACCAAAGTATATGTAAGTAGAATGTTTTAATTAGATGTCCTTCTCAAAAATGTTATTAAATTACAAAATGAAGCTTAAAAAAAGTTTATAATATCTCCTCAACTACTTGAGTCCACAGTTTTAGTCTCGCCTTATTTGTATTTGTATTTAAATGGTTATTTTCTTTAATTAGTATTGTGGCTTCAATAATTCTCTTAGAAGTCGCTGCAATAAAAATATAAGCAATGAGAAATACAAGAATTAGAATAGTAGGTATGGATTTCATATTGTATTAACATTGTAATTATACCTTTTCCTCTTTTTTCGTGTTTTTCAGTTAGTACGTGCGTTCTTTTTTATTACTAATTTTATAATTCTTATTAAATAAAACTAATAAATAATTATTATATTCACTACCGAATTATAAAGTCATAATACGTCAACATTGAAAGTATCAAAGTATATCACAGAAAAAAGAAATCGTTTTTTTAGGAAGTTTGTATATGAATTCCGACGTTGCCGTTTTGTGCATTTGACAAAATGATAGAATAGTTATAACAATGTTATAACCGAGTTTATTAGTAAGAAATTATTCTTACGTTATTTAGAGCTTAAACCAAATATAAGTATTCATCGTTTAAATTCGATATAACCATTGCATAGTAATTTTTTATAAGTAAGGCCCATATTCTTTTTTTTTTTTTTTTTTCGTTTTTTTTGCTTTTTTTTTTTTTTTTTTGCTTGCGGGTAGTTGTAAGTACAACATTGAAATTTTTGTTCTCCCTATTTATGAAGTTAATAAACGTTTTTACTTACCTAAATCAAATTTATATGCAATATTATTAAATATTAGTATTTTCTACATTACCTGGCAATAAAACACAAATTCTTAACAACATCTTTTTTAATAAATGGATCTACAAAGCCAAGTCACAAAGAACATGGAGGACATAATCAAAATGTTTGAGTCCCGAATGGATAATTTTGATAAGGCACTGCACCAATCTATTTCTACTACTAAACATCAACAACAAAATAACACTTTTAGTGACATTTCTGCACTGGCTAATGATTATGCAATGTTTAAAGATCTTGTGTGGAAAACTCTTTCCTTGCTTCAACAACAGTTACAGCTTCTTTCTGCTGGTTTTGATAAGCACGAGGTACTCTCCCGTAGAAAGGTTCTTCTATTTCATGGCATAACTGAAGTTACTAATGAGCAGCCAGAGGTCACAATTAATAATATCTTCAGTAAAATGAAAATAAGTAATGTGGACCTATCACATATTGATGTTTGTCACCGTTTGGGTGTAAATAAGGACAAAACTAGGCCAATATTAGTTCGCTTTACCACATTGAAAATGAGATCTGAAGTTTGGAATGCTAAGACTGCCTTAAAAGGCTCTGGAGTCATCATATCGGAGTTTTTAACAAAACCTAGGCAGGCAGTATTTATTGAGGCCAGAAGGCACTTTGGTATTAAAAACTCATGGACAACGGAGGGTGCTATCGTTATTGCTCTGCCTGATAAAACCCGGAAGAAAGTTGAATCCATGAGGGAACTGCTAGTTTTAATAAAAACATTTCCTTCACTCCAAAATACTGAAGAGCAAAGATCCACAAGACTTCGGCGCGTTCCCAAAACTGTAGCTAAGTGATTATTTATTTGATATTATTCTCTGTAATCACCATACATTCTTGGCTATTCTATTTAAATTAGTTTTATTTGTCCGGTTTGCAGTTGTATTATTAGTCGTGTTTTCTTATTATTTTCACTTTTAACTTTACCCATTATTAAGAACCTCATAAAACAGGCTATAAATTCAGAGAAATCTTCTTCTGAATATTGTAAGTAGATAATGTGAAATAAACATTGTAATCTAATTTAAAAATACCATCTTTAGTGCCTTATAAATAAAATTAAGGAAATTCTCACAGAAAATGTTAACAAAAGTCGTAAAAATATATATACTATAATACTAAAACTACAATATTGAAAACTAAAATATTGAAAGGAGTTTTACTTTCATTATTTTGGTTTTAATCTGAGTTACACGATGTTAATAGGAAATCAGTTTCACCGCTACGCAACGCTGTACTGAATATATAATGCAATGACGTCATTAAGGATAATGCCTCCGGTTCTATGAGAGTCACAACAATTGATGATAGGTTTATAAAATATAATGTCACTTAAATTATTCTGTCCTTTTAAAACAAAATTAGGCTAAGTACGAACGTTAGAACAAAACAACGATAATAGGAGCTTTTAGCCTCGAGGATTACGAAAGACGCATATGAAGAGATTTCTTATAGTACCTACGGATATACGAAATGGCTGACTTAAGCTAGAAGTATATTAAAACAAAATAACATCATCTTCGTCGAATTCATTTTCATATTTAAGGTTGAACTCAACGTCTCCTGGCTTCTCATTTTATTTTTTATGTTCTCGAACGTGACCCTTGAAATAAATATCTCTGCAATGAATTTAGTGATATACTCCAAAGTCATGTAGTTAAAGGTTATATTGCAATGGTTTGTGTTCGAATTATATGATTGAAATCGATCAAAATGTTCAGTGAAATTAAGACATCAAGGCTAATGGATGTGATCAACTGATTTTCGAATCTATATTTACTATTATGTATATAATATTATATTATGTATATCGGTGTAAAGATAAACAGCATTCAATACATAATGAATTTAGCAGTTTTATTATTTAAAAAGATTATGGCTACTAAGAATTCAATTAAAGTTTAAGCACATAAGCAAAAGTGAAAAAGCTTAAATAATAAGAAATTAATAAAAAAAAATATTATAGTCTTACAATGGTTGTCATCGAAATCACTATTTATTATTGAGTCTTGCAGAGTTGTAATGATAAAACAAATTTATTTTATTGAGTGAATGCTACAGCGGGAGGCGACCAAGCAAAATAATAAGGTCATATTATTTTGCTTGGTCACCTCTTTTGATACAGTGAAGCTTAAAAATATTTAAAAAAAGTCGAAGATTACGTATCTCTCTGAAAAGTAGTAAGTTGGTCCATTAAATAAACAAAAACTATAAAAGGTTGTGAAGTTATATTTTGATATACCAAATAACGAACCACCACGAACGAGGCGACGGCGGTGGCAGCGATTCTGACGTCAAACTTTTATATTAATAAAAAATATAAGAAAAGCCTACACAATAAGCTAAAACACCTAACGAAACCCTCAACCTTAATTTATGCCTTCATTAATTATTTTAGAGATGAATTTTACGATATCATCAATTGCTGCCCAAATTGTTAGATTCTTGTTATGATTAACGAGCGTTTTCAAATTCCTTATTATTTTTTGTACTAGAATAGACCAAACCCAGTAGAAGACGTTTATCTTTATTCAATAAGATATGAATAAAGTCACATAAAAATATATTAAACTTCTTAAACACTCCTATTGAACAATTTAATCAACCTTCAAATATATATATTGAAGCGTTGATAACCAGCACTCTACTTGGGGCGCGGTTTAGACTGGAGTCCCGCAAGGTGATGTTTTAACTCCTTCTTTCTACCACTTCCATGCCGATGATCGTCAGTTATACACACTAACTAACCGATTTTCCTTTATTTATTAATAATATAAATTTTGATATGGAACGTATATCAAACTGGTGTAAATCTATTAGCTTAAAAGTAAATCCCTCAAAAACAAGACTTACTTTCAAAAATTAACTTTGCGTATAAATTTTGGACAAATTTTGTACTGTTTGATGGCGCTATTATTCCTATTAATGGTAATGTTAAAAACTTAGGAATGATATTTGATAGATTATTATCCTGTATACCTCAAATTAACGAAGTTAGTAGAAAGATTAACCTTAAAACTGGATCGCTCCGACGACTTTCTAACTATTTACCAATTTCTACAAAAATTGCGACAATAGAATCTCTCTTTCCAATTCTTGACTATGCCGACGTGTCTTTTGTTACTTTTACCAAGGATCAGCTTAATAACGAACGTCTTCAATATTTACGTTCTATATACTGTTTATAAGAAAATAGGTGTAGTAATGGGTGTAACGTATGTGTTTATAGTAATTGAAGTATGTATAGTATTGTATGTATTTATATTAAAAGGGCGTATGTTTCATTTTAATAATTTAATGTACACAATATATTAAACATTTCCAGGTATACGAGTTTATATTTATATATATAAATATACATTTGTAAATATATTTTTTCTCTGCCTTATCAAGGTTGCCTTGAAAAAATCGCTATCAGCGATAAGGCCGCGTTTGGCACTTATTTATAAATTACTTGTCCTGTTAGGCCCTATTAAGTTCCTGTAACGTTCATTATTGTTATTATTCTTGTTTTATTTTAGTGGTTATTTGAAGAGCAATAAAGAATATTAGTATTAATCTATCTATCTTTGTATAATTTTCAGTAATTTGAATTAAATAGAAACACCAATTATAAATATTTATAAAAAACATAACATTGCTATGTTAACATATATTAAATATTTTACATGTACAGACAGCGATCAGTTACAGTTTTATTATATGTATAAAAACAGATTTCTGGAGCACTTTAAATACATACATCTTTTGATACAGTGAAGAATGAAAGTAAAAATTAAACGTTACTCAGATTGACGTTCAATTTCTATGTATAAAAGTTTACATTAGCTACATTTTTTTTCGTGATGCGTGCACAACTATAAGACAAACAGATAAACAAAAAATATAAAAAGTGCTGAAAATGGATTTACATCCTGGTATTTTGTTTTTTATATTTTCAATATACAGAGTTTACTTCTCTGGAGATTTATTTCATGTATGGAACAAGATTTGCATGACATTTATTACGTGATTGTCATAACTTTTTTATTTCTTAACCGATTTAGATGAAATAAACACTTAATGTTAAGTAAAGTATATAACAATATATTCCCAAAAACTTAATTCAAATTGGTTTAGCCGTTTCTGAGATCAGCGTTCACAAACATACAGACAAACAGACAAAATGAAAAACCATTGTTTTGGGTTCTCTTGCTCTTATAAAAGCCCCCAGCATCATGATTTTTTTTCAATATTTTCCACGTGCAATTTTCGATCAGCAACAATTTTATTATATGTATAGATAAAAGAGTAACGTATGTTATTAACCATATGTACACCAAAATTAATTACAAGCTTTAAAGCGGTTTAAAGTTTTCATACAAATCACCCCTTATTTAAAACTCTCTAATATATGAATTTTATTAAAACAGACTGACTTATGTTTAATCTTGGATGATCATCTATATCAGGGGTGTCCAACCAGTCGATCGCGATCGACCGGTCCATCGCGGCCGCTAGTGGAGTCGATTCCGGCGAGGCAAAAACTATTTAAAATTTTAAAGTTAAATTTAAGATTTAAATGCCCTAAAGGTCCCTTAGAATATCAGGAAGTACGTATTCTTAAAAATAAATAAAGTAGATCTAACAGCGATTAGTCGGGAAAAATTCGATCTTAGTTCTGATTAAGTTGGCCACCCCTGATCTATATTATTTCAAAATTCATCGAAATCGGTCAAGTGGTTTAGATTTTTGAAACGAACTTCCAATCTACATTTCAACCTTTTAGGGGTTGATTTTTTAAAAGAAATAGTAACCTATGTTTGACCTTGGGTCTATAACTACTAGCTAATTAACAGATATTCACATGTACATAACATTTGTATTTAATAAACTTTAACAAAAACATCCAAATGCCATTGTTCGATCATATTCATCATGATGATCATGATCATGTTCATTCATGTTCACGTTGCCTCATGAATTGATAAAGTTAATTTACGCTTCTTTAATAATGCAATAAGAGCACTGCCCGTTTCAGTACTCGGCACACATCATACGATTGCACGATACAAATATGCAACAAAATTGCATAATTACGGAAATGGAAATAAATTTAACTATTTTTAATTTCTAAATATTAACTAAATAATTAACGCATCTGATTTAAATTCGGAAAGCGATCTTTTTTGTTAAAAAATAGATCAAACATTTAAATTCACTTAGTGGGGTGAAACGATAACTTCGCTAAGCTTTTTAAATATATTTAAAGGCGTTTGGAAAGTACCTACATTTAAGTTGGTATTGAAATTACTATACATACAAATGTGTCACGTTCTTAAGAACTTATATTTGTCTTAGAAACACCCATTTCCGTCAGTTCTTTGACAATTTATTTCAAATATAAATAAAAATGACGACTAATGGGACAGTAAACTAAAATGCAAATATTATTATAATATATTAAATAATGCTAATGTAAATAATGACTTAATTGGTATTTTTAAATACCTTTTATAAAGTTTGTTGAATATTTACACAAAAATTTAAAAAAATTAAATAGACTTTAGTAAAGAACGTTCACAAACTGAACATTTATTCAAAACTACGTTTTGTTTTTATACAAGAAAATATGGTATTTTCACTAAAAAGCTTAGCATTTTCCTTAAATTATTGTTAATAGAACATATTTTTGAGAACAGTAAAGATATATTATTTATTATTTAATCCTATTATGTATTCTATTATTACACTGAAATCTTTTCTTTCTAACAGTCTCAGCCATCTTGTAATTTACAGAGCGCCTCTGAAGCCAATTTTGTAAAACATTCAATAAGTTACTACGTCGTTAGTCGGTTGGCGATCTAATTCAATTACATGTTTTAGTTATTTGGTATGTGGAAGTAACGTTGTAAGATAATAAATATATTTTGAGACATTTCTATACGAAACGCGTTTATTTAACAGAAATTTAAAAAAACCACCGATTCAAAAAGACGTCTAAAGCAATAAAAATGATATTATTGTGTACTTATTAAAGTCGTTGCATAGAAAGACTGTTTTAGACTTAGACTATACGATTTGATATCGTTATTTCGTTATTTGCCTTAGTAATTTACTTTCATTTCGATTGGTTCCTTTATTTAGTTTATTTAAATTCTTATTTTTTTTCTGCCTTTTAAAGTTATGTTACTGGTTTCTATATAATACTAAATTTACCTATGAACACATAAATTTTTTACTTTTAGAAAACTTTCAGATTAAAAAAAAAACGCATCAAATCCGTCCACGCGTTTGGCTGCTACGATGTCACAGACAGACACACAGATACACAGGTCAAACTTATAACACCCCTCGTCAGAATCAAGATATATTTTGGATTTAACATTTGTCGTATAAATATTAATAATCTTATTTAACTATTTATAATTCGTTTGAATGTTACTGAGATATTAAATAAAACTTGTATAAGCTTGATGATATAACATAAACAACATTCAAGAGTTTTGGAAGAATGACATATAAATAAATAAAACAAACGTATTCTTGTGAACGTAAACGTATTCTTGGGGGTGACCTCTTTCGCCATTGCACAGGTCTATGTCGTAGGGGTACTCTGGTTGCCCAGGTTACCCTTATCAGGGGGGGGTTTCCGCGAAAGCGTCGCGGTGAGAGCTTACGCGATCCCGTGGCGTTTTATTGTAGCTATGTGGGCAACCGTTGTTTTTTTTAGTGGGTTGCCTTAAAAATGGCAGAGTCTCCTATGTTGCCGGGTGCCGCACATACCACCCGGTCATCGTCCTACTGGCCGGTGTGACGATGCGGAAACGCATTTTTTCCAACAGAAAAAAAAGGTACATATTATACTGCTTATGTAAGTACGGAATAACATTGAAAAGGTGTCATAAGCAAAATCAACTGAATATTTATATATAAAAATTACAGATTATTCTTTAATTTATAAACAGTACTGTTATTATTTATGTCAAAGCCACACGTTCTCATTTGGGAAACTTGGCCCGCGTAGGAGCAAAAGAAAGCTTTAACTTAATATGCTCATAACCACTTTTAAAACATTACACAAACAGACTCGCTGAGGGCAATTTTTAAAATTACCTTGTTTTATATTTAACGAGTAAGTCGAGTACATACATTTTTTTTATTAAATTTAATATCTCTTAACAGAGAAATAACATATTGTTCTTTTAAATAATACAAAAAAACTCTATAATCTAGCTAATAGTTATATGTTTTTCCTGGCACTTAAATTAAGATAAGATGAACTCTAAGAGTATAAAGGAACTATTTAATGATTTTGCACCTTAATATGTACACATCTATATATCCACATCATATTTTATTATGTAAATTTTTATTATTTACATATCTGCGCAACTACTACTTGAAATACTAAAATTTAAAAAAATAATCAAGCTGATCAAAGTGCGGACCTCTCTAGAACAACACTACGCTATCCAGATAATAAACGGAGAAATAAAGAATATTGCGGACTTTCCTTTCAAGATCCAATAGTAAAGCATCCCGACGAGGACTACTTTTTTACATCTTTCAAAACAAGTGTGAAGGCAAGACTTGTGAGCTTGAATAGCAGACTCGCAGTGTGATAATATTTATATCTTCTCTCTGTTAGAGAGACAAAGGACATGCGATTAGACACTTTTGAAATTTTTGTTTTCTTTATTTGTTGGAATTATAAAAATATATTTTCTTTCCATCAATGGAAATATACTTTTGTAATTTCTTTTCTAATTTTTTTTTCAACTCATAGGTACATTTGGTTTGGGTATTAAGCTAGCAATTCATCTAAATATGAAACTATACGGAATATAATTTATAACTAAACTTTTACCATAATCCGTAGAGCCACAACCAGTGAAGCTTGTGAATTTATGTGCATACGAGGATATTTATGATTTTAAATGAGACCCATGTAAAAAAGTACTCTCATGATGATTTTTTTATGACGTATATAATAGCCATTTTATCATACCGAGAATGAGAAGTACATATCAAATTTTATGTAGGATGTAGGTATATTAAAAATATTAGTACGTCTTATAAAAATATATTTTTAATTTTTCGATCTAGTAAATAAAGCAAAGCAGCGCTTTGAAAAGTCAGTCAATGATATTATAGTCATTGTATTTTTAACCCTCGACTAAAAAGAGGGATGTTATAAGGTTGACCTGTCGATCTGTGTATCTGTGTATCTGTCTGTGATAAATTTGCGGCCAAACTCGTAGACAGGTTTAAACGTGGAACGTCTAAGATTAGGTTCTTATGCAATAGTTACCTGTTCCCAGCGGCTTCGCTATATAGAAAAAAAAGCCTTGTTATGAAGGCCAATCGGTTTTTACACGTACTTACTCAGATAAAGTACTTTTTAGGGATAGCTGTTGCCCGTGATTGCATCCACGTAGACTGTAAAGAAATATATATGACTTATGATCGTAGTCAGTAAGAATCATGAGCAACCGTTTAATAAAGGAAGAAAATAAAATGCAAGTAAGTTAACAAGGCAAATAAAGAAATTACGATATCGAATCGTATAGTCTAAGTCCTCAATGATTAACTTCGTAAAATAGACACCATCGTCAACGTACGTACAACGATCCCCCGACGCAAAGACTTCAGTAAGTACATGATAAATATTATTATACTTTTTAGAAGTCTTTTTGTTTCAGGGATTTTTAAAATTTTTAATTTATTTAAAATTGTACATTTATATAACAACTAGCTATTGCCCGTAAGTCCCTCCACGTCATTATTGACAAACAATGCTTTTCTTTCTACAATTTTTTTAACTTCTCTCTAAAAAAATATTTTTTTTTAATAAAGTGTGTCCTATGTTACTTCTAATACCTCTTAAAGTATGTAAGTAAGAAGTTTTCGTATGAAAGCGTAACAAACAAACTTACATTCGCTTTTATAATATTAGTAGAAGATAATCATGTTTTATATTTTTATACTGATGTTATAACGGTTTCAATCCCCGGGTCGTTTATAATGTAATTAAAGACAAAGAAATTATAATGAAATTGTTAACTTTGCATATACATTATTTAAATAAATGAAAATAATCTCACAATGGCAGCGGATTAGGTTCTCAAAAGAATAATGATTTACCCTTGACAAACAGAACACGGCATTTTGGTTATAATTGTATAGGACTCGGGATTTGATTCACTTACTGATTAAATTAAGAGTCAGCATACTATTGAACATTTTAAATGAAAATAAAAGGTTTTTTTTATCAAGTAGTTAAATTTTTAATGCATAAATAATGACATACATATTGTGTACATTTTTTTTAATACATATTAAAATATATAATGTAATAAGAGTTAAGTAATTAAGTCATGTTCCCAAATACTATTGGAATATTACTGAAGAAATAATAATAAATGAAATCAAAACTGAATGTTCGTCTCTTAATATGTACTCATTCATTGACTATTCCTTCATTAATTAAATATTAATCAGTGATACGAGATCAGAACAATTTATTTTACCTTGAATAATTTTATGTAATGCAATTAAGAAAACAATATCACATGTCAAGTTGAGAGGAGGTAACCTTAAATTATGTGGTTCTCTCTGAGCATCCATACACAGTAAAAGCCAAATCGCCAACATATGATTTTCAGTTAATGATAATTGCCTCAATGGGGTTTGAAGTTGAGGGTAGTGCTAAGCTGGGAGATCTATTGCTATAAATTGGAACACAAGTGTCAAGTTTAAGGATTTTTGTTTTGTAAAATAATTTATTTAGGTGCGAAAACGCCGTATTATTATTATTATTATTAGTGATTGACAGTTTCACCTTTAAATAATCTACCTTTGAATATTATTTATCTATTTTTTTAAATTAGTTTTAATGATATCTCTGATTTAAAGTCCTCGTTACTAAATTATCTGAAATATTTAAATGTTTTAATGACTTGGAATTCTTATTGTTTAATAGAATTCTCACATGATTCTTAATAGTATATAGACTTGTGGTTCG
Source organism: Napeogenes inachia (assembly GCA_959347355.1). Taxonomy (NCBI): domain Eukaryota; kingdom Metazoa; phylum Arthropoda; class Insecta; order Lepidoptera; family Nymphalidae; genus Napeogenes; species Napeogenes inachia. The sequence goes on along the minus strand of OY365793.1, from coordinate 10,194,245 downwards.
AAAAAAGCATTTATAAAATATTATATATATTTTTATTAAAGTAGACAATTTTATAAAATATAGAGATGTGTGAAAGTGTAATCGTAAGGGAATATTATAATTAGCAAACATAGGTGGTTTTAATTTTCAAAGCTTTTGCAATTTTAGTAAGAAGCATGATTTGTGTTCACGAAGTGTTTTTATGTAAATGTTAGCTTTCCATTAAAACTTCTGAAGTCTTTCTTCAAATGTATGAGAATGTACTTTGATCTTTATTAGGAGATAAAGTTAATTTCATGAATGAATGAAAGAATGATACCTATACTATATGTAAGACGTAGACGAAGTCGCAAGAGTTAATTTGTATTAGATAATAAATACCTTTGTAAAGTTTAAACATTATTTGGATATCATGCTACAATATTAATGGCATACATTATTGACAGAGATTTCTCAGTCCTCTGTCATACTATAAATGAAGAGGGTTGATACAGACTTATACAGACTTATTAATTATGCAAATGTATCTTTTACAAATGGATGAAAATACCAGTCACATTGGCATGAGATTTACATTTAACGACGTATTGTATATTTTATAAGAAATTATTTGATTTTGTTATAATATAAATATCACTTGTAATCAAGCTATGAAAAAGATTTTAAATTCCCATGATATTACATTTTGTACGTTTGTTGTTTATATCATTGTTATATTATATACAAAAAGAAGCTTTTTTTTAGAAGTAATTTTCTATCCCATAAAACTCGAAATTACTTAGAAAGCATTTTGAAGTTAAGAGACTTACAACAAATGGCTTCACGAAACGTTGCCTTGTAATAGAGCGAGTAGATTATAATACATAGAAAGAAAGAGTTAAACTCGCAACTTCATTTAAATTATTTCAGATTCACCAATAATATAAATGAGGATTAATATTCTCAACTTATTTAATACAACCTTATGTAGTAAGTGTTTATCAGGAAATATTGTATTTAAAATACTACCTATGTATTTTTTTATTTACACAGATTCAAAATGTTCTGTAAAATAAATTAAATAGTATCCCATATATTCATAGGGATAAGTATATTTTTATGGAACACTTCAGTTTATATGAGTAGTCTATTTTTATGGAACATTTAAATCTTTTTGACATCAATTTTCTTAATCATATTATATAGTTAAAATGATAACTCTAATTTTAAATATAGTTTAAAAAAAGGTTTTTCACTTTTTTGTTCATTTAAAATAAAAAAAAAAATTTAAAGCTTATTTAAGCAATATAGATACAATAACTTTAGAGCTCCACCATTTTTACACTAAATGAATGAATGTACATTGAAGTATGTATGTAAATATCATAATAATACATGTATTTATGACATTTAATACAAATATGATATATATACTTGTGTGGCGTATATAATTTATTTAACATTATACCTACCTTTAGTTTGGTATAGCTGATTTGATTGATTGTTATATAATAATAATAACTAGGGAATTAGGTATGCACCTGGGGCTCCTTCAATATTTATTTTAATGTATTCATTTATTTTAGGTATATGGTTTTAAAAAAAATATGGTACAAAACCACAGGATTTCTCTCGGTAGCTTTTTCAGGTCAGTGACAAATAACTTTTCGAGCTTCTAGTAGCTTTGAGAATGAAAAAATGTTTTGTTTAAAATTTCCAACTAAAAAATTACACTTAAATCAAAAAATACTACTACTTATTAGTTTGCTGATACGTAAATACAAACAAAAATAATAATAACTAATAATTATTAAAATTAAAAAAATATATGTATTACATTACTAGGTAAGGTAGGGCTTAGAATAGATCCTTGTGAAACAACCATTGTTAGGTGAGTCCTCAATGATTAACTTCGTAAAATGGACCCCATCCTCAACGTAGGTACAAAGACTTCAATAAGTACATAATAATATTATATTTATTCTTTTCAGAGGTCTTTTGTATCGGGATTTTTTTAATTTTATATTTTTTTTCTGCCTTTTCAATTTATGTTACTGGTTTCTTAATTGTACTAAATGAACCTACAGATACACAAATTTTCAGTTGCTTAAATATTTCTATAAATATATCCCAATATTATAAAGAGGAAAAATTTGTTTGTTTGTTTGAATTGAATAGGCTCCGAAACTACTGGATCGATTTAAAAAAGGTTTTTAGCATTAGAATCCAACATTATCCCTGATGAAAAAAGGCTATATTTTACAATCATCATCATCAACATCATCACTAATATTATAAAGAGGAATGATTTGATTTTTAAGAGGAATGATTTGATTGTTTGTTTTTTTGTATTGAATAGGCTCCAAAACTACTGACCGATTTAATATAATATTTTACCTTTAGAATCCTACATTATCCCTCTGATAAACATAGGTTATATTTAATACGAGAAATAATAAGGATCCGCGTGAAAATTTTTACAATGTAATAAATTATAAATGTATTAAGTAACATGATACAAGACTTTTTCATATAGGTATATACGAATATTGATAAATATAAACATTTAGTGTTAAAATGATTTACAATCACTAATATAGGGGAGGAGGAGGGGATCTACGATCTACTACGGTCATAAGCCATATAAATATATTTTTACAGTCTACGTAGATGTATTTATTTTATTTATTATTATTTTTTTATTTATATCTTTTCCACTTAGAATCATAATCAGTGATCACTTGTGTACGTCAACATGGAAGTGTCAGGAGGGCCTATTACGATACTAGATTTATCGTAATAAGCCCTTCTGAGAAAGCACTTTCCATCTTAATGTTAAAGCTATGAGGGTTCCAAACGCGTCCGGTCTGAGAAGAACCACACAACAAACTCAGCCGGATATATTTTTTGTTATTGTGATCACTGTTTCACAAACGTCAAACTTAAATGCAAATTTGGAACAACTAGAACCGTCGCAATCAATAGGAAAAGAAGCCTAATGATTTCAGGCAACGAAAATTAAATAATAATAACAGAAAAAACATATAAAAAAAACCTTTTGGCCTACATAACAAGGCCATAACAAATACAAAACAAATATTTTTTCTATATAGCGCGGGTGAAGCCGTTGGGAACAACTAAGTATTGCATAAGAACCTTTCATCAATAAAACGTCAATATTTTGGGGGCGACTATTTTTATTTTGACCAATCATAGCTAATAACCACCTCGACAACCATAGCTTTCGATTTAGAAAAACCGCATTTAAATCTGTCCACCCGTTTGGTCGCTACATTGCCACAGATAAACACACAGATACACAGATCGACAGGTCAAACTTATAACACCCCTCTTTTTAGCCGGGGGATTAAAAATGCTGAAGAAAAAATCAACAATTGTTAATATAATTTTGAAATTAATATATGTACAATATTATAAAGCAGTCAAAATATTCAGGTAATAAATAAATATTACAATTTTGTCTATAACTTTTAGTAAATAAACATATACAAGTTTAACTTATTTATTTAAGCGGTCTTTGGATCAATACATTAAAGGAAATTCGCTAATTTTTTATAAAATATATTTTATAAGACGGATTTTGTCTTCCATAAAATAAATTACAAGTTAAACATAAAAGAAACGAATGTATTAGAATTAATGTTGACTATAGAATTTTACACCTATAAATTACCAGCAGACAAAACTTAACAAACTTGAACATTAAATTCCCTCGCAACTAAGAATCGTTCAATATACATCCACTAATAATGTGGCCCTATTTAAGGACATTTATCTTCATTTAAAAATAATGTTGGCTTTATAAAGTTCGCTGTACATATAAATTTATTTTTTTTGAAAAAGAAAGTGAAAATAATAATTATTAACATTAAAATTGAAGAACAGGAAATATATAAGTGTATTATGAAAACATTTAATTCATTTTGATTAAAAAACTTTATTAAGACATTAGTCATAAACAAAAACAAAACCAAATAAAAAAAAAGTTATAAAAACTATAGATTTAACAAATATAAATAAAACTACAATTAAAAAACAGTAAACAACTCAGTTGTGGCTAGAGTACATAACTTCAGCGCTGGTTTCAGTAGCCGCAGTGCCGTGACGTAACAAACAGTGATTATCCGTCGATATAACTAAATAACAGTAACCTAATGAATCGTAAAACTGAATATGAAATCTCCTATTAGCAAATAAAAAAACAGAAAAATAAATAAATACGTAAAAGGTACGTACTAACACAACAAAATAAATTTGTAGCTATGTTTATAATATAAAGAGACATAGACTAGATTGTCTCGTTGACTCTGTCACAACTTACCACCAAGCTCACTGATAGTGTTTAGTGTTAGTCTAAATAAAATTAAAAATCATATCCACAGGACAATTCATATAAGTTCAAATGATGCAATGCTAACTTTGTTTTATTTATCTAAGCCTAAGTTTTTTAGTTCCAGCTGGAAAATAATAGTATCATTATTCATTAATATTTAATTTTAAATATTTTTCAACATCAAGCATTGCTTATGGCACACTACCAAATATATAACATCCTAACGCTAGTTCAACATATCAAGAGCACTTCAACACCAAAACAATGTACTTAACTAAGCATTAATTCCATGCTTCTTCTTCAAGAGGGTAAACATTGTTCGCATTCGTGTATAGTCTGCTATAAACGAACACAACTCTTAAAAAGGACCAAATTTATGTATGAAAACAGACATATATACATTATCCAGAGGTAAATGGTTTTTTGTTTAAATAAAAAAAATATATAACATCTACTTTTTGATATTCCATCTCTTCATAATTAGTTCGGCTCTTCAATAATATATCATGGCATTATTCTCGATAATCCTACTAAAATTATAAATGCGAAAGTTTGTAAGGATGTGTGTATGTTTGTTACTCTTTCACGCAAAAACTACTAAACGGATTTTCATGAAACTTTGCAGTAATATAGCATTGATATCAGAATAACATAATAAGTTAAAATTTATAGGGATTTATATAATTGGGTGATAAAATAACGATAACTGTCAAGTAAGTCGGAAAAAATCAGCCCCCTGAGAGCTATATTGGCGTGCGCTGCTCTTATTGTTTGAGTTACACAAAGATAATTACTGTAAGATTATTTATCTTAAATAGTTCCAAATAAAAGTCCGCGACAGCATATATCTATCTTTTATGTGTGAGTCACTATGACCAAAATAGTGAACCAAACCTGAAATTTGACGGTGAAAATAACGTTGATTGTGTAGCTCAGAATACCTCAAGTTTACATGGTAATATTTTGATTATGTTCAATGAAAATCTGTAAGTGTGATATATGGTTAGAATGGTTATTTAGTAATCTGTTTAAAAATAAAGAAATTTAGTAAAAACAAGAGAGGTATAAAAATAATTACAATACCTAATATTGTATCCTTATTAAAAACTTTAAATATACTTTTGACAGAGAGCGATGTCTGCCGATGTAGTAATTTTGATTGTATCACTTAAAATAAGTCATATAGAATACAAAAAAAGGGAAATGGGAATTGTTTTACTACGAATTTAAGGCGTGCGAAGCCGCGGGCAACAGCTAGTGTAACATATATGAAAAAAAGTAAAAAGTTTATTTTACATTAACAACATAATTCTTTGATTAAATTTTAATTGACAATGCAGTAATTGGATTTTGTAAATGTAAATCAAAAATCTTTTTCATTGCGGACATGTTTCAATCTATGCGTCAGTTAAATTGAAACATGTCCACAGATGGTGTTTGCAAATGTGACTGAAGTTGTCGTTTTACGGAAATTTCGTATGCGATAGCGTTCTGTCGCAATTATTTTGAATCCAGAACTAAATTTTCAGCTCATGAATAACTCATACTGCAATTGGTTTTCGCAAAAACACCTGTAATTTATTATATTCTCACATAATATAATAAGTTACAGGTATAATAATATAATAGGTACAAAACTGAGGGCGCTGATAGTGACAGTTTTTTTCTTGCTCGATAAAAATAATTGATAAATCCTTCTATAACTTTCGTAAATAGACGTTTGTATTATTAAATGATAATTTGTGGAGTGCTTTAACATTCAAGCTAATGATTTTCGTTTTTATGTGTTATAGTGATAATATATCAAGGATTATTTTGTGTAACCGTCAGTTGTTCATATACCCCCGTAATTTACTTTTGATTTATCCGAGTTGAAATTCAGTTCCAGGGCCTTATATAAAATAAATCACAGTGTTTTGTCTGTGTATAAATTTAATAAACTAAATACACATCTTTGTAGGACCTAAAGAATTTACTTAGTAATAAATACTTAATTGCATAAGGAGCCATCTATTGTCCTTTTCCAATATCTCTACACCGATATTGACGACATAGATATGGCTTACAAGTGCAATCATTGCGGAAAAATTTTAAGCGCAACAGAGGGCGCTAAGTGCTCAAAGTGTGTGTGTGTGTGAACCGGATATCTGCTAAGTGGCAATGTCAGGAATGTAAAGAAGTTAAGACCACAAAACTTTGCACCGCAGTCAAGCCATCTGAAGATAGTCCCTCTTTTGCCGTCGAGGATGCAAGTAATGATAATTTAAATATAATATAATGAAAATAACTCTACTCTTACATATGAAATACGTATGTTAGGACAGGAAATGGCTACGGTTTCCAAAGAAATGTATTCATTCAAAGAAGAGCTATTACGTCTTAATACTACTGTAGACAATTTGAATAAGCGAACTAATTCCTTAGAAAGTAGATTTACCCAATTAAAACATTAAAAGAAAAGGACAAGAATGGACCCGGTTCTTCAGCTGACCTTGTTTCAAATTTAAGATCAGAAGTAAACGACAGAGACAATATTTTTCTTCGTAATGATATTGAAGTCTCCGATCTTCTAGAAAAAGTAGGAGATAATATTATAAATATCGTGCATTTAATTGGTACTAAGATCGGCGTAGATATTGATAAGCCACGCAAAATTGTTGTCCGGCTGGGACGTCGGAGCGTACGGAATGAAGTTCCCCGTGCTTCTCGGGTACGACGCAATGCTGATTCCACGGGTATACTGAATGGTGAGGCCCGGCGGTTTTATATCATCGAGCATCAAAAATTTTAATATTTAATAATACATCAATTTATCATACTATTTATTTTAATACTCAAATTTAAGTCATCATTAATAAAACAAATCTAAACAATCTTCAACAACAGACAAAAAAATTTGATATCGAAGCCTTATTCAATTTTAGGCGCAGCTCCTGATTGAACTCTCATGATGGACACGTATGAAAAATTTTACAACCCTGGGGATGTTGGTGTTTCGTCATCCAGACCGGACTTATTAATGCATTCTAAACATCTGAGGCGCGTGATACTTGTGGAGCTTACTGTTCCCTGGGAAATAAACATCCCCAAGGATCACACATTCAAGCTCAATAAGTATTACGAACTGACCAACGAACTGATCAGGAATAAATTTATAGTTAGTTTGTACGCGGTAGAAGTGGGAGCGAGAGATATTACAGCAAAATCTCTCTATAATCTACTTAAAGACCTTGGCCTTTCTAGAACAAGCACCCGTTCATTTCATGACATTAGTAGGTTCTTTCCAAATTCGGTTAGGTAGGGAGAGTAGTGTAGAGGGTGAAGGCGAGCGTCTTTGCGCATAATAAAGGGGCCCCTTAAACCTATTTCTGAGTCGCAAGTCCCAGGCACTATTTGCACTCCTCTCCTTGCAACGCGATGGGCCCGGCACCCGCTCGGTGAATCCATGGAATGCTAAGAAACTTCGTCTCGTCTATGAAAAATAGATATATAAGTAAATGTTTTGAATTAAGATTATAAATATCCTACCTCGCTTTGTTCACCATCCCCGGTTTTTTGAGGCAAACTTGACCTTACTCTCCAGGTGACCTCGAAAATGATGATTGCTGGATTTATTCAGGTTCAGTACTCCGATAGTTGGCGATTTGATATTTACATACGTAAAATAATTCCACTTTTAAAACTTGCACTAAAGTACATTTCTTGTGATTAAACTTCGAGAACCATGATGATTATTAAAAATATATTTACCCGGCTATGTTCACGCAAATTAACCGGACTTTTGCCAGAGTAGTTTCGAACCTATCCAAACTTAAACGTGATTTACCACGCTGCCATGCTTCGATCTCATGAATAAGCCATAGTCGGGTAAATATATATTTATTAACTAAACTCTATTTTATTTTATGGTTATGTTGCGGTGTGTTTATAAAACATGTAAAGCAATAAAACAATTCAAAATTCAATTATGAAATCGGAGTCTACATTTCCTATTAATTATTCTGTCAAGTGCGTACAGTTGGATGAACAATTTACAAATTGATTGTTAGATATCTATCTATTTCAGGATATACTGTTATTTTTACCGACAAATAGTTTTTTGTAAACATGTCATTTATGTAGTACATATTTTGATGGAGTAAATATTTTATATTTTTGTTAAGCTTCAGTTAGGCTTGTCACCTTGGATAATATTTTTTTAAAACGAACTAATTTTAATGAAGTGGTAATTAACAAAAAATCATAAAAGTAGCTATTAAAAATAAATTAATATATATTTATTTATTTATTTATTTATTTAATACTTTATTGCACACAAAACATAAATACAAGAAAAAGAAACAGATAAAAATGCACAAAAGGTGAGCTTATCTCTAGGTGCAGAGATTTCTTCCAGCCAACCCAAAAAAAATATGATGCGGTGATAGAATATTGGAAGGCATCGTGTACAATTTATATATATAAAAGAAAGAAAACAATAAAAAAAAAAAAGAAAAGATGATAAAGAAAAAAAAAATTATATATCTAATACCTACAAAAAACAAAAATAGTATAAATATATATATATATATATAGATTACATATAAGATTATATATCAGTATCCACTACAACTTACAAATCCGAAGGCATATAATAATATTATGTAAATGATAAATAATGCTCCTTCAATCGTTTTTTAAAAACAGGAAGAGAAGTACTATTGCGCACTTTAAGTGGGAGAGAATTCCACAATTTTACGGAAAGACATGTAAAAGACCTAGAGTAACAATGGGTGTGAGATACTGGGACACGAAGTACAAACTTACGGTCAAGCCGACAAGGAGATTCACTAGGATGCAAAAAAACAAAACGCTCACGCAGATATACAGGAGCGAATGGATTATACAAGATGTTATAAAGGAGGGATAAAATGTGAGTATTTATGCGAAGACGGATAGGGAGCCACTTGAGTTGTGCTCTGAAATTCGAAACATGGTCATGCTTACGAAGTCCAAAAATAAATCGAATACAGGAATTTTGGAGCCTCTCAAGTTTATTTAAAAGAGCTTCAGTCACATCAAGAAAACATGAATCAGCATAATCAAGAATAGGAAGGATGAGAGTCTGGACAAGCGAGATTTTGGTCTTTATAGGGAGGAAATTTTTCAAAGAGTGCAATGAATGAAAAGTGAAGTAAATTTTCTTACTAACGTAATTTATGTGATTTTCCCAGGAAAGGTCCGAGCTAAAAACAACGCCTAAATTGGTAACACTCGAAGACAAGGCAATCTGAGTGCCGTCATAAACTATTGGGGGACAATCTGAGTAATCTATGGACTTAAGCATGTGTCTATTGCCTACAATAATCGCCTTAGACTTAAGTGGATTCACTAAGAGACCAAAAGAAGTTGCCCAAGAACAAATTGCGCTAAGGTCGTCATTAAGTAAATTCAAGGCTTGTGACACGTCCGCAGCACTAAAATGTCGGTAAATTTGCAGGTCATCGGCGTACAAATGAAAATGAGACGAAATCACCGATGTGACTGTGTTAATAAACAAAGAGAAAATTAAGGGGGACAAGACACATCCCTGCGGAACGCCCGCTACTATATTGCACCACTCAGACTCTACATCATTCATAAAAACAAATTGAGAGCGTCCGCGCAGGTAAGAGTCGAACCAATTTAAAGTTGAAGGTGAAAAATTAAGGGCACTAAGGACACCAATCACCAAATCAAAATCCACCGAATTAAATGCGCAACTGAAGTCCAGCAAAACAAGTACAGTAAGGAGTTTAGAATCGATTGCAAAACGAATATCATCGGAGACTTTAACTAACGTCGTCACTGTACTATGCCCCTGCCGGAAGCCAGATTGAAATGGGCTAAGTAGCTCATTGTGACGCAGAAAACGAGCTAATTGTTCGTGGACTATATGTTCCAAGACCTTAGATAAGAAGGGTAGTATGGAAATAGGTCGAAAATCTGACGGACTTAAAGGATTGGATTTTTTAGGAAGCGGAATGACTTTCGCCTTTTTCCACGACGAGGGAAAAGTCTGAGATGATAAGGAAAAATTTAAAATGAAGGTTAGTACGGGAAGGATATGAGGGAGAATAGTAACTAACATCTTGGAGCATAAACCATCACAACCGACAGCAGTAGAAGATATACATTTTATGTGTTTTTCAACTTCTAACTCAGTAACTGAAGTAAAAGAGAAAGAACAGGAGGGACGAGAAATTAAAGAGAGATTATTGAGGGTAACTGATTTTGTAACACTATCCATGCATAAAGGGGGTGTGGAAAAATGTAAATTAAGAGAATTAGGGTCAACGGAATAATGAACAGGAACCGGCTGCTTCCCTACGCCAAGAGATTTTAAGAAACGCCACATTCCTTGTGAGCTAGTATTCGAAATTTTGTCATGGATATAGCGGCGTCTAGCAATACGACAAAGCTTGTTGCAATTGTTACGAAGAACCTTATACTGAGTGAGATTGTCATCCGACGGATGCTTTTTAAATCGCCTATTCGCTCTGTCTCGCGCAGCCATAGCCTTTTTAATGTCTTCAGACACCCAGGGGGAAGGATTATGCTTCTTCCTAATTTTTTTAAGTGGTGCGTGGCGATTATAAAGATTTAAAATAGCAGAATTAAAAAAAGAAATTGCTGAGTCGACGTCACAAGCCTCAAACACCGGGGACCAGTCAATAGCACCTGAGTCACAGTCTAACTCCTCCACATTAATATTCTTAAAAGAACGGCGATAAAGAAACTCAGTCTTATTTTTGGGAGAGCGAACCAAATAAGATAAATATAAAAGATCATGGTACGAGAAACACGAAGCAAGCTGCCCATGCACTAATACTTTACTAGGCTGAGACGTAATGATTAAGTCCAAAAGAGATGGGATACAATTTGGAGATTTATGCGTTGCAGACAAAGGAAGAATGGATAAGTTAAAAGAAGATACTAAATTACGAAGCTTGATCGCACGACTGTCATCCTTTAACAGACAAGTGTTAAAATCACCCAGTAGTAAAATGTCGGTATAAATAGGGCAGAGTACGTGCAGAACATTATCTAAAGTAGGGAAGTAATCAATATGGAGTGAGGGACTGTATAACACTGCCAAAAGAATTTTGGAGTAATTAAGCATAATTTCTAAGAAAAGATATTCCGCTGCTTCATTATAAAGACTTGGAGAGCAGGACAGGATTCTGTAAGGAATATTGGAACGCAAATATATAGCAACCCCACCGCCACCTTTACCAGTACGATCGTTACGAATTAGGACAAAACCAGGAAGTGAGAATTGAAAGGATGAAAGTGATGGCTTGAGAAAGGACTCCGATACTAAGATGGCGTCAATGTTTGTATTACAAAAAGAAGCATGAAGGTCGGCATAATGAGCAGGAATGCTCTGAGCATTAATATGTACTACATTAAGGTTCTGAGGATATTGAGACAAAATACTGGACACATTATCGAATTGAGGGCAGTCCTCCGAAGAATCACTAGTTGCACTATGAAACTCATCATCATTGGATGAGGAGCAAGATAAAAAACAATCATCATCACAATCAAAAGGGAGCATAGAACGTTGTTAGTAGATATTAATAAATGTCTAAATGATTATGCAAAGCACAAATAAATATGTAAATATATATGTATATATAAATTTAAAAAAAAACTTAACTTAAATGAATTAACAATAAACAAACGCCAATAACACCTAAGCAACACTTAACAGATTATCATGTACGGAAGAAAACAGCAGTTTATAAACTAACTATTTAAAACAATCAAGCAAAAATAAAATAAAAGAAATAAAAAAAAAAAACACGTAAAATAAATGATACTCGTACCATACACAGTTACAGGTATAAAAAGTCACAGATAATATAACAATTGTGACTAAAACAAATAATCCAGTAACAAGAAAAAAAAAATATATGTGATTATAAAGTACAGTATGTAATGTAGTATATTAAAAAAAAAATTAAATAAAACAAAACAAAAACAAAGAAAAAAAAAACATGAGTGTATGTACCTACATAAAAAAAATAGAAAGAAATACAGGTTTATATAATGTGTCGTTTTAATAGCTGTCGTTATATTTACTTAACTCAAAAATACAATAAACTATTATAAAATTAATGTTACCACAACATAAATGACATTTGCCAGTGGCAAACGCATTAGTCGCTCATGACGTTTTTGAACGAAACATGACACATTAGACATTGACAACTGTACTAATAAAATACAGCTGCAAGTCGACGTCAGTCGGTACATAGATAAACTTATTGTTTTTAAAATGAATCCGTGTAAATTGAAAAAAAAAGGAAACACCCACATTTTTACGAATTTGGAAATAATAAATATTCGACCATAATTAAGAAAACAGGATTATGTACATACTTACCAAATTATCGAGTACCAAGAATCAAACATAACATAGTAGTAAAAGTTAAAAACAAAGGTGATCACCAGAAACAAAAAACAAAGTGATTATTAATATAAAACTACACTTTACGCCTTGGTTTACGTGGTGACCTGATTAACCTAGTGTCACTAACAGCAACAGGGACAGCCTGTTTGATCGAAACTTGACTCGAATGGGCTGGATGTTGTAAAATAAGCTTTTGAAGATCTGTCATCTGTTCAATTTTTACACGGCTCTTATCAGGCAGCATAATAACAATCTTGTTGTTTGTGGACCAACATTTATTGACGCCAAAATGCTTGCGAGCCTCTATGAAAATTTGATGTCTTGCTTTGGTTAAAAATTCCGAAACCGTCAACCCCGATCCTTTAAGAGAAGTCTTGTTTCCCCATATCATGTCTTTATACTGGATATCACGAAACCTTATCAAAACAGGCCGGGCTTTATCTTTGAGAACACCAAGACGGTGGCAGACTTCAATGAAATTAGAAGAAAACTCAGATAGACCCATCTTATTAGTAAAAACACTTGTTATCTTACTGACAAGTACTTCACTCTGATCTTCAGGAACCCCATGTAATAGTAACACATTTCTTCTTAGGAATGCCTCATGCCTTTCTAAGCCCAGTGAAAGATATTCGGACTGATTTTTGAGTAAGGATAAGGCTTTCCAGATAAGATTTTTAAAGTTGGAGAAGTCTTGAGCAAGAAAATTAACATCTGGAGTACCTCCTGACCCTGAAGAAGCCAACCTCTGAATCTTCTCATCATATTCAGCGATTTTGGCAGCAAAAAAATTTGTGACCTCTTCAAGGTTGTTTGCCATAGTTAGTGATAAATCCATAATTATTGATATTAAGTGAAATTTTATAGGAGAATAGATTAGTGTGTTGCTTAAGAAATTAAATAATTAACACATGAAACTGTAAGTAACTTTAACTTAAAAATATTGAATAAAAACTTAGAGCACATAAAAAGGTGTATGTACTGGTTGCCTACCCACAAAATCAATCGAGAAATATATTATTAATTATATTATTAATTATATACATTTTTTATCAATAGCCAATCAATAAATCCAATAATTGTGAACGTGAAGTAAAACTCGTCTACTTCTCAAATCTTTTCTATCTAATGTATATGTATTTCTTTCTCAAACATTAAAAAATATATGAAAAAAATCATATGTTTTTTAAGATCGTAGATTAACCACATAGGTAGTTATTAAAGTTGCATTTGCTCGCTACTTCAGTTTAATATTTAGAGTGCAGTTAAGACACAAAATACCGATTATGTAATGGGATATTTAATTATGTAATAAAAACATGAAATGCAAAAATGTGATTTTTAATCAATTTATATTGTTCAAGGAAATTAGTTGTTTTTCACGTATGTACATTGTTAAGTAAAAAGACAGATCACAGTTAATTATAAAGACAGATGACACACCACTCTATCAATTTGAAAATTGCTATCACTATATTTTGTAAGGCGTACATAAATTATAAAGTTCCATAACTAATTATTTCGCAGATCTGGAAGCGGCTCTTGATAATTTTTCGGCAAGTTATACACATGTCATTATAATGGGTGACTTTAACACTAATCTACTGAAATCTTCTTCGCGCTCTTTAAAGCTTCGATCTATCTTTGAGTCGGTCCACCTCTCAATTCTTCCTTTACAGGCTTACAGGCTTTACAGGCATCACAATTTGGATTGCGAGGACTCGTGGATAGATCTTATAATTGTAAGTTCTCCTGATTTTGCCAAGTCCTACGGACAGCTTGAAGCTCCTGGTTTCTCGCGGCATGATCTTGTTTACTTGTCGTACAAATTAAAGCCACGAAAATATAAGCCCACAGTTATAACAATTCGCAGTTATTCGCGTATCAATTTAGATCGTTTAAGAATGGATGTGCTCAATACTGATTTTTCAATGGTGTCTTCAGTAGCCACGATCGATGACAAAGTGTCTCTTTTAAATAATAACGTTCTCAAGTTGTACGAAGTCCATGCCCCGTTGAAAACAGTAAAACTGAAGCGACCCCCGGCGCCGTGGATGACTGAGGCTATCCGGGTTAATATGGCAAGGCGGGATCGTTTATTTAGAACTTTTAAAAATGGACGAACTGCTCAGGATTGGGTAGCTTACAAGATTATGAGAAATCGGTGTAACCAGATGTTACGTACAGCTAAACGCCGTTATATCCATCTTAATATAAGTAATTCTTCTCCTTCTGACATATTTAAATTTCTTAATTCCTTTGGTATATGCAAAACCCCCCCCCTTCTGATTGTAGTTCTTCTCTAGCCATAGATGATATTAACAGTCATTTTGTGTCTACTTCTAAGTTGGACCGCAAAATTCTCTCTGAAACCCTTTCCTTTATTGCATCAATGCAAAGTCCAGTTATTCCATCTTTTTGTTTCACATCCATCGAAGAGGATGAAGTAAAGAAAACCATTTCCTCAATTAAATCTAAAGCCGTGGGCTGTGACGACATTAGCAGTTCTATGATTTCCAATATTTTAGATTACCTCCTAGGTCCAATAACTCATATCATTAACTTTTCTCTAAGTTCTGGGGATTACCCCCATATTTTGAAAAAAGCTTTTGTACACCCCTTACCTAAAATCCCTCAACCTACTCTTCCAAATTACTATAGGCCCATCTCTATTTTGTCAGTTCGCTCGGAGGACGCCTTCTCCGAATGGGCTGATACGGTAACTGGAGTGCCCCAAGGCGGAATACTTTCTCCCATAATGTTTTCCTTGTTCATAAATACACTCGTTCCTAATTTCAATTGTTCGTATCATCTGTATGCCGATGACCTCCAGATCTATGTGCAATCCAAGGTCGATGACCTTCCAAATGCCATCTACACTGTTAACAGCAATTTGAATAAGTTAAGTGAATGGTCACATAGATTTGATGTAGCAGTGAATCCCGATAAGTGTCAGGCTATAGTCATTGGAAGCTCTAGGTTACTGGCTGGAACTGATCTTAATAGTTTGCCATCAATAAGGTACAATGGCAACATAATTCCTTTTTCCTTGACTGTTAAGAATCTTGGGTTATACATAGATAGTACAATGAGCTGGCACCAGCAGGTAAAAGAGTTGTCTCGTAAAGTTACCGGAACTCTTCGGTCTTTATATCGAACTAAAAATTTTTTACCTCTTAAAACCAAGATTGTATTAGTTAACGCTTTCATCTTACCAATTATTGATTATGCAGATAGCTGTTACCCAAACCCAAGTAACGAGCTTCTCCTTAAACTTGATCGCCTTCTCAACAACTGCATCCGCTACGTCTTTAATCTGCGGAAGTTTGATCACATTTCGGAATATCGCTCCAAACTCAATTGGCTTACTATTCATCAGAGGCGTAGCTCTAGGATTCTCCATCTCCTCTATTCCATATTAAATGATCCATCCTCCCCTACATACCTTAAAGAAAAATTTCAATACCTACACGCCACCCACGACAGAATACTCCGTTCATCCTCCAACCTTACAACCACCATTCATTCTCATTCCAGTGACTTCTTCCATAAATCCTTTACTATCCAAGCCTCACTCCTATGGAACCAACTCCCAGAAATAGTAAGAAGAGCACCCTCAAAGAGCAATTTCAAAAAATTTGTTAGAGCACACTTCCTAAGGACGTCATGATATTAACTGATTATATTTGTCATTATCATTTGTAATTTTTAAACAAGCATTATATTATAAGTATTTATTTGTATATATGTATATATATAGATATGTATGTATGTAGATATATAGATATATGTAGATGTGTATTGTAATATATTTGTGTACCTTCGTATATGTAAGTATATATATTATTTGTATAATGTGTATTTGTTTAATGTTTATTATTGTTATAGTCTACATTTTCCGTTTCATTTTGGATAATTACTATTTTTTTTTTCTTTTTTTTTTTAATATTTTTTTTTTATTTTAAATACGCCTACCACAATTTTTTCACCATACGCAGAGGTTAACTGGGAGAGAATGCCATTAGGCATTAAGTTCGCCTTTTGTATTTATGCAATAAAGGGTAAATAAATAAATAAATATTTGAAAGAAACGTTAAATACAAAAAAAAAACGTTACACCTTCATAGTACCTACGTTAAATGCAATCAGTCACAGAAAATGTCATTAAAAATTAAAAAAAAAGTTGACTCTGTCTCTTGACGAATATGCCATATGTCGTCATTTCTTTCTGAACTGAACAAATGAACGATTTCCTTTCCGTAGACCATGATGTCTCTAAACTGAAAGATTATAATCTACGTTTATCTCAAACAAAATATAACTTCTGTGGTGACTCCTGACATGTGGAGTGCTAAAATGCTCTTGGCTATCCAGATAATGTTTATTCGCTCACAATACAAAACGTAAATCTTTCTTACAAAAGTTAAATGTGTGTTATTTATTTATTTATTTAAATGTGGTTTGTCAACTATTTATCAGCAATAAGTTGGATCTTAGTTAATCTTTTACTAACATTATTAATTTCAAACAAACTTATTTCAAGGTATGTTTTGTAATATATAGGTGCAATATATCAGTGTGCAATAAACTTCAATACTGACTCGTATTTGCCATTAATTTTAAGCAAATGGAAGCAATATCCCTGAAGTGAGCCGCCGTTTGAAGTATACCATACTTATACATATTACTTACTATATGAACTATACTATAATACTAAATCTTGTATTATTAATATAAATTTATTATTTATATTGTTACTGCATTATATAAGTTTGCTCGCAGTTTACTTTTTTTTTTATTTTAATTATTTCTCGTAAATTATTATAGGTTTTAATATTTTTCTGTTTATTGATAGTTAAACTTATATAATAATTTAGTAAATTTACTTCTGAAACAGGATGACGAAAAACTGTTTTTTTTTTTTTAAACCTGTGAAATGTGTACTGGATGTTAGAAAAGTTCTTACCTCTCCTGTTTGAATATAACCTGCTGGATTATTATGACAAAGGATTAAAAGATATTTTTGTTGTTACGATTTAATAATTTATCCCAATAATTTATATAACAACGTTTTTGAGTTTTTGTTACAAGAATTTAATAATATTTTTAAGCCAAAAACTATAACAAAATATCTTAAACTTTAATTTAGTGATTGGGCTTCCGTGGAAATTTATAGAAAGTAGAAATAAGTTATATGATATATTTGGTGAGAGGCAATGGAATCATGATCCGGTGTTCTTGAACAAAATAAGGATTTTTTACAAAAATATTTAAGAACGTTTGCGTACAAACTAAGTCGATTTATATAAGAAATAAAATCTTAAACTTGGAAAATAAAAATTAAATTAAAAATAAAAAAAAACCCGATACAAAAAGACCTCTCAAAAGAATAAAAATAATATTATTATGTACTTATTGAAATCGTCGAATTTATGATATTAATATGGACATATTATTAAGATTTATACTTAATACTGATAAATATTATGAATTTTGATTTAATAAGGTTTACATGTCATTGAAATTCCACATTCTTTTAATTTTGTTTCTGTTATAGATGCACTTTTTGAAACCTAATAGCCTAAGAGCCCGTGAACCCCAGACCTTCCTTATTTTATAAAAGCTGAAAGTTTGTCAGCGCACACTACCAATACAGGTAAGAACGATGGCGCATTATGAAGTTCAGACTATAGTGGCTTCAGCAGGTAATCAGTGCTGAAGGTGAAAAAATTACTACTTTACTTTCGTCATATTATAAAGGCTGATTTTTTGGTAATACCTTAAGAATATTATAAAAAATCACGTCATTCATTGCCAGACACTTTACACAGTGGCAACCCATTGCCAGACACCCTTAAAGTTATGAAAATTTTAACCTTACTTACGTTATAGTATAAAAGCTGATTTTTAAATATAATAATTATATAATAATTAGATGATGTTTTCTCATCAGCCAGACACTTTTCATAGTTCTAACCCCTTGCCAGACAATAAAATAGGGTAGCTGTAAGAAGGAGCGCGAGGTACTGCACACGTATAGGTGCGAGTGAGATGGCGAGTTACGTCTATTACCATCATACCATATAGATAGTTCAATTCACGAAGACGCGCGAATTTTTAAGAAAATTCAAACTCGTCACGAAATATGCTCTACTTTATATTTTGAGAAAATCAAGATGTCTGGTTCAATATTTGTCAGCAGGTCGAAAAAAAGAAGAAGAATACATGAGATATTTTGACATTGATTTTAGTTTTGTTATAAATGTCGGTGAAACATCAGACTCGGAATCAGATATTTCTAAAACGAGTGATTAACGATTTTCTTTTCTCAATATAGATGAATATAACTTTTTCACGTATTTCATTTATGTTTATTGTTACCCCTACTCCCCCGGTGACGCTGTAATAGGCAACAGAGCTAACAGTATAGACAAACAAAACAAAACAAAAAATGTTACCCCCAATGCTAATATTATCGTGTATTAACTAATAATCATTTAAAATATCCACACCAAAAAATAAAAAAATACATAGCCCTATCCTTTCAGTCGGGTAAAAAATATTAAATTGAAGAAGAGCATCTTTCACTGTGACAATGACGCTCTCTCCTGATTAGTCTATTCATTGTAGTGTGCGTGTGCACTCATAGGTAATTAGTGAGTACCGATAACTCTCAACATTGACAAAACATATCACACATATAATGCACGAACTATAATAGTAAACTTATTATATACTAGCTTTGCCCGAGGCTTCGCACGCCTTAAATTCGTAGTAAAACGATTCCCTTTTTCCTTGTTTTTTGTATTGGCTTCTATATGACTTGTTTTAAGTGATTCAATCAAAATTCCGACATCGGCAGACTTCGCTCACTGCCAAGAATCTATTTAAAGTTTTTAATAAGGATACAATATTAGGTAGGTACTGTATTTTTTTATAACTCTCTAGTTTTTACCTAAACAACCAATAAAATACTTTTTAAACAGAGTACTTAATAACCATTCTAACCATATATCACACTTATAGATTTTCTTCTCTTAGAGATAAACATATACCATCGCGGATTTTCTTGTAGAACTTTTTAAGGTATACAATAATTACCACCTTATTCTGATCTATCTCGTAGAGATCAGCCAGCGTTTGCAATGTAAGCGCAAATCAATGTATTAAGTATGTTATTATACATACAAACCTTTTTCTTGCATCACTCTATCTATTAAAATAACTGCATCAAAATCCGTTGTGTAGTTTTGAAGATCTAAGCATACATAGAAACATAGGGACAGACGCGGGAAGCGACTTTGCTTTATACTATGTATGTATTTATAATCCACTAATGATAATGAATGTACTTTACAGTCTGCACAGATTTAAAATATGTCATGTTATTCGTTAATAATTAATATTTACTTAATATCGAATATAAAATAAATTACAATTAGAGATAGCATAAACAATTATTTTAGCCGTTGTAAATATGTACTAACTATCAATATGCGCAGTACAAATAACAATTGCGCAGTGGGGATGACAATAGGCCTAACTCGCCATCTCACTCGCACCTATACGTGTGCAGTACCTCGCGCTCCTTCTTACAGCTACCCTATTTTATTGTCTGGCAAGGGGTTAGAACTATGAAAAGTGTCTGACTGATGAGAAAACATCATCTAATTATTATATAATTATTATATTTAAAAATCAGCTTTTATACTATAACGTAAGTAAGGTTAAAATTTTCATAACTTTAAGGGTGTCTGGCAAGGGGTTGCCACTGTGTAAAGTGTCTGGCAATGAATGACGTGATTTTTAATAATATTCTTAAGGTATTACCAAAAAATCAGCCTTTATAATATGACGAAAGTAAAGTAGTAATTTTTTCACCTTCAGCACTGATTACCTGCTGAAGCCACTATAGTCTGAACTTCATAATGCGCCATCGTTCTTACCTGTATTGGTAGTGTGCGCTGACAAACTTTCAGCTTTTATAAAATAAGGAAGGTCTGGGGTTCACGGGCTCTTAGTATATAAGAAAAATACCGAAGTTACAATTAGATATAACAATAAAATTTCATGAAAGAGATGGAGATACAAGATAGATTTTCATAAAATTCAGTAAGACGCTAATTTTTATAGAATAATGCAAGTACTGGTTTTATTTTATACAATTTTCCTTCAAATTTCTGGTGATAGCTTTGACAATAAAACAAAAGTTTAACAAAAAACTAAAAAAAAAAATCTAAACTTTAAACTTATTAACATCTTTCTAAATACTAAAACCAAACAAACAACAACTCATTGTTTTTTAACCAAAATAAGGAGTTTTTTTATTATATTTCATTTATAGATATAAAATTAGTAATTCGAATCATATTTTAGTTTATTTTAGTCGCGAAAACTATTTTTAAAGTTCTTAAATTATTGGTAGACATATCTTAAACGTTGCTTTTCTTAGTCAATAAGAAAAATGAATATCTTATCACTAAAAAGGTAAAATCGAAGGAAATAATTTACTGTTTATAAGTTTTAAGTTATATATTTTAAAGTTTTAGACATTTACTCATAATATAAATAAGGACTACAATCTACTCAGAATTGGATCATACCTGCAGAAATTGAAGGCAGCCAGGCATTATTAATGACTTGAAATAGAAACGCTGGCCTGCTTGGCCTCTTTAATATGATTTAAAGTTTATGTCTTCTCTTGGGCTAAAATTTTGTGATAAAATAAAATTGGAACGAACTGAAATAACGTCAAATTGAATAATATTTTTTTAATATTTCAGATTATAGGGGATGGGATAAGGACGAGAAGAGGACCTAAGGTTATAATTTGTAAATGTTAATGTAGAGTGGCTACACAAAATATAAAATTGTAGTTGTAGTTTTCATTATAATTATTAGTATATCACTATATACTTGCACTTTATATTAATAATACAGGACAAGTTACACATATTGATCTAACCCCTAAGTAAGCAAATTATTTGCTTGTGTTAAGGATGTTAGACAACGATACAAATACGTAGAAATACATATATAAATACTGAGAATATATTTAATAAACGACCAAACCCAGAAATACAGACATCTTTGATCATAACATACAAGCCTTTTTCTGTCGGGGATCGAACCCGAGCCCCATTGCGTCGCCATACGTTAGGCGTCTGCTTTAGCCATTTCCCTTATTAAGAAGATTAGATTATTAGTTACACTTAGAAGATAGATGTCATTAAGTGTATTTTTTAAAAGTGATAAAAGATTAATGTATAAATGTCCTTACAAATTACAACTCAAATTACAACTACACTATTCACTTACATTAAAAAAAAATATTTTTTATAGTAAGCAGCAGCAATCACGAGCCCTTCCTTAAATTTATATAAAAATATATTTGACCTTTTTTTTTTTTTCTTTTGGAAAAAATGCGTTTCCGCATTGTAGCTGGGTGTTATTTGCGGGACCCGGGAACTGCCATTTTTAAGGCACCCCACTAAAAAAACCAACGGTTGCCGTCATCGCTACAATGAGATGCCACAGGATCGCGTATGTATTCACCGCGATGCCTCAGCGGAATCCCCCCTGATAAGGGTACCCCAGGTAACCGGAATACCGCCATAGACCTGTGCAATGACGAGAGAGGTCGCTCCCTCCTCTCACCTAGGCCTACGGCTGGGAAGGAATGGGCCGAACCCTTCTCTTTCCCAACCTCCCGCGCTGAATACGCACCCCCCCATACAGCGACGGGACTACTTTCCAAGGTGATCACACGATGGAAAGAGGCCCGAACCCCCGAACACCACACGTGCTCCCACGCACTCCTCCCCGCCCGACACCCATGGAATACCTCCCGGCGATGCTGGATACCTGAGGAGGAA
Organism: Napeogenes inachia; assembly: GCA_959347355.1. Lineage (NCBI taxonomy): Eukaryota > Metazoa > Arthropoda > Insecta > Lepidoptera > Nymphalidae > Napeogenes > Napeogenes inachia. Next base: position 10,171,621 of record OY365793.1, on the reverse strand, counting down.
TCCATCACTGTTCCCGAACCCCCCGCAACCCACCGCGCTCACGCACCGCACCCGGAAAAAGAAGTTTGGCCCACTCTACCCCACATGCCCACCATCAGACAGCCACGGGATACCTCCCGGTGATGCTGGATACCTGAGGAGGCACCTGTGACTGCCCCCGAAACAATGCGCCCCAGCACCGCACCCGGCAACCGAAATCCCATGAACCGCAAATTGCCCAACCATCTCACCATCGAGCAGCGATTAGCTGCTGAAAGAGGTCCAAGCCTCCCTCCCCCCAGACAGGCCACCCCGAATGGTTACCCGCCCCTGTCAGCCATAGACCGGGCACAAACCCCTCATGGCTCCACCGCGCCGGGTATTAGCCAACGGGAGAACCCGAAGATTCTCAGTAACCGTTGTTGCCCAGGGAGCACCACGAGGAGGTTCCCGGCGTTCGCCCCCCTAATTATACTCAATAATTATAGAATTATACAATATTAAATTTGCTATAGCTGATTTGGGTTGCAATTAGTTGATCTAAAGAGTTTGTTGTAACTAGTTTATGTTATTTGTATGATAGATTTTTTAATTAATTTGAAAACCTAAGTTAAAGGTTTTACAACCATAATCTTTATAAGCAATTCTATGTATAACCTGACACTATGAAATAAAATAATAAAATCTTTTGTATACGACTCTATTGTCGAATAAAGACCGATTGCAGCACACGCGCCTGAGTTACGACCAGGAGCTGGCTAGCGTTCTCCTGACTTATTGACTGTCGATAAAACATTGATTTTGTCATTGATTGTCATTGATTTTGTTGTTTGTAAAATTTTCTGAAAGAGAAACTGGTGCTGTAAAATACAAACTGACCCAGTTGTTTATCCAAACTTCTAAAAAAAAACTCTAGAATGTTTATATTTTAGCGTGAAACTAATGTAACAAAATAAAATAGTTTTTTGGAATTTTCTTTGGCATTTTATCCGATATAGGTAAGCAATAGATTTGGGCCATTTATTATTAAAACCAATTCCATTGCCCAAAAACAATTTGTTTCTTTTCATGAACATAAATATAAATTTAGGAACTGATGTCTAGAGCAGAACATCGTGATACATAATGCTATGGAAGTATGCATAATAAATCAACTTATCTGTAGTAATATAAGTTAGCTCTCAAATTTTATAACCTTCCTAGTAAATCGCTGAACTTTATCGTTAGTTAGTATGTTTATATAACCACGTGTTTCGACATACATTAAAACTATACAATTTATTATTCCATTTACAGTTATTACAATTTTAAGTCAAAGACATCTTTTTTATTGCATCACTTAATACGTATTCAATGCCGTTAAACTTATTTCAATAAAAAAAAATAATGATAAAAGTTTTAGAATACAACAGGCGGACTTAGTTAATGCTGCCGAACATTTTCAACCAGTGAACCCGATGCGAGCATAAGAGAAACACATGTAATAGGGCGTTATAACTGTAAAACTATAATAATGCAACATTTTTAAGTATCTTTATCTAGGTATATAGTATCTATATCAAAATAAATAACGTAAAATACACCAATAGCCTAACGAATACAAGAAAAGGGCTTTTACGAAGGGCTTTTCAATCTGACTATAAATAAAATATGCTCACAAATTGCTCCAATAATTTTAGAAAAGAATTTGCCTTAATAAAACTCATTTCACTTTTAAGCTCAAATAATCTGAATTATGCAGATCCAGAGAATTTAATGAAGTTCAGAAAACTCATTTGCGATTTATTCTTTTACTTTTTCACGGAAATAGACATAATGTGAGAAAATCATTTGGTGTGAACTTAATATAATTGAATTTCGTGCGATAAGTCATAGAACTAAATATTTTATTTAACAGTTACGTCTTTGTGTAAAGTGTTAGTTACAAATCTTAACAGAATATTATAAAATTTTAAAATAGTATGGACATAGTTCATTACCACTGCTTAGTTAAGTAAAATATTAAATCGATAGATAAAGAATACTAAGGTACAACAAAACCAAAAGCTGTACTCTTAGTACACGTTTGAACTTTTCGAATGCTATGAAAGTTTCACTACTGTTTTAGTTGTGTTTGGTGATATTAGGTAAAATTTTGTAATTGGTAATATTACTGTTGAAAACGGGTTAAAATTGAGACAAAATATATGGAGTCTACTCGTGACCACGGCCGTTGCATTACGGCCGAAATGTCGAGAGTCGAGGTAAATACTTTGATTAAAAATTGTACTCGATTAAGTCCCGTTATAGTATAAAAACATGAATACAAATCGTAAAAGCTTAAAACAAAATATATTCTATTTGTTTAAACGAACATTTTTTAATTTCAATAAATTACTTCTTTACCATGAGGTAATCTCATCTGCACTTTGCGTAAATTATCCACAATACAACTTTTAATAAATTGTTTTATTATAAAAAAACTATTTATGTAAAATTTACAAAAACGTCTCACATAAATCTCATTCACTTTCTATGCATATTTTAAACATTTATTATCTTAATATGTTTTAATTCAACTACGTTATATTAAGGTAATAAAATATTTACAAATAGATATACCTTTAATATTTAATAGTAAAAGTTATCCCTTCAAGAAGCACAATCATTTGTAATTGTGAATCAATGGTCAATGGTATAAATGAAATAAAATTTTAAAAATAATCTAATATTTTGAACCCAACCTTTGAATCCATGTAATTGTGTTTATAGTTTGAAATGCTATTCGTGAAATGTATTATCCCCTCTAACATTTAAAAAAAGATGTTTTACCTTGATTTTAACAGTAAAATTTTAGAAGTTTCTAAAATATATCAAGGTATTATAATAATGGATTGCAGGTACCTAATATTGTCTGTATGATTTTTAAGGATTTTAATTTTCCATATTGAGAGACAGGAACAGAGAATGTTTTATACCAAATATTTGAAAGTATTTCTATTGGCAGCTTTCCAAATGTCGGTAGGTAATGCATGCCAGAGTCTTATTGAGCGTGTAGTAAATCAATTAAACTGAAAATGAATGGGAGAGAAAGGCAAGATTTAAATTTTCAGTGGAGCGAAGTTGATGACAGTTGGTGACTGTTTATCACCAATAAAATAAAATAAATTAAGACGGCATTTTTAATAAATAGGAGCGCAATGCGTTAATGTGACGTATAAATAAAATTACCTACTTGAAAGATTTGTAGTACTTGTTACGGAATGCTCTAATTAAAAATATTTCATGAAACAGCATAATGAGAAAAACATCAGTGGAATTTAATCCATTTGGGAGGAAACCACAATCAGTAGGCAAATTTAAATAAGCTCAATTAAGACCTTCAATTTGTTCTCAAATATTTTTCGAATACCTTTACTAGGAATTTCGCACAATTGGCTTTCATTGATCCATCGTTATTTGGAAGAGACTAACTATAAATTTTATTGTAAGGTTAAAAATCTGTATAATGTACATACATTTTTAAAATCTGTATATTTGAGTTAATATTATTTTTACAAACACAAAAGTGTTAACCAATTTAAGGGCGTACATAATAGTACAATTTACAAAAATATTTGGTATTTATTATTAATATATTTATGAAAAAATTATGCGAGCAGCAGCCGAAGGACTTAAAGAAACCAAAAATCTTTGCAACTAATTTATTAAAATTAAAATATTAAAATATTATAATAAAAATTCTTAAGTTTAAACTAAACTATGTGCTCGATTCGAAGTGTGAATCTGAAGTGACGCGATCGCCCCCAGCCATCGTCCGTTTCCACGCTCCCCACGATGTGTTGCAATCCCGCGCTTCCAACAATGTGTTGCAATCCCACGGACTGGGTGGCTCGCTTCCAGCTACCTCAGCGGTCTACATGGTTGATGCAGTTGCCTCATGTCGAAAGACCACCATTGTTCCAGTTTTCGTAGAATGTCAATTGTCGTAATTATGCAATATGTAATTTCTCCACCCGCAGTTCAGGAACTATTTTCCAACTTTTAGTGAAAATGTTGCTGGAAAATCTTCAGAAATTTCTGGTTCTGTAGTCTGGTCATCTCGGCGCTGAGGTATGTTGCGGTTGCGTGGGCAAAGATAGAATCGTCGCCATATTAATGCAAGAGCAAGTGCGACCGCACCGCATAGTACCACATAGAAGGGGACAGTGGTGTGATAAAGTGCGTCGTCCGCTGTCGTATCTCGTTCTATGCTTCGCTCCATCATGACTTGATTGTATGAACTGTGTAGTTTTCTTAAGTCGATAGACTGTAGCGTCAGTTTGTGCGGCGACGTATACTTCTGTTCAAAGTTATATGAGGTGCCAGTTATTATTACAGGCTGGCCATGTACTTCATTATCTTCGTTAACTACTGTAAATTTCGATGTTATCAAGGTACAGTTTAGGGGTACCGTGACTAGGTAGCTTCCTTGAAGTTGCTTGAATTCTTCTCTCCCGCATTGCAAATGAATTTTTGTAAGATGGGGGAATGACATGACGTAATTCTTGTCATCCAATTGCTCCATGGCTTCAGTCTTCAGTACTACAGTGGTCAGGTTACAGGCTTCTCCTAGGACGTGGTTGATTGTGAGTTCCCGAGCGCAATCATGCTGGTTCTTGACGCGTGCGATAGTATCTTCTTCGCAGAGGTACTGCTTGTCTATCTTCGGGCATTCAGCCTCCATGTACGCATAGGCTTCCTTGTTGGTTGCAAGGAATGGGTAGGGTGGAATAAGGATTTGGTTATAACTATTTGGGGCTATAGAGAGTTTATAAAGGTCGAAAACTTCTATACTAACTATAGGAATTTTAAAAACTATAACTAGCTGTTTCTTTATGAAATAAGACCCAGGTTTTATTATACTATAATAGTCACGTAAATCTAAAGTTAACAATCTATTATCTCCGTATATTACTCGAAGTCTACTTATCATCTTACCTAACGTATCAATATCTACCATGGAATGGTGTGTGCTCAAGGCGCGCACTAGGGCTAAAATATTCTCTATTCTAATTATTTCTTCTAATAAATCGTCCACATTTTCAGTTATAATAGTTAAAAGTTGAGCGAATTGAGCGTATTTTACAAGGCTGTTAATTTCATACGCATTATTGTCAAGTAAAAGTCCCAACGTGGAATTAATTGATTGCTGATTCCTAACTAGCTGGTCAATGACGTCATTATGTTGCGTCATCCAATCTTTGCTAAGGCTTATATGAGAGTTGAATTCGGTTATAATTTTTTCTTGATTACTATTTAAAATTTTAATTGCGTTATCAAATTTAATTGCATCCTGATAATCCAAGTTGCCAGTTATACTTTTTACTATAGATCCTAATCCATTGATTAGGCCCCTTTTTACACGGCTAGGTTCTAAAGCTTTCAAATGTTTAACAACGTTATCAATTTTATGGGACAAATAATCAATTTGAAGCTCGTATAAAGCAAAAGTATCATTTTGAAGCCTATCTTTAAATTCTGATAATTGATTTCTAACCGCGATAGCTTTATCTTCTATATCGTCTATTTGAATATACTGCAAGAAGCTGTGATAATGGGTAATAAGACGAGTCTGTCCTAGTTTATAGGGCAGGAGTCCCGGACCGTCGCTAAGACTGTCGAGTCTTATCTCTTGTGCGTGAACAAGATGCACCAGCATCATCGCCAGTATTCTGAAACAATTTATTGCTATTAGGTACCCGCTTTAGCCGAGCTTTGGCCACCGGGCCACGTTTGCGTGAGGTATATATATGAATAGGTAGATTGGCAAGAACGGTGTCCTTTGTGTATCTCGGCGCTAGCTTCTGGCGGCTAGCGAGCGGATTCTTAACAAAGATTTGTTGTCGAGGTTCATATTGTACTTCCGACTCCCGATCTTTGTTTCTATTTTCTATTAAAACGGTACGGTTGTGCAAAGCTGACTCATTAATGATTTCATAAACTAGTTTCATTTGGTCTCTGTGATTTTCAGTATATTGCTGCAATAAATGCTGTGATAAATCTATACTAACTGGATCTCTCGGGTCGAAATGACCTGTAATAATGTCGAACGGTCTGCACCTGGTAAAGCTATGAACTGAGCTATTGTAGGCGATAAGTGCATATGCCATTAAATTTGCTACCGGTTCATCTTTGCGTTGTATTTTTAGAAGACGTAGGTGTTCAAGGATAGTCGAATGAAATCGTTCTATCATGCCGTTGTCGTTGGGTGAATGGGGAAGAACTTTATGGTGGTTAACGCTGTGTATACGTAAAAACTCTAAGAATAACTGGTTATTGAATTCCGGGCCGTTATCAGTAACGATAGTTAAAGGTAATCCATGATGTGTACAATATTTTAACAAAGCTTGTAAGACACTGATGGCAGTGCCGTCGCGAAGGTGGTAGGCCTGTCCATACTTTGAGAATGCGTCGACAATCGTTACGTATTTCTCGCTGTCTACTGTAAGTAAATCCATATGAATTATTTCCATTGGTTTACTAGGAGGTGGTACGACATTAAACCGTTGTTGTATGGGATGACGATCATATTTCCCTTGTCCGCATACAGTACACTCGTTAATAAATTTAGTAATTTGTTCGTTCATTCTTGGCCAATAATATTTTCTAGAAAGAGAAAGGTAGCATTCGTTAATTCCCCTATGATTTGTCTTACCGTCGTGATAGTGCCTTATAATTTCCTGTTGTCTCAAATAAGGTTTTACGTTTTCAAGTTCGCGTTTTGTAAGAATGAGATTCATGGCGGAACTTTTAAAGTGGTTTTGTATTACGGGTATTATCGAGTATATGCCTAGAGGGGGATTGATCAAAATTCCAGTTTTAATCTTCGGGGTAACAAATTCTTTAATCGCGTTAATGACGTCCTGTTCTAAATTAGACTCTGTAATTTGAATGGAAACGCGTGTATGGGTGTCAAACGGCTTAGATACTGCCGGTCTTCTTTTGACAATATTAACTATTGAAAAAACTAACTGTCGGTGGAATTTATTTAGCGGCTCATCGCTAATGGGAACTTCCAGTATAGGGTTTTCCTGACTAGTGTGTGCCGTTGCAGTTGTAGAACCGCTGCTTAGTACTGACCGTTGACTGGTGTGGACCGTCACAGTTGTAGAACCGCTGCCTAATTCTGACTGTTCCGAGCTATTCACTATGAGGGAGTTAGTTTCCTCATTATGTATCTCTATGCGGGATAGAGCGTCCGCGTTCGTATTTGCCCTGCCTTTTTTATACACGACAGTGAAGTTGTATTCACTGAGTTTTAAGCGCCATCGGGTAAGTCGTGAATTGGGTTCCTTCAAGCTCATAATCCACTGCAACGGTTTGTGGTCGGTAAGTATTTTAAACTTCCGTCCGAAAAGATACGGTCTAAAATACTTTGTGGCCCAAACTATCGCGAGAAGCTCTTTCTCGATGGTGCTATAATTAAGTTCACTATCATTAAGCGTACGGGAAGCATAGGAAATGGGCTTATCGGAGCCAACGGGTCCCTGAGATAGAATAGCGCCTATAGCTACGTTGGATGCGTCGGTGGTAAGGAGAAACTCTTTATCAAAGTCTGGGTACTGGAGAATCGGATCATTTGTTAACAGAGTTTTGCACATCTCAAAACTCTTGACGTAATCAGGGTCAAAAGTTATCTTTTTGCCCTTCTTGAGACATTGGGTTAACGGTTTAGTGATTCGTGCGAAATCCGGTATGAATTTCCGATAATATCCGAGTAGGCCTACGAATTGTTTTATTTCTTTAGGCGTTTTAGGGATCGGATACTTCTCGATTGCTGCTATCTTATCCGGGTTAGGCTTCACTCCTTCACTGCTAATAATATGACCCAAATAAGCCGTTTCCAACTTTAAAAATTCGGATTTGTCCATTTGTATTTTAAAATTGGACTGTCTGAGCCTTTGGAACACCATTTCTAGATTGGTCATGTGTTCCTGCAAGGAGGTACTGTATACAATAATATCATCAAGGTAAACCAGACAGATCCGGTTCTGAAGTCCCCTGAGGACATTATCCATCACTCTTTGGAACGTTGATGGTGAATTTTTCAGTCCCATTGGCATTCTGAGGAACTCAAAGTGGCCATGTTCTACTGTGAATGCTGTCTTCGAAATGTCGATGGGGTCCATTTCGACCTGATGGAATCCACTGGCCAGGTCCAGGGTTGTGAAGTATTGACATTTGCCTAATTTATCCAAAACATCCGTTATGTTCGGGATAGGGTATTTATCGTCTATGGTTTTTTCATTTAACTTGCGAAAGTCAACCACTAGACGCCACTTTTTCTTACCCGAAGCATCCGCTTTCTTGGGAACAATCCAGATAGGTGAGCTCCATGCGGATTCGGATGGGCGTATAATGCCTTGGGTCAGCATTTTATCAATTTGTTCGCTAACCTCCTGTCTATGAACAAAAGGGTAGCGATAGCTTTTTGTGTAAACCGGGACTTCGTCGGTTGTGCGAATACGATGCTTTACTTGGTTTGTAAAAGTTAAATCTTCACCGTCAAGATAAAAAACGTCAACGTACTTCGAACAAAGAGTCATTAAGTTCGCTTTTTCCTCTTCGTTAAGATGTTCCGTACGTAGTCGCGACACGACATTTTTTACTCGCGCTGACGACCCTTCAGTTCGCGTGTACTCAATATTAAATAGCTCCGCGTGAGCAGGACGGTCTAACGAGAAAACCACGTCGTTTTCGTTCGGATTTTCGATCTCTAAATATCCTCTATTCTGAACTACGCTAGTAACGCATTCATGAATAATACAGTTACACAGTATTTGTTCAGGAATGTAAGCGTCACCGTCCGCCGCATTAATAGGTATCCTGGCTATCTTAGTGGTTTTTCCCGGGATAATATCTTCATAAAAGTTGACATTTCGCGAGTTGTATAATAAGATAGGGTTAACGGCGAATTTGGTGTTTAACCGCAACTCCTTGAGATCGATTTTTGCCTCCCATTTGGTTAGTAAATCGAGGCCAATTAGTCCGTCAAAATGGTGGTGAAATTTGTATACAAAAAATTTTATAGGTTCGCTGTCGTTGACTTCGCTAAAACATGGTACCGTGATCGAATACTCATTTTGGCTTACTGCATGAACGTTCGTTACTTCAAACGGATCATAATCTAACTGCACATGTGGATAATAATATTCTACAGCATCCGGGCTTAAGAAAGATTGGTTCGCACCAGTGTCTATAAGAAGTTTCAAAGGCGGATTTGAAGTCTGAATAAATGGCAGTTGCCTTTGAGTCTGTAAGTTTACTTCTATTTTGGCCTTTCTGACACTGAAGCCTTCTGAAAATTTTCCTTATGGCTAGTGGAAGGCTGTGGTTCAGTGGCTAATTCATTAAAGTCATGTACTTCAGCTGTTTCAGTAGTGTGACTCTCGGGGTCAATGTAACAGCCATAGTCGGGTGCGTTTACATAAGTCGGGCACTCATAGTAGTCAGGATAGTAACTAAGGTCGGGGTCGTAGCAATAGTCTACGTAGCTAGCGTAGCCGTCGTCGACACACTCATTAAAATTCATCTCACGGCTTCTAAAATAACTAGTAGGTGATGGGTTGCCGTGTTTTGTCCAGTCATGTCCAGTTAGTCCCGTCGGGGGTAAAGCTCTAGGGGTGAAATGTTGTACTCCACTCATTGGCTTAGGGTTAAAATTTTGTGGATGATTTCGAGGTGTCATGCGAAAAACGTTACTTCGCGGATTATAATTCGGTGGTTGCGCAGCGAACATTTGCTGTGTGCGTGTAGGCATACGATATGGGTTAGTATTTTGAGGTCCCGTATTATATCTAGGTTGGTTCTGCGGTTGAACAAATTTAAATGGTTGAGACGCCTGGGGTGGCATAAATAACGGTCTTTGAGTTACAGGTGGTAACAACATATGTGGTGAAGGCTGGAAAGCCTGCTTGGTTGGAGGAGGCATTTGAATTGAAGTATGGCCTTTTACAAGTGGCTGAGTTTTATGCAATTCATTATTGCGCTGCTGTAAATATAATATATTAAGTTCTTCCTGTACGAATTCCAATGCCTGCTCTACAGTGGATGGTCTCATACATCTAATTCGTGAGCCAAGAGGCTCTTGCAAACCGCGCACAAAGGCTTGTTTTGTAAGTTTTTTATAAAGCATGCGTTTTGACTCTATAGTTGTAGGAATAGTTTCATGCAAAGACACGTAAGTCATTATTGTACTGAATAATGTCTGACAATGTTCATAAAATTCCTGCGGTGTTTTATGGCCTTGTGTAGCTAGAGAAAGATCGTTATACAATGCAGTTTCGTCCCTCTGGTCAGCGAAATTATTTATGAGGGAATCGCGAATTCCTAACCAATTATCAGGGATGCCATTAGAGTTGATAATTGTAGCGGCGGGCCCCGTTATCTTGTTTAATATACCATTCAACAAGCATAAGTTAGGTAACTCACTACCGGGCTCGTTACTCATATAAGTCGTAACAATTTGGTCACATATTTTAATAAATCTAGTTAATATATTCGAATTTCCGTTGAAATCCGGAACTGGGCGTAAGGCCTTATAAATTACGTCTGGGTCGTAAGGCATTTTAATTTCAGTATTAAATGGTGAATTTAAATCTATTATTTCTATCTGCCTATTACTATCTAACTCTCTATTACGGCGAGACTGGCGCGATGCAGTCTCGCTAGCACCCTTAATTGGAGGATGAAAAATTTTGAACGATTAAGGATAAGTACTAGGAAGGAAGCAACACAAAAAGAAAGTTTTGCGTACTTACATTTGCATTCTGGTTTCCTCCGCGTATCAATGGTCGGATACTCGTCCCCGGTGTTGCGCCCACGTAGATTCGGATCCAGATAAAGGCTAAGGAGCCTGCCAGCGACTATCGGAGTCTAGCCGATTTTTAGAGCAATTAGACCGCCGCGCACTGACTCTAGATCCTACCGACTGCGCCAATTATGCGAGCAGCAGCCGAAGGACTTAAAGAAACCAAAAATCTTTGCAACTAATTTATTAAAATTAAAATATTAAAATATTATAATAAAAATTCTTAAGTTTAAACTAAACTATGTGCTCGATTCGAAGTGTGAATCTGAAGTGACGCGATCGCCCCCAGCCATCGTCCGTTTCCACGCTCCCCACGATGTGTTGCAATCCCGCGCTTCCAACAATGTGTTGCAATCCCACGGACTGGGTGGCTCGCTTCCAGCTACCTCAGCGGTCTACATGGTTGATGCAGTTGCCTCATGTCGAAAGACCACCATTGTTCCAGTTTTCGTAGAATGTCAATTGTCGTAATTATGCAATATGTAATTAAAATATTACGTGTCTTTAAATCTTCACAGACGCTAAACAAAAACAATATTAAATGAAATTAACATAAACAACTTGTTTACAAATGGCGCATATTCATGAATATAGGATTATTAGGCAATGCAATGCAAAGTACATGGTAACAAGGTAAATTATAAAATTATTGAAAGTTAATTATTAAAGCTCTTCTTATATACCTGCAATCATCCATATTGTAATTGCACCAAACGTATCAATGTTACTATGTTATTTTACAACACACATTGATGAAGATAACATCAGATCTCTACTTCAATAATGCTGAGTGGTGCTCCGTTGTATTCTGTAGCTCTGCTGAACGGAATAGATATTTGTCTAATCTGTGTGTAGCATAATATCATTGCCAGTTACTCTGTTGTATTGATTTCTCTGTACACAAATCACTTAACACTTGACTTACAGAGATGGACAGATTAAATTTTTTAGGACTTATTATAGTAAAAATAATAAATTTGAAGCTAAAATAAATGTTTTTGAAGTTAAACTTTTTGATGAACCATAAACACGAAAAAATTTTTAAATGAAAAACTTATGCTAAAAATTAAACCATGCGTGAAAATAATCAATTATTCTCAGTGTTGGTGGAATAACGACATGAAATAAACATTCTCACTCGTTGGCTGGATTACATTGCGGCAATAGATTATGTTTACGATTGTGGTAACATCGTGGATTTGCAAGAGGCGTATCAACACCAACACGAAATACAGAAATACCGAATAAAATACAAAAATATGTCGTGTTGACTTAAAAAAAATAATGTTATTCTATAAATACTATCAGTTTTATCAACAAGTACATACCCATGAATTTTAAATTAAGAAATGCTTTTACTCTTACTAAACTAAACATTCATGATATTATTTAAAATATTACAATAATAAATAAATAATAATAAAAATATTAATTTTGAATGTTGTTTTATTATATTAAATATTAAGCTAGACGAGTAACTGAACTTCCTCATATTTCAGAGTTAGCTAGAAGCTTTACTAAATTTAATAGAACGGACTTTTAATTTCCTGCTCAATATTATAAATATGGTTACAAAGTATAGTGAACTGATTCCTCGCAAAAGATGTTGTAGTGATTCTCGTAGGAACAGCAAAATCTTTTCACCGTTTTATACTTTGTAAGCGAAAGTGTTAATGTTTTCCTAAAATCACAGATTGGCACTATATACAATGACGTGACAACAATAACATTACTTCTAAATTTATATAAATATAGAATGTAAAAAACCGACACGGGCAGGGATTCGAACCCGCGACTACTGGGAAACCGTCCCGTCGCTCTACCAACTGAGCTCCCGTATCGCTGTCCGTCTCGGTGAATTAAGCATTCTATATGTGATCGTCTTTAACGGGACGGTGGTGACATCTATTAGGTTTCTTTCGAAAATCCTAACCAATGTTTCTAACTTTGCAGTATAGATAAACATTGAAAAGATGCCACTACCGAAATCAATTTTTGAAAATATCTTTAAACATGTATAGCCATGTTAAGCTTATTTAAATTTATATAAATATAGAATGTAAAAAACCGACACGGGCAGGGATTCGAACCCGCGACTACTGGGAAACCGTCCCGTCGCTCTACCAACTGAGCTACCGTATCGCTGTCCGTCTCGGTGAATTAAGCATTCTATATGTGATCGTCTTTAACGGGACGGTGGTGACATCTATTAGGTTTCTTTCGAAAATCCTAACCACTTACTTACTTACTTCTAGCTTTGAAATTATGTTAATATTTGTATAACGCCCTATAACTATGACATTTTTAGTTTTTAAGATAAAAATATTTAAATAGATCTTTATATAACATGTTAAACAGCACATTACTACAAAAGTCAGTACAAGCAAATTTTTGAAATGACTGACTAACTAACTCGCTTAAAATCTGGTCTTGCTTAACTTTTTCAAGGCGTTACCCTCGTTATGTCGTTCCAGACATTATATCTGGCAAAAATTTATACGACAATTTTTTTTTATCTCAGCCGTTCAAAAGTCGAGCCTCATGGAATTTCGTCATATATGTTTGGAACTTGTGATTCTGATTAAACTCTTGTGCTAACTTGACTATTTCGGTATTTTAATTTATAAGTTGAAGTCCTGAATTCATAGAGAAACACCCTTGTCCATAAGATCCCTAAAAAATTAACAAATCTGATCGACCCAGAAACGAGCCCGGCATGCAGAACCAAACTTTTAACTCCGTTTTCTCAAAAATAATAGGGCGTATTATCAACCGCCAGCTCTATGTATATCGAGAGGTTTGCTGATTGCATAAAGCACATAATATAGCTTTCCCTATGGTCGAATAACGGGTGATCTTATCGTGTAAGGAACACGATGACCGGCAGCCTATTTTTTTTTAAAGTCCATAGTTATAATTCTTATATTCAGCACAAATTTGTAATAATATTTACCTGGTACTTATTTTTTATTGTCGCAGTAAAAAACAAAACACTAAATAAGATAAACATGGAAGTGTTATTTAAAATGAAATAACATCATATTAGTAGGCTTAAATAAATTCACAATAAAAACATGGTTAATTAAATTATACTACAATTTTATTTACATGTTTGGAAGACATTATAATAATGCAAATAATATCAATCAATTATGGTCAGTTGATGGCATATTGTGTAAAGTTTATAAATGTGATAATTTTGAACTCATTAATCAACGAAAGTAATTTAATTGATCACAAAAAAATTGTTGTTTAATAATCGATTAAAATACATAATTTATTTTTCATAAATATAAAATATATTTTTATGACAATTACAAGATTATGTATGGGCTTTCTAATTCTATGATTGTATTTTCTATATAATCTTTTTTGCTTTATGAACATTAATATAAATTAAAAGTAATAGAAAAATAACGTATCGTTAAAAGTTAGAAACATTAAATATTTATTTATTTATCTTTTCCACTTTATGACTTAGAAAACCACTATATGATAGGATTTTTAAATAAAACCCAATAGATGTCACCTACGTTTGGATAAAAATGATCTACTATATTATAAATAAAATTCTTAGTAGAGGCTTGAAATAATACTACAAAGTTATGGAAAAAACTAGGGTTAGGTTGATGAAAATAAGAATCTTCACATTAATGCTACTACTAAGTTCTCGACATAGTAAGATTAACCAGAGACTAAGCAAGCACAGGGAGCGCAAATATATACATTATCATGGGAACCTCAGAGTACTCCTAAAAAAAATAAAACAAAAACACAATTAAGTTTTTTCCTCAGGTACGACTATTATTAGGATTTTTTCTAACTTTTAATTTGCGTTTCGGGGTTGCATTTTTTATAGGCAATATGTAGTTGCAATTATAGAATACGAATCCAAAGTTTTATTAAAAATTGTTGAGAAGGGTGATATTTACCCACAGAAAAAAAATAAAAAGTATTTTCTTTTCAACAATATTTTTTTTTACAGTTTTAATTTTCCATACATATATAACGTTACGAAACAAACATCTTAAAGGATCACACATTCAAGCTCAATAAGTATTACGAACTAACCAACGAACTGATCAGGAATAAATTTATAGTTAGTTTGTACGCGGTAGAAGTGAGAGCGAGAGGTATAACAGCAAAATCTCTCTACAGCCTACTTAAAGAACTTGGCCTTTCTAGAACAAGCATCGGTTCATTTCTAGAACGTATTTCAAAGGCGGCATTAGTAGGATCTTTCCAAAATTGCTTAGGTAGGGAGAGGAGTGTGGAGGGTGAAGGTGAGCGTTTTTGCGCATAATAAAAGGGCCCCTTAAACCTACTCCTGGGTCACAAGTCCCAGACACTGCTTGCACTCCTTTGCAACGCGATGGGCCCGTCACCAGCACGGTGAATCCATGGAATGCTAAGCAGCTTCGTCTCGTCTCTCTCTTTAAAAAAAGGGTTCGTTATTTATGATTTAAAAAAATCAAAAAATATTTGAAATGCATTCGTACTGTTAATCAGTTAAATAATATTGAAAATGAAACAAATAACAATCCTGATTGCATTATTTATTTAAAAACAAACGTAACAAGAACATTTCAATAGACTGGATATTATAATCACGTAAGATGAATCGCATTTGTTCGTTCGAGCAAAGGATACTTAATGGAATGAACGAAATGAACGAATATATACAATATTCCTTTCATGCGACAAAAACAATACAGACAACGATTTCATGTATTTTTACTCTTAATGCTATATCCATAAGGAACCGATCGTTTGTATGTGTCTGAATGTACGTAATAAAGCGTAACTCGCTATTTTTATTTTGTATTTGACTACTCTTATCATGTAGTCAAGATCTTTTTAATACAATAATCTTAATTTACAGATACATTAGTATACGTGATTTTATTTATAATTATATTATTTATAATAATACTAAATCTTAATATATATTATTATGCAATAATGACTTAACCAAATATTTGTTTGCAAAACTATAATGTTATTGTCATAATACCAACCACTACTTCGAAACTTACTTTTAAGTGATTGGTTTGATTCCTAGATATTATAAAGTTAATTATTATCTAGATGTTATATCATTATTTTATGTTTTATATTTTTCAGAAATAAAATATTATCTTGAGAGATTTATTTATCTACTCAAACTTAAGAAAAAAATAATTGTTGGTGAATAATAATTACGTATTAAAGCCAATTTTTCAAATTAATAAAACATATATCTCTATGTTTGCACTGTATTCTCGGGTTGACTGGTAGAGAATGCTTTTAAGCATTAAGTCCGCCTATTGTACTAATTTTAGGCAATAAAGACTCAATTAATAAATATATCGCAACGGATGATTTAAAATTAACATAAAATGTTTTTTACTAAAATAATAATAGACAGTGAAAGAAAGTTCTATTATATAAATTTAAACCCTTTCGATACTGTATCAAGTAATATTTGATAGGTTTGTATTATTTTTTTACTAATAAAAAATATTAATTTTAGGAAGTGTTATAGGAAAAATCTATAACGGTATATGTAGCTTAATGCACGAAATTAGTTTATACCTGATATCTGAAATAAATTATATCTGTATAAAACTGAACAACCAAATAACATTCTATATTTGTAAAGTGAGTAAAATTTAATTAATATCTTATATCGCTACTTCTATAAAAAGCTACATTTGAAGCAAAATTATTGTATTCAGAGCATGTACCCACAAATTTGTAACTTTAAGCACTCTATCTGACTCCGCAGTTCATTACAGCGTTAACAATTAATATTGTGCTCGCGTTATAGCACTACAATGTTGACAGAGTTATAAAGACCTACCGGCTGACTCCTCACTTAATAAAGTTTTAATATTGGACGACGAGTATTTTACTTACCTAAACTTGAATATTAAAGTATTATATCATATTGAATGTATATATTTATTTGGTTATTTATTTAATAATCCAATAGTTAACATACATAACTTTTTACATCAAATATAATATGACAATTACAAAAAAACAAAATAGGTTTACGCATTTTGGGCTCAAATATTGTTTTATAAACTTAAAGTTTAGTGTTCAAAAAAAAAGTATTAAATAAAATTAATCAAATGGAGAATGTAATTCTCTAAGCTTGTATATGATGTTTGTCAGTGTGTATGAGTGTATTTGTGTTTGTCTCAATCAACTTTGATGAACAAATCTATTTCTGAGTACAACACATAAGTGTTGACTACACGGCTAAGGACAGAATTACGTGAACAGTTTGTTTTTACTTAAGTTGCATAAAACATTTCTGTGCGACGGGTGCGGCGGTTAGGTACTCTGAAGCATATAGCTCTAACCAAATCTTTATAATCAATGTATCCAGCCAATATATCGTGTAACATATATCAGGTTATTTGTAATTAGTTGACCACCTCTTGCAGGTAGCATTTCTACATCAATACCAACAACATTTGATTTACGACTAAAATAACTTCTTGGATAGAATTATTATTAATGTTGTAGATATATTTTATTTTATTAAAAAATCTTATTTCTACTGTTTTTTTTAGAGTTGATGCAAATTTTATTTTTTTTTTATTCAAGTCAAGCTGTAATTCCATACAGTCCGAAAATGTGTTTATAGCTTTATAGATTTTATTATTATCTGCAAATAGTAGGAAACAAGAAAATTTTAAACATCTATGTATGTCATATAAATAAGCATTTTATAATAATGGACCCAGAAGACAACCCTACGGGACACGTGATGTTGCAAGTACAAAATCACTGCGAGCACGGCCTGTAACAACAGCTTGTTGTTTTTTTATATATACGAACAAAACCTTTTAAGGAAAATCACCTTCGATTTCAAGAGCTTGAAATTTTTGTAACAGAATAAAATTATCTATCCGATCAAATGTTTTCTGAAAATCCGTGTATATTACATCTACTTCCTGTTTTTTATCCATTGCCATATGAAGAAAATTGGTAAGGATTGATAGGTGTGTTTGTATGGATCGCTTAATCATAAAGCCATGCTGTTCTAACGGTATTGATTTATGAATAGTTGTCGCAATCGCATTGTGAATCAACCGTTCTAAAATTTTGCTTATAGTATTCAAAATTGAGAAAGTCCTATAGTGCTCTATTTTGTTGCCTGCTCCTGTTTTAATGGTGGGTATTACTAGTGCTTCTTTTCACTGGGTTGGGAAAGTGGAAAATTCATTAGCGAATTTGTCAAATATTATTAATAGTAGTTCTGCTAGGTTATTTTCATATTTAACATAAAATATGGCTGATATTCTGATCCATCCGGCTTCAGCAGAGCAGGAAGTGATGGTTGGCAAAAGTTCGACTCGATTGCTTTGGCAAGAGACCAGAAAGCTCGAATGCCAGTTGGTCTGACATAGAGATTCTAGCCATTCTTAGCTATTCGATCGAGACGAACCTTCCGCAATGCCTTCTTGTAGAACTTGACAGATTAGTTAAAGGCTCTCTTTTTTAAACTTACATCTGGAGTGTTGCGGCTGCAGTGTGTTAAGCCGAATGTTTTCGGTCCTAGTAATTTCCATACTCGCTTAAAACCATGAGGTTCGAAAGTTGGTGGGGAATATGTTAATACAGATTTCACCAGACAGTGATCGGAGGTTCCCAAGGTGAGGTGACCTCTACACGATACCTGTCCGGATCAGTTGTCAGCAGAAGGTCCAGGCAATTGGCTGTATGGCCTACCACACATGGTACCCTTACCGCTTGCCTCACTTACTGAAAGAGGTCCAAGCACAACGCAAAGTTCAACGCTTCTCTTCCAGCATGATCGGTTTTTTGGTACCAGAACAGCCAGTTCTGATGACAGGCATTAAAGTCCCCTAAAAAGACGAGCTGCGCTGAAAAGAACTAATGCAGAGCCATATCAGCAGCCTTACCGAGATACTCAAATAATGTAGTTGTCTCCTGGTCACCGCTGTGCGAACGGTTGCCACAGGAATACAGGATTTTTTAGTTTCCTGTGTCTACTAAAACCCATAGAAAAGAAAAAGTGGGAACTTCAAGGTGATGAATACAGAGGTCGTACCGCGCGTACACGCAGACTCCGGTACGTGAGCGAAAGTTGTGTTCTAACGTGTATCCGGGATAATCTAGGTGCGCAGTGCTTAAATGACATTGTATCTGCGTCTCCGTCAAAAAGAACAGGTGCGGTTGCTCTGTCTCCAGGTGGTGATGGACAGGTAAGATATTAGAATGCAAGCCCCTGATATTACTGAGGTGCACTTTAAATGAGGAGGAGTGCAACCGCTGTACAAACTTTTTCTTGTTTTGGTTTTTCTTCATAATAAAAAAATACTAAGAGGTGTCAAGGGACACCCGAATGGAACGACGTTCCTTTATAATAGGCTTTAAAAATAGGCTCTGAAAAAACATTTTAAACGTTCGATAAATGGACTACTAAAAGTCAAGTCCATTCTCTAGACATTATTATTATTTACGTATATTTGCATAATATTCTTTCATCTACTATTACTATTATTATGATAAGTACAAAAACTCACTTTTATTGATGTGTGGGAAACCGTTCAATAGATTGAAAGATGGAAATATGATCAAATTTATTTTTTTCGTCGTAGAAGAATAGTACAGTTCTATTTATGAAATAAAACCGCTTCGATATTTAATTGGTCTCCTAATAAACTTCTCATTTAGGAAACATTATTTTAAAATTATTAGGAACGGGCATTCTTTCAATATCATGAATATAAATATGTGGAATTCTACAGTATAAGTATACTAAATAATAGGTAATTACGTGGAATTCTACAGTATAAGTATACTAAATAATAGGTAATTACCGATTATTTATTAAAGATATTAATTATTTTCATGGTTAAAACCGTCAATAACAGATTATATTAATAGCTGCGGAAGCTGATAAATTTATTTACTAGGAGTAAATAAATTTAAGCTTCCACCACAATATAAATTATATTTATTTACATGTGAAATGTAATGGAAATTGCAAAATTTATTAACTTATCGACTTGTATACTTCACTATAATACCTATATGAAATTAAGGTTATTTAGTTTATTAATATTTAATTATATTTATGTTATCCGGCCAATATAATGCTTGTACTAGACTTTAATCCTCATTAACATGCAAATTAATACAACAGACTGTCCGCAACACCGAGTGCAATTTTGTATTTACACATTTTATACAATATTAAAAAGAGTCAGGAATTTTTATTTACAGTTTGTTCACAATTTGTAATTTTTTTTTATGTTTAAAGAATAAATGTAATATTTTATATTTGCAGCAGTATTTCTTCTAATAGATTTGGGCTAATATGTAAATAAATGGTAAGGTTTCATAATCATTAATGACAAAACTTTCTTATTTATTTAAGGCTCTTTTAAAATAAATAAATCCTAAATATTTATTTGATGTTGTAACTTTTTCATGCCGAAACTGAAATGTTGCTATTTCATTTACGTCGAGGTAAAATAGGAATTTGCCTGCAGATAGTATTTGCGAATGTGACTCAGGATGTTTGCTTAACTCAGTGTATGCGGCTTCGTTTTTCCGCAATGATTGACACCATGTGGATCTAAATTTATAACTTACATACAAAGTAATGTTAATTCTTTACTAAATACAGCTTAAACGATAAAAAATATTTGATAACAGATATCTGTGAAAACTCAGCGACACTAAATTTGTAGTACTTGGTACTGATATATTTCTTTTATAATACGATTTTATTATAAATACGAATATTAACTATTTCTGATAAAATTATAAAAAATATGTTTTCTGTTCCTGCTAAAAAAACATAGTACCAAATTCACCTTCAACGTTTAGAAAAATACTTTATATTCTATCGAACCTCAAAATAAATATACTCTGTGGTTATTTGTAATAACATTTTTAGAAATGTTACTTAAAATAATGTTGTAGTCAATTAAATCATTTTTTTACGCACATTGTCCTCTATAAGATTCACATGATAAAAAAAGCATTTCTATATTTTTATAATTTTATTTCTTTCAGGGTGTACGTACGTTTCACAGTTGTAGTTGGTTAATCTTAATTTTATATAATTGTAATTATTGCAATTTACAAGGTTTATCTATTTTTTTACACAACTAATCCAATAGTAAATACACCTTTCTAAGTGAAATATTTAATAATTGTCCTAATTTATTTTTTCAATAACATTATAATAATTTTATGAAACTCGAATGAAATTATTTTGAAAATGAAAATATTTTAAAAAGCAGTAAAATGCCTTTGCTTTTTTATTAAATCAAAGTAGTTACATAACATCGGTTTTAACTTTTTATTTACAATTTACTAGATTAAAGTATCAGGACACTAGTTTATTCATAGATTTTTAAAAGGCGCAAAAATACAATTCGTTTAAAGCTTTCAGAATAATTAATTTTTTCTCTCAGAAAAAAGCGTTTTATCTGTTGAGACGGAGATTTATGAATAACACCAAATATATTTATTTTTACTGTCGTCTATATACGTCATAACGTAAGAAGCGATAGAGACAATACACGGGTATTGTCGCCATTTTACACACACTCTATTTAACCGTTTAATTATATAAACCGTTTTATTAATATGAAACATAAGATCAAACGAAATTGAAATGTATATAATTTTTCTTAAATGACCTACTGCACTTATAAAGTTTTTAATTTTCATTGAAGTCATTTTTTTTTATTCTAATCTTAAAAGGGGTGGGTAAAATTTGTTTATTGGAATTATTTTATAAAAAAAAAAAATTATCTAAAGCATTATCATGTTTCTGGAAGCCGAGTAAAATAATATATATATATATATATATATATATATATATATATATATAATTATATATGTTACATTGCACACATATTTAAATTCAATTTCAATTATTATTACCTTCATAATGGTTGTGGCAAATAAGTGGTTGTTACAAAATTAATCTATTATGCACACTTAGAAGACCTAGTTAGAGTTCTCGAAAAAAACCTAAAATATGATTTCTGTTTTCCTATAAAGACGACTATAAATAGAATGCTAAATATATCAAGTCTGACAAGATATCAGGTTCGCACAGTGAATTCGATGGTATCTTTGAGATCGAAATTTCAAGTGCTGCCATCTTGATGAATTTATCATTCTATATTTACTAGCGGTGTCTCGGTGACCGACATTCCATTGTAAATTTCGACTTTAATACTTACGACAGTTTGGACCAAAACCTCTTTACATATATATTTTAATAATTTTTATTATATTACGTCAGGCGGCCACAAACTATTTGACATCAATTTAATATCTATATCTAACATTAACAGTGACAACTTTAACATTAAATAAGTGTGTGTAATGAATCGCATGAATCGCATCGCATTTTTTCATAAATGCAATGCAATTATAACGCAGGTTTGCTCTTTTAATGTATACAATAGATCTATAAACCCTAGATAATTTAATGTCACGCCAAGCATGGCGCGCTACTCCATGCTGGGCGTCATATTCACATCCATACCTTTTATTGCCGCTATGTCTAAATGTCATAAGAAAGGTTATTAAGATCTTGACTCTACAGTCAACTGACTCTTGACTTGACTCTACAGTCAAGTGACTGTTTGTCTACACAAATCCTTGCATATTTCGTACTTTGAAAATTTAAGACTTTTAAGACTAACTAGATCAATTTTCTATACATACTTGGAGGTAGATGATCATATATGATATAATAGTTGGGGGTAAGTGACTAATTAACTGACTTACTGACTGACACCTCTATCTATATCGTCTTACCGTGAAACACAATTGCCGCAAGGTATTCAAAACGTAGTGTTTAGTATAAAATTTATAATGTAAAATATAAATTTAATTGTAAACGAATTAGACCCGTAAAAATAGTTTTATTTAAGATAACAGTTTTCCAAGAAAAACTTTGGAAACTCTTGCCCTATGAATAATAATTATATTAGTAATATTAAATAATATGTATAAAAAATTTAAATGTTCAAATATCTTTAATTTATCCCCAACCCCAATAAACGAAAAGGGTTAATTCTGATTTGTTAATTATGCAAAAGGGTCCTTCACAAATAGATTAATTTACTAACCAGTATCAAACGGGTTTAGTTTTAACGACATATTAAAAATTACACAACGATTATAAAGGTTTGTTTATATTAGTCTTGAGAAACGGTCCACAAACAAATTACAATTGATAATGATAAATAATATACTACACTTTAAAATACCGTACCTAGTTTAATTTTGTTATCAAAATAATAATTATTAAATATTAGCATTTTATCAAAATACAGGAAGAATAATTATCATAAAGTCATTAAAATCATCATCAAAGAAAGGTGTAGCCCCGGTGTAGCGTCCATTTGAGTTGCCAATTGAAGTAAGCACCATATGAAGATGGAGATCTTTAGAAGGCTAACATGTTTATATATAACTTAATAGGTTCCTTATCTGCTAAGTCTAATCACATTTAAAAAGGACCATGAAACACAATCATGTTGATTTTTCAAATCGAACGTTTGTTTGACAACATCGAATTTGCTTTAGGACACGAATTTGAATACATTAATTAATCAAATAAACATAAAATTTACATTGCTGCCCTTGCACATAAAATAAATCCAGAGCAACTTGAGGATTAACTTACAGAAAAAGTATCATTAAAAATGTGAAGTATCATCACGTATACAATAGACTAAGCCATAGACAAATTGGTTTAATAATATTTGTAAAACTCCAATTTAAATATAGTTACAAGATCATTTAATTACCAAAAGTTAAAAAAATAAAAAAAAATGTTTTGAAATAAACATTTTTTTTTCAAATTAAACGTTTTGGAGGTATAACAAATATTTAAAAATGTACATATATACAGACTCTTGTACAGTACATTATAATCTTTGTAGATAATTACATGTCCAGTCACCTAACACTATACTTAATAGCAAATTGCAAGTAATAGGCTTATGTAGTCAACAACTTACGTCACATGATATAAAACTATTACTATAGCTTAAAAATAATCTGATATACCTACATAGTATGAAATGTACTAATATTTTTCTTATTATCATTGTTAGTGATAATCATGATATTAGCTGCACTGATGTATATTTTGAAAACTGTTAGGTTTGAAAGATTATTTTTATTAAGTATTGACACTACGTTATCATAATACAATTTTTAATGGGTAAGTTTCTCGAATCACTAGCCCTCAATAATGACTTCTTTCAGTTTATATATTTTTTTCTTGTATTTTCAGTCAGTAGGAAATGTATCAGATAGGAACTTCAATCGTAAAAGTAGTCGCTAATCGTAAGTAGCTAACTATTAAATAACAGGAAATGTAAAAAGATTATTTTACAATTACCTTCCCTGAATCTGTTTTGTATTAGAAAATTTAGAACATAATAATATAAAATATTAAGTCGAGATTATGTTAATAAACATTTTATTTATCTATATTCAGAACATTTATTTAAATAAAACTATTTTCACCTTTAATGTTTTCATTGTGTTTTATTGTATATTTGGATAATTTTTTTTTTTTAATTCCTTTGATTATTTTTTACGTAAAGAAAATTGTATCTATTTGTTAGAAATCATTTATAAATAAAAATTAACTTATAACTACATGAATGGATATAAATTAATTTTTATTTTTTCAGTTTCAGTTTCACCTAGGAAATTACATAATTTGCTTTTTCTAATATTTGTTCCTTGTTCAACATGTTTTTGCCGTCTTGCAAAAAATACAGAACTTTATTGAGTTTACTCTATTAAGTTGGCAGAACGCCACATTTTGCTAGAAAATTTTAATAACAACTGAATTCTGGATACATATCTACTTCTCTTTAATATCTTTCAATAGAAATTAATTAAATCCTTAAAGTAAGATTCTCCATGTATTCTCTAAACTTTTTAAATATATTCCAGTTTTATATTATTTGTGTTTATTAAGGATGCCAATATGTCGATTCATTATATTGCAAGAAAATTCATATAACTTATTAATTGCTCAGTGGTTAGCGCAGACGGATACGTAACGTAGGGGCGTAACGGGTCTCGGTTTCGATTCCCGACAGGGACAGGCATGTATGTGATGAGTATAGATGTCTGTATTTCCGGGTTTGGTCATTTATAAAATATATTCTCAGTAATTATAATATGTATGTCGGAACATCCATGAAAATAAAATTGATTTATTAAATTGAAAACGTCAGGCTAATTACCTGGGTGGAATCGGAGATGGCGTGGTGATCGCAATTGACATTTAAGTATGAAAAGTGTTAGCTAATCTATGATTGACGTTTGACATTTTTTGACAAGCTAAGCTATGACAGTTTTGATGGACATTGATTATTAGAAGGTTTGACGGGTTTTAAAAAGCATTCTTTGAGATATTATTGCGATCACACGCATCTCCGAGATCACCGCGTTTTTAATTTGAATAGTAATAATCCTTTTTGTTTCTGTTGTAAATTCAATAATTGACATTATAATTTCATAACATCATACCAAGTTTTGTGCTTATTTCAAGTTTCACCTGTTAAATGAGTGACCACGAAAACACATGTGATGATCGGGAGGAGCTCAATCCGTTATCAGAAGTGGGATCCCATGGCCCACGAGTACAAAATATGTTATCAGATAGTGATCGTAAGTGGATGGGGATATTGGAGCAACAAAATAAAAACTTTTTAGCGTTATTAGAAGCCATGAAGTCACCGACCGTGAGTACTAACATCGTGTTACCCAAATACGATCCTGGTCGTAGTGATGTGGATGCTCGTGCTTGGATATCCACCGCTGACATGTGCATAGGAGACCGGTCATTAGAAGGAACTGCCTTAATGTTTCCGCTTACTAAGGCACTTAAAGGCGATGCGTCGGTATGGTTGTCTCAAATTTCATTTCACGGAATGACCTGGGCTAATTTTAAAGAATTATTCATTGCAAGATACGACTGCCCGGAGACCATAGCCGCCCATCTTGTAAATTTGAATGCGAAGAAGCCTAAGGACAATGAGTGCTTAGCGACATATGCAGCTACTATGATTTCATCACTAATGTCAAGATGGAATGATTTGTCAAAGGAGCAGATTGCTGTTGCCACTGTTATGGCTCACTTGTGTCAATTTGAATCTCGTGTGCAGCGGCTAGCATTCACTACCAGTATTGATACCAGGAGTCAAATGCTAAAGGAATTAAAGGCTGTGTCGTTTTTGAAGAGACGCGTTACTGCTACTACTACAGTTGATAATAAAGATATGCCTGAAGTTAAGCGTTCCAGATTATCATCCAATCAACAACCTTTCAAGTGTTTCAACTGCGGGAAATTTGGACACAAATCAGCTACGTGCCGCCAGAGACTTGAAAACCAGGGTGGTGGCTTTACGGGAGAATCTACTATCAGGAGCGCAGTAAATTGGAAGTCAGCGAGTAGTTCAATAATTTGCTTTAAATGTCACCAGGCGGGACATATCGCTACAAAATGTCCTGGAATTACTAACAAGGAGGTTGGCGGTCCTGGTACATCTACTAAAGAAAGGCGTGTAGATCTATGCACAATCGGTGCTCCTACAGGAATTTTAACAGTGTCTGGTGAGCAATTTTCATTTTATTACGACTCGGGCTCAGAATGTTCTCTGGTTAAAAAGACAATTAGTAGTAAATTTTGTGGTAAAAAATTTAGTAACATTGTAACAATGACAGGCATCGGGCAGACGAGCATAGTAAGCAACCTCCAGATTCTCACTACTGTACAAATCAATGAAATTACTCTTAATATTTTATTCCATGTACTGCCAGATAATTTTTTAAGTTTTAATGTTATGATAGGTAGGGAAATTCTTAATGAAGGTTTGGCTGTTAGGATGAGTTTGACATCATTACAGTTTTACAAAATTAAAAATGTAAATGCTTGTAATATTGCAAGTGGTTTGGCTGTAAAAGAGGGCCTAATTAATTTTGATTCAATAGACACAGATATACCTTTAGAATATAAGCCCCATTTAATTAACATTTTGACTAAATACAAGCAACACTTCATTAGCGGTACTCCTAATAGCCCAGCAAATATACAACCTATGCAAATACGGTTAAAAGATGAGAGTAGAACAGTATGTCGTCACCCTTATAGGCTGAGCCCAGCTGAGAGACAGATAGTTAGAGACAAGATTGAGGAGTTGTTAACATCAAACGTCATACGCCCCAGTTCATCCCCATTCGCAAGCCCGATTTTACTTGTTAAAAAAAAAGATGGTTCAGACAGAATGTGTGTGGACTATCGCGAATTAAATGATAACACTATTCCTGATAGATTTCCCTTACCCTTGATATCAGACCAAATCGATCGCCTTCATGGTTGCCATTATTTTAGTATTCTGGACATGGCAAGCGGTTACCACCAGATTCCGGTCCACCCTGATTCTGTCGAAAAGACTGCATTCGTGACTCCCGACGGGCAGTTTGAATACTTGTCAATGCCATTTGGCTTACGTAATGCGCCATCAGTTTTTCAGCGTGCAGTCATAAATGCATTGGGTGATCTCGCTACCACGTATGTGGCTGTTTATATGGATGACCTCTTGGTACTAGGTAGATCAGATATTAACGAAGCTCTAGAGAGGCTTAGTGCTGTGTTAAATATCTTGACTCAATCTGGATTTTCATTTAACATTAAAAAGTGCGCTTTTCTTAAACAAAAAGTCGAATACCTTGGATATGAAGTGAGTCACGGTGAAATACGTCCTAATCCGAAGAAAATAGAAGCGTTAGTATCCTTACCTCCTCCCCAATCGGTTAGCCAATTACGTCAATTTATAGGTCTTGCATCATACTTCAGGCAGTTTATTCCCAAATTCTCTCAAGTGATGGCTCCTTTATATGCTTTGACCAGTACTCTTAAAGGTAATATTGATTGGACTCCTTCTCATGAGACTATAAGACAGAAAATAATCTTTGACTTAACCCATGAGCCTGTATTGACTATCTTTAACCCAAATAATCAGGTAGAACTGCATACTGACGCAAGCTCAATTGGTTATGGAGCGATCCTAATGCAAATAAAGGATAAAAAACGACATGTAGTAGCTTATTATAGCAAGCGAACCACTGCCTCAGAGTCTAAGTATCATTCATACGAACTAGAAACTCTTGCAGTGGTCAATGCTATCAAGCATTTCAGACATTATCTACTAGGACATAAATTCACTGTCGTTACAGATTGTAACTCTTTACAAGCATCCCGTAAAAAGCTTGACCTTACGCCTCGGGTACACAGATGGTGGGCTTTTCTTCAGGCATTCGATTTCGACATTATACATAGAGCAGGTAGTCACATGTCGAACGCTGATTTCTTTTCGCGTAACCCGGTATCAGACCCACCCACTATGAATATAGATAAAGTATGCAATAAAGAAGTAAATATTAACAACCTACCAGACAATTGGTTGCTCGCAGAGCAACAACGTGATTCTGAAATACTAAAAATAATTACAGACTTAAATTCTAATGAGCTTAGTGATGACATAGCTAAAACTTATGAGATTCGTGGCGGCATTTTGTATAGGACAGTTCAAAGAAATGGACCTTCAAGATGTTTGCCAATTCTTCCTAGGGCTCTAAGATGGTCGGTTATAAATACCACTCATAATGCGTTACAACATTTAGGCTATGAAAAAACATTAGGAAAGGTCTATGATCAGTTTTGGTTTGAACATATGGCTAAATATGTAAGAAAATTTGTAGAAAATTGCGTAACGTGTAAGGTTGCCAAAGCTCACTCTGGTAAAATATCTGCTGAACTGCATCCTATACCAAAAATCGCTGTGCCCTGGCATACAGTTCATATTGATGCAACGGGCAAGCTTAGTGGAAAAAACGACAGAAAGGAATACGTGTTCGTTATTATAGATGCTTTCACTAAGTTTGTTTTGCTGCATCATACAACAAATATTGACACTAAAAATAGTATAAAGGCCCTTAAAGTGGCAGTTTCATTGTTTGGAGCGCCAGTAACTCTAATAGCCGACCAAGGTAGATGCTTTGCCAGTGCTGAGTTTCATGAATTTTGCACTGCTAATAAGATCTCTCTTCATTTAATAGCTACTGGCAGTTCTCGTGCCAATGGCCAAGTAGAGCGTACCATGAGTACCTTAAAAAATATGTTAACTTCCGTTGAGTCTAGCAAAGAATGTTCTTGGCAAGAGGCACTGCATGATGTTCAGCTTGCACTAAATTGTTCAATTAGCCGTGTGACAAAGTATAGCCCACTGGAACTATTGATAGGTAAAGTAGCAAGACCTCTTGAGTTAATGTTTGCGGACGATAATCAAGATCTCGACTTTGACTTGAATGACGCCCGATCACAAGCTTCTAAAAATATTGAAACAAACGCAACGTATGATAAAGCTAGGTTTGATAAGACAAAGTCGAAAGTTAAAAGGTTTGCTGTTGGAGACCTGGTATTGCTACAAAACGAAGAGAGGAACCAAACAAAACTGGATCCAAAATATAGGGGACCATTTAAGGTTAATGAGGTTTTAGATGGTGATAGATATTTGCTAAAAGCCTTAGATTCCCGTCGCACTTATAAATATGCACACGATCGTTTGCGACCGATGCCTGAATGTAGTGTTTCGTTGTGGAACGATGAGTTGAGTAGTGAAACTAAGTAAATAATCTAAGAGGCATTTATAAGTTTTGTTTTACTTTGATTGGATTCTGGATTGTATTCGCTACATTAGTGAGCTCGTTACCAAGGCTTTAAGCATTTGTGTGTATTCGGTACGAGCGCTGCTACTATGTGGTATGGTCAGTATTCTATCATCAAAATTGAAGTGATGATAATGAGTGACAGATGCACTGTGTATGATTTGTATTTTATAAAAAAAAAAGGGTGATGATAAAGAGTGCCAAATGCACTATGTATTATTTGTATCCTATCATTAACAATGTATGTGATGATAAAGAGTGCTAGGAGCACTGAGGTATTCTACCACTTGAACCGTGGTAAAGAGCTTTAATGTTAGCTATTTGTAGAGTTTGAGTGGATGGCACTGTTGTAATCTACTACTCTACTGAATGTAAAGAGCGTGTACGCTCAGTCAATTAATTAAATGTTAATCTTACATAGTGTAGGAAGATTTTATTGTAACTGATTTGATGAGTTTGATTAGGAAAAATTTGAAATAAATCTAATGTTCTTTATAAAATGCTATTTCTTTATAAAGACCCTGTCAGGGCTGGCCGAGTGAATCGAAAAATGATTTCCTTTCCATTTCCTCTTATGTTTGCATTTTTTTTCTTTTTTTTCTTTGCAGATTCATCACCCGAGGACGTGTGATAATGTAGGATGGCCGTGTCGGAACATCCATGAAAATAAAATTGATTTATTAAATTGAAAACGTCAGGCTAATTACCTGGGTGGAATCGGAGATGGCGTGGTGATCGCAATTGACATTTAAGTATGAAAAGTATTAGCTAATCTATGATTGACGTTTGACATTTTTTGACAAGCTAAGCTATGACAGTTTTGATGGACATTGATTATTAGAAGGTTTGGCGGGTTTTAAAAAGCATTCTTTGAGATATTATTGCGATCACACGCATCTCCGAGATCACCGCGTTTTTAATTTGAATAGTAATAATCCTTTTTGTTTCTGTTGTAAATTCAATAATTGACATTATAATTTCATAACATCATACCAAGTTTTGTGCTTATTTCAAGTTTCACCTGTTAAATGAGTGACCACGAAAACACATGTGATGATCGGGAGGAGCTCAATCCGTTATGTATTTCTATGTGTTTGTATCGTTGTCTAACACCCTTAACACAAACAAATACTTTGCTTACATAGGGGTTAGATAAATGTGTGTCATTTGTCCTGTATTATTATTATTTATCAATTATCAAGAGTCGTAAATTTATTTTTTCCCTTTCCATACCAGTGATTTCCATCCCATATCTTTCTTTCCCTTCTTGTCAAAACACTTTTCTTATTCAAGTGCAACCTGTTTCATAAATTTGGACCCGACTCTGTTGTGGCGTGGCGTGATATCTCACTCTTTTATATTTTAACATATGAATGCAAAAGATCATCAGATGTATTGACAGTCTAGTCTAGCGATACAGTAGCTCAATAAGTAAGCGACGGGACGGCTTTCCAGAGGTTGCGGGTTCGAATCCCTGCCACTATCGGTAGATTTTTCATTCTATATTTATATACATTTAAATGAGCTTTGTAATACAAAAAAGTAATTAGTATTTTGAAAAAAGCAATGGTTGAAAATGTACTTGAACATTAATTAAAAACTTAGGTTACTATTATTGGTATGATAAATTAATCTTGTCGGTTAAATTTGATGACTATGTTTATCTATATAACACTGAAGTGTTTAGTTAATGTTTATTATTTATTGGGCTTCCGGCTGATGTACGATCATTAAAATTTTTGATTATACGAATGCCAGATTACAACGAAAAGAAATTTAAACACAAGAAGTGTTTAAATTTCTTCACAGTCTATACGACAATATTATGGAACGCTCTGTCTTTCTTTATAAGAAAATCTAAATCTTTGTCATTTTTTTAAAATCCGTAAAAGAATATTATTTATGAGGAAAAAACTAAGACGACTTATTTTTAATGTTGTCATATTTTTTTTACTTATGTTTATAATTCATAATCTATTATTGATAAACACTGTATGAATTTTAATTTGTAGTGATTAGTTGAATAATTAATATGTACTGTATATAATTATGTAGGTATTATGTTTATGTATTAATGCGTATTTATTTTTATGTATGCTTACAATGTTAACAACTTCTGGACACCTATGTATTTGCACTAGATTTTAATTCCTAGTAATATGGTTGTCTGGAAGAAATCGACTTTAAGTGATAAGACTGTCTTTTGTTTTTTCCCGGTGTTCATTTGTAAATTTCATTTGTGACTTTAGTATGTATTTTTTTATGTGGTATACAGGAAAGAACATAAGTAAACGAAACCAATTTTGGAGTATAACCTCGAACAAATATTATCTTGAGTTCCTCATATTAGTGATATGAGTGGAAAAAATATTGTTACTATGGTATTGTTTATTTTCTTCCAATTACTACAAAAGTGTCAAATGCTGCTGAACGCAGTTCAAATCACTAGTTCGCTGAGCTTTAAGCTCATTAATAAGAACGGCAAATGGAACCGAATGTTTACAGTCAAAATTTTAATAAACTTGACGCAAATTCAGTCTAGTAAATATATACACAATGCCACAATAGTTTTGTATTGTTAACAGTTGTCGTACTTGAATAGAATTAGTGTTGATGTTGTTTCTATTGTTTATGATGGCTGGCCGCGGTAAGCTTCCGTGCAATATTGTTTTATCGTATTTTTGTACGACTCCTGCGAATTAATAATTAAATGTCTAATATTATTTTGTCTGTATCTATTTAAAAAAACATAATACATTGTCAAATCATCTATGGGGATTGTTTAAAAGAAACTTAGAATTAACATAAATTTAAAACTTATACAATACGTTACCTTACTTCTGATTTGAGTCGGTTAAAACCTATTCATGCTCGTGTACAAAACTACACTAGTACTTAACTGCAATGTACGGCTTTGAAAAATAAAGGTACGGAATAGAATATTCATAAAATAATTAAAAATTTGTTCTCGAGTCTTAGATTTATAAGATTTTTTTTATGGTTTTAAATTTTATTCTCTATTACGTATGTTTTAGGTTGAAAAGCTTTCACGACGTTTCTTTTGTAAATAATTTTATTCGGTTTTCTTTAGTATCTTTAGCATTCTCTTGTTTTAAATATTTTTAATTTACGTTGACATTATAAATTCAATATAATTAAGTATTAAATTCCTTTTAAATATCCACTGTTTAGTTAATTAATGAGGATACTTTTATTTTATATAATATATAAATATATTATATATATATTTATATATTTTACCAAATTAAAGTTGCACATAAACTGAGTACAATAAATTTATAAAAATCTATACATATACGAGTAATAAAATCGTCACTGAGCCATTCCTGTACATGGAATCAAAAAAAAAAAACATCATATATAAGGCTTTATAAGAAAACCCAAGAGAACCCAAAACAATGGTTTTTCAGTTTGTCTGTTTATCTGTATGTCTGTATGTTTGTATATCTGTAGGTTTGTGCACGCTAATCTCAGAAACGGATTAACCAATTTGAACGCGGTTTTCATAAATTTATGATCACAGTTTTCACTTAACATTTAGTGTTTATTTCATCAAAATCGGTGAAGAAAAAAAAAAGTTATGACAATTTATGTCAATCATGTAATAGGTACCATGCAAATCTTATTCTATACATGTAAGAAATCTATAGAGGAGTAGTCTTTGTACATTGCAAATATTAAAAAAATTATACCAGGATGTGAAGTGATAACTAACAGAATCCATTTTCAGCATTTTTAAAATGTTTGCCTGCTTATCTGTTTGTCTTTTAGTTGTGCACACAACACGAAAAAAAAATTGAGACAATTATATAAGTAAGAGAACCCAAAACAATGTTTTTTTCATTTTGTCTGTTTGTCTGTATGTCTGTATGTTTGAGCATGCTAATCTCAGAAACGGGTTAATCGATTTTGATGCAATTTTCGGGAATATATTGTCATGGGATTCACTTTACATTTTGTTTTTTTTTTTAACAATTGGTCAACAAATAAAGAAGTTAATAATTTCTTATTGTCTTATTATGAAAGTTGAAAGTTTTTACATACGTTGGTAAATACAAAGGGTACTTTTTATCAAATACGAAATCTACGCGTACGAAGTCGCAGGCACAGCTAGTATAGAATAAAATTGTCACTGATCGAAAACTATACATGGAAACCCAAAACAACGTTTTGCATTTTGTCTGTATGTCTGTATGGTTGTGCATGCTAATCTCAGAAACGGGTTAATCAATTTTCGGGAATATATTGTCATGGGATTCACTTTACATTTTGTTTTTTTTTTAACAATTGGTCAACAAATAAAGAAGTTAATAATTTCTTAAACGGCTTAACCATTTGAATGCAGTTTTTGGGAATATATTGTTACATTCTTCACTTAACATTTAGTTTTTGTTTCATCTAAATCGGTTCAGAAACAAAAAGTAATGTCAATTTAGGTCAATCACGTAATAAGTGCCATACAAATTTTATTCTATACATGTAATGGATATGTAGAGGAGTAGTCTTTGTACGTTGAAAATATTTTAAAAAATATATATTAGAATATGAAGTGATAACTAACTGAATCCATTTTCAATATTTTTTTTAAATTTTTGTCTGTTAATTTGTTTGTCTTTTAGTTGAGCACGTAACACGAAAAAAATATATAGCTAATGTAAACTTTTATACATAGAAATTGAGCGTCACTCTGAGTAACATTTAGTTTGTAACTCCCATTGCACACTCTTCACTCTATCAAAAGATGTATGTATTTAAAGTGCTCCAGAAATATATCTTTATACGTATAATAAGACTGTAACTGATCGCTGTATGTACATGTAAAACATTTTCAAAAATTCATAATTCCTTATAATGAACAAGAGAACCCAAAACAATGTTTTTTCATTTTGTCTGTCTGTCGGTATGTCTGTATATGTATGTATGTTTGTGCACGCTAGTCTCCGAAACGGATTAATCGATGTAGATGTAGTTTTTAGGAAAATATTGTCATGGAATTCGATTTACTTTTTGTTTTTTAACAATTGGTTAAAATTTAAAAAAGTTAATAATCTCTTATTGTCATACCATTGCTGCCTTCCCAGTGATTAAACATAACAAAAATATATA
This sequence comes from Napeogenes inachia, assembly GCA_959347355.1. Lineage (NCBI taxonomy): Eukaryota > Metazoa > Arthropoda > Insecta > Lepidoptera > Nymphalidae > Napeogenes > Napeogenes inachia. Next base: position 10,136,928 of record OY365793.1, on the reverse strand, counting down.
TAAATAAATTAGAAATACTTCTACCCGCAAAAACTACTTGATTGAATTTGATGAAACTTTGAAATTTTATAGTTTAAATAAGCTTAACATGGCTATACATCTATATAGATATTTTCAAACATGAATACAATAAGACGGTCTTATAGATTATGTCGGACCTCCTTATTCGAGTAGAGAAACAAGATATCGTGAAATCGTGAAGGTGGGGCGAAGCACACATTATACATATATAGTGTTATTATATACGCAAATATTATTACATAATTTAATACAAAGTAATATATAAACACTGTTATAACCCTCAATAATACAAATTACAGCAAAAGCTTGTTCATTAATAATAAAGTATGGATAAAGTCTATATAATATATAAGTCTTTTACAATTGCATAATTGTTACAATCACTAAGTATAGAATATAATAAGTAGCGAAAGATTATTAGATCTCTATTTGGTATAAATGTATTCCTACAGAGCAATTCTCTTACAACTTAAAATAAAACTTTACTAAACTCCACTTAAGCTGCCAACATTTTAAATCTAAATGCATTCAAACTGACCTGCTGCTCATTAAGCGTTTCACTTGAGTATAGAAACAGAATGTTTAAAACATTTTGAGTATAAATTGTGAAAATAGGTCGAACATTACTGTAAATGCATGTTTTTTTAAATTTTATTTATAATTTAAATACATTTGATAATTAACAATAACGTGTTCAAAACATTTTACAATGACAATTGTTAAGACTTGTTTCAGTAATACATAGTACTTGCACTTCAATGTTTAATATCCAACCATTTGTTATACATAGAATGGCCTAGAGCAGCCCTTATAACTCGTTTTATAATATTTTAACAGTATAATATTTTGGTAAGGGTAATTTACAATTTTATAACCAACTAACAGATGCTATTACTTATAACTTATAATATACATTTTTTTTATTCAATTTTAATTTAAGGCTTTTTTAATCTGTCTGTTATGTCTGTTATGTTGCAAGCTAATCTCAGAAACGGCTTAACCAATTTGAATGCGGTTTATAAAAAAGTTAAGTCAATTTATATCAATCACGTAATAGGTACTCTGCAAATCTTACTCTATACATGTAATAAATCTGTAGAGGAGTAGTCTTTGTACATTGAAAATATTTATAAAAATTAAATTAAAAATTAAATTAAAAATTAAAAAACCACCGATACAAAAAACCTCTAAAAAGAGTAAAAATAATATTATTATGTACTTATTGAAGTCGTTGCGTCGGGGGACCGTTGTACGTACGTTGATAGTGTATATATTACGAAGTTAATTATTGAGGACTTAGACTATACTATTCGATATCGTAATTTCTTTATTTGCCTAAATAAGAACCTCTCCCCCGCACGAATAAAACGTCAATATCTTAGAGATGACTATTTATATTTTAATCAAACAGAAAAGAAATATCTCGACGAGTATAGCTTTCGATAAAAAAAAAACCGCATTCAAATCCGTCCACGCGATTGGACGCAAACGGCTAATTATTGCATAAGAACCTCTCCCCCGCAAGAATAAAACGTCAATATCTTGAAAACGGCTATTTTTATTTCAATCAAATATAAATACAAAACATCTCGACAAGAATAGCATCCGATTAAACAAAACCGCATCCAAATCCGTCTACGCGTTTGGCCGCAAATAGCTAATTATTGCATAAGAACCTCTCCCCGCACGAATAAAACGTCACTATCTTAAAAACGGCTATGTTTATTTCAATCAAACATAGATAAAAACCATTTCGACGAGCATAGCTTTCGATTAAAAAAAACCGTATTCAAATCCGTCCACGCGTTTGGCCGGAAATTTGCCACAGACAGATACACAGATACACATATACACAGATACACAGATCGACAAGTCAAACTTATAACACCCCTCTTTTTAGTCGGGGGTTAAAAATATACCAGAATGTGAAGTTTTACCCAAATTTTCAGCAATTTAAAAATCTTTGTCTGTTTTAAAAATATTTTTAAAAATTCTTACGGGGGGATTTTTGCATAAGCAAGAGGACCCAAAACAATATATTTTCATTTTGTCTCTTCGTCTGTATGTCTGTATGTTTGTGCACGCTAATCTCAGAAACGGATTAATTGATTTGGAAAGTAGTTTTCGGGAATATATTTTCATGCAATTCACTTCATATTTTGTTTTTTTTTTAACAATCGGCTAACAAATAAAGAAATTAATAATCTCTTATTATCGTACCATTGCTGCTTACCAGTTTGTAGGTTTATAGTTTTTACATACAAAGTAAGTACAAAAAGTACATTTTATCAAAATCGAAATCTACGCCTTCGAAGAAGTTGAAATATAATTGCTTCTAATTCTTAAAACACTTAACAGTAAATACTAAATAACATTTCATAATTAATTGCGTAGGTGGCGCTACTGTTGAAACTTATGAACTAAAACATGTAAATGGGGAACATTCACGTATTTTTTTTTTGACGTAAATTAATCATTTACCTCTCAATATCGTAGAAAAAAATATAAATAGGCTTGAAAAGATTCTAGTTTTTTTTTAAAGTGAAAATTAAAACATTGAGTAAATTTGACCCGTTTAAACACCGCCATTTTGCGCGCGTTTTGCGTGACGTCAAATGATACAGCCAGTGAATGTTTACTATGGACTTTTTAGTTATTTCATAGATATTTTAAGTTTTAATTGCTTTACAAGTCATGGAAGAAGATAAAAATCATCTTACGAGTATTGTATAGTACCGGAGTGCAAAAATAGTATTAGAAAAACACCCGACAAAGTGTTTTTTGTATTCCAAGAGATGCGAAAATACAAAAACAATGGTGTATGGTAATTAAAAGGGATATTATATGTCCTAAATCGTGTTTATATGGTTGTGAAGATCAATTTAACGTAAGTATACTTTATTTATAATAAGTTTAATCTAATAGTTTAAATTTATAGTAAGTTATCAACATTAGAAAATTTGAGTTTAAAATTAACCTAACCTATCTTACAAATTTCAGTATAACTTTCTATAAAAACCGTAATCTTTTTTTGTTTTACGCAATTTTATGGTCTGTCGATTTATTTCAGGTTAAGGAAGATACAGCAAATTGTATTGAATATAATATGTGTAACGAAACAACAAGGAGAAAGATGTAATCTAAATTTGAAGAAAGGAGTTGTTCCTTATATATTTTTGTGGCAAAAACACCAGCTGATAGAATGAGAATGTGCACAGTCAAAAGGCAAAGATTGACATCGGTTAATGAAGCCTTTTAAGAGCTAGCTAACAAAAGTAGTGTTTAAAAAAAATTGTGACCTTTACGAAGAAGTGATATACGTAGTAAGTCTTAGTACTGCCCATACAAATGTCTGTGATATTAATCAGCCAAGACTCAGTACTTCTCCTATTGAATGTGATGATCATAAGGCAGAGCCTTGCTTTTTGCATATTAAAGATAAATTACCAAGTGACTAAGCTGTGCAAGTTAATATTAAACCGAAGTATGGAAGTAAAGGTGTCAATGTAAATATACCTGCTGAAAAACAAAAAGTAGCATTGTCACCATTTCCTCATTTTACACACAACATTGTTACACAACAGTTTTAAAAGTAAAACTATCTGTTTTAAAAGAAAATTGTTTACTGAAAACACAGCTGATAATACTTCTATAGCATCTTATATCTTCTATATCTGCTGATTATCAACCAAGTTATTTATCTGAGTCAAGTGAAGTGAAAAATGATTCAGAGGCAGAAACATTTTAAAAATGTATTGTGTACCTAGTAGCATGCTAACTGCTATTCAAAAAGAGTTTGTAGGTATTTGTTTTGTTAGAGTTGTTTGAGTATTTAGAAAATGTTTTTAAGATTACCTAAATAATTGTACCATTTAATAAAACTTTAAGCACAAAAATATAGGTTTAAATTATTTATTTTTCTCAGTCACACTGATACCACAGTATGAATTTAACCGCCGATATATTGAATGGTGTGTCAAATGACGTCACATTTCCTTTCGACCAATGGTGGCGCGTTTTGGAATTATGAATTTCGCTCCCTAAATTTGCACTTTTCATAAATTATTTTATGGCCTTAAATGATTAGTAAATTAAAAAAAAATGATTTTATTATAATAAGATGATAAAAAGTAAAAGAAAAAAAATATTTGAGACCATTTAAATTTTTTTGCATGTTCCCTATTCCAATGTATTTACCATTTCAATTATTATAAATAAATATGACTAACACAATTTAATGTTCAAAACAATTTAATATCAAAAATAATTTCATGAGAACTCTTATAACAGGCTCCGAATTTGAAGGAACCTTAAATAATAATTTTAGAATAGAATTCACTATATTGCAATAAATTTATTTGAGATTTGAAAGGAGCGCATCACTAACTAAATAATCAAATCAATAAGCAGGACGTTTTTAAGAGAAAAATAACAAAGAAATACGCAAATCATTTCATTGTTTGGTATTTATTAGAACCGGGAAATCTTGAAGATTTAGTTTTAATTTTGGGAGTGTTTTACAAGAGGGAATATTTCGATAAACATTTTGTCAAAATAGACACTTTTTAATTTGTCGTACACAAATTGTGGTATTGATTAAATGTGGAATAAATATAAATAAAAAAAAAGTGACTAAGTAAAGACTAAGAATAAGAGGAGTAAATCAGAGCAAAATAACTTTTCTTGCAGTTAGCTTACGTTCAAACACAGTTCTAAAATTGAAACGTGTCACAGAAGGATTTCAGGGACTTAAATCATCGGAAACTTGTTTATTCGAAGTTTGGTGTAAATTTTGCGAGTTGTTTTACAAACGTTAAGGCAACATGTTTGAATAATTGGAAAGTATACTTTGACGATATATCTTAAGCAAAAGTTTTATTGTAGAAGATAGTTTAAGATGAGCTTACTGTTATATCTTGGTTTTAAAACACAAAACTTTGTAAAAATTATAATATTATTATATATTATAAGTGACTACTATTATCTATATAATTATACACAAGTTCTAAAACTTACATCGAAAAGTGTCCTTTCATCAGCAAACTTTGCATTTCTTATGACAAAAATCGATCTGTTGGAGATGTGATGAATAGAAAAAAATGAATAATAGACATTAGTTAATATTCATTTGATGTAGGTAATATTTAATCCATATAATCGATTCTCAAATCAGAGTTGGTTAAACACATTTATTGGCTAATGACTGTGATCTATCAATAATTTTTTATCCTTTATATACAGTATTCTATATAATATTATTATTAAATAGTTAAAATTTTGTTAGCTAATTTATTTGGTTAAAATTTGTAGTTTTAAAATACGATGACGATGTTATATCAATATGAATGAAAACTCCCTTAAATAAATTGAGACCATATGAAAGAAAATCTTTGTTTCGAAAATATCTCTAAACATATAAAGCCACGTTAACCTTATTTAAATATTATATAAATAAAAAAAATAAAGTAAACGATACGGGCCCGGATTCAAACCTGCGACCACTGCAAAACTTTCCCATCACTCGACCAATTGAGCTACCATATCTGTCACGGTGAATTAAGAATTCTATAAATGATCACCTTTATCCGGAACTATGGTGACTATTAGTCTATTAGTCTTTTTTCGAAAATCTTAACCAATGTTTCTAACTTTGCGTTATACATCCCTGCCCGTATCTATTTATTTTTCTTTCCACGTTTATTTTTGAAATAATCCTATTCTAGTTCGGGTTTGAACTATCAAAAAGTTATATATGTTATGAAGAAATACAAAATTCTGCAAAACGTAGCTAAGGTTTTAAAATAATATAAACTCTGTCGGGAGAAGTCATTTCATAAGACCAAGTTTCAACAATACCATATATCTTATATACTTGCAAGGTATTATTACTATTTATATATTTACATATTATCGCATTGTTATGGCTATGTTTTCATAAGATTACTTCTAATAATTTCTAGACACTTAATGCTTATCAATAGTATGCTTTTATTAATAAATACAAACATAAATAATATTTTCTTATAAAAAAACCATTTAGGTGGTATTTGGAAAAAAAACAAATTATTTCGGTTTATATTCGGGTTTATTTTGTAGGAACCTGAAAAACGTGATTTTTTGATGATAAATCGAATTACGAATAAAGATAACACCAATTTAAGGAAGATATTATTTCGATTATGATATTATTATTAAATTCTTAAACTTTACTCGAAATTAATTGTAAGAAATATGTTTACGTTTTTAATATGTTAATTTTAATGAATATGTACCTAATAATAAAATTTTGTTATAAATAAAATATTATATATAGTTAATTAATTAACGAGAAAATGTAGCTAGAATATAAAAAAAATAATGAGGTAAAACGAAAAATTAAATTAATTATTGAAGTGAATTAAAATAAAATATTGGTAGATATGAAGTTTTTTTTTTTCAATGCTTAAGTAAATTTTAGTCGCATACTATCTTTTCTCGAGAGTTCTTAGACGATAGTTACGGCCTGTAGACATTCATAAAAGTGTAACATTTAACCGTAGTTTACATGTCGTTAGATTTTTTTATTTTTAAATCTAAAGAAAATGTGTTTTCTTTTTTAAATATACATACATAAAATAATTTTACTGTGACCGAGCCAAAATCATTCGTTTTTAAATTCCTATGCATTTTTGTATATCTGACATTATCAAAGAAGTATCACGATAAAAATATATGAGCTATTTTGTTTCAATTTTGGTATTCATAATATGGAATGTGATCACATTTAACTTTAATTACATTTAATAATACAACATATATGTGAAATGAGTAATTGCTAGGATAAAGTGCTAAATGTTTTGCGGGCTTCCAGGTTTCTCACTCACATTACGTCATGTACTGTCTTTTGCTACAGGGATATACGACCCTTGACGAGTCTGTGCATACAAGCAATTTTTTTTCTTTGCTCTCACAACGGTCTTAAATTACTAAACATTAAACACTATAATCTAAAAAAATATATAAATGTTCCTAGCCAAGTATATTTATCATTTTATTTGGTTAAATTATTTATCATTTTATTTGGTTAAATATGGGTTTCAACTATACCTGCTAATGGAATAACGAATGGGTTGATGTTCCAACATTATTCAACTGCAGACCCTAGTCATTCTAGTCAAAGGATATTTGTATAAAGCATCATCGTCGGCAGAGATGCGATATGTCAGGCTCCATTACCACAATTTATTACAATTCGGAAACCGACACGTTCTAGGTACTAAGGTTCTGACCAGTGCAACCGTCCGCACGAGAATATGCTCCTCTTGGTTTGCTTTTGGTTCCGCGCGGAATACCTTATTTTGTTTGAAAAAACTGGCGTCCTTACTTATAATCAAGGTTTAACAATTTAAACCAAATATAAATTCGTAATAAGGAATTATTACTAATAAACTCGGTGTAACTTAAATCTTTTTTTTATCGTTGGAAAAATGCGTTACGCATCATCCCAGTGGCCAGGAAGGTGATGGCCGAGGGGGTATGTGGGACTACCCGGCAGCATAGAAAACGCTGACATTTTTCAGGCTACCCACTAAAAACCAATAGTTGACCTCATCGCCTTAGTGGGACGCCACGAGATCGCTTTCGCACTCACCGTGACGCTAAGCAAAGTCTCTACCAGTGAACCTGAGAATACAGTAAAAGATAACAAAAAGAGGAACTAAGAACGTGCACAACCAATACAATGTACTATTTATTTTACAATGTTGTTTAAAAATAAAATTAACTCAAACATATATGACGGCGCAGCTAATGACATTTAATATTCTCAGTCCTTGACGTCGGCAACAGGATGACATCTTGACAAATAAGAGCTGTCATTCTAGCGGAACGTCAGACAAGTGGCAGCGGGGCGGCCATCTTACACTTTTGAGGTGGCAACCGCCGGCGCACCACGTTCACGACGAATCGCTAGTTACCGACGCAATCTTTATTCGTTATTATTCGTATTTATGCTTGTTTGATTATTAGTACTCTTAGAAAGTTAATTCAGTGATTATTTTGTGAATCAAGAATTGCTAAGTGTAATTAAATAACATACAATCGTTTTAAGACTTTTTGTTAAATTACCCACATAAATTAACAAAGACAAAAAGTTATTGCAATATGGAGAATTCTGATAAGGGCAATCCTGATCCTATATATATATATAAACCAATAATATAAATAAATAAATAAAGACAATAATAAATTATAATATATATATAATATGTAATATATACATATACACACATACACATACACATACATATACACACACACACACACATATATATATATATATATATATATATATATATATATATATATATATATAATAAGATATTCGTATGTCAAATATTTATTTATTTAATCTTTATTGCCCAAAATAAAAGTGATACAATTGGCGGATTTAATGCAACAAGGAATTCTCTACCAGTCAACCCAGGCAAAAAACATTATAAATAACATGAACAATAAGACGGTACAACTAGAAAAATCGAATTTACACTAATTTACATTACTATTGAAGTTATAATATTAATTATATCAAAACATACAGTCAAAATATGGGTAACAATAACTGTACAATAACTTAAATAATCTCAGCTTACCTATACGTAAATTTACTATGCTTTGTACTTCAAACTGTACTGTTAACTTATGTAATACATTGGTTGCTTTACCAGCTGGCTTAAAACTATTCTTTTCATTCTTCATATTTTCACAATAAACAATTATGGTAAGTAAACATTTGTAAAAATGTTTAATTTACATTTTTAGTAATTCCACAATCTAACGGCATATTTATTTAATACCCTTTGGTGGTTTACGATTTCTGCCAATTTACTCGTAGCAAAAATGTTGTACTCATTTTGGAATTGTTTATTCTGACTTTCAATTCTACAGCTCTCAACTCTAACTACGTTTCATTCTTTTTGAAATGCTTTTTATTTCAAAAACATATTTATATAATAATTTTAATTCATCCTCAATATACAGGGTTATTTTTAACTAATTGGCTACCTCTGGCAGACAGCCTCTCTTCATCAACCCCATCAACATTGGTTCTACGGCTTTTTTTTTACAAATCTTGATAAACAACACAAAAAACAAACGAAACAAAAAACTTTTACTCCTTCTTTTACTTATTATTCTGTATTTTGTAAGAAGTATTTAAAAGATCAACGTCCGGGAAACATAGCTATGCTCAGTGTTAATGCCAGTTCAGAGGCATATAATAAATTTTATATGGAATAACTAAAATTATTATTTAAAAAAAATTGTAGAACAAATGTTGTTGGGATTGATGTAAATCGACTGGCTGCAGGAAGTGGTCATTTAATTACCAATAACCCTGTATATGTTGCAGGGAATTTGTATGATTCTGTTTTTACAAATGATGAACGGACGACCCGTTTAAATAAACATGTTTTGAAAAATGTTAAAAGTAAATTGGGGACTCGTTATTAAAATTTCAATATTGATTGTTTTAGTGGCGTTAGTATTATAAAACATAGTTCAGGTTAGTTTTTATCTCAATACTTCAATTTATTGTATTATTTTGTAAACAACGAATGTTTTATGAAATTTTGTGCCATTTTATAATACGATGACAAAATTATCAAACAAACTGCATACGTTATATATATGCTTTAAAAGTCATCTGGGAGTTAATTGATCAAAATGTCACTGGAAATGTTCTCAACGCAGTTTATAATTTAGTACCGACTTGTAAAGCACAAAATTATACAACAAGAGTATATTAAGCAATGTAAAGCTAGTGTTATTAACTTACCTTTAATAATAAATGTATAACATTGCTTCATGTTTCACCATTGTATCTGAGTTAGTATTATTCAGATTATTATAAAATTATATATATATATATATATATATATATATATATATATATATATATATATATATATATATATATATATATATATAATATAATTTTGGTAAACATGGAAAATCATTCATAAAAGCATATTTTCTTTCTACCTTCTTTCTCTTTACTATGTTTACTTTTTCAGACATGAAACGAGTACTTAAATAATATTCGCGCCGCCCCCAACTTTGAAGGGAAGTCATTAAATGTTATATGGCTTTTAGGCAGCAGTATTAAACAAACTCATTTTAAAACACCTGAAAACAAGAAGAACAATCATTTGGTTTAACATGTACAAATTATATGTTTTATATTACAATAAGTAGGTATTGAAAAAAAATATTACTTGAAACCACGTAAATTGGACTTAACATAAAAAAATTCTAGAAAGTTATTTAGTTATTCTAGTTATAAACTCCGAGGTTATTATAAATAAAATGTGAGAAGTAATTTCACATTTACTTACTTGGATTCACGTTAAAATAAAACTTTTGTATTCTTTTTATTTTCAAATAAAAACGATTTCCTTAATATTTCGTGTACTTATTGTAGAGTATTTAGAATTATGTTGACAAAATATTTATAGGAATTAATACAAAAAAATATCGAACTCTGAGATCATAATATGAATTAAATTCCATACACATTTAATTCATAATTCATTATGATTGTCTTCTTATTTCTTTTAAAGCAACGTGACGTGAACACGTCATGACGACTGTAAAACTAATTAAAATATAACTTTGCAGATATAAAAAAGTGATCTTAAAATATATATAATTGTATATATTATTTTTCTGAGCCAATATATTTCTATCATCTTCACAAATAGTTATATTGTCGGGTAGATGTCCTGTCATTATTTATCGTCATTTTGTCACATATTAATTGGTAGGCTTTATCAATACAACGCAATACGTTACAGTGGTTGGGTAATTGATGTCCTATGGATCTAAAACAGTTTAGAATTTATTACTTTTCTAGATGTTACAAAAACGATATACGATTTTCTAGATGAAAAATCAAGATGATGAAATAAGACGTCGAAATAAAAAAAAATAAAGGTAAATTAAAAAATGTAATAAAATTTTTAAATTAAATTGTTAAATTAAAAAATAAGGTATTTCGTTCATATTCATTACAAATTTTAACTTTAGTTTTTTAAGCAAGCATGGCAATATGAATATTTAAAAATCTTATTCTATTACAAATAATGTCTAATATATTTAAGAGTATTTGAAAATCAGGATTCATTACATTAAACAGATAATAAACTCTGTAACGAAGCGTATAAAAATTTTTCTCAAACACTATCAAAGCTAATTTAATGCTTGAAAAAAGAACAGAAAAGTTTAAAGAATTACGAAGTAAGCAAACTTCGACACAAAAGAATCCCTACTTAAATCCTATGAAAAATACCTTTCACTATATTTTTAATATCACAACATACTACTACATACATACTAGGTAAAAAACAATATTATTAAAAACAAACCTGACCTTTTCACAATAGATTAAACTAAATAGTATCTAATAACATTAGAGACTAATTAAACAGCAGGTTAAACAATTGGCATGATATATTTTATATCTGGTTAAAATTAAACCACAAACAAACACTTATTAGACAAATTTTAAATAGACCAGCACAAGGGAAAATAATATTTTTATTAATAATTAATATTATTATTTATTAGTTAATTATTATTAGTTTTGATAAAGAACATTAGTTGTCAGCTCTATTTAAATTTTAGTACCTTTCGAGTGTTTTTAACTGTATGAACCAATTATATGTACTGTTAGAGTCGAGGGTATTTCTAAATAATTAGTAGGCATCAACTCCTATAAATTAGTAAGCAAGTGTTAGGTTTATTAATTATCGTGTCATAGTCGTTTGAGAGCGGAAGCTCTGCAGGTGTGAATAGTGATTGTCGATTTGATCTTTGAGTAGCTTATCCTGCGTTTTATTACTGTGGTAGATTACTAAATTAGTTATAACGTGGTAATCTGGCTTTCGTAGTATTAAATAGCATGAAATACGTGAATTTGACAATTATTTTGAATTCTTATTATTTTTTATAATTAAATTTCTACATGAATCCTTATATCAGAAGTGGGATAAAGGACTAGTTGGCCTACTTAATACAAAGAGTCATAAACTCATAAATAGACTGAAATTTAAAAACGTTTCTATCTCCTACCGTCATTTCATTATTTTATTTTGTTACTGAGTATTTCTAATGATTACTCATTTCTCCGTATGATTTACTTATTTTTTGTTGATTTTTATGTGCTTCTACCTTCATTTCGTTTATTTTTGATATTTTTTACTAATTATTCGTAACGATTACTTGTTTGACCTACTTTTGTTTTTTATTTTTATTTCTTATTTTTCTTGTGGTTTTAATTAAACGTAATGAGTAGTAAAGAATTGTGTGGTAATGATACACAGTACGCTCGAGGTAGGTCGCGGGATCCCGAGATACATATATCTCAAAGTAGGCGGAATTCAAGGAGTAGGTCTCCGAATAGAGACGGTGGTGTCTCACGACGTAACTCGAGTGATCATAGATGCGCGGAATACGATGGCTTACGTGTCCTCGATCGGGCAGATTCGCGAGATCGTGAGGTTCGTCGGTCTATGATCCGAACTATGCGTTGCGCGCGTAATAAGAACCGGTGCCGTTCCCGTAACAGATCCGTGCATTGCTCGCGTGATAGATCTAGGAGCCGGTCGCTCAGTTGGCTTACAGTTGGAGTCGGCTGTTGGAGTCGGCTGTTGGAGTCGGCTGTTGGAGTCGGCTGTTGGAGTCGGCTGTTGGAGTCGGCTGTTGGAGTCGGCTGTTGGAGTCGGCTGTTGGAGTCGGCTGTTGGAGTCGGCTGTTGGAGTCGGCTGTTGGAGTCGGCTGTTGGAGTCGGCTGTTGGAGCCTGCTGTTGGAGTGTGCTGCTAGCGCAACTGCCACTGGCTGGTTACTGCGTTTGGGACATACTACGGTCACTGTCCATTGTGCATACTGCGGTCACTGCACGTATTTACTGAATGACTGTATAATTGACTGACTACTTACTGTTAGTATAATTTTGTGTTTTGCAGAGATGATGAGTGTTGAGACGTCTCATGAGGATGGATGACTAGTGTATGAATCGAGAGAGGGAAAAGTTGTGAAATCTGAATGAGAAAAGCTTGTGTGTTATGCTCACACAAACTTAATCCTTGTCTTTGGTATATGTGTCACACACACACAGGTTCAGAGCCTGGCGTTCGTCGCTGTACCCTACTGATAATCGACTGTTGTGGAAAGGTATCGTGTGCATATTTAATTCTTGTCTTTGGTATATGTGTCACACACACACAGGTTCAGAGCCTGGCGTTCGTCGCTGTACCCTACCGATAATCGACTGTTGTGGAAAGGTATCGTGGGCATACTTAATCCTTGTTTTTGGTATATGTGTCACACACACACAGGTTCAGAGCCTGGCGTTCGTCGCTGTACCCTACCGATAATCGACTGTTGTGGAAAGGTATCGTGTGCTTAGACACTCAGGCAAATGTGCTTGGCGTTCGTCGCCGTACCTTGGCGTGTGTCGCCTAAAGTGGAGAGGTATCGTGTGCTTTGACACTCGGGCAAATATGCTTGGCGTTCGTCGCCGTACCTTGGCGTGTGTCGCCTAAATTGGAGAGGTATCGTGTGCTTTGACACTCAGGCAAATATGCTTGGCGTTCGTCGCCGTACCTTAGCGTTCGTCGCAATACTATGGCGTTCGTCGCCCTACGATACTGGCTGACGGGACTGATGGCTAACGGTGGTGCTGGCTGACGACGCTGCCGGCTGACGGCACTGCTGGCTGAAGGCGCTGCTGGCTTACGGAGCTGCTAGCTAAATGCACCGTGGGAAGCACTACGGTAATGAGTACTATGCTACACATAGTTTTATTTAATATCACAATCTATCGAGTGGTAAGAGTCCGGAATCTTACCAATCGAACAACATGTACAAATGGTTACATTGCATCTCTTTAAACACTAAAGACTTATCCCTTTGTTACAATTTTGAAATCGTCGCTTGAGGACGCTTGAGTGCACGCTTGCGCCGAGAGCAACGATATTTCTTAAATTTTTATTAAAAACTTAAATTGTAAATTTGAGATATCATCTTACTACATTTTTCTAACTTTATGCCTTTTGTTTAGGAGAGTTTTCAGTTGTTTTTGTGATAATCAGGATGGACGAGTCGGACCGGACGATAATGATGATGAACGGTTTGGTTGAAGACTATCCCTTACCAGTAATGACCATGTTACAAGCACCTCTCCTCAACTTGGGTCTGGGTCTGGGTCAACTGGAAGATTTATAAAAAAAAAGAAAACTGAGAAGTTATTTTTCTTGCTGTTGAGGTTGCTGCTGGCTGTTGAAGTTGCTGCTGGTCGGAGCTAGAGCTGCTGATCGCGGAGCTGGCGCTGCTGATCGGAGCTGGCGCTGCTGGTCGGAGCTGGCGCTGCTGGTCGGGGCAGGCGCTGCTGGTCGGAGCTGGCGCTGCTGAGTCTCGTAATCTTTCGTGTCGATGATGGGTTACGACCCAGCACACCCAGTACACAGGAGTCCAGAAGAATTTACTACGTAGCCTTAGGTCTCATTTGGAGACAACATTTTTGGAAGCTTCATTGGTAGTTTTAAAAATAAAACTTCAGGATTAAAAGATAGAGGTCGAGGACGACCTCCTGTCAGGAGAGGCCGTGTTAGAGTCGAGGGTATTTCTAAATAATTAGTAGGCATCAACTCCTATAAATTAGTAAGCAAGTGTTAGGTTTATTAATTATCGTGTCATAGTCGTTTGAGAGCGGAAGCTCTGCAGGTGTGAATAGTGATTGTCGATTTGATCTTTGAGTAGCTTATCCTGCGTTTTATTACTGTGGTAGATTACTAAATTAGTTATAACGTGGTAATCTGGCTTTCGTAGTATTAAATAGCATGAAATACGTGAATTTGACATATACTTTGAATTCTTATTATTTTTTATAATTAAATTTCTACATGAATCCTTAGAGTACATTATTCAATACCTATTAATTTAGTTACTTTAGTATTTAAATTTTATAATGTTTCAAAGTGCGATCTCTATTAGGAGTAGTTATGTTGCAGTTCAAATAATAGAGCGACGAGACGGTTTCGTGGCGATAAATTTCTTAGCCTGTATTTGTTTCAAATTAAATAAAATTAACATTTGGATACGCTGATAGACAATTAAAAACACGATTGACATAGTAAAGAAACGGTACGGCGTATGCAATCAATTTAGTTAACAACAGTAACATGTCGAAGCATAAAACTTCGTCTACAAAACGTCAGTAAAAATGGTGTATAAAAAAAAAAAAGTTTTCACTGAAATAAAAGTAACAGCGTTTGAATTTATCAAAGACACAATTATAACGAACATTATTCAGCAACATGCTATACATCTGTCTAACATTACTATGACATGGTTCTCTAATGAGTAAGTGTGACTGTTATGTTATGTCATTAATTACTAGCGAGTGTAGTGTTATAATTATTAATAACACAATGTGTTATCATTAATATATTATTATTTTAATCTGTACTTTTACTAGAGTACCTATAATTACTTACTGCAAGGTTTTCGTCAGTAAAGGTTTCAGTCAGTCTTATTGCTTATAATTAAAACTATTTCTTCATATAACCCATACATAAAAACAGTAATTTAAAGTGAACTTTAGTTCAAATATAAAAGAACATAGAAATAATAATAATATCTATGTTTTCGAAGTAGCTTTTTTAAATACATTTTAATGTATCTTTCAAAACTTTAGTAAAATTGTTTACTTTTTTGACAAAATATGCCATCAATGTGGTAAATTTATTTGAGAGGCCATGAAGTGGTCCAAATGCTGAATGCGATATCGTCGTAATTGCATGATGTCCTCTTAGTAGAAATGACAGGAGTGTAAGTCAGGTAAGGGCACAAAGCTCTTTGTACGCCCGTCAAGGAACCCAGAGTTGTAAACCCGTCACCTGTAACGGTAGAGGTAGATAGTAAGCTTGGAGTGGTAGGAAGATGCGGCCGCTATCTTTACTTACTAAATTTGTGAGATGGCAACAATTTCCTGACAAATAACTTCATTTAAAGAGTAGGTGCCAATTTTAAACCTGGCGATGGTCTGTATCAATACTTTTGTTAGAGTGACAATAGTTTGTGCAAGAAAGAATATGTAGTTAAGAAAACAGTTACGTTATCAACTTATTTCTTATATAACATACATAACAAACATAGTTACTAAATTAAGAACTTAGTGAAACTGAGATAAAGTTTTTTGTATTTGTAGTGTTATAATATTCAAAACAAATAATTTACCTTTGCACTCCAAGCACATTGAGTTGCAGGTAATAGGTAGTTTAATAATATAGAAGTATAATTCAAATAAGTAATTTAAGTAAGGAAAGTAAGGAAGAGGGCAACCCAGCCGCCAAAGCTACCGCAAGTAATCCCTTTTATAAAAAAGGACATATAAAAATAGGAGGTATCTTTAATCTGTAAATTAAATAGAAATATAAGAATAAATAAAAGAAAATTGAATAGAAAGTCTATATCTGTAATAGTTTTTAAAACTAAATTAAATATATATTTTGGACCTTTTACAATTATACTGTTGTCTTAAAATAATGGGGAAAGTTTTAAACAATTCTAACAGTATAGTAACAGTTTACGATAAAGTTATGATCGCTACTTTATATACTTTCATCTGATAAGTGCTCCTACATGCAAAATACACAGAATTAAAATTCTCCGACTCTAGTTATTCTAGTATCCATAAAATGCAAACTTATGTAGAAATCAATGATTAACGGTTCATTATTTGAATAAAGATTGATTATTGTTATTAAATTATTAACATATAACATTACATTACAGTAGAATAAAATATATATACGTATAGAAGTTACCTTAATTTCCTTTCAGTAAACTTAATAGTATGTTGTTAAAATGTATTATTGCGAATGGCTGGCAATCACGTAGGGCGAGTCAATAAAATAAGCTCATAAACATTTTGATTGAATTTGAGATTTAAAGTAATGATGGCATATAAAGGCAGCTATAAACTAGAAACGGCTTTCATAAATTATATTAAATTGAATAAATTTGATATAAAATTTGCTTCTTTGATAACTACTTAATTAGTCTACATTTATTTTATTGGAATAACTTATGTTATCCGAGCTTAAATTTCAATTAGGTATAATATAAGTACTTTATGATATATAAAGAAATTGTTATTGTTCTCATAAATTTAATTTATAGTATAATAGCACTCGCCCGTGATGTTTGGTAACTAAAGCATAACTGAATCTAGAAACAGTGCAGTAAAAATGACGAATAACGTACTCATTCAATTTTTTATTACTTTTTATAAATAAGACAAGACTGTAATCGCCAGTAATTAAATACCCACTATTATTTTTTATTCTAAACAATACTACATAATATATCAACATCTGCAAGTAATAAAATTCAGAAAATCTTTAGAATGCCTCCTTTTTTTCAGAGCATCTCTGAGAGTGGCAATCCTGTCGAGATCTGATGGTTAGCAAAAGTGATAAATAATAATAAAAGCAAAAGTGATAATGCCGTGAGGTTCAAATACATCTATAAGAGTAAAAGTGTGTTTTAGTAGATATTTTGGCATTTTTACGTCGGCGATTACTATATAACCGCCCCGTCCTCCCTGGAGGACAACCCTTTAAAGACGTTTACATAAATAAATAAAAATGGTTTCCAACCAATAAACAAAAATAAATCTTTTGTGTTGTTACTCTCGAATTCTTTTGTGATTTATACATTAATTGATCTTCATCGGGTGACAGATAACATTATACTATTAGAAAATTAAAGTAAATGAATTCTAATAGAAAAGCTCAAATGATGATTATTTTATTTTGGTTTATAACCAATAAGATTATTTTATCTTAAAATCAATAAAAAGTTATTAACGATGTTTTACCTTAAAAGTATTACGTAGTAAATATAATTACTTACCAATTGCTGTGTTAAGAATATGTTTTAATATTTTTTTATTTCTTTTAATTCATTTTTCCTATATTCCGCGGAAATTCGCCTGTGCACTTTTTACATTTAGAGTGCTTTTGTCAGATTATACATTGTAATTTGAGAGAATATAAAAAGAGTCTGTTAGTAAAAGGTATCTCAAAAACTATGTTAGTCCTTTGCAGTTATTGGTTTTCATATTTTTTTTTTAATTTTTAAATTTTTGTTTCATTCAATATGGTTTTATATTCACCGAGACGGACAGCGATACGGTAGCCCAGTTGGTAGAGCGACGAGCTGGTTTCCCAGTAGTCGCGGGTTCGAATCCCTGCCCGTATCGATTTATTTTTCATTCTATATTTATATAAATTTAAATAAGCTTAATATGGCTTTACATGTTTATAAATATTTTCAAACATAGTTTTATATTAATATGAAATATTTGATATATAATAAAGATTTTATTTTCGCTTTCCTACTAAAACACTATTGTAGCGACCTACTGTTCTTTTTATTTTTTCAGACATCACTAGCCAGGTTTCCGCGATAGCAAAGTTTCTGTCTGTATTGTATTGAATTGAATACAATACTGAGCAGTCTCAGTATTGTATTCTATATTATTGTTTTCTGTCGCCTTCATAGCTCGCAATGAATCTGCCCGTCACGTCGTCCTCGCTATCGTTAAAATACACACAGCTCTCGGTATGACGCGACACTACTACAACCGCGTGGGGAACGCTGTCGTGCAGTTGCATCTTACTCCTGGTGTTAATTATAAAAACGGAGCCAAAAGTGAGTCTTTGTGCTTCGTGTATGGTTAGGACACGTGACCCTTCGCCTGATCCAAAACCCTCGTTAGAAAATATTATATTCTCTTCTTGGGTGTGTACCAAATAGTGGATATTGGGTTGGGGATCGCGGTATTTTCGATTCTGTGTAAATAAGCATTGTTAAGGACTGCACTAGTTTCCTGCTGGAGTAGATGCCGGAGTAAACCTCTTCTAAGGCATACGCAACATATAAGGAATTCCGATGTGTGCATAGTAATTCTTGGCTGATGGACGTTACCAGGGTGGAACAACAGTAACTCATCTTGAATAGATTATCTCTATCGATGTAAGGTAACTGGTATACGTAACTGACGAGGAAAATTTTGCCAGCGCCGGGCAACCGTGTAGCCATTGCTACGTCTCCGTAATGGCTTATGACTTAAATAGTAAAATTAATATTATATGTGTTTGTTACGTAGGTAAATAACAGGTTTTATTGGATTTTGATTAGATATCCATTGTTGCTATTCACAAATATGCTGATGTATATAAAATCCATGAAGCGTTAAATAACAGGAAAGCTGTATTAGCTACATCGACTAGCGGAGTTATTTAATTAATGTAATTGGATAAAAGCAGCGGAAGCGATATTCGTAATTAGGTTAAAGGGAGGACTTTGATCGATAAACGTTGTTATATTACCACTTACTTGTATGGCTTCAAATAAATATAATGTTCAATATCTACCCAACCTCAAGGGTGAACGCATATTTTTTTATATTAGTAGTAGATCATTAAGTGGCAGAAATGTATTACAAAAAATATTTATTATTGTTGTTTCGCACATTAATAAAAATGTTCGGAGGTTTTGAAAACAAAATATGAGCCTCATAATGCAAAAAGACTTTCTTCCAAGAAAATAGATAAAACTGGTTTGAGTTATAGTATAATAAAACATTTACAATAAAACAAGAGCAGTACGGGTTACGTACAATTTATGTGATGATAGATTATTTATTGCAGCGGATCATCGTTCAGATGAGCTCGGATGTAGAGAATATTGTAGTAACTTTTATATTTAGCAAATAATACGAAATGCATTGATATGAAATGTTTTTATAATATTTCATAATTATTAAATTGAAAAGAAGGCAAACTCTCATAAATCCCGTAATTGGGGTCAGAGTAAGAGCTTTTCGATTACGGAAATTTTACAAACGATTTGACGAGTTGACCAATTTATTCGATGAAAGTCTGAAAGGTTTTCAAGGGTTTTGCTCAAACTCATCTCATCAGTGGCAGACCTGTTGTGTCTTATTACTTTTCTGAATTGTATTTGTTACAATCATACGAAATATTTTTAATATCAATAAAGAAAAACACATAATAGTCAAAGCTTTTATTACTTTTTTCTTTTACACTATTTTTGTACTCGTAACAATAAAAACTCAATATCTTGAAGTCCACTGCTTTTATTAAGACTAAAAATAGCTAAAAACCAAGTCTTTTGGGTCTCTTTTTGAGTGAGGGGTTAAAAGTATGTGTTTAATGGGTAAGTCGAATAAAACAATAAATTAATTTGTAAGTTTTTTATGATTTTTGATTTTTTTGGGTTTGAAACCGGAATTCCAAAATAAAATAAAAAAAATCTTAAAATAAGATTTTTTAAATTTTATTCCAACCAAACTTAAAATTTAATTATGGTGAGAATGAAAATATATTTTATAACGGTTTTCGTCTCATGTACAAAAATGTAGTCGCTAGCATCAAGTAAAAAATATATTATCTTTTTTACTCTGTAATAAAACTAGACTAAATAGAGTCTAAAAAATTGTGAACATGCAAGATGTCACTGCCCAGTATCCTCTTATTTCTCTTCTCCTCCTTCTTCTCCTTATAGAATTTTTTATCAAAGAGAAGCTTAACTATTTGAGATGTTTGAAAAGCATATGTAACTAAAATTTCCTATATTTCAAAATGTGTATAAGTATATTACATTTTAGATAAATAATATGAAGTTGTACATGTGAATCTATTTATAAAGGATATGTACAAACAATTACGCTTAAATATTTAAAATCACCTGCAGGACTAAAAATAGAAGTAACAGCATTTTATAGCATGATATAATATTAATTTAGAAAATAACAAATACTACTATCTGGTTATTGCACCTTAGCAAGCGAATATTTATTATAAACAAATACATACATATTTTTATATTACTGAAAGTACGAAGCTTAATACTTAGATTGTTTGTAAAATAATTGATATTTATTTGAATCAAAAAATGATTCTTCTTTTACGAATGGCATAAAATGAAAAAAATTAGATACCCTTGAAGCGGCGTCACCAGCCTTCTGCAATGACCTTGTGAAGGGAGGGGACCGGAGTGGACTTTTAATAAGGGTGACCCGAGGCCGTACCGTACAATATACCGAACCGCTTGCTTGCAAAGATACTGAGTATTTTTACTTATATTTTCAACTATCAATACTATATTTTACTTTTTAATTCTTTTATTAAAATAGAAATAAAAAGTAAAATAAGAGTTTATTTACTGGCAATGGTTATTCGCCTGTGAATACAAAAACGGATTTATCATGAAAGTTTTCAACTTCAATAATAAACGCAATTAGGGCGAGTCTATTGTTTCGGTTGATCTTTTGTCTTAACAAAGGTTATGACTAAAATGCTAACTTCCAGTGGAATATTCATCTTTGTGACTCAAATAACCGTAAATTAAATGATATTCTTTGTTAGCATTGGATATAGCTAGTTATATATATTTTTAATGAGAATTAATTATATGTTTAGATATAATTAAGAGATTTTCTCTTTTTAACTAATCGATTATCATTAATCGTTTAACTATTCGTATACATGTATGAAAGGTACGTCAAGACAAAAAAAATATTAACTTGTCGAAAAAGACAGAGAGCTCGTTAAACGTCAGAACGGACGCGTAAAACTTGTGTTATTTATGGTGACAGCTGAGTTTAATTAAACTCAAACGAAACATATTGTTAGGAAGGTAAATAAATACAGATTAAAAAATACTATAAAGAAAAAAAAATCGCGGATTCGGGGATAAACAATAAACAGCTAGGGACAAGGTCCCTAGCTGTTTATTTTTCAATCTACATTTATTTAGAAGTTTAAATAAGCTATTTAAAAAAATCATAAGATACTTAAAAATAATATAGTTCAAATACGAAACAATTTTTAACGTTTAAATTTGTAACAATATACTTGTATTGCTAAACTGCATATTCGTTAGTAAAATATGAATAAAAATAATATTAATATATAAACATAACATTCGTGATTATATATTATATTCTAGAATATTCGCGAACTATTCTCGATTGTATGTTCAGACAAAAGCTACAAGTTCTCCGTTATAACTCAACGAATCAATGGAAATACAAACTGTTAGCTGATTCATAAAATATCAAATAGTTTAAAATATCCATATTCTCTCCTCAAGTAATACATTCATTTATTTAAATGAGATTTATTGTCTTATTACTCGTGGTACATGTAATCATTGTAAAGGTTGTCTCATATTGATTATCTTGTGATAAATAAATTAGATTATTCCTCTGCTGTTGCAAGACATCATAGGTGGCGCCAATTACGTCGTACCAGGAGGCCAGTACAAGCATACAGGTCTCTTCGTTATAATTTATATAAAACTTTTATTAATTTCGTTACAGACGTTTTTTATTCATGGATTCTATTAAAAGCTATGCTTAACTGGTTTCTTTACATTTTTACGGTAGAATCAAAATATTTTTGTATGGATTATATATATTTTTTAAAATACAGTAAGTTTTTATTATTGATTATGCAATTTTTATTTAATTATCTTTTCAAGAAAACCATTTTTAATTAAATTATAAAATATTTACACCAATCCATAACTGCTAGTCCATGATAAAAATTCCCTTTACCATATTATTATCAATTTTCTTAAATTATGACCCTTATAGACAATTTATCCTTCTGAATAGAAGTAGTTACAATTTTTAATCATGAATCATTTCAATGAAAAAAATTATTGATCAAAAATCTAAAATCGGAAAGGGAAGATAATGAAACAATTATATCATCTAACAGAAGTCTACTAACAAGAGATTGAATTATTATTGATTGCTTTCTATATCAATACACACACTTGTTCTTTGTATGTTGGAAATGGTTTCGAAGAAATCATTTAAAGTATGATGTCGATAATTATAAAGTGTAGTCAGTTCTATATATATATATATATATATTAATTGTTTAATATTTTTAATATTTTAAACAAACAGTTTCAATTGAGATAATAAATACGAAGCAAAAATCTATGGTTATTCGACCTATTTATATTTTATTTTTGATTTCCTCCGTAACCCCAATAATTTTCTGCTAAATAATTTGATGGTAGATATAAAATACCAATCCGATTTTAACTCATTCTGATCATAATACTCCTAAATGTATTTGATTTATATTATGGAAGCATCAATAATCTTAGTAAATATATTACGAGATTAATATGTTAGACAATTCTAATCCTGTCTATAAATGGTTTCCTGCAAACTGATAAATGTATAGGATTATACGACACCTTTACCATGGTTTAGTTTAAATCGAAGATGATAACTAATAGGTAAGATGTAGAAACAAATTACTATAGCCAACCATATCATTTGTATTATGTAAAATTCTTAGATTTAGAAATGTAATATTTTATTAATAGCGTTAGTTTTAATTAAGGTTAAATGAGATCTTAATTAGTTTGTTTTATTATAATGCCTGACGTTTTCTACCATTGAACTATTCAAAACTTTCACATTATTTTGCAATAATATGTTTCCCCACATATTAATTTCAACTTATATTTATAACACAAGCGTTAGGAAAATAATATTTTATTCGAGAAATTTTCTGTAAAATGTTTTTGAATGCTTTATAACGACTTTGAATGTAAGAGGTTATTCCTTTATAGAAGATTTTTGCCCTCATAACACGAATAAATAATTTTATATACATAAGCTGTTCCGTAAGCTGTGTTTTATATATACAATCTATATATACTATATATACTTTCAAAGGGACATATTCAAAAGGTAAAATAAATTGTTTCTATTTCTAGTTGCACATAAAAGTTAATGCACTTCGATAAGGCTTATTTTTTTTGCTTTTGTTGATATTTGACACAAAAATGTCTAAAATTCAAACATCACGTAAATCGGTGTAAAACCTTTGGTCGTATATGGTCATTTCATGGCTTATAGGCGAAATAAAAGTTCCTGTTTATAAAAATGGCTGGCTATACAAACACCAAAAATTTTATAAAACCAAACTTGATACTTTACAGTTTACACAATATTGTGTATCGTCACAAGTAAAGTTTTATTATTATTATTTACTTTTTTGTTTAGCTACAATTACGTAAGGATTGTTATTTATTAGTATTGACGGATCGGAAAATATCGGATGAGTAAAGAGGAAAAAAACGAAAACGGAACCTGTCTAACTTTTGTGGTTTTAAATCTGCAAAAACTTGTTTCAACTTGAAACATTTTGGGGTTATGTAGCAGCATCTCATCTACCCCGTTATCAGAAAGAGATATATAATATTACTGAGTAATTACAATAACCCTTTCAGTAAGTTTTAAGGTTAAGATTGTTGAAATGGAGTCGACGTCGACAGGCTGTTGTACTGCATGCGAGGACTATTTATTCCACAGGGAGGTATTTTGTATATAAGGCTGAAACATAAGTCACTCAGACTAGACATGAATCTTTTTTAATAATTAAATAATAATAGTTTAAATATCATTTATGACTATATAATATATATATATATGTAAGGTTACATTATTGCTAAACGACTATTTTATAATAATTCGTAATGTTTTGATTCGTTTCAATGTCTTGATGGTCCCTGTATTGATCCATATAAATTAATGAAATACTAATTTAACTGTAATAAGATGAACCAATAAGGTGTAATTATTTAAATCGTTGTTTTATTAACTTAAATAGTAACATTTAGAATTGTTATATCAAGTAATGGTTGTTTTCGTATGCTTAAAGTAGTTTATTTGACTAAGATTATTATTTATGTGAGGAGGGACATTTGCTTGATTAGTAAATACTTGAATAAGCTAGAAAAGTGAGAACCATTAAGACTTCATAATTAAAACCAGTATTTAATACCGCTTTTACCGATACATACAATTGTTCTTTTACGAGTAGTAGTTATTTTTGTACGTTTAAAGTAGATGATTTGACTATGATTATTATTTATGTGAAGAGGGAGTTAATAAAGAAGGGTATATAAACTGCGGTTAGGACGATATTCGGGACAGACACTGCTAGATAGTACCAAGGAAGGATTAAATACAAGTATATAAAAGTGAAGAGTGAGTAGTAAAATCTGTGAAACAGTACAATTGGACGTGGCCCTTATAATTCAGAAGTGGGATACCCAGAAAAAAAATGTCTTTTTCTGGTTCCGCGCCCATTATTGGGAATAATGTAAGTGTTACTGGCTTATTTATTGTATTATATTTTATATTTTTGTTTTATGAGAAGTGAAAATTCCATAAAATTTTGTGAGGGTAGAAAATATACCAATATAAATATTTTTTAGATTATTTACAGGAGGTTATTGTGCCATATCCGATATTGCGATATATTACGTGACGAACTATAGATGTGACTTGTATTGGTGAGGATAGACATGGGGCAAATAAATGTAAAACTTTTTTTTTTCAGACGAGAATAGTTTCATCTCAAATCTTTTGTAGTGTTATCATTATTTATAGCAAATTTGATCTGTTACGTAAGTTCCCGGCTGACATACTAGGTATGCGGATGACTAATAGAAAGGGTTTATATTGTTTATGATTTTGTTATACATAACTTAATTTTACTATTGTTTTTGTAGATATTTTACGTTAAGTTTTTATTCGAAGGATGGAGGTTGATGGTTTCATTTATTGGGATCTGCCGTAAAATAGCATTGTAATATCCACCACTTATAGCTTAATTTATTGTAGTTAATTTTCAGTTTACAAAGATATTGGTGATAGCAAAAGGCAGTACTAAATACAGCGTGCAATCCCGATGGCGATGGCACTTTGTTGGACTGGTGCGACTACATTGGTGTGCAGAACCGAATACAAAGGCTTTGAATATTAGTGGCAGAAAGATAAACGACAGAAAGGATAATTGTTCTATGCCTGCAGTGAAGTTCCAGGCGTGGATGGCCGGGATATGCCCATGGTGTAGGAACATATGTTACTTGGAGCTAAGGTAACTTAAGGGATCCTGAAAATGTAAGTTGTTCTTCCGTTATTTCTTTATCTAATGTTTTGAGATGACTTGTCCCATAAATTTGTTCCTCTTAAAAACGAGTTCATATGACGAGACAAAGTTAATTAGTTCCACTGGAGTTAACTTTTGAGTGCGCGGTGTAGTGGACCTCGGTATGAATTATGGACTAAGTCGATTCGATTTATCTAGTTGTTTGTTACAATCGAAAAGTATAAATAAAACAAGAAGGTAACTAACATACAATTTAAAACTTCCGTAACTATTATTTGGGTACCTACATATTTAAAAAAAATATTTAATGGCCACATTCTATTTGTAAAATTTCGTTTTATTGTATATAGAATTTTATATTGTTTATAAATATTTCAAAATACCCACACAAAATGTTGTCGAGCATAGTCGGATTAGACCGTGCAAATTGTAATGTAGACATGAAAAATTATCGTAATTATATAGTGAACTATATTAAATTAAAAGGTACGGCTACGTTATGTACATATTAAGCGACATTCAGATTAGTTGAGTTCTTATTTTTTTAATAAATGTTTTATAAAATTAGCAGTCGGAAATCTAGAAGTTAATAGAAAATTTTATCTAAGTACATTACCTGACAAACATTCGATGATCATGTTACTTTTAAAGGTTGAATGCCATAACTTTGCCATAACTTGTCGACTTGTCTATTATTTATCTTCTGTCATTCGTTACTCTTTGCTCTGTTATTTTAGATCCATCTCTGCGATTCAAAAAAAGGAACTGTGTCTATTAGAAGAAATCCCCGCAGCCTAAATTGAACTCAATTTCACCAAGTCATATATATGAGTTTGGTAGCGTGCATTGTGAAAGAACTTGAGAGGGACCTCGTATAATTCGAAGGAATAAAACATTTATAATTGGCAGAAGAGCAAAGATGAAGGTCGTGAGTACTTCCTAGTAATTGAAATATAATTTTAAATACTGATGAGACAGGATCGCTAAATATAGAGAACGACTTGCACAAATATCTAAAAAGTCTTCGCTCGCGTATAGGTAATTATTTAAGCTTTAAACGATATTGAGAGATATACGAACATATTTACGAAGACCGAAATAAAACGAATGCAACTGTTGAAAAGACGATGGCATTTACTTATGTCGCATTCGGAGATGTTAGAGCAACATACATCAGTATATACAATGCGAGAGATAGATAGATAGATAGAGGGAGAGATAGATAAAGGGAGAGATAGATAGAGGGAGAGATAGATAGAGGGAGAGATAGATAGAGGGGGAGATAGATAGATAGATAGAGGGAGAGATAGATAAAGGGAGAGATAGATAGAGGGAGAGATAGATAGAGGGAGAGATAGATAGAGGGGGAGATAGATAGAGGGGGAGATAGATAGAGGGGGAGATAGATAGAGGGATAGATAGATAGAGGGATAGATAGATAGAGGGATAGATAGATAGAGGGATAGATAGATAGAGGGATAGATAGATAGAGGGATAGATAGATAGAGGGATAGATAGATAGAAGGATAGATAGATAGATGGATAGATAGATAGATGGATAGATAGATAGATGGATAGATAGATAGATGGATAGATGTAGAGCGAGGTAGATAAAAGGAGGGGAAGATAAGTGATTGCATTAACAAAGTCTTGGTTCAAAAGTGAGCCTGTTACTATACGGCTTAACTCCATAACATGAGCATTCAGCTTAATGAGCTGTATAGGTCAAGGTTTTTGTCAAGGGGAATGGGTACACTATTATAATCAAGAATTGAGAGATTTGATTGATGCCAAGGTGTACAGCTGTCGTTGACTGCCTAGAATTATTGTCTGATATATTAAAGGATTGATCTTTATGCTAAACTGGAGGCACCAATTATATATGTGTTGCAGGTCCTTAGTGATATTATACAGA
The DNA here is from genome assembly GCA_959347355.1 of Napeogenes inachia. Lineage (NCBI taxonomy): Eukaryota > Metazoa > Arthropoda > Insecta > Lepidoptera > Nymphalidae > Napeogenes > Napeogenes inachia. Next base: position 10,108,931 of record OY365793.1, on the reverse strand, counting down.
TGATATGGAGATTGGGAGTCATTGACGAGCGCGAGGGATCTTATTTTGCGAAGGTCGTCCTTTGAGCCATATTTAGTGATGAGGTAAGAGGTTGTGACGTCCTTTGCATTTGAAACTAAAGTTTTACGAGACAATGTAGTTATTTGGTATTTATGAAAGGGACTTTTTGAGTTATAAGCATTGATATAGCAGATGAGATACGATATAGGTGAATATACATAAAGACTATGACTTTGTAGCAATTTTGTAACTATCAAATGTTGTACTTTATTATGTGAACGGATAGAGTGTACGCGAGTGGAAACATGTGCTCATAGAAGGTTTTGACTTATCGTATAATAAGATTATCTTATAACATAAAATTTTATTCATGGCGTATGGTTAATTTTACGAAAGCAAAAATATGACTTCTCGGATTATGATTTGGATTTTTATTCATTTAGAGTTATACACTTATAATTTAGATTTCATTGAATGAAATATCATCACTAATATATAACTTGAATTACAGATCATACTACAATAAATGATGAGACAAACGGTGTAATGTAATGGTGGAAACCCAAGGCAAAGTTTTCCCAAGGGTAAGGGTTAAGAGAAACCCAAGGGTAAGGGTTAAGGGAAACGTAAGGGTTAAGCGAAACCCAAGGATAAGGGTTAAGGGAAACCCAAGGATAAGGGTTAAGGGAAACCCAAGGATAAGGGTTAAGGGAAACCCAAGGATAAGGGTTAAGGGAAACCCAAGGATAAGGGTTAAGGGAAACCCAAGGATAAGGGTTAAGGGAAACCCAAGTATAAGGGTTAAGGAAACCCAAGGATAAAGGTTAAGGAAACCCAAGGATAAGGGTTAAGGAAGCCCAAGGATAAGGGTTAATGTAAACCCAAGGATAAGGGTCTGGATAACCAAAGGACTGACTGAACTGACTGAACCGAAAGCGAAGGCTTTTAGCTATAGTTGTATCAGTTGAGGACTGTTACGCAATGTGAACACCTGGGATCTCGGGTGTTTATTATAGTTGAATCAGCCGAAAGGAAGGACTAATTCCAATTACGGACGAGAGTAAGCCAAGCACGCTATGTAGTTTGGGTAGCTATAGGGATGGAATCCCAAACGGAAGCCTCGTCATACGGTGTCAAAATGGAAAATGAGGAGAGAAAGAACCTACAAACCTTTAAGGCGGGGAAAAGACAGCCTGTCCTAGAAACTTCAGGTTTAAGTGACGTTTTTCAACCGCTTTAGAAAATACGAATAATTATCGATTGTTTTAGTTATTTACATTTTATAAGCAAAGGGACTTGCTTAGAGCAGGACGGCCGAGCTGTAAGGTTACATTATTGCTAAACGACTATTTTATAATAATTCGTAATGTTTTGATTCGTTTCAATGTCTTGATGGTCCCTGTATTGATCCATATAAATTAATGAATTACTAATTTAACTGTAATAAGATGAACCAATAAGGTGTAATTATTTAAATCGTTGTTTTATTAACTTAAATAGTAACATTTAGAATTGTTATATCAAGTAATGGTTGTTTTCGTATGCTTAAAGTAGTTTATTTGACTAAGATTATTATTTATGTGAGGAGGGACATTTGCTTGATTAGTAAATACTTGAATAAGCTAGAAAAGTGAGAACCATTAAGACTTCATAATTAAAACCAGTATTTAATACCGCTTTTACCGATACATACAATTGTTCTTTTACGAGTAGTAGTTATTTTTGTACGTTTGAAGTAGATGATTTGACTATGATTATTATTTATGTGAAGAGGGAGTTAATAAAGAAGGGTATATAAACTGCGGTTAGGACGATATTCGGGACAGACACTGCTAGATAGTACCAAGGAAGGATTAAATACAAGTATATAAAAGTGAAGAGTGAGTAGTAAAATCTGTGAAACAGTACAATTGGACGTGGCCCTTATATATATATATATATATATATATATATATATATATATATTCTATTTATTACGTTCTAACATTACAGTATAACATACTCCTAAACACAAATCTTATCAAAATATTGTCGCATTTATGGAGTTCACACGCTTCGTAGCTAAATATATATATTTTATATACATTATCTTATATTTATGAGAATTTGAAAGTTCTTATTATTAATAAAAAAGTCATTTACAATTTTTTTTTTTGTTTTAAATGATGGCTTACATTATATTACTGTAAAATATAGTAAATAGGATAGATTTCGCATGAAATCAACCCTGTCATTTATTCCTAGCATATTAAGTTTATTATGATATTCTGCTATAATGTCTAGGCTTACTCTTTCGTAAACGTTAATTAAGCTAAGCTAAGTACAGTGTTTAAATAAATGGTCGTCGTTTTGCTAAATTTATATTTAATTTTGATGGGAGCTATTGATTTTAACATTCTCATTTGTAGGTTATAAATTCGTTCTAGATGAGTTTTATAAGTTCTACCATAGCTAGAGATGCCACAACTTATAATAGAATCTGCAAGCGACATGTACAACAGTTTTGGAGTTTTTTATGTTTAAGTTTACAAATTTTTGCCAAAATAGCTCTAACTTTACAACAAATTTCATCTATGTGAGGACTCCAGTTAAAATGCTGCTCTAATTTTTGAACCCAAATACATATTATGTTGATTAACCGTTTTAATTGACATACATACACATGGGGTGTGACGTCCATGTATACTACTATGGTCATGCGCCACAATGCTAGGTATAAAGTTACCTGTTTTATATGGTGAGTGTATGTACATAAACTTAGTTTTTCGAATAAATTATATAAAGGCCAACATCATGCGCCCATTTACATAGATCATTAAAATATGTTTCAATATATCGCTTGCCCTTTCTATATTACGATGTGCGGTGATTAAGCGTGTGTCGTCAGCAAATTGATACATAGAACCGTGACGCATTATGTTGCACATATCTATATTCTATACTAATATTATAAAGCTGAAAAGTTTGTTTGTTTGAACGCACTAATCTCTGGGACTACTGGTCCGAATTGAAAAATTCTTTTTGTGTTGAATAGTCCGTTTATTGAGGAAGGCTATAGGGTATATATATACCATCTCGCTGTGACTAATAGAAGTTAAGCAGCATTGAAAAATGCTGCAAATTTAATATAATCTAATAGGTTCTGACTTAGTTATAGCATACAGTCTAAACCGCAGGTCGTAGAGATAGTAAAATTGGAGGATACATTTGTTTTTCTACGTAGTGGTGTACTAAGAAAAGATTTTCAAATTCCACCCTTAAGGGTTTTAAATATAAATTTTGTATGGAACTCGGCGGCAATACTAAAAACTACTGTCTGACCTCTAGTCATTGATATATATAAGGTATTCCTTAGTTCCCAAAATTATTTATTTATTTATTTATTTATTTAATTTGAAACAAAATACAAGTATCACATTAACAAGATGCATGTTGACAACTGCAAAAGTTAAAAACTGCGGCGCAGCGCCAACGCCCACTTCATGATGTGTAATATTGCTCCAAAATTATATAATACAAAAACAACGTGTGTGTGTGTGTGTGTGCGTGGGTACGTGTATGCGTGCGTGCGTGCGTGTGTGTGTGTGTGTGTGTGTGTGTGTGTGTGTGTGTGTGTGTGTGTGTGTGTGTGTGTGTGTGTGTGTGTGTGTGTGTGTGTGTCCAGGTTATTTAGAGAAATTCAAAATCAAAGTCTCGGTTTCTTCATAAGATAGACTTAATAGCCATGAGGTACACTTGGATTTACATTTATATTTGGTTAGGGGATAAATTTCTAATGTTTTATTTATTTTATTATAGAGTGAAGAACTCAGATGGAAGAAATGACGACTTGCTAAAACAGTACGTCGTTGCTCTATGTCACATATTCTATTTGTTCGACGTTCCGATAGCTCAGGATCATAGGGAAGTTGTGAGTGTTTCCGCATTATGGTCGCCAAAATAAAAAGCTGCCTGACTGTCAAAACTTGGCACTGTGAAAAAAGGGTTTTCGTTGAAAAAAGATTGCTTTTATGTGTCATAACTTTCAAAACTGCACGTTGAGCTCTTTCTAGACTTAGTATATGGGTTTTAACAGCACCACCCCATGATGTGATGCAATATGAGAGAACTGACTGCGCGAGTGCATAATAAACAGACTTAAGACATTGAAAGTCAGCAGAATTTCTTAGAGACTTAAAAGCAACAATCAGTTTTCTAACTCTGGAAACCGTACATTTGATGTGTGACTTCCAAGAAAGAGTACAGTCAAGCCACACACCAAGATACTTAATATTAGAGCTATAGTCTATTTTGGGACATTGACAAGAGACGGCATTATAAGTTTGAACACAATTATGGATCCGTAGAGTGAGAGAACCAGATGGAAGATCTTGAGTGCGGTTAGTGAAACATACAAAGCGAGTTTTAGTGTAATTTATCGTTAGTAAATTAATAGTTAGCCATTTGGAAATGGTAGCCAATGCAGTTTCAGCTTTCAAAAAGGTTTCAGACCAAGTTTTACTAGAGATTATTAAAGCCGTATCATCGGCGTACATTATCGTTTTAATATTATCCATTTCCAAATCACACAGCTCGTTTACATAAATAAGAAAGAGAGTAGGGCCAAGAACACTACCTTGTGGGACACCAAAAGTGATTTCCTCCTCAGCGCTTACGTAATCGTTAATTTTTACTACTTGGCATCTACCAGTCAAATAATCCTTCAACAAGTTGAAAGCCACACCCCGGATGCCAATATCATTTAACTTTATAAGCAATGAGGACACAGACACAGCATCAAATGCCTTAGTAATGTCGAGAAAAATACCTAATGTTTTCATCTGTTGATCAAGACATTTAACAATTGTGGTAGTAAGATCAATAACAGCATCTTCAGTTGATCTTCGCGATCTAAAACCGTATTGTTGCGGTGATAAGATGTTAAATTTTTCTAAATAAGCTTGAAGTCCCTTATTTAGAATTTTTTCAAAGATTTTAGATAATGAGCTGAGTACTGATATTGGTCTATAATTGCTAATACAATTCTTATCTCCAGTCTTGTAGATGGGATGTACTACAGCTTTCTTAAAAACTTCAGGAAAAACACCAGAGGTTAGACATAAATTAAATAGGAAATTGAGAATGGGTATGAGAGAGTTTCTAGCTAATTTGATAATTGATACGGGAATATCATCCCAGCCTACAGCGCAGTTATCCTTAAGACCCGAAATGGTTTCGTTTAATTCAATATTGTCTATTGAAAACCATACCAAGGAGCTTGAGTTTGTGTGTTTAGACATGAGAAGGGAGGAAGACATACTAGAAGGGTCAGTGAAAGTTGAAGCGTTTGTATTTTTATTAATTTCAGATGCTAAGCGCCTTCCAACATTTGAAAAAAAGCTATTAACAACGTTTACAGACGTAACAGGATTCTGAGCAATGCTGAGCAATTGTTCAGACGTATTTTTTTTAGGTCTGAGGTTAGCTATTTGTTTTATGAGCTTCCAAGTAGCTATGGGGTCATTTTTCTTTTTTTCAAATTCGTTCTGTTCATACTGCCGTTTAACTTTTTTTAATAAATTGTTACAAAAATTACGGTACCTATTAAAAGTTATCTTAATTAAATCATTGTTAGGGTCCCTTTTTAGTTTGGTATAGAGTTTGTCTCGATGCCTGATACATTTCAAGAGTCCAGGTGTTATCCACGGTTTAATAATAAATGTTCGGCTAGATATTTTTGTTATACTTCTATATTTCTTAATAATATTCGAGATGGTTTCGACAAACATCGAGGCGGCAGAATTAGGATCAGTTGAAGAAAGAACCCTAGAAAAATCTGTATTATTTATTTCTTTTACAATAGAGGTGGTGTCCAACTTAACTATACTACCCTTAAAATTTGTTGGATTAGGTTTTGTAGCAGTACAGAAAAATATCGGTGAATGGTCGGTAATATAAGAGTCCAGAATTAAGGAAACAGAGCGATAGCGGGTTTTTATAATTACATGATCCAAACAATTTAATAATCGAGTAGGTATTAGGTGAGCTGGAGTCATGGAGTGTGAGGCTAAAAGATTTAAATAATCATCTGAATGCTGATCAACATTATCGGCAGCAATATTAATGTTAATATCACCGACTAATATAACTGTTGGAAAACTAGATAATGAAGTCAATACATTATCCAAACTGCTTATGAAGGGATTCATATTCGTGTATGATGGAGAACGATAAAGAGCAACAACAGCGATTTTTTGGTTAAATTTAATAAGTACGCAGTTGGCATCTTCAAATTCAGGTAGAGTGACAACAAAATCTAACTCCTCTCTGATATAGGCTACAACCCCATCATTTTGTGTAACGAAATTAGAAGCCGTAGGATTGTAACCTGGTAGTAAAGGTAAAATGGGAGATTTGCTGAGCCAGCATTCTGAAAGGATGATAATGTCAGCTTGTAGTCGAATCCTGTTTAACAAGACCAGAAGGCCTTCAAAATTACATTTAATACTTCGAATGTTTAAGTGAAGGACTTTAAAAGACTCACGAATGTGTTGCGTCTTAACAATAATATCCTCAGGGGTACAAGTATTAGAGTCGGAAAGGGAATAATTTTCGATATCATTCACAACAGTTTTAATGTCATCCATAAACGAACTGTAAAATAAACGAATGAACCATAACAGTCGGTATTGTTATTTTCCTTTGCCACATTAATTTTAGCATCATTAAAAGATACATGAGTTGAAAGAAAATATGGGTATATTTTATATTTCCGAAAAACCTGGTTGTAAAATAAATTTGAAAGTTAGTTTGTGTAGATGTGTTAATGTGTAAGTGTGAGTGTGTGTATGCGAAATAGGGGTTTAAGCGTATGTTTACATCACAAGTTACGTTATTAAAATTTAAGTACATAACAATAGTAAAATGATAATTAAAAGATAGTTCCAAACATAACATACAAAACAAAAAAGAATTTATAAAAAGAACTGAACAATAATTATAATAATAATAGTAATTGTAATATAATATTGGTATTTCCGAGGTGAATAGTCATATTTTATTTGAAAGGTGACTTAAGTCGCTATCATTATTTATCCTGATCAGTGTACCGCCGTCCTTTTTACGCAGAAATATTTTACCATTTGAGACCCAACAAAATCTGTAATTATTTGCCTTTGCATATTCCCGTGAGTGAAAGAATAGTTTTTTCAGTTTTGAGGTAAGGTTTTCTGAGATAAATATTGGTTTTGTTGATCCAGACAATTTTAAAGTTTCGGTGGTTAGTTTACCGCTTTCTTTTATGTATTTCTTATAAGAGCTGATAATTTTTTCTTTCGTTCTTACTGTGGTGAAATTGACAATAGCAGTTTTACGTTCTGGATCCTTAGACTTAATTTTGAATGCGTCTTTAATTTCAGATGATTGAATCTCCAAATTAAGTACTTTTCCTATATCCATAAGTGTATTTACTAATGATGATTTAGTGTCAGATTGTAGGGTTGGCAAATTTCTTATTTCCAGGCAAGTCGATCTTGAATCACGCTCAAAACTTTCCACTTTTTCTTCTAATCGAAGTAAATGTTGTTGTTGCTCAGTCTTTTCTTTCTCTAACTTGTTTACCTGAATTTGAAGAATATCTAATGCGTTAGCTAGAAAATCTACAGAAGAACGTATATCTTCAACCGCTTCAAACAGCTTGTCATATCTTTGATTTTGTTGGTCTTGAAACTCCTTCATCATATGTTTCATTTCAGCCATAAAATTAATCAAATTACCTTCATCGCTATCTATGCGATTACTTTTAATACGCTGTGTAATATTAGTTAAGTCGCTGTTTTTAGGCGCACAATGCGATGTTTGCAGCTGAGGAGTTGGCGGAGTACGTTTAGGAGGCATAATTATTTAGATTACAAGTTGTAAACAAAGACTAAATTAACTAAATAGCGATTAAATTAAAATGTTATCAATATAAATTAATACAAATAATAATAATAACTTTGGCCAATATTATATACTAAAAAAACCAGCACTTTAACAAAAGTTAAACAAAAAAATAATTAAAAATATATATAAAAATAAACTACTTTTTGCTGGGATTAGAACACCGGTCTGTTTTTAAGAGTGATCGTAGTGTCTACCGCCTAACAGATACGCTACCGCACGTTTTAACACTAATGCTCAAATAGTCTTACATATGTCAAGGAGTCAATAATGCGGCACAGAAAGTTCATTGACCGATGAACTTGTTTCTTGTCACGGCTTAGTCACTGCACTTCATCAGCTAGATCACTTAACGATTTTGAATATTGAATATATTTCTTAATATCACTTCTGTCAATAATTTCACAAATGACTTGTTTTGAATTATCTTAAAACTATGTAGAAATCCAGATATGATTGGTTCTTAACAAAATTTCTACTCAAAACAGCACTTTTAAAATTAAATATACAGAGCACAAAGAAACACGACTGATTCAGCAGGGCGCAGGTGGGGGGCAAAATTGATCCTTGAGCTGTTCCTAGGGTAGTTGGAATTAGTTCACTTATACCGCATATGCTGTTATTACGTCATCCTTGCTTCTATAATTCGGATGAAGTACCCTGAAGTGTTCGGGTCAGTGAATTGAGAGCCATCACAATTCGCAGCCTCTTATTTCCAGACGTTCTACGTAAAATAAGTGAAAAGAGAAGTTAGTTGTGATAAGTAAATAAATAATAAATATATATTATATACTTATCAGAATAGCAGACTTTTGCAAGACCTAATATAAATAAAAGTTTAGTTAGAAATAAAATGTTAACAAAAACAATATTAATTTATCTTTTTATTATTTTTTTAAAACCAAAAAAAAAGTATAGTAAGACTATTATTATAAAATATATCTTTTATTAAAGTAGAATAGATCAATTTTAGATATATTTTTGATAATTTACGTTTTTTTTTTATAAATTGTTGTAATCACAACAATAAATAATATATTAATGGATCATTTTATTTAGTCTTCAAACTTATCCTGGTCTTATTCCTACCTTAGACTTTTGTGAGAGATAAAACTTAAATAAAATTCTGTTAGACTTGTTTCGATCTAATATATTGTCTTTAAATATATTTCATACATATTAAGCTTTTTTATATAGAATTAAAAATAAATCGACATAGAAAGATGCCAGCCGTTTTTAAAATCCTTTTAATTTATTAATGTTAACTAAAATATCTTAATTTTCAAAATATACACGTACGTGCTTAAACACAGTTTTTCATTAGTTTTATTAAAATTTCAAAAGCTTTGCAAGAGAAGTTTTAATGTAAAGCACACGTTTCATTGTATGAAGTAGATAGTAAACAAAGGATCTCGGTAATTGTGCAAGCGAAGCGAGCGAACAGCTTCCTTAAATAATACCTTTTAGATAATGATACTGTATATTATAAAAATATACACGATGTAATAATATGAGAGAAACATGTTTAGTTATAAGGAACTACAGTATTAAAGAAAGACTGGATTATTAAGAAACTTTGAAATAAGAATTTTCAGATTTTTCAGAGAAGAAGAAAGAAATTTTTAACAAAGAATAGATACAAATAAACACATTTGGAATATCTCGGTTGCAAATTTATGTCCTTTTCCTTGCCACTTAATTAAGTATAGGACCATTCATCTTAAATTAATTATCAGCTCTTTGCATATATAAAACATACAGGATGGACAATATACATAATAAGAAGTCCTCTTAAGTAGCTAGCAAACTTTTAAGTAAGTAGTTAAAAGGTATCAATTATTAAGAAATAAAAAAGTTTTCTGGTTTTTGCTTCTGATATAATTTAATTAACGGTCTTTTTCAAGTCTACTATATACACACACAAACACAAACGTACGTACACACATACAAGTACGCACGCACACATACTGACACACACACACACACACACACACACACACACACACGTAAGCACCCACGTACGGACGCAAACATGTACATACTCCCAATTGTACTAAATATATTATGTTTATAACATTACTAATACAATAAAATCCAGAGATTATTTGTGTTCATCTAAAATTGTCAACTGTGTCTTTTCATTACAAATAATATTATTTTCGTTTAAATTTGCAAATTTTAATTTATTTTATTTTATATATCGTTTCTGTTTTGTTATGTAACATACTATTATGATATACCTACGCTTGAATTACACAATGTACTAGAATCATTTAATCGCACTCACGATGGTAATGGCCTCTTAAGTCGCCAGTAACTGAAAAGTGTTATCTCTATAGCTCTGTCCTTCGATTCGACTTGTATTTCGCTATTTTCTGTGTCTGTTACTTACTTAAAATCGTTGTTATTTTTTGTATGGCTGTTTCTTTTTTTAAAGATTTATTTTGAATAATTACGTACCCTTATAAAATTGTAGAAGCTGTGAAAATTATTTCTTGGGAATGCTCGCAAACTCAAGAGCAGTCAAAACAATTTTCAATTCACAGAAATCCGAATTCAAAATACCAAATTGTATAAAATTTAATTGTAATATTTTCACCTACATTTACCACCAGTGCGCGTTAAAATGTTCTTTTTAAAATAATAACAGAAATAATAATATAAAAAACAAAATACTTATCTTTCTTTTATACTGTTATAATCTAAATAGGTAACCAAAAGTAGAACAATAGATAACATCATTCATGGGGTGTTTTAACTAGCTCATATAGGTATTTATATACTCGATAGCTTTGTAGTCGTTTGAATTAACCTCGTGTAGGGGCCGATTTGAACGACGTAGGTTCACTATCTAATAGAAGATCAGCGTCAAGTAGTCATTACAAATATTTCATAAGTGATAAGGGGTCCGGATACCGAAACCCTTTCCTCTAATTGTGCTCTTGTATCTTTGAATCCTTCTGTGTTTCTCAAAGATTTAATTTAAAAATTAAAAATAATTATTTCTTAAAATTTATATTTCTTCATGGTCTAAACTTATCATCCAGTTGTCCGTCTGCTCGTTTGTAACAACATCACATAAAAAAATAATAATTAACATTTATTGTTATAAATAAATAGACATTTAAATGTTTAGTTATGTCAAGTATAATTGGAACGACAGGTAATTCAGTTGGCAGATAGAGTGATATTGCCCCTATCTATTGCACGCAGGGTTCGTTATATTGAAGAGTCATTGATAACCTCTCGGTAATATTCAGAAATAAAAACTAAAATACTGTTATTACATTCGAATAGTTAATTAAATTGTTATTTAGTTATTATATTATCAACTTTAATATTAAAAACCAAACTAATATAACTGATAGTGTACATTATACTTACTAATATCCTAACAATTTAAAACATGAGAATGGCTCGCTGGTAATTGGTTACAAAATTGTTTTCTGTAGCGTAAAATTGTAAAATATTGCTTTAAAATCGACAAACAATGTGTTTCCTTACACGTTGTTACCCGCCATATATCGACGCTCTGAGGGTAAGAGAAATAAGAAAACCATAAAACGTTTTTGAGCTTCCTTACTTTAAAATACAATAATTATATATTAAAAATTAAAGGGGTTCCAATTATTGTATTTTACTTTGTTTATAATATTAAAAAAACTTTCTTTATTAATTTTGTTCTAAATCGCTAGTCGTAATATAAATATCTAATATTTAAATGTAGCAGATATATAACATAGCTACTTCTATATTAATATTTATCACAGACGTAATTTATAACCAGAGCCATGTACTCAGATAAACACGGGAAAATAAATCTTTTTAAATTGGTATTTATGGCATATTTTACTGCCATGTAATAGGATTAAAGGTATTTTCTGAAGTGGCAATAGAAACGTAATCAAATGATATATTAAAATTATCTTATTTCTCGCTTAGTACCTTATTTATATAAGATTCTTACAATTTCATTTTCATAAACAAAGATTGTACGTAAATATAAGCGTATGTTCACACGTCAATTTTATAATATCTAGATAAAAATCATATATTTAAAAGTAAAAATCTTCCTATAGCAAGACGGACTCGCGCTCAAAGGACTCCGTACCATATAAAAAATAAAAATACCAAAAGAAAAATAAACAAGTTTTATATAAGGTAGCCCCCTCAAATATTATTTTTTTTGTTTTTATTTTGTTGTGATAGCGACAAATAAAATACATCAAAATAAAACTATTTTTAGGGATTTAACTCGCGTTTAATTATTTAACTTTTAAATTTACATTTTAAATTGAACCCGACGTTTCGAATGCTTTGCAGCAATCGTGTTCACGATAAAACGAGAAGGAGGTATCTGGCGGTAAGTCAGTTAACTAGTCATCTACCCTTAACAGTTTTCTAAGTTTCCGGGCGTACAGTTCAAGATTCAAAAAAGATTTGCCAACGGTAGGTAACTACTGGCAAGGGTGGTGGTGTGATTTACCATTCAGGTACCTATCTGTATGTGTGGGTTTCCTATTAACAATGTTTCCTAAAGCGTTGCCAGGATTCTTGATGATAAGAATATCAAGGAAACTAAAGTATTATTTGACTGCAACTCCATTGTAAATTGTATTTTATTCTTAATGGAATTAAGGTGTTCTAGAAATGCAGATGTTTGATTCATAGGTAGTGAAGGCGTCATCTACGTACCGTTAATAGATCATAAATTTAAAATTTAAGTAATTATACGCGAGTTAAATCCTTAGAAATAGTTTTATTTTAATATAAAGTACTCATAAAAGTCTTAGAAAATATATATATTTTTTTATTGTCTATGAAAATTTCGGCGGTCTGAGCTATAACGGTTCGTGAGGTAAAACCTGGAGACACACAGCTTTTGGGTACGGAAGCTTTTGGGTACGGATTTCTTATATAATATAATGTCGTCATCACTTACCTTTAGGTGGTTACCGTTTGTTGGTATGTCACGAGGTCCCAAAGAAAACTACTGCTGAGACGAAGTAACAAAAATAGCATAACATGTAATATTATCAATAGCACTGCAAAGTAATATTATCAATAAACAAAACAGAATAAGACATTGCTTTGGCTCGGAGATGAGTTATGATTTCAGAAACAGTTCAAATTTAATGTTTTGCTTGCTTATTCCATGAGTTGAATTATTTGTTTTGTATTATGTATCTAAGGTATGGTGATTTATCATTTAGAAGTAATGGTTTGTGTTATTTTATTTAATGTGTTTGTTTTATTTAAACCTACTTTATTTATGTTTTGAATAATGGTCAAAATACATAATAAGAATGAAATAAATAATACCAAATCTCGTCACTTTTATTATATTACTTTTTAGAACTTTTCATTGATATAAAAAAATAATCATACTATATTATATTGTACAGGCTGTATAATGTTGTAATATAAATACTATTACGGGGGTATTAATATTGTAAGATAATTTCACTCCGAACCCCAATATGTAGACTCTTATATTATATTTTAATAACTGTATTTCAGCAGACAGAGACGTATACGGTACACTTGTATGTCAAAAGTCACATCGTCTTTTATCTAATCCTACTAACATTTTTGTTTAAATATTATATAATAGATGGTATATTTATACGATTTTAAAACTTCTGAACTCTTATATGAAGTAAATAAATTAAGAAATAACCAAGAAAATATAAAACTTTGAAAACTATAGTAAATCGATAGACTACATGATTACTGTGTAAAGTGTGTTTTGCTGACTTTACAATTATTTTACGTATTTCTATATTATATAGTATGTAATATTCGAGAAGAGTATGTTAATATTCAAATTAGCATATTGAAAAAAATAAGAAAGGTATTTGTTTTTGTAAAACAATACTTACATATTTTTAATACAATGTGTTTTTTAAGTATTTAATATTAACATCCTTTTACATTTAATTACCACAAGAATTAGAAGTAGTAATTGATTGTTGTGACGACAGCTACCAATAATACTAAATACATTAGAAAAAAAAAACCAACATGACAACCACCAATGTTTGACAGCTATAAATAAGGTAGCTATGTCGTCAACCTGCGTTTTATTTAAATCCTCTAAACTATTTGGTTTCCTTTAGCAGCTTTTGACTATTGTGACTTTACATTTATATAAGCATATATAAATGTAAATAATATAAAATAAATGTTGAAAATAATATAAGAAAAATTTAGATGATATAAAAATAATCACTTCGCTTATTTTAAAAGCGCTTTCATTTGTCAAAGATGTAATCATGATGGATGGAATACAGAAAAGTATTTTAACATTTTTCTTACATTACGGAGCCATGTTCGTCTAATGGTGACGTGTGACTGTGACGTTATTAATGATGAACATTCGCTTTTAGATATATTATAATATTATCACTAGTTTTTGGTCACACCATTGCCTTGTAGACGAACTTTATAGAATGATGTTTTAATTCTAAGACTTTTAACCACAATATTTTTTTTACGTAAATCATTTTATTGGAGTAGAATATTATTATCCATGTTTTTAGAACCATACATTGAGTCTAATATATAAATATATTATCTCGTATATAGCTAAAAAAATGCATAATTCTATTAAAAAAGGCATTAAAAAATTAATTTTGTCTGCTCAAAATCACAGATAGAAAGTAAAATTATATGAAACTTTTACAATTTTACTTTATCTGTGATTTTAATTTTGTATTCATTTTTGTCCATTAAATATACTAGATAAGTAACAATGTTTAACAAGTAATTTGTATCTGTAACAAGTTTTTTCCAAAAAATATTATTATTAGGTCAAATCGTCTCTATAGACTTAATAAATAGGACCTATATTCCAAAGAAGAGGTTTTTTTTTTGGAATAAATATTAGTCTACACTTATCACACTTAGTTCCATCCTCCGCCTACACTACAAGTAAAGTGCGCCATAAAACAACGCCAATGTGACTTGCAATTCACGACCACAACAGTGTTTTTGTACTTGTACGTGTGTATAAGGTACATTATAGATCTATTATTAATCAACACGGTCGAACTGGTAAAAAGTATATAAAAATATCTAACGTTTTTACCATATCGTAAAGTTATGAAAGTTAAACAATATTTCCCAGTTGAAAAGTGACCATAAAATTAAAAAAAATAATCTATACGGGAAGCACCTAGTACATAGTCATCATAATCCAAATATTAAATTAAATATAATAGTAATAAAAAAATACTGCAATACCTTTTGGAATACTGTCTCAGGTCACCGCCAACTGATATAGATATCGTTGCCCGCCCGATGAATTTAGCACTCTATGACGAAGGTGACATCTATTAGGTTTCTTTCGAAACTCCCTAACCATTGTTTCCCAATTTAAATTATAAAATAATATTGAAATTATGTGTGAAATGTTTAAAGCATTTACAAATATAGACTACGTAAATACTTGTGAAACACGGTATATATCCATATAATTAGATATTATTAACTTGTTGCTTTAGCCTTTTTTCTTTTATTTCATATAGTACATTTCAGGAGAGTTTGAATGCATTTGTCACTAAAGTCAGTATAAGTCTAAAAGGGTAGGTTTGAATAGCGGGCGTTTACTTGGCTCGGCGTAAAAGTGTTCCGACACTTACACACAAATAAATCTTTCTGTGAGAGTAGGAAAATATTTACTTGACATTAAAACATTTACGTGTGCTCATGTTTTTATGTTCAGGCGATAATTATATATTTTTTTACTTTTGTATCTTGTGTGTGTAGTGTAATGCAAATAAAGCCCTTTATCCCAGCTTCAACGTTTTATAGTAACATGATTATATTTTACTTTTTAAATAAAACTCATATTGTAACCATGTTTGACTAAAAAGTTTTTAACGATAGAAAAAACTCAGAAAAATAAAGTATGTACTTACAATTTTAAAACTTACTTTTTATTTAAGTATCATTATTATAAATGAAGAAATAAAGAAATCTTAATAAAGAAACTATATTTATTATCTCTACCTAAGTATTAACGTTTTCGCATTTTTACGTCTTTGGAAAAAGTTTGGGTAGTACCAAGTTGTCCGGATTCATAAGCAACTACTTTTCTGTATTCATCCTCTGCATTTTTAATCAAAGTATATTCATCTTCAACTAAATCTTTAGTAGTGTCTCCAATACCCTCATCACCTGGTTTTAATTTTAATCTTATTTCTTTTACCCTTGTTTCGAGTATATGTTCTCTTCGATCTTCACGGTCAAAAGTCTGGGTCATTAAATTTTTATCTTTACTACCAGATACAACGAGATTCTCAGATAGAGATATAAGACACAATGTTCCTTCTGTGTCACCAATTGCTACAAGTTGTCCTTTTTTGTTTGGTCTTATTTTTAGCAAAGGGTATTTAGAAACAGATGAAATAGCAATAGGTCTACGATGACTTCGTAAGAGATCCCAATATCTCAATTTTCCGTCATGACATATGGACATGTAACTTGATACACGTTGAGGCGACCAACAAACATCAGAAATTTGCTTTTTATGTGCTGTACTAGACATTATTGGTGAGGATTGAACTTCATCGCTCCATATATTAACTCTCCAGTCACCACATGTAATAAATACTTTTGAAGTGCAAGGGCTACGATGAAGGGCTTTTACTGGACCATAATGACTATTATATATAGCACTCATCATCTCTTGGTAAGTTTTACCTTTGCGGTTTACATTAATAACAAATCCTGTATCAGTACCGCAAAGAAACTTTGTAGGAAAGGACTTATCAAACTGCAATGCACTTATCCCTTCCGAAGTAGCTAAAGTTACGGATTGTCCAGAAGGGTTTTTTATGGATATAATAAGTGAGTCTACAGGTGACGAAATATTTCTAATATCCCACCACATACATTTTCCATCGCTAGAGCCACTAAAAAATTCAGTGTTAAGACGAGAATGTAAAAATAATAGGGCACTAACAGGATCTCGATGAGCTAAATGCATGTCACATAGTTTAACAGGCTCTTTTTTTGCTCGTATGTCAAAAATGCACACTCTGCCGTCTTCAAGGCCACCTATTATTACATTTGGCTGATCTGGAGCACAAATTATTTGCCAACATGCAGTTGGAGGTAGAAATTCATAAGATGGCTCTTTAGGATTTTCTAAATCCCAAACATATCCTTCTAAATATTTGTTTATAGGACCACTAACTGGATATTTTTTATTACAATAAGCGACTACAAGTTTGGAGTCTTTTTCGTATGTCCACCCAATTGAAGCGACAGGCCGTTCTTCTCGATCTTTAAAATTATTGACAACTGTTATTGAAGATTTTTCAACTGGATTTTCGGGTAACATTTCTTTAAAGTACATATTATACATCTCAATAGCATTGTTTTGGCTGATTAAATGTTCAAACTCTGGACTTAAAGATAGCACAGCGTCTACGTAAGTATCATCTCGTTCAAATTTTCTTTTATAGCGCGCTGTTGCTTCTTCATCATTGAAATAAATATCTTTTGGCCATCCACCTTCTGCATGATTAATACCTTGATCTCTATGAATAACCTGTTTAGTATTCATGAAATGCTGGGATAAAGTAATTGATGTCTGTGTTTCATGATTCACAGGATTGCGTAAACAATATAATTTTTGCTCACTTCGACCAGGATTAATTGAATCTAACAATACGGCAGGCGTCTCACAAAACATTGGTTGCCTGCCAAAATTTTTTCTAAGCTTAAAATATGAATAATTCAACATTGAATCCATTATTAAATAAAACTATTATTCCAATTAATATTTTTTGGCACTATTTTTATGACGTAAAATAATGATTCAAATTAAGTATTATTCTAAAAAAACAATATACACGTTTTTCTTGTCAGCCAGTTTTCTTAATATAACTACTTACTAATAAGATATAGTTTATATCAATGTAATATAATATAATACATTTAAATTTACCAGATTTAATAAATAATTGCTTTAGGTTTGTCCAACAATGGTAACATAAAGCATACTATAATTTGAGAGACAACATGAAGGGAACATGAAAAAGGGACCACTTACATAAATAATAAACCCTAACTCAAGCAATATAATAAACCTAAGCTTCAAACTGGCAGCGTTACAATAAAAATACCAACTACTCTATTTTATTGTAGTTGACAAATTGAAATCTCCTACATAAGTATGGGCCATAAAAAACCATAAGCATCACATTTCTTGAACACCATTCGAGGCACGTTCGCGCCCGAGATCACGTCTGTTGTTTTTTATAAGTACCTAATCCGTGATTTTCGTTGTAAGCATACACGCACAAAAAAATATGTCGGTTTGATAAATCGTTGGATCCTGAGCAAAAAAGGTACTTTATAAAATATTTATAACAAAAATCCCTTGTAAATAATTGATTTCAATAGGATATTTTGTATAAAAAAGTTAAGTTAAGTCAATCTAAAATAAACACATTAAACTGGTGTACTTATAAACTAGGTAGTAAATAGAAAACAGATTACTTAGTTTACTTATTTGTGGGTTCAAGCATCCACATAAAGCAAGAGAAAATTACTATTTACAAAGGTCTCAGTGGATCGAAAACAAATATGATTATTGGTTTAGGAAGGAAGAAGGAACCGAGGTCATTTGTCTTGACACTATTCAATTGCAATTATAAAAAAGATTTAAGGTCAAAAGTACCGATGATTGCGTAGATTTTCAGAATGATTTATATCAACTCAGTAGTTACTGCTTTTTTAAATCCTTAATTTAAAAAAAATGTACTGTAATTACTTTCACTAGAATACATTCCCCAATAAAACATTCTTATAATTTAAGTGGTGAAACGATTATACTCGAGTATACTCTATACGAGTATACTTTGTACTATATTAGTGTTATTAAAAAATAGTAGCAAGGCACTAAGGTTTTTACCTTAACATTTGTTTAATAAGTGTTCATCCATTTATTTATTACATTGTACTATTAAATATAAAAAAACCTTAAAGACCAGACTTTTAACATCAAAGGTATCACTTTTTTGGGATTTATTTCTCACATTCATACATACTATATCAGTTACGTACATCAACTGTACCAGGTATTAACATATGAATCATTAAGCAGAGATTATCAGCGGTGAAAAGGATGACCTTGGGTTTTGCTAATCTACGTGTAACTGCGAGCAGTCCGGATCCTAATCCTGTGGTCTTCACTCTACGTGTAGAAGCGGATGAGTATGGTCTTAAAATGATGTTTAATTTTTGTTTATATATTGAGACAGAAAACATTTTTCAATCTTAGATTACTCTAAAATACTCTTAATAACTCTGAATTTTCTCTTTTATTTTGAAAATACGGTGTAGAAGATAAACTGACAGAAGACAAGTCCATCTTAGATTACTCTAAAATACTCTTAATAACTCTACATTTTCTCTTTTATTTCGAAAATACGGTATAGAAGATAAACTAAGAACAGGAATTAAAACTCAGAAACAAGATATTTACTAATACTATTTTTTCATTAGAGTTATGAATGGTTTTCTAATTGAACTTTTTACATAAAATGTAGGCGCGACTGTACTGTGGAGTGTTTGTTACTATTGTATCGGTGCGCAAAGCAGCCGTTTACCTTTAATTTAGTTTTTTAGAAGTTTTCTTCCAATTATCATTATAATTTTTTATAATTGTAAGGAATAAGAGGGAGAAATGAAAATTAATTTTTGTTTTTATTTGATTTATTAAACATATATAACATGTTATTTTGCCGCCAATAAAAATAATCAAAGTTGAAGTTTAAGTCCAAACTAGCTTAAATTAGTAACCTTCTGATTATTAGCTTTCTACACAGATTTGTTATTTTTTGCAATATAAGTAAGATATGACTAATAATGAATTTTAAATAAGCTTTATTTGAATATATACCTAGATGTGGCTCCTAAGTGAATATATATTCTTACTGAATCATTAGATCATCAGTCTTATTGGTCCCTTTAACATTACGAAATATAGAACCTTTATTACACATTAAATTTAAATGAAGTTCACTTACTATCTAACAGCTGTCACTGCTATGACAATATTTCTTTTGCTCTTAGCTCTATTCAACTTTACAATTCTATAAATAAAATTATGTTTTTGATGATTAACATTATACTTAAGGTTGTTTTGACTTTTGTCTTTATGCTTTATTTTGATCCATCTGTCGTTTTTCCAATCATACTTCTTACCGATTGCCGATAATATGTCATCAAATTTAGGCCACTTTTTATCGTAAGACAAAACGTTATCATAAGTTATTGTTGTTTTTTCAATAAACTTTGTCTCGTGGGATTTGTTAAATTGAATTTCATTGACAGGGCTCTTAGTTGAAGAATGAATATCTTTACTTTGATCATACTTCATTATTTTTTTTATGTCGTGGTAAATTTGGCTTTCTAAATATTTATAGTCTCCTAGATAGTAATCATCATAGGTATCCTCTGAATATTTATCGTCATATGCTTCGAGTTCTTGTTTAATTCGTTCTGTAAAATAAATACATCATTAAATGATATCCAACACCCACATAAATTAATCATGTTTAAAGTAAATAAGGTCTATCGATACATTATTTTCAAATTTGTTCCAAGATGTTAATATCTTTTTTTATATTAAAACATGGAACACAAGAAAGAAAGGAGTTGAAATACGTTACAGAAATAAAATTTAATAAAATAACGTAAAAGACCTAATATATAAAAATGTAAATATATTCAGTAATTATATTCATGTTTATCTCATGTTAACAATCACACCAAAACATGAATGTCTACAGTATTATTTATTTTTATTTATTACTGTATTATTATTTATTTTTATTATTATTTGTCTGGCCAAAACTTATAAATAATTACAAATTATTATTAAAAAAATGTTTATTTATATGAAATTGTATTTTTTATTCAGTTTGGCTATAACAGTTATAGCACATACAATACCCTAAACTTGAATTTATAATATTTATAAAACGCTAAAAAATGTTTTAATAAAATTTATTAACAATATAACTTTTTCTGAAACTATAAATAAATCAAACTCACTAGTCATCTGTTTGTATAATTCAATGTCCTTCCGCAATTTATCGCTTGATGGTTTCCATCTGCCGTGTCCTTGATCTGTAAGCATATTTTCATTAAAATAAAATTTGGCCATTACTGAATTCGTATAATTTACTTTTACAATATTTATTTACTGATTAAAGTCAATTTACGATACCTTTACCAAGTTTGTTACCTCAAAATGAAAATGAAATAACGAACAGTTTTATTGTATAATATTTTACTCACCTACAAAAACTGAGAGCAAAATGAGAAAGCAGGTATGTTGCAGTGTACAGCTAGACATCCTCGAGACTTTAGAAATCTAAAAGAAGAAATATATGTATTTTTATATATCAGAAAAACCAAATTTTATTTCGATTTAAAATGATACTCCAAGTTTCAGTTTGTGTTTTTAAAGTAACAATATAGGCCTATCGTGTAAAATGATCCTCTAGAAGATATATATTTTTTCGTTGATCGTGACCCTCCAAAACCTCCAATCGTATCTATAGAGATTATTCCCAAAGGTTTTTATTACAGGGCCTAGATGTGACATTAAACCATACTTATCTTGGCCCTCGTTTTATTTTTTATACAAATTTCACAGCTATTACAATGTTATTTTTTTTTGCTGTATAGAGTGGACTAATTTTGTTTTGCATCTGTTTTACACCTATATGACACGTGTTTTCATGTACATCTTTTACTAAATTCCTTCGATAATGCTATTTTTTTAAATTTCAAATATTATTCCGAAGTTATGTTCCGAATTTATTTTTTTGTTTGTATGTCAGTGTTTCAAACATTCTAAGTATATCGCTTTTTTTTTCTTATGGACTTGATTTTTTTTTTTGAGAACTATGCTACTGGTTTTTGTATTCCATTTGGTTGAACTTGCTTTAACATAGCCCCTATACCTAGCAAAGGTGCGTCTGTATATATTTTTATAGGTTAATTATTATCGACAACTTCTAATATCTGCTTTGAGCATAACATTCTTTTTACCTCTTCAAAAGAATCTGCGGCAAATGTACATTTTGTAAACTCTAGTCTAAAACTTTGATTCAAAAAATTTTTGGTAATTTTTGTTTGTGTTAAAAAAAGAACTGACAATTTAACTAATAAACTTTAAATGTCGTTTTATAATACAATCTTTCTTATTTGTTAGGAACTTGAATTCAATTGATCAGTAAAACAATAAAGCGTTGCCCTTAAATACATTTTATAATAATTACATGTCTTTAACTAAAATTACATTCTTATTTTATTAATGATATATGTTGCCATTACCAAATTTACAGATGAACGAAGTATTCATTCCTTTTCATATATTTGAGAGAAATCTTTTTTATAGATATACAGTTAAGTTTGTGATAAATTAACAATCAACTAAACGCAAGCTTGAGAGGAGACTAGATGATACAACGGTAAAATATGCTGTGTGCGTTTCCGGTCCAATCAACACTCAGCTCTCGTCGTTTCAAGCTAATGTTTCCGGAAGAAATTAAATAAAGCAGCACTATTTTAAGATTATTCTTGCACTGGTACAATATCGTATTAACATGTAGGTAAGTTTATTATTTGTACATATATGGTTATAAAATAATATTAACATAAATTAAGCACCCCGTTGGTCGAGTGGTAAGCGCAGATGCCTAACTTATAGCGCTGCAACGGGTCTCGGGTTCGATTCCCGACAGGGATGGGTATGTATGTGGTAAGCATAGTTGTCTGTATTTATTGTTTTGGTAATTTATTAAATATATTCGCAATATTTATAATATGTTTTCTATGTATTTGTTCTGTTGTAGATGTACTACATTTAGTTTTTAATTTTTTGTTTTGATATTTGCTTCCTTTATTTTTCGAATTACGATAAAATATAATTATAAGAAAATATTTTTACAAACTCAAAAAATATTCTTAAAAATAAATGAAACATATTAATTTAAAATACTTGTCTCTTTGGTCTTCTCCCATAAAATAATTACGTAAGAGAGTTTGGATTTGGTTTTCTTTGAATGTTTAATTATAGAACAATATCTAGCCCGGGGCAGGAATTGAGTAATATCATGACTCATGGGACATCGTGGGTGGGTGGGTGTATTGAATGCACCTGCGCCACCCTTTTACCCACCTACCTAATTAAGCGTGAACTATGACTTTGATTGTGACTGATTTAAAGACACTATAATCAGTTTGTCACCGCACATATACAAAATAAACATCTGTAATATGAATTTTGTGATTGTATAACAGTAATCAGATTTATATAGGTTATACAAATTGTTTAATTATTATCTGAGCTGATATTACTAATTACGATGTATTATGTTAGCTAATAAATAAACATTTTGGATTGTTTATGTTTTAATTTAGTCGTACACAGTTTTGGTTAATGTTGGTTGTTGAAAATAAAATATTTGATGTTGTTATTAAGTTATTTTGCTGTTGTATGCCGTAAAGTACGTTTGCGGTAGTTTAATCCAATTCATATGGATCGAAGCAATGATTAGTCTGCAAATCTGATTGTTGGCAGGGTACTCCGCACAATTTTTTGTAGAAATCGAAAGATTTTCTTTTTCAATATTCTATCTATTATAATCCATTTAATCAACTTATTAAAATATTTTTTTTAGTAGCTAGTTTCTACTTAAATATTTATAAGTTTTTATGTATTAAATGACATTAGAAACGATTTTAAGAATTAAAAATTATATACAAAGAATATATAATAAATGTTGCTATTTAAATATAAAATATTATTTCTTGAGTTAGTAACTGTCACGCAGACTCAAGTACTGACTCTGACTGTATATTAAAATAGAATGTTTGCCGTTAAATTAATGATATTATTTATAAAACAATGTTTATTAATGCAAGCATATAGTAGGATAAAAATGGTTTAAAATTATGGTATGCAGTATGGTACTCATTTGTTATATCCTTCTTCTTATTTCTTAACATTGTGTAAAATGAACTAATTCTTGCCTGAAATCTGAAAACTCGTAGCCGGGGAAGAAGATAAATTCAAAAATGTCCATTTGTAAGCAACAAATATTATAACACGGTATAAAAACACGAAAAGCCTTAAAACGCCCGTTGAGAATTGCTCCGGCAAAAACTCAAGAAACGGATACTAAAAGGTGATTTATGCCAAAAATTGGCCTTCCAAGGTAACAATAGGTAGCTACTGCGGCACGATGAAATACTAATGTAGGAAAGAAAAATAAGGTAGAATTTTTGGAATAAATTATGAAAAAAGCCAATTATCTAAAATCCAAGTGTTAAGTACACTTTTGGTTATAATTTAAAAAATACACTATTACAAGAATATGATATTTATTTCTAATACGTTTCTTATGTTTTTTTTTCTGTACAATAATTACTTAAAAATTCACACGGAAATGAAAGTATTCGTCAAAAAGTTTAAATTTTAAGCGTTAGTTCTTGAACATAGCTCGTATGTTTCATATTGACCCCAATTTAAAGGTCACCTAAGTAAGCACTAAATAAAAGTTTATGTACCTTTGATATTTTAAAGATACGTGAGGACTTGGAGTTTTAATTTAACGATTGTTAGATTATAAGAAATGTACTATCTTATTCAATTTTAAAATAGTTGTAACGCAAAATAATGTCAGATATTTTATTAAAACAATTGCACTTTATATTACATTTTTGTGATTTCTCTTACATGAAGTTTCATGGAAAAGAGAACATACATAGGAATGCGCCAAAAAATTACCTTAATAAAAGCAAATTCACAACGTCGTTCACTGCGAACACTAAGGAATATTTGTTTACTTTTTAAAATCTAAACTTCACAAAACTTTATTTAATTTTTACGTTAAATTTGGGAAACTCGCCAAGGTACGTGTTCCTCGCTCGCGGTTTGAGATACTACTGAAAGCTTTTCCGCTGAGCAACTCGATATTGGTAGTCCCAGAATAACATATTTGAGCCTCGCATATACGAGGCCACTTTTAAGTACACGTCGTCCATTGCTACTTTAACAGAAACATTTATTTGTATTAGAAATTAAAGCAGCGATGAATAGTGCTTTAGTAAAAGCTGGAACATTGTTAAGATACAGTGGTTCGCCAACCGTTTTCGTTCCACCCTTGATTCTCCCTATAATAGCCACCATGTTTTAACTCATTGCATGTCTGCAGGTAAGATCCTTCTTTTATATTGAAGCTCTTTTAGGCCGACGCCTTTTCCATTAGCCCTTTTAATTAAAGAGTTGATTAATAAATTTGAGTTCAATGTAAAATGTACAGGTTTTTTCTGTGGAATTCTCTATAATAATTAGTAACCCTTTATTGTTATTTCTTGAAAATAATTACAAAGTGGTGGTAATAGAAGTATTAAGGAAATAAATGTTTTTATTAATTTGAAGTTATTTACTCTATAGTCCCTTTTTCGAAAAAAATAGTGTATTTTGAGCTAAAAAATTAGAAGGATCTCAATTCGTCAAAATCAGAACCAACCAGTGCCGAAAAACAATGTTTCTTTTTCAAACGAATTCAGAATTAAAAATTAATCAATACGGTCGTATAGGGATACGATCTCACGAACTCTAGGAAATTGTCCTGTCGCTTTAACAATTTTTAGCACAATATCGCTACCCGCTTCAATAAAGCCTTTATCACTCTATGTGTACTCTTCTTTATCGGGACAGTGGCGACATCTATTAGGCTTATTTCATAATCCTAACCGATGTTTCTACCTTTGCAGTATAGATAAATATTCTTAAAATTCCAGTACTGAAATTAGTATTTGAAATTATATAAAAGAAAAATCAATCCATATTGGCGAGGTTGATTTTGATAAAAAAGTTAATGAAAAAAAATAAACACTCAGGACAATAAAATATTACAGGAATCTTTAAAATTATTTTCAGAAAAAAAAAGATATAAAGTAAATTCTAAATTAATTCTCTCCGTTTGTTATAAATGAGTAAATATTTCATACATTCCGAATGTCAAGCAGTCCGGGCGACAATTTATCCTAAAGATTATGTTCGCGACGTGCCGTCTACAATTTATTTATTCAAATATACTTTCCATTAACGCGTTCTTCAAAAGATTTCTCGTAATTAATGAACGACACAAGCCCGTCTCACATTTTCTATTTCGTTATTTTTCATAAAAGATATCTGAGTAGCGCCATATTATATAAATTTGCATTTATTTTGTATTCATCTCTAAATGATTAATAATAAATTATAGAATTACAAAATTAATATTATTTTAATAAGCAAAATGTATGATTTCTATTATTTCAAAAGAACATACAGTACATTATGAAAGCCATCTGCTTTTGAAATTACTTTTATATTCTTTTCGACGACATTTTACGAAATTAATATCATATGCAAAATTATTTTTACAGTACATAAAATGTATTAAGTTTTAAATGTTAAAATGATATAATGTATTATAATTATAATATTTTGCATTAAGTAAAATTTTAAATTTTAATTAACAACTACTTAAGCGATCCAATCGGAATATTTGTGTGAGGGATACTTACATTTGGCTATTTATAATAGGTAGATAATCAAAATAATGCCATTTTATTTGGTAGATAATAAAACAATGCTATTATATTTGGTAGATAATAAAACATAGTGGTTAGTACAGTCCTCTTGCAGGATGATTATCTTACAAAACATATTATACGTAATAAAAAATTGATATTTATAAAGCCAAGTACCACGTTAGAATATTTAAATTTTAGGATATAAAACTGAATAAAGTTAGTGGAATTTGTGAGAATTGTTTATGACTCTACAAAGACTATCTGAGGTGTGTTCAGGGAGAAGAGGGTTGTACCCAATCTTTCTTGTTTAAGTAGAATGAAACTTACTTTTAGACATATCGCTTCTGCGAGCTTTTGTGACGGATTATCTGTATGTTTGGATTCATATATTTTGATAGCTTTGTGAAATAGAAATAAAAATGATAATTGTATTTATTATGTTTTATGTATTTATTAAATTATATTACGTATAAACACAATCAGAAGAAATAAATAATAGTTTCCTTATTTCATTTCATAATCGGCCATCATATAAAGTGAGACTATTAATAGGAACAACGGATGTGTCCGTTATTTGTATCCAACGCAACCCTTACAAATTACATGATAAAAACTTTCGACAAGGATAAGAATAATGTTCTTACATTTAAAAGGACTAATAGACATAAAATTTTACTAGTCATGGCACGTACCTTTATATTTATTATCATATATATAAATAAAATCCTTATCAAAATTATTTGTATAGTATATTCTTGAATAGTATAGAATTAAAAATATTATTATCTCAATATCTATATATAAAGTATGAAGCTATTATTAAATATATATAAAACTGCTTCAAATATTAAACTGAGATAATATTAGGATGTGAAGAACTGGCAGACCACAGATGGTGCCAATAGTTTTTGGTTAGACATGTATGCTTAATGCGACAAGAAAGTTGCAAGATATATTAGAAGGCCAGATGATGCCTGAATACTTTTAGATAACTTTCGGGTCTCACTTGTTTATTTAAATTGTTTTGTTTTATGAATGTAGATACATTTCCAAATAATACTATCAAGTAAAAGTTTATAAATATCACTGTAGAGCCCAGAATTGCATGGAATTATCGAAAGTGTATGACACTTAGCCCACTCCTGGTCCAAATTTAGGTAATCTGGGCACATACAACAAAAAAAAAGATAAGGTAAATACAAAAAAAAATAAGCAGTTAACATAAGAGTTAAAAGATTATTTTTTTACATTTTGAAACACTAAATACATTTTAAATATTGACAACACATTGAAACGTCAAAAATAGTGTAAAAAAAACCATGCTTAGGTCGATTTATATATATTTACAAAGCAAATTCACAATATATATTGTAGAATGAGGAAGACAAACAACGTCTTGAACGTCAGCGAATAATGATTTATAAGGTGGGAAATTCAACTCGGTCTTGCGTGTATCTAAATAAAGCATCCTGGGAATTCTTGGTAAACACTGGGATACTTACTTAATTGGATGTCAAAGAAGATTGATAAATCATATATATAATAATATAAAGCGAAAAAGGGGTAATATTTTACTTTGTACATAATTACAATTTTACTACGGGTTCGTTGTAGGGGTTATTTGCTAGAACAAGGTTTTGTGAATGCAAAAGGTATTATATTTATATTACAGTTATTCCATTTTAGAATGTAATATAAATTTATTGATTATATATTGATATTTGATAAATATAATTAAAGATCGATACCATAAATGAACTTTTAGTATATTAGCTTTTGGATTTTCTTAGAATAGTGATTAGGCTTATTGAAAACGTTTGTTATATTAAAGTGGTAATATTTATATTGTGATGTTTTTGGAAGAAAAAAAAAATACACTATTTAGTTTGAGCAGTTGTACATTATTCTTGTAGTTGCTCTAATAAACTGTCAGTCTATAGCAGATGTCAATAATTGACATGCCTTGAAGTGTATTATGTCATCTTAGATTTCATCAGTGACTGGTCTGGTAATAAAACAAAAAATATATTCTCTCTTTATGTTCTTAGAGATTTAAGACTTTGGACTGGATACACATAAATAACAAATAAATAACAAATGTACATATAAATAATCTATATAAATGAATTAATCATAATATAAAAATTCACCGAACAAAATAGATTAATTGAATTAGAAGCATTTTATTAAACGCTATGATACAACACTACGCCATATAAAGTTATTCGAAAGGCTTTTACCGCAGCAAGTCATTACCATTAATATTTATAATCTATTTTGAAGTTAAGCCTTTCAAAACTTCTTGAAACCCGGCAATGACTGCGATTAGATCACATAACAGAATGCGACCTTTGTGTTTTAATGAGTTTTATCAAAGCATTAGCAAGCTGCCTAACTTGTTGTTTTGGTTCAAGTCATGTAGAGCAACTTTTGCTCAGTCATATTACAATGATAAATAAGAAAAATATTTAGTTAATATTATTTGCTGACAAACGGCCGCCTGATAGTAAAGTATCCAAAGACTTCGTTAATATAAAATACTCTCCTTCCAAAAAAAATATAAAGAGATATTTTTTTTATCTTTAGTATTTTTTACCCTAGTACATTACATTGGACATATAACAAAAAATTAACATGTACAGAACAGAATGTAAGATATACAGTAACATACTATACGTAAGTACAGTATGTAGTATTATGTATTCCTTTGTCATCTATGTTTATGCATTGTTTATAACAATATTATTATATAAACAAAGCAAAAATAAATATCAAAACATAAATTATATCACTAATAATAAATACATATTTTTTTAAATATTAATCATACTTATAAAATCCAAAAACTGATTTGATGTAGAGTAAGTTACTAAAATTTAATCTCGAGTTGTGTATGTATCAGTTAATTATATTTCTATTAATAATAAATCACGATGTTATTAATCTTCGCAGATAACTTAACGTAAACAGATCGTAAGCCTGACAATATGTATGCTTCTAACGATAACGAGACATTTAGTCAGACCAGTCAGATATACCTAGTCTTTACATTTATGTAAAGAAAACTAAGAAAATTTTTTTTTTTTTATTGCACATAACATTTATTTTTTTTACAGTATCTTAGTTTAATATAAAAAAATTAAAAATTTAAAAAGCTTATTCGATGTGGTATCCATTGGCTCCAATACAGTCCTTTAAACGTTGAGGCCAGTTATCAATAGAAGCACGCGCTTTTTCCATGGGGAAATTCTTCACTGCTACTCGTATGGATTGTTTTAGGGACTCCAAATTATCATGGCGTTTAGAGCAAGCTGTACTCTCTAAAACTAATCATGAATCATAATCCAGCGGATTAAGGTCGGGACCAGTCGAGGGCCAGTCTTCAGCTTTGATGAAGTCTGAGACGTTCGCTTCCAACCAAGACTGCGTGGACCGAGCTTTATGACCCGGCGCAGAGTCTTACTGGAAGGACCGTACTTGGTTATTGGATGTTATTTGCAATATATTTTTTTTTTACAATGTTTATGGCAAGACTAGGTATAGGCATATACAGTATAGACATTGATTTATTTTATGTCATTTTTATATAAATATAATAAATATTAAAAGAATACAAAATGAACACACAAACTCTAGGCTGGCCACCGTATTGCTACCCGCTTCGATGAATTTCTAATTCTATGCATAATCGTCTATACCGGGACGGTAGCAACTTCTATTAGTCAAGTCATAACTAATGTTTCCAACTTTGCAGTATATATTAATATTGAACAAAGGCCACAACTGAAAATAAAGCTCAATGACAATGTTAAACATGCTTTTCAACTTTCCTGTTTATCGGCTTGTACATAATTCTCAACCGACGTACACAATATCCCTTGTGGTAAACATTTGAATCCGGCTCAGGGCTTTAAACTAAGTTTTGTAAAACAGAAATTAATATCTCGGGACAAGTACATGAGTTTACCCTTCAATTTGATTTCTCTTTAATAAGATATATGCCTTAAATGAACACCTATGAGTAACAATAGCTTTAAAAGCCAACTATATTCCATAACAAAATCTCATGGTATTTATTAAAAACTTAGTAATTAAAATCCTTTAATATAAAAGGAATAAATACGAGATTATTAAAATAATATTACTAAAAATATTAGTATTAATGACAGTGTTTTGGTTATGTTACAAGTTATAATGTTGCGGTTCTGTATCCATTATTAAATGAATGTGGTATTTAGTCTAATGTCAGTAGATTAGTTGACAATCAATCCCTTTGGGGGTTGTAATAAGGGAAGAAAGATTATTTGTTCGGCGGGAAAGCAAGAACTAGTAGTAATAAAATAGAAACCGAGAAGGACGCAAGCTATTACGTTAAAATATTCCTTTGTATTTTATTTTTATCTATGATTTTATTTACATTTCTTTTACACTTTAAATCAAGCCAGTGATCACTTGCGTACGTCGAATGGAAGAAATAGGAGGGAATACATTGATACCATAACGCTGTGATTATTTTAGAGAGTCTAAATTTTGTCAACCTTTTCATATAGGTATGTTAAGTTATAATTTCTTACAAATAAATGCATATAATAAAAATAGTAATAAAAAGCTAATTTATTGTTAGCTATAAAATCTTTGCCTAATCTAATCTCCTACAAATTTTTACATAAGCCAAAAGATTGCCCTATCGTGCCAAGTTTTGCTAAACTAGGTCTCTCTGGGGTTCAATTTGGGCGAAATTAAATCACAATACAAATTCTAGCAATATTTATACTTTATAATATATATTTGTAAATATATTTCAATTTATTAATATCTAATACAAAGAGCAAATAATGTTCTTAATAGAAAATATATTACAAAATAAAGGGGTTACATATAACTAAATAAACATATTTCCTCTGTAGAAAAAATAATCTTAAAACACTGCCTTTTAATGGTTTAATAAGCAGTAATTTTTGTTCATTCTCAACTCTACATCTACTATGAAGGAACTCAATCCAATTAAAAAATAATTGAAATATAGTTTTCGTACGAGAGAAACTAAAATAAAGATAACAATGCGAATTGTTTTGAATACAATGGTTAAAAAGTTTGTTCTGTGGTTATTTCTGTTTTACACAAATACTTGCTTAAAATAATTTTAAAGTTTTAATTAACCATAAAAATAACAGTTGTTATTATACCCATTCTACTCATAATGGATCTTTTGTCTATGTACAAATACAGAAAAAAAATGATAGATATATAAATTTATAAATAAGCCACAAATAATCAGATAAACACAAAATAAGATAAGTTAAGCAAACCTTAAACCTTTTTTCATTTAAATATTATTACAATTTTAATATTATCTTCTATACATCCTAAGTTTGATGGAAGATATTGCTTTAAGCCTTTAAAATCATTCTGTACTTAGAATATTATTATTTTTAAATCAAGCTTTTGCTAAAATTCTATTTTTTAAAGAGGCTCTTGGGTAGAAGGCTACAGAAAATAAAAATTACTTCTCTCAAACAATTTTGTTATTTTATTACAAGAAAATACAGACGTTAAATTACGTTAAAACTTTAAAATTTTTATAAGAGAAAATGTTATCTATCTCATCAGTAATAGAATTTCAAGTTTGTGATGAAAAGCCTCACCTTCGATATTGAAGGTACAAATTGAGTTGTAAACAATTACAAATACTGTTAGATGAAACTCCAACTCTTAAAATTTGTTTGATTATTTTTACATCAATTATTTTTAGACTCTTTTATAAACGTCGTTCTATTTATAAACCAGTTATTAACAACAAAATAATGAGTTTTATTGTAAATCTTTGTATTATTTAACTATAAAGGTGTTTATTATCATATAATGATACCTTCGAGTACATTTTAGTTTGTGACTTTGCTTTGTCATTTATTACTTAAATAATAGAAAAGCTTTTTTACTTACTTCTTCACATACAAAAATATTATTATTACTTCGAGTTAAAGTGCATAAAATGTTGATTTTTTACTGGCGAAAGTTAAGCGATTATTCATCAAAAGTAAAACATATTATATTATTTTAAAACATGCAATAAAAGTTACTACTCTACCTTGTTTTCACGTGAATTCAAGATTCATAAACTTACATAACAGATACGATTTACGAAGCCTCGGAGCGTCTGTTTCTACATACAGGATTTAAGAGGAAAGAAGAAAAATATTTTGAATCCCGCATTTTTCATGAATAAATGTTTGATTTGTGACTGTACAAGTCTCAATAATATCTTTTTTATCACGCTTGTACATTTTTTAATTTGACATAGTACTACATTGTAAAACATCCAAATGTTTGGTATAAGAGAGTGTACTTAAGCTAAAAACTATAGCTAAGAAAACATCGGTAAACTCATTTAAGTTTGAACTCGATCGACTCGTTTGAGACCGCAATTAAAAGTATAAAGGGCTTTGTGACGTCATTAGAGCTTT
The DNA here is from genome assembly GCA_959347355.1 of Napeogenes inachia. Classification (NCBI taxonomy): domain Eukaryota; kingdom Metazoa; phylum Arthropoda; class Insecta; order Lepidoptera; family Nymphalidae; genus Napeogenes; species Napeogenes inachia. The sequence goes on along the minus strand of OY365793.1, from coordinate 10,075,926 downwards.
CTCGCTTAGACTAATTATAAGCACCTAGGTTATCTAGCCACCAAGCACCTTAACAAATAAGACAAAAATACTTATTAAACTTTAACCTAACTTCCGCTTGAAAACTTCTACCAAACTATTTCAAGTGATCATTTTTGGATTTTAATTAATTTTGAATAATGTACATTTACTTTACTCACTTCATATATTTACTTTTTCACAAATATAGGTATAACAATGTTAGCAATATCTTTTAAAATTAACAATAGTTTTTTGTAGATTTTATGCAAATATATTTTACTTTCTACTTTTGTTTATTTGTATACCTAATATACTTTATATTATTATAACTTATAATACTAAATTTTATTATATAACAGTATTATAATATAAAACAGTTTAATTTGATATGATATTCATTCAAATGATAACACTGCTATATAAATTACCACTTCATCTTCCGACGACAGGTTTCACAGTTTTAGTCTTGTCTATCTATTTTAGTTTGTGTTCTTCGGTCTGCTTTCAAACAATTTACAAAAAAATTGTAGTACTGTCAAAGACAGTAGGTCTTAAATATTTTAGATCTATACCCGTACCTAGCATTTCTGCCACTTATTTTACTTCCGTTATTAATGATGATATCTCATATCAAATCCTACAAATCCAGTCTCACGTTTGGTTTCCATTTTGCTTATCACATATCTTAATTTTTTCTCTTTCTTTCAAATTCCGCTTGCTTGGATGTTGTTATTATTCTACTTTCTAAATTATTCAAACCCTCACTTTCATCTAATTTCAACTTTATCCTTCATGTCCAAGAACGGATCCTCCATTATTAACTAAGCCTTTATATCTGACACAACAATGTTACACAAGTAATATTGCAGCTCAGGTAAAAGTTTGCGTGCGTCACAACTTATGTAATAAGCAATTAAATATACTAGTCGTGCTCGACTTCAGCCACGCCTTCAATGTTGTTGATTTCAATTTGCTTTTCTTGGCTCTATTGACGTTTCTGATGGTGTCATTAAGTTGTTCCGTAGTTTTCTATATGGTATGAGGTTTTATCTTAGTCATTTTGTCGATGTGCATTCTTCTACTTCATTTAGTGCAATAATGCAATAAATATTAATTTGGCATTTTTACCAGAATAATACAACAAACAGATTAAACATTCAGAATTTATCTTCCTTACTTACCTTACTTAAGATGTCTAACCCTTATCTTCTCCAACGTGGCATGTTATAGCATGTCGTATATTTTTAATTTTTACTTTAACAAGTTTTATTTTATAGAAAGACATGACAGTATTTACAAATAGGAGATATGTATAGTCGAATAGAAAATTAACTAACATAAATAATTATTACAGCCAAATTTTTAATAGATTAAAAATTGATATGTATGTTAAAAAACTGAAATAACTGTGTATAACTTTACTGATATCTTTATTTTTATCGTAGTTAAACGAATTATATTTTTATTATTCTATTGTTTATTAGATTTTAAAAAATTTAAAATTAGGTCAATTTGCTTATTGTAATTTTTTTAATGCGCATATTGTAATTTTGTAATTTTATTTTCTCAAAAATACGTTTCCGTATTTGAATTAAGCAACCTGTGATAACAAACGTGTCAATTACTAAAACCCTCGTCATACTTCATAAAGCTACCCTTGAGACACGCTCGATTTGATAGAAGCCAATGACTAGGTAATGACAATGACTAAATATACATAGAGGTTTATTCGTGAAATATTCTTAGGCAACAATAAACAATAGGACTGCATATGTTTTTACATACATTAACAATTCTTCAATTTAGGTAGCCAAAAATTATATAATGTTTGAATACTTAGCAGATTACTCTTTCTGCAATTAAGATTCTAAATTGGTAATCAGATCTTATTGAGAACTACAAGAAACATTTAAGATGAAAGTTTAATCCTTTAGAAATGCAACGTTTAAAGCAAATTAGAAAATTTGGGATTCTACAGTACGAATATTTATTATAACATTTAACAAAATTGGGTCTTCATTTCTAAAATCTATTAAATGTTAAATTTTCTATTTAACGTTTAACCCAATATTAAACTTTGTACAATTTGGAAGTTTTGATGCCAATTGTTTTATTTTCGAATAAGAGGAATTGTTAATTAATGTTTTTAATTTACTTTATAATCCCGTTTTCATCTGAAGAGAATATTAAAAAGGTAAACCGATAAAATTTATAAATAGCGTAGGTACGATAAATACTAACCTTCTGCGAGCTAGTAATAGCCGCGAAGGAGGCCGCGATGCAGGACAGGGAGCCAGCCTCCTTTGAACCGCTCCGGGGTATGCTGGGTAAAAGGACGCGTGATTACGCCCGCAACCTCCTTCCCCCACTATATTGCCTGGTCGGAGGAGATGGAGAGACCTCCCTCGCCTAACATAGGTGTTAGGGTGCCCTAATTTGATCGGGGCACTCTCATTTGGGGGGGTCCTCTAACTTTAAAATTTAAAAAAATGTTCATTAATTGTAAGAAAGTAATAACATATTACATAATACACTACATGTTGCAGTAATTATATATTTTTTACAGATCAATAAATATTCCTAAATTATTTTAAATTCGACTAATATATCGAATACAGAACAATTTGAACAAGACTCTATGGAAATAGTAGACTATTAATTATTTTATGTAAAAAATAATTTTGAACAGATTAAATAATCATCACAAAGATTAAATAGATTCAAAATTAGCTAAAGTTATGTATGCCTTTTTAAATATAGACGTGGATATAAATTGTCGAGATAATCCTTTGATACTAGAGCTTACGCCGTAGCTTTATTCTTTTCAAATTGGGTCGACCCTTAAAGATAAAACTTGGCTACAATTAGTATAAATGCTTTGTTTCTTAGACAAAGACTTTTTGTTCTGGAGTGGGTTCATCTTATAAATATATTCAAAGACAAAGAATCCTAAATGGATAATTGTTTTTATTGAATACGCCCTTCCGTTTATCTCTCCAATTATCTATAAGGAACTTCTTACTTTTAAATCAATATTAAGAATTATAAAAATGAACATACTCAATATTTACATATTCTTATTTCCATTATGAAAAATACAGTTACATATAATTAAACTTTATTAGGCACGTGAGACGTTTCTTGATTTCAGAGTTTACTTTTTATCATGCTTTACAAATTCCCAAACTGGTATTTTTAAGGGCATTGTAATTTCAGTATCTAATTTTCCAACTTGAATTTCTCTTGGGTAAAGCAAATTTAGAATGACTTTATACGACGTCTTTATAAATGTTTTATAAATCTTGTTTAGTATGTTTTTAAACTATAAAAATAGATTAACTTCAATATTATGATAACACAATCAAAATAACAACAAGTTAACTAATAATCAAATAAAAATAAATAATGTATCAGTTCAATAAAATTATTAACTGAGCTACTGAGTCTCATATGCTTCATATAGGAAAAGTATAAGGCACTTTTTTAATGTTAACATTCGAAATAAAAAAAATAAAATATTAATAAAATTATAGGTAGTATATAATAGATATTAAATCTTCATTATTTTTACTTTTTAGTTTTAAAGTCGGTTCTTTTAACGCAGTTATTTTATATTTTTGCAAGACCAGAATATAATTGTATGGAAAGGTAGGTTCTAGAATTCTCTCCATGAAATGGATACTGATAATTGAATCACATACAAAACAAAAAATACATAGTTTATAATTCATGAAACCCTAATAATTGATATAATATTTGATACTAATTCCGAAACAAGCATTAACTTTTTGGTACTATTTATAAAAATATTTTTATAAATATAAACAAGTGTATCGAGATATATTATAATCATTCAAGATTATAAATTTATTATTTAACAAGCTAACAATTGTCTATCAAATCAGTATTACTAAATAATATTATGTTTACCACATCTAGTTATATGAATAAAAGTTTTATAACCTAGAATATTAATAATAGTATGAAGTATATAATGCCCAATTCTGTATAAGAACTGTTTTTGGTTTTAAATAGTTTAAATTGATGAACTATTACTGTACTACAGTTTATATTATGTAAGTATATGAATAGGCACGCATTTCACTTCCAGCAACTAGATTCTTAAATCTAGTTGCATGGAAATCATCATCAAGGAGTCATCCATTTTAAAGAATCTTCCAGAAACTCCAAGGATATTACCATTAATATACATTTTTATGATATTGTGTTAGACTTAATGTCATGTAAAGATAATGTGTTAATGTATGTGGCATAAACATAAATATTTATTTTTTATTTTCTCTATGAAAAAGATTTAATACTTAATTCATATATCTAATAATTTATTTATGATATTTTTTTTTTCCTGAAACATTACAAAGTTATAAAAACACCTAGGTAAGTAGCTCAATGATGAATTATTTATTTTGAAAAATCTTGGAACATGAAGAGAATTAAACTTAAATTCTAAACTGATTAGAAGAATGATATTTTAAAAACTGTCTTTAGTTTAATTTGAGCTATTAAACAAATACTTAAGAATTTGTGGTATTTTTAAATAAACACTAATAACACCGACTCATGTAGTGTTAAATATGTAAGCGAGATAATGACATAATTATTATACTTTTATCTACAAAGCCAGTCATTAATTTAAACTTTTGTAATTAACGCCAAGCCATATTATCACAATTCATATAATCTTAATCGCTTCAACCTTTGTGATCTAAGCTTTTGTTTGTTTCTTTTCTTCAAAACCATAAGACAATATTATAAATGCTAACATGATAATCTTTTTAATTATAACAACATAATAAAAATTCAAAATAAATATACAAAATATTGAAATTTAAATTTAAGAAATAATTTAAATTTTATTTATTTCTTTATTATGTAGCTCCGTACTTCGAGAATATTTTTAAACGAGGCGCATTATGAGGATGGTTCAATAGATGAATGTGTGTTTCTGTTTGTGTGTTTATCTATTTGAGAAGAGATCTTTGATAGCGAAAAGCCAAGGATATCCATTAGTCAAAATATCACAGGAAATGTCAAGTGACAAAAAAATCCTACTGCTGCGGTTGCAAATGTGATTTAAAACTCACTCTACTTAGAATAAAACTACCTTTATCTATTCTGGAATGAATTGTACTTACATTTTGTAAGGTATTAAAATATTGCACATAATCATTAAGTTTCTTGAAGTTTTATATCATATAAATCATGTTTATAATCCTTATCCAAACTAAGCAAAGTACGAGTACTACGCTTCCTCGTTTAAATATGGCGCTGGAAAATATTATTAAGTTTTATGTAAATTTTAAATAATGTATAATTTTGTTTAAAATTCACAAACACTAATAAGTAATCTATTTTACATTTTAAGAAGTTAAGAACTAAATAATATTTCGCCCTTAAAGCGTAATTATTTTCTGGTAGTAAATCAGCCTGTGGCGATTCAACGTAATTCAACTCCGGGACAGTTACAATAAAAACAGATTAATACGTCACTTGGTTATTACGTCAATAAAAAAAACGGAAAAAAATACATTAAATTAATTAATTAACAATAAAATAACAAAACTTATTACGTTCATTAAAAACAAAATATCCTCCTTGTTTTGTTGTTAGTACTGTTTTAAATGACATTCGTTTTACTGAAAAAGTAGACTGAAAAGAAAAAAATTCGAACACTTGGGTGATTGTACTCTCAGTCTTTCAAAGGAAACTAAAGATCCATTTATATTATGCTGATCGAAGTGGAACTACAGCTAGTATAGATCATTTATAAGCATAAATGATATCTTTCTAGATGATAATTATTTACCAACTGTTTTCCTTTTTATTTAAAAATACAAATCATATTATTCTCGATATTTGTGTTTATGAAAATTCTTTTGTTAATAGATTATTGAAGTAAAATTAAAGAACCATTAGAATAGCCAGCCACTTATTATAAGAGAAAAAAGGAACATCATGTAACTCAAACAAAAATTGTCAACGTCTTTCCAAATTTGTGCTTGAGTAACTTATAAAAATAAGAAGCATAGGAAGTACCTACTTTACATGTCTTTTTAATCAAAATTATTATCTGTACTAGATTTATAAGTGATAAATAATCAAACATGATATTTATATGCATTGCAAGTAGGTACCTGGTTACTACTAAGCTGAATCAAATGTTTATTATTTATTGGGACCATTAAGTATTATGAGTTCGTATTCTTTAACTACTAATATTTATTTTTATTTTTAATTCTATTAGATTCAGATGAGAAGTCTCTACTACTTCAAGTTAATTTATTAAAAGGAACAATATATTTGTATATTTTTTTAATTTATATACATCCGAAGATAGACCCGAATATATATTGAATGTAATAGAAGTAATATCTGTATAACCAGGAAACATTTATAATATATATTTAATAATACTTTAGTATCATGAATTTGGATCTAAACTATCAAATTGATAAATTCGTATATTTTATATAATAATTTACTTCGATATCTTTGCATATCTAAGAGGCGGACAAGGGAGCTAGCTGTTTTATTTTCCTGTTTGTTTGTTGTAAAGAAATTGCAGTATATGTATCTTTTAGGTAAAATTCATATTATATTCAGATAAAACAAGTTAAATCGCAAAATAAAATAAAATAAACAATAAATATTAAACTTGGTTACTCCTTAAAATACTCTACTATTCGCAGTTCAGTTTTTTTTTTTATTATCGGATGACACAAAGACTTGTATCGTGGAGGAATCGAAAATACAAAAATTGTTTTAGCATTACTAGGTCACTAGCAAACCAATTAATAGCCAAGGCTGAGTCAAGTCCAACTATTCTATAGCTTTGCTAAATAATCGATATTCCAATTTTGAAGTTGAAGTAAAAATAAAAGTAACTGTGTTTGGGTCAGAATGGCTTTAGATGCAAAAATGATATTTTTCATTTACTTTGCTAGCACGTTCACGTCGAATGTTTCTGAATTATTTTTCCATCATCTAATCTCTGTTCACGTCGTGTGTTGGATCTAAGTTGATTACATGAGTTTCAAGATAAATATCGACGGCTATTTATTTTTATGAATTTTTGGGTAGTTATATAAACGAATAGTTTCTGTTACGTATCAACATCTAATTTACAGTAACTATTTTGTTTATATTAAAATGTATTCATAATAAATTTGCAATAAATTAATATTAGAAAAAAAAGGGACAAAACAGATGTTGGTTTATTTTTGACTTTTGTTTATAAATAAACATTTATAATATAAATATATGGAACAATGGTTAGATTATATGATAAAGATATGGTGTTTAAAGTATTCTCCACAGTAATCTCGATATTTTCTGTGATGATCATACTAAGTATTTAGATTTTCTATTTAAGTCTATATAAAATAATCTAGACTTTACAATACTATAAAGGATGGTGTAAGGGTTTTACACACAGTTTCGCAGTAAGTCCTTTTTAATTTGAACATTAAAACATCTGATAAAAATTCTTACGTTAAAAAAATAAATAAAAAAAACTACAAAACGAAATGTTATTACTTTATCCTAATATAATATATATATATATATATATATATATATATATATATATATATATATATATATATATATATATATATATATATATATATATATATATTTTGTAGGGTAAGTCTTTTCTTACGAGGTAACACATGATACAGAAACATACATACACAGTACACTACATTTCTTATAAGGATTGGAAGAAGGAAAGTAACATGAGAGATTCTATATGACTCGGGTTCGGCGTATACTTGCAGTTGTTTTTCTTTTATTAAAATTATACTAAAAAATTTGAGAATTAATTATAATTTTCCTAGCTTGTTGTACATTTTATTTAATAAAGATAAGTAACAAAGCAATTTCATAAAGATAAAGCGTTGTTAATCCACCGGCGATAAATGTTTCAGTACGTACTTGTACGACTCGTATTTGCAATGCAAATGACGTTCACTCGCTTGCTAAGTTGCTAAGACTCGTCTGGCAGCCTGAGCACGAGATTATGTAAAAATACTAACATGTTCGTTAAAATAAATTATAATTACTATTATTAACAATAATTACGTACTGAAAGAATGTACCTATCAATAAACGTTCATCAAAAATCGTTGGGTAGCAAAAAATAATACTCACTAATTCTTATGTAAAATTCAGTGAAACAAACGATTCTAAAATAAAATTGAAAATTAAAAAAACCCCTGATATAAAAGGACATCTAAAAACAAATAAAATAATATTATTATGTACTTATTAAAGTAGTTGCGTCGGGGGACCGTTGTACGTACGTTGACAATGGTGTCTATTTTACGAAGTTAATCATTGAGGACTTACTATAGTAAGTAGTAGTAGTAAGTAATCGTATACGATTCGATATCGTAATTTCTTTATTTGCATTAGAAACTTACTTGAATTTTAATTTCTTCCTTTATTAAACGGTCCCCCGAGGCAATGACTTCAATAAGTACGTAATAATATTATTTTTATTCTTTTTAGAGGTCTTTTTGTATCGTAGGTTTTTAAATTATGATTTTATTTTTCTGATTTTTGAAGTTATGTTACTGGTTTCCTAATTGTACTAAATCAACCTACAAACAAACAAATGTTCAGTTGTTTAAATATTTCTATTAATCTGTCCTAATATTATTAAGAAAAAAGATTTGTTTGTTTGAATTGAATAGGCTGTGAAACTACTGGACTACTGTTAAGGGTGTTATACAACGATACAAACACATAGAAATACACATTATAAATACTGAGAATATATTAATAAACGACTAAACCCAGAAATACAGACATCTATGTTCATCACATACATCTCTGTCCCTCTCGGGAATCGAACCCAAGCCCCATTGCGTCGCTATACTTTCAGTCTACGCTAACCACTCGAACAATGAGGTGGTGAACGAGACGAGGTTATTCTGGTACATAAACTACAATATTAACCTGTAATTCAATAATCTAAATTAATTTGTTAATTTCTAAACTTTGCTTAGTAGTTTCTTCTAATTAAAAACTTATGCCGTCAGTGGTGAGGCAATAAATTGTGGATACAATGTTGTTAAAACTAACTTTTAGTTTTTAAAATTGTAATGTTTGTTTCATGATTAAACATACATTACTATCACAACATTTTTCTTGAATAAATTTGTAATGATTCCCTAAATTCTGAATTTAATACACAATAGTGTTTGGATGCTTTTATTTTGAATACTACCTCCGCATTAAGGATTATATTATCCCTGTATCACGACGGGCTTCACATACACAATGTAAACAAAGGATACAAATTACATCTAGACTCATAACAACAATCTGTGAACCACACAAAGAAATGTCCCGCGTGGGAATCGAACCCTTGGCTCAGTGGTCCGGCTCACTAACGATTACACTAACACGTCGGTTACTATTTTACTTACTTACTTGTTATTACTGTTATTTGTTACTTTGTTATTACTGTCATGATATACTCACGTTATTTTACGGAACTCACACTCTATAGTTTTTGAAAACAACTTAAAAACTAAATTTTTCATAACAAAATGTGCGCAAAGACAAAAAATACACTCAATATACAAGTACTTGATGTAAAAAATAAAAGTGCTTCCCAAAGAAACTACTTATTATCTAATCCAAATGAAGTCGCGAGTAAAAACTAGTGATACATATTTTTTATATTATTTTTTATAACAAATATCTCTTCTAATTTTATGTTCCTTTTAAGCTCGAATTTAATAAATAATTAAGTTTTTAATTTAAATAATAAATTTATTAACATCCTAAAATGGTTTAAGGTTATTATTTTAAAGGTTGTTAAACACACCTTAATACAATTATCACTCAAGCTCAAGCAACCACGAATACTAATTATTAAATCGGATCTTTTTTATAAAAAATCTTTTATACATTTATATATAACAACGTCTGCAATGAAAAGTGTTATCCAATAAAACATCAAAAAATACTATAATTAAAAATAGTAAAAAAATTAAATAATTTTTTTTCTTGTATTCAATTTAAAATCCACTGAATACTAAAGAGTTTTAACGAGTGCGAGTTAAAAAAACTTATAAAAGCAATATTGAAGCAATAGCGATTTCAGAAATGAATAAAGAGTATTTTCGGCTTGGTCAGATATCTCAAAAGTATTATTGCAATTAAAAATTCAGTGAGTTTTTTCAATACAAGTTTCATAAATGAATCTAACTATTCTTTTAATATGAATTAAAGAATATAGCTTTATAATGACTTGTGAAGTGACGAAATATACATATAAATAACTTATTATCAAATTGAAGATATATTTTTATTTGGTTGTATATTATATTCTTAAATTTAATAAACTTAAAATATTAAATAAAGGTAAAAAAAGGTTACTTATCGAACATTTTAAACTTTTAATTTGTATATTGTTCTAAATTATGTGGTTTTTTATATTTCTTAAATGGAAATTAGTATATGATGCGATTGCATATTTTATAATCTTATTTAAAAACAGATTTACCCTGTCTATAAATCTATTATGTTGCTGTCGGTTCATGATGTATTTTTAGACCATTAATAATTAATTACACGACTTAATGTCGACTTCACAGACTGAAGTCGACATCAACTGGACTTTACTGGAAATTATATTAAAAATATTAAAACAGTACTGCAGATCGTGTTACATAAAAAAAATTATTAGTAATACTAAATAATTTAATTATAAGGTAACTGATTATGGATTTCTGATCTTAAAAAAGTTTACGTATAAAAGGATTTCAAAAGGATATAACATTATTGTCTCATATACCAAAAAAAAAAATTGTTTTTATTATGTTCACATCACACCACGATGATAATATTGATACTGATAGTAACGATAAACTAAAGCCAGAAATGATTACGTTTTATAATTAGACGAAGGGAGGAGTGGATGTTGTAGACAAACTGTGTGCTAAATACGATGTTTCACACAATACGAAGCGCTGGCCAATAGTTATATACTATGCAGTTTTGAACAGGGCTGGTATAAATAGCATAATTATTTACAAATGTAATAATAATAGTAAAATATCACGTCAACATTTTCTCAGAGACCTGAGAATAGGATTGATTTCGGAACACATGAGCATCTACCCCAACAGCTTCGCAAAAAAATTCTGGTTCAAGTTGCTAAATTCTCACGCTCGCAACAACCTCAAAATAAAGTTCCTAAGCCTATAAGAAGATGTCAAATATGCCCCACTAAAAAGATCGTAAGACTAAACACACTTGTTACAAATGTCTTAAATATCTATGTATAGAATACACAGTTTTTGCGTGTGAAATTTGAACTGAAACGGGAGACGATTTCGAAAAGTGTAACTAGTAAATAAGTATTAATTTAAAATAAAACTATTTTTACGGATTTAACTCGCGTACATTGAATTATTTTTTTTATTAAATTATTGAATTAAATGAACAACAAAATACAATTTACAATGGAATTGCAGTCAAATAATACTTTAGCTTTCCTTGATATTCTTACTATCACGAATCCTGACAACACATTGGGACATAATGTTTATAGGAAACCCACACATACAGATAGGTATCTCAATGGTAAATCACACCACCACCCTAGCCAGTTAGATTCCGTTGGCAAATCTTTGTTTTAGAGAGCACAACACATCTGTGACGCTGAACACCTACAGGACGAGCTGCAGCATGTCAAGCATGCTTTGTTCAACCACCATCTGCCCGTACCTCGCCAGCGTCGCAAAAACCACATCAAGCCACCCACAATTGAGTGTCAACCGGCCCTACTACCATATGTGAAAGGAGTTACCGACAGAATCGGCAACATCTTAAAAAAAGGTTTCTATAAAAACTATCTACAAACCTCAAAGGAAAGTGAGCCAATTCTTGAGACCTATCAAAAGTAATATTCCTTTACAATGTGCTGGAGTATATAAACTTGACTGCGATTGTGTCTTGTCATACATAGGTCAAACAAAGAAAAGCATCGGTAAAAGAGTTAGGGAACATCTCGGATATCAAACATAGGCGTACATCGAAGTCAGCAGAGTGTGAACACACCATAGACAAGCCCAATCATTATATAAGATTTGATAAACCTAAAATCCTTGCTAAAGAACATCGTTACATTCTAAGAATGGTTCGTGAGGTTATTGAAATTAAAAAACATCCTAATTTTAATAGAGAAGATGGTTGGGGATTATCTAACACCTGGGACCCACTTTTGAAAAATATAAAATCCCATGTATGTGACCGCACTGTAAGACCTCAAGATACTGTTAGTGCATTTTGTGTGAATCCTGAACTGTACGCTCGGAAGCTTAGAAACCGTTGGAGGTAGATGACTAATTAACTGACTTACTGACAGACACCTCCATCTCGTCTTACCGTGAACACGATTGCTGCAGAGCATTCGAAAGTTGAGTTAGATATAAAATGTAAATTTAAACTTTAATTCAATATACGCGAGTTAAATCCGTAAAATTAGTTTTATTTCAATGTGTAATACTCGTGAAAACCTTAGAAAACACTAAGTATAAATTTATATTTCATTTGTTTCAAAATATTATTAGCTGGGGTAAAAAGCTATTTTTTGTAGTTTGTTTATAGTCAACTTTATTATAAAACTTAAAATACATAGTGTTATTCTAGATTGAAGTAAAAAAAAAGATTTTTAAAATTCCATAAATAAATGTTAATAGATATCATTTAGTTTTATTTCTTACCCTCAGCCAATTTAAGGATAAATAAATAATTTAATTAAGTAATAAAAAGATAAATAAAATAAAATTAACACACCAAAATGAGTAGTCCATTTTATGCTCCTTGTAAAAAATTGTGTCAGGAATACAATTGTAAAGTTTGCTACAACTGTGTTCACAGAAACACAAAATGCAGGTTTCCAATTTTAATAGTCCAACTAGTTCATCATCATTCTTTTAATAACTGTTTTTTTTTTAATACTAGTAGGACTTAAAGCTGCAGCCTCTGGAATTCTAACTGAGTTTAAGACTAAAACTGTTTAAGAATGTAAATTACAAATTTGTGTAAATGATACACATAATTAAACAACTTCAAGAAACTGTCTAAAAATAGGTCGTCGACCTTTTATTTAACTTGATAAAGGAGAATATTAATTAAAGACATAGATTAAGATTACGAAAAGCAATGACTTTTTAATTAGTTGGTACTGAACTATTCCTAAATTTTTAATTTTATAGCAACCTTATACTTGTTAACCTAGGCTTATATAGAATGGTTTTATATTACTTAACTATTTGAATACTGTTAGAGGTTTAAAAAATACAATAGATAACCACTGAAGATTTTTTTAATAACGGATTTATAATTTTGCAACTCAGAAATTTACAAAAACGTATGCGAAAACTTACGAAAAATTTATTAACCAACTTTAATATCACTGGAACGTTGAGTTCATTCCTCAGTGAAATCTTCCTCTTAATATTCGGTTTGTCATTTCTTGTGGAAACGGAGTATTGATATATTACTCTGATGATAATATCGCTCTAAATTCTATATACGGTTATAAATCGATACTATATTCCATAATATTCCATTCCATACTAAGTACATATTGTTCAAAAAATAAATATTTTTTTCTTCGGAGACTTACGTGCACTTACGTGCTTTGCAATTATAATACTACTTAAATTATTGCGGAAAATAAATTAAAAATGGGCTCAGAATTTTGTCGCATCATCAGGGCCTAAATAAAATCAGTAATATTATTACGTCACGTACCAAAGCTATCGTAAATTGTAATTCAGGCGACGAAGTGGAAACCTGATAAAGGGTCTCTACAATTAAGTTTATGAATGTTTTTGGCAAACTTGATTTATTCGCTAACATGTAATTACTTAGAAATAATATATTGTATAATATAAATCTTCATAATCTAGATAATATTCGACATAAATAAATTATCAACTACACCAGAAATTTACAATTAAAGTGGATGTTTTATTAACACTTTGAAAATCCAAATACTACATCATTCGGCAAGGTGTAAGTAATCAAGACGATTCAAACAAACCACTTTAAATATCAGATTTAAAGAAAATAGATATTTTAGATAATATTCTTTCTTCTGTCTTCAAAATCTGGAAAATATTTTAATTTGTAGTCATGTCTTAATATATTGTTGTAAATGAAATATAAAGTAAACTGATAGACAATATCTCAAGATGTACATTAATATAAAAAGGACAGAAAAATCGAATGTCTCTGTGTAAACCATAAGAGATAAAAAAATATATTTAAACTACCTGTGGCAGCGTTTCTTGACCTTTTTGAGTGCGCGGATCCCTAAATATCAAGCACGATTTCAAGGACCCCTTAATAAAAGCAAACACCTGAATAAATTAAGGAAAATGTATTTTAGTACTGAAAATATATTTAGGTATATACATTTAAAATTTATATAACGTAAACTAGTTACATTTAATTTAAGTTTTTACTTATTTGTAATCTTAATTAGATCTTTTTTTACGTTTAATCTTAAATGAATTCCAATTGTAATCTACTTCGGATTTGTTTTTATTATATTCAAGAACAAAATGCCTTTCCTCATTGCTGGCATGACGTCGGCCCTCTCATACTCATACTCGCGGATCCCCAGGGTACGCAGAGCACAAGGCACTGATGTATAGGATTACTAACGATGCAACAAATGGTTAGGATGTATAATAAATTATCCCAATGCTATCCTTTAACAAAATACCTGAATAGATTATTAATCCCTATACATAGTTACAACCATTGTTATTGTTTTATGGTATTATTTTCACATACTTATATATGATTGTTAACATGTATTACAAATCCATATACTATCAAGAAGTTTCAACTAATAATGTATATCGTTTTAAATATTATAAAAAAAAAACATTTAATTCTCAATATATTATTTTAAAAGAATTACAAAATATATTTATATATTTTAAATAGATAGATAGGTAGGTTCTATTTTATCTTATTTACTATATGTCATGCTTTACTTTAATCACATAGACATTTCCAAGTGCTTATATCTTTTTGTTTTAGAATAATCTACCTAAATAATAAGATTGTGTTAATTACTAACTAACTGGTTCATAGAACTTCATCAAGATTTCTTCGACGCTCTAATCTGTTATTTTTTTTTAATGCTAAAATTAAAAACT
Source organism: Napeogenes inachia (assembly GCA_959347355.1). Classification (NCBI taxonomy): domain Eukaryota; kingdom Metazoa; phylum Arthropoda; class Insecta; order Lepidoptera; family Nymphalidae; genus Napeogenes; species Napeogenes inachia. The sequence goes on along the minus strand of OY365793.1, from coordinate 10,060,705 downwards.
AAAAAGAAATTGGTATTATTTTCTTATATATGGAAAAGATTTATTTACATGTTGAAAGTACAATCACGATAAAAAAACAGCTTATGGAGATTTTATAAGTGCATTGTCTTCCTATAAATAAGAAACAAGTTTCGTTTCGAATCGCGTCTATCTGAAATATTTGTACGTGGCTCACTACATATATATTTATTTTAAAGTATTTTTTTTTTATTTTTACAAGTATATATTAAAACAAAACTATATTTATTTATTTTTTTAAGCTCAACTGCATTTATGTTCTGAAATTCAAATTAAAAAAAAAACATAGTACAGCGAAGGAATGAAACAACTTGCCTGAGTGGGTATTTCGGTCCGAATATAATGTGTCTGTCTGTAAGAGAAGAGTGAATAGGTTACTAAGATAATGCGCCTTACCATTCATGACTACATTTCCACTTTCCATTAAGTGGAATGTCGTCTAGCATTAACTTAGTATAAAAAAAATCCTTCGGTTTGATTTCTTTACATCAGTGGAGTTCACGAGAAGACGAGACATAGGTCAGTTATCTACCTGTAACAAAGTCCAAGTTTCAAGTCATAAAGTTCAAGATACTACGCGCTAACAGTGTTTTGAGATCTTATAGTGCGTTCACAGACATGAGATTTTACATTGTTCACGAGTTGATGCGTTTGCAATTGCATAAGTTGATAAAATATGCTATGCAATAGCTTTTTTATACTAAATTTATTTAAGAGTTCATAATAACTTTAACCTCCCCGTTGGTCGAGTGGTTAGCGCAGACGCCTAACGACAGCGACGCTCGGGGGCTCGGGTTCGATTTCAGAAAGGGACAGACATATATGTGACGAGCATAGATGTCTGTATTTCTAGGTTTGGTCGTTTATTAAATATATTCTCAGTATTTATAATTTGTATTTCTATATATTTGTATCGTTATCTAACACCTTTAACACAAGCAAATAATTTGCTTACTTAGGAGTTAGATCAATGTGTTATTATTATTTTAATACTTTATATAACGAAATTACAAAATCTGTAATAAACTGCCTTAAACTACAAAGTAGGGCTTCGCTTCGAAAAGCTCTTCCTGATGTTTAATTTCTTGAAGACCTTAAGCCTGTTATGAGCTGACGAGTATTTCTTTAAGCAATTAACTTCACTGCACATTAATGTAATTAAGGACGACATTTTCCGGAGTTCTTTAAATCTTCTAGTTTTAATGTTACTGTATTAAAAGAATCGCTTTTAAATACTGATTATTTTGCACAATTATATATTTCCACATTACTTATCACATCATAATGGATTTATTAAAATAAACATGTAGATATTAAGTAAAGTTTTTGATTCTCGAAAAAAATATTTTCAAACAAGATTTGTAAGTGGTAACACCAGTAACAGTTCCAAGTTTTTAATAAATGTGTGTTGCTGGTCCTGAAGAGGCTCTGCCTTTAAATGGTTCTACTATCACGACAAGACAACTTGAAATGAGGTGCCGCAGAAAGAATCTACTCATCCATGGTATGGCTGAATACAAGATGGAGAACACTGTTTCTAAAATGTAAGTATTTGCTCTGTAAAACATCAGCCAACGACAATAATATAATAAACAATACAAACTCTAAATAAAAAATCTATTGAAAAAAAATAAATAATAATTTTTGATTATCAACGCTACTAATAGCTGGGAAAAATGATTCCCACAGACTGGAGAAGAGCTGGTTGCAGTAACTCAGCGAGATTGTTATGATTTTTTTAAAGTGGCATATGAATTCTAAATGAAATAAATACATTAAAATATTAAGTGAAAAATCTTGAAGTAGCCTGGTAGTGATCGATTCATACACAACATTGTAACATAAAAAAAATGTAGTATCATTTTCCACACAAACGCGGGTTAGTTGTTTTTTTTTATTTGTTAGACGTTAATAAAAGGGTTACCTCACAAATATCTACTGCTTTTAGAAACGTCCATATTATCCCAAAATAAGTAAATTTATTCTATGCATCTATAAAATATATAATAAAGTAGTAGTGTGAACAAATCTATACATGGTATTTTTTTGTTTTTTATCGATGATTGGCGGTTTTTGATAGGAGTCTGGATGGAAAACCAGGAAGGAAGGTAATATTGTACGTTTTTAATATAAACGGATTAGGTGTCTAAAAAAATATTACAGTAACACTGGACTGGACGTGATAAAAATGTAAATAATAATTTTATTATGACACAAGCAAGTTCTGTATTTTAATGACATGTTAATTAAGATTTAATTTTGTTCAGAGAAATAATAATCGCGCCAGCAACATTTTAGTCATATCGTAATACACTTTAAAGTATATATAAATATTTTTGTATTTTAAATATGTTGCGTTTAACTATACTTCTAAATATTAAAACTCTTAAGATTCATAAAACCAAAAATATTATTATAACATAAATAACATTATGGACTTCTTAGAGGTTAAGAAAATGATTAGGTTTTTTTACAATAACAAAAAAATTACAAAAAGAAATATTCAAAGTTACTATTGTATCACGTAAAAAAGTTTTAGAGCAAAGTATTATTTGAAAAATGGATGATAAAAAACAAAGCAACTTAAAACGCGAGTAATATGCACAATATTTTTTTACTCATTTGTAAATAACAAAGGCATCGTCTTCATTAAGAGGGTTTATCGAATAGATGCGTCATTAAAAAAAACTAGGTAATTTCCTTTTGTTCTATTTAAAATTCACAGAATACTAAAAAGATTTAACGGGCCTGAGGCAGGTCATAAAAAGAACTTTAAAGCTATTCAGCTATTTCAATGATGGATAAAAAGAATTGTCTTCCAGGTTATATAAATACTTTCATAATGTTTATGTTATTTAAGATTCAGTAACTAAATGTTTGTAACGTTTATTTAGTACATCATAATTCTGAAGAAAACTTTTATTTTGGTTATATATTTTCTTAAAATTAAACTACGTTAATTCAAATATTTAAAAATATTTGTGTATAAAAGGTATATGGAAATTCTAATACAAATTTTGTGAATAATTGTATTTATCGTTCTGGATTAAGTTTTATAATTCTGTAATTCCGTCAAATATCTTATATTATCTTAAACTAATACGATGATAGGTATGTGGACACGTAATGATAAATTGCTAAAGAGATACAATACCAAGTTAAGACAACACAAAACAAAAAAAGAATATTGTAAACGCAATACGAATAAGCGTGATGCTCGTCCTATTCAAACTTATTATAATAAGAGTTATATAATAATATTTACACAAAAATAAATTATTCTTATATTATACACACGTATCTGGTCACAGTCAAATATATTACACATATCTGATCAAGATTCTTAATATTTTAACAAAATCCATGAAAACCAAAATAGTTATGACAATTTTAAAATGTTTTTGGTTCATAAATGCTAATCTTAACAACATTTTTGGTGAAAACCATATATGTCAATCTCGTTCACGCTGTTTTATCACACGATATTTTAATGGAGATTTGCTTCTTTACCTTATAATAAATATCTTCTTCGGCCGCTCTCTAATCATAAAAAAATCTACAATGATACATCGAAATCTTGTGAAATACTTTATATCCCTCCCCATTATTAACTAACATTATATAACTAACTTAAAGTCAAATTGTATTCTACTGAGTTTTTGTTGTTTTTATATCCCTCCAAAGAATTGGTTTTTGATTAACACTTTCCAATTTCAAGACCCTGAGGGACGTTTGACAATAATGTCATTAGAGTTGCCTTCTTTTGAACTAATCTCGATATCAGTTCAAGACACGTAGTACAAACTTTCAACACGTTCAACTCCCTCATTAAGTTCCTGACAAAACAATTTTCCAAAATGTATATCTACTAAAATTCACTATTACAAGATTTAAATTAAATTTTGCTACATCGAAAAAATATTTTCATAATTTGTTTCTCATAGATCAGATTAGACTATTTAATTCAAAGTACATGTAACATATATAAATTAAGTATAAAATGCCTCAAAAAAAAGTGTCTGTAGTCTGTTTTGGTAAGCGCTATAAAATGTTTCCCGGATAGTTCACAGTATATTCATGTTTTATATTAACTATATTTATATGGTAAGTATAAGCAAAGTACCTTCCAGTATAATATATATTTCCACGCGTAAACATTTAAATAAATAAATAAAATTATTTCTTACGGATCTAACTTCCGTATAATTGGGTTTATACTTACATTATTAACTTAAATTTAACTCGACGTTTTAAATGATTTACAGCATCCAGGCTCACGGGAAGAAGAGATGTAAAGACACAGGTACATCTCGTAATACGATATTATGTACATAATATGATATTATGAACTTAATGTTATATTGAATAAAGTCAGTCAATTGTCATTCTAGGTTTCATACAATAAACAACAAACTATATTAATATCCATTTATATATGTATATATTAGGTACTTGTTTGCCTATTCAATCAATGTCCTTTGCGCCAACCGATGCTTATGAAATAAAGGGTATTGTTTCCGGACTAAGATTGCATAGTGCTCCAGGCTGGGACACTATATCATCTAAAATTATAAAGTAGAATATTGCGTCCCTTGCGATGCCGATTGTGTACCTCTGCAATCTTAGTTTAGTAACAGGTATTTTTCCAAAATCTTTTAAAAAAGCAGTTGTCTGTCCGATACATAAATCTGGTGATAAAACTATGCCATCAAACTACCGGCCAATTTCATTACTCTCTACCTTATCTAAGATATTGGAGAAAGTGGTAAATAAAAGGATGATAACTGATACTTGGAAAATGATGATACTTGGAAAAAAATGACTTGCTTAGTGAGAATCAATTTGGCTTTAGGAAAAATAAATCAACTGAAGACGCAGTGGTAAGATTGACATCTAATATAGTTACGTTTTTGGACAATGGGGAGAAGTGTCTGGGAGTCTTTCTAGACCTTCAAAAAGCTTTCGACACGGTTTCGGTACCAATACTTCTAAAACGTTTAGAGAACAGTGGCGTGAGAGGTGTGGTACTTGAGTGGTTCGCAGATTACTTATCGGAGAAAACTCAATGTGTGAGGGTTGCTGGTGTTACGAGTATTCGGCTTACTTGTGGTTTCGGTGTCCCACAGGGCAGCATTCTTGGTCCTACTTTATTTCTTGTCTATATCAATGAACTCTGTAATGTGGCTGCCCTGTGTAATATTGAGATAACTATGTTTGCTGATGATACCGTGCTACTCTTTCATGCTCGTAATTGGGACACTGTATACCGCAGAGCTGAAAATGGTCTTGCTAGAATCACTGCTTGGCTGGAGGAAAGCTTGTTGTCCTTAAATGTTTCAAATACAAATTATCTATGTTTCAGCAAAACAGCCTTGGATAAACTGTTGCCTAATTGTGGACTTAAAATACATTCGTATCCTTGCAATCGTATCATTGATAATTGTAATTGTGTTTGTGAAACACTTAATAGAGCAAAATCTGTGAAGTACTTAGGGGTAATAGTGGATGAAAGTCTTAATTGGAACCTACATATTACTGTTTTAACAGCTAGGATCAGAAAGTTGATATACATCTTTAAAAATTTACGCACTATTTGTGAAGACAAGCTGTTAATACAAGTCTATCGAGCACTCTGTGAGTGCCTTGTGAGATATTGCATCTGTGGATGGGGAAGCGGTTGTAAGACTAATATAATGCTTGCAGAGAAGGCACAATGCTCAGTACTAAAAGTAATACTATCTCTTCCTTATAGACATCCCACTGTTGCGGTTTATAAGCAAGCTGATGTTCTGACAGTAAGACAAATGTATATTTTTGAAGTCGTTAAAAGATACCACAAGCAGTGTGTACCTTATTTACCTATAACAAACAAAAGGTTAAAAAGATGTCCCGTTAATCCTACTAAATCAGCTTTTGGGCAAAAACACTAAAATTTCCACGCTCCAATTATTTATAATAAAATTGACACACTTTTTAACATTAGAACATTGAATATTACCGCCCCGTTGGTCGAGTGGTTAGGGCAGACGCCTAACGTGTCACGGCGCAATGGGGCTCGGGTTCGATTATCGGCAGAGACAGGCATTTATGTGATGAGCATAGATGTCTGTATTTCTGGGTTTGGTCGTTTATTAAATATATTCTCAGTATTTTTATATGTGTATTTCTATGTATTTGTATCGTTGTCTAACACCCTTAACACAAGCAAATAATTTGCTTACTTAGGGGTTAGATCAATGTGTGTAATTTGTCCTGATATTATTATTATTATTAAAATATGTATACACCAAAGAAAAAATTACTTGGCTGGTTAAAATGCTTAGATTATAATGATACAGAAAATCTCTTAATTATAGTCAACACAAAACAAACATACTTACGCATACTCACATACATACACGCACACACACACACACACACACACACACACACACACACACACACACACACACACACACACGCGCGCACACACACGCACGCACACCCGCACGCACACACAGTGCAGTGTTCTACCAGACAATGTTGTATCTGTAATGCTACAGAGAAAGGAGGCATGGGACGCAACAAATACATACGCGACGGAAGTGCTAATAGAACTAGGCATCCAGGAAAGAGAAAGAGCACGAATAAGCGGCAGCCAAGCACAATTATGAGATCGGTGACACCATGGGGATAAAGAAGGAAAGGAAGAAGAGGCGGTTTTTTAGTCGGTATAGGCCAGTCTTGGCCGAGTCCGACATACGGGGTCACTAACACCTAGACCCCATGATACGTAATAGTATTTTTCCCCTCAGATATAAAAAAAAAAAAACGCACGCACACACACACGCACACACATATACACACACACACACACACAAAAGAAAATAAAACAGAAGGATTGAACACACTTATAAAATGTTTATTTCTGTCCGAATCTTATTATTTTCTGTTTATATTTTAATGTTAATTTTTTTTAATCTCACATTGTTATTATTATTATTATGTTTTTTTGTGTTTTTTGCTTTATTTATATTTTGTTTGTTTTTACAATTACTCATAACTCATTCCTAAGGGCATAAAATGTTGTAACTTGTAATCAAGGGGAGGCTACTGGCTTCTGCAACACAGCACTGCTAGTGCAGGAGTCGGGGTAATCTGTTTGCTGTATGACTTATGATGTGTCCAATAAAGATTATTATTATTATTATTTATTATTATTTATAAATATTTTTTAATATTTATACAGTTCATTTATTACTTATTTTTTGTCGATGCTCTTTGTACAGTGTAGAGAATCGTTATCTAAGGATTAACATAAATTGACTCAAGAAGCATTAAACAAAGTCAATGTATTGCAGTATTTCATTGCAAGGGACACAGATGTTACCGCAACTTGAATTTCCGTAATATATCAAAATGGTTCAACAACAACTTCAAACTTCATTATATTTCACGTAAAACGCTTTTTGATGCCTGCTCTAAAGAATTGATAGGAAACGTCTGTTGTAAAGGCGAGATGTAAAGGCTTACGTTTTTGTCGGAATATTAGTCTGCTGAATAATTAGGATTGATAATGTTACAGCTATTTATAATATAAGTTGTTTTATTTAAAATCTTCCATTTATTGTAAAATATAAATATAGTGTGAATTTTTATATACGAAAACTATAAATTTATATCTACTATTAAAAAGGACTGTATTTATTTGTTCTATGCACAAGCTACTGAGAGTAGATATTATAATTAATTAGTTTTATTAGTGTAATTTTTTTTATTCTACTTAATCATAAGCGTTTTTGGTTAATACTTTTTTATTGTTATATTTTTGTACTTGTATATTAGTTTCCTTTAATTAATTTTATTGTATATTAGTTTCCTTTAATTAATTTTATCTGTAATAATGTTTCGTAATGTTTCTACCTTTTCCGTTTTATTTTTTTAATAATAAATCAAGGGTTTACTGGAAGTGATCTCTTCAAGGGATAAGTCCGTCTTTGTATACTTTAATAATTGTTTTTTGTTTTATTTTTTTTTATATATATTGTAATTTACATGGTGTTATTGTGTTCTATATATATATATATATATATAGTTTAAAAACAACAACAACTGTAGGACAAGATATTATTTAAATAATTAAAACAATTGCTTTTGCCCAAAATATAAACATGTAATTTCAAGAAAATTAAATATTTATACTTTTGTTGGAATATTTATAGTTTGTTTAGACTTTAAAAATATTTACTATATGAAACTTAATACTACGCAGAAAATTTGCTCTTAACTAGTTAGCGTTTCGAAAATCTCTATTTACTGACTCAATTAACTCTTAAGCTTGTTATGAGCTCGTATGTCTTAAAACAGTTAACTTCACCGTATACAAAGTACACCGTATCTCGACCGGATATTTGGCGTAGCTTACCTATATTAACAGGATATTCTGTTCTTATACTAAAATGTTTTAGCAGATAATGTTGCTGAGAATATGTACTACATTCTTTATTTTATAGTTTATTAGTTTTTTTTTAATTAAATTAAATTTAAATTGAAAGCCACCCGACATTTTTGAATAACAATGTCTAATGATCAACAGGGTTTTATTTATTAATTTAGTATTTTAATCGAAAGCCTATTCTGTCTGTCTGATTGAGATGGTTCTTACCTATGTTCCGTCAAAACAGTCATTTCCAAGACATTAAGCTTTTATTGATGCTAGCGAAAGGTTCTTAAGCAATATTGATAGTGAAAACCTTAAATAACGAAGTAACAATATCAAATTCAGTTCTGATTAATTAGCTCCGAAAATTTCGTAAAATAAACACCATCGCAACGCTCGTTGAATGCCTTTATTTTTCTTGATATCAATAAGTGTCATAAAGAGCTAAGCTTTCAATTTTAATTCTATTACTGTATTATTGTATCCAAAAAGTCTTAAACATGTAAAAATCAGTTAATTAATACTTGTTAAATAATTCGGTAATATTATTTAATAAATCCTGGTTTCTAAGTCTTAAAATAAATACAAATATTCTAATTTAAGTCACTTCGAGTTCTTTAGCTCTAATTTAATAATGGTATTTTGTAGTTCTAACAAATGTGCAAACTTTGAAGCAGAAATGACAAATGCTATTTATTATTAAATATTCAGTTTAGAGTTTAGATTACTATGGTAAGGCCATTATTGCTCCGACATTTTTTTAATCATTTCTAAATAGCAAGTATATTAATAAAAAAATGTATCACAATTGATAAACTTTATAATACGTATACAGCCCAACCAACCACAGCCGGATACATGCAGACTGCCTCAACCTGATACTGCAACTTCTTTTTAAATTAAATGTATATACTGTATTATTATTTCTTGATATAATTATATAAAATAATGATGTAGATATCTACAGTTTTAACTATATAGTTATTTGATAATTTGAAACAAATTTTAAATTCTTTTATACACAATATTTTTCATTTTCGTAAATACAAGGAGAAAAAGCTTTATATATTGTAAAACATCTCCCATCCCATTCTTAAAGGAAACTAACAATAGCAAGAAAGAAAGCATCCTTAACCTTGCCTCCAACTTAACTCTCTGAATATATAAATTAATTATATTTCTGCTACAGAAGACACCGGAGTAAATTATTGGCCTCGGTTTTGGGTAAAATAAATGTTTGTAATATTTTTACGTCAGACACCGTACCTTTAGTATTGTCTAAGATATGATGTTCCTTGATTTATTACACTTATTAGATACTTGAAGACCTTATATAAAAATATTTCTAAAAATTTCTTTCTTATATAAAAATAAGAAAGAAAAATTATAATACAGAAATCACATTCTAAACTATATCTCAGGATACTTTTTACAGGATAACTTTTTCATTTATATAATTTAGTTGAAGTAGGAATAAAGCGAGAAAGGCAATTTAGTAAACAAGATTTTTTTGTTGACTTTTCCTTTTCCACTTTGTGTATAAAATGATTGCCTCAAGGCAAAATAATAAAAAAATCAATGATGGAATAACTAGGATCATAAAAGTTAATTTAAGTATTTATAATATATTATTAATCCATTTTTACAAAGTAAGCTTTTCTAAACTACAGTTATTAGATATATAGAAATAAATAATTTAATTTATTTAAATATAAAAAATACATTGAATTACATCATAGGTCTAAAAACTTATATGAAAATATATAGAAAGAAACCTAATAGATATCACCACCGCCCCGATAAAGACGATCACATATAGAATGCTTAATTCACCGAGGCGGACAGCGATACGGTAGCTCAGTTGGATGAGCGACGGGACGGTTTCCCAATACTCGCGGATTTGAATCCCTGCCCGTATCGGTTTATTTTTCATTCTATATTTATATAAATTTAAATAAGTTTAACATGGCTATACATGTTTAAAGATATTTAAAAAAAAAACATTATTTCGGTAGTGGCATCTTTTTAATTTTGTCTATACTGCAAAGTTAGAAAGATTGGTTAATTTTTCGAAAGAAACCTAATAGATGTCATCACCGTCCCGATAAAGACGATTACATATAGAATGCTTAATTCACCGAGGCGGATAGCGATACGGTAGCTCAGTTGGTAGAGCGACGGGACGCTTTCCCAGTAGTCGCGGGTTCGAATCCCTGCCCGTATCGGTTTATTTTTCATTCTATATTTATATAAATTTAAATATGTAAAGAAAATAATAAGATGTATGTTGGTTTTCTTCATTATTATAAGACATGACAGAATGTTATAGTTATCAATAGATTTTATCATTAAATTAACTCTTCTGTTTTTTAATGAAGGAATAAATTTATTAGCTCTACTTTGTTTTCTATTAGAACAAAGACAATTTCTTATTCCATTAATTTTCAAATTTTAATATTAATTAACTAAAACACTATATTTGTAAAGGTTACTAGTTGGAGTCACAAGAAGTCTGCATGTTCCATTACTATGGTCTAAAATTTGATTTTTTATGTTATCCTTATGATGTTTTGTAAGAATAATATAACCTAAATAAAACCTTATTGTAACTATGATTCCAAATTGATGTCTTTGGGGTTCATTACTTTTATAAAAAAAATAAAAACTTTGAAATGAGAAGGAAGATTTATTTAATATAAAAACGGACTCACCTACTGCAGTGCTTACACATTTTATTGGTTTTAAATGCAATATCAATCCAACTAATTGAATTTTTGTTCATGCTTAATAACTTTATTTAAAAGAATTTACTTCACTTAAATTTTATAAAAAATCTTTGTAAATATTTAACTTCTAGTAGAATAATTTAAATAATCGTTTGATTTCTTCCAGGCTCTCCAATTCTAAGCTGACTAGAGTAAGCTTGACTAGATTCTTATAAGGGGATTCTTACTTTGGATATTTTGCCTGAAGAAGTAACATAAATAGTGGTGTCAGATACTTTATGACTAGGGAAGTTGTCTAGCTGGCTTTAAAGCGTACGGTGACGTATGAATGGTTGATGTAAATGAAGACCGCACTGAACTTTTGGACTTGGCATTTACAGGTATATAAATTATGTAATAAAATATAAACTATGTATTAGTATATAATAATAAATAAAATAATGTGCACCCAACAATTATTAGAGGCAATGAGCTTTATGTTCGCAAACTCCTTCCTCGTAGCGGTCATTATTATAATATTTGAATATAATACCAGCCATGGTATTAAAGTTCATAACATGTTTTTTTACGTTCAGTAGTAATTGTAATAATAACCTTATCTTATATATATTAAAAGTATCTTACAATATACAATCACAAAACACAGATTTCCTTACTACACAACTAACACAACTTTTAATAAAATAATGTGCACCCAACAATTATTAGAGGCAATGAGCTTTATGTTCGCAAACTCCTTCCTCGTAGCGGTCATTATTATAATATTTGAATATAATACCAGCCATGGTATTAAAGTTCATAACATTTTTTTTACGTTCAGTAGTAATTGTAATAATAATCTTATCTTATATATTAAAAGTATCTTACAATATACAATCACAAAACACAGATTTCCTTACTACACAACTAACACAACTTTTAACTAATTAGGTTATTAACTTTGCTTCCCAAAGCACTCACTAAACTTCAGGGAGTGCTTTTAGTGACTAAAGCTTAAATACGCTCGGCTCTTAAACCTTTTGTGAGTGGATGTGTATTTTTTAAAACAATCTTTACGTACACTAGCATAATAGATGAGAAAGTTTTCTGGCTTGCAACCAACGGGCTAAAACGTAACATCAGAGCGAGACGCTTATTTGGTCTGAATAAAACTTATTTATTATTGGGATCAGTTAAATTAAACGAATGTTTTAGTTGCTTAGAAAATGGTTGATACACCATTGTTTTTCTAATTGTTAATTTATTATAGCTTTTGCTTAACAATGTTAACAACATAGCCACATTATTAATTATTAACAGGCAATAACTATATGTCCCTGAAAAATTATTAAAATTAAAATTCTCATTAACTTATTAAAAAATCATATAATTTTACTGTTTAATGTTCATCCAGATATTTGCTAATTTAAGAGAAACTGTTATTTATACAAAATTAACACTAGAAACAAAAATAAAGTTGTTGTGCCCACTCCATAAGATAAAGATTCAATGTAGAGAAGGTGACGAGCGAGATTTGAATCCTACAAAAGGAAGTTGCTAGACTCAACCGTGAGCTGGACGACAGAGATCAGTAGGCACGAGCGACCAATGTTGAGATGCGGGGCATTCCCTTGAAGGTTCTCGTTGTTTAACGAGAACCTCTACGATCTAGCCCAGAAAATGATATTATGTACGGCCATCACCTGCAAAGGGTTGATAAGGTACGTAAACTAGGCGTGATACATGACCCTAAGCTGACATGAGTATGACATGCACACCGATAATATCGTTGAAAAAACGAACAAAACTTTGGGATATGGTTTAGATCTAGTTCACAATTTAAAAGAGTAAAGGTGATCAAAATCCTGTATTGTTCCTTTGGACGTAGTATTCTCTAATATTGATCTCAAGTGTGGAATCCTAGATATCACGTGCACATTAATGGACTGAAGTCCATTCAAAGTAGGTTTCTGATATTCTTAAATTATCAATGTAACTCCAAAGAACCGACGCGACTGGAACAAAGACGTAAGAGACACCACATACGCACATTCACAGGCGAAATATATCGGATATTGTATGTTTAGTGAAAATAGCTCAAAGCCTTTTATTAAGACTCACTACATTTACTTTCAAAAATTAACTCACATGTGGCGTTTCCGCATCGACAGACCGGCCAGGAAGTCGATGGCCGGGCGGTATGTGCGGCACCCGACAGCATAGGAAACGCCGCCATTTTTAAGGCGCCCCACTAAAAAACCAACGGCTGCCCTCATCGCTGCAATGGGACGTCACGGGATTGCTTTTGCACTCACCGTGACGAGCGATGAGGGTACCCCGGGCAACCAGTGTACCCCTACGTCATAGACCAATTTCACTCTGGCTGAGTTCCAGCCCATCAGGCAAAAATGGCAGCCTTTCGGCGTTGACGAGCGATCTCGCCGCATCAATGGGGAGTCGAGAAAAGGTAACGCCTACGTCCCCATAACCGCCCCGACGGATCTCCCCTACGAAGAGGGCCTCGCCAGGGCAGTTCGTGATGCGGCGAATCGCATCAACCACGTCCTCATGCGTTACAGAGTCGTCCAGACCTTTTAGCCTCACGGCTATCCGCCGAACAGGCCGGACGACATCTACAACCCCGTCTAAAACCGGGCGAAGCTTCGCCACCAGGTTTTCCGCCTGTTCTGGATCACCTTGAGGCAATTCCAGAAGCGCACTGGCTGACATGCCGAACCTGGACTTGTTTACAACGAAACCGAATAAGTTTAAATATGTCTATTCGCAACTATTTTTTAATAGTTGTACTAATAACTAATGGATGACTGTTTGCTTTAGGTTCATTCATGTGAAAATAGCGGTTGTTATAAGTTTAACTTAATTAAGTATTTATTTTATAAGCAAGCCCTAGCTAGCAGATTGCGAAATCGTATAAATGGTGTACAGCTTGTTATGTAAAAGTAGACAATGTTATCTTACACTGTATGATTTCCTGTAAAATAAAAAAAATAGATTTGTCCTTTAATAAATTTTATTTATATATACAAAAGATGTTGATAAAAAAACCCTCTCTAAAGGATTATATAAACGACCTGGAAATAAATTGGCCTGGGAATAAATTGTATTTAGTGATTAACAAGCAATTTAGCAATAATAGCTTGATGTGGTTTTTGCGCCGCTACGCTGACGAGGTACAGGCAGGTGGTTATTGAACAAAGCATGCTTGACATGCTGCAGCTCGCCCTTTAAGTGTTTAGCGTCACAGATGTGTTGTGCTCAAACAAAGATTTTTCAACGGTAGCTAACTGGCTTTGGGGTACCTATCTGTGTGTGTGGGTTTCCTATAAAAGGTGTATTTTAATGTGTTGTCAGGATTCTTGATAAAAGAATATTAAGGAGCCACCCAGTTGAGCGTCTACCAGCCTTATTGTGAAAGGAGTTACTGACAGAATCGGCAACATCTTAAAAAATATTTCTATAAGAACTATCTACAAACTTCAAAGAAAAATGACTGCGATTGTGGCTTCTCATACATAGGTAAAACAAAGATGACGGGCATCCGTAAAAGAGTTAGGAAACACATCTAGAATATTAAGCATAGGCGTACATTGAAGTCAGTAATGAGTGAACATGCCATAGGCAAGCCTAATAATTATAAAAGATTTGATAAACCTAAGATCGTGGCTAAAGAACAACGTTACATACCTATTTAATGTTTCGTGAGGCTTTTGAAATTAAAAAAAACATCCTTATTCTAATAGAGAAGATGGTTGGGGACTATCTAACAACTGAGACCCACTCTTGAAAAATATAAATCCCATGTCTGTGACCACACTATAAGACCCCAAAATACTGTTATTGCGTTTTGTTTGAATCCTGAACTGTACGCCCGGAAATTAAGAAACCGTTGGAGGAAGATGACTAATTAACTGACTTCCTGACAGACACCTCCATCTCGTCTTACCGTGAACACGATTTTTGCAAAACGTTCGTTCGTTCGGCTAATTTTAAAATGTCAATTTTTAATTTCAAATTTAACTAATCATATGTGAGTCAAATCCGTATAAAATATTTATTTCAATTTGTGGTTGTTTAAATACGGTGATTATTACAATAAGTTTTTATAAGAATATCCGTATTTATAAAAATAAATCACATTTCTAATGGTGATTAATATTACCAATATTCCTATCCTAATCCTTCTTATACGTTTATGTTTTATGAATATTTTTTTATTTGTGATGTTTAACCACTAGACCAGTTAATAAACTTTACAAAGCGATATATCTGTATTTGTAATTAATATTATGGCTCTGTTTTATATTAAAAAGGTATGCCAATAATTATTTGTGTTTGTGTCCAAGCTACATCTTTACCCAAAAAATGATTTTACTTCTCCATTTTATCTATTATTATAAAAATGACATGAAAAATTATATAAAGAGTATGCTGTTGTTGTATTTCTGTTTTATAATTAATGTAATTAGCTTAGCGTGCTTCATGAAAACAAATTAGATTCCTGAAAAAAATATCCAGACACTGGAGTTTGGACGTGATGACGATGTAAATAATAATTCAATTATGACACAAGCAATATCTATATTTTCATGAAATGCAAACTATATGAAGCTTTAACAACTAAAATATTTTTTGTGATAAACATTTATTTTTGACATTTCATTTCTGATTAAAATAAAAAATATATATTTGTTAAATATCAGTCAAAAACAATATGTTCATAAAGCTCCTTTTCCTAAATAATTATATAATTAAGTAATTGACTCATTCGACTCACCGCGAGTCAGCCATGCTTCAAGCTCTTTTTATAGGAACACCGAATGTGTTTGAAACTAGTCGTGCAAATTATACTTACTCGTATATAATACTTATAGAAATTTGTTGCTAGTGATATTATTTTCAAGATAAAAGCATGAAAGATAATTAAGGTCGTGAGTATTTATAAATATATCACTGGTTTTAAAGTTCCGTACCCAAAGGCTTAATCAGTAGAAAATTTTACATATGATGATTAATATTGCCGCTCTAACAAGAGATATTAAAAACAAAATAACAAATATTTGAGAAAGGCTCCCCCCAAACACGAAACGTTATTTTCTTTGCTCGATATTAATAACCACTATATGTAGATGCTTGAAAAAATCACAAAATATTTACTTACATATTTACTTTAAGAAATAATTAATGAAATTTAAATAAAATAAATATTTAGGGGGGACTACCATACAAGTAAGCTTTTTTTTTTGCTGTTTTTTATGTGTAGTAGTATAACCATTCGTGCGCGAGGCTGACTCGTAGTTCGCCGTATTTTTAAAAATAAATATTAAAAGTGGCAAAAAATATGTCACGTAAGAAAATGCACAAAATTTTAATTCTAATAGTAAACACTCAGGTAATATTAAAAGCAAACCATGTTACCATCTAGATGTCGTATAAAGGTTTTATTTTGGGCCCCGAGTTATTTTTGACCTACATAAATGATATTATCAAATATTAGCATCAAACAAACCTAAATTTCTGATTGAGGTCCCTTTTAGTAACGTACATTAATACAAACTTTTTATTTTGATTTCAGACAATGGTTCAATTACCATGCAACAGATGACCAGTCTTTTTTAATTATTCGTATCTACATTACTGTATAAAATTATTAAAAAATTGTGTTCTTATTTCCTAGAAATGTATTGCAAAAAAAAATATTTTATTAAAATGTGGCCAAATAAATTACTACTAAGTCTTCTGTAGTAAATGTAATTATAATTAATGTTTATATGTTGCATATCTGTAATTACAGAACGAAAATATATTTTTCTATTATTAATATACCTAATATATACTTAATACTCTAATAAAAATATATACTTACATAATATTACATTTAAATATCAACATTCATGTTACTCTAAATAAGAAATTATAAAATTACATGGATGATATTTTTGGCTCGACCTATTTTCAGTCTATAGCAAAAATTTTAACATTCTATTTGTATACAGAAGTGAAAAGCTTAATGACTAGCCAGTCAGTTTGTATGCACTTAGTTTGAAAATTTTAGCAAATTGAGTAGAATATAGTAATGTAATATACCCAGTGGTAAGAGAATTGCATGTAAGTTTACATTTATAACAAACGAGGTCTAATAATATAAGTACTTTCCTACTTGGCCCTAGTTAGTAAGAACTTATGTTATACAAATTATGCAAACACTTTTATACCAAAGTCTTTATATAAAAAAACATGCCTTTTCATAGAACTCAGAATATTGAGTACAAGTAATTTTTGTGCATTAAGTTTTTGCATCATTCCGAGTATTTTAAATATAGTGATGGTTGGCGTATCAATGTTCTCCACTAAATTCGTGATTGATTTTTATATAAAAGAATTCTACTCCACAGTGTGTCTTATTTTTTGTGGTAATGTTTTTAATTATAAAAACTTAATTAGTAACTTAGCGTTTGTTACATATTTGTTCATTTTGGAGATAGTCCTTCTAAAATTACTTTCATAAATATTTTTTTTTAGTCTCAAGATTATTTTAATAATGGACCAGGTACGCTAATCAGGTATAATAAATAATAAATTACGCGCAGTACCTTTGACCTCCAACAACAAAGCAAACATTGTATTATTTACTCGAAAGTATATTTACATAAGACTACACAGATGAGGGAATATTTACATAATCATTGAATAAATGATAGGCTTATAATAAGTTTAGTTCTAGTAATAATTTTAGTACCCAATAAATCTTTTTTAAAAAAATATGTTTAGTAATAATATTATCATATAAGTAAACTTTGATAAGCGAATCACCATTGCGGGAAATATTGGTTTAGCTTTGTAAATGTTCTTGGAATTGTCAAACCAAGGCTTATAGAAAAATTTGGTTATACGGCTAAATGGTTTGTTTATTTTGCAAATGTATATTGATTGCTAAAATGAAAACATATTTTTTATAAATTTTGCTTTTGTATAGTTAATTAACATTCTTGCTATTTTTTTGTTATTTTTTTTAATGCAAGGCTGTAAGTATCTTTAATTATAAGAAAGAAAAGGATATTGCTATAACAATAACAATTAATATAATTATAAAACATTTCTTTCGTCCATTTATATTGAAATTCAAGGTAGTGGGGTAAAAAGAAATTGGACTAATATAGCTCCTGGCAATATCCAGAATCATAATCTGCAAGCTTTTCTGACTTAAAAACCATCAACAGTATGCGGTCCTCA
This sequence comes from Napeogenes inachia, assembly GCA_959347355.1. Classification (NCBI taxonomy): domain Eukaryota; kingdom Metazoa; phylum Arthropoda; class Insecta; order Lepidoptera; family Nymphalidae; genus Napeogenes; species Napeogenes inachia. The sequence goes on along the minus strand of OY365793.1, from coordinate 10,042,312 downwards.
TATTTTGTATACTTAGCTACCTACAGCGCCTGCATTATAAAAAGGACAAAAATAATATTATTATGTATTTATTGAAGTTGTTATGTCTAGGGACCGTTTAATAAAAGAAGAAATGAAATTGCAAGTAAGTTACCAAGACAAATAACGAAATAATAATATCTAATGGTATAGTCTAAGTCCTTAGTCATTAGCTGCGAAGATTTCGTAAAAAGACACCATCCTCAACGTATCTACAACGGGCCCTAGATGTGAAGCGTTCCAAAACTTTTTGAAACCCGACAAAGACTGCAACTAGATTACATAACAGAACGTATCCTTTTCGGTTTTAATCAGTTTTAAAAAGGCATTAGAAAGTTCTATATAAGTTATCTTGGTTCAAATAAGACACTATAACTTTAGATAAGTATGATATCCTGTTATAAAAATGTTGGAACTACAAACTTGAAATTTATAAACACCTCTATCAGAAACATAAATTACAAGATTAAAAACGTCTCTAAAATTATAATAAATATTATCATATTTTATAACACATTCAATAATAATAATAAATGAATTAGAGTACTTATCATTAACAATAATTCATCAACGATAAATCAAGATGTTAATTATCTTTACAGCCTAAAATCATCATAGAACTGACTGTTTGATAATAGCTCCTACGGATAAGTATTGATTTGTTGATTTGAAGCGTTCATTACGTTTAACACTATGAATATGAAACTAGAAATCGATATATTGTGTCAAAACAATGTCATGTTTCTAATCTTATCTCTGTTTATCGGTTCATACATAATTTTCTAACAACATGCTCAATATCCCTTGTGGTAAACATACAAATCCGGCTCCCGGCTTTCAAACAAAGTTTGTTACTGAGTATAAATTAATATGACAGGGCAAGTACCTGTATGTGTGGCGACTCTATTGGATGATTCAAAATGTTTATTAAATAGTTTTCTTAAGACATCGACACCTATTAGTAACAAAAGCGTAGAGTAATGCCGACTTTTTTATGTTTTCGTATTTCGTATATTTTTTTCGATTGATTATTATCCATTCTATATATTTCCAAAAATATATAATATTTTTTTATACGCGGTTTTTTTATAATAATACGTGTTTTTGACTATTCTTTCTGTATTTTATTTAAAAATATATTATATCTGACTAATATATAAGTGCGATTGCTTAGATGTTTGGATGGATGGATGTTTGTTACTTAATCACGCAAAAACTACTAAATGATTTTTGATGAAACTTAGCAATATTGTAGCTTATATAACAAAATAGTTTCGACAATGTAATAAATTATAAATGTATTAAGTAACTTTTTGGTTTGGGTAGGTAGACAGGTAGGTTTCATATATACGAATATTAATAAATATAAATATTTAGATTTAAAATGATTTAAAAGTTTTAATAATACTATGATAAAGGTATTTATATTATCACTAGCCCCCACTCGTGAATTTTTGAAACTACTATCATAAGCCATATAAATATATTTTTTACAGTCTACGTGGTAACAGTCACGGGCAACAGCTATCCCTAATAAAGTACTTTACCTCAGTAAGTAAGTATAAAAACCTTTTGGCCTTCATAACAAGGCTTTTTACCTATATAGCGTGGGCGAAACCGCTGGGAATAGCTAATTATTGCATAAGAACCTCTTCCCCGCACGAATAAAACGCCAATATCTTGGAGACGACTATTTCTATTTCAATCAAACATAAATAAGAACTATCTCGACGAACGAACGAACGAACGAACGAACTTTAAAAAAAAAACAAATTCAAATCCATTCACGCGTTTGGCCGCAAATTTATTTATTTATTTATTTATTTATTTATATCTTTTCCACTTAGAATCATAATCAGTGATCACTTGTGTACGTCAACATGGAAGTGTCAGGAGGGCCTATTACGATACTAGATTTATCGTAATAAGCCCTTCTGAGAAAGCACTTTCCATCTTAATGTTAAAGCTATGAGGGTTCCAAACGCGTCCTGGTCTGAGAAGAACCACACAACAAACTCAGCCGGATATATTTTTTGTTATTGTGATCACTGTTTCACAAACGTCAAACTTAAATGCAAATTTGGAACAACTAGAACCGTCGCAATCAATAGGAAAAGAAGCCTAATGATTTCAGGCAACGAAAATTAAATAATAATAACAGAAAAAACATATATATATAAATCTTCGGCCTGCCACACAACCAGTCACCGCAAGCAGCACCCGTTCACGAGCATAACACAAGAGCCAGCCATCACCCCCTTCGCACATATTTGAGGGAGGGAGGCAACCCGACTCCCGATGCTACCGCAAGTAGTGACTTCTAAGGAATCGGTGTGATGCAGAAGGTCGATAAAGCAAAATAATTTACAACAAAAAACAAATTGCGGAGATTACTAGCTATTCGCAATACAATACAGATTCATTCCCAGGCCATACCGTCGTCGATGTAATCCTTTACACTATAGTAGGATTTTTTTATTAAATTATTTTTAACATATAATTTAAATTTATTTAATGATAGGCTTAAGGCTTCATTTGGGAGCTTATTATAAAAACGTATACAATTACCCTTAAAGGATTTACCTATTTTATGGAGCCTAGTGCCGGGCATAGCGAGTTTATTTTTTTGTCTTGTATTAATTTTATGTAAATCACAATTTTTCTTGAATTTTGAAATATTTTTATGAACGTAAATTAAATTTTCATAAATATATTGATTGTAAACAGTCATAATTTTAAATTCTTTAAATTTGTTTCTTAAAGAGTCTCTTGGTCTCATATTATATATTGCGCGAACAGCCCTCTTCTGCAATGTAAATATGGTATCAATGTCAGTCGCATTGCCCCATAAGAGTATACCGTATGACATTAAGCTATGAAAGTAACTAAAGTATACTAATCGAGCAGTTTCCATATTTGTTAATCGACGTATTTTTTTAACCGCGTATGCAGCAGAACTTAGTCTGCTTGACAAATCGAATATATGAGGACCCCATTGCAATTTTTCATCTAAAGTAATGCCCAAGAAAATAGTAGATTTGACCAAGTCCAAGTCCTCATTATTTAATTGTACATTGGTTCTAACATTTTTAACATTTGGTAAACTAAATTTGACACATTTTGTCTTTTTTTTATTAAGCAACAAATTATTGGCGTTAAACCATTGTACAACATCTGAGAGAGCATTGCAATTTGCCACAGACAGATACACAGATACACAGATCGACAGGTCAAACTTATGACAACCTTCTTTTTAGTCGGGGGTTAAAAACATCAAAGTAGACACAGCTTATAGACCTAAATAGTTGAATCTTAATACATGGGTTTTTTGGCGGCAGTAACAAATGTTTTTTTTTTTGCTCCATCTGTAAGTGTTTACTTTCGTTTTTAATTTTTGCTACTAAAAAGTTGTTTTTATTTAAAATGAAATATTTTTAAAAAGTCAGTCAAATTTAATTTGTTCGTCGGAAGCTTCCTTTGCTACTGAGGACTTTGGAAGAAAATCCATTCATAGTCGATCAAAGTAAAATAAAACGATAAACATATCGTTTAACGTCGATTGTTTTCCTTATAAAAGTTGACTGTATTTTTATTAGGGGATTGTTCCTTTGGATAGGATATTTGGCCTGAAGAAGGATCATAAAGACTGTTGTCAAAATGCTTTATGACTAGGGAAGTTGACTAGCTGGCTTGAAAGTATACGGTGATGTATGAAGAGTTGATGTATGTGAAGAAAGCTCTACATTTTTGGACTTGGCATTTACAGGTATCTAAATAAATTATATAATAAGATATAAAGTATGTATTAGTATTTAATATTTATTAAAATAATATGCAGACAACAATTATTAGGGGCAATGAGCTTTATGTTCGCAAACCCTCGCAACATCCTCCTAGCGGCTATTATTATAATAGTTGAATATAATATGTCTGTTATTAAAAAGCTTAATATTTAATTGTCTCCGGTAGTAAGTGTAATAGAATTCTTATAGTATATATTAAAAGTATCCTAATAATATTTTATAAAACACAAGTACAAAACACAGATTTACTTAATACACTACTAACACAACGTTTAACTAATTAGGTTATTCACTTCATTTCCAAAAGCACTCACTAAAGCTTAAATGAACTCGGCACTTAAGCCTGTTATGAGCGGACGTGTATTTTTTAAAACAATTAACTTTACTGTACACTAGCATAATAGATGAGGAAGTTTTCTGGCTTGCAACCAACGGGCTAGCTATAGTTTAACTGTATTACAATTATAAATTGAATAACGTAGATAAATGTTTATTCAGTTATACCAGAACATACATTGTTATGAATAAGAGAAAACGTAACGTATTTTATTGTTGGCTTCAGTTAAATAAAACGAACGTTGTGTTGCTTTTCAAATTGTTTTTAAAATAGTTAGCTTATCAGTGCTTTACTTGATAATATTAACAACATAGCCTAACTACAAATACAACAACTAATTATTAATTGGCACTAACTAAATGTACCTTAAAAGTCATGTAAATTGAAATTCCTAATAACTTTTTAAAAACGATATACTTATAATATTTAATGATATTCGTAAACGTCAGAGACACTGATTTTCACAAAATTAACACTATAAGCAAAAATAAACTAGCTGTGCCCAACATTTTACAAAATAAGTATCTCCTTCAGAGTCAATTGTACACGTTTTTACAATAATTACCCAGCATTATGACTAATTGCGATAGCGTTGGGGGCCGAATTTCCTCTCCCTCAACAAATATGGCAAAGGAGGTGTTGTCTGATGCTGGATTATGCTCTTGAAAGGGTGCTACTTCTGGTGGAAGAATACAAAGGTCATCTTGCTGTCCATGTTTTTTAATATATGTGTATTATTTTATTTTGATAAGCAATTTGTGGTTCTTTAAATATGGTTATATTAAGCATTCCCATCGAATTAAATGCGATGGTTCTAGTAGTTTGAAAATTGCTTACAAAATATTCACATTTTGTGAAACAGTGGTGACAATAATAACTTCTTATCAGACCAGGGTGTACTTGGAACCTCCGTAGCTTTAAGTGAAAGTTAAGGATTGCCTATACAGTGGAGACTATTTCGATAAGTATATTATCAAAATAGAACTTCCTGATGATCTCATTTGACGTACACAGGAAATCTCTGTAATGATGAGTTAAAGTAAAAAAGATAAAATAAATAAACTAAATATCTTAAAACAGTTTCACGTGACATGCCCATTTTTTTCCATTTTAAAAATCAATTATAACCCGCCGGCCAAGGAGGTGTTGGCCAACGGGTTAAATGGGACTACCAGGTAGCGTAAAGGACGCTACCGTTTTTAAGGCTACCGACAGAAAACCAACGGTTGCCCTCATCCCCATTGTCGGACGCCACAGGATCGCCACTTTCGCACTCACCGTGACACCCCGCCACTTGACATACCCTGCAATATACCATTAAACTGAATGCCAGAGAATAATTCTAGGAATATATAATACAAATATTTATATAAACCAATCACATTTCTAATGCTGATTAATATTGCCTATATCCTTAACGTCTAAAGATATTATTTAATCAAGGCCGAAGCTCCTTCTTTTACGGTCATGTTTTTTTTTTAATTTTAACACGCTTTTATTAGTTGCACGTGTATGTGTCCTTGTTTGTTTGTTTGCTTGTAACCGACTTTTTCAAATGCGATTTTATTTCAGTTCCCACATTTTAACACATATCAAGGACCGATAATCAATTAATTATTCGATAACATTATCTCATTATCCTGATTAGGACTTTGTACACATATCAAGGACCTATAGTAAATTAATAATTTGATGAAATCATCTTATTATCCTGATTAGGATCTTAGGATTAAAAATTGAGTAAATTTTATTTAAAAATTATCAATCAATCACTACAATGACTTTAAAAATGCCACAAAAGTAATAGCACGAAGAACCCCTTTTTTTTCTACAATAATATTATTATATTTTGGCCATAATTCATCACATATTACGAATTATTTTTTACTTTTTAGTTTATTTCATTTTTAAAGCAGTTTTTTTATTTTATAAAACTATATTTTTTAACTGTGACTTGTATGCCACCACACTAGATGATAACATTTTCACAACGAACTTTTTGTATTTGTCATTTTTATTTTTGCTAAAGTTACATCTGCACCGAAAAAAGAATTTTAATTCTTTTGTTTCATTAGTATAATAATTACATGAACATATACACAAAGAGTTGTTGTCGTATTTCTGTTTAATACCAAATGTATTTACCTTAGCGTGCTTTATGAAACATATTAGATTCCTAAAAAAATGTGTGTGTCAGCTCCGACGCACGACTGGAGTTTACTCCTTAAGTATAATTGTCTAAACAGACGGAAAAAAAAATAAAAAAAGATTGGTACCTTATAAAATATTATCTACACCCCTTTCTGCCATAGTTTATTTCGAAATACTTGCATTTCACTTTAGCCAAATATAATGATAAGGATTATAACTTCACAATAACAATGTTAATTATTGATAAATATAACAAAAACAGCAACATAAGTAAATTGATACTGATAGAAATAAACAAGCTTTGCAGCATATACATTACTCTATACACACATTTAATGTTTTCATTGATTTTATCAACATTCATGAGCATATTCGCTTTTATTAATACGATGAATATGTATGGTTCTGACTATGTTGTTAAGGCATCTTTTAATATTGATATTTTTTTATCAGTAATCATTAGCATATTAGCTTATATTAAAAATTTAATAACATAAAAATTAAAAATGTATCGTTCCTTACATGGAAATATAAGTCTTTACTTACATTACAAATAATAAATATTTTAGGTTTTAATTAATTATTTTCATTATTATTTTTTGTATTATGTTAAATTGCTTAGTAGTTCTTTATTATTTATTTCATATTGGAGTTTGTTCCCTTAGAATCAATTTACAAATAAGACAGTTTAAATGAAAAAAAAACGTGCGACACTTGTTGTCTGCCGCGGTAAAGCTATTGCATAGCATTTTTATCAACTATTGCAATTATAATTATTTATGTAGTATTTTTTTTTTTTGATGTTAATTCAAGTTTTTAAGCTATTGCATAGCTTCTATCGCGGGCCTTGAGTATGGAGACCGAATCCAGAAATTCCATAACGAAAATAACCTAACACACCAGTATTGTGTACTTATAATTTAAAAATAGCATAAGCGCCAAGTTGATAATATGTATTATGATCTTTATTGAATAATAATTAATGTTTATTTTAAAATAAATGTTTTACTGGTACAAATGAATTTCTTTCAAAAAGCCTTTTTATTTTAATGACTTTCTGTTATGGTTTTACAAAAGTCCAGAGTACAAGAATTTAACAATCGTAATTGAACTTTATTTAACTTATTTAACTGATTATATTTTAAATAGGAATAGAATAATTTCATAATATATAATCATGTCATAATAGGAATAGGTCTATAAAATATCGATGTATCGATATATCAATATGATTACTTAGAAATATCGATATTTATTACAAATTCATTATCATCATCATTTCTCTTATCGTAGCGGTAAAAGCTAATTCATTCACACTAAATCATTCAATATCTAGTTTTATAGAAATAGTACATAGCCAAAATATATATTCTTTAATCATTTTTACCATTTTATGGTATGTATTTTAAAAAAGTTGATACAAGAAGTGTTTCATCGAATTTATGCGGGAAAAATATAAAAGCAGGGGTAATACAACTAATTTAGCAACTCACTTAAAAAATAAATACCATCTTGCATGTCTAACATGACTTGCAATAATTATTTTAAATAAAGCCAATATGTCAAAATAACGATAATATTTTGAAATTCCAAACCCCAATATTGATGTATTTGAAAATGTCGATATATCAAGCTTTACTGCGGCAATCTCCGAGTGCCACACTTATTTTTTTTGCGTTTATATTAATTGAAGTTGGATGTTGTGACCGATAAGAAAACAATTTTTTCTGTTATTAAAAAAAATACTATTTGAAGTTGTCATTCCTATGTACTGTCATAAAAAGGTTAAGATTATCATTAGCTAAAAATATTTTCAACCTTAAATCTCACGAATAAGTTTAATTACGTTTGTTAAACTATTAAGCAATAAAGTATATAATACAAGTATCAACAAGGCGCTTAAGCTATTTTTAAACGATATGTACGCAATACTCGGCCGAGCTACATAGTAGGCGGAGTGGGGGTTTTAGGTTTTTTTGTTACGAAATTTCTTGATTCGGTCGCTGCACTCCGATCCCACGATATAAGCTATGCAATAACTTAAAAATATTTGAAATAAATATCGACCACGTCACCTGAATTTCAATATCAAAGTATCGATATATCGTACAAAAATGTATTAGTAATAAATATCGATATTTCTTAGTAATAATATCGATATTTCCATACATATTTTATCAACAGTCCTATTTAAAATGAGAAGTTTAACTGCTTTGTAATATCATAAAAAGGTTCATAATATCGGCTAAAACTATTTTCAATCTTATTTCTGTGAATAAAGAACAATTACGATTGTAAGGTCTTTTGTAACACAATAACAGCAAGTTATTAAAATTAAAGGCCTTGATGAAAAAAGTATATTTGTACAAGTATTATGCAGGATTACGCATGCGCAGTAACGCTGATACAACCTATGCCCCCTAGAGGCGAGTTGGTGAACTAAAGAGACAAGCGTGATATTTCAAATCATTAAAAGTTCTGCTATTCATCGATAGATGGCAAAACTAGTTGCGCACGATAGGTTGCGCAACAAAAACGTAACGAGGTCATCGTTCAGTGGATTTTACTCCTCATATTTTTCTCATACCGGGCGCCTTATATACAAAAATCGATTCTTAAGGAGTAAACTCCAAAAATAATCCAGATACACTCTAGGGTTTAGACGTGATGAGAATGTAAATAATAATTCACAAGCAATATCTATATTTAAATGAAATGTAAATTATATGTGACTATAAAAACTAAAACAATATTCTTGATAAACATTTATTTCTGACGTTTCATAATGGATTGAAATAAAAAATATTTGATATTTTCTAAATATTAGCAAACCATGTTAAGGTGGTAACATTTTATGATTAATGTTAAGATGGAGTATGAAGGGTTTATTTTGGGCCTCAATTTATTTTTTAACCTTCATAAATGATATTATCAAATATTAGCATCAAACAAACCTACATTTCCTATTCAGGTCACTTTTAGTAACGTAATATTAATTCAAACTTGTAATTTTGTGTTCCGACAAATCCTCAATTATTTTGCAACAGATGGCGAGTCTGTTCTAATTATTCGTATATACATTACTGTATAAAATAATTATAAAATTCTGTTTTTAAATTTGATGTTAATTTAAATATTAATGTTTGGTCAAAATGTGGTGAAATAAATTAATATTTGGTCAAATAAATTACTCCTATTCTTCTATGATAAATCTAATAATTAATATTTGTATGTTTGTAATTAGAGAGCTAAAAGCTATTTTCCTATTATTAATTTACCAAATATATACTGAATACTCTAATGAAAATATATACTTACATAATATTACATTTAAATATCAACATTATATATAATAAGAATAGAATAGAATATTACATGGACGATATTTTTGGGTTCGACCTATTTTCGAAGATTATAGCAAACATTTTAACATTCTATTTGTATACAGAAGTGAAAAGCTTAATGACCAGCCAGTCAGTTTGTATGCATTTAGTTTGAAAATG